>CM017478.2:0-2583861 GCA_007827005.2 Populus simonii
CCAAAGGATAACTTCTCTGATGTCTTTTCCTCCTTAAGATACAACCGTCTCCCGGATGTCAACCGGAATAAAGAGTTTACTTCCAATTTTCCAGTTATACCACTTTTTGTCATGAGGCCAGTCTCGACCATTCATGACCGTGAAGCCAATGTCCGATGTGAAGGAAATACTAGTATTTAATTTTGATGCTCTATTTATAGTTAGATAAACATCACCAATCAGGACACGAGCAGAAGGCTGACGAAGGGTCAATCCTATTTGTCTCCCAGTACAGTATAATAGACGCCGTTTTCCTGGAAGCAACTCCAACCAGTTCTGCACATTGAAGTAGAGCAGAAATTTCAAAATTGAGTAACCCTTGAGAAAAACAAGGCCTCGATCCCGAGCTCGTTGGAGATGGATGGTAAAAGCATAATCAATCAATAAAATGTTTCATGTTCTACCAGAAGGAAGAATCCAAAGAATATTGGCTGATGAAGAAGTACAACAGCTAAAGAACCAAATAAGTTCTAGCTTCTTTTTCTTTATATTGTATCAATGCATTTAGCAGTTAGACCATTTCACATAAAGTGTTCGCGTAACGAAACGAGAGAGTAAATGGCCAAGAACAAGTGACCATAAATTAGAAGAAGCCTTTGAAAGTAAGGGTGATGATACAAGTTACAATATCTTTGAGGCAACCAGACGAATCTACATCAAAATGACTCTTTGGAGAGAGCAAAAGAATTAACGAATCTACATCAAAATTGGAAAGCCTATTACGCTATCACATCAAAATCCACCAGTCAGTTTACATTGTCAATGCAATGCCATTGCGAGCTATAAACCAACACCAGATATATAATGAGTTTACATGCAAACATTTAGTAGTACGAATAGAAATAGAAGCACACTAAGATATCTTTCAAGTAACAGGAAATTAATTAGTAACACTAATTGTTCCATCTCATACTTGTGCTTCCCTAGAAAAACAGGGTACTTTATAGGTTCTCAAAGCCTCTGATAAATGATCAAGATGCATGGTTGCGCTTCTCTATGCTGAGAACATGAAACTTTCAAAATTTCCAGCTAATCACTCAAGGCACTGGCTTGAAAGAGTCACAACCGATGAATCCATCTGAATGACAATAGAGAACTTAGAAATGCTAACTGCAGACACACCTGGGCTGCTTATAAATGTATTCGTCCGTCAGTTGAGCCAAGACCCCATCTGATGATATCCATGGATGGCGCCACCCGCCATCTTGGTCCACACAGAAATGGATGCCTGAGGGCATCCAAACAACTGCAAAGCAAATCAAAATAGTCATCATAGATGCCTCATCTCTCTCAAATTAATACAGATTCCATTCAATATGGATAACCTCGTGTTGTCTTTACTATTGTCTAATAAGAGATGAACTGATGAATACCTTATTCTTTTGGAAGGTTTGGTTGCCAATAACAAGGATAAAAGGTTCCAACCGGCACCCCAGTTCCGATCAAGCATCTACAAAACGAACTTAAACATCCTAATAATTCATGTGGCTTTTACTTATAAAAAACAATCTTTATAGATATTGTGAAAGGTGTAGCTTAAAGTATGGTAATTTGCATTCGTACTACTTACTTGGAGTCCAACATTTCCAGATGGAGAATTCCTACTGAGGATTTGCAATAAAAATTCACGCAAGCATGAAGGATCATTCCCCTGCACTCATCCATAAAAGAGAAATTTGGGAACACAGTTAACACTCAATATGCCAGTACAACTTCTTAGGATCAGTACCAACATATGATGAGTAGTAGCATGATGATACTATAGGATTTTTTTCATATTGAGCAAATAAAGTGACTGCCAATGTATTCCAGTCTTCAAGAAACTGGTAGAAATTAATGAAGAGAAACTTGATCTTATCCAGAGACGTAATGCAAGTCAACAAAAATTCCACCAGGTTCTGGATTGATTAATCCTAGCATGTTGTACCTTCATGAGGAATGATTTGAACTTCAAGAAATTTAATGGATCCATGAGTTCCCGCAGCACCATTTTTGCCATCATAAATCCTACACATCTTGTCAACATGGATGAAACAGAATTCAGTACATCAGCAGCTCTGCTAGCAGCACTAACTGGATACACTTTTAGGTCTATCTATCTATTCATACCTCATGTCAAATGCAATCATCATCTGCCGTCTGTCCATGTTGTTGTCCAGTGTGCTACTATTTGGACCATCCTCGTAAAAGTCAGCAGCATTCCCTAGTATCCCTTCCTGAAAAGTTGGAATGTCAGAAGTTTCACAAAGTAAGACATTAATGCAAGAAAGAAACCACATGTTACACAACTTAATCAATGAAGTAGTGCTTTATAGCAGAAATTATAGAGCAGAAAACAGTGGATAGTTGTACCCATGTGTAGGAGGTGCACTAATTCAATGGTGCTGATTTATTCATGTCTTGTTGTGTTCCCCGATATGTGTGCTAATAAACCTTTCCTCAACCATAAGTCTAGAACCACCAAACTTTCAAAGCAGAATACCAGAAATAAAATTTGACTTCACTAGATCAATGGAAATTGTTGTGCATCAGTGTTGTCATATCAGACAACACAAACCAACAAGAGTTTTCCTCAAACACCCTTCTCCTTACAGAATTGCTTTCCTTAATCTATATATATCGAATTTAATTCTACATTCAGAGAATATAAAATTCAAAAACATTATAAAAAGGGGGAAAGCTTGCATTTACTTTAATATGCCTATCCACTGGGCTTATATGCACATTCTCCAGCCTCAACTCTGTATGCGCAAGTCCATGACTGTGCAAGTAGTTCACCTTAAGTAAGCAAAGCAAACACCTTACACTTTAGTTGTACACAACAAATGGCAACTATTTGTGCACAGATAATACAATTAATATATAAGTACTCCAATCAAGAGATCCCTCATCAATATGCGTGTTATTCGCAACTGCCGAGAGACAGCAGGTCCTCCAACCGTGTCATCTCCCACCCTCCTGACAGATTCCTCATCCAATGCCAGAGTGGCTTCCAAGGTAGGAAGCCAATCTGATTGTTGAAGCCAATGTCTCAAAGAAAAACTACCATGATACTGCCATAAAAATAAAAAGGAAGAAATAAACTTTCAAATCCCTAAACTCACAAATGGAAAAATTGAAATATGAGAAGAACTGCTTCCACGCGCAACATGCAGAGAAATGAAGGCTCGTCCAATAAACAGAAAATGCATACGCAATATAAAAATCTTACACAGAAACAGAACATACCCCATGTACCAGAGTAAACGAACCACGGCCGCTAGAAGGTGAAGAAATATAACCATGAACTTGCATCGAATAAGAATGGTACATAAGTTTACGGCGAACCAGCTTCTTCAATACCTAAAAACACTTTAACAACACCAAAGTTACACCAATATTCAAAACCTCAAATACCAAATAAAGAAAACTCCAAAACAAAGCCCCAAACCTCTATTGCTCGCATTCCTCTCCGTTTTGCTTGAGTACTGACAAGTTTCCTAAGCACAACTTTAATGTTATACAAAGGGCTGCCATTCCACATTATACTCATCACCTCCAATAATCACACAATATCAAAAAATCAAATAAGAAAAGAAGCTAACCTATTAGAATCCTTCACTATTGCTTCAAAAACCACCTCATCCGCCTAAAAGAACCCCAATTCAGTTATCCATGCCATAATTAGCAGTGCTAAGAACAATCACTTTTGGACATTAAGCACTATCCTTAGTGTTAATAACCGAAAATCACAACGAAATTAACAATATTTAACAGATAAAGATTAAAAAATAAAATTGATCAATTTTCTTCATGTTCTTAGAATAACATTGCATTAGCCCTTGATTTGAACCAATCTTAATCCATTTTTTTAAACAAAACTTTCTTTTTATGTATGGTTAACTAATAATTTAGTGTTTATTTACATCAATAATATGATTTTAATAGTTTTTAATCCTAAAGTTTTGATTTAGAACCAAAACCTATTTTGACAAAATTATAATGTTCAAGAGATAATCAAATTGAATGGATGCTAGATTACTAATCCTTACATGATTTCTATCCTTACATAATTTCTAACATTTGTTTGCCTTCATTTTGACCAAATCTAATATGTTTTGGGTTCCAGTTGTTGGGTTCATTTCGGGTGTTCTTGGTGTTTTTTTTTTTTGTTTAATTTGATTTGTTCAAGAAATTTTTGAGTTTTTTTATTTAGTTTTTTATTTAGTTTTCACTAGAACATTTAACAGTTTTATAGACATAATGTTTCTGTTAGTGTGAGATTACCATTTCATCTGTGAAAATTTTACCAAATAATTCACCAATGGAATGTGTTAGTCGGTATAACATTCATCAGTAATTTCATTATCTGTCGCTAATTCTGTTGGTAAAAAAAACCCGATGGTTTTACAAATGAAAAATGCGCGCAAAAAAAAAATTTCCACTAGAAATATGTCGACGGAATAATTTTGTCGGTATATTTCCATCAATGATAATGGCATACGCAATAATTTTTTCCCAACTCTCTATAATATACCGACAAATTATCATTGGTATATCACCAATAGAATTATTTCATCGGTGATAATTAAAAAAAATTGTATAGAATAATTAATATAAAATTGTATAGAATAATAATCAAAAAATAATTAAGCAAATAAAATTGTATAAAATTGTATAATATAAAATCCAAATATTCATCCAAATATTCATTACAATTTTATTTGTACAAATAAAAATTAAACTAGAAGGAGGAGGAGGCTGGTCATTCCCGAGATCATACGGTCAAAAAATAAGCGCACACTACCACTCATTTGTGATCTCATGTCCATAATCATTTGACAGAGTAGTTCATAATCCGCCGAGAGTTGCTCATATTTTTCGGTGAGATGAGCCATGTGTTGTTTCAAGGCCACGAACTCTTAAGACTGGGTGCTCGATACTGATTGGGATCTCCCAACAGTTGAGACACTAAGGGCCGCCCGCAAGTTCTCAACCATAGTGTTGGAGAGTCCGTGCATCCGATTTCTATCAGGTCCACCAGATGATTTTGCCTCCATCCACAAATTCGGATCGAAATTTGGGTGAGTCGAAAGATTGTCCCCGTATTTCTTCATCAACCGGCTATTATATGTCTTCTGAAAATTAAAAAAAATTATCAAATTTAATTCAAGAAAATAATAACTTACAAAAGAAAATGGTTGAACAACATACTATAAAGTGTTGAGCGCGATTATCAACTAACTATTGCATTATTTTTTGGCAATCTTTACTTTGCACGTGCATCTCTGTAAAAAGCTTTATTTAACTTGACTGATGTTCAAAAGATTTAGCCTATAAAAAAAAAAAAATTGCAAGTTATATATATATATATATATATATATATATATATATATATATATATATATATATATATATATATATCTGTACAACGAGTATTAGAGCTCAACATGTTAAGATATGAATGTGTGTGTGATTGTGCGATAAGGAGATAGAAAATGTATTTTAAATTGTTTTTTTATTTAGAAATATTTTATAATGTTTTTTTATTTTTTAAAATTTATTTTAATTTTTTTATAATAAAATAATATTAAAATATTAAAACTAAAATTTTTAAATTTAAGGCAAACGATATTTTAACCGTTGAAAGCATATTACATCTGTGTTTATGGATTAACTCAATAATTTAGCTTTTTTATCTAATTGGATGTGATTTTTTATTATTATTATTATTGGAGAGTATATAATGATATATTTGAAGGATTTTACGTTTCGATTGAAATTAAATATTTTTTAAAATAATTAAAAATATAAAATGAGATAAATTAAGAAAAATAAATTCATGTTATAATATCAGAAAAAGCACATTTCTCTCCCTCTCCTTATTTGTGGACATTTCTCTTTATTTTCCCAGTTATTTTAGATTTTGTTTTGCTCTACGTACGAACTTAGATCAGTTTAGTTAATATTTAAACAAATTTGTAGTTTGTTTTTAGATTAGATTACTGTTAATGATATTAAGAAATTATCACATCATAGTTTTTCTATAATTTATTTGTAATTTTACAGCTTTAGAAACTCTTATTCTTCTTCTTCTTCTTTTACAATTTAGAGTCTGAATGAAAAAATTAGTTTTATATCATTCAAAGACTTCTAGAATACTTATCTTGATCCAGTCAAATCAACTTTTCAGAATACTTATCAACTCATGATCCAGTCAAATCAACTTTCCAATCCTATCCAGTCTTTTTTTACTATTTATTCATAACGGACTATCTCTAAAATCCTTACCTGTAAACCTCTTGCCAATACATCTAAAGAAGAGACTCTTGATGATGAAACTCTTGTAACTTCCTTTGGCATTATGAAGGCATGAGAATAATGTCATTATATTGGGTAAAAGGAACTTATCATCTTGGAAGAAATGATTCAAGAGCTGGTAATTGATGACCAGCCTGAGTTTGCCTCGTTTAACATTCTTCACTTCAAGGAACGCGGATGTAACCAGCTAGGGGGTTGTTTGGGTTTATGGTGGCGGTTGCGGTTGCGGTTTAAAATGTTTTTTGTTTAGAAATATATTAGAATGATATTTTTTATTTTTAAAAAATTATTTTTGAGATCAGTACATCAAAACGATCTGAAAATATAAAAATAATAATTTTTAGCAAAAAAAATTAAATTTAAAAAAACACGATTTCAATCGCATTTCCAAACAGAGTTATAATCACACGATGAGTTTGGATTTTTTGTACTTTCCATGGCCCGATCGGGAACAGGGTTTAATTAATCTATCTAAGTAACATAAAGATGACTCAATGAAAGAAATTAATTTAAAAAAATAAAAAATAATTTTAATAAATTTTCAAGTAAAAACTATTTTAAAATATAATATTTATTCGGGTTCATCAAACTAAAACTTTGTCAATAAATTGAACAATTTACTATAATCAAATGGGGTCATTTTTATATCTAAATTAGATTTAAAATATATTGTTTTGGATTTATTTATTTATTTTTAACTAAATTTAAAAATTTTATTTGATTTATGTTTTATTAACTTAGTCGGTTTTCTTTATTTGTTCAGAATAGATTATTATATTTATACAATCAAAGTTTATATATATATATATATATATATATATAGAGAGAGAGAGAGAGAGAGAGAGAGAGAGAGAGAGAATAGGGATATAATTTAGAACTTAAGAAACCCTTATCTCATGTATTTTTCTATATGCTGCGTCATGTAACCTTGTAAAATCAATTCATTTTGTGTAAATTACACGAGCAACAACACTTCACTTGTATAATAGGAGTCTTGATGTGCCTCCAGACCTCTCTTCTCATTATATTTCTTTTGATAATTATTTTTTTTTAATTTAAGATACCTACAGGTAGGGGTACTTTCGACCTTTTCTTTTTAGTTATGCAGTAAAATAATCGTGATGTACTTGAATCATAATCATGGTTACCTTGGATGGATTGAAGGGTGTTTTTATCTTTTTAATTTTTATTTTTTATAATTATTAAGTTTGACTAGGTGCAATTTAGTATTTTAACATATATAAAATATTATTTAATTTAAAAAATAAAAAGTATTATTTTAATACATTTCTAAACATTTTAAAAACTAATCACAATCATCCTTCTAAAAAAACCCAATAAAATCACGCGATGCTGTTGTTCCTTTTCAGCCGTGTATGGTCACCTTTTCCTCGCAAGAGGAACGTGAGTGCACTGGGACCGAGCCAGCGACTTGATCTGAAACGACTTTATTTGAATCAGTTTTTTTTATAAAAAAAAAAATCAATTTAGAAACATTTCCAATCAAACTTGGATGACTTCACAGTAACCCAACTAAATCTAAACGAGACCCAGTTGGGTTAAGGAATTTCTTTTTTAATTTTTTTCTAAGATGCCATCATTTTATTTTTATTTAAAACGATGTTATCACCTCTAAAAATATCTAAAACAATGTTATATTAAAACTAATTCAGATTGACTTAAGATTTAATAACTTGGGTTTTTAGCCGGTTCAGACCACGGCACACAGTCTAACATTGCATGAAAATAGCATCTTTTCAATATTATTTTCTCTCTATTTTTTATTCATAACAGATACTTGGGGCTGAGGGAGATAAATGTAGTGTTGCGTGTTAGCATGGTTATAAAACGGAAAACGTGTGGGCCCATACAATACTGGGTCATGAATGCGTGTGGGCCCGGGAGATTTGGGGGGGGTGATTCGCAGAAGCTAGGGAACCAAAAGATGAGACAATGAGAGAATAAATAAGCAGCAAAATTTAAAGCTCCCCCACTAGCGAGAAGAAACCCGTTTCATTTGCTTTGCTTTTGCTTGTCCTAGAATATGGCAGGGTTCTCCAAGATCCTCGGAGAGACTGATACTAAGAAGAAGCTGCGAGTTCCGATCAGGTTTCTCAGGTCTCTTCCACCTTTCAAACTAGGCAGCCATGCCGTCACGTTTGAAGCTACAGACGAGAAAGGCGAAGCTTGGGCCTTTCAATGCTCCATCCGCAAGAGAGGACAGTACCTGAAGCCAGTCCTCACAAGAGGTTGGGTTGCATTCGTTAACAGCAAGAAGCTACAAGTTGGTGACAAGGTCAGTTTTACTAAACATATGAACCGAGCTACTGCAGCAATCTCTTACAACGTTCGTGCTGAAAAGGAAATCAAGATCTTTGGTGCTACAGCTGGCTATGCAGGGATCTAGTGCATTTCCCTAATTAATAAGCTAGCAAATAATAGTGGCAAGAAGTAGCAAATAACAATGGCGCTGTGGTCAAGGTGATGGTGAGAATGGTGGGCGCCTACTCCACCCTCGGGCCCTGCCACGAACATCAGTACATGCATATTTTTATGACTTTAATGTTTTTACAAAAATAGTATTATGATTCTCCTTGCGATAATTTAATACTTTTTTTTTTTTTTTTATTTACGTGGGGTGTCCGGGCCAGCTTACGCGCACCACGACTATTCCCCACGGCCTGCTGGACATCCTGCAAGCCCAGGAGCATGTAAGGCACCGCGGGGGTGACAGGTGTACACATAGAGGGTCGAACCCGGGACGGGGACGGAACAAGTCACACGAATTAACCACAGCAGCTAAACCTTCAAATGCGGGTACACGCGAGGACTCGAACTCAGGACACACAGGCAGGGCAAAGCCTGCCAAGACCACTGAGCTGCAAGCCTCGTGTGTTGATAATTTAATACTTTACATCTGGGTGTTGAGGAGATACTGTTAGTTTTTCATAAAAAATTGGATCTCTATTCTGTTACATCTCGGAGGGATGACATTTTTGAGGAGGCGAATCTCGAAAATTATAATGATCTTAATTGTTAAACAAAATCGAGAGAATATCCATGTATGGGTCACCGGGTCACCCCTCGAGTCAATCTTTTTTTTAAAAAAATAATATTGGTTTTTTTTTATATCCCATTAGTTCGAACAGGTCACTAAAATTCCGACCACATTAAAATGATTTGTCTGTAACAATATTTTATCAAATTCAATTAAAAAAAAACTCAGCCCTAATTTTTCGAATCAATCAATAAGGCTAGGTAGAGTTTAACAGCTATAACCATGACTTAGAAAGCCATTATCACAAGTGAAATAAAGACTACAAGGCATTTAGGTTATAATTGGATTGACATGAGCAATAAATCTTAGAGGTGTGTATTCGACTGGTAATATATAGCCATAGCATCATTTTAGGTCGGTCGGAATCTAGACTTTTCTCCCATGCTTTGACAAGTGAGTGCCACTCTCCGTATTGCAAGCTTTCGAAGTCGAGAATGGTTAGTGGCTGCAAAATCGATTGAGCATGAACGTACAAAAGCAGAAACTGTCCCCCCTGCTGATGGTTTTATAGCCTGTTTGGCATCATCTTGACTACCTCTGGCTGTCTTCTTATTAAGGTTTCGCCGAGTTCATATTAACCTAACATGAGCTCAATTCTTCTTTTTGTTGAGATGCAGTAATTAACCTGATGCAAAATAAATAAACTTGACAATATTTCAGAGGGTGTGGTAAATGAAGTTATTTTCATAGCTACATGGCGCATTCGACTCAGAAATCTTTCAGGCTGTCTTCACTGGGTAGAATCATTTTTCAAATAAAGCTTTACAACATTGCAAAATTTGACAAGCCACTCAAACATCAGGCCGCACTGCATTTGGAAGAGATTGATCTTCAATTAATCGACTGTACAAATTATACGAGCAAGAACACAACAGCTATTTACACTCCCAACAGCAATTTTTATCTACAGTTTCTACGCAATTGCTATCTACAGGTTTCATCAACACATAGATCTTGTAAATAAAAGAGCTGATCCATTGACCCCACGCAGGACTAGCAGTCTGGCGTCCACATATGTTCCACAGACAAGCCTAGACAAATCAAACATCTCAGGTGGCACTTGCACACGAATTTCTTGAACTATACTGCTTGGTGTAACATCATTTTGATTAAGGTTGTCCCCGAGACTCATTGTCACCTCAATGTCAGCTGAAACAAGTTTGGCCACCGGAAGGCTCGATGGAAACTCCTTATACGGGACAAGTTTCCTCCATTTTTTAGCTGACAATTTCTGGGCTAAAGAATCTTGATTGTTTGGTTGCCCAAAGGATAACTTCTCTGATGTCTTTTCCTCCTTAAGATACAACCGTCTCCCGGATGTCAACCGGAATAAAGAGTTTACTTCCAATTTCCCAGTTATACCACTTTTGTCATGAGGCCAGTCTCGACCATTCATGACTGTGAAGCCAATGTCTGATGTGAAGGAAATACTAGTATTTAATTTTGATGCTCTATTTATAGTTAGATAAACGTCACCAATCAGGACACGAGCAGAAGGCTGCCGAAGGGTCAATCCTATTTGTCTCCCAGTACAGTATAATAGACGCCATTTTCCTGGAAGCAACTCCAACCAGTTCTACACATTGAAGTAGAGCAGAAATTTCAATATTGAGTAACCTTTGAGAATAACAAGGCCTCGATCCCGAGCTCATTGGAGATAGATGGTAAAAGCATAATCAATCAATAAAATGTTTCATGTTCTACCAGAAGGAAGAATCCAAAGAATATTGGCGGCTGAAGAAGTACACCAGCTAAAGAACCAAATAAGTTTCTAGCTTCTTTTTCTTCATATCGTATCAATGCATGTAGCAGTTAGACCATTTCACATAAATTGTTCATGTAACAAAACGAGAGAGTAAATGGCAAAGAACAAGTGACCATAAATTAGAAGAAGCCTTTGAAAGTAAAGGTGATGATACAAGTTATAATATCTTTGAGGCAACTAGACATAGATCCATATGACTCTTTGGAGAGAGCAAAAGAATTAATGAATCTACAAAAGCTACGAACAATGTGGATAATTGCTAACCTTTGGCCTTGAATGAGCATTCAGCATCTCCATCAATTCGATAAAATAGGAAAGCCTATTACGCTATCACATCAAAATTCACCAGTCAGTTTTGTCAATGTAATGCCATTGCGAGCTATAAACCAACACCAGATATATAATGAGTTTACATGCAAACATTTAGTAGTCGAATAGAAATAGAAGCACACTAAGATATCTTTCAAGTAACAGGAAATTAATTAGTAACACTAATTGTTCCATCTCATACTTGTGCTTCCCTAGAAAAACAGGGTACTTTCTAGGTTTACAAAGGCTCTGATAAATGATCAAGATGCATGGTTGCGCTTCTCTATGCTCAGAACATGAAACTTTCAAAATTTCCAGCTAATCACTCAAGGCACTGGCTTGAAAGAGTCACAACCGATGAATCCATCTGAATGACAATAGAGAACTTAGAAATGCTAACTGTAGACACACCTGGGGCTGCTTATAAATGTATTCCTCCGTAATTCGAACTGCAGTTGAGCCAAGACCCCATCTGATGATATCCATGGATGGCGCCACCCGCCATCTTGGTCCACACAGAAATGGATGCCTGAGGGCATCCAAACAACTGCAAAGCAAATCAAAATAGTAATCATAGATGCCTCATCTCTCTCAAATTAATACAGATTCCATTCAATATGGTTAACCTCGTGTTGTCTTTACTATTGTCTAATAAGAGATGAACTGATGAATACCTTATTCTTTTGGAAGGTTTGGTTGCCAATAACAAGGATAAAAGGTTCCAACCGGCACCCCAGTTCCGATCAAGTATCTAGAAGAAACAAAATGAACTTAAAACATCCTAATAATTCATGTGGCTTTTACTTATAAAAAACAATCTTCATAGATATTGTGAAAGGTGTAGCTTAAAGTATGGTAATTTGCATTCATACTACTTACTTGGAGTCCAACATTTCCAGATGGAGAATTCCTACTGAGGATTTGCAATAAAAATTCACGCAAGCATGAAGGATCATTCCCCTGCACTCATCCATAAAAGAGAAATTTGGTAACACAGTTAACACTCAATATGCCAGTACAACTTCCTAATTAGGATCAGTACCAACACATGATGAGTAGTGCATGATGATACTATAGGATTTTTTTTCATGTTGAGCAAATAAAGTGATTGCCAATGTATTCCAGTCTTCAAGAAACTGGTAGAAATTAATGAAGAGAAACTTGATCTTATCCAGAGACGTAAGGCAAGTCAACAAAAATTCCACCAGGTTCTGGATTGATTAATCCAAAAGCTTTTCACGAAAACAAAAAACAGGGGGGGGGGGGGCCATGTACCTTCATGAGGAATGATTTGAACTTCAAGAAAATTAATGGATCCATGAGTTCCCGCAGCACCATTTTTGCCATCATAAATCCTACACATCTTTTCAACATGGATGAAACAGAATTCAGTACATCAGCAGCTCTGCTAGCAGCACTAACTGGATACACTTTTAGGTCTATCTATCTATTCATACCTCATGTCAAATGCAATCATCATCTGCCGCCTGTCCATGTTGTCCAGTGTGCTACTATTTGGACCATCCTCGTAAAAGTCAGCAGCATTCCCTAGTATCCCTACCTGAAAAGTTGGAATTTCAGAAGTTTCACAAAGTAAGACATCAATGCAAGAAAGAAACCACATGTTACACAACTTAATCAATGAAGTAGTGCTTTATAGCAGAAGTTATGGAGCAGAAGTTATGGAGCAGAAAACAGTGGATAGTTGTACCCATGTGTGGGAGGTGCACTAATTCCATGGTGCTGATTTATTCATGTCTTGTTTCGTTCCCCAATAATTGTGCTAATAAACCTTTCCTCAACAATAAGTCTAGGACCACCAAACTTTCAAAGCAGAATACCAGAAATAAAATTTGACTTCACTAGATCAATGGAAATTGTTGTGCATCAAGTGTTGTCATATCAGACAACACAAATCAACAAGAGTTTTCCTCGAACACCCTTCTCCTTACAGAATTGCTTTCCTTAATCTATATATATCGAATTTAATTCTAAATTCAGAGAATATAAAATTCAAAAACAGCATAAAAAGGGGGAAAGCTTGCATTTACTTTAATATGCCTATCCACTGGGCTTATATGCACATTCTCCAGCCTCAACTCTGTATGCGCAAGTCCATGACTGTGCAAGTAGTTCACCTTAAGTAAGCAAAGCAAACACCTTACACTTTAGTTGTACACAACAAATGGCAACTATTTGTGCACAGATAATACATGAATACAATTAAGATATACATACTCCAATCAAGAGATCCCTCATCAATATGCGTGTTATTCGCAACTGCCGAGAGACAGCAGGTCCTCCAACCGTGTCATCTCCCACCCTCCTGACAGATTCCTCATCCAATGCCAGAGTGGCTTCCAAGGTAGGAAGCCAATCTGATTGTTGAAGCCAATGTCTCAAAGAAAAACTACCATGATACTGCCACAAAAATAAAAAGGAAGAAATAAACTTTCAAATCCCTAAACTCACAAATGGAAAAATTGAAATATGAGAAGAACTGCTTCCACGCGCAACATGCAGAGAAATGAAGGCTCGTCCAATAAACAGAAAATCTCCAATAGGGGTCTTGTAGAAAGACTAACCTGCCTAGCATAAACAACTAAATGGCTTCACACAACGAAACATTTAATGCATGCGCAATATAAAAACCTTACTCAGAAACAGAACATACCCCATGTACCAGAGTAAACGAACCACGGCCACTAGTAGGTGAAGAAATATAACCATAAACTTGCATTGAATAAGAATGGTACATAAGTTTACGGCGAACCAGCTTCTTCAATACCTAAAAACACTTTAACAACACCAAGGTTACACCAATATTCAAAACCTCAAATACAAAATAAACAAAACTCCAAAACAAAGCCCCAAACCTCTATTGCTCGCATTCCTCTACGTTTTGCTTGAGTACTGACAAGTTTCCTAAGCACAACTTTAATGTTATGCAAAGGGCTGCAATTCCACATTATACTCATTACCTCCAATAATCACACAATATCACAAAATCAAATACGAAAAGAAAGCTAACCTATTAGAATCCTTCACTATTGCTTCGAAAACCAACTCATCCGCCTAAAACAAACCCCAATTCAGTTATCCATGCCATAATTATCAGTGCTAAGAACAATCACTTTTGGACATTAAACACTATCCTTAGTGTTAATAACCGAAAATCACAACGAAATTAACAATATTTAACAGATAAAGATTAAAAAAAATTGAAGTAGAGTTTTCTGGTTTACCCGGCCACCAAGGCCAATACTGACACGATCAAGCACCTTAAAATCAGACATCTTGAACCTCATAACATCTCCTCCTCCTTCCTCCTCCTCCTCCTCAATCACACATCTCCTTCCATCTCCTTCTGATTCCAACGGAGCCACGGCCTTACTCGACGACGAACACCTCACCACCGTCCCTACTTCTCTCCTAGAACAAATACTTCTCACACCGATGATACTACCATTACCACGTCGTTTAATCAGTTTCTTCGTCGACAAATTATCAGAAAAAGAACAGAATCCGACTCCATTTATTGCCACCGTCGCCGCCATCAATCGATCAATCCGTTACAACTCTCAGAATTTTTTTGATCCAGAGAGGAGTTAGTTAGCAGAAGGAAGGAGAGGAAAGTGTGAAGAAATAGAGAAGAGAGTGTGAGAGTTGCGTGAAGGAATACAGAGCCCTGGGCTTGGCTCGTGTCAATGTCTGTTTTTCCAAATATCTCCGGCATTTACCTCCTGTTATTTTCTGTGTTTTGCGTTCCGTGCACACTCCTATCTCCGCCACGTCACTTTTCGTTGTTGTCCACGTTTTTGTTTTGGAGCTCAAAAATAATTATATTATAGCAGTGCTATTACTGTGTCGTGCATAGTGGTTAAGCACGGCTTTTTTTACATGTTAATTTACAAAATTTATAATTAATTTGAATTGGGTTTTAAGGTGAAGTGAAAAATATATTGATTTAATAAAATTAATTGATTTGATCGGATTGATATGTGACTTGATTTATCGGCTTAAATAATATCTTTCAAATTTAATATGAAAGTTCTTAACTAGTTATACTCAGTCAATACCATATAAGATTTAGTTTATAGAATCTTGTAAGGGTTGAATAAAAAAATTAATTAATATGATTTAAATAAATAAAAAATTAATTTTAAAAAACTTTTGATTTTTTTAAATTTAATTATTAATTTATGATGACTAATCAAAAGTTGATAATGATAATAATTAATTTTTTAACATTTTAATTTTCAAAATTCACTATAAAAAGGGTTGAATGAATTTTCCGACTTGATTTTTTTATATTTTTAAATACTCTTCGTAACCTTATATTTTAATATTTTCTTCTCATTTTAAGTTTTAGTTTTCTTTTCGAATCTAAAGGTTATGTTTTTCTTGTTGAGAGATATTTGAGTTTTTATATTTTTTAATTCAAAGATCTTGTTTAGAAATGCATCTGAACCTAGATAGTGTTATTGGAATCTCGAGAGGCATATTACAAATATACTAATTACACAAGTGAGAAGCAATAAAGTTTTAAGGATAACAAATTCTTCATTGACAACAGCAAAAATTTTATTACTTTAAAATGCTTCAACAAATAAATAATCTTTTTTGTATTAATTTAAGCATAAATATTTTTATTATTAGTATCATGCTAGGAAATTAAATTAATAACAATTGTAAGTTTGGATACATGCTTAATATGCATGTTAGTGTTCTATTATTATATTTATGTTGAAAGCATGCTTATCATGAATTATTATTTTGCATTTAAATTTTTATAAATTCTAGACTTTTCTTTAAAATAGTTTTTGGATCCCAATAACAAAAACCAGGACTCTGATCACAGTTTTATTAGAAAAACATTGAGGAAAATCAAATATGCTTAGGCTTAGCCTTAATACCACAATGAACAAAGGAGGGAGAGCTGAGAAATAGGATTGTTAGGTTACATCCATTTGGATGTGTGCATTATTGATTTTACATTTTTTTAAAAAAATTGAATTTTAAAATTTTTTATTTTAAATTAATATATTTTTATTTTTTCATGTCATTTTGATATGTTAATATTAAAAATAATTATTAAAAATTTAAAAAAATATTATTTTAATATATTTTTTAGTAAAAAAATATTTTAAAAACAACTGTGTATATTTTATGTGGATATGTTTGCTATATATATATATAACCATTACGAGAGTATACAACAAGGTGATCCTTGAGATATTCTCAATTTGTCTTTAATTTTTTATTTTAACATTGCACATAGAGAATATTAATACAGAGTGTTTGTTATTATAGTAATTTTTATGATTGAAGTTTTAAAAAAATAAGTTTAGAAAACAAAATTTTGTTGTGGTTGGTGTGGTTGAAAATTAAAATATATATTTGGTTTAAAGTATGATTCAATTTCATGTTCATGAAAAAACATGTTAAAAATATTTGGTTTAAAATTATGCTTTAATTTAATGTTGGTAATAAAATTAACTAAAAGGACATAAATCTTAATCTTAAATTTCAATTTTATAAAAATTAATTTCTCAACTAATACAATATTATAAAGAGACCTAAATATAATAGAACTTGTTGTTTTGGGGTTGTTGGTTGTAGTAAAGAGGGGTTTTTTTTGTATTTTTTTGCGGATATGAAGAAATTATTGACAAATGAATGAGAAGAAATAGATGCTGCAATTGTGTGAAATGAATGAGAGAAATTAATGTTAAATGAATGAGAGGAAAGAAAAGAGGATACAAAGGTAATTTTGAATGTTTTTTAGCCGTCCTAAAAGATGCAGTTGTGATCTAACATGTAAAAAGCAGGGAAAAATTACTTTTTCAAAACTGAGGTTCAAGCTCAGGCAAATGAAGGAGTCTATTCATTTTTTTTGTTTTTATTTATTATTATTATTTTGTTTTTATGCCTTTATGGGTTTTTTTTTTTTTTTTTGCTTTTTTCTTTGTGTTTTTTCTTTTAATGAAATTTTTTGCTTAATTTAGTTTGTTAATGGTAAATTTTTTTATTTAGTTATCAGACTTTCATGATATGGATCCCGAGTTTGACGGGTTAACCTGGTTTGACGAGTCCCAGAATTTTATTTTTTTTGCTTTTTTTCTTTTTAATTAACTTTTTTCATTTAGTTTAGTTTGTTAATGTTAAATTTCTTTCTATTTAATTAGACTTTCATAACATGTATCCCGAGCTTGACAGGTTAACCTAGTTAATTATGGGTTAACCCGTCAAATTTTTTTTTCTATTTAGTTATCAAATTTTCATGACGCGAATCTAAGGCTTGACGGGTTAACCTGGTTTGAAGGGTTAACCCAGTTAATTCAATTTTTTTTTCTTTTTCTTCATTAGTTTTTTTCTTCCCGTTGATTTTTTTTCTTTTTTCTTTTTAATTAATCTATTTAATTATCACACTTTTATAACACGACCTTGTAGCCAAACCCACATCCAAGACTCTTGGGTCCGGTGTTGCAACCAGACTCACTTAAACTTGAGTCATGTAAGTTTAATATTATTATAAATATTACTCCTGGGTCAAGTGTTGCAGCTATACCAAAGGCTCTTGGATATATCTTTACAGAAAGACATAACACTCTTAGATCTTAATCTTTTTTGATATTTTTTATGCAAGAAAAAAAAATAACTCGTGGCCTATGCCTTTGTTTTGTTCTTTTCTTTTCTTTTCTTTTCTTTTTTAAGCCTTTTACTGTGGACTGCACAGTGCAGTCCACAGTGAAAAAACTGATACTTTTAGTTTTTTTTGTCTTTTTTTCTTCTTTTGTAATTATTCTTTTAATTTAGTTTCTTAATATTAAATTTTTCTGTTTAATTATTAGACTTTCATGACACGGATCCCAGATTTGACAGGTTAACCCAGTTGATTCAGATTGTTTTTCTTTTTCCTCATTAGTTTTGTTCTTCCGATTTTATTTTTTAATATTGTATGCAGTCCACGGTGAAAAAGCTGATGCCTTTAGTTTTTTTTCTTTTTATGTATTTCACTGTGAACTGCACAGTCCAGTCCACGGTGAGAAGGTTGGTGCCTTTTTTTTTTAATGAACTTTTTTTATTTAGTTTGTTGATATTAATTTTTTTTCTATTTAGTTATCAGACTTTCATGTCACGGATCTCAGGTTTGATGGGTTAACCCAGTTAATTTAGATTTTTTTTCTTTTTCTTCATTAGTTTTTTTCCTTAATATTGGTTTTTTTTCTTTTTAATTAATCTATTTAAGTATCACACTTTTATGACACAACCTTACAGCCAGACTCATATCCAAGACTATTGGGTTTGGTATTGCAGCAAGACCTACTTAAACTTGGGTCTTTCAAGTTTAATGTTATTATAAATATTATTCTTGGGTCAGGCGTTGCAGTCAAATCTAAAACTCTTGAATATAGTTTTGCAAAAAAACCTAATACTTTTAGATCTTAACTTTTTTTAATATTTTTTATGTAAAAAAATTGATCCACGGTATCGCGCGGGTCATGTAACTAGTATATTTTTAAAACTTATAATCAAACACTTGATAAATTATGTTTAGAGAAAACACAAATGCTACCTCAAATACGAACACTCTCATAATGACCTCATGGTTATGCATATCAAGTAACCTAGAGGCTGAGAGTGGGAGGTCAAGCTAAAATGTACTTGTTCACCCAGGAAAATAAAATAAACTTATAAAGAAGGGAATTCATGGTTGGCGTTTTATGCAGAACCTCTATATTGTATTTTTCTTCAGCTATGCAATATTGCAATAGCTAGTCTTGTTTTTGTTTTGGACATCTACTGTGGATGCTATGTTGCTGGATTGTATCAGTAATTTCCACGAGCTGGTTCATTAATGGATGGTGAAATTTTGGAGAACTTGGCGAGTTCGCTTGGTGATGGTGGCAAGATGCGGCTCAAATGTTTGGTTGCAAAATCCACCATTACTACTTTCAATATATTGGTTTTAATAACCTGAGGTGTAGTTTTACTGATCAAGTTATGAGTTTACTTTATAAAAATCACTAATTTGAGTGTCATAAATTTTAGAGCCACTTTAAGTTTACTTGGTCATTAACTTCATGCTCCCGAAAAATTAGTTAAGATTCACATAACTTGATGTAGATACCAACCGTCAAAAAAAAAATATGTGACTCTTGCAAGTATATGTTATAAGAGGGCTAAAATGCTATATGATTAATTTAATGTGATGGTTTGATGGATGCTCGTGAATTGTTTGACAAAATGCTAGAAAGGAATGTGTTTATGAAATGAGTTTTGAATAACTATGGATGGTATTATTACAATTGTAAATTATGGATGATAATTTTATTATTTTAATTTTATGAATATAATAACAAACCTTTAAATATTCAAATATTTTTTTGGTTTTTTTTTTTAACACATGAGATTGAAGATGAAAATTGTTGTTTGTTTAACATATAAATTCAGGATATAAAGTATGATTTCTTAAAATACTACAAGAAAATAAAAACAAGATCAATTATCCCATTTATTAATATTCTTCGATGACTCAGGTTAAATTGTTTTCCGAAATATCAACAAATGACTTTTCCGTTCAAGTGTAAAATTGATCTTTAAAATCCAGTTATCTATCCATGCCTAACTGGATATTACTAAAGGTCATTCAGCTTAGATATAGCTTTGGTACTCAATATGAGCGATAACAGTATAAAGTACTTTTTATTTAAAAATATATTTATATAAAAAAATTTTATTTTTAAAAAATTATTTTTGATAACAATACATCAAAATAATTCAAAAACATTAAAAAAATTATTTTTTAAAAAAAAAATTCATATTTTAAGAAAACACAATTTGCAGAGCATTCCCGAACACTCTTTGATGCCCTGCAACTCAAGGTTGATGCTGCAAGTAATGATGTAACTTGAGAACCTTTTTTAATACAAGCTTCTGCTTAATTCAATAAGCTAGTAATTACTGGATAACAAAATTTAATACCTTAATCCCAGCCAGCTGATTTGCCACTTCTAGCTTCAGGGGGTGAGTTGTGCTTGTCATCATCGGCGACACATAAAACACAAACTTATGGTATCTGAAAGAGAGATGAAGCAATGAATAATGAAGGTGCGACTCATTTTACAAAAATTCAGCTTTATCCATTATATTGGATTTCATTTAATCCGTTTTATAAGTGAAACTTTTAGACTAGATGCTAGCAAATAAATACATCAAAGTTACATAGCCATGCCTAAGTTGTCAAAATGTTTGAGAACTGCAAAAGATCTCCATCACCGGGTTGGGCAGGTCACTCTTACCACAAAAATTCAAAATCAAAAGGATGCTTTTCTGGCAGTGTATTGTACTTCAAATCAGTCCCTGGCGCTGCAGATCAGTATATGTCTTTTTATTGTAAATGTTGCCCTCTTTATCTTCATATTCTTCCTCAAGATCTGGGCGCCACTTGTTCACTCCTTGCCGCACTTGTATCCTCTTCCATAATTCCTGTGCTTCCTGGAAAAAAAAAGTGAATAAATGAATGCAGGTGTCACATTCCAAACTAACATACAAGATATGAACTAAGAATTTCACATTAAAAAAAAATCAGAGTTTGAGTGGCATAAACAAAATAAAAGGCATATAACAAAGAAAGGATCAGATTTCAGAACAAGGTCTGAGAAAGTGCACCTCGATCGATGTGATCTCATTGAAGTTCTTGGTGTTTGGGATGCCAAGGCAACGCATTCCATGCTGATGACGCCATTCCTTGAAATGCCGCTCAAACGCTCTACGACCCCAGTAACTATAGTTCCCACATATCTCGCATTTAAGTTCCTGACATGCAGAAAAATAATTGAGATCCTCTAGCCATAGAAACTAAATAGTATAACTAGACAAGGATTACAGATAAAGATCCTCCACTAAACAACTAGTATAATTAGAGAAGTATTACATGCATCATAATGATATATAATGATACTAGGTGTTACTTATTGCAACTTGAAAATAAAAACTTTCACACATATCAATTAAATACATCTGGGAAAAAAATATACAACAGAAAAAACTACTCTCCAAATGTAGAAAGAAAAAACTCCAAAACCAAAATGCTGATGGAAATGAAAGATACCGGTGAAGAGATATAATACTTAACAATGACCGCAATGGGTTTACACAATTAGGGGGAGAAATACCTGACCAAGACCATGAAGTTTATACAGCCAGTAAGGTATAGGCTTCCCATCCCAACCCATTGGCAACTTGAGGGGATTGTAAATCTGTTGTTCTTCATCGTCACTTTCAGTGTCAGCCTGTGTCTCTTCCTGCATCAGTTTCAACATCGCATTATCGATTATTGTCATCCCAGACATTAAAGTCTCACTTCTTCCACAATAATAATCAAGCATCCAATTAAAGCAGTCGGAAAGAAAAGTTTCATGCAAATGGTCTTGCTGTTTGTATTACAAATGGTCTCTAGATGCACAGTTGCCAATATGCCATTAGCATACCCGGCCAGTATATGTGAGGAAATATATTCTGCTTGTACGGGGTTGTAAAGGGGTTGGATCCCATTATATCACCATGGTGCAAACGGCTTGCTTCAAATTAGAGCAGGTACCAAAAGAAAATTGAAGGTCACAATGAAATGCTAGACAAAAACCTATGATTCGCACTCTAGTTAAAAAGGCTAAAGCACTTGAAGAATTTGCAATAGCTTAAGAGCCTGTGTGGCATTGTGATAGCAATTGCTTTTAAAAGTGTTTTTCACTTGAAAATGCATTGAAATAATATATTTTTTATTTTTTTAATTTTATTTTTGACATCAGTACATCAAAACGATTTAAAAACACCAAAAAAAAATTAATTAGAAGCTGGGTTGCTTCAAATTAGAGCAGGTACCAAAAGAAAATTGAAGGTCATTATGAAATGCTAGACAAAAAGCTATGATTCGCACTCTAGTTAAAAAGGCTAAAGCACTTGAAGAGTTTGCAATAGCTTAAGAGCCTGTTTGGCATTGTGATAGCGATTGCTTTTAAAAGTGTTTTTCACTTGGAAATGCATTGAAATAATGTATTTTTTATTTTTTAAAATTTATTTTTGACATCAACACATCAAAACGATTTAAAAACACCAAAAAAAATTAATTAGAAGCTTCAAATTTTTGCAAAGACGCTTTCCAACCGCAAAAACAAATGGAGCCTAAGACAACATACCTCCTCACGTTCTGCTTCCATTTCATCATATGTCAAAGCCTGCTTCTTCACAACATTTTCTTTTGTCCGTACAATTGTCTGCCCAGGGTCAAAGGAAAATCAAATATCCAACTACCACAAAAAAAAACATACGAATTATTTAAGGCACATGCAGCCAATATTCAAATGCACATTATTAAAACATACAAAAAAGCTGGCAGATAACCAAAGAACAAAATCTCAATGCGATATTGATCAAGAGGATGGAAAAGAAACTGGATGACTGCACCAAAGCTAACCTCATCCAGTAAATCACACAATTTATTCATTTTGGTCTCCATCAGGGCAATTTCTTTTGAATTGACAACTTCCTTTGAGTTCACAGCACCTCCATTTGGTTCTGATGCACATGAACCTTTCACAAAATGTTTCTTGTCCAACTTTTCAAGAGGTGTATGCTGCACAGAATGAACAAATAAATAAGTAAAACACGAAATGCCACATTAAATCTATCAAGGAAAAAAAAGTCATGTTGAGAAGTAATTTAATTTAAGGAAATAAGACTGTTTATGTAGCTTGAGGTTAGATGCTTAACAAGAAACACACAAACAAACAAATATATATAACCCCCTCCCCCCTAAAGAAACATAATAAATAAACAAAGTGCTCACACAAAGCACTATCTGGCCATCCTAATTTTCACAGTAATATAACCCCTCCCTTACTAGAAGATTAATGATTAACTAAGAAACTAGAAACAATGGGGATGCTCACTGGATCTTTTTCATTCCTAAACTTACAAAGCCCATACAAGGTAAAAGAACTATTCCAACCTTTGTGAGAAAAAGCCTTTCAGCACGCTGCTGAATGGTACCGCCACTCTTGAGCCCCAATGCAGCCAATGCCTGCCAGGAAAACATACAGCAAACGATTTAATAACTGGTAATTAGAAAGGACAACTAAACCAACAAGATAGAATTCTGATAGCAAAACTGTCACAAACCATGAAATGATGATGGAGAAATAAAATAAAAACCATGAAATGATGATGGAGAAATACAATAATAAAAGCTGCCCAAGTTATGGCGTAGTTTGTATATTACATACTTCAATGACTCCATGGCTACCCACTGGATATTTTTATTATTTTCCAGTGTTGATCACACTGTCTGATATCAGAATATTTCTTATTAAACTAATGAAGTAAACAGCGACAAAGAAATGTGACTCCACAGTGATGCTATGGATATAATTAATATTTTTCAGTGTTTGATCATATTGCATGATATCAGAGTAGCTTAACATTGATCACATTGTATGATATCGGAGTATTTCATGTTAAACTACCAAGCAATCAACAACAAAGAACAGAAATGTTAAAATACCAAGCAATCAACAGCAAAGAACAGAATCCAATTTTGCACTTTAAGCTCAACACTATAAGGAGAATGATAACAGCAGCAACATGTCAGCATCAGCTGACACTTGGTGATAACAAAATACAGAAGTACATCCTTGTTTCTTTGACATTAACATAAACTATCAGCATTCAGCAAGAGAATGCTCTATGATTATAGATTTCCAGGAAAAAAGAAAATGATTCATGGAAATATAAAGCAGCTGCAAACAATGATATTCTTACCTCCTTCAATTTTTCAGGGCCCACTTCTTTAAGCTCCTCAACAGTGCTGTAAAAATCAAGATCAATAACAGTATGATCAGCTGGCACATGCCCATTTTCTTGAGCATTCTTTTCCCATCCTTGTACTGTGCCATTTTCCCATTGCTCTTCAAATTCAGTAGTAACCTACAACAATAATCTACATTGTTAAATGAAGCACATGATTGGCTCCGACCAAGCATGGTCAAAATCTCCTTTGTTCAATAGACTTGAGTTTTTACAAATAAAAAGAGGCAGGCAATCAAAATGCCATAATATCATTTCTTGTGAGCAAATGTCTTGCACGTCTAGTGGCTGAGAATGTATTTAAAATAAAAATGAAAACAGGGTTTTCTTTCTGTTTTGTCCTTAACATTATAAGGTATGAATTGTGGCTGAGCCAAGTCTAGCATCATAAAATTTAAATGTAGCACATTTTTTAGCCCCATAGGCCTATATAGTACTCATGAAAACTTCACACTTCAAATCTTTAGGTAAAAAAAAAATGATTAGAGAAAATTTTAGCAGCGCTTGGAATTTAGATAGAAAAAAAAAAATTACTGCTCAACACTAGCATTAGCATCACATAAATCAAGCAGGCACGTGTAATAGAACATCAAAAACACCATGAGGAGATGAATTTAAAAAAAATGGCAGGGAAAACATC
This sequence comes from Populus simonii, assembly GCA_007827005.2. NCBI lineage: Eukaryota > Viridiplantae > Streptophyta > Magnoliopsida > Malpighiales > Salicaceae > Populus > Populus simonii. Next base: position 24,979 of record CM017478.2, read on the forward strand.
ATATAAAACAAACCTTTGACAAAATCCTATCAAGATCTTGCAAGGGCTCTGTCCTCTGGAAAAAATAAAATAAATATTCAAGTAGATTCTCCATGTATTCCCTGTATTGCCTGCAGAAAATTGGAAAAAAAATGAAACAAAAAAGACATTAACTTGGATAAATAATTTCAGGTGAGGTACAGATGCGGGTGAATATAACATCTGATCATTAACTTAAAATAAATTCAAAAAAAAATTCAGGAGGACAGGGGGGGAGAAAGAGAGAATACCTTGTAAACTTCACTTTACGGGGTAAATTATGTGGTTGGGAGAAAATGTCTAGGTAAGTAGAGTATTCAATAGGCTTCTCGAATTTTAAATTATTGAACTGGTTATACAATTCATGCATGTCTAAGTATTTCCCAAATGCTTCCTGTAATATAAATCCAGCTAAAGTATTAGTTAATTTAAATTGCTGGGCAAAATCATACAGCATAATTAGGTAAAGTCGTGGTAGAAAAAAAGAACATACTTGTTCTCCACTACATAAACAATGCATCAATTACGATAATAAATGTTGTGCAGTCACTATTTCACTTTTATATGAAGGGAAAAAACAAGAAACTACTACAGCCCTAAATTATCTGTTAACTAGCATAAAAATTCAGATATTAGTTTATAAAACTGAAGTCCTAAAATATCAAACTGAAAGGCAACAAATCTCAAAGTAAATGAATTTGAAACTGCCAACAGAATCTCAAATCTCAAGATTTTGAAATGTAACGCTTAATTTAGAGCTCGCATATACATTATATGATAACACCATCTAATTTAGCAGGTACACTTATAGAGTAAAACAGTAGATAAAAATAACCCAGATCAGTTTCCTCAAATGCTATAAACTACAGCATCCCAGTTGCCTGGCACAAACACCTCAAATATCCATACATGAAACTAGAGCCCTAACATATCAACAACTGCACCAAGGTAAAATAATCATTAAATGACACAAGTTAGAGAGACTGACCTCACCAGTAAACTCAATAACTGGTTCCTCTTTAAGCATTGCCTCATAATCCTCATTAGCATCAACCACACGCGCCGCTGGATGCCTTCTATGATACTCACGAATCTTCGCAGGCAAAAGAAAAATAATGATAATGATAAGATAAGATAAAATACAAGTAATTTCAATAATAACAAGTAACCGTTAATTATCAGATAAATTGCTTAATCAAAATTAATGAAAAAATAAATTACCTCTTTTAATCTATCATAAAAAGCACTAAACACATTGGTTCCGGTCGCCGTTTGTCCACCAAGCGCCGCAATCTCATCTTTCCTCGCATTATCTCTATCTTCATAAATCTCAACCTGAAAAAAAATCAAAATCAAACACTTAATATTATTATAATTGCCTTCCATTAAACTTAATTAATGAGAGAGAGAGAGAAGAATTACGAGTTTCTCAGTAGTGGCAATGATATTTTCGATCATGTTACGAACACGGTGGCTTTGAAAAAGACGGTCCTTGTTGTTTGCTGGTTCATTTTGGAGATCTTTAACGATAAGTCGTTCGAGTCTCTCTACTTCCTCGTGAGAGGCTCGAGTCACCTCTAATAGTGTCGACGACATCTTCACGGTGGCCTCTGCCTCAGGTTCCGGTGAAACTTGTGGTGGATTTCAGTGTGGTTCTGATTAGGGTTTTTTCTGTTGAGAAAGAAGTTGCAGTGGCGAGTGCAGGTCTGGTTTATTTTATTTTTATTGTGACAATAGAAATGTTCGATAACGTCGTCGTTTTTGTGTAATGTTTACTTTGGAAAGTAAATTGCATCGCATGCCCTGGAATTTGATATAATTATATTAGTAACTTCTTACTTTTCAAATTATATAATTTGCTATGTATAAGTTTGTTTGTTTTTGCAAATGAGGTCAATTTTTAATTTTCTTGTAGCATAAAAAATATATATTGTTTGATGGTGAACCAAAGAGTTTATGAATCCTTTTTTCATCATAACATTCTTTGACGTATTTTCCACCTTAAATGCGTGAAAATGGGTTAAGGTTTATGTACCTTATAATTAAACTTTGTTTATGTACCTTATAATTAAACTTTAGATGAAGACCATTATAATTTAGAAGGATTATAATGATACTATACATTCTTTGGCAAAGGTTAAAAACTTTTGAATAACCTCTCTAATTTCACAAATTTTTTAGGGGTTCTCATGTAATTTACTCAGACTCAGAGCATCATGCTCGAGATATCCAAATTAAAGGGACTAAAATGTAATGATGGCTTTTCAACGAGGACTGTTTAAGCTGCTTAGCCAGCTCATATAAGCATTGCCCTGTCTTGTCTTCTCTCTCAGAGACCCGTTATTCTGTTGCGAGAAACTTTAGAATGTTGTTAGAAAGAAGAACAACGATCAAACGCATTGAAAAAGCTTAATTTTTTGCAAAAAATATAGTAATGTGGAAGCTAAATCAGTTCATACCAGGTGATGATGGGGAGAGAGAGGAGAGTTTCTTGGAAGAAGAATCAGATGGGATTTTTTCACTTTCTCCTACGCAGGTTTGTTTTTCTAATTCCACCTCAAATCTTGTTTGTTTCTTGATTAAAAAGTTTTCATCTTTTTGTAGTTTAAAGCTTTTTTTTCTATCTGGGTTTTTGTTTATGTAGAGAATGTATGCATTTGCTGCTTCTTTGGCCGCTGGTTTGATTCTTATGTTTCTGGTATGTCCACCTTTTGTGCTTAAAGTTCATCTTTTTGTTTCTTTTTGGGTTTTATTGAAGCATAAAATGTGTTCTTTATGCAATGTTAGTGATTGAATTTTAATGGGCCTTTTTGGAGTGGTAATATGCAGTAAGTTTGGCTTTTAAAGAGGAAATTTTGAAAGTAATTAATGGTAGAAATATTATAGTATTTTAAGGAGCTTAAAGATTTTCTTCCTCTGTGTTTTTATTTGTGTCCAAGGTTTTAAATTTCTTTCTTGAACTGAGTGTTTGTCTATAAAACAGTGGAATTGCTTCCGAAGAGTTCATAGAATGTTTAATGTTTTCAGTGCAATATAGAGTTGGGTCTTGTAACTCATGCTCTACTAATTTAATATTGTCAGTTCAGTCTTTCCTGGACTGCACTATTCGTTGGAAGTTCCTTAATCAAGCTAGTTTGAAGTTTGAGATTTGAAGTTTGAGATTACAATGGTTTCCAGAATTTTATAGGGTCATTCGTAGTGCCTTTGTTCGCTAATGATTTGGCTTATAGGGAAACTATAGAAGATTGAGATGATTTATTTTGACTGGGAAGGTTAGTAGCTTTTCTGCTTGATCTTGCAGCATGCCTTTTATTAGACTACTTTACATATTACCAACATGGTACAGCCCATAGCAAGCTTGATATTAAACTTCCTTTTCCCTGCCAAGGCATCTAAGAGGGACAAGTTGTCAGCATCTGCAGATCACTTGGTTTTTGTCATGCTTCCACTACATCTATCAAACTTTGTGAGTAGGATGCCTCGAGCACTATTTATATATCTCATATATGAAACCATCACTCCCTTGGGGTAGTGTTAGCATACCTTGGCTTGTTGGTTTATAAGGAGTTAGCTCTGAAATATACACTGAGGAACAGTCCTCTAAGCTTGCCTTGAGAAGAATATGAGACTTCCTCGCATCTTGGAGATGTTTGACAATTGCTGCTTCTGGACTGTCTATAACAGTCTGGAGCCTACAAGCATGGACCATATATAGAGCCCCTTGCTAACAATTTCAATTTATTTGCTTTCTTTCTTTTAAAACTTCTATCTATTTTGCTTTTTCTCAAACAATGCATTACCTCTATATGTTAACCCTCTCTATCATTCATGGAAAAGACACTTAGTAAGCTGTCCTCAAATTAGATCATTAAGCCAATCTATTAAAAGAAGATCGCATTTCTAAATCAGCATAATAAATAGAAGTTTAGATTATATCTTAGAGGTTAACGATGATATGTATTGTACTTTATTATTGCTATAGTTATATAGTTTGAGGCTGTCAAAAAATGGAAAGCAGTAAATGAATAGGATGTGTATCTAGAGAAATGTTTCTCAGGTTCTTCCTTTGGTCAGATTGTTAATATACCTAATTGCATAAGAGGTGTGTTACTACCAATATCTGTAAATTTTGATCTCCTAAGTTAACCTTTTTCCTTTTATGTGAGCATATAAACTCTATGTGTCTTGCTTACATCTTGCTGAAGAAGCTGCAAGTCCCATTATTACTAGGAAGCAGTCCCTTTTCTTTCCTGCTTGAGGAGGTAAGTTTAGATTAGTTGAGGGAAAATATGGGATTATAGAACATTGAGAATCTAAGCATGTTCAAGGAATATTTTGTGACCATTTATTGTGACATTTTAAAAGCTGTATTTCTATGGAAGCATTTGGCTGTATAAAATGCTGATAGCTTTACAAATTTTGCATGTGTTGCAGTCCTTGATTGTCTTTGCCAAGCCTATCAAATTTGCACTATTGTTCACCTTTGGCAATGTGTTGGCAGTTGGAAGGTACATTGTCATTTTTACTCAATTTAGCAATACGTTTTGAATTTTATATTTTTAATCTTTCCATTTGCTGGTTTCTGCAGGCCAACAAGTTTATATTCTGTCCCATCCCATCCTGATTTATAATATTTCTTTCACTCTGGAATTTTTTTTTCCTTCCACTGGTATTAGAAAACTTCCGTGCTTTTTTGCTTTTCTCTCATCACATGTAAAACAAAAACACCACTTCTTATTCATCATAACAAAGGAAGGGACTTTTTTCTCCTTTTCTTCGATTCTTGGTATAGCTTCATTTTAATTCTTTCTTTTTATAAACACTTTGAATCTTCTGACAAAAACTAGTTTAATCTGATCACTTTTGATCTGAGAATTTTAGGCACTCCAAGTTCAGTGTAGTATTGTTGTGTATTTGGAAGAGAGTTTACATATCTTAAAGAGTTCCATGATTCCACACAGATATTATCCCTGAGATCATCTGCAATTCAGTTCAACTGAATCGCTGTTCTTCTTAGGGTTTTTTGCATTCTAAACTTGTTTTGTGAATGGCAGCACAGCCTTCCTCATTGGACCTGGGCGACAGCTAGGTATGATGTTTGACCCTGTCCGCATATATGCAACAGTTATTTACATCGGATGTGTTGTTCTGGCTCTCATTTTTGCTCTCTTGGTAAGTCAATAGTTTCAATTCATTTGTCAACTATAATATTGTTAGTGCCCCTTAATAACAGAGAAAATTGGGAAATTAAAGTGCAGTAAATTATGATTGCTTTTCGTGACCCGTATGGTTACTATCCTTAGATTGTTTAAATCTTCAACCCCAAACATGTTCTCTTAGTATATCAATATTCTGGATCATGCTCATTTCTTTTCACTGCCTTGCAAGTTATCATTTATTTATCATGTGCACCTAACTGTTATTACCTCAAGTTATTAGATTTGCCACTACAATTCCTTTTGTAAAGATTAAGGTACTTCTTGACTGATAACACTGATAAGTGCATTCCTAATTATCTGGTATTTTGTCATCTTTTCTTCATCTTCTTCCCTCCTTTTCTTTGTCGTCATCACATTCTTTTCTATCTGCCACAGCAGAATTTACACCATCTTGGCATTTTGATTCTGAGCTATGGATGCTAATTTAAATAATTCAGGCTTTATTTATAACTACCTGTCATTGTATCTATTTGCATCGTTAATTTGCAAATGAAGTTACACTGCCGAGAAACTTTTCTGCCTCAGCAACACTAACTAATGGAGCGTAGGACTTGCTTTTACCACCTTCTGTGAATTCCTAAGACAAACTGAAGCATTGAAATTTCAAAATTCCTCTGAATTATAGCCGAGTGGTTAAATTTGAAATCATTTTTGCCTCTGCTGTGCCTTTTGATGAGCTTTCATTCCTTGTACTTTCATTCTTGTGCTGTCTTTCAGAAGAACTTCTCTCCCTCTTTCACAAATTCACCAAGATTTCACTGAAGGTCAATTCTTGAAAAGCTTCTAGTTTGAACAAGGTTATAGACTAAAATGGCCTTGTCATCACACATTGTGGTCCCCGTGTCCTTATAAAGCTAAAGCTTCCCCTGCTTTTATTAGAGAAAAATAACATTCAAGATCAATTTGAAGAACAAGGCGTCTCCAAATGGGAAAGAAAATTAAAATATATATATATAAGAGAACTGCAATTGTGATGAGTACCTGACATTAAAAACCCCCTAAATATGCATTTTTCTAGTTAAAAATGCTTTCTGATTGTGGAAGCAGATTTAGATCATTTCTACTTAAGATTTAGATCATTTCTACTTATTTCATAATGGCTTACCAACAGGTTTTCTGCACTTTTTTTTCATGTTGCAGATTCATAGCAAGATTTTAACAGTGTTTGCAATCATATTTGAGATTTGTGCCCTTATCTGGTAAGTTTGTCTCTCATTTTCACCCATTTCATTAGTTTTATGGTAAGGCATGAGGATATAAGATTAGAATTGTACAGTAAAGACTTGCGATATCATAGACAGTACAGAAGGATATTCAGACTATTTGGAATGGAAATTATACAGCGCTCTTATTTGTTTTTCATAGACAGTACATGGTTGCTTCTCAGAATTTTCAGACTACAGTACATGAGTTCCAGCTATTTATCTTATATATCAGGCAACATCTCTGCAATAGCTTCTCTTAGTTTAACAATAAGAAGTTCAATTGGGCATTTTAAATGCTTTGTTCGCGCCTCTTATATGTCTTCTTTAAGCTGTTTCAGGTACGGTCTGAGCTATATTCCTTTCGCTCGAAGAATGGTGTCTAGTTTGATGATCCGGTTATGCGACACTGAGTTATAGGCTCATAGCTAATGCAAATTCTAGGAGGGCAATAAAATGAGAGATTCTTGAAACCTTTGGCTTATGGCTGCTGTCTCCCTGCTTTTCATCTGAGTTCGTGCAGAAAGAATTTTTTCCACTTGAGTTTAGAGCTTGGCACTTCTGATTGTCAATTTGGCATTATATGGTTCTTGGTTTCTTATTTCAACTTCATTTACTTTTACCTCGTCTCCTTTCAACTTTCCTTGGGCTAAAGGAACATGGCCTTGACCCCGAAGAGACCTGGTACATTCGGCTTCACTTTTTGCTTTTGCAAAAAATACTATCTGCTTGCAAGTTGTAAATATGCAAAAGACAATATGAAGAATGAACTCTTTCCTGATCACTTGCTTAATAGTTAGCCACTTACCCCCTCATGATATCGTTTCATTCGAAACAACCTTCTGTGTTACCTCAATCAAGGAAGGGAACTAAGAACGGTTTGCTGGGGATGAAAATGCAGCCAGTCTGGTTTTGAATAGAGGCCTCAAGATGGACCATTGTAAGGGTAAAAAGTTTTGGGTTGGGTTGGTGTAAGTTGGCCGTGTACTTTAAGAGATGCCATATGAAAGAAAATACGTAGTCATGGTTTTTGCTGGCACTGTGCTGACCCTTAAGATGTTTCTATTCCATTCTCTTGATTAGATGAGGATTGCACTCGAAAGAATCTGTTCTGTTGCAGCATATGGAGTCAAGATTTCTGTTGAAGCAAATAATAGAGTCAAGATTTTTTTCCTTATAATAATAGAACAGAAACTTGAATTGATCTTATCTATAATATTCAGTTTCAAGGACTTGACACCTCCTTATCCTACCAAGTAATATGTTTGGTTAAAATCCTCAGGCATAACATAACTTCAGGTTTTTTGAACTACCTTCACATGGAGAAAACTGGGAGAGAGACAGAGAGAGAGAAAACCTTGGCATGAGATAAAGAATCCACTATCCAGCCCAGTCTGTTGTTCTTAAAAGATGCCTCAAAGTTCAAACTGGACCATTGTCGAAGGTAAAAGGAATTGGGCTTGGAGGAATACAAGATGGGTGGACGCACGTCGATATAAACCACAGAAAGTTACATGCATGCTTTGATTAGATGGGGTTCATGCTATAAAGAGAATCGGGTTTTTACTCCTCCATGCAGTGTTGCAGATAAGGAATCCAAGAGTTGAATTCAAAGAATATACAAGTGTTTTATAGCTAGAACAAGAAGTGAAATGACAGCCCAGATGGGCCAAGTTTAAATTCAGCTCAACTACTCCTTTTAGGCCAGGCAAATAATATCCCAGATGGATACAAAGTCCAGGGCCAGCAAATACATCCCTCCAGGAGGTATAAATAGGAAAAATGGATCGGGAATCTCGCATGTCTCGAAGATGGGAAAGAAAAAAGGTGTTTATTATCAGTCTTCTAGCTCATCAGAGGTTGAAAATGATGGACGTCTTTCCACATCCATGCTTTGGAGTCTGGTGACCTGTGATGATATAAACATTGCACCTAAAGCAGCATGTGAGAGATCTGCATTGAACAACCATGGTGGTAGCTACCTACCTACCTCAGAATAGAACGTGTCTTCAAAATACCAAAACTTTATGCCCAAGTAGACAAATCTTTGATCAGTAGTAGCATCTACTTACTGCACCAGAGGCAAGTGGTCAGTCCTTTTCTCCATTGTACATGGACCATGGCTATACCCCAAGCATGTCCTGCGTGCAAGATTAAAGTCAGTGACATGATTGCTTGTATGATCTTGCGCATCTAGATTTTTGAGAACTTGTGGTGCAAAATGCAAATGCCCTCCTCTTATGCTGCTGCTGTCCATGTGAATACTACCAGTACCACCCTCCTAGTCTTGGAAGAAAATTCAAGACTTTGGGCCTAAAACATAATTGACCCCAAAGTTGGTAGGTGATTCTTGATGATGTTGAATTGTCCCAGCATGGGCAATTAGGCATCGACATGCAATTAAGATGGGTCTTGTCTTTAAAATAGTTTGTTTTTTTAAGAAAATAACTTTTATTTGTCGAAGATGTAAAATATTGGCATCTTCATTTCTCATATACAGCATCATTGTGCAGATTTATTCATCAAATGCTTAATAATACTCGGTTTTTCTTACATCCTATGTAATTTTTCCTAATTAATTCTCACCAACTGACTATTTTTATTATTATTAATATAGATATCCGGATCATTTTATACGTTTTCAACTAATTTTATAAACAATAAACATCAACTGACTATTTATCATGCCCTTCGTTAGCCTCTTGAAAAACCCAAAATCATATTCTATAGGTTCACCAACAAAATCCCAACATCAAAATCATATTTAAAATCAGTTTTTTATAATATTTGGTTACTATCTTCTAACCCAAAAAAAAAAAGATTTCATTTTAAATATTTTTATTTAAAAAGATAAATTTTATTTTAAAAACATATTTATTTTTATATTTTTTATTTTTGAACGAAACACGTATATGAGTGTGTGTGTGTGTGTGTCCAAGAAGGAGAGTGATACGAAAATGGGGTTGGTGGGAAAGAGGTAACAGCATGATGTTCACAAGGTTATATCTCTTATGATATTGTTTGGCTTTAAGTTTCAAACCCATTTCCTTCGACATTCCCAGCTACCCACTCCTCATGTAGGGTCCATGAACAGCTACTAATATTTTAGAAACCAACCTCCCACCCATCCTCTAAAAATCAAGAAATCACTGTATAAATCTTGTCAATGCTTCTTTATTTTCCTTGAAACTTTGTATGTATCAAAGTTGTGTTTGATAGCTGTCATGGTAGATTTATATTATAATTTATTTATATCATAGTTAAAGTTTAATTCATTGAATCGGCGGACTAATGCGTGGTTAGCTATTTTTATTAAAAGATTTGGATAGGGTGTGGTCATGTTAACTAGATTGTTAAAAATTCAGTCAGGTCAATCAAACTTTACTGATTCATGAGTTGCTATTTTTATTAAAAAGTTTGGATAAGGTTTGTTCGAGTTAACCAAATTGTTAAAAATTCAGGTTAATCAAACTTTACTGATTCATGAGTTGCTATTTTTATTAAAAGATTTGAATAGAGTTTGGTCGTGTTAACTAAAATATTGAAAATCTAGTCGGGTCAATCAAACTTTACTGATTCATGAATAGCTATTTTTATTAAAAGATTTGAATAGAATTTAATCATGCTACCTACATCATTAAAAATCCAGTAAGGCCAATCAAGTTTTACTAATTCAATATTTTATCTGGTTAAAATAAAAACACAATTGAAATCCGATATGATTTAACAACTCCGAATCCTGAATGTTTTGAATGAACTCATCAATAGCACATAATTAACAACGATGCTTGGAATAACATGACCAAGACCTAGCCAGTCGAATAATCTAAAAGATGGTTCGATGAAGGTCACAAGAATGTACTTTAATTTATAATCAACAGTCATTATTCAAGTTCTGATTGAAAGAAGATCTTCAGAGATAATCTTGTAGTCCGATATGTTTTCCTCAGCAAGAAAAAAAGAAACTTTTCATGGCATACCTACAATTTCATATTGACCAATTAGGGCTAAAAAAGAGACGAGCTAGCATTCCTCCAAACATTTCACCTCCGATTTTAATCTTATACCAAACCCTAGCTTAACTTTTTGTGAGAAAGAAATGTTACGTTATGGACCTACCCTACCAAGACATATATATATATATATATATATATATATATATATATATATATAGACACCTGCAGTCAAAGGGCATAGTGTAAGTGTCTCTGTCAAGAAAATCAAGCCTCCTCACTAACAACTTCACCCTCTTAGAGATCATTTGGAATTTTGCCATACTTCCTACTTCTTACCTAATTATTGAGAAAAAATAGTTTGGTTCGTCGGGTAGTTTTTTTTTACTTGATTGCATTATAACTACGTTTTAAATTTTAATTTTATAAAAACTATTGAAATAACTTGTTTTTATTAACGAATATTTATTTTTTATTTATTTTATATATAAAAATTCATCTTATAGGAGTTTTAACTAAATATATATTTAAAAAATACATAACTAAATTATTTTTAAAAATTTTATTTTTTTAAACTGAAACTAGAAAAGCTACCACAAACATCTTTTTACAACTTGTTTTTTTTTATGGTGGAAAAGCGTTTAAAAAAAATTTAACTTTTTTTTTAAAATTATTATTTTGGTGTTTGTAAATTATTTTGATGTGTTGGTCTTCAAAATAAATTTTTTAAAAAATATTATTTTAATATATTTTCCAACAAAAAAAAATACTTTAAAAAACAATTATTATTATAATACTAAACAATCTTCTGCACCCTACTTGAAAACCAGTAATAAAAACAACCCTGTGTCCTATGCAAGATCCCAACATGTGAAATGCAATCCAATCAGTGACCAAAACAGCAAATAATATAAGCAGAGTTGGCTTTGGCTCTTTGCGTGTGCGCGGACCCTAGAATCCGTGAAGGAGTACACAAAAGAGGACTTCTCACCTACTGGAATGAATCATAATTTTCTTTAGTGAGAACTTGACCACCACTTGCCTCCATGTCTATGATGAACAAACATCTTGCTTCTTTTGCAATCAAAAGGAAGCCAAAAGGGCTTAATAATCAAATCCATTGACCATTTTATAAGATCTGAGCTTGCATTTTTGCCGACCTAAGTAATGTAATCTAGCTAGCTAGATCATGCACGACTCTGTAGGATCATAGCCACTAGCCTCATAACATGAGACATTTTGAACCAACCCTTGTGTCTCTTCCATGCATGGATCTCTCCCTGTCTCTATAAAATAATAAGAATTTAGTGCCCATCGATCTGCCCCGAGAAGCCGCATTTGATTAGTTTCTAATTATTGTTTTCCAATCATTTTAGCTGCAAAGATCATGGCTTGTTTAATCTATGTGTAGATGTAATTCCAAATTGTATGCCACGATCAAAGAGTTGAATTAATTATAAGGAATAATTATGAAATATATAATAGAGGAAATCTTTGTTTGCTACTATACTTGTTCATGCGCAAGTGACAAAATGGTGTGGCAAGAAAAATTCTATATTGGACCCTTTCTACATCACCAAATTAATGCAAGATTTTCTCTAAGTTATCCCCATTGGATTTTTTTTTATTTTTTTTTCTTTTAGAAGTATCCATTTGGGGGCATGAAATTCACTTTTTTTTTTTTTAGTTTAACATGGGTGTCCGGGCCAGCTTGCGCGCACCTCGACTAATCCCACGGGCCCTGAAGTTAACGACCATGTAAGCCTCCAGTGGCCATCATATGAGCAACCACAGGGCTTGAACCTGAGATCACAGAGGGAGCAAACCTCTTGATCCCAAGCTCTTACCACTGGTCACCACCTAGATTGTTGCATGAAACTCACTTTGTATATATGGGATGGTGTAAGTTTTCTTGGCATGTATATACTATATAGCATTGTTGTATAGCAAGAAAGTTTAACTTTGTCACTCTCCGGCTGGACAAAACAGAAATAAAAAGATAACAAAATACTTTATCTTGATATAGTAATTAAACACTAGCCGAGAGTTATGTATGATTAGAATCATAAGCATTAATTTTCTCTTTGAATTTATTTTTCAAATATTTTCTTTCATGGTGTCAAGTTATCATGATTTTGGTTAAATTTAATTTATTTCTTATAGCTAAATTAGATAAATAGAAGGGGAGCAAAAAAAACCAAAAAACTGATTAAACCAAGAAAACCCAAAAAAAAATAACTGAAAAAACTAAACTGTGAAAAAAAATCGATTAAACTGATTAGAATATTTAAAAAAACTGACCGGTTCGGTTTCGGTTTCATAAGTCAAAAACTAAAAAACCTAACTAAACTGAACTGAAATTAATAAAAAAAACCAAATAGAAAAAAATCAAGTTAAATTATAAAAAAATCAAGTCAAACCAAAAACAAACCCATTAAAATTACAAAAACAAACCTCAAAAAACAATGTAGTTTTTTCATTGTTTAGAACTACAAGCCCATGGTTAACTTTCAAACCACTTAGTTAAATGTGCATGCCATGAGAGATGCATTGGATGTTACATTAACAATGATTTTATCTTCTTTTTTTATAATAGAAATGCTAAGATCATAATTTTATTAATTTTTTATCTCTCAAGAGCGAAGTCCACCACCCCATTTGCAGATACTTTGTGATTGTGTCTCATTAGGCATTTATTAAGATAGTGATGAGATTTCTTGTATATGATGTTTTTTTTATTGGAAATATATTAAAATAATATTTTTTATTTTTAATATTAATGTATTAAAAAATATTGATTTAATACTAAAAAAATCTTAAAACACGCAGTCCAGTGCTCTAAATAGTAATGAAGATGCTATTCCTTGATTAAACAAGTGATTTTTCAGTTCTACAAACGCAGCCAGAGGGAAAGCAACTGTTTCCAACTTACAAAAACTGTTTAAAGTTGTCTGATAATTCATTTCTATATTCAATTTTTATTGATGTAACCCACGCACCTACCATCATCAATGAATCACTCCAACAAAGCAAATTTGACACTCTCGAAGACAAAATTAGAGTGTCGCGAGGGGTTCTGTCCTGGTGGTGAAACTAGATATTCATATCCATCATGAATTCTAGTCCTCGTTTTCATCATTTCATAATTTCAAAAATAATATAAATTATATTTTAAAAAATTATCTAATAATTTAGATCTTTAGATTAAGATAGTTTTTTAATATAGTATTAATAGAGTTTTGATAACCAAACGAACACAAGTTCAAATCTCACTATCCTTATTTATTTGATAAAAAATAAGTACAAAGTAGTGTTAGCATGTTTAAATTTCAAGTTCAAAAAACTTTCATATATATTAGAGAATAATATAAATCATATATTAATTAGATTTTGTCTAATAACTTAAGGTTTTCGGTTGAATTGGTTTTATAATACAGAAACATGGAATTAGATTTTGTTTTTTTCAAGTTTTAACTTATCTATTTAATCCATAAACATTTCTATTAAATATCCCACATGATCCAATCATAGTAAAACTCGTATCCGACTGCTCGGATCTTTCAAAACTCGATCCCTGCAATATCATATATAACTACTGTAACGTTGATGATTTCAAATATTAGGATGACAACGCCTAATGTTACATGCATGTTTTTTAAGCCTAGAAATGATCTGTTTTCCTTGATTCCTTGAGCTAGGTGAATAAAATAGGGTTTCTCTCTATGGATCCAGCTTCTTCTTTGTTCTCGTAGCTCCTTGAATGTGCTGATATTAATAAACTAAACCTAGCGGAGCTTGCAAGATGCGCCATGTTCCATGCTCTCCCTTTTATTCCTTCCTCTCCTTTACCTCTCCCTCTTTGTTTATTGATTCTTCGATGAAAGACATGTAACGAATTCCTTAGTTGCTTGGTTAAGGAGCCATGACCTAGGTTTTGGTTTGGTTCGGTTGCCTAGCCAAACTACTGCTAGGTTTGGAGTTGAGTAAAATTTAATTTTACCTTGTTCTTAAGCAATAAAATGTATATGGATGGAGGATGGAAGATGGAGATCTGTTGCCTCGTTTGCACTTATCTTCATATAAGTCTTCTAATTTCTATGTCAACCTTCTTTCATACGAGGCGGCTCTCCATTGGAAGTACACATAATTTTTTATTATTATTATTTATCAAAATTATGAAAGATTAATTATTCATGAGTGTAGGTGCTGCTTAATTATTAGCACGCGACTTCTCACTAACAAAGAGAGATGCATTAATATTTGATGTAATTAATGTAGTGGAATTCTTTTTTTCCCAGACCAGCATAGCTTATGGGACGCACAGGACCCAGATCAAGACAAGCAGATGTTACATGCACGCCTGAAAGCAGTAAATTTCTTTGAATCTGGCGCATGTAATGCATGTGTTATATCACAGTGTTGTGCACGCACCAGCAATATTATATCATGGGTGTTGCACACATTAAGAGGGTAGGTAAAGTTGTTGTTGCTAGTGTGTGTATTACACTCGCCGCGGATAAATGAATATATTATTGTTTTTAGATAGCGTGTGTAATTTTATAAAATCTTTAAAGATAATTTCTTTTTATGTTTATGGATTTGTTTTGTATAATTTTTTAAAATTTTTAAAAATAATATTTTAAAATTTTTAAAAATAATTTTTTAAAAATTTATCTCTACGAGATATTGCTGGTGGCCAGAGGAGTCTTGCCTCCCTCCTTTCTTTTCTCCTTTTCAATTGTGTTGGTTAGAGTATGGTTTTTCCTCGCAGTGCTATTTGGGGGAAAACTACACTTCTATTAGTCTATAAAGTCTCACTTGAAATTTCTAGTTCCCTCTTACGGTCATCACAAAACTGAATGTCTACTTCACTATAAGAGTAAGGTGTGGAGGTTATAGAACTTGACGTTTAGCTGAGGTTCATGACATGTTATTGATTGACGTAATCAAGAAACAAAAGATATATAATGGGATCTATTATAAGTTAAAATCCAAAAAACAAAATAAGGAGACACTCAAAATGTTCAGTTTTTAATTATTCATCAAAATCTACCTTGCCATAAAGATATTGCAACCATATATATAAATATATTAAAAAAACAAGAAAACTCTACTAATACTAAATAGAAAAATAAAAATAAGAAAAATTTTATCTTCAAATAGTAAAACTAGGAAAGCATAGGAAAAAAAATTCCTAAATTGAGAAAGAAAAAATAAAAATAATTAAGAAAAATATTTATTTTACTGAAAAGCTCATGCAGCAGTCTTTATAGGTTGGAAGAAACTCATTCTCAAGTTTAAACTATTCATAAAACGTAACATTTTTAGTCAGAGACTATCCTCCTCCATAAAAAATCCAACATAATATTCTTCGAGCAATGCCATTTTGGTTGGAAATTCAATAGTCTTTTTATACTCACGTCATTTCATTATGGATCTTTAACACCTTTATAAGGGTCATCTCATTATAGGTTTTTAATATTTTTATGCGGACTGTCTTGTCATAGGCCTCACCACTAGAATTTCTAACAACAACATATAACATTTAACCACAAGAAACACTTTTATGATAGTCACCCTATCATAGATCCCACCGCTAAAATTTCTAATAACAACTAGCATATATCATCTAACTATCAAGAATTGTTGGGCTATAATGTCAACTAGCGTGGTCAAAAAATAAAGAATAACAAAATTTGTTATAAATAAAAACCCCCCAGAGATAAAAAAGAAATGAACGAATAAATAAAATATTATAATTATAGAAAGACACTCAAAATATTTAATTTGTATTTATTTAAATCTCACTTGCCAAAAACCACCTTCATATTTGATAAATATTTTTAATTATATCTTCACTTCTTCCTTCATATATAAAAGTAAAAACCTCTCTACACTCGTCTTTAATTATTCGAATAAATCGAACATCAACCTCCATGTAATTAAGTTGTTACAATTAATTTCTATCCCTAATTAAATCATATTGCTATTACACCAAATAACTTGCCACGTCCCTTGAAAATGACTTGTGGTTGGTAAGTAATTAGGATCTGCTGTGAAGAAAAAGTCAACATTTTCCCATGTGGATTTTAATCTATGGTTTGACATTAGTGTGGTGAGGCATTCACTTTTCTCTGGTTTTGACATATTTCTCCATTTTATGGTTAATCATAGAAGATTATTACTTTTATTTCGTTTAACAGTTGGAGTAATTAGACCAGTTTACATGTTAATTAAGACCTAAATATTTCTTTTTTTAACAAATAAATTCAATACCAACCCCTATATCTGCTTGATTGTTAATCACTTCTGCTCCATAATTAATTCAAAATGTAAGCAGACCAGCGTATAGAGCACCAGGAAGATGCAATCCAAATGTAAGTTAATTTGTTGTAAATTAATAAAGCCTGCAGGGATATTAAAATGGTTGATTATAGATAAACCTCGATTAATTAAGCATTAGGAGTGTAGGAAAAGGGATATTAAAGAACTCTAATTGCACACTAATTTTAGATTCATGGTGGTCAAAGATTCCACCCACAAATTGGACGATAGAAAAGGCCAAACACACCCTATTAATTTGACTTGGATTTCATAATAATGTTTTAAGCAAGCTGCTCTGCACGTTATTTATTTTAATTCCTGGGGGTGGTTGGTTCAAGAACTGCAAGTATTATAGTACATGAATCTTGAATTTTGAATATGGAAAATTATGTATATGCCTGCTACCAACCAAGAAATCGGTAATCAATCGTCGTCATCATGATTATAAAAATCAATCACACCTTGGATTTTATTAAAAATGGTGTAGTACTAAGTGGGTATTTTATAATCTTACATATTAATAAATTGTTTTGTTTTTTAAATCGAATGATCCAATTACATTTTCTTATCATAGAATATCCAATTAATAATAAGAGGGATTTAGAAAGAATTGTTTATTTATGTAGTTCATATTCCTGAAATTTAAGCAAAAATACAGCAATGTTGCCGATTTAAGAAATATTCAAACAACTATATATGGATTTTAATTTAGATACTCTTGTGTGGTGTAGTGGAGTATATGTACTAATTAGATGTCTACCTACGTCTATGGATTCTGTATTGACCAAGTTCAGAGATCCCTCCTCCATTATAATGCTCATATGACAGGCGCATCTCTTGACTACATAGCAGCAATTCCCTCTTCTTCCTACGAATTTCCTTTCCCTGAAGAAAGAACTTGTAAGAGAGGGACAAAACATCGTGTAGCTGCGTTTTGTTGTAATGATCATAGTTACTACACTCGATCTGGTTCGCTAAGGAGGTTGATTCAATAATAATTATTTTAAATTATAATATAAGTTAATTGAATTTTTTTTTTTAATTAATTTGGAGATAAACTTAATTAAATTTGAATTGACTCAGCCGAATCTAATTTATTTTTAATTAAATTGATTAATTGAATTATACTTTGTTGATTTGATTTGATTTTCCCGAATAAACCTACAACCAACCTTGTTAAAAGAGCAATTTAGAAATTAACCAAACTGGAGAGCCCAATAATTGCAGTGAAGCAGCAATCATCCAGGAGAAGGAGATGTTGGAATTTTTATTTATATATTCCTTGTTGGGAATTATGATATATTGAAACGAATATCCTTTGCAGCAGGAAAAGAAAAGGGAAATATTTTTTTTTTCTTTCAAATTATGATGGTCCACGATTTTTCTTGCTAGCTACTCCAATTATTCTAATTTAATAATATATCTAAAGAATAATCCATTATCATAGAGGAACTCTCATCCTTATTGAAATGAAATTTGGAGCCCATATATTTTTGTATTTTAAAAAAATTAAAATTTTTTTTTACTTCAAATTAATTTTTAGTGTTTCTAGATTGTTCAGTATACTGGTATCAAATATAAATTTTAAAAAATAAAAAAAATATTATTTCAATGCATTTTTAAATAGTGAATAATATTTTAAAAAACGACTGTTATATCTATATACATGATGAGATTTGTGTTGATAAGATATTTTGCTATATCTATGTGCATGGTGGATGTTAATTTTAAATTAAAAAAAACAAATATAAAGTTCTTTCACTTAGAACTAGAAAATATTTTTGCATTGTAAAGGTCATTACACAAAAATTGCATACTTAAACAAGTATTAGTTGGGTAATTTTCATTACATGGCAATAAAATAATTTCAATTGTGATGTTTTTGGTGCACATATAACAGGAAAAAAAAGACTATATTCTATAAATTCATCAAATACATCATTAAATTGCAATAATCACACACACACACCAAACGACTTGCTAATCGGCTTACAAGTTTTGTCTCAATAAAAAAAAAGTAGGTAGAGACAAAAAAAGAAAAAAAAAAAAACAAGAATCTCCATGTTGGCATCATCTTCGTCGTCATGTAATGCAAATGCAAATGCAAATTAAAGTTAATAATTGTCGAAGGTAGGTGGGATCATGTTTGGTGATCATAGGAAGTGTTCATCGTGCCAACCCTCTCAACATAGGCAGTAAAGCAAGCAAGTAATGTCACAACGCTGACTTTTATGTTAAGTATGAGAATAATTATTATATATGTAAGTAAATAAATAAAAATTAAAAAAAACCCATGTACCGTGTTACCTTTTCTTTTGAGGATGTGTCCATGCTAGTTGCATGCTTTTGTCTAAAGGTTAAAAATCAAACCAATAATTGAAGCTCTCTTAGTTAGGTCTAATTCATGGGGTTAATATAATGCATGGTTAGTGGGTCAGGGGGCAGCACGGACCCAATCTTAACTTTAGCTACTTTTTAAAGAATGGAACCACGTGTGGAACTCAAAATGACTCGTGCTTTCGAACCATGGGTCCTGTCAAATAGCTTTAGATACCACTATGATTTGCTAGATTTTTTCAGCCATCTTATTACGTGTTGATATATATAAAAAAATTGAGATTGGCGGCTTCATTAAAAAAAATAAACATTTACGGTTTTGATAAAATAATAATATCTTGTTAATTTTTTTATATTATTTAAAAAAATACAAAGAGGAGAGAAATTCTAGTATTATTATCTTTTTTTTAATAGATTATGAATTTTATTATCTATCTTTATCTCTCTCTTTAAAGGAAGCGAACCACAATAAGTAATTACTAGAATATCACTTATTATTTCATATACTCAACAAGAATTTTTATATAATTCAAGTTGGGTTTTTAGTTAAGTTAAATAAAATATTAACTTGAAAGTTGACCCAACTAGTTTTTTTACTTGGTTAATTTGATCAAATTCGATTGAATAATACTAAAAATAAAAATTTTAAATAAAAAAGAGCTAAATATAAAAGAAAAATAAATTAAAATGTTTGCTTTGACACCCCAGAGAGCAAATTTGAGAAGAAGAATGAAAAAAATAATTTGTTTGTGCCAAACTATAAGAATTTCAATTATACACATCATCTAGTGATAAAAAGGTTATTGTGTTAGGTCAATGAATAACGTTGCATGCATCATCTAAAATACAAGAACGCAACCCGGAACTACATGAACTACAAGCCTTGGCAACTTTGTAATAGTAAATAATATTTTATCTCAATTAAAATACCAAATGACCCTAGATTCAACCCATAAATTACCAAGAAAAACATGATAGAAAGCCTAGAGAGCGCTTAGACATAATCTTAATAAAAATCGATTCAAGGACAATGCAATTATTTTACTGTGATTTCAAAAGATAAAAGTCTAGGCAGGCCCTCCATGGCAGTTCCCTTTTATCTTTTTTTTTTTTTTGCTTTAAAAAGTATTCTAATCATTTCAAATCGAGAAAAAAAAAAAAAGCAAGTATCTTTATTACCCTTAATGTCAAGGCCAATTGTTTTGTTGAGAAGGGTAAAAACAGTAACAATCAGTGTAGAGCTACAGTAAAAATTGCTACAGTAAATATGTCATGGGTTTTAGCTTTTTGTTAATTAATAATCATCCTCCTTGTCAGTCGAGTGAATCTTATTATATTTAAATTTTATTATGAAAAATGATATATTTATATTTGATTAATTAGTCGCATTTTAGAATCTGGCCTCAACAATGCTGAATTATAGCTTAATTAATACGGTCATTTGACCCAACCGATATTTTTTAATTTTATTCAATGTGAGTTAAGAAATAAACTTTGATGTTTTTTATAAAAAGAAAATAAATACAAATATTCTTGGTAAGTTCATCCCAAAAAGATTATTATGAATCGTCCCCTCGAATGGACAAGGGTAGAGACAGTGAATCTTCCAAAAATGATGGTCGTGTGTTCTTACTTCCCAGCATCCATGTATATGTATGAAAGCGAGTAGACAATTCTTTGCAGTAAACAACAAGAGAACAGAGTTGTTTCATCGTTCATGGCTGACCATGTTTTTAATTTCGAGATTGTGGTAATAGTTGTGGTTTTAAATATTTTTTATTTTAAAATATATTAAAATAATTTTTTTATTTTTTAAAAGTTATTTTTGAAAACAACACATCAAAACAATCTGAAAAAAATTAAAAAAATTAGCAAAATTTTTTAAAAAAAACACAGTTTCAACCGTATTCTCAATCGATCATGTCCGTAATGCAAAAATTATTGTTTTTTATTGTATTTTTTTTTGTTTAAAAACATATTTAATTAATATTTTTTTAAAAAATATTTTTTATATCAAATCATCAAAATAATCTAAAAATATAAAATAAATTAATTTTAAATAAAAATATATTCAAAAGTTTTTGAAACACGAGGCGGAAAACGTTACCAAATAAGCTCAATAGTGTAGGTGCATGATGGTGACTTTTATTTTTTAAGATGTTTTAAAATTATTTTTTATTTAAAAAATATCAAATTAATTTTTATATATATCTTTCAATGTTTTTTATATGTTACAAGATACACATTGACCACCCACGGACAAATAATCGAGGAGATTGATATCAGTGACACGTCGTTGGTTGCCTCGTCTTGATGGACCATGCCTGTTTTTTCTGCCACTAGCGTGACCAGCTCTCCTCTGAACTCACGTCACATTGTTTTCATGGCCACAACTGTACAGACATCGTGTTTCCAGGGGGGACAAAACCTTCAATTAATTCAATTTTTTAAAAAATTTATATTGTGAATGTGTTCATGAGTATGAGTCGAGTACAGTATTATTGTTTTTTAAAATATTTTTTATTTATAAATATATTAAATAATTTTTTAAAAAATATATATTTTTTCAATCTTAACACATCAAAATAATTTGAAAATAAAAAAAAATTAATTTGAAGTAAAGAAAAAAATTAAAAAATTTTATTTTTTAAAATGTTTTTGAAAAATAAAAATAAACAGACCTTACTTTCCCCGTAAATTTTTTAAAAATAAAAATAAAAATATAAAATATATAATTAGAGGCTCGAAAAGCACTCAAATTAGAACGTGAAGTTTTTATTTTTGTTATTTTAACTATTCCACCGTTAATTTTAAATTCTTATTATTTTTTCTAATATGCTTTGAATTCTTTTGATTATATCGGTTTTTACCTTTATATAAAAAATTAATATGTTATTTTTTATGAAATTATTGAATAAAAATTTTCAGAATATATCAGAGTTTTTCACTGTTATTTTCTCTATAATTTAATATTATAACTTTAGTTTAAGAATTCTAATTTCTATCCACAATTTACTATTTACCTTTTCAGTTATCCTTTACTCAGCACATTACCAAGTTGGCAACTAGAGACTTGGGACAGCACATTAATTTTAGAAAACAAAAAACAAAATAAGTATATATATAGATAATTGGACCATATACTTAGATTTTAAAAAAATATATATAATTGGACTAGCTTGCTTGTCAATTGAGATTAAATTTCTCTGAAAACACATTTTATATATATCTTATATATTTAGAGCGACTTAATGAATTTTTCTAAATGACAATCCAAGATTTAAACCCAAATAATTAAGAAAAATAGCAAATTAACCTCTTTAAAAGACAATTTCTTGTATTCATATGTTTCTCAAATCCACGTATTTATAGCTATCCCGTTGCATTTATGTTAGGTTTAAAAATACTTTTATTGAAAAATAAATCAATCGTAAAATAGATAGTTCAGTGATAAAAATTTAAAACTAAGCAGTTTGTTTTTCTTGTGGTTTCAGGTTCGAGCCAGCCCTGCGGTTGCTAATATAATAGCCACTAAAGACTTACATGGTCGTTAATTTTAGGACCCGTGAGATTAGTCGAGGTACACGCAAGCTAGCCTAGACACCCACGTTAATAAAAAAATTATTTTTAAACAAATAAATCATGTAAATATACGTCAATATTCCTCAAAAAAAAATTGCAATTGAAATTCAATTTCTGTTCAAATTACAACTAACGGGATCGGACGTTTTATTGGCCACGGAAAAGGTTAAGAAAGAAGGGCACATAATCCAAAAAGTCATCATCTCATCTTATCCTCCAGTAACATGAATTATGGACAAAAAAACAACGAAAAGTCAATCAATCCATCGACAAGGGATTAAAAATTCCACCATTAAATCCAATCAAAAAACATTTTTTTCAAGAAAGAGAAAGGGAAAAATATTATGGATACATATGTGTGGTAACGTCACACGTGTGTGAAGTTATCTACTCGATTTATCACATAAATATGCCATTAAAATCACAGGATTGGATCTTTGTTGATCAAGGGCCCTGCATGTATAAGAATTCTCTGTAAAACGTGACAGCTAGGCTCTATTATTTGTTTTTGAGATATGGTTCGGTGCAGTTTGTCTTTTAGCCCTGATCATATATTTTAAAATATTTAGTTAATTAATATATGCTATAATTTTATATGGATTATCTGATTTTTTTTTAAAAAAAATATTGGCTAAAAAAATTAGCACAATTTGTGATTTTTTTAAATATATATTTTTAAAACTACAGCACCAGAAATTATAGCAATAACAAAATACATGCCGGTAGAAGTCTATGCATGTCTTGTTTTCAGGTTCTGCTTGGGAACTTCCAAAAAACTAGACAAGACAGCGGCGGTCAGTTTCATCCTTTCGATGTCTGGTTAAAGTGCTAAGGTGGCCGCGACGGAGAGAGCTTGTTTTCTACACATAATAATTGACAAATAGTATAGCACCAAGTATGCAACGAAATACTGGTAGTAAATGCCATCTTGTATGTAGTTGCCAGTTGCCACGGGGGGACCGTTATGTATCTTTATTTATTTATTTATTTTTGAATAATAAATATAAAAATATATGTTTGTAAAATCAAGAATAAATATGTTAAAATATTTATTTGAGATTATGATAATTTTATAAGAAACAAATTAAAATAATTTATAAAGATAAATTTAAAATTAAGTACATATTAAAGGATTAAATCAACCCTTTTGATACCTTTTTCTCTCCTTATATACTTATCTCCTTGATGGCTCTCTCCTCATCCACCGGGCTTGCTTATTTTATATAGTATTAAATCATATACATGATTGATTATGTTAATTTAGGTGAAAAAGACAGAATGATAGGCTGGAAATTCAATGTTAAAAGTATAAATATAAATTAAAAATCTATCTCATTATAATATATAAAAATAGACCAAGTCATTTTCTTTTTTTTCGCACTATAATCACAATTTCAAATATACATTTAACCCTATTTGTTTTTACATTTTTAAAGCATTTTAAAAAAAATTTAAATTTTTATTATTTTTTTCTTTTCTTCAAATTAATATTTTTTTTGGTGTTTTCAGATCATTTTGATGCTTCGATATTAAAAATATTTTTTAAAAAATAAAAAAAATATCATTTTGATACATTTCCGAGTAAAAAATATTTTAAAAAACAACCACAACAAAACATGCTTTCACCTAACAAGTCAACGCAAGTTAGGTGGTGATGTATTTCATACACCTATGACAAGATATGTATATCTTAAGAACATGTATGTATCAACCAACCAAAACCATAATTGAAAATTAACGGGTAAGTATAACTTGAGTAAGTAGACAACAAATAGTCAAGATCCTACTATAGAGATTAAGATTCTTAATTCACCAAACTAATTTATTTCCAAGAGGGAAAAAAAAAAGTCTGCCGGAAGGTCCAATTACTCCAACCTTAAAACACAAGAAGGTTTGCCTGTCCTGTCCTGTCCTGTTATCAACTAAGAGAATACAATCCTGTATATTTAAGAAAACTTCGTAATTCTCCAAACCTTGATAACAAGGAGTTCTTATAACTTTTTCCTTACAAAGCAGTCCCTGACTTTGACTGAAATTAAATTTCAAGTCCCTTTTACTTTGTTAGCGGGGTATTGCGGTCCAATAACACTTTTTATATTTCTTTTTTGTTTTCTATATCTTTATATGTAATGTCAAAAATAATTAAAAAAATTATTATTTTAATATAGTTTTAAATAAATATTTTTTTAAAAAATAATTTATACTAAACCGTCTTTATTAATGGTTAGCTAGAAGATTGAGACATGGGAGTAGGTGGGGATAAAGCATGTGAGTTATAATGTTGCTAATTTATGATTAAACCACTCGAACTTATTATATAGGGACCATTTCCTAGAAGTTCATGGCTGGATTAAAAGCTGAAAGGAAGATAAAATATCATATATTAAACCATATATAAATTAAACTAGGGGGTTGCTAGCCACCAACCACACAGTTGTTTTTTTTTTTTGGTGAGTCAACTACCACGCGTTGAGGAAGAAATGGGGTTGATTTAGAATAATATAATGTATTCAACATGAGGCTCGGTTCTTTTCTTGAAAGTAAATTCTATACATGGAAAATGATTTTTTTAGAAAATAAATATTTTTTTGAGATATTTAGTTATGTCATAAAAAAATAAATTAATTTTTTTCTCGAAATCATATAAGTTAAAAAATAACATTTGAAGATATTAACTTGTATTTAAAATAATAGAAAACATTATATTAAAAAAAAACATTCATATATATTTTTTCGGGAATTTGTTGAACCTTGAAAGTTATTTTCTATGATATCCCATCTCCATGGTGAAATTAATGTATTTTCTTATTATACTATATGAATTAAAACATGATATGCACTAATATATTAAATTAATATAAATTTTATGTACTATATACTTATGTATCCTTGTATATTATTTCATATATATAGATATTAGTAATTTATTTTTTTTAAATAATCTCACACACACACACACATATATATATATTATAAAGTAGAATATCTCTTTCCATTTTCCATAAAATATAGCGTAAGAATAAATTTGACTTGCTGCTGCGAAATATTACTGGCTCTGGCTCTGGCTCGGCTCTCTTTTTATGAGCTCCTTTTTAGTCTTTCCAGGTCCTGTATCAAGACAGGCAAGTTCTGAGCCGGAGCAAAAGAGGAAGGCTAATAAAATATTACAGGTAAAAAAATCTACGTAAAAGACAAAGGCTCTGTGATCATATAAAGCTTCCTTGCGCTTTTGGCTCTCAGTAACTTTGGCCCAGAAGCAGTTTCCACGTTGTTAAAATGGTAGATGCCACCTTCATAAAGGTAGTAGGTGGGAGCAAAATCTACCTTTCCCCGCAAAATTTTTGTTTTAAGTGAATTCTCGTTGACCTCTTTTCCTTCATTGACCGGCAATTACTGTTATTAAATCCGGGCTGTTCCTGTAGAAAAGCAAGTGTTCATTTGATAGTGTTGTTGTGATTATTTTTTAAAGCATTTTTTTAATGTATTAAAATAATATATTTTTTAATATTTTTTAATTATTTTTTATATGAGCGCATCAAAACACTTCAGAAATACTAAAAAATATTAATTTAAAAAAAATTAAAATTTTTGGGAATACAGATTAGATTGCGTTCCTAAATGGTCTCTCAAAACCTGGTGGAATCGAAACCTAACTTACACCGGGTTTAAAAAAACTGGATAGAAATTGATATAGTGGAGATATAATGGCTCGAAATATGATCCGGTCAAAATTTAATTTGATTTTTTTAATATATATATATTTTAAATAATATTATTTTATTTTTAAAAAATAATTCTTAAATGACTACCCAATCCTTAACTGTTTCAAACTCGAGTCATGAACGTGGTTTAATAACTTTGTTGTTTGGTACCATTTATATCCATGTTGATGAGGTGTTTGGTAATGCGATAAAAACATTGTTTATCTAAATTTTAATTTTTTTTATTTAAAATTAATTTTTTTAGTATTTTAAAAATATTTTCATATAAAAATTACTTTATATTTCACCATTAATAAAGAAGGGCTATCAAGAATTACTTTTATAGGTTTCTATAATGTAACGGGCCACTGTATTCAAAGTTTGAACTAGGGAGAACTTCGAGGAAAAGGAGGGGAGTGAATCATGGCTTCTTTTATTTAAAGTACTTTATTTAGGGTGTGATCCCTCGCTATTGGTGTGCAAGGTCCATGCCCTTTTTCTTCCTTTTCCGGTAAAAATGAATCAGCATTAACTTGGTTAATTTTCCAAAATAGATGATGTCAGTGGATTTTTCTTTTCAATTTTAAAATCGGGATATTTTCAGATTATTTTTTGTATATTAAAATTAAAATTTTAATTAATCAAGTTTGGCGAACCGAACCTTTTTATCAACTTGGTGAATCTCTTATTAATTGGGTTATAATAAATTGTCCACTTTCATATAAAAAAATAATGTTATACAAGTTAAAACACTTCTAAATTAAAAATACTATAAATATATAGAAATATTCACAATATTTAATTTTTATTTATTAAAATCTTCCTCGTCAAAAAGCTACCACAACATTTTATATAAAATAAACTATAAAAACTTGTCATTACTAATTAAAAAAGAAAAGAAAAAAACTATAAAAGCTTAATAATATTGAATAGAAAAATAAAAATAGTAACAAATAAAATTTATAAACTGAAAAAGAAATAAAAGAAGAAAAATTAAAAAATTAAATTCTCCAAAAAAAAAAACCTCCTGCATTATATATATATATATATATATTTTGTTTATGTAGCGTTTTATTATTGTTGGAGGATAGAAATTATGGGAATAAAAGAAGTATGTTTTTATTTTGTTATTGTTTTGAAAATACAAAAAAATGACTGAAAAACCATTTAAGAAACAAAGCTATTTTATATATATTTTTATGTTTTTTAACCAAATATGTCTATGTTATTTATTATGAGATACTAATTAAATGCAACAAACATGGTTCATGGATTTGCATGAAGTGTGATAGTTTCTGTTTTTGAGTGTTTGAATAAATTAAAAAATATATAAAAATATTATTTTAAAATAGTTAATGGAATTACCTTAATTAGGCAACGTTAATTAAAGTTATGGTGGTAACTGGTATGGGCAACAGTCACTTTAACTACTGGCCGCATAAAAAAAAAAAAAACCTCCCAGCCATCAAGAAATCACGTTTACAAGTGGCCGCGTATGTAATTTTCGGTTTTTGTTTTTAGTCTAGTTCATTTTCGTCTTATAGCGTCACGTCACGTTGTCACTTACTTCTTTTATTGGACGAAAATAGATATTTTAACATCAAATTATATACCATTTTAATTCCGCGAACAATTTTAACAATAAATTTTCACACACACACACATATATATAATTTATTCAGAATAATTTAATAAAACAACTTCTTATGCTATTTTTTCACACAAACTCTCATATGTCAAGTTTATAAATAGTAAAATATAATTTGCAGGAATTTAAAATAATTAACTTGGTGTGAAAAATATTAATAATCAATGTGGAGCGTTTGTATAAAAAAATTATATATATATACAGAAAACAGAAAGGTAAAAAAAATATAATTACTATACTTGTATCAAGGTTTGACTTGAAAAAGGGTATATTTATTAAGTTATTGAGTTAATTTGTGAGTTATCATATAAACTTATCTCTATTATTTTTATTAAAAGTATTAATTGTCCTCAATCAACTAGGTTTAGATTCGATTTGATCAAATAAATTCACCAAATTAATATTAAAATTAGTTAAAATTAAAATTCAATCCGTTTTGAATAATAAATTTATCATGCCAATTTATTGTTTCAAATTTAATAATTATAGTAAAAAACAGAATAATTCACCTAATTAATATTAAAATTAATTGAAATTAAAATCCAGTGCAATTCAAGTTTTGGATTATAAATTTATTATGTTATTTTTTTGTTCTATATTTAATAATTATAATAAAAAACATATCAATTCACCGAATTAATATTAAAATTAGTCTAAATTAAAATTCAGTTAAGGTCAAGTTATGGATTTATTATATCAATCCGCTGCCGCGAATTATAGTAAAAAAGCACTGCCTTCCTTTTTAACGTCTATTTACTAAAAACATTCACTTCCCAAAATAAAAAGCACCATCTTAATTAACCTCACTAGCTTCGGCTCCGAACCTAAAAACAAACACTAACCTCTCATCTGTTGCCTCCGACGGAAAAGGGTGGGTGTGTTTATCCCAATCCCTTCTCCTTGGACCCACCATGAGCGGCTGTCGCGTGCCGCATAGGGACACTACACACGTGTCATCTAAGCTGTCAAACTCTTTTCATCAATCGTGAGGTTAAATTTGGCATCCATGTCGACCCCACTCCCCCGCCTTTTCTTTCCTCCCCCCCCCCCCTCTCCATTTTTATCGGTCTCTCTTCTCTATAAATTTGACTCGCCGGTTCCAATTACACACCTACTCACTTACCCATAAACTTTCTCTCAGCAGCCCCCCTTCCGCTCACCGTCGGCGCTGCTTTTTTTTTTTCTATCAATTTTTTTGAATATTCTGTGTGTTATCTGATTGTTTTCTTCGTATTCGGATCTCTCAAGTTCCGTAAATCTGAATTCCGGATCTGAATCAGTGGGTTAGTGGTTGATTTTTAGTGAAACTCTTATAAAAATAAAAACTATTTCTTACACAACAAATAACTATAAAAAAGCTGATAATCGTTATCAGACTGTAATCCTTATACGAATCCAATCCTGTTGGCTTTTCCGAACAATAAAAAGCTTCACTGTTCAGGTTTTTTTTGTAAACGAGAGTAATGTCGGCTGCAGCGAGCTCTGGAGCTCTCCTTCAACCAAAATCGGTGAAAGCTCCGTTTTCTTCGCTTAGTAAATCGTCTTCTCTTTCTCCTTCGCTCAATGTTGCCACAGCAGCATCTGTTTCTCGGCGGAGCGCGAGGGCAAACCGATGTGCTTCGACGAGGAAATCGGTGGTTGTTGAGAGAAAATCGTTTTTGGGAAGTAAAGTGCGGGGGTCTGCTGGATCGGAGAGATTGCATTTTTGGCAGTCGGATGGACCGGGTAGAGAGCCGAAACTTCGAGTTGTTGTCCGGTCTGCATTGTCCGGTGTGCCGGAGAAGCCGCTTGGGTTGTATGACCCGTCGTTTGATAAGGATTCGTGCGGGGTTGGTTTTGTGGCTGAATTATCCGGGGATAGCAGTCGTAAAACGGTATGATATTTCAAGATAATTTCTTTTTATTTATTTATTTAAAGACTTTTATGCACAGGATTGTTTTTCGGTTGTTTTTGAAGGTAAAAGATGCTTTGGAGATGTTGGTGAGGATGACACATAGAGGGGCTTGTGGATGTGAGACGAATACTGGTGATGGGGCTGGTATTCTTGTGGCTCTTCCTCATGATTTCTACAAGGAGGTGTCTTTTTATTTCCTTTGCTGTTTTCTATTTTTATTTATTTTTTTGTTATGGTGAAAATGACTTTACGGTGATATATTTAATGGATTTAATTTCCTTACAATTTTCCCACTATGTTTTCCATTTATAATATTTTCTTACAGAAAAAAAATTGATATTTCATCTGAAATCATATCTGATGTTTCAAATGCATCCCTGCATGGTTTAGGCTCGGGAATTTAATGAATGATTGAGAACAACTGTGAAAATCGGCACTTTTGGTTAAAATCTCTTGCCTTTTATGCATGCATAATGTTTTTTTCGAACCTGGAATTAGTAGTTTTACTGAATTTAATTTAAAAAGGAAACTAGATCATGGTGCTGATTTTACTTCAATTTGGTTTATTCAGGTTGCTAAGGATATTGGGTTCGAACTGCCACCACCAGGGGAATATGCAGTTGGCATGTTCTTTTTGCCCACATCTGATAATCGTAAGGAAGAAAGCAAGAATGTATTCACTAAGGTGATCCTGAGACCGTCAAAATTGAAATAACCTTAACTTCTTTTTTTTTTGACGTTGTTCCTTATGTTTTTGATTTTGATGGCAATGAAGGTTGCGGAGTCTCTTGGTCATACTGTACTTGGGTGGCGACCAGTACCAACAGATAACTCTGGACTGGGAAATTCTGCTTTGCAGACCGAGCCTGTCATTGAGCAAGTGTTCCTTACAGCCACTCCTAAGTCGAAGGCTGATTTTGAGCAGCAGGTAGCTTTTTATTCGAATTTTTGTTAAATAGTATATAGCAAAAGAAGTAATTAGCATCACAAAGTAATTGTAGCTGTCCATGTTTGAGGTAGAAATTGGGGAGATGAAGAGGAAGAAGGGATTTGTTTCAGGTTCTGAACAATGCAAGTGAGCATTTTTATACCTTCAGGTTCCACAGTTACGTTGTTGATGATTGTTTGCACTGATTTTGCAGATGTACATATTAAGGAGGGTGTCAATGGTAGCTATTAGAGCTGCACTAAACCTTCAATATGGTGGTGTTAGGGACTTTTATATCTGTTCCCTTTCCTCAAGGTTAGTGTGTCATAAGCTATTTTATATGGTCCTATCTAATGCTTCTCTTGACAGAATTATCAATTCCTTTGATTGAATTCTGCAGGACGGTTGTTTATAAAGGTCAGTTGAAGCCTGAACAGTTGAAGGGTTACTATTATGCAGATCTTGGCAATGAAAGGTTTACGAGCTACATGGCCCTGGTAAATATTTTATCCTTTCACTTTTCTCCTATTACACTAACACATGCTTCAACAAACAGCATGGGACCCACCGGTAACTGAAGATATGCAAGGTTGAGGAATGACTTCTGAGGCATTGAAGTTGAATGATCTCTTAAGTTCTTCCACTCCCTTGATTTCTATTTGAATTTGGATGCTGAATTGGATGCCATGGGTGAGTTGGTAAGAAACCTCATTGTTGAAAGTAAGAAACTTACTGCAGTGCTCTATATGATCACTTGTTTGAGGTGGAAAATTCCAGTTGGTGTTTGGTCAAGGTAGCTTAAGGTTTGAGTGTTTCTTGTATAGACGCTGCAATAAAAGTTTGTTGAAGTGCTCTGAAGACGACTCTCATGCTTGTGGTTTTCAAACCACTTTTACTTTTCATGAATTGAGCGGCTGGATTCTTGAAATAACATTCTTGGTTCCGTTCTTTTGGTTCAGGTACACTCACGATTTTCAACAAATACATTTCCTAGCTGGGATCGTGCACAACCCATGCGTGTCTTGGGCCATAATGGAGAAATCAACACGCTAAGAGGCAATGTAAACTGGTAAGCACCCCAACTGAGACGGTTTTGGCCTTGTTTAGTGTCATTGATCTACAATTGCATAGTAATATGCTATTTTATCTCTCTGGAATGATTATGGGCTTTTTTTTTTGTATGGGAAAGAATATTAACTTCCACTATTGCTTTTCAGGATGAAGGCTCGCGAGGGCCTAATAAAGTGCAAGGAGCTCGGTCTCTCAAAGAATGAGATGAAGAAGCTTCTTCCAATTGTAGATGCTAGTTCTTCTGACTCAGGTGAATTTCTTTTGTTTTGAATTTATAGAGGCTTAAATTAATATAAACAGTGTGTTTACATGTGCATCTTTGATATCATATTTATATTGGCTTGTCTTTGACTTTTATTTTTTTATAATTGAATTGCAGGGGCTTTTGATGGTGTGCTGGAGCTTTTAATTCGAGCTGGGAGAAGTCTCCCTGAAGCTGTCATGATGATGATTCCTGAAGCCTGGCAAAATGACAAGAATATGGATCCTCAAAGGAGGGCACTGTACGAATACTTCTCAGCTCTTATGGAACCGTGGGATGGGCCTGCACTTATCTCATGTAATTGTTTTGAACAATTCATGTGCTCTCTTCAAATGCTGTCATGTGCACTATTTGATTTATTGCTTTTTGCTAATTTATTTTATTTTATTTTGTTTTCAGTTACTGATGGCCACTACTTAGGAGCTACTCTGGATCGCAATGGGTTACGTCCAGGAAGATTTTATGTTACACGAAGTGGACGAGTTATCATGGCTAGTGAAGTTGGTGTAGTGGATATTCCTCCTGAAGATGTCCTTAGGAAAGGAAGACTTAACCCTGGAATGATGCTTCTGGTGGATTTTGAGAAGCATATTATTGTAGATGATGAAGCCTTGAAGCAACAATATTCCCTAGCAAGGCCCTATGGAGAGTGGCTGAAGAGGCAAAAGATTGAACTCAGTGACATAGTTGACTCGGTTCAAGAATCTGAGAGAGTTGCTCCAGCCATTTCTGGGGTTGTTCCTGTATGTGTTATACAAACTTTCAAATACTTCATTTTTCCCTCTGTGTGCATGTGCAAGTCTCATTATAGTTAGATTTTTCATCACTTCAGGCATCTGATGATGACACCAGCATGCAGAATATGGGCACTCATGGTTTGCTGGCACCATTAAAAGCTTTTGGGTATGTGAATCTTATGGCTGCATCAACTTTCTTTGAATCTGGAAGCCAATACTTTTTTAAAAGCAGTTTATACTGATTTTGTATAAATCTCATGCAGCTATACTGTTGAAGCCTTGGAGATGCTGATGCTTCCCATGGCAAAGGACGCTACAGAGGCTCTTGGTTCGATGGGAAATGATGCTCCCTTGGCTGTCATGTCTAACAGGGAAAAACTCACTTTCGAGTACTTCAAGCAAATGTTTGCTCAAGTGACAAACCCTCCAATTGATCCCATTAGAGAGAAGATTGTCACTTCCATGGAATGCATGATTGGACCAGAAGGTGATTTGACAGAAACAACTGAAGAACAATGCCACCGTCTCTCTCTAAAAGGCCCTCTTTTATCAATTGAGCAAATGGAAGCAATGAAAAAAATGAACTTTAGAGGTTGGCGAAGCAAAGTTCTCGACATAACTTATTCAAAAGAACGGGGAAGGAAGGGATTGGAGGAGACTTTAGATAGGATTTGTGCTGAAGCTCACGAGGCAATCAAGGAAGGTTATACTGTGTTGGTTCTTTCTGACAGAGGTATGACTTCTATTCTTTGATTTACATGTACCAAGGCCTTGTAAACTCATGCAGTTAGAAGTTTATTACAGCATAGTGATCTACATGGGCAGTGAGTTAACTTCTTTTGGGTTTTATTTCATGCTAGCCTTCTCATCAAAGCGTGTTGCTGCAAGCTCCCTCTTGGCTGTTGGCGCTGTCCACCAATATCTAGTAAAAAAGCTTGAGCGAACTCAAGTCGGGTTGATAGTTGAATCTGCCGAACCACGTGAAGTGCACCATTTCTGTACGTTGGTTGGTTTTGGCGCAGATGCTATCTGCCCATACTTAGCTGTAGAGGCCATTTGGAGATTACAGGTTGATGGCAAGATCCCACCAAAATCCACTGGCGAGTTCCACACAAAGGATGAGCTAGTCAAGAAGTATTTCAAGGCAAGCAACTATGGCATGATGAAAGTGCTTGCCAAAATGGGAATTTCAACTTTGGCCTCCTACAAGGGTGCTCAGATTTTTGAAGGCCTGGGCCTTTCATCAGAAGTGATTGACAAGTGCTTTGCAGGAACTCCAAGCAGGGTAGAAGGAGCAACATTTGAGATGCTTGCCCGTGATTCACTTCATTTGCATGAGTTGGCATTTCCTTCCCGTGTTCTCCCTCCTGGAAGTGCAGAAGCTGTAGCACTGCCCAATCCGGGGGATTATCATTGGAGAAAAGGTGGTGAGATTCACCTTAATGATCCTCTTGCTATTGCAAAGCTTCAAGAAGCTGCCAGAGGTAATAGTGTGGCTGCCTATAAGGAATATTCTAAACGTGTTCAGGAGTTAAACAAAGCTTGTAATTTGCGTGGGCTTTTGAAGTTCAAAGAGGCAGATGTGAAAGTTTCTTTGGATGAAGTAGAACCAGCCAGTGAGATTGTTAAAAGGTTCTGTACTGGTGCAATGAGTTATGGATCAATATCATTGGAGGCACACACCACACTGGCTCAGGCTATGAACAAAATTGGAGGCAAATCAAACACAGGTATGTTCTACAAGTCATAAATTCCTTGTGTCTATCTTTCCATTTTGCAAAAGCACTTATCTACTTGGGAGAGGATAGCTATGTTCTCACCTTTTTCAAGAACACCTTTTATTCATTTTGTTTTTTAAATTATAGATCGCTCTGTTTGGCTTTTAAATTGTAGAATCACCCTGTTTGCTTTTTTAAGTTTAATAACAAGTATTTTTTGGTCTTCCATAGTTGAATTTTTACTAAAATTATGGTTCTGAACTCCTTTTGTATTCTTGTCTCACTACATTTGCTTCATATTTATGTGTTGTAATTTCTTTCTTTCTTTTTAATTTTTCTTCCACTGAAGGTGAGGGAGGTGAACAACCATCTCGGATGGAGACTCTTCCTGATGGTTCAATGAACCCAAAGAGGAGTGCAATTAAGCAGGTTGCAAGTGGGAGATTTGGAGTGTCAAGTTACTATCTTACAAATGCTGATGAGCTGCAGATAAAGATGGCTCAGGTATTTGTCAAAATCACACATTTTGAAACCGAAACTTCCTGTTTATGTCATGGTCCTGCTGTTGTCATTGTGTGTTCCTATTTAGCCCCTGCTTTCCTGTTGGAACAGAGGTTCCTATTGTTTATGGATTTATGTTCATGGCAGATGATGCTGTGTCTGCAAAGCACCCCTGGGTGCATTGCATCTTTAAGTGATAGCTTTGGCATTTGGTGAGATTAAATATGAACTGAATTTGTTTACTTTTTGTCATTTGATTTAGACTGACTTTTGTGTGCCTTGGATCACAGGGTGCCAAGCCTGGTGAAGGAGGTGAGCTTCCTGGCCACAAGGTCATAGGAGACATTGCAATTACCAGAAATTCTACTGCAGGGGTGGGCCTCATTAGTCCTCCTCCCCATCATGATATCTATTCAATTGAAGACCTTGCTCAATTGATTCATGATCTCAAGGTATGTGCATTTGCTGCTTCATGTGCTATGTCCTCGCTTCATATGTTCAACCTGTTGGTCACTCCTGCTGATACCTTTGAATCTCTCCTTTTGTTTCCCAGAATGCCAATCCAGCAGCCAGAATAAGTGTCAAGTTGGTATCCGAAGCTGGTGTGGGAGTCATTGCCAGTGGGGTGGTGAAGGGACATGCTGACCATGTTCTGATCTCAGGTCATGATGGAGGTACAGGTGCTTCTCGATGGACTGGCATCAAGAACGCTGGGCTCCCATGGGAACTTGGTTTGGCCGAGACCCATCAAACACTTGTTGCCAATGACCTTCGTGGCCGAACAGTTCTTCAGACTGATGGCCAACTAAAAACTGGACGAGATGTGGCCATTGCAGCTCTTCTTGGCGCAGAAGAGTTTGGTTTCAGCACTGCACCCCTTATAACACTTGGTTGCATCATGATGCGAAAGTGCCACAAGAACACCTGCCCCGTAGGCATTGCTACTCAAGATCCAGTGCTGAGGGAAAAGTTTGCTGGAGAACCTGAACATGTTATCAACTTCTTTTTTATGCTAGCAGAGGAGCTCAGGGAGATCATGGCTCAGCTTGGTTTCCGTACGATGACTGAGATGGTTGGTCGTTCAGACATGCTTGAAGTTGATAAAGAAGTTGTTAAGAGCAACGAGAAGCTGGAAAATATTGATCTCTCTTTGTTACTTAGACCTGCTGCTGACATTCGACCTGAAGCTGCTCAGTATTGTGTCCAAAAGCAGGATCATGGTTTGGACATGGCATTGGATAAAAAACTCATTAGACTCTCTGAGGCTGCATTGGAAAAAGGTCTTCCTGTGTACATTGAAACACCTATCTGCAACGTGAACCGTGCTGTTGGAACGATGCTTAGTCATGAAGTTACTAAGCGTTACCACTTGGCAGGGCTTCCCGCAGATACTATTCACATCAAACTCACAGGAAGTGCTGGGCAGAGTCTAGGAGCTTTCCTTTGCCCTGGCATTATGCTGGAGCTGGAAGGGGATGGCAATGACTACGTTGGTAAAGGATTATCAGGTGGGAAGATTGTAGTTTATCCTCCAAAAGGAAGCCTGTTTGATCCAAAAGAAAACATTGTGATCGGTAATGTAGCTCTTTATGGAGCCACATGTGGTGAAGCATATTTCAATGGGATGGCAGCAGAAAGATTTTGTGTCCGTAATTCTGGGGCAAGGGCTGTTGTAGAAGGTGTTGGTGATCATGGCTGTGAGTACATGACAGGTGGAACTGTTGTTGTGCTTGGGAAAACTGGAAGGAATTTTGCTGCTGGTATGAGTGGTGGTGTTGCTTATGTTCTTGATTTGGATGGGAAATTCAGATCTCGTTGCAATCTTGAACTCGTAGATCTTGACAAAGTTGAGGAAGAGGAGGACATTACAACTCTAAAAATGATGATACAACAACACCAGCGTCACACAAATAGCCTGCTAGCTAGAGAAGCACTTGCTGATTTTGATAATCTTCTACCTAAATTTATTAAGGTCTTCCCGAGGGATTACAAACGTGTTCTTGCCAACATGAAAGAGGAATCTGCCACAAAAGAGGCCGCTGACCTAGCTGCTAAAGAAGTTGAGGAAGCTGAGGAGCAAGATGAAGCAGAGTTGAAGGAGAAAGATGCTTTTGAGGAGCTAAAGAAGCTGGCAGCTGCATCTTTGAATGGGAATTCCATTCAGGTAAATTCTTTGAGTCTTTTTTTTTATGTAAAAGTCTTGTATACTGTTTTTATCTTTATTAAGGTTCTTAAAATTACTATATTGATGGCAGTTTTAAAAATGTAAGACTCATTTTGCACAGTTTGTTATATAGTGTATGAAACAAAATTATGATACAACTGAGTTGCATTTGTGTGGATATAATTATTTGAAGCACTACTTGAAGGGTTTATTAGAGTTTAGTGAAAATTGTCCAAATAACTTGAGCTTATTCATGCTTTATATATGGACATATGCAGTTTTATGATTGGTGAAATGGTTTTTGTA
Source organism: Populus simonii (assembly GCA_007827005.2). Classification (NCBI taxonomy): domain Eukaryota; kingdom Viridiplantae; phylum Streptophyta; class Magnoliopsida; order Malpighiales; family Salicaceae; genus Populus; species Populus simonii. The sequence goes on from CM017478.2 coordinate 62,545, forward strand.
CATGTTTTAATACGAGACATTGAAATTCACTGAAGGTAGAAGATGGACCTCTGAAAAGGCCTACCCGTGTTAATGATGCTGTTAAACATCGAGGGTTTATTGCTTATGAGCGAGAAGGTGTTCAGTACAGAGATCCAAATATTCGAATGAATGACTGGAAGGAAGTTACGGAGGAGTCAAAACCTGGCCCTCTTTTAAAGACCCAGTCAGCCCGTTGCATGGACTGTGGCACTCCTTTCTGTCACCAGGTAAGCGTTATTCTACCTTTACCCTGCATATGCACCAGGTGTCAATTCTACACTATTTTGAAATTAATTTTTACACCTTATTCTTCTCGATGGTAAATGCAGGAGAACTCAGGATGCCCTCTTGGAAACAAAATCCCTGAATTTAATGAGCTAGTGCATCAAAATCGGTGGCGTGAAGCATTAGATAGGTTACTTGAGACAAATAACTTCCCAGAGTTCACTGGCAGAGTGTGCCCTGCGCCCTGTGAAGGTTCCTGTGTTCTTGGCATAATTGATGATCCAGTATCTATAAAAAACATTGAATGTTCAATTATTGACAAGGCCTTTGAGGAGGGTTGGATGGTTCCGCGGCCTCCCCTCAAGAGAACTGGGTATACCTTTCTTTTACCTTGGCATTATGAGTAGAAGCCTTTTATTGCTTAGTTTTTTCATCTTTTGAACTGATCAAGGTTTCTTCTATGCAACTGGTGTCATTTTAAATGTGACATTGATTGAAATGGCGATATCCTATTGAATTATACAATTAAAATATTTTTGAATTTCATTTGTATGAGAATATGCTATGTTATATGAGTGAAGAATGTCATGTCATATACCTTCTCTTGCAGGAGACGAGTGGCTATTGTTGGAAGCGGGCCTTCTGGTTTGGCTGCTGCTGATCAACTAAACAAAATGGGTCATTTGGTGACTGTGTATGAGCGTGCTGATCGAATTGGAGGGCTAATGATGTATGGAGTTCCCAACATGAAAACTGACAAAGTGGATATAGTTCAACGGCGTGTTAACCTTATGTCTGAGGAAGGCATCAATTTTGTGGTAAATGCTAATGTTGGAATTGATCCTTTGTATTCTCTTGATCGGCTTCGAGATGAGAACAATGCAATTGTTTTGGCAGTGGGAGCCACAAAACCTAGGTAAGTCATGAGTAGAAAGCAAATATTAGATGCCATTGTTGGATTCTGGATCCTTGTTAACAACTTTTTTTTTTTTTTTTGCTGGAGAATTTTTGGTCTCTCAGGAAGTGATTTTTATTGTTAAGAACATTCTTACCTGCCTGATAGGAATACAATACTTTAATGAGGTGTTGGATGATATGGTTAACTTTAATAATTTTTTTTGCAGGGACCTTCCGGTACCTGGTCGGGAGTTGTCAGGCGTCTATTTTGCTATGCAGTTTCTTCATGCAAATACCAAAAGTTTGCTTGACAGCAATTTGCAGGATGGTAACTACATATCTGCAAAGGGCAAGAAAGTTGTTGTCATTGGTGGAGGTGACACTGGCACAGATTGCATTGGGACATCTATTCGCCATGGGTGTAGTAGCATTGTAAATCTAGAGCTTCTACCTGAGCCACCACGAACTAGAGGTCCGGGCAACCCTTGGCCACAGGTACGATCTTTCATTCTGTTGCTGCATGTTGATTTCAACCATTGCCCTCTGGTTTTTTCAATTGTCTTTTTTAGGGGAGGGAGGTGCTGGGGGATTGTTTGGATCTGGATTATATTGTGCTTAATGCTTGTTATTTGTTTTGTTGGTTCATCTTATGTCCATCGATCTTTTACATAATTTCACAAACTTGGATAAAAATAACATGATCAAAATGCATGCTGGCTTGGGCACCACACCCAAGTATAAGATGCCGTGAACCTGTTCTAATTTATTTCTTTTGGCAGTGGCCTAGAGTATTCCGGGTAGACTATGGGCACCAGGAAGCTGCCGCCAAGTTCGGGAAAGACCCGAGGTCTTATGAGGTGTTGACTAAGCGTTTCATTGGAGATGAGAATGGGAATGTGAAAGGACTTGAGCTGGTACGTGTCCATTGGGAGAAGGATGCCACAGGGAAATTTCAATTTAAGGAGGTTGAGGGCTCTGAGGAAGTTATTGAGGCTGACCTAGTCCTACTAGCAATGGGATTCCTTGGTCCTGAGCCGGTACGTATTTCCTTCCTCATCTTCTCTCTTCTTTTGAAAATGAGTGAATATAATCACATCTGATAAACACAAATGTCCATCATGTTATATTTATATTTAAATAATTAAGCACTATAGTAATTAGAATGTCAAAAAATAGTATTTTATTAATAGAACTATAAGAATTGTAAAAAAGATTGAAAATTCACCCTTAATTCTTTACTACTTGCACAACAATTCTCATACTGTTTTTTTTCCCATCTTCGTTTTTAACAGAATGTGGCAGAGAAGTTGGGCTTGGAGCAAGATAATAGATCGAATTTCAAGGCAGAATATGGCCGCTTCTCAACCAATGTGGAAGGGATTTTTGCAGCTGGGGATTGCAGGCGAGGCCAGTCCCTAGTTGTATGGGCAATATCAGAAGGACGACAAGCTGCTTCCCAGGTCGACAAATATCTCATGAAAGAAGAGGATGCTACCATTAACACCGATAATACTCAGGATGACCTTGTCAAGAGGCACCAGGACCTCACCAAGAGACATCAAGACAGCAGCAAGCACACTGTCATGACGTAGACAACCCTCGAGTCTTTTTTCTTCTCTTCCTCAGACTGTGTTGAAAAGGGATACACAGGATGCACATCATTCTAGGATCAATCATCTCATAGAATGATGCTGTGGAAGGAATAAATTGAAGATCACCAGAATGGTGCTTGGTTCCCACATGTGAACCCTGGGGACTTGGAATGATTGAGCGGAAGTGAGAAGTAGCATTGTGCAGCTGGTATAGAAATTAGGATATTTATGGTGCTCATTTTTATTTTTTTATAATAGCTTTCAACCAGCTTGCTTGAAAATTGTTAAGCTCATTTGGTAGTTGTTGAGGAATAATGTACAGTTTTGTTTCTTCAAATATTTTATGGAAACATGTGGGAAATTGTTTTGTTCTGGATTGTCCAGTTATTTGTTCTTGAGTAACAGATATAATTTTTTTGGCAGAAGGATAACCTTGTGCCTTGTGGTTTAGCTATATACATAAAGAAGTGCAGACTTCAATTGAATTTGATCTGCTATGGAAGAGTTGAAACTATTCTGCCTTCAATTTAGAGGATGGATTGGAGAACTCTGTGTTCTAATATTGATGACCAGCACTGCGGCCAGGCCAAGTTTTTCCAGATATAAGAATAAAAAGTCAGGGCAATGCTAGTTTTTTTTTTTTTTTTTTTGAAATAAAAAAATTAAAAACTCACTATAATTTAATAACATAACATGAAAAATCAAGTGAAAAATTTAAAATTAGGTTAATTTTTTAAAATTATAACCCGTGAAATGATAAATTTAGGTTCAATAATAGAAAAATTAATTTTAAATTAATTTAATATAAAAAAAACAATCTAAAAAACTTGTTAAAACATAAAAATAACATTAAAAAGAATTAGAATCATGCCTATAGAATAGAAATATGAAGAAATGAAATCATAAAAAAATAATAATTTAATAAATCATATAAAATAAAAAATAATAATTAAAAGAACAAGGACCAAATATGAAAGAAGAAAAAAAAATTGAAGGATGATGAAATTGAAAATAATTTTCAATTTAAAATATTATTTTAAATAAAAAAATCATAATTAAAAGAACAAAAGTTAAATCTGAAGAGAAGAGAAATTGAAGGGTCGTGATTTTTTTGAGCGCAACACACAAATCATGCGGAGAAGAGAGAAATGAAGGAAATAAAAGAAAATCAAACCGACTCCAAACCAAACAGAATCACCATGCATGTGCCTCGTAGAGAGAAAGAAGATGCTGAGATGAATCGAATGATGCATGTGACATGTGACAACGATTATTAAAGGGTTGTCGTGATTTATTTGAGGGGTAGCATGCAAATCGAGGTGTAGAAAGAGAAATGAAAGAAAAAAAGAAAAATCAAACCGGAACCAAATTAGAGGGAATCGCCATGCACATGCTGTCTAAGAAGAAAAGGACGTTGAGACAAAATGAATGACAAGATGGAATGACAGTTCCTACCACCGGAGTCAGCTGCATGCTCTGTCTAAAGATAATAGAGTAGCTGACGTGTGCAATGTACATGTCAATAATTTTTTTATTTTTTATTTTTTAAATTTTATTTATTAAAATATCCCATTACTGATGGGACCAAATAATTAATATGAAAAAACTATTATAAAATTACAAAAAATTCTTGTAACCATACTTTGAGAAATTTGGTTTTAAAAGCAATAAAGTTATTACCCTGTACTTAAAAAATTAAAATACAAAAAATGCTCTTAGACTATAGTTAATTTCTTTTTCTTTTTCTTTTTGCTTTTAAGAGTATTAAAATAATTTCACTATAAAATTGCAAAAAAATCGAGATGCCTCCTAACAATTATAAAATGACGAATGGATCTCTTAAAAACCATTTTATCCCCAAAATCCAGTTCATCCAATTTTTTTTTTTTTGTCAAGGGCAAATGCATACTTTCACTATTCCAATCCACCACCCTGAGTCACTTCACTCCTTTATACATCGGCAACAGAAGTTAGAAGTGCAAATGAACAGTTCACTGGAGCAAAGGATGAAATATTAGATCAGAAAATAAGATAGCAGTGCCCTTCTTCCATAAGCTTATTGGTTGTGAAGTCAGAAGATGCCACCCACCTGCAAGAGGGAACAAAACGAATTGGTTATGCAAGAGGTGACAAAAAGATTTGCTTGCTGGACCAGAAAACAAGACAGCAGTGCCGTTCTTAAAAGCTTCCAAAGAATCCTCGAGGAAATAATTTTCGAGAACTGTTATCCTGGACTGAGCTGGGTTCACTGTTGTAAATTCTTGACAGTTGTTTGGTTGAATTAGGCTAATTTCTTGAACAGTTCTTCAATGTCAAATATATTTACGTGATTTTGTCAAAATGTTCAGCGTCCTGAAGCCTCAAGATGGCAAAAAACGTCTTCCTCGCCTGGGCAGCCTCAATTTCCCTTTCTGAGACTGGTACTGTGCATTCAGGCTAAAGAGAAGCTTTGCCCCCCTCAGCAGTATTGGCTGGTGGTGCGGGAAGCTTTATTTGCACAAGCTTGTTTGTGTAAAATAGGAATGGTGTTTGCTGAAGAGTTGAGATTATGAACTGTGCTGGATATGTAGAAGCCAGCTGAGATGGTTTACGGTAAGCCATGAAGCTTGACGGTAACAATGGTACTCTGGAGGAAAAAAAAAATGGATGAAGGTGGTGAGAAAAGGCTTGAAGAAGCATCAGAACACTGTACCACCAGAGCCATGACCTTGTACCTTTGACCTCTACCATCAACTAATGTATATATAAGATCATAAATCACATTACCAGAGACTAATTTCGAAAATCACAGCCTTTGTGGGAATTTAATGCCTGGAATTCTCTTGACTATATAATATAAATGTGTTTCGCATTGCAATAGTTTTTTAAAAAATTAGGGACTAAATTACAATTTACTTCTTGAAAAATTACGTGCTTCTTAATTTATATCTTTCTAGCACGTGGCAGGTTATAGGAGCAGTACGTGTCAACAAAACAGCCCTGAAACAGCGCCGCGGTCTGTCTTTATCTCTCTCTTATAAAAAACGTGATTGGTTTTGTTTTTCACTTTAGCAGATGCAGAGAGAGAGAGAGAGAGAGAGAGCGAGCTAAACAAGAAACCCAAAAATGGCAGCAGCAAGAAGAATCAATCTGAACCGTCTGTTTTCATCACTAGCACCATCATCATCATCAAACACCATCTCCAAAACTTGGGTCATAGACACAACCCCCGTTAGATCCGAATACACGGACCAAATCGTGAAGCTTGCAACCCAGCAGCTGCCACAAGAAAATCAAGATCAAGAAACTGTCAAGAAACAAGAACAGGAAGAAATAACCCATCAAGATTCTCAAAATGAAGAAGATGATGAAGATGGTGGAGAGTATGTGAATAAAGAGACTGGTGAGATTGGTGGGCCGAAAGGACCTGAGCCTACTCGATTTGGTGATTGGGAACGCAATGGTCGTTGCTCTGATTTTTAGATTTCTTTTTCCCCATGTTTTTTGTTTTTATTAATGCTAGTTTAATTTTGGATCTTGCTAATAATATTGATTGTAGTGATTTTCTGGGTTGTAACCATGAATCATCAAAGTTTACTAAATGGGGTGTCGCTGTTGTTCAATCTTGTTGAGTGTTAAATGGGACATGTGGTGTTTTTCAACTCTTTAAGATTGTTGTCATTTTCTTATAGCCCACATTATTTTGCTTATGAAGAGTGCTGCATGGCTTATTTATGCTGTGCCTGTGCTTCTGTCTAGTCCTACAAGAGCAGGTGATAAAGCTTATTTGGACAGAATGGGATGTAGTTTACTACTTCTTATATGCCTTCTAGTGGTTATAAATTGTTTCGTTTTTGTATTGTCTTCTGGATGGCTTTAATAGGATTGGGCAATTCTTCATGGTGGATCTGCCGTCGCAGATTGTTGTTAGGCAAAATATGAAGAAAAATTTCCTTCTTCTGGGTTTTAAAAGGATTGCCACGACTTCTAAGCTGTCTAGCTGTCATGAAATCCCTGGGAAAAAACTGGCAGCTGGCTGGTGGAAGTTAAATGTAGATGGTAGCTCATTGGGCAATCGGTACGGGCTGGTGCTGGTGGAGAAATTCCAGATGAGCACTTTAAAGGGAGAGGTTGCAGACTTCATGAGGTTGAGTCAGATTCCATGGAGAGTCTGTTGGAATACTTAATTCAAATCCTGCTGATTGCCACACCCTTTTGCACTTGGTGAATGGTTTTGAGCAAGCTATTCAAGATTTTGGAGAGTGAGATGCAGCTCCAGTTTAAAGTGGGGAACTTTTGTGCAGATTTATATGGCTTGTTCTGGTGCAGTCAAGCATCTCTTCTGGCAGAGTGGAACTCCCCACCTCCTGGGCTCAAGCTAATCCCGCAGGCTGCTGCTATGGAGATTGGTGCACCTACGAGTCAGGCTGAAACAGGACCAAGTGGATCTTAACCTTGTTCGTTATTTATACAATCTAGCCGCCATAATTGACGAGTTTTAACTTCATTTTTGAATATGAAGTTGAAAACTTCAGTTTCATCCAATTGAAGTAACCAATGTGTATTCAGAATCCAATATGCAAATCTTCTCAAAAGGTATTCAAAGATATATGCATTCACGTCCATCCTGCCATCATTGATCTTGGAAGACAATTTACTTGAAAAATTTCTTATCAATGTCATCTCACATATGCAAACAAGTTTCAGTCAACCATGTTATGATTGGAAATCTCGATAAGAGAGACACCATCTCGCAAATGCAGAAATCTGGATGGTCGGTGCCCAACACATGATCACCTATTGATTCTATAATAAGTGAGGATACCAACCATTCTGATTTAGGTAAATTGTAGTTTGAAATGCCCTCTTCCAAAGTTGTTAAACACGACTCAAGCTAGCGGATTGATATGAACTTCAAGCTTGTTACAAGCAAGGTGGTGGTTTTTAGTCGATATAGCCAAACTCATTCGATCCGATTTAGCTTTTAATGATAATCTAATTTAAATATAGTCGAGTTAATATTTTATAAAAAAATAAAATACTATTATTTTAATAAAAGTAATTGATCTAAAAATCTAAAAATCAATCTAATGACATAAGCTTTTTTCGAAATCAATCTTCGTTTATATCCATGTAATTGTAAACATATTGTGCTAGCTCGGCAAGGACAATCATGGCTTTACAAATCATGGTAGAATTTGTATCCACGAGTCAAGAAGTGATCATTTTCTCCACATCTAATCGATTGAAATAAGCAATCACAGCCTTTTCCTACATGTAAATCCTATTTGACACTAGAGAAAATGAAGCATCATACATGGCAATTTGAATCCTTGGTTCTGTTATGATTTAACGACAGGGTTGACTTCCATTTTTTTTATTACAAAAGATGTCCTGGTAGACTTGTTCCTTCTATGTGGTTGTGTGATTAAGTTCCAACATTGCAGCAAGTGGAACCTGCACTAGTATCAACCCCCCTCTACTCTTCTCTTTATTAAAATCTTTGCTCTTCATTTGGTCTCTACATATCACAAAGCATCAGATTTTCTCCACCAAAATGGTGTACTCTCTCAAAGTCATCTCCTCCATCTCCCTCTTCCTTACCATGATCTCCTATCTAAACATTGCAACAAGTCAAAACCTTTGCTTGAGGACTGCTTGTAACCGCAGCGAGCCAGTGATTCGATTCCCTTTTCGGATTCAAAATCGTCAATCGAAGGCATGTGGTTATCCAGGTTTTGACATATCCTGTGGTAGCTCCAATGAGACCATGCTAGAGCTACACTCTTCAGGAAAATTTGTTGTTCAAGCTATAGACTATGCCACACAAGAAATATGGATTAATGATCAGGGAAACTGCCTTGCCGATCGAATCCTTTCGCTTGATCTCTCTGGCTCTCCTTTTATTGGCCTTTACTATCAATCTTTCACGTTCTTTAATTGCTCATCTTCTGATTATAGGAAATACGGGCTAAATCCAATAGCTTGTCTTAGTGGCTCTACGTACACAGTTTTTGCTACATCTTCTTCAACGGTTGTAAGTTCTCTACAGAATGGGAATTCATCCTGTAATTTAATCAGGGTGGTTCCTGTTCCAGTTGACTGGCCATTTTATCAGCAAATTTCGTCCTCGGACCTTAGCGAGGACCTGCATCTCACTTGGGAAGAACCTGACTGCGGAAAGTGCGAGTCGAGGGGTGGACGGTGTGCCCTCAAGACCAATTCTAGTAAAGTTGTTTGCTCAAATCTTCCCCGTCATGGTAATTTGCTTCATGCTCTCTATCTGATCTTTGCCTAATTTCTTCCCATGTACATATGGCCATCATCATGACAAATATCGGTACCTCCTTGGTATAGCAATTATCTAGTGGTAAACATAGTAAAAATAGCTATAAGAACAAACTTGATCAGGTGACCCAATCCAAGACTCTGGTCATGGGTGGAGTGAATTGACCTCTGAGTTATTGTTTCATTTAAGTTTCGATTTTTTGAAACCTTTAACATAAAAATTTTAGAGTTTTTTTTGAAACCTCTTAAATGATATTATTTTTGATAAAAAAATCAATTTAAAATAACTTGAGTTAGGTTTAGGTGACTGATTAAGTTTTATAATCAAGAGAATTAAAATAAAAAACTATAATTTTAAGAGTTGAAGTAATCAAATTCTATTACATCATGCATGTTCCCAAATAATAATTAAAAAAGACCCCATTGGGTAGGACATAACCTAAGTTGGTAGAGTCGGATGGAGGTTATAATTTTTATTTTTGTTTTTGGTTGGTGATTAGGGACTCAAATGTTAAATTCTGATAAATTAGTAAATTAGTTTAGCGTGAGTTAATGATAATTAAGTGTGATTATTCTTTGTATTATCATTTCGGATTTAAATTTGAGAAAGGTTTTTTTTATATATATAAATACATTAGGTGCGGAGAACTACCTAGAAACCAATTGAAAAAAAATAAAAAATCTAATCTTGATTTAAGAAAACTATATATATATGAACTTGGAGAAAAAACAATATTGTTTTTGGGTTATAATTTGATTTTTGATAAAGATGGAATGAATATTTTGAAGAAGCCTCCTATAACAAGCTTACACATAGTGCATGATCATGCTGAAGTTACTACAAGATTAGATTAAATAAATAAAAAAATAATGCTACAATTTTTGACCAAGTAAAAGGAGATTGTCCTATTCTATTCTTAAATCCCATCTTTCTTTGATTTAAATCTGAGATTTTCAAATGAAAATCCCAGTTGAAAATCTTAATTATCTTAATCATGGAGATATATATTTCAAGTTTGTTTTTTTTTTTTTGTTAAATTTATTTAATAATCATCAACTCATGAACGAGTAGAGACTTGGCAGCTTATCCCCTATATATACACTTAGCAACTTATTATCCACATGATATTCTATATATAGAACACAGATTAATTAGTTGCATGAGGTTAGCATTTTGGATAATTTAATTAAGGCTAGTGATTGGCTGCCTTGCTAGAGCTGAAGTGTTGACCAATTATTACATATACTATATTTCTCCAAGAATTGGTCTGAAGAAATGTAACATCCTCCTCCTCGCTTGAAATGGATGGATTCAACACCTTCCAGATTGCAATCATAGTTTTTGATGGTTGACTCAGACTATTTCCCCTTTGGCCACACTAGCAAATTGTACCTAATGCAACATGTAACAAAGACCATACAAGTTCTCATTGGCAATCGATTGATTGATGTTTGATATTATGATAGTTTTTGTGATTTTAATTTGAAAAAGTAGATTTTTTAAAAAAATTGGATTACGTATGAAACCAACCATGCAAAACTATATTATATATTGATTATGTGATTATAGCAAAATACAGTTTCAACACGGATCCTTCTTAATTTTCTCGAGGGAGTAAACTTAATTTGTCTCGGAAAATGAGTGGCAAATATTTTTCAATCTTTGTTGAGACACGTGTTCTCTTAATATTCAATAGAAATAACATTACTCTTCCTGATAGTAGAATTATACCGTAAACTAATCTAGTGGCTACAACATGGTCAGAATTTCCAAGGTCAGCTCTCTATGCCATCACCACAGCAGCTGGGATACCAGGGGCATTAATCCTACTAGGTCTCCTATGTTTCATCTGTGGCAGGGTCAAATACTTTGATAGAAGCAGCAGCGAATCAGGCGGTCTACCGGAAGTCGATTCCACGGTTGATACAGAATCTGTAGTTATTATTGCTGGGTTGGATGGACCAACAATAGAGTCCTATCCCAAGATAGTCCTTGGCGAGAGCAGAAGGTTGCCTAAGCCTGATGACAACACTTGCTCAATATGCTTGTGTGAGTACAAGCCTAAGGAGACGCTCAAGACAATTCCTGAATGCAAGCATTGCTTCCATTCTGATTGCATTGATGAATGGCTTCGGTTGAATGCTTCGTGTCCCATTTGCAGAAATTCTCCTGAAAGATTGCCACCAGCTGAATCTTGATCAAAACTATTGTATTGGGTCACACTCCTTGCTTGCTTGTGTTAGAAACTAAATTGCTTGTAAAGAACTAATGTCCATCTTCTTTTGAAACAGCTGATCAATCTTGAGAAAGAGGAGTCCGGTTCTATCATAACATGGGTGATGATGCCTAGGTTATATTTGTAACATTTCCACTAGTTATTAGTACTCTTTAAGAGATCATTTTGAAGTTTGAAAGCAAAATGGCAAGTCTGATACTTCTATATGATAGAAAAGGGCACACAGGATTGATCTAAATGACTGAAGAGATCATCTAACTGTGCTGAGTTCTTTAAACACTTCCAGTTGAGATTACAAAAGGGGCGGAAGGTCTCTCAAAAAAACAGATTGAGATGCCAGAGGTACAAAGGCAGGCGGATGCCTTTCCAAAGTAAAAGGCAAAGTGAGAATCTGTATTTTATTTGTACCAACTATCAGAGGAAGCAGCAGAGGAAGGAAAATCAACGGTTGAAGGTTCAATGAAAGGACGTGGATTTAGCAGTCGAGGAGTGTGCAGGTTTTCAATAGAAAAATCAAAGTAATTAAAAATCAAGAGGCAGGTGATACCAGTACAAGTTTTCAGAAAAAAACAAGGGGCATGGGTTGTTGTCCAAATTAATTGCTGCAGAGAGATAAAATATTGAGATTTGTTTTTCTATTTCAAAAATATGTTTTTAAAAAATAATGTATTTTTTAATTTTATTTATTAATATCAAAAATGAATTTTTTAAAAATAAAAATATATTGTTTTAATGCATTTAAAAAAAAAAAACTTAAAAAAATAACCGCTAAATAAATTCAAGGATTCAAGGATTAATTTTTAGTAACCTGTCTTTGGTACTTTTCAAAGTAATCATCAATCCAGCAAGAAATAGGTGTACCTATAGTTGATCAAGGATTTCCGGCATGCTGTAACGTCACGAGGATCTTTCATGACAATTTTGTCATGCATGGTGATCTCACTCTTGGATACACAGCGCAGCAGCTGTCACGACCCGAATCCCGGATCCATGACCGGCACATAGGCAAGGTTCCCCTCCAAGGTTCCATACCTATGCGAACCCAAACTTACACACAAACTTATCCTAACTCAATCAGAGTTCAACGCAGCATTAATAACAAAATCAACTTTATAATATAATTGAATTGTCTTAATACAAGAGTTAATATAATTCATAGTTTTGGAGCACTAACTTGACATAAAAGGAATGTACAAATTACAACCAAAAAGCAGGTTCGGAAGGTTCAACAAAAGTAACCTGCTATCAAGCTATAAGCCTGAAAAGAATAATAATGAGATGGTGAGTTCAACAACTCAGTGAGTAGATAATGTTCAATATACACACACGAGGTAATACAGCAATGAGAAATATATATAAAAGTATGGCTTTAGGTTCTTATGGAAGTGTTCTCAAATTGTCCATAACAAGAAGATCATATGGTAAAACTCGTCAGAAAATCAAAATGCAATGAGCATGAGGCTCCGTACTGTGGGATGATCAGTCCACACAGGTTGGTGACTTCCCCGACCAACTAGGGTTCAGATACGATGTGCACAAAGACTAACACAACCCTGTTAGCATGGGTATTCTGACTGACATACCATAGGTTCATAATCATAATCTAACAAACATATTTATATCTCAAAGCTCAACTCATGACATCAATCAAATGAGGAGCTATCAATTCAGAAGTCAATTCAAAATAAATGTTGGTTCATATCAAGAATTCAGATTCAATAATTGATCATGCTTTATCATAATAAGGATAATAATCAACATATATATTATCAAGAAGCATGATTCAATTCATATTAACAAATCAAATATTTATACTATTTCTCATGCATATGGAAAATTATCCACTCACCTGACTCGAAAGCAACAAAACTCAAAGCTGATATCGAAGGAAATCCTACTGACGTCCCGCCGGTAGAATATCAGGATTATCTGAATATAAAGGAGACATATTTAAGAATGACTCAAAAGAATATATATAACCTATTTAATACACTTATCTAAGGGTGTATTCCATAATCCTAAATGTTTTTGAACTAACTAGTTATCTTTCCTAAAAACCCAACATTTAACGGTTTTCTAGAAATCTAATCCATAATAAAAACAACTAATAAAATTGGCAATAATTCACTAAATAACCCTCAATTATTCATCAAACCAATCTGAAAAAGATAATATTACAGCTAGGGACTAATCTGTAATTTATCATATTCTTAAGGGTCAAATTGTAATTTTTGTCAAATTGGAGGACCAAACTAAAATTTATCATAAATCCATGAATATACTGAAATTATGTCCATAATTCATCCTCATTTCTGTCCAGATCATCTCATTATACTCCAGGGACCATTCTGGAATTTTACCAAATTTTTAGGGTCAATTTGTAATTTTTGTCAAATTGGAGGACCAAATTGAAAGTGTTAAATTCTCTTATCTATACAGTAATTCTGTCCATAATTCATATTTCATTCTGTCCAAAATCTCGGAATAGGCTCCAGGGACCATTCTGCAAATTTTCCAAAGTTTGGGGACTAAACTGTAATTTTCCAAAATTGAGGGACCAAACCGAAATTTTGTCATCTTCAACCTCAAACCCAGAATTTTCAACAGAAAACCCACTGTTCTTTCCTTATTTCTAACACAAATTCACCATTCAACAAAACCATAACTCAAAATCATCATTTTCATCTACAATCTCTCAAAATCATCCAAATAATCAAATACCCACAACAATTAACTCTATAACATTCAAATTAATTCATCAATTAACCCAAAACATAAATTTTCAAAACCCTAACATTTATCAAAACCAAAATTAAAAGCTCAAGAAAACATATTATACACATTAAAACATAATCTTACCCCTTTTTACTTATTTCCTCCAACTCCTTTTTTTCTTTTTCCCCTCTTTTCTCTTCTTCTTCTTCTTCCTCTTTCTCCCTTCTCTCTCCCGTCAGTTTTTACTCTAAATTTTCAGATCTCTTGTTTTTTTTTTTTTTCTTCTATTTATATATATTATGTATTTATATAATTACTACAATACCCTTCATTTAATTATACCCACTTCTAAACCACCAAGGGCTCTATAGCCTTTTCCTATCTCTTTATATTCAAAACATTACAGCAGCATAGATTTTTTTGTACTTCAGTGCAATTATTATTATTATTTTTTATGAAATAACAGTCCATGAAGCATTTAGAAAAAAAAAAAACAGATGATATTTACAACTCATGGCTAGCATGTGTCCTCTAAAATTATAAAATGGTATGCAAAAATTAAATTGAGTAGGGAGAGAGGAGAGTGAAAAAAGAAAAAAAACAATTTTAAAGAAATACCAAAACTTTGATAATAGCACCATGAGTGTTTTTGAAAAGATCTAAAAGTAGATGAATACAATGATATTACAAAATATTATTAATAAAAATCGGAGCTAAAAATGACGAGGCTCATTTGCCTTTGGCAGCTCATGTGTTTTTCCTGGAGAAGGGAATACTTCCTTAAGCTGGGAGAAAATGTATGAGATTTCTCTCGGGACTGCTTGAGGGATTGAATACCTGCATCGAAGTGGTGATATGCAAATCCTAAACTTTTATATCAAGCCTCACAACATACTTCTTGATGAGAAAACTACGAAAGTTTCTGATGCAAAATTGTATCCTACAAATATCAACGCTGTCACTCTTACTGCAGCATGAGGAACAATAGGATACATTGCACCAGAACTGTTCTACAAAAGTTTTCCCAATGTTTCCTACAAAGCTGACGTTTGTAGCTTTGGAATGTTGTTAATGGACATGGATGGAAAAAGAAAGAATAAGAATCCGGCGGCAGAGAGTTCCACTCTTACTGCAGCATGAGGAACAATAGGATACATTGCACCAGAACTGTTCTACAAAAGTTTTCCCAATGTTTCCTACAAAGCTGACCTTTGTAGCTTTGGAATGTTGTTAATGGACATGGATGGAAAAAGAAAGAATAAGAATCCGGCGGCAGAGAGTTCCAGCTAAAACTACTTCACTTCCTGGGTTTATAAACAAATAGTAGACGAAAGATTTGAAATCGGAGATGCAGCAGAAGATGAAAAGAAATTAGCAAAGAAGATGATCATAGTCGCATTGTGGTGCATACAGATGAAGCCTATTGATCGTCCTCCAATGAACAAAGTTGTGGAGATGCTTGAAGAAGATATTGAAAGCTTAGAATTGCCTCCCAAGCCTGTTCTTTTTCCAGAAGAAAAACCTGTACAGTAGATAGATTCTACAGATGAAACGTGGTCACGCTCTATGCTACTTGACTGTAGAGACTCAGTTAGTTTAATTAGACACTCTGGTTGAATTGTTGAATTTAAAGTGAGCCATTTTACCTGAAAAAGTCAATTTTCTTGAGACTGATTAATTGTAGTTTTTGAGCTGTCTTAGAGGCTGTTTCTTTGATCAGTTGCATTGATCAAATGGGATGCATATAATCAAACTTAAATCAAAGTTCCACAGAAGTTGGTATCTAATGAGGAATCTTTTCTTTTTGGTAAGACAGATTTCTGCATTAATTTACAATACTTTGATCCAATGGTTGCATCTTGTCTCTACTCTTCACTGTACTTCATATACAATATTTGAAGTCTCTGAAGCAGATTTAACTATGATTTTAGTAAGATTCAACAATTACATGGTCGTTGCTGTTAAATAAGATTTTGTTTGTCAGCTTCATTTTTGAATTTTTGATGTAGCATTCAAAGATCAGAATCCATGAATAAAAGAAAATTTACACCTGCTAAAGGAGTTGTGTACTGTTGATCATTCCATGGTCAATCTTTTTCAGAGATCACTTCCAATATCTGATGAAGAGGTCTCCCTGGTAAATGTGATTTCATTCTTCCTGGACCTGCCGACGAAAAAGGGCTAGGAGGCATTGTTAATTTGTCTCCTCCTCCTTCCAACATTTGAACTACAGTATTCATTGAGGGACGCTCCACAGGGTGCCACTGAATGCACCATAGACCAACAATTGTCAGCTTCTTTGCAATTTGTGCATCTCCCTCCTTTTCAATCCGGATTATCAGCTCTTCTCCGTTATCCAGGCTGTTGTAGACCCATTCAGGGAAGTAGATTTGGGTGTTGTTCTCTACTTCATTATCGACAGTTTTCCTTCCTCCAACCATTTCAAGCAACACCATTCCATAACTATAAACATCTGACTTGGAGGACACATTCCCAAAGTTCCTAGAGAAAACTTCAGGTGCAATGTACCCCATGGTTCCTCTAGCTGTAGTCATGGAAACAGCACTCTTATCCTTGGAACATAGTTTCGCCAGACCAAAATCAGAAATTTTTGGACTGAAATTATCGTCTAGCAAGATATTATGAGGTTTGATGTCGAAATGGAGGATTCGCTGATCACAACCTTGGTGAAGATACTCTATTCCCTTAGCTATGCCAAGAGCAATATCCTGAAGCTTCTCCCAACTAAGAGGACAGGTCTTGCCGTGTTCTGAAGATACAAATTTCTCTAGTGATTCATTTGGCAGGTAGTCGTAAACTAGAGCTCTTCTAAATCCATCAGCACAGTAACCGACTAATCGAACAATGTTGACATGATGAATTCTACCCATTGTTCCCACTTCATTAACGAACTCTTCACCATTCCCTGTTGAATTGTTCAGGATCTTCACAGCTACAAAGATCTCATTAGAAAGCTTTCCTTTAAACACAGTTCCATATGCTCCCTGACCCAATTTCTCCTTGAAATCATTTGTAATCCTTTTTATGTCAGCATAAGTGTATCTAGCGGGCTTGAGAGCTTTATAATCTGCCAAAAAAAATTCAATCCTTTTCTGATGCTGTTTTGCTGCTTTGTCGGAGCTGTAGACACGATAGAGCGCAAAGACTATCAGCAGCAGAATAGCTGAACCAACAGTTGTAACTGCACAGGAAACATTTCTAGTCAAGAAAAGACATTCTAGATAGTTTAGCAGATGCTAGGCAAGGAAAGAAGCTCAGAATGCCAAATTTGGAGAAATCTTACCTGCAGCCACTATCTTTTTTATTATGCCTGCACAAGAAAATGGAACTGTCAGCTTCTCAGCAGCATGACATTTGACAATCATACTTCATGGCTTCTATGAAATCATGACTAATTAGCACAAGTAAGTGATGCTTAACATTTATCAACACAGTCGACCTACTGACAAATGGACCGATTTGTTTCCAATTAAGAATACTTTTAAATTTTGAAAAGCTGACATATCCTTTAAATGCTCCTCATAAGGAGAGAAAAGGTGAGCAAATCCCACTGTATATCAAAACAACAACTCACTAAATAGTTCTGGCTAAAAGGAGATTCTGCACCCAAACATTCCCCAAGCAACATCTGCAAATCACCAATACCCAAAACAGTGTATGATAAAGCACTATAACCATTCGTCGAGCCACTTCTACAAACCAACAATGCCAAGAGTAGCACTACTCATGCTAGGCCAAAACGAACATGGCACAAGAGGTAGACTGTGAAACAAGACTGATGAACCTCATAAATATCAACATATAAAATGCCATGCTGCTGCTGCGTGCCAAAACCCTTATAGCTGCTCCTGCTGCTATTGCTGTTGCTGCTCCCACAGCTGAGAATAATCTCAATTGCCGAAGATTCACCTGAATCACCATCTCCCAAATTTATATCCATCACCAAAATTCACCCCTTGAAGTCCAAGCTCCGATTTGACTGTGTAAGTACTAGTAGCTCAAAACAAGAAACTCCATTCCGCCTTAACTAGCTAAACCCTACAAATCCACCTGCATTATACCCAAGACAACTCCCCTCGCAAGATCACCATCTCCTCTAACTAGTCCCCTGACAACGCCTTCAACTGTTTAACCATTACCAACCTGAACTTTCTCTGTAGAACACTAAATTCCCACAACCAAATTGCAGACCTTCATCCACCTCAATGCCTTAGCCTCAAACAGGAAAACTGAGCTAAAAAACAACTAAAACACCATCCTTTTGCAAATGAAAGCAACAGGGCACTTAGACCAGATGCAGCAGCAGGTTGTAGAATATCAATTATCAAAGCGAACAACTCAAAGCACTAACTTATCACATTCCCCATCCATAGATCCATTGGAAAGGATCAAAGCAGGATCCAATCAAGAGCAAACTAGACGATGGAAGCTAGAGGTGGGTTTAAAGTGTTTTTGATGGGCATTTCAAGAATTCCAATTAAGAATACTTAAATCTTATTTTCTTAACTAAACAAATAATCCAACAGTTCCAAAATAAACACACAATTTGGATTGGCTTCAAATAAACTAAAGCAGAAAGTGTAAGACAAGCTATACCTTCATTTGATTTAGGCTTGTCATAGCATTCAGTCTCGATCCTATCTGTGTTATTCTTCAATCTGCAGAACTTACCCAGTGCACCACAAAGTCCACATGCCGGTCTTGACCAATTCAAATGAAGAATGTTGTCCCTGCTATTTAAATCATCTGGAACCGATGAAAGGTTATACATCTTGCTACAAGAAGTCAGGTCGAAATAAGTAACGATACTACCAGACATAAAGGCATAAATATCATATCCTGGAACACCAAGGCAAGACGTCCATAGATAAGAGTCTCTCTGCCTTGAAGAGCAGTTGAAAAAGTCCAAGTCCCTCTGTAACTGTGCTGCAAATTTGAAAGGAGATGTTGATAAATTGAAGTTCAGGAGCTGCCTTGGAAGGCAGTTTTCTGGATCACTTGCTGTGATCAACTCTGATGCATAATCAATATTCTTGATGTAGAGTTTCACTGAAGTTGGCAGCTCCAACAATGTTTCTTTCCTGTCAGTGCAAGATAGATCAAACCCAGGATAGCCACAGTAATCTGGCTGCTTGCCTTTGATTCTGAACGGGAATCTTATGACTGGACCATGCTTCTTACACCTTGCTTCTTGGCACACATCTTTAAGGCCAACTCCATGGCTTACAAGGAGTAGCAATAACAAGCAAAGTAAAGAGAGATCCATGTCCATGACTTGGAATATTTTCAGCTCCATGCCCTAACATATGATCTTATCTTAAAACATCCTTGTTGGTTTGCCTTTATCTCCACTGACTAGCAATATTTCCTTTGACTTGGCTTTATTACTCTATTTGATCAATGCTAGTTTTTGAGCATTAAATTAGTGTTTCTTAATGCCTGCAAGTCTGGATACCATTATTTTTCTTTTCCTTTTGGGTTATGATGTGTAACTGCTAGGAAAAAGGTCAAATATGTCAACTTGAGGAACCACCAGTTTTTTTCTTCTTCTTTTTAGAGCATGTTAATTTTTATGTTAAAAAAAATACATTTTTTTAATTTTTTTTAAATTAATTTTATTTTGGTATTTTTTTAATTTTAATATATTGATATTAAAAATATTTTTTTATTAAAATATTTTTTTGATACATTTCTAAATAAAAAAACTTTAAAAAATAACTATTACTACAATACTAAACATGCTTTTAATAGGTAAATCTCTAGATTATTACTATGAAAAAAAAAAGAAAATTTATTACGTGAGTTTGTGGTTATTTTTTTTTAAAAAATTACTATTGTTTGAAATTTTTTTTTTCACAAAGTAACATAAGTCAAAAACATTTTAGTAAATAAAAATCACGGTTGCTAATAGCAACAATTGGAAATAGAGATTTTCTAAAATGTGCTATAACCTTTCTCTTTTTAAAGATTGAAGAACAAGGCAGATTTAGTAATCATGGACATGTGTCTTGCATTGAGGATGACTGCAAGGCAGTGCTGACACCATTGTGGATGAAGGGCCTTGATTGGAAGAAGAAAAATGCATAATGGAGGGACTCAATTAATTAAATTAGTAGTTGAGATACTCAATTAGTCAAACTACAACAGAACAAGGACCACATCTACAATCAACCCTTGCATAAAAAATTGGCACCATTCAGATTTGGGTCTCGAACTTTCTTGTTTTTCATTTTAATTTAATTTTAGTGTATTTAATCTTACCTGTCCCCTTGGCACATATCAAATTCGGAGTGCAGGGTTAATATGAATAACTTTCAAGACTACAGGGAGCACAAATCGTTCAAGACCAAAATAATTTTTTTCTTTTTGGTTGAGGTGCACAAGCAAATGCTGGCCAGTTGGGAGACTCCATTAGTAGTGATGATATTTCTGCTGAAATTTGGAAGTATCCATTGGAGTTTGGCTTATACGAACCTTTCCAGTTCAGGGGAAAGGTGAAAAACATTTGGAATCAACCTTCCCTCTTATCACTCCAAGAACCAAAAGAATATAGTTCAAAGATTCATACTTTGCACGCATTGATCATGTTTATTGAAGGCTTTAGGGTATCCAACAAACTGTGGCTACACTTTGTATGAGGTAGCTTGTGGGAACAATCAAATAGTCCTCTACATGTATTCAGGATGATATTCATCTGCAAAAAACAATTATGTAGTATAGAGCATTTATATGATTACTCTGCCTCGGTGATCACTTCAAGAGCTTGATGAAGAGGTCTCCCCGGCATACTGGCATTCCGTCTTCCTGGACCTGCAGAAGCAAAAGGGCTGGGAGGCATTGTCAATGTGTCCCCTTGTCCTTCCAGCATTTGAACTACAGCATTCATTGAGGGACGATCCACAGGGTGCCATTGAATGCACCAAAGTCCTACAATTGTCAGCTTCTTGGCAATCTGTGCATCACCCTCCTTTTCAATTCTGATTCTCAGCTCTTCTCCATTATCCAGGCTGTTGTAGACCCATTCTGGGAAGTAGATTTGGTTGTTGTTCTCTATCTTATCATCGATAGTCTTCCTCCCTCCAACCATTTCAAGCAGCACCATTCCAAAACTATAAACATCAGACTTGTAGGATACATTACCAAAGTTCCTAGAGAACACTTCAGGTGCAATGTACCCCAAGGTTCCTCTAGCTGTTGTCATGGAAACTGCACTCTGATCCTTGGAGCATAGTTTCGCCAGACCGAAATCAGAGATTTTTGGATTGAAATTGTCGTCTAGCAAGATGTTATGAGGTTTGATGTCGAAATGGAGGATTCGCTGATCACAACCTTGGTGAAGATACTCTATTCCTTTGGCCATGCCAAGAGCAATATCCTGAAGTTTCTCCCAACTAAGAGCGGTTGCGTCGCCCTGCTCGGAAGATATAAATTTCTCTAGTGATTCATTTGACAGGTAGTCGTAAACTAGAGCTCTTCTAAATCCATCAGCACAGTAGCCGACTAAGCGAATAACGTTGACGTGATGGATTTTTCCCATCGTTCCCACTTCATTAACGAACTCTTCTCCATTCCCTGTTGAATTGTTCAGGATCTTCACGGCTACAAAGATCTCATCAGAAAGCTGTCCTTTGAACACAGTTCCATACGCTCCCTGACCCAACTTGTCCTTGAATTCATTCGTAATCCTTTTTATGTCGGCATACGTATATCTGGTGGGCTTGAAAGCTTTATAATCTGCCAAAAAGTTTTCAATCCTTTTCTGATTTTCTTTCGCTGCTTTGTCAGAGCTGTAGACACGGTAGGCTGCAAAAAATACCAGTAATAGAAGAACCGAACCCACGGTCGCGACTGCATAGAAAACATTTGTGATCAATAAGTCATCAATTTAGTTTTGAAGTTGCAAGATAAGGAAAGAAGTTGAAAATGCCAAATTCGCAGAATTCTCACCTGCAGCCTCCGTCTTTTTCCTGATGGCTGTAAAGAAAATATATGGTATCGTCAGCTTCTTTAGCAGCATGTACTTGAGAATAATAATCCATGGATTCTATGGAAACCATGACTAATGAGCCTAATTCCAAACATTTATCAAGTAGCCAACCTAATGATATATGGAAAGATTTGTTTCTAATTAAGTTCACTTCAAACTTATTTTTATGTTCAGCTTGACATGGATACTATATATTTCATCTCTAATGCTTGAAGAACTGACAAGAAAATTTGATTTTCTAAACTAACAAATGAACCAATAGTTCCAAGATGAACAGAAAAATGTGCAAGACAGACCATACCTTCTTTTGATTTAGGCTTGTCATAGCATTCAGTTTCAAGCCCAGCACTGTTATTCTTCGATCTGCAGAACTTGCCATGAGCTTCACAATGTACACATTCTGGCCTTGACCAATTCAAATGAAGTATATTGTTCTGCGAAAAGATTTCCTGTGGAATTGATGAAAGATTATACATCTTGGTACAAGAAGCCAGGTCGCTATAGCCGATGGGATAAGAGGAAAAATAGGCAAAAATATCATATCCAGGACCACTAAGGCAAGCCAGTTGCCGAGATGTATCTCCCTTCCATGATGTACAGTTGAAAAATGCATAATCATCCTCCATGTCTCTAAACTTGAAAGGAGACGTAGACAAATTGAAGTTTCTGAGCTGTCTTGGGAGGCATTTATCTGGGTCGCTAGCGGTGATCCACTGTGATGCGTAGTCAATTTTGTTGACGTATAGTTTCACAGAATTTGGTAGCTGCAACAGCGTTTCTTTCCTGTCCGTGCAGGATAGCTCAAACCCACGATAGCCACAGTGATCTGGCTGCTTTTCTTTGAGGCTGAATGGAAATCTTATGGCTGGACCGTCTTTCTTACACTTCGCTTCTTGGCACGGATCAGGAAGGAGTTGATCAGGAAGGCCAACTTCATGACCTACAAGGACCAGCATCAACAAGCCAACTACAGAGAGATCCATTTCCAAAGACAAGTTCTTTTGCGCTCAGCAGCCCTGCAAATGATGTTGTTATCTTGAGATTGTAACTTGTGGCTTGGCTCTTTAGAGTAATTTCTGCTTACTTTACTCCATTGACTTAAATCATGGAAAAATATTTCAAGAACTGTCATGGTCTTTGTGGAATATATTTTTGCGTGTGAGGTAGTGAGATTGGGATGTGAAATTGCTAGGAAAGTCGGAGCCAAGTCTGTCACCTCAAGAAAGCATGGAATTGTAACCAAAGGTTAGGGATAAGTCATAAGTTGTTGTCTAGTTACTCTAGTTTGTAAATTTTCCATGGATTAGATAAGCAAGAATCCTTCTTCCATCCCAAGAGAAAGCATTAAATTTTGTGTGATTTTTCTTCCATTTTAAGAGAGATCAAATATTTTTTGAAAACAAAAGTAGAGTCATCTAAAGCAATACAATGTTCCCATTTCCATAGTTGATGCATAGCTCAAAAATTCTTCCTTGATGCAGAATTTCAATGCACATAGATGTTGAAAGAGATGAATTATAAATTGGTTTTAGTTTTTTTTTTTTAGTGTTAAGGTTTTAGAATATACCATGACAATGCTAGTGATGATTATTTTATGTTAAGGTTTTGATGTTTTCCAAATAAGTTGATTATAAACGAGGAAACCTCATTAAGCCTCAACACACCTAAATTTGATATTTTGTTAGTGTTTTACAACCCCACTTAGGGCCATTTGTTTGCTGGAAAGTAGTTTTTTTTTGGAAAGTGAATTTCGGGAAAGTATTTTCTGATGTTTGGTAGTGTAATGAAAAATAAGTTTGAAAACACTTTCCAATGTTTGGTTATCTTATGGAAAATGGGCTGGAAAATAACTTATTAATGTTTTATTTTTTTCAAGTTTATTAAAATAATGAGGAACAAATCTTACAAATTAAAAAGTTGAATGAGAATGAAATTGAAAAAAAATATAATTTCATAAATTATCTCAGATAAAATAAATAATAATCAAAATAATAGAGATCAAATAAAAATAAAAAAATTGAAAGATGAAGAAATTAAAATAATAATAATTAACATTTCATAAATTATTCAAATAAAATAAGTAACAATCAAAAGAATGAGGACCAAATTTGATAGATAAAAAATTTCAATAAAAAAATGATAAGGAAAAAGCAAATAGCAATTATAAAAATAATGACCAAAGTTCATATAAAAATTAAATTTTAAGAGATGAAATTAAAAAATAAATATTCAAAACAAAATATATATAGTAATCAAAAGTTTGAGGATAAAATTTGATATAATTAGCAAATAATGACATTTCTAAATTTTTCACAACTTCCGGAAAGTGTTTTCCGCTCAAATTTTCCAAGAAAACGCTTTCCTGAAAACCAAGCCAAATTTTTCTTTGACTGGAAAGTGTTTTTCGTTGACCAACTTTTCTAATGACAAACAAACACATGAAAGTTTGGAAAGTGGTTTCCCGGAAACCACTTTCCGGAAAACAAACACAGTTAAAAGGGAAAACACTTTCCTGGAAACCAAGTAAAATTTTTCTTTGACTGGAAAGTGTTTTTCGTTGACCGGAAAGTGTTTTCCGTTGACCACCTTTCCTAATGGAAAACAAACACAGAAAAGTTTGGAAAGTGGTTTCCCGGAAACTACTTTCCGGAAAACAAACATGGCCTTACATTAAGTCTCAATACACATAAAAAATTAAATTATATAAAATTCACTGTATTTGAACTCAAGCAAAAAATATCCTAAAATAATCCAACCTATTCCTCAAAAACTCATATATTTAGTCCTCATATCAAATAAATTAAGCCAAATTAACACCCTAAAACATCAATTAAACATCTTAAATTACCTAAAATCCTCTAACCAAACCAATAGACTCAAGCCTAAAACATTAAGATCTCTAACTATCACTTCTTCTTTCCTTTTGTACTTCATCCTTTCTCTTTTTTAACCTATTTAATAAACTTAACTAATTGTGTATTCCGTAACCCTATATGTTTTTGAACTAACTAGTCAGTTTTCTCAAAAACCCTAAATTTAACGGTTTTTCCGAAATCTAATCCATAATAAAGCAAATAATAAAACTTGATAATAATTCACTAAATAACCCTCAATTATTCATCAAACCAATCTGCAAAGTTAATATTACAGCTAGGGACTAATTTGTAATTTATCATATTTTTAGGGCCAAATTGTAATTTTTGTCTAATTGGAGGACCAAACTAAACATATCATAAATTCATGAATATAGTGGAATTATGTCCATAATTCATCCTCATTTCAGTCCAGATCATCTCATTATACTCCAGGGACCATTCTGGAATTTTACCAAATTTTTAGGGTCAAATTGTAATTTTTGTCAAATTGAAGGACCAAACTAAAAATATCATAAATCCATTACTATACTGAAATTCTGACCATAATTAATCCTCAATTCTGTCCAGGATATATCATTATGCTCCAGGGACCATTCTGGAATTTTACCAAATTTTTAGGGTCAAATTGTAATTTTTGTCAAATTGGAGGACCAAATTGAAAGTGTTAAATTCTCTTATCTATACAGTAATTCTGTCCATAATTCATATGTTATTCTGTTCAGAATCTCGGAATATGCTCCAGGGACCAATTTGTAATTTTCCAAAGTGCAGGGACTAAACTGTAATTTTCACAAATTGAGGGACCAAATTGAATTTTCGTCACCTTCAACCTCCAATCCAGAATTTTAACAGAAACCTACTGTTCTCCCCTGATTTTTAACTCAAAATTCACCATTCAAACAAAACTATAACTCAAAATCATCACAATCTTCCATAATCAACTAAATCATCAATTAACCACAACAATCAACCCCTAACATTCAATTTAATTCATCAATTAAACTCAAAACACAAATTTCATAACCCTAACATTTATCAAAACCAAAATTAAAGCTTAATTAACACATATTTATACATAATCTTACCTTTAAACTTATTTCCTTCAACTCCTTTCTATTTCCTTTCTAATTTCTCTCTTTTCTCTTCTTCTTCTTCTTTCTCCCTTCTCCCTTCTCTCTCACGGTTTTTCACTCAAAATATGCAGATCTCTTCTTTTTTTTTAATTTATATTTCTTATGTTTATCTAATTACTACAATACCCTTATTTATTTATACTCCAACTTTTAAGCCTCCAAGGGCTTTATTGTATTTTCCTACTCATTTATTCAAAACATCACAAATACAATGTTCCCATTTCCATAGTTGATGCATAGCTCAGAAATTCTTCCTTGATGCAGAATTTCAATGCACATAGATGTTGAAAGAGATGAATTATAAATTGGTTTTACTTTTTTTTTTTAGTGTTAAGGTTTTAGAATATACCATGACAATGCTAGTGATGATTATTTTATGTTAAGGTTTTGATGTTTTCCAAATAAGTTGATTATAAACGAGGAAACCTCATTAAGCCTCAACACACCTAAATTTGATATTTTGTTAGTGTTTTCCAACCCCACTTAGGTCCCATTTGTTTGCTGGAAAGTAGTTTCTTTTTGGAAAGTGAATTCCGGGAAAGTATTTTCTGATGTTTGGTAGTGTAATGGAAAATAAATTGGAAAACACTTTCCAGTGTTTGGTTATGTTATGGAAAATGGGCTGGAAAATAACTTATTAATGTTTTATTTTTTTCAAGTTTATTAAAATAATGAGGAACAAATCTTACAAATTAAAAAGTTGAATGAGAATGAAATTGAAAAAAAATATAATTTCATAAATTATCTCAGATAAAATAAATAATAATCAAAATAATAGAGATCAAATAAAAAATAAAAAAATTGAAAGATGAAGAAATTAAAATAATAATAATTAACATTTCATAAATTATTCAAATAAAATAAGTAACAATCAAAAGAATGAGGACCAAATTTGATAGATAAAAAATTTCAATAAAAAAATGATAAGGAAAAAGCAAATAGCAATTATAAAAATAATGACCAAAGTTAATATAAAAATTAAATTTTAAGAGATGAAATTAAAAAATAAATATTCAAAACAAAATATATATAGTAATCAAAAGTTTGAGGATAAAATTTGATATAATTAGCAAATAATGACATTTCTAAATTTTTCACAACTTCCAGAAAGTGTTTTCCGCCTAAATTTTACAGGAAAACGCTTTCCTGAAAACCAAGCCAAATTTTCCTTTGACTGGAAAGTGTTTTTCGTTGACCAACTTTCCTAAAGGCAAACAAACACATGAAAGTTTGGAAAGTGGTTTCCCGGAAACCACTTTCCGGAAAACAAACATGGTTAAAAGGGAAAACACTTTCCTGGAAACCAAGTAAAATTTTTCTTTGACTGGAAATTGTTTTTTGTTGACCACCTTTCCTAATGGCAAACAAACACAGGAAAGTTTGGAAAGTGGTTTCCCGAAAACTACTTTCCGGGAAACAAACATAGCCTTACATTAAGTCTCAATACACATAAAAAATTAAATTATATAAAATTCACTGTATTTGAACTCAAGCAAAAAATATCCTACAATAATCCAACCTATTCCTCAAAAACTCATATATTCAGTCCTCATATCAAATCAATTAAGCCAAATTAACACCATAAAACATCAATTAAACATCTTAAATTACCTAAAATCCTTTAACCAAACCAATAGACTCAAGCCTAAAACATTAAGATCTCTTCTTCTTTTCTTTTGTACTTCATCCTTTCTCTTTTTTTCCCCTTCTTCCCCTCCTCTTCTCTTATGTTTCTCTCTCTCTCTCTTGAAATCTGATCTTTTTTTTTATTGACTTTCTATTTGTATTTATAAAAAATACACGAAAAGACCCAAAATATCCCTAAATTATTTATAACCTTAACTATTCATCAAATAGTATAAATGTCTTTTTTGCAATCCATTATTTTCAACATATTACAAAATATATTAATGGAGTCCTCATATTATTAATTTGATCAATTGAGTCCCTGTACTATTTATAAAGACATTAGCGGTGTTTTGATACATGTTCATATTGACTAAATCTAGCTTGGTATTCAATTTGTAAAAGAAAAAAAACGATCAACAAATTATATTTGATTTTTATGAACTTTGAATTATTTAAGAAAATTAAATAATATAAATAACAACAATGTAAAACCCTAAGATATCCCGTAACTAAATTAAAAACTTATCTTTAAATTACTGTTTCTTTTTCTTAACTAGTTTAATGGAATTTATGGGATATTTTATATTTTTTTTTGTTGTTTTAAAATTATTATATCTCTTCCTAGCTTTTTTTGCCTTTTAAGAACTAAGGATCATGATAGATTTGTCAACATAAAAACGTGTCATGTATCGAGTGTGATGGAAACTCGTTGCTAATTCCATCATGGATGAATGGTTCTGATTGCAAACAAAACGAGTATTTAATGGAATTAATGAATTAAATCAGCAGTCAAGGGACTTGATTAGTCAAATTACAACAGTTTAGGGACCAAAAGTAACTATTTCAGAAAATACCGGCAATAATCAAATTTGGGTATAAGACTTTTTTAAATTTAATTTTATTATATTAATCTCAATTGTCACCCAGGCACATACCAGAGCCTCAATTTTACAAGCCTAACAGAGTTAGCAACCCACCTCGTCAGATATGAAAGCAGGGGACACGCACACAAACAATATTCTGAAGTTGAAGGACCTCCACGACCAAATTCAGAGTAGGATGAATTTATCCTTGTCAAAACTCAAAGTCCTTGAACTGGATGTTTGGTACTGAACCAGATATCTGGAACAATCAGTACTATGCTATTTCACGAAGTTGATGCAGAGCAAAAGAGTTTTTCCTCTTTTTTTTGGTTGGAATGCACAAGCTAGCAAATGCTGGCCATATGGAAAAGCTCAATATTTTTTATGGGGGACTGCATCAGCAGTGATGATAGTTCTGTTGAAACATTCAAATATCCATTGGAGTCTGGCTCATACCTTTCCAATCCAGGGGAAAGGTGAAAAACATTCAAACTCAACCTTCATTCTTATCACTTCAAGAACCAAAGAATAGAGTTCAAAGATTCATACTTTGTATGCATTGATCATATTTATTTAAAGCTTTAGGGGATCCACCAAAATGTGGTTACACCTTATATGAGCTAGCTTGTGAGAACAGTCGAGTAGTTCAGGAAAATTCTCCAGTTGCGGAGACCTCTTTGACCGGCTTCTATTCAGCAATGAACACGCTTAGGATGTCACTGAAGAGTGTAAATCAGGTGAAGTCTCCTGAAAAAACGATTATCTAGTATAGAGCATTGTATGGTCACTCTGCCTCTGAGATCACTTCCAGAGCTTGATGAAGAGGTCTCCCCGGCATATTGACATTCCTTCTTCGTTGACCTGCAGAAGCAAAAGGGCTGGGAGGCATTGTTAATGTGTCCCCTGCTCCTTCCAACATTTGAACTACAGCATTCATTGAGGGACGATCCACGGGGTGCCATTGAATGCACCAAAGTCCTACAATTGTCAGCTTCTTGGCAATCTGTGCATCACCCTCCTTTTCAATTCTGATTCTCAGCTCTTCTCCATTATCCAGGCTGTTGTAGACCCATTCTGGGAAGTAGATTTGGTTGTTGTTCTCTATCTTATCATCGATAGTCTTCCTCCCTCCAACCATTTCAAGCAGCACCATTCCAAAACTATAAACATCAGACTTGTAGGATACATTACCAAAGTTCCTAGAGAACACTTCAGGTGCAATGTACCCCAAGGTTCCTCTAGCTGTAGTCATGGAAACTGCACTCTGATCCTTGGAGCATAGTTTCGCCAGACCGAAATCAGAGATTTTTGGATTGAAATTGTCGTCTAGCAAGATGTTATGAGGTTTGATGTCGAAATGGAGGATTCGCTGATCACAACCTTGGTGAAGATACTCTATTCCTTTGGCCATGCCAAGAGCAATATCCTGAAGTTTCTCCCAACTAAGAGCGGTTGCGTCGCCCTGCTCGGAAGATATAAATTTCTCTAGTGATTCATTTGACAGGTAGTCGTAAACTAGAGCTCTTCTAAATCCATCAGCACAGTAGCCGACTAAGCGAATAACGTTGACGTGATGGATTTTTCCCATCGTTCCCACTTCATTAACGAACTCTTCTCCATTCCCTGTTGAATTGTTCAGGATCTTCACGGCTACAAAGATCTCATCAGAAAGCTGTCCTTTGAACACAGTTCCATACGCTCCCTGACCCAACTTGTCCTTGAATTCATTCGTAATCCTTTTTATGTCGGCATACGTATATCTGGTGGGCTTGAAAGCTTTATAATCTGCCAAAAAGTTTTCAATCCTTTTCTGATTTTCTTTCGCTGCTTTGTCAGAGCTGTAGACACGGTAGGCTGCAAAAACTACCAGTAATAGAAGAACCGAACCCACGGTCGCGACTGCAAATAAAACATTTGTAATCAAGAAGTCATCAATATAGTTTAGAAGTTGCAAGATAAGGAATGAAGTTGAAAATGCTATATTCGCAGAATTCTCACCTGCAGCCGCTATCTTTTTCCTGATGCCTGTGAAAGAAAATTTATGGTATCAGCAGTTTCTTTAACAGCATGCATTTGAGAATCATAATCCATGGATTCTATGCAAATCAGGACTAATTAGCAGAAATTCCTAATAATTATCATTTATCAACTACCCAATCTACTGATAAGTGGACTGGTTTATTTCCAATTAAGATTACTTAAACTTATTTTTCTGTTCAACTTGACATGGATACTATATGTTTCATTACTAATACTTGAAGAACTCATAAACAAGTTTGATTTTATTAACTAACAAATAATCCAATAGTTTAAAAGTGAACTGAGAAAGGTGTAAGAAAGACCATACCTTCTTTTGATTTAGGCTTGTCATAGCATTCAGTTTCAAGCCTAGCATTAGTCTTCCATCTGCAGAACTTGCCTTGTGCTTCACAAAGTCTACATTCTGGCATTGACCAATTCAAACGTAGTATTTTTTCCTGCCTGATGATTTCCCATGGAACTGATGAAAGACTATATATCTTAGTACAAGATGTCAGGTCTGTATAGCTGATGAGATAATCAGATGTATAGGCAAAAATATCATATCCAGGACCACTAAGGCAAGCCAGTTTCTGATATGTATCTCCCTTCCATGATGTACAGTTGAAAATTGCATAATCATCCTGCTGCATGTCTTCAAACTTGAAAGGAGATGTAGACAAATTGAAGTTTCTGAGTTGCTTTGGAAGGCATTTATCTGGGTCAGCAGCAAAGATCAACTGTGATGCATAGTCAATTTTGTTGACGTATAGTTTCACAGAATTTGGTAGCTGCAACAACGTTTCTTCCCTGTCCGTGCAGGATAGCTCAAACCCACGATAGCCACAGTCATCTGGCTGCTTTTCTTTGAGGCTGAATGGAAATCTTACGGCTGGACCGTGTTTCTCACACCTCGCTTCTTGGCACCGATCAGGAAGGAGTTGATCAGGAAGGCCAACTCCATGACCTACAAGGACCAGCATCAACAAGCCAACTACAGAGAGATCCATTTCCAAAGACAAGTTCTTTTGAGCTCAGCTGCCCTGCAAATGATGTTGTTATCTTGAGATTGTAACTTGTGGTTTGGCTCTTTACACATATAGTTGACTTGAAATAATTCTATGTCTTTCTCAATTTGAAATAAAAAATATATATTATTTCTTTCCGTGTGGGGTAACGATGTTCTGGTGCTGGGAAGAGTCAGGAGTCAAATCTGCCACCTCGAGAAAGCATTAACTCTTGTGACCATATGATACGGAAAAAATATAGTCAAGTTTGTCATTTTCCACGAAAAAGATGAGCAATATCTTCTTCCTTGATCCATCCCTAGATCCATGATCCATCCCTAGAGGCAGCACTAAATTGATTTAAAAAAAACGTTAAATTATGTGTCATTTTTCTTCATGAACATGGAGTTTTTGATTCACGGAAATGTTGGGCTCTCAATATGATATGCAGTGGAAACTAAACTAAACTAAACTATAATGATACATTCTAGTCATTGGAGTTTGAAATGTCATGATTTGGTTCTTAAAATCAATGATTGACATTCAATTGGGTCTACATGAGCAAATCAGATTTATGGATCAGTACTCACAGATGAATTACAGAGTTTATTGGAGCCTAATGATAATATATGATTTGTGACAGGGTCGTAGATCATGGATTTTGATGATTGTAGATACATGGTAAGGAAAATGTTACATGGAAATTACAGAGTTTATTGTTTTGTTGAAATTATCTTATGTTCTTATACATAGGGTGAAGAATTGGTATGATCAAAGAAACTATGGAAAGGTTTTATACATGCATCAAAGATCGTAGAGCCTCTCACTCTCTCTGCAGATGTTTGCAACATGGATCATCATCATCATCATCATCATCATCATCATCATAAGTTTCCAAGTCCAGACTGGCACTGCACAGACTAGTCACCTTTGTGCTCCTTCTTCCTGTGGCAATATCCGAAATGTAAGCTCACCTTTCTGGCTACAAGGGGATCCACCAAGCTGTGGTTACTCTTTCTATGAGCTAGCTTGTGAGAAAAATCAAACATTCCTGCACTTGTATTCGGGGAAATACCTTGTACTGTCAATCAATTACAACAACTCCACAATAAGAGTTATTGATGCCGGTGTTAATAAGGACAACTGCTCCTCTCTCCCTCAGCATCCTTTGACCATAACCAACTTCAACTATGGAGACACTTATAACCCGCCTATTTCTTTATCTTCATTCGATGAAGAATCACAGATGCTAATGATATTCATGAAGTGTGCAAATCCAGTGACGTCTCCTTTTTATGTGAACACTGCTCCTTGCATTAATGGAACGTATTCTTATGTTCTAATTAAGAGCAATATCACATATGTGGAGAACTTGTGCAAAGTGGAGCTGATTGCTATATCATCAATGCCGATAAAAGATTACAGAAACATTTCCTACATGGACATCCACAACAGGCTAGCTTACGGATTCGAGCTCTCCTGAAATGAAATTTACTGTGTAGTTTGCAGAGGAGAAGAAAGGTGCTACCTTCCAGGCCAACGTTTTCCATGCCCCTCAAAAGGTAGGGACAACTATCTCTTCAATAATTTTCTTGTGAGAATTTCTCTGATCTAGTATGATCTGCATGTGAGATTCGCTGATTTTACTGTATTGTCATCTATTACAGATATCATTGGCAGCATAATCGAACAGATCCATCCATTTTATCTTCTTTTTTTTTCACGAAAAAGTAAAATCAAGAATCATCTACCCTAAAATACTCACAGCATAATTAAGAGTTGCAACTGCAAGGATCATGTTTATCTAAAAGCAAGATACTATAAAATACAACAAAACAACAACAAAGCCTCAATCCTAAACTGCAAAAAGTTGCTATGCCTGGCTTCTCTATCCGGTCATTTGTTTTAGATGGTAGTAGAATGGGGTAGGGAAAATATGCTAGCTTTCAACTTAATATATCTAACCCACCTAATTATTTTCCTGTTCATGCAGTAGAACGTTGGTTCACAATGATGCTCATTGGTAAGAACTTAAAATTTTTATATTTGAATGCATAAATTCTTTTGATCGCATAATTTCCAGGTGGTAAAAGATGCCAACAGCAACTGAAATCATTTCCCTGATGGTTTTACTGCACAGGGGCACTAACTGTTGGAAGGGAAATTTTTTTCTGTCCATTTGTGTTTGCTTTTTTGATTTACTCATGGCGAAGGAGGCATACATCAATGTATCAGAATATCGAAGAATTTCTGCAACATCAGAATAGCTTCAGACCAATAAGATACTCTTACTCAGAAATTAAGAAAAGAACCAATGGCTTTAAGAACAAGCTGGGTCAAGGAGGCTATGGATCTGTCTACGAAGGGAAGCTTCGTAGTGGAAGTCTTGCAGAAGTGAAGATGTTGGGCAAGTCCAGTGGAAATGGCCAAGATTTCATCAATGAAGTAGTAACAATTGGAAGGATTCACCATGTTAATGTGGTAAGACTAACTGGCTTTTGTGCTGAGGGATCAAATCGTGCGCTTGTATATGATTTCATGCCTAATGGGTCACTTGACAAATATGTTCTATCTCGACAAGGGAATACTACTTTAACCTGAAAAAAATGTAAGAAATTTCTTTGGGAGTGGCTCGTGGCATCGAATATCTATACCGAGGTTGTGACATGCAGATTCTACATTTTGACATCTAGCCTCAAAATATTTTTCTTGATGAGAATTTCACTCTAAAAGTCATTGTATCCTACAAACTACAGTACTGTCACTCTTACTGCAGCAAGAGGCACAATAGGATATATTGCACCGGAATTGTTCTTCAAAAACATCGTCAGTGTTTCATATAAAGCTGATGTTTATAGTTTTGGAATGTTGTTATTGGAAATGGCTGGCAAAAGAAATAACACTAATCCAGTGGCAGAGAGTTCCAGTGAAAGCTATTTTCCCTCTTGGGTTTATAACCAAATTGTTGAAGAAATACTTGAAATTGGAGATGCAGCAGAAGATGAAAAGAAAACAGCAAAGAAAATGATTATTGTAGCTTTGTGGTGCACACAGATGCAGCGAATACCATTGTTTTTTCTTGGAGCAGTGAATGTCGTGATGGGGAACTGCTAAGAAGAAGTCAAACATGGATACATTAAAGAAAAGGGTGGGGGAAAGTGAAGTCAAATTTGTCACCTTTGCATTTTCCACAACTCTCATGTATGATTTTCTTTATGAATATGGATTTTTTGTTTTTGTTCTTAAAGATGCATAAGCTAACGCTTGCCCATATGCAGGAAATCCCAATAATTTTGAAAGGGACTCCAATAGCATTTTAAAAATGCAATATCCATAGGCCTTTTTTTTTCTTTCTTTCTTTTTTTAATAAATGGATACCTTTCCAAACCAGGGAATATAGTCCATTGTTTATGAACCAAATGGACCAAAAAAAAAAAAAAAAAAAACTAAGTCGAATTTGAATTAATTTGTGCGCATGGCTGACATCATATTTGATAACATGACTATGAATAGTGTAATTTTTTTTTTTTGTATTCCAATGCCAAATAGTTTTTAGAATAGCTAATTATCTACATAATTATTTAAATAAATTAATATTATCCAGTTAATTTGACAGGTCTAAAAATAACCTGAATTATTTTTAATCAATCCAATAATAAATAATAAATTTAAAAAAAATCAATTAAAAAACTAAAATAATAATACAAGATAACTGGATAAACTCGTCAAATATAATCTCATATAAAATATAAATTTAAAAACATTAAAAGAAAACAAATCATTAAAAAAAAGTATTGTAATAATAGTATTTTAGTATTTTTGTAAGATTCGTGAGAATAATATTTTTATAAAAAAAAGTAAAATATTTTTTTGTTTAGTAATTTTTTAAAATATGTAAATTAAAAAAATAATAATACTTTTTTTACTTCTAACTTTTTATTACTGGAGATGCTCTCAAGGGGTGCCCTTGCTTTTACATTATCAACACATTTCATGCCCTCGTAATTGCAGAACCTCTGACTTTCTTGAGATGTCTGCAACAAAGATCCTCCTTGCCAGTCACACAGGCACAGCTCTTCTTCTCTTTCTCATCATATGTATCCAAGTCCAAACTTGCAGATCACAGACTAATCATGTTTGTGCTCCTTCTTCTTGTGGTAGTCTCCATAACATCAGCTTGCCTTTTAGGCTAAAAGGGGATCCACCAAACTGTGGTTTCTCTTTCTACGAGCTATCATGTGAGAACAATCAGACAGTCCTGTACATGTATTCAGGAAGATACCTTGTACAGTCCGTTAATTACAATAACTCCACAATTAGAGTTGTTGATTCCAATGTTAATAAGGGTAACTGCTCCTCTCTCCCTCAGCATTCTTTGACAGGAAGCAACTTCAGTTACGTAGACCCTTTTGATTGGCGAACCTCTTTTTGGTCACCCAGTAATGAATCACAGAAGATAATGATGTTCATGAAGTGTGCGAATCCGGTGAAGTCTCCTCTTTATATGGACACTGCTCCTTGCATCAATGGAACAAATTCTTATGTTCTAAATGAGGCCAATTTGTCATATGTGGAGAACTTGTGCAAAGTGGAGCTAATAGCTATGTCATCGTTGCCGATAAAAGATTACAGAAACATTTCCTACATGGACATCCACAATAGACTTGTCTATGGATTTGAGCTTTGGTGGAAAGAGGTAAACTGTGGAATTTGCAAAGGAAAAGAAAAGTGCTACCTCCCAAGCGAAGGTTTTTCCTGTCCCACAGAAAGTAAGCAATTACTGTCTTGTTTTACCTTTTGTGGATCCCTTTGTTTTCAAGAAAAATCATAGCTCAGCTGAAACTTTGAATTCCTTGCATATGTGACAATACTAACCTTGTTTTGATAAAAAAAACCATCTGGGTAGAGTTAATGGCACCAACTGAGCCACTTGGTCATAAATTATTCCATTTTTGTTTAAAATTGCAGCACTCTTGTTCTGTTATAGATTTATCTTCCCTTTTTTTTTTTTTTTTTCTGATGTTATCTGTTTTTCGTAATGTGTAGGTATATTTGACCAAATAATCACCCAAATCAGATGTAAGGATTCTCTCTCCATTTTATTACTGGCTCTTGCTTTGCATAAGCATACACCTAGCAGCTAGCACTGATCACTTCCCTCACAGCACCATGAAAAATTTCTGCAGAAAATGTTTATCTAGCCACAAGATGTCATCATAATGTAGATAAAAATGTAGTCTTTAAAGAGGTCATTTTTGGCTGTGAATTTTAGAAATGGAAAATAGCTCACAATGCATATGGACCTGATAGAATGGTAAATGGATGCTATCCGTTGTTTATAGATATGGTTTCGAAAACGAAGCTGCAACAGTATGCATACATACCAAAAAATAACAGGAGCCTCTGAGTCTATGCATAGGTAGCCAAAACATGTGATCATGTTAGGCAGGGTGAGTATTCATGAGGACAATGTTTCTAGCCCCTGCCTATCTCAGCTTGCATTTGGTTTAGAAGATAGTGTAATTGGGTTTCAGCTATCTGATTATGACTCCCCTGATTAATGTTATTTTGTTCTTACAGCACTTTGGTGGTTTATATTGATGATGATTGGTAAGAGCCTTTCTGTTCTTTGGATTATAAGTTTAAATCATATTTTCCAGCAGGCAAAGATGCCAATAGCAGCTGACTTTCTTTTCCCTGAAATTTTTACTACACAGCGGGACTCATCATTGCAAGAACTGTACTATGCAGTCCATTTGTGTTCGCATTCTTGATATATAAATGGTTAAGGAGACATTTATCGATGTATGACATTATTGAAGAATTTTTGCAAAGTCAAAATAACTTTGCACCTATAAGGTACTCTTACTCGGATATTAAGAAGATAACCAATGGTTTCAAGGAAAAGTTAGGTCAAGGAGGCTATGGATCTGTCTATAAAGGGAAGCTCCGTAGTGGACATCTTGCAGCAGTAAAGATGCTAGACAAGTCCAGTGCAAATGGTCAAGATTTCATCAATGAAGTAGCAACAATTGGAAGGATTCACCATGTTAATGTTGTGAGATTAATTGGCTTTTGTGCTGAGGGATCAAAGCGTGCGCTTGTATATGATTTCATGCCTAATGGATCACTTGACAAATATGTTCTATCTCGACAAGGGAATACTACTTTAAGCTGGCAAAAAATGCATGAAATTTCTCTGGGAGTGGCTCGTGGCATTGAATATCTACACCGAGGTTGTGACATGCAGATTCTACATTTTGACATTAAGCCTCACAATGTTCTTCTTGATGAGAATTTCGCTCCAAAAGTTTCTGATTTTGGACTTGCTAAATTATATCCTACAAATAACAACACTGTCATGCTTACTGCGGCAAGAGGAACAATAGGATACATAGCACCAGAATTGTTCTACAAAAACATCGGTAGTGTTTCCTACAAAGCTGATGTTTATAGTTTTGGTATGTTGTTAATGGAAATGGTTGGAAAGAGACAGAATACAAATCCGGTGACAGAGAGTAACAGCGAAAACTACTTCCCTGACTGGGTTTACAACCAAGTTGTTGATGGAAGGGTTGAAATTGGAGATGCCACAAAAGATGAAAATAAATTGGCAAAGAAGATGATTATAGTGGCACTGTGGTGCATACAGATGAAGCCTATTAATCGTCCTCCAATGAACAAAGTTGTGGAGATGCTTGAAGGAGATGTTGAAAGCCTAGAATTTCCTCCAAAACCTGTTCTATTTCCAGATGAAACACCTACGAATTACACATACTCTACGGACGAAACATGTTCATCTTCTATGCTATTTGACTCGAATGAAACAATTAGTTTACTTATAAACTCTGGTTGAATAACTAATTTGTAAAGGCTCAATTTTACCTTCTTTCTGCAAAAATTTTACTCATGTACATACTTTGAGGATAGTGAGATTCCTTGGCAGAGATTTTTCTCTCAAAATTGCTGAGAATTCTTGATGTAGTACAGCTTAATGAATAAATTCCAGGCCAACTGGAATTCTAAGTCTGCAGGGAAACATAACACAGGAGCAAGCAACGTGTTCTCCTCTGATGCTCTTTTCCTTATTTCACATGGATTCCCCCTATTGAAGATTCCCTGCAGACTAATATTATTTGCTTAGAAATCAGAACCTTGAATTACGTCTTTAAAGTAGGACTTCAACTATTTCACTATTTAATTTTGTAAGTACTTTCTTATTAGGATTAGGATTGGCAGCTTATAAATATAAGCTGCCCTTCTCGTTGAAAGACACTTTTGATTTGATTGAATAAAAATTGTCATTCAGAAACATTAATCTTTTACTCGTGGATTCGAGTGTTTTTTATTTCTTGTTCGTGGACTCGAACAAAACACAGAAAAGGGACGGTGATCCTTTTTCATTAATAGACTTCCGCTACGTCAGGTGGTATCAGAGCAGGTTTAACTTGTTCAGATGGCAAACACCCGAAACGAAAACGAAGCCCTTGATGACGGCAAACATGAAGAGGGCATGATCACACAAGCTGAATTCAGGGCTTTCCAGCGAGAAATACAGCAAACATTACAAGCAATTCAAACGACTCTTGCTAGGCTGACAAAAGGAAACAACCTGCAGCAAGGTGAGGCAGGTCGCGAGAATTACAGAGAAAGAACGCGTGAACGCCATCCAATTCCACGTAGGCAGTTAGCCTACGAGGATGAACTAAGTGATGATGAGGAATATGTCGAACACATGTTTCGACACAATCGACAGGGACTGCGCAATATGGGAGAGCGAGAACCACAAACATTCCGTATGAAAATGGATTTGCCCAGTTTTAATGGTCAGCTGCAAATTGAGGGGTTTCTCGATTGGCTGGCAGTAGTGGAGAGGTTCTTCGATTACATGGAAATCCCTGAAGATAAAAAGGTGAAGTTAGTTGCTTATCGACTAATGGGAGGAGCCTCTGCCTGGTGGGAGCAGCTGCAACTCACGCGGATGCGACAGAGGAAAGGAATGGTGCAGACATGGGCAAAAATGAGGCGACTTCTGCGAGCCAGGTACTTACCACCTGATTATGAACAAATATTGTTTCAACAGTACCAGGATTGTAGACAAGGAAACAGAACGGTGCAAGCCTATATCGAAGAATTCCACAGATTATCCTCACGTAATAACCTGTTAGAAACAGATGCACAACAAGTCAGTAGGTTTGTTGGTGGGCTGCGTTTGACCATACAAGATCGTGTTTCCATGCAGACCATTTATTCCTTAAATGAAGCCATTAATCTGGCTACAAAAGCAGAGGCACAACTAGACAGGTCAAGGGCAAACATTGTGATGAGGAATTCTTTTGATCCCACCCGTGCTGCAGCAGACAAAGGGAAATCACCCATGAATCAACCCCCACCATCCAGTACCATTAAAGGGCCAAGTAGTAGCGGAGCACCAGCAAAGACTACAGGGATAGTGCCTCCGGAGGCACCAAGGAATCCTTATGCTCGACCAAATTCAGACAAGTGCTACAGATGCGGGCAACCAGGGCATCGGTCAAATCAGTGTCCAAGACGCAGCACAATAAATCTAATTGAACCAGGGGAAGAAACGTACCTGGCAGCAGAGGAAGAAGAGGATGAAACAGCTTACACCTATGAAGAGAATGAAATTATCAGAGGGGATGATGGAGAACTACTGTCACGTTCTCTTGTAGTACGCAGACTGTTACTGGCACCAAAACAAACAAATCAGTCACAACGCCACAACATATTTCGCACCAGATGTACTGTCAACCGAAAAGTATGTGATGTTATTATTGACAGCGGCAGTAGTGAGAACATAGTATCTAAAAACATGGTGGCCAAGCTAGGATTAAAAACAGAAAAACATCCATCACCGTATAAAATCGGTTGGATCAAGCAGGGAGCAGAAGCAAAAGTTACTGAAATCTGCCGCATTCAGTTCTCCATCGGGAAGAATTATCTAGATGAAATTACCTGTGATGTCGTTGAGATGGATGCCTGCCATATGATTCTAGGCAGGCCATGGCAGTTTGACGTGGATGCCACCTATAAAGGACGTGATAATGTGTATGTCTTCATGACAGGATTAGGATTGGCAGCTTATAAATATAAGCTGCCCTTCTCGTTGAAAGACACTTTTGATTTGATTGAATAAAAATTGTCATTCAGAAACATTAATCTTTTACTCGTGGATTCGAGTGTTTTTTATTTCTTGTTCGTGGACTCGAACAAAACACAGAAAAGGGACGGTGATCCTTTTTCATTAATAGACTTCCGCTACGTCAATTCTTTCTTCTTAGTTTGAGCAATTTTCTAATGTGTATTAGTGTTGAGGTTACTTTCACTGCAGAGCTCAGCCTATAACAATTAACTTGACTTCTGGTAAGAAACGGCATATGCCTCACCATGATGCCCATCAAACTTAGTAAAAAAATGAAATATATGTGCAATTAATTTATTGTATGGTATGTCATGCAAAATTGCACTTTTGGAAACTAGTTCAGAACCTTTAGTGGAAGAAAAATTACATTGCTGGGCTTAATCATGATCTTCCTTTCCATCTCTGAATATTATAGGTGGTATGAAACTTCATTCCGCTTCAGGAATCGCAACCAAGTCATGGTGAAGCTGTCCGCTAGCCATATTTGCATTCATTCTTCCTGCACCAGAAGAGGCAAAAGGATTTTGAGGCATTGCAAATATGTTTCCTTCTCCTTCCAACATTTGAACTTCAGTTTTTGAGGGAAGATCCATAGGGTGCCACTGAATGCACCAAAATCCTACAATCGCAAGTTTCTTTGCAATTTCTGCATCGTCCACTTCCTGGATCCTGAGTCTCAGCTCTTCTCCTCCACCTAAACAGTTGTATATCCATTCTGGGAAATATACTTGGCCAGTGTTCTCTGCTGTATCACCTGTATTTTTCCTGCCCCCAACTATTGCTAGCAATACCATCCCAAAACAGTGAACATCAGACTTATAGCACACGTTCCCAAAGTTCCTAGAGAAAACTTCAGGTGCAATATAGGCCATAGTCCCTCGAGCTGT
Organism: Populus simonii; assembly: GCA_007827005.2. Classification (NCBI taxonomy): domain Eukaryota; kingdom Viridiplantae; phylum Streptophyta; class Magnoliopsida; order Malpighiales; family Salicaceae; genus Populus; species Populus simonii. Next base: position 104,084 of record CM017478.2, read on the forward strand.
AGTCATGGAAACAGCACTTTGAACCTTGGAACATAATTTCGCCAGACCGAAATCAGAAAATTTTGGATTGCAATTTTCATCCAGCAGGATATTCTAAGGCTTAATGTCAAAATGAAGGATTCTCTGGTCACATCCTTGATGAAGATACTCAATGCCTCTGGCGATGCCTAAGGGAAAAATCCTGAAGTTTCTTCCAACCAAGAGGTACACTCTTTCCAAGAACTGAAGATAAAATTTCTCTAGTGATTCATTTGCAAGGTACTCATAAACTAGAGTCCTTTTGAATCATAAACTAAGCGAACAATGTTGACATGTTTTTCCCATTACTCCTACTTCATTAATGAAATCGTCCCCGTTTCCTGTTGAAACAGTTCTTCACAGCAACAAAGATTTCAACAGAAAGCTTTCCCTTGAACACTTTTCCGAGTTCCCGGACCCAGAATTTCCTTTAAGTCATTTGTAATCCTTTTGATATCGGCATATGAATATCTTGCAGACTTGAGAGCTTTATAATCCTCCAAAAATCTTTCAACCCTCTCTTGGTTTTCTTTTGCTGCTTTGTCAGACTGTAATCTGCGGTAGAATGCAACCACCAATAGTACTTGAAGAAACAAACCAATAGTTGTAACTGCATAAAAAAATTACTAGTCAAGAATCCATGTCTTCTACATAATTAGTACAGGTAAGAAAATATTAACAAAGCATAAAAGCGAAAAGCACAGACAACCTACCAGCAGCCACAATCTTTCTTGTGGTTCCTGCAATAGAAATGGTTTCTTTTAGCTTGTAAAGTTGACGGAACTTGAAAGAATCATAAGATACTGCAAAACTATCATACAATGTGGAAGTATGAATATACCTCTAGTTGGTTTGGGCTTGTCATAACATTCAGTTTCAAGCATGGAAGTGTTACCCTTCAATTTAATGTACTTGCCTTGCTCTTCACAAAATCCACATTCTGGTCTGGTCCAATTCAAAGAAAGACTATTGTTTCCTCTAATGATTTCATCTGGAAATGATGAAATGTTATACATCTTGGTATAAGATATCATGTCACCATCTAATTTCTGGATCCATGACCGGCACATAAACAAATCCCCCTCCAAACACTCATACCTAAGCGAATCTAAATTTACATACAAACTTATTTTTTAAATAACTCAATCATTGTTTAATAGAACACTAATACAAAATTAACTTCATAATATAATTTGATTATCTTGATGCAGGAGTTAAATACAAATTTTTGTAATTACAGAGCACTAACTAGAAATAATCGAAAAGTACTAATTACTACAACAAAAGCAAGTTCTGAAGGTAAAACAAAAATGACTTGCTAACAAGCTTAAGCCTGAAAACAATAAATAATAAGAGGGTGAGTTTAGCAATTCAGTGAATAGATAATATTCAATACACATATATGAGGTAATACAATAATGATAAATATATATATATACAAATATGACTTTAGGGTCTCATAGGAAAGTTTTTTAAATAAGCCATAATAAAAATATTAGAAGATAAAGCTCGCAAAAAAATCAAAATATAATGAGCATGAGGCTCCGTATTGTGGGATAATTAGTCCACACAGGTTGGTGATTTTCTAGGGTTTCAGATACAATGTGTATAAAAACTAACACAACCATATTGACATGGATATTTTAACTGACATACTATATGTTTATATCATAATCAAACACACATTTATATCTCAAGACTCAACTAATAACATTAATCAAATAAGAGTTATCAATTCATTAATGCATAATATTTTATATTAAAGATTCAATTTCAATAAAGAATCATGTTTAATTATAAATAAAAAATAATATAAAAATTATCAAGAAGCATGATAAATTTTTAGTAACAATTCAAGAATTTATATTAGTTAACTAGCATATGAAAAATTATCAGCTTCCATACTCAGCAAAAGATCTTAAAACAGTTGATATCCTACAGGTACAATTATATCAAGATTTGAAATTTTTTTTGAAAAATTAATATTTTTTTAATATCTTCATATATTATCAAGGTGAAGAAGAAAGTGAGGGGAGGGGATACTCATGGATTTGAATCAATCAATAGAACTCGATCTAGCATCAGCGGATCCATCACCACAAGAAGTTGAAAATGCCCTGCCCATGAACTCTTCCATGTTGCCTTATCATCAGACAACCAAAGAGCTGGTGAGAGTTTTTTCATGTATTTTTTTTTTCAATGTTTAGCTTACATTTTTGTGTATATATTTAGATGCTAATCGGTCTCTATTTTCCTATCCATTGAAGCAACATAAGCAAAATTTGGATCAATTTTGGAATCAACAATTGTTGGAGATTTACGTACAATACTACTGGTAATTTCTTTGGTGATTCTAGATGCTTATTGTGCATGCATGTTAAATATTTATTTATTTATTTTCGTTTATATATATATATATATATATATATATATATATATGGTGTCTCACCGTTTTCATATATATTCAACATCCAAGAGCAATAATATGTTGCCTTTAGCAAGGATCAAAAGAGTTATGAAATCTGACGGAGATGTCAAGGTTTGCATATCATTTATTTCTTTTTCTTTTTTTTTAGATTAACGTGGGTGTCCGGGCCAGCTTACGCGCACCTCGACTAATCCCACGGGCCCTGAAGTTAATGACCATGTAAGCCTCTAGTGACCATCATATGAGCAACTCCAGGACTTGAACCTGAGACCACAGAGGGAGCAAACACCACCTAGATGGTTCATATCATTTATTTCTTAGTTGATGACTTACCTTCGTTTTTCTTTTGGTTAAAAAAACAATGTGTTGCATGAGTTCTTTTTTATTTTATTTTATTTTTTAATGGCTGGGATCTCATTTCAATCCGAGGAGGGATGATATATATATATATCATCGATTAGAAGGATTTTAAGACAAGAAAATAATTAAGAGATTGCAAGTAGCCTTCAGAATTGTTTACAAGACATAGAAAATAGCCTTCAGAATTTATGTAAAATTAACCAAAAGAAGAAACTCACTGTTCTTCTAGAAAATAACGAAAAAGTAAATGTTTTAAAGAGGTTTCAAATTAGAGAGTTCTGAAAACAACTATGTAAAAACATTTTAAAAATCCTTAAAAATGACAATTTTGTATAAAAATCCTTAAATATGCATGCTTCCTTATACCATATATATATATATATATATATATATATATATATATATATATATATATATATATATATATCATCATTGTTTAGCAATTTGATCCATAAATCACTTAATTTTATGTTTGTGATCTTTGCACTTATCATTTAAGATTGTAGTTTATATTGCTTTTGTGCCAAACAAAAAAAATCATGTGTATTGTATTTGTTATGTTTTTTTCTTTTTCTTTATCATCAAACTTTGCCATTCAAATTAGCAATTAGTTTTTAACTAATTACATAGCTTCTCGAAACTAATGAAAAATTGTGATAATTATTTAGTTAATCATTTATACTTAAAAAGTTTAGCATTATATGCTTTTAATTTTTCTCATGTATTCTATTCTTGATTAATCTCCGAGTTAAAAAAAAAAAGGTAAAACTTATTACTCTTGATTTTTCAGCCCTCTAATCTCCGCCCTTTTTCATCTCCTTTATCTATTCTTCAACTCAATTTCTTCTAACTCTAAACTTTTTACTTCTCCTATCTTACTTCTCTTAAATCTGTCTTTTTTTCCGTATCACATGAAACGTATATGTTTATGAACTAAGAACATGTTTGGGAACATGGTGCAAACCACGTTCTCAAAAAATTTAATTTTTTTTTGCTAAAATTTAATATGATTTGTACATTTTGGATCGTTTTGATGTGCTAATATCAAAAATAATTTTTTAAAAATAAAAAAATATTATTGGCATGCATTTCAGCATAAAAAGAAAGAATAAGAAAGAATAAGAATCCGGCGGCAGAGAGTTCCAGCTAAAACCACTTCACTTCCTGGGTTTATAAACAAATAGTAGATGAAAGATTTGAAATCGGAGATGCAGCAGAAGATGAAAAGAAAATAGCAAAGAAGATGATCATAGTCACATTGTGGTGCATATAGATGAAGCCTATTGATCGTCCTCCAACGACCAAAGTTATGGAGATGCTTGAAGAAGAGATTGAAAGCTTATAATTGCCTCCCAAGCCTGTTCTTTTTCTTGAAGAAAAACCTGTATAGCATAGAAACGTGGTCACGCTCTATGCTACTAGACTGTAGAGATTCAGTTAGTTTAATTAGACACTCTGGTTGAATTTTTGAATTTGAAGTGACCCATTTTACCTGAAAAAGTCAATTTTCTTGAGACTGATAAATTGTAGTTTTTGAGCTGTCTTAGAGGCTGTTTCTTTGATCAGTTGCATTGATCAAATGGGATGCATATAATCAAACTTAAATCAAAGTTCCACAGAAGTTGGTATCTAATGAGGAATCTTTTCTTTTTGGTAAGACAGATTTCTGCATTAATTTACAATACTTTGATCCAATGGTTGCATCTTGTCTCTACTCTTCACTGTACTTCATATACAATATGTAATGTTTTGAATATAAAGAGATAGGAAAAGGCTATAGAGCCCTTAGAGGCTTAGATGTAGGAATAAATTAAATGAGGGGTAGTGTGGTAATTGAGCAATAGTTGGTAAATATAAATAGACAAAAAAAAGAGAGATCTGAATATTTTGATGAGTAAACCGTGAGAGAGAAGGGAGAAGGGAGAATGGAGAAAGAAGAAGAAGAGAAAAGAGGGAAAATAGAAGGGAAATAGAAAGGAGTTGAAGAGAATAAGTTTAAAGGTAAGATTTAGGTTGTTAAATGTATAAATGTATGTTAATTGAACTTAATTTCAGTTTTGATGAATGTTAGGGTTTTGAAAATTTATGTTTTGGGTTTAATTGATGAATTAAATTGAATGTTATAAGGTTGATTGTTATGGGTAATTGATTAATGAGTGGATTATGGAAGATTGTGATGATTTTGAGTTATGAATTGTGTAAATGGTGAATGTTGAGTTATAAATTTGGCAAGAACAGTAGGTAATCTGTGAGAATTCTGGATTTGAGGTTGAAGATGACAAAATTTCGGTTTGGTCCCTAAATTTTGGAAAATTACAGTTTAGTCCCCAAACTTTGGAAAATTTGCAGAATGGTCCCTGGAGCCTATTCCGAGATTCTGAACAGAATAACATATGAATTATGGACAGAATTACTGTATAGATAAGAGAATTTAACACTTTCAATTTGGTCCTCCAATTTGACAAAAATTACAATTTGACCCTAAAAATTTGGTAAAATTCCAGAATGGTCCCTGGAGTATAATGAGATGATCTGGACAGAAATGAGGATGAATTATGGACATAATTTCAGTATATTCATGGATTTATGATAAATTTCAGTTTGGTCCTCCAATTAGACAAAAATTGCAATTTGACCCTTAAAAATATGATAAATTACAGATTAGTCCCTAGCTGTAATATTACCTTTTTCAGATTGGTTTGATGAATAATTAAGGGTTATTTAGTGAATTATTACCAATTTTATTATTTGTTTTATTATGGATTAGATTTCGGGAAAACCGTTAAATGTTGGGTTTTTAGGAAAGATAACTAGTTAGCTCAAAAACATTTAGGGTTATGGAATACACCCTTAGATAAGTGTATTAAATAGGTTATATATATTCTTTTGAGTCATTCTTAAATATGTCTCCTTTATATTAAGATAATCCTGATATTCTACCGGCGGGACGTCAATAGGATTTTCTTCGATATCAGCTTTGAGTTTTGTTGCTTTCGAGTCAGGTGAGTGGATAATTTTCCATATGCATGAGAAATAGTATAAATATTTGATTTGTTAATATGAATTGAATCATGCTTCTTGATAATATATATGTTGATTATTATCCTTGTTATGATAAAGCATGATCAATTATTGAATCTGAATTCTTGATATGAACCAACATATATTTTGAATTGACTTCTGAATTGATAGCTCCTCATTTGATTGATGTCATGAGTTGAGCTTTGAGATGTGAATATGTTTGTTAGATTATGATTATGAACCTATGGTATGTCAGTCAGAATACCCATGCTAACATGGTAGTGTTAGTCTTTGTGCACATCGTATCTGAATCCTAGTTGGTCGGGGAAGTCACCAACATGTGTGGACTGATCATCCCACAGTACGGAGCCTCATGCTCATTGCATTTTGATTTTCTGACGAGTTTTACCATATGATATTCTTGTTATGGCCTATTTGAGAAACCTTCATATAAGAACCTAGAGCCATACTTGTTTATATGTTTCTCATTACTGTATTACCTCGTGTGTGTGTGTAGTGAACGTTATCTACTCATTGAGTTGTTGAACTCACCCTCTCATTATTATCTTTTCAGGCTTATAGCTTGATAGCATGTTACTTTTGTTGAACCTTCCGAACCTGCTTTTTGGTTGTAATTTGTACATTCCTTTTATGTCAAGTTAGTGCTCCAAAACTCTGAACTTATATAAACTCTTGTATTAAGACAATTCAATTATATTATGAAGTTGGTTTTGTTATTAATGCTACGTTGAACTCTGATTGAGTTAGGATAAATTTGTGTGTAAGTTTGGGTTCTCATAGGTATGGAACCTTGGAGGGGAACCTTGCCTATGTGCCGATCATGGATCCGGGATTTGGGTTGTGACACAATATTTGAAGTCTCTGAAGCAGATTGAACTATGATTTTAGTAAGATTCAACAATTGTTACTGGCACGGTCGTTGCTGTTAAATATGATTTTGTTTGTCAGCTTCATTTTTGAATTTTTGATGTAGCATTCAAAGATCAGAATCCATGAATAACATAAAATTTACACCTGCTAAAGGAGTTATGTACTGTTGATCATTCCATGGTCAATCTTTTTCAGAGATCACTTCCAATATCTGATGAAGAGGTCTCCCTGGTAAATGTGATTTCATTCTTCCTGGACCTGCCGACGAAAAAGGGCTAGGAGGCATTGTTAATTTGTCTCCTTCTCCTTCCAACATTTGAACGACAGTATTCATTGAGGGACGCTCCACAGGGTGCCATTGAATGCACCATAGACCAACAATTGTCAGCTTCTTTGCAATTTGTGCATCTCCCTCCTTTGCAATCCGGATTATCAGCTCTTCTCCGTTATCCAGGCTGTTGTAGACCCATTCAGGGAAGTAGATTTGGGTGTTGTTCTCTACTTCTTGATCGACAGTTTTCCTTCCTCCAACCATTTCAAGCAACACCATTCCAAAACTATAAACATCTGCCTTGGAGGACACATTCCCAAAGTTCCTAGAGAAAACTTCAGGTGCAATGTACCCCATGGTTCCTCTAGCTGTAGTCATGGAAACAGCACTCTGATCCTTGGAACATAGTTTTGCCAGACCAAAATCAGAAATTTTTGGACTGAAATTATCGTCTAGCAAGATATTATGAGGTTTTATGTCGAAATGGAGGATTCGCTGATCACAACCTTGGTGAAGATACTCTATTCCCTTAGCTATGCCAAGAGCAATATCCTGAAGCTTCTCCCAGCTAAGAGGAAAGGTCTTGCCGTGTTCTGAAGATACAAATTTCTCTAGTGATTCATTTGGCAGGTAGTCGTAAACTAGAGCTCTTCTAAATCCATCAGCACAGTAACCGACTAATCGAACAATGTTGACATGATGAATTCTTCCCATTGTTCCCACTTCATTAACGAACTCTTCACCATTCCCTGTTGAATTGTTCAGGATCTTCACAGCTACAAAGATCTCATTAGAAAGCTTTCCTTTAAACACAGTTCCATATGCTCCCTGACCCAATTTCTCCTTGAAATCATTTGTAATCCTTTTTATGTCAGCATAAGTGTATCTAGCGGGCTTGAGAGCTTTATAATCTGCCAAAAAAATCTCAATCCTTTTCTGATGTTGTTTTGCTGCTTTGTCGGAGCTGTAGACACGATAGAGCGCAAAGACTATCAGCAGCAGAATAGCTGAACCAACAGTTGTAACTGCACATGAAGCATTTCTAGTCAAGAAAAGACATTCTAGATAGTTTAGCAGATGCTGGGCAAGGAAAGAAGCTCAGAATGCCAAATTTGGAGAAATCTTACCTGCAGCCACTATCTTTTTTATTATGCCTGCACAAGAAAATGGAACTGTCAGCTTCTCAGCAGCATGACCTTTGACAATCATACTTCATGGCTTCTATGAAATCATGACTAATTAGCACAAGTAAGTGATGCTCAACATTTATCAACACAGTCGACCTACTGACAAATGGACCGATTTGTTTCCAATTAAGAATACTTTTAATTTTTGAAAAGTTGACATATCCTATAAATGCTCCTCATAAGGAGAGAAAAGGTGAGCAAATCCCACTGTATATCAATACAACAACTCACTAAATAGTTCTGGCTAAAAGGAGATTCTGCACCCAAACATTCCCCAAGCAACATCTGCAAATCACCAATATCCAAAACAGTGTATGATAAAGCACTACAACCATTCGTCGAGCCACTTATACAAATCACCAATGCCAAGAGTAGCACTACTCATGCTAGGCCAAAACGAACATGGCTCAAGAGGTAGACGGTGAAACAAGACTGATGAACCTCATAAATATCAACATATAAAATGCCATGCTGCTGCTGCGTGCCAAATCCCTTATAGCTGCTCCTGCTGCTATTGCTGTTGCTGCTCCCACAGCTGAGAATAATCTCAATTGCCCAAGATTCACCTGAATCACCATCTCCCAAATTTATATCCATCACCAAAATTCACCCCTTGAAGTCCAAGCTCCGATTTGACTGTGCAAGTACTAGTAGCTCCAAACAAGAAACTCCATTCCGCCTTAACTAGCTAAACCCTACAAATCCACCTGCATTATACCCAAGACAACTCCCCTCGCAAGATCACCATCTCCTCTAACTGGTCCCCTGACAACGCCTTCAACTGTTTAACCATTACCAACCTGAACTTTCTCTGTAGAACACTAAATTCCAACAACCAAATTGCAGACCTTCATCCACCTCAATGCCTTAGCCACAAACAGGAAAACTGAGCTAAAAAACAACTAAAACACCATCCTTTTGCAAATGAAAGCAACAGGGCAGTTAGACCAGATGCAGCAGCAGGTTGTAGAATATCAATTATCAAAGCGAACAACTCAAAGCACTAACTTATCACATTCCTCATCCATAGATCCATTGGAAAGGACCAAAGCAGGATCCAATCAAGAGCAAACTAGACGATGGAAGCTAGAGCTGGGTTTAAAGTGTTTTTGATGGGTATTTCAAGAATTCCAATTAAGAATACTTAAATCTTATTTTCTTAACTAAACAAATAATCCAACAGTTCCAAAATAAACACACAATTTGGATTGGCTTCAAATAAACTAAAGCAGAAAGTGTAAGACAAGCTATACCTTCATTTGATTTAGGCTTGTCATAGCATTCAGTCTCGATCCTATCTGTGTTATTCTTCAATCTGCAGAACTTACCCAGTGCACCACAAAGTCCACATGCCGGTCTTGACCAAGTCCCTCTGTAACTGTGCTGCAAATTTGAAAGGAGATGTTGATAAACTGAAGTTCAAGAGCTGCCTTGGAAGGCAGTTTTCTGGATCAGTTGCAGTGATCAACTCTGATGCATAATCAATATTCTTGATGTAGAGTTTCACTGAAGTTGGCAGCTCCAACAATGTTTCTTTCCTGTCAGTGCAAGATAGATCAAACCCAGGATAGCCACAGTAATCTGGCTGCTTGCCTTTGATTCTGAACGGGAATCTTATGACTGGACCATGCTTCTTACACCTTGCTTCTTGGCACACATCTTTAAGGCCAACTCCATGGCTTACAAGGAGTAGCAATAACAAGCAAAGTAAAGAGAGATCCATGTCCATGACTTGGAATATTTTCAGCTCCATGCCCTAACATATGATCTTATCTTAAAACATCCTTGTTGGTTTGCCTTTATCTCCACTGACTAGCAATATTTCCTTTGACTTGGCTTTATTACTCTATTTGATCAATGCTAGTTTTTGAGCATTAAATTAGTGTTTCTTAATGCCTGCGTCTGGATACCATTATTTTTCTTTTCCTTTTGGGTTATGATGTGTACCTGCTAGGAAAAAGGTCAAATATGTCAACTTGAGGAACCACCAGTTTTTTCTTTAATTTTTAGAGCATGTTAATTTTTATGTTAAAAAAATAATTTTATTTTTATTTTTTTGTTTTAAATTAATTTTATTTTGATATTTTGATATTTTTTTAATATATTTTTAAATAAAAAAAATTAAAAAAATAATTATTACCACAATACTAGATAGATTTTTAACAAGTAAATTTCTAGCTTGTTATTATAAAATAAATAGAAAAATATATTAGGCGAGTTTGTGTTTTTTTTAAAAAATTTAGTATTATTTTAAAAAAAGATTTTTCACAAAGTAAAATAAGTCAAAAACATTTTATAAATAAAAAATCAAGGTTGCTAATAGCAACAATTGGAAATAGAGATTTTCTAAAATGTGCTATAACCTTTTTCTTTTTAAAAATTGAAGAACAAGGCAGATTTAGTAATCATGGACATGTGTCTTGCATTGAGGATGACTGCAAGGCAGTGCTGACACCATTGTGGATGAAGGGCCTTGATTGGAAGAAGAAAAATGCATAATGGAGGGACTCAATTAATTAAATTAGTATTTGAGAGACTCAATTAGTCAAACTACAATAGAACAAGGACCACATCTACAATCAACCCTTGCATAAAAAATTGGCACCATTCAGATTTGGGTCTCGAACTTTCTTGTTTTTCATTTTAATTTAATTTATTGTATTTAATCCTACCTGTCCCCTTGGCACATATCAGATTCGGAGTACAAGGGTTAATATGAATAACTTTCAAGACTACAGGGAGCACAAATCGTTCAACACCAAAATAATTTTTTCTTTTTGGTTGAGATGCACAAGCAAATGCTGGCCAGATGGGAGACTCCATTAGCAGTGATGATATTTCTGCTGAAATATCAAAGTATCCATTGGAGTTTGGCTTCTACGTACCTTTCCAGTTCTGGGGAAAGGTGAAAAACATTTGGAATCAACCTTCATTCTTATCACTCTAAGAACCAAAAGAATATAGTTCAAAGATTCATAATTTGCACGCATTGATCATATTTATTGAAGGCTTTAGGGTATCCAACAAACTGTGGCTACACTTTGTATGAGGTAGCTTGTGGGAACAATCAAATAGTCCTCTACATGTATTCAGGAAAATATTCATCTGAAAAAACGATTATCTAGTATAGAGCATTGTATGATTACTCTGCCTCGGTGATCACTTCCAGAGCTTGATGAAGAGGTCTCCCCGGCATATTGGCATTCCTTCTTCCTGGACCTGCAGAAGCAAAAGGGCTGGGAGGCATTGTCAATGTGTCCCCTTGTCCTTCCAGCATTTGAACTACAGCATTCATGGAGGGACGATCCACGGGGTGCCATTGAATGCACCAAAGTCCTACAATTGTCAGCTTCTTGGCAATCTGTGCATCACCCTCCTTTTCAATTCTGATTCGCAGCTCTTCTCCATTATCCAGGCTGTTGTAGACCCATTCTGGGAAGTAGATTTGGTTGTTGTTCTCTATCTTATCATCGATAGTCTTCCTCCCTCCAACCATTTCAAGCAGCACCATTCCAAAACCATAAACATCAGACTTGTAGGATACATTACCAAAGTTCCTAGAGAACACTTCAGGTGCAATGTACCCCAAGGTTCCTCTAGCTGTAGTCATGGAAACTGCACTCTGATCCTTGGAGCATAGTTTCGCCAGACCGAAATCAGAGATTTTTGGATTGAAATTGTCGTCTAGCAAGATGTTATGAGGTTTGATGTCGAAATGGAGGATTCGCTGATCACAACCTTGGTGAAGATACTCTATTCCTTTGGCCATGCCAAGAGCAATATCCTGAAGTTTCTCCCAACTAAGAGCGGATGCGTCGCCATGCTCTGAAGATATAAATTTCTCTAGTGATTCATTTGACAGGTAGTCGTAAACTAGAGCTCTTCTAAATCCATCAGCACAGTAGCCGACTAAGCGAATAACGTTGACGTGATGGATTTTTCCCATTGTTCCCACTTCATTAATGAACTCTTCTCCATTCCCTGTTGAATTGTTCAGGATCTTCACCGCTACAAAGATCTCGTCAGAAAGCTGTCCTTTGAACACAGTTCCATACGCTCCCTGACCCAACTTGTCCTTGAATTCATTCGTAATCCTTTTTATGTCGGCATACGTATATCTGGTGGGCTTGAAAGCTTTATAATCTGCCAAAAAGTTTTCAATCCTTTTCTGATTTTCTTTCGCTGCTTTGTCAGAGCTGTAGACACGGTAGGCTGCAAAAAATACCAGTAATAGAAGAACCGAACCCACGGTCGCGACTGCAAATAAAACATTTGTGATCAATAAGTCAACAATTTAGTTTTGAAGTTGCAAGATAAGGAAAGAAGTTGAAAATGCCAAATTCGCAGAATTCTCACCTGCAGCCTCCTTTTTTTTCTTGATGTCTGTAAAGAAAATATATGGTATCGTCAGCTTCTTTAGCAGCATGTATTTGAGAATAATAATCCATGGATTCTATGGAAACCATGACTAATGAGCCTAATTCCAAACATTTATCAAGTAGCCAACCTAATGATATATGGACAGATTTGTTTCTAATTAAGTTCACTTCAAACTTATTTTTATGTTCAGCTTGACATGGATACTATATATTTCATCTCTAAACTAACAAATGACAAGAAAATTTGATTTTCTAAACTAACAAATGACCCAATAGTTCCATGATGAACAGAAAAATGTGCAAGACAGACCATACCTTCTTTTGATTTAGGCTTGTCATAGCATTCAGTTTCAAGCCCAGCACTGTTATTCTTCGATCTGCAGAACTTGCCATGAGCTTCACAATGTACACATTCTGGCCCTGACCAATTCAAATGAAGTATATTGTTCTGCCAAAAGATTTCCCGTGGAATTGATGAAAGATTATACATCTTGGTACAAGAAGTCAGGTCGCTATAGCCGATGGGATAAGAGGAAAAATAGGCAAAAATATCATATCCAGGACCACTAAGGCAAGCCAGTTTATGATATGTATCTCCCTTCCATGATGTACAGTTGAAAAATGCATAATCATCCTGATCCATGTCTCCAAACTTGAAAGGAGATGTAGACAAATTGAAGTTTCTGAGTTGCTTTGGAAGGCATTTATCTGGGTCAGCAGCAAAGATCAACTGTGATGCATAGTCAATTTTGTTGACGTATAGTTTCACAGAATTTGGTAGCTGCAACAACGTTTCTTCCCTGTCCGTGCAGGATAGCTCAAACCCACGATAGCCACAGTCATCTGGCTGCTTTTCTTTGAGCTTGAGGCTGAATGGAAATCTTATGGCTGGACCGTCTTTCTTACACCTCGCTTCTGGGCACGGATCAGGAAGGCCAACTCCATGACCTACAAGGACCAGCATCAACAAGCCAACTACAGAGAGATCCATTTCCAAAGACAAGTTCTTTTGCGCTCAGCAGCCCTGCAAATGATGTTGTTATCTTGAGATTGTAATTTGTGGTTTTGCTCTTTCGAGTAATTTCTGCCTACTTTACTCCATTGACTTAAATCATGTATAAATATTTCAAGAACTGTCATGGTCTTTGTGGAATATATTTTTGCGTGTGAGGTAGTGAGATTGGGATGTGAAATTGCTAGGAAAGTCGGAGCCAAATCTGTCACCTCAAGAAAGCATGAAATTGTAACCAAAGGTTAGGGATAAGTCATAAGTTGTTGTCTAGTTACTCTAGTTTGTAAATTTTCCATGGATTAGATAAGCAAGAATCCTTCTTCCATCCCAAGAGAAAGCATTAAATTTTGTGTGATTTTTCTTCCATTTTAAGAGAGATCAAATATTGATTGAAAACAAAAGTACGTTCATCTAAAGCAATACAATGTTCCCATTTCCATAGTTGATGCATAGCTCAGAAATTCCTCTAACCAAACCAATAGACTCAAGCCTAAAACATCAACATCTCTAACTTTCACTTCTTTCCTTTTGTACTTCCTTCCTTCTCTTTTTTTTCCCCTTCTTCCCCACCTCTTCTCTTACGTTTCTCTCTCTCAAGAAATCTCATCTTCTTCTGTTTTTTATTTATTTATTGATTTCCTATTTATATTTATCAAAAATATATGAAAAGACCTAAAATATCCCTAAATTATTTGTGACCTTAACTATTCATCAAATGGTATAAATGTCTTTTCCAATCCATTATTTTCAACTTATTACAAAATATATTAATGGAGTCCTCATATTATTAATTTGATCAATTGAGTCCCTGTACTATTTATAAAGACATTAGCGGTGTTTTGATACATGTTCATATTGACTAAATCTAGCTTGGTATTCAATTTGTAAAAGAAAAAAAACGATCAACAAATTATATTTGATTTTTATGAACTTTGAATTATTTAAGAAAATTAAATAATATAAATAACAACAATGTAAAACCCTAAGATATCCCGTAACTAAATTAAAAACTTATCTTTAAATTACTGTTTCTTTTTCTTAACTAGTTTAATGGAATTTATGGGATATTTTATATTTTTTTTTGTTGTTTTAAAATTATTATATCTCTTCCTAGCTTTTTTTGCCTTTTAAGAACTAAGGATCATGATAGATTTGTCAACATAAAAACGTGTCATGTATCGAGTGTGATGGAAACTCGTTGCTAATTCCATCATGGATGAATGGTTCTGATTGCAAACAAAACGAGTATTTAATGGAATTAATGAATTAAATCAGCAGTCAAGGGACTTGATTAGTCAAATTACAACAGTTTAGGGACCAAAAGTAACTATTTCAGAAAATACCGGCAATAATCAAATTTGGGTATAAGACTTTTTTAAATTTAATTTTATTATATTAATCTCAATTGTCACCCAGGCACATACCAGAGCCTCAATTTTACAAGCCTAACAGAGTTAGCAACCCACCTCGTCAGATATGAAAGCAGGGGACACGCACACAAACAATATTCTGAAGTTGAAGGACCTCCACGACCAAATTCAGAGTAGGATGAATTTATCCTTGTCAAAACTCAAAGTCCTTGAACTGGATGTTTGGTACTGAACCAGATATCTGGAACACTCAGTACTATGCTATTTCACGAAGTTGATGCAGAGCAAAAGAGTTTTTCCTCTTTTTTTTGGTTGGAATGCACAAGCTAGCAAATGCTGGCCATATGGAAAAGCTCAATATTTTTTATGGGGGACTGCATCAGCAGTGATGATAGTTCTGTTGAAACATTCAAATATCCATTGGAGTCTGGCTCATACCTTTCCAATCCAGGGGAAAGGTGAAAAACATTCAAACTCAACCTTCATTCTTATCACTTCAAGAACCAAAGAATAGAGTTCAAAGATTCATACTTTGTATGCATTGATCATATTTATTTAAAGCTTTAGGGGATCCACCAAAATGTGGTTACACCTTATATGAGCTAGCTTGTGAGAACAGTCGAGTAGTTCAGGAAAATTCTCCAGTTACGGAGACCTCTTTGACCGGCTTCTATTCAGCAATGAACACGCTTAGGATGTCACTGAAGAGTGTAAATCAGGTGAAGTCTCCTGAAAAAACGATTATCTAGTATAGAGCATTGTATGGTCACTCTGCCTCTGAGATCACTTCCAAAGCTTGATGAAGAGGTCTCCCCGGCATATTGACATTCCTTCTTCCTTGACCTGCAGAAGCAAAAGGGCTGGGAGGCATTGTTAATGTGTCCCCTGCTCCTTCCAACATTTGAACTACAGCATTCATTGAGGGACGATCCACGGGGTGCCATTGAATGCACCAAAGTCCTACAATTGTCAGCTTCTTGGCAATCTGTGCATCACCCTCCTTTTCAATTCTGATTCTCAGCTCTTCTCCATTATCCAGGCTGTTGTAGACCCATTCTGGGAAGTAGATTTGGTTGTTGTTCTCTATCTTATCATCGATAGTCTTCCTCCCTCCAACCATTTCAAGCAGCACCATTCCAAAACTATAAACATCAGACTTGTAGGATACATTACCAAAGTTCCTAGAGAAGACTTCAGGTGCAATGTACCCCAAGGTTCCTCTAGCTGTAGTCATGGAAACTGCACTCTGATCCTTGGAGCATAGTTTCGCCAGACCAAAATCAGAGATTTTTGGATTGAAATTGTCGTCTAGCAAGATGTTATGAGGTTTGATGTCGAAATGGAGGATTCGCTGATCACAACCTTGGTGAAGATACTCTATTCCTTTGGCCATGCCAAGAGCAATATCCTGAAGTTTCTCCCAACTAAGAGCGGTTGCGTCGCCCTGCTCGGAAGATATAAATTTCTCTAGTGATTCATTTGACAGGTAGTCGTAAACTAGAGCTCTTCTAAATCCATCAGCACAGTAGCCGACTAAGCGAATAACGTTGACGTGATGGATTTTTCCCATCGTTCCCACTTCATTAACGAACTCTTCTCCATTCCCTGTTGAATTGTTCAGGATCTTAACGGCTACAAAGATCTCATCAGAAAGCTGTCCTTTGAACACAGTTCCATACGCTCCCTGACCCAACTTGTCCTTGAATTCATTCGTAATCCTTTTTATGTCGGCATACGTATATCTGGTGGGCTTGAAAGCTTTATAATCTGCCAAAAAGTTTTCAATCCTTTTCTGATTTTCTTTCGCTGCTTTGTCAGAGCTGTAGACACGGTAGGCTGCAAAAAATACCAGTAATAGAAGAACCGAACCCACGGTCGCGACTGCATAGAAAACATTTGTGATCAATAAGTCATCAATTTAGTTTTGAAGTTGCAAGATAAGGAAAGAAGTTGAAAATGCCAAATTCGCAGAATTCTCACCTGCAGCCTCCGTCTTTTTCTTGATGGCTGTAAAGAAAATATATGGTATCGTCAGCTTCTTTAGCAGCATGCATTTGAGAATCATAATCCATGGATTCTATGCAAATCAGGACTAATTAGCAGAAATTCCTAATAATTATCATTTATCAACTACCCAATCTACTGATAAGTGGACTGGTTTATTTCCAATTAAGATTACTTAAACTTATTTTTCTGTTCAACTTGACATGGATACTATATGTTTCATTACTAATACTTGAAGAACTCATAAACAAGTTTGATTTTATTAACTAACAAATAATCCAATAGTTTAAAAGTGAACTGAGAAAGGTGTAAGAAAGACCATACCTTCTTTTGATTTAGGCTTGTCATAGCATTCAGTTTCAAGCCTAGCATTAGTCTTCCATCTGCAGAACTTGCCTTGTGCTTCACAAAGTCTACATGCTGGCATTGACCAATTCAAATGTAGTATTTTTTCCTGCCACATGATTTCCATTGGAACTGATGAAAGATTATATATCTTAGTACAAGATGTCAGATCTGTATAGCTGATGAGATAATCAGATCTATAGGCAAAAATATCATATCCAGGACCACTAAGGCAAGCCAGTTTCTGATATGTATCTCCCTTCCATGATGTACAGTTGAAAATTGCATAATCATCCTGCTGCATGTCTTCAAACTTGAAAGGAGATGTAGACAAATTGAAGTTTCTGAGTTGCTTTGGAAGGCATTTATCTGGGTCAGCAGCAAAGATCAACTGTGATGCATAGTCAATTTTGTTGACGTATAGTTTCACAGAATTTGGTAGCTGCAACAACGTTTCTCTCCTGTCCGTGCAGGATAGCTCAAACCCACGATAGCCACAGTCATCTGGCTGCTTTTCTCTGAGGCTGAATGGAAATCTTACGGCTGGACCGTGTTTCTCACACCTCGCTTCTTGGCACCGATCAGGAAGGAGTTGATCAGGAAGGCCAACTCCATGACCTACAAGGACCAGCATCAACAAGCCAACTACAGAGAGATCCATTTCCAAAGACAAGTTCTTTTGAGCTCAGCTGCCCTGCAAATGATGTTGTTATCTTCTCTCTTTTTTTTTTTTTTGTTTAATATGGGTGTCCAGGCCAGTTTGTGTGCATCTCGACTAATCCTGCGGGCCCTGAAGTTAACGACCATGTAAACTTCCAGTGGCCATCATATGAGCAACCATAGGACTCGAACATGAAACTATAGAGAGAGCAAACCTTTTTGTCCCAAATTTTTACTATTTAACATCTAGATAGTGGCCCAGCGGTCAGAGCTTGGGACCAAGAGGTTTGCTCCCTCTGTGGTTTCAGGTTCGAGCCCTGTGGTTACTCATATGATGGCCACTGGAGACTTACATGGTCATTAATTTCAGGGCCTATAGGATTAATCGAGGTGCGCGCAAAGTAGTCCGTACACCACGTTAAACAAAAAAAAAATAAAAAAAAATGATGTTGTTATCTTGAGATTGTAGCTTGTGGTTTGGCTCTTCACACATATAGTTGACTTGAAATAATTCAATGTCTTTCTCAATTTGAAATAAAAAAATATATATTATTTCTTTCCGTGTGGGGTAACGATGTTGTGGTGCTGGGAAGAGTCAGGAGTCAAATCTGCCACCTCGAGAAAGCATTAACTCTTGTGACCATATGATACGGAAAAAATATAGTCAAGTTTGTCATTTTCCACGAAAAAGATGAGCAATATTCCTTCTTCCATGATCCATCCCTAGAGGCAGCACTAAATGGATTTAAAAAAAACGTTAAATTATGTGTCATTTTTCTTCATGAACATGGAGTTTTTGATTCACGGAAATGTTGGGCTCTCAATATGATATGCAGTGGAAACTAAACTATAAAATAAAATTATTTAGGAGTTTTTATGATTTTGTTAGATAAATTTAGAGCTATTTCAGAATTTATTATCTGAAGATTTGATTTTTTTCGGTTTAAATAATTTTTTAAAGGTTGGATTGTCCCAAACTACAAGTCGTTCAATTGTCCGACTTCCAACGGTAATTCACACAAACTATCCATGAAAAATCTCTTAAATTCTTATGTAGAAGAGAGAGATTGCTATGCTAAAAGTGCTAACTCTGATTCTATATTTTTGTAATTTTTCTATCTAACAGACAATAACTCTTAAAAATAAGAATAAGATTTGAAACTCTTTCAAAATTTCCTTCCATTTTGGCCAAGAATTTCTCTTTCAATACTATTTAAGAATAGATGAAATATTTTTTCTAATTAACTTAGGGTGATGAATCATCTCTTAATCATTCAAATATCTTCATATAGTTTATACTATACCCAATATCTGTCCTTTCATTACCTCAATTAAAATAACCTATAACATAATCAAAACATAATATTCTCTGTATAAAATGACTTAATAATCTTAAGTCTAAAAATCATTTACACAATGTACCGTCACATGAGTCTTTTCATAGATATAGGTGATCTTTCCATATAGAATTCTCATGCAGGTTAGTTCAGTGTACATGTCTTGTGACAAATAATTACTTATTAGTTCGAGAAATCCCTTATATCTTAGCTTATAAGAATAATTGTTTCATTTTATAAAAAAAAAAAAGAATATAATATTTACTAGTTTTTACGGCTCTAATAAATATCTAGTATTTAAGAAAGCATCAACCATGAATATTTTAGAAACAATGTTTTGATGCAATATTAATCTTATAATTATAACAACTTTATAATTTTATTTACAAAATATTTTTGACTCGTGAACTTTATTTTTATTCTAGATTTATTAATATTATATTATATGAATACTAAAAATAAATTAAGTTTTTTTTTTATATATATATATATATATATATATATATATATATATATATATATATATAACCCACTGAGTAGTCAGAGGACATATTAAGCAAACGTGAAATGCCATGATCTAATGTTGGCCATATGCAAAAGGGTTCCCCGTCAGAATTCTTGAAGGGGGTCTCTCTTTTTTTTTTTTTTTTTAGTTTAATATGGGTGTTCGGGCCAGTTTGCGTGTACCTCGACTAATCCTATGGGCCCTGAAGTTAACGACCATGTAAGCCTTCAGTGGCCATTATATGAGCAACCACAAGGCTCGAACCTGAGACCATAGAGGGAGCAAACCTATTAGTCTCAAGCTCTTACCACTAGGCCACCATCTTGAAGGGGGTCTCTCACCTTTCCAAACCAACAAGGGGAGTAGGGTAAAAGGTTTGAACAAACTCCACTCTTGTCATTCTTGAAGTTCATATATGCTTATCCTTTGTCTGCATTAATGTTCTTTTAGAAATTTTTGGAAATTTAATGGTCTTATATGAATTTAGAAGTAAGAGGATCGTTGTTGTTGTAATGATCTGTTATTGAACGAAGGGATTTGCATGAAATTTGAGGAGGATGATGTGCAAAAATCATCAATGGTCCCTGTAAGTTTATAATGATACATTCTAGTCATTGGAGTTTGAAATGTCATGATTTGGTTCTTAAAATCAATGATTGACATTCAATTGGGTCTACATGAGCAAATCAGATTCATGGATTAGTACTCACAGATAAATTACAGAGTTTATTGGAGCCTAATGATAACATATGATTTGTGACAGGGTCGTAGATTATGGATTTTATGTTACATGGAAATTACAGAGTTTATTGTCTTGTTGAAATTATCTTATGTTCTTATACATAGGGTGAAGAATTGGTATGTTCAAAGAAACTATGGAAAGGTTTTATACATGCATCAAAGATCGTAGAGCCTCTCACTCTCTCTGCAGATGTTTGCAACATGGATTCTCTTCTTCTTCTTCTTTTCCTCCTCCTCCTCCTCCTCCTCCTCCTCCTCCTCCTCCTCATCATCATCATCATCATCATCATCATCATCATCATCATCATCATAAGTTTCCAAGTCCAGACTGGCACTGCACAGACTAGTCACCTTTGTGCTCCTTCTTCCTGTGGCAATATCCGAAATGTAAGCTCACCTTTCCGGCTAGAAGGGGATCCACCAAGCTGTGGTTACTCTTTCTATAAGCTAGCTTGTGAGAAAAATCAAACATTCCTGCACTTGTATTGGGGGAAATACCTTGTACTGTCAATCAATTACAACAACTCCACAATAAGAGTTATTGATGCCGGTGTTAATAAGGACAACTGCTCCTCTCTCCCTCAGCATCCTTTGACCATAACCAACTTCAACTATGGAGACCCTTATAACCCGCCTATTTCTTTATCTTCATTCGATGAAGAATCACAGATGCTAATGATATTCATGAAGTGTGCAAATCCAGTGACGTCTCCTTTTTATGTGAACACTGCTCCTTGCATTAATGGAACGTATTCTTATGTTCTAATTAAGAGCAATATCACATATGTGGAGAACTTGTGCAAAGTGGAGCTGATTGCTATATCATCAATGCCGATAAAAGATTACAGAAACATTTCCTACATGGACATCCACAACAGGCTAGCTTACGGATTCGAGCTCTCCTGAAATGAAATTTGTGTAGTTTGCAGAGGAGAAGAAAGGTGCTACCTTCCAGGCCAACGTTTTCCATGCCCCTGAAAAGGTAGGGACAACTATCTCTTCAATAATTTTCTTGTGAGAATTTCTCTGATCTAGTATGATCTGCATGTGAGATTCGCTGATTTTACTGTATTGTCATCTATTACAGATATCATTGGCAGCATAATCGAATAGATCCATCCATTTTATCATTTTCTTTTCACGAAAAAGTAAAATCAAGAATCATCTACCCTAAAATACTCACAGCATAATTAAGAGTTGCAACTGCAATGATCATGTTTATCTAAAAGCAAGATACTATAAAATACAACAAAACAACAACAAAGCCTCAATCCTAAACTGCAAAAAGCTGCTATGCCTGGCTTCTCTATCCCGTCATTTGTTTTAGATGGTAGTAGAATTGGGTAGGGAAAATATGCTAGCTTTCAACTTAATATATCTAACCCACCTAATTATTTTCCTGTTCATGCAGTAGAACGTTGGTTCACAATGATGCTCATTGGTAAGAACTTAAAATTTTTATATTTGAACGCATAAATTCTTTTGATCGCATAATTTCCAGGTGGTAAAAGATGCCAACAGCAACTGAAATCATTTCCCTGATGGTTTTACTGCACAGGGGCACTAATTGTTGGAAGGGAAGTTTTTTTCTGTCCATTTGTGTTTGCTTTTTTGATTTACACATGGCGAAGGAGGCATACATCAATGTATCAGAATATCGAAGAATTTCTGCAACATCAGAATAGCTTCAGACCAATAAGATACTCTTACTCAGAAATTAAGAAAAGAACCAATGGCTTTAAGAACAAGCTGGGTCAAGGAGGCTATAGATCTGTCTACGAAGGGAAGCTTCGTAGTGGAAGTCTTGCAGAAGTGAAGATGTTAGGCAAGTCCAGTGGAAATGGCCAAGATTTCATCAATGAAGTAGTAACAATTGGAAGGATTCACCATGTTAATGTGGTAAGACTAACTGGCTTTTGTGCTGAGGGATCAAATCGTGCGCTTGCATATGATTTCATGCCTAATGGATCACTTGACAATTTTAAGCTGGAAAAAAATGTATGAAATTTCTCTGGGAGTGGCTCGTGGCATCGGATATCTACACCGAGGTTGTGACATGCAGATTCTACATTTGGACATCAAGCCTCACAATGTTCTTCTTGATGAGAATTTCACTCCAAAAGTCTCTGATTTAGGACTTGCTAAATTGTATCCTACAAACTACAACACTGTCACTCTTACTGCAGCAAGAGGCACAATAGGATATATTGCACCGGAATTGCTCTACAAAAACATCGTCAGTGTTTCATATAAAGCTGATGTTTATAGTTTTGGAATGTTATTATTGGAAATGGCTGGAAAAAGAAATAACACTAATCCAGTGGCAGAGAGTTCCAGTGAAAACTATTTTCCCTCTTGGGTTTATAACCAAATTGTTGAAGAAAGACTTAAAATTGGAGATGCAGCAGAAGATGAAAAGAAAACAGCAAAGAAAATGATTATTGTAGCTTTGTGGTGCACACAGATGCAGCGAATACCATTGTTTTTTCTTGGAGCAGTGAATGTCGTGATGGGGAACTGCTAAGAAGAAGTCAAACATGGATACATTAAAGAAAAGGGTGGGGGAAAGTGAAGTCAAATTTGTCACCTTTGCATTTTCCACAACTCTCATGTATGATTTTCTTTATGAATATGGATTTTTTGTTTTTGTTCTTAAAGATGCATAAGCTGACGCTGCCCATATGCAGGAAATCCCAATAATTTTGAAAGGGACTCCGATAGCATTTTAAAATGCAATATCCATATGCTTTTTTTTCTTTTTTCTTTTTTAAATAAATGGATACCTTTCCAAACCAGGGAATATCGTCCATTGTTTATGAACCAAATGGAAAATAAAAAATAAAACTAAGTCAAATTTGAATCAATTCGTGCATATGGCTGACATCACATTTGATAATATGACTATGAACAGTGTAAATATATATTTTTTTTTAACGTGTATTCCAATACCAAATAGTCTTTTAGAAAAGCTTATTGTATTTAAATATATAATTATTTAAATATGATTTAATTAATTTGATAAATTTAAAAATAACTTGGGTTATTTTTAATTAATATAATATTAAATGATAAAATTAAAAAAAAATATTAATTAGAAAACAAAAAAATAACACGAGTTAACTAGATAAACTCGTTAAATCTATAACTAATCAGAATGATTTTATAAAAAATATAAATTTTAAAAAAATAAAAGAAAAAAATAATGAAAGAAAAACAATATTCAATAAATAGTATTTTAGGATTTTTATAAGATTAGTGAGAATAATTTTTTTATATAAAAAAAGTAAAATAATTTTTTGTTTAGTAATTTTTTAAAACATGTAAATTAAAGAAAAATTAAATAATATATATATATATAGATGCTCTGAGATCCCAAGGGGTGCCCTTGCTTTTACATTATCAACACCTTTCATGCCCTTGTAATTACAGAACCTCTGACTTTCTTGAGATGTCTGCAACAAAGATCCTCCTTGCTAGTCACACAGGCACAGCTCTTCTTCTCTTTCTCATCATTTGTATCCAAGTCCAAACTTGCACATCACAGACTGATCATGTTTGTGCTCCTTCTTCTTGTGGCAGTCTCCATAACATCAGCTTGCCTTTTAGGCTAAAAGGGGATCCACCAAACTGTGGTTTCTCTTTCTACGAGCTATCGTGTGAGAACAATCAGACAGTCCTGTACATGTATTCAGGAAGATACCTTGTACAGTCCATTAATTACAATAACTCCACAATTAGAGTTGTTGATTCCAATGTTAATAAGGGTAACTGCTCCTCTCTCCCTCAGCATTCTTTGACAGGAAGTAACTTCAGTTACAGAGACCCTTTTGATTGGCGAACCTCTTTTTGGTCACCCAGTAATGAATCACAGAAGGTAATGATGTTCATGAAGTGTGCGAATCCGGTGAAGTCTCCTCTTTATATGGACACTGCTCCTTGCATCAATGGAACAAATTCTTATGTTCTAATTGAGGCCAATTTGTCATATGTGGAGAACTTGTGCAAAGTGGAGCTAATTGCTAGGTCATCGTTGCCGATAAAAGATTACAGAAACATTTCCTACATGGACATCCACAATAGACTTGTCTATGGATTTGAGCTTTGGTGGAAAGAAGTATTCTGTGGAATTTGCAAAGGAAAAGAAAAGTGCTACCTCTCAAGCGAAGGTTTGCACTGTCCCACAGAAAGTAAGCAATTACTGTCTTGTTTTACCTTGTGCGGATCCCTTTGTTTTCAAGAACAATCATAGCTCAGCTGAAACTTTGAATTCCTTGCATATGTGACAATACTAACCTTGTTTTTATCAAACACCATCTTGGTAGAGTTAATGGCACCAACTGAGCCACTTGGTCATAAATTATTCCATTTTCGTTTAAAATCGCAGCACTCTTGTTCTGTTAGATTTATCTTCCCTCTTTTTTTGCTGATGTTATCTGTTTTTCGTAATGTGTAGGTATATTTGTCCAAATAATCACCCAAATCATATGTAAGGATTCTCTCTCCATTTTATTATTGGCTCTTGCTTTGCATAAGCATACACCTAGCAGCTAGCACTGATCACTCCCCCCACAGCACCATGAAAAATTTCTGCAGAAAATGTTTATCTAGCAACAAGATGTCATCATAATGTAGATAAAAATGCAGTCTTTAAAGAGGTCATTTTTGGCAGTGAATTTTAGAAATGGAAAATAGTTCACAATGCATACGGACCTGATAGAATGGTAAATGGATGCTAGCCATTGTTTATAGATATGGATTACAAAACGAAGCTGCAACTATAACATCCCGCTTGACGAAACATAACATGCTTAGTTTTATCACCACATCATTCCTAGAACCCCAACCAGGGCTCTAATGCTGAAATGTAACATCCCGGTTGGCAAAACATAACATGCTTAACTATAGGGGAAATTCCACCGAAATTTCGGTAGAAATTCCATAACCACCAAATGAATTTAGAACAAAAAACAAATTACCATACTATTTGCTACGCCCATTACTAAGCATGTTATGTTTCGACAACCGGGGATGTTACAGCAACAGATTGCACAAATACCAAAAAATAGCAGGAGCCTCTGAATCTATGCATAGGTAGCCAAAGAATGTGATCATGTTAGGCAGGGTGTGTATTCATGAGGACAGTGTTTCTGGCCCCTGCCTATCTCAGCTTGCATTTGGTTTAGAAGATAGTGTAATTGGGTTTCAGCTATCTGATTATGACTCCCTGATTAATGTTATTTTGTTCTTACAGCACTTTGGTGGTTTATATTGATGATGATTGGTAAGAGCCTTTCCGTTCCTTGGATTATAAGTTTAAATCATCTTTTCCAGCAGGCAAAGATGCCAATAGCAGCTGACTTTCTTTTCCCTGAAATTTTTACTACACAGCGGGACTCATCATTGCAAGAACTGTACTATGCAGTCCATTTGTGTTCGCATTCTTGGTATATAGATGGCTAAGGAGACATTTATCGATGTATGACATTATTGAAGAATTTTTGCAAAGTCAAAATAACTTTGCACCTATAAGGTACTCTTACTCGGATATTAAGAAGATAACCAATGGTTTCAAGGAAAAGTTAGGTCAAGGAGGCTATGGATCTGTCTATAAAGGGAAGCTCCGTAGTGGAAATCTTGCAGCAGTAAAGATGCTGGACAAGTCCAGTGCAAATGGGCAAGATTTCATCAATGAAGTAGCAACAATTGGAAGGATTCACCATGTTAATGTTGTGAGATTAATTGGCTTTTGTGCTGAGGGATCAAAGCGTGCGCTTGTATATGATTTCATGCCTAATGGATCACTTGACAAATATGTTCTATCTCGACAAGGGAATACTACTTTAAGCTGGCAAAAAATGTATGAAATTTCTCTGGGAGTGGCTCGTGGCATCGAATATCTACACCGAGGTTGTGAAATGCAGATTCTACATTTTGACATTAAGCCTCACAATGTTCTTCTTGATGAGAATTTCACTCCAAAAGTTTCCGATTTTGGACTTGCTAAATTATATCCTACAAATAACAACACTGTCATGCTTACTGCGGCAAGAGGGACAATAGGATACATAGCACCAGAATTGTTCTACAAAAACATCGGTAATGTTTCCTACAAAGCTGAT
The DNA here is from genome assembly GCA_007827005.2 of Populus simonii. Classification (NCBI taxonomy): domain Eukaryota; kingdom Viridiplantae; phylum Streptophyta; class Magnoliopsida; order Malpighiales; family Salicaceae; genus Populus; species Populus simonii. Next base: position 130,732 of record CM017478.2, read on the forward strand.
GTTTATAGTTTTGGTATGTTGTTAATGGAAATGGTTGGAAAGAGACAGAATACAAATCCGGTGACAGAGAGTAACAGTGAAAACTACTTCCCTGACTGGGTTTACAACCAAGTTGTTGATGGAAGAGTTGAAATTGGAGATGCCACAATAGATGAAAATAAATTGGCAAAGAAGATTATTATTGTGGCACTGTGGTGCATACAAATGAAGCCTATTGATCGTCCTCCGATGAACAATGTTGTGGAGATGCTTGAAGGAGATGTTGAAAACCTAAAATTTCCTCCAAAACCTGTTCTATTTCCAGATGAAACACCTACGAATTACACTTACTCTACGGACGAAACACATTCATCTTCTATGCTATTTGACTCGAATGACACAATTAGTTTACTTATAAACTCTGGTTGAATTACTAATTGTAAAGGCTCAATTTTACCTGCTTTCTGCAAAAATTTTACTCATGTACATACTGAGGATAGTGAGATTCCTTGGCAGAGAATTTTCTCTCAAAATTGCTGAGAATTCTTTCTTCTTAGTTGGAGCAATTTTCTAATGTGTAATTAGTGTTGAGGTTACTTTCACTGCAGAGCTCAGCCTATAACAATTAACTTGACTTCAGGTAAGAAACGGCATATGCCTCACCATGATGCCCATCAAACTTAGTAAAAAAATAAAATATATGTGCAATTAATTTATTGTCTGGTATGTCATGCAAAATTACACTTTTGGAAACTAGTTCAAAACCTTTAGTGGAAGAAAAATTACATTGCTGGGCTTAATCATGATCTTCCTTTCCATCTCTGAATGTTATACGTGGTATGAAACTTCATTCCGCTTCAGGAATCGCAACCAAGTGATGGTGAAGTTGTCTGCTAGCCATATTTGCATTCATTCTCCCTGCACCTGCAGAGGCAAAAGGATTTTGAGGCATTGCAAATATGTTTCCTTCTCCTTCCAACATTTGAACTTCAGTTTTCATTGAGGGACGATCCATAGGGTGCCACTGAATGCACCAAAATCCTACAATCGCAAGTTTCTTTGCAATTTCTGCATCCTCTGCTTCCTGGATCTTGAGTCTCAGCTCTTCTCCTCCATCTAAACAGTTGTTTATCCATTCTGGGAAATATACTTGGCCAGTGTTCTCTGCTGTATCATCTGTATTTTTCCTGCCCCCAACTATTGCTAGCAATACCATCCCAAAACAGTGAACATCAGACTTATAGCACACGTTCCCAAAGTTCCTAGAGAAAACTTCAGGTGCAATATAGGCCATAGTCCCTCGAACTATAGTCATGGAAACAGCACTTTGAACCTTGGAACATAATTTCGCCAGACTGAAATCAGAAATTTTTGGATTGCAATTTTTCATCCAGCAGGATATTCTGAGGCTTAATGTCAAAATGAAGGATTCTCTGGTCACATCCTTGATGAAGATACTCAATGCCTCTGGCGATGCCTAAGGGAAAAATCCTGAAGCTTCTTCCAACCAAGAGGAACACTCTTTCCAAGAACTGAAGATAAAATTTCTCTAGTGATTCATTTGCAAGGTACTCATAAACTAGAGCCCTTTTGAATCATCAGCACAATAGCCAACTAAACGAACAATGCTGACATGTTTTTCCCATTATTCCTACTTCATCAGTGAACTCGTCCCCGTTTCGTGTTGAAACAGCTCTTCACAGAAACAAAGATTTCAACAGAAAGCTTTCCCTTGAACACTTTTCCAAGTTCCCAGACCCAGAGTTTCCTTTAAGTCATTTGAAATCCTTTTGATATCGGCATATGAACATCTTGCAGGCTTGAGAGCTTTATAATCCTCCAAAAATCTTTCAACCCTCTCTTGGTTTTCTTTTGCTGGTTTGTCAGGCCTTAATCTGCGGTAGAATGCAACCACCAATAGTACTAGAAGAAACAAACCAATAGTTGTAACTGCATAAAAAATTACTAGTCAAGAATCCATGTCTTCTACACAATTAGTACAGGCAAAAAAATATTAACAAAGCATAAAAGCGAAAAGCACAGACAACCCACCAGCAGCCGCAATCTTTCTTGTGGTTCCTGCAATAGAAATGGTTTCTTTTAGCTTGTAAAGTTGACGGAACTTGAAAGAATCATAACATACCGCAAAACTATCATACAATGTGGAAGTATGAATATACCTCTATTTGGTTTGGGCTTGTCATAACATTCAGTTTCAAGCATGGAAGTGTTAACCTTCAATTTATTGTACTTGCCTTGCTCTTTACAAAATCCACACTTTGGTCTGGTCCAATTCAAAGAAAGATTATTGTTTCCTCTAATGATTTCATCTGGAAATGATGAAATGTGATACATCTTGGTATAAGATATCATGTCACGATCCAAACGATCAGTATATAGACAAAATCCTCCTCTAAACAGTCATTCCTAAACGAATCTAAATTTACATACAAATTTACTTTTTAAATAACTTAATCATTATTTAACAGAACATTAATACAAAATTTACTTCGTAATATAATTTGATTGTTTTAATACAGAAGTTAAATATAAATTTTTGTAATTGCAGAATACTAATTAGACATAATCAAAAAGTACTAATTACAATAAAAAAACAAGTTCTGAAGGTAAAACAAAAACGACTTGCTAACAAGCTATAAGCCTGAAAACGATAAATAATAAGAGGGTGAGTTCAACAATTCAGTGAGTAGATAATATTTAATACACATACACGAGGTAATACAACAATGATAAATATATATACAAATATAACTTTAGGGTCTCATGGGAAAGTTTCTTAAATAAGTTATAATAAGAATATTATAAAATAAAGCTCATAAAAAAATCAAAATGTAATGAGCATGAGGCTCCGTATTGTGAGATGATTAGTCCATATAAGTTGATGACTTTTTAGGGTTTCAGATGTGCATAAAGACAAACACAACCATATTGACATGAGTATTCTAACTGATATACTATATGTTTATATCATAATCAAACACATATTTATATCTCAAAACTCAACTAATAACATTAATCAAATGAGAGATATTAATTCATAAATAAATAATTTTTCATATTAAAGATTTAATTTCAATAAATAATCATATTTAATTATAAATAAATAATAATATAAAAATTATTAAGAAACATGATAAATTTATATTAATAATTCAAGTATTTATATTAGTTGCTTGGTATATGAAAAATTATCAGCTTACATACTCAAAAGCAAAAGATCTTAAAAACAGTTGATATCCTTCAGGCACAATATCAAGATTTTCTATATATATATATATATATATATATATATATATATATAGACACACACACTAAAAACCGACTGGAAAAGCACACCCTAATTGATCCAGCCTTAGTGTGGTCTCTCTCTAGACTCCATCTGCACATCAAAGTTTGAAAAAGAGAGACAAGAAGAAAGTGGTGTTTTCTCCTAAAATTTTTCTTTTTACTTTTATTTTCTTGTCTTTTTATTTTTATTTTTTGTTATCTTAAAAAAAGGTGACAGTTTAAAAATAAAAAAAAATCAAAAGAGTGAGAAGTGATGGTGAAAAAAATAAAACAGAGAGGGGAGAGAAAAGTGAGATAAAAAATAACAATAGCAAAAGTAAGATCAACTAATGCATAACTACGTTGATAATACTAATATCTCCTGTTTCTTTTTGTATTTTAAAAATATTTTTTAAAAAAATTAAATTTATATTTTTCTTTGCTTTAAATTAATATTTTTTTAGTATTTTCAGATCATTTTAATGCGCTAATATCAAAAATAATTTTTTAAAAATAAAAAAACATTATTTTAATACATTTCCGAGTGAAAAGCACTTTAAAAAGCAACCGCAACCGCAACCACAACCGCAACCACAACCACACTCCCAAACAATAACTTGAGCAAGCGTGATCCAAGTTATATATCATTATTATTTAGCAATTTGGTCCTAAATCATTTAATTTTATGTTGGTGATTTTTGCACTTATCATTTAAGATTGTAGTTTATATTGCTTTTGTGCCAAACAAAAAAAAATCATGTGCATTTTATTTGTTATGTTTTTTTCTTTTTCTTTATCATCCAACTTTGCCATTCATATTAGCAATTAGTTTTTTCACTAATTACATAGCTTGTTGAAACTAGTGAAAAATTAAGATAATTATTTAGTTAATCATTTATACTTAAAAGGTCAATCAAGCATTGCATGCTTTTAATTTTTTTCATATATGCTATTCTTGATTAATCTCCAAGTTAAAATATAAAAGATAATGTTAGTCTTGATTTTTCAACCCTCTAATCTCCGCCCTTTTTCATCTCCTTTCTCTATTCTTCAACTCAGTTTCTTCTAACTCTCAAACTTCTTACTTCTACCATCTTACTTCTCTTAAATCTGTCTCTCTTTTTTTTTTTTTTTTTCCCGTATCTCATGAAACGTCTAATAGATATGTTTATGAACTAAATGGATGAGTGTAAGCCCAAGAAAAAATTCAGACGCATCAAATGATTTTTCTAATAAAAATATGCTTAACTTTTCATATCTGATCAGTGAATCTTACTTAAATTTTACCTGAATGTTTTACGTACAGGCTCTGTTTTATAGCAATGTCAGCTAAAGTTCAGGTAGGGAAGGTCTCAAAATTAAACCTAGAATATATTGTTTTTAATTTTCTTTCATTTTTCCTAGATATTTTTTATTTTTTTTTATTTTTCTAATAATTTTAGGATTTTCATTATTTTCTAACTAAGTCGGCTAAGTGCCTATTTTATTCAAACACTCAAACGACGACATCTAACGTTCCGCAAGCGCTCTTTGTTATTTCCATCTTCCCGGTTTTTTTCTTTCAATACTAATTTTTCTAGTAAGGATTCACCATGTTAGGCTCGCTGGTTTCTGTGATGAGTGATCAAAGCGTCCTTTGGTGTATGGCTTCATGCCTGATGGATCTCTCGGTAAATGTTTTCTATCTCGAAAAGGAAATACCTTTTTGAGTTGGCAAAAAATGTATGAGATTTCTCTTGAGGTGGCTGGCGGGATTGAATATTTTCATCAGGGCTGTGAAATGCAGATTCTGCATTTTGACATCAAGCCACAGATCGTTCTTCTTGGAGAGAATTTCACACCGAAAGTTTCTGATTTCGGACTTGCTAAATTGTATCCTTCGAGCAGCAACACTGTTTCTGACTGCAGCAACAGGAACAATAAGATACATAGCACCAGATTTGTTTCTACTAAAACGTTGGAAGTATTTCACAGAAAGCTGATATTTATAGTTTTGGCATGCTGTTAATGGAAATGGCAGGCTAAAGAAAGAGGTTGAATAAAGTGGCCGAACAAGAAAATTCAATCCAGATTTACTTTCCTTCACGTTTGTTACAGTAAAATTTTGCAAGGAAAAGACATGGAATTTGGAGATGCAACAGGAGAGGAGGAGAAGACAACAGCAAAGAAGATAGTTGTCGCCGCCGCGCTATGGTGCATACAAATGATTCCTGACAACCGTCATCCAATGAACAAAGTCCTGGAGATGCTGGAACAAGGAGTAGAAAGCCTAACATTGCCTCCAAAGTCTTCTCCAGATCCTGAAGGAACATCGGCATTTAGTATCGCAGGTGATAAGAATATGCTGAGGCAAATTTTGGTGAGAAATTCCATACAGCCAGGCTATTTTCTTCATATATCAATTTTTTGATAGTATAAAGCTTTATTCCTAAATAGCTTACACATACTAGAATTAAATTTACTGGCAAATAGATCCTCATGATCTAGCACTCGAACCAAAACACATTTTGGAAGCAAGTCTACTTGCTAACCATGCAAATCCATAGGTGCGGGTATTACAAAATTTAAAAGCACATGATTTTTTTTTTAATTTAAATGATCATAGTATGTTAAAGCAAGCTTTCGCAGAATGAAAAACCCTTTTCAGTTGAGTCTTACAAGTGTTATTCATATTAAAATTTAGGAATTCATAAAAAGTCATGGCCTTCTCTTAAATTCGAACTCCAGATAATATTTCGTGGATTGGTTAGGTTTTCAATGATGCATGCGATATTGATTAAGTTTTGTTTCGGTGAAAGTTTTTGTTCAAAAGGAAATTTCAACAACGGGAAACCCTTATGCTAGCCTATGGTATTCATTAGGGAATCTGGTCGGGTAAAAATAATATTAAATTTCAACAACAGTAGATTTGTTGGGCTGGGTTTAATAACAATGGTTATAAAAGTTCAAGGACTAATTTATAACAATGTTCAAAACGGAGGGATTAAAAGAGAATTTACTCCATAATAAGTTAATAACCAAACACATGGACATCTTCAGACATCAAATTGTCATAACGAACAATGATAAGCCTCTCTCTACCTTCTTCTCCCGCCAAAATCCCTCTACCTTCTCCAAAACCCACTAACCACCCTTCCCGCCAAAAACCTCCATCGTCAACAACCTTCAAACCCCAAAACAGCAGCTTCTACTCCCTCAAGGACCGTCTGTTTCACCACCTCAATGCGGGTCATCTCCAGAAAGCAATCTCGACCCTTGATCAAATGTCCCAACAAGGAACCCACCCAGACCTCATCACTTACTCTCTCCTCCTCAAATCCTGCATCAGGTCACATAATTACCAACTGGGTCACCTCGTCCATCATCGTTTGACTCAGGCGGGACTCGAGCTTGACTCGGTCATTTTGAACTCTTTAATCAGTCTCTACTCAAAATGTGGTGATTGGCAACAAGCACATGAAATCTTTGAAAGTATGGGAAATAAGAGAGATTTGGTGTCATGGAGCGCATTGATTTCTTGTTATGCTAATAATGAGAAAGAATTTGAGGCTATTAGTGCTTTTTTTTGACATGCTTGAATGTGGGTTTTATCCTAATGAGTATTGTTTTACAGGGGTTTTTCGGGCATGTTCGAACAAAGAGAACATTTCGCTTGGGGAAATCATTTTTGGGTTTTTGTTAAAAACTGGGTATTTTGAGTCTGATGTATGTGTGGGTTGTGCTTTGATTGATATGTTTGTGAAGGGGAATGGTGATTTGGAATCTGCTTATAAGGTGTTTGATAGAATGCCTGACAGAAACGTGGTTACTTGGACTTTGATGATAACTAGGTTTCAACAATTGGGATTTTCAAGAGATGCTGTTGGTTTGTTTTTAGATATGGTTCTAAGTGGATATGTCCCGGATAGGTTTACGTTAAGTGGGGTTGTTTCGGCTTGTGCTGAAATGGGTTTGTTGTCGCTAGGGAGGCAATTCCATTGTTTGGTTATGAAGTCAGGGTTCGATTTGGATGTTTGTGTTGGGTGTAGTTTGGTGGATATGTATGCAAAGTGTGTGGCGGATGGGTCTGTCGATGATGCTAGGAAAGTGTTTGATAGGATGCCAGTTCATAATGTTATGTCTTGGACTGCAATTATCACGGGATATGTGCAGAGTGGAGGGTGTGATAGGGAAGCAATTGAACTCTTCTTGGAAATGGTTCAGGGACAAGTTAAACCGAACCATTTCACATTTTCTAGCGTTCTCAAGGCATGTGCAAATCTTTCTGATATATGGCTTGGTGAACAGGTTTATGCACTTGTGGTTAAATTGAGGCTTGCGTCAATTAATTGTGTTGGGAATTCTCTTATTAGCATGTATTCTCGGTGTGGTAACATGGAAAATGCTAGGAAAGCCTTTGATGTTCTGTTTGAGAAGAATTTGGTTTCTTATAATACGATCGTTAATGCATATGCCAAGAGTTTGAATTCTGAAGAAGCATTTGAACTGTTTAATGAAATTGAGGGTACAGGGACTGGGGTTAATGCTTTCACGTTTGCTAGTCTCTTAAGTGGAGCTTCTAGCATTGGAGCAATTGGTAAGGGCGAGCAAATCCATGCTCGGATACTGAAATCAGGTTTTAAGTCAAACCTTCACATCTGTAATGCTCTGATCTCCATGTACTCTAGGTGTGGAAATATAGAAGCTGCTTTTGAAGTTTTTAATGAGATGGGAGATGGCAATGTTATATCCTGGACATCAATGATCACAGGGTTTGCAAAACATGGATTTGCAACAAGAGCTCTGGAAACCTTCCATAAAATGCTAGAAGCAGGTGTGAGCCCAAATGAGGTCACCTATATTGCTGTTTTATCAGCTTGCAGCCATGTGGGTTTGATTTCTGAGGGATTGAAACACTTCAAGTCAATGAAGGTAGAACATGGGATTGTTCCGAGAATGGAACATTACGCATGTGTGGTGGATTTATTGGGTCGATCAGGACATCTTGAAGAAGCAATGGAGCTTGTTAACTCAATGCCCTTCAAGGCCGATGCCTTGGTCCTCCGTACATTTCTTGGAGCATGCCGAGTTCATGGCAACATGGATCTCGGGAAACATGCTGCAGAGATGATTCTTGAGCAGGATCCACATGATCCAGCAGCATATATCCTACTTTCAAACTTGCATGCTTCAGCTGGTCAGTGGGAAGAGGTGGCTAAAATCAGAAAGAAAATGAAGGAGAGAAATTTGACTAAAGAAGCTGGTTGTAGCTGGATAGAAGTAGAAAACAAGGTGCACAAGTTCTATGTTGGGGATACTTCACACCCACAAGCACAAGAGATTTATGATGAACTAGATCAATTGGCTTTAAAAATAAAGGAATTAGGCTATATTCCCAGCACAGATTTTGTTCTTCATGATGTGGAAGAAGAACAGAAGGAGCAATACTTGTTCCAGCACAGTGAGAAAATTGCTGTTGCATATGGTTTTATAAGCACATCCACATCTAGACCTATAAGGGTGTTCAAAAATCTTCGCGTCTGTGGAGATTGTCACACCGCATTCAAATACTTCTCCATTGTCAGAAGGAAAGAAATAGTGTTAAGGGATGCCAATAGATTTCATCATTTCAAGGATGGAACCTGCTCCTGCAATGATTACTGGTAAATGTAATCACATTGTTTGACAGAAAGTTATTGACAACTCAATGTAGTATACGTTTGTTCATTCAAGAAAGCTACAAGGAGATTCCATTTGCCATTTGTTGACTGGCCTGGGATTTGTCAACTTACTAGTTATGTTCTTGATAAAAATTCTTCAACTGCTAATCTTCATGGATGGATAAGCAGAGCTTATGAAGAAATAAAAAAACATGACCATTTTAATGAGTAACTAAGTTAGAAGAAGGTTTAATAACAGTACTATACATCCCTCAATATTCTCATTGATAATATTGTATTTTTCATTGTATTTTCAGTCTAAATATATTTGGACTGCAGTAGTGAAGCCATAGTTATTAGTGGGAACTTGATGTATTTTTATTTGAATCTATGTATATATATATACAAGGAACAAAGGGAAAGGTTAGAAAAATTAAGGGGGATAATCGATACATTTTACCTCGTCCTATGTAAGAAGATAAATAAAAATAAAACTAAAGGGATGGGCTCAAAATAAAGAACTTTAGACATCAATTTCTGCTTGTATTTTCATGTCATTGTATAAATAATCGAATCAAAATATAATTTAATTGATTATTTTTATAACATTTTCATGATCCTAAAATCACTTCCTTTTAATATCCCTTTTATACAATAAACTATTTTAGAAAAAAAAAATACGTAAGTTCTACTTGACCAATATCTCAAACTTATTTAAAAAATAAATTCTCAGGAAAATGTAATAAAAAATATTTGAATTACAGAATCAATCCAATTATACATATATACATACATACATGTGTGCGTTTTTTTACTAGTTATTTATAATTTTTCTAATATCATTTATATAAATAAATTTAATGGATTAAAAATATCTGAAATGTATAGTTTAAAAAAATTAAAAAAATAGCACTGCTTAAAAAAGATTTTGAAAAATAACTTCATTTTATAAAAGAGAATATAAGCTTTTTAAAAGTTGACATTTTAAAGAATTGTTAAAATAAAAAGGCCAGAGAGAGAAATGAAAAAGAAAGAAACAAAGAATAAATAAGAATATCAAGTAATATCGAAGCCTCGATGATTACATCTTTAAAATTATTAAAAATCATTTTTAAAATTATTAAAAATGTTTTGATGAGATAAATTAAATAATATAAAAAAAAAATCATCAATGGATAATGAAAGTAGACCACATATGCCTTATAAAAATAAAATGTGTTATTCACCCATTGGACAATGTATATAGCCTACGTTTTAATATATTTTTAGAATCTTGTTATATTTTTTTCTCCCTTTTTCCTTTTATTTTTAACTCATTTAATCATTTTTTAAATTATAATTATAATAACAGTGAATTTTTAAAAAATCACAGTTTTCACTCGATTTGTTTTCGTGTTCCAAAATCGATTTAAAAAAAAATTAATTTTTTAATTTTAAATTATTTTTTATATTTTCATATTATTTTAATATGTTAATATTAAAAATAATTTTTAAAAATAAAAAAATATTATTTTAATATATTTTTAAATAAAAAATAATATATAATACAATTTGAAATTTTCTCCCGACTAACGACATGCCTCCGATTATTGTACACGCACCCCCCGTGAACATTTTAACGTATACGTAGCAACCGTCCAATAAGATAAACACAGAATTTCATAACCGACACTGATAGTCAAAGCAGCAGCCCATCGGACAAGCGACTCTGCGTCATTAAACACGTGTCTTAAAAATTTCCTTGTCAGATACGAACACATCCAAAACCCCAAACTCTCACTACTTTAATTAAACAACACGATACCCTCTTGGGTCCCACTCTCTACCGCATCGAATCTCGAACTCACATATCCACCCTCCACGTACTCCTTATTCAATCTCCACCCTCCACGTCTCTCTTACAATATCTACACCTGCGGCTCTTATACATCCCATGTGGCAGTGTCCAAGTGGACCAAAAAATATCAATGGCCTAACCCTTAGTTAATCACCATTGCTAATTTGTTTATATTTAGGTGTAAGTGCCTTTCTTTCTGTACTGCTAAAAAGCTTTCTTCTTTCATGCATGCAAATGAAGGTGTCGGCACCAAGACTTTGAGTTTTGCTTTTTGTGGGGGTTGTTTTTGGTAACACTAGAGAGACTGATTTTTTCCCTTTTTTATTAGTGTTGTGGTCCGTTGCGACAACTTGGCGATTTTTTTGAGATAGCTTACAGCGAGAAATGAATCAAGTAGAAGATTAAAAATCCGGCGAATGAGGTACACGTGTCAAAATAGTAAATCCCATGTCACAATCTCCGGCGGGGATGGTGGCACTGAGAGATAAGAAGATAGAAGAATTCTTTGGTGCAAAAGCTAACGATGGTGATGAGTCAAAGGAAGAGTCTTTGTCGTTAACATCGCTGAGAAATGATGTTGTTTTGGAAGATGACTTTGTTTCGTCTTATGGATCGGCTTCGGTTATAGGGAGGAGGAAAGAAATGGAGGATACAATGAAGGTGGAGTTGGGTTTTTTGAGTTTTAATGGAGGTGAAAAGAAGTATGATTTTTTTGGTGTTTATGATGGACATGGTGGGGCTCTTGTGGCGGAGGCTTGTAAAGAGAGGTTGCATGGAGTTATTGTGGAGGAGATAATGGAGAGAGAGCTCGGAAAGAAAGGGGTTAGTGGTGTGGAGTGGGAGGAGTTGATGGAACATTGTTTTAGGAGGATGGATGAGGAGGTGGTGAAGAATAAGATGATTGGGTCCACGGCGGTTGTTGCGGTGGTTGGGAAGGACGAGGTTGTGGTGGCTAATTGTGGGGACTCCAGAGCTGTGATTTGTACAAGTGGGGTTGCTGCGCCATTGTCTGTTGATCATAAGGTAATGTTCAATAAAATTTGTCTTTAGGGTGCTGTGTGTTGTTTAGTTAGTAAAAATCATTTGATAATAATAGAATATTATGATAATCAAATGGGACGGTCAGTCGGTCACCATTTTATCTTAACTCAAGGTCCTATATTAAATTTCAAAAGGAAAATGAAATCAGAATCTGTAAGTTACACTGCTACTGTAAAAATATAAATATATAAGAATTAATGAACAATCTGTTGACACCTCTTTTTTGCAAAGCCCGACAGACCTGATGAGTTGGAGAGGGTTGAGGCGGCAGGTGGAAGGGTTATAAACTGGAATGGACACCGTGTTCTTGGAGTTCTTGCCACTTCTAGATCCATAGGTATGTCTAAAGCTTATTAAATTGCTTCTGTTCTCTGTAGATTTTATTATGATTATTATTATTATAAATCCTTCCTCACGAGGCTTTAATATCCTGGTGCAGGCGATGAGTATCTCAAACCATTTGTATCATCCAAACCAGATGTCACCGTGATTGAACGAACAGAAGATGATGAATTCCTCATCCTAGCAAGCGATGGCCTATGGGATGTCATCGCCAACGAATTCGCATGCCGGGTCACAAAGAGATGTCTAAGTGGCCGGATGAGGAGGAGGGAGTCCCGGGAGGGAGTCGTGAGCGAGAGTTGCCGCGCAGCTGAGGCAGCGGCAGTGCTAACCGAGCTTGCAATGGCTCGGGGTAGTAAAGATAACATTACCGTGATCGTTGTTGAGCTAAAGAAGCTCCGCAGTTTTCCCTGTTAATATAGAGTATTTAACATACGTACGCGTACAGTACGGTACCTGTTTATATTTATATTTTTTTCGTTGTATTTGACTTTGAAATACTATAACTAGATCTAGATGGATCATAAACTTTCTGCTTTAAGTTGAAAGTATTTTCGAAAGCAGTATAATCGCTCTACCAAACGGCAATTAGTACAATTGAATGATGATCTCTAACTAATGGTTACGTTAATTAGAACCGAATTAACTTGGTAATTTATGGGTTTGGAGTTTTCGTTGAGGCCGAATTTGAAGATGGATCTTCTTGAATATATTTAATTTGATCAAACTTGTTTGATTTAATTAGTTTATTCGATTAAATCTAAATGCGGTCTAATCGCTCTACCAAACGGCAATTAACACATCTGAATGATTGACTTGGTAATTTAAGGGTTTGGAGTTTCGTTCAGGCCGAGTTTTAGTGATTTAAATTGAATATATTTAATTTGATCAAACTTGTATGACTTAGCTGAGATACAACCATATCTGTTTCAAGAATTTTATTTATTTATTTAAAATAATGTTGCTTCATTTAAAAAAAAATAAAATAATATTATCTTAGAATTTACATATTTAATCATAAAAAGAATTTTGAATCAGATCAGATCCTAAACTAGATACGAGGTTTAATTGTAGGTTTTTCTTAGACATATCCTGTTTGTTAAACTAGATACAAGTTTTAATTGCAGGTTTTCTTAGATATAAGCCTTTTGCATTTCAAAATTATTTTTGAAAAAAATTTAAAAATTTTATTTTTTATTTTAAATTAATATTTTTTTGTATTTTCAAATTGTTTTTTATATGTTGGTATTAAAAATAATTTTTAAATAATAATAAAAATATTATTTTAATATTTTTTAAAATAAAAAACATTTTAAAAAATAATTATTATTTCACATAAGCAGAGGCCTTGTAGAGTTGAAGGAAATGCAATATATATTTTATACTTGGTTAAGTCCAAATTGCTTAAAGGCCTCCATGGTTGGTAAACTTGCCCCAGCATTTGTAATGGTCCTCCATTTTTCTAACATGGTTTTATAAAAATTGATTCAAAAAAAATATATGTTTAGTTAGATATGTTTTTATATATAAAATAAATAAAAATTAAATTTTTATAAATAAAAAATATGTTATTTTAACTTTGATCTACCATAAAAGCATAAGCTACCATAATTATCTAATTTTGCCTACTTGTTTGGTATTATGATAACAATTGTTTTTCAAATTGTTTTTCTCTTGAAAATATATTGAAATCAATGTTTTTTTTTTAACTTATTTTTAACATCATCACATCAAAATAATCAAAAAAATACTAAAACATTTTAATTTAAAGTGAAAAAATCAATTACCATTAACAAAAATAAATAAATAAAAATTAAAAAATATTTTTGGGAATGTAATGGCTTTGTTTTTATATGCTTTTTAAATATATATATATATATTTTTTGGAAAATATTAAATTAATCTTTTATAGTATTTTTTTTTATGATTTTGATGTATTGATATTAAAAATTCAAAAAACAAAATTCAAAAAACATTAAATTGGCTAACATATCAAAATATTATATGATTTTAATGTAATATATTTTCAAGTAAAAATTACTTTTAAAAAAATATAATGCACTACAATTTCAAAGAGATAATGTTTTTACTTTGTATCATGTCACAAAATACTATATATGGCAATAATATGTTCTTTTGCTATTTGTGCCTTTGCTTTTATTAAAACAAATCTATGTGTTTCTTTTCTTAATTAAAATACCCTTCTAAGAAAAAAAAATTTCTGACTAACATTCATGAGCTTTTTCATAATTTTATGGTTTTTTTATTATAATCAAGTTGATTTCAGGGTAATTTAGTCATTTAATAAATATTAATACTAATAAAACAAAATGATTAACATGTGCCGCATGCGTTGGTGTTTGGCAATCAAACGATTGCTTATGGGGCACGTATGGCCAACGAATCTCTAGATTGGCTCCTTCAGTCTTTTTTTCCCTCTCCTCCTTGATTTTTATACCTGACCCTCCAAACTTTTAAAGCAACCTTTCAATTTGTTTTCCTTCTGATTTGGTCTATGTTCTTTTAATTACTATTTATTTTATTTAAATTAATTTATAGAATTGGATTTTTTTTCAATTTCATCATCCTTTAAATTATTTTTATTTATCAGATTTAATCCTTATTCTTTTTATTGTTATTTATTTTATTTTAGATGGTTTTTTAAATTGATTTTTTACGATTTCATCCTCCATTTTTTCTCCTATAGCTATTTTTTCTGCTATGATAAACTTTTTAAATTGATTTTTTTTCAATTTCATTATTTAACATTAAATTGGTTGGGAATTGAGCTTATTGATTGAGTCTGAATAAAGGATTTCACGAGTTGTGAGTTTAAGAGATTAACTCAAGTTTAAGAAAAGGTTCTCCTGAATCTGCTTGTTTATTTTTCATTTTTTAAGCTCATGCATTTTTAAGTTTCATTCATCAACATTTATTTAATTGGAGATTGGACTTCATTAATTTTTTATTTTCTTTCTATAGGAATTTTCACTGGGTTTGGAATTGAGCAGGGTTATCTCGAGTTCTTTTTTTTAAAATTAAATTGATTAATTAAATATAAACATGAGATGTTCACTTCATGATTTTATATTTAATTTGCTTTCTAAGTCATTTCTCTTACGATGCTTGTAGCCTCTTTTGATGTCATTATACAACCTTTCATTATAGCATCAGAACATCTTGATTAACTCTTTTTGGTGGTAAAGGGATGTCCACAACAAAGAAATGATGAGTTTTCAACTTGCATTTCTTTATTGTCCTCATGATTATTATTTTGGCAACTCATTTTTACAATTAATTATTATTGCAAAAAAAATGATTAATTTACTATTGATGGTTTTTTTAATCATATTATTTCATCAATTAAGTTTATTGAGCCTAGTAAAATCAATGATCAGGGTCTCAAATTGAACATGTTTTTTTTTTCATTGTGAATTTTTTGCCAATTTATTTATTATCATTGTATTTTTTATTCAAGTTATTTAAATTAGCCAAGTTTATTAAATACAGTTGAAATAATAACATAAGTCCCAAATTTTCTTTCTTTTTGGAAATGCTTGCATAACTTTAACATTCTTTTTACATTGAAAAAAAAATAGGTTAGCTCATGGCATGGTACAGGACACACATCTAGTTATACACTAAATTATTCTATCATGTTCAAAGAGTAAGTAAAATTATCATTTTGCCCTTGGATAGCTATAGTTTATTGTGGATAGCTATAATGAAATTATCATTTTGTTATTGGATGGAAAAAAATGGGAGCTTTTGTGATGAGGGTGGTTTGGTCTTTTCTAGAGGTTCATTTGTCATTAAAAAATTATTTGGGAGTATCTTAATCTTTTCTAATTTTTTTGTACACTAAAAATTACATTTCTACCCTTAGGGTCAAGAAAAATTAGAATTGTTGACCAAGGGTTTTTTAGTCTTTCTAAAGACTTTAAAATAGTAAAAATATTTACCTCCAAGGTAAAAAAAAATATTGAGTTGTTGATCAAGAGTTTTTTTTATTCTGCCCTTAAATAATATATTAGAAATATGTGTTTGCCCTTAGAAAAGACAAAAAATAACATTTTGTTTTTAGAGATGTTTTTGTCCTTTCACACGAGTTTATTTGTAATTTCCAAAGTAATGAGAAGGGTTTTGGTATATTTATTTTCAATTTTCAATTTTTTTTTTAATTTCAGAAAGCTGCTATGTTGTGCTTATTATATACTAGTATATAGGTTGCATCAGTGCTTTTTAAGCGACACATGAGACGTCACCATGTGGCCAAACATGCACTTTTATTGTGTCATTGGAAGCATCATCACATCTTCTTCTTCATGGTGTAACGCATGACAGCATATGATAGCGATTTGTAGCTAGTTATCATTTTTTTTCTGTTTCTTTTCTCTCTCCTGCTAGAAAAAGTACATGATTTTACTTTTTGTTTTTGTTATTTCAATTTCAATTCTCATTATTTTGATTTATTATTTTCATTCTTATCCCCTTTAGAAAAAAAAAAATTGTTTTCAATTTAATACTTTAATTATAATTTCTAGTATTTGTTTTTCATTTTGGTTCTTATTTTTTTTCTCCTTGTCCCTTTTGTTAAAATTTGATTGGTTTTCAATTTTACCATTCAATCAAAGTTTATATTGTTTTTTTTTAATTTGACCCTCATTATTTTGATTTGTTTTTATTTTGTTAAATTTATTTTTCATTTCAATTTTAACCCTCCAATTGAAAGTTTTTGTTTGTGCTCTAATTTTTTTTTATCTTCACCCTCATTCTCTTAATTATAATATTTTTAGATTCTTTTGTATAATTGATTTTTTTTTCTAGTTTCATCATCGACATTTGATTTGTCGCGAATTGAGCTTCATTTGTTTTTCATTTGCAATGATTTTGATCTAGTTAATGACTCGGGTTACATGTTTAAAAAGTTAATGTCGTTAGATATCTTGTCATTCTAAAAATAAAGATTGATTTTGTGATTATCTTAAATTTATTTTCTATAAGTTTATTCCAATCTTATTACTTGAATCACAAGTTTTCAAGCGTTTTTTGAATATAAGTTTTTTTTCTAAAAAAAAAACTATTTTGTTTGTATTTGATTTTTAAAGATATTATTTTAATTCATTCATTTTTTTTGTTTTATACAAATGAGCTTTATTTTTCAAAATAAAAATATTTATTTTTAAATAATATTTCTTGTGTGTTCGGCCTAGCATAATATTTTTTAGGACATGAGTTTATTCAATCGGTTTTATTTATGTTTATATTTGTATTATCATTTATTTATTTAAATAAACAAGTTCAGTAAACACAATCGGATAAACATTTTATTTTATGTTATTAAATATCTTGATATACATTCATCTCTTAATTTTACCAATTTCTCTTTTAGTTACTGTTGACAATGTTTTTTTTGTTTATTTATATTCATGATTATTGATCTATTTAATTAGATATTTGCATAAATATTTTTTATTTTAACTTTGAATTTTTTTATATAAAAACACTTGTATATCGAGTATTGTTTTTTGGAAAAACATTTACAACCCGCTAGGTTAAAAAGCAAGTAGTATAATTGATGTTGAGATTAGTTTTATAATTAATCTTTTTATAAATGTATTCAAATGTTTTATAATTTAAAAGTATAATTTTTAGGTAGTGTTTGAAATTATGGTAACAATTGTTTTTCAAAGTGTTTTTTACTTAAAAATATATTAAAATAATATTTTTTATTTTTAAAATTTATTTTTAACATCACCACATTAAAAAAATTTAAATTTATAAAAAAATTTAATTTTTTTTAACATATTTAAACACAAAACAAACACACTTTTTAGGAATAAAAAAAATTATAACTTTCTATTTGTCTAGCACAACGACATTGGCCTCGAGCATCAAATGAACGTGACATCCAATCACATCATTCACATTGGGACCATTCCTAATGTGAAGCTGAGAAAAAACAGAGCCATGAAAATGGAAGCTCGATCAAGGTAAAGTACCATTACGCGTTGTACCGTTTCTCGATCTAAGAAACTGTACGGAGGACAGCAACAGCTACTGTACAAATCGTTTCTCTTTAGGCAACAAGCTTCTTTTTGAAGAAAAGACAGAATCTGACAAGGAAAGCTAGGGATTGCAGTTAAAACTCTGTTTGTTTTAAATTTATTATTTTATTTAAAATTATTTTAATATATTGATATTAAAAATAATTTTATAAAAAAAATTCCAAACTAAATCTATATAATTTGTATGATCCACA
This sequence comes from Populus simonii, assembly GCA_007827005.2. Taxonomy (NCBI): domain Eukaryota; kingdom Viridiplantae; phylum Streptophyta; class Magnoliopsida; order Malpighiales; family Salicaceae; genus Populus; species Populus simonii. The sequence goes on from CM017478.2 coordinate 149,120, forward strand.
TTTATCACCATCACAAGCAAATAGAAAGTAAAAGCAATGATTTATTTGAATCACTATAAGATATATGGTGTATATTGGCTCACAAATATCAAGTTTTTTATTTTTTTTAATTCTTTTAATGTTCGATGATATTCTTGAATTGGTTTTAGTTTCTAGTTTCTACTTCTCAAATTACTTTTCACATGTTAAAATATTAAATTGATGATTTATATATGTTTTTTAATTATTTTGATATGCTAATATTATTTTGATAAATTTTTAATTAAAAAATATTTTTAAAAAACATCTTGCATTATATTACCAAACACACACTAATTACATCAAAATTAAAATATTTATAAGATTTTACTTATAGCAAGTATGAGTTTTGAATCTATATTTTATTAACCATTATATTAATCAATTGATACCGAATAATTTGAATTGTATTTGATATAACTTTTATAAGTTAATTTAAATTGTGTATTTAGATTTTGAATAAAAAAATTATAAATATATTTGATTAAAAATAATTTTTGACTTGACTAAAAAAGATAGTTAAAAGACTCAAATTTTTATTTTAGAAAACTTTAACTCATTTTTTCTAACTTTTACTACCTTCAATTCTTTTTTAAAATATTTTGAGTTCATTTTTTTAAAAATATATTTTTATTCATTTTTATTAGAAGCTATTTAGTTATGATTTAAAAGTTATTTTTATTACTATTGTCATAAACACTCTTAGTAATTAAATTGTTTGATATAATTTGCGTTTAATATTGTGGTAATAATTAATTTTTAAAGTATTTTTTTAAAATAAATTAAAATAATATATATTTTTAAAAATTTTATTTTTAATATCAACACATAAAAAATAATATAAAAAAATTAAAAAAAATTCAAACTTCATGTCAATATTTAAAAAATCGAAATGTGGGCTATGAAATCACTACATTATTGATCATTTTCGCTTATAATTAAATTATCCAAGAAAACATGTCAATACATGAGGGGTTACTGCAATATGATTGGTGCATCTGATCTAGAAACAAGACACCCGACAAGTGGTGGTAAAAGAATGACATCACAAGGGAGAGACTCTCCCTCTCTCTCATCACCCGCTTACTCACTTCATTCTTTCTGATCATCATAGATTAAGCTAATACATTCTCTCACTGACATTCACACCAGGAAAGAACCTTTCTTTTCTTATAATTTTTTTCTTTATCTTATAAGCTTTCTTTCAGTCATATCTCTATGTATTGCTTTTATCATTTGTTTCATATATTTTTTTTTCTAGTTTTTTCATTTTCTTGAATTCATTCTCGGGTTTTTTTTAAGATAAGTTTTTTTAAAGGCTTTGTTTCTTTTTCCATTTTTAGTAAACCCTAACGTTTTCTTGTTTGTTTCTCGAGAAAATTCAGTTTCTTGCACCCTTTCTTTAATTTCTCAAAGAACGTTAAAACAAAAAAACTACTGTTGGTGGAAAAAGAATGTTGATATTCTTGATTCTTTTTTATTTTCCTACAGTTTCTTGGGAACCAAACATGCCCTTTTTTTGTTTATTGCGCGTTTGTTGCTATCATGTTCAATAAATAAGGCAGTGCTAGTTGAATTTGACTTTTCTTTCCTTTTTTGTTTTATTAATAACCCAACTCTCAATTTCCCTGCCTTGACATTTTCTTTTTCTTTTTAATATTTTTTGAATAGATTATTTCTGTGTAGATAGGACTTCTTCTTGTTCTTTTTCTTTCTAAGTTATACACTTTGCATGCCGTGACATTATTCAAAAATGGAAATGAATAATTTCTTCTCTGATATTCAGTGAAAGTAGCATCTGTATCCAATTAGAGTCTTAATTATATATTCTTGTGTTTTCTATTTGGTACTGAATCAATCACTAATCTGGAATTTATTGATTATCATTACTCTTGATCCTGTTATCATTGCGGTATTTATTCACTATTCATTCATTTTTTTAATAATTTATATTCACTAATTATACAGTTTTTTAGGTAATCTTTACTCTTATGTTTTGAATGATTGTATTTGAAGGCCAACTTTTGATTTTGTTATCATTGATTAACCACCATGATTGTTTTTTCATTTGTATTCACTAATAAAGTTTTTTTTTTTCTTTTTATTTGCATTGACTAATTTTTCTCGACTCTGTGGTGTTCAGAGGCTGGAGCCGGAGAAGAAAAGGATAATCTATGGAGGGCGGCGCAGGAAGAGGTTTGGAATGCCAGAAGACTATGGATGGGAGGGTGAATAACGGGAATAGTTCAGAGAAGGCTATTCCTTCTTGTTGCTTGAAGGCTAAGGCATCTGCCCCTGAGCTTGATGCAAAATGCCACTCTACAGTTGTTTCTGGGTGGTTCTCAGAATCTCATTCTTGCTCTGGTCATTATTTTTTTTTTTTTTTAATTTCTGTTTTTGATTTTGGGAATTTTGGTTTTTATTGGTTGCTGCTATTGCTAACAGTCCTTTTCCCTTGTTATTATAGGTAAAGCTAGCAAAAGGGTTTACTTCAACAACCCCATGTGGCCCGGTATGCATCACTCCTTTACGGAATTTCCATTTAATGCAATACTATCTCCACTTGTTGACCCTGTATACGCTTATCTGGGATTGTGTTTTTACTGATGATAGTAAATAACTTGCAACTTCAAATTATTTGTATCGAATTCTGCAGTTTTTGAGGTGAATAGTAATCTCCAAGTGTTTTCCGTGATTCTTTTAATTGCTGAAGTTAATTTAAAAACATTGCACGACAGAGGAGAACCTTGGGAAATAATATTAGGGGCAGAGGATGCCAGAGGTTCAACCCGCCATCTTTTAGCTTCCACAATAGAGTTCTTTTAATTTTTTGCTTACTTCTTCTTCTTTTTAATTTTCTCTTATGCAGCAAATCTATAGCATGTATCAGCAATAAAAATTTTAATTTCTCTTCAGATGTTGTTTGGGGCATCCTTATTCAGGAGAAGCACACACATTGGAAGTGAAAGAGATTTTATACCAGGGAAAGTCAGAGTACCAAGAGATCCTGGTTTTTGAGGTTTGGCCACCTCTCTTTATGAAGTCCACCTACATTTGATGCATCTGTGTAGTTTGTATATGACATGGCTGATACAGAGTTGTTTCTTCGCAGTCAACATCCTATGGGAAAGTGCTTGTTCTTGATGGTATTGTTCAATTGACTGAGAAAGATGAATGTGCATACCAGGAGATGATCACTCATCTTCCCCTTTGTTCGATTCCATCTCCCAAAACTGTATGAACCAGGCTAATAATTTCACCCTCTTGTATTTTATTTACTGCAAAAAGTGATTGGTTAGGTAACATTCATGTTTTTTCCCCGCCAAATACCTGTTCGTTGGAACTCTAGGAAGAAATTTAGAAATGGAAGATGAACAATTGCTTCTCTTTTTTTCTCACAGTTGTACTTGTCAATGAGTTATGAAAACTTACATTCCAAAGAAAGAACTATAATTACCTTTCTTTCTGAAATAGTAAATTAAAGCAAGAAAAGCACGAGAAAATGATAGTAGAATGAAACTTGAGTTTAAGATAAGCTTGAGTCTTCAATCCGAAATTCATGAGATGCCATGCAATAGTGTTTCCACTACCCTTGTATGAATCCTGGTACTCTGTGTAGTTGAAGCGAAAGAGTCATTTACCTTGTTACAGTTTTTGTATTTCCTCGTTAGAACTTCATGGATATGTTTTAGGTCTTTTGGAATCATATTTTTTTTTTCTTGCCATCCATCCATCCTTCTTTCTTTTTTTTCCCCATAGCCATGCAGCTAAAATTTGACTGGTTGCTTTTCCTTGGAAACAGCATTTTCATGTTTTGTGTCTTGATGTCTTTTGAACTTGTTGTATTTAATTTCATTTTCATGTTTGGTTCATACTCACTTCATGCAACGCCTAACACAGGTTTTGGTGGTTGGTGGTGGTGGTGGTGATGGTGGAGTTCTTGAGGAACTTTCTCACCATAGTTCTGTGGACCTTATTGATATATGTGAAATAGATCAGATGGTTATAGATGTAAGCGATGATTTGGTGAAACACTTCATGTATCACAAGCTATGTGCTTCTCCATCTAACTCCTTCAATTTACTGTAGGTGTCTAAGAAGTTTTTTCCACAATTATCTGTTGGGTTTGAGGATCCTCGTGTCCGACTTCATGTAGGTGATGGTATGTTCAAACATTTTTTTTTCATGTTCCTTTTTCTACACTTTTCCTTGGGTTATATAAAGACTTCCTTGGGTTAATTGAAGCGAATTGCAGTTATCTTCCTAGCTGATCTCACTTCTGAAATCTTTACAGCTGTAGAGTTTCTCCGGTCAGCTCCTGAAGGGAAGTATGATGCCATTATTGTTGATTCGTCAGACCCTGTAGGTATGTTCTAGAATATGAATAAGTGGTGCTTTCTTTATTTTCTCTCTCTTTCCTTGCGCACATGTCTTTGTCCTATTTATAAGGTTGAGTGGTTAACACCAGAGGGAAAATCAGGATACCTGGCCAGTAACTTATTGAGGTAGAATCATGTTTTGGAACCACGGAACTGTGCAAATGAATGAACTTGTTGTAACTTCTGGTTTCTAGTTGTTTATATTTGGAGGATATTCTCAACGTAAGTGTTGGCTTGATTTGATTGAAAATTTTTGCTAGAAACTGTCCTTTGATTTTGAGAAATAATTTTTTGGTTCTAGAGTTTCCTAATTTGCCTTTTACAGGTCAGAACTGAAGTATTTGAAAACTTGGTTTCTGTGATCTTCATAGAAACCCTGTAGTTTTAAGCCTTGTAGCATTTAGGAATGTTGCTCATGAGATTTCTCTTCCTGATTAAGGTCCTGCTCAAGAGCTGGTAGAAAAGCCATTTTTCGAGTCAATAGCTAGAGCATTAAGGCCTGGTGGTGTGCTCTGTAACTTGGCAGAAAGTATGTGGCTACATACACATCTTATTCAGGATATGATCTCTATATGCTGTGAAACATTCAAGGGTTCTGTCCGTTATGCCTGGGCAAGTGTTCCAACATATCCAAGGTAATGATGAGCTCTATTTCTTTTCATACTTGTTCTTGCTTTTTTCGTCTCATAAATATTTTTCTAACAATTGCGGGACCAGTGGATACTTAAATCATGCCCACTTGAAGTATAGTTCTGCAATCACACCCTTTGTTGTTTATGTTCAATGCTGAATAATTTCAACATGAAGTTGAGATTTTGGTTTTTATTAATGTTAGTGAATTCTCTATCTGAGTATGAACTGATTCTTACACGTCTCTTTTGCTATTTGGCATGCAGCGGTGTGATCGGCTTTGTCCTATGCTCAACAGAGGGCCCGCCTGTTGATTTCTTGAATCCTGACAATCCTATCGAGAAGTTAGAAGGAGCTACCAAGCATAAAAGAGAACTCAAGTACTCTAATTCTGAGGTAATAGCTCCGTTTTAAAGTTTGAAATTCAAGTACATGTCATCTCCTCGCTTCTTCATATCTCTAATGCTCATAGGTTCATTGGGTGAATGTGATGGTTGCTGATGAACAATGTCTTGAATTTTGTGCACTGTTGAATTGCTCAAATCTGGACTTGTCTTCGTATCTCTAATGTTCATAGGTTCATCAGGTAGAAATGCTTCTTGCTTGGTCAAAATTCAACTTTATCTGCTCATGGTTTCATTTCCTTACTGTGGTCTATTTCCTTTCCAAGGATGGTTAAAAATGTAGACATGAGCACAGCTTTTTGCTGTAGCTGGATGAGAGATGAGCAGTACCTGCAAGAGTTGATTTCTCATGGCCAATTTGGGATTTGCAAAAACCCCATATTTTTATTTTTCTTATGTTGCATCATGTAAACATAAAGATTCTGTCTTGGAATCTTTATTACATTGACGGTAACTGCATTTCATGGATTTTCTCATCTTTAATACTAATTTCTCACCTGGGACTCCCAGGGAAAAAGATATCCTGTTACTCAGAGTAGCAGTGTAATTGAACTGTCGACTCAAAACTCGCAGAGCTGAATATTGTCTGTGATGCCTTCTGGACAGGTTCACTCAGCTGCCTTTGCATTGCCAAGATTTTTGAAGAGAGAGGTGAGCTTACTCCAAGACCAAGGGAGGTGAGCTAACTCCATGATCCCCATCAAAAGGAGACCACACTCCGTGGTTATTTTGTGGCTTTGGCCATTGGATTTTTATTATATCAGCCAGGGACATTATAGGATATTGAACATAAGTTACTGAACTTAAATGGAATCAGGTAACAGAGAAGAGGACTTTGATTCATCAGTTAGTTCTTGCATCTCTTACGGCCATTTCTTCCATTGAGGCAATTCTGGGCTTTTCAAGTGCTAAAGATACGACACTACTCTGTTTTGATATAATAGCAACTTAAATAGATGCTATTATTATGTCATATCAAATTAAAATTTTGAAATCTAACCAAAAGAAGAATATAAAAATAACTAGAAAAATAAAGAATAATCTTAAATAACAACTTCTGATCCTCATGCCTCATGTATATTTCAAAAACGAGCTTAAATGATTACATCAGGTAAAATAAACAATAAGAAAGAGTGGATTTAAATATCAAATTAAAAGTAATATAAATAAAAATAATATTAGAAAAACAAGTACAAACAACATAAAATTCTACCGAATAGGATTATCATATAAAAACACCATCGGATGCTGACTGATTGTAAACATAGCGTGCAAACTATGCTTGTTGACGTCATGATGATGTCATCATGATTCGGGTTGTATGCGTGGATCGGGTAGGGTCAACCTATTTGAGAGAAGAAAACATGTGGGGTGTGCTGTTGCGCGTGGGCAGCCTCCCTCGACGTGTGTTATGGCGCATGCGGTCATGTCTCACGTCAGAATTTTGTGTCGTTTTTATACATGATAGTATGTCCAAAACACCATTTGGACTATTTATATTTGAGCAAAAATCAAACATTACTATAAAACTATGCTCTGATAGTAATTGTTGGGGGAATTGATCTACATGATGCAGATCTTCTTTCTACAAGATCTACAATAGTAATTCTTTCTACAAGATCTACATGATGCAGGTCTTCCTCCCCCATTTTGTAGAAATTGATACCAAATCCAAATCACAACTCTCGTGAAGATTTAAGGGATTATCAGAAATTTCCTTTCAAGTCAAAATTATTAAGAGCGTGTTTCACAATTGTTTAGTTTTCTTTTGCTTCAGTTTTGAAAAAACAAAAATTGTTCCTCAGTCATGAACTTAAGGTCATTTGAAATTGTATTCCAAATAGTTTTTAAAAAATTTAATTTTTTAATTTTTTATTGCTTTAATGAGTTGATATGAAAAATAATATTTTTAAAATAAAAAAATGTTATTTTAATGCATTTACGAATGAAAAGTATTTTGAAAAACAATCGCTATTATATTTTCAAATACTCTTTAAAATATCTGTTATGATATTTTATTGTTAATGAAGAGGAGCCAAATTTAGCTGTGGAGACCGTTTTGGGACACGGTCCAACTTGCGTTACTAAAAATTTTAAAATTTTATTTTACTTAAAATTAATATTTTTTTTGTGTTTTTGGATTTTTTTGATACGTTAATATCAACAATAGTTTTTTTTTTAAAAAAATATTATTTTAATGTAGTTTTAAATAAAAAAACATTTTGAAAAGCAACCACAACCACATTCTCATAAATCTTGGAAGTAGACTTTTCAATTTTTTTTAGGTTTTTTAATGTTTAAAAATATTAAAATGTCTGGTTATAATGCCCTACCTAATAATTATTATATAAAAAAGGTATACCTAATGATTTCTTATTTAATTGGAGTAAAGATATTGACTGAAAATATCTAAAAACAATTTTATAATACTCATTCAATCCTATATATTAATGTATCACATCATCATCCTATATCAATTTCATTCATCTTTATTTCTTTCTTTTATGCACACCAAAGTCTAGAGTTGTTCATTTTCGGTTCGGTTCCGTTTATATAAAAAAAATAACCAAATCGATTTAAAAAAAAAAAAAACCGAAACCGAACGGAAACCAGTTCAAACCGACCGGTTTTTGTTCGGTTCAGTTTTTTAGAGCAAAAACCGGTTCAAACCGGTTTGGATCGGTTTTTTCCAGTTTGAATCGGTTTTTTCAGTTTGGCTCGGTTTTGGCTCGGTTTGGCTCGGTTTTTTATCCGGTTTTTTCGGTTTCAGGCTTAAAAAACCAAAACCGAACTGAACTGGTCGGTTTTTTCAAAATTTAAATCTGTTTAATCGGTTTTTTATCACGGTTCGGTTTTTTCAGTTATTTTTTTTCTGATTTTTTCGGTTTAATCGGTTTTTTGGTTTTTTTAAACACCCTAGTAAAACCCTACACCTTGGATTTGCTTTATCTATTTCATATATTTTTTTAATAGAAATTATGGCATTGATATCATATTAATTATCCTTTTATCTGAAGGTAGCTAGGCTCAATATCGATTTATGTATACCCAATATTCAAGTGATGTTAATGATTTCTGCTCTTAATTAAGAAGTAACTCATCGTTTCTTGTTCAAGCTAGACTTGATTTTTTTTAATTTTTTTCCATGCTGTAAGATGTGAAATGCGTGGTGGATAGAGATAGCTTCAATATGTATGCTTTACTGGTCCCATGAAAGCTTGAAAATGCAAAAGAGAAGAAAAGAAAGAACCATGAACTGTAAATTGTACTTCTTGAAAGTGCAAAAGCGAATGCATTAATAAATTTGTATCTGAAAATGATATTGCTTATTAATTATCAATTTGAATCACACGACTTCTTGAAAGAAATGACAATCCAAACAGTACAACATTACATATATATGGCAAACCAATCCACACTGTTAATGGGGAAAACAAAAGGACGAAGAAAAAAAAAAGCTCTTATGTGTATGATCAAGTTTTAAGGGTGTTATAGGGTGGCGTTTGAGCAGCTGCAGTTGCCGAAACCTGGTTTCTCTTTTGTTTCTGCTAAGTAAGCTTGTATGGCACTTACTGCAATGCCATAAATAAAAGAGTACTTGACCACTGATCTAGAAAAAGGACCCTTATTTTCAATGATCCATCTCTTAACACTGCTTCTATAATGTGATTCAACAGAGCGTTTGACCTTCGTATAAGCAGTAGGGTTGGGCGCCAGATTGGTTGTTATCTCTTTGAAGATTTGTGCTATCCGATCGTCACTTCCTATAGTGGTGCGGAGTATTCCCTTTGATCGCAGCTCCTTCACATCTTCAGGTTTATCAATCAGTGAACGCATAAGGCATACATACGAAGTGCACCTAGCATAATACCAACCAGCGCATGTTTCGTAGGCTGCCAAGTTCAAAAGCAAGGGCTTGGTTTCTTCCTCTATGCTTAGTGGAGGAATGCAGAGTGCTCCACCGAGCAATGTATTTTTGAACTTGACATCGGTGAAAACACGGGTGTTGCTTGGCATAAAAGAAATTCCAACGTTCTTAAGCTCGTTGACAGAATAATACCGGTTCCAGCTTGTGATCTCCCCGTACCTTCTTCCCCCTCGTTCACGTTCTACTTCTTCGCCGACGTATACGAACTTCCAATAAAAAAAATCGAGAAGATGATAGTAGAAATCTAAACCATTGGCAGTACCCATGGATCTTGATATTAATTTTCTTGGCAATTCTGAAAGAAAATTGGATATCATTTCCCAGCACGACTCTGTTTGAGGAGGTATTGCATGAATGTCTTCGAAGAAACGTACAAAGATTTTCATCAAATCTTGATCTTCACTTTCCGAACTCGGCTTCTAGGAAAATTGAAATAAAAATGTTTAGTTCAAATTTTTATGATGCATGCAAGTTATGAGCAGAATAATATAAATAATTTTTTTAAAAAAATTAATTAATATAGCATGTTCCTAAACTAAATACAAAAGAACTAAAATCGATGGCACAAAGTAGATATGTTTTACTTACTTGTCGGGACGAAGACTTATCCTTCCAAGCAATGTGATCCGCTTTGCTTTTATATATCCTAAGTTCATCAACAATTATATATAATTTTATTGCTAAGATTTAAACAAAGTAAAAATTCTAGTTCATGTTCATGCTAAATCACATGTAGTTAAATTAAACATTAGCATACTTGTAACCAACAACCTCATCAATGGGATAAGAACTCGAAAGGGGAGTTGGTTCTCTAGTAAGAACAAGTCCCTTCTAACCGAAGCAAATTCTTCCTTCCTCAGGTTCTGTTTCTCAAGCTTGTCGGAGACAACCTGGAGAATGAAATAGCCATCAAGAAACATCATCTGGGTGAATTTCTCATCGTTGAACTGACATGTTGACTCCTCTGCATAGCATTTCCTTGCATCGCTGACCAATTCTTTGACCTTGCTGTACATTTCTTCAGCAGTCACTCTACTATCTTTGACAAACTGGCCGGCCATTTCAGCCTTGAGCTTCTCCATTTCCTTGAGTTCTTTTTTCCCATGGTGATAGGGACCGATGGAGACAACCAGTGGCTCATAGCAATCCGTGTTCTCTTTCATTTTGCGAAACTCTGATGGAACCCTTGGAACCTCTAGCTCATTCACTTGGTTGGAATTTCCGGCCCTACTTTCGGTCATCAAGGACTGCAGCCACGCATGATCAGTACAGCAGCTTGTACTATGCGAAGAAGGACTAAGTGAAGGGCCCTCAATATTTAGTGCTATAGACATTGTTAGTCCGTATACTCACTAATGATAAAGATGATGCACATCAACAGAGGGATAACATATATTAAATAGAACTAATTCATATTAATTTATACAAAGTGATTGATCGACCTAGCTTGAAAATGAAGTTGCTTTTAGTTTGGAACAAGTATTTTAGCTTACTTGGAAGTCGAGCTTAATTACTTTGAGCCTATTTGAATTCTCATTATACAGTATTGTGCTGCACAATGATTTGATTGTCCCTGTTTGTTCATCGTGTTATGTTGCTTTATGCCATGAAACAAAACAATCAATTTATTGTGTCATGAATAAATATATTATTGTAACATTTGAATTAAAATATGCTCCTTTCTTTTATCTTTTTTTATAAGGGGTAGATAATATATTTATTTGAAGAGAGAGAAAGAAAGGTTGTCTATTTTCTCAAAATTAATAAAATTCTTCCTCATCGCTCTTATTATACACAAATGTTAACCATTGAGCTATGATATGAAGTAATTAAGAAGTTGTTAATCAAACAATTAAAAAAATATGTTAACTTAATTATTGTTTATATGATTAGTTACACTGAGCCCAAGTTTTTTAGTTGTAGTGATAATAATTAGTAAGAAAAATGACATTATTATTATTATTTTAAATTTTAAATTTCATAATAATTTAATATAATTCTTATACTTGTATTTATTTTGGTTGTTTATGGAATATGAATGCAAAAAGATTACAGGTTTAGAAATGCAAGGAATGGAGAGGGAGCTTAATTTGCCTTTTCAATATTAAAATTAATATCAGTTTGTGCCAAATAATTCTTATTTATTTCAATTTAAATGTCATCTTCTTTTTTCTTTATGAATTTCCACGTCATCTAAATCAGTCGTGTTTTAATGCCATTATGGAAAAAATGATCTTCGTTTTAAAAAATAAGTTTGCAACTACGTACCCGGTTTAAGGAATTAAGATTTAAAAATTACACTAATTGGAAAATAAAATCCAGACCTAGTATTGTAGCATTTTTCTAACCAAATAACCTCAAAATGATCCAAATATTATATAGATGAAGTTTGTCAATGATTCATGTAAATCATAGTTGTCACATCTGGTCTAGAATTTAATTAATCCAATTTAAGGCTTGAGTTATTAAATTATCTTGTTAACATGAGTCTAACATTTTTTTTTCAAAAAAATAATTTTTAAATTTTTTTATTTTGCCAAGCCAACAGTAATTGAACTGCAGGTCAACAATAATTTGAAATGAAACCTAACTTAAATCAAACTTTAAATTATTAGATTATTATATCAATTCATAGTTTAATGACTATGAGGAAACCTAATATCCAAGGAAAGTTAATGATTTCTGGTCTTTATTAAGAAGTAATTAGTTGTTTGAACTTTAATTTGTTCTCTCTGCCCTTTATAACTTTTGATATAATATTGGATAAAGAACAAGCTGTCTTCTTCTTTCTCTTCTTTTTCTAGCTAATATAGAAGTTATCCCTGCCACTTACCATGTCTTTTCAATCTCGTGTTAATTAAGCAAGATCAGACAGAATTTCTTTTCATCTTTTTAGAGAATCAACCAGCGTAATAAGCAACTGCATAAATATTAAAGATAAAAAGAAAGATTCATAAATGAGAGACGTCAAATCACATTCGAAACCTCTATGATTGTGTCTGTGCACTCTCGTTGTTATGAGTAAAACCTCTTTTTTTTTTAATGTAAAGCAGAATTTATTTCAAAGTTTATGATATATATTTTAGGATCAACTAAGAATTGAGTTCTTGCTTTTTTTCATCTCAAATATTTTTCTAACAATTGTGGGACCAGTGGATACTTAAATCATGCCCACTTGAAGTATAGTTCTGCAATCACACCCTTTGTTGTTTATGTTCAATGCTGAATAATTTCAACATGAAGTTGAGATTTTGGTTTTTATTAATGTTAGTGAATTCTCTATCTGAGTATGAACTGATTCTTACACGTCTCTTTTGCTATCTGGCATGCAGCGGTGTGATCGGCTTTGTCCTATGCTCAACAGAGGGCCCGCCTGTTGATTTCTTGAATCCTGACAATCCTATCGAGAAGTTAGAAGGAGCTACCAAGCATAAAACAGAACTCAAGTACTCTAATTCTGAGGTAATAGCTCCGTTTTAAAGTTTGAAATTCAAGTACATGTCATCTCCTCGCTTCTTCATATCTCTAATGCTCATAGGTTCATTGGGTGAATGTGATGGTTGCTGATGAACAATGTCTTGAATTTTGTGCACTGTTGAATTGCTCAAATCTGGACTTGTCTTCGTATCTCTAATGTTCATAGGTTCATCAGGTAGAAATGCTTCTTGCTTGGTCAAAATTCAACTTTATCTGCTCATGGTTTCATTTCCTTACTGTGGTCTATTTCCTTTCCAAGGATGGTTAAAAATGTAGACATGAGCACAGCTTTTTGCTGTAGCTGGATGAGAGATGAGCAGTACCTGCAAGAGTTGATTTCTTATGGCCAATTTGGGATTTGCAAAAACCCCATATTTTTATTTTTCTTATGTTGCATCATGGAAATGAGATTCTGTCTTGGAATCTCTATTACATTGATGGTAACTGCATTTCACGGAGTTTCTCATCTTTAAAACTAATTTCTCGATTGGGACTCCCAGGGAGAAATTGAATTGTCGACTTAAAACTCACAGAGCTGAATATTGTTTGTGATGCTTTCTGGACAGGTTCACTCGGCTGCCTTTGCATTGCCAAGATTTTTGAAGAGAGAGGTGAGCCTACTCTAAGGCCAAGGGAGGTGAGCTTACTCCATGATCCCCATCAAAAGGAGACCACACTCCGTTGTTATTTTGTGGCTTTGGCCATTGGATTTTTATTATATCAGCCAGGGACATTATTATAGGATGTTGAACATAAGTTACTGAACTCAGGTAATTAGACACTGCAGATTTATCCAAATTTTTTTAAATGGTTAAAGTGCATATTTCCTCATGAATTTAAAATTATTCTGTCAAGATAATTGTATCAGCGGAATCAGGTAACAAAAAAGAGGCAATTCTGAGCTTTTTAATTGCTAAAGATACTTGACCAAAATTATAGGATATTGTGTTGGGCTGGTTGCCATTAATATGCAGCAATCATTAATGGATGGCACTGTCCATTGACAATTGCAGCAGCTGCAGCTGGAGTTGCACCAACCATGTACACCCATCCAGATGTCAAAGGTTGGCAGCCATCATTGTTGAAGAAGAGCTGGAGCTGTGGCACCATTCTTGCCTATAAATAGGCACCAAGTGAGCAGAGCAAACTGAGTTGAGAGTAGAGAAAAAAGCAGTAGAGAACAAAAGAGAAAAAGGGGCTGCCAAGAGCAGCAGCCCTGCTGTCATTGCAGCAGCTGCAAGTGCAACAATGAGAGCTGAGAGTTGAGTTTGAGTGAAGTGATCCTCCTCCTCCATGTATTTGTATTGTTTCCTTTCTCTATCTCTAATAATATGGACTCTCTCCTGTAGATGTAGGCGGTTTTGCCGAACCACGTTAAATATTGTGTCTCATTGTCCTTAGCCTCCTTTGGGCAACTATCAGAACACCACCGGTCTGCTCAAGGGGAGTCGAAATCCCCAACATATTGAACATAAGTTATTTTCATAAAAATAAGTAAAAAAATAAAGAATAATATTGAACAACAACTACTAGCCTCATGTAGATGTTAAAACGACCTTAAATGGTTACATTTAGCCGAACCTTTATAGAACTAGACTTGTAAAATATGCTAGTAAAATAAATAATAGAAAAAAGTTGATCCAATAATCAGATTAAAAGTAACATAAATAAAAATAACACTGGAAAGACAACAAGTGCAAACAACACAAAATTCTATTGAATATAGTCATCATACAAGAACATCATCAAATGCTGACTAGTCACAAACATGACGTGTCAGTTGTGAATGTTGACGCCATACTTATGTTATGATGATGTCATCATAATTCAGGTCGTATATATGGGTCAGGTTCGATCAACCCATTTGGGCGAAGAAAACATGTGGCTCACGTGAGGCCTCCCTCCTCGACGTGTGATGGTATATTCGACCAAGTTCCATGTTAGAATTTTGTGATGTGTTCACCATCATGCTTTTCTTAATATCCTCTAAATGATAGCATGTCCAAAATATCATTTAGATCATTTTTATTTTTGAGCATAGATCAAACACCAATATAAAATCATGTTCTGATACTAATTGTTGGAGAACTAATGGTGTTCATTATCAATGCTAGTTGGAAACTAAGCATGCATGACATAATATTTAATATACCTAATAATTTTTTATTTAATCGGAGGAAAAATATTGACTGAAAATATCTAAAAACAATTTTATAATAATCATTCAATCCTATTAATTAATATATCACATCACCATCCTATATCCCCAACTCTAAAAAAATATCTCTTTCTTTTATGAACACTAAAACCCTACACCTTGGATTTGCTTTATCTATTTCATATATATTTTTAATAGAAAATATGGCATTGATATCATATTAATTATCCTTTTATCTGAAGGTAGCTAGGCTCATATTAAAAAAAAATTTAATTTTTAGATGTAGGGTGTTTGTCAATAACGATTTATGTATACCCAATATTCAAGTGATGTTAATGATTTCTGCTATTAATTAAAGTAATTAATGATTTCTACTCTTAATTAAGAAGTAACTATTCGTATCTTGTTCATGCTAGACTTGATTTTTTTTTATTATCTCCATGCTGTAAGATGTGAAATGCGTGGGGGATAGAGATAGCTTCATTATATATGCTTTACTGGTTCCATGAAAGCTTGAAAATGCAAAGAAAAGAAAAGAAAGAACCATGAACTGTAAATTGTACGGAGATGAACTTTAAACAATTGAATATTGTTTGATAGATCAGTAGAAGTTATCCTTGCAGCTAGCAGATCTTGTGTTCCCATTTTGTGTTAAACAAGATTAAACAAGAAAAGAAAGAACCATGAACTTTAATTTGTACTCTCTCATCTTTTGAATTTTGATAAACAATTGAATATTGTTGGATAGATCAGTAGAAGTTATCCTTGCAGCTAGCAGATCTTGTGTTTCCATTTTGTGTTAGACAGACAGGCCGGGGATCACTCGATGTCACCTTTTACTTTCTTAAAGGGCTCAAGTATTTTTACTTAAAAAATATAAAATCTTTCTTACCAAATAACCTCGGAATTGCCGTGACTATAGATTAATGTAAACCCAATATCAAAGTTAAGTTATTGATTTCTGCTATTAATGACAAGTAATTAGGGGTATTTCCATTTTGTGTTAAACAGACAAGCCGATGAGAAGTAATTTGGGGGTGTCTAGGTGAGATAATAGTGTTGTTTTTAATTTAAAATATTTTTAATTTAAAAAAACATTGAAATAATATTTTTTAATTTTAAAAAAATTATTTTTCATATCAACATATTAAAATGATACGAAAATATTAAAAAATATTAATTTGAAGAAAAAAATTAAAAAAAAATTAATTTTTTTTAAAAATACTTTTAACACAAACAAAAATACCCTTTAACTTGTCAAGATTCAACAACAATATAAATAGTTTACTAGCTTCATGGAGCCAACCATTGGCATAATTCTGTAATATATATATATATATATATATATATATATATATATATATATATATATATATATATATTTCAGTGTGTTATCAAATATAAGGTGAAGATACATTGATATTTTAATTGCAATCTTTCTTACACTGTAAAACGTATGTGCAAGCTTGCATCGTACTATATATATACATATCCTTGTAAGAGTTTTCTTAAGGAGGGATGGGATGCTCCGTCTCCAACCCCCCTGCCTCAGCCACTGTCAGTTGACTAAGAGAAAGCATTAATAAATTTGTATCTGGAAATGATATATTGCTTATTATCAATTTGAATCACACGACTTCTTGAAAGAAGTGACAATCCATACAGTACAACAGTACATATATATGGCAAACCAATCCACACTGTTAATGGGGAAAACAGAAGGACGAAGAAAAAAAAACAGTTCTTATGCGTACGGTCAAGTTTTAAGGGTGTTATAGGGTGGCGTTTGAGCAGCTGCAGTTACCGAAACCTGGTTTCTCTTTTGTTTCTGCTAAGTAAGCTTGTATGGCACTTACTCCAAAGCCATAAATAAAAGAGTACTTGACCACTGCTGTAGAAATAGGATCCTTATATTGAAGGATCCATCTCTTGACACTGTTTCTATAATGCGATTCAACAGAACTTTTGACCTCATTGTAAGCAGAATGGTTGGGCGCCAGATTGGTTGTTATCTCTTTGAAGATTTGTGCTATCTGATCGTCACTTCCTATAGTGGTGCGGAGTATTCCCTTTGATCGCAGCTCCTTCACATCTTCAGGTTTATCAATCAGTGAACGCATAAAGCATACATACGAGGTGCACGTAGCAGAAAACCAACCAGCGCATGTTTCATAGGCTGCCAAGTTCAAAAGCAAGGGCTTGGTTTCTTCCTCTATGCTTAGTTGAGGAATGAGGAGTGCTCCACCGAGCAATGTATTTTTGAACTTGACATTAGTGAAAACACGCGTGTTGCTTGGCATAAAAGAAATTCCAACGTTCTTAAGCTCGTTGACAGAATAATACCGGTTCCAGCTTGTGATCTCCCGGTACAATCTTCTCCCTCGTCGATGATGTCTTTTTTTTTTTTGATCTCTGTTGCCGTATACGTACGTGAAATGAAAAAATCCGAGAAGATGATCGAAATCAGAGTCAATAGCCATGGATCCCGGGGATTTCGAACGTCTTGATATTAATTTTCTTGCCAATTCTGAAGGAAACTTGGATATCTTTTCCCAGCACGACTCTCTTTGAGGAGGTATTGCACCAGTGTCTTCGAAGAAATGTTCAATGTTTTTCATCAAACTTTTATCTTCACTTTCCGAACTCAGCTTCTTGGAAAATTGAAATAAAAATGTTTAGTTCAAATTTTTATGATGCATGCAAGTTATGAGCAGAATAATATGAATAATTTAATAAAAAAAAATTATTTTAGCATGTTCCTAAACTAAATACAAAAGAACTAAAATCGATGGCACAAAGTAGATATATTTTACTTACTTGTCGAGACGAAGACTTATCCTCCACAGCAATGTTATCCCCTTTCCCTTCATGTATCCTAAATTCATCAACAATTATAATTAATTTTATTGCTACGATTTTAACAAAGTAAAAAATTCTAGTTCATGTTCATGCTAAATCACATCTAGTTAAATTAAATATTAGCATGCTTATAACCAACTACCTCATCAATGAGATAAGAACTTGAAATGGGAGCTGGTTCTCTAGTAATAACAAGTCCCTTGTAACGGAAGCAACTTCTTCATTCCTCAGCTTCTGATTCTTAAGCTTGTCGGTGAGAAACTGGAGAATGAAGTAGCCATCAAGAAACATCATCTGGGTGAATTTCTCATCGTTGAACTGACGGGTTGACTCCTCTGCATAGCATTGCCTTGCATAGCTGACCAAATCTTTGACCTTGTTGTACATTTCTTCAGCTGCCCCGCTACTATCTTTGGCAAGCTGGCGGGCTATTTTAGTCTTGAGGCTCTGCATTTTCTCGAGTTCTTTTTTCCCATGGTGATAGGGACCGATGGAGACCACCTTTGGCTCATAGCAACCCATGTTCTCTTTTATTTCACGAAACTCCTCTGGAACCCTTGGAATATCTGGCCCCATCCGTTGGTCGGGATTTTCGTCATGTTCCCCACTTTCGGTCATCAAGAAGTGCAGCCCCGAATCAGTACTGAGGCTTGCACTATGCAAAGGACTATGTGAAGAGCTATGTGAAGGGCCCTCAATATTTAGTGCTATAGACATTGTTAGGACGTATACTCAATAATGATAAGCAAGTACCAGTTCTAGATGATGGACATCAACAGAGGGATAACATAGATAGTAAATAGAACTAATTAGTATTAATTTATACCAAGTGATTGATCGACCTAGCTTGAAAATGAAGTAGCTTTTAGTTTGGAGTAAGTATTTTAGCTTCCTTGGAAGTCGAGCTTAATTACTTTTAAGCCTATTTGAATTCTCGCTGTATAGTATTGTGCTGCACAATGATTTGATTGTTGCGGTTTGTTCATCGTGTTGTGTTGCTTTATGCCATGAAACAAAACAATCAATTTTATTATTGTAATATTTGAATTAAAATGACTAGGTTAAGCATATAAACTTATTATAAGATTTTTAGTTTATTGAACACGCTCTCGATGCAGTTTGGATATATAAAATAATAATTGAATGTAAAAGAAATAATATCTAGACTATTGAAAATATTTTAGCTTTGCCATAAAACTCGGTATACTAGTTAAAATCTAAAAAATCTTAACCTGAATATATTTTTAATTTAAGTTTTAAATTAAATTATATAAAAATTGTTTTATTATAACCTTCTTCAACAGGTAGATAAAAAAAATCAACTTAATACTAAAAAATAAGTTAAATAAAAACATGATATTAACAAAAAAAAAAAGAATTGGAAAAAAAATAAAATAAAAATAAAATAGTAAAAAAAACTCAAAGAAAATAAAAAATTTTATATTAAAGAATAGAATAAAAAAATAGGAAAAACAAATCATGGGCTTGGGAGGCCCACTGTCACAAAGAAGAAAATATTGCACCCAAGTATTCAACCGTGACCTTATCATTACATCAATGCATTAACCACTCAGCAACCACGTGAAACTTGAAATCAAATGATTAACAAATTATATTAATTTGATTTATTATTTATATGGACAATTAAACTTACCTCATGTCTTTTAGTTGTATTGACTAATTTATTAATTGTGCTCTTGTTGCGGTTTGGATTAAAAAAGTGAACATAAAAATATAATATTTAGATTGTTGAAATATTTTTGACATTTTTATAAAACTCTGTATAATGATTCAAACTTGAAAAATCATGATCCAACTATTTTCTTAGCTTAGGTTTAAATTAAATTGTATGGGAGTTTATCTTACGTGACTTTATTTGCTGGGTAGGTTTTAAAAAAAAATTCAATATTAAATGATAAAATTAAATAAAAAACTCATATTGAATGATGAAATTAAAAAAAAAAGTAAAAACAACCTAAAGAAAATTAAAGAAAAAACATATTAAAAAGTAAAATTAAAAAAAAAACCTACAAGATAAAAAAAATAAGAGAAGACTTTATTATATGATAATAAAATATGAAAATGGATTTACCATTAATCTAATATTAAAAAATTAAATTAAATCAAAACCTCATATTAAAAGACAGAATTGTAAAAAAAAGAAGTCATAAAACCCAAAGAAAATAAAACTTATATTAAAAAATAAATTTTTTTTTAAAAAAAAATAATTAAAAAAAAGGCCATAAAACCCGAATGGCCAATACAAAAACTAGGGTCTGTAAAAAAAAAAGAAAAAAAAGAGAGAGCATAGACACGTGAATGATAGGTGTGTGTGTGTGTGAGAGAGAGAGAGAGAGAGAGAGAGAGTTTGAGGTTGTCTATTCCTCAAAATTAATAAAACTCTCTCAAATCGTTCTTATTATACACAAATGTTAACCATTAAGCTATGATACGAAGCTGTTAATCAAATAATTAAAAAAAAATATTAACTTAATTTATTGTTTATAAGATTAGTTAAGCCGAGCCCATGTTTTTTAGTTGCAGTGATAATAATTAGTTAAAAAAAATATTAACTTAATTTATTGCAAAAGCGAATGCATTAATAAATTTGTATCTGGAAATGATATATTGCTTATTAATTATCAATTTGAATCACACGACTTCTTGAAAGAAATGACAATCCAAACAGTACAACAGTACATATATATGGCAAACCAATCCACACTGTTAATGGGGAAAACAAAAGGACGAAGAAAAAAAAACAGCTCTTATGTGTATGATCAAGTTTTAAGGGTGTTATAGGGTGGCGTTTGAGCAGCTGCAGTTGCCGAAACCTGGTTTCTCTTTTGTTTCTGCTAAGTAAGCTTGTATGGCACTTACTGCAATGCCATAAATAAAAGAGTACTTGACCACTGATCTAGAAAAAGGACCCTTATTTTCAATGATCCATCTCTTAACACTGCTTCTATAATGTGATTCAACAGAGCGTTTGACCTTCGTATAAGCAGTAGGGTTGGGCGCCAGATTGGTTGTTATCTCTTTGAAGATTTGTGCTATCCGATCGTCACTTCCTATAGTGGTGCGGAGTATTCCCTTTGATCGCAGCTCCTTCACATCTTCAGGTTTATCAATCAGTGAACGCATAAGGCATACATACGAAGTGCACCTAGCATAATACCAACCAGCGCATGTTTCGTAGGCTGCCAAGTTCAAAAGCAAGGGCTTGGTTTCTTCCTCTATGCTTAGTGGAGGAATGCTGATGTAGAACAAGTAGCGGAAGCATACATGCTCAAGAGGGATCACCCGAAATTCAAAGGCAACTGAATTCCGGCAGCCGGGGCGTCGAAGTCGGAATGCCGCGAAACTCACCGAGTCAATGCGTTTCACCGTTTGCGGAGGAAGTCAAATCGTCATATTTTTTTAATTTTTGGAAAGTTTTGTTTAGGCCATAACTTTTGATTTCCGAGTCCGAATTAACTTTCGTCAATTCCTGTTTGCTCAGTATTCATAGACCTTTCATATTCTGCATTTATCTCAAATTTGCCATTTATGGTAAATTTAATGCTTTATGTCGTTTCCTTATCCGTCATGGGTTAGGTTAGGGTTTTGCTTTAAATACCATTGTAAGGCCTCTGACTAAGGCGGCTATTGATTTTTGGAATAAACAAACCTTGAGTTTTCTGAGAGTTTCTCTCGTTATAAACCATTTACAAAATATTGACGTTGGTCGTATTCATTTACTGTTTTCTGCTGCGTCAAATGCAGAGTGCTCCACCGAGCAATGTATTTTTGAACTTGACATCGGTGAAAACACGGGTGTTGCTTGGCATAAAAGAAATTCCAACGTTCTTAAGCTCGTTGACAGAATAATACCGGTTCCAGCTTGTGATCTCCCCGTACCTTCTTCCCCCTCGTTCACGTTCTACTTCTTCGCCGACGTATACGAACTTCCAATAAAAAAAAATCGAGAAGATGATAGTAGAAATCTAAACCATTGGCAGCACCCATGGATCTTGATATTAATTTTCTTGGCAATTCTGAAAGAAAATTGGATATCATTTCCCAGCACGACTCTGTTTGAGGAGGTATTGCATGAATGTCTTCGAAGAAACGTACAAAGATTTTCATCAAATCTTGATCTTCACTTTCCGAACTCGGCTTCTAGGAAAATTGAAATAAAAATGTTTAGTTCAAATTTTTATGATGCATGCAAGTTATGAGCAGAATAATATAAATAATTTAACAAAAAAATTAATTAATATAGCATGTTCCTAAACTAAATACAAAAGAACTAAAATCGATGGCACAAAGTAGATATGTTTTACTTTCTTGTCGGGACGAACACTTATCCTTCCAAGCAATGTGATCCGCTTTGCTTTTATATATCCTAAGTTCATCAACAATTATATATAATTTTATTGCTAAGATTTAAACAAAGTAAAAATTCTAGTTCATGTTCATGCTAAATCACATGTAGTTAAATTAAACATTAGCATACTTGTAACCAACAACCTCATCAATGGGATAAGAACTCGAAAGGGGAGTTGGTTCTCTAGTAAGAACAAGTCCCTTCTAACCGAAGCAAATTCTTCCTTCCTCAGGTTCTGTTTCTCAAGCTTGTCGGAGACAACCTGGAGAATGAAATAGCCATCAAGAAACATCATCTGGGTGAATTTCTCATCGTTGAACTGACATGTTGACTCCTCTGCATAGCATTTCCTTGCATCGCTGACCAATTCTTTGACCTTGCTGTACATTTCTTCAGCAGTCACTCTACTATCTTTGACAAACCGGCCGGCCATTTCAGCCTCGAGCTTCTCCATTTCCTTGAGTTCTTTTTTCCCATGGTGATAGGGACCGATGGAGACAACCAGTGGCTCATAGCAATCCGTGTTCTCTTTCATTTTGCGAAACTCTGATGGAACCCTTGGAACCTCTAGCTCATTCACTTGGTTGGAATTCCCGGCCCTACTTTCGGTCATCAAGGATTGCAGCCACGCATGATCAGTACAGCAGCTTGTACTATGCGAAGAAGGACTATGTTTTTTTTTTGAAAGATAGGTATATTATTTAAACACCAAAGTCTGGCGGGAGTAAAACAGAAACTTCACAATATCTTACTATGGTAAAAAGCCATATATAGGATAAAGCGCAGTCCAAGTGAAACAAAAGCAAAGGAAACAATATAATATCCATCCGAATGAGATCAAAACTAAACATTCCTCTACAAAACAAAAACAAAAGGAACTCAAAGACATAATGGCAAAAGACGCAAGAGTAAAGCCACAGAAAAATGGAGGAGTCAAAGCCAGGCAACAAATTCACTTGATCTTTGCACTCCTTGTTTAGCCATGCAATCTGCCATGCAATTACTTTCACGAAAGATATGGGAGAAGGTGATTGAACCAAAATATGCTTTCAGCCTATTAGCAGAGGAGAACAGATTATGATGCTTCCAGGGACGGCTGTGAGGCTTATTCATCCAGCTAATAGCATTGACAGAGTCAGATTCTATGATGAGATGTTGATGGTGGAAGAGACAATTAGATGCTGATAGTTTAATGGCTTTGACAATAGCCCTCAGCTCAGCAATATTTGAGTCTAAAATACCAACTGGAATAGAGAACACACCGAGAAGATGGCCATGGTGATTTCGCAACACACCACCTATTCCAGAGGGGCCTGACTTACCAAGAGACGAGCCATCCACGTTCCATTTGAGGCTATTAATCATAGGAGGAGACCACATATTATTAATCCTGAAAAAGTGGGCATTGGACCACCGAAGTAAGCCATATGCCGATCTGATCAGATCTGTAGGGGAGTATGGGAAATCAGAATGGATAGCTTTTAGCCATAGACATAGACGGGTGATAATAAGAAAGAATATTGAATCATAGTCAGGTGTCTTCTATTGGAAGATCAGATCATTTCGAAGGAGCCAAAGATACCATGCCACTGAGAAGAACAACATCAGCCACGCCTTCCTCTGAAAATGACCATGCACCATGGAAGTCCATTGAGACCACAAATCTGAGAAGCGCTTTGGGCAACACCAAACTAAACCCCACCACTTAATGATTTTGGACCAAATAAGCCAATGCTTATGGCAGTGTAGCAGGATATGGTCCACCTATTCTGCCTCCACTAGGCAGATAGGGCAATTTGATTCCGAGCTACCCAATATACCTCTTCGAACCAACATACATCGGGTGTTGATTCTGTTAATGATAGCCATCCAGCAGAAGATCTCTACCTTAGGAGGGACAATACCTTTCCAAATTCCAGCAAACGAGAAGGCATTGTTTGTGGAAGGCTTTGGGCTTAACAATCCACAGAGAGATTTAACTGAAAATCTTCCTGAATTGTTGTCCTTCCAAATTAGTCTATCCTCTCCATCTTTGTCCATGTGTACTGTCGATAGGATTGCATAAAGTTGATCGAGCAAGCCAATGTTGCGTCCTCGTAGTGGACATATCCAGGAAAAAACCCAAATCCACTCATACCCTTCCCACATTCCCATCTTAGCAATGCTGGCAGCTTTGTCATTGGATAATTAGAAAAGAGTAGGGAAGTGCTCTGCTAAACAGTGGTTATTAAGCCAGCAGTCAAGCCAAAACATAGTCTTCTTGCCATTTCCGATAAGAACCAGAGACTGCTCATTCACAATATCCTGCAGCTTATTATTTCTCACACAATGATTGACAATCCGGGACCATGTAGTTGCAGCTCCTGGAATAGGAGCTTGCAGCAGCAGCTTAGAGCAATTGGTGATGTGGATGCTTTTGATCACATCCTTCCACATACTTGATTCCTCCAACCCAAACCTCCATAACCATTTAAATAGCAGAGCTGTGTTTTTGTCCCTTAAGGAACCAATCCCAAGACCACCCGCTTGTTTTGGAAGAGAAACAGTGGCCCAGCTGACATTGCATATTTTGTGCCTTTCCTCATTTCCAGACCAGAGGAAGGATCGAAGTTTCTAATCAATCATGGAGGCTACCGAAGTAGGCATGGGGAACATAGATAGGTAGTAGATGGGGAGATTGCTGAGCACAGATTTAATCAAGCACAAACGGCCCCCAATAGATAAGAGCCTGCATTTCCATGAAGCCAACCGACAACTGATATTACGTAAAATAGGATTCCACATTGTAGCTCTGCCCAAGTTTCCACCGATGGGGAGCCCAAGATACATGAGAGGCAGCTGATCCTGCTTGCATTTGAGAAGCTGAGCCGTGAAGTTACATGTATGAGCTGCTACACCCACACCCACAATCCTGCTTTTATAAAAATTGACCTTTAGCCCCGAGACAAGTTCAAAGCATCATAGGATACGTTTAATGTTCTGCATGCTATGTAAAGAGTCTGAACTGAATATAAGGGTGTGTCCGCAAACTGTAAGTGAGATATGACAAGCCCAGTATTGCCGATGTTTATACCCGAAGTCAAACCCAAATCACAGCCACGCTGCAACATACAACTCAACCCCTGGACTGCAATGTTGAAGAGAAACGGAGAGAGAGGGTCTCCTTGGCGTAGGCCTTTTGCTAAGCAGAATTCCTCCGTGGGAGACCCATTAACAAGCACAGACATTTTAGCTGTTGATATGCATTGCATAATCCACCCTCGCCATCTACTGCCAAAACCCATACTAGCCATGATTTCATTAATATATTCCCATAACACCGAATCAAAGGCTTTATGAAAATCTAATTTGAAGAGATAAGCTTTACCCTTTTTCTTCTTAATGAAAGAAAGGACCTCATTTGCAATCAAGACATTGTCTAAAATTTGCCTCCCTTTGATGAAAGCATTTTGATGATGAGAGATGACCTCTGGCATAACATGTTTCAACCTGGTTGCTAGGATCTTGGAGAAGATCTTGTATAGGCTGCCCACCAAACTAATAGGTCTGAAATCTGATAGCTTGTTAGCACCTTTAATCTTCGGAATAAAGGTAACAAAGGTGCTATTGATACCTGTAGGAAAGAGATCAGTCCGATAGAATTCATCAACCATCTGGATAATGTCCTCACCTATAATGTTCCATGCTTTCTTGATGAAAAGGAAGTTAATACCATCAGGACCTGGAGCTTTATTTCCATCACAATCCCACACAGCTGCTTTAATATCTTCTGCAGAAAATGGCAATTCAAGAGCAGCCGAGGATGAAGGCTTCAGCCTTGAAAATTCCAGGTTTGAACATGAAGCTCTAGGTCTGTTCTGGTGGGAGTATAGGTTGCGGAAAAAGTGAAAGACAGCTAGCTTCACATCGATTGGTTTAGATAGGATCTGTCCATCAACCTCTAGACATGCAAGCTGATTCTTTTTCTGTCTTGTTGTTGCAGCTAAATGAAAGAATCGTGTATTTTTATCTCCAAGCTTACACCACTGAATTCTTGACTTTTGATGCCAGGCAGACTCTTAAGCTCTGTATAGGATTTTGAGCCGGGAGGCAATGGAATTACTTCGAATCAGTTCATCAGCAGTCAAGACCCTGCACTCATTTTGACGATCCATTGAGTCAGCTTCAAGTTCCAATTCTTCAATTCTGTTATTCATGCTTCCCATGGTAGCTTTACTCCACTGCCGACATCTCTCTTTCAACAGCTTTAGAGCTGGGACCATTTTCCTTGTGCCAGATTTTGAAACCATGATTGAGCTCCAAAAGCTCTGAATCATACTCCTGAAATCAGATGCAAGCCACTAGTAATTCATGAAGCGAAAAGGTTTAGGGCCCGAATTTGTAGAGTCTAGCAACAGATGCAGGGGCCTATGATCAGATGAATATTTTGAGAGACCGAATAAGGTAGAAGATGGGAGAGCCTGCAACCAATCCTCCGATACAAATATTCTATCAATGCGGCTCGCCGCATTACCTCGAGACCATGTAAATTTTCTCCCATTTAAGGGGAGCTCCATAAGATTACAACCATCAATGTAATTTTTAAATCTTGTCATGGATGATGTTATTTGTGGGCCGCCTTTCCTATCCGACGGGAATAAGATTTCATTAAAATCACCTGCAAGACACCACGGCTTGCTAACACTATCCCTGAATGTAACAAGATAAGTCCACAACTCATTCTTCAGGTTCCCACCATTCGGAGCATATACAAAAGAGACTACGCAATCTAGATTGGACCGAGTGAAGGTGCCTTCAAAATGCAAAATACGGCCATTCATAGCAACAGAACAGCTAGAGACACAAAAAAGATCCGGATTCCATATACATAAGATCCCCCCGAAAGGCCCAACGAGGGAATTGCATACCAAGCCCTAGGATGACGACCCCATATAGCAGTAATAGTGAAATCATTCAAAGTTTCCAATTTTATTTCCAAAATACCCAGGATATGAAGATCAAATTTTCTACCAAGATTCCTCAAACATCTCTTTTTTTCTCTACCCCCTAAGCCACACACATTCCATACAATTATACTACCCATATAAGTGATTACAGAGACCATACCTTCAGACTATTTACGGAAGCAAATCACAGCTTCTTCCTTAGGATCCACTCTTTCTACTCTCGGTCAAGGAATCCCTGCAGTGTCTAAGTCATGAGTGTGCTATAGTCATGCCCTTGGAGAATAGCTTGTCCAACTTCCCAGCAAGCAGTGGCTTCGGCCCTGTTATCAGAAGTTGTAGGCTCATTTGCTTCATCACCAGCATTGGTGTCAGGTCTGTATCTTGAACTACTTGCCTCATCCTCACCAATCAATTCCTTACCAGCTTTGATAATAGCATTTCTATTCTTTATCCCATTATCAGAAACTGAGTATTCATCAATTACGGTCTCTGATTGCTTACCCCTTTGTTTTCCCATTTGACGTGATTTCCTCCTCCTAAGATATTGTGAGCTGCGTGTGAGCTTCTTTGCTTTTTTTCTGTGGGATTTCCTGATTCCTACTGCCAGAGCACTAAGCTCATATGGATCAGCAATAGGAGTGATGAATGTTGTAAAAGATGGCCCAATGCTCATTGATTTCTGCTTTTTCTTACGGCATATCTTCTTTAGGAGTCCACTGTCGCAATCTATATGTTGATCCAGCCCATCCTTAGTAGTAAAGCAAGAAACTTGTTGCGTAGTCACCTCTCTGCATACAACTGAATCAACCTCGACATATACGTAAGGTACCAAGGCTAACTGGTTATCGCCTTCGTACGTACTCTCATCAGATAAAACTGCATGTTTGCAAATTTCAGTAATTTCTGGGTAGAGGTACCACGGTGAAACTTCAGACGCGGTGAATGTGCTGGCAATTTGAGTTTGGGTGCCTAACAAACCAGTGAATTCAGATTCAAATTCGGGTCGTTGTTTTGTCTCTTTGTGAGTCGTTGCTGCTCTATTAGTTTCCTCAAAAAAATCATCTTCATCGTCATCGGATAGCACATATGTTGAACACAATGATCCATGGAGTGTTTGACTGTTGTGAGAGAGGGGATAAACTCACCTTTGATTTCTTTCAAACTGACCTCAACCTGCACCCCATCGAGCTGGAGCAACACTTGATCATGTAAAGGTTCTAGCTTTGTGGTTCGAATAAGAACCCTAATACCTGATATGGACCCCTGACTAACACAGGAAGTGTCGTAACCTACAATATTTCCCCAGTTCTGAAGCAAAATATTGATACAGTTTCTGTTCCACCCTTCCATTGGCAAACCAAATATAGAGATCCAAGCAAATCTATCATATGCTCTAGTCCTTGTTTCCCACTGTCTGAGATTGTTGAATAGAGAGTGTAGCACAGATACTTTATTCCTTTGTTCTTGCACTGAGGCTAACTGGTCCACATAGGTAATAATCACCTGGCTAGCTCCCAAAAAACGAAAGCTCACAGCTTTGACACTTGATTTTAAAACCGTTGCCTCCAATGTTGCCCACATCAACATTTGGCAAGATATTTCCCACTAAGCTCCTATGCAACCATTCCTTATCCTCATCCGTGGAGTTGTTCTGTATCATTCTCCTCGTCTTTGTGACCATTTGTTGTGGTTTGGATGAGAGTACCTCAGCATTGGATCTGTTATCTCTGAACATAAGTTTGGGTTGATAATGTGATGCAGGTTTGGATAAGGGTTTGAGAGGTGATGTTGGCAGGGGAGGTTTAGAGAATTGTAGCTTAGCTGGGTTCACTCTCAACTTATAGGAATCAAACCAAATGTTACTGGCTTGGTCACAAAGATCAGACATAGGTAAGGGCGATAGTATTTCCACAAAACCAAAACGTCGGCCAAGAACTGTTTTTCGTTTGGATAAAAACAGTTTGACAACCCGGCCAAACTTCCCAAAA
The DNA here is from genome assembly GCA_007827005.2 of Populus simonii. Lineage (NCBI taxonomy): Eukaryota > Viridiplantae > Streptophyta > Magnoliopsida > Malpighiales > Salicaceae > Populus > Populus simonii. The sequence continues at coordinate 178,276 of CM017478.2, forward strand.
GTGTTTTTCAGGTCTTGATATTCCACCCACAAAGGGGAATCTCTCAAAGAACAACTTAAGCTGGGCTGTACCAGTAGGGGTATTGACAAAAGATGTCGGGCTAAAAGGTTTTGTGGGGTCAGATGGAAGGACAGGGAAGGCCGTCTGGTTTGAAGGAAAAGTTACAGGATAATCTGTTGGATTTAGATAAGGAGGTGTTGTTTCGAGTGGTGGAGGTAGGGTCTGAAGATGTTGGTAAGGGGTTTTGTGGAGGTGTAAGATTGATGATGCGATGATGGGGGGTGGTTTTTGGTGAAGGGTGCAGAAGATGCAGAGGGTGTCATTTTGGGAGAATTAGATCGTTTCTACTAAATCAATTTTTACTCTGCACACATTCAATCGGTGTTGATGAGGTAGATCTGGGGGTGAAGGTAAAAGTTTGAAGGTAGATCTGTGGATATTGTACCAGATCATTGGACAAGCTGTGCCTCATACCCTTCTTGATCTGCTGATACGATGATACACAAAATCTGCATTTTCAGGTCTTTTTGTTCTCTCTCGCTCCCCTGTTCCTCTCTGGCTCTTCCCTATCTCTTTTTGTCTTTTATCTCTCTCTCTCTCTCTACTAGTTGTGTATCGATGGCTAGTGAAGACTACGGCTGAGGAGAGAGTGGTTGCTCTTGTTGATGCTTGCTCATGATGCAGTACAGAGAAGATCGCCACAAATTGGGCATTATCTAGTAACAGCTGCTTCGTTAAATCCTTGCTCCGGCATGATGTCTCAGACGTCCCTTGGCTGTTTTGAGAGAAAGCGAATCAACAGAGGGTCATCTTCTGCCGGATCCGGTAACGCATATTGAACCTGGATCTCCGTCTGGATCTCCGTCTGTGATGAGATCTAATTGTTCTTTGGCTTTCTCGTCCTTTTAGGTGTGGGCTTTTTTAGAACAGCACAGTTTTCCCATTATGATGTCTTGAGTATTTAATAATGGTGAATGATTTTGACAGTTCCTAGGTTCGTTGTTCTCTGCTGGTTGCAGATCTGGCCGTCGGTTCTCGGTTGGAAGTGGGCTGCTTATGTGGGCGCCGCTGGAGGTGATTGCTGGAGGTGGATCGGCTTCTGTCCGTCACTGTTGAGGGAGAGGCTGGTTGAAGGGAGAAGAAGAGCCAGCTCCGAATGGATTTGAGTCCAGGATATCAACTTAGGAGCAAATCCTTTGCTAGAAAATTTTTTGTCCTTCACTAGCTGTTTGATTTCAGAAAGCCCATTATGATCACACATTCCCGTTGAATGTGTGCAGAGTAAAAATTGATTTAGTAGAAACGATCTAATTCTATCAAAATGACACCATCTGCATCTTCTGCACCCTTCACCAAAAACCACCCTCCCATCATCGCATCATCAATCTTACACCTCCACAAAACCCCTTACCAACATCTTCAGACCCTACCTCCACCACCCGAAACAACATCTCCTTACCTAAATCCAACAGATTATCCTGTAACTTTTCCTTCAAACCAGACCGCCTTCCCTGTCCTTCCATCTGACCCCACAAAACCTTTTAGCCCGACATCTTTTGTCAATACCCCTATTGGTACAGCCCAGCTTAAGTTGTTCTTTGAGAGATTCCCCTCGTGGAGGACTATGTGAAGGACTAAGTGAAGGGCCCTCAATATTTAGTGCTATAGACATTGTTAGTACGTATACTCACTAATGATAAGCAAGTACCAGTTCTAGATGATGCACATCAACAGAGGGATAACATATATTAAATAGAACTAATTCATATTAATTTATACGAAGTGATTGATCGACCTAGCTTGAAAATGAAGTTGCTTTTAGTTTGGAACAAGTATTTTAGCTTACTTGGAAGTCGAGCTTAATTACTTTGAGCCTATTTGAATTCTCGTTGTACAGTATTGTGCTGCACAATGATTTGATTGTCCCTGTTTGTTCATCGTGTTATGTTGCTTTATGCCATGAAACAAAACAATCAATTTATTGTGTCATGAATAAATATATTATTGTAATATTTGAATTAACATATGCTCCTTTCTTTTATTTTATTTTTTATAAGGGGTAGATAATATATTTATTTAAAGAGAGAGAAAGAAAGGTTGTCTATTTCCTCAAAATTAATAAAATTCTCCCTCATCGCTCTTATATACACAAATGTTAACCATTGAGCTATGATATGAAGTAATTAAGAAGTTGTTAATCAAACAATTGAAAAAATATATTAACTTAATTATTGTTTATATGATTAGTTAAATTGAGCCCAAGTTTTTAGTTGTAGTGATAATAATTAGTAAGAAAAATGGCATTATTATTATTTAAATTTTAAATTTCATAATAATTTAATGTAATTCTTATACTTGTATCTATTTTGGTTGTTTATGGAATATGAATGCAAAAATATTACAGGTTTAGAAATGCAAGAAATGGAGAGGGAGCTTAACTAATTTGCCTTTTCAATATTAAAATTAATATCAGTTTCTGCCAAATAATTCTTATTTATTTCAATTTACATGTCATCTTCTTTTTTCTTCATGAATTTCCACGTCATCTAAATCAGTCGTGTTTTAATACCATTATGGAAAAAATGATCTTTGTTTTAAAAAATAAGTTTGCAACTATGTACCCGGTTTAAGGAATTAAGATTTAAAAATCACACTAATTGGAAAAAAAAATCTAGACCTAGTATTTTAGAATTTATCTAACCAAATAACCTCAGAAAGGATCCAAATATTATATAAATGAAGTTTGTCAATGATTCATGTAAATCATAGTTGTCACATCAGGTCTAGAATTTAATTAATCCAATTTAAGGCTTGAGTTATTAAATTATCTTGTTAATATAAGTCTAACATTTTTTTCCAAAAAAATAATTTTTAAAAATTTTTAATTTAGCAAGCCAACAGTAATTGAACTGCAGGTCAACAATAATTTGAAATCAAACCTAACTTAAATCAAACTTTAAATTATTAGATTATTCTATCAATTCATAGTTTAATAACTATGAAGAAACCTAATATACAAGAAAAGTTAATGATTTCTGGTCTTTATTAAGAAGTAATTAGTTGTTTGAACTTTAATTTGTTCTCTCTGCCCTTTATAACTTTTGATATAATATTCGATAAAGAACAAGCTGTCTTCTTCTTTCTCTTCTTTTTTTAGCTAATATAGAAGTTATCCCTGCCACTTGCCATGTCTTTTCAATCTTGTGTTAGTTAAGCAAGATCAGACAGAATTTCTTTTCACCTTTTTAGAGAATCAACCAGCGTAATAAGCAACTGCATAAATATTAAAGATAAAAAGAAAGATTCATAAATGAGAGACGTCAAATCACATTCGAAACCTCTATGATTGTGTCTGTGCACTCGTCGTTATGAGTAAAGCCTTTTTTTTTAATGTAAAGCAGAATTTATTTCAAAGTTTATGATATATATTTTAGGATCAACTAAGAATTGAGTTCTTGCTTTTTTTTCATCTCAAATATTTTTCTAACAATTGTGGGACCAGTGGATACTTAAATCATGCCCGCTTGAAGTATAGTTCTGCAATCACACCCTTTGTTGTTTATGTTCAATGCTGAATAATTTCAACATGAAGTTGAGATTTTGGTTTTTATTAATGTTAGTGAATTCTCTATCTGAGTATGAACTGATTCTTACACGTCTTTTTTGTTATGTGGCATGCAGCGGTGTGATCGGCTTTGTCCTATTCTCAACAAAGGGCCCGCCTGTTGATTTCTTGAATCCTGTCAATCCTATCGAGAAGTTAGAAGGAGCTACCAAGCATAAAAGAGAACTCAAGTACTCTAATTCTGAGGTAATAGCTTCGTTTTAAAGTTTGAAATTCGAGTACATGTCATCTCCTCGCTTCTTCATATCTCTAATGCTCATAGGTTCATTAGGTGAATGTGATGGTTGCTGATGAACAATATCTTGAATTTTGTGCACTGTTGAATTGCTCCAATCTGGACTTGTCTTCATATCTCTAATGTTCATAGGTTCATTAGGTAGAAATGCTTCTTGCTTGGTCAAAATTCAACTTTATCTGCTCATGGTTTCATTTCACTACTGTGGTCTATTTCCTTTCAAATGATGGTTAAAAATGAAGACATGAGCACAGCTTTTTGCTGTAGCTGGATAAGAGATAAGCAGTACCTGTAAGAGTTGATTTCTCACGGCCAATTTGGGATTTGCAAAAACCCCATATTTTTATTTTTCTTATGTTGCATCATGGAAATGAGATTATGTCTTGGAATCTCTATTACATTGATGGTAACTGCATTTCATGGAGTTTCTCATCTTTAATACTAATTTCTCGACTGGGACTCCCATGGAGAAATTGAACTGTGTCGACTTAAAACTCGCGGAGCTGAATATTGTCTGTGATGCTTTCTGGACAGGTTCACTCAGCTGCCTTTGCATTGCCAAGATTTTTAAAGAGAGAGGTGAGCCTACTCCAAGACCTAGGAAGGTGAGCTTGCTCCATGATCCCCATCAAAAGGAGACCACACTCTGTTGTTATTTTATGGCTTTGGCCATTGGATTTTTATTATATCAGCCAGGTGTGAAGCTAGCTGGCACCAATTGGTGCATCTAAGTCAATAAAATGGGCACAAATTCGGTGTCACTTGTAGCACCAATTGGTGCCACTTGCCTTGCTCTTGTCTTTTGCAAGACAAAGGCAAGGATGCTTACCTATAAATAGACAGTGCATCCTTGCCATATATATCACACCAAAAGAGAGAAACAAGAGAGCAAGAAGAGAGAGTGAAGGAGAGTAATCCCACTAAGTTGTGAGGTATTTGTGATCAGATAGTAAGTGAGGTGTTTTCTCCTAGTAATAGAGAGATTTCAGTTGTTCTCCTATTAGTAGAGAGAGGTTGTAATTTCCACATTACTTAGTAAAATCCTTCTATACTTGCCCGTGGACGTAGCCAAATTGGGTGAACCACGTAAATTCTTGTGTGTCTAATTTCTCATTTTATCCTATTTTTTGCCTTTTATCTTGTCGGGTTTGCATGCCAGTATCCTAACACCAGGGACATTATAGGATGTTGAACATAAGTTACTGAACTCAGGTAATTAGACACTGCAGATTTATCCAAATTGTTTTAAATGGTTAAAATGCATATTTCCTCATGAATTTAAAATTATTCTGTCGAGATAATTGTATCAACGGAATCAGGTAACAAAGAAGAGGCAATTCTGGGCTTTTCAATTGCTAAAGATACTGACCAAAATTATAGGACATTATAGGATATTGAACATAAGTTATTTTCATAAAAATAAGTAGAAAAATAAAGAATAATATTGAACAACAACTACTAGCCTCATGTAGATGTTAAAACGACCTTAAATGGTTACATTTAGCCGAACCTTTATAGAACTAGACTTGTAAAATATGCTAGTAAAATAAATAATAGAAAAGAGTCGATCCAATGATCGGATTAAAAGTAACATGAATAAAAGTAACACTAGAAAGACAATAAGTACAAACAACACAAAACATTCTATTGAATAGAGTCATCATACAAGAACAACATGACATGTTAGTTGTGCATGTTGATGCCATATTTATGTTATGATGATGTCATCATAATTCAGGTTGCATATATGGGTCAGGATCGATCAACCCATTTGGGCGAATAAAACATGTGGCTCACATGAGGCCTCCCTCCTCGACATGTGATAGTATATGCGACCAAGTTCCATGTTAGAATTTTGTGTTGTGTTCACCAGCATGCTTTTTTTAATATCATTTACATGATAGTATGTCCAAAATATCATTTGGATCATTTTTATTTTTACGCAAAGACCAAACACCAATATAAAATCATGCTCTGATAATAATTGTTGGAGAACTAATGGTGTTCATTATCAATGCTAGTTGGAAATTAAGCACGCATGGCATGATATTTAATATTTAACATGATAAGTCATTCTTATCAAATATCTTTGAACTTTTTAGAATTAGATCTTAATTTTAATATAATTGTAGGTTGCCACGTTATCACGAGTTTGATATCAATCTTTATTAACTGCATTTTGATATATTTGGGTTAGCAGCACAAACACCCTGAAAGATTAATTGCAGAACGTTTAAACTAGGTTTCTAGCAGCCCTATTGGCCATTAGGAAGTCCACTGAAGGTGGATAGTAATTCTTTCTACAAGATCTACATGATGCAGGTCTTCCTCCCCCATTTTGTAGAAATTGATACCAAATCCAAATCACAACTCTCGTGAAGATTTAAAGGATTATCAGGAAAGGAAAAAAAAAAAAAAAACTAACAGTTGTTTAGTTTTCTTTTGCTTCAGTTTTGAAAAAAAAAAAAAACTTGTTCCTCTTGAGCCATCATCTTAAGGTTATTTGGAATTGCATTACAAATAGCTTTTTTAAAAATTTAATTTTGTTATTTAAAATTATTTTTTATATATATTTTTAGTTTGTTTTAATGAGTTTATGTTAAAAATAATTTTTTAAAATTAAAAAATATTATTTTAATATATTTTTAAATAAAAAATATTTTAAAAATTAATTACTACTACATTTTTAAACACCTTCTAAAACAGCTGTTATGAAATTTTATTTTTCGTGAAGAGGGGCCAAATCTAGTTGTGTTGAGTCATATGAAGTTAACTTTTCAATTTTTTAAAATTAAAAAATATTATTTTAATATATTTTTAAATAAAAAATATTTTAAAAATTAATTACTACAACATTTTTAAACACCTTCTAAAACAGCAGTTATGAAATTTTATTTTTCGTGAAGAGGAGCCAAATCTAGTTGTGGTGAGTCATATGAAGTTGAATTTTTAATTTTTTTAGGTTTTTTAATGTTTTAAAAAATATTAAAATGTCTGGTAATAATTAATGCCCTACCTAATAATTATTATATAAAAAAAATATACCTAATAATTTCTTATTTAATCGGAGGAAAAATATTGACTGAAAATATCTAAAAACAATTTTATAATACTCATTCAATCCTATTAATTAATGTATCACATCATCATCCTATATCCCCAGCAACTCTAAAAAAAATCAATTTTATTAAGTTTTATCTCTTTCTTTTATGCACACTAATACCCTACACCTTGGATTTGCTTTATCTATTTCATATATTTTTTTAATAGAAAATATGGCATTGATATCATATTAATTATCCTTTTGTCTGAAGGTAGTAGGCTCATATTAAAAAAAAAAAATTAACTTTTAGATGTAGGGTGTTTGTCAATATCGATTTATCTACACCCAATATTTAAGTGATGTTAATGATTTCTGCTCATAATTAAGAAGTAACTCATCGTTTCTTGTTCAAGCTAGACTTGATTTTTTTTAATTTATTTTTTTTAGTTTAACGTAGGTGTCCGGGTCAGCTTGTGCGCACTTTGACTAATCCCACGGATCCTGAAGTTAACGACCATGTAAGCTTCCAGTAATTACCATATAAGCAACTATAAAATTCAAACCTGAAACTACTGAAAAAAATAAATATTTTAGTTTCAAGTTTTTATTACTAGATCACTGTCTAGACGGTAGACGGTGCCAAGTGATAAGATGTGAAATGCGTGGGGGGATAAAGATAGCTTCAATATATATGCTGTACTGGTCCATGAAAGCTTGAAAATGCAAAAGAGAAGAAAAGAAAGAACCATGAACTGTAAATTGTACGACTTCTTGAAAGTGCAAAAGCGAATGCATTAATAAATTTGTATCTGAAAATGATATTGCTTATTATCAATAATCACATGACTTCTTGAAAGAAATGACAATCCAAACAGTACAACAGTACATATATATATATGGCAAACCAATCCACACTGTTAATGGGGAAAACAAAAGGACGAAGAAAAAAAAACAGCTCTTATGTGTATGATCAAGTTTTAAGGGTGTTATAGGGTGGCGTTTGAGCAGCTGCAGTTACCGAAACCTGGTTTCTCTTTTGTTTCTGCTAAGTAAGCTTGTATGGCACTTACTGCAATGCCATAAATAAAAGAGTACTTGACCACTGCTCTAGAAAAAGGACCCTTATTTTCAAGGATCCATCTCTTGACACTGCTTCTATAATGCGATTCAACAGAGCGTTTGACCTCATTGTAAGCAGTAGGTTTGGGCACCAGATTGGTTGTTATCTCTTTGAAGATTTGTGCTATCTGATCGTCACTTCCTATAGTGGTGCGGAGTATTCCCTTTGATCGCAGCTCCTTCACATCTTCAGGTTTATCAATCAGTGAACGCATAAGGCATACATACGAAGTGCACCTACCATAATACCAACCAGCGCATGTTTCATAGGCTGCCAAGTTCAGAAGCAAGGACTTGGTTTCTTCCTCTATGCTTAGTGGAGGAATGCAGAGTGCTCCACCGAGCAATGTATTTTTGAACTTGACATCAGTGAAAACACGGGTGTTGCTTGGCATAAAAGAAATTCCAACGTTCTTAAGCTCGTTGACAGAATAATACCGGTTCCAGCTTGTGATCTCCCCGTACCTTCTTCTCTCTGGTAGATGTTGTCCTAATTTGCCGTATACGAACATGAAATAAAAAAATTCGAGAAGATGATCGTAAGGATCTAAACCAAAGGCAGTATCCTTGGATATTGGGGATTTCGAACTTAATTTTAATGCTCTTGGCAATTCTGAAAAAAAAAGGGATATTTTTTTCCTGAACAACTCTCTTTGAGGGGGTATTTCATGAATGTCTTTGGAGAAATTTTCAAGTATTTTCATCCAATTTTGATCTTCACTTTCCGGACTCGAACTCTGGAAAAAATGCAATAAAATTGTTTTGTTCAATTTTTTATGCGAGTACAATATATGATGCATGCAAGTTATGAGCAGAATAATATAAATAATTCAATAAAAAATTAATAAATTTAGAATGCTCCTAAACTAAACACGAAAGAACTAAAATAGATGGCAGAAAGAAGATTGTTTTACTTGTTTGGACGAAGAAGTATCCTCCACGGCAATGTGATCCCCTTTCCTTTTATATAACCTGAGTTCATCAACAATTATAATTTTAATGCTAAGATTACAACTTCAACAAAAGTAAAAATTGTAGTTCATGTTCATGCTAAATCACATCTAGTTAAATTAAACATTTGCATACTTGTAACCAACAACCTCATCAATGGGATAAGAACTCGAAAGGGGAGTTGGTTCTCTAGTAAGAACAAGTCCCTTCTAACCGAAGCAACTTCTTTCTTCCTCAGATTCTGTTGCTTAAGATTGTCGGAGACAACCTGGAGAATGAAATAGCCATCAAGAAACATCATCTGGGTGAATTTCTCGTCGTTGAACTGACGTGTTGACTCCTCTGCATAGCATTTCCTTGCATCGTTGACCAATTCTTTGACCTTGCTGTACATTTCTTCAGCAGTCACTCTACTATCTTTGACAAACCGGCCGGCCATTTCAGCCTTGAGCTTCTCCATTTCCTTGAGTTCTTTTTTCCCATGGTGATAGGGACCGATGGAGACAACCAGTGGCTCATAGCAATCCGTGTTCTCTTTCATTTTACGAAACTCTGATGGAACCCTTGGAAACTCTAGCTCATTCACTTTGTTGGAATTTCCGGCCCTACTTTCGGTCATCAAGGACTGCAGCCACACATGATCAGTACTGCAGCTTGTACTATGCGAAGGACTATGTGAAGGGCCCTCAATATTTAGTGCTATAGACATTGTTAGTACGTACACACCAATGACAAACGAGGATCTCTTCTAGATAATGCACCTCAACACAAGAATAGGATCTCTTAACTAGAACTAATTAATTTATAGTAATTTATACCAAGTGATTGATCGGTCTAGCTTGAAAGTGAAGTGGCTTTAGCTTGGAGCAAGTATTTTAGCTTACTTGGAAGTTGTGCTCTATTCCTTTGAGCCTATTTGAATTCACGTTGGACAGCATTGTGCTGCACAATGATTCGGTTAATGTTGTGGTCTGTTCAACGTGTTTTGTCGTGTTGCGTTGTGCCATGAAACAAAACAATCAAGTTATTGTGTTGCGAATAAATTTATTATTGTGATATTTGAATTAAAATGACTATAGATTTATAAGCATATAAACTTGTTATAAGATTTTTAGTAGCTTTAAAATAAATGGGATTATAATTTTAAATTTTAAATGTCATGTAGTGACTTAATCTATTTATTTTGATTCAGAATCCTATAAATATTAAATCATATGCCTATATAGTTCATATCATGAATAATATATTACTAGATAAAATATTATTCTTTATTCATAACAATTGTTCATATTTTTTAAATATATACGGATAAAAATTAAACACAAATCTATTTAAACATATTAAACAAAATTAGAGAAATTAAAAACAAGAAAACCATGTTAAATTTAAACCCCCCCCCCCCCCCCCACAATCCTTCTTATTATACAAAAATGTTAACCATTGAACTATGATATGAGGTTATTGATCAAATAATTAAAAAAATATATATTAACTTGATTCATTATTTATATGATTAATTGTGTTTACATTATTAATTAAACAGTTAAATTGAGCTAAGTTTTTTGGTTGAAGTGATAATAATTAGTAAAACAAAATGACATTATTATTTTAAATTTTATAGTAATTTAATATTATTCTTATACTTGTATTTATTTTGGCTGTTTATGGAATATGAATGCAAAAAAATTATAGGTTTAGAAATGAGAGGGAGCTTAATTTGCCTTTTCATTATTAAAATTAATATCAGTTTGTGCCAAATAATTCTTATTTATTTCAATTTACATGTCATCTTCTTTTTTCTTCATGAATTTCCACGTCATCTAAAATAAGCCGTGTTTTAATACCATTATGTTTGTTTTAGAAAATAAGCTTGTAACTACCCGGCCGGTTTAAGAAATTAAGATTTAAAAATTACACTAGTTCAAAAATAAAATCCAGAATTAATGTAGAACTTTTCTAACCAAATAACCTCAGAAATGATGTAAATATAGATGAAGTATGTTAATGATTTATGTAAATTATAGTTGTCACATTAGGTCTAGAATTTAATGATCCAATTTAAGACATGAGTTTAATATTTTTTTTCAAAAATAAAGTTTTAATTTTTTATTTTACCAAGCCAACGGTAATTGAACAGCAAGTCAACAATAATTTGAAATGAAACCAAACTTAAATCAAACTTTAAATTATTAGATTATTATATCAATTCATAGTTTAATAACTATGAGCTAGTAAACCTAAGATCCAAGAAAAGTTAATGATTTCTTGTCTTTATCAAGAAAAATCAAGGATTAAGCTGTTACTTCGCTAATAAAATTCATTTTCAAGATACGTGTTAATTATTAGTACCATCAAATGATCAAGTGTGTAAAGATTACAAAAATATAATAAATAAAGTTGATTTTCATGGAATAAAAAAAGTAGAAGAATGTTTTAAAAACAAAGTAAAGAGTTCATAAACGCGCCAAATTAAGCATGCACTCAATTCTTAGTTGATCCTACAATGTCATAAACTTTGAAATGAATTCTATGAAGAGGTGTATATATGAGTGTTTGATAGTGATTTTTATGTTTTTCAATGGAGGGTATTTCTCTGTTTTACACTTAAAAAACGAGTTTTACTCATAACGAGTACACAGACACAATCATAGAATCTTTCTCATTTATGAATCTTTCTTTTTATCTTTATTTATGCAGTTGCTTGTAACACTGGTAAGGGTGAAAAGAAATTCTGTCTGATCTTGCTCAACACAAAATTTAAAAGACATGATAAGTGGCAGGGATAGCCTCTATATCAGCTAGAAAAAGAAGGGAAAGAAGAAGACAGCTTGTTCTTCATCCATTAATATTCTATTTTGGAGGGCCATGCATGCATAACTTTATATATGTAATTAAGAAGTATTATTTTTCCATGCTGTAAGATGTGAAATGCGTGGGGGATAAAGATAGCTTCAATATATATGCTTTACTGGTTCCATGAAAGCTTGAAAATGCAAAAGCGAAGAAAAGAAAGAACCATGAACTTTAATTTGTACGGAGATGAACTTTAATCTCATCTTTCGAATTTTGATAAACAATTGAATATTGTTGGATAGATCAGTAGAAGTTATCCTTGCAGCTAGCAGATCTTGTGTTTCCATTTTGTGTTAAACAGACAGGCCGGGGATCAAACGTACGTAGAATCTTTCTTGCCAAATAACCTCGGAATTGTGTCTGTGTACTCGTTATGAGTAAAACATTTTTTTTAAGTGTAAAACAGAGAAATGTCCTCCATTGAAAAACATAAAAATCACTATCGAACACTCATATATACACCTCTTCATAGAATTCATTTCAAAGTTTATGACATTGAAGGATCAGCTAATGTTATAATTGGGATTGTATTTTATAATTGATTGATATTATTATGATTTTTTTTATTTTTTTTTTTGTGTTAGGAGAGTGGGAGTAAGGTGGCCAAAGCTACCCATTCCTTTTAACCCGTTTAAAAATTCAGCCCACAAAATGATTTTTTCGTTTGTATTCGTTTTGGTCTTTTATTGAAAATTTTACTTTGGTCTTTCTATTTTATCTCTTTACAAATACATCCTTATGTGAATTTTCTTTCCTTATATTTTACAATAAATATAATTTAGTATTTAAATTAAAAAAAAAAGTCAATTAAGTCCCTATGCGTCAAATCATAAGCTTAGTAAGAATAAGACAGGAACCATCTAGGTGGTGGCCCAGTGGTAAGAGCTTGGGACCAAGGGGTTTGCTCCGTCTGTGGTCTGATCAAGTTCGAGTCCTGTGGTTGCTCATATGATGGCCACTGGAGGCTTACATAGTCGTTAACTTCAGGGCCCGTGGGATTAGTCGAGGTGCGCGCAAGCTGACCCGGACACCCACGTTAATCAAAAAAAAAAAAAAGAATAAGACAGGCAATTTAAATGGAGTAATAAAATATGATTTAAGTGGGTTGAAATAAGTATTTCCGTATAGAGATCAAATTTCATATTTCTTACAATATCATACTATATCTTTTGTCTAAATTCCCTTTTTATTTTCCTAATTTTAACCTAAACAAATCGAGATAAAAATATAATTATTAAATTTAAAGACGTAGATGAAAAAAATCTCATATAATAGATATGATATTATATGAAACCAAAAAAACGTTAAACAACAATATATTATTAAATAAAAAAAAACTAAATCAAAGTAACGACACTTCAATTACCTAAAACAACAATTTAATCTTCATAAAATCAAACCTATCAATTTATCATCAAGGGAGCAGATCTTGGTTAACTAACATTAGATGAAGTTAACTTTCGGGTTTTTGAAGGCTTCTTAATGAAGTTAATCAAACATGTCAATTCTTTCAAAGAATATATAGCTTTTTGTTTTTGTATTTTAAAAATATTTTTAAAAAAATATTATTTTTTTTATTTTAAATTATTTTTTTGTATTTTCATATAATTTTAATATGTTGATGTCAAAAATTATTTTTAAAAAAATTATTTTAATATACTTTCAAGCAAAAAGTATTTTAAAAAATAATCACTACCACAATAACAAATTAAATTTTAAAATACTTTAGTAATATATAACATGGCAATGAAGTTTCGAGTATTTAACTTAACCCCAATGAGAATGTGTAGACTGTAAGATGTGACTTATATAAATGAGATGATAGGCTATTAAATATTTTAATAAATATTAATGTTAAAATTCTATTTGTTGATTTGAGAAGTAATTTTCTATTTAATAGGTAGTTTGTGTAATATATAAATATTAATGTGAATGTGTAACCCCAATCACATACGAATGTACGTTTTATTCCATAAAATTCCATAAACAACTCACGTAAAAAATAATTGAGGATTAAAAAAGAAACATAGTTTTCTTCTTTAAATTACATTCAGGATCTCAATGCATTTTTTAAATAATTATTTGAATGTGAAAATCATAATATTTTTAAGGTCATAAGCATTGCATTTTATGTTTGATTGTTCATATTTATAATTAGAAAAATTGCCAAAAGAAATCTACTTGATATTGATTTATGTAAACATAATATCATGTTAATGATTTCTGCTATTCGTTAAGAAATAATTAATAACTTTCTAGACTCTTTTTTTTTCTTTCCCTTTTATTTTTTTGGTAAAGTGTGAAATACGTGGAGGATATTAAAAGATAGCTTAAATTAATAGGCTTTAATGGTTACATAAAAAAATTAATATCATTAATTTCACTGCTACTATAATTATTAAAACATCATTATGTTACTATTATCATAATTATTATGAAAATATCACCACCATTAATGTTGTCATTATTAAAATATCATCCTCATTACCATCATCATAATCATCATCGAAATATCACTATCATTAAAGGGATGTTTGAGAATATAATAGCGATTGCGGTTCAAAATATCATTAAGGCCTAGTTTGTTTGCTGGAAAGTAGTTTTCTTTTGAAAAGTGAATTCTGAAAAAGTGAATTATTTTCTAATGTTTGGTAGTGTAATGGAAAATAAGTTGGAAAATATTTTCCAGTGTTTGGTCATGTTGTGGAAAATGAGCTGGAAAATAACTTATTAATGTTTTATTTTTCTAAAGTTTATTAAAATAATGAGGAACAAATCTTACAACTTAAAAAGTTGAATGAGAATGAAATTGAAAAAAAAATTCATAAATTATCTCAAATAAAATAAATAATAATCAAAATAATAGAGATCAAATCTAAAAAAATAAAAAAGATGAAGAAATTAAAATAATAATAATTAACATTTCATAAATTATTTCAAATAAAATAAGTAACAATTAAGGATCAAATTTGATAGATAAAAAATTTCAATAAAAAAATAATAAGGGAAAAACAAATAATAATTATAAAAATGAGGACCAAAGTTAATATAAAAATTAAATTTTAAGAGATGAAATTGAAAAATAAATATTCAAAATAAAAAAAATAATATATATATATATAGCAATCAAAAGTTTGAGGACCAAATTTGATATAATCAGCAAATAATATGACATTTCAAAATATCACTATCATTAAAGGAGTGTTTGGCAGTGTGGTAGCAGTTGCGGTTTAAAATATTTTTTGCTCGGAAATATATCAAAATAATATTTTTTTTATTTTTTAAAAATTATTTTTGACATCAGCATATCAAACGATCTAAAAACATAAAAAAAATAATTTTAAACAAAAAAATCAATTTTAAAAAAAATACGATTTCAACTGCGTTTCCAAACACTGCCATAAAATAGATACCACAACCAACATTTTTATCTAACTCTTTCACAACCATCACTTTCTTTAACATCATCATTAATTATTATCATTAACTTCACTAATACTATCATTATTATCTTTATATCCTTTGCAAATATGTTATTGCCATGCATGTTCTGGAATATTTGATTTTCTAAAAATAGAAAACAGTAAATGGTAACAAACAGACTATTAATTTTTTTTTTCTTTTTGTTTTAGATTATTAATTCCAAATTAATTATGAAATTTAAAACATGATTTGTCATGTCATGTTTTGAAATGCATACTATGCTATGTTCATAAAATCCGAACTATTTGAACATCCAACATTTGATTTTATGTTCAAAAAATCCTACTGGGAAAATTTCTGGATTTTCTAGATTGTTAATCGGGAGTTGTTTAGTAGGCGCGGGCGTGGCTCACCTCTAACAATATAATAAACTCAGTCCATTTTCTAAAAATGTTTTCAATTTGATCCCTACAATAGTGAAAACTAAAAGCTTATTCCATTTCTTGCCCTTGAAAAACATCTTGACATGTATTCTTCTGTCTATCTCTGTGATTAAGCTATGTTAGTTTGACCCTTTTTCATCAATTGACTAACTATTAACCACTAGGATGATGACATGTAACATCTTAATAATTATTTGAGAAACAAATCAATTAGTGATATTCTTAATAAAATAAAAAATAAGAAAAGGCTAGAATAAGTAATCTAGCATGCCTTTCCTTAACATAGTTCTGCATATTCAGACACCACTCTGCACTAATTCATTACATCCTGTTAGATTTCTCGGTTCTAAATTATGAACATAAATCAACTTAGGAAACAATTGAACACTTCCATATACAACATGATATACATATACATATACAGGCCTCGGAACACCCACTAACTGCAGCCATCTGCTAAAACATTGTGCCAAGCTCTTCTTTCTTGATTTTTTTTTTTTTTTATCTAATATTTTGCTGGAAAAAGTTGGTCTAGTTTCTACAAACAATCAAAAGCACAAATTATGAAAAGTAGCATACTTCCCGTCATTCATTCTTCAGCAGTAAAATCAGGCTCTGCTGGCTTCTGCAGCAGCATTGGTGGAACTCTATCCGGTACCCTTGACTTGCGATTGCCACCACGCCGTAGAGCACGCAAAGCGTTAGCAGCAAATCTGGAGGCATATATTGTGGCACCTAAACTTGGTGAGCTCACACTAGCCTTGGCTAATGCATCTTGCAGTCTATTTTCCTCTTGCCGAAGAGACTCTTCGAGCTTCTTTTTACTATAACGACGCCATGCAGCCTGTATAAAACAGGCTGCCCATGTCCTCCACTGCTGTGAGTAAAACCTGAAAGTGTGCCGGAGCTGCTTGCTGTGGAGCCGCCGGAATTGAGAAGCAACAAATTTCAAGTCATCGGCCATTAGAGCGAAGGCTTCAACTTCTGTAATGGTTTGAACTGTTCTAGTTGAGATAGGCAGATTAGATGAGGAGTGGGGATCTAAAGCCCATGTGAGAAGTTCCTCTCCACAAAAGTCACCAGCCTTGAGGTATTCAGAGTTGAAGAAGCCGGTTCTTCCACCATTGGTGGTCATGGTCAATAGCTTGCCCCGCATAACAAAGAGCATTTCATCAACCGGGTCACCCTCACGAACAACATAGCTCTCCTCTGTGTATAATGCTGGCTTAAGACGGTCACACATAGCATCTAGTAATTGTTCATCCATTTTTTCAAACATCGGCACCTGAGAATCACATCCCAAACAAGAGAAGAAATTAAACATCTAGCAGTTAACCAAGGATGCGACGAAATTTCAAGTTGCAAAGTAACTTCTGGCAGCCTTTCTTCTTTGTGGGTCGTGGAGTATGCATGCACAATAAAATGAGCAGGCATTAAGAGCTTAAACCTCTTCATATAACACTCATGGAAAAAAAAAAACTATAGAAAAATGAACCTTTCTCCAAAATGGGTGGTTTAGAGGATTCTCATGACATGACTACTCAAGTCATCTCCAATAAAAAATGCACTAAATAGTTCTCAAATGATAAATGCAGGTCAACTAGTCATATCAATAAATTGCTACCCAAAGATGTAATTTGAAAGAACATTTGCAGATAGAAAAGAACATTTGTAACCACAAGGAGATTAAGCAAACATTTGCAGGTAGTAGCAAGGGAAATATCAGTTAAATCACCATCAATATGTGCAACACCAGTGGAAATTACAAAAAGAGGAATAACTCACTCTCATGAGCAAAGCCAAGCAGAGGTGACGCTTAATGTCTCTTCTAAGGTCCTTGGGAAGATTATGGACAAGGGTCTCTTCATCAACACCTCTAGTTTCTTGCCATCTATATTGCTCATACCGCCTAATCCGCTCCTTTATATTATCTGGAAGCAAGCGGTGGGACATCCACTGCTCTGCATCTCGTCTTTTGATTCTCATTTCCTCCAATCTTGTAGTTGTGGATTGCAAATATGTCTGATTGAGAATAACTTCAGTTCATCAAAACACAAAAGATATGGGCATCGTGAAAATAAATGTCTCTCAACCATTTCATTAACAAATATCTCATGCTTGATCTGTAAACTAAACTATTTATGAACTTTCAGGAACCCATGTTCCTTGGATAGTCCAAAAATCAAGATGGTAACCCTTTGACAATGGTTAAGCAAACCAAGGAGCATGTCATTGGTGGTGATAATGAATAAGAATCCTACTTACTATTCTCAAAGCAGCATCACAGATGCTTGATCTTTTTTTTCAAAGAAAGAAAAATAAGAAAAACAAAGATGACAGAAAAGTTAAAAGGAAATAAATCCTAGCGCCTTCATATTGTACATATTGTTAATGAGAGATTCCACTAAAGATTAAGCTACCCTACCAATACCACCAGATGCAAACTATAAGGAAGGTCCTTTTAATTACTGATCAAAGAATGCTTGATCAGGTGTTTGTGGGACTCAATTTTGGAACCATGGCATGAAAGCATAAGATGCATGCTCCCAACAATAAAAATTTAATAAACTCCTGCTTGAAATTAGAAAAAGTTCTACTCTACTCTGCCGATATAACTGCATTACAAAGAGCTATAAAATAAAGATAATAATACCGACCTGCATATTTCCGATGAGAAATGAAAATAGCACCAAGCCGGAGATAGAAATGAAAACTGCAAAGCAGATTTCCCAAACATAGGTACTTGTTTGAAGATTTTGACCAAGAGAACTGCAAAAGACACACATGAGATATCAGAGAACCCTTTCAGTACCAATAGTTCATTACAGGACATGAATGCAGAGAGCATAAAAATATACAAGGAGTTGGACCGCCGCATAAAAAAAAAAGAAATGGACTGAAGAAGAGGACATAAAACCAAGATTCAAAGAGACAATCAAAACATCATTGGCGCGTGCATGCATGCACTGCGGGGGGAGGGGGGACACATAACCAAGATTCAAAAGCCCAAAATAACAAAATGGTGATCATAACTATTATATAGCAGAGACCTTTGCAGAACATAAACCACAATATTTTTACAAGGATGTTTACAAACTTGTAGGTTTCAGTACAACCATCTCATGAAAAAAGGACAGGACTGTTCTCACATACTCTCTCCAAAGAGTTCAGATAGAACATAATTGGGTAGTGGTCTTTTACCGAATGAGGTTCCGAACACTAATCACTTCATAATTTAGTGTTCAGCCTTTCCACCTTGATAGATGATGCATAAACCTGGTAATGTGAAAATAATTTAAATGACGGTTACCTCAGATTTTGCAGGCCCCACCAAAAACAGTAAAAGAACTTCTGTGGAAAATCCATGGACGACAAAACAACACCAGACTGAAGGGCATCAAGGAATATTCCAAAATTGAAGATTGTTTCGTTTGGTGTTTGTATCGGGCAATGATCATCCAGAAATGTGACGTCTCCAACAACACCTCTATCACAAAACAAAATTTCACGATTGCATCCAGAATTTTTCCCACAAGCTTTTCTCCAACAATTTGTTTCTCGTTCTATTGAGAACAAATACCAAAAGGCTCCAAGTACCTAAAATTTGAGCTAAACCAATTAGTAGTCTGAAAGTTATGCTTCAAGCCAGAAGATGCACTTCCAATCACAATCAAATTCTGACTCCGAAAAAGAAAAAAGAAAAGAGAGAGAGAGAGAGCTCTGGCATAATACAGCATGCTTAATCTAATCAGGTTTTAACCAGAAATGAATTCATGAAAGACAATTACAGAACTTTCAAAGTTGCAACCCTTTCCATAATCTTCTTCAGTTATCAATAGACCCAACATATCATTACGTGTTCAATAGAATGAGTCAAGCACCAAATCCACTTTATATATATATATGTGTGTGTGTGTGTGTGTGTGTGTGTGTGTGTGTGTGTGTGTGTGTGTGTGTGAGCACATGTCAAGAGCATACAAAACATTAAAATGCATGGAGTGTAGTTCACATGACACGATAAAGGACAAACTAATAAAACATCTGAGTAAGCAAATAGAAAAATGGTAGAATTTATTGAAATAATTGTACAACAAAAGATGAATATCATTATATATACCGGTAGACATAATTGATCAACCTTTTGATGCCACCTCAGTTTAAAATGCATTCCCTTAAAACTTTTATTGACATAATAGTGTTAAGGTAACGAGTGTTTATTAGGCCAGCTCATCCTTAGTTGATCCCAACATAAACTATCCTATGGATAGCTTATTCAACATATATATATATATATATATGAATGGCACATGCAGTAGATTTCTCATCTATTTTACTATAAATTAAACACAGATCAAGTAAGTCAAACTTACATGACTCGCAAGCATGTACAGAAACAGATTAAATGCAGCTCCAGCCCATGCAGTTTCGGTAAGGATGCCAGAAGTTGTAACTTCCTTATATAATGGATAGATTCGCACAAACCTTGGAACATACTGGAAGATAACAACAAATTTTAACAAGTTCTTTGTATTCAAATAACTTGAGCCGCCCATTTTCGGAATGATAATTAAAATCACCACCTGGAAATTGAGCAGTGAGTTAGAAGCCCACAAGTCACATCAAACTCTATAAATAACAATGCCAACTAAGCCAAGATATTAACCAGTAAAAGTTTCCCAAGAGCAAAAAAATTGAAAACTATGGTTCTTCAAGCAACTTGCTTGGATAAAATGCCAAATTTTAGTATTAGATACCAAAAGCATTTAGTTTTGCGAGATAAACCTATCCTCCCAGTTTCTGCCACATGGATAGCATATGTATATTCCCCATGGTACAAGGAGCATCTGATTGATTAAAAGGATAGGGCAAAGGAAAAGTGAAGAAAAACTTTGATGGTGGATGGAGAATTTCCATGGATGAACCCATGGATATCTCACATAACTCAAGTGACCCCAATTCACAGTTCAAGGTCCATTAATGAGGGTTATATACAGGCACAAAGTTCTTCCATGTTCACCTTAGGAAAACAAGTTTAAGTATCCATCACAAGTATAGAGGCCAAATGAAATATAGTCCTTTTTGTAAATACAGTGTCTGATAATGCAAACAGTATATAGGCAGGGAAAAGAAGTTCCTTTACCTGTGGGAGTGGAAGGACTGCAAGAATGTCAATTAAGAAATATGATGATAGATATCTCTTAGCTATTGCCCAAGTATCCTCGACCAAAACACCTCTTCCAAATACCCGAGAAGAAGGAGCGATGAATCCAGTGCGGAATTCGAAGATAATATGAAGTACATAAAAGATGTCTGTAAAAGAGCGCAAAACACTTGCTGTAATCTCCATCGTGTTGTCCAAAGAAAGACATTTCTTCTTATCATCAATCACAGGGACATAGAAAAACAAAGGATCCAGTGAAACAGCAATCACGCATGATAATACGAATATCTTGTTCCACCTTTGAAGGAAAGGCCCCTGTGGGTCAAGAATTTTCTGCCTGGAAGCAAACTCACTGTTGAATGAATGTGATTTTAATGATTTTGTAATCCTTCTAAAGCTTGCAGAACCAGATTCCAATCCTCTTTGAACCTTCTCCGAAACTGAGCTTATTGTTGTTCTAATTTTTCCTGGATACATCCCATTACTAGCAGAATACTGACCTTCAGTAGTTTTCTCTGATTTCCAATCTTGAAACCTGAACAACACGTTATCAACATAATGGTTTACCCTCACTCTAAACCATCCACTTAAATTGAACATCCAATATGCAACAAGCAATCACAGAAGCACGAAATGCAACACCAAAATTATATAACATCTCAAAACCACACCTGGATGTAAGCTATTAGATGCAAAAAAACAATAGCAACGATGATGGTTGGGGAGAAGAGAAAGGAAACTGCTAGTGACGTTGGCAGTTAAAAGTTGCTAATAACAAATTACAGAATAATAATTCATTCTTGTTAAACAATGCATAATAAGTGGAGATTCCAAAGTTGGTTCCAATATAACAACAAAACTTGGCAACGTAGTGACCATTAATGCTACAAAGGCATCCATGATGGAACAGTAATACAAAACTTCACTTTTAAAAGCAAGCAATCAGCACTCTCATTCTCTCCGCGTCCATGTGAAGCAGCAGTACAGATGATGCATCAATTATCATTTGCTTGCATGTCTAAGAAATGTAATTCTGAAATGTTACAATTGTTCCTTAAATTCCAGCATAAAAATGACATCAAAAGTAAATAAAACACAAAAGTTAACAAATATCTGCAATGTGGAAATGAACTAACCTCACAAACTTCTCTTGTGGTTGATTCATGACTCTGGCTTAATTTAAGTGGTAGTCCACAATAAAAAAATCAACCTTTAATCAAAAAATTAAATCCAAGAAACTTCTTCATATACTGCGCACTAATCTACTAAAATGCCAACCCCTGCAAGAAAAACAGTAAGTAAAAGCAAAAAAAAATTAAAAAAAAACTTGTATTAATGCATTCCTGTTCAACCCTACTCCAGCAAATGCAACCCTTTGCAGTTCATGAACATTTGGAATCATAATTTATAGAACCAATATCCCTAATAGTTAAAACTGACTGTTAAAACACAAAATGGATTATAAAACATTGGATAAAACAAACTCAGAAACCCTATCTTCACAGACTTGTTGAAAATTTTATAGACTGAAGGAAATGGTACGGTTAATCAAAGACTTTTTTTTTAGAATTACATAAAAGTGACACCTGGAGAGATTTTCCAAAGGACACACCCAATTGCAGATATGACAGCCATTAGACAGGCACACAACAAATATATACAATAAATGACCTTTGTTTTTGTGAAAGTTAAGTTTCATGGAAAAAGATTTTCCAAAATTAAACAGAAAACCAGAATCAGGACAACTTTAAAGTACTTGTTGCAAAATTCAAAAAAAAAAAGATAAGCAGAACTAAAATACCCCATAAGAGAATAAACTGAAACTCAACCAACAGGAGCAAAATTAAACTACATGTAAGAGAAAGACAAGATTTTTAAGGAAAAAGGGAGGGTTTTTTAGAGAGGGAAAGAGAGAATGGTACCTATAAAGAGGAAGAAATCCAAGTGATTGTTGTAAAACAAAAGGTTGGTTTTGTTTGTTAGTATCAAAGGAAGATAAAGAGACTTACTTTTTCTTAAATCATTCATGTGATTGAAGAAGGAAGGAAGGAAATTTCCTGGAAAATGTGTAAAGGTCCCTTCTTTGAGCGTTTCCTCTCCCTTACTGGTATGGTTTAGCTTAGTTTAGAGCATAGAGAGAGAAAGGAAGAGAAGTGAAATCCCAAAGAGAGTTGCTGTCGAGGGGGTGACTGGCTGAGGCAAGGGCCAAGAAGTCAAAGTAGTGCTAATGGGTCGCGCTTTCCTTCGATAACTGCAATGTTTCGAAATGGCCAGACTGCACTGATTGAACGACGATTGATCTAATGATATAATAACTTAAATTAGGCTTTTAAGTTTTTTATTGCTGAACCAACAAAAAGAGAGAGAAAAAAGAAGAAGAAGAATTTGAATGTTAAAACGTTGAACTTCAAATTTGCTCACAAAGTTGTCTCCAGTCTCAAAAAGATTTGTGTTTTACATATGAAAGGGAAAAAAAAAAATTAATCCCATTTCTTTCCTTTTTTAAAATTTTTAAATGAATTTGAGAATATTATTTCATAAATATGTGAGTAGATGTGATAAGTGCATCTTTGAAATTTCTTAAAAAATAATTAAATTCTAGCTTGGTCTAAAACATTTCATATTCTTTGAAAACAATTTATTTAAAAAAATGGGTATTTAAAAAAATCAGTAATTTTAATATAAATAAACAAGAGTGCCTTGAATTTCATTTTATGTTGTCTAGCAATTTCTTTCTTAATTACAATTACATAAGCAATTAGTTTTTATTTCATCTAAATACTCTTAGGGTGAGAGGGAAGGGGAAAGAAATTGAGTTATCATTTTATTTAACATTAAGGATGGATTGCCTCTCTCTCAATTTTTTTTTTTCAATTTTTTGTTAATCAAATAATTGCGTTGATGAATTTCATTGTTGTTATTTGTTCATAGCATTGTGATATTGTTTTTTTCACATAGTGTGTTTAGTATTATGACACAATATATTTTTAAAAAATATTCTTTAATTTAAAATATATTGAAATAATTTTTTTCTATAATTTTTTTATTTTTGATACAAATATATTAAAATTATCCAAAAAATAAAATATATGAATTTAATATTTTTCAATAAAAAATAATTTGAGAAGTATTTTAAAAACTAAGTTGACAATGTGATTAAATTATTTTATGAGATGATAAAGGATTGAGGTTTATTTACTTATTTTCCTTGATTTAAGAGGAGGCATAACTTTTTAAAAATATTTTTTTGTACAATTTCCATCGACTCTTCTTCATATTCTACCCAGTCAAGATGATGAATAGAGAAAGAATAGGATTTTCACTGTTAAAATTGACTCAAAAATCTATCAGATTTAAATTTTAATGAATCTCACCTGAAAATCATTTAGAAGATGATCTAATAGTAAGAGTTTGGAATTAAAAGATTTGTTTCCTCTATAATTTTAGATTTAAGCTATGTAATTGCTCATATGATAAGCACTAGAGGCTTACATAATCATTAATTTTAGAGCTTGTAGAATTAGTTAAAATACATACAAGTTGATCCGAACACCATATTAATAATAATAAAAAATCTCACCCGAAGAAGCAATTGAAATGGTCAACTGAAGATCAAGAGTTATAGGTAGAAGAAGAGGAGGGATTCTGTGTTCATAGCTGAGCTGACGCCATAAATATAATTGCTAGGAAAGAGCCACCAACTGTACTGGGTTTTTTTTTTAATCTTTTGTACACAAGTCAAAGCTACCGGTAGAGATTTGATTTCTTCTAACATAAAATATGTTGAGAAACAATAATAACCTATGACTTTTGCGTGAATGTCTGCCCCCTTGAATATCTACTATCTAGTGTTCAGGTAACGTTTACTGCTTCTTCTTTTTTTAAGAAAAATTATTTTAAATTTTATTTTATTTTTAATTGTTTTGATGAGTTAATGTTAAAAATTAAAAATTAAATAAAAAATATTATTTTAATATATTTTCAATTGAAAAATTCTTTAAAAAGCAATTTCTATCATTATTCTAAACACTCCTTGAGTATTTTATATTATATGAAATTGGACGAGAAACTTTAACTCTATTTAATATAGTAGTTTAATAGTGTTTTTGAAAAAAAATTATTTTTATTTTTATTTTAAACTAATTTTTTTATATTTTTTTATCGTTTTGATATGCTGATGTTAAAAATAAAATTTTAAAAATAAAAAAATTATTATCATTACATTTTTAAACTAAAAACACTTTAAAAAATATCTTTTATCATACTTCCAAACAACCCTTTATAACTCTTTTTGGGGCAGTTGTTTCTTAGCTATTTTTTATTCTGTTTTTGTTCAGTTGATAGTTAGAAAATATTCACTTAATTATCTAATGCAATGCCCTAAATCACATAGTTTAGAATATTGACCATTGCGTCTAATTACATGTGTTAGAGATTTCTTACAAATTGAACTAGAAATTCTGGATTTTACAAAAGTTAGGGGCAATGTTACTGGTGTTACAAGAAGATTTTCTAAATTGGACCAACTAAAGTGTTCACATTTTGTTAAAAAAAAATTATATTTAAAATAAGATTTAAGGGGTTAACTTGTGTAATTAAATTTGTTTTTTTATCATTAAAAAAAAAGCTGAATAAATTATCATGACTGAGAGATTTTGAACTAAAACACTTTGTTGCCCTTTATAGTATTGCCCCAAATTATTAGGGAAAAAAATCCAAATTAATAGTTGGAAGCTTATCTGGGAGTGTGGTTGCGGTTGCTTTTTAAAGTATTATTAACTCAGAAATGTATCAAAATAATATTTTTTTTATTTTTTAAAAAATTATTTTTGATATCAGCGCATCAAAATAATCTAAAAATACCAAAAAAATATTAATTTAAAGTAAAAAAATAAATAATAAATAATTTTTTAAAAAAATACAAAAACAAGTAGCTATAACACTGAAAACCATAACATAGCAATTAACAAAGTTTCAGTGCCAAACCGAAAGCAATGTGCCAAGTTGACCAACGCATATTCATCAGACCAGGAATACCTAAATGGAAATGGGCATAGCATGTGAAAAATAAAATAAAAACAGTGTGTGTGTTAACACGGCTAATAGCATGGTTGGTCCCGTTATACAATTGACCGCTGATGAATCGACATTTATCATCTTTTTGTTTGTGTACAACTATTTTTCAGAAATATTTAAGTTTATATATATATATATTATAGTTATTAAACCCAGCCCGGGGGTTGAACCGGCCAAGGGGTCGGGTCCCGGGTTTCATGGGTCAACTTAGGTCAACCCGAATTAACCCGGAAAAATGAAAAAAAATTAAAATTTTAATATTTCATATAAAAAAATCCATGTAAATATAGATTATACATATTATGAAGTTTAAAAAAATATTTTAAATTTTTTTTTATCCTACATTAAAAAAAACATAATTTTTTTCATGAGAACATAGAGTATATATATGAAAGGACTTCAAATCCCACATTGCAAAGATATTATGTTGTCCTTTTAAATTGAAGTATTTAAACCAAAAAGTTTCTTATCCCACATCGAAAAAACATGATTTTTTTCTTGGGAACATAGAGTATATATACTAATGGGTTTCAAATCCCACATCGAAAAAACATAACTTTTTTTCATGGGAACATAGAGTATATATATGAAAGGGCTTTAAATCCTACATTGAAAAGATACTATGTTGTCCTTTTAAATTGAAGTATTTAAACCAAAAGGCTTTTTATCCCACATCGAAAAAACATGATTTTTTTCTTGGGAACACAGAGTATATATACTAATGGGTTTCAAATCCCACATCGAAAAAACATAACTTTTTTCATGGAAACATAGAGTATATATATGTAAGGGCTTCAAATCCTACATTGAAAAGATACTATGTTATCCTTTTAAGTTGAAGTATTTAAACCAAAAGGTTTTTTATCCCACATTAAAAAAACATAATTTTTTTCTTGAGAACATAGAGTATATATACTAATGGGTTTCAAATCCCATGTCGAAAAAACATAACTTTTTTCATGGGAACATGGAGTATATATATGAAAAGGTTTTAAATCCCACATTGAAAAGATACCATGTTATCCTTTTAAGTTGAAGTATTTAAACCAAAAGGTTTTTTATCCCACATTGAAAAAACATGACTTTTTCCTTGGGAATATAGAGTATATATACCAATGGGTTTCAAATCCCACATTTAAAGAAAAAAAATCGAGTCTCGTCCGGGTCCCGGGTCGACCCGCCGGGTCGCCTGGGTTTGGCTGGGCTGTTGCCACAGCCGGTCTTTTACTAAACCCTGACCGGTCCAGCTACTGAGTTGACCGGGTCCCAGGTCGACCCGCCGGGCCGGGCCAGATTTAATAACAGTGATATATATATATATATATATATATATATATATATATATATATATATATATATATATATATATGTGGATTTGATTAGCTGTTTGACATGTTATTCTTACATTTAATCAATTATTAACCTCATATATATATATATATAGTTCCGGTGAACTGCTAGAACCATCATTTTCAGGTTCAATCAAGTATTAAGCTACTTGAGCCAAGATGTGTATGAGCTTGACGAGTTGATAGATCTATATCTATGAGTCTAGTAATCTATCAAACCCATCAATATTAGGTCTATGCTCTTTTTTAACTCTAGAAAAACTCTTTTTTAACTCCGGAAGAATCTTAAGCTCCATGATTGGACTGTGAGTTATAGATATTTTTATCCTGACAAGTCTGAAATATTTTTATCATGACAAATCAGAGATATTTTCTACCCTGACATGACAAAAATATTTTATCCTAACGAGTCAGAGATATTCTCTACCCTAGGAAGCATGAATATCTTCTCTACCCTGACAGGAGATGGATATCTTATCCTGATACGTAAGAGATTTTTTTTTTATCTTGACAAGACAATGATATCTTATCCTAATACATAAGAGACTTTTTACCTTGACAAGATAAATATACTTTAATATCTTCTTTACCCTGACAGGAGATAGATATCTTATCTTGATACGTAAGAGATTTTTTTTTTATCTTGACAAGATAGTGATATTTTATCCTAATACGTAAGAGATTTTTTATTTATCTTGACAAGATAGTGATATTTTATCCTAATACGTAAGAGATTTTTTACCTTGATAAGATAAATATATTTTACTAATCCGTCAGGAGAGATCTTAAGAACTATAAAAAAAAGAAAAGAAAAAGATAATTTTCAATTAGGTTCAGTTTTTTTTTTCTATTTTACAATGACAGATCTATTTTAAAAAGTTATTTTCTCACAAACATAATTGATCTCCCTCTAAGTCGATACTAATTTAATTGTGAGGGATTTTTCAAATACAAAAAAAAAAAATTACAAATAACAAGCATGATGTACCAATCACTCCATAAAAAAAAATAATAATAATAATTAAAATTACTAAAATTTAACAATATTATCACGGTTCGGTTCTCAGCTTGGCCTCCAAGTCCATAAAATAGAAATAGACTTCCTCAACCTCGCTAACAAACGCAGCCGTACATTTCAAGACTATTTGCCAGGAGTTTTTATTTCAGTGACGTACAGCTTGCCTGTACTTGTTTTGCCTGGCTTCAGGATCATCGAGTCTTGCCTTACTAATTTGTCTATCTCAAGAACAACATGGTATATATAAATATATTACGTAATCCACGTAGAGGGTCAATCATACACGAATACTTGATGCGACAATTTGATTATAGAGGTTGTTTTTATGAATAATTGAGGGGCTTTTTGGAATCATATCTGTTTTCTGTTTCTGTTTCTTGTTTTTGTTTTTTTTCCATTTTTCAAGTATCTTTTCTTGTTTTTAAAAATTTGATAACTTTTTTTTACTAGTTTTTTATTTTAGCTTTTTCTATAAAAAAATAAAATTATTTTTTAAAATGTTTTTTTTTAAAAAAATATATTAAAATAATATTTTTTTTATCTTAAAAAAATTATTTTTAACATCAGCCTATCAAAATGATGTGAAAACGTTAAAAAATATTAATTTAAAATAAAAAAAATAAATTTTTTAATTTTTCTTAAAAAAATTTAAAACATAAAAAAATATATTTTTAATTAGATATTAATCGGGCTGTTGAACTCAAGATGCTCCTAACCTCTGACCTCGAGACATATGAACCTAATCTTAACCCAACACCTTACAACTTTGTATGTGGTCGATCCTTGAAGTTCTAAACACTTAAAAAATATTAATTTAATATATTTTTAGACGAAAAGTATTGAAGTTACCACAAATGTTAAATTGTCGTTTATTGTGTTCGGTAATTTTGTATAAGATGTTTTTATAAAAATATTTTTTAATTAAAAATATATCAAAATAATATATTTTTAAAATTTTTTATATTAATAAATAAAAAAACATAAAATATATCAATTTAATATTTTTTTTATAAAAAATAAATTAAAAACACTCTAAAAATAGCTTGAAACACATAAACAAACAACACTCCAAATTCGTCAACTTCAAAGGCACAAATTATCATGGCTGATATGTAATCAAATTTGCATTGTGTATGCTTTATGTTATTTTCAAGTCATCCAATCAATCAATAAAAAGATATTCAAAGTCACAAGAATTGAATTAAAAACTCAGTCTAGGGCAGAAAACCACAGGTATGCCTATGGCGTCTTCCTCGTTTGCCAGTGGCATGTTCATGTCAACAAGGACCAGGTCTGAGTCAGACTAGCACTAAGTTTTGATGACCAACAACGTGCATGGCTCGGATTGGACGAATTCATTGTAGCAAGAGTGCACTGAATTTAACAATAAATCCATTTAATCAATGGACACTGTCCTTTTTTGTGAAGATATTAATGCTAAATAAATAATAATTAAGTTACTATCATAATCATATTGCTTTCGTCCTCCTCATGATACCGTAGAATACTATTTTCCTTAAAAGATGATAAAAAAAAAATTGTTATGATTGGAATAGCTGACTGATGGTCCAAAACCAAGATTTCCCATTGGATAATCAATGTCCCTTTTCAGCTGAGTGATTGTTTTGTGGGGGCTAATAATGTAATTTGTCTTTTTATCGGATGCCGTTCCGGCTTAGGTTGAATAGAATCCTAGATAAAATTATAAATAAAATATTTTTAAAAAAATACATATTTTTTTATGTAAATATGAGAAGTGAGGTCTTAAATAATTTTCATTTTATACTTGCAATTTTTTTGTTAAATAAAAACAATTTTCATTTTATAAAACATATAATTAATAAATATACCTGAATTAGTTTTATAGATTTTCGTTAAATAAAAAAACTTGAATCATTGTTCAAGTGACCCTTAGAGCTCCGCTGGTTTCGATAATATATGATGCTACTCAAAAAATAATTATATATTTAATTTTGATAAGATTTTTTTTATTTAATCATTGATACTAATGATATAATTTACATATAATTATCTTTTTATTAATAAAATGCTTTTACATGTCAAGCAAGATAAATAAAAGGTTTTTATAAACAAATTACATGACTAATTCTTCTCTCATTTATGATGATATATTTAAACCATTTTTTAGATATTAAATCTGACTATAAACATTATCATTATTTATATCAAAACTAAAAAAAAATATGAAATTTTATTCCTCACAATTTAATAATTTGAAATCTGCTAACCTTTTGCTCATCGTTATGCATGAAAGAGGGAGAGATTGCTTCTCTTTTAGTGGAGCGGTTTTCAAAGGGCAAACTTTCCGAATTTCAACAAGGCAATTGGAGCCTATGGAGCGGCAATTGTCCAAAGCAGAACGATCTTTGAGTGATTATCATGACTAAGTACTTTACCCTTTTTAAATTTTCTATCCCATTGCATCACAAAGCCTTTGAACATAATAGTTCATGAATAGGCATTAGGTATTAAAATCTAATGAAGATTTTGAAATTCCAATTTTTTAATTATCATTATTCAACAATTAGTAATTAACTCTCTTAAGAAATAACTAAACTTTTAATCAGTTCGACAAGACACTTATTATGTAATGATGAAATAAGTGTCTATTTATGTGTTATAATTTATTTTTTAAAATATTTTTTAAATTGATTTTCATTTGAAAAAACATTAACTTGATTTTTTTATGTGTTTTTGGATAATTTTATAAAAGATAAAAAATATAATTTTAATATTTTTTTCAAACACACTTTTTTAACTTAGCCTGATAAATATAATTGATGTTCACACTGATTTTTTGATTGAAAAAATAAGATATTTTTTAAATGTATAGAACGAGAGTGTAAAATTAAATATAATCAACTATTTCCCCTCTGTTCATTAAATTTAGCAATATATTAACAATCTCCATCCTTCTTCCACCTACCATGCTTTTAAAAAGTTTAGACGTTGCCTGAATTCCATTATTATTAATCAAGTTAACTTCATTCAGTATAGATGTTTTAAATTCAAATCTAATTATTGATTTTAAAAAAATGATATACTCCTAAAAATATCGTAAATTGTTTTTTATATATAAAATATCAAATTAATATTTTTTCTAAAAAAATAATCTATAAAACAGAATTGTTAAGTGTGTGGCTAATCTATTTTTATACTTATTTTATGTTAAAAGCTCGATAATAAAGGATTTCCTCTAGTTAACATACTTTTATATGGATCAAGTATTGTCTTTTTTATCAAATACTAATCTCAAGATCAAAAAAACAAATCTCTTAGATGTACTCCGATTTATAATAGATCAATATTTAAAAAATAACTTCTTTGACAGAAACACATGGGATAAAATGGGTTTTTATTGGTGTCAAACTGTGATTGGTACCGTAAGATACCAAAAGTGGATCTGGACACACCTTAAAAACAGCTAAGTAAGTGGATGCATGAAGTGTGCCACGTTTCGTCTTCTCTTTGTTGCCAAACTCAAAAACGGACATCATCATCTCTTCTCTGTCTCTGTCTGTATCTCCCTTTGTCTCTCCAGAGTTGCTGTTTTTAAAGACAGAAACAAGGTTCAGCATTCATCATTCATCATTCATTCTGTTGATTCTAAAAGACCATTCCTTTTTGCATCTCAGATTCGGATTCTCCTCTTTTTGAACTATCCCAGATTAGTACTTGGATCCTTTCCATTATGAAATAAAATAAACTCTTGTTTTTCTATTAAAAAGATTTAAAATTTCTTTATTATTTTCATTTTTTTGGTTGTTAAGCTCTTTTATTGTTATTATTTGATTTCTCAGTTCCATTAGTAATGGAGTATAATGATTTAGAGGTAAGATTTTTTTTTTCTGGGATTGGTTTGTGTTTATTTTGGATTAAAATCAATGAAAATTAATGAAAAGAGTCAAGATTTTGATGATTTTTCATCTGGGGTATTTTAATTCTATTTGATAATCATGTATCTCAAAAGGGTCATGTTAGAATTATTGAATATTTATTATTTGGATTTGATTTTTAAGTTTTGAGGGTGTTTTTTGGTAGTTTTGATAATGTTATTGGACTTGTGCAGATGTTTTGTTGATCAGGAAGAGATCTGGCATTGAAGGCCAGAGTTCGGGTGTATTTAGATGTTATGCAACAGCTGCATAAAGAGTGTGATTGTACAAGCTGGAATTTTTCGCAAAACAAGGTTGCAATTAGGCAACATTGGGACGAGTTTGAATGCAAGCCGCAGCATAAATTATAAGTGGAATAGACAGGTTTTTTTAAGGAGTAGTATAAGCATGATGGTTGATTCTGATTCTACTGATACAAGGGGACCTACTGTTGATCTTTTGAAGGAGAAAGAAGATGATGGTGGATTTGTTAGTGGATGGTGGAAAAGGTTGGTTCTTGGTTCTGTTATTTGTTATTGTGTCTGTTTCTGGTGAATGTTCTAGGAAATACTTGTTACAAGGATAATCTAGGCTTGTTTTGCCTTAGCTAACGCAATTATGAAAAGGATTGATTGGTTAGCTGTTAACCATTGTTAAAGAATTGACTTGCAATAGTATTATGAGACTTTGATTTTCAGTGCTTCTGCATTTGAGTGTGTCTATTTTAAGAATTTTTTCTTCTTCCCAAGAAATATTGAATTTCCACTGTAATAATTTGCTCGAATTCCTTATAATTGGAAGGTTTCCCAGAGCAATACGTCTCTTCCTTGCAAGTTTGAAATTACCATTTCTGGTATTAGCAGTCTAATGCGATTTGCCAACCTTAATTTGGCTTCTTATGTTATTGGCAGTGAAGACGGGGAATTGAGCTGTGGATATTCAAGTTTCAGGGGAAAGAGAGTTACCATGGAGGATTTCTATGATGTCAAAAGCACCACGATTGATGGGCAAAGAGTCTGCATGTTTGGAATATTTGATGGTTATATTCTCTCATTATTCTTCCGTTTATTGAAGTTGTCGAACTATTTTTGTTTTGCATGAATGCCTATGTTTGACCCAGTTAGAAAGTGCCAATACCTTGTGAATGGAAGAGTACACGCGTTGCATGAGAGTTAGGTTATCAACTATTTATGTATCTCCATGTTTCTGACAATTATTTTCATGGTAACCACCATCTGTTCAAGGGATGTCTAAACACATGGTTTTGGACATGGCTGTTGTCTTTAATGGCTTCCACCTAGGAAATTACACTATCAGACAATAGACCAATTCTTTGTAACCTAAGCTGCCACTTGGTTTCAGTTAAGATAGGATCATTCAAGAGAAGAAAATTTGTAGGCTATATCTCTTGTTATCGTGACCACCAGTCAGGTTCCTGTTGGTCATGCATCTCACATAATTCTCAACAAACCAGTTCTCATCAGATTCAAGTTTTGGATACTATGCTGTCACTAGCAATTGTGCTTTTCAAGACTGCAGAGTTTTTCCTTCTCTCTCCTTGTAATGGTTATATGATGTACTATTACAGGTCATGGTGGTTCTCGTGCTGCTGAGTATTTGAAGGAGCACCTGTTTGAGAATCTACTGAAGCATCCACAATTTATGGCAGACACCAAATTAGCTATAAGTACGTCCAAGTTCTCTTATGCCCATTATTATGAACTGCATAACATCAGCAAATATTCTTTTGTTGGTTCCTAGTAGCATCCTCAAGCAGGGTCCCATGTAGTTGCTTGGTTCTTTTACATCTCTGTCAAGGACACAGCTGGGACCAATATAATGAATCCAAGTCTGTCATTTGCTGTTTATTCTGTTCGTGTTAAATGGTGTGAAATAGGTTTGTTATGGTTTTGTAAAATAACCTTGTTAAGTATGCAGGCCAATCATATCAGCAGACTGATGTAGACTTTTTGGACTCTGAAAAGGATACCTACCGTGATGATGGTTCTACTGCTTCAACAGCAGTGCTAGTTGGTGATCATCTTTATGTTGCCAATGTTGGAGATTCACGGACTGTGATTTCAAAGGGTGGAAAAGGTACTAGTGATGCTTTGAGTTACATTTTTCATTCAACTGTTGGTAATTGTTTTCTAGACAAGAATTTTAATGAATTTCGTGATTATTTTCTCTTCAGGTTACTTGAATGATTTTCTTATTTTCTCTTTTTTCAATGGACAGCGATTCCTCTCTCCGAGGATCATAAACCTAACAGAAGTGATGAGCGGAAGAGAATTGAAAGTGCTGGAGGTGTTGTAATGTGGGCAGGTAAATCTGTTTACTGGCTGTGATAAATGTTTTCAAGCATTCTCATTTCATCTGATCTGCAAGTGGCAGTCAATCATCCAATGGGTTCTACGTCTTGTGTAGGAATTTTGAAATATTACTTCCTTTTAGATTGTCAAGAAAAATTTTGACATTCAAAAGGATGAAAGCTTTGGGAAACCAGGGAACATCTAATTGGTTTAAATCTTCATGTGAATTGTGGTATATGTGTGATATCTTCGAAGGATTGGTGTTGGTATTCTCCACATAAGTCTTTCTCTTTGGTGCAACACTATGCACCGTTCCAAGCTTTGAGCATAGCAAGTAAAGCAGTATTTGAGATGAAAAATCCTACCCAAAACCCTAGTTTCCTGATCTGCTGCCTCACTTTATGCTACTCATCCCAGACTGTCTGTGATGCTGTTTGTCCATGGGTGGCGGAACCCACTGTTACTGAACATCTCCAACTATTGACTATCTCAGTCCACCTTTGTAACCCGTAGCCATGATTTTTGCTGCCATTAGACGTATCAGATAAATATATACTGTAGCTAAGAGAGTTGTCAAGAAATTTGGGACGGAGGGAGCTTCATTTATTTCTTCTACCACATGTGCATTAAATGTCAATAAGTTTGAGACAGTTCCTAAAAACTGAAATCATACTGCTTTGACTGTCTTGTCAGGCACTTGGAGAGTAGGAGGTGTATTGGCCATGTCCCGTGCTTTTGGTAACCGCATGTTGAAGCAATTTGTTGTTGCAGAACCTGATATCCAGGTATTCTAGGAAAATATCTCCCCCATTTTCTGAATGTAGTCTTATATCATTTTGATTTCTTAGAAATGATTTTGATTATGTGATAAACTTTTTGCCTTTTGGTTTCAAGCATTTATACAAGCAAGTAACATGTTCAAGGAATGCTTCATTTTCAAGTCAGGGTATTAAGATGATTGAATTTTTTTATTTTTTCTTCTTCTTTCATCATAGGAATTATCCCAGGGAGAGCAAATTACCTTCCTCAGTTGACTGTAAACTTTTAAAAAGAGTGTATTAGTGTTCGATACGAAGTTATATTTATGCTGCAACAGCAGGTGAAAACCAGGTCTTTTATTGTTTCGACTTTTGATCTTGGTGGTTTTTCTTGAGCACCAGAACTGAACTGTAATATCAACGTGAGATGCCAGCTAATTAAGATTGTAATTCCACGGTGTTGAATCAAAGATGCGGGATTTAATTGTTATCTTCACTAAAACATGGAAGTGGGGTAAGGGAAAACTTTTAATGTTATATACAGACCTAAAAAATAAAGAAGTTTCCTTTCAGGGTCCTCTTTCCCTTCAGTGCTGCTGCGTGTAATGTTTCGAACAGGTTAATGAACTTCTGCTTATAAAAGCCTTCTTGGTGTCTATCAAAATAGAATTCAGTCTAGGATTTCTTCCATTTTCCTGGATCAAACTGTATGAACTTCTTCCAATTGAAGTTTATTCAAAATTACTCAGCAACTTGTTTGTATTCTTTTTGCTCTTTCAGGAGCAGAAAATAGATCAAGAATTTGAATTGCTTGTGCTCGCAAGTGATGGACTATGGGATGTGGTACCCAATGA
Source organism: Populus simonii (assembly GCA_007827005.2). Lineage (NCBI taxonomy): Eukaryota > Viridiplantae > Streptophyta > Magnoliopsida > Malpighiales > Salicaceae > Populus > Populus simonii. The sequence goes on from CM017478.2 coordinate 214,392, forward strand.
GGTAATTATGCTAACCCTCTCTCTCTCTCTCTCTCTCTCTCTCTCTCTCTCTCACACACACACACACACACACACACACACACACTGATACATAAAAGCGCGTAAGCATGAATGCATGTCTTTGTTCACTTTTGATGTGAGATTATAATGGATTATGAGAGTTGACCATTTACATTTGGCCCACTGCTTAGGCTATTAGACATGTTGGTTATCATAGAAATAATTGATTGCTCTTTACAATGCATTGAATTAAACATCTGACTGGTGATATGGAATGTTTGCTTGAGGTTTCTTTTCCTGGTGTACAATTTCTAGACTTTGAGCTGTTTTTGCCTCCCCTTGCCTGAATCATGTGTAGGATGCTGTTTCCATTGCCAGAACAGAAGAGGAACCTGAGACAGCAGCTAGGAAATTAACCGAGGCTGCTCTTACCCGCGGCAGTGCTGATAACATAACATGCATTGTAGTGAGATTCCACCATGACAAGATCGATCCATCCAATTCCCAGCTGGATTAGACAGTGCCACGTATTCTGCATGTATAGATTCATTGATGTTGTGGGCAATCTATTATTAATATCTATGCATGCATATAGCTGAATTTGCATATGAAGGATCCAATTTGTTTATCCATTTTTTTTTTATAAATAAATTTCTCCATTTGCCCACCTTGAGAACATGGACTTGTGTCCTGTTCTAGTCCAAAGTAGTTCATATTTTTGTCTATCAGCTGTTTCAATATGAAATGATCATAAACAAAAGTTGATCTTAAGCATGTTCACTAAGCCGATTCAGCGGTCTTTTTTTTTGCACTTTTGATACTGATTGAACAAGTAAATTATAGTTGAGAAACTCAAATCTAAATCGATTTGATTCGACCAACAAGCTCCATCACCGCATAGATTTTTCTGTTTTAAGATACAGAAATAAAGCAGGGTAATGCATAGCCGAACTAGCCTTCTCCAGCCTTGAATCAAATTCAGGTTTAAAACTTACCCTGACGCAAAGTTGTCTCATCAACCGACTGAAAGTTTAAATACTGCAAGGACCTTGCCTTAAGACCCCTTTCCTGACTGCGAGTCTGAGGAACACTGCTCAACTGACACAATAAAGAACCCCACATTTCATTAAAATCTTTTATGGGAAACAGAATGTCTTGGAACATTAAGGGAAGAACTGGCTATTTGCCACTGGTAAAGGTACACCCGAGTCTGGAGACGACTCCACAAATGTATCAGCAGCCGATTTCCTGTTCAAAATATGGAAGAACATGAATTGTGCAACTGAAAACTAGAGAAAAAAAAGGCATACGTATGAGATTATGCAGAGGAGATAATGCAGGTCGAAGCTATGCAGTGCAGTTGTCATAATGCAGCTTGTCTTGCCCGTGTTTTGCTTATCACGGGCTGCCATGTAACAGACTTTCAAGGAATTGCTCCAGAGATTAAAAAAAAAAAAAAGGCTAAAACAAAGGTTCTTGCACGTATAGTTGTAGTCGAACTTGCCTAAAGAAAAAATTCCTATACTATTTCCGACAAATAACTTCCTATGCCACAAGAAGCAATTTCCTATACTGTTTCGGGCATCTTGTAGCCAAACTTCCTGAACTGTTAACCTAGCAATCAAGGGAAAAAACAATTTCCTGTATAGACTACTGAATACTCAATATAAATAGAGGCCATACTTTTTTCAAAACTCGTACATTGAAGTCGAGTTCTTGCAGTGAAGCTCCTGGCTAGCTGCTGGTAATTGTTTTTGACTAATCTTTTTTTCATGTTTATTAGAATCCATTAAGTTAAATCATTGTGTGATTGTTGGCCTTGCATGCAGGTCCAGTACTTGAAGCTAGAAGGTTGATTTGAAGAAGCAAGATGAATGATTACATTCCTGCAGGGTTGGTCGTAGGAACTATCGTTTTAATCATCCTGGCTTTTTTTGCCTGGTCACTTATTGCTGGCTGTAAGGGGAGGCAATCAGCAGAAGCAGCTTGACAGCAAGCATGGGGAACCTTCCTGCCATCATAACCATCTTTAATTAGTGCCTCCTGATGTAGTTAAAAAAGTTATTAGTTTAAGTATTCAATTTAAAAATAAAGAGCATACCCTGCTCATCTATTTTATTTTTATTTTTGTCTTCGGTTAAATTAATTAATGCTACTATAATTTAATTTTTTTAGTGTCAGTTATTTCCAAGAACTCGCCAACTCAAGGTTCTACTAGTGATTCCTTGAAGGTTGCCCGTCCTATTAATTATTGCTAAATCACGTTTAACTTACACAAGATAAAAGAGAAGGAATTAACTATCCAAAAGTCAATCAATCTCGACAAGTTACTGAGGAATAGGACAACGCTTCTTAATCCAAAAGAACAGGAAAAAAAAAACTCTTGAAATGATTCAACACAACCAGGTTGATTTGTCTGCTTTAAGATCCATGAACCATTCTGCTCTACTGTGAGAAATGAAATGGGCAAGGACACAACAACAGCCTCAATGAGTTTCAGGTTTCAAATTACAGACAAGATAATCAGCGAAGTTTTTCTAGTCTAAACTGCACTAATCTATTCCAACAATCTAAAGGCTTAATATATTGGAAAGGAACTTGCCTTAAGATTCCTTTTCTGATTGCGAGCATGAGGAAAAGAAGTTGAAATAGTGATCAACTGACACAATAAATAACACCTTTCATTAAAACTAGGTGGAAAACAGAAAGTCTGAGAACATATAGGGAAGAACTGGCAATTTACCATTGATACTTGGCTCTGGAGAAGATTCCATCAATTAACACAGTTCATATTTCCTGTTCGAAATATGAAAAAACATGAATCGTGCAGTAAAGTTATTTTTATGAGGTTATGCAGTGAAGGGTCTGATGTAAGTTATTTTTTGTTTATCTCAATTAAAAGTATTGCAATTTAAGATTGGAGATTGGAGTTTTAAGTAAATTAGTTTGAACTATGAATTTAATCCTGAATCTACTTATATAATTTCAAATTTGTATTATAGAATTGCACGAGTATTAATATGATTAAATTCACTTCTACATAAATAGTAGTTTAATTAAAAAAGTAATCAAATAATTAAAATAACTTAAATATAAAATAAACTCAATAACTTAGAAAATAAATGTTTATATTCATAGAGTGATTCATATTCTGATTGTATCCTGACTCCTAGGTAATAAAATATTATTTTGGTATTATTAGTTTATGAAATTGAAACTGCAATCCTGATTACAAAGAAAATTGCAAATCCACTTGACAAACCCACTTTATAAACACTTGCAAAATTACTTCTTCCAAGCCATTACCTATTGGTTATAAGCCTTCAATTACATGTCTACTTGATAAACAGGTTTTGAAGATTTTATAAACTTGATTAAACTTCAATATAATTGTTTTGTTGACTTTTTGAGTTGTGTTCTTCTTTGGTTGTCTTGCCTCATCCTTTAAATAAAAAAGTTTAAAATAAGTTTTAACAACTACTCACTCATCTTATTGTTCAAGATAACTTTTAATAATTATTCACTTACTTTATTCAAAGTAATTACCAACTTATTTTTTATTTTAAAAATCTTATATCATGTAGATTCTTTATACCTTTCATTCACCATCTACAATTGGTCTGGATTTTATCAAGTACGGTTTTGACATCCTTAGTCAATTTTAGTTTATAACGTGTATCGTTACAGGTTATGCAGTGAAGGTAAATGCAGTTAATTATTAGTCAAAACTCATAAATTGAAGTCGATTTCTTGCTGTGAAGCTCCTGGCTCCTGGTAATTGTTTTTGACTAATCTTTTTTGCAAGTTAATTAGAATCAATTAAATTAATCTTCGCGTGGTTGTTGGCCCTGCATGCAGGTACAGTAATTGTAGTTAGAAGGTTGGTTTGAAGAAGCAAGATGAATGATTACATTACTGCAAGGTTAAGTCGTAGGAGCTATCGTTCTAATCATTCTGGCTTTCTTTATCTGGTCACTTTTTTCTGGCTGTAAGGGGAGGCAGTAAGCAGAAGCAGAAGCAGCCTGACTGCAAGCATGGAGCAAAAAACTCGAATGAGATCGAGTCTGGGGACACGTTGCAGGTGGAGATGATACGGTTAGTTACAGAGTTATTTTTGGAGGGAAAGCAGCTAGTCCATTATCAACTTAACTTTATTAGTAAAGTTGAGAATGACCTTTTGCAATTTATCCCAAAGAACAATTATCTTAGACAATCCTGAGCTTGAACATGTTACCTTGAAGCATTAGATGCTTTGAATCGACATAAAGCAAAGATAATCAGTGAAGTTCTGTTAGCTTGAACTGAAACTATCATGTACAATATAGAGAGAGAGCTTACTTTTTCATTCGTGGATTAATTCCTAGGGACGAAGCTCAATGTCCTTTTTGTGATAGCGAACTTGAGACTTCAGATCACCTCCTTCTTCGGTGTCCAGTTTTGTGGAAAATATAGACCCGCTTCCTTTCGTGGTGGGGTGTCTATAGTTGCTTTCCTAAACTGGTAGATGATCATCAGATTCTGCAATGGCATTCGTTGGTTAATGGTAAGATGCAGAAAAAACATGGAATATTCTCTCTTATGGGATAGCGTGGGGTATATGGTTAGCTCGGAATAACCTAATCTTCGATTAAAAACAACCAAACTGGGACACGGTTTTTGACTTGATTCTTCACAGATTGGCTATGTGGTTGAAATCAAGTGTAAGAATTTTAGTTACATAGGCAACGACCTGGTGCAAAAGTGCATATGTGTTGGTGGGAGAGATCATTGGTGACGGTTTTGAAACACTCAAGAGAGATAAAAACATTATGTTTTAGTTCATAAATAACAAGTTTGGATAAAATTGCAAACTTTCAAACTCTCTTTCTCTATGGTGTTTCTCTTTTTTAGTTTCCATAACTCAACAACATAAACTAAGCTACCTATTTATACAAAAACAAAAGATAAATTTTTTAACTCTGCCCATGTACCGGTTTCAGAAGAGAAAATCTCCAATTCAAGCATATTTGACGAACCATCTTGATTCGGGATTCTCACTACTGTGTAACTACCATAATCTTGGCAAATAATTCTAGCATGCATTGCATGGCTGAAACTAGCTGGCTTCGGTGGCGTTGGCAGAATGACATGTTGTTTGGTGAGTGGATTACGCACATTATAAGTTAAGGGGTACGCTGTACGCATTCCTGCAACACAACACCAAACCTTTGCTTGACGCTATAATATGTAGAGAAAGTACTGAATCTTCTGTCTAGATAGGAAGAAACGAAAGCGAAAACACTGAAGAGGACAGCTCGGAGAATTCTTCAGGATTGAAAGAAGTAGGAAACCGAATCACTGTATCCGGTGGTATCACTTGTTTAAGAAAATAAGAAAACAGAAGGATCCGTAGCTGATGAGACCGAGATAGTACTGAATCACTGTTGATTCGGGTGGCATAATATCAAGCGAAGAAAGGAACAGAAATCAGAGAAAGCCAGCGCTTGGAGACAGTTTTGAAGATGAAGATGGATTTCAAGGGAAGCCTGATGAGGATTTCAGTTAAAAGACTGTCTGGAATATCAGAATCATACCAGAAAAATTTGATTTCGTTTAAGAATATTGGATTTAGTTTGAGATTTGGACACAATTCTATTCATAACAAGAAAAAAAATGGTATTAATGCATGTAATATTTTTTATTTTATTTTATTACGTAGAAGGTATTTATTTATTTATTTATTGGGTTATTTGTTGGAAGAAAGGATAGGTGTGTATGGGTGGCAAAACAAAATAACAAAGCTATGAACAATTATAAGATATCTCAGAGAAAAGATATATTTTTCATTAAGTGTTTTCTTAAAGATGCACTTTTATTCTCTTTTTTATTGCTTCTCTCATGTTTTGATTACATGTTTATTTATAGGTATAAAGTGCTAGACATTTAAAGAATTAAATTAACAAAAAAAAAAACCCTAAACTGATAAGAAAAATTAAAGTATTATACCGACTCAACTGGTTGATCTAAACCGGTCGACCGATTCATTTAATTTATTCAGTCGACTGGTTCTCAATTGATAGATTAACTCCTCTGTTTTTTTTTAAATCAAAATCTAGTTTACTTTCAACATTCCTCTTTAAACTTGATTTCTTTATAACTCCTAGAATATCTCTCATCTTGGCAAAAACATCATGTTTGAGTGGTTTAGTGAAAATGTGTACGACTTAGTCTTGGGTCTTCATATAATTAATAGTGCTTCTACTAAGTTATGATACATCCAACTAGGACATATGAGTGAGAAGGAAATAATATAGTTAAGCAAACAATATTTGTTGTGTGATCAGAAAATAGGCAAATTAGATTTTTATAAACATTGTGTTTATTGTAAACAATGTTGATAAAATCCAGTATGACTATTCATTGTACCAAGAATATTATGAATTATATTCATTTTGACATTTAGAGTCTTTCTCTTATTATGTCAAAAGGTGAAGCACAATATTTGTTGACATATCTTGATAACTACTCTAAGAAGGTCTAAATGTATTTTTTAAAGAGAGAGAGTGATGTGATAATCACCTTCAAGTAGTAAAAAGCCTTGATTGAGAAGCAGGCTAGTAAAAAAATTAAGCGTTTAAGAACTGATAATGGTTTGGAGTTTTGTTTAGGAAAGTTTAATGAGTTATACAAAAGTGAAGGAATTAATAGATATCACACTATCAAGAATATAACATAACAAAATAAGGTTGTAGAATGTATGAATATGACATTCTTGAAAAGAGCACGTTGTATGCTTTCACAAGCTGGATTGTCAAATAAATTTTGGGATGAAGCATTTAACATGGCTTGTTATATGGTGAATAAATCTTTATTAATAGTTTTAGAGTTGAAGATTCCAAATGAGGTATGGTCTGGTTCTCCTGCTAATTACTCTAAACTAAAAGTATTTAGTTAACTTACTTATACTCATGTTAAGGAAGGTAAACTTGGGTTGAGAGCAAAGAAATGTATATTCCTAGACCATACATCTAGGATGAAGGTATATTGGTTATGGTGTGTTGATTCCAAGTCATTTAAGTTTATTACTAGTAGCAATATAATATTTGATAAGTCTATTATATTTCGCAAGGAAAAGAAGTTAACTTATTTTGATGTTGAGATGAACCAGGGTTCTAATAAGCAGGTGAAACTTGAGATTAGAGCTTCAGAGACGGTGTATAAAGATGTTTTAACTGACCATATTGAGGAAGTGGTCCATGATATAGTTGATAAAAATACTTATGAAGAAAAACATTACAGTATTGCAATAAAAAGACAAGAAAGACAGATAAAAGCACTAGTTAAGTATGATTTGTTGATTTAGTTGATTTTGCCTTGAATGTTATAGAGAATCTTGATGATCAGAAGTCTTATTTTTATAAAGGTTAATTTCTTGCAAAACATTTTCTCAATGGATGCTTATTATGAATGAATAGATTTATTCTTTATAAGAACCAAACATATAAGCTTGTTAAACCATTACAAGGCCAGAAGATTGTTGGGTGCAAAAATGGATTTACAAGAGGAAAGATGGAATGTTGCAGGTTAAGGATGCAAGGTTTAAAGCATGCCTAATTATTTAAGGCTTTACACAAAGAGAATGTGTTGATTTCAATACAGTGTTCTCTCCAGTTGTGAAGCATGGTTCCATTTTGGTATTGCTTGCTATGGTTGCTTTGTTTGACTTAGAGCTTGAACAATTGGATATCAAAACAACTTTTCTACATGTTGAGCTGAAGAAGATGATCTATATAACATCAGCTAAAAGGTTTCAATGCTCAAGGTAAAAAAAAAAGACCTTGTGTACTTTTTAAAGAAGTTATTATATGGCTTGAAGCAATTACTGATGTAGCAGTATAAAAAGATTTGATACTTTTATACTTAGATATAGTTAACTATAATAGTTATAAGTATTTTAGGAATCTCTCAAATTTTCATTTATGTACTTGTTGTTATATGTTGATAACATGTTGATTGTCTCTAAAAACATGTTTAAAATTAATATTTTAAAAGATCAGTTAAGTGATGAGTTTGAAATGAAGGATCTAAGTATAACCAAATAGATTTTGAGTATAAAGATATACAAAAATTGAATCGCTATCAATTTAGTTAAAAGTTGTTCATCTGTTCTAGAGACAATTCTTTTACCAGAATAAACCATTTCAAATAGATGAATAGTTCTCTTTGGGTTTTCCAAAGGCGCATTTTAATCTTTGGCTGATCATTTTGAAGTGATTTAACATGCCCTTTTTATAATCAAGGGATAAAACCTCTCAACATTATTGTCATTTGGTATGGAAATTATAGTAATGTGTGGTGGCATGGCGCGCTAGGACAACAATGGATTTTTCTAAAAAATTTAGATGCATTCTTCCTACAGCGACATGAAATGATAATGGGTTCTATGCAAAGAAAAATGTGGTTATTATTCTTTTATGGTATTGTTTGGTCCATTTGAAATGCTCAGAATAATTTGGTTTTCAATTAGGTAGTTCTTGATTGGGATGATATCTATCATTCCCTTTCCCATAAAGTTGCAACTTGAGCAAAATATGATTGTGAAATTTTTTGCTATACTGGAACAAATTTGCTTCAATCACCTGATGAGCTTCTTATGTGGACTGACACGACTAAAATACAATGTAATGTCAGGTATATATAAAAGAATCAAATATGACTGAGGTTTTGACAATTAAAAAAGCTTTTCAAGTGTATTGATTGATTGTTCCTATACACTTACTAAAGCTCGATTGTGGAGTTCGATTCATATAATGCCATTACATGGATCAAGAGCCACAATATCACAAGACCATGACGCTTATAAGATGAATTCTATGACATTTCAAATTCTTATAGTATCCTCTGTTTTGTGAACTTTACACATATTTTTAGAGAGAGAAATCATGTCGTAGATCATTCGGCAAAGCAAGGAGTCCCTAGAGAAACAGATTTAGTTGCATGGTTTTAGTTTTTATTAATCTCTAAGTTTGGTTTATGTTAGTGGGTTATTAAGACATTGTTTTGTTCCTGTTTGGTTTGTAAAGTACCTAATACTCTCTCTCTCTCTCTCTCTCAAACAGAATACTTTGGCAAATGGTGAGGATTCAAGCTGTTAATACCGTTAGTTGGTTGTGGAGTTGGTTAGACAGTAATTTTTGGAGGGAAAGCAGCTCTTCCATTTGCAAGACTTGCTTTACTGTAATTAAGTTGATTTTTGTGTCGTATGTGTACCTGCACTTTGAATTTTTTCTGAACAAGTAATTATAAATGAGCTTTGGAATAAAACTCAATCTAACTCAATTGGGAGTCAACTGCATGGATTTGTTTGCTTCAATATACATGAAACATTCTGCTGCAAAAAGAAAAGGGGAAAAATACAGTAGCGGGACAACATTTTTCGCCAGCCTTAATCATCTTCAGGTTTCAAAGTTACCCTGATGAAGCAGATGCACCATGCAGCCAAACAACCAGTGAAACTTTTCCAGGCTTAATATTGTAAGCGCCTTGCGTTAGGATTCTTCTTCTGATTGAGCGTCCAAGGATGATTGAGATTCTCATCAACTGACAACATAATGGAACACAATTTGTCAAAAAGAGACGGAATAAGAAGATAAAGCGAAGAAATGAAGATTTACCATCGATTTTTGGCTGTGAATGATCAAGCAGAGTACCAAAATCTGGATTGGAATTTGGCGCTGGAGGATCAGGCAATGTAGTAGAGCGTGGATTGAGATTTGGCCATGGAAGCTGGTAAGTACACCAGTTCTGTTCAAATTATGAAAGAACATGAACTTTGCTTCTCAAAATAAAAGAAAAGAAAAGGGACATCTTCATGAGGTTATTCCTGACAGTTCTTTAGAAAAAAAGCTAGTCATCATCATCTAATTCCAACAATGGAAATTGAATTACCTAGAAAGAATGGAAGCGCAAGACAAAACTGATTGTTTTTTTTTTCAAAGAGCTACAGAAACAAGTCAATTGAAAGGACATTACATACATACCTTCAGAAGCATTCCTTGAAACAGAATCCTGAGAGCTCTTTCTTCTTCTTTCTCTCCGCTCTGCCAATGTCCTCCTACAACTCCTCTTTTCACCATCAAACTCTGACACTACATGAAACCTACACAAATAACAAGCTAAGCCCACTTTTAATCTCATCAACAAGCCCATCCGGCAATTACCATTCCAAGCAAACTGTCACTCTACATCAGATTTTGTAAAGACAAGACAACTGAAGAAAATCCCAAAAATCCGGGAATAGTTACTATAGGCTAAAACAAATCAGCCTATAGTAACTATTCCTGGATTTTTGGGATCTGACAGTGTAATGAAATGGTCTCTTGTTAAATACAGATAATTCATAGTTTAATCTAATTTATACCATGTTTAGTAAAAAATCTCCATCTTTAACTTTTTTACCAACTAACTTTGCAGTTTGATCATCATCATCATCATCATCATCATTAATAATAAAGATGGAAAAAGCATTGGTTCACTGGATTGAAGTGGAAGCTCACCGGTAAATAAAAAGGGTATGTTAGGTTTTGCAGAGCAAAACTGACAAAGCCGAGCCTAGGCATTAAGGAAGTAAAGCACATATAAGACAAAATTATCAGAAAAAATGTCTCAACAACAAGAGCTTTAATCCGTGTTTTATTACTGAATTTTATTCTCTACGATGGTCTGCCACTTGAAAGAGGATTACAACCCCCATTTATAGGTCAGAAATTGGCTCTTACAAGGAAGGAAAAATTAGATCCTCGATTAAGTTGGAAAAATAACACAAAATCCAAAATTAAGTTGAAAATCCAAAAATAAAACAGAAAATAAGAAAACTAATGAAACATGTTTCAAGCTTAATTTGAGGGCCTTCCCAAACCTCGACCGATTACAGTGATCCAACCCCTATATAACTGGATTTGTAAAACCTTCTAGCTGAATCTGAGCACGATACAATAATCAAATAAAAATTATGAATTATTTCGTCAAAGAAGTCATATGACGTGATCAGGCTTCACTTGTCCTAGTTGATATATATATATATATATATATATATATATATATATATATATATATATATATATATATCCTAGGTTGTCTACATTTATGAAAGATGATAATCATCAATTTATTAGTAATATTTATAATATCCTAACTATAAAAAACCAATATATGGAATAATTATTGGAGAAGGTTATAAAATCAAGGTGAAACATTGTGGCTTGACATTAATTGATTCCCATGGAACGCTTATTGCTACAGTAACCATGGCAAAAAAAAACAGCTCCTGTCCACGTCGATTCTCTACCCAGAAAAAGTGTCTGAGAAACTTTCATGCAGGTGTCATAAACATAGTCCTTTGGAAATAGTTGTTTGTATTCGTAGTGAAGGTGCGGGAGGAAACGGTTTACTTAAGGCGTTGAGGATTCAGGCGCCCAAGCACCCTTCACATGCACTTGTGGCAAAGTCTTATAACAAATATTCTACTGTATAACAGGATAAAATGGGATCAAAGCTAAAGTTATTAGCTTCCAATATCCTTTAATTTCTGTTCAAAAACGCATTGCAAAATTCTACCCACAACACCCTATACTACCTGCAATGCAGTGCGGGCAAAAATGTTAACAACCCCTGATAGATAAAAAGTTAATTTTATTCAATGCACGCTTCAAGTTCTCAATTCATAAATAAAAACTTTCTGGATGTAAAAATATATTAATAATGTCTGTACATTTTTTTTATTGCATTAAAATTATTTTTTTATTTGGCCCGCAGCAAAATGCAGGTGAATTTGCTTATTAGAAAGATAAAATATAACAGAACGCTTATTGATGCCTGCCTTACTCTGCTTTAAGGTTTCAAATTCACCCTAGTGCACTAGATCCCTCTAGAAAGTCAAGCAAAGTAGGGAAACTTCTCGAGTTCAAACTAAGATCTAGCTAAATATAAACTAGGGCTAAAACTGTGAGGGCTTCACTTAAGATTCTTCTTCTGATTGAGAGCTTGCGGCAGGAAAGGTATCGACAAAGAACTCCTCGACTGATGCAAATAACAAAAAAGTTAAATAAAAAATCTGGAGATAGAGTGATGCAAATAACAAAAACGTTATATAAAATATCTGGAGATAGAGTGAGTCTAAAACATGAATGAAAGAACTGGCAATTTACCATTGTCATTTTGCTCTGAAGGATGAAGCAATCCAGTAGAACTGGAACCTGAATACGCTGCTCAGCATATGAAAGAATAGCATGAATTAAGCAACTCAGCAAATAAAAGGGGGATTTTTATCATATTATGTAATCAAGTCTAATGCAGTTTTTGCTTAATTGCTGTTGTTGAGTTTCCTTGAGTCAGTTAATGATTTGATAGATGAAACAGTGAATTACCTGGAAATAATTTAGAATGATCACACACACACACACACACACACACACACACACACACACACACCATAGATTATAACCTAGCAGACCAGCACCACGAAGAGCTTCAGAATATAATGTGTTTGTCTCACCTTCTACCAAGTTATTGAAGCTAGCATTACCAGGTCCAAGTGGCACCTGTCTTACACTTTGCAAATGAGATAACTCAGCAAATTTAACAGCTGATGGGGCCACACTCTCTTGTATCTCTCTTGGAATGAAAGCAAAATGATCATGGGATGTAACTGATACAGGACTTGGAATCTCTGGCTTCATAAAAGGATGGTTAGGTTCTATATCTGCTGCGTTATTGTCCACTGCCATCCTTCAATAAACAGCAGAGCAGTAAGATCACAACAGCATAAACCAAGTATTTATTTTATTCCTAATATATCGCTTGATAATTTGTATGACCTCTAAACTTTTCAGTTCAATCTAATTTATCAATATTTTGTATATCTACAAACACATTTATTTTTGTCAACTCTGTTTCTGTTTTGTTACTTGTGCGACAAGATTCACCAAGTTCCAGGCAAATCAACAGTCACAACATAATGCATGGATGATAATGAAAATTTCTATGGAAGAAGCATATTTCAAAATCAATGCAGATTTATACTGTTGAGAGTATATATCTATAGCGATAGCATTTAGAGCACACTGAATAATAAGCACAAGTGCAAAGGTATCATTCATGAAACATCCACATGGCAACTTCCTATGATATCACCAGTGTAATTGTATGAATTACAAGCCACATGAGCATTAAACGTTAAGAAGAGAAAAGACAGGAAACCAAGACTGAGAAGGAAGTCTCACCATATCCCATAATTCATCTGAGTTGAGAGGAAATTGTCACATTCTGGGTTTTCATATACCGGGTCATAGTTGGAAATGGTGCCTGTGGAATCATTCTGGGAATTACTAGTTGATGGAATTGGATGCTGCTGCGGGAGGGTATATACCTTATGTAAATGGTTAACTGTGCTACAGAAAAGGAGCAAAAAGCTCTAATTCAGAAAAAATATCATGATAAAATAGCAATAAGGATTTTTACTTGCTGGAAATAATTGGCATGATAAATAACAGCTTGAGAATAATTCAGACAACCTAGCGAAATTGTATATGTTTTGTGCTTGGATGTGGTTTTTTATCTTGAAGAAAGTTTTGGATTGTGTTTTATGTGCCCGATAAGAGATTCAAAGTGTCCAACTCTTACGCACTCCTTTGGCCACCTCTTTGTAATGTACATGACTATAGAAATATCATACTATCAATACCATGGTTATTCCTTTCACTCAAAAGATTTCTCAGAATTGTCTGTGCAATTAACAATGATCCCCTTGCATACCAGTGCAAAAAAGGAAGACAGCGGAGGTGCTACCTAGCTAGGGGGTAAAGGTTGATTTCAGGGCATCAGACGCCCAGCTCCAATCTTCCATTCAAGATAATAAAATTAGCCTTTACAAATAAAGGCAGTAGAGAAAAATGTTGAGAGCATATTTTTTCTATCAGTATATTTTTTTCAAATTTATTCAAATGCTAACTTGTATTCTTTAACTTTATTATGCTTTTGATACAATATAATATTTATGCCATAAACTTACCTGGCATGCGCTGAATGCCTTCCTGCATGGAAGCCAAGGGAGCCTCTAGAGGTGCAGCATAACTCAGCAAATTGTGGTGATTCTCAAGTAATTCATTGAACTTAGCAATTTGTTTCTTCAAAACTAACTTTGTGTAATAGGCCTTAAAAAATCCTGCGTTTTCTTGCTCCAATCTATTCCATACTAGGGAAAAAAGAATGTTGGAGCTATTATATATATAAAAAATATTATACTAATACGAACATGGATTCATGCGCACTTAATCCCAAAGATAAGCACCGGATAAAGATAGCATGGAACAGAAGAATAGGGGAAAAGGAAAAGATTATCGTTAGCAACACTAGATCACAATGATATAATATCAGCCCAGGCACTCCAATGATAGAAGCACCATTGCACTAACATCTCATTCTTTTTGTCCATTTATCGAGTGATGACAACCAAGCACCACTGCATGTAGAAGAGCAAGTAAGAAGACTTGTAGTGAGGAATGAGTGATTTACCTATGCTTGTAAAGCCAGGCTGAATTCTAGCTTGTTCTAAGAGTGTCTTAACCACTTCATCTTTATTCATATAAAGTTGAAGACACCTTTCGATCAAATCTTGGACCTACACAGCCAATTATATAAAAACAAAGCTAAAACATAGAATGATTTATCTCAATTGCAATCTATAAATCAACAAAACCATACACTGATGCAGATGAGCATCAAATGTATTCTCTTACAATTTTAATTTCTCTACAGAGAGAAGCTGTTCTGCTGTTTCTTGCAATGGACACTGAACCAGTACCCACACCAGGAGCCCCAGGTGTCATATTTTGTTGGTTTCTTAGTCTTGCTTCGGCCGGATCCTGTGAAAGTTTATTTCAATTAGTGATCCAAACCAATAGGAAACAAAATAGGTTTAATAGCGCTCAATTATCTTCACTTGGCACAGCAATGCAAGCAATCTGGGAGGGGGTTTTTCAATAATTGGAAATGCCTATTACTTATCTAGCATTGTCTGTAATTTGATTAGAACAAAATTTTCAACAGAAATAAAAAATGTTCATCGTGGCCAATAACTCCATGCGTATAACCAGCCCAGATTCTTACTGGTAATTCAATATCAGTGTTCCACAACAGAGATGAGCTGTGACAGCACTCAAAGCTGGTTTGCTACTAACTACAACATTAATACCATATGACATAAGACTTGAGATAATTGACTGATTACTTTAAGAAAACAGACAAAGAAAGTACGAGTTGATGAAGTCAATACCTTTTCAAACTTCATTTTAACTCAATAATAGCAAGGATCTCTCTTGATGCTGTAAAGGAAATGTATGGTTACCTGAATTTGATAATATAAATTAGAAATTAAATATATATATATATATATATATATATATATATATATAAAGAAAAATGATTCTTCGAATTCTACACAATTATATGTTTTGTGCCTGAAATAAATAAGATTAGATCAAAACAAGGAGATTTTTTTCGTGAACTTGATAAATAACCAAAATTCAAAACAAGGATTAGAACAAAAAAATCACCTGGAATGAAACAAGATTCGATTTTTTTCTTTCTTGCATTTTCTTTAGCAACCAAACAAAGCCAGTTCCAGATAATGGCAAGAGATTCAAAATTAAGACTATCAAACAGTAATTTAAGCCATAATCACATTTAATTAATGATAATGAAAATAACAATTAAAGGAAGTTGAAGTTTCATTCTGTCATCTTCTAAGCAATCAAACACATCCAATCCAACAAAAAACAGCAAAAAGATTCAAACTTTGAGTAACCAAAATTTAAATTCCTCACAGAATATTTTTTATTTCCTTTTCTTATTCACTTCATAAACAAACAAATGAAGAACTCAACCAAATCAACAACTCATTGAAGTTCATAATCCCAATTTTGTAAGCAACCAAACACACCCAGCTCCAAAAAAAAAAAGTTTTAAACTTTAAATCACCCCAGATTACAAAAACTTGAGAATTGCCAACAAATCACAAAAAATAAAACCCTTAAAATGTTTACGATCACAAATATCTTACCTTCACTGGTATTGAAAGAGGGTTAGTGGCCAATGTTGGCCAGCCACTACAAATAAGGAATGAGAGTGTTTCAGTTCTAGCTTTCTACGTCTCTCTTAAGGGTGCACCTGAAAGTTGGTCACTATCTAAATAAAGAAAGAAGTGACATTTTCTGGGCTTGTTTGCGAAATTCTTGGGCTTTCTTAGCCCAAAAACTTTTCTACTCTAAATTTTCTTACCATCCAAACATGACAGAAGTTATCTATCAGTCCCTGATATTTTGAGATTGCAATTAAATTGTTATATGTGAACAGTATATATTTATCTCTTCATGAGATAATAACCGGCGATCATTCATATATAATCATTGACGAAAACGAGCGTGCTAGTGCTCAACTTTATAAAATTCAACGAATGTAATTTTATAAATAATTTTGATAAAAGGTTTCAAATATTTTAGTAACTAGGTTTCCATCTTTCACTAGATTCTTGGATTCATATCCGCAACATGTTAAGAGTAATTGAAATCCAACATAACTAGTTTTCTATTTTGGTTTGGATACATATACGATAATTTGCTAACACACCGTTTGTTTTTATATTTTAAAAATATTTTTTTAAAAAAATAGATTATTTTATTTTATTTTTTTGATGTTTTCTAATAGTTTTAAAGTTGTAATATCAAAATAAATTTTTTTAATATATTTTAAAATGAAAACAATTACTAGAATAGGAAACATTTCTTCCATACAGGGATTAGATTAGCACAATTAATAGTTACAGAACCACTTTTGACTTTCCTTAAACAGATGCCATGTCCATTTGGGCATCTTCATGGGCTGGTTCAGGCCCTCTATTTTGTCAAGTTCCAAATGGGCCAAGACTGAAACATTTCTTCAAAATAGGTTCAAGGCTCAGCCCATAAACATGTGGTGGTGCTATAATAATCTGATCATTAATAATCTTCATGATTATGACACATGCCTAATAGGAAGGGAAAGCAGGCCAAGATGGCGGCCTGAAGTCAGTCGTACGTCATGCCTGATGGTGGCGGAACAGCTAACTCGTGCAGCAGACGCGTTAGTAGCTTTATTTATTTATTTATTTATAAAAATATCACTTTGCTTCTATAACTAAATAAATATGAATAATTCATGAATAAGTCCATGTAGCAAAACTATAGAAAAATTGATTTAAAGGGCAAGGGAGTCTAGCAAAAAAAATATATATAAAAAATCAAAAAGTTCCTAAAACATGGCAGAATTTTTTTTTGAAGGATCTAAAAAACAGTGAAAGTACAGATATGTCTCTAAATAATTATAGAACGACAAATTAACCATACCGTTACAATACAGTAAATCAAGAAATGTGTGCAGTGGTTTTCCCACTGTAATAAGCATCTTATCATTAATAATCATCACTCGCCGCCATTGTTGCCTGAACGTTAAGGGTCACGGTCATGATGACTAGTACCGACCACCAGCCGATGGTGATATCCAATACTAATCAGCCACTATGATTGGTGGCCGGGGCCCCACAATTCTAATCAACCACCTCGCCGTTCCACCAATGACCATAAATTGCTATTTAATAGCATAATATAACGTGGCACCATACCACAATAGTTAAACAGTTTCAGCCTGTCTCCTGGCAGCAGCCGCAAGTAGGCATTTAGTGATAACCAATTGGAGCAGGAGCTTCTTTTAGTTCACGTCCTTGATAGTGTATGTCCTGCAATTGATTCAAGAACAACGGACGGATAAGAATTTGGAAAGAAGAGCTGTCTTAAATGAAGATGAGGGTTCAAGAATGGCGAATTTGAACAATTTCAATCAGATTCTTAATTAATTACCGAAGCAAAATGATTCACATCGCGGTGGTGGGCCTCATCAGCTCTCACAACCAGAACAACATCGCGGAGGGTGGCGTTAGGAGGCAACCGCCAGTAATCAACAGCAATGGCAGGAGCAGGAACATTCTCAATGTTGCCTTTGTCCAACTCCTTCAGGAACTCGGTGTAGGAATGGATAGCTTCTTCCTCGAGGTACCCCACCATGCGATGAGCGAATTTGGGGGAGATAATGTAGCCAAGGAAGTAAGCATTCAAGAAAACACCTTGGACAGTAATCACCAGAGCGCGCTCATACCACCTGGGCTTTGCCACCTCCATGAATGTCATGAGATGCATACGCTCGTTTTCAGCCTCGTCAAGTAATGTTTTGATCCATCCTCCACTGTGCTCAAATCGCCTCAATGACTTGCAATGTAGCAGCATGCCTCCTACCATTCCTGGCACTGCTGCCACAGTTTCTAGCATCATTGCACGGCAGCCATACCTCCTCTGTTACATGCACAAATAAGACCAAGTTTTTAATACATTGGCATTAATTAAAATTTTGAATGTAAATCTAACAATCTTTTGTAGGTAGCAAGATTCACAGAGTTGTTTTTCCTAGCAAAAGATAGGAGAATTTAGAAATTTGATTCCTGATATTTAAGAACTGATCATCAAATTTATGACCCATTTGCAATATGTTTCATGGATGATCATTCGGCAGGAAATCAACAGAACCATCTTTCCTGAGCTACAATTTTGTTAATTATTCATAAAAGAATACTTTCCCGGTAATTATTCATAAAAGAATACTTTCCCAGATCATTTTTCCCTGAACTCTTCCGAAAGTAATTTTCATTTCACAGATAAACGCCAATCAATTGGCCTCTGATACTATATTTCACACAACAACAGAGGGCTAGCATTCTGTATTACCTTAAAAACCAAAACAGAAGTCAAGCTTATGGCCCAATAGCAATATTTTCATGGATGATCATTCAGTTTCGTTAACAAAAAACAATCTTGATAATTTGGTGTAGAGGTATTTGAACAGACACAACTTAATGAATCTAAAGAGTCAGAATTTGCAACCCTTTAATTAAATTGATCAAAAAGAACAAATGAAAACAAGCGTAAAGTGAAGAAATTGAACTAATCATACCTGAAAGAACAGATCAGTGGGCAATCTCAAAGCCTTGACAGTCCAATAAGCCATTTTGTCCAAAAAGGTAGCTGGGACATGATGTTTCTTCAGGTCAATTGATAAATCAGCAGAATACGTCTCCCATGGCTTCAATTTCATAGAACAAACCATAAGTACAAGATCAATCTTCAAATCCCAAAATGAAAAGAAAACATGCACTGAATTCCACAAGATTTTTTATGCATATCTAGTCCAGTATTGATCCTCGCCTCACAGACTTGAAAAAGAGAGCAGATCTTCAACCTGCTCTCCTATAACACCCTAACAAGAACAAAAAGTTTCCAAATAAACGAAGAAAACTTTTTGACCAAGAAAGCAACTTTGATTCAAGAAACCAAAACCATACATAAAAAAAAGAAGAAAGGAAATAACCCATAAATCTTTATCAATATAAAAACCACAAAAATATTTAAAGAAATTAACAATCTTACCCTAAAACAATTCCACTTCCATTCAGCCCCATCTTCTTTAGTAACCCTACTAGGAGGAACACCCCAGTAACTAGCAATCTCCTTCTTCTCCTCTTTATTACCACCTTCCGCAACCGGTTGGGTTTGCTTCATCTCCACCTTCTGTTGATCCTTCTCGCCGAAACTCATAGTACTTCCATGCCTCACACCAAAAACCGAACCACGAACCCAAAATTCACCACTATTCTTACGCACAACATCCCCATGAAACCCCACCGCTTTGGCTGTGACTGCTTCTTTGTCTATTATGCCACGAGAGATGGCTGTTGAGAAAGAACGTGAAACCAACATCATGGAACTCGCCAACTTGACGCCTCCGCCACGGCTTGCCATCATCATCTTGATGATCAGGAATGCCACAAGATGGGAAGTTTTCCTCCTTTTTTTTTCCTTGTCGGTTTCTTTGGTTAGAAAGTTTGCAGAGATATAAAAGAGAGATTTAAAGGGTGTTTTGGTATTTTTGTTTCGACTTTCTTTTGGTGAGGTTTAAGGAAGGTTTATATATAAATTATAGAGTGTGGGTGTAAGTTTTTTATCAGAGGTATAGACACGGTTTCCTATGGATGTTATAATAAAATTATATATTTATCCTCGAATGGAGAAAAAAAAAGCTTTGATGGTGGGGTGCTTTGGTTTTTTTTATTGTCCATTAGTTATTAAAATATAATCTAGGGATGTTTAATTTTTTTTTTTACTTTTTTATACAGTAAAAATACTATTTTACTTTCAAAACCAAAAACATTTAGTGTAATGGATTTTGGATTTTTTCAGCTTTTTATAAATTTTTAAACAATAAAAATATTTCTTCATTCCCAAAATTAAAATATTATTGGGCTGCTGAACAAGGATTTTTTAGTATTTTCATTATTCATGTACAATAAAAGTATGTTTTTGGCCTTAGATAAGACAAAAAATAAGATTAATATTTGGGGGTATTTTTGCACTTTCACATCGGTTTTTAGGGTAATTATCAAGGTTATAGGGGGTGTTTTGGTATTTTAAAGTTGTATTTTTAATTTTTAAATAAAAAAAATTAATAGCGCGTGCTCAACACAAGCCAATAAATGGGTGACGTCCGTGTCATTCAGGTGGCGCGTATGTGACGCCACCCAGTAGCCAAACCTGATCTTCTGCCGTCTTTTTTGATACATTATAATGCCTTCTTCCACGTGATATGGCGCACGATGGCGTATGGTGGTCGAATTGTTTTTGAAAGTCTTTTTTTTCCTTCTTCTCTTTCTCCTGCCATGTAAAGTGCACAATTATCCACTTTTTCTTATTTTTCAATTTTAGTTCTCATTCTTTTAATTTTTTATTCCTTTTATAGAATTTTTTTTTAATTTAGTCATTTAATTATAATTTTTCATATGTTTTGTTTTCCATTTCATTTCTTAATCTTTTAATTTTAAATATTTTTCTTGGTCCTTTTGTTAATGTTTTTTTTTCTTTCAATTTCATCATTCAATCAAAGTTTTTGTTGTTTTATTTTTTATAATTTGATCTTCATTCTTTTAATTTCTTTTTTCTTTTGTTAAAGCTATTTTTCAATTAAATTTAACCCTCTAATTAAAATTTTTTGTTTGCCCTCTGATTAATTTTTTTATTTTCACCTTTATTTTTCTTAAATCCATTTATGTGATTGATTTTTTTTTTTGGTTTCATCTTTTGATATTTGATTTGTTAGGAATTCGGTTTTGTGCGATCTTATCTTTATGGATTAGTTTTTTAAAATATTAGTCTTGTGATTTTCTTTGATTTCTTTTGTAAGAGTTTATTCTTGTCTCATGAAGTAGGTTGCAGGTTTTGCATTCCTTTTTATAATATAAGTTTTCTAAAATATTGTCTTGTTTATATTTGGGTTTTCAAGATTTTTTTTTAAATTATCTATATTTTTTTAAAATAATATTTTATACGTGTTCGATCTTGCGTTATATCTTTTAAAAAACAGTTGAATAAACACCAACTTAAAAAGTCCATGAGATACGGATACGAGTAAACTAAATTTCTAATTGAGATGATTCTATCGTGGAAAAATAGTAGTCATGGATGAATTTTGAACAAATGATAAATTATTCTGTTGTTTTAATATCTAAGTGTACAAAATGAGTCAATCGAATTTATTAGCTATTGGTCAGCTCTTAGCTATCAAGATTCAAACCTCAAGTATAAGAGATTCAAGATTTGTATTATTTTGTTCTTGATGATAATACAAAAGGAAAAAAAAAAAAACAGAGAGTAACCAAGCTCATTATATTTTTCAAGAATTTATTTGATTTAGTATCCAAATGATTTTTTTTAATCAATGTATTTCTATGAAGAAAATTATATAGTTTTTAAACCCGATCCAGGATCGACTCGGGACAATTCTCTGGTCACAAGTCAACTTAATTTTTTTTATTTTATAAAAAAAATGAAAATACATCACTTTAGGAAAAAAATAGAGAAGAAAAAAAATCAACGAATTTTAACTAGGTTTTTTCTAGATTAATTGGGTATAGGCAATTCAAATTTTTATATGTTATACTTTGTCAATTCTCTGATTATTTTTGTTGAGATTCATCTTGGTCTAGATTCCAAATTACTCGAGTTATGGATCAATTTACCGGTTTTGAAACAATGAAAAATTAACCTTACTAATTTCATTTAAAAAGAAAAATAATAACCGAGGAATTTACTAGAACGAATTAATCAGAACACCACTGAAGATATTTAGCATGAATTAGTCTTTAATTAATCTTTCGACTCGTTTTATACATATTTTCTGCTTCAAGACTGACTTTCTGACATTGAATGAGGTCGCCATGTTGGAATTTTATTTTTATTAGAGAACGTGTCCAAGGTTTTTTTTGTTTTTCCTTTTAGCCGATTCTGCCCTTTCAACTTTTTCCAAAAACATGGGGAGTCAGTAAGAAAGAAAAGTCGTATGAAAGCGACTCCCGGCAACTTGCGCAGTAGCCTGACAACTTTGAAGCCTTCTGTGGTCACAGTCCAAGCCAGAATAGTCAACACGGTTGGAGGATCGATCCGGGTCTTCAGATTATAGAGTTAATTTGTGAATTATTATATTATTATATGATTTTTTATGTTAATTTATATTAATTATTTTTATTAAAAAAACATTGTTTATTTTTTAAAATCTTATTTGGTGTTGTATAAATGAATTTAATTGGATCAACTAAATTAATAAAAACTTAAATAAATTAATTAGATTTTATGTCGTGAATCTACATTAAAATTATCAATATATATATATATATATATATATATATATATATATATATATATTTAAAAAACATCAATTTAATATATTTTATATAAATTTTTTTAAAAAATATTTTTAAAAACAGAAACTACTACTATCCAAGTAATGCAAGTAACATGCCTGGAATCTCGCTAATTAAAATAACTTTAATCTTTGTATAAAAAATTGACTCGAAAAAGCTCTAACTGTTTGAACAAACTACAAATCAGTCTGAGATTCTCACTTGCATGTGTTGCCACTGTTGACATAGAAGTTATAGATTAAAATCACCAAAATATTAAGTGCCTCCACTTGATAGCAATGGGAGATGAAGAGAATTGCAGAATATTTCTCGAATATTCTTCATCAATAAGCACAATCAACCAATTCAATTCTTTCCTTCATCAATATTAGCATAATGTCTCTCTTGCACCTGTTGATCCTTCCTTCGATGTTATTAGAAGCAACAGTCGATATATTGTTTGTAATGATTCATCTATCCGTTTCTGGACTGATGTGTGGGTCGGATCGGTTACTCTATAAAATTCATTTCCAAGATTGTTTCTTATCTCCAGCTCTCGGGACGCAACAATGGCAGATTCAAGACATTGGATTCAAGAAAATTGGATCTAGTTTTTAAAATGGCGAAGATAACTTCTGATATATGAGTCAGAAGATGCAGCCTCTTTTAATTCTCTCCTAGCTTCAGCTGTTGTGAGTAATAGTGATCATGACAAGAAAATTTGGACAACCAACACTGATGACAGCTTTTTGGTGAAGACCTGTTGTACGTTGATCAAACAAACTATAAATGGAGGGGATCTTCACTTTCAAATAGATGTTTGCTTGAAGAATTGCCCTTCAAAAATCCAATGCTTCATTTGGCTAGTTCCGAATAAACTCAGCACGAAGAGTTTCTTGTTTCATCACCGTACTTGGTGCTGGAGGCTCAAGCAACTTGCAATCTTTGTGATATAGCTATTCAGAACATTGACCACCTTTTCATTCATTGTGATTTTGCTTGGAATATTTAGATGAGAATTATATCTTGATGGGGAATTAATTAATAGATGTTTTTCTAGGTGTTTGGATGACATGTTATATTAATGGTTTACGTTGGTTATTGGAATTTTTTTTAAAAAAAGTTTTGAATCTTTTATCCTTCTACACAGCTTGAAATATATGACTAATCTAGAATAATATTGTCTTTTAAGAGGGTACTGTCAATCTTGATTATTGCTTTAGCTTGATATCCTTCACTGTTTTTCTTACTAGCTGAAGTTCTCTAATCATCAGTTCATATATTTGATATTTGAATTTTTTTTGGATTTATTAGGTATTTGGGATTGTAGTTGGATCGTGTATTTAAAATTTTTTAAATTTTTTAGCTTCAAATTAATTTTTGTATTTTTAGATCGTTTTTATATATTGATATAAAATATTAAAAAAAAAATATTTTAATATATTTTTAAGTGAAAAACATTTTAAAAAACAACATCTATTATTATCTCAAATCAACATTATATTAGCTCAATATATTTTATGTTTCAACTTAAACCCCCGACCTGGATCAGACTGATCTAAATACCAGGTAACCCACGATGTAGGTTCAGGTTTACCAACTCCAATTATTATTGTTACATATATAAAAAAGAGGCTGTATCCAGGAAGAAACAGCATTACAAGCAACTCATATCGGCGCAGAGAATACATGAGACGTCCTGGTTTGGGTGTCGGGTGTAAACTTAGGCCCTTTCTCCTTCCTCTTCAAAACAAGAACAACTAAGGTCAATTGGCTTGACGATTAAAACAACTATATAAACTCCCACCTAGTTTATCCAAAGATTCACTTTAAATTTTCTTTCTCCTTGTAAATAATTTTATATGTAGTTTTTGATAATCAAAACCTTATACTAAAATTAAATAGCCTCTCTCTCTCTCTCTCTCTCTCTCTCTAATAACAAATAATTATATGCATTCCAAAAGAAAAACATAAAAAAACAAGAAACCTATAAATACAACAGGAAATAACAGGATTTAAACTTTGATTAGTTTGAGAGAGCATGGAAAAAGCATTCAATTTTACCCTTATGTTTGTGTTAATTATGTCATAACCCAATTTTTTGTTTCCCTAAAATTTCTTATTTTTCATGTAAATAAAATATAAATATTTTTCTTTTGAAAAAGAAGAAGAATAAAAGAGAAAAGATAATATTTTGGATCAAGCATACTATTTAAACCACTAGGTGAATGGACAATTTAGGGTCTTATTGAAAAAATATTAGAAAATAAATTGAAAATGTGGTCAAGACTATATAAATTAAAGGTTTGAGGATCAACATGAATAAGATTATAAAGTTTGACAGTCAATTTTGACAAATAAAGACTTGATTAAGAAGAAAGTTGAATATGGGAGCAAAATTGCAAAATAGGAGAAGCCAAGGGCTCAATCGAATTTTGGAAGGGTTTTGGCCAAAATTGAAATATTTAATAAGTTCAGGGATGTAATTGAACTTTTAGATTGATTTAATTAGTGCAATCAAGGACTTAATTGAAGAAATATCAAAGTCCAAGAGTCACTTCAAGTTGAAATTGCAAGGAATAAATATCTAGGGAGCAAAATGGATACGCATTTAGGTTCCAATAGTTTAATTGACTTAATAGGGGTGAAATTAAAAGAATTAGAATTTTAAAGAATCAATTGAGGATTGAATTGAATAAACTCAATATAAAGGACCATTTTATAAGGAGTATGGAAATCCAAGAGTCCAATTACAAAATTTTAGGAGTGAAATTTAAAAGCTTATAAAAGATAAGTAATTGAAAGATTTCAGAAGTTAAGGGGGCAAATTGAAAAATAACTTTAATTTAACCTAAATCCATAGTTTTTAAACCCGGCCCGGTCCAAAGCCCGGGTTTCGGGTTTTGATCGGGTCGGTCGGGTCAATCCTATTTTAAAAAAAATTCAAAACGGCGTCGTTTTAGTAAAAAAAAACAAAAGTTAATTGGTTACAACCAGGTTTTTGACCGGGTTTTGTCGGGTCAACCGAGTCGGTCGGGTCATGAATTTTTCTATTTTTTCATCAACCCGACCCAGTTCCAGCCCCGGGTCGGCCGGGTCTCGGGTCAGCCCGCCGGACCAGGTTTCAAAACTATGCCTAAATCCCTCCTAGCAGATGACTCGTCGCATGGTTTTAAATCAAGGACTCGAATGACATGTCGTTTGAATACGGTTCATTTCTTCTTCCTTTTGAACCAGAAAAAGCTGCTCGAGAAACCATCAAAATGACTTTGATTCAACCCAGTCTCCCCACCAAACCGCACCAAATCTGCCCTAAATCATAGCCCAGATTACCACCTCTGAATCTCACATGTTTGATTTGTTTCGTCCACCCCCACGATGCTCTTCTGACATGAAGAAAACCCATCTTCAACGGTCTAATAATGGCAGGACTGTCGGTGTCCTGTTTTCACCAGATGCGGCACAAGATTAAGACGTTGAGAGGATCTCATTTCCTTTTTTTAAAAAAGAAGATCAACAAGATCAGAGGGTAGGGGCGGGTTTTTTTGGGAGGTGATCCCATGTTTGTCCTATAAAACCGAATGGAGGCCACTGTTAGCAAGGGAGGAGAAAAAAAAGAGAAGAGGACCGGAGAGCTTCAAGTTTTTGACCGCCAGCGAGGACATAAAACAGCCTCTCCTGCACCATTACCTCACGGTCTCATTGTCATTTCAACCCTTCCTCACGTACGGCAGCAAAACTGACCTAGCAACGGTAGCCATCACAAACTCCATCACCATCTACCAGCCTCTCCTCCCTTCCATCTGCACATCCTAAGTTCTGTCATCTGAAAAGGAGTTTCCAAGAATAGTCCAAGATTTGTCTCATTTTGGAGTTTTCCTCCGGGATTCAAGGCAACAAAACTATCAAGAAATTCTTGCGTCGTGTGGGCATATTCAAATAATCATCAAAGTCTTCACTGCCGTGACAGGCACGTAGCTTTGCAACCCTCACACTTCATTATTTAAATCTAAGATCAATGTTAAGCATGCTTCCTTTCTTGACTTGGTGTTCGAGCTAAGAGTAGAGAAGAGTCTAAAACAAAAATCATTCTTTGAGTTAATCATGGTTAAACAAGAAAGCTTGCACATTACATTGCTGCTTTTATTTCCTTGCGTATATAATTTGATGTATTCTTCAATATTGCATGCTGCCATTTCCTTTAAGTTGTCAAATGAAAGATCCTAGTTGTTTGGGTCAAGGCCCATCCTAACCGTTTACGGCTAGGGATAATTCTTCTCCATGCCCAACTTTTCTTTCCTCATGCGTTCACCCATGCATATTTTTCCCTCCATGCTTAATTTTCAACTCATGCACACATGCATTGTAAATACACGGGAGAAGAAAAGAAATTTGATTCATGTGCTGACATGGAGGAGATAGGAGAAAGAAATAAGAGAAGAAATTATGGGAAAAAAAGAATGGATCACTCAGAACTTGTAAGAGTCTTGCTTTTAACACTTTCATTACTATTAAAAAAATCTTGATGAGAAAAACCATTAATATCTAGAAAAACAACCAAGTATGTTAATAATAAGTTACGTGTGTAGCGGTGTGCTCACTCATTTAACACGTGTAGAGCACATACTAGAAAAAAAAAATTAAATAAAAACTAGTTGTTTGGGCTTAAATTGAAATTCAAATGATCACCAACATTTTCTCTCGTTAGCTCCTATATATACTTTCTCTTTCTTCCAGCTTTCACACATAATTTCTTCCTCCTTTTCTCACCATAAGTGCTGTCCAATACGTACACACTATATATTTTTTTTGAAGTTTTGATGAGTTAAAAAGCAGTGTTGCAACACATTTTTTTGCAAGTACATATTTTGATATAGGGTTCGCTCTCCATTTCTAGCCAATAGACATGATGCAAACACGCATGCAGCGTTATTATTTTTCACCTGTTTACATAGCCAGTTTATACAGCATTTTGACGAGATACTTATCGTAAAAGGTGTGTGTTCGCAGAAAGCATAAATTATTTCCACTTCCAAAAAAGTTGTTGCATCTCTTCCTCTGATATACTGTTTCGAAACTGAAAGGATCTTAAAACCGGATGCTGATTCCCCCCTCTGACATATAATTGAATGCTGCCAGGCTTCGATCAATTCAGTTGGTTTGGAGAATCAGCCAACTCCCTTCAACAGATTGAAGTCCTTGAAGCTAGATTTACTTAATTTTAATTAGTTCGTCTAATATACCTGCAAAAGTGGTGACTGACTTAATAACTCATAGTCATTATTATGATTTTTGACTCTTCGCAAAACTGAAATTCCATGTGTCAACTGAACTATTTTCCTGAAAATTACTTTTCAACAAACATACGGACTCTAATTGAATCAAACATGAACGCGCTCATGTTTGTTTAAGAATGCCAATTATGTGTTGAACTGTTCCAGCTAAGGTCCGCTCAACACATTGCTTGGCTTTTGGTCTTAAGGTCATTTCACGACATTTTAGCATCTTTAGAATTTGTTCCTGAGAAGCAAGATTCTGAGGAAGGTTTTATAACTTGATTCTTCGTTTACACCTGTTCCTATAAGCTATCATTGTCAAGGAGTAATTTCCTTTTGTAGAATTTGAGTCTTCTCTTAATTGCATCTTGATGAACCGATAAATTTTTGTATATATTTTCATGTCAGATCAAGAAAAACATAAAAAGAAAATAATTTTTCTAAACTATCAAGCATGCTGGGTTGGCATGCACCAGCCCTAAATACCCCCATCACAAACGTGTTGGGCTTGGCAGTGCACCAAGCCAAGGCACTGCTAGGTCTAATAGGTGCTATCAGCCCAACAACTTGGCATAACACTCTACCATGCCAATGGGGTGGGCTTGACACACATCTCCTAGGATGTCGAGCCCAAGGATTTTTGCCATCACACATTGAGTGTAGTCAGACACTCAATATTCATTTGGGCCTAACACAAGATTGGATCCATTACATCCATGAATTCAAATATAATGCCTGGATCTAACGTCATACTTGCATATATTTTACATAAATTTTAGAGGAATTATTGCTTAACAAATATATTTAATTAAACAAGTTTATACTTTAATAACACCATTAGGTGTATTAAAATCTTTCATGACCCACTGTGTTTTCATCTCTTAGCTAGATAAAATAAGTGGATCATAGTTCACAATATAAAATTGATTTATAAGAGTGAAATGACTCCACCCCTCCATTCTAGCAAACAGACAAAGTTCAGGGCTATAAATATCCCCTAAACCACTTAAGTAAGTAAGTCATAATTTTCATTCTCCATTGTATATATATTTTCAGAGTTTATGTCTTTAGAATATCATTGCGTTGTTTCTTTCTGAAAAGATACTTAAATATCTGAAAGTACTCAAATCTACAAAAGATAACCTTTTATAGATACCAACCACCAGCTACCTTGGCTTACCAATCACCACGTACAAGTTATCAATTACTTTGATTAGAAATAATATATTAAATTGTTTGAATAAAAAGATTAACCGATAATTCAAAACTTTGCTCCTAAAGTGCTTTAATGTTTCGGGACATCTTCACACAGTGCTCGGTATTGTGTGCTAGTCAATTAGCAATGATGGTGGTAGCTGGTTCGCTTGTTTTCTTTTTCGTTGTCTGAAATATAGGAATTGAAAAATTGTTAGCACTAGTGACCTTGATCATGATATGCATGTTTAGAACTGGGGAAATTGGTATTTTCGTGATTAGGAGAGTCCTTTGCCCAAAATAATCTGATGATTTGTTGGTTCATTCTCTTGGGGATTGGTCTAGCTATGTCCCAGGGAAAGGAATGGGACATAAGCTGACAAAAAAACATACCCAGGATCAACATCACAATCAGTTATGGTAGATATTGAGCTTTCTCAATTAAGAAGCCAGGAGCCCCAAAGAGCTTATCAGCTTGCAACTCTAAATATCGGAGAGCTTTAGGAGGTTAACGAGTCTTAGTGGATTAATTCCAGAATAGTTTTGCATGCATCCATTTCAGTCATTAGCACATGTTGTTTCTGAGGCTCAGCCTTCTTGAAATGTTGAGCAGGTACAGTCATTTTTTAACCTATATTATACTCGAGTAAAGGCTGTCATGTGATTTCTTAGTTCTTAAACTGTGTATGAATCTCTAATGTTTCCTTTGAGATTTGGAGCACTAGTCGTGGATTCGATATTGTATTATTTTCTACAAGGAACATTGCTTCTGTACAATTTTCTATTTAATTATTTGCTACAAAAACTCAAGTTCAGCCATTTGGACAATGTTAATCAGCTGACAAATACGTTGTGTTTTTCGGAATGTTGCAGGGTCACAATTAGGTTGGGTTCATGCCTTACACCAGTGCACAGTTACAATGCAGATGGGAGTTCAAGCTAGGAGTGTGAGCATTTCTACTTTTGAATGTTTATACAGTGACTAGTTTTGTTAGCAACATGTGATGAATATTTTGCTAGAGGAGTTCAATTGCAGTGGCACACTTTTAGAATTTCCAACTAAAATGAATATGTAAACTTATTATGAGAAAGAGCTCGTAGCTTTAGCTTGTGTTGTGTATGTGGGAATGAGAATTTTCGCCATAGACTGTTTGAGAGATTGTAGAATTGAAGACTGATATGTTCTATTTTGGCCGGTGGATTGCAATGCTGATGAAAGTAGTTGCTGTAGGAGTGACATAATTAGTCACTGGAGCTGTAGATGTCTCTGTAGTTTTGGCGCCCGAGACCTATCCTAAAATACCAGTAATCGTTGCTATTAAAGCAATGATATTCACCATTCTTGACTTGATTATGGTGAATTTATTACTAGGATGGTTATTCATAGAACAAATTTGGTCGATTTGGGTATCCAAGCAAAGTGATTGTCCAAACAATCTGTCAAAGATTTTCACTGCTCTGAATTAGCATCTGCAGAAATGAAAATGCTTCAATAGCCACGCCAAGCAAAGGTTAGGAAAATCTTGGCATCAAAATTAGCAGACAGACTCCCGTGATTTCCGATTGTCGATGATAACCTTCTTTTGACAGGAGCAGCTGTGACAGAGGTGGATGAGCTGAATCCCTGCCCCTCGTGGATAAGGAATCTTCTTAATTTGAAACGTGGCAAGAAAATTCAAGTCCAGGACAGCAGAAGAGTGAAGGCAGTAGAGAGACATGACAAATTAATACCCATGTCTTCCTACAGTCCTCGGAAGATCAAAGAAGCAGGATTTGAGATGGTGAAGATTAGAGCTCAGAGGAAACATACGGGATGGAAAGAGAAGACATTGTTTTAGCAGGGAAGTAATGATAATCAAAGTGGTGGCTCAATCAATCCAACTTCATCAGGAGCTCCTTTAAGCACCCAGTGAGCTTGTACAACGAAATCGAGCCCATCATCAATAGATTCTGGGTGAGGGAGTAAAGGCGTAGGATGGAAAATGCACTAGCATCGAGTTCTCCGCCTTCAATATTGCTGTGTTGGTTGAGCAGGGATGGTGTTTAATCAAAGAGGAAAAGTCACCACAAGCTCATATTTTCAAGGCTCACTGCTACACCAAAACTTTCCTTGAAGCTTCACATAATGAAAGGGTTCAATTAGGCCATGGAAAGACTGTTAGCAAACCCAACTGAATGCTTTCGGATCACTTTAATTCTTTTGATCACGGAGCCACAGTTGATCAGTTGATGGATAGAGACGCAGGAAAGTGGAATGTTGATCCCATCAACTCTGTGTTTCTTTCTTTCGAAGCCCGTCTAATTCTCCATTGTCCACTCGGATTGTGGAAGAAGCCTACAGGAAAGCAGTCTGGCATGTGCACAAAAATGGCGACTTTTCTGTTGAAGTCCATACAATCTCAAGGCAACATCCCACGGGCTAAAATTTGTGACGCTTGGATAAAAGTTAGATTCTTAAGGTTATAAATCTAAATTGTAAAGAAATTTAGAAAAAACTTAATGCTTTATTAAAAGTCTTGATAATAATTTTTTTCTATTAATATTATTCTTAAAATCCTTTATAATAAATGACTCTTAATTAAAACTAAAATTCTTTGAAAGAAAGAATTTATAATTAAAATTAATGTAATTAATAGAATCCATCTAGTATTAGGATTTCTAAATAGTAAAATATTAAATAAATTAAAAGTACTAATCTAAATAGAAAAAAAAAATTCAAATATAATAAGGTAAATAAAAACAATATCACACAATAACTTCCAAACCTTGTTTGAATAACTTCTCAATCCCCGATCATATTGAAATTTTAACCCAATAGACAATAGAATTTTCAAAATCTTCTGTTAAAATTACAGTTCGATCCAACAGTCGAGTTAAAAGTGCTTGATTTAATAAACTGCATCTTGAACTCTTATTAAACTCCTCAAAACCTAAAAATCTTAAGCATTAATGAAATAATGCCATAAACATTATTATGCAAAGAAAATAGAAGAAATTTCCCCATTTCAATCCATTATATTTCCAAAAAACTCGTTCTTAAGTTATCTATGAAGAATTGAACTCTTCCACTCCAAGTGAATAAATATTTCAAATATACCATTGTAGCTAATATTTTCACGAAGCAGCATGTAATTAACTAGTAAACTTTAAATTTTAATTTATGATGTACATGTGCTCAAGAAAACTTCATTTTTAATGTTTTACTTTCCATTCTTATAAAGTCCACTTATAGTTTCTTCATATATATTTTTTTTCTTCATATTTGACCTCGTTATCATTTATA
Source organism: Populus simonii (assembly GCA_007827005.2). Taxonomy (NCBI): domain Eukaryota; kingdom Viridiplantae; phylum Streptophyta; class Magnoliopsida; order Malpighiales; family Salicaceae; genus Populus; species Populus simonii. The sequence goes on from CM017478.2 coordinate 246,991, forward strand.
ACTTTCAATACTTCAACCTTTGAATATAAAAGAGTCTTCAAGATAATCTTTGAAAATAACTTTAGGAGGATTTTCATAAACTACCATGTCCTTGTTTGCAACATTTTTATCCATGACTAAAAGATCATTGTTTACCATGGGCTTCTTCAACTTAAGATCAAAAAACTGAAACTATCTGTCAACAATCTCTTTGCTCACATTATTTTCAACATGATTAGATAATTTCAAAATTTTATTTTCACCAAAATCCTTGATGTTTTTTCTCCTTGTCTTTTGAGAATGTAAAGCAAAGGCAAATAATAATAATCCATTTGCTTATTTATCCAATATAAAATATCTTTATAATTATCTTGTATAAACTCTAAAATTAATAATTATCTCAAATCTTACCAAGATGAAATTAAAGGTATATCAATACGAGTTTTAAAATCTAGAAATTCAAAATACAATTCTCTACCACTATAAGAAAATTTGTATATGACAAGTCCTATTTTTTTATGATAAGAAATTTTGTTGAAATAAAAGTAAGTTTTCAACTTTGCCAACTACTTAATAAATTATTTCTTTAAAAATCTCCCATCACGTAATAAAATCTTATCAAATTCAAAAATACATCAAGGGTTTGCCAACTCTACTCGAGATAAGTCTCGAAACAAGTCTCTCTTCTCCACTAGTCAAGCTACATCTGTTATGATTTGCTCAAAACGAAGACTAGTTGGCATAATTCGAGAAATTTTTCCCTCTAGACTGGTGGTTTCCTAAAAAATTACGGTGCTTTCAGGACTGGCAGGCATGAAATTAGCGAAATTGGAATTCTCTCTCACACAGAATTATATGGACAAAGGGGCTGTCGAGAGTTAGACCCAGCAGCTATCCCTTTGGAACATCTCCATCTAATTACGGAATCCAGTAAGGCACATATGGTGGAGACTGGTGAAAAACAGAGATTAAGAAACAGTGCACAATTTTCCACAACTGAAGATAGAGCCAAGGGTGGATCACGCCTCTACAACTAAGGTTGAGAATTTGAGATGATAGGAAGTGAAGAGTAATTCTGAGAAGATCCGGTGAATATTCCTTCTGTATTTCCTCAGGTGATTATGGGAACCACCAAATGGAGGAGAGAAAGGAAGAAACGGCACAGAATTCTTCAGAAATTCAGGTAAACCTCATGGGTGGAGAATGCCTTGAAAGCTAAGAAAGGTGAGATGATAAAACTGAAGAACAAGCCTGACATGAGAATCCCATTAACATTTGGGTGGACAAATAAGTAGCCAAGTCAGCCAATACTGTAGTTGATTAATAAATTTCTAACACCCCATAGTTAAAAGAGAGAGAACTAAAACAACCTACCAAAAAGTGGCTTTACGTAGCACGTTTCTTGCTCTCTAACACACAAGTATTTAGGGGCTTCTGTTCCTACGTTGTGCCTTTTCTCTTAAGATCTCTCCATCTTTCAGGTATATAAATTTTTAATTCCATGGCTTCTCCCCTTCCACTCTCTCTCCCAATCTCTACCTTTCTTCCTAACTTCCCATAGCTTTCTAACCTTTTCTGTTTCTTTTAGCTTTTCACTTTCCATCGAATTCTTTCAGGCCTACTAATTTCTTTACAAGGTTCCTTGAACCTAGAGAATTAGTCTTGTTTGATCAGTGCTCATTTGACACAGGAGGTTATATATAAGGGTTGGGATTGAGTTCTTAGACTTAATAGCGTCTTTATCAGACAGAGAAAAAACCAGTTTCTGAAACAAAGGTCCTACTGTAGAAAACAAGACGAGGGTTTTAGCTTTCTAAGAAATGGAAAACATTTCTGAGCTTGGTAAGGAAGGTGACGGTCAGATGGATTTGCCTCCTGGATTCCGGTTCCATCCAACCGATGAAGAGCTTATCTCTCACTACTTATACAAGAAGGTTCTTGACATCACCTTCTCTGCTAAAGCAATTGGAGATGTGGATTTGAACAAGTCTGAACCCTGGGAACTGCCATGTAAGTCCTTCTAGTAAAATGATCATTTTCTTTCAATCTTTCTTCATAGAAATTATGGTAAGTTAGACCTTTTATCTTATGGCGATGTTTTTGTTTGGATGAAGGGAAAGCGAAGATGGGAGAGAAAGAGTGGTACTTTTTCTGTGTTAGGGACAGAAAGTACCCTACAGGTCTCAGGACAAATAGGGCAACAGAAGCTGGTTACTGGAAAGCCACAGGGAAAGACAAGGAGATCTATAGAGGAAAATTCCTGGTTGGAATGAAAAAGACCCTTGTATTCTACAAGGGTAGAGCCCCTAAAGGAGGGAAAACCAATTGGGTCATGCATGAATACAGATTAGAGGGTAGATTTTCTGTCCATAATCTCCCCAAAACTGCCAAGGTATACCTCTCCTCTGTTTCCTCTGTTTTTATCAATACTGTTTGTCTCCTTTTTTATTGTTCAAGTTAAGCTGATTGATTTTTGCTCTTGTGTAGAATGAATGGGTGATCTGCAGGGTGTTTCAAAAGAGTTCTGCCGGAAAGAAAACCCATATTTCAGGTCTAGTGAGATTAGGCTCGTTTAGTAATGAATTTAGCCCTTCTGGTCTGCCACCATTGATGGATTCTTCACCCTACAATTGCAAGATTAAGCCAGTGGCCGAGTCGGCCTACGTGCCCTGCTTCTCCAATCCCATTAATGTTCAAAGAAACCAACAAGACACGATTGATAGCTTCGACAATCATCTTTTAGCATTTTCAACAAACCCTTCAGAGGTTTTTCCACGAATCCCACTTTTGAATCCATTCTACACTCCTCAGGCTGTCCCGGTATCAGGAAACTTACAATATCCAGGTTCTGTTTTAATGCAAGACCACTCGATCTTAAGAGCCTTGATTGCAAACCAAGGCACAAACATGAAGCAGCAAAGTTTCAAGATTGAAAGGGATATGGTCGGTGTCTCACAAGACAGTACTATAGATATGAATACTGAAATCTATTCAGTCATATCAAATCTTGAAGTGGGAAAAAGGTCATGTGATGATCAAGATGCAACAACTTCTACATTAGTTGCATCAACGGACCTTGATTGTTTTTGGAACTATTGAGAAACAGTGCTAGAAGACGAACCTCAAGTTGAAGAAGATCAAGAAAAAGAACAGCTTGATTTACTGTTATTATCTATTTTGAAATTATAATGTGGGCCTGTGTATAGATTTTCTTGATTCTGATTGACAAGTTGAAAGAGAGTGAAGCAAGTATTATGTATTGTAAGAAACTATTTTATGAATTTTTATGTTGTTTTTTCAATATCTGTTTTGTTGGCTGTTATTGTTATTGTCAAAATTGCTTTCGAATGCAGAATCTGTCACATATTAGATTTAGTTGGTAGCTGACTGATCATATTATATAATTTCTCTTAAAAATAAATAAATAATTAAATATTGCATACACTCCTTTGGATTAATTAATGCTTACAATATTAGAGATTATGCTTACATCAATGGAGATTATGAGTTACATTCTCATAGTTTTATATTATATTGTATAGTTTAGGATGTTACGGAGACGGTAAGATATCTTTGAAATGATTTTTATCAACCAAGACTAAATCTTTCTTTGAACAATGAGTATATTTATTAAAAATTAAATATCTTCTAATGCATCTATCGCATGGAGAGCTATTCATGAAGCCTTGACATTAGCGATTCGGACTTAAAAATCAAATATTTGTGGCTTGCTGGTACTTGTAATTTCAGCAATTTGATGATAGTGCTACATGACTTTGTGAAACACCTCATTACGGCAGTCCCTATTCCCTCTACTCCTCGTCTAGCTGACATGTGATTTGCAGAATGAATGATACAAATGTCTATACATCTAAATTAACATTTCTATGGCTACTGAACATATCAAAAACACTGCTTGTTAATTCTATCTGGCCTTGGGTTTGGAAACTAAAAGCTCCTGAGAAAATACACATGATGCTTTGGCAGATTGTTCATAATAGTCTTCTTATGAACCTGTTTAGAGGCAGAAGGAACATTGTTAACTCTCCCATTTGTGGTTATTGCAATCAGGAGGAGGAGACTACTTCGTATTGCTTGCGGGACTATTTCTTTGCTAGGGACATGTTGACAAAGTTGGATCTTGTTAATGCTCACGGGTTTTTGAAACTCTGATGTGGTGGAATGGTTTAGAGATATGAGTTCTTCCAATGATTCTTTTTCTTTTTTTTTTTTGGGTTTATGGTGGATCTAGAGATGCATGAACATTATTTTATATGGTGATAATTATGCAGGTGACAGTTGGATTTTGAGGCGGATTATCCTTCTCAAGGATGATCTTTGTAATGCTTTTGCATTGTCAACCATAGACATGAAATTATTGTTTCTTGGTGTAGACCTGCTAAGGGGTTTGTGAAATTGGATATTGACGAGAGCTCGCAGGGTAATCCTAGAAAGATTGGTTTTGGAGGCCTCATTAAAAATAATGAAGGAAAGTCGCTAGTAGGTTTTTCCGGGTTTGGTGGTATTGACACTAACCTACTTCCAGAACTTCTAGCTATTAAGCATGAATTAGCTCTTGCTTAGAATCAAGGCTTTAGAAGGATTATCTGTAATTCTGATTCCTTGAATGCCTTGAGACTTATTAACGAGGGAAACTCCACTTTTCATAGGCGTAGAGCTATTATCATGCATATCAAGGAGCTTCTCTCAAGGGATTGAGAGGTCTATCTTACTCATACATTAAGGGAAGTGAACTCACATGCTGATTTCTTAGCTAAGCATGTGGCTCAAAATTTATCAGAGTTTTGCATCTGGAAAGACTCACCTTCAAGATTAAATGCCCTCATGCTTGTAGATTCTATGGGTACTTGTTATCGTTGAAGAGTCTGGTTTATTCTTATTTTTCCACTGTACCGAAAAAAAAATGTTAGATCAAAAAAGGATAACTCATATAGATTCAATAATAATAATAATAATAATAATAAATAATCCATGTATTAGGTCATGGAATGTTAGATCTCCTATTCTCTCTTTGATTATCACAGTTCATGCATTTGATTTACTTACAAAATTGAGAATGAGGACAAAAACTTTTGTTGGAGTTAGACGCAACCGATCAAATAAAGAAATTCTATCATTTATTCTTTCATTTTCATGATGCATGCACGCACCTTGTTTTCAAGCTCTAACACTCAAGAATGAATGTATCTATTTCTCAAAGATAAGGATATCTTCGCATTGATTTTGTATATTCTGAGCAAATTAATTTTATTTTTTTTAATATTAGTTATAAGATTTGAACTTGGAAAATGAAGATAGGTATACAATATTCGCTATCAAATAATTATTTTAATTAAATATTTAAACTTGATTTATATTGTTTTATAATATACCTTTTAAGTGAAATTATTTTTTAATTAAAAAATAGAATATGATGATGAGATTTGAACCTATTATTATTTAATCAGTAAAATTTTAATATTATATTAAAAAATTATTTTAATTTAAAAGTTTAAATTATTAAATAAAATGATAAAAATGGTTTTATATTACTGTATAATATTCCCCACTACGCCACTTTCTCATAATTAAGAACGAATATATCCTTGATTTTTTCTATTAAATATTTTATACCATGTGGGGTTTTAATTTTTGGCGCGTGAACATAAAATTTTGGCAACCCTTTTAACTAGCTATTAGCTGAGTCCTACACGACAAGATCCTTAACTGTACATGAAACTGAAGAGCTTTTGTCTTGCACAAGCTTTTGTTGTGTCGGAAAAGATTTTTTCTTCTTCTTCTTTTTTAATATGCCCTAGCCCCTGGTATATATCTTCTCCACTTTAGAAAGAGTCCATCCAGCTAATGAAAATATGAAGAGCATTGAATGCTATATTACACATGTTTTTCTTCTTCTTTTCTTTTTAGGGTAGGCTCCCATGATGTTTATCATGTTTCTATTAAAAAAAAAAAAACATTTTGCTTGAATGAGTATGATTTTCAAAAACATTGTGAGTAAATGCAGTATGGATTTCAACAATGACTTTTTTTTATGATCGAAAATATGTGGTTAGTTGCGTTTTGTTTTCTATTTATTTATCGCAATGTTGGAAAAAAAAATTGATGTTAAGTTGATGATTAATTTAGAAAAATAAGATTTAATTTTATTAATTTAAATCAATTGAAGATTTAGGGGTCGGATTTGAAACTAGTAAAAATATTTAGACTCTTTTTTTGGCAAAAAAACAAAGACTAAAAAGAAAGAAAAGAAAAAAGTAATCGGCACGTGTGTTACACGTGCCAACATATGGAGGGTGGTCTTTGTGCAGTGATGATGTGTGTGACATTATTTGTGCTTTGAATATGGCTTTTTTTTAGTACCATTGAAATCATTTCAATGAAAGTTTTTTTATGGGGTGGTATGTGGTGACATTGGAGCTCTGATATGATTATGACAGCTTATTTTTCTTTTTCTTTTTTCTCATTTTTTTCTCTTCTTTCTCCTTAATTTCTGTGCTTAACGCTCTTCAAAATAGTAAAGTGGTCGTCAATTTGGTGTTAAATTTGGTTCTTATTCTTTTAAATTTCTATTTTTTTTTATCATTTATTAAATTTTTTTTTCAATTTCACCATTCACTATTGGGTTAATTAGGGATTGGACTTCATAGTTTTTTATTTATTTGTTTTATATAAGGTAATTTTGATCTCATGACCCGAGTTACTGATTTAAAAGACTAACCCAAATGGAATTAGGCTTTTTTTAGGGTTTGTTTTATAACTTTTTTTTTTCAATTTCATCATTTAACATTTAATTAGTTAAGAATTGAGTTTCATAATTTTTTTTGATTTAATTTCTATGATATTATTATGGTCTCATGACCTAGTTTGCGTATTTGACAGGTTGACTCTGGTTATTATTTTGTTGTTTTTAAAATAAATTTGTATTTCAATTTCGTTCTTTAACATTGAGTTAGTTGGAAATTGGGTTTCATTTTTTTATTTACTTTCTATGAGGTTATTCAATTCTCATGATCTAAGTTGCAGATTTGACAGTTTTGATCAGGTTGACTTTACTCATATTTGCTATTCTTTTTTTTTTCATTATTGTTTTTCAATATTGGGTTAATTAGGGATTAAAATTTATAATTTGTTTAATTTTTTATGAGGCTATCATGATCTCATGATCCAAATGATAAAATTTACAGATTAATCAAGAATAATTTAGGTTGGTTCAATATATTGTCTTCTCAATATTTTTTAAAAATATCCTCCAAGATATCATCTTGTCGATACTTTAAAAAGGTGTTGTCAAATATGCTTCAATTTTTAAGTTTATGATTATTATTTTTTTCAACTAGAAAATATGTTGACAATATCATTTTTAATACTATTTTTTCAACAAAAAAAATATTAATCCAACCCGTAACACGATTTAAGAATTTAGTTACATACTTTTAAGATTTCAACAAATTTCTACCCCATAGTTAAGTTCTATGTTCATAACTAGAAAAAAAAATTGGAGGGACAAGAAATTATAATTTAAAAACTAGTACAAACACATACACACAAATTTATTTCAAGAAAAAAAGCTATCACTACCCTCAATTTGGTGATTTTTTTTTTATCAATTATCTAATTTCTTTTATGAATTCTGTTAAGAAAGTCTTGAATTGGCTGTTGATTCTTTATATTTTATTTTATAATATTTGGAATTAAAATTTCTTTTATTGGGTGCAAAATATCAATCATGTGTGATGTGTCCCACGAGATGATGAGGTCAAGTTCATCAGGAGAGTTAGGTCTTTTTAACGGTCGACACGTAATCATATGGTCCCACAAGCTATTCCCGCGCTAATGAGACACGCGGCTCAGGTTTTGCTAACGTCACCTTCTCATCTTCAAATTCCACCACCATTACATGGCAGTGGGCCACTCACAGTGTTGCCACATGGGCTGTGATAAACGCGTGGACCCTCTCTCAGCGGTAACACGCTCTCGTTTGAAAAGAACCCCAAAGCTTCCATAACGGTATCTTTCACCACAGGAGAGAATCAAGGGAAAGAAAAGCACAGTTCATAGTTTTTGTTTTAAGATAACGAGTGTTTTTTTAATCAATTTATCATCCATTCATATCACATTAATTAATATAATTTATTAAAAATATTATTAAACCTCATACCTGATATATGATATAATAATCGACCTAATAGATTAAATTTTGATTTGGTCAAAATTTAATTTGAGTTTTTTATAAAATAATATTATTTTAATTTTTATAAAATTAATATGATGTTGTTTTAATTGACCCGTGTTAATTCATTCAACTCGTAATCTAGTTCATAGATTGAATCGTAAGCTAATTCTTTTAATTTTTTGATAATGAGAATCAAAACTTCTTTTATATTTGAGTATCGAGAGTCTCATTTAAAAAAAAAAAGATAAAATAACATAGAATTTCTTGGATGAAACCAAAGAAAAGTGTTAAATATTTTTTTATTTTAAGTAAAGAAATCAGCATGACACTCCATGCGTGTGTTAATTACCATTATTTCCAAGAAATTTCATGTAGGTCAACTTGTTAATTGATAAGATATTAGAAACACAGTTTAAAAGAAGAAATGTCAATAATGACCTAATCATTATATATATATATATATATATATATATATATATATATATATATGTGTGTGTGTGTGTGTGTGTGTGTGTGTGTGTGTGTGTGTGTGTGTTGGTTGGCCACTATTTTAAATCCCATTAAAAAAAACAAGAAGAAATTCCCATTATACATTGAAAAGATTGAAGACATGATTTTGGTAAGCTGATTGGCTTGTGAGTTGATGAATTTGAAACAGTGTGATATGCTAACAAACGTTCGAAGTATTTTGTCGAATGACCTTTTTTAGAACGAAAATAGATGATTCCTATATCTCTGCTGAGATTCCGTTTAATTTTTTAAATAACAAAATATTCAAGTATTGTAAATATAATTTTTTTAATAAAAAAATCTTTTTTATAACTCATATTGATGTATAATTTGATTAGAAAAATCCAAAAATAACTTAAATAATCAATAAAAACATAGTTTGATTAAAAGAAAATCAAGATTATATCTTTTTTTATAATATTGAAACAATAAAATATTAGATCGACTCGGATCAACTCGGGTTAACCTATCAAATCCATTATCTAGGTCATGAGATCCTGATAACCCTATAGAAAACAAATTAAAAAAATTATTAAACTCGATTCTCCATCAATAAAATATTAAGGGATGAAATTGAAAATAAAATTCAACTAAAAAATGAGCCGAGACAACTCGGGTAAATCTGTCAAACCTAAATCATGAGACGGTGATAATCACATAGAAAGTAAATCGAAATAAATTATGAAACTCAATTCTCAATCAACCAAATATTAAAATATTCAATTAAAAAAAGACTCAAATAACCACCTAAGTCAACTAAACAAACTCGTGACCAGAATCATGACCCCGAGATAATATCATAAAATGCAAACGAAAAAAATTAAGAAGCATAATTTCCAATCAACCCCATATTTAAGGGTGGAATTGAAAAAAAATCAACAAAAAAAGACAAAAAAAAAACCCGAGTTAACCGGCCTAACCTGTGATCCGGATCATAAAACCATGATAACTGCATAGAAAAAAATAAGAAAAAGATTATGAAACCGAATTTTCAATCAATCCAATATTGAAGGATTAAATTGAAAAATAAAATAAAATAAAAAGGATAAAAAATAACTTGATTCAACTCGAGTTAACATGTCAAAACTAGATCAGAAGATCAAGATAACTCCATAGAAAGCAAATAAAAAAATTATAGAGTATCAATTAACTTAATGTTGAAGGATAAAATTGAAAAAAAATACATTCAATCAACCTAATATTGAAGGATGAAGTTGAGGAAAAAAAATAACCCGAGTCAACACGACTAACTCGCAAAACGTAAACCCATATGATAGGGATAACTTAATAAAAAATAAATAAAAATAAATCATCTAGTAAATTCAAAAAAAAAAAAACTTTAAATTTTTTAAGGATCAGAGTAAACAAACCCTTGGTATCTCACTATTGATTGCTTCGTTAAAATGCCAAGAAATTTTTAATATATGTGAATAATTTTAAAATTGCTCGTTTGGCCAATTGGGTGGCTCTTTCTATCAAATCTCTAAATTAACATAGTAATAGCCTAACTCTTAACATTTATTTTGGGTAGAATTTTTAGTGCAACTAAAGTGGCTAAAGCCCAGATATACAAAAAGGTGCAAATCAAGGTCCAAATGATGATACAATGCAACACTTTCGAAAATCAAGGTCCAATAATGACTTTTTGTCTTTTCACCATTCTTTTTGGATTCATCATTAGTATGCCATTGCTTACCCTCTCTCTTTTTTTTAGGTGCTGAATGATTTCTCCTCACCCTCCAACAAGACTAATTCCATCTATTGTCCATATTTTATTTGTTAGCAGGTATATTTTCAAACTTAACTAACTAATAATAGATGAGTAATAAGGGTGTTTATGATTTAGCCCAGTTCAGTTTAAACAAAAAATTCCAACTGAATCAGAATTTTTAATTTTTAAAAAATTTAACTTAAATCAAAATAAAAACCAGTTCAAAATAAACTAGTTCGGGTTAGCTTTTTTATTTGAAACCAGAAGACCCAAAGCATTTTAAATGGATTTATTTATTGGGTTTTAATGGCCTATTTTAAATTGGGCTTAAATAATTTCTTATTGGACTTCGATTTTTATAGGTTTTTATAACAAATTTTAAATTATTTGTAATACCAAATCAAATTGAATTATATGCAATTCATCAAGGTGTTCTCCTTTACAACAAATTGAATTATTCATGCAAATCTACTATTTAGGAGAAAAGGAGATTTTTTCAACTCACAACCTGTAACCCAATGCCTTTGAATGAGAATTTTTCAACAGACATAAAATTTAATTTTAAAAGCCCTTTTGCAACCCACCATGTCTACTGATACAAACTAATGAACATATTCAATCCCAAGCAAGAAAATAATCTATAAGTTGTAATTTAAATTCAGCAAGAACATCAATAATTCAGCAGCGAAAAGATTCACCAAGTCAACTGCAAAAAGATGTAGCAAGTCAGATCCAACCACATTAGTGATAGCCAAAACATTCCTATGAAAAAATCCAACAAATACACAAAAACAAATATTGAATTGAAGAAAAAATTCAGACACTTATGGTACCTAAGTTGTCTCCAATTTTTTTGAATTATTTCCAACATTTGATGCCCAAGTTGCAGTGTATTCATATCCCTTAAAGTTACTTTTTTAAGCTAATTAAAAAGGAAAATAGGCAGCTTTGAAATCTTACTTAATTCATTTACCATTAACATAGAGAAAAAAAGACGAGCCTTTTAGAGTTTAATGTCTTCTCATCATTGGATATCTATCCTTGGGTTTGTACTATAATTGTTGTCATAACTCATTTTTGAATTATTCTTTTTAAATTTACATTTTTTTTAAATTAAAATAAAAAATAAAATAATAATAGCAAGGAGCCTGGCGACGTGAAAAAAACTAGTTGAGAAATGATTTCAAATGTAGAAAAATCAAGCTGTAATTTTAGATGGAATCAGAAATTTAATTATACCCCATTATACTCAAAACTAGAGAGACAATATAGATTCAAGATCAAATTAAATGATTATTAGATGAATCTACATAAAAATTAAGTCTAATGATATAATTAGATTTTTAATAGGCCAAGTTAAGTTAATCATGGGTCAAATTAAAAGTTTAATTATGTTTAAGAATTATTTTAGATCCAATTAAATGATTTAATTAGGTGCAAGGACGTAATTATACAAATTAAGTTTGGGAGCTTAATTGAAAAGATTAAAATTTTAGAAGACCAGACTTAATTTTTACAAAGTCAATTGGTTCAAATTAGGAGTAAAATCACAAGAAAATCAAAGTTTGGAATCAATTAAGGGCTAAATTTAAAAAAAACTCGCAACCAACGACCATTTTGAAAATGACGCAGAACTCTAAGGATCCAATTGATTGGAATCAAGGGTGAAATAGAAGATAATTGAAAGTTTAATGGTTAATTGAGGATCAATTTACATAAATCTAAGACCAAGGACCAAAATAAAAAAGGTATTGAAATCTGAGGCTAGCATTGAAGTTCGGCAAGGGCAAAATTGCATAAAATTAGAAGTTTATGGTCAATTAGGGGTGCAATTAAAGTAAATTAAAAGGCGGATGGTCAAATTAAATTTTGATGAAATCCCTGAATTAAACCTTAAAAGCTAAAACAACATCGTTTCATTTAAATGAAATAGTGTGTTTTGACCGAACAGTAAAAAGAAAAAAAGGATAGACCAGTAAAATATGCCTTTTATACCTTGGTTGGTTTGAGTTACAAACTGAGCTGGTCCAGTAAACAGTTTTAGAGGTTTGGAACCAACCCTGAACTGAACCAAATTTTTTTAAAAGTTTTTTTAATTGGTTTTTTTTCTCAGTTAATTTTCTTGGTTATTTGATTTTTTTTGAACACCCTTAATAGCAAGTTGATATTCAAGTCTAAAACCACTAGTTTTACAAATAACAACTTCAAGTTCTAATTTAAAAATTTCATAAATATTGATTTATCTTATTAAAGAACTGAGAGGTCATCATGTCTCGTTACACAATTGACAACGGTTGTTTTCAAGGAGTTGCAATCTAGTATGGTTCTTCTTAGAGAAGAGACTAGCTAGAATTTTTCATTATTCTTCTGGAGTTCTAACATTTGTAACATGCTTCAACATATCTTTTTCAATGGTGGTCTTCAAGAAAAACACTATTTTGTAAGCTTTAATCTTCCGCTTATACAAGACTCTGTTAATGTCTTCGACTGATTGTGTGTCTTAACTTTTAAGTACTGCTGGCTGCTTCCTAGAGATCTTGGCCTTGCATGTAAGACATCATGCACGTTGCCATTGTAATTTTAGTTGTTAAGTTTCTTGATTCCTTCAACTATTTGAAGGTCTCCTATCACGGATGTGCTATTTTTGACAACACAAAACAAGATTGATTGTAGCTTAAAAAACAAGAAACCACTTAAAAAAAAATACCAAAGAAATGACCTCTAATACTAGTTGTAAAATAAATCTTTGTGCATATTCATGTATTTAAGATTCTGTATACATATATAACCCTTATATACAGGGAGATTGTAATATAAGATCAAACTAATCTAATATAAATTAATAAAGATTCTAAATATAAATCTTTTTTTTTAATCTAGAAATCCTTTTTTTATCTAATAAAAAATCAAATAAATAACTATCTTCTAAAAAGAATTGAGGTCTAACTTAACTCTAACATTGACTTATTCCAATAAAATCCTAATTCTAACATTGTCACTATCATCGCAAACCTAAAATAGTATTTGATGATGTGGTAGATGTTGTTTTTTAAAATATTATTTACTTGAAAATATATTAAAATATATTTTATTTTATTTTTTAAAATTTATTTTTAACATCAATATATTAAAATAATTTTAAAACATCAAAACAATCTAAAAATATTAAAAAATAAAATAAAAAACACAACTAGACGGCACAAACAAATGGTGCCTGGGATAATATTTCCTTCCTTCTACATAGCAACGGGACACATTCATTTTGTTTGTTTGTTAACAGAAATTGTCACGTTCATGAGGTAATAACATGATAATGCTGACAAACTTATGTTGTCCGACTGCTAACAGAAACTTCATGTGTGATTGCTAATTAAAACTAGTCATAGTAAAACTTATGATAAATATTATCTTAATTAAGACTAATTACACCAGCAAGAACTAATGAAGGCATGATGCATGGAAGGATCAAAATGAACCATTAAGAATTTGTAGAATCACATTAAAACAGGCTATACTTGAAGGACCAATTTGAAATTTGGCAACAACAGAGATTACGGTTACAAATTACAATTAATTTTGGCCTTTAGTGGGTATTGACAAATGCTAAACATGCAATAATGGAATCCCTGAGCACAAAATGATGAGTAATCATCCTGCAGGTTTATGTAATTAAAGCAACCTTTTGGTTCTTGTTCTTTCTACGGAAAAAAAAACCTTTTGGTTTCCCAATAATTCCAAAATTTTATTTATTTTGCATGGCTAAATTACGTGTTGAGGTTTTGAAAAAAAAATTATTTGATTAAAACCGCATCCTCTGATAAATTGGATCCAAAAAATAAGAGAAAACAATGTCTTTTTAACCATTATGTCAACCAATTCAAATTAATAGTAAGGTTTGATATAAAAGATTAACAACACAAAATTATATAAATTATCAATGATAATATATACTTATAAAAGAAAAATAAGTGCTTGATCACAAAAATATTCAAAGGTTTGAATCTCTGGATAAAAGTATATTAATGAGAATGCCATGGATATAATAACTATTTCTGAGATAACTTTACTGTGTTGTAAGATTTTTTTTTGTAAAAGAATAATTTTAATTAAAAATATATTAAAATAATTTTTTAAAGATTTTTTTTATATTTACATTTGCATATTAAAATTATTAAAAAATATTTTAAAAAAATCAATTTAATGGTTGAATTATATTACCCAACAAAACACATTGACAGGTGTGAACATTTACTTGTAGAACTCAGAATGCTTTAAATTACACAAATCTGACCATATCTATAGTATCTGCAAGAGGAATTCACCTAATTATTTCACCAAATGGGCAACTCAAGCTAAAAGTTAACCATAGACCCTAGTTAAGAGTCCCGATGCTCTGCCAACACAAACCCTATAAAGGAGTTAAAATTTAACCCGAATTAACTTGTTTTTGTTATAAAAAGTTGGATTTGCAGACAATTTCAATAAAAAGAAGAAACTATTTTTAAGATTGCACTTGGTTAATATTGTTTTTAAAAAGTGATAAATATATAAGAGGCAAACTTGTTTCATTAAAGATATTAAAATATAAAATAAATATATTCTTAAAATAGTTTTGAAATAAATTTCTATATTATCAAAATAATAAATACACGTAGATATGATATCTCTGTCTCTATTATCTTTGTCTTTTTTATTCTGATACAACAACTAAACACTATCTTAATACAAACACAAACAAATTATTTTTACAAAAATTTCATTTTAATAGATGTGGTAGTTGCTTTTTTCTTTATATCTAATTCGTCATATTTTATAAGATAGAAATTTAGTATCAATTAAAATAAAAAACTAGTTCAAGAATACCTTTTATTATTGATTTTTTTATTTATAAAACTCATAATTCATCCATTATCACTTACTATATTATTTTGTGTAGTTAGTTATAAATGGAAAAGAAAATCTACCATGCTTGTTTTGCAATATGTAATTAACACCAAAAATTGCCATTAATTGCAAAGGTATTTAATATTACCATAAATAATTCACCAAATTTAATCACATTTTGCAAACCAATTCTAGTTAAAAATTAACCCAAGTTAAAACTTAACCCACACATTGCCAATATGAACACAAATCAAGAGTTAAAATTTAACCATAGTTAACTTTGTTTCTACTATATATATATATATAAAGTAGGACTTGGGTTGCTAATAAAAAAGGACACCCTCCTACTTAAATATTAACCAAACCCCCACCCTTTTTTTATTATTATTTTATTTGTTATTCAGTCATAGTTGCTTGGGCACTTTAGAGAGAGAGAGAGAGAGAGAGAGAGAGAGAGTTCTTCAGAGTTTCTAATGGAATTTTGACAAAAAAAGATGATACCCATTGTGCATGTTGATTGATACAAATTTTCTTCATTTTAAAGGACTCTCCCTTCTATAGGTAACTTTTCATTTTTTACACTTTTTTTTTTACTCCAGAGCAAAGTTTTTATTTTTATTTTGTTTTTTGCAAGATTGGCAATCCGGGTACTGTTTTTTTGAGACTCTATAATCTAGGGCTTCAGTTTGAAATTAACTTCTGTATAATTCAAATGAGTGAAATTTGACCGTTACATGTTGCTTTAAAAACCCTAATACTGTAGATCCATCAAGAACTTGTTTTATTTGATTGTAGTGTTTTTGACTGATTTTTGGACTGTTTGCAAAAAGGGTTTTGTTGTGTTTTATTTTTGTGATGTTCAATGTGGGTTGGTTTTGATTCATGAATTGTTTAGAACATGGAATGGTGAAGTAAAGCTGCGACCTTTTTTATTTTACATTTTGTGGGCGTGTTGCTTGTTGGCTGTTTGTGTTCGAAAATGAATTTACTTAGTTGTTTTACTTTATAATTTGAGGTTAGCTTTAGTTTATTGCTGTAAATTCTTCTGATTTTTTGCTAAGTTGGAGTTTGTACTGTTGAAATTAGTTGATAAGGTATCTGAAGAAGGTAGGAATTCTGATTCTGATTCTATCTTGCTATGGATTTAGATCCATTAGATTTTTTTAGGGAATGTTGCACATTGCTATTGTTTGTGTTTTAGTGATAATCAAAGTGTTGAAAAGGTTGAATTTAGCATTAGTCTAGAGTGTTAAAAGAAAAATCTATACAGAATTGGAATGTATTGACACGTTCTGTTCTCAGAATTGTGATAATGGTAGCTCCGCGAAGGTGGGGATGTGTAGTTTAAGAATAATGAACAAGAGATTCTGATTACCTTTGGAACTACTTGGTGTTCGATTTCAAATGTTATGGTGCTGTTAGCGCCATTTTACGAGTGTTCGACATGTTAAGGGGAGATCATGATTTTAGGGAAACAAGTGTGCTACTTTTATAGGTATTGAAAATTATATTTATACACAGACTAAGTTTGATCATTTTCAGCATATTTCTTTTCCTTGGGTTGATAATGGTAGCTCCATGAAGGTGGGGTTGTGTATTTAAGAATAATGAACAAGAGATTCTGATTACCTTTGGAACTACTCGTTGTTGGGTTTCAAATGTTATGGTGCTGTTCGCGCCATTTTACAAGAGTTTGACACGTTAAGGGGAGATCATGATTTTAGGGAAACAATTTTGCTACTTTTATAGGTCCTGAGAATTATATTTATACACATACTAAGTTTGATCATTTTCAGCATATTTCTTTTCCTTGTGTTGATGGTACCTTTTGAAGCTAATTTTTATTTCGTTTGCCCCTCCTCTAAATGTGAGATTTCAAATTCAATACTCGGAAAGCTAAAGAAAAGCTTTGTACTCCAGGTAAATTGAAAGATTCATAAATTTCTGTCCAGTATCATTGGTCCTTAATGGAAACAAAAAGCTTTTAGATTTTATGATCTTAACTTGAAAGAATCTGAAAACATCTGTCAATGAGACTTTTCTAGATAGATTGTTTCTTTAAGTCTGGAAACTGAGAAGAACAAAGGGAAAAACCAAATTGGAAAATCTAACTCCCATCTGCAATGCACATTTCTTTTTTATTTTATGAGAAAAAACTGGTTTTTGCCGAAATATGGAAAATACTATTGTAACAAAATTGTTGCTAGAAACTACTTTTTATCTATAGGAAAGCTGAATTTATTCTCCTTTTAAGTCCAATATTATGTGCTTGGGAATGCTTAAAATGGAAGGTAAAGAAAAATAAGAATAAAAAAAAATATTTCGTTTGCATCTGCATGTAAATTTAACCTAGATTTCAAATTTATTATTTAACATGCATAAGGTGTATCACTTGCTTGTGAGGGTTCATACAGAAAGCACTCATGCATTATTAACTGAAGTAGAATCTGTTCTATTTATTGATTATGTTGCCTTTCCATGTCTACTATGTTTAAGAATTGCGAGGGAAGAAAATTGGAAACGTGTCATTACCTTGGCACATGGAACATTTGCCAACTGCTGGTTATGTCCACATGATATAGGCATTGTTTACAATAAACTCATAAATGGGGTGTTAACCTCCTCAATGTGCCCACTTATCACATAATGTTTAGGAGTGCCAGGCGGTAATTATTCTATGGCATTAGTTCTTAACTCATAAAATGAAGAGTGCATGTACCTGATTTATTTATCGTATATTACGTAAGCTCGCTTAGAGAATCGGATTCACTCCTTTTGCTGATATTAGTATTCACTAAGCATATATATGGTAGGGTTTGAAAGTGCCAATTACTGGTACTTGTAATTAAAAAGAAAAAAAGAGACCTATTCATGCCTGATTGAAACTATATGTGTATGTTGGATGAGTCACAGGATAGTCACTGGGTCTTCATGGTTAGGCAAAGTGCCTAGGGGGAAGACCTATTTAGTGGGAGGGGAAAATGTGAGTTTGGGCAGAAGCTATTAGGCACTGGCAGAGGGCAACAAAAATAGTGTTTTTTTTTTTTATTTATTGGGGGTGGGGGGGCGCATGGCTTCCATGCTGCCCTTGTTAATAGGGGACACGCTGCACACACACACTCCATTTTAGGATATCCATGGAAAGACACGTATTGGTATTCATTTGTCTAGGCTTGGGGAGTTGTTTTGTTCAATTACTTGTGCTTTATTCTTATTGCAATATATGTATTTGTGTGTGTTTGTCTTTGTAATTGTATACTAGAGAGTTTCTAAATATATTCAAGTACCATGATTAAATTCTTTAAGTTGGTGGAGTTACTCCCGGCCTTTCTTTGAAAGTGCATGATGACTCTTGCATGCGCGGGCGCATGTGTGCTTGTGTAAATGCACATGTATAATTTTCATTTATAACTAATAGTAGTGGAAAGCATGCAATGCCAGTAGTTGGCATTTGTATATATTTAGCTATCTGAATTAATTTATGTCTATTATGGTGCTATATACTTCTTCCCGCCCTTTAATTTATTGACATCATATATATGTTAAGCTATTGAATGTTTTTCCACCATTATGCATATTCTTAAAATGGTATCCAACCCTATTGTATCTCATGGATGATCTGTAATAGGATTTTGTGGGCTTGAAGCATGAGATTTACTGTTAGGCATGAGGATGCACAAAAAGTTACTGCAAGGGATTATGTGTTTCTTTCGATAGAGAAAGATTGTTTAGCCATTCCAAAAAAGATCTTGGAGATTGTCTAATGCTTACTCTCAAACTCTTTGTTTACACAGTAGTAATATTATTTGCTTCCATTTTCATCTTTGGGTTTTTATCTAATGATCCAGGGTGTAATCCTAGACATGAAGAATTAAAAAAAAAGAGAGGCTTTTTCCTTCCTTGATTTTTATTTTTATTAAATGTTAGAATTTTATCTATTCTACATCTTTAACTATTTCAAAATGAATAAAGAAAAAGACTTGAAAAAAAATACCAAGTCATCAACAGAACTGGTAAGAGAGGGATTCGAACCCTCGGTACGAATAACTCATACAACGGATTAGCAATCCGGCGCTTTGGTCCAGTCAGCCATCATGAGAAAAGATAATTCCTATGTTACGTTACACAACAAGTAGGGCTTGAAAAAAAAAGTCGTTCTATACTCTTTTTTTAAATCTTTTTTATTACTATTTTTTATCTTTTTGATTACAATATTATTATTATATGCATCTATGTTTATAGGTCAAATATTCTAATGAAGTAATTTGTATGCCTTTATGTTTATAGGTATTAGGGAATGACATTACATGATGAGTGGACCGTTTGTACTTCTTAATTTATTAATGTATCGCATGTTGGGCTGCTAGTTTTTATGTCATTTGTCGCTCGTATTAGAAGAAACTGAGACTTACTGTTTTGTCAAATATTGAATTTTTCTCCTAGTTAATTTCAATAAATGACATACATTCTAGAGTCAAATAAAGAATTATGTGATTTATTGTTATTTTTCCGGTGGAGATTTGCTTTTTGGGAAAGAATAATAAATACAAGCATTGTTGGTTGTGATTTGTATGAATATCATGCTGTCTTTTGTAATTATAAGATAATAATAACTTACATTAGAATCTATTCGACATTGATTTTAGTTTTAATTTTGCTTTGAACAGGTCAAAAAATTGACGGTACCATTTGTCTAGAAAAATGAACCTGGAGCTGTGGAATTTGTGACTCGAGGTTGAAATCTTAGAAACATTCATATAATCACAAGACACAGGGCTTTATTCCTGGACATACAAATTTTATGGAGTGCAACAAAGATGAAGCAGTCAGGGCTAAGGAAATTGCTGAGAAGAAGTTTATGGGGAGGGATTATGCTGGGGCGAAGAAATTTGCTTTAAAGGCTCAAAGCTTGTATCCCGAGCTAGAGGGTTTATCCCAAATGTTGATAGCATTTGATGTGTATATTTCTGCAGAGAACAGAATAAGTAGTGGAGAAGTTGATTGGTACAGCGTGCTTGGTGTGAACCCCTGGGCTGATGATGAGACAGTCAGGAAACAATACCACAAGCTAGCTCTCATACTTCATCCTGATAAAAACCAGTCTCTGGGTGCAGATGGTGCATTTAAGTTGGTTTCAGAGGCCTGGGGTTTGTTATCTAATAAGGAAAAGAGACTAGCATACAATCAGAAACTGAATCCGTCAGGACAGCAGCAGAGAGTACCAACCCAGACTAAGGTTCCCTCTTCCCAGCATAGTGCAAATGGCTTTCATAATCACAACAGTACCGCAACTTCGCACACAAGGACTCAGAACAAGAATTTGCAGTCGAGGCCCACACCAGCCCCTTCTCCTTCATCTCGAAAACCTGATACATTTTGGACTATCTGCCATCGATGTATGATGCATTATGAGTATCTGAGGGTTTATTTGAATCATAACCTGCGATGCCCCAACTGTCATCAGCCTTTTTTGGCTGTTGAGAAGGATCCACCTTCAAACGTTACGAAGTCATCCCAGAATTCAAGACATCATGCTGCAAATAGTAATCCATTTAATTTCCCAAAAAATGGTGGTCAAAGTTCACGATCTGAGGGATTTGGAGTATGCAATTCAACTACTGCCCCAAATCTCCAAAGGAGTAATTTTACTAGAATGAATGATTCTGGAGGCAAATTTGCATCAACGCCAACTGCTGGTCATGCTGAGAGTGTGGTTCAGAAGGCACATGACCAAGTGAAGAGGGAGCAGGATGCACAGGGAGCCACTGAACGGGAGAAGCGTTATGTTTCTAAAAGGATGGATAATTCTTCTCTTAGAGCGGACCAACTCTTTAAAAGGAGAAGGTATGATGAAGCTAGCGTGAATAATTATGGAGCTGATATTTTGAATCAAGCAGCCACCGGAAATGGAGGAGCGGGATTGGGAAATTCATCTGAACCAAGAAGGGG
Organism: Populus simonii; assembly: GCA_007827005.2. Taxonomy (NCBI): domain Eukaryota; kingdom Viridiplantae; phylum Streptophyta; class Magnoliopsida; order Malpighiales; family Salicaceae; genus Populus; species Populus simonii. The sequence goes on from CM017478.2 coordinate 268,218, forward strand.
CTATTCTGAAGCACAAAGGGTTTATGGTTTCTCAGATATTCGTACCAAGTCCATTACCGAGAGAGAGTTGTCACTTCTCGAGGTTCGAAACATGTTGATGAAGAAGGGACTCTCGGATGTGTGCAGAAAACTTAAAGAATGGAGCTCAAATCAAGTGAAACTGAAAGAGAGTAGAACACAGGAAAGCATGGTGAACAATGATGCAAATAAACATAAGAAGAGTGGTCACTCTGCTGGCACTTCTTCCAATGAATCTACTAAACAGGCAACAGCACCTTTGTCTATCAATGTTCCGGATTCTGATTTTCATAACTTTGACCTGGATCGAACAGAAAGTTCCTTTGGGGATGACCAGGTGTGGGCTGCCTATGATGAAAATGATGGGATGCCTCGATATTATGCTCGAATTATCTCAGTGATCTCTTTGAAGCCATTTAAAATGAAGATCAGTTGGCTTAACTCAAGAAGCAACAGTGAATTTGGCCCTTTAGACTGGGTGGGGGCTGGTTTCCTAAAAACCTGTGGCGATTTTTGGACTGGCAAGCATGAAATCAGCAAAACTCTAAATGCTTTCTCACACAGGATTACGTGGACAAAAGGCACACGTGGAGTTGTTCGCATACTTCCAAGAAAGGAAGATGTCTGGGCTCTATATAGAAACTGGTCTCCAGACTGGAATGATGATACCCCAGATGAAGTGGTGCAAGAATATGAGATGGTAGAAGTGCTCGACGACTATGATGAAGAGCAGGGTATATCTGTAGTTCCTCTTATTAAAGTTGCTGGTTTCAAGGCAGTTTTTCGTAGACATGTAGGTCCAAATGAAGTTAGGAGGATTCCAAAAGAAGAGATGTTCCGCTTCTCTCATCAGGTCCCTAATCATGTGCTTACTGGCGAAGAAGCTCATAATGCCCCAGAGGGTTGTCGGGAATTAGACCCAGCTGCTATCCCGACAGAATTTCTTCAGGTTATTACAGAAGCCAGTGAGGCAGCAGTGGTGGCAACTGGTAGAAAGGCTAAGGAGGAAATGGCGTAGGATTCTTCACAAATTCACACAGATCTCATGGTGGAGGATGCTTCAAAAGCTAAGAGAAGTGAGATGATGGAAACTGAAGAACCTTTCTGAGATGATACATGAGGGTGGGTTCTTAGGCAGCCAAAGCAGCTAATACTGTAGTTTATCCTGCAACAGTTAATAAGTTGCTAGTGGAAAAGCTCAACATACACAATATAGGTAAGTTTTTCCTTTGTTTTATAAGGCTGATCAAAACTGCAGATGCTTCTTTTTGCCATAACTGGAGATGTTCTGTTACTGGATCAGAAAATGATCCCGAGTTTTTTTTTTGGTTTTACTGTTATGGCTGTATAATCTTCGGATGTTTGAACTATAAAGAAGCTCATGCTTGACCAGAGTCAAGTTTTAGCAGCATCAAGCTCTGTTGTTGAATTACTTTGCATAATGTCTGAATTTTCTTTCATTCATCTTCAGAATCCTATTGTTCAATCCATGCTTTGGCTGCCAAGCAAATGTTTTGTTACTTGATATGTTTGATTGAATGAAATTGGTTAGCTCTTCAATCCATCCAAAGGGTTTTTCAGGATGTGTTTTTTTTTTCATTTCCACTGCAGAGTCTCCTTATTTTCAGTCTACCATGCAATGTTATTCATCTTGATGATCTTGCTTTAGAATGTCAATATTGGGCTAAATCTCCAAAACCTACTGACATAATCTGCTGCAAGAAAACCCTAACTGATTCATTGGATGCATTTGATTAGTGGGAACTTGTCGTGCGTGTAACGATAGCATAAGCTTGGACTGAAGTTACCATTTCCTTTCGGTGTAATGGGGTCATGGGTTCCTTATTGTTTTGAACCCCAAGCTTTGACCGGTTTGTTCAAGAAACAAGGGTTTTTTTTTTCACATCATTTTCAAAGTTTTTTTTTCCTCATTTTTTTCTCTTCCTTAATATATGTGTGTTTCCTTAATATATTTTTTATATTTATAATTTTATCTTTGTATAATAATATTTCAGAGATTCTCTAATTTATTCAATCAAATTTTTTCATCCAAATTAGAAAATTAACTCAGAATATTTTAAGAAATGAACAGTTTCCAAAAATACTCAACGAGGATTTTTAGAATGAAAATAATACTTGTGATAATTTGGATTAGTAAAAAAACAGAAAAATATATTAAAATATTTAATATTATAAAATGATATAATAAACACGATTCCAAACATAAAATTATATTAGGAATTTCCAGTTATGTAAGAATAAATTGAATTATTTATCCTAAATTTTATAAAAACTTTAACAGCTGGATTTCATTTAAATATAATATTTCTTTTCTCTTTTTTTTTTTTTAATTTAAATACATATTTTATTATTTTTTTATAACTTATTGATCTCACTCCCCATTACTGGTGTCCACCACTCATTTGGGCCCCTCCACTAGTCGGTCACATTCCATAAAAAAAAATACTCAATAATTGATCAATCAGAATAAATAATATTCTGTACAGAAGCTGAAAAATACTCAATAATTGGATTAATTATTGAATTGATAATTCTAAAGGTTATTTCTTGAGAAATGAAAGGGGAAAAAATGTTAGTGATCATGATACAGAAGCTGAAAAATATATTGTAACTTCACATTGTTCACTGGAATAATTAATATTGAGCTAATTTTATACATTCATCCAAAAAACTTAATAGTAAATATCTAGGTTTTTTCAAATGGTCTAACAAATTAACCAGGGATAAATAAGTGTTTTTTCATGCATAATGAAATGATTAAAATACTCTTAAAAACAAAAAAAAATTAAAATTGTCATCTAGAAGCATCTTTGTATTTGCATAATGGTTTTTTTGTTATTATAATGTCAACTAAGGGGAAAATTAGTATTTTTTTCAAATGTCAAAATAATTCAAATTAAAATGCATAGTGAAACTGCGAAAATACTCTTAAAAATAAAATAAAAAATTAGAGTCAAATGATCTTTCGTCTTTTAACAATTGTCTTTCTACCTTGTCATTGAAAGCGTCTCTGCGTTTTTTTTTATTGGTGCAACGCGTGTTTTTGGTAGTTGTCCAGTTTACTGGCAGACCTTTTTTCTCTTCTTCCTTTCTCTTCTTTCCTGAAAAATATATCTTGATATTCTTTGATGTTGGTATTTCAACTTTAGTCTTTATTCTTTTGATTTCTAATTTTTATTCTTCATTTTTTTTGTAAAAGTTTTATTTGTTTTCAATTTCATCATTTAATCCCAATTTACAAATGTTATATTTCCCAATTTGATCCTTCTTCTTTGGTTTCTAATTTTTTTTCTTAACCATTTTGTAAAAGTTTTACTTATTTTCAATTTCATCTTTCACCCTAAATTGATGGTACTATGTTTTTCAATTTAGTCATTGTTGTTTTAATTGTTGTTTTTTTTTTCTTGGCCTTTTCTGGAAAAGTTATTATTCTTTTCAATTTCAACCTTCAACCATAATTTTTTTTATGTTAATTTTGATCATCATTCTTTTGATTTTTTTTCTTTTTGCTAAATTGATTTTTCTTTTCAATTTCACCCTTCAATCAAATTTACAATTTATTCTAATTTTAATCTTCATTCTTTTAATTGCTATTATTTTAATCCTTTTTATATAATTGAAATTCTTTTTTTTAATCTCATCTTTCAATATTTGATTGATTGTGAATTGGACTTCATGGTTTTTTCAAAGAGATTGTTTTGAATAATTAACACGAGTTTTTTTAAAAAAAGCTTTATAATTCTCTTTATTTATTTTGTTGGGTTATTCCATTGTCATAATTTGAGCCGCGACTTCGATGTGATGTCTCAGGTTGGCCCAGCCTTAACCATCAAGACTACAAGTTTGTAATGTTAACTTAACTAAGATTGATTTTTTTATATTTTTTTTTCTTACCCAGCTTTGTTTGTATATATTTAATGGGTTATGAATTAAGATACATTGTGTTGTCCCTTTTTGAAAAAAAATATTTTTTTCTCAAGTTATCCTAATCATCTTTCTTTTAAATTTGATTCATTTACTATTGTTTCCTTTTTTTTTTTGTTTAACTGAATTAAAGCTAGCTTATTCATTCTCTATAACCCGAGTCGTGTATTTTTTTTTAAAAAAAAACTCGCTTACGACAATTGAATATCATTTTTTGCGCAAAAAAATTACAGTTCCAAGATGAAGCACAATCACCAAGTCTAGTGAAACCTAGACATTAAATACATGTATTTGAAATTGCAGTTAAAAATATAATTAATTTAAAAATGCATTGATATCTTTTGTATTTTCAACAACAATTTTAACCCTATAATTTAGTGTGTGTTTGATATTGTGATAGCATTTGCAATTGCGGTTTAATGAAAAATAGGTTTAAGAAAAACACTTTTTAGTTGCGGTTTAAAAAAAATAGATATTTGGTTAAAACTATTAATTATGAAATAGATTTTTTGCATTCAAAATAAATAAAAAGTAAGTTTTTTCAGATGAAAAACAAGTTATTTTAGTGTTAAGAAAATCAAGTTTGAAACGCAATTATATATAGAGCCCAGTGTAAAAAACAAAAATTATTTAATTAACCTAATAATTTTTTTTTATAATCAAGAAGAAAATAAAAACTATCATAATACCAAACGGCATGTTATTAGTCATAGTTTGAAACTGCTCTTTCTTTCTTTTTATTTAAGAACGAGATAGCAAAATTTCATAAAAGGTTATGAAATTTCGAGCATTGGATATAAAAATCGAGAATTGATGGGAAAGTTAATTATCTTTGACCAATTCAACGAAATGATCATAATTGAATATGACACTGAACTCGTAGAATTATATGTTTCAAACATTCAATTAATACAGTATTAAGAACGTCCCACCTACCAACCTAACACTTATTTCAATATAATATTATATTAATTAATTAATACTAAAGTCAGCATGATTTATATTCTTAGTTGATGTTAATTACCGCTTGTCTTCGTTGGAGACACCATGCAAATTACGAAAATAAGAGATGTCAAGCTACGAATTAAGGGCGGAGAATCTTAGGGTTAATTAGCAATAATATTAAACACACTTGTTAATCAGCACAAATCCCATGCAACTTAATTAATGGTGAAAAGGAAGTTTCATGGGCAATAACTCCCTGTTATACAGGTCAAATTCATGGAATTTCAAAAGAGCAATAAGTCATCCATCACCTTCAACCTCGACCATGCTATTGGAGTATTTGTTTTTATAGTAAATGGTAATTTTTAAAAGTATTTTTTATTTTAAAATATATTAAAATAAAATTTTAAAATTTTTTAATATATCAAAATTATAAAAAAATTACTAAAAAAATATGAATCTAATGTTTTTTTTCAAGTGAAACGAGTAAAAATAGAATAAAAATTATTACATTTCTCAAAAACTCACAAAATGTTCTCTTTCTTTTCTAATTTTTAAGTCATGCATTATTTTATGGTTTCTCTATAGTAGGGAACTATTGGTGGTGGTGCTATCTCCCCCATGCATTGTCAAATGGAGACATATTTTGCTTCCTCCATGGAGACTAGTGTTAAGATATTGGTATTCTTTTGGTCCTATTTGCCTAGAGTTTCAAGTTGTTAGGTAAGATATAATTGAAAGGTCTAATATTCAAAATCCAAAACCTCTTCTCTTTTTATATATGAAAAATTAAATGTCTTCCAATGCAAATGGACTTTAAATTTACTTCACCTCGGAACTCACTTAAGTTATTAATATTATCTAAATATATATGTGAAATATCTTTTTAATTTGAGATTTAGACTCTTTATTGTTTGATTATATAATTTCACTAAACGAGTAGCATAATTTTATTAAATACTTTTTATTATTGAATTCACAAAATCAATGAAAAAAACTAGAAACATGACTATCATATACTCTTCAAAAACATGAAAATAATAATAATCAAAATCCATTAATTAATGTGTTGTATGCATGTGATATATTAATATTGTTTTCCTAGTCTACGTCTCCCAAATCATGGTTTTAGCTGCTTCTTTGGGAGTAAGCAGCACTTTAAATATCAAAATCTTGTAACCATATACTCTTACATCATAGCAAAAAAAATGATGTAATAGAAAGAGTAGTTTAGGGCTTTGATCAGTATATTCGCAGAACTCATTTTTGTCATATCGTAATATCCCTTTTCTTTCTATAATATTGTTTAGGGCTTTGAGTAAGCAACAATTTAAATGCCAAATCTTGTAAAGTTACCATAGAACAACGTGCATGTGCATTTCTCTTATAGTATCAGAGAAGATTGTGGTATCTCTTCAGATTTTGGAGCATATTCATACGTTTTGTCTTCACTTATTTACCTTTTTCTTTGACTATTATTCCATTTTATCTTCAGTTTTTTTTTTCTATCTAAATTTAAATAAGGGTAACGAAGCTAGCCATCTTTTTCTTCTTGGAAATCACTAATTAATTGGTGGAGTTAATAATGGTGGCAGTGGCAGTTGTCTTCTTACAAAGCTCATAAATTGAAGTTGGGGGAGAAAAAAAGATTCAATTTATCACTCATTTTCAAATAGGGTAACCATGCATGCATGCATGCAAGCCATCCCCTCTTCATGATGATCATCAATCAATTGTGGACATATAATAATGGAGACGATGACGACTGTTGTCTTGCATTGAAGCTTTCACAATTAAAGCTCTCATAATAAAGGTGCATGCATTGTTTGGATGCAAATGGCTTGCTTTGACTAGTCATAAAGAAATTTTGATTTTACATTAACTCAACAGCTTATTGTTTTCAAATTGGGATACAAAAAAAGACATGTTTACTTGTATTAGCATAGTTTTTAAATTCAACTGATAAGTCTCGGGTTGTTGATTTAGGTTAACTTGGGTGAACTTATTTTTTATTTTACAAAAAAAAAAATGATATCATTTTAGAAAAAAAATAAAAAAAATCAACGAGTTTTAACTGAGCTGACAGGATAGTGGGTCAATCTAGATTTTTGATTGAATTACACCAAGTCAATTCTTTTTTTATTTTTGTTAAAACATAGCCCAAACTAAATCCCGAATCTCCCTACCAAGTCAAGAATGGTTTAAAAAGATCAGGCGAAGAAATCCTTAACTCTTAACTCTATTTCTCTCTTTTCCTACCAGTCTCTTTGTCGGTTCAATTATTAGACCATAGACATGGAATTGGAGTGATATCTTTTCTTTTATTATACATTGGAATCAATCTTTCTTAAAATTACATAACTAATTAATGCACTAAATAATGAAAATGATGCATTCTTTGTTGTATTCAATAAAAATCAATCTTGGTGAAGAATATTTTGGAATTATAACCTTAGTCAATGGAGTCAAGTACTAACACTGAAGCAACGAGATCATTTACCAACATCTTTGACTATTATTTTAAGTATAGTGGATATACGCGAAGAAATGTCTTGTCATTTGCTTAAATTGCAATTAAATGGAAGAACTTAGTTGTTCCTAGTCAAGGTTTTAGATGTCAAAACGAAGGTTTCCATAATCGGGTGATCAGCTCTTTGCTGGAGATTCTTGCTCTGAAGATGACATGGAATGGGTGTTCATCCAGTTTCCTTTGTTCCCGTGTCTCTTGGCTCTCTATCTACTAGTTCACAAGCTCCCTGTTTACTATTTTGCAATCTTGTGCGTCTACACCTAGATATTTTCCATGTATTTACTATATATATATATTTTATTAAATTTACATGTATCTCGATTAATTTTATAAATTTTAAAATTAATAATTATATAAATTTACAGTAATCTGAAAAGACTCATAAATTACTCCTATTAGGTTGCTATATTTTAACGTGTGTGTAACACATGGACGGCTTTGCAAGTGGAAAACTTCGAAGAAGCACCATCAATCTCTTTTCGAATGAAAAGAAAGGTCTCCTACAAAGAGAATAACAATTTTCTGCAAAGGACATATATATCCAATTGTATATTTATATAAACAATACCCACTTTGAGTTTGATCTCTGCATTATTATTTGGTCCCTCCACAAAGAAAAAATATATATACTCGATCAGAAAAGAATTTATAAGAAGAATTTACTCTTATATCGTCCCGATTGACATATAAATTAAATTGAAGATATCTTTTATTAATGAATAAAAAAAATTTGTTTATAAGAAAATATTTTTGAATGAAAAAGACACGAGAGAAAGAGATACGTACGTACGTAGGCCTATTTTGGTCAATGCGAACATTCCAAAAATTAAAAAGCAGTAAAAGGGCTTAATTATATTTAGGAAGTTTTAATGCAATAGGTCTCTAACACGTCCATTAAGAAAACTTCAAGAATCCCTAAACTCTCTTCTTTACCTGTATAAATAAACCTCTCTTCCTTACCTCTCCAATATCTTCTTCTTTTCCATCGTTTTCCTATCTTTCAAGATCTCTCCTTCTTGCTCTCTACTATCTAGCTAAGCTAAGCTTTGCTTTCCTCCATTGTTGCTCATAAGTTTCTCCTTGTCGTCAACCTCTTCTTGGCTCGTGACACAACCAATCAAGAAATTGACCACAAGAACAAGGTATGTGTATGGCCTTTCACCTTCCTCCAAGCAACATATTCGTTTCTTTCTTATCTTTCTTGATCGATGAACGTTTATGTATGTGCATGTTAATCTCTTATTTAATGTGATTGAGATTTCGTTTTTTAATGCAAAAACCCTTTCCTTTTATGTTGTTTTTCACTTCCATGATTTTTTTTAATTAGGTTAATTAAAACCTAAAAATAAATTACCCTAAAAATCCCACTTAAAAGTCCTCTAGGAACCAATAATTATTCTATGAACCAATTATTGTTTTTTAACATTAGTTTTATTTTAAACTTTTCGCAAGAAAAACGCTGAAACGGTACAAATAAAACAAAAAACAGTTGGTTTTCGGTTTCTTCACTCAACATAACGTAAAAGATCCTTTAAGCTCTTTTTTCGTAAATGAATGGCATCTGGGCTGTACACATGTATCTCATTGGGCCCATTTGTCCACTCATTGTACTTCAGAGCTGTAGTCCACAGTAGTTTCCAACTATCTTGATTAAGGCTACAGATGAGTGACACGTCTCACCCAGATGTGCTGATGCGAAACGTGTCGGGTTGAGATTGCAAGGCACACGACCCCTTCCCTTTCTTGTGTTAAAGTGTCTGGTACTTTTGGGGAAAGTTGTAGGGGTACAAACCCTAATAAAGAAAGGACAAGAGTACCTAAAAAACGGTTAAGAGCATGTTGTGATAGTGATGAGTTGTTTGGTGACAATACCAATGCTTGCTTCTCACTTGTCTTGAACAATGCAATAGCATTGTTTGTCCTAATTTTCTTATGATTTTGTTTGGTTTCCAAGGTTTCTAGGGAACTAATTAATGATGTTTTGAAGGTTTGTCATTTTGTGGTTTTTTTTTTTAAAAAAAATCTTTGATTGAAGCAATTGTATTTTAAAAAAATAATTTGAGTTTAAAATCTATGTATTTATCAACTCATACATATAACTTAATATTACAATAAAAATGATCATAAACTCTATAAATACGTGAATGATATACAAAAATAAATATATAACTGATTATATTATGTTGATTTTTTAAAAAATAATTGAATGATAGATTGAAAATCCAGTTATTTTACAAAAATAAAATTAATTCAAGTAAAAATTATAAACTTACAATCACTCGATCATCTCTCCACTAACGAGGTTCAGAAACTTCAAGTGCTTTTAATGTGTATTTTGCATTATGGTACTTTTTGGTTGTTTTTCTAAAAAGTAAGTTAAGAAAATATTTTTAATTATGATTTTAAAAAATATTAAAATTGATGTGAGATTATTTTTATATGGAAAAAGAAGAAGAAGTTATTAGCTTCTATAAAATCAAGGCTTAAAACACAATTATATATAAAGTTAAGAGTAAGAACTAAATAAACTGTTTTTTCTATATATTTGGACAAAAAACCAGGCATCTTAGTCTATGTTGAGTTCTGTGTATAAAATGGAGGTTAGTGCTAAACTATTTCGGATCTCACACAGCAACCAATAGAAGGTTTTTTTAAAAAATAAAAAATGTGTGGAACCAAGAGAAAGGTGGCCTTTATTTTATTCAAAGAGCCCTTTAATCTCGCTTTGATTTGATCTAATTAGTATTGGAAATTAAAGGGGACTATTTCGTGATCACTTAACCTGAAAGTCATTAATTAATTAATTAATTAACTGATTAGCCCGTGAAAAGTGTCATTAGCAAGCACATCATGCTTCGCCTGCCTGAATGCCTTTCCACGTAATTTACTTAATTATAAATTGCTTAAGCATGGTCTATCTACTTTTTAATTTAACTGTATAGATTTTCGTTGCAGCAGTTGCCATGTATTTTCCTCAAGACTTTGACACTTGGGGTCCATATGTTGTTGCCTGTCTGGTTCCTAGGGATTAATTTTTGTTCATTTATTTTGTCAAAACTGTGTCGACCTAGACGTGTCCATTGTTCAATAAAGAACCATTTCGCCTACTCTCCCTAGTGATTTAATTAGGCCTTTCTTTGTATTATTTTCTGACCTAATTTTTCTTCTCAGCCTTGTCGTTTAATCTCTATTCACACCTTTGGTCACGAGAAGTCAATTTCCATTTACATTTTTTTTTTCTTTTTGCTATATAATTGTAGGCCATGCTTGTTGACAAATAGGGACTTCATACGGGGTACAAAGTGCTTAATTGAAGCAAAAGATGCAGATCATGCAATAAAGTACCGTTTGACAGATATTCTGGTTGTATTGTGTTTTTTGAAAGAAAACAATATTAGTTTTAAATTTAGAAAATAATTACTGTTTTTAAATTATTTTGATGTGTTAATAAAATAATTTAAAATATATTATTTTAATGTATTTTCAGATATAAAATGTTTTGTAAAACAATTTATATCACACTCTTAAACAGATCTAAAATATTCTATGTGCTGGTTTTTTCTACGGGGCTTGTTTTTTCTATGTTATTTAAGTCACATAAGTTATCAATCTGGTTCTTTAAGTCAGTCTGTGGGTGTCTAAAGTGGTTTCTAAATTCGAATTAGGTGATGAAATGTGCTGTTCTTGTTTCTGGCCAAACAGGATGGATTTAGGGTTTGCATGCCTACCATATATATGATATTTCGAGCATTTTCCATGTAGTTTTGGGTGAATTATTAACATATAATTAACAACACATGTATCATTCTTTCTTTTTCGATGGGGTTGGTCGTGTCGTGTCTTTGATAATTTAGGTGCGTTTTCTACATAAAACTAAGTAAGTTAGTGTCTGTCTCTATCCAATGGCAGGTGAAACTTGTTTCACATGGAATTCACTTTACCACGAGGAGATTTATCTTGGAAGTAATAATTTTGTTGTGGAACTACTTTTTCAAGTGTGTTGAAAACTAAAAGGAGTTGTAATTAACTAAATGTAAAGAATTGTTGCATTTGTCTTGATTTCTTAATTTCTACCTACCACGGTTCAAGATTAAACATATTGTCCAAGTTAAAGATGACTGCTTTTCTGGGAGCCTTTTACGAATGTTCCTTGAGAAATCACAAAAATCTTGCTGAATGATCTTCCGATTGATTAACTTGTCTTTTTCCTTGAAAGGAGAAGTTAACTACATCAAAGAACTTTAGAATTTCTAAAGTATGCTCGTGAAGATTTCACTTTTATCGATCCCCAAATCAACCATGACTTGACCAAAATCTAGCCTCTTATTCCTTTAGTGATGTTTTTCAATGAGCTGCATGATGCATGAAAGAGATCGAGAGTATGATCGATCAACGATGTCAGTAATTAGTGAATATTCTAATTAATCAAGTGGGAGTTAGATATGAGGCAAGATGGTAGTTAATTAGGAGAAACCAGCATTTCATTTTTCGTCTAATGTATTTAAACAATTGAACACTCTCTCAAGTCATTATCAGCTGAATCGGCAGATTAAAAACCCTACAACAACTTTTCGAGCTACCCATGCCATGTATATTCAATTTTTCGTCTATTCATTGAATGTCACCTCTCTTTTTTTTACTATAATTACTCAAATTTCTTCCATTTTTTTTTTCTTCTATGTGCACTTTAGTTGAGGTAGATCAAAAAGTAACATTTACAAAGAGACCTTTCTTTGACTATAAAATCCTAAGAGAGCCCACAGATTAATTTGCTTTATAGCACTTGTAGCTTAATGATTTTAGGAGAAAAATGCTTGTTAGTGGCTTTCCATGATATATGAACCACAACTTCGTGTATTGCTATATATTTTCAAGGGTGAAAATGAATATTCTAAAAGATATATTTTTAGAGACAAAACGAGGAATCATGAGATTATAAATATGTTTGAAGAAAAGGTAGATTCCACTTTTACTTAGGTTAAAAATTAAGCAGCTGAGTCGAGCCAATATGAAGAATTGTTTTTTGTTAACTCGATAGTTTTGACGGAGGGGAGGTGAAAACCTATTTATTTTATTGAAGCATATGCCTCGGCGACCTACTGCCAAACTGAATTCCCTAAACTTTTTCCCGGCTACTCAATGGGGATGCATGCACCAATACCTATTAAAGTTTAGTTGGGTTAAAAAAAAAATTCTAACTTCGATTTGTTTTTAACCTAACAACAGAAAACAAATGAAATCTTAAATATCTCAAAAAGATTTAGAGAAGATTAAAATGTTGTCATATTCGAAGGATTGAATGTTCGGTCCACCAAACAAACTACACTTTAGGGTTTTTATGACACGAGTGCTTGGGATCATTCTGAGTCTATTTTCTTACGAAGTCTAACATGTTACATTATCACTTTCACGTAATGAAATAACAAGAGAAAGTATCTATACGATATACCATCTAAATTATCTATATATCGGGAGTCAAATTCAAGAATATTCGATACACACTATCTAGGAATATTCATCTCTTGTATACGTGATTGAATCCATATAGTATATAGATTATGTACGTATTAGGTGATGTTTTGGGATTTGTCGAGCTACCCTATTATGTTATTATGATAAAGAAATCATTTTGTACGAAAAAATGAATTTTAAAAGGGTTCCTCAAGAAGGGTCACCAAGAATAGATCTTATTAGGCCAATAACAAAGATGAGGGTAACGAACATAATTATGTATATGCATGGGGAGCTAGCTATCACTTGTTTTGGGGGCCTGGATATAATTACATGTTGAACAGGATGCATGTCAAAAGAAATTTTTGAGCCATACTCCAAAACCCACACCTTATCAGTCATTGTCATTTTGGTACTATGCTTTGACAATGATATAAATTAGTATATGATCAAAATATAATTAATTTATAGAGTTCACTGCATGGTTGGGTCAATGTCATTGTTAATGCCCTTTGCCCATCTTTTAAAATTAATCACACAGTTTATTTTATTTCCTTTTTGTTATTGTTTTTATTTATATGTTTCCATGCTTTTTTCTCTTTATATAGTTTGATATAATGGTGGGAACTCAAGTGTTTGATTTGTTGGCTTCATTGTAGGTGCTTTAGAAGTTAGACAGCTGAAGAACTCTAAGGCACTCAGCCAGCATACAAGTTAATTTTTCAGGTGAATCGAGCTATCTGGGATTAGAATTTCATTAAACTTTAGGCTTCTCTTGAATTTGTGTTTTCATATCGTTTTCTTCGATGTTCATTAAACTACTTTGCTTCTTAATTTGTGTTGTTAACATATAATCTTTTTGTTAATTCACAAACAGATATGTTTAAGAGAAATCTCGCGAAGTTCAACCAGGCCATGGGATTTCAGAGATCTTCCTATTGGCAAAAGGTGCAGCCTGGTAGTGATCTTTCTACAAAAGAGACGGCACCAAATTCAAGTCACCCTGTAACCAATGAAGCTGTTTCTGATGATGCAGATTACAGTTCATGGATGGTAAGTCCTCTCATCAGAATTTTTTCGTTGCACTATAGTCAAACTTGTATCTAATTTCCAGCAAGCATCTGACCATAACATATACCAAATTATTAGGTGGACCATCCTTCTGCATTAACCTCATTTGATCAGATGATGAAGGATGCAAAGGGGAAGAAGATCGTCGTGTTTTTAGACTATGACGGTACTCTCTCGCCGATTGTAAATGATCCTGACCGCGCTTTCATGTCTGATGAGGTGAGCACTCATGTCCATGCATGTGAATGTGGAGAACTTTTTCGATACATGGCCATACGCAACTCTTTCAACTAGAGTATCCAAGTTAAATCCACGTGTATATGAGAGAGAGAAGCACCATGCTGAATGTATAGAAAAATTACATGAAAATAATGTGAACTATGCAATTGATTGTTAAAGCAAGAAACTCATGAATCATTAAACTCACAATGTGCAGATGCGTGCAGCAGTTCGAGAAGTTGCAAAATACTTTCCAACTGCTATAATCAGTGGTAGAAGCAGAGATAAGGTAACACATTAAGAATTTTTCTAGTTGTCGGGTTTGTGAGGGCAGTTTATGAGGCAGAGTTTGAGAATGTCGATGGTCTCTTTCGTGCAGGTGAAAGGATTTGTACAGTTGAATAATATATATTATGCTGGAAGCCATGGGATGGACATCATGGCACCACCTAGGCCGGTTAGGTCCAGTGATGGAAAATACCATACTGTTTCCCTTGACAGAAAGGTAAAAATGATTAGTCCATCTCTCCTCTTTTTTGGTCAAGCCACATGTTTTCTGCTATAAACCATGAGAATTAGTTAAGAAAGAACACAGAGAAAATTCTCGATCATAGGATGGTTTTAAGAAAGAAGAAAGGACATGTTCTTAATTCCCTCTTAACTAATCACATGTTTTGTTCAATTTGGTAGGGCAATGATGCTGTCTTTCAACCTGCTCAGAAATTTTTGCCTGCAATTCAAAAGGTAAGTCAGATTCTTTATTTTGAAGGGCCATTTTTGGTCTTACCAGACACCAATTATACCTTGTTTCTCACTATGATTATGGCCATGGAGTAACAATTTCTCTGTGTACTTGTAACAGATTTTGAAAGAACTGGAAGAGGCAATTATGAAAATACCAGGTGCCAGAGTAGAGAACAACAGATTTTGTGCCTCCGTACATTTTCGACAAGTTAGAGAGGAGGTAAAATCAAGACCTAAGCTCAAATATTTTGGTGTGGTTTCATTACAGCATCTTCATCACCACCACAACTATGGCATTATGAGTTTTTTCTTTGAGAAGAAAGGAATTTGAAAATACAACTTTTTTCTTCTTTTGAATCAGGATTATGGGACCTTAGAGGAGAAGGTGAAGTCCATACTTAAACACTATCCAGACTTTCGCTTGGGTTGGGGTAAAAAGGTATGCATAAATCTTTCAAGACTCTATCTATAGTTCTCGATATAACTAATAAGATCGTCCTCTAATTTTTCTGTAAATTCGCATGAAGGTTATGGAAATACGACCATCAATAGAATGGGACAAAGGCAATGCCCTGGAATATTTACTCGATACTCTAGGGTTAGGTAACTGCACCGATGTTCTCCCACTTTACATTGGAGATGACATAACAGATGAAGATGCTTTCAAGGTATTGTTACAAGAAAAATTATAACTTTAGTTTGAGCCTGATCAAGAAATACTGCTTCATGGAGTTGCTAAACTTGTTCTTATATCCAAACCATCGCAGGTAATTCAAAAGAGAGGCCAAGGGTGTCCGATCGTTGTCACTTCCAGTCCCAAGGATACTAAAGCCTCATACTCCCTGTATGAACCATCAGAAGTGTTGACATTCTTGTTGCGTCTAGCAAGGTGGAGGAAATCCTCTAGTACGAGTAGGTCAGTACTATCTCAGGTTTGGGGTGTGAGTGATTGAAAACTTGAAGTTGAAACCAAGTATTAGCACTACGCAGAGAATCTTGGGATAGAAATAAAGATGTGTTTATAAATATAGAGAGGAAAGCTAGGAGGAGGTTGAGGGGATATGAGCAGGAAACCAGTTGTTTCATCCCTTTTATCTGTTGTTTTGTATGGTATTATGCTTACCACTTGTAAACTAGAAATCAAGTTCAATATAAATACAAAAATGTTTGCAAAAATGACTGCATCTTGACTGCCACAGATTGTTTTCTTGGATCTTGAGGTGTGGGTATGAAATCCTGTGATGTTTTGGAAACTATGATGAAAGAAATGCCTAGGCAAAGCCATTGAAACCTTGGCATCTCGGCTTCTGTTTCTGAAGTGCCACCATCTGCTGTTGATACCCTAGCAAGTACCAAATCGAACACATAGTCTATCGTATTATTGTTATTTTATCTCAAAATATTCATCCTGAAATAATATCAGTTATTCAATGGTTTAATTCACCCCACTATCAATGATTGAATGTATTTGGAAAACGATAGACTATTTTGGGATGAACAGCTAAAGAATATTGCTGAACTTATCTTTCTTTGTTATTAAAACTCCTTTTTATAAGGAATCTATAATGATGTAGTTGATACAAATTCAAAGACCTCATGAGTTAGTTTAACAAAGAATAAGTTTAGAATAAATCTATAAGAGATAAGATCATAGAGTTATTATCTTTTGAACTCTAGATAATCCTAAATAATAATAATAATAATAATAATAATAATAATAATAATAATAATAATCGGAATAAAACTAGTATTTTGGGAAAAATAAGCTAGAAGGAATTTTAAACATATAGGAAGATCAAGTTGTGATTTTGGACAAATTGAAAGCCTAATTATACCCTATTTTACTCAAAATTGAAGAGACAATGCAGATTCCAGGTCAAATTAAATTATTATTGGACGAATCTGCATAAAATTAAGCTTAAGGACATAATTAGATGTTTAATAGACCGATTTGATTTAATTATTGACCAAATTAAAGTTTAATTATGTTTAAGAATTAATTTAGGTCAAATTAAAGGGTTTAATTAGGTACAAGGACTTAATTATACTATAAATGGATCAAAATAATTTTATTAGGGTTTAATTTGTGAAAAATTAAATTTGAGGGCCCAATTTGAACTTAATTGAGAAGGTCGGAATTTTAGGAGATCATATCTAATTTTTACCAAGTCAATTGATTGAAATCAGGGGAAAATTGCAAGAAAATTAAAGTTTTGGGATCAATTAGGGGCTAAATTGAAGAAATTCACAGCCAATGATCATTTTAAAAAAGACACCAAACACTGGGGACCCAATTGGCTGAAATAGGGGGTGAAATTAAAAAAAAATAAAAGTTTAATCGTCAATTAAGGTGAAGTTGCATAAATCTGAAACCAAGGACCAATATGAAAAGGTGTCAAAATTTGGGGCTAAAATTGAAGTTCATCAGGGGCTAAATTGCATAAAATTAAAAGTTTGAAGCCAATCAGGGATGTAATTGAGAGAAATCAGAAATCAAATGACTAAATTGAACTGTTACCAATACGGCGCTGTTTTGGTTACTATTCTTCTTCTTCAATTTTTCTCTAAAAAGACTACTCAAGGGGCTACTTTTCATGAGCATTTAATACTTCATTTCTTCACCAAATTTGACAAAGATTGCATGAAATTAATCACCCTAACATCTGACTACACGCCGGTATGGTATGTTCTGACCGATTGACACCATATTTATCGTGGCTACGACCCAAAGAGGCCAACTCAGGCAGCCTTCAACTACCAGATTTGACAATTCATGTTGACCACTTTGAACCAATTGTTGGGATCTTTCGGGGCCGAATCAAGGGCCAAGATTTGGCACCATAAAAGACAACATATCCCTCTTCCATCCCCCTATAAATAGGGGTAAATTTCATAGCCTTAGCAGGAAGAAATCGGAAGGCCAAACTTGGAGAAAAACTAGTATTTCCCCTAGTTTTTCTGCCATTATCATTTTCTTTTCTTTTCCCCCTCTACCACCATGACCCAGCAGTAGCAGCCACCACCTTGTCTAGCATCTTTCATCCTTCCCAACAGCAACACTAGCGGCGACTCTCTCCTCAGCCACTCCTGCAGCTCCAGCACCGGCCACAATAATAGCAACTCCAGCAATGTGAACAGTGACAACACCGGCGGCCAACCCCTCCACCAACGCAACCACCAGCCTCTCATCGACCACCCAAACCAACAACTCCTCTCCCCTACGTTAGGTAGCCTCCCTTTTCTTCTTGTTCCATCACTCATTCCCCCCGACCTGCAACCTTTTCAGTTGCATGCAGAATGTGAACTTTGATTCATGTTCTGCAAAATAATTAACTCTTGAAATGGGCTGGACCCGTTTTGGCCCAGCCCATTTGATCAGGCCTGATCCAGTCCAAAAAAGAAAAAAGAGAGAGAGGTCAGGTCTGGTAGGTCGATGTTGGCCCAACCAAACCCAACTATGTCAGGCCCGGCCCATATATTTAATAATAATATATATCATAATAATATTAAAATACAAAAAAAATCAAAAGCCCTTTAAAAATTTTTGTGATTTTCTTGTATGTTTTTCTAATAATTTTGCATAATATTGGGCTTTATATTTACATCGTAAGATACATATCTGATATTAAAATACCTGATTTCCTCCAAAACATTTCAAAAAAAAATAAAAAATTCAAAAACAAATCTAAAAAAAAATTAAACTAATTTCCTCTTTCAAAAAAAATATTTTATTTTCATGCATACAGTCAAATTCTAAAAGTTTTCTAAGCATACTTTTTATAAAAAAAAATATTAAAAATTGTATTTTTCTCATGTTTTAAAAATGCCAAAAAAAAATGGATATTGTAACTAGTTTATGATTATTCGTTTGGATTTTTCCATAATATCAAAAAATTTTCACCAATCATTTTGTTCATTTTACATTATGGTTTAGATGTAGACTTTAATATTCGGGGTGTAAAACTACATAGTAGAGTATACCCTAAATTAAATATTAAAGATACAAAGTGCAAAATAAATTAGATACTAAAATTTAGACTTTAGAACGGTTAGGATTTCACCCATTAAGGTAGAGAATCTCTCACGAAGGGAGATCTACCTTAAACTTTAGAGAAAGACCAATAGATAGAAACTTGATCTAGAAAAACAATCAAACAACAATGCAGCTTACCTCAGGTAGGGTGCACTAGGGGGTCTTTCCCTTACACAACCAGTCCCTTACCCAAACTCTCACAAACCATAGGTTTCCCAGTAACCTTAATACTAGGTGGCGACTCATGAACCTTAATCAAAATTTTATGATTATACTTTAAACCTTCTTTTAACACTTCTCTAAAAGCAGGCTTGTCGTTCTCGACATCGTGCATGCCATGACAATTTGAAAAAAATCATAGTCCAAGCTAGGTCTTGGATTGGCAGGTTAATAGGTTAACATGTCAAGCCGATTCGAGTCTAATAACTACGTTTATTAAAATGCATACACTTGTAAAATGTTTTTACTGATTAAACCATTAAGTTTGAGTTTAATAATTTTTTAATTATTTTATTCAAATTCAATAATATAATGTTATCCATACTTAAAAACCAACAAGGACTATACGTCACTTTCAAATAAGTAGTTTTCAACTTTACATCCCCATAAACAACAATTTAGGCTACTCAAGCTCCATGACTTTGTTTGTTTGGTATTTTGGTACAGACATAGTTATTAAATTCATCTCGAAAATTGATTTGGTCAAGTGGTCGGATCGAGGGTCACACAAGTTGGGGTCAACTCCGGTCAACCAGAAAAAATAGAAAAAAAAAATTATATTTGATATTTTAATATCCAACATGGAAAAGTTTTGAAACAATACACGTGGATGTAAACTATAAGAAAGAAATGTGGGGCATAAATTTTAGCATAGTTATCCCATATTAAAAAGTTAAGAAACTATTCATATGGAAGTAGACTATATATAATTATCGTACATTAAAAAGTTAAGAAACAATCTTTCTGGATGAAAGCTATAACAAAAAAAATACGTGTTAAGTATTCATAAATTAGTTTTACAATTTTAGGGTTTATTCAAAAATTAAAAAAAGAAAAGTCGATTCTTACTTTGGTTATATCATATCATTCGAATTACAGGCTAACCCAACAAGTCACCCGGATTTGACCGGGTCAATTGTATCTTTGAGTATTTCTGGTTTGAAACCCAACCTGAGTCAACTCGTTGGGCCAGACCGGGTATCATAACTATGGTACAAGTACTTTTCAAAAGTGTTTTTCACTTAAAAATATATCAAAATGATTTTTTTCTCATATTTTTTTATATCAGCACATCAAAATCATCGAAAAGTACTAAGACAATCATCAATTTAAACCTTTTTCAAATGAAATGTAATTTTAAAACTCACTTAAAAACAGAAGTTACCATACTCACAAACACTCAATAATAGATAAATTACAAAATATAGTAAAGGATCCAGGAAAAGGGTCCCAAATCCATGGTATATTGCTTTATTTATATTAATAGTGAAACCTTTTTTTTTATTTCGGTCATCAGATTTTTTTTATTTGCAATTTCATTCCTCCAAATTGTATTAGCATGGTTTTATGTGTTAAGATTTCTTTCACTTTTTATTATCTCACATATACAAAGTGTCAAGAAATATTTCAATGATGAATTGAAGAACAATTTTAAGAAATATAACTTCAATTTAGAAAGAAGAAGAAGAATGACCAAATTCTTTAAAAAAAAAAAAACACATTTGTATATTAGCGTAGAAAACTTTAAATTTCCACCTAAAGTTTTTTATATATATTTATTTGGTCCTTATTATTTTAGCATTTTACATTTCAATCCTAAATTTTATTTTATTTTACGTTTTAATTTCTAGATATTAAGAGAGAAGAGAGAAAGTCATTAGAAAATATTATGGGGAGACAAAGTGCTCGGAATGCCATATTTTGATCATTAAAAAGATCAATCATGATGTTAAATGGGTTTGTCTTTTCAAATAGAATTCAATGAATGTGTTTTTATATTTTAAACATGGTAAAAAAATAGATTAAATCATTAAAGGTTTTTTATTAGTTTAACTTTTGTATTTTAGAGTAATTGGTGGGTGTTTAGGGGTTGAAAATGAGTTCGTTAAGGCTTTTAGGTGGTGTTAGGTGATTTCATGTGAAAACATGTTGAAAATAAGTTTTTAAGGTCTAAAACCTTGGACCCTGACTTTTTGAGATTTTTTGTAAAATTAGCATAGTAAATTAAAAAAATTAGCAAATTAACTTAGGTTAAAAAGGATTTGGAGAAATAGAACAGTTTGACCATATCGCACTCCAGAAGCACGACTTTTACTAAATATCATTATTTCTAAGCACGATAAGATAGTTGTCACACTTCAGAATATCGACATTTAGTAAATGTCGCGCTTTTGTCACACTTCAGAATATCTCTCCCAAATTAACTTAAGTCATTTTTTGTTCTTTTTTAATTGATTTTTTTTTTTAATTTCATCCTTTAATATTGAGTTTATTGAGACTTTATAATTTATTTTGATTTGCTTTATATATCTTCTTGAATAATTTTTTTTCAATTAAACTATGTTTTTATCGTCCAAGTAGCCTTTTAACTATCAAGTCAACCGAGTCATACCAGATCAATCTCACTCAATTTAAATTTTTTTTACTAAAAAAAATTAATAATAACTAAATATTTTTATGTTAAACAAAATTAATCTAGCCCTCGTCATGTTACACACCAATGATTTAGTATATATTATGTTTTGTTTTGTTTTATTAAAAATAAACATCTTTCTATTCTTCAATTAAGAAAAAACATGTTGACGTTTCTTCCTTCTCTTGGGTTGAAAATTAACTTAAAATCATGTCTACAATATTATATTAGAAACTAACTTAAGAATTATAAAACTAGTAATAGCAAAAGAAACTAAACAAGATTGGACGGACCATGTTAAAAAAAAAAAGAGATCGGGATTTGAGAGGACTAAAGAAATGAGAAAAATTTCACTGTTTCAAAATTAGAACCTGAATTTCATACAACTGAACATGCCCAAATATGGTGATTAGCCATCAATTGCTTCCAATAGTTGGTTTGAACCCTTGTGAAAAAATTGCCACTAAAAGGATAGAACTTTCTGACTGTTTTTATGCTATAACATTTGAAACAAGTTCACGTCAACCTAATGGATAATAATGACCCATTGATTATATTGAAGAAACTAAAGTCCAACCTGTGCTTACTGATCTACGACCCCGAGGCAATGAGGTGACTCGAACCATTTGGGGGACACTCAAAATAATAAAATTCTTGACTTTCCATCGTTTCAATCGCCCATCTACCACTCTGTGCACTCCCTTCCTCGTATTTCTTCATCAAGTCTTTCAGGTCTTCATGAGAATGGGTATAGTCGGTATCTATCCTTTGTAAAGCATGTGCAACGAGCATGCTGGTATAAGATGGTGTAAACCAGTGAGCAAAAGATCAACCTTCCCCTAAGAGGGCCAAGCTGACGGGCGAAGTGAGGCTTGCCTGTGTAGCCCCTCTTCCTCCCATCCACATCATCGGCCGGTTTGGTTATGCAAGAGGAAAATCTGCTTTCTGTGACTGAATCATTCTCTGACGTGCTGATCTAGCCACTTAATTAAACCCTCCTGATAAGTACATTAAACATATCAAAAACTGCTCTGATGAAATTTGGAATGACAGCTAACAAGTGTAAATCAACAAATTCAAGGTAAAAATGAAAATGGCGATTAATAAGTAGCTTGGCAAGAATGCTATCCAGTTGAATAGTTACTAAAAATTGCCTGCCAAAATTGTATAAGCTTCAAAAATAGGATTGTCCTTGTGTCAACCAGGTAATCATGAACAGAATCCTATCGAGCACATTTCTAGCCAGGCTACTTGAAATAATTAGCATGCATGGCCTCAGTAAGGAAAGTCCACTTTAATGACAGAACTTTGTAAAACAACTTGAAAGCTCTTCCTAGAGATCCCTTAAACTTTATAGCAAGCCTATTGAATGTGTTGTCTTTGATGAGACAGAGAATACCTGTGAACCCGGGGTGATGCTGGCTGATCTGGAGAAGAAAGATCAGAAACTCTTTGAAAATCTTGTTGCTCATTAATGCCTCTTGATGACTCTTCACCAAGATGAGGGGATGCCTTGTCACTGGTGAAATGAGCTGGCCCAAGGGACCCAAATTCTACATGCTCACCAGCAGAACTGTAGCCCATGTTTCGGTCATATGGATAAAGCATAACTACTGATGCAGAAACTTCACTATGATTCACAACTGGTATTGGCGGATACATGCCATATGCCGCATTGGTAGAACCTCGGTTTGTGGAGTTTGAGAAACTAAATGAACCATTTCGGGGATGGTGTGGTGGAAGAGGATCTTGCTTTGAGTTCCATGACCTATCAGAACGACGATTATTTGGTGTGCTCCTATCCATCCTAAAGGATGGCTTCTCAACTTGATTCTGGTTTTGGCTGCGACCACCAAATCTTGGTCTTGAGTTGTTATTCCAGTTTCCTTCCCTGTCATCATGGTGGTCCTTCCTGTCATAGTTGTTATTTCCCCTATGGTTTCTGGAATTGGAAAATTGTCGATCCCTGTAAGATATTTTCTGAAGAGAAGAAAATTTATAATAAATTACTATCCTTGCCAACCAGACAAGACAAAACTCCACCAAAAAAAAAAACAGAGATCAAAGTCAATAGGACATGAAAAATAAATAGGTCGATCATGATCAAGCCAAAATGTGAAGAGAAAGCCACAAATTCAAATAAAAGCAGCATCAAATCACAAATTACAAGAGATCCTATTGGTTCAAAGGCAGCATAATATGGCTCAAAGCATGTCTCATGATCAGAAAATATTACAGCTGCATTGAGCCACATCTTCAGAGTTATTTACAACTATTTTTCCATTCTCATACTTCTTACGGAGCATATCTGACATTTATTTTGCATCACTCAGCACAGCTAGCAATGTATGTATGATGAAGATGACCTTGGATAGTCTACAGGAGTTTGACATTTTTCTTTCTAAATGAACTAAGTATTAACTGAATTCATAGACAAAAAAAAAACACTAATCACCCTTAGCCAAAAATTCAAGAAAGCTTTCTTCACGGAACCGTAAGAGTTAATATGTTTTGTAAGATAGAGATTACCACAGCATTATAACACATAATTACATTTCGACCCAAGACCTATATTCCTGCCTCTTGCATCAGCTCATAAGGACACACTCCTAAACAGAGACCATTTTTAGTTTAAAGAATGAGGTATTAATTAAATCTAAAAAAACAGCCAGCATTTTGGATGAGGCAAAATAATATTCATTGCCAGAACAAAATCAATCCAACCATGGTTATGCAGGCATGCTAAAAACATCTTTCAACAGCAATAAATAACTAGAAGAGTTTCTATAAGCAAAAGGTTGGCCACATTCTCTACACCTTAGAGTGGTTTCTACAGGTAGTTTCACTGTACACAACCTTCCTTTCATCTTTTCTAGTTTCTGAACTATGTCCTCAATGATTGTAACATTTCACGAATTAATGAGAAAGAATTAACGAAAAACTTGACTCATGGAACACCCACATAAAACTTGACTCGTGGAACACCAACAAAACTTGGTTTTTTCAACCCCTTCACTCAAGGCATTTAAAACTACTGCATTCTGAGATAACAAACATCATGGTACGTGTCAAGATAAGATCCAGCCCTCAGTTTTTTTTATGCTTGGAATATAACCTACTTGGTTAGCAAGCCTAAGCACCAACATGAACGTTATCTATTTCAAAAAAAAAAAAAAATTCCTTATGCCTCCCTCGAATGGCATCCATTGTAAGCCATGTAAGAAAAACATTTTTGGCAACTAAAACTTGCTGTAAAATGCAGAAAAGGCAACTGACCAAACTTACTAATTTTACAAACAATGAAATCTAACTTTCAATAGGTATCATGGAACAATAATCATGGAAATAATTATTGCTGATGTCCTGGTCCTCAAATTACATAGACAGATGGAAGATATCAGGCATGGTTCTTTACCAACAGAATTAATTGGTATAAGAAAAGTCCATTACCGGATTGGGCAGGTAAGTTCCAGTTCCAGCACGGTATCTAGGAATATTATCAGCATAATGTTGATAAAAGCCAGGCTGCCTGATAGATCCTGGATGGACAGGAGCGACGGGAATAAGATGAGGACCATTCATATGTTGAGTTAAGAGATTCATGTCTGCAGGAGGTCTTCCAGGACCATCCCATGGAAAATGTCCCTGCAAGTACATTGGCGGTGCTACAACAGGAGATGGATGAGGCAAGGAATCATTATTTCGAGCATTCTGGCAAAACCGCCCGTATTGTAGATTCTGCCAGTGGCTGGCAAAATCACTATTCAAAATTTCAGATCTGCCCTGTTCAGAATGCACGGAAGAAGAAGCATTATTCACAGATGTATAAGTATTTAAAATCTCTGACCAATCAACATTCTCAGATGAATCCAAACTTTGGTTCGAGTGATTGTTTTGTGAGCTATCAAATTCTTCATCCATATCGAGTTTTCTGGTGGATACACTAGATGTTGCTGCTTCGGTTGGAACATTGTATACTGGAACCATGGCTAGAAAAGGCACCGGTGGTCCTGTGGGATAAAATGCAAAGGGTAGTGCTCCATGGTTATCATTAGGTCTCCGATGAGAATTGGGACCCACAAACATTGGAGCAACTGAAAGCATTGAATTTGATCTGTTCACTGATGCCGGATCATAACTTTGTATTTGATGATTCCAAACATGTGAAGCACCAACACCAGAAACCATGCTTTCTGACAGTTCAGTGCCTATGGTTGAAAGTGAAATCCACTCTCTGTTGTCATCATCTGGCTGAAGAGATATGTGATCAACTGATTTGTCTTCACGTTGCCTTTCATTCTTATCCATCCCATATGCAATAGAAGAATCTGTAGAAGGAACAGATTTCTTTCCCCGCCGATCCTTTGTTGACTTATAAGTCCTCAAAAGTAATCCATCACCATTATCTTCAGATTTGCTTCCTGAGGACGATGCTTCTGAAGAAGGTACAAATCTTAAATCAGCTGAGGAATAAGCATCAGACTCTTTAGGTATTTGATATTGAGCATCGTCACTGTAATTTTCCCTAATCAGACCTCTGTCTTCTGTAATTAACCCGCGATCCCTTGGAGAGAAACTGCCGGACCTGCTTACACGAGATGAATGGACATGGTTAGACTCAACAGAAGCAAGAGGTTGCCTATGCTCCTGCAGTCGAGATTGGGAGCTTCTGTTCTTCTGTTGATGTCTTACAGAATCTGCATCTGGCTTAGACCAACCATGATCACTCTCTTCTTGACTCAACTCTGTAGATGCCAATTTAGCATCAATCATTTCAATTGTTACTTCTTGATCTGAGGTCATTCCCATGCTTGGAAAATATTGGGATACTGGATTTGGAATAAAACCTTGAGGATAGTGCATGTTCGACACCCAAGGGGACTCAAATGAAGGAGCATTTATGGGAGCTGTACCAGTCATATGTTTTTGAGCATATCCAAGGGAAGCTAATACAGAGGGTGGTAAAGCAAAAGGTGGTTGACCAGAAGCTAAATTCATGGGCATCTGACCCTGTTCACTGACACTATAACCACTGAAAGATGCCACGCTAACACGGTCTTGCTCTTCCTGATGCAATTGCGTTGTCTCTGAGAGAGAAAGGTGGTCTTCCATGGTTCCTTCGCCAGAATCACCAAAATAGCTATTTGAAGCACTAGTAGAATCAACAGCAGCATCAATGCTCTGATGGGATAGGCTATGCCTTGAAGATAGTGAGTCTTCAGTTGAAAATCTTGCACCATGGTTCTCCAAAACCTCAGGGACCAAATTTCTTCTCCTGCTATTGTGTGACCTTGCAGGAGCAGTCTGCCCATTTACTGTCTCTGATGCCCTGTTATGCCTCCCTCGAGATAAGACTTCACTGGATGTATCCGTTAGTTCCGGACTGGATTGAGTCCTTGCAAATTGATACCTAGCATTCACTTCATTCCCCAAGTAATATGTTCCAGAACTTGTCATCTTTTCATTATGTGCATTCTCATTCAAACTATTATATATTAATTTTTTATTATTCTGATGAGAGGCCATGGAGTTAGTCAAGTTGGCTTGCATGCTCTGGCCTCGAGTGCCAGAAATAGCTGATATATTACCAGGCCTGGATGTTCGTTTTAAACTGCGGTTATCATGCTGGGAGGAAACACTGTCAGATGCATGAGCAGCATGAGTCACCCCGACCTTAGATTGATGGCCAGAAGGATCCTCTTTTGTCTTTTTGCTGCTTGAATAATTTATGATGGTCTCAGACCCATCAATTACATTAGACCTGATTGGTTGCTGAACAACGTGATTGGAACTTGGAGCATCAGGGCGATGACCTTTTCCATGCCTGTCCCATGTGTTCAAGAAAAACTGGTTGAATTCAGCAAGCAGATTCTCTTTTGGACAGTCAAGCAATCTGGCCAGACGTTGAGCTCCAAAAGCAAAAGCACTGCGAATCCTAAAGAAGTTACCTAGCAAAAATATTTGGAAAAAGCAGTTAGACAACACTATAAGTGAAAACATGAGCATAAATAAAAGGTGAGATTCCGATCTGATATTTCCAAGATTGTGTTTAACAAGAGAAGCATGTGGCAAACACTGAAACTACCTCAATCCATGAAAAATAGGGAGAGACCCACACAAAACAGATCTTGAAGACAAATTAAGAAACTGCTCCAGCTGACAAACAGTAGGCGTGCTTTTATTCAAATAAACTCAACTAGGCCTCAGTTCCACAACTAATTGAGATGGCTATATGGGGCCATGGGTCATTTTTCTCCATTCCATCTTGGGCAAAACTCTATGTTAACTTCATGATATCAAAGCCATAGTGTGTGTTTGAGAGTGTGTCTGCAGGGATATGGAATATGGACAGACATTCATTCACGCATGCATATGTGCAAACAACTCGCTAACTCAACATGAATTAGAATGTTATTCTAACATTAGTTCAGAGCAATACCCTTATTGACACTACGGCCAAGATTGTTATTTGCACGCAAAGGATCGATGACATTAAAATATTTGGAAACAAAGGATTGCTCCTGATTTTCCTGCCGGCTAGGAAAGACAGCATACACAGAGCTGCAGACATCTAGAAACAATTTGCTCAGAAGTATCTGGCCACCATCCTTCCGTGGAGAGAGCGCTGTAACATTTCAGAAAGTGAATTCAGAACCAGCTATTGCCAAACAACTAGCAGAAACATCACTAAAAAAATGAATTCTGAAGATATCATTCAGAAGATCCATATGTACCAGTCATGTCAGGAAGTGAACTAATTGGAACTGGGCCCCAGAGGCTAATGCAATAGTTCTCCCAGTCAAATTTACTGAAAAATTCCAGAAAGCGGTAGAGCACCTGCAGATACAATAACAAGATTTTCAGGTAAAAACAGCGAAGGCTTTGGAAAACTAAAATTTAAGAGAAACAACAATGTCACCTCAAGTGGCCCAGCAAATTTATTATTAAACACGTGGAATATGTACAAAACCAATGTCTCCAAAGCGTAAGTTGAAATAAGGCCATGGTGAGCACCCAAGATGCGGCTCTCGTAGTAACACCAAGCTTTAATCAATATAATGCTGCGCTTGAATAGATGGTTTTGGTCTATCAATTGATCAACCTTAAAAGTGAGAGCTGACATTAGCAAAAGCTGAGAGAAAGCGAGAGGAGCACTCAAAAAATCACAAAAATAAATTTGGAACCTCTGTCCCGGAGTAAAATATTTCACCTCCTCAAGGAAGCAAAGGGTACACAAACCACCAAGCTGGTCAAAGGATATGTCTACTACAATATTTTCCACAAGACACTTTATGATCTTCACCTGCAAGATGATGGAATCTACAATCAAGAATATTTGGAAGGTGCTAATTTGTAGTTGAATAGTGGAAGGAAAGACTATATCAGCAGTATTTGAACAGAATAACCAAAGAGTAAGTTATATATGAATAGGATACAAGCAAAAGAAACATCAGATTTAATTGATTTATATCAAAATAAATGAAGCACGCGACACATAATACCCACAGAAACAGTTGAATAGGCCAGAATGCAATGATACATGAATAAACCAAGAGTAGAAACTGCTCAACAACAGAGAGGAGAGATAACAAAATGAGCACAACAATTTTTTTTTATCTTTTTCTCCCTTTCTTTTCCTTCGCTACATGGTCATTGCTCTTTTAAATCACCACTGAAACTTCATTTCTTGATTTCCCTATGGCAGGGAAGAAAGTATGGCATTCAGCAGAACAACCAAAATGTCTAGGTATCCTGAGCCCTCTAAAGCAGCAATTAACCAGTTTCAAATTCACACCGTGATTATTTCAGCCCAAGCCATTCTTGTGGTTATACTATGGTAGTGAAGTTGGAACAATAAAAATGCCCTGCCTGAACCTTTTGGACCGTTGCTTTCGGTTAACCATACTTGCAGAAAATGCAAATCAAATAAAATAGAGGGGTTTATCTCTATTAGGAAAGAAGCATCAACAATATACTCAAAGGGCATACCTCTGCCTGGATATACTGAACCTCTTTCACATGGAATTCAGCGTTCTCATTCTTCTCCTCGTGCTCTAAGATATCCCGTACCTCATTGGCCCATGTTTCCTTCAAATTCTGGTTCTCAGTAAACACTGTTAAATCAATATCTCCATCAGGTAGATAGGTCTTGAGGGGCACAGACCCAAAGGTGAACACCTGTGATTATAAAAAAATATAAAGGTATGATGAAGTGAAGCAGGAAAACTTTTTCAATTTGAGTCATCAGAACTAGGAAGCTTGACAAATTGTCCTCTCAGTGTCTGACATCAATAAGCAAACTTGACAAATATTTGCCAGTGCCCACATGTGGAAATTTCAAAATAGAGTTGTAAGCGGTCCAGTAGTAATGGAGATATATCTTTTGCTCATCTATCTTCTGAATTTATTTTGAACGATGTTGGTGTTTATTTTAAAGTTTCACTTTGGCCATCTACATATTGAACACTTAGTTTCCCCAATTTTCAAAAGAAAGTGAAAACCCTACAATAGAAGACAGAGGAATCCTTCATAACTGGGAAAAAAAGATAACTTGTTCATCACAAATATATTTCCCCATACCACGTCCAATCACTTATTTCTTTCCAGGAAACCTCTAATTCTAAATGTGAGAGAGACGATAAAATGATAAAATGAAAGCAAATATCATCATTTTATTTCTAATTAAACATTCTAAAAAAAATTATTACCTTGCTATTATTTAAGTGTATATTAAAAAAATATAAATATGCACAGAAGTTTATCCGCTTATCCTTGCTCTAGGACAAGTTTTGCATCTATAAAACATCAAAGAAAGTAGCATGGTAGTTTATAGTTGTGTACAAAGTGAAGACGAGCATCACTCAGTTATTACAAAATGGCAGAAAGTTATAGTGTTTGGCTAAAACTATGACAACCTCCATCCTAAAAACACAAATCCAGGCTAAAACCCAACACTTAACAGCATTCAAGAAAATTAGCATGTAACTAAAAAGATAAATGAATGGGAAAAATTATCCAAACCTGACAGGGGAAGCAGTTCATTATAAGGCGCTGAACATAGCATAAAACAGCATTTCGGCGCTCCTCGGATGGTTGATTGGGCTGAATACAAGCAATTAGCTCTGCAGTTCTCTCTTCAGCAGTTTCCCATCTCTCTGGCTCAAGTGCTTGAGTTACAGAGGCAACTTCATTAGGCAAGAGACCATTAGGGGAAAAGCCACTGGGCTGAACCCAGCCCTCTAGACCACCCATGCAATACTGACCCTTTGCAATCCCAACCTGTATGAATTACAAGAGAAAAATTATCTATAAGCATGTCTCAAAATATTAGGAAAAGAGAGGAAGTAAATTAACTCTATTTTATTGAACAGATCATCACCAATAAATATCATCCTTATAATCAGTAAGGAATTAAAATTCCAGAACACTTGCCATCCATTTCTACCAGGAAGAATATCAGGATAAAGCATACAAACACATGCATAGGACAGAGGGATCAATAACAAGCCAAGAACTCGCACATAAACCTGAAGAGGCAAATCATACGGGCCGGAAAATGCCAACATATAGTACGCATGTATACACATATCTACACCCAACAAATAACCTTCAGATGGCAATAAACCAGCGGCTAGAAAGTTAAAAGGAAGCCAAAGCTAACATACATGTCCACTGTTTGATTTTGGCAGGTAATTAAAGCACGAAGATATAAATCACTAGCCCAAAATCAGCAAATTCTTTGCCAAATTTGACAGAAAGATCTAATCTTGACATATTCAAGACAACATCCATTCACTTACTAATAGATATTCAGAATAATACTAGTCCCAACTCAAGTGTAAAACAAACAATGCAAGATGAATTCTACATTCTAGAGCCCTTTTCTTAGCACTGTCATTTCTCGGGTTTGAGCCTAAAATCCTCCATCACGCAACGGGTATCCTGCTATCAGCACATACGCACTATTGACTTTAATGTGACCACAAAATAAGACATAAAAAACGAAAGATTGTTGGGAAAAAATAAGACATAAAATTCAAATTCATTCACATGGGAAGGCGTTCATTTATACTCTGCTTGGCTCTCAATTGAAATGCAGTGAATGAAAAACACTAACAAGCACTACAAAATGCAACAGTTTGACTTATCAAACAAGCACGGCTGGAAAAAACAAAAAAACAAATCCTCTTTTCCTCACCAGACCTAAAATTAAAACAATAAAATCAAACAAAATACAGCTAAAATCACAAAATTAATATAAAAAAAATAAACACTTCACCCAGTAAAAAAGAGCAAGAATCTGAAGTATAAAAGGAAGTAAAATTAGAAGGGAAAAAAATCTCACTTAATCATGCAAATTTAAGCAAAAAACAAAAATCACAGTATTCTGCGATTGTACGGGTGCTGCAATGGGAATGTATAGAGAGAGAGAGAGAGAGCTGGGTTTTAGCGAGTAAAAGAAAGAGAAGAATCTTGATTTAGGGTTTATAGTAGAAGGAGAAGAGTAGAGTGGAGGAAGAATAATTTATTTTCTGTTAATTATAAATTGAAACCAAAGGAAATACTGTGCTTGCGTTTTTGTTTCCACTACGTTTGTTGCTGGCTAGAGTTGACTCCTCTTGCAGATAGGCTTTTAAACAAAACCAAAAACATGCGTGGTACTGTAGTAGCCAGTAGGGTTACGTTAATACCTATTAAGTGTTATTTTAATATTGTATTAGTTTTCATGGTTATAGTTACGGTTTGAAAAATAAATTTAAGATAAACTATATATTATAATTTATTTTTAATTAAGATTTTAAGAGAAATCTTTCAGTAGAACTTATATAAAATTGTGAGGTGTGTTGATTAACAAACACTTTTAAATATGTTATTGGAATAAAAAATGAAGCTGAAACTCAATTAAAAAAAATTATGATTTATAATTTATATGGTAAAGTTTGGATATAAACGTTGAGACTTAATTTAATTTATGAAATGTATAATTTCATGCTTTTATAAATGATTATTTATAATTATGGATAAGATATTGATTAATTCAATTTATAATGGGTAATTATTTGTCATTATTGTATTTGAGATATTAATTGAAGATATATTTATGTGATGGCTTGTTGTATTTAAAAAAATATTAAAATTAATTTTAGAGGGGAAAAAGGGAGGAAGAAGAAGAGTAATTTTCGCTTTTTTTCCAAAAATCAACTAAAAGAGCTTGGGGTTATTTGAAAAAACCTGATTTATTTTTTACAAATCAATAAATTATCCTTATATTGGATTAAATTTTGAATTTCAAATAAAATCATATCTCTTTAACTACTAAAAAAATCCCTTAAGATTTGTTAGACATGTATAGGATAATGACCAAATTGACTCATCCAATTCTTCCCTCCTTTGAATACTCTTGACCGAATCTTCCCACTCATACAGGTGTGGACCGTGTTGAATCTAATATTACTAACATATAATGTTTACTATTATTAGGAATTAAAAAAAACATTATATTCTATCACTATTTTTTTTTGGTTTTTGATTTACGTGGGGTGTCCGGGCCAGCTTGCGCGCACCACGACTATTCCTCACGGCCCACTGGACATCCTGCAAGCCCAGGAGCAGGTAAGGCACCGCGGGGGTGACAGGCGTGCACATAGAGGGTCGAACCCGGGACGGGGACGGAACAAGTCACACGGTTGACCACAGCAGCTAGACCCTCAAGTGCCACTATTTTAAAATATAACATGATGACCTCATGGGTTGATATGTAGCTCGGTCAATCTAAAAAAGAAAACCTAGTCAAAATATGATTGAAAATTATTAATTTTTTAAAAAATTAATAATATTATTTTTATATTTATATAAAATAAAAAATAATAATTAATTTGGGTGAGCCATCCTAAATCAAGTTACTTGATGCATAATCGGAGGCTTATACTGTGGTGGGTTTAAACACTTGCGAAATACCACCAACCATTCTGTGATTCCATGTTTTTGGGCATTTCCGGACAAGATTGCCGAATTTCTTTTTTTGTTTTTCCTTTTTGATCTTCTCTTTTTCCATTTTTGAACTGAGAGAATAAAAAATTGAAATCAGTCATCGTGTCAATGCCACCATCCTGTCCCCTCTCTGTTTTTCTCATGCCACGAGTTGCCCTGTTAGGGCATATATTTTTAGCTATTTTGTATCAGAAATTCTGTTATATTTGGCCAGTTTAGGATTGTAACACGATTTAAAATGTTTTTTTAAAAAAACTATATATTAAAATTAAGTTTTTAATTTTTAAAAAATTAATTTTTACATCAATACATCAAAACAATCTGAAAACATAAAAACAAATCATTTTAAGCAAAACAAATTAAAATTTTTAAAAACACGGTTTACATCGTATTTCCAAACATAAAAACCTTTATTTTTATCTGTGATAGCAGCTCTTTTTTTAGATGATTTTAATAGGTAGCATCGTGTTCAAAAAATTTTAACGTGTTAGAAAAAAAATGAAATAAATAAATAATAAGCACAGAATTAGGTTAATTTTCAATTTAGTATGTTAATATTGCATGTTCCTACGTGAAAAATTAGATTTGATTTTAAGCATGGTATTCAAACAAAAACAAGAATCCTTTTTTATAAAAATAAATAAGAATATAAAAGGGGGACAAAGTATATCTATCAATTATATATGCTCTAGAGAAGTAACCCGTGACTTTTTAATTGCTAGAAAACTATACAACAAAAAATTGTCTATGTATCACTCAGAGTTAAGGTGGACATTAACAATGTGTTTGTGTTTTCTAGTTTAAACTGTTTTTTAAAATGTTTTATAATTATTTTTTATTAAAAAATATTATTTTAATGTATTTACAATTATTATTATTATTATTATTATTATTATTATTATTATTTGCAAAAACATTATTACAAAATATACTAAAACGAAAGAAAAAAAGGAAGAAGATGAGGCTGCTTTTTAGATTTTATAATTTTATATCAGAGATATACTTTTTAGATTTTTAGAATGAGTGTAAAGTATAAATATAGATAAATAACTCATTCATGTATGAAATATAATTCAATTTATAATACGTGATTTCATGTTTTTATTAGTGGTTACTCATAGTATTTTAGAAAAAAAAAAGAGATGTCATTGTGGGTTGAAACATTATTACACGAAACTTAAAGGGCTGCTTTATTATTTGTTCACATGGAGTAGTTGTCACTGTGGATTGGAATAATAAAATAGCATTATTGTCCCTATAAAAATAACATAATTGATCTTGAAAGTGGGGATATAATAGTCTTTTGCTTTTATTTGCACAATAAAATGATTAGCATGCTCTTATAGACAAAAATTAAAACACCTGCAGGTAGGGGTACTTTCGACTTTTTCTTTTTAGATACGCAGTAAAATAACTATAATGCCCTTGAATCATAACTGTCTTTGTCTTGGGTTAAGAGATGTTTTTGTCTTTTCAATTTGTTTTTTTTATATATATAATTGTCGAATTTGACCAAGGGCAATTTAGTTTTTTAGCATATATAAAATATTATTTAATTTGAAGAGTCGATTGCACGTGAACTGGGTGCTCTCGTGTTCTTCGGACAGCGTCATTCGACAACCAAACTTCAGCTTTCATTATGACGTTTTAATTCTCACAGCGTCTCCTCCATTCTTAGGTGGCACTTGTGGAAAAAATATATCGGTTTTTTCATAGTAACTGTTTTTTTTCATTCTTTATTTCCTCTCTCCTCCTCGATTTCAAAGACTTTCCTTGTACATTTTCAAAATAACAATTCAATTTTTTTTCCTTTTATATTTGGTTCATATTGTTTTCATTGTTATTTCTTATAAATTATATTTTCACTTGCATCCCTCAATGTTTTAGTTTATTTTATTTTTATATCAGATTTAATCATTATTCTTTATAATTGTTATTTATTTTGTTTTTAATTTTTTTTTACTTTCTTTTTTAATTTTATCATGGAATATTTTATTAATCAGAATTTTTTTAACTTTTCAGGTCATGAGTGTGAAAGATTTGACCGGGTTAACTTAAATTTTTTTAATATCCTTTTTTTACAATTAATTTTGTTTTATTCAATCTTTTTCATGAGGTTATTCCAATTTCATGTGCCAACTAATAGGTTTTGTGTGTTAACCCAGTTTGACCCCTAATATTTTATTTATTTATTTATTATTGTTATTGTCTATTTTTTTATTATATTATC
Source organism: Populus simonii (assembly GCA_007827005.2). Lineage (NCBI taxonomy): Eukaryota > Viridiplantae > Streptophyta > Magnoliopsida > Malpighiales > Salicaceae > Populus > Populus simonii. The sequence continues at coordinate 304,027 of CM017478.2, forward strand.
AAATTAATTAAGATTTAACCCGATTCTCCAATTTCTTTTACTTTTTTAAAAATATTATCATCATCTAAATATTTGTTTTCATGTTAGAATAAAAATTGGTATGACCTGTGACATGACGGGAGCCACCATACTAGTACAATAGCTATATTAGTTGTCACTCCATCATAATTTATAAACTAATATGCTTAGTTAATTATTATATATGAAGATATTATAAACTGATATTACATTTTTAATGCCTTGGCCCATAATGTGTGACGTTAGACTTAAAATTCTATGTGAAATGTGAACACATTAATATATTCTCAATAAGAAAATCCCATCCAGAAAAAGAAAAAGAAAATCTCTCAAAATACAGTTGCCATCTTAAATGCAATACGAGCCTCCTATCATTGAATTAAAAAAAAAAAAAATTATGGATGAAATTTGTTATTATTGTTGTTATGAAAGAAAGAAAGAAGAAGAAGCTAGGATAGACTCTCGTAAAACTTATATAATTTTGCAACATAAGTATGCTCTTTAAAATGCTTGTATATTTTTAATATAGATGATTAACTCATTAATACATGTAATATAATTCAATTAATAACATGTGAATCCATGTGTTTAGCTGTTATTTACAGTATTTTCTGCTCCTTAATAAATTTGAGATATTTATTGATGATATCCTCAGCTAATTATTTTATAATGGGTTGTTGTATTTAAAAGAACATTAAAATTGATTTTGGAAAAATGAAAAAGAAAAAGAAAATTCATTCGTTTTTTTCTTTTAAAATCAACTAAAATATAAAAAATTTCATCCTTTTAATGAAATAACTTATTGCATCCTATTAATTACTTTATCGACTCAATTTGCATAAAAAAAAAAACAGATACAAATAGTGGTGATAAATTTTAAATGAGTCATAAGTTTTTTTTTTTTTCTTGTGCCTGTTTTTTAAAATAAATTTAAAAAATAATTAATAAAATATTATTAATTAATGAAGAACACCATCAAATTTCTCGTAAAATATCTACAAAACAATGGTTGTCACTCCATCATAATCCATTACTAATATGTTTAGGTGGTCAGCATGTACGAAAATTCTATGTGAAATGTGAACAAATTAACACATTTCTAACCAGAAAAACTCAGCCAAAAAAAAATCATCTTGAAATATAATTCCATTCTCGATGCGACATGAAGCTCCTTTTAGATTCTTGACTATCTTGAATTTATTATTGTTGTCATGGAACTTGTCCTTTCGTTTTCGTATTGGGAACACTCTTTTATGGGCTTACCTACTCGACAATCTATCTAAGTATTTTTTAAATTTTATAGCTAGAATGCAAAAATGCAAAGGTAAACATAAAGAATGTTGGGGTTTTTTTAATGAAAATAACATTAAACCATAAAAAATAATTTATAATTATTATTTTATTAGTTACTTTATGGGATTTATTGTGAATAAAGAGACAAACACAAAAGCAGTAAATAAAAAATAAAATAAATAACCCATAAAAAATAATAAAAGTATTTGCACATAAAATTAATCTCTTCAACTTATATATATCTATCTTCTTTTTTTAAGTTAAGTTACTTATTAATCACTGAGTATTATAAACTTCTTACAGCTTTTTTTAAGATAGAATCCTGAAAAATAACCTAAAAAAACATATATCTTCTTCCTTTCCTATCTAGATCCTTTCACAACTCTTTTTAGTCCACCACCATGCCCAATACCATCAACCATTTTCAATTTCTATGTTTTGGGAACTTCCTAAAACTATTACCAACTCCTTTTGCCCCTTACGACTCGTTTTTTTTTTTCATTTTTGAACTGAAACAGTCAAATATTGATAAGATGATTTGGAGTTGAAGATGGTACAGTATTGTTTTGTTCTTATTGTTGTTACTCAATTTTGGACCCCACGTGCTAGAGATGGTGTATACTTGTTTTTGAACCGAGTGTAGGAGTGTAGCTCATGTTTGCTAGAAAATTGACAAAAGCGGAGGAGAAAGAAATATTTTTTTTCAAAACCCTGTTTGGAGCCTATTTTCTGCTATTTTTTTTATCCTTCCCCGTTACTACCAAAATCATCAGGTTTTCTTAGGTTGACCAGGAGTCTTCATAATGCTAAATTCATTTTTTTTATCTGGTCTTTAAGGTTGAATAAATCCCTCAGAATTTGCATAAAAAAAATGGTTCTGCTGCTGTCGCAATTGTTTTGTTCCAACTCAGACTCTGATTCTGACTTGGTTTCGTACGATATCTAACCATCATAGGTATATTCTGTCACTCATGACATGTTGAAAAATTGACCTACACCTTTATTAGGTCCTAGGGATCATTGTTCTTAGGGCAGATTCTCAATCAGATTTGGATGCTTAGCATTGTCAGATCAAAAACCTTTTTGACCAACTAGATTACTGCCAGATTCTGTTCTCTAAAACAATTTTATCTCACTTCGACTCCTTCATCAAAGTTGTAGTCCTAGACGCGTAGATGATTTTGGGCTTTTGAATCGCTTGATTTCGATATCAGAAGCTCAAGATATTCCTGTTTGAATATCTAACGTGAAGGTAGAGAATTCTGCCGCGAGAAGGATATTGACCCGAGTCTGCACTAAAAAAATTCTATTTTTGGCCTAGTTTTTGTGATTTTTGTTCTTAGTTCATACTCTCAGTCATATCAGGATTCTCGGCATTCGTCAGTTTTTGAGTTAGACCCGGAAATCCCTTTTGACCAACTAGATTACTACCAGTTTCTGTTCTATAAAACGATTTTATCTCACCTCGACTCCTTCATCAAAGTTGTAGTCCTAGACACATAGATAAATTTAGGCTTTTGAATCGCTTGATTTCGATATCAGAAGCTCAAGATATTCCCGTTTGAAGATCTAGTGTGAAAGCAGGGATTCTTGCCGCAAGAATGATTTTTTTTGCCCAAGTTCGCGGGACTGATTCAAAGGATTTTTTTTTTACCAAGGACTGAATCGAAAAGTGCTAAAATGAGGGATTGAATTGAAGAATGATATTGAAAGCTGGAGAGGGGGGTTGGATCATCATAAATGACAGGATTTTTACCACACCGAATAAGGAAAATAGGACCTTGCAGATGCACCCTCCAGCTGATTTCTTTCTTTTTTTTCTCTATTGTTTTTTCCTTTATCATCACGCCTGATTTTTGGAGCTGAAGACCACGTTTTTGTTGCCTCATTTCAAAGGGAGCAGCTGGCCCTATGGAAGGAAAGAAAATAACCACACCCTCCTCTAAAACTAGAAAGAAATCAGACGTAAAGAACCAACACAAAATCAGAATATTGCAGCTTCCTTTTGCGTTTTTTTACTGCAAATCAGTAGGGATTTACGTCCTAGGATTAATGCATTAAATCCTTCCTAAATAGAGACATATTTAGACTATATATAAGCCCTTCTAATGACCAAACAGTGGCAGCAAAAAAAGAGAGCAAAAAATAGCAGAAAGAGAGCAGAAAAATAAAAGAAAAATGCAAGAGAGGCAGAGTAAAAAAAAAAAACGCAGAGTAGAGGGAGTTTGTTGTTTGCATTCTAGTGTCACCGTGAGGGAAGAAAATAAAAAAACAAGACGGAGAGGGAGCTTTGTTGCTAAACCCTGACATCAACGTTTGCTTGGTTTTATTTCATCCTCTGCAGAAAAGAAAACAGTGAGACCTGCAGGTAAGTCTTAATTTTCTCCTCCTTTTCTGCCTTTAAATCTTTTGTATCTGTTTTGTTTTTTTTTTTTGTTTTGCACATTCATTTTCAATTTTAGACTGTACAATGCCCGTTTGCTTTGTGTTGTTCCTGCCGTGGTTTTGAGTTTTGGATAGGTGACCATGTTAAGCTTTGGCTAGCCTCTGGTATTTCTTTTTTTTTATCTCCTGTCTTTCGTTGTTGACAGAATTAAGGAACCGGGGAAGGGGGCTTTTGTTTTCTTCATCAGCAGCTCCCTTTTTTGTTCGTGTCCTTCCATTTTATTGAAATAGTCGGCCAGGTCTTGCTTTGGTTTCATAGTCTATGATATATATGTGTTATAAAAGCATGTCGTCCCAAGCTTTTCTTTTTTTGTATGAAACTAGCATGACAGAATTAAGGAACCGGGGAAGGGGGCTTTTGTTTTCTTCTTCAGCAGCTCCCTTTTCTGTTCGTGTCCTTCCATTTTATTGAAATAGCCGGCCAGGTCTTGCTTTGGTTTCTAGTCTATGATATATATGTGTTATGAAAGCATGCCGTCCCAAGTTTTTTTTTTTGTATGAAACTAGCATGGCAGTTTACTTTGTTCTCTTGGATTGTTAAAAAGAAAATAGGTCACGAGTCATGGTCATATGCAGTAGGATTTTGATTTAAAAATTTCAGTTTCAAAACTTTGGCTCCCTCATCCATACGTGCTTAGTCCTTTCCAGTGTACAGAATTTTAAGCTGATTTGGCTTTGAATGATTTTTGTTACGAATGGTTTCAAGTTTCTTGTAGTTCTTGTAATATGAATGATGGCTTGCTACTTTCCATTTTGGTGTTTACGTTTAATTGTGATGCTATGTGTTTCGATAAAAAATTTTTTTTTTAAAAGTTTTCTTGTGTGTTGCATACGGCCAATACCCTAACATGTTTTGAATTCCTTTATATATATATATATATATATATATATATATATATATATATATATATATATATATATATATATATATACGCATGGATTTTGTAAACACAACAAAAAAATTATTTTCTTGCATTTCTGGATTTTACAACATATTTGTAAAACTCCAAAGGGTATTGGCCAATATTTCAAAAAATATAAAAATCCTATTTTGGGGGGAATTCATCTATTATTCACCGCTAATGTTTGGATAAAGAAATCCTTAAAGGACGAATATCCAAAATATTATTGGGAGTAATAAATCCGCACACATCCTTGAAAGAAACCTTGATTATAATCGAGGATATTTCAAAAAACTTTACTCCACGGTTTACGAGCCGTGAGAGTATAAAATACTAAAAAATATAGGTTTTTTTAGCGCCCTAGATTCCTAATTTTTTTTTGTACCTCCTCCTTGCGATTTACGAGTCGCAAACTCTTGAAATACCAAGGGAAAAATGAGCTTTCGAAGCACATGGAATCTCCTTGGATTTCTATCCTAATAAATTTAGTTTGAATCAAAACCTAAAAAAACTGATGGGATTAGAAAACACCAGCACCATAGCAATTATAGAGCGAAGCAAACACCAAGCAGCTTACCTTAGGTAGGGCGTACTAAGGGTGTTAATACCTTCCATTTACGCAACCAGTCCCTTGCCTTAGAATCTCTAAAAGACTAATTAGGGTTCCTAGTGACCATAAAACTAGGTGGTGACTCCCTTTACACAAACAAAACAAAAGACCCCGAAATCAATCGATGGTCGCCGCGACGCCGCGCTCCGCCGCGAGGGTGCGACAGGATGGCGACTACACTGGGGACCCTAGGACTAGGCTTGGTAATTTGTTTGTTTATGCTATGTTGGTTTTTGTTTTTTTTTTTATATATAAATGATACTTTGTTCAAAAGTTTTAGCATGCATCTTTACATTCTGTCATACATGATATGGTCATTCATCACTTTATGATTATTATCTTTTGAGGGCACACACATTAAACTTTAAGTTAAGTGGGGAACTAGCAGCTTGCCTTATGACTTGAGTCAAAGTTTAAGTTTGTGTAAACCCCAAGTCTTTGCTGAGTGTTTAGATTGATAGTGATTGGTACATGTGCCATCCCACTATCTGCTGAACCCCCATATTGCCTTTACGAGGGCAATCACTGGGACAGCAAGAGACCCTTTTTTAGAGACCAAGTAGTAAACCTACCCTATGTCTCACGTAAAGGAACTAGAACCTATCATTAGGGTGTATGATCCATAATATCTTTTGCATCAAAACAAGTCTAACCCCCAAGGCATTTTGAATTGCAGGACTTGTGAATGAAATGGCCACCATTGCTAAATTTTCCATCATAGAATATGGGAAAAATTCTGAACTGTCACAATTAACTGAAGGAGACTGCCTTAGAAGCGATGCTAAGAAACTGTCACCAATCAAGAACCTGAATTGCATTATGAATGAGGTGAACAAGTTAACGACTCACTTTCAGAATGTGGATAAGGATGCATTTTTTAATAAATATGGACGTTTGATGGAAATTGCAAGGGTAAAAGTTTTAAGCCCAGCTGTGCGAGCTATAGTTCATTTTTGGGATCCAGACTACCAGTGTTTTTCTTTTGGAAGCATAGACCTATGTCCCACTATGGAGGAATATGGGATGTTGACTAAGTTTCCAAACAATCTGTATCGGATTTATTTGCCTTTGAGATCTGACAAGATCATCCCCGAACTATCAAAACTGCTCAGAATCTCCAACTTAGAAAAGTTTTTGGAAAAGAATGTTATCGGTCTGAAATGAAGGATGCTAGAAATTGAACTGGAAAAGAAGTCAAGATTAGAAAAAGAGAGATTGATTGCCTTAGGCATATTTGGCCTTGTGTTGTTCCCAAGTCAGACGGGTTTAGTGAGTTTGGAGGCCGCTGCTGCTTATGTAGAGTATGAGAATACACAAATCAATCTAGTGGCTGCTATTTTAGCTGAAACCATCTTGACGCTTAATCATTGTAGGAGGACCGGAAAAGGGGCAATGAGATGATGCACGCAGTTGTTGTATATCTGGATGGTTAGCCATATCGAAACAAAAAAAACCTGTCTTCAATAATTTTTAGTGGTTCACCCAAAGACCCCTGAAGTTAGTAGAAAAAGAAGAATGGGGAGATTTAGACAACCAAGGTTGGGTTGATAAATTAGAAGGTTTGCCTAATAGTGATTTTAAGTGGAGAGCCCCATGGGTAACGACAGTGAAAGTCCTAATGAGTTGTGGACAAAGACGTTGGGTACCATTGGTAGGGATTACAGGTTATGTGAGTTATGCTCCTGCCCTGGTGGTAAGGCAACTTGGGGGCATGCAGTTTGTTCCAAGGACTATGGGAATTGCTCAATTCTTTGGTTTGTTCAAAGATCCCATTGCACAAGAAATTTTGGAGATCATCAAACAAGATTGGAAGCATCTGGTTTTGGTTGAGATAGAAGGTTTAAAGGATCCAAGTGCAAGTGAAGGATATGCAAGATGGAGAGACTTAGCTGCTTTAGCCATGCCTTGTGTAGAGGCCAAATCTCCCCAAACTATAGAAGAGTCTGTTAAGAGGAAAAGGGTCAATAATGAAGAGGAGTTCAGAAGACAAGTGGAAAAACTTCGGACAGAGTTGAGTAAAAGCAGAAAAGACAAGGCAATGTTGGAAGAAATGATGCTAAAAGAAGATAAAAGGAGAGCATTTCTAGATGAGCAAATACAATCTAGAGATGTGCGAATAACAAAGCTTGAGTTAAAGCTGGGTGAGGAGAAGATTGCTAGGGAAAGGAGTGAGAAGGAGCTAAGAGGGACGAGTTTGGATTGGATGCAAAGTTGCTCTGAACTTGAAGCAATGGAGATTGACTTTAACGATTGCCAAGGAAGTGCAGAATATTTCCAAGAAAAATTTGCACAAGTCCAGTTCGAATTGATGGATAGGATTGGGAAGTATGAGGATTTGAACAAGAAATATATGGAGTTGGAAAGTTGTTCATTGGGGATTGCAAAAGAAGAAAGTAAAAGGAAAGGTTTTGAGGCTATTGAAACAGAATTAGCCGTTAAGAAGAACGAGATAAAATTTATGAGGATAAAACTTGACAAGGAACGTGAAAAGGTGAAGTATTTGGACGAGAAGCTAGCAGCAATGGAAAAACACAAGGATCAAATCGACGCCAACAACACTGCTTTAAACAGAACCAATATGTTGCTCATAGAAAAGATGACCAAGACAAATGAGCAAATGGACGAAGTTGCTGCACATGCTCAGATTATTAGAATCAATGCGCGAAATGGGGGAGGGGACATCATTCGCTATCGCCGAAGCCTAGCTGAAACCGATGCCTTTCTAGGGAAGATTGAGAACCGCGGCTTTGCCTTTTTACCTTTGGCTAGAGAGTTTGTGGAGGAAAGGGATTAATATGTTGTATTTCCTTTTTCATTTATAAATGTAATAAACTTATCAAGCATTAATGAAAAGGGCATTGACCCATCTTCTTATGCAAAATTTGTCTCTTGGTGAATATGATTCAAGCAAACGACTTGAAAGGCAGTACTCCTAGCAATGTGACAAGAGAATCTATGTTTCTGTTTATAAGATCGTGGCTATTATTCGTTCACAAGAAGGCTGCATCCATACCCAATATACAAATGCATTCTTATCACAATCATGCATTATATCATGCATTTTCTTATACATCTATACACGCATATGCAGACCTAGAAACATAGGTCCCCCTTCTAGAATCCATAACAATTGACTAAGGAAAATGATGAAAGGTCACACCTAGTGCCAAAAAGAGCTTGAAGGAATTTGGAATGATAATGCACACTGTTGCTACCCAATTTTTGACCCGTGTTTTTGATAAATTTACAGAAAAAACCAAAAAATAGCAAAAAAACAATGAAAACCCCAAAAAATGCATTTTTGATATATTTGCATCGTTTTTAGCATTTTCAACATCATCTCAAAAGAATTAAAATTTTCAAAGGTATGTGGAACGCGTTCAATTTTTAACGCGTAAATTTTATGATTACTGATTTTTCTTGTTGAGTTGACGTTGATATTGCTCACTTTCAAATATAAAAAAAAATAAGAAAAATCAAAGTTTACAAAAAAAAAAAGGAAAAGAAAAGGAAAAGAAAAGTTGAGGGACTAGTTTGAAAACCTAGCAAAACTTTTCCTATAAATACTAAGCTACAGTGAACACAAAAGGGGGGAATTTTACAAGCATGGGGGCGCGGAAGAAATTTTAGGGGGAAAAGGAAAAAAACCTAACCTAAATTTATCTACAGACAAGCCGCCGCCCTAACCCTTCTCAGCTTTTAGTTTTTGGTCCCAGAACCAGCAAAAAGCTTGGCTCGCGATCTTCCCTGAAACCGAAGAGAAACCCCACACAAATACACTCCCTGGTCTCTGCCATTTTCGGCACCTTCCCCTCAAAACCATCCCCAGAGAAACCGACTCCCAGCCGGCGACCCCCGGCCTTTACCAAAAAAAGAAAGCCACGGCTGGTCACCCCTTCTCCTTTGAGGCCGCCCGCTTGCTCGAAACAAACCAGCAGCACACTTTCCCAGCCCCGGCCAGAAACCATAGAAACAAAGCCATTTCCCCAGCCAAAAACCTCACCCTCTCAAAAAACAAACCGGGCCCCCTCCCCTTTGATTTCTTTCTCCTCTGGCAGCCATCGCCGCTCACTTCCCCTCTGTCAGAACAGAGGCTGGCCGCCCCTCCCATCTCCTGTTGGCCTCCCAATCTTCTTGGCAGAGGAAAGAACCAAACAGACCAGCCCCCGCTGCACACAAACCTTCCCCTTCCCTCAGCCGGTTCTCTCTCAAACAACCGCAGCATCTCCTCCTCCCAGCAGCGGTGTCGCCGCCTCAAACCGCCAGCAACCCACAAGCCAGGAGACCCAACTCTCTCCTCACTCGGCCTCAACAGCCCATTCTCCTGAACCAGCCGCCAACTCGTGAAGACCCGGCAATCCCCGACTCTTCTTCATCGGTTCAACCCCACGTAGCAAATCTGGACCGTGAACCAACGGTCGGATCTGCCACCAGCGGAGGGAAACGAACCGGGAGGAAGAGAGAAGACAGAGGAAGAAAAGAAAAATAAAAATAAAATCGACTGGTTGTGATTTTATGTTTTGCAGGTGACTGAAAGACCCACCGCCTGCAGGGAAAAGAAGGGGAGAAGAGGCCGAGCCAGACTCCCTGCTTCCTGTTCTGTTTTCACGGTGGCGCGTGAACCCACGTGCCGCCAGGGGTGGTGGCGCATGGAGGAGACGCGCCGCCACTGTTCATAGTCACAGAAGATGCCCAGAATTCTCCAGCACTGTTCCCGAAGCTATTTTTGTAATTTTTAAATGTTGTTGTATATGTCTGGATACTGTTGTGTTTTGATTTACTTGTTTTTTTTTGGGTTATTTTGTAAACATGTAATTATGGGTGAGAAAATAGTAAAAAGGGATGTGTGTGTTTGCATCTCTTTTTATTTATGTTATTGAACTATAAAAATCAAAAAGACAAAGAATTGAGTGATTAATTTGAATATGGTTGAATATCTAAGGATAAATAAAATCATGTTATATTTCCTATAAAAATGTAAGAACATGTTTCTACATATATTCTGGGATTTAATAACTGATTTATTAAAACCTTAGAATTTGATTAATATTTTAAATTTTCAAATTACATCAAACCGTAAAGCAGCTTACCTCAGGTAGGGTGTGCTAGGGGTGCTAATACCTTCCCTAGCCACAACCAGTCCCTTACCCTTGAATCTCTGACAACGACCAGTAAATCCGGGTTTCCTAGTAACCCTCAATGAAATACTAGGTGGCGACTCAAATGAACCAATCAAGCAAATATAACGAAAAATCGCCGAATCGTCGCGTGGGGGGACGTGCAACACACACCTAATCGGTTTGCTCGAACAAATGTTTTGAGAAAACTTTTTCCCTTTATTGAGATCATGCATTTTCAAAAGTTCATCTTGATGTTTTTACACATCACTTTCCGTTTTCAAAGTGGATCTTCCAAAACAAACACCTAAACTTTATATTGAGAATGAATGGCCAAACTTTAAAGAATACATAGTAGCTGTAGAAGAGGAAGAATGGGATGAAAATAGGACAACATGAACAAGCTTGGAAACCCGCTAAAGAGGAATTTGAAACCATAGATGTGGGTAACGAAGAAATTAAGAGATAAACTGAAGATAAGGATTGTGATTACCCCTAAAGAAAAAGAAGAGTTGATTGCACTACTCCTAGATTATGTAGATGTTTTTGCCTGGCCTTACAAGGAAATGCTTGGTTTGCATAGGGTACCACTAGTAGAAGGGTGCAAATCGGTTAAGCAAAGGTTGAGAATGACCAATCCAAATGTCTTAATCAAAGTAAAAGTTGAAAAACAGTGGAACGTCGATTTTCTAGAAGTAGTCAAGTATCCACGATGGGTGTCCAACATAGTGGTATACCTAAAAAGGAAGATAAAATCAGAGTTTGCGCCGAATTAGCCCTAAAGACAATTTTTCTCTACCACACCTAGATATGTTGTTTGACAATGCAGCACGTAGCTCCACATATTCCTTTATGGATGGATTTTCGGGCTACAACTAGATAAAAATGACAAGAGGATATGGAAAAGACAACATTGGTAACATCATGGGGAACCTTGTTACAAGGTTATGCTATTTGGGTTAAAGAATGTCGGGGCCATCTACCAAAGGGCCATGGTAACTCTATTTCACGACATGATGCACAAAGAGATTGAAGTATTTGTGGATGACATGATTGCTAAGTCTAGAGAGGGAACGAATCATGTCCAAATATTGAAGGAATTATTTGAAAGACTAAGGAAGTACAAGTTGAGGCTTAACCATGCAAGGTGTTCATTCGGGGTGAAATCTAGAAAGTTGTTGGGATTGATGATGAGTGACAAAGGGATAGAAATGGACCCTGGTTAAGTAAAGGCTATTCAATCTATGCCAACTCCCAAGGTTGAGAAGGATGTAAGAAAGTTTTTGGGAAAGTTGAATTACATTGCTTGGTTTATATCCCAATTAACCTTGACTTGTGACCCAATCTTCGATTGTTAAGGAAGAAGAATCTCGGAATTTGGAATAAAAGTGTGAAGAAGCTTTCGAGAAAATCAAGCAATACCTCCTGATGAAGATGTGTTTTCAGTTAAGGAAGGGAAATTAGATTGGTGGACTATGTACTTTGATGGTACTGTAAACGTATGTGGTAACAGAGTTGATGCAATGATAATATCTCCTAATAAAAAGTAGTATTCGGTTAGTTAAGTTGCAGTTTGGGTGCAATGACTACATAGGAGTATGTAGCTTACATTCTCGTTTTAGAGGTGACATTGGAGCCGAATATTAGAAAGATAGATATGTATAGGCCAAAGAGGAATGGTGCGGTAGAAACTACTAACGAAAATGTCAAGAAGATTATTTTGAAGATCATAGTCACGTACAAGTATTGACATGAGATGTTGCCATTGACCCTTCACGCGTACCGCACAGCAATCTGAACCTCAATAGGAGCCACCCCGTATATGTTGGTATATGGAATGGAGGTGGTGATGCCTTTAGAAGTGGAAAACCCCTCATTAAGAGTATTGGTAGACTCTGAGTTTAGAAAAGGTGGAATGGGTAAAAGTTAGATATGAATAGTTGAATATGATATGTGAAAAGAGGATAGTTGCAATCTGTCATCATCAAAGATGGCCAAATCATATGACAAGAAGGCCCGACCTCGAGGATTCCACGAAGGAGATTTTGTACTGAATATAGCCTTTACCAGAAGAGGATCAAAGTAAATGGGCGCCAAACAATGAGGGCCCTTACGTGTTAAAGAAAACATTCTCGAGAGGAGCTTTATTTGTTATCTAGAATGGATGGAGAAGATCTAGTTAAACCTGTGAATGCTGACTCTATAAAGAAATACTATGCTTCCCAGTCAATAAAATAAAGTTCGGCCATGAATTCTCTTTGTAAAGAACCTTTTTTCATAAAACGTATGATCTCATAGCATTTGAAATCTTTTACTTAAAAGAACTGTTTTTTTAACGCATGACTAAGGAGATGACTCCATCAATTGGAGAGAACGAAATCAAATCTAAACTTGACATATTTTTGCACACCACACTAGGGGCAAGAAGTGTACGAAGTGCACATAGGGGTCCATAGTGAACCAAAGCCCAAAGGGGTATCATCATAAAAACTTCTAAAATAGCATTTTTTATGAGAATTGCTAATTGCATTGAAAGTTTCAGTTTTCATGAACAAAACCAAATCTTTTGAGTTTTCCTTTTAAAATAATAGTAAAAGACAATACTCAATGGAGCAAGGGCCCCATAAGGAACCAAAGATCTCTTCACCAAGAGGATATTAAGTATAGTGCGTGGAGCATATTCTGTTTCAAGAGGACAAGTCAGACAAACAAATGGAAACAGGAGCTCAATAAGTCTACAACAGAAAGGGGGACCTATGTTTCCAAAATAGATAACAAAAAAACATGCATGCTATATTACACTAACCTGGCAGGAGAAGGTGTGATGAAAGCCAAAATAGTTCCAAGTTTTTGGGAAAACCGCTGAGGTCCAAAATCTCAGGTCAACGGAACTACGGAAAAGGATAGGAATTGTGAACCAGCACTGTTTCATTTCCTTGAGGTAAGATGTTTTCTTTTGAAGTTTGAGATGGGCAGGTCACCCGATACTGAGACCATTTCTTAGAAAAACATGGAGTTTTTCTAAGAAGTTTTAGGATGGGCAGGTCACTCGATATTGAGACCATTCCTTAGAAAAGCGTGGAGTTTTCTAAGAATTTTAAGAGGGGCCGGTCACCTGATATTGAGACCGTTTCTTAGAAAAGCATGGAGTTTTCTAAGAATCTTAAGATGGGCAGGTCACCCGATATTGAGACCATTCCTTAGAAAAATGTGGAGTTTTCTAAAGAATTTTAAGAGGGGCCGGTTACCTGTTGTTGAAACCGTTTCTTAGAAAAGCATGGAGTTTTCTAAGAATTTTAAGATGGGTCGGCCACCTTATATTGGACCGTTTCTTAGAAAAGCGTGGAGTTTTCTAAGAATCTTAAGATGGGCAGGTCACCCGATATTGAGACCATTCCTTAGAAAAGCGTGGAGTTTTCTAAAGAATTTTAAGAGGGGCCGGTTACCTGATATTGAAACCGTTTCTTAGAAAAGCGTGGAGTTTTCTAAGAATTTTAAGATGGGCAAGTCACTCGATAGTGAGACCATTCCTTAGAAAAGCGTGGAGTTTTCTAAAGAATTTTGAGAGGGACCTGTCACCTGATATTGAAACCGTTTCTTAGAAAAGCGTGGAGTTTTCTAAGAATCTTAAGATGGGCCGGTCACCTGATATTGAGACCGTTTCTTAGAAAAGCGTGGAGTTTTCTAAGAATTTTAAGATGGGCCGGTCACCTGATATTGAGACCGTTTCTTAGAAAAGCATGGAGTTTTCTAAGAATTAGAAAAGCGTGGAGTTTTCTAAGAATTTTTAAGAGGGGCCGGTCACCTGATATTGAAATCGTTTCTTAGAAAAGCGTGGAGTTTTCTAAGAATATTAAGATGGGCAGCTCACCTGATATTGAGACCATTCCTTAGAAAAGCGTGGAGTTTTCTAAATAATTTTAAGAGGAGCCGGTTACCTGATATTGAAACCATTTCTTAGAAAAGCGTGGAGTTTTCTAGGAATTTTAAGATGGGCCGGTCACCTGATATTGAGACCGTTTCTTAGAAAAGCGTGGAGTTTTCTAAGAATCTTAAGATGAGCAGGTCACCCGATATTGAGACCATTCCTTAGAAAAGCGTGGAGTTTTCTAAAGAATTTTGAGAGGGACCTGTCACCTGATATTGAAACCGTTTCTTAGAAAAGCGTGGAGTTTTCTAAAGATGGGCAGGTCACCCGATATTGAGACCATTCCTTAGAAAAGCGTGGAGTTTTCTAAAGAATTTTGAGAGGGACCTGTCACCTGATATTGAAATCGTTTCTTAGAAAAGCGTGGAGTTTTCTACAAATATTAAGAGGGGTCAGTCACCCGATATTGAGACCATTTCTTAGTGAAGCGTGGAGTTTTCTAAGAATTTTAGGATGAGCAGGTACCCCGATAATTGGACCATTTCTAAAAATAAAATAAAAAACGTGGAGTTTTTCTAGATAGGCAGGTCACCTGATAGGGAAACCATTGTTTAGGAAAAGCATTGAGTTTTAGCATGATCAGACAATTTATCTTTACAACACTTCCTACGCGAAGCACTTGACAAGTTTTGCTTCGTAAGCATTGTAAAGAGGGGGCATCTGTTGTTACTCAATTTTGGACCCCACGTGCTAGAGATGATGTATACATGTTTTTGAACTGAGTGTAGGAGTGTAGCTCATGTTTGCTAGAAAATTGACAAAAACGGAGGAGAAAGAAATATTTTTTTTTCAAAACCTTGTTTGGAGCCTATTTTCTGCTATTTTTTTTATCCTTCCCCGTTACTACCAAAATCATCAGGTTTTCTTAGGTTGACCAGGAGTCTTCATAATGCTAAATTCATTTTTTTTATCTGGTCTTTAAGGTTGAATAAATCCCTCAGAATTTGCATTAAAAAAATGGTTCTGCTGCTGTCGCAATTGTTTTGTTCCAACTCAGGCTCTGATTCTGACTTGGTTTCGTACGATATCTAACCATCCTAGGTATATTTTGTCACTCATGACATGTTGAAAAATTGACCTACACCTTTATTAGGTCCTAGGGATCATTGTTCTTAGGGCAGATTCTCAATCAGATTTGGATGCTTAGCATTGTCAGATCAAGAACCTTTTTGACCAACTAGATTACTGCCAGATTCTATTCTCTAAAACGATTTTATCTCACTTCGACTCCTTCATCAAAGTTGTAGTCCTAGACGCGTAGATGATTTTGGGCTTTTGAATCGCTTGATTTCGATATCAGAAGCTCAAGATATTCCTGTTTGAATATCTAACGTAAAGGTAGAGAATTCTGCCGCGAGAAGGATATTGACCCGAGTCTGCACTAAAAAAATTCTATTTTTGGCCTAGTTTTTGTGATTTTTGTTCTTAGTTCATACTCTCAGTCATATCAGGATTCTCGGCATTCGTCAGTTTTTGAGTTAGACCCGGAAATCCCTTTTGACCAACTAGATTACTGCCAGTTTATGTTCTATAAAACGATTTTATCTCACCTCGACTCCTTCATCAAAGTTGTAGTCCTAGACACATAGATAAATTTAGGCTTTTGAATCGCTTGATTTCGATATCAGAAGCTCAAGATATTCCCATTTGAAGATCTAGTGTGAAAGCAGGGATTCCTGCCGCAAGAATGATTTTTTTTTTGCCCAAGTTCGCGGGACTGATTCAAAGAATTTTTTTTTTTTACCAAGGACTGAATCGAAAAGTGCTAAAATGAGGGATTGAATTGAAGAATGATATTGAAAGCTGGAGAGGGGGGTTGGATCATCATAAATGACAGGATTTTTACCACACCGAATAAGGAAAGTAGGACCTTGCAGCTGCACCCTGCAGCTGATTTCTTTCTTTTTTTTCTGTTGTTTTTTCCTTTATCATCACACCTGATTTTTGGAGCTGAAGACCACGTTTTTGTTGCCTCATTTCAAAGGGAGCAGCTGGCCCTATGGAAGGAAAGAAAATAGCCACACCCTCCTCTAAAACTAGAAAGAAATCAGACGTAAAGAACCAACACAAAATCAGAATATTGCAGCTTCCTTTTGCATTTTTTTACTGCAAATCAGTAGGGATTTACGTCCTAGGATTAATGCATTAAATCCTTCCTAAATAGAGACATATTTAGACTATATATAAGCCCTTCTAATGACCTAACAGTGGCAGCAAAAAAAAAGAGCAAAAAATAGCAGAAAAATAAAAGAAAAATGCAAGAGAGGAAGAGTAAAAAAAAAACGCTGAGTAGAGGGAGTTTGTTGTTTGCATTCTAGTGTCACCGTGAGGGAAGAAAAGAAAAAAACAAGACGGAGAGGGAGCTTTGTTGCTAAACCCTGACAGCAACATTTGCTTGGTTTTATTTCATCCTTTGCAGAAAAGAAAACAGTGAGACCTGCAGGTAAGTCTTAATTTTCTCCTCATTTTCTGCCTTTAAATCTTTTGTATCTGTTTTTTTTTTTTTTTGCACATTCGTTTTCAATTTTAGATTGTACAATGCCCGTTTGCTTTGTGTTGTTCCTGCCGTGGTTTTAAGTTTTGGATAGGTGACTATGTTAAGCTTTGGCTAGCCTCTGGTATTTCTTTTTTTTATCTCCTGTCTTTCGCTGCTGATAGAATTAAGGAACCAGGGAAGGGGGCTTTTGTTTTCTTCATCAGCAGCTCCCTTTTCTGTTCGTGTCCTTCCATTTTATTGAAATAGTCGGCCAGGTCTTGCTTTGGTTTCATAGTCTATGATATATATGTGTTATAAAAGCATGTCGTCCCAAGCTTTTTCTTTTTTTGTATGAAACTAGCATGACAGAATTAAGGAACCGGGGAAGGGGGCTTTTGTTTTCTTCTTCAGCAGCTCCCTTTTCTGTTCGTGTCCTTCCATTTTATTGAAATAGCCGGCCAGGTCTTGCTTTGGTTTCTAGTCTATGATATATATGTGTTATGAAAGCATGCCGTCCCAAGTTTTTTTTTTGTATGAAACTAGCATGGCAGTTTACTTTGTTCTCTTGGATTGTTAAAAAGAAAATAGGTCACGAGTCATGGTCATATGCAGTAGGATTTTGATTTAAAAATTTCAGTTTCAAAACTTTGGCTCCCTCATCCATACGTGCTTAGTCCTTTCCAGTGTACAGAATTTTAAGCTGATTTGGCTTTGAATGATTTTTGTTACGAATGGTTTCAAGTTTCTTGTAGTTCTTGTAATATGAATGATGGTTTGCTACTTTCCATTTTGGTGTTTACGTTTAATTGTGATGCTATGTGTTTCGATAAAAAAATTTAAAAGTTTTCTTGTGTGTTGCATACGGCCAATACCCTAACATGTTTTGAATTCCTTTATATATATATATATATATATATATATATATATATATATATATATATATATTTGAAGTTTCGAAAAAGGTGTTTTCGCATGGATTTCGTAAACACAACAAAAAAATTATTTTCTTGCATTTCTGGATTTTATAACATATTTGTAAAACTCCAAAGGGTATTGACCAATATTTCAAAAAATATAAAAACCCTATTTTGGGGGGAATTCATCTATTATTCACCGCTAATGTTTGGATAAAAAAATCCTTAAAGGACGAATATCCAAAATATTATTGGGAGTAATAAATCAGCACACATCCTTGAAAGAAACCTTGATTATAATCGAGGACATTTCAAAAAAATTTACTCCACGGTTTACGAGCCGTGAGAGTATAAAATACTAAAAAATATAGGTTTTTTTAGCGCCCTAGATTCCTAATTTTTTTTTTGTCCCTCCTCCTTGCGATTTACGAGTCGCAAACTCTTGAAATACCAAGGGAAAAATGAGCTTTCGAAGCACATGGAATCTCCTTGGATTTCTATCCTAATAAATTTAGTTTGAATCAAAACCTAGAAAAACTGATGGGATTAGAAAACACCAGCACCATAGCAATTATAGAGCGAAGCAAACACCAAGCAGCTTACCTTAGGTAGGGCGTACTAGGGGTGCTAATACCTTCCCTTTACGCAACCAGTCCCTTGCCTTAGAATCTCTGAAAGATCAATTAGGGTTTCTAGTGACCATAAAACTAGGTGGCGACTCCCTTTACACAAACAAAACAAAAGATCCTGAAATCAATCAATGATCGCCGCGCTCCGCCGCGAGGGTGCGACAATTATGAAATCAGGAGGATCCTGAATCCATGCATAGTTATGACGGGAAATCCTATTTTTACGTGAGTAAAATAACACTATATCAGGAGCATGGAATAATTTCTTGAAAAGAAGTGTTAGTAAGAGAACAATTCAGTGATTGAATCGGAGACTCTCAGAGCATGAAAAACACAATTTCAACTCTTCGTCAAAAGGTGTTCGTCTGTTTTCAGCTCGAAGCCCATCACTGTGTTGTTTCCAAACCAATCTCACTGCTGGAAAAATTGAATATGACCGATCCATTTGTCATAAGACAACTCTGAAATCCATTCACTGCCACTCCTCTGCAGCCCACATTTCTTGTGTCCATTGCCACTAAGCACTTTCATTCTCTATTTTCTAGGCTTTCCAAGAGGATTCCCACTTGTTTATCTCTCATTTTCTATTTTTTTGATTGGAAAAAATAGATTTTGACAACTATTTTGTGGTGAAGATGATCCATTCCATTGTCCCCCTGCCTCCAACCCGTCCTCCTTATCTAGTCTATTTCTCACTCACTGCCACAAACAAACAATTTGTTTATTACATTTCTAGATTTTTAATTTTTCTAGTTCTTGTTGTTTTTCTCTATTTTATAGGATTTTAAATTTTTGTTGAGTTTTGAAAAAATAGTTTAATTTCTTTATATTTTGAAAATTATTTTTTGTTTTCTAAGGGACATTTCCATCCAAAAACTTAGTGAACTGATATATGACAGAAACTATCAATATACAAGAATGTATAGAAATGAAAAATTCTGAAAAAGATGTATGAAAAAATAAATTTGATATATAAAAGTAGATGAATATATTAACCAAGTTATGGAGTGATATTGTTGTCATCTTGAGATATACCTCTTATTTTCTCAATCATGAAAATATCAAAAGTTAAATACACTGCTAGAAATTCGCTTAATACCAACAGTATTATCGACGGAATACTTTTGTCGATAATTTACGGTCATAATTACTGACGGCATATTTTAACCGGGATATAGTCCGTCGGCATTTAACCAGGAGCTTAAAAATATTTACTGGATATGCCACTATCTTTGACAGAATACACCCGTTGATATATTTCAAGCGGGAATTTTTTTTGGTGCGTAATTTCCGTCTGTAAAACCATCGGCAATTATTTTTTTATTTACCAACCGAATTAGTGACTGAATTAGGTATTATCGACGAAAGGAAATCCAACGAACGTTTTCCGTCGGGGATGTTATCGGTAAAAAAATTACCGATGACATCTGAATCATAGATCGACGGAATATTTCCGTTAGTAAAACTGTAAAATCCTGTAGTGATAACAATATTCTTTTAAGATATCATGAAATTAATAAGATCACTCAAGATCGAGAGATTTGATAAAAACCCTTCTCTATTTTTAAGAAAATATTGTTGTGAACCATTTTTTAACCCAAAATGCCTTTAGTTATAATTAAAAAAGATAATTAATAAAAACAAGAAAGAATGTAAAAAAAAAAGGACTTGATTACTTTTTATTAGTACGCCAACAATATTAAAATTTGTTATAAATTTTTTTAGTTTTTATCTCTAATATATGTGTGTGTATTTGTTTTGAAATATTATTTAAAGAAACTCTAATTATAAAGAGACCTTTGTCAAATTCCATGCGAGATCAAGGAGACAAGTGTTGTTAACTTAAGTTAAACTTATCATTCAATCTAACAAGGTAGGGATTTTTAACCTTATAATTGCTAACATTTATATTCCTGAACTGGGATTCTCAGGTATATTTCATTTTTTTTATATTTTTTAGGTTCAAATTTTACGGCCAGTCCTCAAAAAAATTATTAAATTTTTTTTATTGCACCAAATCAATGCAAGAAGGGGGGTGTGTTTTAATTAAAATTGTTATTGGAGAAATTTAATCTTAGTTATTCTTTTAATGTCAAACCAAACACAAAAATATCACATTGTCATGAAGAGGAGAAAGATAAGTCAAGTGCGTCGTTCATATTACATTACAAAATAAACTCAGACATAGGTTCTGTTCTGGACCTTGGATTGCTACAGTGCACTTGATTGTGATTTTTTTTTTTGATTTTTAAATAATTATTTGTTTTAGTTTTTTTTTTTTTAATTTCATCCTTTTATGTTATGATTATATGGTTATGAGTTTGATAATTTATTTTGATTTGAATGTTACATTGTGTTTGCAATATCAAAAAAGTCCTGACATTAAATTAATACTTGATTTTATATAAAAAATTATTTTATTTATTAAAAATATTAAATAATAAAAACTAAATTTGACACAAAATCCAAAAACTTATCCGTATCTTTTTTTTAATGCGCGTCGATAGTGAAAAGGTACACTTTGATAATTGTATTTTTTAGCTTTTTTTTAATTTCTGATCCTTATTGTATATTGAGTGTTTTGCATTGTAGTTCTAAATTTTATTTATTTTTTATTTAAATCTTTTAAAATTGAGATGAGAGAGAGCATGGTTGGTTAGCCATATTTCGATAACAAAAAACTGAAAAAAATAATATTGATGTCAATAGCTTCGTTTTGAATATGAAAGTTTAATGAAAATGATGTTTCACATTGAAAATATGGTAAAACATAGATCGTGACCCATTAAGAATTTTTTGGGTTGTTTTTTGGTTGATTAGCTATAATATCTTAGGTTGTTTTAAGATGAAAATAAATTGATGTTGTTTGCTTAGATAATAACGGCATCATTTTTTATATATAAAAAATAAATAAATATTACATTTGATATCTTATAGTTTAGTGAAAATTATACTTGCTTGTCAAATTTTAAAAAAATTACAATTTATATCTTGGATTAATACAAATTTTCAAAAACAATGAAAAGTAAAAACTACCCTATATATACTATATCAAGAATTCCCATTCTCTCTCTCTCATTCAAACCCTAGCTCTCGCCACTGACATCCCCTCATCTCTCTCTCCTTCACCAAACACACAACAGCCCTTCACCTCCTCCTCCTCCCGTTCTCCCCCACCAACAGAGTACAAGGATCATCTTATCCTGGTTTCACTCCTCCAGGACGATGGCAAGAACTATAAGCAACGAACCATCGCAAAAATGACATCATTACATTACACATGCTTCTTGTTTTACTGATCACTCCAGAGAACATCACGCCAGTACCTCTGTCTCCAAATGACACTGGAACATGCTTGGTCGTTGGGAACGGGCTTCCAGTTTGCCAAACAATTTGAGTTGAGAAAGGCAATCACACGAGTTTTGAGAGATGAGCTGTTATTCTTGGAAAGATGTATATGGGTAAGATACCAAGATTTGGATCTCAATACGATGCCAAGTAATCAAACAACAGTGAGTTCTTAGTCTTTTTGTTTCATTTTCATGTCAACTTTCTCAATATACTACTTACTTTCAAGGGGGTATTTGAAATTTACCGGTTGAATAACCGTTGTTTATTAAAAGTATTTTATAATTAATTGAAAATATATTAAAATTAAATAATATATATTTTTTTATTTTTTAAAATAAATTTTTACACTAGAACATCAAAACAAACAAAAAAACATATTAAAAAATTATTTTAAACAAAAAACTTATTTTTCTATGAAGTATCATTTGGACCGCAGTCCTAAATGGTACCTAAAAACCTATTTGTTTTTGTGTTTCAAAAGTATTTTAAAAAAAATAAATTTTTTCTTTGCTTTAAATTATTTTTTTTTATTTTCTGATAATTTTAATGTACTGATATTAAAATTAATTTTTTAAAAAATATATTATTTTAATATATTTTTAAATAAAAAACACTTTAAAAAATAACCACTACAATAATACTCTCCTCCGTAATCTTCCATCTTTCAATGCACTGTCGGATTGGCCACACTTTCCCATCATAAAACAATATGATGCACGTCACACTAACCAATTTATTAGAAATTTTTTTGAAAATTCCCTTCAATTACATAGTTTCAATTTTGCTATCAAATAATTGTTATCAAAGTGAGGACATATGCTACGATTGTTACATTGTCTTGTTATGTGTTTTACAGATGGTGCTACATTCAATTTTTTTTATTTTATAGAATAATTTCTTTTCGCAATTGAATTTGAAGGAACTACACATTCACAATGACAAGAGAAAGACATTTCAGGATATAATGGGTTGATTTCGATTTGGCAAATGAATTAGGGACCAAGGTCCATAGACCGACGTCGCTTTCTAGCTATTTGTAAATTGGAAAGAACAAAAATGATGGAGATTATTGAAGCCTGCAAAACAATAGGAAAAAGGAAAGGGTCAACAAAGCCAATATTCGAATATGATGGTGGGAATTCAGTGAGGATTTGCCTTCTTCTTCTTTTTTTGGATACTGGGTTGAATTTCTGTAAATTGTTTTTTTAGTGTTAGGGTTAGGGTTAGGATTTAGAAAATGTTGAAGGTGGTGGCTAAGTTTTTTTATTTTTAATTTAATTGCAAAGTTATAATATTTAATATAAGAACTCTATAATCTTTAAATGAAAAATAATAGCATTTATATAAGTAATCAGATTTATTTGTTGATTTTGTTTTTAAAGAAGAAGTTGAGTGTTAACGCGCATATAAAATTTAGGATGCACATTATAATTTTTCAAAATTTAAATATAATTTCAATTAAATTATAGAATGTTAGTGGTGATTATTTTTCTAAAAAAATAAAAATGGATGATATGTCATTCATTTGTAGAAAAAAAACCAACCAGGTGAATGCGCATACACCTGGACTTTCACTCTCTTGAGCACCTAGGTCTTTTTTATCGTGTCAAGTGTGCCTAATTTTTTTTAAAATATTTTTTTTTATAAATTGTTTTTTAATCAATTTATTAAAATAATATTTAAGAGATTCTCCAATTATGCCAGTGTTTTTAGGGCTTTTTTTATGATAATATTCTCAATTGTTTTATAAATAACTATGCCTCGTATGTATAATTTTTAAAATATTTGTCTCATTAATATTGAATGAATGAGAATAAAATATTTATTTTTTTATTATAATTTTTATATAATTTTCCCAAATTTATCATTCTTATCATAACTAGTTCTTATTTAAAAACAATGTTTCTCATAAAAAAAAATATTTTTTTGTCAGAAAAACAAATTATATGAATAAAAAATTTAAGATTTTGATTAAAAATTTATGTTTTTCCCTATATCTTTTTTTATTGTTGTTGCTTTTCATCAAATGAAATATGCTACTAATAGAAAATCATGTAAAAAAATACATTTATCCTCCATAGTTTTATTTTTAATTTTTTTTTATGAATGTTTATTTTTATTATTGTATAATAAAATAAAATAAATAAACAAAAAAGTTATTAAACCTGATCAGGCCTATAACCCGAGTCATTGGTTAGGCGAATTGACCTGACTCAATTTAAAATATTATTATTTTAATATTTTTAAAATAAATATTATAACAATATAATTTTTTTTAAAAAAATTAAATTTTAATTAGATTAATCAAATCACAAATAAATCTACTAAATTAACCGGTTATATTTATCTATTTGTTTTTTTAAAATGCAATAACCCTACAAAAAATTTCCAGGTCGCAGCTATCGAGTCAATCAACTAATTATCATATACCCTTTTTTTTTTTTGGGTAAATGATCACGAGAGCTCTTTAGTGGCCTAAAATATCTCACTGCCAGATAAACTATCTCTTGGAATCAAGATATATATATATATATATATATATTGTGGAGATTCGCATTAGCACGACCTCGAATTTAATTTGTAGTTTCTAGTGGCCGATCTACACCAATTCTCACCATGATAAAGATTTCCGAGGATTATTAAATTAATGACATGATATCACTTGAGTGGGATGCCTTTTGATGGGTTTAAGTCATAATGATTCTCTTAAGCTGCTAATGACACCTCCAAATTAAGATCCCTACCTTGATAATTTACTTAGTTACCTAACTAATTCATGATACTCATCTCCTCCTGTCAATATTAACCATATTTTATATATATATTATTTTGAAGGAGCTCTCGTGTCGATTTGCAGGAAGCCATTCCACAATATGCTCTGAAAAGAAGCACGCTGGCTACAGGGTCTGTGGATCCCTCCACTCAGTTTTATTTTTTGATAATAACCATCACTCATTGCTGTCTTTTTCTTAATTAAATTACAAGGCATGCATCGTTTTTGTTCTCTCTCTCTCTCTCTCTCACACCTGTGGAATTCGTGGGTGCCCATCTGAGTTGGGGAATTGATTTCATGTCTGGAAGAACAAGAAAAGGAAGAAAGAAACCTGGTGGAGTACTTCCCTTGCTAACACTTGTTGGGATTGGTTTATAAAATACTTAGTGGGTTTTATGTAAAATTTCATGTTTAAAACCATGTTAGATTTAGCGATTCAACTTTAGTACTTCAACATGCATGGAATATTAGAATGTTTTTAAAGAATTAATTAAGGGTAAATGATAAATTGTTCTTAAAAAATACTTAAATAGCAAAAACTACAAGCTCAAAATAGTTTTGTGTATTGAATCGTGAGATTTGAGTTTGATTAATAAAAAATATTTGTTATTAATAAAATTCTTGTTTGATTAGTAATTTTTTTAATATATGAACTAATACATTAATCATGTGATAAGAATAAATATTATCATGAATAATTAATGAAATATAAATATTCATGAATTATAAGTAATTCATAAACAATGAACATACATCGAATTATAAAGATTCATAAATTTTCGTATAAATAGGTCTTGGATTGATAGAAAAGGATAAAAGTTTTTTCTTGAGTTCTTTTCTCTATTTGTTGTTGGTTTTTTAACAAGCTTGTTCTTTTTTATTTTTTTTAATTTCTATTATAGAGCTTAGGTTTGGTTATTGTAGGGATAAATTTTGAGTATGACTCATTAGAGTTCATTGGATTTCGTTTAGGAATGCACCTGAACAAGGAAGAGTTGTTGGAATCTCGAGAGATTTATTGAAGAAAATTCTTTTGCACTAAAAGAAGAGTAATAAAACATTAAAGATAAAAAAAAAAATCATTGACAACAATAAAATTTTAGATTGGATATTTTTTAAGAGCTTCAACAAGTAAGCACTCTAAACTAATTTTGTTTATGTATATTTTCAATACTTGTTTAGTTAGTATGTTATGATTGTTTTTTTTTATTTTTTATAATAATTTCATGATTACTATGGTTTTATATATTTTTATGATTATAAACTAAACATATTTTTATTACTTTTCTAATCTATACGAGCAAGTTCTGTACAACATAACATTGGGCTTGAAATGAAACATTTCATAAAGAATTTAAATTGATAATTAATTAAATCAGATTTGAACCAATATATTGCTCCAATAAACTCATGTTCCAGAGCCTAATCTAGACCATGTTTTTATTTAAACTTGTTTTTAGATTGATTTAATCAAATTAAATAATAACAGAATGAATTGATTCATAATATCGACCAAACTTGATTAGATAAATATCAAGAGATTTATTTTATTAAAAAACAAAATAACACTATTTTAATAAAAATTAGTTCATCTAAATTCATTTGATGATACTTAACAACTCAAGATATTTTACTCCATTCTCAATTAGGTACGTCATTAACTAAAATTTCTAAAAGCAATTCAATAATTGATTTAAATGAGCTTATATGTAGTTGTGGTTATTTTTAAAGTATATTTTATTTAAAAATATATTAAAATATTATTTTTTTTATTTTTTAAAAATTATTTATGATATCATCGTATTAAAATAATCTAAAAACATCAAAAAATATTAATTTTAAAAATAAAAAAAAAAATTCAAAAAATTTTTTTAACACAAAAATAAAAAGGAATATATATATTACAGAGACAATAAACTCATTTAGATCCACCAATTGAGTATAGTTAACCCATCAATCAAAATCGCCACCTCTTTAATAACGACGAAATTGGGAACAACTATTCGTAGGTAGCCACATGGGCAGTTATAGGCATTCTAAAATTCTTCATTCCCCACTCTATGCAAGCAAAATTGAATCTACGCCCACCATCATGCACCTCCCCAATAGGTAGCCACATAGAGGCAGTTACTAGGAGTTTATGGTTTTGTGTTTTTAAAAAGTAAATTTATTTTCAAGTGTTTTCAAATTATTTTAATAAATTGATATGAAAAATAATTTTTTTAAAATAAAAATTATTATTTTAATATATTTCTGAGTAAAATATATTTAAAAAAACCACCATTACTGTACTCCATAACATCCCCCGTAAGCCTTCTCTACAGTATGTACATTTGACCCAGAAGCTCTAGGATCATTAATATAGTGGATACATGCATCTCACCTTCCAGACTCCACGCTAATCAATAATGCAAGCTTCCACCTTCAACTAGAAAATGGATATGGTTCCTCACCTTCTAGCTAGGCATGGCATCTGTCTTAAAGTGGTCAATCTTAACTCTTGCGTACCCTATAATTGTACCCATTAATGATTCCACCCATGGAATTTAGAGTCAGGAAAGGGTCACTAAGAATCTATGAATGTGGCTACAACCTCCATTTAAAAAGAGCACAAACATCAAATTTCTCTAGGGAAAAAGAAAAAGAAAACAACTACCAACAACAAGACACCTATCCTCAACTGTCATGTGCCCATATTATCAAGGAAAAAAATGAAAATACTTCTAAAAACACAATAGAAAAACAAGTTTGGTTACCGAATGACATTGCATATGCTATCTAAAAAGCATAGATATCACCCATATAATAAGCATGTCCTAATAACTTTATCGAATAATTATTTTTTTTCAAGTTATAAATATTAGAATGCCTCCATGAGCATGATAATTTTTTTAAAAAAAAAACTAGTGTGAAAGGATATAAATGCCCCAAGAAGCATGTTTTTTCTTTTGTCTTTTCTAAAGGTATTTTTTTACTATATTTTAAGAAGCAAAAAACCAAAAAGCTCTTAGTCAACAATTCTAATTTTTATTTTATCTTAGAAGTAAATAAGTATTTTTACTATTTTAAAGTTTTTTAAAAGACTTCACCAAAGTTTTTAACTTGAGATAAAATAATAATTTTACTGTAATAATCTATAATATATAAAATGAAAATCCCACGACCTATATATATCTTGTTAATATTAACCCCTTCCAATAAAAAAAACATTACAATAATTTATCAAAACATTTTATCGGTGGGTTCTGCCATGCTTTCGGTACGTCCATGAAGCTCTTAAGAAAAAAAAAGAGAGAGAGAATTCCGGTCTTGAACCAATATTAAAAAGAAAATCAACTAAACATGTCTAGAACAGGTTGAAAGAAAGAAATTTCAATTGAATATATTTTCTTTTGTTTTGCATAAAAAAATATTTACATTTGATTTCTCTCTGTTCGTTTTGGGTTAAATGTTTTTATAACAAAACTAGTGAACACAACATATTTTATAATTAATTTATAAACTTAATTCAATTAATGAAAAACATTTTAAACACTTAAATTTTGTAAACAATAATCAATTCAAAATATCATTTATTATTATTATTATCAACATTATTTCATTATTTTTATATTTTTATGTTATTACTTATTAATTTAGTGATGTCATAAATTTTATTTTATTGTAAAATATTTTACTTTTAACAGACGCCTGTTAGCGGTCTGGTTGATTCATTATTAGATCGTCTCCCAAAGCCTTTAAAAGACAATTGTTGCGAAAATGAAGTTATGGAAGTAACTCCCAACCAACTTTATGTTGTACCTAGATCACAAAAAGTCATGCATTCAGCAAACCAATACTGAAGCTGACGTTGAAAACGAGCCCTAACCACCCAGGCCAGTACTTGAATGCCTTAACATTATAATCCAATCATATTTTTGATATATTTTTTAGCTTTAATATATATTTTTATATTATTTTATTATAATAATCTAAAAATAAATTTGTCAATCAGCGCTCTAAATATATATAAAAAATATTAAATTTTTATAACGCATTGTACTTTTTAGTGTGTATATATATCCTACTCTGAATAGACCTCATCTCAATGAGCATCACCGCACTCGACGAGCCTGCGTTGAGAGAGGCTGCTTGTACCTATTTATAGAATGCAACTTGCGATAATTTGCTATTGAATTTCATTAGAGTTTTATGAATAATTTTAAATTAGTTTAAAATTGAACATGTTTTCAACCAAAACTTTATTAGTATAATTAATTAATTTCACAATAATATAAATTACCATTTTAATCAAAAATAAATTACACAGCTAACATAAATTAAATACAAAACAAAATAACATATTTAATTAAAAACGTACATTAATAAAACAAAATTAACCTAAATTACTCACTATAAAAAATAAAATACATATAACCTCAAATAAAAATTTACTTAATTTTAAACCATTTTCTCTTTTACCGAAAATGCACTTCCCTTCCTTTCCCTTTTTTCTTTTAGGACTAAAATCTAAGTATAACGGGTCAACATCTTGTAAAAACCCCATAATAAATAACAATGAAAAACAATAATTAATTATAAAAAATACCTCAAATTAAAAAGAAGAAGAAGAAGAAGAAGATGGAAATCATCCAAGAACTCTGACTACTAGGCTTGTAAATTGAGCCACAAAAATTATATTTCTAAAAACACAATGACAATTTAAAAAGGAAAAAAAAGAAAGAAGAAAGAGATTGACCTAAACTTTTCTCCTTGCTAGTGTGGGGGACCTCAATAGAGTGAAAGGGGAAGAGATTGAGAGTGAAAAAAAAAATAAGTTAAAAAAATAAATAGTTTTGTTTACTTGAAGTGGAGAATTTTATTTAAAAAAAAAACCAGAATAGTGATACTAATAAATTGAGTATTGAGGGTGGTCGGATTTGTAGTGATGTGAGTTTGAACTGTGATAAAATGAAGGGTTTTGTTGTTAATTGCAGAGAAAAAAATAAAAGAATAAGAGGAAATGAGGGAGGGAGGGAGGGAGGGAGGGTCGCTCGTTAGGTTATAATTTAAATATTACTAATGGATTTACCGATAGATATTAGTGACAATTTATTTCATCAGCAATACTGTTTGTATCAATGACATGTCTTTTTTTCTTTTCTTTTTTCATTTATTCTTTTCCTATAATAATTCCATTGGTATACACCGAGGGACATAGCGAGAACATATTTTGTTGGTAAATTTCACCATAATTTACCGACATGATTGTTGTTGTCGATATTTCTGTTTGTATTTATTAATTTTCTAATAGTGAAATTTTTATTTTTTATATCAACACATTAAAATCATAAAAAAAAACACCTAAAAATATTAATTTAATTTTTTTAAAAGTGAAAAACAACTTAAAGTAAATTGAACCACATAAACAAACACTCCTTTATATAATGTAAGTGGTAAATCGTAATATAATTTCAGTGTGAATCAATTATGAAATAAGGCCAAGAGTAGTTAATTATATAGGTTTTTATTTTCCATTACATTTATTTCCGTCATTTTTATTTCAATTAAAAGTATAATTATGCAAGTTCTTTATCATTAAGGCCCAGGCTTAATTAATCTAGACTAATTTATGTCATGTAAATCCACCTTGAGAAAGAATATATACCGCTATTGTATAGTTTCGATATTTAATGGATCTTAAATGGGGAAAATTACTCCAAATTTCAATTTTATACAGTGTAACAAAATTTAGTTGAAACATAAATTCACTTTATTTGAAAAAGTCGTGGATTAGTTTATATATATATATCACCTTCATAAAAAAGAAGAAAAGGAAAGGAAGGTAATTAACGAGTACCATGAGAGAAATCCTCTTCGTTCTTTCATTTCTGCCGAATAAGTTAATTTAAGAAACAGTCAACGACCAAAGTTAAGAAAATGCATTATATCTACAATTAATCCCTTCAAATTAAGGCCTTTTGATAACTCTCCTTTCAACGTTTTTCTTTCCCAAAAAGAGAGGTAAATTCTCTTCTCAACATGCTTCATTAAAGCACGACTCATCGGAGGACAATTTGTTGCTTGCTGCCTCGATTCCACTGTAGATATCAAATATATAAGAGAAAAGGAAGGGAAGAAATTTCAAGAAATAACTTAACTGTTCAGATCTTAAATTTAGTTTTTAATAATTATAAATTCAAGTTTTTTTAGAATAATTAAAAATTTATATGATTATTAATTTTAAAATTTATAAAATTTATTACCCGTAAATCCATCTAGATATTCATGTTAATAATAGCAATAATAATAAAAAGAAGTAGGCATGCCTTCTTGTCTTTTATATGCTGTTATGCTTGATTGTTTTCTTGTCTTTAGTACGCCGGATGGGGTTTTGTCAGAGTGAAATAGGATCTTGCTTGACATTTGAGACATGCATTAACCCTAGTAGGTATCCCCGTCTGAAACATGCATGAACTTAAGGACGCGCATGAGCTCAATTCTTCACTTTATTAGTTAAAGTCAATGGTTGGAAAAAAAACAAAACCATGTGCGGACGAAGAATGTGTTTAAAACGGTATTTTTAAAAAAATTAAAATTTTTTATTTAAAATTATTTTTTTATATTTTCAAATCATTTCAATGTTTTAATATCAAAAATAATATTTAAAAAATAAAAAATATATATTATTTTGATGTATTTTCAAGTAAAAAGCACTTTGAACCGCAACTGCTATCACACTCTCAAATACCCCAGAAGTGATGAATCGAGAATGCAGAATCTTTTATTTTTAAATATGTTTTGAGAGTATTTTTTTAATTGAAAAATCAATAAATTAGTTTTTTTTTTGTTTTATAATAGTTTTATTGTTCTGGTATCAAATATTAAAAAAAAATTTAATATATTTTTAAATAAAAAATATTTTTAAAAATCACCAATAAAACTTCATACAAGCAGTAGAGAACAAACTAGCATTGTCTTCTAAATGAGGCAATCAAAATCTATATACACTTGATGTAAACACTACAGATACCATGAGAAATAAATAAAACTACTCTTCATTTTTTTTATCATCTAGTTTTCAAGCTAGCTATGTTAATATTGCATAAAATTATTTAAGTGGTAAATCGTAATATAATTTCAGTGTGAATCAATTATGAAATAAGACCAAGAGCAGTTATCTAGGTTTTTATTTCCCATTACGTACATTTATTTCCGTCATTTTTATTTCAATTTAAAGTATAACTATATATGCAAGTTCTTTATCATTAAGGCCCAGGCTTAAGTAATTTAGATTAATTTATGTCATGTAAATCCACCTTGAGAAAGAATATATACCGCTATTGTATAGTTTCAATTTAAAGTATAATTATGCAAGTTCTTTATCATTAAGGCCCAGGCTTAATTAATTTAGATTAATTTAGATTAATTTTTGTTTTTAATGGTTCTAATTTAAAAAAAACACCAAAATTCCTTATATCCAAAACAAAAGAAAACAGATCAAAAGTAGAAAATGCATTATATCTACAATCCCTTCAAATTAAGGCCTTGTGATGACTCTCCTTTCAACATTTTTCTTTCCCAAAAGAGAGGTAAATCCTCTTCTCAACATGCTTCATTGAAAAGCACGACTCATCGAGGGCAATTTGTTGCTTGCTGCCTGGATTCCACTGTGGATATCAAATATATAAGAGAGAAAGAAGGGAAGAAGGAAAAGGGAGACATGCCTTCTTGTCTTTTACATGCCGTTATGCTTGATTGTTTTCTTGTCTTTTGTACGCCGGATGGGGTTTTGTCAGAGTGAAATAGGATCTTGCTTGACATTTGAGACATGCTTTAACCCTAGTAGGTATCCCCGTGCGAAACATGCATGAACTTAAGGACGCGCATGAGCTCAATTCTTCTTCTTCTTTTTTTTTTTTTTTATTACCGACGAATTCCGGGCCAGCTTGAACGCAACTCGACGAATCTTACAGGTCTTGAAGTTAATAACCATGTAAGTCTTTAATGACCCTAAGGTTTATGAGACTCGAACTAGTAACCTTTAGGAAACAAATTTAAAGACTCATGATCAGTTTAGCTACACTCATTTGGGTTACATGAGCTCATTTGGGTTACATGAGCTCAATTCTTCACTTTATTAGTTAAAGTCAATGGTTGAAAAAAAACAAAATCATGTGCCGACGAGGGATTTGTTTGAAATCATGTTTTTTTTTTAAATTTAATTTTTTTATTTCAAATTAATCTTTTTATGTTTTCAGATTGTTTTAATGTGCTGATATTAAAAATAATTTTTAAAAATAAAAAATATTATTTTAATGTATTTTCAAGCGAAAAACACTTTGAATCACAACCGTTATTACACTCCCAAACACCCTTGAAGTGACAAATCAAGAATGCGGTATCTTTTATTTTTAAATATGTTTTAAGAGTATTTTTTAATTGAAAAATCAATAAATTGATTTTTTTATTGTTTTTTAATAATTTTATTGTGTTAATATCAAATATTAAAAATATATTTTTAAATAAAAAACATTTTTAACTTCGCAAAAGCAGTAGAGACCAAACTAGTATTGTCTTCTAAATGAGGCAGGCATTCTCGTTTCTCATTTAGTAACTTTCTGTGTTTTTTTTTTTTCATAGATAAAACCAGGTCAAGGGCTACCACGGTGAGACTGGGGTTTTAATAATTAACTTGGGTTAATTTATTTAAAAACAAATATTAAAAAAATATTATTTTAATAAATAATTAATAAATTTTACCCCCATTAACTTAATTTTTTATTAAATTAAGCGGAATCAATTTCTTATCTCATTTATTTTCAACCTAGCCCAAACCCATCAGACCAGGACAGTATAGATTTTATAAGAATGATTTTTTCTTGGCTATATTATTTGCAACCATTATAAACAATCTTCTTACCCATTTATTTTAATTACTTTCACAATTAGCTATACTCTAACTTTTTGTGTCAGTATAATTAATCTTAATATACAAAAGTTCCTGTACGAGTATTTGTGTCAGTATAATTAAATCAAAGTAATTTACATACTTTTTTTATTAATATAAATATTTATATCAATTTTTATGTACCCTGATTAATCTCACCGACACCGAAATTATCTTCTAAATTTACATACTTTTTTTTTATTATTAATGTGGGTGTCCGGGCCAGCTTGCGTGTACCTCGACTAATCCTACGAGCCCTAAAGTTAACGATCATGTAAGCCTCTAGTGGCCATCATATGAGCAACCACAGGGCTCGAACCTGAGACCACATAGAAAGCAAACTTCTTAGAGCGTGTTTGACAGTGTGGTTGCGGGTGCTTTTCAAATAGCTTTTCGTGCCGAAATGCATGCCAATGATGTTTTTTCATGTTTTAAAAATTATTTTTGATATCAGCACATCAAAACGATCCAAAAAATATAAACCGCATTTAATTTTAGTAAAAAAAAAATTTAAATTTTTTTGAAAACACAACTATAACCACATTTTAAAACAATGCTTTATTCCAAACTCTTATAACTGTTCCACGTATGTTTAAATTTACATGCTTCTTAGTAAGAAGAGCTGAGGTCACCGTGTGTAAGGGTAACATGCACCTAAATCGTAGGGTAGAGTAAACACTTCTTTAATATCTGTCACATGCGCGTGAGTGACTATCCCCTGAAAAAAGGAAAGTCTTTTCTCAATTCCCTCTCGTAGAGCGTGCAATAAACTCTTGATTTTTTTTATTTAATTCTGTATCTCAATTGATTAATTCAAAGAAGGAGTAAACATTTATTATCACTTGAATTATTATTATAATTTAATTGAACAACTTTTATTATAATCTTCAATAAATTCCATTCAATTTTTTTTTAAATGGAACCAATATTCATGTATTTCAAGATTGTTTGGGAACATGTTTGGAACAGAGTTTTACAAAAAAATTAATTTTTAAATTTTTTTTATTTTCAAATCGTTTTGATGTGTTGATATAAAAAATAATTTTAAAAAATAAAAAAAAATATTATTTTAATACATTTCCGAGTAAAAAATATTTTTAAAAAATGCCCTCCTTTTATGCTATACTGTATATGAATTGAACAAAAAATGTCTTGATTGTTCGCCATCCATTATGTTACGCCGATTAAAATATGATTTTTTTGAAAAAGAATTTACTACTTTATTTATAAAAATAGTTAAATTTATTCAGAATTAATTAACCGTAACTATTATAGATATTGTACCTTAGGATAAAATATATTTTCGTGGATAGGAGAGTGTTGTGCACGCGCCTTCATTAGCTTGGAGACGTAACTTCTAATATACTGTTGTTTTGGACCAAGATGGGTCCCAGGAAATAACAATAAATTAAGCGAATGTTCGAGAAATGTGCTGGTGAGCAAAGCTGCAAAGTATAATGCATCGGGCGGGTGGTTTAATCAATGATTATAATTTTATATTATTTTTCTTTTTTTTTATTTGTTTGTATGAATCCACTAAGTGATGGCTCTCTTTAACTAAAATTTTGTTTTTAATCAATTTAATAAGTACTGATTTATTTGAGTAGCTATTAATATTTTGACTTGCCAATTTTATCCTTTGCATGAATATTGTGAGTGCACTAGTGTTTTGAGAGAATAATTTAAGTAATTCCATTGGCTTGGCAATGCTTTAGTTTTTTTTAAAAAAAAGTTTTTAGTGTTTTTATATATATATTGATGTCAAAAATATGAATAAAAAATAATATGGTGAATTTAAAAAGTATAAAAAAAAATGGAAAAATCTATCTTTAATTCCACCTCTCAACATCCAAAGAGTGGTAAAGATAGGATGTCAAAGGAGCAAAATCATTGACCCTACAAACTAATAATTAGCACTATAAATATTAATTAATACTTCCTAGCTCCCAAATGTGAAACCAATAAACAATATGGATCATACCTTATTAAATGATGCCACAACTTTATGTTCCCATAAAATGGACAGCTTTTATTAACCCCAAACAACATTTTTTTCTCTAAAATAACACAGAAAATTATTCATTAGTTCATTAATCCAATGGTATATGTATCAATAAAATAATATTTTCTACAATTAACCCCTTTTTTTATCAATATTCTCACAATTATGATATAATTATTCTAATTATTCTAATTTTACTAAGGGTAAAATAAGATTATTGAAAATTAATTTAAGAAATAATTTCATTTGATTTAAGTGATGGACGCAACTATATATTAAAGGTGGTTGCACTACATTATTAATATACATTATGTTAATGAAATCATATCATTAAATCTACACACACAATAATTCAAGGAATTGATTTATAAATAAAACAATGTATTGACATACTTTTCACTAATGATTTAAGATTTGTTTGTCTTTTTTTAGTAAAAAATCTGAAAAGGAATTATTTCTTATTTTAGCTAAGGGCAATTCCGTCAACAAATAATAACACGATATTTCCAAGTTGTCGTTTAGTTAACCTCTTAATACTTTAATTTCAGGTGATGATATGATAGAGAGGCTTGAGGTTATTTCCTCACACACACCCCGCCATAAACCTCTTTACAATTCCCACCGTCCATTGACCAGAGAAGACTTCCGGCGACAGAGAAAAATCATCCTTGAAGAGATACAAAGTGGGTTATTTTTACTAAATTGATATCTTTGATGGTTAGCAGAGGAAGAGAGAAATAAAGGGCGTGTTTATTTTCAAGGAAAACGAGAGAAAATGAATGGAAATTGTAATGGAAGAGGAGGGATAGGATGTGTTGAGAGTGAATATATAAGAAGGCACCATACACATGATGATCTTGCTGACCATCAGTGTAGTTCTGCTCTTGTTAAGCATATCAAAGCTCCAGTTCAACTTGTAAAGTTTCTAACTTTTTTCCCCTTTAATTATTCTATGTTTGTGTATATGTGTTGTATGTATTGATATGTATGTGTGTGTTTCCTTCTTGGATTTTGGTTTCTGGGCTTTCTTTATGTTGTTCAATGGTTTGATTTCAAGTGTGTTTTGTATGTGAAGATTCTGCAAGTTTGGATTTTTTGATTGGTCCTGATCTATGTTTTATGTTTCTTTTTCTATTTTAGATGGTTGTGTATGGACCATGGAGTTGATTTCCTCATTTTGGTGTGTTTGATTAACCAACCTCTTCGTTTAACCTCTGTTTGGATGCTGAGAAAAGTCAGGAAAAGAGGAGAGACATACGTATTCAATTTTTTGGATGTGTGAATGTAGTTTTTACAGTTCAATGTAACATCTTTTCGTCTGGAATGTGCAAGCATTGGTCTTCTGTTTTTGGTTTCCTTTCAAGGCACGCTGCAAAGAGTGAAAATGAGTTGTTCATCAACTGAAACACTCGTTTCTTGATGAAATTCAGTTGTCTTTTCTGCTTAAGTTTCCTTTTTTCGTTAGGATTTCTTAAGGTCTTTGTCAGGTACAGCTATGACTTTTGCCATTATTTTCTAAACTGTACTGTTTAGACTCTTGAAAAATCTTGAAACTGCTGAACCAAAAGTTTGAGTTTTGTTCAATAGAAAAGTGTTCGAGTTTGAATTAAACGAAACAAGGTGGTCCAGTATAATTGAACTAATTGCAGCTATTCTTTTATTTATTTTTAATTTTTTTAATTGGGACGAATAGCTTGGGAAGTGCCACGGATGTCTTTTTCATGCACTGTTCTTACCAGCCAACTGGATGGTTTGTATTAGAGAATCCTTTTTGAAAAGAATATGCAGGTTTAAAGGGGAATCAATAGTGAGTAAATCTGTGGAAACGATTTGTCCTTCAATAATGTCTCGGTTTCTATTCTCTTTGGAATTTGATTGTTAACGAATTTCCTTCACTTGTTTTTTCATGGTTTACATAATCATTTCTGAAATATTTCTTTGATTCCAATAGGTTTGGTCATTGGTGAGAAGATTTGATCAACCACAGAAGTACAAGCCTTTCATCAGCAGGTGTGTTGTGCTGGGAAATCTTGAGATTGGGAGTCTTAGAGAAGTAGATGTTAGGTCAGGGCTTCCTGCTACCACAAGTACTGAAAGATTGGAACTTCTCGATGATGATGAGCATATCCTCAGCATCAGGATAGTTGGCGGGGATCACAGACTTAAGGTAAGGAATCCGTTCTTTCTTTTCTTTTTTCTTGATATGCATGTATGATCTCTATTTCCCGTGAATTTGTTTTAGCTTCCTGAAAACTGCAAATTTTGTGCACCTTCTGCATCTGCAATTCTTGAGTACATATATTGAGTTTGTAGGGAAGTTGATTTGTTTACCTTTCAAAATTTTCAAAACGATCATGTAATTGAAATTTAGTCTCTGTGGTTGACATGTTTTGAAGTTATACTCATGAATGTTTCCACTTGAATGGAATCCAATAACGTAACTAGTTTTGGACTTCCCTGCCATTGTTTGCTTCCAAGTCATAAAGACTTCAGTTTAATTGTTTAGAAAAATTATCATTTTTCGTTGGTGGGTAGTTGCAATTGAGTGAATATTCAAAAGCCTTAAGGTCCGTGTTCTCTGTTCTCTTTCTTGACTCTTGATTTCTAAGTTCTCTCATTTCTTTTCTTATCAACCCAAACGAACCCAACCTGGTTTTACTTTCTACTTTGCCCCAGAACTATTCTTCAATCATTTCCCTCCATCCAGAGATCATTGATGGACGACCAGGGACTCTGGTGATTGAATCTTTTGTGGTGGATGTGCCTGATGGGAACACGAAGGATGAAACATGCTACTTTGTCGAAGCTTTAATCAAGTGCAATCTCAAATCACTAGCCGATGTCTCAGAGCACCTTGCAGTGCAGGACCGAACCGAGCCCATTGATTGTATGTAAAAGAAAATTCCAGACCAGAGATGTGGTGGAGGCTACAGTTGTGAAAGGATGAAGCTACCGGGGCTTTTGTATATAGGAGGCTCAAGAGACCGACTGGCAGCAGCAGTACTTTCTTCCATCTTTCAGACGCTCTTGCGGTCTTTTTCCTTGTAATTGTTATGCTGTCTATTCCCTTTTAATTAAATTATGTGCTGGACATCTTCAGTAGCTAAAGAACCACACTCTTATAAGTTTCTCATGTTTGTGAATGAAAAGGGAAAAAGAAGGATTATGTTTCCATTCTATGATATCGAAGGGTTTTGATGGCGGTGGCATAATTTATGGTTGTATAAATTTATGCTGTAAAGAGTTGGCTTTTTGTGTTCTGGTTTTTACCTTGTGTTTGGGTGTAAAATACAGTAGAAGTGTTGGTAAAGTGAACATCCAGAACAGCTGTAACTTAAGATGGAGAGGGTGTCATGTCCTTCAGACTTTGTCCTGGTATTTTCTTTTACAGTTTATAGGCATTGTTACAGCAAATCATATTCATTATTGTATCCATGTATAGTCTGGTGACACTAGTGTTGATGAAGCCTTCGAGGGAAAATCTGGGGAATGGTCGGAAAGTAGAGATCATTAGTCGCTTGCCTGCATTTCGCAGCAGGTCTGGACTCGAATTTTTTTATCAACACTAAAAGAAAATATAGGCATTGGCAACGCTTTAACAGAAACCTGAAACACATAGGTAAAACACTATAAACAATGTTTTTACTATTTTACTTCTCATTTCAAAAATAAAAATCAATGGCTTGAGTATCATTTGTGGATTGGAACAATGTTTTTACTAATTTGCTCCTTGTTCCAAGAATCAATGGCCTAAGCAATGAGAGTATTATTGGTATTTCCATGGGAGCCACTAGTCATTGTCAAGATGGTTGGGATAAATCGGTTGTTTTAACTTTTATGTATGGTGAAATTACTCATTTAATCTTGGCAGCTCAAAAAAAAAAACTAATTTAAAGGGCTTTTAGCACAATAATACTTCAGTGCACTTTGAATTAAAAAAAATAATAAGCTTTGGTTTAGCTATGTTTTTATCATTTTATAATGGTTTTCTTGTAATTCTCATGTTATGTTACATCAGAGGTGAGATGATCATTTTATGAGCATAGAAATTATTTTTAAAAAAACAAAGTTGGCATGTAAACAGTATTTGTCAGCTTTAGATTTGGTCTGATTTTTTTATTATATTTTTTATTTGAGATGGTTTTTAAAATTTATTTATTTATTATAATTTCATTAAATTTAATTTTCATTTTTTATTTCTATTTTTCCTTGAAAAATTAAAAATAATATTTTTTTTTCAAATTCATCTCTTAACATTAAATTAACTGGGTGTTGAGTTTTGTGATTGAACTCGGGTATAGAATTTAAAGGGTTACATGTTTAATATATTAACCCGGGATTAAAAGATTCACCGGGTTAGCTTAGTTTTAAAAAAAAAACTTTTTTTTTCAATTCCATCATGTTTTTAAGCTCATTCTTATATAAAGATTACATGACCCGTTGTTTTAGAACTTGGACCGGCTCAGCGAACTGATTCTGACTCCTTTTCATTTAGTTTTTATTTAGACCATTTTTTTTCTTTCTATGAGAATTTTCAGTGATTTTTGAAATGATACGAGTTGTCATGGGTTTTTTTTGTTCTTTATTAAATTAATTTTTTTAAAAAAATTATTTTTGAATTAAATTAAATTAATTGATTGGATATAAGCATTAGATGCCCATTTTATAATATTTTATTTGGTTTGCTTTCCGAGTAACTACTCTAACAACGCATGCAATCTCTTTTAATTACTCGGACTAGGTTGGCGGATCAACTCGAGCCCCTTTTTTCATTTAATATTTATTTAATTGGAGATTGAGTTCTATTTTTTTCACTTCTATGGGATTTTCAATAAATTTAAAAATTATACGGGTTATCTCAGAGTTTTGTTTTTGTCTTTATTGAATGTAGTTTTTTTAAAAGTATTTTTTAATTAAATTATATAAATTGATTGAATGTAAGCATTAAATGTTTGCTTCATAGTTTTTTGTTTAATTTGCTTTCTGAGTTTTTTGTTTAATTTGCTTTCTGAGTCGATGCTCTAATAATACGTGTTGTCCTCTTTTTCAACTACTTGAGTCTTAGATTATTCTTGTTTCTTTAAAAGTGTTAGCGTTACTTGAATATATTTTTTTTGTGCTAGGAAAATTTTGGTCTAGCTCGTGGTATACCACGAGCCTTCTGGCTGGTTTTACATTATTAAAAAAATTAATTGTGAATCAAAACAATGATACATGCATTTAATAAAATAAATAAAAAATTATATCCATTAATAAATGTTCAAAAAGTTAATTACACTAATCAAAAATTGAGCCGGCACAAAGATGCATATTAAGAGCACGCAAGGAGCTCTTCCATTTTTCCTAATTATATAGCAATAAAATTGTTTCTTGTATGAAAAGTTATTATTTCAACTCTTTTGAAAAAAGAAAAAAGAAAAACAGGGGCAAGAATCTCATCGGAAAAGAATATTAAATCGATTGGTATTTTATGAAATAATATCTCATTCATAATTTTATTTATTTAATTGCAATTAGCTTTAATCAAACTCGTAAAAAACAAATCATGAAGGAAATTTCTATAATTAATGGTATGAACATCCTGTTTTATTTTGTAAACCCTGAAAATCCAAACAAGAATAATAAGTGGAGGAAAAGGGTACAATAGTAATTGACGGAATAAATAAATCTACGGGCTGAATATTTTAGGTGTTTGTGGATGAGTCTAAATTTAACTAAATAAACACAAATCAGAGAGAAAATTTGGAGATCTGGTTTGATAGAGTGAGAGTTCATCGAAAAGGATGAGGCTATGCAGCAAGCCCTTGTTAAAAGCAGGAGAAGGAATCAGCAAAACACTATCTGAGATTCTTGTCTGCCCAATCTCCAAACAGCCCTTAAGGTATTGCAAAGAAACAAATTCTCTCTTCAGTGATTCTATTGCTGTCTCTTTTCCTATAAAAGATGGAATTCCTTGTTTGGTTCCAAGAGACGGCAAGGTAATCGAAACTGTTGATGACCCAAAATCTTGATCCTGTTGTTTTTTCATCTGCTGCTACGAATAGTGTTTTATTACTAGGTTAAGTTAGAGAAAATCAGTGTCTTTTTCTCATATTTTTTTAGCTTTCTTGTCATTTAGGATTGTTGTGTTTCGTCTTCGCTTTTGGTAGTTCAATCTCAGAATTATTCTGTATTGATTAACAAGTTTTAGCCATGAAACTGAGATTGAGATCTGTGCAATCTAAAGAATCTGTGAAAATAGAAGTGCCCACTTCGTGTACTTTACAGCAACTAAAGGAAACCCCCTCTCGAGCAATATTTTTCCGCAGGCTCATATTTGTCTCTTAATAGAAAGGATGAGCTCAATGCATCTTCGCCAGAGGATTCTTTGCAATCTCTTGGTATTACGTCTGCTTATTTCTCTGTCAATCCCATTTCTGTGTTTAGGTTCTTGTTCCTCTGTAAGAGAACAGGCTCGAGGTCATCGAGGTAATGTACAAGAGCCTACGCCTGATCAATTGATGAGTTTTCCAGAGTCTGAAGTTTTTGGTTTTAATAAGCTCGAAAACCATGATTTGTTTGTACGTGGGCATGCTAGTGTTCAAGCCAACGATGCCAATTCTCAAGAAACTAAATCTGAAATTTCTCTAGATATGCTTGTGCAAGGACAGAAGGGTGAGCAGCATCAGATTGGAGGATCCGATACGAGTGATGCAGTTATTGAAAGACATGGATCTCTAGATTCAAAAGCTCAGAGTGGAGAAACCTTAGAGACACAAGAATTGACCAGTGTAGAAGCTATGGATATTGATACTGGTTCTGCAGATGTTGGTGGCAAGAGGTTCTCTGAACCGTATTTCATGAGGAAGCTATTGAGGAAAGAAATGGGTGATGATGGTTACAGCTACAAGTTCCTGGATATTGCAGTTCATGCTGTTTTTATAGAATCTGGTTTTGGTGGGATCAATTCTATATCTGGGACACAAGTGGATGGATTTCGTCTTCCAGAAGAGCAAGCTTCTAAGAATTTGGTAATGTCACTTTGTTACACGCTTCCAGAACTTTTGGGTTATAAAAACATGTCTGAAACGATTGTTTTGAAGTTCCAAAGCTTAGGGCATTTTTTAATGTCTGTGTGTTTGGCCAGGGGTGGATCTGAGCTATATCGTGCATGTTTGGATATATATATATAGTTGCGCCAACTATAGATTTTGTGTGGGCAGATGGTAAGAATGATGGGATGAATGAAAATGATGGGTCATCCATGTTGTATCTTGAAAATGAAAATTTTGAGTTGTGGAAAATCGTTAAGGATGGCCTTTTTTTGCCTTTATTGATAGATATTTATAAGCAGGTTGGTCTGTTTCTTCCACCATGATTGATGCGCCTCCCAACAGAGCTGAAGGTGAAGATTTTAGAGTCACTAGCTGCCATTGATATTGCAAAAATGGAAAGTGTTTCTTCAGAGATGCAATGCTTGTCTTCAAACAATGATCCATGGCAGCAGAAATTTGTGGAGGAGTTTGGAGATGGGACAGGAGCGCTGGGAACTGTCAATTGGAAAGAGCAGTTTGCTTCATATTGGGAGAATAAGAAGAAGCGGAAGAGGGATGTCAATGCCATGGCAAGATTATCATCAAGTTCCGCCCTTTTTCTTCCCAACCAGGAGAAATTTTGCTTGGTTTTCCTCCACCCAATGGTCGTCCTGGTCAAGGATTTCCTCGATTTCGTTGAAATTTTGCTCGAAGTTGTAATGCGGCTAAAGCGGGACTTGCAGCAGGAGAAGCACAATCCCCGGGAGCTTCAGGAGAGACATCGGAAGTGGATACCTCATCTTTTTAAAGAGATATTTTGTCTATTTGTTTCTACATAAATTTAATGTGAAGTATGGAATATAAACTCGATGCGAATTTCAGGATATAAATTAATTTTGCTTCATGAGCAGGGGGATACTTTGAAAAATCTAGTTGGCTATAATGGCAGTGAATATTAATTGAATTTAAGCTAGTAATAATGGCGAGGGTTATTAATTGAAATTAAGCCGGCCACCATGACGGTGGCTGTTATGTAAAAATTAAACTGGCCGCAATGGAGGGGGCTGTTACTTGACAATAATGCCTTGTAGCATGAGATTACGAGTAAGGAAACAAATCAATGAATATGACTGATGTAAGTAAAACACAGACTAAAATTATTG
This sequence comes from Populus simonii, assembly GCA_007827005.2. Classification (NCBI taxonomy): domain Eukaryota; kingdom Viridiplantae; phylum Streptophyta; class Magnoliopsida; order Malpighiales; family Salicaceae; genus Populus; species Populus simonii. The sequence goes on from CM017478.2 coordinate 347,590, forward strand.
AAATTGTTCGAGTGTATGGTTGACATGAGCACAGAAATGCAATGGATCAATAAATAATTAAATTCATGATTATGGAACTGGTTGATGAAGTGGGGTAAATGAATATGGTTGTCTTTAAGGCATAAGCCATGAATATGGAAATTGATTAGTGAATTTAGAAGTTGAATTAAAACATGAATTAAGGGTATTGAATGGGACTAGAGAATTCATAATTTTATCAAAGCTATGGGTATGGTGTGGAATTAATAAATTAATAAATTTCTAATTAGGAGTATTGAAATAGATTAATAAATGCATAAATGATATTAACCCCGAGTTAGGAGTATTGAAATGAATTGATCAACTTAAAGCACGAGTTATAATTATTTAAAATGAATTATTGAACGCATAATTCATGAGGTTTTAAGGTATTCACAAAGATGATTACTTAATGTATATTATAAAGGAAATTGAAGTTTATCAGTTGATGAAGGGAATAAACAAATTAAAAATTTAGCATAATATTAATACTTGAAAAAGACTAATGATGTTGTGTTTATTTCTAGAGTTATATTAAAGATATTAGTAGTAATGAATGCAGACATGTTTACCCTATTTTTCTACGTTTTCATATATTACAAGTATATTTAATTTCATCCATCATAACAACCATGATATCGTAATTCAGATATTTGTGGTCATTTCATTATTGGAAAAATATTTGTAAATTATCAAGTTATGTTAATAATCTTATTATATATACTTGAGTAAAAATACTCTAAGATATGTACGGAAAAAGAATAGATGACTTCCACTTAATTTGGAGGTCGAGAAAATATTGTGATCTTGCTATTTTGCAAGCATGTTGTATATAACTATGCATTGTTGATGGAGGATAGTAAGCTTTAGACCATCCTTGTGTCGATAATTACGATAAAAAAATATTTTGGGGTAGCGTCTCCGTAGGGAAAAACTCAGTTTGGATAATTCAAATGGTCACATTAGCATAGTTCATGAAGGGGGCAGTCCGGCGACAATTTCCTCGTCAAAGCACGTAAAATGGATAGTGAACAGCAAGGAGTACAGCGATCTTGGCAAAATCATGCGCACGAAATGGTAAAAGGGGTGGAGCACTAAAGATTAAGTTCAAAAAATACCATAAAGCTTGCCGCGCCCTGCCTATAACATCGAATATTGTATGTTCAAAATTCTACCCACAGTTGGGGTATACGTTCAAATAATACATGGACGAAAATAGTACATGATCTATCGCTGTCTGTCAGATTGAGGGTGTACGGAAAGAATTTCTATTGCACATCGTAGTACGAAACATGAAGGCGGAGGATTGGAGAGGGATTGTATAAATAATCACCTGTACTGCTTTAAATATACTGTACAGAATCTCCCCCATGGTCGATTAGATTACATGATTATTAAGCCAATACAAGCTCCCCTTCTTCTTGCGCTGCTTCTTGTTGCTCGGGTTGCCGTCCTTCCCGGTAGGGAAGAAGAATGCGCTTTATTTCTTCTGCACTAAGTGTTTCATACTCTAAAAGAGAGTTTGCTAGTGCATGTAATGCCATCTCGTGCTGCAAATAATCAAACAAAAATGTCAGTGACTGCTAGAATTTGCTATACAGAACTTCAAAAGGTTACTTTAGTCTATTCAAGCACTAAAAGGCACACAGAAGCTATTTCTTCAAAATCATCAAAACTAGTTAAGCTTGCAAGAGTCTTCAAGATACGACAGGACAACTTGAATAGAAGGTTCAGCATAAGAATGGCCTGTCACCCAAGGGATCTAATTCTAGTAAACTAGAAAGTTAACTATCAGCAACGAATCTCATGTAGTGAGGATACATAGGAACAACAGCAGAAAGATTTTAACTGCTGACAGATTCAGAACTCTCCACCATATGATAATGTTCAAAAGGAACTCTTTCCAAAACAATTCTAGGTGAAGGAGCTGGACAGAGAATATTAGGGGCGTTTCAAGTCTCTTGTCTAAGCTCCACTAACATAACCCAGTGCACATTTTACCTAGGGAAAAAACAACAAAAAGTAATGCCTGATAGTGGTGGATGTGTCCTCATAAACAATACTGAATCATATGAACAAACCTTCTTTAGCAAGGCTTTCACACGATCATATGCTTCTTTTAGGAGTTTCATGACCTACAGAAACGACCAAACAAATCACAATCATTCCGAAACCATGACCAGGGATTCAGAAAAAAAATTCCATAAACAAGACCAGGCATTCAAAAACATACTTCAGCATCAACACGTGACTGCAATTCTGAACTTGGTCTTTCTTTAATATGTATGGGTCCAATTGCATCGCTCATCCCACAATTTGATACCTTGGAAAGATGAAGATAGCATTAGAAAGCATTTTGTGTCAATGGATTGAATCCAACTTAGATGTAACCATTTTACTCATTGTGGTTTGGGAGCTCTATAAACCAAAGGAAATGCGACTTTAGCATACAAACACATACCATATACTGCGCAAGCTCTGTAGCTGTGTGAAGATCACTACTTGCTCCAGTAGTGACATGGTCCTGACCAAATATGAGCTCTTCCGCAACTCTTCCTCCCATACAAACATCAAGCCGAGCTAATAACTGCTTTTTGCTAATTGATGTCTCATCGCTTGAAGGAAGCTGGGTGACCATTCCTAAAGCAGATCCTCGTGGCATTATAGTTGCCTTGTGTATCGGGTGTGCACCCTCGGTATTGAAAGCTACAATAGCATGGCCACTCTCATGATATGCTGTTAACTGGAAACAAGTGTAATAGCATAGCAATTAACAGTGATGAATCTCACTGGATGTTTCCAAGTAAGCTGAACTGCTGAAGACTTTATGCATGGCATGCAAAGGTCTCGTTTGCTTGCCATATGTGATAATAAATTAATAATAACCCCCTCCCCAAGTCTGTACAAACTTAAAATGGAAGTAGAACGAGACAAGATAGTTCAAGCTTAGGCCAATAGATTAAGCACTAAAAAGATGGGTTCCAAGAATATGTAGCAAAATGTCAACCATGCAAGGAAATCATCCAAAGCTACAACTCTAGAGATTGCCTATTGACTGATTTATAGATACCTTCTTTGACTCTTCAGAAATAAACATTGTTTTCCGCTCAGTACCCATAAGTATCCTGTCTTTTGCAAACTCCAATTGTGCAGCAGTTAACTTCTCAGCGCCTTCTACAGCAGCTTTAATAGCAGCAATGTTCACTAAGTTTGCGAGATCTGATTGCAAAACAAGAAGCAATGGAAAAATTTGTTGGTAAAATTGAATAAACTTCTGCCAGAAAACAAAATATGCAGATTCAATCAAATGAACCACCAGCTCCGTTGAAGCCTGGTGTGCCACGAGCAATTGTTTTAACATCTACATCATCAGCCATAGGCTTATCTTCCAGGTAGAGCTCCAAAATCTCTTGTCGGCCTTTAACGTCAGGATTTGGAACAACAATCTAAAAAGAGTTCTAGTCAGTCATAACCAAGGATATTAATTCAAATAAAAAATAGATGACATATAAGCACATAGACAGACACACTGGGTTTGTCCAATCATTCATGTATTTATTTGAGTGAAACCATTTATGGAAACTCATCCTTAAACTCTATAACCTAGAAAGTAGAATTTACAAGTAGAACCACGAGTATGACGATTCAGTAAAACATATTCACCTTAAAACACAATGTCATTTTAACTTTGAAAGCTCAAAGAAATAATAGAGAATAATATAACATACATGCCGGTCAAATCTACCAGGCCTAGTCAAAGCTGGATCAAGAATATCAGGCAAGTTTGTTGCAGCCATCAATATTATTCCCTGCAGAGGAAAAATTAAACAAGGTTAGAAAGGTCGCAGTGAACTGACACATTATATTACAAGCTTATCTATAGATACCTCATTTTGTTCGAAACCATCCATTTCAACAAGTAGTTGATGCAATGTCTTCTTTGTATGGCCTTCCCATTGTTTCCTTGTTGACCCAACAGCATCAATTTCATCAATAAAAATGATACAAGGAGCCTACAAAATGAAAAATGGTGTTAATCATACAATGAAAAGGAAAAGCACAGTATTAAGGCATCACTATACAGCTCAGATTTCAGAGAGTTTCAATCATGAATGTAATTAAAGTCAAGGTATAGATGATTCTCTTAGAAACTAACATATTCCTATTGAATTATAGACTCTTCTTTTTTTTTCTTTTTCTTTTTTTAGCATTATACAGGACAATTTGTATATTCCTATTGATTATTCACAGTTAGCTGACAAGCAGACAGGGAAAAGGATAACACCAATTTTTATACACATTCTTTTTGCACAGATCTCCAATATCATAACAAAAACTCCTTTATTTCAAGAAAATGCCCTCAAAGTTGTCTATGCCTGTTGGAGACCCATTTTGTACGTCTAGGAAATCATGAATACATAAAAGAAACATAATGCAATGTCATGTACAGAAGTGCATATTTGTTCAGCCAGAAGAGAAGAAGTCCTACAAATGGTTGCCAAGATGATTTTAAAATTTTCTCTGTGTTTTTGTTTGTTTCTCCCCTACTAAACTGCCAAAAAACATCACAGAACAACAAACCTTTTTCTTAGCTGCTTGAAATAAGGATCTTACACGCCGAGCACCAACGCCAACAAACCTGCAGTACAAAAAGTAAGATGAGACTTTTTTTTTAATATGAGAATGCTGAAGGATGGGATTACTCCTAAAAGCAAGCTTAATCTTACTAGAAGATGGAGTTTCAATAGCAAAAATAGGAGAATTAGACATCCTTCCAAAAGGTGAAAAGAAACAACAATTTAGTTCAAAGTAACAAAGCACTCCAATCCCATTGTATATCTATCCACTAGAGATGTGCCAAAAAGACTATCCAATCCCCCAACAACTGCTTCAATATGAAGATCATCAGAAAACCTTGCACCCATCTCCATCCAACTGCACCAAGATATTGCAGTAACAACACATTTCCTAAAATCTAATAATCTATCTACTTTCTCAAACCCACAAAAGACGCCAACAAAAATTGTTAAACCCTCCTCCAGATCATGCAAAACACCCTAACAAATGCAAACAATCTTTGCCACAATCCAGCAGCCTTCCTGTCCAAGAAACCATCCATACTTGATACAATTGTTCAATTTAAATGTTGCCAGAATGCTGTGGCCACTTTATTGTTGGATTGGCCATTAGGTGCTCCAGGAGAATCAAAGGATCATGATGGCATGGCAGTTTAACCCAATATCATCACTCAATTTTATGCATTAAAAAGCAGATTCTGCAGCTTCCCTGCAGCCTTTCCTCGAAAATACATGGCCAAATCATTGTCACCTCATCCTCTACCACCAGCAACTTAACATGTTGAAGCTGCAGCTTTTCTCATAAATACAAGCCAAATCACTTCTTTCTCATTCTTTCCACCAGCAAATTCTTCAACACTTCACTGATTGCTACCAAACACAACCAAGTGAAAGAACCAACTCATCTTTAGCTGTTTCTAGACATGCATCAACTACTCAAACATCATAGAGTGCTACTCAACAGACAACAGTTGGTGAACATGGCAGGGTCATCTCACCAGCACCCTACTGCATCTTTTCTTAATTCTTGCTGTGAAGTAAGATAGCTATCATATTCTCCACTTCTACCAGATATTAATCAGCAGTAAAATGTAAATTTTTTATTCCACATAAAAAATTTACCATTAATAATTGGAGCATAAAAGAACTTAGCTGCATTGTTTTCCCAAAGAAAAAACAGCATTGGTATAAGATACTATGTAAATTTTCTTTTTATTATTACAAGTAAATGAGGTAATCTATTTAAGGTAAAGATGACTCACATTTCCTCAAATTCAGATCCTGCTCTATAGAAAAAAGGCACTCCAGCTTCTCCAGCAATGGCCTTGAGGTTCAAGATAATACAATTATCAGAAGAAGTACATGAATATAAGCATAGATGACTAGTACTCGTGACCATAAATTCAAAAAAGGATGAGCATCCAATAGGACATTTTGTAAAATACAATCTTGAACATAGGAAATGACAAGGTTGATTTGTTCCAGTGAGCATCCAAAAGAATCTATACTTTCTCTCAACACGTCATTTTGATATTTATGATCAAATGACACAAGGGTTGCTATTTATTCATCACAAGCTTCAAAGATAGAAGTTCAATAACATAAAATAAAAGTGGTCAACAGCTAAAGACAAAGTATCGAAGGACAAGAAATGCACAAGTCAAAAACCCATCTTAAAAAATATACAAGTAAAAGTTACCTTGGCAAGCAATGTTTTTCCTGTACCAGGGGCTCCTGTCAAAAGGATTCCCTGCATTGGAATGTTGTTAAACTCATGTTTTCAGAAACAAGTTAGCAGAAATAAAAGCAGAAATTCAAATTCTGAAATAAAACTTCTCATGTAATGAGTTTTTTACAGACAGAGAAAAGTACAATAAGAAGATGAGATAATAGTAATTGATTTCTCCCATGTACAGAAATGAGTGTGACTGCTGAATAGAAACATAAAGGAAATGATTGAAGTTATTCATGACAATTGGAACACAAAACCTATCATTCTAGGACAATATATGAACTATGACTAGTATATTCCACGCTGTAGGGTTCATACAAAGTACACGAAACCACATGTTACGTATGATAACAAAAAATATTCTGCACAAACCTTCGGTAACTTCCCACCAAGGCGAGTAAATTTTGTTGGGTTTTTAAGATACTCCACTACTTCCTCAAGCTCTTGTTTTGCATCGTCACAACCTTTAACGTCCTTAAAGGTTTTAACATTCTGCAAATAAAAGTTAAGACCAACCATTATATGCTAAATACAAGAGTAATATACAATAAAAGAATATGGCTTTCCGAGATATAATTTCTCCAATCAAGTAAATGTTGGTCTGCGATAAAAGTTTCAACGCTAAACCAAAGTTCCCATTTTTCTTCCCTACTATTCCGACTTCATGTCTCTAATCTTGCTTTATCTCCCTTACTAAGAGACACAGGAACAGGAACACATCCAACAAGTTAAAAAAATTCTATTGATCTACTATCCATCCCTTAAAGAAATACAAAAAAAAAGAAGCAACCGTGTAACTGAAGGTAGCAGGATTCTAAAAAACACCCCCAAATACTTCAGGCACAAAATGCTCAAAACTCACTTTCTCTGGCATAACTTCTTTATTCAGCTCTTTTGGAGTATAAGAAGAACTTGAGCCAACTCCTGAAGCTCCTATTCCACCCAGACTCCCTATATACTTTTGAAGTGCAGCAGCACCCATTATCCTGAAAAATGAATTCCGTATCTGATAAGGTAGAGAAATAGAGATGGGAATGGTGAAACAAAGTGCAAGAGGAAATGCAAGACCTCGTACCAAACTAATCCAACTGCAACAGTGAACAAGATAGTCGATATAAGCTCTTGAGCAAACCGTGACTTGTTGGATACTTTTGGATCAACCTACCAAAAACCAACAGGAAAAAAAAAAAAAGAACTTTTAGAAACAACAAGTTATTCACATTTATCTTCTAAAATCAAAAGCAGAAAGTATTAAACCACCTTGCTCCATATACAAGGTCGCCAGCACAATCATTTTTACAGTTAACTCTTACCATCACCACATGCAATGGCTGCTTTTCAGATATGCCAGGGTTCATAAATTGCTTATCTGTGTCCCCTGATGCACGCTGCTTCAATTCTTGCAACTACAGATTAAACATTAATCGATCAAATATAGGGCAGAAAACTGTGGCATCAAACATCACATATCCAACTAACTGAACGACAAACAAACATGTGCTTTAATCTACCAAAGCAGGAAGACTGGAAGGCTTTCCAGATTGTTCATCAGGAAGATAATCTGCAATAGAATTAGTAACCACAAGAGCTCTAAGATACTCAGCGACTCCTTTGCTATCCACTGCATGGTCTCTTTGTTCAAACCTCTTAATCACAGACTCAGGACTGCAAAAAAAAAAATTAATTAAAAAAAATCAGCAAATGAAAGACAGACAATCAAATTCACTTTTCATACCTATTTTTCAACAATCACACAAACACTAAACTAAAAACAGAAGGCTTAAAATTTAACAAGAAAGGGCCAAAACATGTTCCTCAATCAATTTCTAAGCATCCAAAAAGAAGACAGTATATTTAATCAAAAAAGTACTCTTAAAACTTTAAACAAACAGCCCATAAAATTCAATTCTTCTATAAATTTCTCATAAACCATACAGATAAAATTCGAAACCCCAGAGAAAAAAAAATCAGTAATTTTAATTAATGAATTAACCAATTTCTCATTCACCGAGCAAATAACATAGCAAAGTCGAAAATATAACAAACACCACAAAGTTCAATTCCTTTACCAATTTCTCAGAAACCAAACATATTAAAGCTCATAACTTCAACAAAAACCCATCAAATTCATTTCCTTTATCAATAATTCATTTCCTTTATCAATCTCCCATAAAACAAACAGAAACCAAAGCTCAAAACAAACCCACACAAAATTATCAAAATCTAAAGCCAAACCTGTGCTTATTAAGCTCAACTAAAAGAGCAGTCTGTTTTTCAGCATCTTTAGGATGAGCTTCAGCTTCAGCAATCAATTTCTCTAATTTCTTCTCTTGTTTCCAAAATGGCCACCAACTAAAACTAAACCAATTAGAAGAATAAGAACCCATTAACATCAACAATTTCTGAAACCCATTTTTCATTTTAGTCCATAACCCCATTAAAAACACCGCCACTCTTATTCTCCCATTACTATCATAAACCCCACCACCACCTTCTTTCTCCTCCACTAAGTTACCTCCCTGCCCTTCCTCCTCCTGCCTTCCACTCTCAATGCTCTCCACTACATCCACCACCTCTTGTGTTTTATCGGAATTTGAAATCGGAAGGACTGTTTCCGAAACAGGGTCAGCATTGCCAGGGTGCAATGTACAAGGTATTAAGAAAGGGCGGAGTCGGAGGTTTAAAGAAGGAGAAGATGGGGTTTTAGAGAGAGAAAGAGGGGAGTTGATGGGGTGGTGAAAAGTGCGTCGTTTTGAAGGAGAATAGAGAGAGAATGAAGGTCTGCAAAGAAGGGTAGCTTGTAAAGTGATAGCCATTGTTGTTGATAACGATGAAACTTTTAGGGTTTATGAATAAATCTATCAAAGAAAAAAAAATATGGGTTCCCTCTCTATGGTTTTGAAGAGAGAGGGGGAAGTTTTGAGAACCACAAAGGAAAGGAAAGGAAAGGAAGGAAAGTTATCTTATCTTTGAGCTTGGAATTGGATTTTGATTGAAATTGGCGCCGTCTTTTTGTGTGATTGCAATCTTTTCTACTTTTACTTATGTTTAGTTTGGTCTCTTTTTTCACTTTGGGTTGACCTTGGAAGTTGGAACTCAAACTATCTCCAGGGATCAGGGATGAGTTTTCCTTTTTTCCTCTAATTATATCACATCAATTTTGCATTGCCATTTTTTCCAATGATTTGCTTCTTTGGAGGTCAAATTTGTTTTTAACGATAATGTGAAAATCATGTAAGAACATTTATTTAATATTTTTAAATAAAAAAACATTTTAAACAATTAATCACAGCTACAAAACAAACAAGCTCAAATTCTTATTCAAGTTATTAGAATAATTTGTTGTTATTGTTTGATATTATAGCTAGACTATGGCCCACTCAAGCCACTGGTAAAATTAATTTTTTTTAATGTAAAAAAATTATTTAAATAATTATAAATTAAATCTAAATTATTAAATTATGATAACCTTAAAAAAAAATTATGATTGTTATTGTTTGATATTAGAGCTAGACTATGACCCGCTCAAGCCACTGGCAAAATTAATTTTTTTTAATGTAAAAAAATTATTTAAATAATTATAAATTAAATATAAATTATTAAATTATTATAACCTTAAAAAAAATTATGATTGTTATTGTTTGATATTAGAGCTAGACTATGGCCCGCTCAAGCCACTGGTAAAATTAATTTTTTTTAATGAAAAAAATTATTTAAATAATTATAAATTAAATCTAGATTATTAAATAATAATAACTTTAAAAAAAATTATGATCTAATAATTTAATATTAAATAATAAAAATAAAAAACATCCAAAAAAAACTTGAATCATGATTAGCTCTATCAATCTTCTAAATGCAATACAAGATTAAGATTAAGATTAAAAAAATTTAAAAAACCTAAAAAAAAACTAAAGTTAAATCAATGAAAAAAAGCTTAAGTCAACACCTGTTTTTTTTTTATAAAGTTTTAATATTAGTTTGATAATAAAATTATAATATTATTGTTTCAAGGACTTCTTAGCCTTTAAATAGAAAATAATAGTAATAATGTAAATAAATTTTTTTTTTTTTGTGAGGATGTTATGTATAATCAGGGGTATAAAGTTTATAATATAAATAATAACTTTTTAAAGTATAAGAGTAAATAAAAAATATATTAATCTACTGGAAATTAAAGGTAGTTTTTCCTTATAATAACGTTATTGGTGATTCAATGATTATAACGCGGTTATATAATGATAACAATTGTTGCTGGCTATTACATTGAAAATATGGTCTAATAACGACCAATTTACAAAAATGATTTTTTTTTTTTTGTATTTAAGTTCATATTTTCATGTTTTTCACGTACTTATATAGTTATAATATATGTTGTTTATATGACTTCTACCAACTAAAAGTATAGTTTTTGTCTATATTTAATAAAGAAAATAATGATAAAAATTATTTAATAAAGAAAAAAATTATCTTTTATATTTAATAAAGGTCAATTTTATAGTTATGAAAAATTACAATTCATATCTTGTTTCAATATAAAATTTTAATTTAAATAAAAATATCAAAATACTCTCGTATATAATATATTAGAAAATTAGAAACTCAAACAAAGATCATATCGAAAATTCCCTCTCTTCAAGCATATTTTATTCTCTTTGTATATCATTTTTTTATGATCTAAATCCAGATTAAAATCAAAATTTAATGTTTTTTTTATTGAAAAGCAATTAGTCATATTTTAAAAAAAAACTTCAAAAATAAAAACCTCAAATTGAAACTTAGGAAACACCCTAATTTGTTTAATCATGTTCAATTATTTTAATCCACCCATTAATCTTTCCTTTAAACCCTAATTTCTTATCGGTCTAGTGTTCTGTCCTCAAAACTCATTTCTGCAGATGGTTGGTTTTTCACTCTTTTCAGATTTTCAGTTTAGTTCTGTGCTTAAAATGTTTCTCACATTTTATCAGGTACTCGAGTCCATCTTGGACCCAAAATCTTTACAGACAGTTCTCTTGCCCAAACATATGTTCTCGTTGCTTGAAAAATGTGGTGATGCAAGGATCACGGAAGTTATTTCCGATGGAGGGCCTGTCTCCACTCTCCATGTATCCAGACTATGATTTTAAGAAAGCAATGCTCGGTGGTGATTATTTGACGATCATGTTTATTTCTAGACCAGTTCTCTTGCCCAAACATATGTTCTCGTTGCTTGAAAAATGTGGCGATGCAAGATCAAGGAAGTTATTTCCGATGGAGGGCCTGTCCCGACTCTCCATGTATCCAGACTATGATTTTAAGAAAGAAATGCTCTCCTACCTCATCGGTGGTGATTATTTGGCGATCATGTTTATTTCTAGACAATTTCCCTAGTGTTTTGTCAGTTTTGAATTGGTCTGTGAACTCACTACATTAATTGACAAGCTTCTCGTCATCTTCTGAGCAAAATGTGAGCAAGGAAAGAGATGGTGAGTTTTCTACAGCCTATGAGCAACTGTGTTTTGGCTTGTCCAAAGTGGCGTGGCATAATCAAATCCCAGAAGGAGTTGGGAGAAATTAAAAGCTGAATAGTTGAGAGAGGGAATGGAGAGATAAAATTGGCTTGTTATGTAGTTATTGATGACTGAAATAAGTTCTGGTTCTAGAAATCAATGGCGAAGGATCTATAAGCTGCTGGCATGTCTCCTTAAAACTCATGTCTTTGGATTTGTCAGGAGGAGAGTTGTTTTTGCAAGCTTTGAATGATATGTCTTTGGATTTGTTAGTTTTAAGGGTTACTCAATGTGACGAAGACATCTAGAAAAAGACAGAATGAATTAATGGTTTGCCAGTTACAAGAGTGCTCTTTTTTTTAGCTTTCGGGATAGCAAGATTCCCATGGCTTGGAGGTGACGACGACGTCGAGCTGGCGGCGGAGAAAGACTCGGCATTCAGGCGAGCCGCCTGGTGGTACTGTGTAGCTTTCATGTTTTATGAAAATTAGAGCAAGATTCTCAAGTATGTGGGTTTTATGTGGAATCCACTGTCATGGATCATGGAAGCTGATGCATTGATGGCCGTAGTCTTGGCAAGTGATGATGGAAGACCTCTAGATTGGCTGGACTCTGTGACTTTACCTGGTCCTTGCATGTTTGTTTGAAGATCCATCAATCTACAATCTGAAAAGATAATTCTTCGGCATAATGAAAATCACATGTTGATAAAAGTTCAAAATTAAATAGCAATATATATTGCAGTTATGGCAATTTTATAATTTTGACATAAAAAATAAGAAAAGAGTATGTGTAGCATTTTCATTCTTTTAACACAAAATAATTATTTGATCATTAAATAAAAAATAATGGTAATCATATATATAATTTTAAAAAATTATAATTTTTTTATTAGCAAGGATGTTAAGTGTTAATGTGTGTAAAAAGTTTATATATAAACTGTAATTTTTTAAAATATAGCTGACAAGTGTAAAATTAATCAAACTACAAGGTAGTCAGGTAATTTTTTCTTTAATAGAGAATTATTAGAAAAATATTGCTAACGAATTCATGAGAATGATAGTTGCGATTATTATTTAATATCAAGAAAGTTTGTGTTCCTTCACTATAACTGCAATCGCGATCAAATTTACTATTAAAAAATAAAATTGATTAGACATCGTAGACTCTATCTTATTTTACTCTGGATTCATATAATAAAATTATCATTTTTTTCATGATAATACAAAATTTATAACTTAGTTTGAGAGGTAAAATGATCTATTCTATAGGATTAAATTGTCAATTCCAAGTTTATAGCAGTATATAGTACTTTTCATTTTCTAGTTGCACAATAAAATTGCCAAACTACCCTTAAAAGCTAAATTAATTAAACTTAAGGGTGAGGTGCTTTTCAGGCATTTTAATTTTTTTTGCACGGTAAGATACCAAGATTACTCTTAAAATTAGATTTTCTTAAAGTCAAGTTCAAGGGTGTTTTCATCATTTTCATACAAATTTTTTTGTAATTGAAAAATTAACTTAGGAACATTTAAGTTTTTTAATTAAAATATAATATTATTTAAATAAGAAGTTGATGGCGCATGCATTCAAATGAGAGTCGTGTGTGACGTTTCTTGGCAGCCGAACACCACAACGATGAGGTGTATGTCGCATCCCTCTACACAGTGAAGTTACAACGATGTTTTTTCTTTTCTCTATCTTTTCTCTCTCTTCAACCTTAAAAAACACATTGTCCTTAAAAAAAAGATCAAAAGAAAATGTGGTCATTTGTTATTCGATTCTTATTTTATTTATTTTGATTATGTCAATTGTCATGTCTACACATTTGTTATTTGTTATTTTATTTATTTTGATAACTATAAGAAAATAATTTATCTTATTTATTTATATTTTAATTTTATTCCTTAATATTTGATTTTTATATCAAATTTGATACTCATTCTTTATGCATTTCTTAATTGATTTTTTTTCAATTTTATCCCCCATAATTTGATTTTATTTTTTTATATCGATTTTGGTCCTCATTCTTCTCACTTTTATTTTTCTTTTTGGATCTTTTTTGTTGATTTTCTTTTTAACTTTACCCCTCATTATCTAATTGATTGAAAATTTGGCTTCATGATTTATTTATTTATTTCCTTTTATGATTTAATCTAACCTTATGATCTATGTTACGAGTTTAAGAGATTAAACCGAATTGGATTCAGTCTTTTTAAAATTTTATACTTCAACATCGTATGGGTTGGAGATTTGCATTCGTTATTTTTCATTTTATTTTTTATAGATTTATCTCAATCTCATATCTCAGTTCATATATTCAGCCTATATACTAGGGTTTGCTCTGGTCTTTTTTTTATACTGTTTTTTTTTAAGTTTTAATTTTAGTCCTTATTCTTTTGATTGTATCAAATTTGATTATATTTTTTTTTATTTTATCCTTTATCATTTGATTTTTATATTGAATTTGGTCCTTAATTTTTATTTTTTTCTTTTACTTTTCTTGATTAATTTTTTTCCAATTTCATCCCTAAACATTTAACTTTATTTTCTTGTTATGTCAATTTGGTCCACATTCTTTTCAATTCTATTTTCTTTTGGATCATTTTTTGTTAATTTCTTTTTCAATTTTGTCTTTTATTATTTAATTGATTGAGAATTTAGTTTCATGATTTTTTTGGGTTTGATTTTGATGGTTCAATGAGACCCCATGACCCATGTCATGGATTTAAGAGATTAGACTATGTTGTATTCAGTCTTTTTTAAAATTATTTTTTTTTTTAATTTCATCTTTCGACATTATATTGGTTGGGGATTTGTATTCGTTATTTTTTTTATTTTTTCATGTATGGATTTATCTCAATCTCATGTTCCAAATCAAGGATATTTTAGAAGGTTTTTTTAAGGTTGATTCATGTCTTTTTTACGTTGCTTTTTTAGAAAGTTTTATTATTATTTTCCTATTTCATGCCTTCAATGCTTGATTAATTTGAGAATTAATCTTCATGATTTTTTATTTATTTTCTATGAAGTTATCTCAATCTCACAACTAAATTGCAGATTTGGCTTGCTAGCTTGGATAAACTAGGTTCATTTTTTTTTCAGTTTTGTCGTTCGACATTTTATTTGCTAAGAATTGAGATTTATATTTTTTTCTCATTTTGCTTTTTATATAGTTATCTCATTCTTATTTAATTTTTGTTTTGTTAACAAATAAGACTATAGAGACCTGTTAAGAATATTGAAAAGATAGATTTTCATGACATTAACAAACATATTATTAGATGTCTTTTTTTTATAATCATATTATTAGATTAACTAAGTTTATCAAATCCAGTTGACTAGATTACATTAATCTTATATTTTTCTTGATTTTTTAAAAGCTCAGGCATCATCTTAGTATCTTTTTTTATTTTAAAAAAAAATTGATCTGGCCAATGTATAGTGCAAGCCACCTAGTTTAAAACTATGATAGAAAATATTGAATTAATGGCATCTGATATAAAAAGTCTGTAAACTTAACCAAAAACCTAACAACATATGAATGACATGGTTTTTTATACATGTATGTATCCCAACATTTTTGAAGTAGTTCATAATTTTTTATAATTGAAGAAGACTCTTTTCTTTGATTTTGTTAACAATTTTATTTTGGTAAGAAGTAAATAGAGAAGGAAGAAGAATTAGATGTTAACCTTGTGCGGGAAGGCTTTTTTTTTTTATCCATAGGAGTGGAAGTCTCATTCCCAAATTGAGGTTAAATGGAGAATAATGGAGCTGGTTTATATATGACATCAACTTTCATTTAACCAGTTATTTTACACTTCATTCTCTCTTCTAACTAAAATGGTAATAATTATATTCATTTCCTTCCCATTTCCTGTCCAAATTCCAAACAAAGAATCCTTCCCTTTCCACCCATAAAAATAGAATGTGATGCCTAACATGTGTAAAATTAAATTGGCTCGCATGTTCTAAAGTATTTTCCTTCCCCTTTTCAGAAAAATGAACCACCCAGGTTCGGAATGAGAATTACTAGTCAGGTAGCCAAGGCAAGATGCCCTGTTACACAAGCCAGAAATAAGGTTCATAACTTTTTGGGCCACCAAAACAGAACGAAATGGATCAATAATGGACAGGTTTTATACCAAATTGTATTTAGCAAACTGCTAATAAAGGAATGCGAAAGAGTAAAAAAAGTGTAAATAAAAGCAAGATCACAATCCACAGCCACTCCTCTTCAAGATCCTATTGAATGGCTGGTAATGTCCTCTGGGAAAACTTTTCAGTTCCTAATGTCACCATAGAAGTTTGCTTAAACAAATAATTCAAAATGAATAACACACATGCATGCTGGCTAGAAAGCTTCCGGTGAAGAAAATCAAACGATACAGCCTCATTCGCGGGCACAGAAAGTAAAATATTTCTATCAGCAACTTACGCCCATTAACTTCCCAGTAATAAACAAATTGTGGCAGTCACAATATTTCACAATGGAATCAAACGACAACCGCAGTTAACAACAATACTAGAACCAAACAAAGGTGCTGGAGCTTGCTGTTTACATCGATCTCACCTGCAAAATAGCTGAAGGAGAAGAAATGTTATAGGCACTTCAGCTTTAAAACCTTGAGATCTCCGGTAAGTAACTGGTTTTCAACAGTGGTATTCTCCTCAGAATAGCTTGCTCCACTTCTGCAAACTCTGGTATGTGAAATAGATTAATAGTACTGAATACAGTACTTGCTATTGCATATGATAAGGTCTGTAAGGGGGCATTGCATGAGTATGTGGTGGGCCACCATGGCTAGGCATCTGCATCATTCCATGTCCCATTTGAGGTGGCATAGTTCCAGGTGGCAAGTAAGGATTATTATTCATCTGGCCAGGCATGGAATTGGGTACTGGTGGAAAGCCAGTGGCCCATCCAGAAGAAGGCTGAGGAATCATTGAATGCTCTGTAGTTGGAGCAAACTGAGCTCCAGTGTATAGATGAGAAGGAGGACCATGTGTTGCAACTGGCTGCTGCCCTAGAATTGAAGGCTGGGGGTTCACCATTACATTGTTGGGAATCGTGTAGTCTCTGCTCCTATCATTATTGACCTGTAATCAATGTACCAAGTTTTAAATAATACAGCCTGTGCTGTTTAAACTAAAGACTTAAAGAAACATCTCCGTGTATGTCTAGAATCAGATTTTCTCCCAGTTCTTTCAAAAGGATTAAAACAATTAGACAAGCAGAGCACTGTGAGTTTATAAGAATGTGCTCACTATTATAGCGAGCACAAAAATGATATTATATTCCCAAGGCATGGCTGGTTACCTTAATACTAAGATCATTATGGCGTGAGTATGAAAGGTGAAGCTTGCAAAATCCTCCATCATAGATGCAGTGTCCTTCCAATGCTTCCTTGGCAACAACAGCTGTCTGGACATCTGCAACCCATGGCAACATGGGAACAGCAATTTAGTATCTTCAGAATTACATGTAGAGTAACAATAAATCTGCAAGTCAACTTCGTTAAGGCAGCATTTAAGATTATTAACTTATTACTCATACTGGATTCCAAAATGTGGAAAAAAATCAAGAAGAAAAGGAAGAAAAATACTAAGACAGTTTCCCCCAACTCCAGCGAAAAAGCAAAGGGATAGTCCAATGCCAATTCTTCCCTATAATCTTCATCCACATTTAGTAAAAACATCTAATGGGAAAAAAATTATGGCAAACACCAGAGTTTCGTCCATGGAAACTCATCAAGTCTTACCTCTACTATTTACTATGTCCTTGCACAAAAAAAAAATGTTTTGAAATTGGGTTTTCAAAAATAGTGGTACAAACTTATGTCATGTTACAGAAAGGTGATCAAACCACCTTAAAAATTGCAGTTTGTGACTTCAAACCTACTTTATGACTACACAGCCACAACCTCAAATACTCTCAAAGTTAGCTGTTGGAAACATTCCCTGAACAAATTTTGAAATGCAACTGTTAAATCCCAGGCATGTATAAACAAGTGTTTCAAGAGCAATAAGATTTGGGACATCCTGATAATTACACTTTTTGACGTCTTGATAATTACTCTATCTGTTAACAAAAGTATTTAGATATTTGAACAATACCAGGGTATTGAATTAAAGCCTGAAGTCCACTGTTTTTATCAAACATTGCAATCTTCTGGACAGGACCAAAAGAAGAAAAGACCTAGCACAGCATTGAAGGAAAACAATATCAGCACTGCCGAAGGCTTGGTGAACTAGGAATTTCCACAACTGTTATAAGGAGTGTTTATACCATGTGTAAAACATCCAATGTGATAGCATACTGCATGTTCTCGATTGATGCAAGAAGAACATTGCTCTCAGGTTCTAGTTTTTTCCCATCAAGGCCCATGCTGAACTGCAGTGGAAAAAAAAAATCAAACTGAAGTTTTCAACTTTGATAACAATGCCTGCATGTGCTCACAGAAGTGCATGGAATTGAAAAAACATATTTATATCTGAAAACCATGGCATGGTTAAATTGTCACTATATGCTTCTGTGCATAGAGAAAAAGTTGCACACAAGCATCTTACGATAAAAATAGGGCCATATGATGTTTATAATTGTATATTTCATCCTTGGACTCATTGACATTTTCTTGAAGTGATCCGTACATTTTTTTTATCAGCTTCATCCTTGTACTCAAGGTAGCGTTTGGTTATTGTATCGAAACATAAGAGACGGAGACAGTGGGGGTAGATAAGACATGTGTCCTTATACTTCTTGTTTTGAAAATACAGGAATTCACTCTAGAATTATCACAAAGACAGATTTATTTTGTCTCTGCCTCTTCAACCAAAAAAGTTTTTGTCTCCATCTTTTCTGTTTCGAGACAATAACCAAACACCACCCAAGGGATGTTAGAAATGTAGTCCCTCAATCGACCCTGGTTATTAACAGTGTTACCTTTCCGTTAGTTTTAAGGCAGGTATCAAAAGATAAGCAATAACAAAAAAATATATACATATTTAGTAGAGGAAAATAAAGAAACAAGAAGTTATACATTTAGAAAAGAAAACATACCCAAATAAAAGAAATTAAATCAGATAAATTTAGTAAGTTGATAAGACAGAAACTAAAACATGTATTCAGTAAATAGAAATACATGAAGATCCTCAACTACCAGTGTACCACCTCAGCCCAACCTAAATAACCACCATCGCGGCCCAAAATAAACCGCCTGTTGTCGTACACACCACAGCCATCCCTACCAGTAGTTCCCACAGAATCTAGGCCATCAAAACACCACAAAAACACAGTTCAACTACCATATCTCCACCAAGAAACTATTCACCAAAAATTTTTACTATAAAAGATACACATACCCATTCTGTCTCCTCTAATTCAAAGATCCAAAAAAGATCTCAGGTTAGCATTTTGGCACATTATTCATGGCAAAAAAGAAGCCATGTAGGAAGTCCTACATAGTGTGGAGAATATTGTTGTTGCAAGATCAAACCCCAAATGTTGTCCTCATCAGTATTTACCCAAAAAAAAAATCAAACTAGAAATAAAGAAAATTGAGAGAGGGTTATGTAATGGCGATTGGAGGCAGGTTTGTCAGAAGGAAAAGATACCCAGGTCAAAGAGACTTAGCCAAGAAAACTTTGAACACAAAAATCATTTTCACCACAAGTACCCAATCCAGGCACAGATATGACGCCATAGAATTTTGATTTTACGGGTTGCAAACAAAACAGGGCATCCAATAGAGGACCTACTGGCCTTTATGAGCCACAAATCTTGCTCTCCCCAGTTTGCCTTAATCCTCACTTTTCTCTTTTGTCAAGCAAGTGAAGAAGAAAAGTTGCACAATCAAAGAGAAGTCGACCTAACCATAGATGCCAATAACACAGCAAGACTGCATCAGCGATGTGAGCAAATTAAGGTGGTAACAACAATTCGAGGAAGAGTGACAAACGATGATGATGGGAGAGAGATGTGTTTATGAGGGAATTGGAGTCTTTTTTTTTCAAGCAGTCATTTCTTTTATCAGATCTTTTTATAGCATTCTTCATTTTTTCTCCATCCTTATTAAATACATAAAAAAAAATTTAACCATGATTGTATATTTTATTTTAGGTGCTTCCCTTTTTCAAACTAACAGAAAAGTAACACTATTACTGATAGGGGTAGATATAGAGACTAAATTCTTAGTTTTCTAGAGTACGAGGATGAATTTAATTAAAAA
Source organism: Populus simonii (assembly GCA_007827005.2). Taxonomy (NCBI): domain Eukaryota; kingdom Viridiplantae; phylum Streptophyta; class Magnoliopsida; order Malpighiales; family Salicaceae; genus Populus; species Populus simonii. The sequence continues at coordinate 367,640 of CM017478.2, forward strand.
AATATGGTGGAGGGTTATGTTAAGAAATGTCAAGAGAGCAGCACAATATATGATTAACCCATTAATGAAAAAAAAAACAGTATGCAAATGGGAGGCTGGGGCAAAATAAGGAAATGGAGCCACTATAACCCTTGTGAATACGCCAAATGCATAATCACAGGTACTTTTAAAGAGAAAAATTCATAAGGCTTGTCATTATATGGAATTAGCAAACTGCCACTTCTTGAAGTGTGAAGTGTGTTTACAGCATCTTACCATTCCATTTGCATCTATAGCTGATTGTGCAACAGGAAGGTTTGGATTAGTGTAGTCCCTGAATCAACAAAAGTTCAAATACAGAAAATCAGGAAAACAGGATGACAACAAGGAGTTCAAGCTACAAACAATATAAATAGATGAAATTTTAGTTTGCAGGACAAGCAGTACCACAAACAGCATGGTAACAACCAACAAGACATGATTTCCAAAGCAAAAATACATTGCACATAGAATACCTGCAATTGTCAAGATACCAAAAAGAAAGGGCTAGGGAGTACCTGCTCCGATGGCTCTGAAATTTTACACTCAAATCTGTATGAGCAGAATATGCGATCCTAAGAGTACAGGGCCCAAGATGTTCAGGAAGCAGGTAGCTGAAACATAGGACAAGAGAAGTCACTAGATCATCAAACACAAACAGTTAAAACTAATACAAATACTGTGCAATTATAAATCACATCAAAAGGACGTGTATTTATGAAACATTTAATGTGTTCACTTATGGCCCGGGTTGACATCTTTTTGAGTGGAAACATTGTTTTCAGGCAAATAATTCTGTGGTTTTTTAAAGCTGTGTTGAACAAGGTTAAATAGGTTGTCACAAAGGTGACAGTCTGTCAAAAGTATAGCAAATTAGTGTTTATTTTTAATTCATCTACACCCATAACAGTTACACTAAATAACATGTCAAACAATTAAACAACTGTCACCTAGGGATGTTTCTTCCATCCAGGGCATTTTTCGCAGAAGAGGCAGTTTCCACATCGGAGAATTGCACCAAAGCCTACAAAGACCACACACAAAATGAACTTGTGTGGAAGCCAAAACAAAGCCAAGATAATTTGTGGATAAGTTTTAACATACAGACCTGGAATCTATCCATCTTCTCAAAGGTAGTAATCTTATGAACAAACCCAAAGGCAGAAAATACCTGCATCAAAGAAAATTTTCTTTTAAGAACTAGACTAGCACAAAAACAATCTTTGAGCTAAGAAGGCTACTAAGATCCAAAATCTGTAAAGCAATAATAACAACAACAACAACAATAAAAAAAAAAAAAATTACTACTGTACAAACAGGTAAAACCAGCAGTTTTGTCATCTACATATACTTTACATAACATTTAAATCATAATTAAAAATACAATTCAGTGGAAAACTAGGATTATTCAAAATATAGATGCCATAGACTAAAGATCTCTGAAGAATTTTTAAACTTCCAAGACGAAGCTAGGAAATCCTATAGGTGGTGCTACTGTGAGCTCAGAAATATCCCTCCCAAAAAAGCCCAACCATAACCAATAGTATATAACACGAACAGTAAAAGATCAAACATATGTAGAACACCATAAATGCTACCCATCAGAAAGGCTGGCTTGCATGGTTGTTGGCCACTTCACTTTATGCCAAGGTTTCACAGAATGAATTACTTTCTCGACTTCAGATTATAGAACTAATATGCAATTCAAGGGATCAAATTAATACCATTTCCATAAATACCAGCATGACATTACTCTGAACACCAACAAAAAACTGCTTGCATCTAATCTATGAATCTTTATCCAAGGACATTAAAAGTTGTTTCTATCCTCCACCATAAACAAAAACTTAACATCCTATGTATCTTTGTCCAAGACAATGAAGTCATGGTTTTATCCAACCATTCAACATAAATAAAAAATTAGGATCTAAAATAACTAATCAACATCATGAAGCTGGAGTAAAATTGGACGCAAAATCCTAATTTTTCAAGGAAGATTTTTAAAAAACATGAATACTTCATATAGACTTACCCTGTGTATACACAAAACAACAGAATAATATGCATCATGAACAAGAAAAAACCTCTAAACTAGCACAGATCATGCAGAAATTAAGGGTAGAGGGTAGCAGAGGAGAAAAGAAATGAAGCATCCTAAACTATTTCTATGGTAGCAATAGGAAGTTGAGGAGGAAGAGTAGGGAGGAAAGAGGCAGTGTTAAGGAAAGGAGAAAGGAGACAAACACACATGCGCTCTTTCTCCCAAAGCACTAAGCTGCCATCGAAGATATTCCCTTGACATGGGCCTGCTGATCCATTCAATTCATGTCAAACAAAAGCTATCCAAAGCATGACAAACTACAACCTAAGAACAGAACCGACAACATCCTCAGGAGAATACGTTTTTACCTCTTCTAATTACAATTTTCTTACCAGGTGCAAGACATCAATGCTGACCAGGCGTGCATCTGCCCCTTCAATGGTAATCAACAACACATTTCCACCAGCATCAGCTGTCGTTTTGTTGTTCACTATTTCCTGCCTATTAGAATACTGCAAGTAAACTGTCTTCCCTCGAACTTGAGCAGGCTCTGAGGATGACGCATAATACGATATCATCGCAATAGCTTGATTCAGATCCGCCTAAAAGAACACCACCAAACAATATTAAGAATAACAAAAAAATTCTCAAGAACCAACAAGAAACGAAAACCAATTACACTCACAAATTCAATGAAAGCTTGATTTCTATTCGGTCCAACATTACACTTGGTATTAACAACATTACCAAACGGCTTCCCAAGCTCAACCAATTCCTCTTCAGTGCACTCCCATGGCAAGTTTCTCAAATGCAACACCTTAGATGGCGGTTGGGTAAGACGGAATTGCGACTGACTCGATACAGATGACATTATTCCCCCAACTGACACTACAGTTCAATAATCTGATTCCCTCCAACAATGCAATACAAAACCCCATATCAGAACACAAATTTCTCCATAAAAAACATCAATTTTCATTTTATTTTTTAAAGTACATAATAAAACAGGGATTTATGCCCAAGATGAAATCAACATAGTTTTTATCTTCCACTAGGGAAGAATGTCAAGAAATAAAACTTCGACGAAATTGTAACAAAAGGTAGTGCCTTTCTAAGTGAAAACTTGAAGAATAAACAGAATTGAAAAAACCCATAAAAAAAGAAAGCAGCTTTAATTCATATAACAAATAGTTAACACACAAAATCACATTAACATAATTGGAATTTAACCAATAATAAAGAAAGAGATTTCGCGATTATATTTTTTTTTCATTAAAAGATTGTGCGTAGTTTGTTGCAATTACGAAACAGCAACTACTACAACAACAACAATAATAAATTGAAGAATATTAGTAGTGAAATACCTCAGAAAACTCACACAGCGTAATTATTGATTTTGCGATTATTTTTATTTAGGGTTTCGCAGAGAGAAAAAGCGATGCACAAACCTTTTGCGGATGATTTTTCTATTTCTGCCGACGGGTCGGTATTAAGCTCTTTAGATGAGAGTACTAGGCACTGGAAGAGTAATATGATTGGAATAGAAGGGTAAGAGAGTCACGATAAATTTTGATGTAGGGTAAAAATGTCCGTGCGAAGAATTTGTTTAAATTACAATTTAATCATTTACAGATGAATTAACAATATTAATTTTACCACTGAACTACGAATGTCGTTAAAATTGGAATTGAAATAGTTAAAGTTTATTTTAAGGATCATATAAAAAGCTCTCTTATTTACTAATTTAATTTTAACTATTAATAAATTTTAAGCACCTAGACCGTTTCAAAATTAATTAAGATTTATGTTTTAAACATGCTATCCAAATTCACATCTCTAAATATGAAAAATTGAAAGTTTCTCTAACCCTTGATGAGTTACACTACAAGTTTATAATTATGAAATATTTTCAAGATATTTAAAATAATTATTTAATATTAATTATTAAAAGGGTGTTTAAAAAAGAATGTGGTAGTTATTTTTTAAATTTTTTTAATATATATTTTTTAAAAAATTTTAAAAAATATTTTTAATATCAGCATATAAAAAAACAAAAAAAAAAAACAAGATTTCACATTCATTTCCAAAAGTTATATCATTGACTCTCTACCTTTTTAATGAATTGATATATCTACGAATTATTAATTTAAAAAAAAAATACCATGTCTTGGCCTACAATTAAAGTGTACGTGGGCTTGGAAGCATAATTTAAACCCGGCTGGAACATGATATGGTCTAAAATTTGTGTCATGAGGCAAGACAAATTAGCTTGATAAGTTAAAATAATATATTTTTAATTTTTTCAATGTTAAAATAATATTATATATAATTTATTGCTTTAAATCTCTCAAATTTTTCTGTTCATTCATCCTAAGGGTATGTTTAGTATTGTGGTTGCTGTTGTGGTTGTGGTTTGAAAAAGTTGTTTTATAAAAAGTACTTTTAGTTGAGGTTGGTTTGGAAAAATATATGTTTGGTTAAAATTGTGGTTGAAATTGAGGTTGGCCAAAAAGTAATTTAATGTGTTTGGTTAAAAATACTTTTAAAATTGAGGTTATAAAATAATTTTAAAAATATATATATTAATATTGATGGTTTTTAATTTAAATATTGTTGATTTAACTACTACTACTACATCATGAAATAAATTATATAGAGTTATTGAATAATATTAAATACTAATTTTTCAAATAAAACACGATACCTGAAAAAATATTTTTGATATTTTTTAAATATTAAAAAATTAAAAAAAAAACAATGAGAAGTTCAATGGGCATTAAACATTGCCAGCATGTTGTATGAAGTTGATAATCAAAAAAACAATGACAAGTTTCAAAAAGGAAAAAAGTCGATGGAAAAAAAATGTAAACTACTAATGGAAACAAATGGATGATGAGAAGCAAGTCAGGGAGAACATGAAAAGCAAGTATGACATGCTTTTGATGAACCTGCGGTTAGGCCACAATTATTATAGGGGTCCCACATTTTTAACCAGCATTTTATTGTTTTTCAAACAGCCATTGACTGTGATTACACATTACATTTTTTACTACAAAAACAAACAGCCTCTTAATAGTTAAGTGAGTGAATATATAAACTAGCCGTTCGTACATGCAATGCCACAAGTTCTATTTTATGTTAAAAATAATATTGAAGGAGCGCACAAGCATTTTAAAAAGGAAAAAAAATTGTTATTCATGTCAGAGATAAAAGATAAATAAATTGATTTTATTTTAATCAAGTGATAAAAAATAAATAACAGTATCAAATAAATTATATTAAAAAAACACGAAAACATTACTTGAAATTTTTTTTATAAAAAGAACAAACGATATAGCTCAATTGTTAGCCTATTAAATATCAAAAAATAAAGTAGGGTAAAACAAGGGAAAAAAAAACAAATCAAGTCAATACGAGTTAGTATGACAAACTTGTAACTTGAAGAATAAAAAGCATATTAACCTGCGTTAACCCATGGTCCAGGTCATAAGATTTTGATAATCTGGTAGAAAAGAAAAGCTAAAAAATTACTAAGTTGAAAACAACATAAGTAAAAAAAAAAAATTCAACCTGTATTAGTTTTCCAAACTTGTGACCTGGAGTATTAGATTGGAAGCATCCTATTTGAAAAAACCACAGAGCTCAATTACCATCAAATGAAATGTTGAAGATTAACTTAGAAAAAGAATATCAATTTCACAAATTGATGCAAAAAAAATATTAATTAAAAAAATAATGATCAAAATTGAAATCAAAATAAGTTTTATTTTTTTATTGAAGGGGTGAGATTGAAAATAAAAATTAATTAAACAAAAGGATGAGGGAATGTGATGGAAAAGAAGAGGGGAAAGGGGCTCAGAACAAAAATTAAAAATCAAAATAACAAGGACTGAAATTAAAATATCAATAATAAAAAGAGTTAAATTGTAATTTTTTAGGAATGCGAGAGAAAAAAGTGGAGGAAAAAGATCTATTGACAACAAAGTGGACTACCTTCACACCACTAAGAAAAAAACATGACGATCCTTTTTAAAACACTACAGAAGAATATTTTTGAATATCAGAAGGCACTGCAGGCATCACCTAAAGAGCAGGGACACCTCCCACATGTTGGAGAGTGTGTCACATGTGCCATAACCTTTTTTTTTTTTTCATGTTTAGTAAAATATTAAATTGCCCTCTTGCTGGTATTATAATAATGAAAATATCTATGTAAAAATATGAAAAAACACATTGAGGATAATTTTAGTTTTTTAGCTTCCAAACAATTTGATTGTTTCCTTATGTATTTTTTATTTATTTTGTATGTCAAATAAATTGGTCAAATTAAAATTGGTCAAATTAAAATCATAGGAAAAAATTATATAAGTTGTATTTGCATGTGAGCTAAGAGCTAAATCATAGGAAAAAATTGGTCAAATTAAAATCCCTAATTAATTATATATTTACATGTGAGTTAAGAAATATAAGTTGTATTTGCTATTCATGTATAAATTAATTCAAAAATATTATATATAATAAAATAAAAATATATATTGAGAGAGAGAGAGTGTTAAAGTTAAGTACAATTAGTCTCATGTCATTTGATATACGTAACAAAATGCTTTGTAAAGATGATGAAGTAAAATGAAGTTGATGAATATGTGGACCGAGTCTACGATCCCCATGCTTGTAATGCATGTAAAGGCATTAAATTCTCTTACCGCGGTGAACACGGTGGTTTGACAGTTAAATCTTATATAATAGGCACGTGTATTTGGTGGTTTGACAGTTAAAATCTTATATAATACGCACGTGTATTTGGAAGCGTTTATCCATCTCGTATTTTTTGTTTTTAAAATATTTTTTATTTATAAATATATTAATATAATATTTATTTATTTTAAAAAATTATTTTTGATATCATTATATTAAAATATTAAAATAATTTAAAAATATATATAAAAAATTAATATTATATATATATTTTAAAGTTTTTTAAAAATATTTTTAAAACGCAAAACAAAATGCACTAAAAATAATATTTCTTTGAATTTTAAGTTTTTTTATTTAAAATTATTTTTTTATTTTTTAAATTGTTTTGATGGGTTAGGATTAAAAATTATTTTTTTAAATAAAAAATTATTATTTTAATATATTTATAAATAAAAAACATTTCAAAAAATCATCATCACCACTCTTAAATATCACATAATAAACACGTGTACAGTAGTTTGACAGTTAAATCAATCATGATGGATCAAGAACGTGAGGGTGAGGGTATGTTTTTGACTTGCTAGGCGACAGGTAGCCTTATATGCACCAACACTTGGAGACAAAGTTATGACACCTGGTCCCACATCACCAGACTAAGTCTTGAATGAATCACTTAGTTAATAAAGGTTGATTTGAGTAAATATAAAACATATAGTTTTAATATATTTTTTAAAAGGTTAGAATGATATAATTTTTCTTTTAAAAAAATTGAATTTTGACTAAGTTGACCGGATGAAAGGTAAATAATTTGTCTTTACAGGGACAAAAATGAATAATTGTTTTTCAGGAATCCGTGTAGAACTTTCTAGAGAAAAGAAACTGGATGAAGATCTCAATTCATAAAAAAGTGAAATTCATTGAAAAGATATCTTTCCGAAGGAGAAAAAAAAACACACGGTAAAAATATTTAGTTTGCAAGGACTGAATTGAAATCTTCTAGAAAAAAGGGGCCAAAAGAATAAATTATTAGTAAGCACTAGGAAGACCAGCCAATAAACAGCGAGACAAATAGCCAGCCAGCAACACCAACCAAAATCAAAGAGCCGACAAATCCTCACAAATCCAATTAAAAAATAATTAAAATTCTCTAGCCAGATAATCATCGACACCACTCCCCAGAAAAATAATAAAAAAAACACATACAGAGAAGAAAAACAATGGCGACGAGCACTGATAAACACCGATTCTTAACTTTGAAAGTCAACTGAACCAGCAAAGAAGAGAACGAAAACGAGGGGGAAAATCAGCCAAACTGAGTCAAAAGGCAGAAGAACTCTTATCGCGCCCAACAACCTCAAGCAAAAATCTCCAAATTTTTCCACTCGTCGGAAACAAAATCGCTCAAACCAGTCAAGTGGGAAATCTAAAGGTTACCATTCACACGCAAGGGAGCCGTAAAGAAAGAGAAAGAAAGAGAGCAAAACTGCCACTACAGCTAATCATGCCGACGACTATTCCAAAATATAGATGTTTCTATCCATATGTGAGGGAGCCGCAGCAATTATTTGTTTAGTCTATCTCTCTGCTTTCGTGTGGACTGGCTTAATTTTTAAGTGTTTCTGTTTGTGTCGTACAGAATCTAGGAAGTATTTCTTGAGGAGCCCCACAAACACACCGCAACTTCTTTACTTAAAAATATATAAAAATGAAAACGTTTTTCCGATCGAAAAGTTAGGCGCTTGTGCTTTTTAAGATATAATAGTGCGGATATACAGTCAAGCAATGGGTATTTATAGACCCCTCAATTTGCCAACTTTCCCTACCATACAAGATCCACAATCCCTCCAACTCTTTGCTTCTGCTAAACTCCTACATTTTTGTCTGAATTAGGTAATGATATAATGTTATGAATCCTATCTACTTGTAATCTCTCTTTGAGCATTATTAATTGTCTTTTAATCGTTCTTTTTTTTAATTAGTTGAGTTATGGACGGCTACAACCAATACCCGCCTGCCCGAGACTTCGCCACCGGAGGCCAATCCTTGGCTGTTAAAGGAGGAGTTGCTGGGGGCCTCCTCTTTCTGCTTCTTGCTTTCATAATTTATGTGTTCCTCAAGAGCCGTAATTGCTCCATGAATTGCGATATGAAAGTTGGTGATGCTTCCAGCAGGCCGGTGGAAGAAGCCTGAAATGCAGAGACAGTTGTGTGTGTGTGTGTGTTACTTTCAAGGATGCAACTTATGAAGTTGTGCTTCTTTAATTGTCTGTCGTGATCTTTTTTTTTTCTAGCAGCATGGCTGCATAGACAGTTGGTAGTTGGTACTTGACAGTTTGCTGTAGATTCTTCAAACTTGTATTTTATGGTTGCAATAAAATATTTATATTTCTCTTAATAGATTGATTTTATTTTATTTATTTATATTTGAAACTCTCTCTTGAATTCATGGTTAGCTAATCAACTCATATCTATTCTAAATTAACATTGTTTAAATTGAAAAAAAAAACTCAAATAATATTATTTTAAATAAAATTCTTATAGTTAATTTAGCAAAGATTCACCTCCTTAACCCGAATTATAAATTGATTTATTAAATCATTCAAGTATGATTTGTTTAGCTTTTAATATATATATATATATATATATATATATATATATATATATATATATATAAAGAAAGCCGACTTAAATTATCATCTGAATAAATAGATAATTGAAATGTCCCATGTCTTCACATTCTTTCTCTTCCTTACAATTCTAAATTGCTTGAGCGTAAAAATCCACAATATTGTCATCAATAAAAAAAAGTAGCCACTAATTTCGAAGACTAAGATAAACGGAACTTAAGAATTAGTTTCTTTCTTTTATGATTACAACCCAAAAGTTTGTTTGACAATATACTTCGATATTGGGAATCTGGGATGGTGGCTTGTTTGGTATTATAATAATTGTTATTTTTTAAAATAATTTTTATTTAAAAATATATTAAAATAATATATATATTTTTATTTTTTTTAAAAAAATTTGACATAAAAAACAATCTAAAAATATCAAAAAAAATAATTTGAAGAAAAAAAAATGTCTCTTAAAATCAAGAAAAAATCATTGATCAATTGTGCTTAAAACATGTAAGTACAAGAAAAAGGATAAACTTTGTAGAGAATGTTGATAGAGCCATAAAATTGATAATAGTCTTGAGATTTGTTGGCGTTGAATGAAAACAAACAGAATGAAATCTAGGTTTTTGAAATCACATAAAAACTAAAAATAAAAATAAAAACTAGTTAAAGGATTTTTCTAGCTATTTGAACCTGGCCTAAACAACTAAATGCGGCTTGCGGCTAGACTCATGCATAGTCAATTTTGTCATGTTATATCTCATATAGTTAAAGTAATCCTAGAGAAATGTGCAAAACATTAGAACCGAACTAGAGTCGATGATGCATGATAACAATGCAACTAGTTAAGTTGCTTGCCTGTTGTCACGGGTTACTTTTAGGAACATATATTATTTTTAATTATAAAATAATTAAAAGAAAAAAATGCTTTTCAAGCATGTAATCAAGCATAGCATATAAGATTTTTTATCCCAACTTTTTTTTTTTGTAAATATAAAGTATATATATTAATAGGCTTCAAATCTCACATTAAAAAAATAAAATATTCTTCTAGTATTTATATAGTGAACTTTAATATGAGTCAGTAACCAACTGAAAATGATGAAAAGAGGGGGGGTCTTTGGCTAGGAAAAAAACACATTTGAAAAAAAATTGGGTCTCTATCAGGTTTTTCTGGGTCATCCGAGTTTTGAGTTAACCTGATGGGTAGAACGGTTTTCTCCCGACCAATTGCAAACCTTATTTTTGAATGAAACAGACTCGGCCAAGGCCACGGATCCCGGGTTGACTTGTCGAACCGGGTCGAGTCTAATAACTATACAATTAAGAACCGATAACATTAAAATGTATATGATTTAGCTTTCAAGCAACAAATAAGTAATATGCAAAAACTTGCTTAGATTGTCTAGAATTTCATGTAAGAATGAAATTGTAAAATGTAAAGAGACATCAATCTAACATAGGTATTGTTTGAGCAACAAAAAAAAAAAAAAAAAAAAAGCCCAACTTTTGAGTGAGAAGTGAAGTTCCAAAAACTGTTAGCAAGTAAAGAGTAAATCAAATATCTAAAGCCTTTAAATTTTCTTGAGCAAGCATTAATCAAATAGTTTTTTTTTACCAGATTCTGCATTTATATATATAACAAAAAAAATTCCTAGATGTAAATCGAAAAACTTATGCACACTTCTAATTAAACAAATCAATAATCATTGTATAAAGTAATGAAAAAAAAATTCCTCAAAAATAATCAAAAATAAAATTGAGAAAATCAAGCGAAAAATAAAGATCAAAATATCTCACATCATAACACGGACAATTTACCTAGTCATGTTTAATAAATTCCTCTATCAAAATAAATTTGTAATAAAAAAACATATAAAATTTATAATAGAAACTGACACACACACAAAATCTATGAACAACAATTATATATAAAAACAATACAAGGCTACACGTAACATATAAAATTTATTGATCAATAATAATAATAATAATAAACAATGCAAGACTACACATATAAAAAATCTTATAAAAAATCAATATAAAAAAATATAATCTATATAAAATCAAGAAAAAACCACAGATAAATCATACCCATATCTCTAAAAACTAAACACACTCAATATCATTTTAAAATAATCACAATCTAATTAAAACACAAACCAAAAATTTATTTGAGAAAATATACACAAATAATGCATTATATTTTAAAAAACAGAAAAACAAAAAAGAGAACCAGGCCAGGCCGTGAGCTTGGTAAGCTAGGCCCAGTGCCTAGCCCAATGATGCAGTGAACACTTGACCCAAGCATGAGCCTTTCTTTTAAAGTTTAATGGGGTGAACGACGCATCATCCGTCTTAAATATTGCAAAAAAAAGTCGCGTCGCCTGGCCCAACCCAGAATCCGACTACAATGGTGGCTGAAAAAATCGGGTTCGTTGTTTTTTACCCAAAAATTTTATTTTCAACCCATTTTGACCTAAAACGCATAGAAAACATCCTAGAGACCTTGTTAAACCAATATATGGCCACCAAAAAAGCCAAAAAATCGCCCAAAACCCCGAAATCCACCCGGAATAAAAATTCTTCCCAAGCTCAGATGTGTTGTTTTAGGTGTTTTCAAGGTAAAAAAAACACACCTAAACGTAAGCTCCCTCATTATATGGAACCTTTTGACATAAAAATCAACTATTTTTATGGTCAAAATCTCTCTTTAGGCTGGAATTTGACGACTTTTTCTCTTTCCTCCCAACAAAAAAGAACTGAAAAAAGAGAAAAATGAAGTTAGATACCAAAATGCATTGTCTTGAAATTCAAAGGACCAGTCACGTTATACCTACAAATTATAGGGAATTAAAATGAATATTTCAACGAAACTTTTAAGCCGCCCCTCATGTTACCTGTAATTTTCACTCCAGTCCTTTATCTTTCAATTCAATCCTCCCCCTAAAACAATATGCAATTGGGGGTTAATTTGGGCTCTAAAGAGCCAAATCACATAAAATAAAAATTCAAGGATCAAAGTGAATTTTTTTAAAAAACACATTACTCTAATTCACAGTTAATTGTGAAAGAATGCACAATAATTTTAAAGGATGATGTCTTTTTGCTATATATATGTGCAAGATTCTTCCAATAATATTTTGTGAGTCCGCACGAGCTTGATATCACAATTTGAAATCTCAATCCATACTCAATTTTTTTTATTCAACAAACCGATTGCTCATTTCAATACAAAGTACCTTAAAAAAAAAAGTTCAACTAAACTATCCATATTATCATAGTTTTGAAACCTGACCCGGTGGTCGATCCGGTCTAATGACCGGGTCACGGGTCAGATGAGTTGACCAAGGCCAATCCAAAAAAAATGCTTACTCTTTAAAGAATGTAGAAATATGCAAAGCCTCAACAATGCTGACCTTGGTGTTGATACTTCAAATTCCTTTTAAATTTTGGTAATCGTGCATTTGTTGAAACTGTTCATTTTGGTTTTCTCTTTGTGATTCTGCTATTCGTTGTTGAAAGCTAAAAAAGTAGAACTCATTCGAGAGGGCTCGTGACTCATACTTAAAAAAGAAGAAGAGGAAGACAGACGGAGAGTACTATAGAAAATGGAGAGGAATAATCGGGATTTTAAGCAAAAATATGCGTTGGATCTCGTCCAAAGAATAGACTCACCGGGAACACATTCACTACTTGGCATTGACATCTTAATGCGTTGCAATCTGGACTTCTGTGATCTCTATGTCGAGGGTGCATTTTAAGCTCAAGCCCCATTATATAGAGTGCAGTTTCGCACCTTAGTGCGTCTCTTTTCGTTCTCTTTCTTGTCCGTGAAGGTGGATCAAAGAAAGGTAACTTGCTTCTCTCCTGGAGATCTGCTTTTCCGTCTAATGACAGAGCCCCCCGACTGGGAGGCATTTATTCATCTTCATCGTTTTGGCTTTTTAAAAGGCCAAAATGATATAGTTTAATGTCTCTGTATAAAAAAAAAAAGAGGTCGGGTCTCAGCCGGGTTTACCCGGGTCACCCAGGTTCAGGGTCAACCCGCCGGGTCAATCAGGTTTTGCCGGGCCAACTCCCAGACGGGTTTTTACTTAGACCTGGACCGGTCCCAGGCCCGGGGCGGCCAGGTCCCGGGTCGACTCGCCGGGCCGGTCCGGGTTTCAAAACTATTATCATTACTCATGAAAGAGAGGGATAATACTAAAGCTTATTTGAAAAAAGTTTAACGAATGGATGCTGAATATAATATTGAATATAGGAGACTTGTTTATCTTTGGGAATATGACTTTATGCACTTACTAACAAAACTCTTTTTTAATGTAAAAGAAGCCATAGAGAATCATATTAGAGTTCTATACATACCTTCTCAACTGCTGCTTTAATTTAATTTTTTGGGTACAGAAACTTTGTTACTCGCAAAGTTCTTAGATCTGATTATTGTATTTTCTTATTAATAAAACATTAAGAAACTTTAAAGATAAGAAAAGGGAAAAAATCAGCTGAACCAGATGATCATCACTCTCACTCCACAGAAAAATAATATAAGAACACACGCAGAGAACAAAACAAAATTTATGAGTACTGGTGCCGATTCTTAACGTTGAATGCCAGCTGAACCAGCAAAGAAAAGAGCGAAAACGAGGCAAAGTCAGCCAGACTGGAATCAAAAGGCATAGCCTCCAATCGCAACCCAACAACCCCACCGAAAACCTCCAGTTGTTCCCTTCATCCGCAACAACCAGTCAAGACTCAAGTGGGAAATCAAGACCATTTCCCAAAGAAAAAAACGAAAGAGAGCAAAGCTGCCACTGCAGCAAAACATGCCCATCAAATATTCCAAATTCTAGATGTTTCCAGCCGCAGCAATCCTTTGGGGCCAAGGCTCTTTCGTGTGGAGTGGCTTGGCTCTTAAGTATTTTTTGGGACTTCATTACTTCAAAATATAAAAATAGAAATTTTGAGTTTTTTTATGAGTTGATAATATCGAAGTTAAACTAATTACCATTAATATTTAATTAAAAATCAAGGTAGTTTTTGAACAAAACTTTTTAAATAATTATCAACTTTTTTTCTTTTTTAATTTTGTTTCTAAAAAGGAAATATAAAAAATTAAAAAATCTTTGGGCATCACACATTGATCCAGATAAATTTTATAACCTTCAGTCGGTGAGTAACTAAAGTAATCTTATTATTTATATCTTAGAGTCCACTTAATAAAAATTAAAAAAAATCTTAGGGGAGGTGTATTTTTATTATTTTTAGTGAATTATATATTTTATTTGTATTTATTTTTTAAAAGTGAAATTCATAAAAATAATTAATAGAACACCAATTCCATATTTACAGTTGAATAGCCTCTAAAATCTTGATGCAGCGGATAAAACAAAAATACTAGACGCCTCTTATTATAATAAACATGTGTATTGGATAATTTGACAGTTAAGAGACTTTAAGTGTTGTAAAGGTTGTTTTAATTTTTAAAAATTTATTTTTAATATTAATATATTAAAATAATTTTAAAAATAATTAAAAATGCTTTCAAAAATTTCTAAAAAGTGCTGAGTCACACTGACAATAGGACCTCAATCTCATATGTAATAAACACGTGTATATGGATGTAGTCAATTATATAATAGACACGTGTATATGAAGATTGGATAAAGTTATGAGTTGTCGTCTTGCATGTACTTTTGTACCAAGAAAGAAAGCGGGCAAGGGAGATTTTTAATGTTTTTGACTCGCTAGACGACGAGTAGCCTTACGTGTCACTAATACTTAGCGTAATTTATAAGTGTGTGTTTAACATTATAGTATAAAAGCTTAAAAAAATAGATTAAAAAATACTTTTAGTTGCTACTAGTTAAATGAAAATTTATATTTGATTAAAATTAAAATTGCAGTAAAATAAAAAGTAGTTAAAAGATATTTGATTAAATTTGTTGTTGATAATAAAATAATTAAAAAAACATTTTTTTTATAATGTTAAATTACATAAGTATATGATTATTAAGACATAAAAAAATTATAACAAAACAATACCAAGATCCTTGTGGGCCATGGACTTATTTTTTGTAATAATCTAAAAATACAAATAAATACACGATAAGAATATATATAAATTAATACTAGACCAAAACATGCTTTTGGAACAAGCATGGGATATGTTTGAAATCGTTACTTGTTAATGTAGGAAGGGGGGTGATTTTTGTCGAGCCACGACTTTATTAACAGTAATAAGTGGGTTTCTTGGAATGCTCGATAAAGTAATGAGAAATAGTAATTTTTTAACTAGAAGTGTTTGGCTTGGAGGTGTGGTGGTTTTTTATCAAAGATACAATATATTTTAAACACAAATTACATCTATAAAAACATACCTTTTACTAAAAAAAACACAAGCTACCTCCTATTCAAACATCCTCTTTTATTTAACCTTAATTTTTAATGGGATTTATCTCTGAATCACACAACAAATTCTTAACGAAATAGATATAAATTGTGTTTGGGGCAAAACATAACCCTAACTATAATATCAAACGGAACCTAGATACACTGGTCTCATAATCCAATCCAAGCATGGAGGAATGATTAAATTAATAGAATAAATTCAAATTGACATAATTTTAGATTTTTTTTACAAATTAAAATAATTTAATTTTTTTTAAATAAAATAATTTAATTTTTTTTAAAATAAAATAAAATTTAATTTTTTATGGATTAACTTTTTAAATTAAATAAAATTAACCAGGTTAAATTTTATCTAATTTAATTTTAAAATCAATTCAAATCAAGTTAGTTAATCCATTAATTCAATCTAACTTTAATAATTAAAGGATTGAAAATTCTTTTTCTTTATAGAAACAAAAAAATGAAGTTTTTATTCTAGATCAGTGCAGAACTTTTTTGAGAAAACAAACCTGATGTATCGCATTTTTTTAAAGGAAGAGACGAAAATTTAAATCCACATGCAAGTGAAATTCATTGAAAAGATAAGTTTCCAAAAAAAAAAAAAAGGGGGTAAAAATATAAAGTTTACAAGGACTGAATTGAAAACTTCTAGAAAAAGGGCCAAAGAATGAAATATTTGAAAGTACTAGGAAAACCAGCCAATAATAAACAAGACAAATAGTCCGCCAACGCCAGCCAAAATCAAAAGAGCCGACAAATCCAGTTAAAAAACCTATTAAAATAATTAAGAAGTGTAGTTAAATTCATCATACTATAAATTTACTTATTAAAGATCATTAATTTAAGTATTAGAAACTTCAGAGTAATTGTAGGTTTACATACTTATTAACTTTAGAATTCATAAAATCAATTAAGATATATATAAATTATCTGGATATTATAAACCAAAAAAACCTATTAAAATTCCCATAACAGGCACTATCACTCCCCAGAAAAATAAAATAAAAAACACGTGCAGAGAACAAAACAATGATTATAAGCACTGATATACGATAAATTGGGTGATCAAAACCAAAATATAATAAAATGCTATACGATAATGTCACAATTTAGAACTACAGTATTTGATATATATATATATATATATATATATATATATATATATATATATATATATATATATATATATATATATCATGTTTTAGAAGTATAATAATTAATGTGGTTGTTTATAATTGTAATATGTATCAAATCCAACATTAATGAAATATTATATTTTTAAACCATGATATTTAATTTATTATCGTGATTTAGAATCGTGAGTTTTACAAATAGACTGTTTTGAAAAATGATCGGATATTTGATTAAAACAATTAGACAACAACCGAAACGGTCAGATAATTTTAGTTATGTAAAGTTTTGGATTATTTTTGTATTTTAAATCTGAAAAGGTTTCTAAAGTCATAGTTTTTATTAATTTGAAACTTTATTTATCTTATAATTTTAGAGATTCAAAACTTTAGTAATTTTATCAATAGAATTTCCTTTATATAGGCCATTGAGATGTTCCAATCCCTCAACTGATCACCTTTGGGCTCTCTTGACACAAGTCCATTCTCGGTCTGTCCTAGGAGAATTATATCGGGCTCCTTTGAGTGAGAGGGCCCATAAGAACTGGCCCCATCAGTATCAAATTCTTCTTAATTTATTGTAATTTAATAAAAAAAAAATAAAAGAGCATTTCGGATGCAAAAATGAATATTTTTTTAGAGAAAAAATAATGCAAATGTATTGTAATTTTTGTTTTTGTTTTTATCGTGGATGTATATTATTTTTACCAGGGAGGAAAGTTTACATTCTTCTTGAAGAACTAGATATTCATTTTTTAGTTTAACATGGGTGTTCGGGCCAGCTTGCGCGTACCTCGACTAATTTCACGGGCCCTGAAGTTAACGACCATGTAAGTCTCTAGTGACCATCATATAAGCAACCACAGGAGAATGAAACCTCGTAATCCCAAATTCTTACCATTATACCACTACTTAGATGGTTAGAAAAACAAATTCTTGTTGCAGTGGAAAGTTCCAATAAATTTTACTGAAAGTGTTCAAATTAAATGCAACAGTATAATCCTTTGTCCCTTGCCAGCAGGAGTCAAGGAAGGTTATTCTTGGAATTCATTTTAATAACCCGAGAAATGTATTAAAAAAACATGCTTTTTCAAAGTAATTTTTATTTTAAAATATATTAAAATAATATTATTATTTTTTTAAAAAATTATTTTTAATATTAATATATTAAAATGATATGAAAATATAAAAAATATATTAATTTTTTTTAAAAAATTTAAAACCTTTTTAAAAACAATTTCAAAATATAATGCTAAACACTGAGCTGGAACAAGGAATCAAGACATGTAAATAATAATAATAATAAAAAAGTAGGATTCCCTATCAACGGGGCCTTTCAATAAAAAGTCATGATAGCAATGCGGTGCTTTCCCTTTCAATGGGGGCCTTCCTCTTTTCTCTATCTCTGTCATTGGAAAATTTGCTATCTTTCTGAATTTCTACCTCCTTTTCAACCCTTAGTCTTGGATTTATTTAAATTAATTCTTGATTTTTTTTTTAATTTCATCCTAATTTCAATCCATTACGTCTTTAGAGTTTGACTTTTTTTCAACAAAGTTCTTTCCTGCGGAATTTTTTTATTTAACCTCTAATTAACTTTAAATTTTAATTTTTTTTATAATTTTACTTTTATTTTTAAGCGATTAATTTTGTAAAAATTAAATTTGATCTTTTAAAATTTTAATTTTTTCAATTAAATTTAAATTGATTCCCAAACTTAATTGTTTACCAATTAAGTCTCTAATAAAGTTAATTTGACTAATTTAAAGTATAATTAAATCCTTATACATAATTAAATCATGATTAATTTTTTAATTTGGCTCATGATTAAATCGAATTAGCTTTTTAAAAATCTAATTATGTTTCTGAGCTTAATTTTTATACAAATTTATTCAATAATCATTTTATTTAACTTTAAATTTGTACTATCTCTTTATTTTTTTATACAATAAGATACAATTAGACTTCTAATTCAGCTTGATCTTACTTTATACTTGCTTTTGCCAAAAAACCAGTTTTATTATTATTATTATTATATTTTAGAAAGATAAATAAATAAATTTAGAGAGTAATCCAGAAATAAATTATGACAGACTATATAACATATACACTAATATAAGTTGTTTTTTTAACATCAATATATTAAAATTATTAAAAATACCTTAAAAGATAAATATAATATTTTTTTTAAAAAACTTACACATCAACAAATATTCCCTTGTCATCGAACTGAAGTCCAGTTTCATCGAACTGAAGTTTTGCTGTTATTTCATGGGAGACTGTCTCCCCCTTAAAAAAAAATAATAATAAAATATTCGCACATAAGCTTGCAATTTTACAGGTTATTGCCGAGTCTAACCCAAGGCTTATATATATAGATAGACGTTATGACCTCTCTTCTGTGCCAATATCTATCAACACCCTCTCTGGTCTATATATACTCTTTGCTTCTGCTAACCGGTCTGCTTTTGCCTCAATTAGGTAGTGCATCCTATCGATTTCTGATCTCACTTTGAACATTACTAATTGTCTTTTAATCGTTTCCTTTTTTTTTCTTTCTTAACTAGTTGAGTTATGGACGGCTACAAGCCTACAACAATCACCCGCCTGCCCAGGACTCCACCAATTAATATCGGAGGCCAATCTTTGGCTCTTAAAGGAGGAGCTGCTGGGAGCCTCCTCTTTCTACTTGCTTTCATAATCTACGTGTTCCTCAAGAGGTGCTACTCATGCACCATAATCTTCAAGGTGAGAGCTGATCGATGATGCTTCCAGCAGGCCAGTGGAAGAAGCCTGAAACAAGGAGGTAGGATGTAATCATAACAATCTGGCTTATATATATATATATCAAAGGACTTCAAGCTGGATGAAGTGATGTTTGATGTTTCTGTTAAGAATGACTTGTTTAGCAGCTTAGCCATGCGAAAATGGGAATTGGCAGTTTGAAGAAGCTAGTACCTTGATGTTTTTCTTCTTCTTCTTCTTTTTTAGGGTTAAACTGAAAAATTTAATCGCATTTCTCGTAATAGAATGTTTAGATCCTATTGTCTTTATTTATTTATTTATATTTGGAACTCTCTCTCTCTCTCTCTCTCTCTCTCTCTCTCTCTCTCGTTTCATTAATTTTTATTTAAGGCATGTCTCTTCTGTTTCATACAAATGATTGAATTGGTTATGTTCTAATTAAAACTTTTATTTATTTTGACGTGTATATACTGCAGGAGGAGTGGTCTTCATCAAGGACGCAACTTGTGTGAAGTAAATCTTATGTTTCTTTGTTTTCCGACATGAATAAATTGGATAGCAGCAGCAAGCCTACCTTAGCTGTCAAGACTTGACAGTTTGCTGCGGTATCTTCAAATATGTTTTCTGTATGGTTGATCTGGTTTCTTTTAATAGAATTAATGATGTGATCCTTTTATCTTTATTTGATCTATTCTTAGAATAACAAAATATGCTTACCCTAATTAACTTCTAATAATCATGAAGATTAATAGCTTATGTGTACGCATGGTTTATATTTCAAAACGTCGTGTACCGTACTTTGTTCAAGGGAGGAATGTTTTCTATTTGAGAAAAAATGATAATCCAGGATTGAAGACAAACGGGCGGCCAAGAAATTCTTTTTATTAATAATTGGCAAAAATGAATATTTTTTTAGGGATAAGATAAGACTTTTTTTTTTTTTTTAAAAAAGGAATGCAAATGTATGGTATTTTTTTTATTTTTACCAGGGAGGAAAGTTTCCATTCATTTCGAAAAAATACATATATATTTTCTAAAAGAAAAAAAAACAGAATGTTATATTTATTTTAATTTGTTGTATAGAGTGGAAAGTTGCAATAAATTTTACAGAAAGTGTTCAATTTAGCCGGAACAGTATAATCCGTTGTCCCTTGCCAGCAGGAGTCAAGGTTATTCTTGGATAGAACTAGAGAAATATATTGAAAAAACACTAAATAGAAGCTGGAATAAGGAGATTCAAATCTCCAGAGACATGTAAATAAATAAATAAAAAGTAGGGTTCCACACAGTAACAGTGATGCACATGATACGCATGACGCAATGTGGTGCTTTCCCTTTCAATGGGGCCTTCCTCTTTTCTCTCTCTAATCTACCATTCTGGGGACATTGACTCGCAAAATCTACCAGGTAAACTCTAAGCTCAACCTCAAATAGGATCCTTCGTTGAAACATATAAAAAATAAAATTTTATAATCAAAACATTAATTTTTAAAACTTTAAAAATTAAAATATAATTATAAGCGCATCTCATAAATAATATTAATAAATAAGGGAATAATATTTCATGAGTATATAAACTTTTCATGCATTGTTTTAAATTCTAAATCATTTAGTTTACAATGGTATTGCTAATGTTGACTGAAGTTTTGACCATCGATTAGTTTTCTCAAGGTTTTTGATGCGGCCCCACGTCTGTGTCCACTTGATTCGGTGTTAAGGAATGAAACCTCTGCCTCAAGTCGGCATCTCATCAAATATTTTTCAAATTTTAGTTAAATATTTCCCATTTAAGAAATTAAAACCAATGTTAAGGTTGAAGAATTTTCCCAGGATCAGGTGCGCGCGCGTGGAATCAAGACGCAATGCATTTGACAACTGGACTAATAATAATAAGAAGTATTGTTTGGAGTATCGTTCCCTTAATTTTCTGTTCTCCCAAATAATGAAAAATTTAATCGTACGTATTTCTCGTAATAGAATGTTTAGATCCTATTGTCTTTATTTATATTTGGAACTCTCTCTCTCTCTCTCTCGTTTCATTAATTTTTATTTAAGGTATGTTCCTGTTGTCTCTTCTGTCTCATACAAATGATTGAATTGGTTATGTTCTAATTATTAAAACTTTTATTTATTTTGACGTGTATATACTGCAGGAGGAGTGGTCTTCATCAAGGACGCAACTTGTGTGAAGTAATACTTATGTTTCTTTATTTTCTGATATGATCAATAAATTTGATAGCAGCAGCAAGCCTACCTTAGCAGTCAAGATTTGACAGTCTGCTGCGGTATCTTCAAATTTGTTTTCGGTATGGTTGATCTGGTTTCTTTTCATAGAATTAATGATGTGATCCTTTTGTCTTTATTTTTTTTATATTTGAAAATTAAGAACATGGAGTGAAAAAATAAATTGGTTGCGTTTATTCTTAAAACTTATTATTTAAGACAAAAGGATTTTTTTTTGAAAAAATAGACGCAATGCATTTGACTGGACTAATAATAATAATAATAATAATAAGCATTGTTTGGAGTATCGTTCCCTTCATTTTCTGTTCTCCTCCCAAACAATGAAAAAATTATTACATTCTTATACTTTTCTTTCCTTCCAAAATTCTCAATGCCTTCCTTTTGCTTTAGAAGATTAATTACTACCCATAGAAAAGGTTTGAAACTTTCCTCTCTTTTTTTGTAAAGACTTTTATATATGTGTATTAGAATGATTAAATCTTGGAATTCAATATATATAAAAAAAGCATTCATACAATACTAAATTATTATTAATCATAGTCTTAAAAACTCGATTTTGATTAATAAATAAATATACACGACTTTATTTGAATTCTAAGAAAGACGGTAAAAAAATTAAATTCTTACATAATAAAGTAACGGCTAGGAAAAGCACGTTCTCCTTTGCGGACATCCAACGTGGGAGGTTTATAAACTATTTTCTTATTTTTTGTTTTTATATATATATATATATATATATATATATATATATATATATATATATATATATATCATTTTCTCTACACTTCTGTTTCTACTATATTTGTTCTTCTATCACCTAAAACTTAGTACGTAGTTTAACCTGAATCAAATTGTTCTATAGAAACTCAAATTAAGATTTCTCTCTAAAATTATAGGAACAAATTAAAGTCTTCAATAAAAAAAAGCCATTAAAGACGGAAGCAGCGTGGCGCCTCGATCCCGTATGCACGATATAAAACTAAAGGATTGGATTTGATTGTCATTTTGGTTGTGACAGAGAGAATCTTTACCTGCAGAACTTTAAGATTTTGCTGTTAGTATGTAGTGAGGGATGTTGAAGAAATTTCTGCACTGCACATGGTTAATTAATGAAGTTAGATTTCCAGGAGCAAAAAAAATAGAAAATGAAAGATATCATTTTTTTTTTGGAAAAGATTAATATGTATAAGAAAAGAAAATAATATACACAAGAGAACAAGACAACCAAAATAGTCAAAAAGGAATAAACAGACAGATTTGATGTAAACATGATCATTGGATGCATACATGATCATGTTGCCTGGGATAAGCGTCGACAATCCATATCCAAGCAGCAAGGGAAATTAACAAAAAAAACACTAGTTCTTTCGACGGTGGCATTTAATACACACACACACTAACGCATGATTACTCATGCGTGTGTGTGTGTTCGCATTTGTATTATTATAGTGTAAAAATAAAATTCTATTTTAATGATGTAAAAATATTATTATCTAAAATCCAACAAAATTCGAATATAAAAAAAAATTTATCAACAGAATCAATGACCTAGAAAGTAGAATTAATTTAATTTGGTAATGCAATTAGGAACCCGAAGGACTGATTTGAAACCCATCCCATTAGCAGCACCATTACATATATTTATTAACAAAATTTAAAATTAAAAGAAACTAAAAGTGTGGGTCACTTATCTTGATGAAAAAAAAATTAATTGGAGGCTTTTCTTCAGCCTTTACGTGTCGCCATCCTTATTCTAATAACTCATGTGTCAGACATAGAGACAGAGAGAGAGATATGGAAAAGGTAATTACATTGAAAAAATTGTTTTGTATCGTTTGTTTTCGGAAAGTGATTTCTGAAAAATTATTTTTTAAATTTTTTTATGTTTATTTATTATTAGAAAAGTTGATTAACAGAAAATATTTTTGGGTCAATTAAAAACACTTTCCAGTAAAAAAAAATTGACTTGGTTTCCAAGAAAGTGTTTTCCTTTTATTTTGAGCGGAAAACACTTTCTGGAAGTTGTGAAAAATTTAGAAATGTCATATTATTTGCTGATTATATCAAATTTGGTTCCCAAACTTTTGATTGCTATTGAATATTTATTTTTCAATTTCATTCCTTAGAAATTAATTTTTATATTAACTTTGGTCTTCATTTCCAGCAAACAAATGAGGCCGTTTTCTTCTTTTTTCCGCCTCCACATAGATAGTATAAAATAAAGAACTTTAAAGTTAAAAAATAGTTAAAAAATAATTTATTATTAGAAGGGGTTGGAATCGGTCGAGTTTATAAAAAAATAGAGGTAGTTAAAAATCCAGTTGACTTGACAGGTTGATCCAGTAAGACCCGATAAAAAATCTAGTTGAAATCTGTTGATTTTTTTATTTTTTTTATTAAAATAATATTATTTTAATTTATAAAAAAATAAAATTCACCTAAATAACCTAGTTAAAATCTGATAATCTGACCAAACCCTGTGATTCGAGTTGATCACTAGACAGGGTTCAAAAGCACTAAGAAGGAGCTGTCTAATTGAAAGAGGAGGACTCAAATAGCTAAGGTTTTGTTGTTTAAATGAAGAACGTGGAAGTTTTTGTCTGGTAATGATTGTTTTTCATAAAAAAAACATTTGGGTTCCAACGCAGAGACAAATATGCTCACATGCAACGAAAAAGTCATGACAGCAAGCCGTCGTTACCGCCGGCCGCTACCCCACCCCCCGGCACCCCCCCCCACCCCCCCCCCCCCCCCCCCCCCCCCCCCCCCCCCCCCCCCCCCCCCCCCCCCCCGCTATCTTTCTGAATTTCTACGTCTTTTCCATCCTAAGTATTGGATTTACGAAAATTAATTCTTGAATTTTTAATTTTTTTTAATTTTATTCTTCATCTCAATCAATTAAGTTAACTAATTAAGTCTTTAAGTCTCTAAAGTTTGGTTTTTTTTTAACAAAGTTTTTGCTGAATGTTTTTTATATAACCTCTAATCCACTCTAAACTTTGATTTTTTTATAATTTTACATTTAATTTCAACTAATTAACTTTATAAAAACTAAATTTTATTTTCTAAAATTTTAATTTTTTAAATTAAACTTAAATTAGGCTCCCAAACTTAATTGTTTACCAATTAAGTCTCTAATAAAGTTAATTTGACTCATGCAAAGTATATTAAATCCTTTAATTTGATCTAAATTAACTTTTAAGAACAATTATTTTTTAATTTGGTCCATAATTAAATCAAATTGACCTTTTAAAAATCTAATTATGTTCCCGAGTTTAATTTTTATGCAGATTCATATAATAATCATTTTATTTAACCTTGAATTTATACTGCCCCTAATTAGACTTCTAATTCAGCTTGATCTTTCTCTATATTTAAAATCTTCTTAACTTGCTTTTGCCAAAAAAACCAATCTTGTTATTATTATTGTATTTTAGAAAGAAAAATAGATAAATTTAAAAAATAATCCATAAATAAGTTATAACAAGCTACATAACATATACACCAATACAAGCTGTTTTTTTAATTAACATCAATGTATTAAATTATTAAAAATACTTTAAAAGATAAATTTAATATTTTTTTAAAAGTCCTTTTTTTAAAAAACTTCCACAGCAACAAACTCTCATGTCATCAAACTGAAGTCCAGTTTCATTTGGACGGAAGTTTCGTTGTCATTTCATGGGAGACTGGCTCCCCCTCTTAAAAAAAATAAAATAAAATATTCGCACATAAGCTTGCAATTTTACAGGTTATTGCCGAGTCTAACCCAAGGCTTATATATATAGATAGACGTTATGACCTCTCTGGTCTATATATACTCTGTGCTTCTGCTAACCGGTCTGCTTTTGCCTCAATTAGCTGGTAATGCATCCTATCGATTTCTGATCTCACTTTGAACATTACTAACTGTCTTTTAATCGTTTCCTTTTTTTTTTCTTTCTTAACTAGTTGAGTTATGGACGGCTACAACAATCACCCGCCTGCCCAGGACTCCACCAATATCGGAGGCCAATCTTTAGCTCTTAAAGGAGGAGCTGCTGGGAGCCTCCTCTTTCTACTTGCTTTCATAATCTACGTGTTCCTCAAGAGGTGCGACTCATGCACCATCATCTTCAAGGTGAGAGCTGATGATGCTTCCAGCAGGCCAGTGGAAGAAGCCTGAAACAAGGAGGTAGGATGTAATCATAGCAAGCTGGTTTATACATATATATATCAAAGGACTTCAAGGATGAAGTAATGTTTGATGTTTCTGTTAAGAATGACTTGCTTAGCAGCTTAGCCATGCGAAAATGGGAATTGGCAGTTTGAAGTACCTAGCTAGTACCTTGATTTTATTTTTTTATGTACGTTAAACTGAAAAATTTAATCGCATTTCTCGTAATAGAATGTTTAGATCCTATTGTCTTTATTTATTTATTTATATTTGGAACTCTCTCTCTCTCTCTCTCTCTCTCTCTCTCTCGTTTCATTAATTTTTATTTAAGGCATGTCTCTTCTGTTTCATACAAATGATTGAATTGGTTATGTTCTAATTAAAACTTTTATTTATTTTGACGTGTATATACTGCAGGAGGAGTGGTCTTCATCAAGGACGCAACTTGTGTGAAGTAAATCTTATGTTTCTTTGTTTTCCGACATGAATAAATTGGATAGCAGCAGCAAGCCTACCTTAGCTGTCAAGACTTGACAGTTTGCTGCGGTATCTTCAAATATGTTTTCTGTATGGTTGATCTGGTTTCTTTTAATAGAATTAATGATGTGATCCTTTTATCTTTATTTGATCTATTCTTAGAATAACAAAATATGCTTACCCTAATTAACTTCTAATAATCATGAAGATTAATAGCTTATGTGTACGCATGGTTTATATTTCAAAACGTCGTGTACCGTACTTTGTTCAAGGGAGGAATGTTTTCTATTTGAGAAAAAATGATAATCCAGGATTGAAGACAAACGGGCGGCCAAGAAATTCTTTTTATTAATAATTGGCAAAAATGAATATTTTTTTAGGGATAAGATAAGACTTTTTTTTTTTTTTTTAAAAAAGGAATGCAAATGTATGGTATTTTTTTTATTTTTACCAGGGAGGAAAGTTTCCATTCATTTCGAAAAAATACATATATATTTTCTAAAAGAAAAAAAAAACAGAATGTTATATTTATTTTAATTTGTTGTATAGAGTGGAAAGTTGCAATAAATTTTACAGAAAGTGTTCAATTTAGCCGGAACAGTATAATCCGTTGTCCCTTGCCAGCAGGAGTCAAGGTTATTCTTGGATAGAACTAGAGAAATATATTGAAAAAACACTAAATAGAAGCTGGAATAAGGAGATTCAAATCTCCAGAGACATGTAAATAAATAAATAAAAAGTAGGGTTCCACACAGTAACAGTGATGCACATGATACGCATGACGCAATGTGGTGCTTTCCCTTTCAATGGGGCCTTCCTCTTTTCTCTCTCTAATCTACCATTCTGGGGACATTGACTCGCAAAATCTACCAGGTAAACTCTAAGCTCAACCTCAAATAGGATCCTTCGTTGAAACATATAAAAAATAAAATTTTATAATCAAAACATTAATTTTTAAAACTTTAAAAATTAAAATATAATTATAAGCGCATCTCATAAATAATATTAATAAATAAGGGAATAATATTTCATGAGTATATAAACTTTTCATGCATTGTTTTAAATTCTAAATCATTTAGTTTACAATGGTATTGCTAATGTTGACTGAAGTTTTGACCATCGATTAGTTTTCTCAAGGTTTTTGATGCGGCCCCACGTCTGTGTCCACTTGATTCGGTGTTAAGGAATGAAACCTCTGCCTCAAGTCGGCATCTCATCAAATATTTTTCAAATTTTAGTTAAATATTTCCCATTTAAGAAATTAAAACCAATGTTAAGGTTGAAGAATTTTCCCAGGATCAGGTGCGCGCGCGTGGAATCAAGACGCAATGCATTTGACAACTGGACTAATAATAATAAGAAGTATTGTTTGGAGTATCGTTCCCTTAATTTTCTGTTCTCCCAAATAATGAAAAATTTATTACATTCTCTAGGGCAGAGACATGAATTTTTCTTGCCTGAGCTATTAAATAAATATATAATTTTTTTTAAGATAAATTATTAATTAATATACATGAATTTTTAAAATTAAAATTAACAGTAAAGTTTTAATTCAAATGCACTACTCAAAATATTAAAAAATAAATTTAAAAGTATATAAAATTAAAGTGAAAGTAAAAATAAACTCACTATTAAAGTTACATCCTTCGATATTTTATAGAATATAATTAATTTATAATCGAATCTAAATCGATATTGTAAGAACTCCTCAATCAGTATAAAATAACAATCTCATGTTAACTGAAAAACAAAATAATTAAATTTTTTTGCTCTCTCAATTCTTCCTTCCTTCACTTGATTCTTTCTTAGATTAGTATTTTATAAGTTAGACTTTGTAAGTTTACAAGATTATTCTCTCACTTTTTTTTTTTTCCTTGGATTTTTTTTATGTTTTTCCTTTACTTTTCTCTCTTTCTCTCTCGTCTTTTCTTTTCTTTCTTTTTCTATTCTGCTTCTGCCCAATTGGCAAAATATAAAAGGAAGAAAGAACTGATTTGTTTTATTTTTTAATGGCCAATAATGATTTTACCCTCAATAAATCGTTTTGCTTTTATTTGATGTTTTTTTTGTTAGCACTACCAAACTCTGTTCATTTAAAAATTTTAACCATATTTTATTTAATATATTTTAAAATCCCTCGTAAAATTTCAGCTCAATTTGATGGTCGGATTGAAAATTACACCCAATAATATAAAACCGGTCAAATTGTGATTTTTTATCAAATTTCTGAATTTCTCCAAAAATTCTGAAATTTTAACCCAAGCTAAAACATCATATTAGAAGGCTCCATGAAAATTTTCAGAATTTTTTTATATCTCAATTGAAAATTATAAATTTTTTTTATATAAAACTAGTAAAAAAAATATTGATAAAATCTTAACCTGGACTAAATCCCACCTTAGCCCACGCATGCCTCCACCCTTGTACATTCTTGTACATTGCTTTCCTTCCAAAATTCTCAGGGCCTTCCTTTTGCTTTAGAAGATTAGTACTTGTAGAAAAAGTCTGAAACTTCCTTCTTTTTTTCTTTTTTTTTTTTTGTAAAAACTTTTATGTGTATTAGAATTTGATAATTAAATCTTGAAATTCAATAATTAAAAAAAAAGCATTTATACAATACTAAATTATTAATAATCATAGTATTAAAAACTCGATCTTGATTAATATTAAATAAATTTACAAGATATTATTTTAATTTAAAAAAACATTAAAAAAATTAATTTTTAACATCATTGATTAAAGAAACGGCTAAGAAAAGCTAGTTCTCCTTTGCGGACATCTAACGTGGGAGGTTTATAAACTATTTTCTTAATTTTTACAATGAATCTTATTTTTTGTTACACACACACACACACACACACACACACATACATACATATATCATTCTCTATACTTATGTTTCTACTATATTTCTTCTTCTATCACCTAAAACGTAGTAGTTTAACCTGAATCAGACTGTTCTATAAAAACTCAAATTAAGATCTTTGTCTAAAATTACAGGAACAAAAGCAAGGTTGTCAAAAACGTATTTTTGACACAACACAGAAAATACAAAATAAACTCGGATTGTAAAAACGGATCGTAAAATCGTAAGGAATTTTTTCTAGAGAAGCCTATTATCCCAAATTCAAGAAGATGATACAAACAAAACAATGTTATGGAAAGGAATAAACATTACCAGTACTGCTTTCATAATCACACAGACACCATAACACCATCCCACGTAAATTCAAAGAAAATCAATACAAACAAAACAATGTTCTGGAAGGAAACAGACATTACCAGTAATGCTTTCATGGACAGGGATATTAGTGACCAGTTCCTTCACACTCAAACATTTGCACAACAACGTTGTAAAATTCATAATATTCAATCACCAAATAGTTAAAAAACCTGCAAAGAAAAAAAAATCGCATCAAAAGTTTGAACCATCAATAACAAAAGACACGCTGAAATGCAGAGAGAAAAGAGGACACGAAGCAAAGCAAAACCAAGGTTTTTATTTTTTTCTTCGAATACATAAACCTGTTCAAACTGTCCACATAGCAAAACGACAACATTGAGACCTGCCAACATTACAGGTAACCTCCATATGCAAGCTGTGATTGTTCCTGCACAAACACACTAATCAGTTCTACCCCATAGATTGATCCCCGAAGCTTTTTCTTAAGAATGAATCCTTTACTCTTTAAACTTTCAACTGCATCCTTGATATTTTGCTCCATGGGAATAAATTCTAAACTCAAGTCCATCAGCTTCTTGGCTCCATTCTTTGCCCTCAACAACCCAGGTTGGGTATCCTTCGGCAACCTACACCAATAGGCACATTAAGGATCAAGCAGTAATGATTCACACCATCAAACAACCAGAAAGAAGTTTTAAGATCTCAATGAAGCAGGGGTGGCAATGGACAGAAGTTTGATCCACAACGCAACAGCAAGCACAACTTTGTATGAGAATAAAGAGCAAGACTAGTTAAATTTAATGCTCCCAAATTCAAAACCCACAAACCACACTTATCAAGAAAATCCAAATTCACCTCAAATCAGCCTATATACTGATTTTGCGAAAGAAATTATCATAAGAAAAATTGGTCTCATTTCACAAGTTCGATTACCAAACTTTGCTTTTACTGTAATGACACCTAACCTAGCAATAATAATCTACTACAATTTGCTCCAATAAGAGTTCAAACATTCTGACAGCTTAACAAATTATATAGACCGACCTCCAACTATGAGAATATTCAAAAGAAATTGGTAAAAGCTAAACAAACAGCTGAAATATTCTTTTGATTTAGGGTTTCAATCTATAATCAGTGTTGTCTTTAGGGTTTTTGCTTTCCGGCTAGCAAGCTAAAGCTAAGCTTAACATACATGAGGACAAAGTGCTAGTATGCTTACACGGTTTCATCATTATCTTCCAGACTTCCATAAGCAAATGCACTAACAAGAAAAAAAAAGAACAAAAATCGGTTGTTGTTTGAGTTTTGCCTATGCAGAGACAAGACTCGGTGAGTTGTGGAGGCAGAGCAGTAGAGGTGAGTTGTGGAGGGAGAGGCGAGACTGCGAGAGCAGTAGAGCACGCTTGAAGAACCCTTGAGATTTAAGAAAGGGGAAAGGGGAAAGGGGAGAGTGACGGTATGTCGGGGAGGGGAGACAGAGTCTGTTACAAAAGTCTTCAATCAATGACGGAAGCAGACAGCATGGCACCTCCCGAATGCACGAGATAAGACTAAAGGATTGGATTTGATAATCATTTGACAAAGAGACTCTTTATTTGTAAAATTTCTCCTGTACTGCGCATGGTCAATGAAGTTAGATTTGATACAATGTGTGTATGCAACTTGTTTGAAGTTGAGTTTTAATGCATTAACTTTTGTGTACAATTGAATTCTATCCAAACTCACTTTCAACCACAAGCTAATGTAGAAAACTATATTGTTGGTATGGTTGGTCTGTCGTGGCGAGTCTCTGGCGTGTGATCTGGACAGTAGATGGGTTTTGGCAGGCGTGGCTGCCAAGGGTTTTTTTTTTATTAAATGTACCTGCAAAAATTATTTCCCGCCCCTATCTTTACCTTGAATAATTAGTAAATTTTAACTCTAAATTTTTGTTTATTTCTAATTTGGCCCCTCCAAATCTAATGTACTGACACCACCCCTGTATTTTAGTGTGGTATTTGCAGTAACTCTTCCTCCTCTTTGGCATCTATTGATGGAGTAATTATGTGAAAGATTTAACAGCTGCATTGATATTTGTAGCAATTTTTTTTTTAATTATCTGGAACATATTGATGAAATAAGTGCATTTTTAACCCATTAGTAATATATATATATATATATATATATATATATATATATATATAAAATCTATTGAACAAAAATAGAAAATAATTAAAAAAGATAAATTTGTATAAAATTCAAATACTTATAAATCAATTATCTTAATATAAAAACCAAATATATATTACAAATTTATACATTCAAATACAATGAAACTATAACAAAAGCGTTAAAGGAGGAGAAAGAGAATGGTCGTCCACGAGACCGTGAGGCCAATAAAAAGGTGCGCATGTACCACTTATCTGTGATATAATATCAATGACCATTCAACAGAGTTCTTCATAATCCATAGAGAATCGTTCATATTTTTCATTGGGATGAGTCATACGTTCTTCCACTAATTGATCTAACAAGGGCGCGAACTTTGGAGACTGAGTTCTCGGGACCGATTACGAGCACCCAATAGTTGAAATACTATGGATCGTCTGCAAGTTCTTGGCCATAGTGTTAGAGAGTCTGTATACTCGATTTTTATTGGATCCACCATACGATCCTGCCTCCAACCACAAATCAGGGTGGGTTGAAGGATCGTCTTCGTATCTCTTCTTTAATAGACTGTTATATATCTCCTGAAAATAAAAAAAATGAAATCATCAAATTCAAGAAAATAATAACTTAAGGAAAAAAATTATTTAAAACCAACGTGCCACAAAGTGTTGAGCTCGATTGTCGATGAACTATTGCACCCTTTTTTAATGGTCATCACTCTGCACATGCATTTCCATAAAAAACTTCATTAGGTTTGACTCATGTCTAAGAGTCGTAGCCTGTAAGATAAAAATTTTTCAGTTAAATATATTTATAAATAACAACAAATTAAAAAAAATAGATGTGATTAAAATAAATCTTACCATCCGCTTCACATGCGAAATGAACGAAACAGAGTTACCGATGTGCGTGATAACGGAATCGTGAATTTGTTGACTCCGGTTCCCTGCACTGGACTGTGACTGTCATGTGAAACACCCGAACACCACTTACTGAATGTATTCTGCCCATATACTCTCCGAGATGTATGACAGCCTGAAATTCTTCCAAACCGTCATATCATTCTAGCCTGGTAGAGCATTTTTTTTAGTATATTTTTACTGATGAAGTTAGCGATGAAAAAATTAGATCAGTAAATATCACTGTAATTACCGATAAAAAAATTCTATTAATATTTTTTTTTGTATTCAATAATTTTCTAGTAGTGCAGTGAGATCTTAAAACTAATTAGATTTATAATCCATTAAATAAAAAGTTCAATAAAATAGTATAAACTAAGCCTAATTAATAAACTGAAATAACTCTAATAACATCCCCTAGCTAACCGAAAAGTAATAGGTTGACCAACACTTCATCATCGTTGTCATGTGCGTGAATAAACCGTGTCTTTTGTCCGGTGTACCCAATAGCAAATCAAATCAACTATCTATTTTGACAATATTAACTTTATCTGTCATCTATTAACATCAATATGGATGGGACCGTAGCTAGCTATAAATTAAACACCACAAGAAGCAAGAAACCAAAATATCATGGAATGTTGCTGACAAATGATTGAACTAATCTAGACATAGTGAAGAAATCAACAAATTAACGTTGTGGTTGGATAAGTGGTTTGTCAAGTGTATGAAATACATCATCACTGAAAAATATTATGGTTGTTGTGGTTGGATAAGTGATTTTTCAAGTGTATGAAATACATCATCACTGAAAAATTTTATTTCTTAATGGATGACCTTGATCAAATTAATTGAGATTTAATAGGTTTTGAATACCAGTGTTTTTTAAAAAAATTAACATTGAAAAAAAACCAACATAAGCTCCCAAATCCCATTATTATTATTATTATTATTATTATTATTATGAAAAAATCAGAAGCAAAATGAGATTATTTAACTATATATGAAGGTTTCCGCAGGGATGTGGTTTATTTTCACAAGACAATGTCATCGAGAATATCATCTCAAAATGTCAATCTCGGCCAAACACAATTCATTACAAAATTCCATATATGTCTACTGATGAAAATCCGTGTCATCTGTAACATGAATATAAACTGGACAAAATGGCATGTAAGATGCTAAAGGCCAGTGATGGGAGACTATAAGAGCAGATAAAATTTTCAAAAAAAAAAAACAAACAAGAAGAAAGAAAAGATATCAGAATACAAACTATTAAAGAAACCAAAACGATAATTGGTGTTGCTATTAGATGATTCTATAAAATCATGGCTGGCCAACAAGCACATCCTTGTAAGGAGTTGTTGCTGGAAGAGGTGCTGCTCTCGTTTCCGCTGCTGTCATTTTCCTTCTCCTCTCCTCTTCTAGGATGAGTGGCGAGTGACCCTCCCTTTCTCGTATCAAACGCTCTTGAGCCCCTCCTCTCAATTTCTCTA
Organism: Populus simonii; assembly: GCA_007827005.2. Classification (NCBI taxonomy): domain Eukaryota; kingdom Viridiplantae; phylum Streptophyta; class Magnoliopsida; order Malpighiales; family Salicaceae; genus Populus; species Populus simonii. The sequence continues at coordinate 401,901 of CM017478.2, forward strand.
ACCGCAGTCCATCAATTTGCTGCATCTTGAACACCTTGACTACGTTTGCTAATCCCCCTATAAAAATCATTAGACTTCCACAGATGCCTGTCCAGACCCAAGTCTTGCCCTGCATTAATCAAGAAACTTTGCTGTACGTTAACAGCTACCATGCAAAAGTATTCAAAGATTCCAAGATTTTCTATTTAGATTGTGATGTTTAAACCATCGTTTTTTCTATCCAATTAGACTGCAGCTATTTCCAAAACTCGAGCAGATTGCTTAAAACTATAACTAAACAAATTTACAGCTTACCAATAGTTTCAGTCCATGATGGCCCCGTCCTGCTTGCTCATGAATATTGAGAATGGAACCAACCAAGAATAGCAAACTTCCCATTAAAAATGGGATGTGGACGCTCTGTTGCAAGATTTGTACATGCCCATCAGCTCTCTCATATATCTGGCATGAGTTGTGTATGGATCCCAGCACCCACAAAGCCGGTCCGGCAATAAGCAAGTTTAGAGCATGCCTTTCCAATTTGAAGTGCACATATCCCTTGTATTCCTGCAGTTGTGGATTGCCTCAACATTCAAATTATTTGCAATATGTACTTAAAACTTATAACTGTGCTCCTAAGAATACAGGATTTTAAGAGGAGACAGTGGAATGCCGTGGACTACATAGGCCTTAATTTCATAACGAAGCTACAAAAAGCTTCTCTCTGAAAAGATGAATTCAAAGATACCGAAAAGAGGCATCTTCAAATTGGGTAATTAATGTCTGGCCCAAAGGAATAAGTTCTGACATGCACATAACCTAGTGCAACGCTCTTTAATTGGGTTTTTGAGGAAATATAATGGGACTTCTAATCGAGATTAGAGGCATAAGATAAATTAAATCATAGATTGATCCTACACCTTCAATTGGCAGTAAATTAATCCCTTTTTTTTTTTTATCTTATAATTATAAATATAACAATTCCTATACTATATTGTACTAGAACTCAGATAATATCAATTTTTATGACACCACTAAACAAAGAAATTAATTAATACCTAGTACCTGAATAAAAAGAAAAAGAATACCCAAGAAAGAAAGTAAAGCCCCCGAGGCCTGAACCACAGGAACCGCAAGCTCAACAAGTGCAAGCTGTGTATCAAACCCCATTAAAGGAAACCGATAATCAATCCCGGCTAGATGTGCAACAAGATCATGAAGATTAACCACCATGATAAGTAGGAGAGCTATAAGCAAAAGCACAAGACCTGACTTGGGTTCCTTTGACAATTCAGCCACAAACCCACCAACAAGCACAATAGCTGCAAACACACAGAGCCCTGCGTTCATATATTCTCCTCTATTTCTAGCTAGCCTTGGCCCGTACATTCTACTCTCTCTAGCTGATGCTAGTTTCACCATTGTCAACAAAATTTGTAGTGCTAGAAAGACACAAGAGATTCAAGAGTAGTATAACATTAGAAAGATTGAAGTATATTAATTTGAAAGTTCTGATCAAGATGGAATTAAATTGAGATGTGATCAAATAGCGTGAGAGAGAAGAGATGAAAAGATTGCTCAAGGTTGTGTGGAGTTGAGGGATACGTACGTGTCTTCCTGCATGGAGTTTCTCATTCTTGAACGTTGTGTTGGTGACAAGTAGCGATCTTGCCGAAAGAGAAAATGATTACTTTAGACAAAACAAAACGTGGAGCTCTTTTTTCCTCTGCTTTTAGTTAATGTGAATCATAGAAGAAGTGTGTGTCTGGTATTGTGATAGTGGTAGTGGTTGTGGTTTGAAAAAAATTATTTTATAAAAAGTATTTTTAATTAAGGTTAGTTTGAAAAAATAGGTGTTTGGTTAAAACTGTGGTTGGAATTAAGGTTGAAAAAAAAAAGTTTAATGTGTTTGGGTAAGAATGTTTTTGAAATTAAGGTTATAAAATAATTTTAAAAAATATATATTAATATTAATGATTTTAAATTTAAATATTGTACAATTAATTACTCATATTACATTATAAAATAAACAATACTTTATATAAAATACTATATCAGCTATGATCTAAAAAAGAAGGGTTTTATCGTAATTCTCCTCACAAAACACCTAAAATTTTAATTTGTATTTGTTTATTTTTTTTTCAATTTCATTATTTAATATTAGTTTTATTAAAAATTAAACTTCATAATTTATTTTATTTATTTTTCATTAGATTATCCTAATCTTATGATACAAGAATAATGCTTAACGGATTAACCTGAGTTAACTCGGTTTTTTTGTGTTTTTTTTTAATTAATTTTATCATTTAATATTAGGTCGGTCAGGAATTGAACTTCATAATCTATTTTGATTTGTTTTTTTATGAGAATATCTTGGTCTTAAAATTAAGATCACGAGTTTTGGCATTTTAACATATTAAATCAGATCATTTTTTTTTCTTTCTAAGATTATATATTGATTTCATTATTTAGGTCATGAGTCCTTTAATATTAGAGTTTTTATGAAAACATGAAAAAGATGTAATTTTTTATGAAAGTATCATTGGAAAATATTTTAGGATTTGACCGTATTCACAAAAACAAAATATATTTTTTTAATTTTTTAAAGGGGAAATTAATTTAAAATTTTTATGGTTTTTTTTTAATTTTTTTGAGTTTTTTAAAAATTCTTTAGAAACAGTTCAGAGAAAACCAAGTATTTTAATATTAGATTTGTATCTTATAGTATAAATATATAACCCAATATTAAGCAAAATTGGTAGAAAAAAATACGAGAAAATCATAAATTTTTTTATTTGTTTTTTGGATTTTTTGGTTTTTGTTTTTTTGTAAAAACTTATATGTGTGTGTGTGAAAAGCCGACCCAACTAACTGGGCTAAGCCCAGCCAAGTTAGGCTGGGTCGATATCGGCCCAATAAATATTTTTTTTAGGTCTGACCGGGCCAAAACGGGTCCAGCTTAGGCATGTATGTTTGCTGGCTTGGCTTAGAAACCATGTTAATTAATATGCCTTCTGTATACAGAATATAAAGTTCTGCATGCAACGACCAATTTTACAAGCGAGGAGTGGGAGGAGAAGAGGAAGGAGAAGAGACGAACTTCAACATTAGCCTTGTATGTGCGCATTATTTTCAATTTAGTCCCTAGTCTCGGATGTATACAATTTTGCCTTAATTGACCATTAAACTTTTAATTTCTTCAATTTCATCCCCAGTTTTAATCAATTAAGCCCCTATAGTTTGGTGTCTTTGTCGTTTGGTCATTGGTTGCGAAATCTTTCAATGTAACCCCTAATTGACCCTAAAACTTTACTTTTCTTGCAATTATGCCCTTGTTTCAATCAATTAACTTGGTAAAAAATAAATTTGTTCTCTCAAATTCCAATCTTCTTAATTAAGCCCAAATTGAGCTATCAAACTTAATGTTTCAACAATTACGCCTTTAATAAAATTAATTTGACCCATTTAAAGTATAATTAAGTATTTGCACTTAATTAAATTCTTCAATTGGATCCAAATTAATTCTTAAACATAATTAAAATTCAATTTGGCCCATGATTAAATCAAATTGGCATATTAAAAATTTAATTATATCTTTACTTAATTCTTATGCAAATTCATTCAATAATCTTTTATTTTGACCTTGAATTTGCATTGTTTTTCTTCATTTTTGGGTATAATGAGGGTACAATTAGGCTTTGAATTTTCTTCAAAATTGCAACTTGATTTCCCAACCTATTTTCTCCATGTTGTCAGCCTTTATTTTATTTTATTTTATTTTTATTTTGAAAAAAATAAATTTTGAGAAATAACTCAAAATTGGGTTATAACATAATCCATCAATATCGAGCTGGTTAGGGATTGAAGTTTGTTATTTGTTTTTATTTTCTCTTCATGGAATTATCTTAGTTTTATAAACTGGGTTGCAAGTTTGACATGTTAACCCATGTTATTTTTTAAGTTTTTTTTTTAATTTCATCTTTCAATATTGAGTTAATTGAGAATTAGGCTTAATAATTTATTTTGATTTGCTTTTTATAGGATTGTCATAATCTCATAACTTGGGTCATGAACTTGACACGTTAACCTGAGTTGTCTAAGGTCAATCCAATATGTTGTTATTTTAATATTAAAAAAGATATAATCTTGAAATTTTATTTAGTCAAAATTTATTTTCATTGGTTGTATAAGTTGTTTTTAGACCAGTAAAGTCAACCAGGTTATATCAAGTAAACCCTCAAACGATTAAATTTTTTTGGCTAGGAAAAATCCATTAGCAACATTTAAATATATTTTTTTACATTAAAAAAAATTGATTTGACTCGCAGTGTAGCACAAGTTAATCATCTAGTAATAAACTAAAAGAAAACACTATCTCCCTAAAAAGATGGTGATTTTGTAATTATGTTTGAGATTTTAATTATTTTGGATATTATAGTAAGTGGTGTTAATGTAGCGTTATAGTAGGGGTGATATAATTGTAAATTTTTATTTTTATTTTATTTATTTAATTTTATTTCAAAAACAAGTTTTTCTTGAATTTTTTTTTCCATTTTTACTTGGTGTTTTTTTTTTTCATTTTACACTTGATCTATTTATCATTATTTTTTAAAAAGTATTTTTATTTTTTTTTCTTTATACTTTTTTTTTAAAAAATATTATTGTTTATTCTTGACACTTGGCCTATTTATACCTTTTTTGCTTATCATTATTCTTTTATTATTCTTTTATAATTTTTTTTCTTTACACCTTTTGTTTTCTAAAAAATTATTCTACACATTCTAAGGAAATAATATTGTTTAACTGTAACAATTGCAACAATATTTTCCTTTTTATCTATCTAAAAGATTAGCTTGAAATCTTATATATATTTTTAAGGCATATGATTGTTATTAAATTTTATATACGCAAGTATCAATTTTGTGATTCATGATTATCTTTTTTACTTAATTTAAAAATAAAATATGTTAATAACAACTACACATTAACTTTTTTACGTTAGAAAAAATTATTTGACCTGTAATTAGGTGAATTGAATAGACATGTTAACTATTTATTTTATATATTTATTGCCCCACCTAGTTCTCAATGTATTTAATTAAATGCATGCAAAGGCTTTTTCATTTATAATTAGATTTTTTTTTCAAAAAATAAAATATTTAAAAAGCTTGCATATTTATTTTTTGTCAAAAAAAGTAAGTAACACATGACGAAACGCGAATCAAATAACTAGTATTTAGTTGAAAGAATAAAAATAAAAATATAAAAATAAATTTATCTTTCAAATAGTTTTATAATAAGTTTTTTCTTTCATTTATTTAGGATATCCCTTTAATCCAAAATACCTTACTCTTTTATTTTGAATCAATAGCTAAATATGACGTTAATTAAAGCTAGTAGGTATGGTCTTTGTTACACGAATTGCACGTTGCATCATTGTACTCTAAAAAATTATATTTTAATTATGCAAAAATATTATTATCTAACATCCAACAAAATTATAATAAAAATAAATAAATTTTTATCAAAGAATCAATGATCTAGAAAGTTGCATGACCTATTGTTCGGGTTACAAGCATGCCCATTACGATAAGATAACTAGGCTATTTTAAAAGGCCTTTATTTATTTAATAAAATTAAAGAAATTAAATAACTAAGAATTGTTCCATTATATGGTTTTGAATTTGTTTTTCAAATGAATATTATATTAGGAAGCGATGTTTTTGTATAGCCCAACTTGATTATTTTTTTATAATGTTTTTTCTTAAAATTTGATCAAGATTACTTATAATTGAATAAATAATATTATATTTAATATATTATTTCACTAGATATCAATAAATTCAACAATAATTTTTAAACGAGATTCTTGCCTTATTTTTGTGCTATTAGCAATCATTTTGTTTATCATTTTATATGAACTTCATATATATCCATTTTATTTTCTAAATTTTTGTGCTCGTGAAAACTCTATAAAAATAAAGTTCAAGTTATTATAGTTATCAAATATATTTATTTTTGAATTTCTTTTACTTTTTATTCAATTAATTATGGTTCTTATAAGAAAATATTACATGAATAATGAATCATAAAAGATAGTTTTGAAAAATAAAATGCATTTTTACTTCATGGTAATTTATTAACTATCTTTTCTTATTTTTTATAATTGTATATTTAGTTAAAAAATTAATTCCAAAAATTCTCTTGTTATAACGTATGAGTAATATATGTCATTCTTTTCTTTCTAAAATATTCGCATAAAAAACCATTAAAATATGAGAATCATTTATGGTTATCATAAGTACTTGTTGTTTAAGAAACAATTGTTAAGGCTGTAAAGGAAAAAAAAAAAAAAAAGCAAGCAAAGAGGAAGCGTATTATTGATATAACAGATTTTTAATTGAAGAAAATCTATTTTATTCTTATTTCAAATCATTTAGATTTTTTTTAAATTCTAATTACTTTTTATTTTTATCAAATTAAGAAGACAGTAGATTTTTTATTTATTTAAAAATATACATATTTAAAAGAAAAGAAGAAATTATACTATAAAATTATTTTTTTTTAATGGAATTGGAATTGTTATTTTCTTGTAAAAAGAAAATTACATATCTAGGATTTGTTTCAAGTCTCTCGTCTCTCAATCCCTTCTACCGAAATCATAGAAAATCCATGATTGGATCATTTAAATTACTAGCCCCAATCATTTAAATTACTAGCAAACTCTAAGAGATATGGTGAAAATATTGTTTATATAGTACACCACTGTTTACACAAACACACCACAATGTCATTTTTCTTTCCCTAAACTTTTTTCTTTTTTGATTTTGCCCTTATAAAAAAAAACTAATAATCAATTTAGGTAAATTTGTTAAGAGAGGGAATAATTAAAAGAAATGGGATCAAAGTGAAAATAACAGATATAATGGGTGGTAATTTTAAAATTCATGTAAAAAGTTCGTTTTAATCATCTTACTTTCTAAATTATAACTTTTAGATTCCTTAATATTTGAAAAAAATAATTATGGTATAAAACTTTTATTTTTATTTTTTAGTGTTTAATTTAAGAGAAGAGAAAGAGGCTAAATTTATCTAATTTACTTTTTTAAATTTGACAAACTGAATTTGTCGCGCGCCTTTGAATATTCACACATGATTATTATCGATGAATTTAAAAAATCTAGTTTGACCAAGTTTTTTCCCCTAGAGAATTCTCTTCTTGGTTTCTATTGTTTCTCAATGTTCTTTGTCTAATGTCATGAAAGTGCACACACATGCCAGACCAAATCTATCTACACGTGAAAGGAAAGCACCAATTCAGCAATTCAATGGAAAGGAAGGTGGCTTCATAGTAACTTTTTTTTTTATTATTATTATTAACATGGGTGTTCGGGTCAGCTTACATACATCTCGACTAATTTCACGGGTCCTGAAGTTAACGATCATATAAGCTTCCAGTAGCTATCATATTAGTAATCACAGAACTCGAACCTGAAATTTTAAAAGTAAATCTTTTAATCCCAAATTCTTGTTTTATCATTGAGCTACCTACTAAAAATGATTATTTCATAATAACTTTGAAGTTGAAGGATATGGAGGTTGGGGAACTATCATGGGCAAGGTTGTTAAAATCACGTTTTGACTCGTAAAATCATATGATTTTACGAGTCAAAACATGCTTTACGTGCTGAATCGTTTGAAAAAATAAAAAATGAGTGAAATCGGGTGAAATCGTTAAAATAGGATGAAATCGTGATTTCAGGACCGATTTTACGATTGTAACAAAATGCATGAACTGAAAAAAAATGTCCCCCCCATGGTTCAGCTGTCAGGCGCCTATTGGCTGTGGAAATGCACAGTCACGCCACGTGTTCTTCACTCTTCAGTCTTCAGTCACAAAAGATGAAAAGAGTCTTCAATGTTCAGTCTTCACTCCTTCTCTTTCACCGAACAAATCCCTAATCCCCTTCTCTAATTAACCAACCGGCCACCGACAACCACAAAAGAGACGGTGACGATCTCCACAAAAGTGGTCACGGTCCCGTCTTCACTCCTTCTCTTTCCTCACTCCAGTCTTCACTCTAGAGTCCAGTCATCAGTGCTCACGGTCGCGGCTTCCTTTTCATCAACAGTGACGACGATCTCCTCAACAGCTCACGGCTTTGGGCTTCATCTTCAATCTTCATAAACAACGGCACGCCGACAACGATCTCCTTTCTTTCCCATCATCAACAGCTGACGGCTTCCTTTTCATCAACAGCAGCGGGCGACATCGGGCCTCTTCACCGGCAGCCATTCAACCTTCATCATCAACGGCTCTTCACCGTAAGTTGATTTTGCCTTCATCATTATCACTGCAGTAGTTGATTTTGCCCTGTAAATCATAATTGTATATTCCCTTGTAATAGATTTTGATTTTTCCCTGTGACCTATAATTATTAATTACAGTTTTGATTTTGCCCGGTCCTGTAATTTTTATATTTATAATGTTGAATTGAATTGAATGGAATTGATCAGTATTATAGTTTTTTGAATTGTTATGCATAACAAAAAGTTAATTACAATCATAAAATGTTAATGTATTTTAAAATTCCTTACGATTTTACGATCCGAGTTTGTATTGCATTTTCCGTGCCATGTTAAAATCGCGATTTTAAAACCTTGATCATGGGTATTTTAGGGGGGGAATGGAAGGAGACAACAATATTCTTGATGCGAATCCAAACAGAATTTTAAATGAATTATGAATTTTTTTTTCTGAAAAGCAATGTGCTTCTAACTAAAAAAACAAAAACATTATGCTATGGTTATTCAAATATCATTGTGAAGAATTTCACATGTTTACAAATTCTACAAAGGGTTGCAAAACAAAACGAGCCATCTCCTAAAAAAATTCCGTTATATATTTCCTATATATATATATATATATATATATATATATATATATATATATATATATATTGAAATTATAATAATAAATACATAACTTTAATCGTTAACCTGCCAAACATTCCATTGAATTTGAAAGAAATCCAAATTCTAACTTATTTAAAATATTATGAATTATGAACAAACATTAAAAAGTAATTTTATGGAAAAAAAAACAAACATTTAATTACTATAAAAAAATCCAAAATTTACAAGAAATTCCACAATAATAAAATATATACCACCATAAACCTTGAAGGTGTAAGCAACCGTAATATTGTTTCGTTGTAAGTAAATATTAATACAATATAAAATTTACAAAAAAAAAAATAAAAAACTTATTGTCATTTCGCATATTTATTACCATCTCCTTAAAAATAAACTACTTTACAAAAGAATATTAATTCCCTTTTCATACTTTTGTGTAAAACTCTTAATTTCATTCCTATCATTTAATTAATTCCTATAAATATTCAGTAAACATAATAGGATAGACTTTGATTATAAGGTAAGTAATTTATCCCTCGATGATGGATTCAAACCATATTTTCAGATATATATTTGGATTTAGATTTGGTGAGAGAAATATTGAAATATTTGGATTTGGATTTGGAATTGGATTTGGTGAGAGAAATTTGGATTTGGTGAGATAAACAGTTTCCATTTTCATCATCCATTAATTAGTCCTCAATATTGGTTTAAATTCAATGATTTTAATTGAAGTTACAAGTTTCCTGCAAGATAAAAATAATATAGACTTAATATTCATTTTTATTTTCATGTCTCTTAATTTAAATTCTCAAATTCCAAAATTAGTTTTGATATGATTATATACCCAGTATTATCAAGGCCCCACTGATGGCTGGAAAAATAGTTTTTTTTAAGTAATTTTTATAAAAAATAAATTTTTGAAAAGTATATTATTTTTTATATTTAGCAGTATCATGAAAAATAAGTTAGAAAATACTTTTCGGTATTTGGTTATATCATAAAAAATAAATTAAAAAATAACTCATTAATTTTTTTTTCAAGTTTATATATATATATATATATATATATATATATATATATATATATATAAAGAACATTAAATATATATAACTTGACTGCATATAATAAAAGAATGAGACATAAAACATATAATGGTAATTTTTTTTATTACATCATTTATTTATATATAACTTATTTCATAAAATATAACTATATTTATAATATAAATATTTTAATATATAATATTATAGATATATAACCTTGTTAAATATTTTTGAAGTAAAATCTATTAATACCTTTTTTTTTATTTTTAAAACGTTAAAATAGTTTTTTTTTCATATTAAGATGAGTTGTTGTTTTTTAAAGTAAGAAAAGTATTTTCCAAAGATAAGAAAAGAAAAACCGTTTCCTTTTATAAATGTTTAACTTTTTCTTTGACCGGAAATCCTTTTTCTTTGTTGATTTTCCTGAAGTTCACCTGAACTGTTTTTCTGGAAACAAACAAAGTAAAGGATTTGATAGATAACCAAATACATGCATCTATCTATATATATATAAGCCTAAATCTTCCTAGCTAGACTCCCATCAAAAACAAAGTGAAGACACCCATTTTAAACATATATCTCAAGAATTAACCACACCAGAAGATATGGAAAAATCTTCCATGAAGATGGCTTTCTTTGCCGTACTCTTGGTTTTTGCAGCTGGTATATATATATATATATATATATATATATATATATCTCCCTTCTTTTCTCTGATATGTCATTCCCTCACCTTGCACCAGCACCACATCACACGTACTGGTGTATCTATTGACTTATATATACATATATCATATACGATTCTCTGTAACTCATTGTTTGTATCTTGGTTTTGTTTGATTAAATTAACCAGGAACACAGCTTGGAGCAGAAGCAAGGAATATAAATATTCCGTGCAAAACTGTGAAGAACTGCGTACCAGCAGGTCATTGCAAGTGCATTATGAACTTGTGTATCTGCCATCCTGTTGAAAATGTTCTTAATGCTCAAGCGCTCATCGGCAATAATATTCCATGAACGTTCAAAAAGCAGTTTCTTTGCTAATAATTCAATATTGCAAAGAAGCTGGCTCTTAATTCCTTGTTGTTACATGTTTTATTAATAAATGTGTTGGAAATAAATGCGCCGAAGTATTAATTACACTTTCATTACTAAATTCATAAAGGCATGCCGAGTAGCCTGATCATCCTCACTCTCTACAAATCTACAGAAAGTTCAGCTGCACATCAAACAATATTTCCATCAAAACATACTCTGATAAATACATATTTATTTATTTATTTTTAATTTTATTGTGATGATTAAATTGACTAACTTGGACGGAAACAACCACAATTTAAGGTTGAAAGGTTAAAAGGAAACTCTAATTAAAAGGGCTTTTGGAACCACAGTCGTGTACACTTCTCATAATAGAAAAAAAAAATTACTCTTGAATTAATTTTCATCTCAATAATCAAAATTAAATATTTATAAAAAAGGATCCAGAGTTAAAAGTGGTCCAAATCGCCATTGTTGGCTAGCGGTGTGCATCACTGCTTGTATTAACAGGTAGAAGTGGCCCTGCAAGGTGACAATGTTTGTTTTTTTTTTAAAAAAAATAAAATGTATAAATACTTGGGCATATTATTTTGATTTTTGATTTGTAAATATTAAAATAAAATGTATAAATATTTTATTGCCTATTATTAAATTTGAGTCTTGAATGCGTGAGAATGTTTGTTTAGTTGTTTTTGGGCCCTAGGTTATATCTTCCCTTTACCGTGAGTAATCTAAATACTATGTAGATCTATTAAGAGTAAATTGTAGTTTTTAGGGTGTTTAGAAGTATAGTAGTGATTATTAATAAAAATTTAATTTAAAATAAAGAAATAATAATAATTTTCAAAACACAAAAACAAAATAATTCATGTTCACATTTTGAATGTAATAAATTTTTTAAAAAAACCCAATTAATTATTCATCTCCACAACAATAGCAGTATAAGTATTTATTGACCTATAATTGCCTTTTTATTAGCAACATCAACATCAATTGTTTATAAAAAAAATTAAAAATATATATATAGTTGTACATATTATTTTAATTTGTAAATATTATTTAGATATTTACTTTATCGTCTATTATTAAATTTAAATTTTAAATATATGTGGATGTTTGCTTAGGGCCCATGTTATATTTTTTTTTTAAAAAAATTAAGTTGGGTCAACACAACTCCACATCAGCCCATTAAGAGCAAGCTGTGGTCTTTGGGCCATTCTAAAGGTAATCAAAGCAAACAATTCTAAATTCCTTTAATCATCCACCACCCGTTACGAGTATTTCTTGATGTATAATAGCCTCTCTAGCAGAGGCATGACCTGCATGATGACAGCATTTATTGGCAACTTCATATCTAAGAGCTCAGCTCCTCCAGAATCCCATGCATCAGTGCCCTGGGACAGGGAAGAACTCACCTAAAAGCTCAGGTCAGCCACAAAGCAAGGGTTCAAGTGTAAGCACAACTCATACCAAATTTCCGACTTCAAAAGTGACCCTCCTGCGATGAATGCCTTGTATTTTGCATTCCTGTCAGTGGTTTCGTGCTTCACTTGATCATGAACTCCACGAAAATATTCTATGGTGTCCTCTACCTTAACACTTGAAAAGCCCAGTACGAGAAATATTTGCTGAGTCATGTACACTCAATGATTTTTTGGCCATCCACAACTTGAAAAAACCAAAGCTGAGTACGTGAGGTGCTGTTTTTATACCTGTTCTTGGCAAACTCAGCTTCAAACAAGACAAGATCCATCACTTCGGTGTAAATAAATATTGATTGTATGAGAAACCATGATATGGTTTCGATGTGAATAAAACTATTAACACTGTATACGATTATCATTTCTTAGATTTATTACCATCTTCTTCAAAATAAACTACTTTACGAAAGAATATTAATTTCATTTTCATACTTTTGAGGAAAACTTCTAGTTTCAACTTAATGGGATAGACTTTGCAATTATAATGTAAGTGATTTATTCCCTCCATGATAGATTTAGCTATATTCTCACTCATATATCTATCCCTCTCCATGTTAGATTTATCCATATTGTCATACACATCCGTTTTACACCGAGCGCGCATGATCAAAATAGAATAGACTTGGATTCATTTTAATACCATATCTCTTAATTTTTGCACTTGCAGCTTATTTTTAATGGAAAAAAATCTGGGTAGCAGATTCGGAATCTCCAAAATTAATGGTAATATTGTTTCAGCACTGTGTATTTATAAGATTATATACCAATATAAACATATTTAGTCGAGGAGTTGTTGGATAGTGATGTGAATACATCTATATATATAATAGAAGCCTAAATCTTCCATGGAAAACGAAGTGAAGACACCCATTATCAAACATATATATCAAGGATTAACCAAACCAGAAGATATGGAAAAATCTTCCATGAAGATGGCTTTCTTCGTAGTACTCTTGGTTTTTGCAGCTGGTATATATATAGCTAGCTCCCTTCTTTTCTTTGATATTCCTTCTAATATATATAGATGCATTCATATTTATTGACTTTTTTTTTAGTTTACAATGAAAGAACTCGATGCACTGGTGTTCTATTTATGGATTTGTTACCATACGTAATTTCAAAATATGAGATAGTATTCTTTTGTTTGTTCGTCACATGTTTATTGACCTGATCCAAGTTCTACGTTAGCAGATTCTTAGGTTGGATTTAGTCAAACCCGGATAACCTAGCTAGTAAACTTGTAATTTAGTTGATTTGATCGAGTGAATTTTTTTAAAAAATTGTTTTATTTTTCTTTGTCTCAAAAAACATTGTTTCATTAAAAAAAATCATCGAAACAATATCATTTTGAGGTCGGCCGACGATTCAATGATTCAAGCTCTTAGCCGATCAAATACCAGCCGAGTTTGATAACGGTTTGTAACTCATTGTCTCTATCTTGGTTTTGTACTTTGATTAAACCAGGAACACAATTGGGAGCACACGCAAGGGATATAAGTATTCCGTGCAAAACTGTGGCGGACTGTATGCCACCAGGTCATTGCGATCATAGTTTTTAAACCTAACCCGATGGTCAATCTGTTATAATAATTGGGTTACAGGTTAGATGGGTTGACCCGGGTCAAAAAAAAAAAAAGGGTTCAAGAATGACGGAATTGCCCTACAACTTAAGAAACACAAATTCTTCAACTGCTCATATCTCCCCGATCCTCTTTAGCGCTTCCTTGCTGGGTTTTTCATCCACACCAATGGTCATTACTGCTTGTTTTCGTGGAGCGATCTTGCCAACGCTCATGAAACTCACATTTACATTCTCCTCGCCAAGGATATTCCCCACACTGCCAATCATACCTGGCTGATCAACCTAACTGCAAAGTATGAGGCTGCCTTCCATGCTCACATCAACACCAAATGAATCTACCTTGGTGAGGTGGGGTTCCAGTCTTTTACTTTTCCCTTCACTTTAATCTCACCAGAGTCAAAAATTACAGTGGCAAATTTAGATTCCACATTGACAATTTGGACCTGGATGAACTCATGAAGTGGATTCTCAGGTGAACCATCCAACAAAATAATCTTCTGTTATCCTCAGTCCTCCACTTAAAATTAAGCTTTTAAATTTTTCCCAATAACTAAAACCTGAAGTAAAAAGAAAGAAAACTAACTAAAACCAAAATCTTACCAAAATAATTAATCAAAATAATCTCACCATGTCCCTGCTTTTCGGCCGCTGAATTGACACTTAATACCCATTAGGAAGAGGCACCAAACACCTTGGATTTGGATTTTTTAAGAAGGTTTTGAGATTGTGGGGTTAGATTTTTGGAGATCTCCGAGGGAGAATGTGAGAGATTGAAAATTGTTTGAGTATAAGAAGAAGATACTGGCGGAAACGAGTAAGATAGCAAGAGCAAAGATTAAAGAGTATTTTCTTTCATTGACCAGATTTTGAACAGATATCATCGCCATATGCTTTCTTTTTATGAGCTTTTGGGAGAGAAAGAGTTTAAGCAACTAGCAAGGATCGAGATCCACAGAGATTGTGGGTCGGAGACAAAGAAAGACGACGACATTCAATCAGAAAGAAACGATGACTTTCAATCAAATTGAGTGTTTAAAAAAAAACGACGTCGTTTCGTTCATATATATATATATATATAAGGCTGGGTTTCAGCCGGGTTTACCCGGGTCGGCCGGGTTACGGGTGACCAGGTCTCACCGGGCCAATTCTCAAGCTGTTTTTTGCTTAGACCCGACCCGGCCCCAAACCCAGGTCGGTTGGGTCCCGGATCGACCCGCCGGGCCAGGCCGGGTTTCAAAACTATGATTGCGATTGCATTATCAACCTGTGTATCTGCCATCCTGTTGAGCAGGTTTTTGATGCTCAAGCACTCATCGGCAATCATCCATGAACGCTCAAAAACAGCTATTAATTTGTCTGCTAATAATTCATTTCCAAGAAGCTATAGCTCTTTTTTATAATCAATAAAAAGATAAATGGATGGGCAACACATGCGCTGAAGAGTTACATATTCATCAATAAAATGATGAGTTCACGCCAGAGTACGTAGCCTGATTACTCTCATTCTCTACACCTACTCTATTTCCATCAAACCATAGTCTCATAAATTTATTTTTATTTATCTTTTTATTATGTGAAGAATCCATGCCAATGATTTAGGATTAACAATTTGAATTTCACCAATATGATAATCATGTTAACATTAACTTGAGGTGAGCCAAACCCCATAGAATCCCTTCTCTGTTTGCAGCAACAATGGGCAATAGAATCCCTTCTCTTCCCTTCCAAAATGCGATTGCATACTCTCCTTGTAAATGGAAGCAGAGTCACATAAAAAAACTACATGAACCATTACCAAACACCAAAAACCCCATTACTCTCATATGGATTTTACAGACTTCGCTATACCCTAACTAGCCAAAACAAAAAAACAAAAAAAAACAAGCCAAAATTGGCTAACTAAACTTTGCTCGCAACTGTTCGTAAAATGAATGAGCGAACTTTAATTTCATGGAACGCCATGACTTGTGGTTTCTCAGATGGGGAAAGTTCAATGAGTCACTTTCTTTACTTTCACTAAGGTCGTGACTTCTGTTGTAGATATGTATCTAAATGTGGGGGCATGTTTGATGCTCGAAAATATTTATCATTGATCTCTTTGGCCCAGTCTGGCAATGTGGATAGCCCTTTTTAATGGATATGCACGCCATGGACTTGGTTCTGAAGCAGTGATACTGTTTAAGAACATGTTAGAGCAAAAAGTAGTCCCTAATGGAGCTACTTTTGTTGGGAATTTTATCTGCTTGTGGTTAGGGATGAGATTCTTCTACTCGATGGATGAATATTATGGAGTAACTCCAACTTTAGAACATTTGCATTTGTGGTGAATCTTCTGGGTCGAACAGGGGAACTACTGGAAGCAATTGCAAATGCAGTAGATATTGTCATTTGGGTAACTATTCTCACTGCTTGTTGGTTTTAAAAAGAGATGGAAGTGGGTGATAGGGTGGCTAAGCTTTTGCTCGATTCAGATACCAAGCCAACCTCAGCTCATGTCATTTTACCTAACATAAATGCAGCATTGGGTAGTTGGGGGAGAAGCTGAATGTGAGAAATGGATTGAGAGACTTGAAAGTGAAAATGGATCCTGGCTGTTGTTGTATTAAGCTGAAATCTGGACTTCATGTGTTCCTAGTCGAAGATAGAACCCATCCACATTATACTGTACTTTATAACACTTTGGAACACCTTACAGCAAACGCAAATCTTTTTCCTTAATGTAACTCTTTTTCTCTTTCAATAACAGAGGATTATTGTTTTCATGCATCATAAGTTCAATGACCAAACTTATTTCACGGTTGCCAAATTAAGTTTCTGTCTACTAATAAAAAAAATATTCAATGATGCTAATTATACAAAAGAACTAGCTGTTCGACATAAATTAATTTTCCAAGCAATTCAAGCTGTAGATTGCTGATTATAACTAATTCCAGGTTCATATTCATGCGAAAAGAGCAAGTTGTTAAATACCATATTCCTTTCTGTTTCTCTGCCGAATAGTCTGCTATAGTGTCCACTTTATTACAGCTGTTGTACTATGATTTGGATGCCCTTTAGACGTTGCATTTTTCGTTTCCTCAACCACTTTTATGTTTTTCAATGTTGATCTGCTGCAGTAAATGTTCCTCATGAGTATTCACTTTTCAAAATCCTTTTTTATGGTTCTGTTCAAGTTTTGACCCATGATCAGGTGGACTCGTTCAATCTATTTGCTTGTTGATGGTCGGCCTCACATCACAAATTCTATCATTCCATATTTCAGAATTGAACTCCTGTTTTTCTTCTGTTTCATGCCCGTGATTCATCAGGATATTGGACAATGACAGCTGGCGTGATGCAGAACACGAGGATGACAGGTATCACTGATATAGCAACCTTCATCTGCACTCCCATGGTATTTAATTGTAAATACTCTTTGCGGTGCATAAGTGCAAGTATAGCCCGTGAGTTGTGTTACTTTTTATTATGGAAGAAAGGCAGCAAGGTACGTATACAAGCATACTTTGAAACACACACGCGTGTAAACTTGAGTTGTTAATCTATGATAAGCGTTCTAGTGTAGAAAATTCAAGCATTTAAGGAAAAATACTTCTCCAATAATTTGACAGATAAAGTTCAAAGAGCTTGCCTTTCCATTGGCTGAAGTGAACCATAAATATATGAGAATGAAGGAAAGCTCAAAAAGAATCCCTAATCCATTGATGGTGACCACAGGGAATTTTTCCCATCTGTAGCTTATGACAGGCAACCCATACCATGTGTAAAGGAGACAGTTTAGCAGTGCAATGGTGTAAGGAACACATGAGAACTCTTCAGTGCTTTTCTTCCTGATGACCCTACAGAAAGTTAATCTGGAGACATGAAAAAAGTAATAGTTTTGAGTTCCGTTGTCAAATTTCTTAACTTGATAAACTAATATTTTGTGTATTATAGAGTCTTGGCATTACATAGGTGCTGAAAAAAGCAACAGAGAAGCTGCATTGCCTGCAACAAAATCAAGAAGATTTGATGTATTAGGTTGCTTAGTAGAATAGTTATATGTAATGGTAGATAGCTGATGCAGGGAAAGGAAAAAAACAAAGAAAGTTATACGCATGACTCCCACTGTTAGGCGCAGCGTATCTCCCATGTTTTTCTCTCTGCAATGATGGTCCTAAGTTGAGAAAATGGTCCCCAACAAGAAGACTCTCTAAAAAACTAGTTAAGTATCTCATTCGGAGTGTTTAACAACCTTGGGGGATATAAATAAGGGGAGGCATGTGTAAAGAGAATATTAGAAAATTGAAAGGAGAAGTGCTGGCTACGTTTCCATGAATCCTGCAGACTGTTTTATCTAATCAGTAGATGGAAATAGCTTGCCTAATATTGAGATTTTGCCATAAAATCGGGTTGGTTTTTGAGAATAAGATTAGAGGAACAGGAAAAAGAAATTATTTACTGTTGCCTATTGCAAGTGGAAGATGCCATGGCACTCCACTTTCCACCAGATAGAAATCTCTTACGTGATGTTTGGCTAATCAATTAACATGCAGTACGTTTATTAAATGTTCTCTCTCCCTTTGTGTCTGGAAACATTTTCTCAGGTGATGTATATAATAATACACTTTTAATTTTATCGTGTGAGAAAAAACACATATACAAGTGTTTGTGTGTGCACCAGCTGTGACACAGATACACACATAAAGCTGCATTCTCGTCAGTGAATTATGACATTTATTCTTATTTATGCCTCTATCATCATCACAGAGTTTTTCAAGGGTGATCATGTTCCTGATGGTTTTAATAAAGGGATACTGCGGAGCGTGCAAATTGAAAAAGAAAGAAAGTTTTTTTAAAATGCAACCCATAGTTGAGGAGGTGTACATGGTTTTTTCTTTATTAGCATTGCTGTGCTGTATTGGAGTGCATCTTGAAAGGATCTCTGCACACTTTTATCCTTCTCTGCACACTTTTATCCTTCTCTGCACCTTTTTGTACAGGTATATATCCCATTCAAAAGAACTGCTGCGTATGCCTGCGTTAATAAATCATTTGTTAAGATAGCTGTGCCACTTTCTTAATCTTATGCTGAGATATAAGACATTGCTGTTGATTATGATCAAAATGAATGCAACATGCAGGACTGTGTTTTAAATTTTGGAAAACACTGCTCCCACCTCTTAAGAGCCGAAACTTTATGAATTATTGAAGTTGATTTTCCAGATTTGCATCAGCAGTGTACACTGCTCATGACACTTGTGGCTTTCTGAAACAATAGTTCTTCAAAAAACATGTTACTAAGAGTTAAATCTTGACTCATAATTCTTACCTTTCATTTCATTGAAAAAGAACCGTGATAGTTTCATAAATTCTGATGAGTAAATAATAATCTAGTCCCTGGGTGTTCTATGTTTTTGTAAGTTAGTACTTCTGACTTTGAAAAACATAAGCCATTCTTTGACCAGAGTTGACTGTTGTTTCTTTTTCTGAATGTCCAAGCTGCCCTTTTTAGATGCTTTTTTGTTTTCGTTTGCAAGAGGTGAGATTGGAAAATTTGACTAAAAATGAAGGACATTTTAGGGGGAAAAAACAATTGAATTGTCACCAAAAACTAAGGGAGGACTAAGTTGCAAATAAATTTAAAAGTACAGGGATTCATTACTCGTTTTTTTTAAAAAAAAAAACTAAAAGAGGATTAACTTGTTACTTTGCTGAAAACATAGGATTATAGGAATTCAATAATAGTTTACTCTATTCTGATAGGGCTCCTGCCACATGAGAATACTGATATACATGAACTTGTTAAGAACCTTAATTTTAAAAAAATGTTCCAATACACTTATAGCTATGTAGGAATTTTTTGGACGAACTGCACTCCATCATATACATCAAGAGTTTATTGATGAGAAGAAATTGGGGAAAGCTTGAACCCTAATTTCTATAGTGATGAATATAAATGCAATTGAAATTTTCAACGAGTTATACCTTTCATTATTTCTTGAAGCTCGATCTCTTTACTAGACAAATCATTTAGCCAAGAGAAGTCATGAACTAGTAATGGTTCTCAATCAATTAAATATTGAAGGATATAATTAAAAATAAAATTCAACTAAAAAATAACTTGAGTCAACCCAAGTTAACTTATCAAACCTGTATCATGAAACCATGATAACCTCATAGAAAGTAAATCAAAACAAATTATAAAGCTTAATTTGCAATTAATTCAATGTTAAAGGATGAAATAAAAAAAGACACAAAAAAAACCCTAGTCAACGATCAAACTCGTGATCCGAGTCATGAGACCAGAATAATCTCATAAAATGCAGATCAAAATAAATTTTGGAGCCTAATTTTTAATCAATTCAATATTTAAGGATGGAATTGAAAAAAAATAATTAAAAAATAACAAAAAAATGATCTAAGTCAACATGGTTAACCAGCAGAACTCGCAATCTAGAACATGAGACCGAGAAACTCCATAGAAAACAAATTGAAATAAATTATGAAGTCTAATACCTAGTTAATCCAATATTAGAGGGTGAAATTGAAAAAAAAAAGTGTGAAATAAATAAAATTCGTACAAATATGAGGATCAAAGTGAAAGAAGGCTTAGCTTTATATTATTCATTGCTACAGTAAAAAATTCAAATTCTTTTAGTATATGTTAAAATTAAAATAAAATGCTTGAAAATAGCTATTGATAAATCTGCACGTGTAATAAAAAGAGTCAGGACTTGTAGTATCAAGTAGCGCGCAAGCTGGCCCGGACATCCACGTTAAACTAAAAAATATAAACAAACTCTCTTTATGATACAAAACATACTGTTTCTTGTGTTTATGATGCGTTTACAATTTTTCATCATAAACTTAGGTAACTGTATTATGACAATGTATAAAAATTGGTATATTTCCATGTACAAGAGGTACATATTAGAACATTGAGAGTCATCACCCTCAATTGTTACAAATTAAAAGATTATATGAGTATAGTCATCATTCAAGTTGGGTTTAATTAATAACTTTGGCATTGAAAATAATTAAAAAAAATACATCTTTTCAGTGTATTTGAATCTGACGAATACCCATAAGATTTGGTTCACCGGTTGATCGAGTGTAGGATGCAACTAAACTAGACCAAGTCACATCATTTTTTGTTGAATACACTATCAGTGCAGCAATTACCTGTATCTTTTCCAGTTTACCATGCAAACAAATGAAATTACACATGATAATTGGATAACAGGACCACTTTACGTAATCTGTCTGCCATGAACCTGGGAAAAAACTTGTGGAGGATAAGTTATTCAAAGTATATATTCCAATCACAGTGTGCTAGCAGTATAAGATTTTCTTTAGCGCAGAAAGAGATTGATGCTAGGGCGCAATATGATGTCGAGAAGCATCAGAGAAGAGATAGTCCTTTGCTGCTTTCGCTTGGATACATGCAGGCGTATGAACGAAATACTAGTTGTGGGGTGGGGTAGGTGTGGCATAGCAGATGCCAAAAATCAAATCTTTCAGGATCCCTAGTAGACGCATATATAAAATGGAAGAAACACATGGAAAGTGTTGCTTGTTTCAATATTTTTAATCCATCCATGGTAGATTCAGGCTATTTAAATTATAGTTTTGTTTTTAACTCTGGACGGTTGCAGCTTATAAGACTTGATCTTGATATCTTCATCTAATAAAATGATTCACTTCCCACTGATACTATAAACCAAAATTATGTTTTTAAAAAGTTTAAATATTTATTTTTGTTTAAAATTAATTTTTTTATATTTTTGAATTGTTTTGATGTCAAAAATAGTTTTTTTAAATAATAAAATAAATATTATTTTAATGCATTTTCAAACGAAAAGCACTTTGAACTGCAACCACCATTACACTTTCAAATGCCCCAAAATGTAGCAATATATATTGTATAATACGAACAACCTGGTCTGACCGATAACCTATTGGTTGAACCAAAGAAATGTATAGTAGCTTAACTGGATTCTTATCTAGGTCAAGTTTAACAACGTTGTTTAAGAGGTAAGAGGAGTAAACTAGCCTGAACCAGGCTCGATACGAGCTTACTGATTCAAGCCTATATGATTCCCATACCAAAGGCTTGGCCCAAGAAATGATTGTGTTTGTTTTTTCTACGTAAGCGAGTCTATAGAATTGAATGGATAATGCAGAAAACATTACAGATTTATTTATAGATTAGTATGACAGAGTTTGTGCTAGATGAACAATTTGATAAAAAAAAAAAAAAACTCTCATCCAGCTACTAGATGGGCTCGATCTGCTAGAGATCGAAAGTTTTTAAATAAGATGATTGAATTAATTTTTTTTTTTAATTTTTAGTTTAATTTTAGGTTTTATGTTATTTTTTTTAATCTAACTTAGGATTCTGATTTTTTTTATAAGAATCGGTTTCTTTATGTCATATTTAAAGAGTTGTAAAATCTATTAAAGAAACAAACTATATTAGAAAAAAAATATTCAATTATAAAATACAAAATTCAGCCGATTCTTTTCTCGTGATTGTTTTTTTTTCTTGTGTTGTTTCTGTCTATTTTAATTTTTTATATTATTATACAAGATTTAAATCTTATAAAAGACAAAAAAGAAAAAAGAAATTAGTGTGGTTGTATCAATTTAAATGTAGATGATTTGTTTCAGTCTACCAAAGGTGGCTACAAATTGCACGTTGATTACAAAGAAAAAAAAAATATCTAGTCTGTTCTTAATATAATAGGACGAGTTTTTCAGCCTAATTAATTGAGAAAATTACATACATCCTTGTAAGATGACTAACTTTGGGGAAAAAATTGTCTGGTCAACCCCAACTCACAGTCAATTACTAAAATTTCCTGATTAGTTATAACCTAATGTATGCTTTGTGTCAATTTAAACTTTGATAATATGGCTTTGTTCATAACACTTCTGGGTTGCGTGGCGTGTTTGGAAGTATGATTGATGTTATTTTTTAAAGTGTTTTTCACTTGAAAATGTATTAAAATAATATTTTTTTTATTTTTTAAAAATTATTATTGACATCAGCGCATCAAAATAATTTAAAAATATAAAAATATATATTAATTTTAAATAAAAAAATTAAAAAAAATTTTAAAGCAATTTTTATAATTTTTATTTTTATTTTTAATTTCTGTAATGGCAAAAGACAAGACCTTGGAGAATGTTACTGATCCTTATCTGTAAAGCCACTCATCCAAAATGGAAGATATAATTAAAAAATAAAAATAAAAATAAAAAATAGGGCAGATTGAGACTTTAGAGTCACTTTACAGCTAATATCTCTAATATTTTGGAGCAATCGGCCAGCTGATGGAGAAAGAATTGTCACTTCAGTTTGAATCCTTTCTTGTTGAGCTGATGGGTTCGATCCAATGAAGTGAGAAAAACGTATATTTACTGAAAGAATATTTGGAATTTATTTATAAAACATGTAGTGAGCTCTTTTAAGATTGAATTATATGTAATGTCAATTTACATTTAAATAATTTATAAACTAAACTATGAGCGTTCATCGCAATTAAATATATTTATGAATTTTTAGTTTTTATATCTTATAAATAAGTGTCTTGAATGGATAGGAAATAATTCATGAAATTTTTTTATTTGCTGTTAATTTATTTTTACTTTTTTATTCTACTCTAAAACTTAGATCCTATATAATATATTTTTTTAATTCGATCAATATTATTTGAAAATACATTTAAACAAGATAAAGTTAGAGATTTAAAATCATGGGAGGTTTATTAAAAAAATATTTTTTACACTAAATAAAAAGCAATAAAACTTTTAAAAACAAATGATTAATCCCTACAACAACATAAAATTTTAGTTTGATCAGATGCTAAGAAACTCAATAAATAAGTATTTTATATTATTTCACTTAAGTATTATTTTAATATATACTTTAGTATGCATATGGAAATTAATTAGTTTCAATATCTTATATATGATTTAATATTTATTCTATATGTATACTAGTTCTATGCTATGATTACAACTAAACTTATAATTTTACATGATTATAAGTTAAATATTATATGCTTAAATGTCAAGTTTCTTGAAAAAATATCTCTACAATCAAAGAATTTATTTTGCTCATGAATTTTCTAACAAAGTAGAGAATCTTGACCATGGAGGAAATCAAATAATCAAAATCCATAAATATCTAAAACTTCTATAATAAAGTTATGTTAGAAATTGTTTTTGAAAAAAAAATCAAATCTATCATGCTTGAGCTCAAAGAAAATGATGTCACAAAAGTCGAAGAATCATTGCGTAGAGATTGAGCAACATCCCTTGGGTGAGTAGTTGGGCCATGAAGGAAAAATTAAACAATCAAGATTTCGAAGTTTACAACACTAGAATAACTTTCTTAATAAAAGTTAACATAAAAAATTATTGGAAAACCCAAAAAAAAAAAAACTATAAGTACATTAAGAAATAATATCCTGAGTTTATTCTCTGGAGATCACTAGTTTGAGTCTCATAAATCTCAAAGTCATTTGAGACATATATATATAGTCGTTAATTTCAGGATCTATTAGATTAGTTAAGATACACGCAAACTGATCTAAATATTTATATTAATAAAATAAATAAATGATATCACAAAAGTAAAAAATCCTTGGGTGAGAAGTTGGGTCATGGAGGAAAAATTAAACAATCAAGATTTTGAAGTTTACAACGTGCTAGAATAACTTTCTTAATACAAGTTAACAAAAATAATTATTAGAAAGCCAAAAAAAAAAAAAAACCATGAGCACATTGAGAAATAATGTCACAAAAAGTAAAAAGATCCTTGGGTGAGAAGTTGGGCCATGATGGAAAAATTGAACAATCAAGATTTCGAAGTTTACAACACTAGAATAATTTTCTTAATTAAAAAAAAATCTAAATCAATTTGGTTAATTTATCAAATCAAGTTAACATATCAAATCTGAGATCCATATAATAAGAGTGTGATAACTAAATAGAAAAAAAAATTAATATTAACAAACTAAATTAAAAAAATTAATTAAAAAAGCAAACAAAAAAACTATAACTAAAAGGCATTCGTCTTTTACTGTGGATTTGCATAGTGTAATCCATAATGAAAAAAAAAAACCCTATAACTAATTATATTTTTTTTTCAAATTCATTAATTATTATATTAGCAATAATAATAATAATAATAATATTTTTAATATTAATAATAATATTAAACTCGCATGACCCAAGTTTAAGTGGGTCTGGCTGCGACGCCAGGCCTTAGAGCCTTGGGTGTGTGTCTAACTGCAAAGTTAAATATGATAATAAAATAGAAAAAAATTTAATATTAAAGAATAAAATTTAAAAAATTAATTCAAAAGAAAAAAAAATAAAAAAATAAAGCAAAACACTATTTCAATCAATGAATAGTGCTTGCGAGAAGGGATACAATAAAATCCTCTCATAAGATCATGATAATCTAATGAAAAGTAAACAAAAAAATCATGAAAATTAATTCTCAATAAAATCGAAATTAAAAGATAAAATTGAAAGGAAAAATCAATTAAAAAATAAAAAAAATCTGAATCAACTGGGTTAACATATTAAACCTGGGATCCATGTCATGTGAGTGTGATAACTAAATAGAAAAAAATTTAATATTAACAAAATTAAATCAAACAAAAATATTAATTAAAAAAACAAAATAAAAACAAAATAAAAAAATATTAATTAAAAAAATAAAGAAAAAGACAAAAAAAACCTATAACTAAACATTTACTATGAATTACCCTATACAATCCCACTTGATTAGTTTTAATTATAGTTAATGTCACAAAAGTAAAAAGATTCTTGGGTGAGAAGTTGGGCCATGGAGGAAAAAAATTAAACAATCAAGATTTCGAAGTTTACAACGTCCTAGAATAACTTTTTTTAATAAAAGTTAACAAAAAAAATTATTATAAAACCCAAAAAAAAAAGAGAAAAAACCATGAGTACATTGAGAAATAATGTCCCAAAAGTTTTGATAAAAAAAAAAAAAAAATGTCCCAAAAGTAAAAAGATAAACGTTTACAAATGGAGTAATCATAGTTTGGTGGTTTTTATTTTATTTTATTTTAAAGTTAGAGTTCTTCATAATTGCCAACATTGCAAACGTGTATCTTTCTTAATTTCACTTTACATTAAATTAAGTCTCTTATTCGATTTTGGAATCATCAAAGCTAAAGTTAATGTTCCACACTTTTAGTGTTTTTTTTTTAATATTTCAATATATTTATTTAATGATTTTGCTATTCTCAAATAAAAAATTAAATTAAATAAAAATTTTATTAATATATTTTGAAACAAATATTATTTTTAAAAATAATCTTTAATCACCCCCACCCCCCACGAAATCAACAAATAAATCCTTGAATGAGATAGCTCCTCCTGTACAAATTTACAGGTCACAGAGGCGTGAGGATTAAGTAATAATTTACTGTGAAAATAGATAAGCTATGAATTGGCAAAGATGAATTAGGGGTCCCTTCATGTATTTGTTTTTTTCTTTGATATGAAAAATGGGTGTGAAGACAGACAGACTGATCAATTACTCTGCATTTGGTCAAAACTTTATAGATTCTTCTTATAATTTAGATTTATTTGAATACTATTAAGGCCCGTTGATTATAGATGACAGTCCAACATGCATGTGGGGGGTGAGTTTTGGTAAATGTTGGTGTTGAACGCTATTATCACATGTTTATTTTGATTATAACATTTATTTAATTGTTAAGATATATAAAGATTTGTTTAATTTAAGAATACTACAATGTAGTTTGATTCTGTTATTTTTAAATTATTTTTTTATAAGAATTTTAAATATAAATAAATTATTTTGTTTATTTTTCAAAACAAAGAAACAAGAGAATATATAAATAAAGATTTTTTATAAACAATATTATCGGATATAAATATATTTATAATTTTTTTCTCTACAACCAAATTGCTATTAACTTATAGTGATCTAGTTTTTTTTAATAAAATCCCGACTATTATAAAAAAAAAAAAAACCTTTTTAATGATGAATGACAAATCTTAAATTCATGATGAAATTAGAAGGCTCCATTTAAGTATAATTAGTAATTTCCATTATATTTTGAACTAAAAACTTATATAATATAGTTTGCTCTTCCTGTGATCTTAAAATTATATAATTATTTAGTAGGTGGTTCAGTAGTAAAAACTTGAGATTAAAGAGTTTGTTTTCCCATGATCGTTAACTTCAGGGCCCGTGAGATTAGTCAAGATATATACAAACTGACTCGGACATTCATATTAATAATAATAAAAAAAAACTCACATAATGTTCTTGTATAACAAATAATTGACCTTTTAATTATTGGGTTTTGTCAGTTCTGCATTATTTGCTCAGTTCAGCTATTTCAAGAAATATAAGTTTAAATAAAATGGAAAGGAATGTAGTGTTAAACGGTTGATTTGATGGTTAAAAAAGTTCAAATATTATATTAAAATTTATTTATTTTATTAAATATACAAGAACGATACAGTGGTGTGACCTTAAAATATATATTTATTTATTTTTGAATTCAAGGAATCCCTATCTCCTGAAAAATATATTTTATAAGTTTAAATGCGCAAGTAAAACTCTAATTATTCTAAGTTTTTATAAAAAATACACGTATTGATTTGAATTTAATACCTACTATATAAATTTTAAATTCTTTATCATCACGCTGCATCCTTTACACGTTAAAACTTTAAATATATCTTTATCAAAAGAAAAGGAAATCATTTCAAGTCTTATGACTATGAAGTTACGTGTTTAATCTTTATACGCACAACTGCATCACATGAACATCACATCGGTGTCTGTCATTTCAATCACGACTCAAGTGATTACGGTTCTTGAAGGTCTTGTCTGCATCATTGAAGAAATTTTGCGAAAATCAGAATATTAACAAATAGATGATTTAACGGCATAAATTATGGGACATCTTCTTTTAATTCTTTTTATTTGATTAATATCAAGGTATACATTTGTGAGTGATGAACCTCATTGAAAACCATTGGTTTATTTAATAATTATTTGATTAAAAATACTAATGGTTTAAGAGAATTAGTAATAAATAGATTTGTTCCCCCACCTTATTATCCCTTCCAGAAATAATTTTTTTATATATAAATATGCTAATCTAGATATGAATAATCTATTTTATATCTTAATTTTTAATTTTTTAATTATGATATCTCAAAATTTTTAAAAAAATTAATTATGATAGATGTCCACTGTTATGAGGATTTGATCACAAAATTTAAAATAATAATAATAACAATAATAATATACATGTGCAGCGTTATCATAATTGATATAGAGATTGAACCGATGAGGGATTTGGCTCGTTAAATTACAGGTCCAACCCATTAATTCACTAATTTATTTGTCCGGTCACATCCATTGTATATGTTAAAAAAATTATTAATTGTGTTAGAGGCCATGAATACCACCAGTTCAAGCATATAGGCAGTGTTAACCTATTTAAATTCAGAGTTATTTGTTTTTATAGTTAAAAAATATTTTAAATTGTTTTTTAAAAATATTTTTTGATATATTAAAAAAAAAACAATCTTTACCACAAACTTAAACACTATCTGAATTAAAAAAGCTTTGGGTCATTAAATCACAGGTCTAAACCAGTGATTCGCCCATTTAATTGCGGGGTCATATTCATTACTTATCTATTTTATTGAAGTAGAAAATTTTTCTAAGAAATAAAAATCAGTCCAACCAAACATCAGGTGAATCATTCTCGAGTCAACCGTATAGATCTAACAAATTTTCCGGTTCAAAACAGATCCACAGAGTTGGACGAAAAACCATTGGCTGTGGTCAAAATTCAATGGTTCATGTATGATTACCTTTTAATGTTCCAATGATTATCTTTTTAACAAATCTAATCCTTCAATCAAACATAATTTCATCCTATCCACACAACGAACCCTGGATCAATAAAATCCTAACCGATCCCATTGTACTTGAAATTCTGGTGGTAGTTGTGGAAGCCCCTCATTAGTCGCCAACCAAACCATACCATACCATAGGTAAGAAAACCAGAACGGCTCTACAGGTCAACTCGTTGTATGATTCTGGCCAGTTCTCATAAAAAACAGGGGAGAATTTATCATGTTGACTCGATCAAAACTCAATTAAAATATATTGATTTTTTTAAAAATAATATTGTTTGATTTTTAAAAAAATTTCTTTTAATCAACCTTGGTTGATGTATCCAGGTAGAACTTACCTCGATTCAGGGTTTAATTACTATTAACCGTACCATTTATCCCATGCCTCCCAAATTCCCAAGATTGTAGTATTTCTTTTAACAATAGTATTTGCGTACTCACTTTCTTGGGCTAATGTAGGGTTTAACATTTCTTGTCACGAATCTCTACACTCACATTATTTTCCCAAGTCCATGTGTTTCCGAGTCGTGCTTGTCGTTAAGACAAGCCAGGCAACTCAAATCATGGCACATATGAATTGGACAAAAACTTGTGTTCAACCAAAATGTTAGGTTGGACCCTTTTTTTTTTTTTCTTGGGTTTCAATTTGTTTGAACTTTGAACTTTGAAATATATATATATATATATATATATATATATATATATATATATATATATATATATATATATAGCAAACAGAAAAGTAATGTGATATATCTTTCTATTCTGTTGGATATATTTGTTTAAAAATATTCTGTATATCGTTTTCCTAGATAATGTTGGACCCTAGCCCTCGACGAAGGACCGCTCTATCTACCTTTTTGTAGGTCTAGCACAATCTAACCCCATGTATACAGAGGCACAATGGGGGTTGAGTACATTTTTACATGGCCCATAAAGTTTTATTTGTTTTTCTTTTTAAGCCTTCTACTTTAGTTTTTGACAGAGAAACCCCCACAATTCTGATCCGTGGCCACACGTGTGGCCCCATACAACTATGTGACCACATGGATATAAATAAATGGATGAGGGAATAATGGGTGACTGAGAATTTGAAAATGCAAGGGTTGGCAGGCTCGAAAGTTAAAGAATGAGGGTCAAATTAAGAAAATGTAAGACTTGGGAGGACCACCTAATGTAATTTATCAGAGGCATTTGGTGTTGTTCATGGCACGCTACATCCTTAAATTTGAGGTCATGGGTTACCTTCTGGCTTCAGGAGTTCGGGACCACTGGGAATTAGAAAGAGCCATGCATCCTGTTTATTTTAAGCATCAGAACTTGTCCCACTATGATGAGTTGATGACTGTATTATTCCTCATGCAGTGACAACAGCTGAAGACAAACGTAAAATAAATAATGGGACTGATGAATTTGATCCGTTTATTGTTTTTATATTGCATAACACACACACACACACAAGACACACACACTATTTCATGTCATATATTTCATCTAGCAAGAATATATATATATATATATATATATATAATATTAGCTCGCGCTCCACTATGGGTTAGATTTAAAAAAAACTCAACTTTTAAAATTAAGATGATGTTAGATTGGATCGATTTTAGTCACCTTACAACCTGCATCATGAATTTCAACGAGTTTAATAATTTTGTTGTTTTTGTAAATTATTTTTATTTAATTTTATGATAAAATTAGATGCTTGTAAAATCAAGTATCAACCATAAAAAAAAAACGTTTATTTAAGATCATAATAACTTTATAGAAAATAAAAAAATAAAAAAATCATGAATTTCAATATTTTCCAACCAATCTAATATTGAAGAAGAGTGAAATAAAAAAACAATTAAAAAAATTAAAGGAGCAAAAACTAAAAAAATATATATAAGGTTTACCCTGCTAAACCCGTGAATCGGGTAACTCGAGTCAAGACGTCAAACTCGCAAACTAAGTAATGGACTCCATTAATTAATAACTCGTTTTTTTTTTTCTAAACTATTGTTTATTTAACTATATGATAACAAAATAAACAATCATAAAATTAAGTATCCAACAAATACTGAGACTTTTTTTAAAAGATGGTGATAATTCATATAAAACAAAACGAAACAAATTATGAAACTAAATTCTCAATTAGTCCAATATCGAAGGATGAAATCGAAAAAAAAAATTTAAGAAAAATAGACTCATAGACTTTCTAAAATTTGATAATAGATTTTTTTTTCAAAATTATTTTTTTACTATATGATAGAAAGAGAAATAGACGATCACATAATTTAATTTAATTAGAAAAAAAGTACCCCGCTAAACCCGTAAACTAGGACAATCAAGGTTACCTCGCCAAACTCGCAAACCAGGTCATTGCTTCATAAAATTTAATAGCCTTTTTTTTAAAAATTTAATAAAATTTTATTTACCTGACTTTTAAAAAAATAGATCACACTGCGATACTAAGATATTTTTTCAATACCAACCCGATATTGAGATATTTTTTGATACTGTGATAACTATATAAAAGACAAATTAAAATAAATTATCAACTCTAAATCCCTATAAACACATCATATAAGAATTAAATTAAAATAAATTATTAACTCTAAATCCCCATAAACACATCATATTTTTTATATAACATTAATTTATATATCTTAAGTATTAAGCTAAAAAGTGTATTGAAAACATTGTTTCCCACACTCGTTAGCATTGTAAATTACAATAATAATCTCATTGTTATAAGCGGTCATTGTTTTGTGCTTTTTGTTGCCATTCCTTTACATAAAACTAAAGTTATTAAATCCATGAGTTTAAAATTAAGAGATTTGCTTTTTTTATAGTTTCAAGTTTGAATCCTGTGGTTGCTCATATGATAGCCACTGGAGACTTACATGATCGTTAACTTTAGGGCCCGTGAGATTAGTCGAGGTACGCGCAAGCTGACCCGGACAGCCACGTTAAACTAAAAAAAATATTATTAAATCCATCTTAAGTTATGTGAGCTCAGGTTAATTTAAAATACCATTGTATTAAGATTTTTTAAAAAATAAATATAAGAACATTGTTTTGAAAATTAAATTTTTTGAAAATTAAATTAAATTAAATTTTGACTAAGTTGATGGCATCGCATATTCACAACTGCTAGAATCAGTTTCTAAATTTATCATTGTTTCGAAATGACCCGTCAAGATAGATTGCGTTTAATAACACTGCACAAAACATTACTAGTTGATAATCAGCAACAGCTTGCCAACATGTTAAGTACTGTAGATATACAGGATTTGAAAGGGCAAAGTTCCTGAAATACCCCGCCCCTCTTCCCCTCCAATTTTGAAAGAGGATCTCTCTATTTACTTTAGGTTGTCAACTACAAGTCTACTGCATGCCTAAAAGTCAACAAACAGAAATTTTCTTGGTTGGTTGGGATGCATATGTGGTATTCACTTCAACATAAATTTAGTCTTCTGGACTAGAGGTTGGGTAGGATTGCTTCCAAGCTCACTTTGCATCAAATAGTACCTCATCAACTTTGGCAAACTACTAGCTTTCTCTACTATCTTTTTCCTTATTCTGCTTCTTTGGATGGAGAGTATGAACCGCCGCCGCCGCCGGAAACAACCTAAAATTAACAGTTCTGAGTCTGAAGGTTAGTTAAGAATTTTATATTCTTGGTAAAAAGCTCTGGCTTTCAGCTGTTTTTTCTAGCCCTTAAAGCAGTTAATTCTGTTCTTTTACAGGTGCCTTTCTTTGTAGAGTCTATATGTACTGAGATATAGCTCGCTGTTAATTTCTTCATGTTCTTTATTATGCAGAGGTCAGTAGTATTGAATGGGAGTTCATAAACATGAGCGAGCAAGAGGAAGACCTCATTTACAGAATGCATAGACTTGTTGGTGGAAGGTATGCTAACACATTCTGCTGATGGCTATCTTTTCTATTATGATCTTCAACTAGTTTATCTTTTTGGTATGTGAGCAATCAATTATTCTATCGTTTTGGCCTTCAAAGGGTGGTTTATGCAGAAGCAAGAGTTCTCTAATTTGCTCCTATCCAAAAAGAAAAAGAAAAAGGAAAACAAGAAAGACAACTCCGAGTTGTTGCTCCTTAATTCTGCAAAAATGATTTCATTCTGCTAGTGTAGCATTTATGGATGGATGCCCTTATCCTAAGACCATGCCACTACTAATTATTAAATGACCAGACCAGGCCAACTGGTGGATTAACAAGAAGATGCCTTCTGGACTTTCTTGCAGACAAAAAGTTCCTAGCATTTCACCTTTTCATACTCAAAATTTGTCTGGTCTTTCAACAATGCACATCAACATATGTATAGTCATATTGATGCTTACATTGATTGATTCTTAATATCATAAAATGGGACTAATTTGCAGGTGGGATTTGATAGCTGGAAGGATTCCAGGCCGAAAAGCAGAAGAAATAGAGAGGTTTTGGATAATGAAACACCGCGAAGGGTTTGCTGAAAACGGAAAATTGTATAACGAAGTGAAGTCTAGGACTTCTAGTTGAGCATTAACTTGTAATGGTTTTAAACAGTTTTTTACTTAATTTTGTTGATTGTTTCCTTCTGTATTCGTTTGTGGTTGTTTGGCTTCTGAAATTTGTGCAGGGTTTTGTTTGGTTTCTTTGCCAATGGAATTAATTAACAAAACTAATCTTCTTAAGGATCAATCCTTGTATTGGCTTGCTCATTTGAGTAGGAGCATATTGAGGCAGGCATTGCCTTCAACTCCAAGACACATGTTCTTTAAATGCTGCTCAGAATTTTAAATTGAGGAAAAAACTGCAATACGATGGATGGTTCCCATCTCAGGATTGAAGAGTTTATATTTAATTTGTAAATAATCATATTCATGCTATCCAGAGCTGTTCAATGGTGCAAATTTTCACGGGGCTCATCCAACTTTTCCTATCAACATAAAAATGTATGACGAGTAGTTGAAGCCATGATAACCTGGCAAGAATCATTGTCCTAGGTCTGTAAAGAAAATGCTATCCCATCACCAAACCATTTTCAGCATAAATCTTTTTGGAAAAACTTCAATTTACCCGTAACACATTACCTCATTATCAATTGAGTCATAAACCTTTTAATTTTATCAATCTTGCTCCATCTTTTTTGATGGATTGAGTGGTGATGCTGTCTACTTTTGATTTAAGTATAGGCAAATTTGATAAAATCAAAAGATTTATGACTCTTTTTTGATGGACCGAGTGGTGATATTGTCTAATTTTGATTATGTTTAGGGAAGATTTGATAAAAATCAGAGGATTTAGGACTTAATTAGAAATGAGGTAATACATTAAGGGCTAAATTGAGTTTTCCACAATCACTTTCTTCTGGGGTTTTCCCTTCT
Organism: Populus simonii; assembly: GCA_007827005.2. Taxonomy (NCBI): domain Eukaryota; kingdom Viridiplantae; phylum Streptophyta; class Magnoliopsida; order Malpighiales; family Salicaceae; genus Populus; species Populus simonii. Next base: position 436,258 of record CM017478.2, read on the forward strand.
CAACTCCCAACTGACCCAACAAATTGCCATGTGCTCACTCTGACAAAGCCCTCAGAACCTTTCTACTAATAAATCTTGACAACAGATTTTGTAATGACTGTTCAAAACATGAGCTAAATACTGAAGTGATAACCTTTGGCAAGTTTTGCCAGCAAGGAAATCTGCTGAAAGATATAGAAAAATATATTGGTTTCTGACAACCTTTGGCATGTTTAATGAACTGAATTATTGGATCACAATTTCTCCAGACGAGACAGTAGTTGAGCTAATGGTCAGCTGAACATGCACACAGCACACATAATAAATCTTAGGATTTTGGATATGGTGCCAGAAACCTGGACCCAGTTTGCTTATGCGCCCCTGGCAGTCTAATAAGGTGCCTGGCCTGGACCATCCATGCTTGTGAGAGTATGATGGATGACAGCGCTCGCTACATCATCGTTCATGTTTTGTACTGTTACCTAAGCTTGACCTCTGCTTGAGTGATTGGAGTTACACCATCAAGCCATAGAGCCAACGAACGTTGAGCATTGCCGTTCAGGTTTGTACGAGCAGAATACAGTATATTGTCTAAAAGGTTGAGTACATTTGTGAACTGTGTAAGACATCATTGTATTATATAGGAGAGACAAGATTACATGTATATGTGGTGATTTGAAATCTCAAGTTCTGTAAAAAATACATATTACATGATATGAGATCTTGTCTGTTTTCACGTGGTTAAAAAATGTCCATGATACAGATCATTAGTATGCAACAATGGCCGGTGATGAGGAGTCATCAAGAGGCAGAGACTTCTTATGATGCTGATCAATTCAGATAACATAGCGGCAAAGATAATCCACTCTCGTTGGATGCTTGAGCTTCATGAGCGCTTTAGCTTCGTGCTTCCGGACCATTTCTCTTGAGATATTTAAGTTCCCAGCAATCTCTCCTAATGTTCTATCCCCTTTACCATCCAGTCCGAATCTCTGACGGACCACCAGGCTCTCCTTTGGTTTTAATGAATCTAGCTGGAGAGGGTTTTCAGAGATTAGATATTTGTTTCTGACAAAGAATTGAAACTAACAATACAAAGAAACTATGCTAGTTGAACTTTCTGCTTCAGAGGTCCTTTCAATTAAGTGATGCTCCTAGAAGCCCTTCTATAAAGTGCAAGAACATGAAGTGTTAAATTCGCTTCTATATGACATAAATTATAATTCTTTTGGTATAAAATGCAAGTTGAAAGATCAAGGAAACAATAATGCTGGTGAAAGAAAGTTTCTCAACAGGACTATTTATGAAAGGATTTTGATCCTCATAAGATTCAAACAAGGGTAAACAATTAAAGAGAGAAAGCAATGCTATACAAACTCTAAGAAAGGAAAAAATGAGTGCTTACCACATCATCAAGAGCAAGCCTGAGAAGAGCTGACTGCCTCCGGTCATCACCTCCATTGACATCAGCAACTCCACTAATCAACTCTTCTTGCGTTGTTTTGTGTCTCGAATGGAGAGACAAAACAGGTTTTGAGGCCCTCATCACTTCATGGTACCTCTCGATGGAGATCCCTACTTTTTCAATAATCTCTTCCCCCGTTGGTTTCCTTAGCAGTTGAAACCACAATTCAAGTTTTGCTTTCTGGATTTCTGATCTTATCTGCACAAGTTGAAGCTGTTATAGCATGCTCCTGCCAAGCATCCAACACAAGCTTTTTAAATTGAAGTCAACGGAAGTCCTAGTTCTGGATTGAATACATGCAACCTTTTCCATTCAACACTCACTAAACACAGCAACATTAGATGCAGAGTTAAAAATGAAGAACTGAAACATGGCAATTTAAAACATTCCCTATACAATTACCACTAAATTTCTGGCTTTTAGAAAATCCAAATATATGGTGCTATCCTAAGCTTTCTATTCCTTTCTTGCATTGCATAGTAACTGCCTAGTTCCCAATTTTAAATTGTTTGCAGTGCCCTATATCATTGAATGATGAATTTCTAACCACTCTACCAACTCCAAGGAGGGAAAGAGCTTCAACATTTATCTGGTGCTTCCTTGCAGCAAGAATCAAAGGGATAAGCGTAAATCATTGCGCCATTCAGAAGGGAAGAAAACCGAGTTTATGTACAAAGAGAACATACCGATTCCAGGCCGAACGAAACACGTGTAAAGCTTGAGAGTGTCATGGACCTTATGATGGCATGTCTAATCCAAAACAGCCCATAAGTGGAGAGCCGGAATCTCCTTTTGGGTTCGAAGCGATCAATTGCTGTCATAAGTCCCTTCACTCCTGCCTGACAAAGATCTTGATATCTTGGCCCATTTGCATAGTCTTGAAAATATTTGTTGATCACAAACAATACAAGCCGGAGATTGTGCTGCAACAACATTGCGAATTTGCTGTAAATTTTTCTCCTCCAAATTAAACAAGTCCTCGGGCATCAAAAAGGATACTAACAATGCCTTCTGACTTGAAGATGAAAGGGAACAAAAGCACTCAAAAAGCATTACAATCCTGTGTAATTTTTTCAATCTATCATAACCATGTGAGACCATGTTTCCTCAGAAATTGAGTTACTTCAATGCCACCAGTAGAAAAGAAATCATTACCTTAATAAGTTTGTTCCTTGCAGCTCGACCAACCTCTATTTGTTTTCTCACTTGGAGCACATCCATATCTGTTGCCTCAGCTAATTCACCCTCGGTTGGTTCTCTCCTCGAATTTTCTTGCAAATGCTCTTTCACTTGAAGGGATGCCTAATATAAAAGAAATGGGACTGAGCACCAGAAAACTACCATTCTAGCAGCAATAAAACACAACCTATTTGCAAAAGCTAAAGACATCAAGGGGAAGGTTTAGTGCTGACTTTCATAGGCTGCATCAACTTAAATAACCAGGCATGCTCTGCTGAAGTAAGGACTGGGGGGATCTTCATTTTTTTCCAGTCCAAGCTGGCCAAATCAGTTGAAGAAGAATACTCCCTCACAAGTTCATCAATCTTTTCATTTTCATTCTTTCGACCTTTTCTCTTCCCAACTGAAGTCACCAATTTTTCATCACTCTTGATCCTCAGTGCAATTCTTTTCTGAAGACTCAATCGTTTAGCCTTCTTTGCCTGGTTCCTTACGATTATTTTGCTAGTTCTACCGTCATCTTCCTTTTCACTTTCACTAGTCTTCCTTTTCCGTTGCCTACATCTCCTAATCACACCATTTACATCTTCCACATCAGAAGTGTCAGTTCCAGGGCTAAGCTTGTATATGTTTTCAAGTTTCGCAGCAGCTTCATTGTAATCCACTCCCAAGGTGCACGGAGAAACTTCAGTGCGGACAGCTTTTAATCGATTAGAAGATTTTTTGCTTTTACCATGTCTCTTCTTCTCCTTTGTTGTTTCTATGGGCAATGGGATTTGCTCGTGGGGTGCAACCAAAGCTGTTTCGTTGGATTTGTCTGCTTTAAATGCCACAATCAATGGCCTCTTTGCCGTAGATCTACAAGTTGAAAATTTCGTGCTGAATCCTAGTGGTGTCCAAGAAGCTGAGCTCGAAACACTTACAATTCCCATGCCAAGTTGTATTATTACAAGATTATGGAAGTGTACGAGAACTTTTTCACTCCCCAAACACTGCAAACAAAAAATTTGCATTTAGCAAGATTTCTTTTCTTCACTCACTGCAACACACACACAAACACATAATTCACACACAAACACATAATTCGGATACCCAGGTCCTTGATTTACGATAAATTGTTCAAATTTCTGATAACCAAACGGTGCCAGCATAGTCTCAACAAAAACAAAATCATCAATTTGAGTGAACCGACCAATTATTTGTATGCATAATGGCTAGTTCTGTTTTGATCACAAACATCAAGAAGAATATGAACCATCAAAAACTAAATTTCCATTGACATCAATGTAACCTTCAACAAATTCTGATCATTCAAATTTAGCAGTAAAGAAACGGATGCAAATCAAGAAATATAACCCCAGCTGAAAGGTCTCAGAATTTCCAACAAATGTTCCGAATCACCATTACAACATCAGTAAAAAAACCTCAAAGAACACCCCACTTACCCCCGGGCTAAGCATTCTAGGGATAATTATAGTATATACAAAATATCATCAATGCCATCACCAATAAAACATCAAACACAGCAACAACATTTTAATTTGCAATAACTATGCGAGGATAAAACACAAGAAACAAGAAATCTCATAAAGAAACTACAAGGATCAAAACATTCTAATACAGAAAAATCGAAGTTACCTATGTGAACAGAGCAGCAGTATCCTGTAAGAGTTGGCTGGCACAAAATCTTCCCGTCTAGTTACTGGCAAGTCTTGTAAGAAACACAAGTAACAGAAATATTCAAAAACTATCAATTTTAACATTAGCACATCAATTATGGTGTCCACTAGTTACTTTTCCTAATAATCAACGGCTAGAAAATTGGGGTCATTCTAATCAACGGTTAGGGAGTATCCAGGTATGTTAGTGGACATGGTCATTTAAGTCAAGGGGTGACGTGGCGTGAGGTGAAGCAGGAATCTATGGTGGACCTATGTGGAAGTATGGAGTGGAAGAGAAGAAATTTTGTAAGAAATTCTTGGATGATGTTTGTTACACGTGAGTGGTTTTGATTGGATGGAAGATGTTGACAATTTGTGGTGGTCTAGGGGGACTCTACACGTTTCTTCTTTGTGACCATTTAAAAGTGTTATATTTCAAAATTTAGAAGCAAATTAATTTGTGTGAAGATTAAGAGAATGAATCCTTGTCATTAATCTAATTTTGTAAATTCCAAAAAATATATATGAATGTTTACCTCATAATCAATTTCCTTACATGTTTTTTTTGAGATAACAACAAGCAAATTCTTATAGTTAATCAACTAGATTTGTGTGCATGTACTATGTTGTTCACCGAGATATTTTTTTTAACTAATTAAAAAATCATTTAGACGATGCAAACATGTTTTAAAAAATTGAAAAAAAAAAACACGACTTGAGCATAGACCAGACTCGACCAAAAACACTGGTATAATTTAATCAAATAATAAAAGAATAGAAAATGATAGTAAATTAACTACATTAAACAAAAAATAATCATGAAAACCTATAAAAATTAGAACAATTACAGAAACAAGAAAGACACCAAAGCTAAGATTCCAACCAATTAAATGAAAAAAAAATTGAAAAAAAAATTGACATGAGCCAACCTAAATAAACATGTCATATATGCAAGCTAAGTCATCAAATCAGGATCAGCAAATAAAAAAAAATCAAAATCTAATTTCAAACAAATCTAACATAGAAAGATGAATTTGAACAAAAAAAAAATCAATTAAAAAAAGTATCAAAGAAACAACAAGCAAGTCAACCAAACTTTATGACTCCTACCATAATAAAGAGATAACTCAATAGAAACAAAACCTGAAAAGATTACAAAACTCAATTCTAAAACAATTCTATGTTGAAAAATAAAATATAACAAATTTTAAATTTTAAAAAATTACTCTAAAAAAACTCGAGTGAACCTAAGTTAACATGTCAAACTCGTGATCGAAATGATGAGACCAAGATAAAAGAATAAAAAGAAAATTTAAGAAAATCATGAAGGCCAATATAAAAAAAACTGCAACCTTGAAGGATGGAACTAGAAAAAAAAATAATTCTCAATTAATCTAATCTTAAATGATGAAATCGAAAAAAAAAATCAATTTAAAAATTTTTCCAAAACAAATTCAACAAAGAACTACAAATAAAAAAAAACCAAAATAACCCAGATTATTTTTAAAATTAGTGAAAAATCCTATAAAAAGCAAATAAATAAAACTAACATGACTTAATCTCTAATTGAATAAATGTTGAGGAATGAAACTGAAAAACATGAGTTTAAAAAAAGAGAAAAAAAAAACAAGCAAACCCGAACAAATTTTCTAAACTTGAATTAATCTCTAAAACTCTCAACCAGTAAAATCTTAGACCTAAGCTCAACAAAGAAACTCAATTCCTAACCAATTTAATGTTGAATGATAAAATAAGAAAAAAAAATACCAATTTACAAAATTTGTCAAAGTAAAAAAAAGGTAGCAATCAAGAGAACGAAGATTAAATTTGTTAGGGAAAAAAATTAAGGATGATGAAATTGTAAAAAAAAAAACAATTTATAAAAATATGTCAAATAAAACAAATAGTGATCAAATTTGAATGATGAAAAAAATTAAAGGGGATAAAATTAAAAAAGAATTTCAATTTATAAATTTTTTAAAATAAAACAAATAAAAAAAAAACATGGACCAAACTAAAATAATAAAAAACTGAAGGATTGTATTGAAACTTTGAAAGGTAGGTGCATAAATCAAGGAGAAGAGAGAAATAAAGAAAAGGAAAAAGAAAAAAAAAGCAAAAAAAGAAAGAAAAGAAAAGGACACCGAGATGATTTAAATGCTATTGTACAATGCAGTGTTTGGTCACCGAACAACCTTACACGCGTTGCACGAAGAGCGAATGGGTAGCTCACTTGTTGACGCGTGCATTGCACGTACCAGTTTGCTTTTTTAATAATATTTAATATTTACTAAAAAAATATCCTTGAGTCAACTTGATATTAACTGAAAAAACATTATGAAAGGATGAAAAAGCTCCTGGAAGATAGTTTAGTAGATTTTTTCTTTTAAGGGTAATTAAGTAATTTTATGGTGCTACAAAAATTGAAAACACTAAAAATCCTTTGAATATAATTTAATTTGTTTTTCATTTTATGAGTAACTAAGTCATTTAATTGTGAAAAAAAAATAAAAGGACTAATTTGTCCTACATAATTTGAAAAAGATAATTAAATCATGGTGAAAAGACAATACTACCCACATTTTGAAGTTCCAAGGTTTTTTTTATTGAAGGGCTAACCCATAATTACATCATCATAACGAAAAATTTTATATGCCACGCACGCTGCAAATCCATCATTACACCATTATAATGAAAATTAAATGTTAAATGTCACGAACGTGCCATCAAGTTTTTTCTATTATTCAAAAAAACAAATACCCTTAAATTAATTTGATATTAACCAACAAACCATGATGAATGACACAAAGCACGTGAAAGATAGTTTAGTAGATTTTTTAAAAAAAAGATAATTAAGTAATTTTTTTTTGCTAAAAATCTTAAAAGACTAAAAAGCCTCTAAATAAAAGTTTATTTTATTTTATTCTAGGAGTAACTAAGTTATTTAACCATGCAAAAAAAAAAAGTAGGAAAAAAACTAATCTAGCCTCCCATAGTTTGAAAATAACAATTGAATTATTGTGAAAAGACCATGCTGAGCACAAATGACAAGCTCAAATGTTTCATGATTAAATAGGTAAATTCATCATTACATTCTTACAATGAATAATTTCATGAGTTTACAGGGAGTTTTAGTTTTTTGTTAATTTAAAACTATGGTTTTTAGATAAAACAAAATCTGCACTTTGTCACACTCAATGTTTGCTACTTTTATTTTGTTTCCGCTTGTTTTGGTCCGGAATATGTATTAGGTTTCATGTGGGATTATCGGTTATTTCAGGATTCAAAAACAGGGTTTTCTTTGATTAATAGCTTGATAGGATAACTGGGCAGGAAGTTTTCTGTTTTGTTTATATTTAGTGGCTCTCAATGTTTATGGCCTTTGCAGGTTTATATACAGTAATTTGTTGAGATTGGATTTGATTAGAAAGAGATGAAGTTGCTGTGCTATTGAAATGGACTGATAGTTTTAAGGCCAATCTGTAATATCAGTGGAACATGAAAGTGAGATTTTGCTTTTCTTTTACTTAATGGTTCAGTGAGATTTGGTTTACTTATGTTGGAATATGAAAGTCATTATCCTGTTCCTTCAAAGAATTATGGGGGTGTCTTGCAGAAGTATGAAACCATGAATACAAATGCAGAGAGAAAACAATGGCTAGAATTTTCGTATGGATACTGCTGCAGTATTAGGGTTCATGTCCCCAGGCCATTTTTCGAGTTAGTCCCCGGTTAGGCAAGTCATCTCTGTATAACATTTTGCGGCCATTATAAATGGCTAACATGGGAGACCGGGAGCAAAAGAATCCTGTAAATGAGCTAACACTAGGGGTCGATGGAGATGGCTAAACCACTTCAGGTCCATCTCAACGTGCTATTTTGTTTTTAAGAGAAACCCGTGAAAGGTTGGTCCAAGAGATCTTGACTTCCTGCGAAAAGGCGCTTTCGACGCTAAATCCTAGTCGAAGCTTTGTGGGAGAGCTGCATCCAGTAGGAGGAGTTTCCGTTGAAATTCTCGATCAACGCCTTTACGCAGCGGAAGTCCTCGGAGTGAAGACTCTGACCGGTAGATCATGGCTCTGGTTCAAGGTAGTGTTTGTCTACAAAAATGTTTTTGCGGTATAAGTTCGAGATTTTTGGAATGTTAATTGATTGCAGAAAAAGCATGACCAGGTGGGCAGGACAAGTGAGAGTTAACCCAGGAATGGGACTGGAAGGGCCTCTTGCTTATGGATTTAAGTTGGAGAAAGCATAGAGATCTGAATATAGTTTTCAAATGTTTGTTGATCAGTTTTGTGGAATTTAGCATAATTTTTAAATTATATATTGAAATGAGTTGAAATTTTATAAAAAGATATTAATACATTAAAGTATGTTTTAGTAAATTTTCAGGTCAAATGAAGTTCAAGAAGATATTATTTCAAATAGTCAAAGTTTTTATATAAATCTTATTAAATGTATCAAACTAGATCTTTGTGTAGTGTTTATGGCATATGTATAGCTACATATGAATTTTTTTTGCGATTCAAGTTTGGATGGGAACTAAATATCTCAAGCTTTCCAACCATATATGATAGGCCTAGTAATTCATCCATAAGAGAAAGAATAATGTGTTTCAAGTTAGGACTGAAAATTTGCCAAGAACATGCAAAAATTAAAGATTCCAGCTACAAGGAAGAATTTTAGCATGAAAACTTTATTTTTATTATCCTATTTTATTTATTTATTTAATGTTGAATAATTATTTTTAATTTGGATTTATTCTGGCCTATTAGACATTGTTTAGTGATTTATTTTATTATTAAACTTATGTTAGTTGATTATTAGTTTAGACCCATTAACTTGCAATCCAAAAGGGATCCATTAGCTTTAACCCAAAAAAGATTTATTAGAGTTAGTTAGAGGAAATCATATCATGTTTTTTTTAGCTGTAAATTTCATCAAGAAGTTGGAGAATAAATGTGAGTTTTCATTTTGTTTATTTGTGACAAAATAAATTTTCTTTACATGTTCAAAGATCGTACAATGACTTATCAAAGATTAATTAGCTTTGTGGTGTCATTCACATACTTAGGGTTCTTAGATACAAGGTTATCTATAGGTCTAAGTCTTTTTTCAATACCTTTAGTTCTTAAATATCGGGTTACCTTTTTTATCAAGATTCTATCAAACCTGATTTTTTACTTTTCAGGTTGTTATCTACTTCGTTGAAAGTTGTTTGACAATGTAATCAAGAGGTCCGCATCAGTAGATGTCAAGCACGATCTAGGGACTAATTTGAAAAAAAAACATGGGTTATTAAGTTAATCCATGAATCATTGGAATCATTGAGTTAATCTAGATCATTCATTTTTATTATAACAACAACATTTTGTTTTTTTTTCCTTGGCTGCTGACTCAATTATGTTGAACCAGGTTAAATTAAAAATCTAACTAAATCAATTGAGTTTTATCAAATCAATATCTTGATAGTTCAACAATAAATCCAGCTTGAAGCAGACTTAGTAACTCATATTTACTGCTTCGAACTAGCATAAAAAGGCATGGGCATAAAGATATTCTAAGAGCCAAATCTCAAAGGTGCCATCCTTTATCCCATTTAGAATCATGTAATTGATCTAAAATGGTTTCCTTTTTTGTTGAATATAGAAAGAGTGCTAATTAAATGACATTCTCTACCTAGATTCACTTGCAAAACATAGCAGTCCCTTTCTCATACACATCTGTGACTATGTCCTAGTAATGGGGCAAACAATCCCCCTTTCCCTTTCCTTCTTCAGGTCAAGCCCATGCTTTGTAGAGAGTACCTTCTATGATGACCACCTAACAGTATAGCACCCTCCCTTCGTACGTGTAGGACTTGTAATAAAGCTCCAAAGTAATTTTGCATTTTTCTTCTTCGAAATAGTTGAGGGAACCCTGTTAATTGGAAATTCCTAACTGTGGCCCCCTAGGCTTCTTTCTTTAATTTCTAATAGCTCGCAACACTCAAACGCTTTGTATTTTATCATAACAAAAGGATTATTTGTGCTTGCAGAGGATTTTATAGATGCACTCGTCAGAATGTCCGTGGCTGTTTAGCCACAAAGCAAGTGCAAAGATCCGATAAAGATCCAGCCGCGGAAGGCACACTTGCACTCAAGCCTCTCATTTGCAGCTTCCCCTTTCACGACCCCAAGAAAATCAAGAATATGTAATACGTAGAACTTCAACCCCACAAAGAAAATAACCCACGTTCACAAGAGCTACTCTTGAACTTTCGCAGAGAACTTAGAGTCACAGCTGAAGACTCAGACTCTCACGATCAACAAACATGTCCAGCTAATTCATTCCAGCTCCCTTCAACATCCAATGTCAGGCCTAATTAAAAATAATTTTGTGTTTTCTCCTTCTGTGGTGGAAAAAAGTTTCATGGGGCCCTTTTCACCTTCATTTATATCCCCTTCAGGTTCTGCAACAAACTATTACTCTGTGTCTCCAAATTCTATGCAACATAGGTTTGGAGGGAACCAGAATTTTCAAAGTTCTGAGTCTGAGCTCTCTGGTATCATCTCTGCTGCTACTTCAACTACTACCTCTCCTACTGTTGGATTAGATTTCCCATTTGGGAATGTTGAATTTGATCCAAACTTTACATTTGATAACTCAGGATTCCTCTCTTAAGTCCATTAAAGTAGGCATCAAATAAAGTGAAGATAGCTTAAGCATCTTCGGTTACTTTAGGCAACATGGTGAGTGATCACAATTTGTACTAATTATTAATTCAAGAGAGTGAAAAGGATAACTTTGATTTGATTCATTAATTAGCTAAAGCTAGGTGTTCAGGAAAAACGTTTGAAACAAATTTTGCAATAGTAGTTCTAAGACAATATTGCTGGGTTGGCCTGCTAGTGATCAGCAAGTTAACCCAAGTTTTGAAATTCTTTTTAGAAACAACTTCGAAATTGCTGTTATATATTTTGATTTAAAAAAAATTGAATTTTGTCCATGATCCGAATCAAGTTAGGCTCTGAGTCAATTGAACATCCTAATGACTTGTCAGCCAAACACTAAATTGGTGTTGACTTGCAATACAAGTTTGAGTCTTATTCGGTATTAATTTCTTTAGGATTCTAGTAATTATATTGTTTTATTAATCAAGCCACTATGAAATTCACTTATGTTTAGCAGGGTAATAGCAGTTGTTTTTAAAATAACTTTTCGTGCCGAAATACATGCAAATGATGTTTTTTTATTTTTTTTTAAATTATTTTTAACATCAGCACATCAAAGCGATCTAAAACATACAAACCATATTAAATTTAAACAAAAATAAAAAAAATAAATATAGAAGAGTAACTTGAAAAGGAACATGGAATCGATATAGGGGCTAAGCTATAAACAGATTGAGCAACATAGGGACTAAATATATAGTTTCCAATACTATGAGGATTAATTCATCAATTAGTTTTGTTAAACTATAACAACTATAATTTACTCTTAAATTCAAAACCCCATCATTTTCTTTTTTTGTCTGGGAGTTAAACCCAACACCCCACCGCCCCCACACACACAACCCCCCCCCCCCCCCCCCCCCCCCCCCCCCCCAGCTTACAGGACAAAACGAACTTGGGTCCAACTAGCCTTTTCTTTACCCCCCTGGACTGGCCATTAAAGAGAATTTGTGCAAGGCCTGACCAGGCCCCAAGCTTGCAGCTTGGGGTGCCTCAATGATGCCTAGTTAGAGCCACCAAGTTGGTCTGGTTGGCCTCAATGATGCAGAGCCACCAAGGTGGTCTGGTTACACTCCGATGACAGCACAGCCGTATACAGTTCTTTCAAACAAACATGGACAAGAACAATAATTCTCTCCTTCAAATTCAATTCCAAATGCAAGCGAGCCATTTCCTGTGGTCCATGACCCTTTAAGGCATTCGTGCAGTTTCTGGCTAGCTCCCCTGGTGCTATCTCTATCCAAGATTATAGGGGACCAATACCCTACATATATATTTGATGCGATCCAAGCTCTTAAGGTTTTTTTTTTTTTTTTGTCAATATATAAGTTTGGGATGAGTTGAGAATTGAAACTATATATAGCAAAAGTATATGTTCCCATAAATATTAAATATAAATCTAATAAATACCTATTTTTCTCAAATGATTAAAAGAAAAAGGTACTTTCTGTTCATATCTTTAATTCATAATACTTCCAAAACAAATAAATTTTAGAATTGCCCGCTAAGTCTTGGCCAGTGGTCCATTCATGTTTCCATCCCTCAAACATGCCGCTTCGTGACTTCGAAGGACACATCTAATTTTAGGGCTAAATAGATATCCATGTATTTTTTTTATATTTTGTCTTGACAGATCCATTTATTATCTATTATCTAAAATACCAACTTTATAATTTTTGTCATTTTTACATCCTCCAATCACTTAGTGTCATTAACGAGTGTCTCGTGTCCACAACGTATATTTTTTGCTAATGTATATTTTGGTCTTTAGATTTTTTTGAAAATCTTATTTTGGTCCCTACATTATTTTGTTCTTGCAAATAATTTCTTAGTTAAGATTTTTTGGTCATCATAATTTACAGTCATATACAATTTAGTCCTTGAATGATTTTTAAAAAAAATTTAAGTCCCTACATATCAAATATAAACTTAGTAAAATTAAATTAAATAATTTAAATAGGTTGATGGGTAAGGTAAGAGTTGAGTGAATTTAAATAGTATGCCTATTATATTAAGAAAAAAAAGGTAAGGAAAAACTATCATATCATATACCTATTATGATAATTGTTTTAGATTTAAATCAAGAAAATGAATTAAAAAGAAAAAAAATTATAGCAATAGATATGTGATATCATAGGAGATCTTTAAAAAAAAAAATTGGTATACCTATTTAAATTCACTTAAATCTTACCTTATTCATCAATTCATTTTTAATTATTTGAATAATTTTGCCTAAGTTTATGATTACAACATGTAGGAACTTTATTTAAAAAAAAATTGTTTTGGAACTAAATTGTATACGACTATAAAATATGATAACAAAAAAAAAAATTCAATGAAGAACTTATTTGTAAGATGAAAGAATATAGTGACCAAAATAAGATTTTTTTTTTAATCTAAGAACCAAAATATACATTAGCATAAAAATATATGTTGTGAGCACATGACGTGTCAATTTCCAACGGCTTTAATGAGATTAACTGATACGAGGATAAAAAAATGAAAAAAATAGAAAGTAAATGGTTGATATTAAAATAAAAAATAGTGAATGGACATTTCATATACAAAAGAAATAGCATGTCAAGCATTAACCTTTTCTTTTTTCCAGGAAGATTTTGAAGAATTTGGTCCACTCCATTGATGTTATATGGTGGGTGGGTGTTCGTCCGTGCGCGTGTTTGTGACGGTTGCGTTTGAAAAGATGGATTAGGTTAATTTAATTAAATGTATTTGTGTCTGAAAAGGTTAATCTTCAAGAAATTATTTATTTATTTTTATTCCTCAAGAGTTATATTCTTGTTAAGTAACCCATATAAATTCTTAATTAAGTACTCTTCTAAAAGAGTGATCATTTGATGTATGTCAATCCCTCTCAATAATGGAGGATTTTGGTTTCCCAACACTATTAATAAATGTCAATCCCTCTCAATAACAAATAAAACCTCAAAATCTTTATTTAAAAAACCTAAGACATAAGACTTTCGTTCAAAAAATAATCATAGTTACAAATGAGATCTGAAAGAATCAAGTTCTAACAGTACAAAATAAACAAAACAATGATAAAAATCTCAGAAAACTAGGAAAAAATCATTAAAAAGGTTTGCACAAATTGAGGTTTAAGATGAAATGTTTTGGTGAGAGAAAGAGAGAGGACCTTACTTCTGGGGCTCTATATGCAATATTGAATGTTTAGATTATATACTTAGATAATCATCTCTCTTGTTTAAATTTCTCACCTTTTTCAAGATATGAAAGAATTGAATTCTAATTTGAAAATTGAAATCTCAATATTGCAAAGTACTCTCAATTTTAAGTTATAAATATTGGATATATATATATATATATATATATATATATATATATATATATATATATATATTCTCTGATTATAAAAATTTACGTACATGATCTTATTCATATCAAGAATTAATCTATATATGTTGACGATTGGATTTTTGTTTCGAGAAAATCAAACCATTTGAGTACTAAAATTCTTCATCTCTACCAATCAACTATGAAAGCACGAGGGGCAAGAGGAGATAGGCAGACACTAGTGAGTAGACACTACTAGAAAGACAAGAAATTTGATTTGACCATGAAATGGAAATTGAATTTGCACGATGAAATAAATTAAGTTTGAGAAATTGACAACACTACTCGAGCAATACAAAGGTCATATCCTAGCTACCCAGCTACAACAAGTCATGTCTCCTCTCTACAATTACATTAGTTAATTATGCAGGAATGCTGCTAAATGCCTTCCTCAACTTCTTCATGGCTGCCCTTCTAAAGAAGGAGATGAAGAGTTTCTAGGTCGGGGCTGGGGGGACGCTAGCTAGCAGAATGTTTGCTGGATTTGTTGAGCAAGATCCTCGGCACTAAGCTGGCATTCAATTCCAATCTGTTAAGAAAAGCAGTAACTTGCAATCATTAGCTTCAATAAATTACTGCTACTCTAAATATAAATTTAATTTAGCACAAGGAGACATAAACAAAATTTTAGTCGATTCAAACTCAATGAAGACAAATGGCTAGCTGCAAAGATACCCTAGTTTTCAGCTGAATTAATGTTGTGGGTTTCGAGAGACATGCAATAATTAACTTCAAAGTCAGTACAAGTGGATGGTACAATAAGGTTCTTTCTCACAAATAGACATGAAATTACTACTATACAACTATGGCAATTATATATTTACTATTTTTACGACAATAAATCCCACATTTATTTAGTGAATTGTCATGTCCTTTTCAATTCAATCCTACCATTTTGAGGCGTAGCTAATTCGTAATACTGTTTAATTATTTTTTCTTCCAAGAAAGTTGAAATATTAAAAAGAAGAAAATAAAATTAGCTTTCCATTCATGGACATGAGATAATAATTTCTTCGAAAAAAAAAAACATAAATAATCACTTCACAGGTGACATTCTATGTACTTCTGCTCACAAATATTTTCCCACTTCTTCCGCTAACGAAGACAGAGAGGGGGGGAGATAGAGCGAAACTTGATGAGAGGAATTGGTATGTCTGTCTTCGTACATCTAATTTAAGAGACCTACTTGGTGCATAAATTCCTTTTTTTTTCTCTCCATTATTAATTTGAACTTATATATCAAATGATAATTAAAATGGTGCGAGAAATTAAATTTGGAGGAGGTGACGTCTTTTACCTTGATTGTGAAGGAATTAAGCATGATTTCATGATCTACTGTGCTAATGCTCACATGTAGAATCTCGAGGGCAAGGTCTTCAAGGGCAGAGACTATTTTCACAGCTTGACCAGGAATCCGAGGAGATACAGTCTTCAATAGAACATTTGGACCAGAGAACTTAACCTCAACATCAGCAATTGCTGACTTAGAATTCGCGATGAGTTCGTTAATGTTGTCATTAATGGAGGAGGAGGAAGAAGAAGTTGGAGATGGTTCGAGTGAGTTGGCCATGGTAGGAGAAATGTAACCTTGTTGCAATCTTGGCTTGTAAGGGCTACATGGTTGTGGCGTTCTTGGGCTATTGGGCAAATTAAGTCTAGGACTTAGTGGTGGTTTTCTAGGGCTAAGTGGAGGTCTTGGACTTGAAACGATCCTAGGGCTAAGAACTTCACTATAAACTTTCCTTTGCTTCTTGGCTTCAAGAGATTGTAGAATTTGTTGCAACTCATTGATGTAATCAACAACTCCTCCAATTATTGATGCTTGGTCTCCCTAAACATAGTAGAACAAGAAGATAGAAATTAAGACAGGAAAAAAAAAACACTAGGAGTAAACGAAGATATGAAGCAGAACATCAAAAGAGAAGAACAATACTAAGAGTGAAAAACTTACTCTTTTGACATAGAAGCAAGGCATGAGGGACCTTAACACTGACAAGTGCTCATTCATTTGCTTTCGCCGGTTCCGTTCCACTGTAATATGAGATATACGTTGCTGCCCATCTGGGTTCACTTCCTGATCTGAAGAAGCTATGGCTGCTGCTGAAGCTGCAATCTTTTGTCTCTTACTTTTTGGTGAAGTTTCAAGCTCATTAGTGGTCTCATCAAAATCTTGCAAAGCACTAGAAGATGAAGACTTTTGTGAGACTAACCGCCTCGTTTCTTCGCTTTGTTTTGAGCTAGCAACAACTTCATCTAATGGAATCACTGGCGGAAAATCTGTTACACTGTCTAAGCTCTCAAAAATAGCAAACAGATCATCTCCATCAAAGGTAGTGTCGCCAAATTCAGGTTGTACTTCTTCGAGAAAATCAGACAAACTCTCACTCATTTTGAACGAACGTTCGGCTTTTCCTTTCTTGAAAAGAGTTTTTGTTTTCTTGGATTTTCCAGGGAAAGTGATGGGAAAAAAAATGAAGGGCTAAAGGGGAAAGAAGAGAGTCATGATGTGGAATAATAAGAGGGCGCCGATGATAGCAGCCATGAAAATTGTGAGTAGTATAGTATTTGTATTTTATAAGATTGTCCAGATCAAGAAAAGGATGCCAAAAGGAGTAAATATAAGAGGTGATGTGAAAGGAACTAAACTATCACCATCATTGCTATCTTTTTTAGTTTCTTATATGAAAGTTACGTTGATCTTTGCCGTCTGTTTCTGGGGATCGATCTAACGGGGATTCAAGGAGCTGCAGGGCAGAAACTGAGCACAGAATCCCAAGAAAACGCATGCAAAGCCGAAGGACTGAAAACTCAGAAACGAAGACGAGGTGCCCTTGAGAGAGAGGGAGGGGGGGAGAGAGAGAGAGAGCGAGCGAGAGCGATGGGCAGAGAGGGGTTAAATAAGATGAGGATGTCAATGAAAAGCTGTTGAGATTGTATTAAAAGTTTTTTTTTGTTTAATCAAGGCTTCGTGGTCATTCTTGAAGCTGATTATATATTATAATGTCATGAGATTTGAAAATGTTCTACATTGCATCCAAGGAGAATGACAAGCATGATGTCACCTCGAAAGGGGATTAAAAGTGTACTTGGTACGTAGATGGGGTTAAAGTGTGTGTTTAGTTCATGATTTTGGAAATAGTAGAAATCTATTTAATTTAACGGATAAAAATTAAAATATAAATAAATTTTTTTTCAAAATAGTTTTAAAAAGAATTTATGTCATTTGGTGACGAAGAGCATGTTATGTCTATCTTCATTATTTACACCTTTTTATATTTTAAGAATATAATTAAATACTAAAACAAGATTAAACTTGATAAAACAAGATAAGATTGTGTTTCATATATTTGAAGGCTGCATAATAGTATAACTAATTAAAAAAAACTATATATTGCAATATAAATATTAGATTGTTTTTATTTGAAGAAATTTATAAATTCAATTGTTGTTTGATAGAGTGGTATATATATAAAGAATAGGCTTGAATTCAAGATTTATTTATTTATTTGAAAGGAGAGAGGCACTAGTATAATTGAGCAACAACCTTATTAATTAGTTTAATTAGTTGTTATTAGTTAGCTGTCATGCATGAAATATTTTTTTTATATTATTACACTCGGACCAGCTAAGTAAGTTAACCTTATGACTTGTTGATATAGTCGCTGTTTAGGAGGGGTTTTAAATTAATTAAAGTATAAATTGATCCGATGTGACCTAATCAATCTAATATATCCACACGCAATTTCATCAAAATTAAAAATTTAAATTTATAAATTCAGTGAATTATGCTACTAATAAAAAAAATATCGTTACAAAACAAGTTTCAATAAAAAAAAATATATAAATTGATCATTTTTATGCACCTATATGAATAAAATATGAGAATAATAAATTTGAGAAAAATATACACAAACCTTCAATAATTTTTTTAAAAAAAAAATAGATATTTTATTTTCAATATTAATGAACAAATTATTTAAACAATTTTACTTGTTAGGCTAATACGTAATTATTTATAAGCAATCACTAATATCATCATAAAAAAGCCCTAATATTTATAAAAAAATAATGAAATAATTATACAATTCTTTAAATATTATTTTAATAAATTGATTCAAAGAGATCTTTTTGTCAAAAATTTAAAAAAAAATGCAGATGGATATCTAAGAAAAAAAGCAAGCCACACATGTGCCTAGGAGGTTAGGCCTACGCACTTGGTTGGTTTTTTAACGGGCAGACGACGCGTCGTTTGTCCAAATTTATTTTTTAAAGAATAGTAAATGATGTGACGCCTGCATGCATGAGTAAATGACATTTCTATCTTCTAGTTCATTTTTCAACCACTAAATATTCAACTTCGAGTTGTAGATTCTTATAAACCAAATTTCCAACTTGTTTTCACCTAAAAACATACCAAAACACATTACAAAACCCTCAACAAATTCATTTCAATTCTAAAAAAAGAAAAGCCTTAAATGACCTTAAAAACCAAAATCCAGTCGAATAAAAAAAAGACTTTATAGGTCTTCTTATACTTTTCACATCATGTTCAAAGAAAAATCTTACCTCCATTAAACCTTTCTTTTCAATATAAACGCATTGATGGCTAGAAAGTAATCAATCTACCACTTTCTCTCTCCTCTTCTATTTTCTAGAGCTTCTCTCAATCTTCTGAAATTTCAGGGATTGAAATATAAAATAAATGAAATTGAGGACTAAAATGTGAAGCCCTTATAAATCAAGGAACAACAATGAAAACGTTAAAGCTTGTAAGAACT
This sequence comes from Populus simonii, assembly GCA_007827005.2. Classification (NCBI taxonomy): domain Eukaryota; kingdom Viridiplantae; phylum Streptophyta; class Magnoliopsida; order Malpighiales; family Salicaceae; genus Populus; species Populus simonii. Next base: position 455,405 of record CM017478.2, read on the forward strand.
AAATTGTACTTTTCTGTGTGCCATGAATAGTAAGAAAGAAAAAGAAAGATGTTTCTTTGTTTATGTGTTAAATTTCATCTCTAGTGTTACAATATTTATTCAATGGATAAAAAATCCATTTTTATTTTGCAAAATTTAGCATTGATTTAATGGTAGAACATGTTTTGACACAAAAACAATATGATGTATCAAGATAACCGAAAGAAATTATCATGCTTTAAATCGTGTGAGCATTTATCAACCTGATATTTTATATCATTTAAAAAACATTAAACAATCATAAACAACATAAAATAGGAAAATTCTTGTTTATATATCCTTGGATAGAGTATACTCTATATAAAGACTCTTCCAACTAACACACAAATGCAATTTGCACACTATAAAGTTCCTTCAAATCAACGCATAACACACACACACACACACATATATTTCGCATGTATATTAGTAATATAAGGGATTTTTCATTAAAACAAAGGATTTTATCCACTTTAATTAAGTTTTGATAGAGTTTCCCATGCAAGGAGTTATAGCCAAAATTTTATCCCGTATTAGTACCTACATACACAATGATAAAAACCCAAATTGCATTTAGTTCATACAACAAATCCTCATGCTTGCCACTTAAAAAACTTCTTCGGTCACAATTAATCACCATATTCATGTAAAACAAAATTCATAAAGGTACTAATGCGGGATAAAATTTTGGCTATAACTCCTTGCATGGAAACTCTATCAAAACTTAATTAAAGTGGATAAAATCCTTTGTTTTAATGAAAAATACCTTATATTACTAATATACATGCGAAATATATATATATATATGCCATCGATTCTTGAGAGACGTTGGTTGGTTTAAATTGAAGATATATGGACTGTCATTTTTTAATCTGGTACTTGTCAGGTTCCCGAACTTGGCTTGTCGATTACTAGTTAAGATGGAACCATCCCGGTCATGGAGTAACTCTAAAACTATATTTCATGACATCAAAAGGAGTACCCTCTACACAGTACATGAATTTATTTCTCACACATTGTTTTAATATTTATTGTAACACTATTCTTAATAATAATAATAATAATAATAATAATAATAAGAAGAAGAAGAAGAATAAGAATAAGAATAAGAAAAATACACTGCCAGAAAATCGATAAATACAAATGAAAATAACAAGGGAATATTTTGTTGGTAAATTGCCGATGGATTTTACCGACGGAAATATTCTCTCGTTAAATATCAAGGGAATTACAGTGAAAAAAATAATTAAAACAAAGAAAGAAAAAAACGATGACGTGCCCTTTTACCACGGAATTTATTACATCAGTAAAATCCGTCGGTAAATTAGTTAGTAAACTATGAACACTACTTCATGTCAATTACAAAGGGAATTACCAACGGAAAATTCCGTCGGTATTTTCCAGAACGCTCTGAAACTGTTTACTTCTCAATTGCACTGTTAATTATTGTTTTTTGCAGAAAAAATCACCGACGGATTGAAAAGTCATTAGTGTTATTTGGCGGTTTTCTAAAATATTTCGATTAAATTAAAATTTTAAATTAAATATAACAGATAAATTGAAAAGTCGTTGATGATATTTGACGGTTTCTGAAATTTTTTTATTAAATTAAAAATTTTAATTAAATATTACAGACAGAATAATTAAAAATATTAATAATTAATTATCTGTCGATAAAACACCCCAATATAAAGTCTAGAATCCATAATTTCACAACAGATAGGGCTCATTTTTTCTTCTTCTTCTTCTTCTTCTTCTTCTTCTCTATATGTAAAAAACATCAATATCCATTTCTTTCTCTTCTCCTCTTCTCTTCTCCTCCATGCTCAGGAATTTATTCTTATCTTTTCTTCTTAGTTTTTTTAATTAATATACTTTACAAATTTATTTATTTTTCCTCTTCTTAGCTTCACTTACAACCACATCAAGGTAAGATTTTTCTTTTATCCTGGTTTTTTTTTTCACTATATTTTTTTTTCACTATATTTTTAATTGTTTTTGTTCTTAATAATTGTATGAATATTGTTGTAGGATTTTTTTTCATATGATTTTCTTCTTCTTTTTTCCAAGCGTTTTGAGTATTATAGAGTGTTAATTTATATTAAATTAATTATTTTATAGTTTTGTAAAATGGATATTTTTAAATAATTACCGACAGAATTATATACGATATTTTTCGGAGGGAAATACCGACGGAATGAAACGGATAATTTTTTTTTAGCGTCTTTTCCGTTAGTAAATTCATCGGTAATAATATTTTTTTATTACCAACAGAAAAAAATTACCGACGAAAGATTCACCAACGGAGCATTTTCGTTGATGATTTCACTGGTAAATTAATTACCAACGAAATGATAGTACAAATATCGACGGAAAATTATGTCGGTAAATCTAAAGATTGTGATAGTGATAACAATAACAACAACAACAACAACAACAACAATAATAATAATAAAAGGTTGAATGCCTGTTTTCTTTGAATGTGAAATATGAAATGCCTTGCACCTTGAGACTTAAGATTCAAGCATGCTCATCAAAGATGTTCGGAGTTCGGGTAATTTTTTTCTATTATAAAAACATTTATTGTAATCCTGATATACGTAGAAAAAGAATTACGATAAGTTATATATATATATATATATATATATATATATATATATATATATATATATATATATATATATATATATATATTGATGGACCATGTAATAACTTGGTCTTCAAGATTCTTAAAGATTGCAATATCACCATTCTTATTTTAAATCATTTCAAAAATTGTTGTCCAATCTATCCTCGTAAAAAAATAAAAATGGATTAAAACACACTGACGTGTTAATTAATACTTAGGATAAAGCCGGATATGAAGGCAAAAGAGAGCGTATTTTGACAAATTTAGGGATGATATTACTTGTTAGTGCTTAAAACAGAACAGAATTTGTAGTGTATGCGTAGGATCTATGTGCTTTGATTATTGCAATGTATGTAGATTCACTGATCAAGCAAGTTAGCTAGGATACTTCTCTGGATTTACAGCTTCTTTTGCTGAATGCTTTAATGGCATTGCAATTGCTAATGTGTATACATCTGTGCATGGAGACATGCTTAGAGATTGTAATGGATACCTTCTTCTTCTTCTTTTCTTCTTTTTTTCTGGTCTTGAAAGGCTCAAATCCCATATCTTTCGAGGAAGAAGAAACGAGGATATGCATGTCAGGAGAATCACAAGCGTCTTATAGGTTGCATGCCCCAATTAACTTTCATTAATTTCTTCACTTTGTCTTATTTTATTTGCACAGAGACAATTCATAATTTGTGCAGTTACATGTTATCTTGAAAGGACAAACGGCTAAGACGAATTTCCTTAAAATGCAGGGGTCAGAGAAGGCAGTGAGAGCTCTTTTAAAAGAGGGGATCGGAATAACTTCTTCTCTGAGGAACCATGAATGCCGTGGCTTTATTAGAAAATCAAAGCCATATGTGTGTGTGTGTGCGTGTGTGTGTGTGTGTGTGTGTGTGTGTGGGTGGGTGCTGCGAAGCCAGGGATGTGAAAAATGTTTCACAGAAATATAATATCCTAGGTCCAAAAAAAGAGTGCCTTACAAACCCTATATATTCTCTTTTATTTTACACACAGTTGAGGGAATTTCCAGAAAATCTCTCATTCACTGTAGCACAGAAAGCAATCTATAGTTGTACTTTCATATGTATTATGAAGTTGCAAGGTTCATACTTTAGACAGCAAGCAAACACCATGCATGCACTTTCTTGGATTAAATTTATTTTTTTCAAAAAAAAAGGTCAAATTGTCATGTTAATTAATTATGAACTAGTTGATTATAACTCAATTAGTCTTTACTATAGTTTAGCACAACCAATTAATAATTAATCATTATAGTATCAAAAAATAGTTAAATATATAAATATTCCTTGATTATCATTAACCATATATGCATCCCCAGTTCAGAAGTACTTCTCTTTTCTTTTTATCTATTTCTCAAAAAGAAAAAACAGAGTAATTTGGAAAAATGCGTGAAATTGACTAGAGGGCTATCTTATAAACATATTTAAGAAAATAGGAATTGAATATAATATAGTTTTGAAAAATATGAGGATGACTTAATTAGTTGTCACAATATAGGGACTGAGATATAATTAACTGAAGAATGAATTTCCTTTTTTCCCTAATATTTCGAGTGGAGGTGATTTTAAATCTTGACATTCCAACTTTCAAAGACTCTGTATAAAAAAGATAAATAAACATAAAAACTTCCAAAGCCGTAGTGTTGATAACTAGACTACTGATTCATTGTTTAGAAAACAGCTAAATAATTTCTTGCGCTAGATAAATAAAAATTTGATGTAAAAAAATATATATAGATATTATTAATATGTTTTTTAGAAGAAAAAAAAAACTAAATAGAGATTGACCCTGATATGACCCAGTTAACTTGATAAGTTCAAAGATAACCACACAATCAATAAAAATATAATTTGATTCAAAAAAATAATTTAGACGACATATTTTTAAAAATATTAAAACGAAAATATATTAAATTAACTCGGATCAACTTGAGTTAACCTGTCAAATCCGCTACTCATATTATGAAAATGAGATCCTAATAGCACTATAAAAAAAAATATTAAACACAATTCTCAATCAACTCAATATTGAAGGATGAAATTGAAAATAAAATTCAACTAAAAAAATAAGTTAACCTACCAAACCTAAGTCATGAGAGCGAGATCACCCCATAGAAAGCAAATAAAAATAAATTATGAAACTCAATTCTCAATCAATTCAAAGTTGAAGGATGATATTAAAAAAATCAATTACAAAATGACACAAAAAACCACTCAAGTCAAGTGAGATATATATATATATATATATATATATATATATATATATATATATAAAATAAAGTTTTATACCCAAAAAACCCTATGTCAGATGATAAAAAATAAAAAGAGCTTGAAATTTAAAAAAAAAAAAAAAACAATCTTGTCAGCCAATAAAAAAATTAACCTGGCATTTCACACTCTTCATTTGCGACAGTGAAATGTAAATGTCTTTTAATAAATGTTAATAATAATAATAATTTATGGTGCAAATAGTTGGAATTTTTAGAGTAGTGATTGGGGAAAATTATTTTTAGTAAAATTATCATTGCTCAGGAAAGAGAGAAAAAAAATTGTAAACAGCTTGACTGCCATGATATGGAGGCAATGGAAATTACAAAATTCAAACGATTGTTTCAATGAATTGTACCAAAAAAAAAACATGTTTGGTTGGCTCTAGCTTTAATATTAACAACAACATTTTCTAAACACGACAAAGTGAACATAAGGATGAACTTGTTAAAAGAAATAAGAACAAGAAATAAATGAGAGGAGAAGGTGATGATGAAGACGAGTGCTGAACAGAAGTCAGCAACTTGTCTGCTGAAAATATTTGATATATTACAAAGATGGAGACTTAGCTTTCAATGCGCAGACACGGCATCTCCGTGCCTACTATGATATTGATATGATTTTCTTTATCAATGTCCAAAATATATTATATAGTTTTTTTATCATTTTTAATTTTTTTTATGTACAATATTCTTGGAAGATTTAATGGTGGGTTTTTACATTTATTAAAAAAATAATTACATGGAATTAATTATGAACTGTTTTGACATAAACGGACATAATTTTTTTGTTGATGATTTCATTATTGATACACAATCCATTTCTAACATGTATTTTGTCATTGATTTATTAATAATATTTATTGATGGATTGATCAATTAAAAAAGGGTTCTCAAATATTTTTTTTAAGTGAATATTATGTCAATGTATTTATCAACAAGTAATTTTACCGATTAAATTACCAATAAACATTATATTTTTTACAAGAAACTTGCCGATTACAGGTTTTCATCAAGAAATCTATATATACATGATTTATATATAGATAAAAATACATAGCTTAATCGTTGACACAGAGTATTTCATCGGTAAAAATCAATTTTATGTTGTTTAAGTATTAATTAGATTAGATTTTAATGTATAAAAACTGATCTGAAGATCATAGACAATAAAAAGAAAAGAAGAAGAAGAAGATGTTTCTCTGATTGAGGGGTCACATACGATATGGCAGAGATTGTAGGGGAGGAGTAAATGCAAATTCAGTATGGGATTGCGGTTTCATTTAAAGGTAAACGTGTCTTTATCATTCATGAACTTGTGTCATCACAATCAATTAATATTTCTTCCGAGTAGATACAAACATTTTCTCTAACCCGTCAATTTTCAACATTTACCATCCTCAACAACCAAAACCCTTCTCTCTCTCTCTCTCTCTCTCTCTCTCTCTCTAGTCTCTAGATGGAGATCTAGTGCAGATGGGATTCTCGTTGGCTGAACCAGAAGCTATAACAACCGTGAAAATTATGTAACAGTGTAGATTCTCGCTGTAACGTAGTTATTCTGCTGCTGGTGCTTTTTTATGAACAGGCTAAAACCCAAGGTTCAAGTTTTCCGATGTCAGAGAGATTCTTTTAGGATGCCGTTGTTATGTACGTACATCATTGACCTTATATCCTTCAACAGGAATCTTATCCCAAAAGAAGATGCTAGCTAGTTTAGCCATCACTTAACGTACTGATCAAAGGCTTGAAGCAAATGAATGGTGAACATGTTAACTACTGTGGATATGTTTTGGACCACCTTTGATTATAACAGTGGAATTACTCTTCGCTGCAAAATTAAATGAGCTTGCATTAGGGTTTCGAGGTTAATTTGTCGTTTTTTTATTTGTTTGGAATAATTATATTTTTAATTATATTTTTTTTATAACAATGTAATTATTATATTGACTTTAAAAGTTAAAAATCTAATCTAACCTTAATTTGATCGAGTAACCTTATAGTAATTGTATTTTACAATGACTAGTTTAATTCATTATTGTTTATTCAGCATTTTCATTTTTGTACAAATAATTAATTAAAAAATTATTTTGCTATTTGTTTTATTTTTTTATGATGAATTTAATCTTAATTTTTTTAATTGCTATTTGTTTTATTTTGCGTTAATTTTTTTTCTTAATTTCATTCCTCAATATTTATTTGATTAAGAATCTTACTTTTTTATTTTTTTTTATATTTATCTTTAATGGTGTTACCTTGATCTCATGACCCGAGTTTTAAATCTAAAAGATTAGCTCGAGTCGGCTTCGGGTTTTTTTAAAAAACACTTTTTTTCAAATATTTTTTTAGCATAAATTTCTATGTTCAATGATCTCTAGCCACCTGCATGAGGAATATAAATACTTGGTTCTTGGTAAAATCTAAGGAACGATGTGGAAATAGATTCCTTGTATATGGCTTGATCACAATAGTTTGGTGCATGATTCGAATCTGATAATCTGGAATAACTTTCAATTCGCCTGTTTCATAAGTCTAGCTAGCTAGTTGTGCGGTTCAAAGCTTTGAATCCAATGTTTCCCTATAGTGGCTGTGATCTTTTTGGATGTGCTGATCGATGGTGTTAGCTCTAATCTACTACTTTCTGTTTTCCTTTTGGCAACCTTGCTTCTTGTCTTAATGTGGTAAATTGTGAACAACTACTATTTAAAATGTCAATGAATTGTAGCTAACTAGGGTTTGTATCTCCCTTTCTCTTTAAGAAATCTCGAATTCAAACCTCTCTTTTATAATTAAAAAAAAAGCCCTACTAATCTAAACTTTAAGTTCCTAAGTCTGTGGAAACATAGTATAGAATAAATAAATTGTTGACTTGCATTGCACTGTTGATCGTTGATTGAATCAACAATAAATTTAATGTTAAAACATTACTAATATTTTTCTAGTAGAAAACAAAATTTATATGAGGATTCATTTAATGTGACCCATTTAACATGACAGGTTTAAAGATAACCTGGACGACAAGTAAAAACATAATTTGACTTAAAAAAATTTAAGAAAAAATAAATATTTTAGATACAATGAATCTTGCATCTCGACTTGGACAATAGACGTTTAAGCAAATATATATAACCAAAAATTGTTTTTGACATTGTAAAATTAGATATTCTATGGATAATGTGGCTTTAGAGAATCTGGACTAACACTCAAATGAAAGCATTTAACAATTGGATGTTATAATCAAATAGTTAAATTATCATGGTATAATGGATGTTTAAGTACTTTTTGATCTATCTAGTAGAAAATAAGGTGACTTTAGAGTTTAGAGTTGTTGCATGACAAGCAAATTATTGAAAACATCATGACAAATATCAAAGAATATAAAGTTAAAGATACAGTTTTGTATTTGAGGCCGGGCAAAAATACATCCAAAGCAACATTAACATTGAATAATTTTCTCTTGTAATACAATAATATTATGTCGTAGCTTATTAATGCACTAAAAAGTTAGAGATAGGATCAAAGGAGACATCAATTTCAAGAGAAAACAAGTATATTTTGTATCACTCAAGCTCTCCTTGTATGCCTAGAAAATTTGTTTAGAAAATTTGTTTATAACATGGCTAACGGGAATATTTGAGGTTAATTTAAAAGTAGAGTCTACTTATTTTTAAGGTTTAAAATTTATTGGAGTTTAAACTTAAATATAAGTTTTGTAGTATGGAACATTAACATGATTTAAATAAATTATGAATTAATAAAAAATTATTTTTGAAGAACTCTTGGTTGGTATATTTTAAAGAAATTCACATAGAAAAGAAACAAGCTTTTCTAGTGTTTCATTTAGTGGAAATATAAAAAGTTAAAATTGAACTCAAATGACATCCAAACTTCTAGATAAGAAATGACCTAAGCAAAGTGTGCTTAAACCTAGCTATGTTTAAATAATTTTTACGAGAATAATTTTTTGAGCTAAAAAAAAAAATTACCAACTAAAATTTGGACTTGGATTTAGTTTATGAATAATTATTATTTCTTCCAGCTCATTGGTTTATTCAACCCATGAATGTAAGAATCTGATAAATTTATTTCTAGATTAGTTTCTTTAAAATTTGAACAATTTTTTTTTACTAAAAAACATCTGATTTAAAGCCACAATATTCATGTTTAATTGCGATTTTATAAAGGATAATAAAGTAAGATAATAGGAGGAATTCTATCCGTTTTGGTCCGTGAAATTCTCTATAAAATGAGGCTAAAAAAAGTGTTTCTAATTGGGGTTTTTTTTTCACTTGTTTTGGACAAAATTTCTACATAATTATTTACTTTTCCTCCATTCAATTTTCCATCATATATACTTCTTGTCTCAAGCTTTATTTACAATCTTTATTTTTCTCATAATCTAGAGATTAAGTTCGATTCTCATAGACAAATAATTAAGTATAATGTTTTTGATTTGTTGAACCTTGTTTAGAGATGGACTCTAAATAAGATGTTGTTTAAATATGCACCTAAATAAGATGATGATATTGGAATTTTTAAAGGCTTATACTTAAGGATAAACAATTAATCCTTACAATAATAAAATTTCAACTTAGTTATTTTCTAAGAATTTTAATAAGTATCCTATACTAGTTTTTATTTAAGGATTAATTATATATATGTTTAGTATGCATGCTAGGATTGTATTTTAATATATTATGTAAATTTATATTTTTGCTTTATAATGATTATTAAATTACCATGTTCTTATAATATTGTATAATTATAAACTAAATACCAACTTTTCTAATTAATCTGGTCATTTTGGACAACGTAATATATGTTCTATGCATGGGTGATTTTCTTCGTACAATAAGTGTTGACTTGTAAAGAGAAACGATGGCCTTGTCACTTTTTTATGGTAACAATATTATTTCAAATTTATTTGAAAATTGGAATTTACTGTGTCAAATTCACTCTTTATTCTTTTTGACGAGATAATTTTTATATAAAAATAATAATACATGTGTAGAATAATTGCTCGATATTAGAAAGTTTAATAATTTTTTAAAATAAATTACGATGTTATTTAAGTTTTATTTTTTTAATTTTTTTGTGAAAATCACATCATTGTTTTTGGTTAACTATATATAAAAGCACATGCTTCACCTATAGGGTCATGATCAATGCTCTATGTTTCACCAATTGTATCTATTTATCATACTCTTAATTTCATCCAATTAAATTCAAGATTTTATAAATTAACTCATATGTTGCCGTGTTGGTAATTAACTCATAAGATGTTAATTCATGTATATAATAATTGAATTATTTATTTTATAAGAACCGGTGAAAAGCAAGTCATTATGCTAACATGATCGGAAAGAATTCTAGTATACAAAACTGATGTAAAGATTGAAATTGTGTTTTTTAAAATTTTGATTTTTTAATTTGAAAAAAATATATATTATTTTGATATATTTTCGAGCGAAAAACACTTTAAAAAATAATTATTATTTCATTCTCAAACATCCATCTAAAAAAGAAGTGCAAACCAGCCAGTTGGATTTGAAATCGAAAAGTATTTTGTGTTAGGAAGTTTGTGCTCCTAATTATATATTTCAACAAAAAGCTTGCACATTCTTTGCTTGAATAATGCATCAATGATCACTATTCTTTTTCCATTGCACGTAGTGTGTGTGTGTGTAAAAGCTACTCATGATAGCATAATACAAGCACACGACTCTTAATCATTTATAGCCTACTATGTCATGTAACATGTGAATGGGAATGGGAAAGGGAATGGGAATGGGAATGTGGGACAAAATTTAAAGACAAAGTTTGGAAAATTAATAAGATGGGACCTAGCACAGCTTCATTTACATTCCTCTCTGAAACCTCATTTACTTGCACCACGAAATGTATGAGCAAAACATTACTCCTACGATCATTACATAATACCCCTTGAAATCCGTCGCCTTCCACGGTGGCAAGGGTTGTGCTCCTCGGAAATTGTGCTACCGGGTGGCCGGAACGGGGACCCACCAACTTGATTGTATATTTAGATTTCTATGCCCCATTTTTAATTATGGCATGTCCCCATCCTGGCTGAGAACCGTTGGAGGCCAAACTTTGGTGCAGCTCCCCCTTACCACCCTCTATTAAATTCAGTTGTTATATAATTTAGGAAATCTTCCAGTATCTATCTCAAAAGCTATTGTAGTAAATGATCGAAAGCAATGGTGTATCCCCGTCCAGTACATGACAGGCGTTAAGCTAAGGGTCCTACCTGCAAGAAATTAATATTAAAATTAAAATGAATACTGTTTACTACTACACAGAGAAAAAAAAACGAAAAAAAAAATGTTAAACTGATTATTGCATTTCTAGCTCGTCAAGATCTTCACTGTCTCTAATTTTAATTATTTTTCCTTTCAAAAAAAAATTAACAATAGTAGTAGAAATGCGTGTCTCTGTGTGTGTCTCTGTGTGTGTGCGCGCGCATGAATTCTCTTGACAGTCGAGGCGAAAACAGGTTTCTTTGGCCGAGAGAGTCAACTAATAAGTGATAGAGAGGAGGACACCTTTTTGTCCACAAGGATAGTGGTGCCAAGTCAACCATGGGAATCAACTAGTGGAATTTATTGGCAAATTCCTACTATTATTGTTGTTTCAAAATAGGGTAAAATGCCAAAAGAAAAATCAACATTTACTAGACAACGAAAGATGCTAGGAGGGCCGGGGAGGCTACCAAATATTAAAACAAAAAAAAAATTATCATTTGGATCTCCCATCTATCAATTAAAGTTTCCCAATTAAACTTCACTATTAGATTTTTAAAAAAAAAAAAAGAAGAAGAAGAAGAAGAAAAAGGCCACCCCTTTTCTTAAGACAAGCATGCCATTTTTCTTATGATTTCAAAGACTACAAAAATCTTAAGATAGGGTTTAATGGGTTGTGTCCAGGAATCGTTTTGTTCTACGGACTCAATTAATTGGGGGATACATATGTTCTTTGCCCCAAGAAAAAAGGTTGTCATCAAGCAACATGTCATAATTTTAACTTCCTCTAATTTCTTACATGATAGATGTTTAATGTTTTCTAGACTTTCTGAGTTTGAATTTAAGAACAGTTTAATTAATAATATTAGCACACCCATACACCATAGTGTAGGCAAACCATCCATGGCAAAAGTGAGAAATGACATGAAACCAGTAATATGTGGGTGTTGAGTATTAAAAAACGAGTTGCGGTGGAGGACTGCAAGTAACAGTACAGCAGGTTTGATGCTAATAAATAATGTTTAAATTCATCAGACACCACACTTCTTGTCATAGATAGATTTAGCTCTTTTCTTGTCGTTTTAAACTCAGAAGTGACAAGATAGTTTTAGCCCTTTGGCTAGCTAGCTAGCTTGTACCTTACCTCTGCAGCAGAACTGTCTTTGTATATGGTTGGTTTAATAAAATGGGGCGAAGTTATTCAGCCTACCCACCTTCTCTATGTCTCTCTCTAGCAGTTTTTGAATGGTTGATTTATTAGAATGGGCCATGAGTTGTTGAGCCTGTACCTATTCCCTCCGTCTGAATTATGGAACATGCCCTCTTACACGTTGCCCTGTTAACCAGATGTTGTAAATGTGGAATGAAAGATGCCATCCACATACTTCGCCTCCAGTACAAAACAAAATTTAGAGCTTCAAAAACTCATTGAAGAAAATGACAAATGAATATAAAGGTGGTTGGCCAAATGCATTTGTGATTGTTTGTGTTCAGGCCCACTCCATGCTGCAGGAATGTCTGGAACATATGGGACCTTAATTACTCAAAATCACAAGGATTTATGTTTTCTCCTCATCTTGGTGCTTATCAATGAAAAATCTTGCAAGGGGCTGGCACTGGCATTGCAATCTAAGGAACTTACGTCACCATTTGTTGAATACTTGTGGTAATGGTGATAAGAATGACTAGTGAGGACTTTTAAAAGCATTTGATTGCTCCTTACAGTAAGGGTAGGTTGTAAAGACGAGGAAGTTGAATTTCTGGTATCAATTTCCTCTGAGAGAAAAATAATCAATGTTTGTGCATTAAAAAAAAAAGAGTTCAGAACAAATACAAGTAAATACAGGCAATTTTACCTATGCAGAGAAGCTAATAGTAATGAGACAATATGCAACGATCCTGTGACTACAATAACACTGGAACGGTTACCTGCTCTTCTTCTAAGAGTCTCATTTGCAGCCCTCATGGCAACCTCCGGTGATTTCTCAGTAGCTAATATGATTTTGTTTTCCTCTAACAATTCTCGGTTCTTCTCCATTCCATCATGAAGAGTATTAATGCCCAATTCTTCAGAAGCTTGAATCCAGCAATCCATTAATAAGGAAGCTGAAGTTGTTCGAGATTTTCCCCCAGCAATGTCGGCTTCTGTAAGGAAGACAGCCTCTAATTGCAAACCTGGAAAAGTGTGACAAAATTCTAGTTAGACCTTCCAAAGAATTTCCTGCTTGCACCTCTTCACGAGCATCGCTCACCTAAAGAACATGTACTAAGACCTGTTATCTGAAATAGAGAATCTAAGATAGCAGACAGAAATAGTTCCTTCCACAATTGTTTTTTTTTTCAAAAAAAAAAAAACAGATGTCAAGTTAGGTTCACTATATATGATGACTTGTCATTTAAGAAAACCTGTAACAACAACAATAACCTCAACTAGAATTGTATCCAGAACTCTTGAAGATTTAGTAACTCCCACAAATCCCTATGTTCTCTGCATTCTAATAGCACGTTCTCATTTTTCTCATGTTGTCCACCTCCACACTAATCATAGACTGCCAGTACAAAAGAAACTCAAAATACAAAGGAGATAGCACCTGAAAGAAATTCTCTCGCAAAAGCTAAATGGTCTTTGTCAATTGCCATTGCAACTACAAGAGCCACTCGTGCATCTGGAAATGCCATCCGTACTGTGTCCACCAAAGCTTTAGCAGAGTCTTTAGTGTGAGCTGAAAGAGTATTTACAATTGCAATTAACAGAAGAGTAGACCTCTGTAGAGAAATACCTCCTTGAAGCACGCTCAACCAGCAAAATGAAAAATGGACCACAAAACAATATTTAGAAGGTGAATAGGAGGCATGATTACCAATCTGGAACATCACAAGTAAAAAAACAATGCAGCATAAAGCAATAACAAGTATTGAAAGCTGCTTAACATGAGAATTAACCTCCATCAAGCAGTATTGTCGCTCCAGGAAGTCCTAGCACCTCAGCTTCTTTGGATGATAGAAATTGACTTCTTCCAAGCAAGAATGTATTCTCCAAACCAGCCCTAATAGATCTGTCTGAAATTCGACATCCTGAAACACATTAATAGAAATAATGACTTGTAGTAGTAGTAGTAGTAGTGAATAGTAAATTTGAATTAACAAGCACTAACCAATCAGTTAGAGCTGGCGCATCTAATAGAGGGTTAAGGTATAAAGCAGAAAAGGCCCGAAACAACCAATGGTAAACATAAAACTAATGGAAATTATATCAAGGACAAAAAAAAGCTAGATTTTTCCCTTTGACAGTCCTGGGTTAAAAAAGATATGAATCAGTGCAATGGGGAAGGGTAGCAGACAGACATGTGACAGAAAAATAGTGGTAAGCATATTCCACATTACGAAAAACTCATTGTCTAGTCCTCAACATGATTCTACAGCCACCAAACGAAAAATTTTAAGCCTAGTTCAATATTATTTAGCACTAAAACCAAACAGAGCAAACAAAAAACGCAAGTGACCTTGATCACGAAGGCAGAGCGCCACACACGCTGCAGATGATGCATTGTGAAGTTGGTGCCTTCCAAGCATGCGCAGCTTCACATCTGATAACTCAATGAACTGCATTGGTTTACAAGTTCATAAAAATTAATAACGGAAATAATATCCAATTTGAACAGAAAACTAATTTGTAGAATGTGAGACTCAAAAATCTGATTTGCTATGATTAAAGGCAAGTAGAAAGGTTCAAACTAAGCAGAGACTAATGCTTCATTGGAATACCAGTGGAAAATCCCTCTCAACTTGTATCATTATATCACTCAATTGGCAAGGTCTACCATCGAGTATGATGAGGCCTTTAATGGAAGTTCTGATTCCAGCATCAGATGCTGACACCACAGGAGAACACATCACTGACGCTTTATCACGTAGTATACGATCAACATGTGAAAGAAAAGGACCGCCTAGAACCACCTGAGAATTTAAATCACTCAGAAGTGTGAATGATGGAAAAACATCAATGTATTTGGAAAAACTTCAGTGCTCATGGCTATGCAACAAACAATTGGATTGCTACATCATTAAGTGGGAAAAACTGCAGGACGCAACATCAATTCTGCACAACTACTCTTACAGATGTAAAAAATACAGCTAAATTCTAGTTGTGCTAACATGCCTGTACTACTCCATTCACTTTAATACCATGTGATGTGCTCATTTTGTTTTGGATGGAGGGGTAGAATCTTCAGGGATCACTTCTCCTCAAGCCAATTGCTGTGTGATTGGATAGCATTTCTCGCTTCTTTGTTGTGTACGCCTGTGGGGTTTTTAGGGAGGTTTTTCATATTGATATCCAGAGGGAATAACTGGGAGGATATCTTGTTCATCCATTCTATTTTCTCTAATAATACTTTCTTCTTCAATCCAAAAGAAGAAAAAAAAGAATAGAGTGATAGATGGGGTTTGAATTATTTGTTCTCAACAAGTTTTCACTAATTAAATCTTCACCACTAAAAACTCACTAAAGAAGTACATGGAAAACATTTAGCTGTGGAAAAAAATTATAATACCACAAAGAAAAGCGAGTAAAGCCAGCTCCAGGGAAGTATCAATCTCATTTGCACAACAGCAAAAATGGTTAACAATCTACCTCAAGGGCAGCAATGGCTGCTATTTTCCAATCAAATTTCACTAACATCAATCCAAACAGGACATACTGTGTGACTAAATCAAGGCCTTATGAAATACGGACACAGACGCACAGATATTGCAGAGAAGGGTAACTTTGGTGATGAAAGCAACAATAGAATCCAGTGGAATTACAGAGTAGATGACTTCAGTTATTTTTTAAGAATGTAGTTCATATAAGCATGAAAAGAGAAAAATAATAGAAAACGAATAGTTAAGGGAGAATCACCTAACTGGGCGACCATACTTAATGATTCCTGACTTTGCCACAGCAATGCTTTCCAAAGAACCACCAAGTGCTGCCAAGTGCTCCTCGCCAATTGATGTTATAACAGAAGCAGCAAGTTCAGAACTACAAAGGATATTTGTTGCATCTCTTGCACCCCCTAGCCCAGCCTGTTACATTGAATTAGATAAATACAATATTTTTAGTATAGCCTAAATTAGTTTTTCTATGAGAAGAAACAAGACAACTAGTTACCAACTCAAAATAAATTAAATAGAAAACGTCATTTATGCACATATTTAGCACATGAAAAGCAAAAATCAGAGTGCCAAACATTAACAAAAAATATGCATAAAAATTTATTGGAACAAACCAACAAGTAAAGACTGGAAGGACAAAAATGAAATAACCTCAATGACTGCAATGTCAACTTTCTCTTCTGCCATTAAGGTGAATGCTGTAGCAGTGAGGACCTGAAAAGTTTTCGTTGTTGAGTGCCAAAAACGTGAAACTATAATTTAGAGAGAAAGGTTACAACCATAAAAAAGGCAAGGATTAATACGCAGAGATTTCATGAAAAATAAGGTAACATTCAGATCAACGATGGCAAGAATTATGAATAAGCAAGGTCCACACACATCTTGTGCAATTTCCACCCAAGATTTGATCAATGTTGCAAGATCAAATTTCAAATACGAAACTTTAAACAGAGAGGAATATATACCATTCTGACAACCAAACTACGAAATATAGCTGTAATAGTTGAAACAAAAAAAAAATCATTAATGAAGAAACAGAACAAGGTTACACAAAGCATAAAAAAGTATCCTCGATAAGAGACTAGAAAGGCAAGGAAATTAAAAGAGAAGGGCCTTTCAAATCCGAATGCTATGGTCAACTCAATACCTCAAAATGCGTCAGAGACCCATTTTCTAATTGAATCGCCTCATCAAGTTTTGGTTTGATCATGTGAAACAGTTTGTTCAAAGTCTTTGTTGACACTGGATTGCCTGATTGTCCTAATGAAATCCTTTCCCTTATACTCATCATATGTGGACTGCTCAAAAAAACACAAAAACCCTCCATCAAAAACAAAATGAACGTTGAAAGTCTAAAACAACAATAACCAGTACATGATTGGTAGTAATTTTTTTAACATGATCGCCAAATCATTAAATAAGTCCCAAGCATACCTAGTATAACAACCAACAGAATAGCCTTCTGCCCTCAAAATATTTGACAGATATGCAGCTGTTGATCCTTTCCCTTTTGTCCCCGCAACATGCACTGACTGTAAATAATCCAGTTGCGCACTAATCACGCTCAATAAACTATCTTAATAGCAAAGCCAGATAAGAAAAACAATCATTTAATCAAGTTCCATGCTAAGCGCATTCAATGCCTAAGAGAAAACAACAACTTGACTAGCACCACTGAAAGAAAGAAACCCAGAAAGAAAAAAGATAAAAGCTTGGACCTTGAATTTGGACTGTGGGTTACCAAGCCGGTCCATGAGCCTCCGCATCCGACCCAGATCGAGTCCATCATCTGAATCAGTGCCAGCATCCTTAGGCACACCTAATTTCTCATAGTTTTTAAGAGAATCCAAGTAATCAATGAACTCTTTTGGCTCTGGTTCCTCTGTGTATTTAGAAAAGAAGAATCTTGTCATAGTGAGAGAATGGATTATGGGCTTTTTTGGATGGTTTCGTTTTGAGGTTTGGTTGAGAAGTGGCAAAAACCTCATCTTTTTGTACTTTTTCTGTTTGTTTCTCGGGAAAATGTGAGGGGAAGTGGAGTCAACTGAAAGTTTTTAACGTTGTTTCGGAATTTTAATTATTGAATTATTGTACTCTCATGTGAGTGTTAAAAATACTAAAATAGGGTAAAGTGTGTCTTGGGACATATTTATAGAGAAACGCTTCACTTGAGTTTCTATAGTATTAGATTTTGCAGTATTAACCCTATGAGTCAATGTTAAATGTTAAGAAAACAAATTAAGAATACACATGATTAATTAGATTAATGGTAAATACCATTAAATCCCACATGAAGATTACAATTTAATGGCTTCGGATTATTTTGAGTTTTTTTAATTATATTTCCAAAAAAGATCTTAATATATCTCTTTTTAGCATTGGCTTTAGAGGCTTTGTTATAATTTTATCATGGTTTGCTTGTTATTATTATTTAGTCTTAAGAGCATTTTTGGTTTTGTACAAATAAAAAAATGAGAAAGCTATCGACACGTGTCTCACATGCGTCAGCATGTTAGCCGCTCTACCGTCATCTAGCGACGCGTGCGGCTAGCCATGGTGGTTATAATTGTGATTATACTACATCATTTGATTCGTAATAATAATAATAATTATAATAATAATATCTATAGTAGTAATTATAATAGTTATGATAATGAATAGTAATAATGCTAGCAAAGCTAATAATAATAACAAGAATAAAAACAACAACAACAATAGTATTAACATTAATAACAATAATAATGACAATAATAATTATAATAATGATAGTAATATTGGTCATGATAATGATAACGCCAACCTTCTTTTTGTTTTTTTATTTTTATAAGTTTAGTGTGGCTTCCGGATTTATTAGGGTAACCTAAGTTATTCCGATTTATGGGTTTGGTGAACAATCTTTTTGTTTATTCTAATTGAACATGATTTTTTTTTCCCGTTAATTTCTTTCTCATATAGTAAAAAAAAAATAGTTTAAGAGAAAATCCATATTATTAAAATTTATAAAATCCATGGATATGTTCACAGGTTTGGCTAGTTGACCTGATTCACAAGTCTGACGTGTTTAATATTTTTTGTTTTGTTTTTTTCAACATCTTAAAATTGGGTTGATGTTTAATTTAACTATCGTCTATTTTTTTATTATTATATAGTTAAATAAAAGATAGTTTGAAAAACAAAACCAATAATAATCCTGCTAGAGTCTATAAACCGGTTCATAGGTTTGGCGTGCTAGCCTGGGTAACTTGGTTCACAAGTTTGATGAGTTTATCAATTGAACGAATACATTTTTTTTGTTTTTGATCCTTTAATTTTTTTTAAAAAAAATCCTCAATTTTATCCTTCAATATTAGACTAATTGGGAAATAAACTGCATTATTTATTTTTTATTGTTTTTTATAGGGTTATCGTTGTCTCAAATAAATATCTATTTTTAGGTTAATGCTTAATTTTGTGAGCATATATTTTTATCATGTAATTAAAAAAGAAGTTTATAAAAAAAACATTAAACTTAATATAATCCATGACACGTGTTGCCGAGGAACTATAATCAATCTAATATGTCATTATTTTAATAATTTTTTTTTTAGAAAATGCTGTCATCTTGAAGTTTTGTTAAAAGATATATTATGTTTTTATCATTTATCAAGATTGTATTTGGACCAATAAAATCAATCAATTTAATTTAGGTTAATTCCAGTATGATTTAATTAAAAATTTAAGTTAGATTCTCAAAATTAACCTCTTAAGCTAGATTTCATAATACAGTCAAAAAACTTCTTCATTCTCTGGATCCGAGACAAAGGACCAGTAATGAACTACAATAAAAGGTCAACTAATTAATCATGGATTTTTTTTTATTTTATTTGTTAACTTTACAGGCATAATGGAGTGTTCCCACTTGTAGTTTTGTAATTAAAGCTAATTCTTGTTGAAAAAACAATAATAAATTTAAACCAATACTTATATCTCAGCTAAGAAATATCAAGATATATTAATATTTTATTTTTAAAAAAATATATCTAATTAAGTTGTTTTAGAATATAAAATTATAAAGTTTTTAAGTAATTAAGTAGTGTATTAAATAAAGTCATAAAAATTATGACAAAAATAAAAAAGGTAGCAATACCAATTTATAGAGTAAAAATAATATATATATATATATATATATATATATAAGCTTTAAGAGTGGCAAAAACCAGCAAATAAACTAGAAATTCATAAAAAAAATTACTAGATTGACTTGCTCTTTTGTTTTTGCATGGTTCTTAAATGCTATTATAAATATTTATTTGAATTTTAATATATTTTTTCAATTATTATGTATGTGATATGAAAATAATAATACTAATAGTAAATCATTTATGAAAATTTGATTCATTTTTTTAAAAAAATTAAATATATTTTGAATATTATTTTACCATATTTATGATTTTTCTTATATTTCAATCACACATAAATATATGAGCATATTATTTTAATATTTTTTGTTAACTCGCTTTAATAATCATAAAATATATTTTTTAACATAAAAAATGATTAAAATTAAAAACATTACATTCACTAAGATAAATACATTAATATAAAAAAAATTAATAAAAAAATCAAAATAATTGTATCTTTTAGTTTAACAATAATGACATAGAATTCACTAAGACTTAGATTTTTTTTACATTTGTTTTTTAAATTTCCCACATAACACATGCACAAACTAGTTAACATCTATATTAGCAAGAAGATGAGCAAGTCAATCTGAGAGGTAGCTTAACTGGTCAGGTTTTAAGTTTGTTCTTTAATTATCACGAGTTCGAGTTCCTTTAAAGTCACTGGAAGCTTACATGATCGTTAACTTCATGAATCGTGGGATTAGTTGAGATATGCGCAAACTGATCCAGACATCCACATTAATTAAAAAAAGAAAAAGATCGGCATATCTATTAATGAAAATTAAATACTTACTAAACTATAAGGGCTAAAATATGGTTAATAGTTTAGTGACTTCATTTGTCCTTATATAATAAAAACTAATTTTCTAATACGTCCTTATATACTTAATTGAGTTGATTTTGTCCTTATATAATTATTAGTTTCTAACCTATCATTCCGTAAGATTTCCAGCTAACCATCGAAATCTATCACGTGACTTGCTCTGGTCGATTTTTTTTTTTAAATAGCATCGCACGGGCATAATTGTTTTTTTTTTTTTTTAAAAAAAAACCTCCACGTACCTAACTCCCTTTACCCATTTGAGTTTTTTTACATGATTTTTTTTTGGAGTTTTAAAGATACGGAATTTAATAGTTTTATACAAAAAAATATTATAATTATAAATATGTTTTTTTTTTCAAATATAATTCCAAATATAAAAGGTTATAAAATAATTTCCCCAAATGAGTGAATAAAACTTTTATACCACAAAAAAACTCAAATATATTAAGTGAGTTTCATTTTGGGATTCTTTTAGCATGAATATTTTATTATTAGATTTTATGGATATAAATATTTTGGTTTTGGTAATTATTTCAAAAACTTAGTATATGTTTGTTTTTATTGTAGAAATTGTGATTTATAAAATTTTAATTTTTTTTTATGTTTTTAGATTTTTTTTTATGTGTTGATATTAAAAATAAATTTTAAAAAATAAAATAATATTATTTTCATATATTGTTTTTAAAAACTTTTTAAAACAATTATATATTTATAAAATATGCTTCTCCATCCCACCTCAAAAAAGTGCTAAAACATAGAAGTTCCATCTGCCCAAACGATGGAATTTTGACCCACGTATTTTATCCGTTGACCGTTTTGGAAACAGTATTTTGACTGGTGTATTGTACACGTGGCGTATCTAGTAAGATTCCCTAACGTCACCGAGCTGCTCAGTTATAATTTTTTGTCGTGTCCAACACACTTTCCACTCTCTCAACATCTATGAAAGCAAGAAAAACCCTAGAGGTAGAAAGAGGCGAACTTCCAAGACTCAAGCTTTCTAATTATTAACTACCAACTTTTATGGTAAGTTGATCTATTTCTTCTTGGGGTTTTCTTTAAATACCTTTGTTATTTGATTTTTGGTAATAAAATTGTTTCTTTTTTAGAAATTTCATTCATTGTTTTTAGTTTTAGGGTGTGTGTGATAATTTTGAATGCAGGGTTTGAAATGGGCTCATTGAGGTAATTGGTAAGGTGCAATCTTGTATCTGAGTTTTGAGTGTTGGATTCTTGTTTTTAGACATGGAGGCGAGCGCAGTGGAAGTGGAAATCAAAGTCTTGAAGAATTGTAAGTGTGGTGAATTTGAGAAGAGGATAGTAGAATTAGAATGGGAGATTCAAAAGAAAAGCATCGAGTATCATGAACTTGAAGCTAAGCTTAAGGAACTTGGAGAGGAAAAAAATGGTCTTGCAAATGAAGTAAACGGTTTGAGGGCAAAGATTGGTGAAGTTAAAGAGGTGGATGGTGTGGTTGATTTGACCGCGGAGGAAGAGGAAGATAAGATGGTGCAGTTAATGATTGAGAACAAAGTTTTGGAATACGAGAAGAAAAGCGCTGCAAGAGAAGTTGAAGTTTGGAAGGAAAAGTACAAGGAATTGGAGTTGTATGCTCTGAAGCTGAATGGTGGTGTGGTATTGAAAGGTGGGAAGCGAGGTCAAGATGGTGCAGATGCTGCTTGCAATACTCCAGGTAAAGGCTTTTATACATTGACATTGTTGATTTGAACATCGAGAGTATGTAATATCTAGGCTGATGGAATTAATATGCTAGATTTTCTTGTTGGTGAATTTATATATCTTAGATAAAATCCAGATCTTTTGAGTCTTTTATCTATATATTTGGCAATGGTTTGGAGGAATTAACTCTTGATCGTATATGCAATTTGGCTGTGATTTGATCCTTCTTATGAGAGTTTCTAAAAGGGCATAGTCCCATTTCCATTGTTAGAATTGTTTATGACAAAGGAGGAGCCGGTGTTCCTGCAGATCAATTTCTTAGGTTTATCATAGAATTCTTGATTCTGTTTCAATTTTATTCTGTTGCTCCCCTCCCAAAGGTTGTATCAACTTATTTCTTATAGTGAAGTTTTTCATTAGCGTACCAGAATACAGCCTTTATTTTCTGGAAAAAAAGAAACAATGCTGTTCTGTTCCTTGATTAAATAGGAAAAGCTGCTTTATTTACTTTTCCTTGACTGTACTTTCTTTTTGTTGACGTAGGCACACCTTTCAATGACGTTATGCGTAGCCACACTGTTTGCAGAAAGCCAAGTGTCTATTTAGACTCTGAAGGGAAATGTAGTGGACAAGTTAGAAAGAGTTTATCATTTGAAGAAGGCAAAAGCCCAAGCAAAAAGATAGCCCCATCAACCCCAGGTTATGTTCGTCGTGCTGCTCCAAATGTTATCAACATTGGTGACAGTGATGATGAATTTGATACCAACGGTATACAAACGTTTACTTCTGACGGCCAGGGAAATGGAAAGGTTTGCATTTCAATGGATCATTCACTAGAGAGAACTCCAGATAGTAAAAACCGAAAGATTTCAGAGATCAGTTTAAAGGGGGCAGTTTGCAACCAGATTCGCAAAGAATATATGGATGCTGTCTATGATAATGTTCCACATGTTTCGACTCCCAAAAGAAAAAGAGCTGCTAATGTTATTGCTAGTGATACTGAGAGTGATGTAGATGACAATGTTCCAATATCTAAACTAAAGAGGTTGCATCTTCAGGAATCAATTCCTCATGTAGCAAGTATGGATAGTGTGCCTCCCAAGAGTGATGATGTTAAAGGTCCTGTAACTCGTTCAAGGCGGCGTTTAGCAACATTGAGGAATGATGAAGGAAAAGTTAAGGCAAGTATCTCTCCAAGTAACACCTCTAAAACCAACTACCATCGAGGAATTCCTACAACAGATGATGTTGAAGATAGTGAATCTGATGATGCTGGATCAGACAGTGAAGGTGGGAGCTTGGATGGATTTATTGTGAGTGATGACACCTATGCATCTGATGCTGATGATACTTCAAGTGAGTCAGAAGAGAAACCAAATGATGTAAATGATGCTTTTGGCCTGTCAGATGATGGATCAGATGACGACACTGACTTTGGGATGATTTTGTCTAGATTTCAAAGGAGCAAGGATCACAAGTTCAAGTGGGAGTTTGAGGGAGATATGCTCTCAGACTTTGGTAAAGATCCTGAACTGTGTATGAAAGCTGTGTGTGCTCTCTATCGGCAGCAAAGTGATGAGGAAAAACTTAACAAGGAAACATTGCATGACAATGGTCGAGGATTTAGCAAATTTGATGCTCCCAGGTATAAATTTAGATTCTTCAATTTGTTTTTTATATTGGCCAACAGCAGTTTAAAAAACTCACTTATGAAAGTCTTTCCACTTGATTTATATAGAAGCCCATGCACATATCAAGTCATAGCATCTTCTTCAATATTTCATGAATTCTGCGAGTTTTGCTTATTCATTGACTATTTAAAAAATTTCCCCTTTGCCTTTTCCTTCTCCCTTCGCTCTCAATGAGCTAATAAAAACTCAATATATAAGCCCTCAGATTCTATGTTTCCTTAGGATGTATTATTAAAAGTTACTTGAAATTTTTCTGCTAATCCTTTTGAGAAATCTTACAGGGGCAGTAAGTTGGCTGAGTTTCTCATTGATGGAGACCCCTCTGGTGATCTAAAGAAATCTGTCCTGGAGCTGCAAGCGTACAACTCGAAAGGTGTTACACTGTGCCGAAAATTGGCTACTCACTACTCTAAACAATTGTTTCAGATCTACAAGAACAAAGAGGATCCTCTTTTCCTCCCTCAAGACCAGGCGAGTCAATGAAACAGGTAGAAACAGAACTCACATAGATGATAGACCTAGAATGGTAAGAGAATGGTATTTTGTTGTTTCCCCATCCTCTGCTAGCAGGTTAATCCTTTTGGTTTTTGTGAAGTGTATATATAACTTGCAAGCATAAATAGATTCTATCACCGTGCCTCTATAGGTTTGCATGTGTTAGCGGAACATCCACTCCTTCCATCTTTTGTTAATTTATGTTCATATTTAGTCCTAATTGATTGGGTTTGGGCCTTCAGACTTGTATAGGAGAGTATTTGGGTATCATCTTGTTGCATTACTCACCTGTGTTTGTAATTCTCCATGAACTTTCATTCCCTCTTTGATGATATGAGATGATACGAGTGCTACTCAGTTCTGTTATTGAGGGAGTTTCTAAATGTTTGGTGGGGATGATGGCCAACTGTCTTCTCTTTCAGACATCTCCAATCATTTCATGCAGGCCATTTTTTGGGGTATATATGAGAAGAAAAAACGGGGCGAAAATTCTGGTGAAGCTGCTCAGTTCTTGTGCTTTTAAAATCAAAACTGTCTATGCTAAGTTCTGCGATACAGTGAAGCAAGGCTCCGCTATGCTTATAAGAACTGTATCATGTTGGTTTAAAAGTTTATAGACCATCATGAAAAATATTGTTCAAGTGAACAATGCTTTGAGAGGAGAGAAACATTGAATTCTCCTCCTCAATTAGTTTATGTTAATTAGGCTTAATTCATTCACGTTAACTCAATGATGTTGTTTTGATAAAATAAATAAATTAATTAACTCATGGATCTATAAATTAATTCAATCAAGCCATGATCCGAGTTTTAGATCTGTTCATATTAGGAATCAAGTTTTATAATTATGGTCTAAACTCTCATGCCATAAATGCTTAGTGATAATGACATTATTATTATTATTATTATACAGTAATGACTTGAAAAACATAGAAACTCCAACGATTAAGAAAAGAGATTAACTTGTATTTAAATAAGAGGAGATACAATTGCAATTAACATGGAGTATAGGTGGGTCTTCAATCCATGGAAGGAGCATACAAGCAAATTTCAAAATAAAATAAGCTACAGCAACAAAATTAACAGAGCCAGTATATCAAGCCCCATGCGTTACCTGCAATTAAACTCGAACTTCTTTTTTTTATCTTACTAAGTAATGTTAATTTTAGGACTACATGGTATGGTATTTATTTTTGAAATTATTAAATGGGAATCTCATCATATTCAATTGATATAATTGCAATTATCTAATGGAAAAATAATCATTTCATAGAATCCCATTCATGATCATATAATTATCATTATGGAATCAAATAAATAATAAATCAAGAACCAATCTTAGCAACTGATTGACTTGGTAGGTTGATTTGAGATTTAGACTAGTCCAAGTTAAAAAAATAAAAGATAAAAAATCAACTAACCTAGTAAAAAACTAGTCATCAATTCATTAACTTTTTTTAAATCAAAACAATATCATTTTGATTTTTTTCAAAGAAATTTAGTTAATCTAGATTCACCTGGATCAATCATTTCAAACTATAACCTAGACTGAATTAATTTCTAAAACTAGCAACATCATTATTCATTATTCAAAAAAAGACTATATGTATCTATTATCATTATTTAGATGGAAGGATTGATTCTTGGAGTAAACAACGCCAAACAAATATTGATTTAGGTTTGATTGTCAAAGAATTTAATTTCCCACAATTTAGAATATAGTATCATGCGTGAGAAACACTTATCTCTTAGAAAAATGGGTTAATAATTCAATCTTTTCCTCATTAAAACTAATTTAAAATTTTGTTGCGTTTTAAAATTAATTTTTTTTTTTGAAGGACAATTCTAACTAATAGGGACCTTTTAGACTTGACTCCATCAACTTTTTCTTGGGCAGTGGGCACCTCTATTTTAAGGGCTGAAATGTTGTGACTAGAACAAAATTTGACTGTCTCCCAGGTAGTAAAGATGGGAGACTACACTAATATAGGGAGAAATTTAGTATATTAATGGCCTTAATTTAGTATCATTGATTCTTTGTCATGAGAAATTATTAGATAGAATTTATTTATAGACTAGGTCAATATATGTAAACATGGGCACAAACCCTATATCCATGCATGTTCTCACTATAAATAATATTCCCTCATCACCTCTACATTTAGCACCATTGTTTTCCAATATTCTCTGCTTCTTCTCTCTCTGTCTTTCTATTTCCATAAACTTCCTCTCGATTGTTTTTTCGAAGAGAGGGAGTTTTTTTTTTTAAGGAAGTAGCGAAGAAAGAAGAGATAAAGAAGAAAAATGGCTGTTTCTAACATTTCCTTTGGAGTTTTAGCTGCCATTGTTGCCATGATTTGTGCCATCTTTATGCCTTTGGCTCATGGCCAATCCTCAGCTCCTGCTCCATCACCCACAAGCGATGGTGAGTCTATTCCTTCTTCTTGCCAGCTTCTTTCATTGACATATAAATGAATGGACAGATATGAAATTGCTAAACTTACGAGAGAAAAAAAAAAAAGCTTCGTGAAATATTGTCAATTTGAATCTTGTTTCGCAGAACTTGTTTTTTTTTAACAATTTTATTTCTTCCCTTGCCTTGCTTATTTTAGGGTTAAATTAAGGCTCAGTGTTATGATATTGGTCTTCAAATTTTGGGAAACTGAATAAAAATCTACCCTTTTAAGAGTATTATTTAATAAAAAATAAATTTACTCACCCTTTTTCCTGTTATATATTGTGTTTGCAGGCACTGCAATAGATCAAGGAATAGCTTGTATTCTGATGCTTGTGGCGTTGGTGCTCACATACCTTATTCACTGATTCAAAAACCAGAGGCTCATGATTTTGGATGTTGTGTTGCTTTGAAGAAGGATTGTGTTTGGTATGTTTTGAAGATCCAACTAGTTCCATATGTAATTTGTTGAAAACTTGAAGGATAATCTCTATCGACCATCCAGAATGTTTTTTGTCTTGTCTTGTCTTGGAAGAAGTAGTGTGTTGTCTCATTTTATTACAGCAAATTTAGGGGTGGAAAATGTGACAAATTTAGCCATGGTAATGAATATTCACACAATAATAAGTTTCGATCTTTTTTTTTTATTATTATTTACGTGCAGGCTAAAAATCATGTATATCCACATTATATTTAACTATTTATTATTATTATTATTATTATTATTATTATTATTATATATATATATATATATATATATATATATATATATATATATATATATATATATATATATTAGATCGGGTTTGATAATATTTTTATCTCAAAATAAAATAATTATTCAAAAAAATTCATTCATTCAAATTAATTTATCCAGTTTTAGTTAAATTGCTATTGTTTCAAAGAAGGTTCGAACCTGAAAAAAAAATCCTCAACCCAGCAATCTCGATTAGATTTTCAACCTATTTGATCCATGAAGTATCAGTTCTTCCAATAGTTTTAGATAACACATGGAGCTCAGGTAATCTCTCTTTCTTCATAAAAATCCCATAAATTTAATAAAATTTATCTCAATCAAATTGGTAGAATAAACTATATAAAGAAACAAAAAGATTTTGTGATTTGATTTAAAAGGAGAGATGTTAAGGAATTTGAATAGATGGTTTTGTGTGGAAAAGAGAAATCACAGACATGAACACTTACCAATTTTGTTAATTGAAATTAAATGGGAGATGAAGATTTGAATATTATGATAATAATTATTTTTTAAAATATTTTTTATATAAAAATTTAGAAATATATCAAAATAATTTTTTAAAAAATTTATTTTCAATATTAACACATCAAATCTAAAAACACAAATTAATTTGAATCAAATAAAAAAATTATTTTTTTTAAAATTATTTATAAAATATAAAAACATACAGCTCTATTAATGCATCAAAGACCTAATCTAGAATGTATCTATAAATTAAAGAATTTTATGATATTTTCCAAAAAAACAAAAAGATAAATAGACAGTCATGATTCTTATGATCAATGGAGTTATGGAATAAAAAAATTCATTAAGTCAATAAGCAAGATTTATATTCCATGTGTCCTAATTTCCCAATAATTTGTCATGAATCCCACGACTTAACTATAGGTTAGAGCTAGACAATAATGAATCGCTCTTTGCCTAACATGTAAAAGATACTCTATGCCTACATTAACTATATTTCAGACTATAATTCTAAGAAGCAAGAAACCTGAAACCACAATTTCGCATGCATACACACTATCTTAAGAATTGATTAGAATTTGATATCTATATGACTAATCACATCATAAACATGCATGAGAAAATTCAAATCCATGTCGCCGTCTATAAATATAAGAAACTAAATATCTTGGATGCCAGACAAGAATCCATTTAGCCATTAGTGCTATACTCTGGCAAGACCCACTTCATAGGCCTAATCATTTGTGGTGATTAATGAATTTTCAAATGCCCAAGTTCTTACTTGTTTCCATTCAGTGATTTAGCTCGAAATGTAAGAAACTGGCGGAAGAAGTGTAAGAGAGTTTGTGAGGTCCACAGAAGAAAAAAAACAAAAAACTACTTTGATCAGGGGAAATCCCCAAAAGTATGAAAAATTTCTGTTCCTCTAGAGCAGTACACGTTATGGACAACCTGGAAAACAAAATTGGATGATGAAAAGATTCTATCCTACTCTTCCAGGCCTAGAGATAAAGCACCTAACCATGATTAAACTGCATTTCTTCTCTGCTTGTATGTTATTCACGTAGTTACTACCGACTGTTTTTCCAATGTCAATGTGTTGCTCCCGTGCCATCACCGAGCATTGCTTCTGTGAAAAAATAAAAAAAATGGTAGCAGTACACCGATCCCCATTTATTCTGAAGTTGCATATCTGTGATGTAGAAGATGCTTCACGACTTCATAAAATGAAACCACAATCCCAACAGATGGCCCGGCACGGCCAACACGAGGACCAACACCTGTGAAAAGTGCCCTCATTCCTCCATCCCTGTTTCAATCAAACAATAAATCATACATAAATTAAGAAGTTCAGAAGATCTGTCATGGCAATGCAATAAAGTGGTTTGCATGCCAGCAGCCTACAAAAAACACTGAACAACCATTTGGCATCATGGATTAAAAAAGATGGGCTTTAATCAACAAATACATTCATGAAATTAGAAAGGTACCTCCAAACCTCCATCAATGTTTGCCGCGTAGTCATCCTCAATGCTCTAACAGGATCCTTCTGAAAATCAAATGATGATATCAAATTTGTCAGACATTGTAGATCAAGATAGCACTGCATAAATCTCAATTTTCAGGCCACAATCTGGAATCCCATTCAGTTGGTTCTTTTTGTTCTCATTTGATTTTCATGAGACAGATATATATATATATTTCATTGCACTGTCTACTTCTATTTGTTTTTCAAAATATTGATTCCAAACCAGTATTCATTAGCCCTAAATTACATTCTACATGGAACACCTTAACACATGATTGGAGGCTAACATCTGCATAAAATTGCATTCAGAAGGGCAGGGGAAAGCAATAACCTCTATCTGCCGGCGGGTTTTTGCAACATCTAGAGGGCATGTGGCAGCAGCAGCAAGACTTCCTGCGACAAAAGCAGCAGAAAAGTTTGCTCCAAAGACTTTAAAAGCATTGGGGTCCTCGCCAACCAAACTTAGAAGCCTTCTCCTGGTCTATATCAACAGAAAAATGAATTTTCCATTTCTCAGCAAAATATACAGCATATAGACAATAGCTACATCCAAAGTCCTTTAGCCAGTTTTTTTTTTTTTTTTTGTAGAAATGCAAGAAGATGGCTACTTACTGGCTCAAGGGTTGACCAACAAATTGCTGAATATGGAACATCACGAGCAAGCTGTGCTCCCATGCCTGTCCACAAGATGCGATAGCCTCTCACTGTTGCAAGAAACTATGTTAGTTATCGCAATAAGTCGTTCCAAGACAGCAAGTTGATTATTCCATACTATACATTAAAAGAGACACACTTTGACTTTGGAGCTCTAGACCTTCACTTTTAGCCTTTTTTTTTTATCTTCCAACTGGAATTCTACGTTGTCCTTTTATATTTGAGATATTTTCACAGGTTTCTTATAAGTGGTATGTATGGATTTTAATGAGCCAATTCCAATCATCAGGAAAATATTTTTTCTTTCATGGATACTGATATCCAGTGAACTTTAATTAATCCTCACCAGTCATGACAAGCTAGAAAGATGAGTCCAAGGCAACAACCTTTTATTAATTGGTGTAGGTGAATTTCAAATGAGGCATGAAACAGGATACACATTCCACTACCTTCAATTTCCAATCCAAGGAAGATCCAAAATTATGCAATGATAAAAGAACCATTTACCATTTTGAACATTGTTTGTACTTCTGACATGGGAGAGGACCTCCACTAATGTTTTCCAAACTCCCGGAGGTTTAACAGTTTGAGCTGCCTTAAATGCCTATGGTTGAAGAAACAAACAAGTCAAGTAAGAAGCTCCCATGAAAATAAACAACAATCCAGGATCAAGTATTAAAGCAAACACAATTTCGTATTATAAAGTTAATTTTTTAAACAATGTCTAGGGTCGTAAAACATATACTAAATCATTGAAATTGTGTAATTTCCAGTTAAACATGTTCTGTCACAAAATAAATTAATGCATTAAGGAAGATTGCAAATAACATCCTATTATGTTAGTTGTACTGCATTATGGAATTTGGGAGAACAGAGAGTAAAAAATTGTTGTCCGCATAATTAATTGGAAACAAAGATCCATGCACCATATTGTAATTCATAGAAAAGAAAGAACATCCATTATATATATACATAAACACACACAAAAAACAGACATGGAAATCATCTCAAATTCTATGTTTCCGATGGATAGCACCAGTCCAGACCATGTTGGGTGACTTAGAGATCAAATAAAATTATAGAATACAGGAAAAGAGAGAGAAATTACAAAATGCCATGGTAAATCATTATCTACTTAAGCAGGTGACATCAACAGTTCCATTTCTAGTATCACGTTGAAACAAAGACATCAACAGTTCCATTTCTAGTATCACGTTGAAACAAAGACATCAACAGTTCCGTTTCTAGCATCATGTTGAAACAATGACATCAACAGTTTACTACTAGTTGTAGGATAGGGAGCTTGAAATCTGGATGCTTGTATCGGTACTGGAGATGTATAAAAGATGAAATCATTTCTTTACCATGCCAACAGGGGGATTCATTCCCAATATAACACAGACAAAATGTATTTATAAAATCATTTATCTACCTGCATGCGGGTTCTAGCAAGTTCGATAGGATAGCAAGTTGCACATGCTAACGAACGTGCCAATGAGCCTGCTACCAAAGGCACATATGGAGTGGCACCAGGAATATTTTGAGCAGTTAGATCCTCCAGCCAGTTTCGAAATAAATCATAGCATGGTAGGTAGATCCCAACCTGCATGAGGGAGTACGAACAAACATAACTAAGAGCTGATATAATACAAAATATTTCAACCTTGCAATAGAGCCATCTCTCAACTGAAAAATTTCCTTGCTGATTGAGGGACTTACTGTTGGTACAGCCAGAGCCAGACCAGCATTTGTGCCTCTCCATAGCCTCGCAATTCCTTCCTACAAAATTTTCCTCCAATTAAACAATTGATAGTGGTTCAAGCCCATAGAAAAATCAAAAGCAGAGTCGCTATGGATAAAACCCTAGAGTTGAATATGCAAATCACAATCTTTTCACAATACTAAAGATCAATATGCAAGCCTGCAACTGGTTCACCCAACACTATGTCAAACTTTTGATATCAGCATCTGAGATGACCACTGCAAAATACAAATACAAGCATTTCACTGTCCAATCATGCTGCGTGCTGTTCTATCAGTTCTTTTTTGTTGTTTCACCCCTAGAATTATTTACAATTCTATATTATCACAAATTACTAACAGATCACCAACCTGCCGTATGATTTTGTAGAAAACATCTAGAGTTCCCTTATACTGAAAACAATCAGGAGGACAAATTGACACTGTTCCATGAACCCCAGCATGTGTACATGATGGCGAGCACCTTAAATCAGCGAACATCTGAGCCAACACCAAACATCCCCAATTAATTGCAAACTTTGGCAGTGCAAAGAATTTATACAACTGTTACATACAAAATAAAAACGAAAAGGAAAGAAAAGAAATGAGAGAAGTCCATACCATGGTTGGCCCAAAATATGCCATTCTACTTATAATGTTACTTAAGGGGTGTGAGTATGCAACTCCAGCTGCCTGTGTTTGCAACCTTGTCTGAAATCAAAGATCATGAAATAATTCAGTAATCACCATGCTTTTAAATTTTTTAACCACTAAAAATAACATAAAAAACAGAAATCATAACCCACTACAAAAATGAATCAAAACTCGAATTCAAGTAACACCAATGGATCTTGTAGACAAAACCCATATCATTTATCGACAAAAATGGCATAAATTAACAACCCAAAATCACAAAATCAAACTAAAAGAACACCTCACTTTCAATTTATAAAAAAAACCCAAAACCTAAAAATCAACATGAAGCACAAATATCACACTAATAAAAAAATGTTAAACAATATTGACATAACCTAAATATCCGAAACTGAAAAAAAAAACCTGAAACCCATAAAAAAATAAGAACAAAACGTAAATAATTACCTTGACAACATCAAGAGGGTTAACAATAATAGCAGACAAAAAAGCCGCACCAGCAGCAGACACAGCTCTTTCTCCAATCCCTAAACTCCCATCTGTCGTAGTTGTTGTGACTGCACTATTCGATTCTTGTTGCACCTGCGCATCACAGAATCCTCTCTCAGAAAATCCTCCATGATCATGATTACCATCAAGAGCCAACAAATCATGACCGTTTCTGCTGCTGCTATCGTTATTTATTTCCCATTGATTTTGAGTTATCTCTGCCCCCATCATCTAAAAAAAAAGAAATTTTTTTGAGAGATTAAATAGATGTTTATAGCTAAAAAAAATAATGGGCTTTTGGTCTTAATTAAAGAGAGTGCATTTTCTCGAGATTTTTGTGTTCTTACCGATTCCTTGGAGAGCAGGGAAAAGAACAGATGGTAGAGGGTTGGGGATAGAGAACCCTGTTTGTGTTTATACTTAAGGCCACGTTTGGAGACCGGTTTTTTTCCCCCGAAAGAAGCGTTATTTTAGGGTTTTGTTTGCCTTCGGTTTTTATACCTTTTTTTCTTCAGTGTGGGCTGTTGTAATATCAGTTTTTTTTAGAAAAACAAAATATACTGTTAATTTATTTTTTATTAGATATAAATTTCACAAGTTGATCTAACTTAAAAAAATTCAATTGATTATTGGGGTAAATCTTTTTTTTAATGATTGATTCGTCTTCTTGATTAATTTGAATTATAAAGGTTTGAGAATAATTTCTCATTTGGTTTTTATTTTAGATTTATGAATCTTTAATTTAGCATTAATTATTTAATATTAATTATTTTATAATTTACTTTTAGAGAGTGAAATCATGAAAAAATAACAATTAAAAAAATAAAAACAATAAGATTAGATACAACATCATTTCTCGAATTAATGAGTTTTTATATGGTTAATTATCAAAATAAAACTTTTATTTTATATAAAATATGGAATAAAAAATATAAAAAATATCAATTTGTAATCCGGTTGATGATCGAAGATAAAAATTACCATTTCAATTCTATATTTTTCAAAACATTTAATTATAGTTTTTAATTTTAATTATATTGTTAGAAAATGTGAAAAAATAAATATTCAAATAAATTAGATGTTCATTTTATTTTCAGTAAGAAATGATTTTGATTTTATTAATGACAATGATTGGACAATTATAGTTTCTTATATCTCATGTTTTCAAAATAGACCTTTAACAAGAGACAATTATTTTCAAATCAATTAGAAAAAAATAGTTATCACAAACAATTTGAAAATAAATAATAATTATACAATTAAAAAATTGTGATAGTAATACGATAATGGTACATAAACTGAACAAACTCACTAAATTGCCTTCCTGAGTTAAGAAGAAAGATAAAGGTTGCGAAAAGGAAAAGACTGCATTTCGTATTGAAAAAAAAAAAGAGAGGAAACAAACAGGGCCTTCTTGGAGACTTCAGGGGCGCCGTTAATGTTAACTAGTTCCAGGGTTTTCTAGGTTCTTCCGTGGCCCTCAAGCCGAGGCGCGATTCCCGTTTAGAATCAACGCTACCGAAGTTACAGCTGGACACTTATACCCTGTTGTTCTTTCAGCAATATACTGTTCAAAGGGCGCGATGCCAAGACAATTTTCGTAACTATTTTTTATTATAATAATGAAAATAAATATTCATCAAAATTAAAATAATTTGAATTTAGTAGAAAAAAATATTTCTTTAGACAAAACTCATTTTTTATTTTTTATTTTTTTAGTTTTGACAAAAATATATTCTTTTATAAAAAACATTGTGACAGAGGATCAAATTTATTAGGAGTATAAACTAACATAAATAATACTGGGAAGATATAGTGGGCAATGACAACATATGAAATAATGTCAAAATTAACAGTACTAGCTTATGCGAGAAGTGAGCTAATATGAGTCGGGATTTAGATGACGGATAATCCAAGGCATATATGAAAAGACAACAAAATTGGCATTAAAATGTTGATAATTAGACATGCAATTTGTGAGAGAAAATGGTAGTAGAGTTATGAGAAGTTTTGTTAGTTTTCATACATCACTAATTGAGAGAAAAATTGCTAGGAAAAATGTTGATCAATGAAATTGAGTTGGATCATTTCCATATTTGTACGTTGGCATAAAAAGATTTGGTTGAGTCAGGTAAATTTATAGGGTTCATGATTACTGTCTAAAACTTTATGTGGACATGTTTGTGAAGAGAATGATGGAACCTTAGAGGATGTTTTAGGAGTGATTAGTATCATGAAACAAGTTTGTGGGTGAATGATTTAACATACGGGATTGTAAAAGGAATGAGTGTTGTGTTGTGTATGACTTAGGGGGGTTGCATGTGAATTTTTAGAAACATAGGCAAAATGTGGTAGTGGTAGTATAGTCTCAACAGTTTTGGGATGATCTCAAAGTATTTGATTTAACTTTGTTTAGAAACAAACAAGGAAGTTAGAAAAATATAGTTATAGTTTTGGTTTGGAGAAATTGATGATATGATTGTCAATGTTCTTATTACTACATATTTGATGGACTAAATTCTGGTGAATATAGGTATAACCAAGAGGGTTTATATTAGGGCACCATATTGTGATAGTGGACAGACTTAGAGCAAATGTACTTCATGTTTGTTCCGACAAGGACATCAAGTTCTTCTGTTGGGGGAGGTTTGTTAGAGGGTTGGATTCATCAAGGGTATAATGACAAAAACATTATTGGAAAGACACATTAGGCAGTGGCTGCCCGTGAGACAATGTTGAAATCAATAGCAACGATAGCCTGTGGGACAATGTCAAAATCAATAGCAATGACAAAATCGATAATATTAGCTTACATAGGTAATGAGTTGATATGAGTTGGGACTTGGACGACAAACAATCTAAGCACACATGAAACATAGCAGAATTAGAAGTTAGACATTCAATTTATAGGGGAAAGTAGCAACATAGTTGTGGGAAGTTTTGATTGTTTCCAGACATCACTAGTTAAGAGTAAGATTATCTAGATCGTGAGTGATGGGCTGTCAAACATGGGATGTGGTTGGGGATACTCTGCAAAGTCACTAAGTTCATGGGAACACAGAGGGAGATTGCCCAACACTTGCTGGAATGAGGCCATTAAGTTTATGGAGAACATAGGGAGAAACTACCTCACTGCGTCCTGAAAAATATGGATGACAACTTTATCTTATAACTTCCACAAAATTGTTTATAAATAGGCTTCAAAGCCTTTTTTGTGTAGCATGCAAACTTGATGCAAGTCTTATGCATAGCATACATATATGGATTTGTGTATATTTCTCTCCGTTAAGAATTAATAAAAGATTGAGAAAAAGTTCTTGTAAATATTGTTGTGTACTTTGTTGTGCTTGTAATAATTTCGTTTGTTTGAGACAAGTTAAAGTGTAGGAATTTCTTTGGGTGAGTGAAATACATAGTTGTGGACAAACACGAGTGAAATGATAATGAAATGCCAAATTTAGTTGGACTAGACTTATAGAGGCTAAAATTTATGGACAAAAATTTGTCTACGTGACACATTGTTTTTCAAATAAAGACTAGTAATGATATGTAAAACAATTTTAAATCATGAAGCAAAAAAATAATGTTTTGATTATTTATGTGTGACTATATAAAAAATAAAAGGATAATTGATTTGAGTAAATAATATAAAAATAACAAAATATATATTTTAATCTCATTGAATATTCATGTGTAATTTCTTTGAAAATTTGTGCATATTAATTTCACATACAATTATAAAACAAAGTGCATATATTATCATAAAAAGTAAAAAAAAAATGATATAAATAAATAATATTTAAATAATATTTTAATTATTTATTTAATTAGAATTTTACTTTAAGATAAAGAACATTAAAAAAAATAAAATAAATAAGAGAGCATAGAGTATTAAGCTCAAGCATGCTTAAGTCTTTTAAGTCTAGGCCTGCATACTTGCGCCTTGGAGCTTAGGCCTTAATTTTTTGATGAATGTGTAGTTCATATGAGAAGATAATGTTTTACTAACTACAACAATCTTCAAACAGGGAGTCCAAACTTTTGGACCTTAAAACTAAAATTTACATATTTTTTTTAACCTAAAAACATGAAGAAAAAAAAAACATTCTATAGTATTTAAAAAAACTCAATTTCCAACAATAAACACATTCTAGTTGGTCTAAGAACTCAAAATAAAATAAAATCAAACAAATATTTTGGGCTCTGATCTATTTTTTTGACATCATTAAAGATAAAAACCACCTATATGAAACCCCTCTTTTAAATATGAACCTATATACATCAAAATCAAAGTTATTGATGGTCAAAATTTGATCATTTGAGAGCATTCTTTCTTCTCTCTATTTCTTGTGACTTTCTCTCTCTCCTTTTTAAATTGACAATGACTAAAATATAAAAGAAATGACTTTTTATTACTGAAAAGTAAAATTTGAAAATAAAAGGGACCAAAGTGTAGAATTTTGCATCCCATAAACATGAAAAATGAGAAGAAGAAAAAACCACCCTTATTCTTTTGTGCTAATTTAGTCCTTTTTTAAAAAAAAATATATCATTTAAACCCTATAATAGCATTTTATAATAGTATTTTGTAATGTATCATCAAAGGAATATTTTTCATAGTGCATATATGAGAGCAAACAAAATAAAACAAACTCCAATACACAAAACCATGGTAACACAACTCACGAGGAACAAAAAACAAAGAAATAAAGTTCAATGACCAAAATACAAGAAAAAATCAGAGACTTTAAAGAAAAAAACAGTAAACAATGAAATAAATTTAGGTGCACAATAGAATACTTGTCTCATTTAGTTTAGTTTGAATGTATAAATATATACACTCACCTAAGAAGTTTTTTAAATACCTAATCTTGTTAAATATATTTCATCGCCATCACCATCATTACCAAAACTCTAGCACCACTATTCTAGCATTACCATTATCTCTACTATTAATTATCTCATTACTATAATCCTGAAGGGTATAGCTTAACTGGTCAAGCCCTAGGTTTGCTCCTTAGAGGTCACTAGTTCGAGTCCCATAAACCTCAGGGCCACTGGAGGCTACATGGTCGTTAACTTCAGGACCCGTGGGATTAGTCGAGGTGCATACAAACTGACTCGAACACCAATGTTAATAACAAAAAACAATATCTCATTTCCATGATGCATTATTGATCTTTATCATTCTTGTATCACTATACTTTTTATATTATAATGTATCAAGTATTTTAAAATATTTTTCTTGTAAGATGTTTTTTGTAAAAAGATTTTACATGTGACATATTTTTTATTCATAAAATATTTTACACAAAAATATCTCTTAATTAATTTCTTCATTCATTATAAAAAAAACTATTTCTTTATTAAGATATACTTTTATGTTCGTTTTTGACAATTACACACTAGATTATTGTATAATTATTATCTCAAGAAAAACCTCTTTATTTTTTCAAATGATGCCTTATATAGTTTTGAGATATGGATATTGAAATAATTCTTTCAAATAAAAATTTCACTCAATGTGATTTTAAATGGAGCTATTGCAATATAAATTAAATGTTTATGTAATAATAAATAAAATTGATATGAAATGAACAAAACTTAATTTAATAACTATATTGATAGCTTTAACAAAATAAGAGGAAATGGATTTTAAATTCCATCTTTAATTCTATCTATTTTTAATATCTATATAAAAAAATTCCGATTGACTATATATTGTATTATTTCCTATAATTGATTCATATCAACAAAGTATGGAATCTGACAATAATACTATGTCCCTCGGTACTGCACTAAAATAGGCAGGGAAGCTCTCATGGGGTACTTTCAGAGAGTGCATGCATTTCGTGGAGTGCTCTCTCTTGGTGTTTTTTAGACCACAACATTTGTGATGCAATAGGTTGTAAGTATTTTACTTAAACCTTGTTCAATTTAATTTGGTCTGAAACAAAAAACTTTAATTAATAAACGGATCAATTTTTTTTAACCATCTCATTGTATCTTATTTCTTTTATTTTTTTTAATTTAACAGTAAGCAATATTTTAAAAATAATTTATTTGTTAATAAAATTATATTTCTTTCTTGAAGATATATAAAAAAGGGAGATGTCGAATAAGCCTAGGAATATTGTTTGTAATTTTGGGCGGTGCACTGAGCAGCTTTTTAATAACGTGTTTAGTATTGTTATAGCAATTAATTAATTTTTAAAATATTTTTTAATTAAAAATATATTAAAATAGTATTTTTTATTTTTAAAAAATTATTTTTGATATATGGATCAAAAATTCAAAGACATTAAAAAAATAATTTTAAGCAAAAAAATATTTGTTTTTTTAAACATGAAAGCAAATTAGCACAAAATGATATTTACTGCACACAGACACTTATGTTTACATTTTTCTATACTTTTTTCCGGGGCGATTTTTTTAGGGCTTGAAAATTACAATTTGTTAATTTTATTATCAGGACATGCATAAAAACAAGAATATCAAGCCAAAAAAACTACCTTCTTTTCTCCCCATTTAATAACTATATATATGCTGGCAAGCAATTAATTTATCCCTTCATATAACTTCCCTAAGGTGGCCATGCCAACTCGCTGAGCGTCTAGCAGCAGTTCTCGTCCTATTATGACCACCATCTTCGCCGGATATCTCCTCCAAAGACTTCCCTTTGGTCTCCGACAGGAAGAACGTGAAACAAGCCCCTAGAATATTGGTAAAGGACAGAGCCAACAAAGCACGCTTTATTTTGGTAACATCCCCATCCAAAGTATATGTTTGAACCACAAATGCCCCAATCATGGCTCCAGCCTTTCCGGCCGCGGCGCTCAATGCGTGGCAAGTTGATCTGAGTCGGGTTGGAAACAACTCGGCGGGAAGCACAAACGTTGTGCTATTCGGACCGAAATTGGCAAAGAAAAATGTTAGGCCGTAGAGAAGTGCAAATAGCCACTTATGTTCTTTAAGACCATCATAGAAAACTCCCATAAGCAGCATGAAGCTTGACATCATGATAAACCCCATGACCTGGATAAAAAACCGGCCTAGACTTTCAATGAACAAGACGGTGAACCAGTAACCAGGGAATGTGCCAAGCAATGCAACGATGAACATGGCACAAGATGTCTCATAGACTTCCTCTAAAGCACTAACATCCACAGCTCGTTTCGTTAATCCCATGGCTGGAAATATGTCCTTTTGTGTTAAATTTTGGCTATAGAATGCTATATCCAACAAGAACCATGTGCTCATTGTACCTATCAAGTGATATCCATGCCGATCAAAGAACTCCCAGGATAGTAGCTTGTAATTATTTGAGGCCCTGATCTCGGACAACTTGTCTGATTCTTCTTGGATATCAATATCAAGAACTCTTCCCATATCGACTGCGGCTTTTTTAGCATTCCCTTCAATTAGAGCGGTGTAACGACCGGTTTCGGGCATCTTCATCCGCCAATAGAATGTTAACATGGCGGGCAAAGCACCAAGCATTAGCACAATTCTCCAAAGAAAATCCGCCTGAGGTTGCGTAGACAATATAGGATCTTTGCTAAACGGCACAGCATGATAACGAGAGAGAAAAATCTTAGAAAGAATCATTGACACTAGCCCGGCGAAAATAATTCCTACTCCTTGCATAGCAAACACAGCAGCTATAAATTTCCCACGAGTTTTCTTGTTTGCATACTCAGACATTATCGTCGCGGAAAGTGGATAATCACCACCAATGCCAAACCCTAGCCAAAATCTGAAGAAACAAAGTGTGCCAATCACAGATTTGGCTGATGATCCAAAGGATATGCCTGAGCCAATAGCACAGATGACCATGATAATCAAAGTGACACCATAAACCTTTTTGCGGCCTAGTTTGTCACCAGCCCAACCAAAGACTAGTTGGCCACTTAGTGTACCAACTAGGGCTACACCAGTAACCACGTTGTTAACATTTGATGGAAGCTTTCCTGGATTTCCTGTGATTGGATCATAGTAATAAAGGCGACCGAGGAGTTTCGACACGGTGGAGATGCAAAAAAGATCATAAGCATCGGTGAAAAATCCCATGCCTGCGATGATAATCGCAGTGACATGGTACAATTGTATCGTAGCATTGTCAAGAGCATTAAGCACCGCTAAATTTGACGAGGACATGTCTTTCTTTTCGTTCTTTTGGCGGGAGTGGTTAATTTTCTTGCCTAGGATTTCATGGTTATATAATTGGTATTTTAAGCAATATGATAAAGAAAAAATAAGCTCGATGAACACTAAGCCATGGGAGAATAACAAGAAATTAGAAAGGGAATACTGAGGATATACCCATTTGGAATTATAATTAATCTAATTTAGAAAACTAAATAAATTTTAAAAAAATTAATTATGACTGAAAACAAGTATGGTTAAGCTTTCATACACTCTTGCTCATAACGAAGATACAAATTAAATTATATTAGAAAACAAATATGTCCCTCTCTCTGTTGCCTCAAGGAAAGAGATCAATATGTAACGTATCATTCTACTGAGGGTCAAATTTAATGTTCTGGGATATTCCTAAGTTTTTTCAGAGCTAATTAACTAGCAAGAAATCAAGCGATGTCTTCTGAAACCATGACCGGATGTCCTTCAATGTCCTTGGAATATTCTTCATTTTTTCTATATATATATATATATATATATATATAAACACACACACACACTCGTGTTTCTCTTTAGGAATGAGTCCCTTCAAGCTTCATTGCTACATTAAAAATATCTTAAATCTTGTTTGTTTATTGAAAAGTATTGTTTTTTAAAAAAATAAATTTCAGAAAAATAAATTATTTTTTAATATTTAGTAGTGTAATAGAAAATAAGTTGAAAAATACTTTCCAGTGTTTGGTTATATCATGGAAAATGAGTTAGAAAATAACTTATTAATGTTTTATTTTTTCAAGTTTATTAAAATAATGAGGAATAAATCTTACAAATTAAAAAGTTGAATGAGAATGAAATTGAAAAAAAAATATAATTTCATAAATTATCTCAAATAAAATAAATAATAATCAAAATAATAGAGATCAAATCTAAAGAATAAAAAAAATTGAAAGATGAAGAAATTAAAATAATAATAATTAAATTTTCATAAATTATTTTAAATAAAATAAGTAACAATCAAAAGAATGAAGATCAAATTTAATAGATAAAAAATTTCAATTAAAAAATGATAAGAAAAAAGCAAATAACAATTATAAAAATGAAGACCAAACTTAATATAAAAATTAAATTCTAAGGGATGAAATTGAAAAATAAATATTCAAAACAAAATATATATAGTAATCAAAAGTTTGAGGACCAAATTTGATATAATCAGCAAATAATATGACATTTCTAAATTTTTCATAACTTTCAGAAAGTATTTTCCGCCCAAATTTTTCAGGAAAATATTTTTTTGGAAACTAAGCTAAATTTTTCTTTAACTGGAAAGTCTATTAATCAATTTTTTTAATGTCAAACAAATACAAAAAAGTTTAAAAACTAATTTTAAAAAGATGACTTTTCAAAAAAACAAATCCATCCTTATTGTCAATTTTAATTGATCAGCATTTATTAGTTGTCCATGCTGTTTGTTTCTTTGCAGTAATTACACTATCCGTACAGCTCATTTTTTTTAATATTAATATATTGTTGATTATATTTAATTTAAAAAGGGTTAGGGTCTCAATCACGTCTAGAATATCCAGATGGGTACATGAACAAATAACATAATGATTATCAGCATAAAAAATCAATACACGCTACTTTTTTATACAAGAAAAATGAAAATAACAGTATTATCTTTATTTGTTCAATTACTATTATATAAAAAATTATTTAATTAAATCTATAAACATTAAATATATTCTTGCTGGTTGAATCTCATCTTTACATGATATTAAGCTAACACAACTATCTATCTAGTAGGTGGTTCAATAATAAAATTTGAGACTAAAAAATTTACTTTTCTTATAATTTTAGGTTCAAGTTTTATAATATGATAGCCACTGAAGACTTACATGGTCTTTAATTTCAGAGCTCATGGGATTAGTCGAGGTAGACGCAAGCTGATTCAAATACACACCTTAATAATAATTAAAAAAAAAAACTAACATTAGTCACAGACAAGCCATCCTTCGAGCTTGTTAGCACCCCCAGCAACTATGAAAATTGTTGGATGAAAAAAATTTAAATTTTTTTAAAAAGTTCTTTTTGAACATAAAATCAAACTCATTCGGAAAATATTTAACATGTTTTTTTTGTTTTAAAAAAGCAAATTTAAAGGAGTTGAAAAACTGTTATGAATGATAATTGTATAATTTGATTAATTGCCGGTATAAAGTATAGGAAGTATGATTATTTTCTTATACAAGAAAAGAAAAGGTAAAAAATAATCCAGACATGGGCATCACCTCTTATATAAAAATAAATAGTCAAATAACCCACGCGATGCTGCAGGTTAATTTTTTATATATATATAAAAAAAAAATTAAAATCTAAAAGTGTTAAGTCTTTCTACAAAATTATATTCTAGAATCTTGGGTGTGGCTATAACGCCTGACCTAAAAGTAATATTTATAATAATAATAATAATATTAAACTAGCATGATCCAGTAGGTCTAGCTCTAATACTAGACCCAATAGCCTTGGATGTGGATCTGGCTGCAAGGTCATGTCATAAAAGTATGATAATTAAATAAATTAATTAAAAAGAAAAAAATCAATAGAAAGAAAAAATTAATGAAGAAAAAGAAAAAAAATCTGAATTAACTGGGTTAACCCGTCAAACCTTGGATTCGTGTCGTGAAAGTTTGATAACTAAATAGAAAAAAAACTTGACGGGTTAACCTAGAATTAACCGGGCTAACCCGTCAAACC
The DNA here is from genome assembly GCA_007827005.2 of Populus simonii. Lineage (NCBI taxonomy): Eukaryota > Viridiplantae > Streptophyta > Magnoliopsida > Malpighiales > Salicaceae > Populus > Populus simonii. The sequence continues at coordinate 499,733 of CM017478.2, forward strand.
AGGTTACCTGTCAAACCCGAGATCTGTATCATGAAAGTCTGATAACTAAATAGAAAAAAAAGTGAACATTAACAACCTAAACTAAACGAAAAAAATTAATTAAAAAAAACAAAAACAAATGAAAGACATAAGCCTGTTACTAATAAGGAAAAAGAAAAAAAATCTGAATTAACTGAGTTAACCCGTCAAATCAGGTCAACCTGTCAAACCTGGGATCTGCGTCATAAAAGTCTGATAACTAAATAGAATAAAATCGATGGGTCAAACAAAAAAAATTAACAAACTAAATTAAACGAAAAAAAATTGATTAAAAAGGAAAAAAACAAAAAAAAAAAACAGGTTAACTCGTTAAACCAGATTAATCCGTCAAACCCGAGATCTGTGTCATGAAAGTATGATAACTAAATAAAAAAAAAATTTCACATTAACAAACTAAATTAAACAAAAAAAAAATCATCAAAAGAAATAGAAAAAAAAGTGAACATTAACAACCGAACCTGATTAAACCGAGAAAACCGGAAAAAAAAATAACCAAAAAAACCGAACCGAAAAAAAAACATATTAAAATTTTGAAAAAACCGACCGGTTCGGTTTTATAAGCAAAAAACAAAAAAACCGAACCGAACCGAAACCAAAAAAAACCTGAAAAAACCGAGCCAAACCAGAAAAACTGAGCCAAACCGAAAAAAACCATGCCAAAAACCGAAAAAACCGAGCCAAACCGGTTTGAACTTTTTTTTCTCTAAAAAATCGAACCGAACTTAAACCGGTCGGTTTGACCCGGTTTCGGTTCGGTTTCAGTTTTTTTTTTAAAAAATTCAATTTAGTTATTTTTTTGAATAAAAACCAAATCAAACAAAAAATAATCATCCTAGTCAATAGCCTGCGTCGAGGCATGAATCTATATAGGTTTTCACTTGTTATTGTGTTGTGTTATTTTATCATTTAAAGTTTGTGTGTTTTACATGAACGACGCAGTATTCAAAGATACACAATATACTACAGGAATAACTTTTAGTGAAGCAAATATTTTTTTTTTGAAAAAAAAATGAACAATAACAACCTAAATTAAATGAAAAAAAAAATAATTTAAAAAAAACAAAAAAAAAAGATATAGGCATATTACCAATGAGGAAAAAGAAAAAAAATCTGAATCAACTGAGTTAACCTGTCAAACTAGGTTAACCTGTCAAACCTGAGATTCGCATCATGAAAGTTTGATAACTAAATAGAAAAAAAATCAATGGGTCAAACGAAAAAAATTGATTGAAAAGGAAAAAAATAAAAATAAAAATAAATTCAGGTTAACTCGTCAAACCCGAGATCCATATAATAAAAATATGATAACTAAATAAAAAAATATTCACATTAACAAACTAAATTAAATAAAAAAAAATCATTAAAAGAAAAAAAAACACAAAGAAAAAAGCAAAAAAAAAAACCCATAGGTGAAACAAAAAAAAAAGGAAAACAAAAACAAAAAAGAAGAAGAAGAAAAAGTCAAGTATTTCACTGTGCACTGTGCACAGTGATACATTATAAGTAAAAAACAGAAGAAACAAAAGCAAAAAAAAAAAAAAAACTGCTGCTCCAGTGAAAAACCCACGCGTTTTAGAGTATTCTACTAGTTACATGACCCGCACGATGCCGCAGATCAATTTTTTTATATAAAATATCAAAAAAATTAAGATTTAAAAGTGTTAAGTCTTTCTACAAAACTGTACCCAAGAGTCTTGGATTTGACTGTAACACCCGACTTAAGAATAATATTTATAATATTAATAATAACATCAAACTTGTATGATCCAAGTTTAAGTGAGTGTGGCTGCAATACCATACCTAATAGCCTTGGATGTTGGTCTGGCTGCAAGGTTGTGTCATAAAAGTGTGATAATTAAATATATTAATTTAAAAAAAAAACAAAGAAAAAAAACCAATAGAAAAAAAAGAAAAAACTAAAGAAGAAAAAGAAAAAAATATGAATTAACTGGGTTAACCCTTCAAAGCAGGTTAACCCATCAAACCTTGGATTCATGTCGTGAAAGTGTTATAACTAAATAGAAAAAAATAATTGACGGGTTACCCAGAATTAATTGGGTTAACCCGTCAAATCAAGTTAACCTGTTAAACCCGGAATTCGTATCATGAAAGTTTGATAACTAAATAGAAAAAAATTAAACATTAACAAACTAAATTAAACAAAAAAAATTAATTAAAAATGAAAAAAACCAAAACAAATGAAAGACATCAGCCTTTTCATTGTGGAATGCAATATGCAGTCTATAGTCAAATGCATAATAACAGCAAAAAAAAAAATAAATCTCTAATTAGCCAAACCTAAGATAACTAAATAGAAAAAAGACATCAACCAATAACTAAATAGAAAAAAATTTCATATTAATGAACTAAATTAAATAAAAAAATATTAATTCAAAATAAAAAATAACAGAAAAAAAACTTAAAAGAAAAAAAAACTAATAAAGAAAAAGAAAAAAAATCTAAATTAACTGGGTTAACCTGTCAAACTTAAGATCCGTGTCATTAAAATTTGATAACTAAATAGAAAAACATTTAATATCAACAATTTAAATAAAAAAATTAATTAAAAAAAAGAAGAAGGCGTCAATCTTTTCACCGTAGACTGCACTGTGCAGTCCACAGTGAAAGGCATAAAAAGAAAAAAAAAGAAAAAAAAAACTAAAGGCATCAACCTTTTCACTGTGAACTGCATACAATATTAAAAAATAAAATCAGAAGAAAAAAACTAATGAGAAAAAAGAAAAAAAAATCTGAATCAACTGGGTTAGCTCGCAAAAGCAGGTTAACCCATCAAACCTTGGATTCGTGTCGTGAAAGTTTGATAACTAAATAGAAAAAAAAATTGACGGGTTACCCAGAATTAATTGGGCTAACCCGTCATACCCGGAATCTATATCATGAAAGTTTGATAATTAAATAGAAAAAAAATTAAACATTAACAAACTAAATTAAACAAAAAAAATTCATTAAAAGAAAAAAAACAAAAAAAGCTTTTTAGTATATGTTATAATAATAATAATAATAATAATAATAATATAATATATTATATTATATTAATAATGGGAAAGTCTAAACGGCGTGGGAAAGCCACAGTGCTTTTCCCACGTTAATAATAGTTGTTAGGTAGATTGCCGTTAAAATGAAATTCTAAAGTCTATAACATGAAATCTATATGCACAAAGACATGCTTCAAGCTTGCAAAGCATCTATCCCACCACTATGAAGTTTACATGGCAAAAATTGTTGAATATTATTTCAAGTAAATCTCGAGCCAAGTGTGAAATAAAAGAGACAAAAAAATAATAATGATTTTTTCCTTCAATAATTCATAATTTTAGAATCATTTTCAATTAAGGTGTTTTAAAACCTGATTTGGAATCGGATTTTATATTAAATAAAGTAAAAATTAATTTAGTAAAAAATAATTAATTCTACTAGTTAACTTCCTGGATGAAATTTGATTTGACTATAAAATTATAAAAGAAAAATATATTTTAAAATAATATTATTTTAATTTTTTTTAAAAATAATATTATTTTGAATTGAAATAAATTAACTCAACTTGTTAAATTTATGATTTATACCTTAAACCAAGTTTCAGATTTTATAATTTTGTTTTTATTTGACTTTATCATGTCATTTAGATTATTAAAAAATTAACTAAACTTTACAAGTTTTAGAAAATTAAAAACTTAATCTATTTGATTAATAACCTAATTAGAATAAGTGTATTTTTAGTAATACGGTGAAATGTATTTTTTTTTAAATAATGTTTTTTAAATTTAATTTTCACCTATCAAAATCATTAAACAAAAAATTAAAGGCTTTGAATTGCGAATTTTTCATATTAACTTACCAAATAGCAAATTTTCTTTTTTCCAAAACTTAATTGTACGCATAATCGAACAAAAAGCCATTTTCCATCTTCAAACCTGTCCTTTTTGTGTCACCTTGCATATCTTCTTCAATGAAATGAGAGATGGAGGTCGAAGAAATAGAAGCTGTGCTAGAAAAAATATGGGATTTACACGACAAATTAAGCGATGCTATTCACTCAATTTCACGCTCTCACTTCCTCAGCTCAATCAAATCCCTTAAAACCAACAACAAGAAACTGAACAGCGAAAGCGATGTCGGGTTTGAAGAGAACAACAACAGTAGGGCTTCTGGGTTCGTTTTTGTTAAGGATTTTGGGGTTGATGACAATGACTTGTCGGCTATTCAAGAGGCTAAGAGTCTTAACTCTATTCGGACTGCTCTTGAGAATCTTGAAGATCAGCTGGAGTTCTTTCATGTGAGTTTTGGTGCTATGGGTTTATGGGATTTGTTTAGTTTATTGATTGGTGGGTTTTATTTTGATTTTGAGGAATTTGTGGGACTTTTTGAGGTTTTTCGTTTTTGGGTATGGTATAAAATAATTTGTTAGTGAAATCATGGGAAGAAAGAGAAATCTTGAATCTAGGATTTGTTTGTTTGTGGGTGAAAAATTGAAAGATTGAGGTTAACTACGTGCTAATTGTGTGTTTTACAAGCAAATGGGTTTTTGTTTATTGACTCTTCGGTCACTACTTTTTTGATACAGAATTCATGAGATTATTTTTATCCTTGGAGGTTTAAGTTGATTGATTTTGATTGTTTTGCCTGTTTGATAAATTCGCTTGCTGACTCGATTTTGATATTTGTTTTCTTGTTAATTTGCAAAAGTGTGTTATCCACTTTTAATTGTAATTAGATGAAACTGAGGTGATTGAAAGGCTTGTGAATTGTTTATACACTTAGATATTGTGGGTTGTTTAATGACTGGAAGTTGTGCAAAGGACTAGAGGAAGTGAGTTGCGTAGGAACAGGATAAGTATTCTGTTGATTCTTTCTAGGTTAAATAAGACCAAGTATAGTGCAAAGTGTACAACTTGTTCGGATACAACTGTTTTACAGTTAAGATTGCTTTGACAAAAAGGACTTGTTTGAGCAGCGCCTGGTCACAATAAAGCTTTCTGAGTTCATTTCAGTTCACAAATGGTGAGTTGTGCTATGTAAATTGCTGTAACCACAGGTAATGAGGGGGGTGAACAGATCTGATTGATTGTCATTAGATATGATAAAGACCTGCTAGTGTTAGGGATAGCATAGTATCAATTGGTAGTCTCAAAGAGAACTGAGAGAAACAGAATTGGCAATCACACATGATTGATTAAAGTAAACAGAAGTCATCCGGTCCTGTAATGAACAGAATGTTTGGGGCAATGCTATGTTGAGTTGTTATAGGTGCCAATAGTGATGCTCTTCAACTATGCTCTTCAACTATATTGGTCTTTGTTTTTCATGCTTCAATTTATGTTTGTGGAGTTATTTGCTTCACATTTCCAACTTATGCATCATTGGATATATATGTCATTTTGTCTGTTATGCAGACTGTACAAATACATCAACGGGCTGAGAGAGATGCTGCAATTGCTCGATTAGAACAAAGTAGGATTATTCTGGCTGTGAGATTGGCTGAACACCATGGTAAGAAGTACAAAGTAATTGAAGAAGCTCTGGCATTTGTTGGGGATGTAAATGATGCAAGTCGGTTTGTGTCCCGTGAAAACCTTTATGGTTCGCCTACAAGCCCATCAGGTGAGAACCTGGTTAGGCATGAAGGGAAGGGGCCTAACACGGTGATCAAAGTTCTCCTTTCTAGTTTTGAATTCGCAAAGAAATCCCTCAAATTGGATCTTATGGGTGGCATATTGGGCAATGCTGCTTTATTCACGGTTAGCATGATTGCCATGCTCCATCTGCATCAGGTAGCCTACAAGGACCATCCCAATAAGCAAGAAGATCTTCTCTACAGCAATAGAAATGGGAAGAAAGTTTCTGGGCTGGAAGGATCTTCATCCAATGGTAGCTTGAACCACTTGGATGTGCTGTTCGCAAGGGGTTGAAGTAAAAGCCTGAATTTTTTCTTGCAGTTAGTTAAATGGTGGAAGCTATGCCGTTGTTGTGATTGAAAAAGCTTTGTTGTTGTTGCGGATTTCTTCCCACGCAAATCTGGAGATGTCGAGAAAGGAGCTAGCTCTATTCTTGTTGAGATAGAGCTAGTAGTTTCTTTGTTGATAATTTTTTTGTTTCGATTGTGTATATCATAATATCTAACCAGGTTTATCTTTCAAGTGGGTGATGCCATCCAAGTTTTTCTGATATGAATGCCTATCCTTTGCTACCATTTTACTTTTCTCCCGCGTCAAAATTGCTTTGTCGATCACTGTTTTCTGCGAGGGAACTATTTATAGGATTGGTCTTTGTTATAGCAAGCGTTAGATATTGCTATATGGTTCCTTTTCTGGTTCGATCGGAAGTCCAACAGGCTTAGCCCTGTCCCAAATTCTGATCTCATCTTTCTAAAGATTGTAGTGGAAATTCCAAACCATTTTAGTGTCCGGATCGGGAACAGATGCTAGATGCTTGCTTACTGCCAGCAAGTTTGGATTAGGGCAGATTGTTTTTGTGATTTTTGTTTTAAATTATTTATTTTATTTGTTTTGAATAGTTTTGATATATTGATATTAAAAGTAAATTGTTTTTTAAAAAAAATATTAATTTAATGTATTTCTAAAAAAAAAATATTTTAAAAAGTAAATATTGTCAAAAACAGTAAAACACTACCAAAATAACTGCAAACTGTGCAATTGTCCATGTAACACATGTTAGATTCCGTGTCGGCCACTTCAAACCGAAAATACAAAGAAACTAATCAGCTCCGCCGTCGGCAACACGAATTCCAGACCATTCACTTCAAAAGAAAAGTAGGGGTTCTCTCTTTCTTATTATTATATCAATTCTTGTATGTTTGCCGCTTTACCTCTACGCTACTCTAACCCCAGAAAAACTGTTCTTTAAATAACAGGTCGACAGCCCTTCTCGTTCAACCTCATCCTCAACACAAAGCAAGCTTTGCTGTCTTGCCAAATGGATAAAAAAGAGGAAATTGCACTTGCCCGGATGAGAAAATTAGTCCAAAACTTCGGTGGATCTACTGAGGTATGAATGTCTTCCACGCAATATGCACCACGATATCCTGTAGAAATGTAACTTTGTGCCCTATTTATTGGAGTTCAGGTTTGATTCTTTTTGACGCGGTGGTTTTATTGGCAGAGGTATGGGGACCCAACATTGACAAGGTTCTTGAAGGCAAGATCAATGGACTCGGAAAAGGCAGCAAAAATGTTTGTGCAGTGGCAGACATGGAGGGCTAGTTTTGTTCCAAATGGGTTTATTCCTGAATCTCAAATTCCTGATGAATTGGAATCAAGAAAGGCCTATTTGCAGGGTTTATCAAAAGATGGTTATCCAGTTTTAATTTTCAAAGGAAGTAGGCATTTTCCCTGCAAGGATCACCTTCAATGCAAGAGTATGTATCCAAAATTCCCATCTCATTTTAGTATTTTTTTTCTTTTTTCTGTATTTTCACTCTCATGTGAAATGTGACATTACCTAACAAGCACGAGGTATATGATTCCTCTTCTGCTTTCCTTTTGGTGCAGGGTTTGTGGTATATATGCTGGACAAAGCTGTTGCAAGGTGAAGTTGGCAAACTCTGTTTGATTATTATTGTTACAGTGATTGTTTTTTTAAAATAATTTTTGTTAGGATGCATCAAAATAGAGGTTTTTTTTAAGAAAAATTATTTATGATATCAGCACGTTAAAACGATATAAAAACATAAAATAATAATTTAAAAAAATAAAAAAAATTCAAATTGATTCAAAAACGTTTTTAAAACATAAAAACAAATAAATGAACTTTTAAAAACCATAGATGTAAGACCAGCACATGACTGACTTGAAAAAAAGCCTAGACCATTGAGTTATAAGTTAACTAGCCGCTAACCGAATCAACTTAGATCAATTATTTTTATTAAAATAATGTAATTTCATTCTATTTTAGTAAAGAAATTTCTTTGATATTAATCTGATCGGGTTTAAACTAGATTTAATAGAGTCAATTAGATCACTATAAACTTGGCTGGGTCAACCGGGTTTCACTATATCAATGTTATTTTATTCAACTTGAAACTCGATCTGAATTAGGCTTCAGATCATGACTTTTCCTGGACAACACTCCAAACTAGGCTGGATTTAACAACTATTACTTGAAACTGTAACTTCTAAGTGATCGTGAATTTATCATTTCCATTTTGCCAGGTGATATCTCCTGATAACAGCAAAATGCTATCGAACCGATTCGTCGTGTAGTAAGTTCATGCTATTGAGGGATCCATTTGATATACCCATTCATTAGTATCTTTTGGCTGCTTACGTTTTCCTCTGATCTTCAGTTTAACTTGTTCATGAGTTGCACCCCCTGAAACCTGATTCTCCTCAATTTTGATCTTGACAACTACAAACGTTATTGCATTTTCATTGCAAATATATATATAAAAAATGTTTCCATTCATCGTACAATGTAATTTCTGGTGATCAGAAAGGAAAAATGTAGAGCCCATTTTCTGATTTTTCATAAAGAATATTTGCTTATGCCGTTTCAGGGCAATTAAAGAGCATGAAATAGGAAATGAGAAGTTCATTTGCCTTGTTGATCTTCGGCAACTAACATATAAGAACTTTGATCCTCGCGGATTAATCAATGCTGTACAATTTCTGCAGGTAATTTTTCTTATGTGTCTTTCTTTGATTTTTCTTTTTAAAACAAAAGAAGGAAAAATCCATTAATGTGATGAACGGGGAAAGGGGAAATTGTAAAGCAAGCATGACCTAATTAGTGATAATTCAAAGTATTTGACAAAAGAACATTAATTCACTTGTTAAACTATTTAACCTAATCTTAATCACTTGCTAAAAAATAACATGTGTTCAAGAAGTGTGTTTTGTTTCATTTTAATTTTTCAATTTCATCCCTCCAATTGCTTTCCTTGTGTTCCAAGAAAGACATTTACATCATCTACCACTCTGAATCATACAGGCTTACTATCCTGAGCGTTTAGAAAAGATGTACATGTTATTCATGCCCCGATTCTTTCAAAGTGTTTGGAAGATGGTTTGCTACTACCTCGACAAAGGAATAAGAGAAAAGGTATGGATTTTATTTATTTTTAGTTCATTGGACCTCCCGATATTCATGTGATGTAATTCAATCTTTTTTTCTTTTTTTTTTTCTTAAGAGTGTGTGTGTGTTACTATTTTTTAATTGCAGAATTGTTTTCAATGCTATAGTCCAATGTAATCTATCACCTTAGACTAGTATTTAATATTTATGTTATAAGACTTGGTTTTGTTTGCTAGGTCAACCCGATAACTTGGGCTAGCTTGGATTGAGTTAGTGAAAAAATACTTGTTTTTTTTTTATTATCAAAACGACATCTTTTCAAGAGTTTTTTAGGAGTGTTTATGGATATAATTGGGTCAGGTTTTAGCCCATAATTATATTCAACCTAATTTCTGATATTTTATAAATCGTAAATTTGATTCATTTAATTTTTTTAGACCCAAGCGAATTGAATATATTAGGTTGGACTGAATTTTTTATGGATATTACTGACTTCCATAGGTTGGATTTATATTGTTAATTTCTATGAGTCGGGCTTAATTAGAAGTTAGAACTAATATTTAAGCTCAATAAATTAGTTGAAACCTGCTATAAGTTGTAACAAACAATTTAGACTCAATACATCAATTGAATCAATGGACTAAAAAGAAAGAACATATAACAACAAATTACATTTATTATTATAGGATATACGGGTTTGGTCGGGTTTTAAAAATCTTGATCCATCTTTTGACTTATAATATTCATTTATTAAATTTTTTTAACTCATTATCATTTGCAATATTCACATTATCTAACTTTGACAGGTAAGGTCGGGTAAAATAATATAGATTTCAAATGGCAATCTATATTTCAATAAATCAAATAATAGGAAATAAACAAAGTTTCTCTTGGAAGTCCCTAATTAATTAATAATAGGAAACAAAGTTTCTCTTGGAATTCCCTAATTAATTTCACTTTGAAGAAACGAAGATCATCAACTCCATGTTCTGATGTTCATCCCAATCAAATCTTATAACATGCAAAAGCCTGTTAAATTTTTATAAGCAGAGATCGTTTACCTTATTATATTAACTTTGGCCACCTTAAATTGTGACGAGAAACTGCAGACTGAGATAGTGAAGAATGATGAAAAAGCAAGAATCGAGTTTGTAAAAAAAATTGGTGAGGAGGTCTTACCCAAAGAGCTTGGTGGTCGAGCACAACTTGTAGCTCTGCAAGATGTTATAGTGCCCCAATTGAACTGAAATAATGTTGATATAGAGATCAGAAGAGCTATAATCAAGTTTTTTTTTTTTTTTTTGGATCTTCCTTTTGAGTGTTAACTAGTTCTTCTTGTTCACCATTATAGCATATTATAATTAAGGATTGTGACAAGCTTTACTCTGCTGAAGATTCATGCTTTGGCTATGAATAATACGTTTGAGACTTAACATTTTCACACATGACAAGTTTTTTACATGGACTCGTATTTAAAAACTTGATTATTAGATTTTTTTTCATTTTCTATGGATAAGATAGGAAAGTTTTTTATTTAATATATAAACTTTTCCTAATTCAAAACCAGCTTGTATGACTTTACCAAAGAAAACCACTAAAATTGTTTGCGATAGATAGTAGTAGATTTATTAGTCATCTATTAGCTATTTGATATGTGCTCCAACTGGGTTGAATTTTTTTTAACAAAAAAATAAATATGCAAGTTTTTTTTGACATGTTTTTTTATATAAAAAATCTTAAAGTATAAATAAAAAACTTATGTAGCGATAACTAAAAATGTAACTAGAAAAATCAATAAATAGATGTAGATCAAGATATTTGATTTCTCAGCATGATTCATTTGCTCGGTTGTGTTCAATGACTCTCTTTATTAAAATTATATTTATGTTTAATCAAATAATAATAGAAATAAATATTCACATGAAATTGATTGAATAAAAAAAAAAAACATATTACGCAAGGTTACACTTATTAGAAATACTATCCAAAAATAAATATTTTTTTATTTTAAACATTAAATTTCATGCATATAAAATACACAAAAGAAAAAACTTATATATGAATTATAATAATCTCTTCAAAAATTAAATACATAAAAATAATTAAAAAAACAGCCGCTTTTAAAATAGAAAAAATAAAAAAAATAAAAAATATGAGAGAAGAGGTATTAATTTAAATGTAAATTAAAAAACTATATTAAAAAAATATCAATTTAACAAAAGACAAGAACAAAAAAAAGATCAGGCATTTATGGCTAGCCTAGTTGGAAAGGACTTGTGTGCATGTGCTCTTACTTTTTAGAAAAATGCTAATGAAGTGAATAACATGTCGTTCGCCCTAAACTTTTTTTTTTAAAAAAAAGCTAGACAAAGCGTCATTTGTTTTTTCCTATATTCTAACTATTGTGATGGCCAAAAAATCAGGGTTCATGGTTTTTTGGCATATAAACTTATTTTAAACCTACTTTTTTACCCAAAACAAATAGAAAGAGCTTAAACATCTTGATAAACCAATCAATAGCCTTAAACAACCTAAAAAACCACATAAAAACATAAAATCAACCCTAAATCAAAAACCTTCACAAGCTTAGACCTGGTTCTTTGGACAATTTTAAGGTGAAGAAAATGCCTAAGAGGGACTCTCATCACCAAATAGATCTCGTTGACACAAAGATCGACCAATTTAATGGCCGGAATCGGTGCCAATGCCTATTGTCTCTCTCTATTGCTAGAATTCGGCTATTCTCGCTTTTCGCTCAAACTAGGAACTGAAGAATAAAATAAAAAATAAAGTTCTGGACTAAAATTAACTTTAAAAAAATAAATGAATTAGAGGGACACAATATTTATAATTAGAAAAGTATGAGGACTATAATGAACATTTCTTCCAAAGTTTAAAAAGTCATTCATTCCCTTTATTTTTTTCACTTTAGTTCTTTGTCTTTTAATATTATCACCTCCTAATAAATTAATATAAATTGGCTGACAATTTTATCTGGCTAGCTAAATAAATAAATAAAATGAACAAAAAACAAATAAAACAGTGAATCCATGGTGTTTCGTAAGGGGATTTATAGTGCAATCATGCATAGTAAATCCCCCCCCAGCCTTTTAATCTTTCTTATAACTACCCATAGAACAAAGTTATGATGTGTATATAAGATGTCATCATTAAGCAATTTACAGTTGAGCATGATCTTACCAACCTTAAAACCTAATCCTATATAATAAAATTGACTTTTAAATTGATTTGCCAGTTAAGATATGAGATGGTTTAAATATTTATTAGTCGTGTAATCCGCATTACTATGTGGGTAGGATTCAAGTTAATATTTAATAAAAAGAAAAGATGCCACCATAACAAATACGTTTTTGGATATCATAATTTAAAAAAAAAACACGAGAAACAAAAAAACTATTATTTATATTTAATAAAATGAATTAAAAAATATATATATGAATTGATAAACAAATATAGTAAAAGGATTGATTACTATTTAAAAAACAAAGTAAATTCAATTATTAAAAAAAAATATGATAGAGGACATAAATTAATATTTAAATAAAAACAAATAATAATAAAAAAAAAAAAGATCAAGTGCTAATATATCAAGCCCACATATTTAGCCTTAATAATAAAAATCTCAATCATATTTGGTCTTGGAAGCCCACACCGGCGCTTGGGTTTTAATTTTTTTCTCTGGATCGGACAACTTTGTTTATTTTTTTTTTTTTTTAAAAAAAAAGGGTAACATATCGCTTACAATGACAAGCAACCTATCATTTATTATAACTGATTTTAATCATTGACCATTGATTAGAAAATCAGGAAGTTTTCAAACTCAAGTATCTAATTTTTAGATTCTTTTCACCTCAATACATCACTAAAATACAATAAAAACTTTCATAGACACTTATCAATCTCAAAATCACTCAAAAAATAAAAATCAATCAAATAAAAAAAAAACAAAATATATTTTTTCATGCATGTTTATATTAAAAAACAATTGTTATCGATTTTTTTTTTATCGAATAAAATCCTTTAACATTAAGATTAACTTTTTTAACCAACAGAATATAATTTGTAGATGGTTCTCTCTCTTTATTGTTGTTTTTTTAGTAACTTTCCCTCTCTTTTCTTACGTTAAAGACTTGAAAATAAATAAAATAATTTTTTAGACGAAAACTAACATTTCAAAAACTATTGAGATGAAAAGAAGAAGAATAAAATAGGATGATTTAAAAGTACTTTTTGTGTAACCATTTTTTAATATTATCATCAAATCAAAAATGGCCGCCATAATCATGATTGGATTCCCAGCCAGACTCTCCCTAGAACATAAATGGATTTCTGCACCCACTTTGTTCTTTATGGCACGCAGGCCCGGCTCAGGTTTATGACAGGCCTAGAAATTATATGACCCAGGATCGGACCTCCTAAGCGTCCAGCCCGGTTTCCGGGTCATACAGCACAAATTATCAAAGAATTTACTACTGCATCAAAATAACAAATCTGTTACTATTATAATTCTAATCCAGCATATTTATTATAGTGAAAATGAAATATGAATTCTAACAAAAATTGGACTCTAGCAATTTTAAAAACCTGTATTTTTTTTTTACAAAATGTTTGTGTACATTTTTTTGTTACAAAAAAAAGTTTCGAACTCGAGACTTCTTGTTACAAAAATAATACGATTACGAGTTGAGTTACAACTCTAACTCAACTCTTAGAGTGTGAAATATTTATTTGGAATAACAAAAATATTGAGAAACATTAACATTTACTGCATGTCTTAGGGTATTCAAAATTGTGTGTGCATATCATTTAAAGAGGGCGGAGGCACCAAAAATAAAGCTTTGGATCGGCCCATTTAATTATCCATTGCCCATTGAAGGAGCTGGAGCTCTACTGCCTTTCCAATTTCCTTGGATGCGTAAGATGTTATTAGCAAGAACCTTGAAAATTTGAAATGAACACCCTGCAGCCATTTCCAGGGCATCAAAACATTGTTGTGGGCGGCTTGAGAAGCTGGAAAGCTCTGCGATCTGGCCCCGAAAGGTCCTCTTAAGAGATGCTGTGAGGGCCTTTCCCTAGCAGTTTCATTGCATTAATTTCAAGCTTTCAATTCCAATACTTTAGCAAAGGGACCAGCCTCAAAGTTACCCACTCTATTCTTTTTTTTTTTTTTAACATGGATGTTTGGACTAATTTGCGTGCATCTCGATTAATCTCACAGGTCCTAAAGTTAACGACCATGTAAATTTCTAGTAGTCCTGAAGTTTGCAAAGTTAGCCACTCAATTCTTTTTTTTTAACATGGGTGTTTGGAATAGCTTACGCGCATCTCGATTAATTTCATTGGTCTTAAAGTTAATAATCATGTAAATCTCTAGTAGTCCTGATGTTTGTATGACTCGGTGACCTCCAGAGAGACTAGTGATGTGCTGAATATTATATAAAAGACTTTGCAGGAAATACTTGAGAAGCCACCTTGTAGGGTCAAAGTTCCAAGCCTTCCTTTCAGAAGGCGTGACAATGGCAGGGACACTTGATTTCCACATTGGACAAATCTTCGGTGGCCATGGACATTTCCCAGTGAGAACATGCTCATCTAGCATGAAAATTGTCATAACCCAATTTTTAACCATTTTATTTTAATTATTATTATTATTATTTTATTTACTGAAAAGAATTTTAAAAAAATAATGATAATGATGAAAAACCAAGTAAAATGAAATAAATAAAGATTGAATTAAAATTTGGGTTAAGAGCAACATGATTGAAAGTTTTTGATTTAATTAAACTTTGGAATTAATCTAATTAATCCAATTAAGGGTTTAATTGGAGAATTGATAAGTTTTGAGACTTAGTTGAGCTTGAAATTAATTTAATTAATCCAATTAAGGGTTTAATTGGAGAATTGATAAGTTTTGAGACTTAATTGGACTTGGATTTAATTAAATTAATGAAATCAGAGACTTAATTGAAGAAATACCAAAGTTTGGGGCTAATTGGGGGGAAAAATTGCAGCAGGTTAAAGTCCAAGGACTAGCTTGTAAAAGGAGCAGAAATACAGGGATCCAATTACAATTTACCCAGGGACTTGATTACACGATTTCAGAACTTCAGTGACTAGATTGCAAATGGTCATTCCCATCACACAAACGGCGCCGTTTCTAGAAATCAGTCGTCGCCTGCTTCGTCTCCTTCCACAGGAACGGTTTCTGCAGTAATGGCTTTGAAGCCGTTTCAATTATAGAGGTGCTTGGCATTCTCTGGCTATAAAGCCAGAGAAGATGAGAGAGCAGGAGGAGGGGGGGCCAAAAAAAAAACTGGGAGGACTGCAGCAAAAAAAAACAGAGCAAGAAAACAAAGAAGAAATAAGCAGAAAAGAACCCAACACAGAAGATGAGAGAGAGCGGGAGGAAGGAGGAATGACAGAGGGAGAAAAAGCCTAGAACGGAGAAAAAAATACACAGATAACAAAAGGAAGAAAACAGAAAAAGACTAGGGGGAGGACCGGGTGAAGAACAGACAAACAGGGGAAAGCGCACTGGACAGGAGGGGAGGAGGAACGAAACAAAAGTCACCTTCATCACAATCATCTTCACAGTCTTCGAAAACCCGTGACGAGCGAACAGAGGAAAGAACCAGAGAAGATGGAGGAGTGCAAGAGCTAGGGTGCTATGCTTCATCTCCGTCCCTTGAGTGCAAGCAAATAAAAGCAGAGGAGCTGCTGGCGTTGATCAGTTCAGCTGCTTGCTAAAGAAGCAAAGAAAACGCAAATCCCAGAGAGAAGAACACGGGGGAAGGTGAAAAGGGTGCCCTGCCAAGCGTGGTTCAATCACATAGAAGGAGCTTTGTCATCGTCTTCGTCGCCTTCAGCCAACCAAGGTAAGCCGCTCCCTCTGCCTTTCATTCGTTTTCAAATTATTAGCAGCATACTGTGCAAGTGAATTTTAATTCACTTGCACAGCGCAGCAACACGCGTTGCTTGTCGCACGCGTGTTGCTTTTGCTCGGCCAGGTCACTGGCTTGGGCCAGTGACCGGGCTGGCTGGGTCTAGCCCAGCCCATGTGGGCTGACCGGGCCCAGCCCAAAAATTAAAAAATTAAAAAGTAGAAAAACAGAAAAAATTAAAAAAAATATGTATGCATGAATAAAAATAATGTAAATTTATTGGTTTATTCACTGATGCCAGAGTCAGGAATAAAAATACCAGTTTAAATTTATATTATTTTTATTCGTTGTATTTTATTTTATTTAGCTAGAAAAATAAAAAAAATATGTGCATGCGTAAAAATAAATTTATTTTTATTTTTTTATTCACTAGGCGCTAGAGTAAGGAATAAAAAATATTGATCTAATTTTTTTCGTAGCTACGAATTTTTACCAACGCCAGAGTTGGAATTATTTGAGCTTGAATATTCACTGGCGCCAGAGTCAGGAATATTATAAACAAATCATCATAGCATAAACTAATAAATATTTAGCAATTTAAGACAAAATCAACAATGCAGTCTGCCATAGTCAGAACGTTTAAGGGGTGATAATATCTTCCCTTTTACGTAACCAATCCCGAGCCATAGAATCTCTGTTGACCAGTTAGGGTTCCTAGTGACCATAATACTAGGTGGCGACTCCTCAAACAAGACATTTTCCCCTAAAAGAACAAGATGCCAGAAATCTGTTCTTTTTTCCACGATCGAGATTATTTGTGGGCCGCCGCGATGTCGGGTGCGACATGTTTCACAACCCAACATGCATTGCGTGGATTGGAGGCTAATAGCTATGTCTCCGTCCCTGATCCAGTCAAACTGGAATTTGAAGTGGCTTAACACAGATTCCGACATTGTAATGCCACCGTCATGCAAGCATTCAACAATTACCACGATCACCGGCACTCCAACGTCTTGGGCAAAAGATATTGTTAGATTCGAAATTGCTAGCATTCATGTTTATTGATTATTTTCTTGATATCACAATGAATTAATGATTTTTTTTAGTTAATTTTATTATAAGAATTTAAATTATTAAATGAAACTCCAATATATAATTTATATTATTTTTTTAAGGTATTCATTTGAGTAATAGCTTTTTGAATTTAAAATTTATATATAACTATTAATTAATTTTAATTATTAAGGAGAATAACAATAATGAGATTTGAAGTAAAATTTTTATTATTATTAAGACATCAATATCACGTGAACAAACTATCTCAAATTAAAAATTAAGGAGCTTAATATTTGTTAACGGGAACTTGTCACACTCAAATCTCATATTAAGGAGCTTAATATGAGATTTGAAGTAGTAATTTTTTATTATTTTGTTATCTTTTGACTTTTATTTTTTAGAGGATGTGCAAGATCTAAGCGTAGAGGAAATATTTGACACACTCCTGTTATTATATATTTTTAATATGTTATTCTTAGTCTTTTATGCATATTTTATGTCTAATAATAACTTACTTGTTTTATGTTTAATTGTGCTATGAAGACACAAGATGAAAAAAATGAGCTAAATAAAGCTTTTTTAGCAAAATTTTAAGCAAAAAACTAGAAAAGATAACATTGGGGTAAGTAATTGAAACTAAAAAATGCAAATCCTAATTGTTTTAGAAATCCAACTTGAAAAAAAAATTATAGTGAGTCTATAATTGATTAGAGCAAATCTACTAGATTAGATCATCTCTAAAACTACATATTAAATTTTATTACCATTTAAATTGTTCTGAAATCTAAAAATTTAAAACTAGATATTAATATTTTATTTATTATGAAACGATACTCGAATTATAATTTATACCAGATGACATGCCCGCGCGCTGTCGCGGGCTTATAAAACAAATGCACTTGATAGTGTTATAATTGTGAACCAGCGCTAGATAAGTAATAGAAATTAAAGGTATGATGGAGCAAATATTTCATGACGGAAATAAAAAGTTGTGTTGGTGATCAAAAACTTAGAGACTGAACAAAATGATTTGTAGCAATCTACAGTGTTTTGTAAGGAAAGATACAGTGCTTTCGCCACATGATTTAGCTTTTCAGTTAATAAAAAGCAAAAAAAAATTATAAAGCTAAATTCTCTACCAACTTAATATTAAAAAAAAAAACAACAAAGATAATTTTGGAAGGAAAAAAAACCCATGAGAAAAAACATTGCAGCAATTGACAATGTTTTGTGAGGAAAACTATAGCGCTTTTCCAATAAAATAAAATAAAATAACCATTTAGAGAAATATTGTAGCAATCCACAGTGTTTTGTGAGAAAAACTACAACACTTTCCTCATATGATTTAGCTTTATTGTAATTATAATTCTTAACTGATTCAATATTCAAAAAACATGGGAAAACACTGAAACAATTCACAGTGTTTTAAAGAAAAAAAATTACAAATCTAAATTCTTAATCAGCTCAATATTAAAAAAAAATAAAATCGACAGTGACAATTTTAGAAAAAAAATAACAAAACAAACACCAAAAAAAGAAAAAAAATCATGTTGGAAACACTGTAGCAATTCACAGTGTTTTGTGATGAAAGCTACAGTGCTTCCCCACATGATTTAACCTTATTTGTAATAACTTATAATTGTAATTCACAAACAACTCAATATTAAAAAAATAAAATTGAAAAAGATAATTTGAAAAAAATTGTAACAAAAAAAACCATGCGGAGAGACACTGTAGCAATCCACAATGTTTTATGAGCAAAACTACAATACTTTTCCCATATGATTAAGCTTTATTACAAAGTTAAATTTTAACTAACTCAATATTAAAAAAAAATCGACGAAGATAATTTTGGAAAAAAATATTACAAAAAAAGAAAACACAAAAGAAACTGAAAAAAAACCATGTGAGGAAAAACTGTATCAATCCATAGTGTTTTGTGAGGAAAAACTTGTATATACTTGTAATTGCAATTTTTAACCAGCTTAATATTTAAAAAATAAAATTGACAAAGATAATTTTAGGGAAAAACATAAAAAAATAGGAAAAAAAAACCTTGTGGGAAAAAACACTGTAGCAATCAATAGTAATTTTCGAGGAAAGTTACAGTGCTTTCCTCACATATTGTAATTGTAATTTTTAACCAGCTCAATATTAAAAAATAAAATAACAAAAGATAATTTCGGAGAAAACCATTAAAAAAAAAACCATGCAGAGAAACGCTGTAGCAATCAACAATATTTTAAAGAAAAAAAATTACAAAACTAAATTCTCAATCAACTTCATATTAAAAAAAAATTGACAAATATAATTTTGAAAAATAAAGAAATAAAATAGAAAAACTATGTGGAAAAACATCGCAGCAATCCACAGTATTTTAAAGAAAAAAATTACAAAGCAAAAAGTTTAACCAGGTCAATATTTAAAAAGTAAAATCAACAAAAATAATTTTAGAAAAAACAAAAGAAAAAATAAATGAAAAAAAAAGAAAAAAAAAGAAAAAGTTAGGAAGAAAAAAAAAAGAGGAAAACACTAAGGATTACTGTTGTAATCCACAGTGCTTTGTGTGTGGAGAAACAGTAATTTTTCCATACCATTTAGATATTGTTAATTATTTTTAACCCAACAAAGCTAAAATACAGACCTAGGTATGTATAATATATGTACATCGACATGTTTGCACTTTCTTAAAATTCAGAGTCAACACCGTGAAGCAAAATATAAGGTGTCAAAAGTCAAGGAGCCGGTAATGAAAAGGAATGTCGGAAAGTAATGTTCTGTGTTGACACTTTTTATAGGCAAAGAACTATAAAAAAATTAATTAAAGTATGAACACATAATTAGCCTTATAATTTGGACGATTGTCGCCTAAACACTGTCTTTGACTTCTAATTGGATGCATGACTCAGATCTCCATTTTAGAAGAAGAAGAAAAAAAATTCACTTTCGAAGTTTTAGAGGACAACAGCAAAACATGCTCCCTTTCTTGTCCTACTTTTCTCCCTCTTCGAAATCTCCATGTAATCCTATGTGGGACATGCTACCATTCCCATACTGTGTGTTTTTGGTGCTCTAGAATTTCAACTGAGTCAATTTTGACACAAAAATAATAAAAAAATAAATTGTAAATATATTTGTGTCATATATTTGATACAAATCTTCATTGACTTCAAAGCCAGCTTGTCTTCCTAGCTTGTCCGAGGTGAGATGATCGACATGTGAGTTTTGAATTCATTTTGTTTTCATTAATGTTTAATAGTGTGATGTAGATATTTTTTAATTAAAAATATATTAAAATAAAAAAAAGATATATCTTTTTATTTTTTTACATCAAAAAACACTAAAAAATATCAATTTAATTTTTTTAAAGCTAAATATACTTTTAAAACACACCCAACACAGTTTAAAAGGAAAAAATAAACAGCATTTCATGTATTATACGTATTTGTTTTCACTAAATACTTATACTTGTGTGGCAAAAAGGTTTGGATGGCTAGTTAGTTAATTAATGTTGGGTTCATATTTAGATATGATTACGTGCTTATCTACATGCATGAAAGTATGTAAAGCCTTTAGGAAGTTGCAAAATTTTGTGGATAAGATTTTATTTCTTGTTCACACACTAAAATTTTAAAAAGTGAGAAACCCGTACTTACACATTTTTATTAATCTCCTTGTACTGATTAATTGTACTTTCAAGATTCTCATCCTATGAATGGTTTCTTTTTAATTTCTTAAACAAAAATAATAATAATTTTGCATTTTAATTTATTTTATTAATATAAATGTCCGGGTTAATTTACATGCATCTCGATTAATCTTACAGGTTCTGAAGTTAACGACTATATAACCTTCTAGTGGCTATTATATTAGTAACCATATTATTCGAACGTGAGATTACAGGGAGAACGAACTCCTTTGTTTTAAATTTTTATCATTAGATCATTTATTAATGGTTGTATTTTAATTTCTCTATTCTTATGAGTTGCGTGTGAATAAAAGAGTTTATGTTTTATTAAAAGAGATTTTATTAATGGTTTTATATAAACTATTGTCAGCATAAGAAAAACGTTTCTTAAATAATATTTGATGTTTCAAAGGAAAAGGAAAACGAGCTGTCAAGAACCCTTTTTTTCTGGTAGACAAAACAGCGTATATATCAACAACGCCGCTGTCAAGGAAGCCCCACCGTGGGCACCAGGGGATTGCGTCTCTCCCTTTTATATGCAATATTTATCTGTTTAATGATTCTTTTTAGAAAAGAGATGGAGTATGCAACTTGCATACAGCGTTGAGCATGAATGATTTTGATTTTTCACAATTTTGTGGGACCTTCTCACCCGGTAATCATGCTCCGAGTTCCCACCATTATAAAGTGAAATCTTCATGGACAGACGGTAAAGCTGTGAGAGAAATCCCTGGGAAAAAAAATCTTCAAAATCCTCTCCTACGAGCTCAACTACTTGTTAGCAGGTCAAAGGAAAACTATAAGAACATCTTAATTAGGCCCCATAACCAGATCACCTTGCAGTGGCCGTCCTTGGAGTTCGATATCTACAGTGATCGTTACTGTTGTGGGCAACTTGTGATTATGATATATATATATATATATATATATATATATATAAAATAAAACATAGGTGCTCAGTGAATAATTAAAGTTTGAGATTAAAAGCTTTGCTTCTCCTGTAGTTATTAATATTGATAGTTATTGAAGGCTTACCTAGTCGTTAACTTCAGGACTCGTGGGGATTAGTCAAGGTGCGCGCAAACTAACCCGAACACCCCACGTGAATTAAAAAAATAAAATAATAATAAAATGTATTTTTTAAAACATTATCAAATACAATAACATTTCGTGTGTAAGAATAAAGTGTATATAAGACTAAAACTAAGAAATTACCATGATTATGATTAGAAAACCTCTTTTATATATATATAACCTTATTTTATTGTGATTATATCTTTTGTAAATTTATAATTTTTATTGGTCGATAAACCTAGCTAGAAAATGAAACACATCTTCAACCTGTATTATCATGATTTTAGGAGATTATTGCTTGGAATCGATCCATATGTAATATACAGTAATTGTATTAGGTTTTGATGTTTACAAGATAATTTAATTAAACGGTGTTGTTTTAAAAAATAAATTAAAAATAAGACAATATTATTTTAATAAAAATTTAAAAATAAATTTAGAATTGATCTGATTGGATCTTATCTAGGTTTTTATAGAGTCAATCTCTCATCTAAATTAAAATAAAATATGATCATATTATAAATCAATAAAATTCCATATCAACATGTTAATTTAGCAATGTTAAAATTGTACAAGTATCGATTATTATGACTGTAATAGATAGGAGCGACGTGTATCATGATTGGCCGTGTTTGACCATTGAATCATGACTGCCGCGGTGGAAAAAGAAAAATCGACTGTGATGGGGTACAGTAGTCCCGTACACCCTTCACGTGTTCCACCATCTGATTGTCTTCTCTTTTTCCCCCCCTTATATTGAGCCAGATGTCTAGGGCCCACCGTAATGGCCAAAAGTCTGATTTCGCATGTGCATAGGGGCTCATGGTAGCAAACCGAAGGCTCGATTTTGCGGGTCCCAGAAGTGAGATCGGACGACAACCACTTGATTGGTCAACCTTTGATGAGATCTCTGAGCTAAATTGTAATGATTAGTGATTGTTAATTGACCATGATTTGGGTAATGTCATAATTGGGGCCAGGATTTTTCTCGTATCATCAAAATCTTGTTTCCTATTCGTTTATGTTTTTTTGAGTTGAAGAGAGGGGAAAAATGATCAATCCAAGCTGATGTACGGATAGCAAAGTCTTTGTCTTCAAGAAACCATGAGTTTAATCCACATTATAAGTAATCTTCTAGGTTGAACCCAGGAAAAGTTAAAGAGAAAAAAAATAAAAGAAATATGTCAGTCCAAGTGTGAATAATTTAATGAAAATCTAATTTTAAATTAAATTATATGAAAATTAACTAAATTAAAATTTAATTTGATTTTAATCCATGAACCCAAATAGATCTAATAATTCGTGGGAGCAATGGCTTCTCTCCCTCTTATCTTAATAAGAACTTAAATTGAATTACCACGCACGTGAAAGTGGGAAAACATCCTCCCATGGCCACCAAGGAGTGAAAAAGCTCCTCGGCAATTCTCATCGGAGAATGAACAGTAAATTATGAATAACTACATGAAAGTAACAAGACAACATTAAAGATCAAACGTCTTCGTTGCCAGAGAAAATAACATAAGCGTATAAATACAAACAAAAATTACGTTTTTTTTTAATAGGAAAAAGGAAAGCAAAGAGAGAAAGAAGCCTAGGGAAATGCATGTAAAAACAGAGTATCAGGCGATAGTGATGTTCTCAAGAGGGGGACCAAAAAAAAAAACACAGAGAGCTTTGGAGAAATACAAAGTTGAGAACAGAGGAGAGCCAAAACCAAGAACAAGTGAAAAACAAGAGGTTGAGGTGCTGTCACTGTTTATTAATTTTCTTTGCAACATATTGCAGACTCTCTCTCTCTCTCTCTCTCTCTCTCTCTCTCTATCTCTATATATATATATTATGCAAGTTGGCTCTGATGGCGAGCTCGCTTCTGAGTCTTCTTAAAGCCTGCAACTCTACCTCTTAACCCTTTCTCCTGGCTAGTTTCATCTTCTTAACCAGCAACCTCTGTTTATGAATTGAACTAAAAGGTGGGGCTAACTTGTGCCACCTTTCTACATGGCCTAAACCCTAAATAATTCTAAACTATAACTTAGTCCTTAATTATTGTCTTAAGAGATTATTAACCTAGTCCCCTTGGTAGTTTAGTTCAAAAACCATCGTTTTCTATTTCTATATTTTAATTTATTTCTTAACAAAAACATCTTAAAAACAATTGCTAACACCTTCTTGAAATCTTATTAAAAGTCTAATGAAGAACAATATTGAGGGGTGAGGGGTTAAGTGAGTGTGTGCCCTCAGGTCTTCCACCATTAATGCTCTACAGTGAACAGTGTCTACAGAGCACATGATGCATTCAGCAGAGTTTAGAATTTTATTACAGGCTTCTACTGTATTCAGTGTACATGCTTTGTATTTTCTCTGTTTTTTTTTGAATGGATGTTTAGGCAGCAGCCAAAAAAAATTATACTTTTTGGCTCTTCTGTGAAATTTTTGCTGATTTAGAAAAATATATTAAAGGTTTTATGAATGACAAAATTTTACAGCCAAAATAGGATAACTTATTTATAGTACTATTAACTTTTAACGGTCAATTTGAGATTTAGTTAATTTAAAATCTGGTTTGGGGTTGAGTTTTAAAAAAATAGATGAAAGTTAATTAGTATAATCTAGTAATCTAGTCAAAACCATATTTAATTTTAAAATAAAATTGAAATAATATTGTTTTAACTTTTTTTTAAATAATAATAATTAAAATTATATCGTTTTGAAATAATTTAGATTAACCCATTCAATCTATTACTCGAGTCAAGTTTAATAACTTTACTTGTAGCTATTCTTTGCCTGATATGAGTGATTTGTTTTACCCATTGTTTTTTACTGAATAAAAGAAATTTAATGATAGCAATTAAGTAATTTTCTAAACATTGATATTGACAGTAATTAACACCAACTTGGGCATGAAAAACAAATCAAATGATAGCAGATACCATAAATAGCCGATTTATAATATCTGCTATATTCAATGACTAGCTTCTCCAACCACACTGGTATACCATCAGGCTGCGCTCATCAATGTCTGGCATTTATAACATCAGTTGGGAATTTTATTAGCAATAATGCAGATTGAAGAGCCTAAGATTTTGAAAACATTATTGTACAAATAAGGTAGGTACGTAGTGGCTAATAATGAAATAATGCAAGTTCCTTGAATATCCAATTTATAGCAAAGAAGATTGCATTAATTCAAAAAGGATGTCATTGAGATATTTTTATTTATGTAAAATAAATTATTTTTTTATCGAAAAATATGCAAGTGCAGGACTCCTAGTATAGCGACCACCCTACACTCTGTTAACTGTTGTTCTATGTAAGAATTTTTTTAAAAAAAAATAACATAGTTTGATAAAAATAATTGAAAGAATGGTATAAATTAAAAAAATATTAGAATGTATGTCTTTCTAAATTAATTAACCTTAACAAAAATCAATTCAAAGTTTTAGTAGATTTAAACACTGTTTGAAAATGCGGTACAAATCACGTTTCATAAAAATTTAATTTTTTTCTATAAATTAATTTTTTTTGTATGTTTTGAATCGTTTTGATGCGCTGATCTTAAAAATAATTTTTTAAAAACAAAATAAAACAATATTTTAATACATTTCGGCAGCTCGGGTCCTAAAATCCAAAAGATAAAGTTGAAAATTTAATGAAAAAGAAAAGAGTAAAGTAATGTGGAAGGAGAAAAAATAAAAATAAAAAAGAGTTAAATTATGTTAGAATAAGAAGACCCTTGTACCTTTTGATAAAAAGAAAAACAAAACACTGTTTGTGTCGTCTGCCTTAGGTGCCTTTGGCAAGTAAAAAGGATCAAATAAGTTGTTCAAGCAAATAATTTGCCAAATGTGTCAGTTTCTCTTTATTTGGCCCCCAAAGTGGTCAGCTAGCTGCTATTATTACCATTACAACTCCCCTTCTCGGTTTTTTCAAGTCCAAACTCGACTCAGGTTGGATTATGCTCAACATCCAGGCAAATAATCCTACTTTTAAATTGTATTTTTGCCTAAAAATATATTTTTTTAAAGTTTTTTTTATGATTTCAATGTGTTTATATCAAAAATTAAAAACAAAACTAAAAAAATATTATTTTAAAAAATATCTTAAGAAATTGTACTTAGAAAACATCATGCCAACTTTCAAAGACAATTCTGTTTATTTTGGATAAAATATCTTAAGAAAAATATCTTTTAGATTTTCTCATTTTTGTTTTTATAAAATATTTGTTTTCAGTTGTCTCTCATGAAATAATTTTCAAAGAAAATTGATCAAATAAAAATATTTTCAGGCAATTTCAAGTTTAGTTTATTTACTCGAAAATATTTTTATTTATGAAATTTTATATAATATTTTATAAATAGTAATTGATTGACAATATCATCCAACTATCTCACCACCTCTTTCTTCCTTCCATATAATTGAGAAATGTTTTTTTATATAAAATATTTTAGGAGAAAACATTTTACATGTAAAATATTTTGTATAAAAACAAACATACTATAAATATAAAATTATTTGCTCCTAAACTAGTATAAATTGAACATGAGATTTTTACCTAATGAAAACAATTCAAGAAAATAGTAATCTACAAAAAATACACACTATATTAGTTTAAAATATTTATTTTTAAATATTTTTTAATTTTTTTTAAGATTTCTGTGTTGGCCAATTATTACAAAGAGCTTTTATCAATTATTACACCAACATGTATAAATGACAGATTACTTTGTAAAATATTTTTTACTTAAAAATATATTAAAATAATATATTTTTTATTTTAAAAAATTATTTTTAATATTAATAAATAAAAATAAAAAAATTATAAGACTACAATTTAATCCCACACAGCGAAACACCCATCAAAGAAATGGGAAGGGAAAGCAAATGAAAGATTAAAAATTATTGTCTCACGTGACGAAGAGAAGCAAGTAAAGCATGTTAAAATGTTGAGGTAGTAATTATTTTTTAAAATATTTTTATTTTAAAAAAATATAAAAATAATAATTTTATTTAGTTTTTAAATTTCAATACATCAAAATAATTCTAAAATATTAACCTATAACCAAAAAAAAAATTGAAAATAGTACCAAACACGGATGGAAGTCAAACATAAAAAGATAATAATATTTAATTCATAAAGATCACTTTTGCAATCATATTGCGATGATTTCATGGCCCTTTTGTCTTGCTGAGGCAACAACACTGTGAGCTTGCCAGTCTGTAGAGACCTCCTCGTGTCACCACACACTTGATGTCTTCTCTTCCACCGAGCAGAGAGTGGTTTCATTTCACTGCGGTATCTTTTCCAACAACTGCGTCAAATGGGTAAAAGTAAATGCTTTTATCTCAGATCTCTTCCACTCTGTTCATCGCCAGGTGGAAAGGGGTCACGGGGACAACCTAAACCCAAAAATGCTTTAAATTTGGTTTACCATCCCATATCTTTTATCTCAGATCCTTCTCACTGATTGCTAGATTCTCAGTCTTTTACCAATTGAGATTTAAACCTAAACTTTCTAGTGAAAAACTCAAATTTTAAGCGTTGAAATATGCTATATGATCAAGGTAGGTCTAGTCCATTGGTGAAGCCCTTCATGTCCACTGATGAAACCCTCCATTCTTGAACTAAGTTCTTTAAGCTATGGAGTAAGAATTTACAAGTCAGAATCAGCAACGTCCATTTCATTGAAATGCAAAAAATAAGAGGGCTCTCTGCATGTCCCTCCAGGCTTATTCAATCCACTGGCATGACGACAACAACAACACATGTCTGTCATTAAAAACACAATCTATTACTGGGAAAATCTGCAGCCAAGATTTTAGTTATTCAGATGGAAGGCTTCTTTCTTGACATTGCGCCGTTATTGTTGAACTTTCTTGTGCTTTTCCGACGGTAGATTTCTCTTGCTTCTCGTAGCAAGTAATAATTGACCATAAATGATGATGCTCCACTGTACCAACAAACTTACCTCTATGATAAAAACAGTAGATATGGGAAAAAAGCAAGAATGAAAAAGGCTACCCTTCTAATGAATCCAAATCTTCAGTGGCTAAGTGGAGTTTGCATAGTCATTTCATGATGGTAGAAAAAAGGGCTAAGCTGGACAATCTTGAGCCACATTCCCAACATATATATACTGATAGTAAACAAATGAAGCAAGGGGCATAAGCTTGAAATCTTGGAGTTTCTCAAGTGTATGGAGATTTCTAGTTTTAAAGGCACCAAAACTTTTCGCTCTTTTTTTATGGTTAAAATACATGCAAAAACTTCATTCTAAACACATGATTTTGACCCTAATAGAAAATTGGTCCTGCACGTTGGTAAATAGGTAAATCTGAATTGATTATTTTAATTAAAAAGATACTATTTTGTTTTATAAATAAAATATTAACCCCATTATGTTTGAATAGAATTTAATCGAGTAAATTAAATCACTAAAAACTTATATAAATCAACCAAGTTTTATAAAATTTCTTGGATGGATCGAGAGTTAAATCGAGTTAAATAATTATATCTAAATGTGCGAAGAAGAATGACGGGAACCACATGAAATAGTTATATCTTATATCTAAACCCCTCGAGTAGTTTTATTTGATTTTAAGGGTGTGAAAGGAAAGAAGAACGAACGTGGTTCAAATTTTCCACAAGCAACAATTCAAGCGCGGACTTACATCCGTGTGAGATGGTTCACACTTGTAACCTAACCAAGACACTTATTTGACCCAAATACGGCATGCACGCACCACCGAGAGGACCCCTCACCAGTGACTACTGAGCAAACCGTAATGCTTGGCGTCAATGTATAGATTATTGTCGACCATATATTGCTTTATCTGTAGGCTTTTACAGCGCGTGTTCATGTCGTTTTCTATTGAGAGTAAGGGGGCCGTTTTAACTAGGAGCTGGCTATACATTTTGATTTCTGTGATTTTTTCCCCCTCATCAACTTCACTGTTTGCAGGTATCATTGAGTTCATTGCATCTCATGCATGAATGTAGCTGATATATCACCATGTCAAGAACGGAATTTGACGCTCTAATGGTGATCAGCCATCATGTGATTTCAAACATAACTGTGAAAAACTCTGTCCTTGACCTACGCTCTGAACGTGCGTAATGCACGTCGGAGTTCAAGATATGTATGGATTCAGACATAATCATAAGGACTTCAAGCATATTCCCTCCCAATGTTCCTTGATTTGATTTACAGTGAAGCAACCAGCACTGTTGCAGGTCTTGCTTCCGTTCTTACTTCAAATAGATAGATACTTCCCACTTACGTACGTACAAACAGTACCACCATTAATATCTCTTGATTGATCTTAAAAAGAATTCTTGTCTTATCCCACAACTTAATCAAGCCAACCACCTTAGATTCGATGAAACTTGCTATTTTGGAAGAAAAATAGGCATGGCAAGAGATGCATGATCATTTCGGAAGTATATATTTATATATGGCGACCTTTCGCAATGTTATTGGAATTCCCCCTTTGAGATTGGTCAAGCAAGGCAGTAACTACGCTTAAATAGACTCCCTCCTATGTAAAACTACTTGTCAATGAGAGCATGAGGTCCCCAAACACACATTCTATTTGAATCTTCTTAATAAATACACACCAATTATCCTGGCGTCGTTTCATTTTTTCCAGCAAGGAATAATGGAAAACGATTGAGACCTTCTTCTTGTTTTTTAAGTTCGAATGAGACCTCGGTCAAATATAGTTGGAAATATAAGAAATTAAGGCATTGGTATATTCATCAACAAATGTGACTAGTGATGCTCGTACATGTATTATATTTGAATTAAGGTGATCGCGATTGTTTACTAGTCTAATTACTCCACTAGAGAATTCCTCAATTGGTGTTTATGCTTTACGTCCATCGGCATTTTAATTATCGACTGTATTCTCAACAGAATAATGTTGTTTGGATATTTATTTTGTCTGGGATTTTATATCCATTTAAAATCTTGTCTGTGTATTATTATACTGACAGAATTATTAACGGATTTTTTATAGTTTTATTTTTATTTTCATCGAATTTTATCTATTAAGTTTTTTTTTTGTTAGTAATTCTGTTATTATTTTTTAATTTTTTGATAACGTATTATAACACCCTTTATTTTGATTTCTCTCCTCACCATAAAAAATAATGATAATGTAAAAGAATTAAATACGATGTGAAAGTTTATATATAAAGCTAGCGTTGAAATTCGTAGAAAATTCATGATAAAAACAAGGTAGCAATTGAAGATATCCCTTTCACATGCTCTCTAGTTTCCAAAACGTGGAAGAAAAATGGACACAACCTTTTCGTAAAACTTGTCTAAAGCCACTCTCTTTGAAATTTTAGTTTTGATTTAGTCTCTCTTGTCCTTCCTTCGTTCAGAGACTAGGCCTTCCATCTAATCTAATCCCCCTCGGACAACTCAGTACCACTCCAACTCAATTATTAACATGCCTTTTAAACCTGTCTTCAATAGCAAACAAAGGTGGCACCCTATATGGTCCACATTTTGCACGTCCCACTTACCTATAATTAATCACCAGCCATATACGCCAAGCTTATGCATGTTCATTACCTAATAATAATCATTATTATAGTTCTTAAACTATATCAAAGCTCTACGCCGTGTATCAACAAGGTTAATCCAAAACAATTTCCAAAAATTTCTAAAACAATTAATTCTGTGTTTTATATATATATATATAAATTCCAAGTTTTTCAAATGATTTAACCCCGTTCAGATTCCTGATTAAATTTCATATTAACAAGTGAACTCGCCACGCTAAATTTGAAAACTATAAAAGTTGCCTTAAATACATCATTATCAATTCCATTTGACCGTGTTATTTGCAAGACATGAAATTAGAAGAAAATCAAATTGCTTAATCTAATCTCGATTTCACACCCACGAGTGGTGATTTGACTCGATTGACCGGCAGCACGTGTAAATTACACATGCTTGTATGCGGCGAAAGAAATTACACTTTGGCGTTATAAGATTTATTGACCACATAAAATAAATAGCAAAAACAAATAAGGAAAATAACTTGTAGCTTTCCATTGCTAACTTAAATTTTACACACTTAACCGGCCTCTAATTATTTCTCTAACAGAGTACAAAATCTTGGATGACTTTCACTCGGTCCTCCGTTGGTTTTAACGGAGATATTTAAATAAATAAATATAATATCACTACTAATACTAATTAACACCAAATTTGGCCAGAACAGTTACCACCGTACAAAATTTGCCGTGAAAAGGCAATTAATTAACCGACGGCAACGACGTCAAAGTGCCGTCAGAGGTTCCGAGTTTAAGAAATGGAAGAAATCATCATCCTCCTGGCAGACCGATGATAGTGAACTAAAATCTTGAAGTGGGTCAAGAAATATGTCACCAAAATCTTGATTAGACATAAAGCTCTCCTCAAAAACCGATGTTGTCGCCGTCGCCATAACTTGATCATCAAAGAGTGTAGGCCCTGAGGTTCCAAAATTGAAAAAATCATCAAGAAACGGCGCGTCTAGTGGTAAATAGTCAGTCGAGTTGCTCTCCCCGAACGCTTCTTGATTGTCTTGATAACTTGGCTCCTTTTCAACTTCATGGAAGGGATGGGCCGGTGGTTTGTGTGATTCAGCCGAAGGTAATCTGAACGTGAGCACAGATTTTGGAGATGACAGGCTGTGAGACTCATCAGCAGATTCATAACCGGAGCCAGAAACTGTGTCGACATTGATTTCCGGCTTCTTCTTTTCTTCTCCTTCTCGTTCTTCCACTGTACTTTTCTGTTGTTCTTGCTCCTCCTCCCTACTAGGCGGTGTGATGAAGTTTGTTAAAGCATCCGGCCCTCGAAGCTTGATGGCCGCATTATCATACACTCTTGCAGCCTCCTCAGCTGTGTCGTAAGTCCCTAACCATAACCTCTGACGTCTAGCAGGATCTCTAATCTCTGCAGCCCATTTACCCCAAGGCCTTTGCCGAACGCCACGGAACTTTCTGCCATTGTTAGTTGATTGAGGAGCAGATTTTTTCGCTGGCCGTTGAGGAATATCACCGACACCTCTTTTCCGGCTATTGGCAACAGCAGTAGTAATGGCATTAGTTTCTTTGCAGCTGGCTTGGATGTTAATCTCGTTCACGTATCTTTTCACCCTTTGCCGGCCAAACAACCCTCCCTCCTCATCACTAGAAGAGTCTGTGGCATCATGGTCGGTAACTGTTACTCTGACGAGCCTTGGTTGTGGGTTTGATGGTTCTAGTAAGCGGCACCGGTCATCGGAGGGTAACTTTTTAGGCTTTAAGGATGGCTTTGTGAATTGTTTTGTAACTTTTTTGTGTTCAGTGTATTTTATGGGACATAGGATACTCTGGTCTATCATCTTTTCTGGGATTTATCCTTTCTCTCTTCTAATTATCTCTTCCAAAGCCTCCCTAACTGCATAGAGAGAGAAAAGGAGAGCCAAATAAAGAGAAAGAAAAAGGTGAGCAGCTGTGAAGGAAAAGATTGCTACTTGTAGAGAAATAAACCCAAGACAAGGATGACTCAGAAATCTGTCAAAAAGACACAGGAACAGCCCTTTCAAGAATTTAAGAGACAGCCCTCAAACCCCAAAACAAACTGTGATGAAAGAAGAGGAGAGAATCCCTTTTAAAATCAACAAGGGTTAGAAAAAAGGAAAAAACCAAGAATATAAAGCAGGAATCAACAGAACTAACAAAGAAATAAAAACCAAAAGAGGAAAAAACAAGAAATCACTCCGATTTCTTGAAAAATCCTCAATCTTTCTTGTCAAGAGAACAAAAGGAATCAAATCTTGATTGATCAAACAGAGGGAAGGCAAAGAAGAAAATGGTGGGTTTCTTGAGGTATTGGAAGCCAAAAATATCGAGAGATAGAGAGAGAGACAGTGGGTTTATGAGTAAACACAACAGACTTTGAGAGAAGCAGAGTTTTCGTTGCAGTGGCGACTATAACACTGAAATCTCTGTCTTATAGGATCCCAACAGCCGAAATTGGAAAATTTTATTATTAAAATATCTCATTTTCACATTTTATATTTCTTTTTTTAAAAAAACAAATTGATATATTTCTTTAATTAATCAGGGTAGTGAGTAGCAGGGGCAGGTCATAAGTTACCGGTGGGTAAGTGCCATACGATTCCAGTAACCCGACCTATCAAATCCCCAATACCGTGTGTGATTTTGACACGTGGTGTTGTGGGCCTAAACTAATTTCAGGCCCAACTAGAGACGTAGATTAGGTGCTGAATCAGGGGGTGTGAGTCTTGTCTCGGTTAGTGTGATGCCAGTCACGTGAGGCCCAAGATACCCGGGTCCGTTTAATTTTGGTTTGTGGTCAAATTCTTGACTATTTAAAGAAGGCATTGTTTTTTTTTTTTTTTTGTCTAATACCAAAGATTATCGGTATTTGATTATTTATTGATTGGATTTGGTTGTGTCAACCACATATTTTATTCTGGTAATTATTGGAAAATTAAATTAAAAAAAATTAAAATTCATGATTAAATTAAAATATAAGAATTAAACTTTTTCTTCTTCTTTTATGTTTCTTCAACCGGCCTTTTTATTCATTGTTAAGATAATTTATTTATTTTATTTTTTAAGGGTGTTAGCCCTAGCTTCGAGAAATTAGGTGTCTTGATTTTAATTTTAAACTCACTTATTAATATTCCAAATTTATTAATCAATATTCCAAGCTTGATTTCAACATTTATAGGTATATGATATCAAAATTTGAGTGCCTAAATTATCAAATATATATATATATATATATATATATATATATATATATTAAAGAAACATTATAAAAGGAATATCTCTTATATATACATAAGAGATATATTTATATAAACATAGATTTAACACCAATGACTACCAGCCTATATTGTGCTGGCTTGCTTGAGGTGAGTTTTTAATTTTTTACCTAAGTTTGTTTATATATTTGTTTAATGGGATTTGCATAAAAAAAGAAAATAAAAAAGAAAATTACTTTTTTTACAGCCAGAACTAACGTGGCAGGCAACCTAGAACTCGCCGCCTTTTATAAATTCTGTGTGGTACATCTCTGGGCATTTTTCTCCTCTTCCTGTTTGCACAACCGAGATATGCTTGTCTCACTTCCCTGGCAGTACGTGTCAACCACGGGGCTTCAAAAATAGATAATCTCAATATTTATTTTATTTCTCTCTGTATGGTAATTACTTGCTACCATAGTTGTCACATTTGTGTAGTTGTCTAACCCATAAAAATGCTTTATTATTAATCGGTGTGTTTGAAAGTGTGGTTGTAATTATTTTTTAAAATATTTTTTACTCGAAAATACATCAAAATAATATTTTTTTTTATTTTTAAAAATTATTTTTAATATCAGCGCATCAAAACTATAAAAAAAACACTAAAAAATATTAATTTTAAACAAAAAAATTAAAATTTTTGGTAACACAGGTTGGACCACGTTCTCAAATGGTCCCTATTAGTTGGATCAATTCATATCTATTTTTTAAAATAATATCTTAATTTTTAAAAAAAAAATAGTGTTATATCGACCGAATCTAAACAACACTACTTTTAAACGAGTCAATTAAATAACTGGTAAACATAGTTTTATCTGATCAATATTAAAACTAATTCAACTTAAAACTCAAATTAGATCAAATTACATACCATGTATTTTCTAAATTTGTCCACATGCCTAACCAAGTTTAACAACTATCCCAGTAACAAAAAAAAAAAAAAACAAGAAAGATATCTACATGTATAATGACGATGAAGAAGTTTCATTTTTGCTATATATTATAATAGAAAGAAATTTATTTTTAACGAATGAATGAGTTGGGAAATTAACCAACACAAATCATATTTTCCAAAATAATTTTATTTTGAGTAGTGAATTTATTCCAACGTCTCCGGTGAGTGTTTCAAGTTTTTAGAAAATTGCAATTATAGAGAAGTTTCTTTTCTAGCACAAGACATAGAAAGAAACATACAGGGAAAAAATAAATGGCCGAGTAGAAATTAGGTCAATTAGATTATTTTCTTAAATAAATTATACATATATAAGTTAGGTAGTTATGGCAGGTCTTAAAGTTATTTTAGTTTAAAAATTTATACAGATACATATTATTTTATATTTAATTTTTTTAATTAGAATAAAATAGCGAAATGAAATGAAAATAATCCGCACCAAATAAAATTACCTGCCCTTTTTTCACATATATGCATGGACATTGAATATCACTTCATTAGATGAGTAGAACATGAAGGCCATATATACATTTATGTCGTAAATTATATATCATCATGTTCTTGGACTTACCATACAATAGCATTCTTTGATCTTGGATTAATGGGATTTTTGCTGGAATTCTTTGCAATTTCTTAATTAGAAGGGTAGGGTCCAAATATTTTTGGCAGCCTGATATGTGAAAACACAGAGGTCAATTTCTGTACCCTTGATCATCATGCATTCAACAACATGAACTGCGGCTTTCAGATTTGAATCAAATCAATGTGTGGTCACAAATTAGAAAGGAAGTTTCTTTTGCTTTGTTATTGGCGCAATTTGTGGTTCTTTTTTCGGGGAAAAACACTAATTAATTGTCTCAAAATTCTCGGAAAACAAACAAGAAGACAGAAGATCATAATAAAAAATGAAAAAAACAAGGTTGTTATGAGTGTCCCAGGATTCGATTTTCAAGCTTGCTTTCACGATAGTGCTAACACGAGAAAAAGAAGATAGAGGAGAAACAGTAAATATTGAGAAACGCAAAATGTAAACAGGGATATATATATATATAAAATACAGTATTATTAATTTGATTCATAGTATATATTTGAATTTTGTGCTTCTGATTAATTAAACAAGTAATATCTACTTAATATATAGTTTTAGGGTAATTGTAGGTATCTTTGGACCACCATAATCACTCCTCTCCAAGTCTTAAAACTAATTAACAATATGGAATCATGATCCATGCCAAATTAATATCGGAAGCTCTGATTTAAGTATCTAGTAATTCACTCAATAATCTTTATTTAAGATCCACCTTATTGTAAAAAGTTTTTTATATATATAAAATCTCATTGTGATGCTTTAAATTAAGAAACAATAAAAAAAAATTAAAAAGTTTTTCCATGTATAGAAAAGCTAAAAAAAACAATTAAAAAAGAAAAAGAAGAAGAAGAAGCAGTAATATCATGCAACTAAAATAATTCATTTTGGTCCAATATCCTCCATCCTTCTTCTTTTTTTTATAATCCGGGGTGTCTGGGTCAGCTTACGCGCACCACGACTAATCATCGGGCCTACTGAACATCCTGCAAGCCCAGTAAACAGGTAAGACACCGCGAGGGTGATAGGTATGCACAAAAAAAATCAAACCTGGGTGCAGAGGAAGGGAACAAGTTCCTTCCCTTGCTAGACAACGACCTCAAGTGCACCTCCTTCCTTGATATAATTAATCATGTCATTTACCGAATTATTTTTTTTTTTTCCCTTTGTCTGATCATTAGCAACTAATCATACTAATATTTGCCCGGTTAATTCCATCATTTTGTCACCACACATCGAGTCTCCATGTAAAGAGATCCAATGACTAATTAAGGAAGTGACCAAAAGAAGAATGATAAAATTTATTATATTTTATTGGCTACAATAAAGAAGAAAGGATTTCTCCCATAAAAGAAGTTTTTGACTCCTAAGCAACACCCCAAAAACAGCCAAGAAATTAACAAATGAGAAATAATAAAATTTACGTTATTTTCTTGGCTACAACAAAGAAGACAGGATTAATGATCTCATAAAAATAAAAAAAAAGCTTTTGACTCTTAAGCAAGACCCTAAAGAGCCAAGAAATTAACAAATGATTGAAGAGTTTGAAAATGAAAGAATAATTAGAAAAATAATAGCCATAGTGCGGCACAAATTTGTTTGTATAACTTGAAATTCTACACTACATCGAACAAAAGAGCCGACTATTTTTGTTTCTGCTAACCCAATTAAAGACTTTAATTAATTTCCTTGCTTGCCGTACCTTACAATTTCAGCCATATATATGTTTAGAAGCTTACAATCCCAATTATAATTCAATCTTTGAAGAACAATCACTCTATTGGTACCAAAAAAATGTGGCGACCTGGCCCTCATAGCTATGTAATGTCTTAATTTGCAGCTGTGTTACCAAATTTGAACAGTGAAAATTGCCGAATTGGATGATAATATTTTTGTTGTATGCATCACCCGCTTGTGCTTAGACACATCTGGTTAGTTTGGACCATTGTAAGCTAGCTCTTCTCGATTTTCTCATGCAAGAGTGTAACGTTTTTTAGGCAAACCTTACATGGCTAGATGTCATCAGGGGAACAGCACGCCTGCATGAATAATTTGAAACGCTATATGGCACTAATCATGGGAAGAAGGTGCCTTCACATGAGGATGTTGATGTTCTGTACTAGTTATATACATATTGTCACATGAATTCTTTGTTCTTTGGAACACAACATGTTGGATATTTTTTGGAGGTTCAAGAGTTTAATTGCATATGAGTGGATCTTATTATTAAGTAGTGTTTGTTGATCTAAAACATGTAAGCACGAGGGACTTCTGTCCCAAGAAAGGTAAAACTGATTATTAATTTTTAATTATAAATTGATCGTTTTTAAGAGATTAATCAAGTGGTGAAAGATCAATGTTTACGAGTTTGTTTAACCTAAATCAAAATAATTCCTTCCTTTTTTTTCTTAGGGAATTTGAACCTTATTTTTTTCTGGTAATAAATAAAGCATAGAATATATAATATGATGTATGGTTATATATGCTGTAGAGTTTATACGATGTCGTTTGATGGTTGTCTTCTACAATAAATGGTGGATTAAGGACAAGGAATTGAATAATATTGCACCTAGCTAGTACACAAGTGGGAATAGCTTTGGTGGATGAGTGATCAGCTTTTTTTAATTAATAAGCTCACTTATGATGGATTATTATCCAAGGGATCTGCATCACAAAAATCAAATGCAAACTAATTAAATTGTAATGTTTTTTTTTAATTAATTAGCAAGTTAACCTTCTGCTTTAATTTGGTTGCTACTAAAATATGAGGACAAGAATTATATTCGTTTTTATTAAACTCGGTCAACGTCGGTAATCCATCAACTCAAAACCTAATCTAGATCAAATTTTATTTTAAATCGATCTGAAAATTAATTTGATCAAATTCTCAAGTTGACTCAATTAAATCCAATTGATTAAGTTAACCTAGCTAACTAAATCTAAGTAAAACGAGATAAAGTTAACTTCACAATTTCTTTTTTCAAAACAACTTCATTTTATTTAAGAAACAAAATAATATTATTTTGAATTATATGAATTGATGCGGCAAACTTATGATTCAAATCTTATGATTTGAGCCGAATATGATGATAACTATGAATAGATTACATCTATATCTATATTGAATTATGGGTAAGTTTGAAAATTTATAAAGTCTTATTAGGCAAACGAAAAAAAATTGTATTTAAAGATGATCGTTGCTCAATCATCCATTAGAATCCGTTGAGCTTATTATTAATACTTGGTAACTGAAACGAAATGGCATGATCAACCCGGCCGGTTCATTTGTCACCAAGGTTTAGATGGATTAAGAAAACAATTAAGGCCTAATTTACAATTGTGAAGATTTAATTTGATTTTTGAAGAGAGTGTATTTGTTTTGGAGAGACAATAGATGTTTAAAGATCCCATGGTTTAGAAAGCGAAAACTATATGGATTAGCAAAGACGAGCATCAAAGTTGAGCAAACTTCTTGGACATTGGCCCCTCCATTGAGCCAAGTGAACGAAAGACGGCTAGGGAAGAACACCGAATTCGACAAATCTCCAAGTGGTCTGCTGAGTTCTTATTATATAACAATCTTCCTAGCTAGATGTTTGTTTGCATTCTCCAACGCTTAAAAACATCAACTCTTTCACTCTTCTTCCTCTATTTTATTCTCTTAATTATTGGGTAAAGGAAAAAGGAAATATATATCAAATTGTTCTTGGTGATATATATTTGGTGGTTTGTTAAAACAAAATAGCTAGCTAAGGATACCAGTCAATGAGCATCAAGTCCAAGATCCTTGCTTGGTGCTCTACATATACGTACTCTAGTAGTCATTTAGTCTTTTAATCATTAGTTATTTGAGTCATGTTTTTTTACGGGTTGTAAATTATTTTAAAAAAAATTTAAGCATACTAACTATTTTTATAAAAAGATTTAATGTGTGAATCAAAAAATTTATCCAAATATCTAATAATTATCTATATAAATAAATAAATAAATAAAAATTAAAAACTTTTCTAAAAGGATCGGGAAAAAAAAGGAACTGAAAAGAAAAAAAAATAACAAAAATAATTATTGGGTAAGTTTTTATTAGACATCTCTGAGAAGACTTGAGATCATCAATCAACGCTTCTGTATCAAAAAAATAAAAGAAGATTTTTTATTTTATTTTCTTACACAAAAGGAACATTAAAGAGAAAAATGAACGACATGATGTAGAGATTCGGAGAGTGAGGAAACGACAATCCAATCATCTGTTGCCAAGAATTGAAGCCAAGATTTGTCACGGGATGAATATGTATGTATACAACTAAATGCCAAGCTACAGAAAAAAGGTCATGCATTTACAAAAAGTCAACAATGAGACAAATTATTATCTTCCTCGTGGAAAATTTGTGTCTGTCTTCAGATTTCTTCTCTTCCTCCTCCCCCCCCCCCCCCCCTTTTTTTTTTTTTTTTTTTTTTTTTAATAGGCTTCCATGTATTTTACTGTATGTAAATTGACATGCAACAGGAAAAGAAAGAAAAAATCAAGAGAAAGTTGCTGCCATGCTTTCTTGACTACGAGTGATTAAACACTTGCATATTTAATGTCCGTCAATTCCGAAAAAATAAAAACTTATTTGTTTAAAAAAAATAAATGAATACGCAACAATAAATTTATTTCTAGAATTTTTTTTATTTTTTTTTTGCCCCTTATGATGCAAAACTCCACTCATGGTATGCAACAAGAGAAAATCCACGTTGAAACAAAATATTAGAATATTTTTTCAAAAAGAGGCTAAAAGATATTAATTGATTGCTTAAAAACCGGAGGAAATTAATAAAAGATAGACTCTATGATCTTTTTTTTGTTTAGAAATCAAATTTTAAAATTCTTTTTTTATTCAAATAAATAATAATTTGAAATAATCAGAATGCGGGATGATTAGTTGAGTTTTTAAAAAAAAAAACAAAACAAAATTCTTTTGGAAAAAAAAGGATTGGATTTGCGGGAGGAGAACCATATCTTAATCCCCATTATTCTGTAATTAAACCCTTGAAATTAGTATAAAATAATTATAAGCAGGAACAAGATCCATTCTAAAAAGATGGGCCACCTCCCACACCACAGAAGCTTTATTAATTACCATGTCAGTCTTAAGCTTGTGATTATTAATACAAACAATTTAAACTGCCCAGAAATTTATTTATTTTTTCTTCTTAAAAGGAATGGTATCAGAACCCATATTAAAATATTAATGTCTAAAGTGGAAACAGTCTTCAGAGTGAAGTGACTGATCTCTCTCTCGTCATGCAAGCTTCCATTTGAAGCAAGAAATGTTGGTCTTTTTCTTTCCCTTCGCCACGTTTTGCCATGCTTGTGCATGCTTTCCATCTCCAACGTGTGATGATTGAAGAAAGTCCATTATATTATTAAAAAAACTAGTTTTATCTTAATTAAACGCATGAAACCCTTTATTATCATCATTAATTACCCTTTAAGAGAAGATATCACATGAGTTTCTAGCTTGCGAGTTAGCAGAAAGAAGAATCACATGAAAGCCTCTTGCTTGACTTTAGCTAGGTGATCGACCGAGCACTAGATGGGTCAATTTCTCAGTCAAATTTCTGGAGTTTCTTTCTTAATTTCTTCTTCTGTATGGGTAAAAGATTGTGCCTTTAATTCAAAAGGTGAGACTTTATGGCAAATCAAAAGAATGGAAGAGCCTTTGTATGTTGTGTGTGGATCGAGATACGGTGAAGATAAATATAGATCGAGAAATGTATCTGGCTAAAAAATGGTGTTGCTACGCCTATGCATACGGCGGAAAAAGCTTCTTTTAGGTATTTTTTTCATACAATAAAAAGGCATCAATTTAAAAATTATCTCACTCGGGTTTAAAAACTAAATATTCAACAAAATCCAAGAAACGATATATGATTTCATCGATCTAACTTGAAAAATGCAAAAAATGTTAATTAATTTAATACGCAGAACTAGTTAAATATTACATCGAAATCAAAGAAATTAACAATATAATATGGTATCGTCTACTTGATTGATGGAACATAAAATTTCCCGCAAGAGTCACCAAAACAAGATTAAAATCACTTGATTATTAAAAACATAATTTGACCAAGAAAAGAAAACTATGACGTATGACATGACTGATCTTTACATATATTTATACATTCTGATGATTCAAGGCCAGCCAGCAATGCCAATAAATAAATTAAAAAAAAAAGAGAGAGAGAGAGAGTCAAAAGTGAAACTCACGTGCTCTTCTTTCTTGGTTTTGAGTAACCATGAAGAAGAAGAAGAACACAAAATAACTCCAAATTAAATATAATATAAGTTCCCCACTTCTTTATAAGGTAAGTGGTAGCATCGTGTTCTTAAAAGATATAGGAGTATGTATATATTGGAGGCTATCAATATGCATGTTCATGCATAGCTAGATAGAACATTTACAAGATTCATTGCACAAAATTAAATTAATCAACCGATATATACACCTCCTCACCATATTTTGTTCAGCTGATTTTCAAGAATTCACCAATATTATATAGTATTATCTAATTGGTCATGCTATGCTCCATCCACTTTAATTTTTCAATTTAAACTATATATTATAAGAACTTGTAGATTAAGGATACCGATCATAGTTTATTTATTTTATTTACGTACGTTTTACTAATCACACTAACAAAGATATCAAAAATTTCTATCTGGACTTAGTTATATTACTTGATCCTTCTAAATATATGGGGGTGTAATATTCTTTATAAAGTGCGTGGTCAGCGTATTAATTTGTATTTAATTAAAAAAATGAGAAAAAATAATAACCCTTTCAATTCATCACCAATGAGTCCAAGATTTTGTACTGATACTCTGTGAGCAGAAACATATAAATAAGATATTATAGCTATGGTATATATATGTATTAATTTATAAGCTTTTGTGTGGAGGTGTCTCGAGAATTGATGATAATATATAGCTAGCTAGACCGGCTGAAACTATTGAATAACCGGTGACCGGCTCCGTTTAAGCCTTCACTCGGGGACCAAAGAGAGGCACGTGTGCTTGCCAATGTGGGGGTGACGTGGCTCAAGTTTTGAAACTAAAAAAGTTATTATTATTATTATTATTATTTATTATTATTATCATCACCACCGCAACTATATAAAAATTAATTAAAAAAACATACTTTATTTATACCTGTTAGCTTACATTATGAGTACAGTTGCACTTTTTGGTCATTAGTCAGGAATAAAGTTATTAAAAATGTATTCTAGTTTTATAACTTGTAAACATGAATTAGTTTAGATTGGGTTTAAAAAAATCTAATTATAATTTTTTGATCTAATAGATTATCTTGTTATTTAATAAATCTTTTTTGAATACAGTTTGATTTTAAAAAAAATCTTTAAAATAATATCGTTTTAATAATTTTTAATATTGAAATAATGATATTTTAAATTAACCCAAATTAATCTTCTCATGTAATCTAAGCTTTAAGTTTGGCCAGATTTAATAAGTCTGGTCAGGACTCATCTAAAATGAGGGATTTGTAAAAATTAGAATGCACTTATTTGGATTTGGTGATTGGTAGAGGTTGTGCATGCTATCTCTTTTCTTTTTAAGTTCTAATTACAACAATTGAGAGATTAGAGAATAAATGATGGGTTGGTAATAATTAGTAGTTTAAGTATCCAAAAAGCCCTAAAAATAGGGAATGGTTGGATTGGTTAAGAGATTCCACCTTTTTTAATTATGTTTAGAACTTTCATTTCGGTAGATAATGCTTTTTAAACTTCTTTATGAACTTCTACTAATCATGTTTTAGGTGAATCCCAGATTCAATAACAATTCAATTGCTTTAATTAGTGAGACTTTCAAGAATATTAATTAATTAAAATTTTGATATCAAGTATTGCCTTCTCACATTTATACTCGTATCTCTAAACGATCAACTGATTAGAGAATGATTACATTTTCATCAACAACTCGATGCTTAAAAATGCATTTAAATAATATTTTTATTATTTTTTAAAATTTATTTTTGATATCAACACATCAAAACGATTCAAAAACATTTAAAAAATTTTAAAATAAAAATAAATAAATTTTAACAAAAAAACAAATTAAAAACTCAATGTCAAACATTCATGAAGTTGAGAAGATTTCATCGGATTTCAGCATTCTCTGTGGATAATAATAGGTTGGATGGTGGACATTACTTCTAAAATAACCCTTCAATACTTAAGTTAGTCTAAGGTTTTTTCAAGAAAATATAGTGTAAGGAAAGTAGATATAGAGATAATCGAAGTATTTTTTAGTATTGTTGAGATTTAAAAAGAAAGCTTCATCTCTCTTACTAAACTTAAGAATATACAGCCTACTTCGAAAACAAATCTAGAGCAGAGAGCAACTCATAATGAAAGGTATCATTTTTTTTCCATAGCTCACTCACGTCACTTGTAGCTTGTCCATATCACTTGTAGC
This sequence comes from Populus simonii, assembly GCA_007827005.2. Lineage (NCBI taxonomy): Eukaryota > Viridiplantae > Streptophyta > Magnoliopsida > Malpighiales > Salicaceae > Populus > Populus simonii. Next base: position 543,374 of record CM017478.2, read on the forward strand.
TTGTCCATATCACATTTGCAGGATGGCTCGGTGAGGCTGAGAATCTGGCCCATCCGACATCGAAGCTACTTTTGTAGCTCGAATGGGTCAACCCAATTATTATTATCATTCTATTTCCAGGATACATGTGAAAATGTCATGGCTTTTGCTTTAAAGCCTCTCACGCTCTGCAAATAATGTGTCATAATCTAGTTAGCATTTTATTATAAGCCATAATGTTCTGCTCACTGAACATTCTGAAAACCTTTAGACAATAATTAGCGAGTGATTACTCACCTGAACTCCAATTAGAAGCTAAATTAAAGATTCTTTGCAACCAAAGTATTAAGTTCATAATCTGACACTCAAAACATTTCCACAGCTAAAAACATTTTTAGTGGGATATATATTAGATTGTGATTTTCAGCTCTGTGCCTTGTCTTCACTGGAGAAAAATCTCTAAGTACATGGAAGCTCAGATACCTCTTTCTGTTTTCTATTCTTTTGGTCCCTTCAAACTCAGATTTTATTAAAATTATATTCAATGAAACCAGATTTCAAGGGGCCATGCTCTCTCCCACTCGTGGGCACGACCTACATGGAGGAATTATTTTAATCTTCTCTAGCTTGCTAGAGCTGGACTTAATTTGGACTCAGATTTTTCACTTCTGTCTGGTCTGAAGACTTGACACGTATTATAATTTGATAATGTAAAACAATGCATACAAACATATAATAAACGACATGGATCACCATGTCCTACGCGACCTAGCTTAAAAAAACCCTAAAGTTATATGGGGTTGGTCTTTTATGGGGAACAAGAACATATAATACTTATATATATATTGGTTTTTTTTTAATTCCAAAGCATGGTTTTTCAGTTCTTGCCTTCTGGACTTGCTAATGACCGCTAGCTGACATGGGTTATACAGTTGATATGGTATTAAATTAATTATTTGTGGTTTAATTTATAATATTTCTCACTTTTTTCTTCTTCTTTTTTTTACAGTATTCCTTGGCGTAGCAAAATCTCATGAATTCATAGCCAGGTAACTTGAAGCGGGCTTGGTATAAGTATGAGTTTTAGTGAGTCAAATCTTGAATTGATTAACGAAAACAATTCAAGATCCAGCATTCGTTTTTACTTGCAAGATCTTCAAAAAGATGAAGATCTCTGGTGATGATATGCATGCACAGTGAAGAAGGAACAGCTTAATTGCTATATTCCATCTTAATTACATGCCAGAATTTGACCCTGGCCTTTCGATATCATCCACTTATTAATGTAAGGACAAGAATCATAAATACAATCTTAGAAAATCATCTGCATTAGATGAAAGTTCACTTAAGAACTCAATGCAGATCACTCAAGATCATATTTACTGAGATTTATTCTAAAAAAAAGAAAAAGAAGAAGAAGAAGAAAGAATATTGACTTTGTTAAATTTATTAGTTTTTAAATTCATGCAGTGTGATAAAGAAGTGATTTTCCCTGATAGATGTTGGATCAATCTATCATGGAAAATCACAACTTAATTTGGAAGAATATTTATTGCTAATTATATAAAGAGTAAGAAAAAAAAAAGAGGAAATTATATATATAGAAAAAAAAGAAAAAAAAAACCCATCGATCCAATGTTAGCCACATAGAGTTAACAAAGTTTGTAGAACTCAAAAGAGATGGCTAAGAGTCAATAAGATGTGAGGTGAAGTGCCCTTAAAAAGGGTTTAATAGCCAATAAATATATGGCTAAGAGTCACTAGGATGTGAGATTAAGTGCCCTTAAAAAGGGTTTAAAAGCCAAGAAAATGTCATTAATGCTGCCTGTAGGTTTGTCTTTGACTAGAGCCGTTACAATTTTATTAAAAAGCGTGTACTGTTTTGTAAAATGGAATATTTATTCCATGCATCAACTATATTATATGAGCATGGGAGAAACAACATTTACTTGTGTAGGACATGATGGTAAGAACATTGATTTGTACCCGCGCCTGTGCCAAACATTTTCTTGAATTATGCAAGCTTACATTTTAAAATTTACCGATATTAACCCTCTTCGGAAATTACTACGTGAATCATGGTCCGTAAATTCATTACTTTCTATCCATGGTTGTGAAACTACACTTACGTGTTTGAAAGTATATGAAATGAAAATAATTGTCCTGAGTTGAGCTGATAACCCGTGAATTAACTCAACAACCAATGTCAGGCACGCCAGAGGTCCAATTGAGGGTCAGGCCTGACACAAGTATATAGCCTATTTTTTGAAACCTCCAGCCCATGCTGATGCACGCCAAGTGGTGGCATCAACGCCGCTTGGATTCAGCCACGGTCCGCCGTTAATCGGAGCCAAGACAAGTAAATAAAAAACCCCACCGAAGCGATGGATGCGGGCATGTCAGGAGGCAAAACAAAAGAAGAAAGGAAATAATCATACAAACGGGAGAACCCACTAAGATTTTAGAGGTTACAAGGAGACACACTAAATTAGAGACACGATTCATGGTGTCAGATTAATCCATGGGACGGAAAGAAACACAGTCGTTTCTTCTTTAATTTGGGACGTTGTTGAGGGCCAGTTTTGCCCCGTTTAGAATGAAGAGAGAACAAGCAGCAAGCATTGATACATAGGGGAAAGAAACAAAGAGAAGGGGGGGAGGGGCTCTCCATTGCACACACCACAGGTCCGTTTAGTTTAGCCCATTGCATACTTCTGGGTCCAGCTTCTTGCAGTTGTCTCATACTTGTTCCTGTCGGTCTTGTACATGTGAGCAATCTCCGGCACCAGTGGATCATCGGGGTTAGGATCCGTCAACAGAGAACAGATTGAGAGCAACACCTACACGTGGAAACACAAAACGCTTTGCATCATCACCAGTAAGACCTAGCAATTCAAAAGTCAAGAGAGAAAAAAAAGAGGGGGCTCTAAACAAAGATTAGATTGCAACTAGTTATTTGACTCAAGTTATTTGAACATGTAATTTTACTTTTGAATGGGCAGACTTTTAGACATGTAATTTTACACGAGAAATCCTAAATATACAACTGAAAAGCCTATGCATATATCTAAGTAAATATATCAAGAACAATTTAAGTTCATGAATTAAAAAAAATCATAAATGATAATTAAAAATAAAATTGAAAAAATCAAAAAACAAATACAAATCAAAATATTTAATCATCCAACTCGAACTATTTATCCAGATGTGTTTAATAAATTTATTTGTTAAAATTATTTTTTTATTCAATCAAATAATAATAAAAACAGATATGTATAAAATTAATTGAATAAAAAAATATTATGCAATAATGCATGTATTAGAAATACTATCCAAAAATAAATTTTTTTATTTTTAAAAATAAAATTCATCTATATAAAACAAAAATAATCATTTGGAATAATCTCTATTTTTAAAAACCTAAATAAACAAAATAAAAAACCTTGATTGAAATGTAAATTAAAAAATTATTTAAAAAAACTTATAAAACATATCACTTAAAAAAAATAGAAAAAAAAAAGAAAAAAAAAAAGCCAACACGCATAACCCATTTAGAAAAGACCCACACGCACAGTGGCCCTAATGCTAATGGATCAAACACATGTCATCCACCCTAAAAAAATTTCAAAAATAAACAAATGAGATGACACGTTGTTTTTCCCCATACTCCAACCACCAAAATAAATATTCATATTTTCATAGAAACTTGTTTTTCAACCTTTTTTGACTAAAAATATCTAGAAAAAAGCCTAAATATCTTAACGAACCCGTAGATAGCCCTAAAAAACCACACAAAACCAAAATCAACCTGAAAAAAAAAAAAAAAAAAAAAAAAAAACCCTTCTCAAGCTTATATCTTATTTTTTAGGCAATTTCAAGGTAAAAAATACTTGAATGATACTCTCATCATTAAATAGAACTCATTACCATCAAAATTGATTATTTTGATGACTAAATTGGTGTCAACATTGATTTTCTATCTCTGCCGCTAAAATCTAAAAAATAATAAAAACAAGCTTTCATATCAAAATTGAATTGCAAAAATATTGATAGACCAAATAGGTATAATTTGAAAAGTTTGAAGACTAAATTAAACTTTTATGAGAACTTTGAAATCATTAATCATTTGTGTTGTCACTTCTACTCTGGCATCTTTTTTCAATTTTGTTCTTAGTCAACAAATTTAATTCAATTGTCCTTTAATTTGACCCAAAAAATATACAATCATGCAAAAAATAAATTTTGAGGACCAAAATTAAAAGAAAAGGAAAAAATTTGCACAGTGAGTCTAAAGTAAATGTGAGAGCATGAATTGTGTTTGTATGCACAATGTTTTTCCCTCAACGTTTAGAGTTTTGCATAATAAAAAAGACTAAATTACATGAACCCATACAACCAATACGATAGACTTCTCATATTAGAAAGTCATATCAAAATAAACACCCAAAAAGAAAATGTTGTGCTGGCATTCCTCTTATCTCTATTTATTGTAATGGATTTTTTTAATACATTAATGCATCAATGGTTGGTAAGAAACAATTGTCCCTTTCTTGCACAAAAATGATGTTGGACTAACACAAATCCATTAAGATAGTGTTTAGGATTGTAGTAGCGGTTGTTTTTCAAAATAATTTTTTATTGGAAATGCATTAAAATAATTTTTTATTTTTTAAAATTTATTTTTTACATCAGCACATCAAAACGATCCAAAATCATTAAAAAATATATAATTTAAAGAAAAAAAATCAAAAATTTTCAAAAGCACTTTTTGAATGCATAAACAAACACGCTCTAAACAATAAATGACACTTTCTTCTCAAGTCCAAGATGCTTCAAGGGTTATAGAATTCGAACCTTGGATATGGTTAGTGCAGGGCTCCATTGCTCCTTCAAAATGTCCAGGCAAATGCTTCCATTGCTATTTATATTTGGGTGGAATACCTTTGTTCTGAATGCTACCTAAACGATGCATACATTTAACAAAATCACATACATATAGAGAACTGGATAAGATTGACTTCTCAATTGCATACGCAGAAGTCATAGTTAGCATACAATGAGATGCATAAACAGAAACCAAGAATACAATGAGGCGTTCACAAAAAGAAGGAAGCTAAAACTACTCAGCAAATACCAACAAGTGGAATGACATATAAACTCCAAAGGTTAAGTCACCAAACAAACAGAAGTAACTTAAAGTTAAATTTCATATTGTGCATGGAAGGAGGGTTAGCAGAGGAACAACCATTCAATCAGGGCAGTTTATATCTTCAACCTTTTTATGTAATATCATTTATTTCATATTTAGCTGACTTTAGCTTGGGTGATATACCCTCATTAATGCTTGAATTCCTTCATGAGCGATTAAAAAACAAAACCTATTTTCTGAAATCACAATAAAAGTTGAGATTTGATACACAAGCCTTTGATGCAAGAGCTGTATCATTTAACATAAACTTCACATCTTATCTCATTTTATGAGGACCTGGCATAGAATTGTATCGTGTCTTTAGTTAGGTCCTATTAAACTGGCTCGTGCTTGTACTGTGAAATCAGGTTTCCATGCTTATAGTTCATCTAGCCCCCTCTGTTTCTGCTGCTGAGTTAAGAAAAATTAAGAAAAGTTTGACCTATTGCAAATATTCACACACGAGATGCCTTAGTGTCAAAATGAATCAGCTTCTGATGAGAATAAATTCAATACTAATCCTTCTTCTTCAATTTTGTTGCAAATTGAGTAAGAGATGTGGGGGGGGAAGAAAAGAGGTGAGGGTGGGAACAAGGAGATAGCTATTCCATGACTGCATGACACCTTTTCTTATACAAAAGAGGAGGCTGGAACCTGAGACATCTTGCAAGGTAGAGGGGGAAATTGGTGCCAATGAAGCTTCAAGCATGATTGTGGGACACTAGGAATTAAGGAAAAAGCAGAGGGACAACGAAAGTAATTCAAGTTTACAAGAGTCAGCAATTTCAAGTATATTTTAAATGTGCATGAACTTTATTCTATAGACAGGTAAAGAACTTCTTCAGACGAAAAACATTATGCCTTGCACGTAGCAAGCAAAAACTTACCTTGGGAGGCTTAAATGGATAGTCTGGAGGAAAATGAATAGTAACTAGGAAAACACCACCAGCATAAGGGCTATCTGGAGGACCCATAATTGTTGCTTGCCAATGGAACATGTCTTCAGCAACAGGACCTTCAACATTCCCATAATTAAAGCAAACAAATCAACAAAAAAGCATAAAATGAAAATAATCAATGAAAGTTAGCTTTTAATTCCTCATACTCGTACACCTTGAAAAAGCAAATCAAACAAATAATATGTATCTTCATGTTTTACCCTGCGGTTTTCAACCATATTTATTAAAAATCAACCAAAATTTCAACATTATTTTTGGCTTTCCCTTGAAAGCATCGGATTTTAGCCTTAAATACTTAAGCTTATCGGTCAGAATTAATCATCGCCCGTATTATTCAATTGCACGCATGCTTGGACTATCAACAAAATCATCATCGTCATAAATTCCAGAAAAAAATATATATACAAAAATCTAGCAGGCAACGAAGAGATCAGATCAACCATAACGCTAAAACAAACAAAATAAAGAAAAATATATAGATGCGAAAAAAGTTGAAATACCGGCGCTGCATGAAGTAGGAGGGTCCTTTTGTAAATCTTTCAATTCCTTCAAGATCCGTTTCGATGCCATCTCTTCTTCTTCTTCACCTGCAAGAACCTAAAAAAAAAAAACACAAAATTCATCACCATCATCATCAACAACAAATGAAATCTCTCAACTCAAGATCGATCCTCTCTAAATCACCATCATAACCATAAGATTTAAAAAAAAATGAATAGAGGCGCACCGGATTGATCCTCCTTCTGGAAAATAACGGGTTTTTTTAAAATAATTTATGATATCTGGTTGTTCAGAGGAAAAATAGAGATAGAGAGAAGAAAATGAAAGAATGAAATTTAAGGATTCTGCAGGGTGGAGGACTTTATATTAATTTGTGGACAGTCCTTTTTTTATTCTTAATATTAATTAATAAATAAGGTGCGTGTACATTGTGATTGTACTGTGTAAAAGTACAGTAATAATTATTTTTAAAAATATTTTTATTAGAAAATATATTAAAATAATATTTTTATTATTTTTTAAAAAAATACTTTGTTAATATTAGCCTATTAAAATATTTAAAAAATAATTTAAAATTAAAAAATTAAAATTCAGGAAAAAACTATTTGAAACACCCAAACCGCGGATGGGATGGGGATGGTCCCATGCTACTATTGTACTTCGCGTTCCTTATACGTTACCTGCCCTCTATTCTTCGCCGAAAGTAGCCGCCGAATATAATCTTGCCTTTTTGTTTTTGTTTTTTTTATTGTTATTACATGTTGGTCCTCTTAATATGATGAATATTTTAAATTAGTCATCCAACTAAAGATACCTTGCAAATGTACCACCAAGATTGCAAGAAATCAATATTCAAGTTTCCTATTAATAAGAATTAGCATTGTTTTCTACTTTAATTTTTTTTTATCTCTACCTTTCGATTTACTTTAAAAGAAATCTCAAATGTTTTTTTAAAGAGTAATTTACCTTATTTTTTCAAATGGGTATCTCTATCTTGGCAATACAAGAAAGGTTATGAAAATTTTACTAGTCTTCTCTAAATGAAACTCTATTAAAGTATAAGTTTTCTTTTTAGAGAATTTTGGAGTTTTTACTACTCTTGCTCAAAACTTACACAATAGTTTTTCATTGTGTTTGGTATTGTAATGTGAGATATTTTTAAAATATTTTTAGTTTAAAAATACATTAAAATAATTTTTTTTCATATCTATTTTTTATTTTTTACACCAGCACATCAAAATAATTAAAAAATAATAAAAAATATTTTTTAAATATTTTTTCAAAAAAAAAGCACTTTATAACACTTACAGGAATAAAAGTTAATACACACTATTATAAACTCTCTCTTTTTAATTAATGTGGGTGTTCAGGCCAGGTTGAACGCCCTTCGACTAATCACACGAGCCCTGAAGTTAATGACTATATAAACCTTTCAATGACTCTGAAATTTGTGGAACTCAAACTGATGACCTTTAAAAAACAAATCTAAATCTTGATCGGTTGAGGCATTGAGCTGCACCCCTCATAATTTTATTAGACACTATTTAATAGGCTTTGCAGTGGTTACCCATCATCCATGTAGATGTCATTAATATTCTTTTAATCTATTGGGATGGCCTTGAATCCATGCATTATTCATGATAATAGGTTATTCTAATTTACTTTTATCTATTTTCTTATTAAAAGCTCGTGTATAATAAATTTGTATTTATCATGCTTCATGATTCTATTACAGTGATTGTAAAGGGTTTTTCTATATTTTTTAATGAAAGTTTTTATGTCAAACAGAAACCAAAAAAAAAAAAATTTCATCTCTCTAACAATTATCATTTAACTTTTCATTTTTTAAAAGAAATATTTGAGATGTTAATTTAAAAGCTTGAGAAATATGTTATTTATTGTATTCTAATGATTAATGTGTTGAGTATATGAAGTTACCGTTATTTATTTAAATGTAACTAAATGTACATTAAAATAAAATAAATAAAAGATATAAAATAATATAATCCATAGATTTCATATAGTGATCCTAGCACCTCTATGTAGAATTTCTCTTTGGTTTGTCTAGTGCTATAAAGCGCCATTTAGAATTACGTTTCAAACAATATTTTATAGAAAAAAATAAAAATTTTATTTGAAAATATTTTTTATTTATTTTTTCAAATTGTTTTAATGTATTGATGTCAAAAATATTTTTTGAAAAATAAAAAAATATTATTTTAATATATTTTTAAATTAAAAATATTTTAAAAAACAATCATTACTACACTTTCTCAGTACTCTTTACAAAGCTTAATCCTTCTTTCCGTTTTCATTTTTATATTGTTGGTGACTTCCCTCCCTTCCTCTCATCTCCTCCACTCGTTAGGAGTAAGGAGATCCTTGCTAACGGGGTGAGAGTTTTGTTAAGGGGCCATGTTAGAATTATCATTAAACTTGAAGAACATTATTAAGATTTAAATTTTTTGAGGGGGCCTAGTAATAAATTTTAAGAGACAAATGAGAAAATGAACCTGAAATGCAGGGGCTATGGTGGATTTTTAAAAATCCGGGGATCTAGTGATGGAATTTGTTTTGAGGCGGTAATATGATTAATTGAATTGTAAAATTGTAAGAAATTATAGTTTAAGGACTTATTTGAGATATATATCGTGAATAGAGGACTTAGTTGTAAGTTGCCTTTTATTTCAAATATTTGAAGGTGGTGATTAATGCTGGTGGTCACTGTTTGAACTTTGAATATTTATTGGTGGATAGGATCGACGTTTAAGAAAAAGGAAAAGGAAAAATTAATGCATAGAAATTCTCCGTTACTATTACGGTGACGTGTAAGGTTTTTTTTTTTTTTTTAATGAAACGAATATTTTTGCCCGTGCCGTGTCGTTTTCTCTGGTCTTTTTGGCATGGACGGCGTCAACGACGCTCCCTGCAGACGCGTAGTCTTCCATGGCTGGCTCGATTCTAGTTTTTGTGCCATGGTCAACTCGTTATGAGGCGGTGACTGTTTGACCGTAATATGTCGTCGTTTCACCTTTATTTCCTTGGAAATAAATAAGAATAACAATGAGTTTGTAATGTTTTTAAATTTGGAAAGTACGATTTTTTTAAAATAATTTCATACATAAAAATATAGATTTAATATATTTCCTTGTGCAAAAATAAATACAAATTAAATACAAAAACCCAAATTAAATCTTGATACATAAAACACTTTCTTCTCAAAAATACCTATATTTTTCATAATCTCTTATAGACACGGAAATATCAAGTTGAAATATTATTTTTTTAGGAATTGTTTGGTATTTTTATGCTATATTGTGATGTGGTTGTTGTGTTACTCTATGTTTGCGAGGGTGAAAATAATGTTTAGTAATTGGTTATTTTTTTATATTTATGAATGTTTAAAACAACTAAATAGTATTTGGTTAATTTCTCTATTGTTTTTTTTAATATAAAATGCCTAATAAGTAGTATAGTATATTAGAGATATACTTAAAATATATTTCATTTATATTAAATAATTTATGGTTTCTTAAATTTATACGACATGTGTATATATTTGTTTTACTTGAGTATTTTTTATTTTTTAAAATAAGATGATAATACACACACATGGAGTCAATATTTCAAAAACATCAATGATATACAAAAGAAAATTTGAAATAAAACAAGTAAAATACTAGCATGTTTTTTACATGTAATTAAAAAATATCATTTTAATTAAAATAAAATAACACCCACAAGATGAGGCATCTAAAAATATATTTTATTTATTTTTAAAATAATAATATTAAATACATATTTAAAATCCTTAGAATCACCATCCATTTAACATTAACATTTCAATTTGATTTTGACCCTCTCTATGTCATTATAATGTTATTAAATTGATAGTATAAATTGTCATTGACACCTTTTCCTAGATAATAAATTCTTTTAATTGGCAAAGGAAAAATAGACTTGTTTGACCGAAATTATGATCTCGTTTATATTTTAACAAAACATGGCATTTTTTAAAAATAAAATAAAATAAAACACGTAAGAATAATAATGTAATATATTATATGGTGGGTCGATGAAATTGTAATATTTTAATATTGAACGTGGAAGAAATCTATATAAATAGAATATTTTATTCATTTTGCATGTTTTTTCTATTTGTATGGCCTTTCTTTTTTAATACTAATCCGAAAAAGCTTTTTAAAAAACTGATTTTTAGTCAATTAAATAAAAAAACCCTCCAAAAATACAAAAAAAAGATATGCATGAAAAGCACGTACACTGCCTTTTTTATTTTTTTATTTTTGTAACCTCAGCCAATAACCGACCTTGGCTAGCGTGAAGCTACAGACCAAAAGCACATGCAGCCCACCAAATAAACCGGACCAACTTAGCCACCCACTGGAACTCACCGCCCCCCAAAAAACTACTGATCACAACATGAGCAGATTCAACCGGCGAGTCCAAATCCCCGATTTACAACTCCCCAAATACGACGATGCAGAAGAAGAAGGAGATTATAGTGATAATAATGGAGTAGCGCGATTAACAACAACAGGGAGCAATGCGAGTGACGATCAAGAACCAGTCATGGGTGTTAAAGTTCTAAGACAAGCTTCGCGTCATAGAGATATTAAAGGGGATTATCTTGATGTTCCTTCTCATTCGTACTTGATGAAGATTTTTCAGAAACAAGGTCAGTCTATCAGTCCTTTTCAAATTCTTATAACTTTTCTGGGTATTTTTTGTTTTTTAACTGATAATTGATTTCTGGGTCTTCATTGTTTTTGGACATTAATCTGTTTAAAGTAGTCCTAGAGGTCTTGCTTTGTAAATGGCCAGTGGGTTTGTGATTATTTTTTGTTTTATTTATTTGATTTTGCTCTGGTTTTTTTGTTTTTCTTGTTGATATTGTATAGTTAGAGAATGCAAAATATCTTATGCGAGAACATTTAGTTTAGAAATCAACTATGTTGAATCTTGTGTTTATCAAGATTGGTTTCGTGTTTTAGAAATACTTCAAGTGAATTTAATAAGCTTGTGTGCTTAGCTAGTTGAGGTTGATGATGGGCAGTCGCAGATATTCTTCGTTGATTGCACAATGTTTAAGGCCATATATTCAAAGCTTTCGGGCCGAATTAATTGGATCGGTTCCTGGAAGTGTCAAAATAGTGATAATTTTTGTTGAAACAACATTGTTTTGTTGACTTGGAAAGAATGGTTCTAGAATGTTGGAAATTCTTGGATTGAAGAATGGTCTTAGCTTTCTTGCTGGTAAAAGTTGTTGCCTTCAGTTTATGACAACAAGTCTGTAAGTTTCAAAGTAGTGATAAATTTTGTTGAGACATCATTGTTTTGTTGACTTGGAAAGAATGGTTCTAGAATGCTGGAATTCTTAGACTGAAGAATGGTCTTAGCTTTCTTGTTGGTAAAAGTTGTTCCCTGCAGTTTATGACTTGAGTATTTACAAGTCTTGGGGCTTCTCTGTTCTTCTTTTCAAGAATAGTTTCATTACCGTTCATAAACATTTTTTTTTTCATGGAAATTTTTATATTTCATTTCAATTTCAATAAAAAGAGAAAATCAGAAAATACTCATATGTTATGCATTTGTGTTTTCCTTAATATTGATTCCACGCACCATCTTAGAATATATCATTGGTTAGAGACAAATACCAAATTACAATTTATTTTATGTTCAAGTAGAGGCTGGGGAGGAATAAGCAGCTAATTTGGCTGCATCTGATCCATGTACTGGCCCGAAACATTCGGGGTTCATAAGCATTAATGATAAAATTAAGTCCTTCAACCCCCTAAAACCAACACAAAGTAGCGAGCATTGATTCTGGAATGAAAGGATTATGCTCAGAAATTGACTTGGAGCATTGGTGTCCTTTAAACCTCAATCCCATCTCAGAGTTCAGGGAAGACTTAGGTTGTTAATCTGATACATATTTAAACACTCTTCCTAGCTTAATGTATCTTTAAACTTTCATCATCTTTATTTTTGCAGGTGATAAGCAAGTTCTCTTTGCTGATAAAGTTTTGAAATTCACTGCTTCAGGAAAGATGAAACACCGCATATTGTTAATAACTGACTTTGCCCTTTACATTATTGACCCGGAGACTAATGTGCTTAAACGACGAATAGCTCTGGCAGCTGTAGAAAAGACATGTTTGAGTGACTTAAGTGATAATTTCCTTGCAATTATCATTCCAAAAGAGTATGATCTTCTCATGGCCAGCACTAGAAAGACTGAAATAGTTGCAGTGTTAGTTGAAGCTACCAAGAGTGCTTCTGACTTTGAACTTGAGGTGGTTTTTTCCAATAGGTAAAATCGATGAACTGATATCTTTCACTGTTCTTGCATTAGTATTCAATGTTTTACTTTTCCTTTGATTTCTTAGATGATCCTAAACAGATACTTTATTGAAGGATAATTAAGGTTTAATTTTATAATCCATTTATCCATGCGACATCCAGATTGTGGTTTGTTGTAATAGATACTCATTGCTTTATCATATATGAATCTTTGGTACTGTCCTTTGTATAATGCCTATGCCATTGATTTTCAAAGCAAGTTTGTTAAATGCAAACATGTGCATAACCGGGGAATTTAGCTTATAAAACTGTCAAGTGACTGGATATGATATGTTTGTCCTTCTGTAATCAGAGGTGACAGAGAGGTTTTCTGACTAATTTTAGAGTAAGAGAAGACTGTTAGCACTGAGAATAGTAGTGCTTTGGCCTTATATTGTATGCAAATTATAAGATATCTGCAAAAATGAGATTGCTTAAAGATCAGTGTTAGGAAGGCTATCAGTTAGTTGATATCTCCTCCACCCCCACTTTCTTTTCCCCGCTCCTTGCAGGCTGAGTTGCTTTTGAAATTTGTTCTATATGATGCTCTCACTGAAATCTGACTTGATTAGGCCCCTTACCTTTGCAGCTTTGAGTATAATGCAGATGCTGAATTGGTAAAGGAAATCCAGTTCGAGGAAGTTGAAGGTCCATGCTTCTATAACCTGAAAATATTTTTTATCTTATAGGCTAATTGTTCTATAACAACTGTCATACAGGTACCCACTATTACATAGTAATCGGGTAAATCAGTGTTATGTGCTCGTGAGGCCTTCTGTTCATATCCCTTCTTATGTGCATTTCAGGAGGAGTTAAAACCAGAATCACGAGGAAATGAGTAGCAGTCCACACATGAGTTCATTTGTTTATAGAAGTCCACACATGTTTTCATTTGTTTATAGACTACACAGGACATTCATACTATTCATTGTAAAGCGGGAAGGTCATTGCATTGGCCCATTGATATATTTTTTTGTTGATGTTGATTTTTGTGTGTCTAATCCCTGTAGTAAAAGAATTGAAGTTTTTCTCTGCGGAACTGGTTTCGGTTGTATGAAATGAGGTTATTTTTTATGTTCAAAAGCATAAATTGCTTTCTCCAAGAGACATCACCAGTTTCAGTTTGATTCTGCAAGTTTTTTTGGGGCACACAGCCGATTAATTTGCTATATGCCCGAGGGTGTCTGGGAAGGAAGAAGCTTAAACAATGGAAGAGACTTATTTAGCTTAACTGTAAACCCTCAATGCTTACTACCGGCAATAAGCAGTTGGTTTTGCGAAGATAGTCATTTCTGAGCTCGCAGACAAACACATTCAAAGGCGTTGATTGCTCAGCTGAGTGTATAAACAGGCTCTGCAGGGATAATAAACTAGTGGATCACCATTGATTAGTCTCTGCAAAGCAACTTGACCTGATATTCTTCTTATATTAAATTACACAGGAGTGGAGATTAGGAGAAGCTGCATGTGGTCATGATTCTTGAAAGCATCTAGCTAGGTCCATCCGCTTATTATTTAAAGGGGCAGGCAGTTTATATGGTTCCATACCACTGATTAGGTAGGTTTTTGGCACATGAAGGTATCAATGTAGAGCCACGAGTCAAGGATCCTGGACCCGTCCATGTACATTGAGAGATTGAGTTACATCATGCCGCAAAAACTACATAAACCCATAGGCATAACATTGAATTCTGACTAAATAATACAGCAGAAAAGAACCCATCTTGTCTTTGCCTTCAGTTGGGGGCTTAGAGCAGGTGGCTAAAAACTAATTCTATGACAAAATTTGTCACGGAAATATGAGGGTATACAAATAAACTCAATTAATTGAAACAAACAGCCCAGTTCAATTAATGGAAAACAAAAATTGTATTGCAACTAATAGCAAGAAGAAACAATATTACTGTTGAGCTGAAGAGGTGGAAGCCACTTCAGCTGTCTGTGGTGATGGGGTTGCGACTGCAATTTCTAATTTACTTTCAGTGGATGGCCGGTCGTCGTCGGTGCTTAGTCTCCGAATTTCCTCCACCATTTTCACCACATCAGGCATTTTGGGTCTCTGCTCTGGCATCCTCACCACACAAGCCATTCCTATTTGTAACATCTCTACCATTTCCTCCTCAATATTGGGATACCTTAAGAGCTCTAAATCAAATACTTCAGCAGTCCACTCCTCTCTTACCACAGAATTCACCCACCTCACCAAGTGAACAACTTCATCACCACCTGTGGCGTGCATGGGAGATTTTCCTGTGAGAAGCTCAAGTAGCAAGACCCCATAACTGTAGACATCAGATGCATGGGCTGCTTTCCTACTGTCTGTTACTTCTGGAGCTCGATAGCCTGCAGCCCTCATCATTGGTGGGGGCACTGGGCTCATCAGTGATGCCAAACCGATATCGGACACACAGCCATATCCTTGGGAATTGAGGAAAATGTTTGAGGATTTTATGTTTCCATGGACAAGTTTGCCACCATTCTGCGTGTGGACATGAGCAATGCCCCTTGCTGCACCAATTGCGATCTTCAGCCTTGTTTCCCAGTCTATAGGAGTGTGGCCCTCCCCTCTCTTACCTGCAAAATGTAACATTTATCTCTGAGTAATATCCCTGAAAGCTGGAAGACAGAGTGTATCACTGTAAAAGGTTTTTGACATACCATGTAGCATTGAAGACACACTGCCCTCTTCATAGAAATCGTAGACCATAAGTCTCTCATCCTTGGAATAGTAATATGCCCTTAGTGGAGACACATTCGCATGCCTAATACTCCCAGCCACAATCATTTGCTGCTCAAACTCCTTTTTGGGCACAGCCACTTCCTTCAACCTCTTCACCACCACTGTGGATGCATCCTCGAGCGCGGCCTTATAAGCTATTCCAAACGTTCCCTTCCCAAGCACCTCTGCAGATGCTCTCAACAAGTCCTCCAAGTCGAATGCAAGACTACAATGCTCGAAGAAAAATAGCCTGTTGTTCTGCTCTTGGCTCTTTGAAGCTGTTTTCTTCAAAGACGATTCTTTCTTCTTTGTTGCTAACCCACCTTCCCTATTTTTCTTAAAGCGGCACAAAACCATCAACACAGCAATAACCACAAACCCAAGTACACAGCCACCTAGAGCAATCCCCAGGATTGCAGGTTCCCTTAGTTTTGAGGATTTTTTTGATGGTTGAGAACTTGGTGGATGAACTGGAAGAGCAGGAGGAAGGGCATTTTCTGATGAAAGATTGTTACCAGAAAATGCAGAACTTGGAAATCTTTGAAGAGACTTGGGCACACTTCCAGTAAAATTATTGTTGGCTAATTCTAGCTGTTGCAAACTAGAGACATTTATATCAGGAATATTGCCTGAAAGGGAGTTGTTAGCAAGGTTCAAAGATGTGAGGTGGGTCAAATTTGATATTAAAGGAGGAAAGCTCCCATTGAAGCCATTATTGGAAAGATTAAGAATTGTGAGATTATTCCAAACTGAGAAATCTGAAGGCAATGGGCCAGAGAAGTTGTTGGATTGAAGAAAAAGGACGGTTAAGTTCTTGAGTTTGGATAGTTCATCATAAGGGAAAGAACCTGATATACCATTAGATCCGAGGCTCAGGATCTGAATTGCTGACAAACGCCTAAGAGTGTTGGGTGGAATTGGGCCACGAAATCCTACTCCTGGCAACACGAGGGCTGTAACTCTAGAGTGATCATTGCTACAGGACACTCCAGTCCAGTTATTGCACACAGAAGTGCTCTCCTTCCAATTGACAGGGCGAGAGAGATGAATATGGTGAAGGAAATATAATAAAGCTTTCTTATCTTCAACCGGGTCAGCGGTGGTTGGCAAGAAAACTGCTCCAAAGAAGAGAAAAGCACATAAAATGAAGAACAGGCCCTTGTTCATGTTCATTCTCTTTCAGAACCAAACTGTTGAGCACATTTGCAACTGAACAGCAAAGTTTCTACACAAATCATGGCCACATCCACATAAATTTGGTTAAAAGATGGACTTTAATTAGAAACAGAAACATATATGGTCTTTGCTAGGATATGCTGGTTGACATAATTATGAAGCAGATAAATGTCTTACAAATTGTCTAGAAATATTATGACTAATAGCCAAGACTTTTAGTATTAGGACACATTTAGTCAAAATTAGCAGCTAAAGCATGATTAGGAGACCTACTATACACTATCATGGTTCTTTATTGACTTTTGCAGCTCTCTTCACCAAACATCCTTGGACGCTGTGAAAGTGTGTGTAAATAGAAGAAATCAAGATTCAGAATCCCAGACACGAGCACAACTATCCCTTGTCATTTTCCTTTGCTTTCCTTCATTTTTTTTTTCTCGGAAACCAAGCAGGCAGCAGTAAAGGACAGAAAACAGAAAGCAAGATATTGAAAAGGGGGGTTCAGTTCTAAAGAAACGAAACTTACTGATTGAATGAAGAACACTTCAAAACTTGCCAAAGATCCACCACATCTACAACTAGTCAGCTTAACTCTTAGTCCCTCTGTCTTCCCCGTAAAACAATCTTAACAATCCCCATGAATATTCAATACCAAGAAGCAAAAGAAGAAGAAGAAGACAGAATCAGTTACATCCTTGGGAAATCAGACTACAGCGAGAAAAGCAAAAGTACTAGATGACAATGATAAGTGAAGATGATTATTAATGATGGCGAGGACTGATGAATATGAGCTGTTTTTGCTTGAGAGAGCAGCATCACATGCAAGAAACTAGTTATATAATAATTGAGAAAGCAAAGTCCATGCGCACGAACAGAAGGGTGCATGTGGAGACAAAGAGAGACAACGTTTCATTAAGGATGCAAATAAGCTAATAATAACTAGTCACAACTCCAACCACTGTAACCATAGCCTATCACTACTGTTGCTATATATATACAAATAGAGAGAGAGAGATAGAGACACACACACACACACATCTATGATATTTTTAGATTGGTTTTCTTATACAGGATTTCAATTAATTCTTAGACAAAATATTTTTAATAGGTTAGCTACTGGGTTTTTAAAAAAAATATTAAATTAGTTAAAATTTAATTTTTATAATTTTTTTATTTACTTTTTATAAATTTATCTCAATTTTAAAACCCAAATCATATGTTTAACATATTAATTTATACTCATTCATGTTATTTTTTTATTTTTTTAATTTACCTTTCTTCTCAATTTTTCTTTTAAAATTAAAATAATTAATAATTAGTCTCTATAATTTATTTTAATTTATTTTCTATAATATTATTATATTTTCATGACTTAAATTATGATTTTAATAAGATAACTTGAATTAATTTAATATATTATTATTTTATTATTTTTTTTAAAAATACCTTTTAATATATCATCATATTAATATTTTTAAAAATATATCATCTAACATCTTAAATGAGTTCATAATTAATTGTTTTTTTATTAACAATCATGTTATCAACGCTTTAACAATTTGTTTTATATTTAAAAATTAACCTTACCTGTAATAGAGTGCGTATCAATAATCCAGTATTTTATACTGCATAGACTTCCTCGTTATCTGTATTAATTTATTTGTATAGCTAGGTATTATCTTTGTAGATTAGTTACTGTACTAAAACTTGTGGGCCAGAGGGCACATCACCTCTCCTGCATATCCGTCATTGATGCTTATTCCTGGAAGAAATTTGCTCTCTGAATTTCTGGCATAGTATATCCCCACAGGCGTTGGCAGAGAGAGACACAGTAGATGATAGGATCCAAGTGTGGACACCACCACCTGCTCCAGCCTTTATTAGCCAGCTTCCTGCAGTGGCGAAACCCGACAGAGTTGTCACTTCCAAGATTTGAAATCACCCATCCACTCACGCACAGTCCTCCGAGAAAACCACCAAATGCCGTGCCTACCCTATTCCAAGCTGCTATGCTACAAGTTAAATTCTACCCAACTCTTTTGTTTTTTTAGTTTAAATTGTTAAACTTTAAAAATATATTAATATAATAATTTTTTTATTTTTTTAAATTTATTTTTACATTAGTAGATAAGAATGATTTGAAAATATTAAAATAAAATTTCAAATCTCTTGAAAATTGTTTTTGAAACGGAAAACAACAAACTTTAAAGCTATTTTCCGTGTGTTTTAATTTTTTTAATAATTTTATATATTAATATTAATATTTAAAATATTTTAATATTTTAATATATTATATATCACATTACAAAAAAACACACTGAGCACTCGAAGAATTAATAAAATAAAAAAGGGGCACAATTTGTTTGCAGCTTAACCATTTACAAATTCTATAAATATTTTGTTTTGATTATAAATGAATTTATTTTGCATATATTCGTATGTATCTGAATAAAAAATTATATAAAAAGCTCTTGTACTCATATATTTTTGAAAATTGAGATCAAGATTTTACATATTTTTATAAAGGAGACTAATTTAACATATATATATATATGTATATATGTATGTATGTATGTATGTATTTTAAAAAAAAAATGACAAAAAATAATTTTGAGACCTTTATACTAATGTTTTTCTCTTAAATTTATCATCTCATGGCTAATAAATTCTAATTTTTTTTAAAAAAAAAATTCTCATAAACTTGATCGTACTGACATATTAGGTGTGTTAATTAAATTGATAAATTTCTTTTTATAAATTAAATTAACTTAATAAAAATATTAAATTTGAAACACAAAAGTACTGTAACAGTCTTTAAATCGTATTTAAAAATATGATAGTAATTGTTTTCATTTCAAAACATATTAAAATAATATTTTTTATTTTTTAAAATTATTTTTTACATCAGCATATCAAAATGATCTGAAAACGTTAAAAATATATTAATTTAAAGTAAAAAAAATATAAAATTAAAATTAAAATTTTCAAAAATATTTTTGAAACATAAAAAAAACATCTAATTAATAATAAAAAAATTAAATTGGGTTGATAAAAAAAAACTTTCATAAATTTGAAACACAAGCACCGGTGACAGCCTTTAATATCGTTGATCGATAATCGATGAAAAAGGAAGGAACCGATCAATGGTGACTGTTAGATCGGTGGCCTGACAGTATTGCACTTAATGATTACCACGTGTCATTTATTACCTCTACCTTCCAAATTTAGCTTCCTTAGGTCACTGCGACAGGTCAGACACGCTCTTCTCTGCTTTCACTTTCACAGACCCATTGACGGGTCAATTTTACGGGTTAATGCTTGCATCCTTATATTTTTTATTTTGTACTTGAAAGTCCTTTTATTATTATTTTTCATTTCATCATCTTTTTGTATCCTTCCAGTAGCTAGTATTACTATTGTGATTAAAAATTGATGTGTGGTGTGCTCTCTAATATAGATTTTTGTCATTATATTTTTTAAAAAAATATTTTGGTCCATTTAATATATTTTTTACAAATAAATCCTTAATTAAAAGCTTTTATCATCGTATTTTTTAGTTATATACAATTTAATCTCATAACAATTCTCTTAAAACTAAATCCTTCCATACAGTGTTTTTAAACCCAACCCGGTCCAAGACTCGGGTCACGAGTTTTGATTGGGTTACTGGGCAACCTCATTTTTTATATAAATCAAAACAACATCGTTTTTGTAAAAAATAAAAAAATAGTGAACGGGTTACAACCGGGTTTTTGATCGGGCCAACTAGGTCACCGGGTCAAACTATCAAGTCAGCCGGATCGATTGAGTTTTTAACCGTTTCTATTTTTTCATAAACCTGATCTAGTTCTAGCCCCGGGTCAGTTGGGTCAACCCACCGGGTTTTAAAATTATACTTCTATGTTAAATTTTTATTTAAAAAAAAAACTAGTTAAATAATCAAAACGGAGTGACGGACAAGGTAAGAGTTAAGTGAATTTAAATAGATTTATTATTTTTTAATTATTTTTATAACATTGTATACCTATTGTTATGTTTTTTCAAAATTTATTTTTTTAATTCATTTTCTTGATTCAAATCTAAAAAAATTCACCATTTATATTTTACATGTGATATGAGAATATTTATTTACTTCTTTTTTTATTAATTTAAATAGGTATACCTATTTAAATAAATCCACTGTACTCTTATCTTACTTACCAAACCATTTAAATTATTTTAATAATTTTTTCTAAGTTTGTATTTGATACATGGGAACTTAATTTAAAAAAAAAGTCATCCAAGGATTAAATTGTATATGGATGTAAAGTATGATGATAACAAATCCTTAATTAAAAACTTATCTGTAAGAAAAAACATAATACAAGGATCAAAATATACATTAGCAAAACATTCATCATGACACATTTCAATTTTAAACGATATTAATTACACTGATGATGAAAGGATGTGAATTTTCTTTTTTGAAAAAAAGGTAAAGTAGAGTAATTAATACTAGACAAAAACTAGCAAAGAAACTTTTTTGATGTAAAATAAATAATATACAGAAATGAGGAGGCATCAACCCGTAATTCTTACCGTTGCAAGAGGGAGAAAAACCCAAAAAGAAAGAGTGAAAAATGGTAATTCAACTTGGAATTCCATATTAACGACACTTATTTTTTATATATATAAAAAAAAAACCTAGCAGCCATCGATCATCAATAATTTGTGTGCAGAATGTATATGAGCTTGTATTTATTGTTTTATGATCGGCGCTAATTTTCATATTAATAACATTTAATTACATGTTTAAAAGTGTGGTTATGATTGTTTTTTAAAGTGTTTTTTATTTAAAAATATATTAAAATATTTAAAAACACTAAAAAATATTAATTTAAAGTAAATAAAAAATAATAAAAATTTCAAACTTTTTCAAAACTTTTTTGAAACATAAAAACAAACCGCGATTAACACATGACTTTATTAAAAATACCTGCATTGGAAAATAAATTAGATTTACTATATATGACTTTATTAGTAAGTATATTATTAGTGTGTGTGTACACACTAAATAGTATATTTTTAAAAATTAAAAAAAATAAATACATACATACACTAATGATATTTTAGTTCTGAAACTGATACATTAAATTCTCTTTAGAAGAAATGAGAGGAAAAAAAAAAGAAGCTTGCCGTGCAAAAATAAACAAGAAGACATGAGAAACTCATATAGGTTTATCTAGATTATTGACAATTTTTTTAGAGGTAATTTTTTATTTATTAATATAGATGTTTGAGCCAGTTTGCGCGCAGCTCAACTAATATCACAGACATTGAAGTTAACAACTATATAATTCTCTAGTGACCATCATATTAGCAACCACAAGATTTAAACCTGAAATTACAGAGAGAATAAATCTCTTAATTTCAAATTTTAAAAATAAATTATTGATATAATGATATTTCCTCGTGATAGTTTCTCTATGAAATCACAATAATCTATTACATTATAGCATGCATGAAGCACGACCTAAGTGCCTTGCAGACGACCGATGAGAGAGTGACAGAATCATGCTTGCCAACGTTTAATTAACATACAATCAAATTATACAATATGGTATAAACAATGATTGGTCCAGAGATGAGAGGCCAGTTTTTTAATGAAGCGGTTTGTATTTTATTTTTAACATCAATATATTAAAATAATTTAAAAACATTAAAATTTTTAATTTAAAGTAAAAAAAAATATTTTTTTAAATCTTTTGAAATATAAAACAAATAAGGTATTACTTGTAATAAAACTTGTTTTAAAATGTTTGGCGTTACTATGAAAAGGATCGGTCTCCTAATCTGAAAGGGGTGAAGAATAGTAGAATACCCTTATATATATATATATAATA
Source organism: Populus simonii (assembly GCA_007827005.2). NCBI lineage: Eukaryota > Viridiplantae > Streptophyta > Magnoliopsida > Malpighiales > Salicaceae > Populus > Populus simonii. Next base: position 566,138 of record CM017478.2, read on the forward strand.
ATAATAATAATTATAAAATACATTATATAAGCAAATTCAACCGTGTTGCCATTCCAAGGGCATGAATACAACGACACAACTCACAGACCACCCAAGGCCAATGAGATGTGGTTTTTTTTTTCCTGTTTTAATTGGGTTTTTTTTTTTAGTTATTTGGTAAAATTCTCTTGCTCTTGAGGCTGCCAGCAGCCTGAGCCTAATATGACAAATAGACTAGGACGCGGGAGACGAGCCAAGGAATGGATAGAGAATCAAAATTTGTTAAAAGTCAATAGCTAGACCAAGTTAGGTAGACTAATCAACGATCCCTTTGGACTTTTTGGAGGGTTTGGCGATGAACTTTGATTCCCATTTTCTGATAATAATAATAATAATAAAAAACACCTCCTCTAATAATAACATTATGTTCACAGTAGATACCTTACCTAATTAATCAGATTTTAAATTTATTTTTTAATAATAATAATTTTAAATTTTTTTAAAAATCTATATAATTATTAATTTTAAAATTCATATAATTAATTAAGATACTCATAAGTTAATCCAGATATTCACATTAATAATAAAAAAAAACATTACTCTTTTTTTTATTAATGTGGGTATCCTGGGTATCCGGGCCAGCTTGCGCGCACCTCGACTAATCCCATAGGCCCTGAAGTTAACGACCATGTAAGCCTCCAGTGGCTATCATATGAGCAACCACATGGCTCGAACCTGAGACCACAGAGGAAACAAGCCTCTTGATCCCAAACTCTTATCATCGGCCACCATCTAAATAGTTAAAAAAAAAAAAAACATTACTCTTAATCGTCCACATGGTGCACCAAGGGGATAGTGAAAATCTTGGGCCGCATGAAATCAATTTTTTTTTTATTACTTAGTGTATCTTGAATCAGCCTACATGGATCCAATTAGATTTTTATACCCAAGATTTGTAAAGCAGGATTTACACTTTACAGTCCACGATGACCATCAATATTAAGAGGCTGAAAAAATAAAACCGAACACGTGAAAGACATACATCTTGCTCCCATTCACCCTACCAACTCAATCACCCACAGTGGTTAAATCATCACTTTTCTTTTGCTCTCTTCCCTTCCCCGACCTGTAAACAGGGGCCAAATTTACGATGTGGTAAATTTCGCAGTATTAAATGTTTAAATAAACTATTTTGGATACCTCTATTAACAGATCAGAGTGGCGCAGCGGAAGCGTGGTGGGCCCATAACCCACAGGTCCCTGGATCGAAACCAGGCTCTGATACAAAGAGTAGCTTCCAGCGTTCAATTTTTAACGACTTGAACTTTAAATTGGTACTGACGTGTCGAGATACGGGTGGAACACGGTGTCGACGATATATCGCCGATGAAGGGAAAAAACCCACTACGAGAAATAAAAAACACTCTCACCAAAAATATCGTAAAACGAGAAGAGAGACGATAAACCAGGAGCAAACAGCTTGGCCGGAGGAGAGAAGGAAAATGAAGGAAGACGTGTTTTTTAAAAACAATTTATTTTTTAGTTTTAGTTTTTTTTTTTCAGTTTTAGTATTAACATCAAAAATAAAATTAAAAAATTATTATTTTAATATATTTTTAAATAAAAAATACTTTAAAAAATAAAATAAAAAACACTTATAAAAAGACCCTGGAATATCATATGATAAATAAAAAGAAAAGAGAAAAATCCCAAATCTGCAACCTCGGATTATCTCTCCGTCAACTCTCCCCTGTTTCTCCTCTTCATTCATTTATTTCTCCTCTCCTCCTTTCCCTTTTCATTATTTATTTATTTATTAATTAATTTCCATTTCAAAAAATTCTCTCTCTATTTTTTGTTTGGTTATTGAGAAATGATGTCGCTACTAAATTCTTGAAGCCTTTCTATTCATACAAAATCATTTAAGGAAAAAAAATGTAAATCAAAGCAATTGTAAAATAAGTAGGGATGTATTTTAATGCAAAATTTCAACTTGTTATATTAGAATTGGAATTCTAGATTAATTTTATTATTTATATTGCTTAGTTACATCAATGATTATTTAAAATTATTTACAAATACATTGATAGTAATAATATTGCCATTTATCATAAATATTTTCTATTCCTTTGAATTTGATTGAATAAATGCTAATTTTTTTGTTTATTTTTTTTAATTGACTACAAATTTTCTAGTTAATCAGAAAGTTAAATAAACATTATTTTTATTGTTAATCTAGTCTATCTCTTAAAATAGTTTTTAAAAATAACATAGTTATTATTAAATAATCATATTAAATCGGGCTTGATTTAATAATTATGTTCCAATTATCATTTCTATTTTAAAAATTGATGATAAATAATAATAATAATAATAATAATAATAATAATTTCTCATTCATGAATGATGGAGATTTGAGAAGAAGAGAATTTACTCTTTGTGGGTAAAAGATACCGGTAAACAAAAATTAAAAAAAAAAAACATTAGCAATATTCTTTATTTTAATGTTGGACCTTAGTTAAACTTATTTAGTTGATAATTTCAAAAAGTGAAGCTCAATGGGCTTCAACAAGCTCCAAAGTTAAAAGCAAATAAGCCCAGTAGTAAACCACAAAAAGCCCACCAATAACATAATTTCTCAACCCATCTTAGAATAATCTTAACCTTCAAAACAAACTAACCTCAAACACGTCATCCTCCTCCTCCTCCTCCTCCATTTTCTTCTCCGCTTCCTCTCTCTCTCCCTTCACTTCTCTCTCTCAACAATGGACTACGATTTCAGAAACAGAACAAGCTCACCGTACGACACACCATCGACGATGCACAGATCATCGACGCCGTCAACAGCACCACAACCTAGCCATCCGATGTACGGACCACCTTCTCTCTATCCAACAGTGAATCAACCTGGTCACACCGTAATCCCTCACGCACCCCGCCACCATTCTTTCACTCAACAAGCCCCCTCCTCTCCTTCCTGTAAGTAAACTCACATGATCTTGATAACCAGTATTTGATTATTTTAATCAATCAATTATTTAATTTGTAAATTTGATTTGTCGATTGATTGCAGCAGGATTGGGGATTAGGGTTATGATAAAACCGGAATACCGCATCACTCCTCCAGTAATGTTTTTCTTTCTTTCTTTTTTTAATTAATTGATGATTATTTTTTTATATTTTTGTTAATCTGTCGTTTAATGTCTTGATTTGCGTTATAGCCACAATTGACACCACAAATAGTGGAGATTCCGCGGAGTAGTTTTCAGTTTGATTTTGAGCTTGAGAGACAGATTTTAGCGGAAGCGGAGAAGGATAGCCCGAATTGGAGTAGGCTGCTTGGTTTGGAAAATTCGCCTCCCAAGCCGTTACAGTCGACCTCTTCAATAGTAAGTCTTCTTTTTATATATATATATTACGTGGAGTTGATTGAGAGAATTTTGCTGTTTTTGGAAACATGATGAGTAATTTGTTAATGCTGTTGTTTTTTTATTAGTAATTTTCATGTTGGATGAAGTAGGAGAAATTTGTATAATTTCCTGGTACAGTGGACTTCACTGTTTATTATTGTTTAGAGGGAGTCTGGATAATTTGATTGATTTGTGTGATGATTACCTATGAAATAGGTAAGATAGAATTGTTGTTGTTTAACTTGAAATCGGAAAATTATGGAGCTGTAAAAACAAAGAGTGGTGATTGAGAATTTTATATACATTTGATTAGGTATTAGTATAAGAAAATCAGGAGGATGAGAAATGGAGGGAGTAACGTGTACTAGGAGATGGCTAATTTGAAGCCTCTCTTTGTCACAATCCATGCTACTTTCCTCGGAATTGTCTTCTCTTCCTTTTATGTTTTCTCTGCACATACTCTGCCAAGTCCCCCAATTCTTGGTTCCTCTCTCATTGTTGGAAAATGTACCTCCAAAGCTGATAGCATCAACTCCTCTGTTGGTGATATTATATGTGTTTGAGATATTTATAGTTTCAGTACCGACATAATACTGTCCTAGTGGTTGACATTCGCTTACTCACATTTGATTGAGTGGATTTGGATGTGTTTGGAAATGAAATGTATCGTTTGAGAACCTTGTGATATTTAAGCAGTTTTTCCCTTGGGATTTATGTGAATGAAGTAAAAGGGGTTGTCTATAGGCTTGGTGCATGTAGACCAGATTAATTAAAGTGAATAGTGTAGTGAACTCCACTGTTATATTTGGTTAGACTCCAGATAAATTTGTTGTACTGGCAATTATTACTCATGAAGCAGGAAAGAATCCTATTTGTGACGTTTGATGATTGTATGCTAGTTTATTTTATGCATTTGAGAAACGCATGTGTGGACTTGATTAGTTAACGAGACAAGTTTTCTGCTGTTGAGTTGTGAAATGGATATTATTGATAATGCAGGGTCCAACTGCAGATCCTGTGGTGAGAAAGTACATTGCAATGGGACTCAATCGAGATGCTGTTCCTCTTGCAGTTGCAAACTATGGAGATAATCCGCCAAAGGTATTTTCTTGGGTTTAGTTTTGCGCTTGTTAACTTTAATTGCAAATACTAAGATGTTAGGGAATCGGATAGCTGCTATGGTTTTATTATTAACCAATAATGAGTTCTTTCTTCTTTGAGGGTATATCAAACAGTAAATCGTGTTTTTTGTGAGGGTCTAGTCATAGCAATTGCTTTACCTCTCATTTCTATCTTGAGATTATTCATCCCTGCGCCTGCATGTTTGTGTGGGTGTGCTAGTCTTGGTATTTACCTCTCCTTTCTTGTGATTATTAATCAAAGAGCACCATTCCTATAGAACACCATTCAAAGAGCATGGTTTTTTTCCATGCTTCAATGCATCCATACATTCACACGAGAGAAAATCAAAGAGCACGAGAGAGGGGGGACAGAGGGTTGCAACTGGCTTATAAGAAAATCTTTCTGCAAGCAGTTTAAATGAACGAATACCTTTATGCTCCCTTCCTCCAGGTTCAGGAATTTGTCAACGGCTACACCCTTCTACAAGAAATGGGATTTCCATCAAACAAGGTAGCTGAAGCTTTACTCATGTATGACAACAACACGGACGAGGCATTGGCACATTTCCTTAACAGTTCATAACAAGCATGCCTTAATTAGACGTTTGTGTGTGATATTGATGGTTAAAATTGACGCTACACGATTCTAGTATTGTAGCCATGTTTGCCAGACTGCAATATGATTGTAAAAAAGATACCAGACCGGTTTTTCCTGGTCATTTGCTTGTATGTAGTACCCTCTTTTGTTTTTGTATCATGTAATATTTTAGTAACCCATGTTGAATTCCTTTGCAAATCGATTAGCCTTATCTTCACTGCAATCTCATTCAAGAATGAACACACTCCCTCCTATTTCATCAACGAAAGAATCATCAGCATGCATGTTACATTGTTCATATGGGTACGGAACACTATCTCTCCTTACTAACTCGTATAAATGATACAAGATTCAAACCAAAGAAAAAGAAGCAGCAGCCTCTCTGTAACCAGTTTGTGTGGATCCTCAAGTCCTCCCTATCTGAAGTCTATCAAAACCCGACAAGCATAAAATCCTGATGGCCTAGATGCCTGAAAGTGAACTTAAGAACAAATCGCTCTATTCATATTTGCTTCTTCCATTTCCGGAAACAAATCAAACCCCAGAACAAATCGCTCCTGAAAAAGAAATAATAACTGTCCCGTAAGAAAAAAAAATCAATCTGGAAAAAAAATATTCAAAGTTCTATTTATTTATCCCAACAAATTTGTACACCAAAAATCCAGGTATTTTTCCTTTCCAACACAACTTTTGACCAAATAACACTGTAAAAAAAAACATTTAGAAAATAACATAGTTTTAACAAAGATGCGATTGATTGAGAATAGCGACTTTAATAAAAAAAAACAAAAAAAACAAAACAGCAAACTAACCCTAACTCCAAGCCCAACCTTACCCCAAATACAAATTCTAAACAAACTCTAAACTATAATCCTAAATCTAAAAAACAAACACTAATCAATAACCCTAAAAACAAACCCTAACTAAATATAATAAATTTTTTTAGCTTTTTTTATCTTTTGATTTGTTTAGGGTTTACCATTAACCCAATACTGGAGAGTATAATTCAATAAAAACCCCACACTAAATGATGGAATTGAAAAAAAAACAAAAGATTTTATTATATTTAGTTAGGGTTTGTTTTTAGGTTTTATTGATTAGTGTTTGTTTTCAAGGTTATTATTAGTGTTTAGGGTTTGTTTTTGAGATTTAGTGATTAGTGTTAGTGTTTGTTTTTAAGATTTAAGATTAGTGTATTGTTTAGAGTTTGTCTTTAGGGTTAGTTTGAGGTTAGGGTTAGAGTTAGAGTTAGTTTGAGGTTTAATTTTTTTAGTCAAACTCAATATTCCGAATCGTGTTTTTATTAAAGTCATTATTCTCAATCATATCTTTGTTAAAACTGTGCTATTTTCTAAATATTTTTTTAACATGTGCTATTTTGTCAATATTTTGGTCAATTGTGCTAGTTTTCAAAAAAATCCCCAAAAATTCTTCAAAGGCAAGCTAAATCTGGTCAGGTCACATCACCAAGGCAACATTCCGTGTGTGTGTGTGTGTGTGAGAGAGAGAGAGAGAGAGAGACAGAGAAGTGAGAGACCTGATGACCATGATGAGCAGCAAAACTTCCCTTCATCAACATGTAGGACATTAAGCCCAAGAAACCAGGATCCAGCACTGACATCATCATGTGCATAGGTTCGAAGAATAGATCTGCACTCAATAATTTTGGATTCAGACATTGCTCCATGCTGGTCACTGGTCACGTAACAGATGCAACTGAAGAAGAAAAGACTTTACCTATTTATTGACACAAATTTCGCTAAAGCTCGTGATATGACATACATCTCACCTGAAGCATGGCGAAAATACCTGTTGAGTGGAAGAAAGAATGTTATGTTTAAAAAGACAAGCATGGAGTGGTAAAACTAAACAAAAAATTGACAAGCCTCTTGTCCTAAATTCTGCAGCATTGCATGTGTAATTGATGCAGATAGATTACAATAGCATGCATTCAAATTATTCGAGTATTGACTGGTTATTAAAAAAAATAGCTTGTATTAATGTGAATTTCAAACCAAGAGTGCTCGAACAACTTGAAGGTTGGTGTTACTTGCAGCCAGGCACCACATTTCAATTTTTACAATCATGCACTACAACCAAGCTTAATGACATTTAGTTTTCGACATGATTCCACATGGTTAGTTAATGGTGAGAAACAGATCAAATGGCAAAGCTGCATTACGAGAAGAAGAGAATCACTTCCTCATTTCAAACAGTTGTTCACAACGCACAGGTTTAGGTATGCTGCGAGTTTATTAAGAAGATTATGAACAATGTTGATGCCCACTAAAATAAAATTGAGAGAAATTCATTATATTTATATCTTGCAAAGATGTTAGAAACAGATTTATAAGTTGGAGGTGTCAGAATCATGGTACGTCGAGAACTTCCATGTACTTGAATATACATTTCGTTATGGTATAACTTACGATTTCTTATCACCAAACTTCCACCAATCTGGTTCGTACCATTTATGACTCCTGCCAAATCTCAACAGTAGAGTTTGAAAATAAGAAATTAAATGATAAAGAGTCACAAATCCAATTCCACTTATGTCGTTAATTGACTTTTAAGGAGAAACTCACGGTTCAGAGAAAACTTGGCCTGATTTCATACAACCAATATAAGCACGAGGCTTGTCAAAATGAGCTGCCAGTGCAGTTCCTAAAGCATCTGTGAAGAAGGAGAAGTGATAAGACAAGTGCTTTCATAACATTAAATAAGTTGGAGAGATGTAATCTAGAATATAGTAGTACTGCTAGTCAGAAGACCTTATCAATTTTCCTAATGTCTTTTCAGATTAAAAATGAAGAATGCTGACAATACTTTTAGTATGTGACTATCTACAATCAGTGTTGCTAAAAGGACTGGGCACAATATATCCGCAACATCTCTTGGAGACTACATGCAAGGTGCAAATCACAGAGGCATGCCTAAGCAAAATTAGGCATGTATTTGAAATATAACAGATAACTATTTTCACAGTTTTTTATTTGCCAAAAAATAATTTAAGATAAAGAAAACATAAAGAGCTGCAAATTTGCCTGGAAGAGAGAGAGCGAATAAAAGGAAACAAAAACAGAGAAGGCAGACATTTCCCCGTGAAAGAAATGAATTGCTTAAGTGCTTCTCATATTGCGTGCCTAATTTACTGGTTCAGAAGCACATCAACCCTGAGGCTAGGTGCCTTGCATGCCTAAGGTGCATTTTCAACAACAATGGATATTGATTTATATTGTACTTTTGCGAGAAAAAAAAGAAGGTTTACTTCACCCTTCCCTGCCCAAAAAAGATATAAATCACTAGGTTGGGCTTTGCACTAGAATCCATGCCTTCGAAACTGTAGATTTGCAATTCAAAAGGAAGTTTATCTCCGAACCTCTAAAAACTCGAAGTACCAGCATAGAATCTTCAACATGAAAACGTGTCTTAATCTTGGTAAACAACAGTTCTACACCCTGGTGATTAAAAATTCATCCTCTATTTTGTAAAGACTATACCATGCCATACTCAAATCAGTTTTCCATATTAAAATTATTATTCAAATATATATATATATATATATATATATATGTAAACATACATGCTTCATGATAGACTGATATTGACGGATAAAGTTGTTTAGCGTAGCATATAAGTTTATTGAGTAAACAAAGAAAAAAAAAAAATTATTTGGTCATGCAAACTATGCAACAGAGAAAACCAAAACTCAGAAGGCCATGATGTATAAATCCATCTTTGATGATACTAACCAATAGTCACATAGATATTGTCATTAACTTTAGCATAAAACTCCGCATCCCATTTATCTGAAGCATATGTGAAGAACGATCTAGCCTTTTTTGGAAGGTCCTCTGTTCCCTCCACGAGGTCATCCTGTGAACAAAAAGCACCAAGTGGTTGAGCCTATATAAGAAAGGGCTATATGTAACAACGAGATGAGTCCATATATACAAGGGTTGCTTCTATGTTTTTGGACTTCGTATGCTTGTGGTATTTTTATTATATGTTATGACTTCTTATCTCTGCTTATTTACTCACATAAATATGTTCAGTTGGCCTATGGATCATATATTTAAAAAGTTAAGCACCTTATACAATGGCTTGAAAACATCCTTATTCAATGGGTCTTTTTTTCTCTTTTGATAAATAATTCAATGGGTCTGTTAAATTATAAAGGGGAAGAATAAGAATAAGAATCATAAAATGATGGCATTCTAAAATCACCACATATCTCATGAACATACAAGAATGATGAAGTCATTAGACTGCCTGTTTTCATTGTCAATACCACGATCCAAATTGTCCCCGGGATTTGCACTGCAAGAGAACATGGAAAACCATTTTTTATGTTTTCATCATGGTCCATGATAGTGGAAAGGAGTACTGAAAGGAAATATATTACGAAAACATGAACAACAATTATGCATGGATACCTTTTACCAATGACAAAGCGTGCAACTATTCCCTTCTCGTTCTCCATTTTTTTCAACATTGCACCTGAAAAGATGGAGGTTGACTTTGAGATTCCCAAAGAAAATCAAAATACCAAAATACCATTGCATGTTTCATGCAACGATAAATGCAAAGAAAACCAAGTTAGAAAGAGCATACTGTGTTATACGAATATGATTCACAGGTTAATAAATCCTAGTACAATATATCAATCTTAAGAAGAGAAGGTTAATCAAATAATTTAATGACACTGGCCGTAGCAAAATTCACTAATGCAGTCAGAGTTCCATGAACAACCACTATTATTCTGCGAGGGTACTGTAATTCTTATTGGGACACGTCTATTACTTGCTTTACTGCTGCGATTGCCAACTCTATACCTCCATTTCTCATTTTGAGTCCTCAACTACCCAAACTATGGCTGCCGCTTTTGTTGTTATTATTGTTTTTTTCCTACATATCTACTTTCCAAATGATGCCCACAGTACAATCAAAGGTTATAGTTAAACTGTCTGGGACTCCATCTATAATTCACAATTTGGTCCATTTCAAATGTCATTTACATATTTGGAAACATGTCTCCGGTTGATTGCTGCCATGAATATACAAAATTGTTTTACACCATTTAGGGTTTTTATTTATTTGGTTAAAAAGAATAGCTACTTATATAATTACCATGAATCCTAGCACTGCAGCATCACTATGAAAATTCTTCCCATCATTCCTTTCTTATTCATTTTCTGCAGTACACCCCAAAAACCCATAATTCTTCACAAGAACTTTGAGCAAGATGACTTCCATTTTCCAACCTAAGCAAACGAAATCTCACCGAACGAAAACGTACAACAAAAGCAAAACCATGAGACCACACAATATCCTACCAGTTCCCATCCATGCCTTTCGGACTGCATCCCGATTGTTCTTATTGCCAAACCTTGTCATTATCCCAATCACAACAAGATGCCTTTTCTTTGCATGAGCCCCATCATTCTCTGTTAAGAGCTTTGAAGTAAAACCCTCTTGCTTAGCTGCGGCCAATTCTGTCTCAAGAGCTGATAACTTCTTCTGTTGTTCCCTAAACAAACCATCGCCCCATTCAATAAACCACAAAACAGGCAAAAGATATATCATATCAAACCAAACTATCAATCAAATTACCTGCAGGCTATTATTTTCAATGTATCATCCACTGATATTGCAGATTGGCCCTAAAATGAGGAAATCAATATTACTCTATATAAATTTCAAACACAATACACCAAGATCACTACTTTGTAATCAAAACCCAATCTAAAAAATTCATCAAGAATCCACAATCAACAAATTACAAGGGAAAAAAAAAACACAAAGGAAATAACATTCAAAGCCACTAAATAACAGCAAAATTGAAAACCCACCTGCCCAGTTATCCTATCAAGCTCTTTAATCAAATAAACCCTGTTTTGTGATTCCTGCCATAACCTATAATCCCACATCAGACCCAGCACACAATTCAGACTAAAACAAGAACACACTAAATAAAGTTTCGATCTTTCATTAGTCAAAACACAAAAAGTTTCAATATTTCTTGGTGATTGAAATGTCGGTCAAAGATCAGGATAGTAAGATTAGAGGAGGAAACAAAACATACCTGCCAGAAACATAAATGGAAGCAAAAGTAGCAAACATTGAGAGTAACAAAGTGGAGATTCTTGATCCAGAAACCATACTTGATGATGCCCTGTTAGTATTAAATCCTTTACTACCACCAAGCATCTTTAATGCCTTTGATTATCAGGATTTGATGGGATTATTGCGAAAGACTTTTATGTTATTACAAAGTAAAGCAAGGAAAGATTAAAAATGCAAATGTAGGTTTTGTAATTAGAGACAAGATCGAGTGAGTGAGTGAGGGAGTTGAGTTGATAGATTGGTTGGTGATCTGTTCGTTGGAACTAGCCAGCTGTTGGTGTTTTTGAGTCTGTCTAGTGTCTAGAGTATCGTGGGTGAGTTTCATTTCTACGAGGATGTTTGATTTTGCGGGTAAGGAAATGTTTTTGATTTAAAATATATATATATATATATTATATTTTAAATTATTTTAATGTGTTGAAATTAAAAAGAAATTTTTAAAATTAAAAAAAATTATTATTTAATATATTTTTAAATAAAAACATTTTAAAAAATAATATTTTTATTTTAAAAAAAAACTATTATCACAATCTCAAATACTAACTCTTAAAGCAATAATACTTTTTTTTTTTCATGGGTGAGTGAGTTTCATTTTAATAGTAAGATAGTGTTTGTTTTTTGCTATTAGACTAATTTTTTTTTAAATGACTTTTTTATTTTTAAATTAATTTTATTTTGTTTTTTAAAATTTTTGATGTATTGAAATTAAAATAAATTTTTAAAAAATAAAAAAATTATTTTAATTCTCCAATTAAAAGACATTTTAAAGAGTAATATTTATCACAATTTTATATTTTTAAACACATAATTAACATATCAATATATCATCCCACTATTTATTATGTGTATGTTTATTTTGTGTATGTTTGACATAGTACTATTTTATGCGGCTGTGGTAAAATTTTAAAAAATATATTTTTAATTGTGATTTAAAAAAGATATTTTTTAAAAAATAAGTGTTTGATTAAAATTATTGTGAGATGAATTTTTACATGAAAAATAAATAAAAAATAAATTATTTTAAATTTTATAAAACTAAGATTTGAAACACAAATACAAAAAACAAAAGCTATTTAACTAATAAAATAATTTTTTTATATAACTTGGTAAAAAAAAAATAGAAGCTATCATCTAATTAGATTCTAAATTATGAATCTATTTATTTTATTAATTTTATGCCGAATATCTCTCAATCCATTCATCATTACTAATTAAATAACTTACTCAATTTTATACTCTTGAAATGATTATACTTTTGGAAGATAATTTTAACATCAAATAATGGTAAATTTCCCCTTTTTTCCATGTTAATGGACTCGTATAATAGGAATTCTTACTATGATTCAGCACTAAAATTATCGTTACATCATTTTGGAGTTTATTTTAATACTTTTAATGGAAACAATTAATGAAAATATAAAAATTGGATGAAATATTTAACTATCACTATTATTTGATGGTCTGAAGAATGACATTATCTAAAGTCTATTGCATTCGAAGCAAAATCGATTAAAAAAAAAGTTTGAAATTTGATTGATAACGAGATAATATATTAGGCATAGTTTTGAAATCCGGCTCGCTGGTCGACTCGGGGCTGGAACCGGACCGGGTTGAAAAAAAAATAGGGTAAGGAAAAACCGGGATGACCAGGCGGGTTGATTCGGTTGTAACTCGTTGATTTTTTTACTAAAATGATGTCATTTTGATTTAAAAAAAAATGACCTGGGTGACCTGGTCAAAATCCAAAACTCAGGTTGGGTTTAAAAACTCTTTAATTTTTTAATTTGTCTTTTTGGCAGTGATATATTGGATGGTCACATAAACTCCAACTCATTTATTCAATAAAAAAGGGATGAATTTGCACTTTCATTTTTAAACCATAAAAGATATCAACTCAATGAAGATCTTGGTTAGTTGTTTTGTGTACAAGTTACCAAAATATTTAATAGAATTCCTTGGAAAAGATTAAATTTCAAAATACTTAGTTACCTTATTTTTCTTTTTCCTTTTTTTTTAATTTCCCTTAATTATTATAGTATATCCTTGTATCATTATTAATTTATGTGAAATTTCTATTCCAGCATATATATATATCAAGAATAATCCACTAGAATCAACATGTAAAATAATTATATTTTTGCCTCTAATTTCCCCTTGATGTAAAAAAGCCCTTTGCACCATGGGTTCCATAAACCTCGTACAAGTTTCTTCTCCTTCACCAACAAGGCCTGCATATGTGGTTTGGGCCTCTCTTTTTTTGGCATTGAAGGCTCAATGAGTTTCCATATAGCTTTATTATTATTATTATTATTATTATTATTATTATATCATAAAAGATATTTTCAAATTAGTTTTTATACACCAATTGGAATTAAATTTAATCTTCAAAGGATTTTAAAAGCTCGGTGAAATCTGATTTAATAAACAAAATTTATCACAAATAATTTTGGCGCCCCAAGTTAGTGATCAAAATGAGAGTAAAAAATAAAATTATTCAAATAGCTTGATATTAATGAAATTTAAGTATGCTATCTAAATTATATTTAAAAAATAAATTAATAATCCTAATGATAATAAATATGTGGAGTCAAAGGTACCAATTGCATGATAAAAAAGGGTCCACGCCTTGGTAGGGTTTTGAGGTAAAAGTAAAAGCATGTGCCTCATTAAATTGCCTTTCAAGTGCCATCACTTTCACTACTTGTGTGATTGATTGGGGCAATTGTCCTTTTCCTAGATTTCTAAGGCCATGAATTATTGTCCAAGTTTACACACACAAAAAAAGCTGTAGTCATGATACTCGTGTTACATTTTATTTTTTAATTTCTTTTTGTTTAAAAATATATAAATAATATTTTTTTATTTTTTAAATTTACTTTTAAAAAAGCTGTAGGCATGTGAGACTCTGGGGGGAGGGGACTCCCAGCATCTTTGGCGCCTGAGCAAGGTGCCCTTCTTTTTTCATGGGGTGGCGACCATCTGTAAGTGACCTTTCCATTCCAATCCACAGGCAAATTTCTATGATAAAGTCAGGCTTTTTTTTATATTAAAAAGCATAGCACGCCGTTTCATAGATTCGTTTTGTGAGAGTGATTTCTAGCAAGCTTCAGTCACAAGAAGGATCGAATTTAACCCAAAAAGTTCTTACGCACTCACTAGCAAAGCAACTTCTTGTACTCCTGCTTGACCTGCTAATTCTGCTGGTTGCTTGGAGATTGGCTTTCCACTCTCTTAGAATCTCCTCCTCTCAAGATATATATGCTTTCATGTGATGGTAATAAACTTGCAACAATAATTTTTTTACCAAAGTTCTCCTTTATGGCAAGGCCGAGTGTTTTTTTTCATGCAAAAATCAAAAGTTGACGGAGCCAATCTGATGGGAAGGGCACAGGAATCTGATGCAAGGATAGAAGTGTGTGTGTGACAAAAACAAGGAATTTAACCACAGAAAGTGTAGAATAGATCGCCATGGAAAACAAAACGGGCGTGGAGCATCTAGTATTTTGTTAAACAAGGCAACTCAGAAATTGCTGGACAATCAACATGCGGAGATTGAGTGAGGAGATCAGTGATATGATAATCAACGTGTGATTGCCTGTGCTGATTTCTCTCCGACAGCAGCATTATAGCTAACAGATGTGTTGGCTTTCCTTTGATAGTGCTGCAATAATCAATAATAAAACTTTCCTTGTATATAGCTTTCCCTGTTCATGAAGCTTTCCTTGTAAATCTTGTTCATTGTGCTGTATAAAACGTAATGAATAGAGATTGGTACTGTTAGTAACGTTTTTACGACACCCTTTCTTTGTATCCCTTCAGTCTGTCTGTTTATAAACTAGATTGATATGTTCAAACTTTTTTTTTATTAAGAAAATCAGGCGAGGCAAATAAGTTTGCCAACGAAAATAAAAATAATTTTTAATTTTATCATTGAAATTTTAAAAACATGTTTTATATGCTTGGTTTTATAAGGGGATAACTGTTATAACGAGTTGATATTATTTTCATCACCAAATTAAATCTAAAAGCTTTTTTATGATTTTTTTTTTGTTATTTTATATTTCTTCTCTAATTAGGTTTGAGAAATGCATTTGATTTAGATTTTACTAGATTATTTACCCATGCTATGCTACGGGTCGAATTATTTAAAAAATATTAAAATATATCAGGTGTTGTTAGTGTTTTGAAGAAGAAGAAAAATTTAAATCATGTAGAGATTAATTCGATGTGACTCAATCAACTTGATAAGTCTAAAAGCAACATGAATATTTAGAAAAAAAAACATAATTTGACTAAAAAAATTTCAAAATAATATTTTTTTTGTTTAAATATTAAATTGACCTGAATTAACCCAAATTAGTCATAAAATTGTGATGATCTTACAGTAAACAAATAAAAAATTTATTGAAGTTCAATTCTCAATCAATCTAATGTTGAGGAATAAAATTGAAAAAAAATAATAAAAAAACCAAGTCAACACAAATTATTTTATCAAATCTGGATCAAGAGATTAGTATCATCAAATAGAAAATAAATCAAAATAAATTATAAAATTTAATTTTTAATCAATTTAAATAATAAAAAATAAAATTATATAAAAAATTATATAAAAAATAAATCAACCAACTTAACACACAAAACTTTATAAATTAGGATAATCTCTAAACAAAACAAAATAAATTAGTCTTAGTTCAACTTGTCTTATTATATATAATTTAGAAAAATAAAAAGAACTAAAAGAGAAAAGGGGTGATATGTGCACGAGATCCACGGCTTCGTTGGACAGCGAAAAAGAAGCAAAAGACACCCTCATGAGTCAAACTGATCAGAGAAGCCATGATGACCTACGGCTATCTTCCATAGACCACACAGCCCCCTGATTGAGAGAGCTCTAAAGCTTCATGTTTGTGCATTCTGCATGCTGATAATGTTTGCCCTTTTCCTTTGCATTCTAATCATGGAGTGCACATTATTTAATGCTTTTGATCTATGCGCACTAGTTTTTTTTTTTTAAAAAAAAAAATGATGTAAACTATATTTTAAAAAATTATAATATTTTTTTTAAAAAATTCCTTTTATGTTTTTAAATTATTTTGACATGTTAATATCAAAAATAATTTTTAAAAATAAAAAAATTTATTTTGATATATTTCTAAATAAAAAATACTTTGAATCGTCACTGCTACTTCAATTCCAAACAAGCTATTTAAGGTTGTGCCGTGCTTTCTAAAATTTTATATTTATTTTATAATTAATTATTGTGAGTATTTTTGAATTTTTGGAGTTATTAGAAATAAATTTTAAAAAATAAAAAAAATTATTTTAAAACAATTTTAAATAAAAATAAAAAAGCATATTTAACAGTGTGTCAACAAACACTGCAGTAAAAAAGTTATTGTTACAATAGTATTCATTGTTTGTTAACTGCTTACCCAGCTCAGTCGCATAAAGTAATATTTGACTGAAATCATGGTAACTTTGAATTCATTAGAAGAAAAACCCAGTAAACAGCACAGGGACTGCGTCGTGAAAAGAGCAAGGGCTACTTTTATGTTCAGTTCACGAGATGACCATTTTTTTTTGCCCTTATTTTTATCAAAACTATCAGTTGACTGGATTTTTTTTTTGATTAATGTGGGTGTTTGGATCAGCTTGCGCGTATCTCGACTAATCTCACGGGCCCTGAAGTTAACAACCACGTAAGCCTTCAGTGGCCATCATATGAGCAACCACAGGGCTCGAACCTGAGACCACAGAGAGAGTAAACCCCTTGATCCCAAGCTCTGACTACTAGACCACCACCTAGATGGTTTCAGTTGACTGGATTTGATGAAGCTAGTGTTGGTTTCTTAATATTCATATATATATATATATATATATATATATATATATATATATATACGTAGTGGAAATAATGAAAAAACTAAATTTATCTGAATATATGATATTTGGCTTTTATTTTTTAAGATTAGGTTGTTACAAATTATGAGCCATCTAATTATTCAATCTTGAATAATAATTCATACAAATTACTAGTAAAAAATAAAGAATATGCTAAACCTAAGTGCTAGTTCTAATTTTATGTTTATATAATTTTTTTAAAAAAATTGTCTGACATAACTTTTTTTAGGCTTAACTTTATATTTATAGGGAATTCTAAAAACCATATAAATAACAAAATCACTTTGCTCCTTAAATGATATCCATATATTATTTAAAGATAATTCTAGAAATTTAATGAATCAACTCCCTACTTGATTAGTTTATACTAGAATTATAATTCCTGAATTAAATACACTATAATGCTTAATTTCTAAATTTATTTTCAATCAAGTCACACTTGATTAATTATTCTAGTTTAATTTTTTACTAATGGTTCTTAATGTGTGTGATCCATTAGGTTCCTAATATGTTGACTCAAATATAAATTATAATTTTAAATAAATAGAGTTAAGAAATAAAATAAAATAATTTATTATTAATTCAATAATTGATTAATTTATATTTAAATATCAGATGCACTGTCTAACAACATGTCACGATCTTCCAAATATTAAAAAATCATAAGTAATTTGACTTAAAAAGAATAGCATTCAAGTTAAAGTTAAGTGTTTGTTTAAGTGTGTATTTAGCATAATGGTGGTTTTTGCGGTTGCTATGGTTTTAAAAATTAAGTTTTAAAAAAGTTATAAATTATAGTTTTTTTTACAATCAAGATTTTTTTAAAAAATTTTCAATAAAATTTATATAAAATTATGATATATATTAACTAACTAATTACCGGAATTGTGATGGTAATAAAACACAGTTGAAAGCATCGTACCACTCTCTCTTAAATAGAAGTAAAAGAGCCAAATGTATACCTAAGAGATAGCTCAACTGGTCAGGTCTTGGGTTTTCTCTCCAATGATCACGAGTTGAAGTCCTCTCAAGGACACTAGAGGCTTATATGGTCGTTAACTTCAGGATCCACGGGATTAGTCGAGATACGCGCAAACTATTCTGGACACCAATATTAATTAAAAAAATAAGAAGCCAAATCTGACGGGAAGGATTCAAGAATGTGACGCCAGGATAAAAGTTGAATCCCCCCAGGAGACGCATTCAAACTTTGATGGCATATTTTACGAGTGTTATGCACAATTCTTAGATGACAATGATCAATTCTATCACAAAGACACACAATGAATTTAACCAGAGAATGTGTTAACCATGATACAATGCACTAAGACCAATTCTTACGATGATCAACTTGCTAATCATGCATTTTACTTGGGGTTTTGGAGTTTTATCACTTCAAAACACTCAAATCCAAAATCTAGGCTTGCTTTCAAGTTATCAGACAGACCCTTTTGTAACCCAAGAATAAAAAAGTTAAAGGATCCCTTTGGAAGAATTTATAACAGGAAGGCTGTTTAAGCAAGAAAGTTGTGCATCTACTGTAGGTCCCAGAAGAAAAGAAAAAAGAAAAACTTGAATTCCAATCATATATTTTAATGCTAACCCTAGAATTTAAATAATCTCATCCTCTAAATCTAATAACCGACATGAAGGATCCTACACCAGAAATACTGTGGAGTAAGTAAAGCATATATTATTTTATTGATGTGGATGAGAAATGATTTGGTTACTTCATTATTTTTTCCTTTTTTTTGGATTCGGAAATCTGATTGTATGGAAGGAAAAAACAGAAATTTAATACATGTTGGGGAGTCAGCCAAATAAAATAAAATTTGATGCCCCCACATGCTAAATCATACAACTACTTTTCTAGATAATTTATTAGGTAAAATTAAAATTATTTTACTTGAAACCACATGGGAATGCGGTATTATTTGTTTTCTAGTGCCTTTGAAGAATATATTTATCTTAAAGAATTATTAAATTAATATTTTTTTTAATGTATTTTGATAATTTTGATCTTTTAATATAAAAAAATTAATCATACCCTATACTACAATACAGATTTAGCTAAGGATAAAGATGAAAAGATTGTTAAAAAGGAATGACCTTTTCAATTGAATATAAAAAATTTAGTAAATATTTTAATTTTAATTTAATGAATCAATAAACAAAAAAACTATTTTAAGATCCTGTCAAAATCACATGCTTTGGAATTAATACATTAGGTAAGAACAAATGGTGGAGGTCCTTCTTATATTCATGCATAGATTTCAATAATTTATACTTCTAGTCTATATCTATCTAAATCATACATTCCATGTCTTACAAGTCTTCGCAAAATAATATACTTTTATAATTGATGGTTTAGAGAGGACAATCATGATAAACAATCTTTTATTAGGTATCATTTTTTACTTATTTTTGTCATAATTAGTACTTGATTCTTTTATAATCGAGGAATGTTGTTTTGTTGCATGAAATAATATTTTTTATTTAAAAATATATTAAATTAATTTTTTTAAAAATTTTTAAAATTTATTTTTGATATTTACATATCATAATAATCTAAAAATATTAAAATAATTAATTTTAAAAAATTAAATCTTTTTTAAAACGTTTTGACTTCACAAATAAAACAAAACCATGGAGAAGCCACTTGGAATATGAATTTGAAACAAAAGTAGAATAGTAGAAAGGAAAGAGACTGGTCGGCCAGCAAGATCGGCCTCTTTGTTCGAAAGCCGAAACAAGCCAAAACAAGACGGGTACATGTCAACAGACCGATCTTACGTGAGCCATGACGATTGAAGAAAAAAAGAGAGATCCTTTTTCTTCTTTCTTTCCTATATATCGATATTCATTGAATTCGTATCATAATTCATGAAATAATGGAATATTTAATTGTTTTTCGTTATCGAAAATGATAGGTGGAAATATTTATTGGTATTTCTACAAGAAGGACGACGACACAGGACTCTGTTCCATCCCATGCATGCCTAGCAACATCACAATTCCTCCCTCCTTTACCTATCTTGCAACACTACTCATATATCCAAGTATTTGTTAGTGGAAGCTCTATAGGTTATGATTTGAATTTACTATTATTTTAGCCACTAAAAATTTACATGGTTTAAATTCCATTGAATTAGTCGAAATACGTTATTATTAATAATAAAAAAAGTATTTAACAACACTGCAGCATCACTTTCTCTCTGAAATTCTGGTTCCACTCCGTGTCCTAAACTCTTAGCACAGAGGGAGAGACCTCAAAAACTCTGAAATGGAACATTAATAAATCTTGGCTTGTAAAATTTGAGGTTTGGTGCAATTTTCAGGTTAGTCTTCTTATTCTTTTAAATGTTATCCAGGTGTGCCATACTGCTGGTTGAATGAATGCAAACCTGAATTCTTTTATTTCTTATGAACTCAAGATTGGCTGACAAGCTTGTTTTCTTTAATATAATTATGTTAATTATGATGACAAGGTTCGATTTTTTATAATATCTTTAGCAAGACTTGCTTGTTAAATATTTTTGAGGATCTCACATTGTCTGTTGGTCATTAAGAAATACTAGTTTATCGTGTATTAAACGTAGACTTTTTTTTTTTGCCCCAAAAAGAATTGGTAATGAACTAATGATGAAGTTTTTATCTTTTCGTAGGATTACTTCTCTACCTTTTGTTTCTCCTTTCTTGCTCTTTTATGATCACATTTTCTTTAATCTTTAGTTGTTTGTGAGTGATGGTACTTATCATTGTGGGGTGTGTGTAAAAAATGCTTCTTCTTCATTAAAAAACCACTGATAATTAGCTAGATATTGTTAGATGGTTTTAACGATTTGATTAATTGATGATTTTTCTTGTAACACAGAGCATTGATTTCTTACATTGTATGCCAAAGCAGGAGTCGAAAAGTAAGCAGGAAAGGAAAGATAATGGAAGACCTGTGGAAGTTGTTTTGTGGGGAATCTGTCAATTCGGATACATGTGGAAAGCCATCTGGTTCTAGCTTGGTATTTCAACCAACTTCATGTATCAATCACGCGCTGATCATTTGCTTCGATGTTTTGCTTCTAATCGTGCTCTTGTTCACTTTCATTCGAATATCTTCAGCATCTTCAAAAATATATAAAATAACACCTCGATTTAGAGGCTATTCGAGTCTGCAGCTAGTTTCTGTTATACTCAATGGTGGTATCGGATTTGTGTACTTGTGCTTGGGCATATGGATTTTGGAAGAGAAGTTGAGGAAAAACCAGACTGCCTTACCATTGAGAAGTTGGTTAGTGGTGCTGTTTCAGGGATTTACATGGCTTTTGGTGGGTTTGACCATAAGCCTTCGAGGGAAGCATCTTCAAAGAACGCCATTGCGGCTATTGTCCATTCTTTCTTCCTTGCTTGCTGGTATTGTCTGTGCTTTGTCCATATACAGCGCCATTTTAGGTGAAGGAATGTTGGTTAAGATAGCTTTGGATGTCCTCTCCTTTCCAGGAGCAGTATTGTTATTGTTATGTGTCTACAAGGTTTATAAACACGAAGGGAATGAAGAAAGGGACCTGTATGCTCCATTGAATGGTGAGGCCAATGGTGTAAGTAAAATCGATTCCGTTGACCAAGTTACTCCATTTGCTAAAGCAGGATTCTTCAATAAAATGTCATTTTGGTGGTTGAATCCACTGATGAGAAAGGGTAAGGAGAAAACTCTAGAGGATGGGGATATACCAAAGTTGCGAGAGGCAGAACGAGCAGAAAGCTGTTATATGGAGTTTTTGGAGCAACTGAACAAACAAAAACAAGCTGAATCATCTCAGCCATCTCTCTTGTGGACAATTGTATTTTGCCACTGGAAAGACATTGTAATTTCAGGATTCTTTGCCATGCTAAAGATACTTACTTTGTCAGCTGGGCCTCTGCTTCTGAATGCCTTCATTTTGGTTGCTGAAGGAAAAGCAGGTTTTAAATATGAAGGTTATGTACTGGTTCTGACGCTCTTCTTTTCAAAGAGCTTAGAGTCCTTATCACAAAGGCAATGGTATTTTAGGAGCAGGCTTGTTGGTTTGAAAGTCAGGTCTTTGCTCACGGCTGCAATATATAAGAAGCAACAGAGGTTATCCAATGTTGGTAGGTTGATGCACTCGGGTGGTGAGATCATGAACTATGTTACTGTGGATGCTTACAGGATAGGCGAGTTTCCCTTCTGGTTTCATCAGACATGGACAACAAGCTTTCAGCTTTGTCTCTCTCTTGTAATTCTTTTCCGTGCAGTGGGGCTAGCAACACTTGCTGCCTTAGTGGTTATAATAATTACTGTGCTATGCAACACTCCACTTGCAAAGTTACAGCATAAGTTTCAGTCTAAGCTTATGGTGGCACAAGATGCGAGATTGAAGGCTTGTAATGAGGCTCTGGTTAACATGAAGGTATTGAAATTATATGCTTGGGAAACGCATTTTAAGAATGCCATAGAAAATTTGAGAACTGTAGAGTATAAATGGTTGTCAGCAGTGCAAACGCGCAAAGCATATAATGGTTTTCTCTTCTGGTCTTCTCCTGTTTTAGTCTCTGCTGCTACCTTTGGAGCATGCTATTTCCTGAAAATTCCTCTGCATGCTAATAATGTTTTCACTTTTGTGGCGACTTTGCGTCTTGTTCAAGACCCAATTAGATCAATCCCTGATGTTATTGGAGTGGTTATTCAAGCAAAGGTAGCTTTTGCACGTATTGTGAAGTTTCTTGAAGCGCCAGAGTTGCAGAATGGAAATGTTCGGCACAAGCGCAACATGGGGAGTGTGGACCATGCTGTTTTAATCAAGTCAGCTAATTTTTCATGGGAAGAGAATTCTTCAAAGCCTACATTGAGAAATGTGAGTTTTGGAATTCGGCCTGGTGAAAAGGTGGCCATATGTGGAGAAGTTGGCTCTGGCAAGTCAACCCTTTTAGCAGCAATTCTTGGAGAAGTTCCACATACACAGGGAACTGTGAGTGTATCCTTTTAGAACTTCCAGTTTAATCTTCTTAAATGTATCTTGCCATGCTCTTCCAGTCCTTAACTTTTTGGAGTTTCTTAAGAACAAATGTGCCTTAATGTAAATTTTATTTCCTATTTCATAAGTCAGCCTTTTTTTGGTTATGACCTGCAGATTCAGGTTTGTGGTAGGATTGCCTATGTTTCGCAAACAGCTTGGATCCAGACGGGATCGATACAAGAGAACATTTTATTCGGTTCGGAAATGGATAGGCAACGATACCATGACACACTTGAGCGATGCTCTTTGGTAAAGGACCTTGAGTTGCTTCCTTATGGTGATCTTACTGAAATAGGTGAAAGAGGAGTCAATTTGAGTGGTGGTCAAAAGCAGCGAATTCAACTTGCCCGGGCTCTCTATCAGAATGCAGATATATATCTCTTGGATGATCCATTCAGCGCTGTGGATGCACACACAGCTACAAGTTTATTCAATGTAATCAAATTTTCCTGATAGAAACCTCTGTCTCCACTCTTAGTTGCTAGCCTTCCCTCAATTCTAACTTGATTCTTTACAGGAATATATCATGGGAGCACTTTCAAGGAAAACAGTCTTGCTTGTGACTCATCAAGTTGATTTCCTTCCAGCATTTGACTCTGTTATGGTTAGTATCCTTTGATTCAATCACTTGTAGGAAATAAGTAGTTACTTGCTACAATTCTATGGCTGATTAAACTTCATTTTCACGTTAATGCAATTTTTTCATAAAATTTGTTTGCTAAAGCTTTCACAAAAGAATTACCTTGATACAGCTTATCTTTGTAAACAGTTGATGTCAGATGGAAAAATCCTACAAGCCGCTCCTTATCATCAGTTATTGTCGTCAAGCCAAGAATTTCTGGACCTTGTCAATGCACACAAAGAAACAGCTGGTTCTGAAAGGCATACCGAGGTTGATGCTCCGCAGAGACAGGGATCATCTGTTAGGGAGATCAAGAAGAGTTATGTAGAGAGTCAGATTAAAACCTCTCAAGGAGATCAACTGATTAAGCAGGAAGAAAAGGAAGTGGGAGACACAGGGTTTAAGCCTTATGTGCAGTATCTAAATCAAAACAAAGGATACTTGTACTTCTCCATTGCTGCTTTCAGTCACCTGTTGTTTGTCATTGGTCAGATAACACAGAACTCTTGGATGGCAGCTAATGTTGATGATCCTCATGTCAGCACATTGCGTTTAATTGCGGTCTATCTGTGTATCGGAGTTACCTCAACACTTTTCTTGCTATGTAGATCAATCTCTATAGTTGTTTTGGGTCTTCAATCATCGAAGTCACTATTTTCCCAGCTACTAAATTCTCTTTTTCGTGCACCCATGTCTTTCTATGACTCCACACCTCTTGGAAGAATACTGAGTCGGGTAAGCATCTCACCCAGAAAATGTTGTTTCCTTCATGAGGAATGATGTGTAACTGTTGATCTGGACCTGTGTTTATTTTATGTCTCATAGGTCACGTCAGATTTGAGCATTGTCGATCTTGATGTTCCTTTCGCTTTGATCTTGACCGTTGGTGCAACCACAAATGCTTATAGTAACCTGGGAGTACTGGCTGTTGTGACCTGGCAAGTCCTGTTTGTCTCCATACCAATGGTTTATTTGGCTATGCGCTTACAGGTAATTATGTTATCCACTTACATGAGTGGTTTGGAATTGTAAGAAGCTTGGCAATGGCCCATGTAATAAGTTCAATGCAATGAAACGTAACTCATCATTTTTTATAGAATAATTTGATGTTTAATGTCTTAAATTGCCACACGTAGGAATTTAGATTGTAGGCTTAAGAAAAAGGCTAAAAGTTTTCTTGCAGTGAGCTTCAAATTGACCAAACTGCCTGGAGTTTGTAATTCTTCTGAAACTGGTTATCATCCCAACTTTTTTTTAGAACAACTTTCTTACTACTTGTGAAGAATCAATGCAATGTAACACAAGTAATCATCGTGTACAATTTAACACATGAACTTTCAATTGTATTAGTAATGTTTATATGATAGGTAACCAGTTTAACAAATCAAGGCATGTATAGTGTACAAATTCATGAGGGAAATCTTGTTTTCAAGCTGAGAACAAATCTAAAGATTACAGTAGTATTGGCATAACTTCTACAAGAATGGACGCCTCAGTTAGTCTAACAAAGGTGAACTGCTCAAATATAATGCATAAATTGATTATATGGCTGGAAGTGGCAGTATGCTGTTATGATCTCTTTCTTTTGAGGACCACTACCATTGAAGATGATTTTACATTTATAAAGTGGATTTAAGGATTATCTCATTCTTATCTGCAGGCATATTACTTTGCCTCTGCTAAGGAATTGATGCGGATCAATGGCACAACCAAGTCTTTAGTGTCAAATCATCTGGCTGAATCTGTAGCAGGAGCCATGACAATAAGGGCCTTTGAGGAGGAAGAACGTTTCTTCGCAAAAACCCTTAACCTCATCGACATAAATGCTAGTCCTTTCTTCCACAGTTTTGCTGCAAATGAGTGGTTGATTCAACGGCTTGAAATATTTAGTGCAACTGTTCTTGCCTCTGCAGCACTCTGCATGGTTTTACTACCTCCTGGAACTTTTAACTCTGGTGAGCATTTATGCTTTACTTTTCTTCAACTTTTTTTGAACACATAATATTACGAGCTTCCCAATTCTGACTCGTTGTAATATTTACTTCCATTACTGTAGGATTTATTGGAATGGCACTTTCTTATGGACTTTCATTAAATATGTCGCTGGTGTTTTCTATTCAAAACCAGTGCACATTAGCAAATTACATCATTTCTGTTGAAAGGCTTAATCAATACATGCACATACCAAGTGAAGCCCCTGAGGTGATTAAAGATAACCGACCTCCATCGAATTGGCCGGAAAAGGGTAAAGTGGATATTTGTGATTTGCAGGTTAGTCTTACTCCTATGATTTATTGGTGTTTAATGAGACAATTGGTGAAGGCTAGCAGACTGAAAAAGTTTAGTATCAAACAGATTAGATACAGGCCTAACGCACCACTAGTTCTTCGAGGAATCAGCTGCACATTTGAAGGAGGGCACAAGATTGGAATTGTTGGTCGAACCGGCAGTGGGAAGACTACACTTATAGGTGCTCTATTTCGACTTGTAGAACCAGCTGGAGGAAAGATCATCGTAGATGGAATTGACATCTCTAAGATTGGACTTCATGATCTGCGGTCACGACTCGGAATAATACCTCAAGATCCTACTCTCTTTAACGGGACTGTGAGATACAATTTGGACCCCTTATCCCAGCATACTGACCAGGAGATATGGGAGGTAACTTTTCAAGATAATTTGACATTTTAATCTAGTAATCATTGTCTATAAACCAGCGGAACCGTTGTTTTCTACCTTCATGCTTTCTAACTTAAAACTTTGTTCCTTATTTTCAAGGTTCTCGGAAAGTGTCAGCTTCGAGAGGCTGTACAGGCGAAAGAGCAGGGTCTAGATTCTTTAGGTATGGTTTCTTCCCCTACATGGAAAATAATGAGTGTATGTTTTCGATTGTAATAGTCAGAGAATGATTAACTACCTGCTACACAGTTGTGGAAGATGGATCCAATTGGAGCATGGGGCAGAGACAATTATTTTGCTTGGGCCGTGCCCTTTTGAGGAGGAGTAGGGTACTGGTGCTTGATGAAGCAACCGCATCAATTGATAATGCAACTGACTTGGTTTTGCAAAAGACTATTCGGACTGAATTTTCAGATTGCACTGTAATCACAGTAGCTCACAGGATACCAACAGTGATGGATTGCACAATGGTACTTTCCATTAGCGATGGTAAGTTTCATTCCTTTAATTCTTATCTAAAAAATGCACTTATCTGTATCCTGCACATCGTGACTTTGCGGATTTGCACTGATTTGTCGCCACTCCAAGATAATCTCATGTAGCTGATCATTCATCCATGCCATCCAACATCTTAGCAGAGGGTTATTGTTCTGGAGTGACCCCAAAATACCAGAGCTATAAGGCGATCTATTGCCAAACCTTGGTTTCCATTTGAAAAAAAAAGAAGACAAAAACACAGCCTAACACTTGAGAACGAGAGACGACTGTAGCTGCAACTTCATGGAGATAAATCTCAGAAGAAATTCCAAGATGGATCACTGAGCTGTTTTTGTTCTATTTCAGGAAAACTAGTCGAGTACGACCAGCCGGAGAAGTTAATGAAGACGGAAGGTTCACTTTTTGGACAACTTGTGAAGGAGTACTGGTCTCATTTACACGCTGCAGAATCGCATTGAAGCTGAATATTATTTATCGTGTATCTCAATTCTCATTTCACCTTAGCTTGGCAGCAAAGAAAAGGATGCCAGGACCAGATAGTAAGTATGATGTATGATATTGCAACAATACTATAGGGCTAGGGAGGAGAAATGGAGAAGAGGAATATCAGTTCCTATCTTTAGTTTTGCACTTGTATTCAAACATCAAGCTTGCTAATATCTACTGGGAAATTGACTTGTAACCAGGATGATGGATGCATGTAAATCAGTGGATGCAAATTATTTTAATAGCAATAATTTTTTTTGGCAATGCTATGTTCTTTATTAGAAGTTTCTAAGCGATATGCTGCAGACATAAGCACAAATAACAACTTTTTTTATTTATTTATTCAATAGTAACCTTATTTTTAGATTAGTTTTCGATTCAATTGAGACAAAATCCCTTCCAGTAATTTTAAAATTACATTTTTATATTATTTTCATGTATTTAAAAAGAAATTCATAAATTTTCATAGCTATTGGCCTCAAAATATAAACTTAAGAAATTAAGGAACATGGTTAATCTCCTTAACTATCATATCAACCTATGCCCATAGGGATTATGAACTTAGCAACATTTTTTTTTATATAGATTCGAGGAAATCCTATTTTTTGGAAAGCGCACTTTGTGTGCTCAGGTGAGCGAGTAAAACATCGGCTGTCCCAGGCTCTTACAAGAAGTGCACGTCCTGACTCGAACTCGAGATCTGCTGTGCAGATCTCAAACCCTTTGCCATCACGCTACGCTCCTTAGGGACAGAACTTAGCAACATGATCATATATAGTAGCAAGTTACTAGTTAATAATATATACCAAATATAAGAAAATTGTAAAATTAATGAGATGGGAATATTAAGCTGTACATAAAAAAAAATTGACATACCTCAAATATACCATAAACTATTAGGATAATATCAATTTACCTTAAAATTATTTTTTATATCAATTTTATTTTTGAAGTATTTTGATTTCTCAATTAAGAACTTTTAGAGAGAATAAGAGAAATCTTTCATGCAAGAGAACATCAAATCAATTTTCTTGAGTATGTTTGTATATGCTTGTTAAAGTATTTGCATCCAAAATGTTAAAATAAATTCCAAATTGTCCTAAAACATAACTTAAAATTATAATAAATTCTCCACTCATATGGATTGGTTACCTAAAGGAAAAAAAATTATATTGAAATTGTCGTTTAGGGTAGACTGACAATTGATGAAGGCAAGCAGGATTGAAAAGGTTCATATAAAACAGATTAGAAATATACCTGACACAGCTCTAGTGCTTCTTAGTTCTCAATCTGGGCACCTGCCATCTGATAAGTGTGCTGTCACAGGAGGTAGTAAAAGAAAGAAGAACAAAAGAAGTTTAAATATCCTTCAAGCACTTACCATTAAAATAATATTTTATTATTTTAAAAAACTAATTTTAAACTAAAAAAATACAAATTTTGGATAAATAGCGTTTTGGTTGCACTGTTATTGGGTTATTTGATCAATTTTTGTAGTTTTTTTTAATAAAATATCATTATTTTGAATAAAAAAATTTAAAAGTATTTTGAAGTTCAGTCAGTTGAGTTTCACTTGGGTTTTTATAGGATCAATTAAGTCACAAGTTGATTAGTCAGGTCACTTGGATTTAACCAGTTTTTTGGGATTATTTTAGGTTGTGTTTGAAAATATAATAGTGGTTGCTTTTTAAAATATTTTTCGCTTGAAAATACATGAAAATAATATATTTTTTTATTTTTTAAAATTATTTTTGACATCTGCACATTAAAACAGTTTAAAAAAATTTTAAAAATTAATTTTAAACAAAACAAAAACTAAAAAATAATGAAACCAGAACAAAAAAAAAAAAAAAAACCCTTAATAACAATTAAATTCATAGCCTGCTTTTGATGGAATCGTCAAAGTGAAAACCGATTCAGACTGCCCAAAAAACAGTCCCTAATCCCCTTTAAATCCAGGAAACTCACTGAGGGACTTAAATGGTATCTGCCTAGACAGCCAAGTCAAAACCGTCATGGTCCTCCTATTTATAAATAGAGAGGACCAGTATAATCTTTAATAACCATGGTCCCTCGAAACAAGAAGAGAAGACTTTAGACTTTGTACATTATTTTTATGCAGAACTCTTCTATACTTTCAATGAGAACGGCACCAATTTCTTGCCCACAAACCACGGTGATCAGAATTTTCTACTAAGACAACTAGACACGCATCAGAAGCTATAAATATGTTCCGTCTCCACATTGTTGATACACAGAACAAGCTTGAGATCCAAAATGGCTTGCCAGGCAAAAGCTATCACCCTTCTTCTATCCATCTTAGCTGTCTCCTTAGGCAAACCCTCAGATGGTGCAGGCATCGCCATCTATTGGGGTCAAAATGGCAATGAAGGCAGCTTAGCTGATACTTGCAACACAGGAAACTATCAATTTGTGAACGTAGCTTTCCTTTCTAGTTTCGGCAATGGCCAATCTCCAGTGCTGAACCTAGCAGGCCATTGTGACCCCAGCGCCGGTACTTGCACCGGCATAAGCAATGACATTACATCTTGTCAAAATCAAGGAATCAAAGTGCTGCTTTCCATTGGAGGTGGTGCAGGCGGCTACTCCCTTTCATCGGCAGACGATGCAGGGCAAGTTGCAAACTATATCTGGAATAACTTTCTTGGTGGTCAGTCCAGCTCACGTCCGCTAGGCGATGCCATCCTAGATGGGGTTGATTTTGACATCGAGTCAGGTTCAGGCCAGTTCTGGGATGATCTTGCTAGGGCACTTAATGGCTTTAGCCAACAAAGGAAGGTATACTTAGCTGCAGCTCCACAATGCATCTTCCCTGATGCTAATCTAGACACTGCAATTCAAACTGGCCTGTTTGATTACGTGTGGGTTCAATTCTATAACAATCCTTCATGTCAATACGTAAATGATGCTACCGGTCTCTTGAGTGCATGGAACCAATGGACCACAGTTCAATCCAATCAAATATTCCTGGGACTACCTGCTGCTCCCGAGGCAGCCCCTAGTGGTGGATTCATCCCTGCTGATGTGCTCATTTCTCAGGTCCTTCCATCTATCAAGGGTTCACCCAAGTATGGAGGCGTGATGCTCTGGAGCAAGCAGTATGACAATGGGTATAGTGCAGCTATAAAGGGCAGTGTCTAGATTTTTTTCAGCCCTGCTCTTCCCCATGCTGTGTGCTCCTGATTCCTGAATAAATTTGATATATGTATATATATATGCCTCAGCATGTTTGATCTAAAGAGTGTGTGCGGCGATCAAAATATTATGTTTACTTAAATTTCAAGCTAAATAAAACGAAATTATAGTTCCCTGACAAGGAAAATATTATAATCAATTTACCAGTGAATTCCTTATAGTGTTTTTTTTTTCTTTTTCATCAAGCTCAACAAAAGTCTTGTGGTTGTGGAGTAACTTTATGCCTTCTAAGAGCCTTCAAAACTCAACTGGGGTGTCTAAATTTTTCCACTCGATCCATGAATGCAAATCCCTTGATATATTAATTTGCTGACATTTTCAAAGGCAAACTGTGAAAGAAAGAAAAGTTGCCAAACAAATAATATTGAATCAATGAGACTAAGGTTAACAGAAATAAAACCCGTTTTAATGGAGGATGAACAAGAAATAGAAATGTAATAATCAACTGGGGTACTGTCATGCATGACGGGAAAAAATAGTAGTTCATACGCTTTTAAAAAATTATATATGTATTAAATTTTATTAGTTAATTACCAAAGCTTTAGTCATTTCAACAATAGTTTTAATATTTTTAGCTATAAAAATAGGTAAAAATGGTTAATTTTAATTAACAATGAATTGTTTAAAACAAAAGACATATATTCTTCCAAAATTTAATTTATATTTTTGAGATAAAAAGATGAATCGTGAATGTATTCTCCTATTTTTCTCATATAATTAGTGAGTAAATAATAAACTTTAAAAAATAATTATTATCTTATGTCAATTTTATACATAGCTTAGTATTTTTTTTATTTTCTTATATTATAACTATCCATTGATTAGCTTTTAAGAAATAAATTTAATATTTCTCTAAGTTGGTCTTCGAGACTGTGCATAGGAAATTATAGTTTTATAGCATTATTGAGATTTTTTGAAAGATTAACTTAGATTTTTATTTTTATGGCTACGTAATAGTTACCAACGCCAGAGTTGGAATTATCCGTAGTCGAATATTCACTGGCGCCAGAGTCAGGGATATTGTGAATAAATCACCAGAACGTAAACCAATAAAAATTTAGCATTTTAAGAAAAAAAAAACAGCAATGCAGTTTGCCTTAGGCAGAACGTTTAAGGGGTGATAATATCTTTCCTTTTACGTAACCAGTCCCGAACCATAGAATCTCTGTTGACCAGTTAGGGTTCCTAGTGACCATAATACTAGGTGGCGACTCCCCAAACAAAACATTTTTCCCCTAAAAGAACAAGATGCCATAAATCTATTCTTTTTTTCATTATTCAAGATTATTTTTAGGGTCGCCGCGACGTCGGGTGCGACAATTGAGATTTTTTAAAAGATTAACTTAGATTTTTTTTTCCAAAAAATTAAATTTGTTTGGTGTATTTGTAAGGCATTCACTTTTGTTTTCTATTTGATTGGAATTTGGTAGGTTTATTTTGTTGATTGTGTTTGAAATATTCAATACGTAACTAGTTCAAAAAAATCATACATGTAGCCGCCCAAGTAATCGATCTGACTTATAAAGCTGACTTGTTATTAGATAAACTTAAAAAATTAAAATTAAAAAAAAATATCTAAGTTAGCGTGTTTTTAAGAAGATAAAAAATAAATTACATAAAAACTCAAATGAAGTGAACCCGTAAACTGTACAAGTTAAAAGATAATCTAAACAATAGAAAAAACATTATTTAACTAAAAATTTTAATATAAAATTCATGATTCGGATCATAAAACTGTGGTAATTTCATGAAAAGCAAATAAAAAACATATTAAAACTCAATGTTGAAAAACAAATTAAAAAATAACAAAAAAACTCAAATCAACTAGAGTTAACATGTCAAACATAGATCATGAGACCAATATAACCTAATAGAAAACAAAACAAAACAAGTTATAAAGCTCAATTATCAATCAGTCTAATATTGAAGGATAACAAAAAAATACACGAGCCAACTCAGTTTAACCCGTCAAACTTGTAGCACGTGTGCGGCGTCGCGACGATCATCCAACCCTCAATGTAATGGATATATATCTGGTAAATGTGGGGAGACAAGGAATTCTTTGTCTCTTAGCGGTGAAAAAATGGAATGGGAGTCGCCACCTAGTATTCTGGTCACTAGGAATCCTAACTGGTCTCAGAGATCGGGTACGGAGACTGGTTGCGCAAAGGGAAGGTATTAGCACCCCAAATACGCCCTACCTAAGGTAAGCTGCATTGTTTTTATTGTCTGATAAAAAAAAATCTAAGGTCTTGTCATGTTGATCTGTCTAGGGTTCAAGAAAAGCCCTCCTTAGTAAGGAGGTTCTTATCATATGGGGTAAAAACCTAACCGGCCTAATGTCTATAAAAGAACTACGTTTTTAATATCGGGAATACGTTTTACGTATAAATTCGTAATCCCAGACATAAAACAAAACAAAATATTTTTTGATTTTTTTTGAAATATTGGCCACGTTCTCATGACTTTAATAAACTGGTTATTAAAGCCAAAATGCATGCTAAAATATATATATATATATATATATATATATATATATATATATATATATATATATATTTTTGAAGTTTTCTTTGTTATAAAAAAATACAATATGAGTTTTTTAGCTTTGAGAGACTTGGCCGTATGCGTGAAAACAAAAGTTTTTTTTTTAATATCGAATTTGCATTTTTAAGATATAAAAATACAGACCAATATTAGTCGAAATGACGTAAAAAAAATCCGTGCCAAAATCACTGTTGCATCCTGTGCGGCGTCGCGGCGATCGTCCACCCTCAATGTATGGATATATATCTGGAAAATATGGGGAGACAAGGAATTCTTGTCTCTTATCAGTGTAAAATGGAATGGGAGTCGCCACCTAGTATTTTGGTCACTAGGAACCCTAACTGGTCTCAGAGATCGAGTACGGAGACTGGTTGCGTAAAGGGAAGGTATTAGCACCCCAAATACGCCCTACCTAATGTAAGCTGCATTGTTTTATTTGTCTGATCAAAATCTAAGGTTTGGTCGCGTTTTCTAATTGTTTGGTCTTGACTGTCTAAGATTCAAGAAAAGCCCTCCTTAATAAGGAGGTTCTTATCTTAATGGGATAAAACCTAACCGTTCTAACGTTGAAAAAGAAAAGAAAACAAATTAATATCCGAAATATGCATTACATGTAATTTCGTACCCCAAATACTAAAAGACAAACAAAATAAAATTTTTGTTGTTTTTGAAATTTTGGCCAATGTTCTCTTGACTTTAATAAACTGGTTATTAAAGCTAAAATGCATGCTAAAGCATTGTTTTTTGGTGTATAAAAACACTATGATTTTTTAGCTTTGAGACACTTGGCCGTATGCACAAAATATTTTTTTTTTCTTTTTTCAAAGTTTTTTGTATTTTGGAAGTTTTGACGAAAATCGGGTATTTTAATATCGGATTTTGTGTTTTTAGCAACGTAAAAATACTGCTTGATATTAATCAAAATGACATAAAAAATTCATGGAAAAATTGTAAAATTTCAAAAAATATTTTTTTAATTTTTCTTTTAACAAAAAAAACCTGGGCCAGATCTGGCCCAACCATCCTGGGCTGGACCTGACCCGACCCGTATACTGTGGGCTGGACTCAGCGCAGCCGCGTGGACTGGGCTGATGATCCAACCCATGAAATATAATTAGCTGGTTACTGTGCTCATGCACAGTAACCAGTTAATTATTTTGCTTGCTTGCAGAAACGTGCACAGTGCACGTTCTGCATGCAAGCAAAGAAACGAAAAAACAGAGATGAGGGGAGGGTGTTACCTGCAACAGAAGACTTTGGGTAGATGAGCTGGCGGTGGAGAGGTGACGGTGGTGCTGGTGGCTGATTTGGCGGTGTTGTTGCTGCGGCCTTCTTCTTCCTCCCTGTTGTTTCGGCGCTGCTTTTTTTTCTTTGTTTCCTTTGCTCCCTCTGTCAACAACGTTCTTCTCTCTCTGCAGTGGCTTCGTGGAGATGCTAGTGGTGGCGGCCTGGGGAGTGGCTTGGATGGTGGTCGGCCTTTCTTCCTCTTCTTCTCTGCGTTTTTTTCTTCAGCTCTGTTCGCCTCTTTTTCCGTTTCTTCCTTCTGCTTCTCACGGGGCTGTTGTCGACTGGGAGGGCAATGGCAGCTGGCGGTGATGCTGGTGGCGATGGAGAGGAATCCGATGATGCCTCACGGTGGTTATGAAGGTGGCAGTGGCTGGGAAGCCCAATGACAGCAGCGGTTTTCTTCTTCTTCTTCTTCCCCTTGCAGAGGCGCTGGTTGCTGCCTTTTCTTTAATGGTGCAGCAACGGGTGGGAGGAAGATGATGAGCTGAGGAAGGCTGACTATGGCGTGGGCAGTGCTGCTGTGTTTGTGCTCCTGGTGGCGTTGGTGTCGCGGCAGCTGGCTGTGGTCGCTCTTCTTCTTCTCTCTGTTTCTGTCACCTTGTTTCTCTCCAAACAATTCTCTGTCTCTCTCTCTCGGTTTCCTCTGTCACTGCTCTTTTCTTTCTTTCTTTTTTTTCTCTGCGTATTCCCCCTTTGTTTCTATCGTTTGCTTCTCTCCTTCTCCAAAATTTTGCCCCCCCTTTGTAATATTTTTCTCCGGTCGTTCCCTGTTTTCTCTCCTCTATTCTTTCCCCTGTTTTTTTTAATACTCCTCCTCTGTGTTGTCGTTCCCTCCTTTTTTATTCTCCCCCCCAGCCCTTTTTCACTCTTCGTCTCTCTTCCTCTATTTATAAGCAGGAAGAGAGAGAGGCCACCCTGCCCTGTCTCGTCAAAATGCAGGGCTGCACCAGGGTGGTGTGGGGTGGCTTCTGCACAGCCACCCCAACTACTGCAGGGTATGGCTTCTTTCTCTCTTTTAACATGATGGCAGGTAAGGGTGTACATGGTTGCATTTAATGGTGGCAGGGTTGCATTTAATGGTGGCAGGGTATGGGACGAGTCGTGTTTTTCTTGGCAAGTGAGGGCAGAGAGAGGGAGAAGCAAAACGCAGGGGAAAGCAGCTACTTCTTCCCCTGTTCTCTGCGTGTCCAGGGGAAGAAGAAGGCTTATGGTGCCGTTCAAAACGGCACCGTTTGCTTATTCCTCTTTTTTTTTTTTTTTTTTGAAATAGTGCATGAAACGGCGCCGTTTTACCCAAAACGCGCCGTTTCATTTAAAAGGAAATGGCGCCAAAGCGTGTCAAATTTAAAACTGGGCCTTCAATTTGCGCGCGTCTTTCAGTTTGGTCCTTGGTCTCGGATTTCTTCAATTAAGTCCCTAATTGGCCACCAGACTTCAATATGTATGCAATTAAGCCCTTGATTTGATCAAATCAACTCTCAAAAATGATAATTTGACCCCAGAACTTTAATTTATTCCAATTAAAACCCAAATTGACTTAAAAATCAATTTTTCTTGCGATCAAACCCTCCATAAATTCAATTAAACCTTCAATAAAATTTAATTGAGTCCATAAACATCTGATTTGTACATTTCTTCCTCAAATAAAATTTTCTTTATCAATAGGGCTCTCACCGGTCAACGATATACTGTCAAATTTCAATCTTTGTATTTTTGAACCTCCTCAACCAATTTTTGACCATTTTCAGGGCGCTCTGGCATCCTCTTTTCACTGCTATTTTTTTATATATATATATATATATATTTTTGTATTTTGTGCGGGGACCCGAAAATGGGTTACAACAATCACAACTTTTTAAAAAAATATATATAGATAATAATAATAAAAAAAAACACACAAAACAAAAGGAGAAAAGAAAAACAAATAAATAAATAAAAAATGAAATGGATTGGACTCAGCCCAGCCGCGTGGGCTAAGCTGATGTTCCAGCCCAAAGAAAACAGAAAAAACCATGACTGGTTACTGTGCATGAGCACAGTAACCAGTTAATTAATTAGCCGGTTACTGTGCACAGCACAGTAACCGGCTAATTATTTCTTCTTGCATGCAGAACGTGCACAGTGCACGTTCTGCAAGCAAGAAGAAGACTAATGACCGGCGGCTAGGGAGGGGAAGAGAATTTACTGAGGCGATGATCTTGGATGGCTGAGCTGACGATGGTGCTGGCGACTGTTCTTGGTGGTGCTGCGGTGGCGGTAACTGGAGAAGCCCGATGACAGCGGCGGTTCTTCTTCTCCACGGCGTAGGGACACCGGGCGGTGTCTTCTCCCCCTGCCGGTTTTCTCCTTCTGTCTTGTGTTCTTCCTTCTTCGCGTCTGTCTCTCCGCACGGCTTCTCTTTCTTCTTTCTTTTTCTTTTCTTCCTCCTCCTCTATTCTCCCCTGTTTTTTTTCGTTTTTGTCTCTCTCTCTCTCTCTCTCTCGGTCGCCCTCCCCTTTTTTTGCCGTTTCTCCCCCTTTTTTCTTTCCTTTCGGGTCACTATTTATAGGGGCAGGGGGAGCGGGGTCGACCCTGCCCCATCCCATCGCCGCCAATGCATGGGGTGCACGTCGCCTGCTCTGCCACGGCGCCGACAACGGTGGCCAATGGAGGCGTCGCTTGCGGGACACGGCTGCTCTGGCATCTCATCATGAGATGGGTGGCGTCTGACTTCAGCTCTAAGGCACGTGGAAGGAGGAGACAAGGGGAAGAAAACAAAACTTTTCTTCCCCTGCTGCACGTCCAGGGGAAGAAGAAGAAGAAACAATGCCGTCTCAAAACGGCACCGTTTCGTTCTTCTATTTTTTTTTGAAAACCGCATGAAACGGCGTCTTTTTTCTTAAAACGCGCCGTTTCATTTAAATGAAAACTGGCGCCAAAGCGCCAGACTACAAGTCAATCCTTCAATTTGCGCACGTTTTGCATTTTGGTCCTTGGTCTGGGATTTCTTCAATTAAGTCCCTAATTGGCCATTAAACTTCAATATTTATGCAATTAAGCCCCTGATTTGACCAAATTAACTCTCAAAAATTATAATTTGACCCCAGAACTTTAATTTCTTCCAATTAAAGCCCAAATTAACTCCAAAATCAATTTTTCTTACAATCAAACCCTCCATAAATTCAATTAAACCTTCAATATAGTTTAATTGAGTCCACCAACATCTAATTTTGGACTTCTCTTCCTCTAATTGAATTTTCTTTGTCAACAGGGCTATCATCAGTCAATAAAATACTGCCAAGTTTTAATTTTTGTATACCTCCCCAACCAAATTTTGACTATCTTCTGAGCGTTCTGGCATCCTCTTTTCACTGTTATATTTTTTTATAATATTTTTTGATTTTTTTTGTATTATATATATATATTTAAAAGAGAGAGGAAAAAATGTGAATTGGGGAATAATCCAAAAATGGGTTATGACAAAACTCTTGATTCAAATCATAAGACTAAGATAACATTATAGAAAGCAAATCGAAATAAATTATGAAATTTAATTCTTAATCAACCTAACCAGTGAAGGATAAAATTAAAAATAAAAAGTTTAACTACAAAAAAGAACAAAAAAATAGAGGCAACCAGGTTAACCTGCAAAACTAGTAATTTGGATCATGAGATTATAATAACTTTATAGAAAATAAATTATCAATCCCAATATATCTAATATTAAAAAATTAAAAAAAAAGTGCTGAAAAGATGGAATCACTGCTCCCCTCCTCACAAATTCCTATTACAATTAGTTTTTTTTTTAAATTAACATGGGTGTCCGAGTAATTTTATATATATCTTAACTAATTTTATAAATCCTAAAATTAACAATCATATAGAAATATATGTAGTACCCTGTAATAATATTACTTCATTATAGTTGTTAAACATGCATGTCTCCTCATGTTCTATGTTCTGGCCTTTTCTGTAAGTAGTGATTCATCATCTCGTTGCCTCTCAGTGACGTTTGAACTTCAATCTTATCCAGCTAGCACCTAAATGCTCCTTGACTCAGCTAAGTTGCCTATCTGCCTCGTGCTTTGTTTTTTTTTTTTTTTTTTTCTAAGTTAATTGATGATTTTCTAGCATAATTGAAGTCAATGGAAAAGATAGCACTGAGCTTTAGGAAACTACTATTATTAAACCCGTTTTAACTTGGCGTGTTGACTCAGTTAAGATAAGATGTTTTAGTTAAAAAAAAAACCTTAAAATATTGTCATTTTAAATTTATTCAAGTTAATTAGAATTAATTTGTTGAATCTTTAAACTAAATCTTGGATCGGGTCATTACTAAGATGAGTTTATATAACAGTAATGTAGTAGCGATTGTTTTTTAAAGTGTTTTTTTATTTATAAAAATATAAAAATATTTATTTTTATTTTAAAATTTATTTTTAATACTAGTATATCAAAATTATATAAAATTATAAAAATAAAATAAATTTAAAATAAAAAAATTGAAAAATATTTTAAAAATACTTTTTAAGGCGCACAAACAGTACTCTCTTGATATTAAATTTGTACTAAACAATGCCCATTTTAAAGAGAGAGAAAAGAGTATAATGCATAACCACTGTAAAATGTGAAATGAGTTATTATTTTTTTTTTTTTCAAAAGAGTTTAATGCATTTGAGGGTCTAGCTCAGTGGTCAACATGTGAGGCTTACCTTGCCCCCCGTCCCGAGTTCGACCCTCCTTGTGCATGTTTGTCACCCCGCGGTGCCTTACCTGTCTGCTGGGCTTGTAGGATATTCAGTAGACCCGGAGAATAGTCGTAGTGTGTACAAGCTGGCCCGGACACCCCAGGTTATCAAAAGAAAAAAAAGAAAGGAGTTGTTTTATTGTTTTTATTAGTGCTGCTTAATTAACATCATCGAAGTTTTAACATTTTTCACTTGGCTAGCATCTGTCTCTGGGCATGACAACTAGAATAATTAATAAAGTAACAGTCAAACTATAAGTTAGTCACTAATTTTTTAAGAAAATAATTAATTGGTCTATTTAGGGGTACTTGATATAGAGTTTCAACTTGCTTTTTTTTCTATTATTATTATTAAAATTTAATATTTTTTTCTTCAAATTATTTTTTTAATATTTTTAAATTATTTTTATGTGCTGATTTTAAAAATAAATTTTAAAAAAATTAAAAAATATTATTTTAATACATTTTCAAACAAAAAATATTTTAAAAAATAACAATTATTATACTTCCAAATACTCTTGTTTGGAAAATCATTCATTAATCTCTTTGCAATTTTTCATCATTAACTTATAAACAATAAATATATTATTTTTCAATTAAAAACAAAAAATGACAACAAAATAATTCAATTAAAAACAAAAAAACATTTTATTGGCATGTAAGCGTGTATTGGATATTATAAGAGTGTTACATCTTGCACGTATTTATTCAAGTTACAAGTTGCTTGACAATTGATTTATATAAAGTAAGTCTTTCGTGATTTTATTTTGTATGAGTCGGAAAAATTAGATATGTGGTTATTTGAATTTGGAGAGGACTAAATTAAAATTTAATTATGAAGTGAGAAGTGATGAGCAAGGGGGTAAGTAAAATGGCTTAATCTTTTTTATTTTCACTAAGAATTTTTTTAAATACAACGACATGTCAATTTATTTTTTTTAGAAAAAAGAATATCTAACATGCGGAGAAGCGTGGGTTAAGTATCTAGTCATTGTCTAAAACTGTAACTGCTCTTGGTGAAAAATAAAAAATTAACTAGTCTTATGCAAAATTTTAAAAAAATTGTAACTCTCAATCGGGTTATCAAAAAATTTCATCCTTGAAATTTAAATTCATACCTATGTAAGAAAATAATCTGGGCTATTTCTTCTTCATTTCTGACTCTCTCTCCTAGGTTTCTTCTTCTATTTGAGAGTTTCTCCACAATAATTTTACTAACGACACCTTTTTATTTTGTAATTCCTTTATACTTCAGTCCATAATTTACACAGGTTGTACCTCCATAGTTAAATCTTCCTGTACTTCCATCGGAATTTATGGCAAAATTCGTGCAGGATCCAAGTTTGCTTTCCGCAGCATTGAAACATGAAACACATTGTGTATCCTATCTAAATGTGATGGCAATAATATTCGATAGGCAACCGTCCCAATTCTTTCTATAATTTTATATGCCTCAATATACCTAGGTGCTAATTTGTCTTTCATTCCAAACTGAATCACATGCTTTCATGGAGCAATTTTTAAAAATACCATGAATGAGATGTGATCCAAGATGATTGGATCAAGATGAAAGCTGTAATGACATATAATATAAGTGTTGCTGATAATTTAGTACCAATAAAAATAGAGAAAACTCTGCCGAAATTTTCAAAAAAATAAATTCCATAATCTTAGATATATTATTCAATACTTGACATTAGTAAATAAATGTTTGAGATTTCATGACATTATAATTTGAGGATGTTACAAGAATAGTTAAAAAAAAACTTGTTCTAAGTTAAATTTCAAATTAGTAAGTTACCTGGTAAACTAGTTAGGTTGTATCGGGTTAAGGTTGTATTTCTAAGTGTAGTAGCGATTCTTTTTCAAAGTGTTTTTTACTCGGAAATACATGAAAATAATATTTTTTATTTTTTAAAAAATATTTTTAATATTAACATATCAAAACAATCCAAAATATTATAAAATTTAATTTTAAATAAAACATTTAAAAAATTATAAAACACGGCTTCAACCGCGAAATAAATCAGCCCTTCTAGCTATGAAATTATTTCATAGCCTGCTTTTGATGGAATCGCCAAAGTGGAAACCAATTTCAGACTGCCACAAAAACAGTCCCTAATTCCCCTTTGATTCCAGGAAACTCACTGAGGGACTTAAATGGTATCTGCCAAACCGTCCTGGTCCTACTATTTGTAAATAGAGAAGACCAGTACAATCTTTAATAACCATGGCACTTTTTTCTTGTCTACATTATTTTTATGCAGAATTCTTCTATACTTTCAATGAGAACGGCAACAATTTCTTGCCCACAAACCACGGTGATCAGACTTTTCTACCAAGACAACTAGACACGCATGGTCCTCAGAAGCTATAAATATGTACCGTCTCCACATTGTTGATACACAGAACAAGCTTGAGATCAAAGATGGCTTGCCAAGCAAAAGCTATCACCCTTCTTCTATCCATCTTAGCTGTCTCCTTATGCAAACCCTCAGATGGTGCAGGCATCGCCATCTATTGGGGTCAAAATGGCAATGAAGGCAGCTTAGCTGATACTTGCAACACAGGAAACTATCAATTTGTGAACGTAGCTTTCCTATCTAGTTTCGGCAATGGCCAATCTCCAGTGCTGAACCTAGCAGGCCATTGTGACCCCAGCGCCGGTACTTGCACCGGCATAAGCAATGACATTAGATCTTGTCAAAATCAAGGAATCAAAGTGCTGCTTTCCATTGGAGGTGGCGCAGGCAGCTACTCCCTTTCATCGGCCGACGATGCAGGGCAAGTTGCAAACTATATCTGGAATAACTTTCTTGGTGGTCAGTCCAGCTCACGTCCGCTAGGCGATGCCATCCTAGATGGGGTTGATTTTGACATCGAGGCAGGTTCAGGCCAGTTCTGGGATGATCTTGCTAGGGCACTTAATGGCTTTAGCCAACAAAGGAAGGTATACTTAGCTGCAGCTCCACAATGCATCTTCCCTGATGCTAATCTGGACACTGCAATCAAAACTGGCCTGTTTGATTACGTGTGGGTTCAATTCTATAACAATCCTTCATGTCAATACGTAAATGATGCTACCGGTCTCTTGAGTGCATGGAACCAATGGACCACAGTTCAATCCAATCAAATATTCCTGGGACTACCTGCTGCTCCCGAGGCAGCCCCTAGTGGTGGATTCATCCCTGCTGATGTGCTCATTTCTCAGGTCCTTCCATCTATCAAGGGTTCACCTAAGTATGGAGGCGTGATGCTCTGGAGCAAGCAGTATGACAATGGGTATAGCG
Source organism: Populus simonii (assembly GCA_007827005.2). Classification (NCBI taxonomy): domain Eukaryota; kingdom Viridiplantae; phylum Streptophyta; class Magnoliopsida; order Malpighiales; family Salicaceae; genus Populus; species Populus simonii. The sequence continues at coordinate 608,653 of CM017478.2, forward strand.
CAGCTATAAAGGGCAGTGTCTAGATTTTTTTCAGCCCTGCTCTTCCCCATGCTGTGTGCTCCTGATTCCTGAATAAATTTGATATATGTATATATATATGCCTCAGCATGTTTGATCTAAAGAGTGTATGCGGCGATCAAAATATTATGTTTACTTAAATTTCAAGCTAAATAAAACGAAATTATAGTTCCCTGACAAGGAAAATATAATCAATTTAACAGTGAATTCCTTATATGGTTTGTTTTTTTCTTTTTCATCAAGCTCAACAAAAGTCTTGTGGTTGTGGAGTAACTTTATGCCTTCTAAGAGTCTTCAAAACTCAACTGGGGTGTCTAAAATTTTCCACTCGATCCATGAATGCGAATCCCTTGATATATTAATTGATGACATTTTCAAAGGCAAAATGTGAAAGAAAGAAAAGCAGTCAAACAAATGAATTTTGAATCAACGAGACGAAGGCTAACAGAAATAAAACCAGTTTTAATGGAGGATGAGCAAGAAATGGGAATGTAATAATCAATTATTTAGATTAAAACTTACCGTTTTATTTAAATTAAACAGTGGGTTATTTCCTTTTAAACCCACAATTTAATATCCTAAAAATACTAGATACTAAAATCTAGCAATAAATTAATTATTTGCAATCTAAATAACGTGTATTATTCTGTGTCTGTACCATTTCCTAAAGCCCAAATGTTGGAGGGGCTTCTTTTATTGATATGGGAACATTGAATTTGGGATCTGCTTTCAAATTATTCATATGGTTCATAGCATATCAATTTAGTGAACGTAACTGCTCTGTTTTCTGGAATTCCCTTCCCATGAAGCCCTCTATGGAGTATTGTTAATTGTTGCCATTGAAACAGTAATGCAGATGAATATTCATTTGAAATCTATTCTCTCCCCATACTATGTATAATCAATTATTTTGAGTTCGCATGTGCGCTTTTCATCATTGATGGAGAAAGAAGATAAGCATAGCTAAATTATGTGTTTGAATGCACACGATTTCAGGTACCGTCAGAGTCTAGGTGGTGCTGTTCACAAAATCGACAAAAAAATGGACTTATTGTTGTTCTCCGAGGAAGATGAATTGCCTAATTCTGTCCTCAACAGTGAGGACAGTAATCAAACCCGGAGAGAAGAAATAGAACGAGATGAATATGGATGATGATAATAGAATCAATGACTCGGTTTCAGCAGAAGATGAGTCCCTTAGACAGGTGGAAAAGGAGTGTCAAAGCTCCCAAGGGATGAATCGGGAGGAGCATGCTCGAAAATTCGTTGATGCTCAAACCAGGAGACAGAGGGCAAGAAGATTTGCATCTTTTGCTAGCAGGGTTCCAAATTTGCAGAGAGTTTGAGCACCGAAGCAGCCAGAGGCAATGAAACCACAGTCAGATCTTCTTTGTAATTTGACAATGAGTACAGTGCAGCTACAGAGGGCAGTGTCTCGGTCTTGCAGCCTTGCTCTTCATGCTATCATCTTATGTTATTCTGAGTGTAGCATTCACTTGTTGGCAATAAAAAATATGACTGTATGCTTGAACTTGATCCCACACTAAATGAAACAAAATTATATTTCCTGATGAGAAAATTAATCTAGATTGATTTGGATTTTTTTTTAATTTGATTATTACTAGTTTGGTAGATGTATTATTGAAAGAAAATAAATTCTAGAACAGGGAAATTTTTTTATGATTTTAACACAAGATTGCTTAGCTAAACTACAGTACGGGAAAAAGAGTGAGTTTCTTGAGGATATATTATTATTAACTCCGAGGCATTGGTCGAGAGGTGCACTTTTTGGGTGGATAATAGTATGACAAGGTTTTCACGTTATCAGCTCTTGCGAGGTAGCCTGCGAGAGGTTTTTCCTCGTTAATTTTTTTTAGCGTGAATTATAGTTGTGTTCAAAATATGACCGGATTGTACGGTATTACATGGGAGAGTGTTAAAAGATTAAAAAGTTTTATATTTTAGAAAGTATAAAAATAATATTTTTTTTAATTTATTTTTGATATAGCACATCAAAATAATTATAAAAACATTTAAAAAACTAATTTTAAACTAAAAAAAATTCAAATTTAAAAAAAAATGGTGTTTTGGCTGCAAATCACAAAGTTATTGGGTTAATAAATCATTTTCTATAATGTTTTTAATAACATATCATTTTAGATAAAAAATTTAGAGTTGACTCGGCTAAGTCTCACTTGGTTTCTGATCGGGTTAAGTAGATCATCGATTGACCTGTCAAGTTACTCAGATTTAATCATATCAATGTCTGAAATAATTAAAAGAAAAACTCAGTTAAAATCCCAAGCGAGTTTAGTCGGGTCAAATAGATCATGAATTAAAAGTCAAGTTACTCGTATTTGACTGTATCACTGTCTAAAACAATTCAAACAAAACTATTCTAAGTTAAATTTCAAGTTAGTAAGTTACTATGTCAACTGTCGTACAGGGTTTATATTGTGTTTAGAAATGAAGTAACAGTTGTTTTTTAAAGCGTTTTCTGCTAAAACATTTATGAAAATAATATTTTTAAAATAAAAAATCATTTTTAACATCAAAATTTCAAAACAATCTAAAAATAATAAAAGAATTATTTTTAATAAAAAAAATAATAATAAATAAAACACGGTTTCAATTGGAAAAACAAACAGCAACTTAATAACTAAGAAATTTATAGCCTGCTTTTGATGGAATCGTCAAAGTGGAAACCAATTTCAGACTGCCACAAAAACAGTCCCTAATTCCCCTTTGATTCCAGGAAACTCACTGAGGGACTTAAATGGTATCTGCCAAACCGTCCTGGTCCTACTATTTGTAAACAGAGAAGACCAGTATAATCTTTAATAACCATGGCACTTTTTTCTTGTCTACATTGTTTTTATGCAGAATTCTTCTATACTTTCAATGAGAACGGCAACAATTTCTTGCCCACAAACCACGGTGATCAGACTTTTCTACCAAGACAACTAGACACGCATGGTCCTCAGAAGCTATAAATATGTACCGTCTCCACATTGTTGATACACAGAACAAGCTTGAGATCCAAAATGGCTTGCCAAGCAAAAGCTATCACCCTTCTTCTATCCATCTTAGCTGTCTCCTTATGCAAACCCTCATATGGTGCAGGCATCGCCATCTATTGGGGTCAAAATGGCAATGAAGGCAGCTTAGCTGATACTTGCAACACAGGAAACTATCAATTTGTGAACGTAGCATTCCTATCTAGTTTCGGCAATGGCCAATCTCCAGTGCTGAACCTAGCAGGCCATTGTGACCCCAATGCCGGTACTTGCACCGGCATAAGCAATGACATTAGATCTTGTCAAAATCAAGGAATCAAAGTGCTACTTTCCATTGGAGGTGGTGCAGGCAGCTACTCCCTTTCATCGGCCGACGATGCAGGGCAAGTTGCAAACTATATCTGGAATAACTTCCTTGGTGGTCAGTCCAGCTCACGTCCGCTAGGCGATGCCATCTTAGATGGGGTTGATTTTGACATCGAGGCAGGTTCAGGCCAGTTCTGGGATGATCTTGCTAGGGCACTTAATGGCTTTAGCCAACAAAGGAAGGTGTACTTAGCTGCAGCTCCACAATGCATCTTCCCTGATGCTAATCTAGACACTGCAATCAAAACTGGCCTGTTTGATTACGTGTGGGTTCAATTCTATAACAATCCTCCATGTCAATACGTAAATGATGCTACCGGTCTCTTGAGTGCATGGAACCAATGGACCACAGTTCAATCCAATCAAATATTCCTGGGACTACCTGCTGCTCCCGAGGCAGCCCCTAGTGGTGGATTCATCCCTTCCGATGTGCTCATTTCTCAGGTCCTTCCATCTATCAAGGGTTCACCTAAGTATGGAGGCGTGATGCTCTGGAGCAAGCAGTATGACAATGGGTATAGCGCAGCTATAAAGGGCAGTGTCTAGATTTTTTTCAGCCCTGCTCTTCCCCATGCTGTGTGCTCCTGATTCCTGAATAAATTTGGTATATGTATATATTTATGCCACAGCATGTTTGATCTAAAGAGTGTATGCGGTAATCAAAATATTATGTTTACTTAAATTTCAAGCTAAATAAAACGAAATTATAGTTCCCTGACAAGGAAAATATAATCAATTTACCATTGAATTCCTTATATGGGTTTTTTTTTTCTTTTTCATCAAGCTCAACAAAGGTCTTGTGGTTGTGGAGTAACTTTATGCCTTCTAAGAGTCTTCAAAACTCAACTGGGGTGTCTAAAATTTTCCACTCGATACATGAATGCGAATCCCTTGATATATTAATTTGCTGACATTTTCAAAGGCAAAATGTGAAAGAAAGAAAAGTAGTCAAACAAATGAATTTTGAATCAACGAGACCAAGGCTAACAGAAATAAAACCCGTTTTAATGGAGGATGAGCAAGAAATGGGAATGTAATAATCAATTATTTAGATTAAAACTTACCGTTTTATTTTAATTAAACAGCGGGTTATTTCCTTTTAAACCCACAATTTAATATCCTAAAAATACTAGATACTAAAATCTAGCAATAAATTAATTATTTGCTTTAATAAAAGTAAGAACTATTCTAAAATCTAAATAACGTGTTTTATTCTGTGTCTGTACCATTTCCTAAAGCCCAAATGTTGGAGGGGCTTCTTTTATTGATATGGGAACTTTGAATTATATAGCCCAAACAATTTGGAGGGGCTTCTTTTATTGCTATAGCCCAAACAATTTTATTATGAACAGAAACTATATAGATATATATTAAAAAAGGAAACCAATTAAAAAATAAATAATTTGATTATACAACCACTCGTCATGCATGACAGGAAAAAATAATAGTTCATAGGCTTTTAAAAAATTATATATGTATTAAATTTTATTAGTTACCAAAGCTTCAGTCATTTCGACAATAGTTTTAATATTGTCAGATTTAGCTATAAAAATAGGTAAAAATGGTTAATTTTAATTAACAATGAATTGTTTAAAGCAAAAGACATATATTCACCCAAATTTTAATTTATATTTTTGAGATAAAAATATGAATCGTGAATGTATTCTCCTATTTTTCTCATATAATTAGTAAGTAAATAATAGACTTTAAAAAATTATTATTATATTATGTCAATTTTATACATAGCTTAGTATTTTTTTTTTATTTTCTTATATTATAACTATCCATTGATTAGCTTTTAAGAAATAAATTTAATATTTCTCTAAGTTGGTCTTCGAGACTGTGCATGGGAAATTATAGTTTTATAGCATTATTGAGATTTTTTGAAAAATTAACTTAGAGTTTTTTTCCGAAAAATTAAATTTGTTTGGTGTATTTGTAAGGCATTCACTTTTGTTTTCTATTTGATTGGAATATGGTAGGTTTATTCTGTTGAATGTGTTTGAAATATTCAATACCTAACTACTAGAAGTTAGGGGAAAACAAAAAAGGAGAGAGAATTCAAACACATAGCCGCCCAACTAATCTGACTTATAAAGCTGACTTGTTATTAGATAATTTACAAAGCCAGATAAACTTAAGAAAATATCTACAGTTAGCGTGTTTTTAAGAAAATATATATATAAAAACTCATATGAAGTGACGTGTAAACTTTACAAGTTAAAAGATAATCTAAACCATTAGAAAAAAAATATTATTTAATAATTTTTTTTAATATAGTATATTTTTTAAAATAATATTAAGATGATAAAATATTGAATTGAGTTAAATCAATTCGAGTTAACATGTAATTCAAATAATAAAACTATAGTAATATTATGGAAAGCAAATAAAATAATATATTGAAACTCAATTCTCAACCGATCTAATATTAAAGAATAAAATTAAAAAAAATAAAAAAACAAAAAATCTCAAGTCAATTAGAGTTAACATGTCAAACATAGATCATGAGACTAATATAACCTAATAAAAAGCAAAATAAAACAAGTTATGAAGTTCAATTTCCAATCAGTCCAATATTGAAGGATAAAATTGAAAAAAAAAAAACAAAAAAATATGAATCAACTCAATTTAACTCGTCAAATTCTTGATTCATATTATGAAATTGGGATATCATCATAAAACACAAATCAAAACAAATTATAAAATTTAATTCTTAATCAACCCAAATAGTGAATGATTAAATTAATAAAAAAAAAACTTGAGACAACCAGATTAATCCACAAAACTAGTAACTCGAATCATAAAATTATGATAACTTCATAGAAAATAAACTAAAATACATTATCAATCTCAATAAATTTAAAATTAAAAAATAAAATTAAAATAAAGTGCTGAAAAGGGGGGTCACTGTTTCCCTCCTCACAAATTCCTGTTACAATTAGTTATTGTTAATTACTGTTGTATAAGTTAGAAGAGAAAGTGGTCAATTCATTATATATGTTAAACATGCATGTCTGCTCATGTTCTGGCCTTTTCTTCTTGTAGTGATTCATCTCGTCCCCAACAGTGACGTTTGAACTTCTATCTTATCCAGCTAACACCTAAAATGCTCCTTGACTCAGCTAAGTTGCCTATCTGCCTCGTGCTTGCTTTGTTTTTTTTTTTTTCTAAGTTAATTGATGATTTTCTAGCATAATTGAAGTCCTATATTGTTTTTTTATTTCAATGGAAAAGATAGCACTGCGCTTAGGAAACCACTATTATTAAACCCGTCTTAACTTGATGTGTTGTTTTAGTAAAGTTGTTTTAGTTTTAAAAATATCTTAAAATATTATTATTTTAAATTTATTTAAATCAATTTAGAATTAATAAGATAAATTCATAAACAAAATCTTGTATTGGGTCATTACTGAGATGGGTTTATATAACGAGAAATTACAGTAATAATTATTTTTTATAATATTTTTTATTTAAAAAAATATTAAAAAAATATTTTTGATACCATCATGTTAAAATTATCAAAATCAAAAAAATAAAATTAATTTAAAGTAAAAATCTTTCAAAAACATTTTTAAACACAAAAATAATTTGTACAAAACAATGTTGATTTTGAAGAGAAAAGAGTTTAATGCATAACCACTGTAAAATGCGAGTTGTTTTTTGTTTTATTGGTGCTGCTTAATTAACTTCATGGAAGTTTGAACATTTTTCACTTGGCCACCATCCGTCCCTGGGCATGGGAGCTAGAATAATTAATAAAGTAACAGGTCAAATTATAAGTTAGTCACTATTTTTTAAGAAAATAATAATAAATTGGTCTGTTCAGTGGTGTTTGATTTTGAAATTCAATTATTATTTTTTTGTGTTTTTTAATTGTTTTGATATGTTGATATTAAAAATAAATTATAATAAAAAAATATTATTTTAATTTATTTCCGAGTAAAAACACTTTAAAAAATAACTTTTACTATATTTTCAAATACACTTATTTCCAAAATCACACATTAATCTCTTAACAATCTTTCATCATCAACTTATAAACAATAAATATATTATTTTTCAATTAAAAAAAATCAATTAAAAACAAAAAACTTTTCATTGGCATGTAAGGGTGTATTGGATATTATAAGAGTGTTGCATCTTGCAAGTATTTCTTCAAGTCAAAAGTTGTTTGACAATTGATTTATATACAATAAGTCTTTCGTCAATTTATTTTTATTTTATTTTATATACGTGGGAAAAGTTAGATATGTGGTTATTTAAATTTGAAAAAGACTAAATTAAAATTTAATTATGAAGTGAGAAGTGATGAGACAAGGAGGTAAGTCAAAAGCCTTCAACAACATTATTAGTCTTTCATGATTTTATTTTGTATGTGTGGGAAAAGTTAGATATGTGGTTATTTGAACTTGGAGAAGACTAAATTAAAATTTAATTATGAAGGGAGAATTGATGAGACAGGGAGGTAAGTTAAAAGCCTTCAGCAACATTATTAGAGTTTGATAAAAATATTATAGATATTATTTTTTAAGAATTTTTTATTTAAAAATATATCAAAATAATATTTTAATTTATTTTTAATATTACAATAAAAAAATAATAAGAAAATATTAATTTAAAGCTAAATTTTTTTTAAAATACGGTTGGACAACAATGTTAAACAAAGCTTTGGTAAATATTTGTTTTTGTGGTTGAATCTGTTTTTCAAAATATTTTTTAAATTGTTTTTAATTTAAAATATTATTAAATTATTTTTTAAAAATGTTTTTCGATGATTTTAATATGCTATTACAAAAAAAAAATAAAATCTAAAATATATATCATTTTAATATTTTTTCAATTAAACAATATATTTTTTAAATTACCTTACTCCCACTTCACCAAATACACACTTAATATTGGATGCGCAATTGAGCTTAACATTCCTTTCTTGTCAAAAAAAATAAAAATAAAAAATACTATTGATTCTAATCTCTTTGACGAGGAGGTGTGCGAAATCATTTCTTTAAAACTTTCAAGTGAAAATATTTGGATTCTGGAGAATAAAATCTCCTTATTTGAAGTCAACCAACTCGGCTTGGAGACCTCTCACCGATTAATTGTATGCATACAGCTAGCAAAGCAGATGTTGCTTTCGTAGGGTCAAATTTCCCTAGTGGAGGCCCTCTAGGGTTCTTATATAATTGGCAACCCTTTGCCATTAGAGGCACAAAAAACAATCCAAACCTTTTGGGTAGTTGGCAAATATGGCCACATATTCTCAAGCCACCCTGCTTCTCCTTCCTCTCCTGGTCCTTTTGCTAATTAAATCCTCTCATGCTGCTGGTGGGATTTCAATCTACTGGGGTCAAAATGGCAATGAAGGAACTCTAGCACAAACATGTGCCACGGGAAGATATGCTTATGTTAACATAGCTTTTCTCAACAAGTTTGGCAATGGTCAAACCCCAGAAATGAACCTTGCTGGACATTGCAACCCAGCAAACGGTGGCTGTACAATTGTCAGCGGTGGCATCAAAAGTTGTCAGCAGCAAGGGATTAAGGTGCTGCTTTCTCTCGGTGGTGGCATTGGAAACTATACTCTAGCCTCTAAAGGTGATGCCAAAAACGTAGCAGATTACTTGTGGAACAATTTCTTAGGTGGACAATCATCTTCTCGTCCTCTAGGTGATGCTGTTCTGGATGGCATTGATTTTGACATCGAGCAAGGATCAACTCTATATTGGGAGGATCTTGCTCGTTTCTTATCTAAATATGGAAGAAAAGTGTATTTAGCAGCAGCTCCTCAGTGTCCATTCCCAGACAGTAATTTAGGGACTGCCCTTAATACTGGTCTTTTTGACTATGTCTGGGTCCAATTCTACAACAACCGTCCTTGCCAGTATAGTTCAGGTAACACAACTAACCTCTTAAATTCATGGAATCGTTGGACTACATCAATAGACGCAGGAAAGATATTTCTAGGCTTGCCGGCAGCTCCTTCGGCAGCCGGAAGCGGGTACATTCCACCAGATGTGTTGACTTCTCAAATTCTTCCGGTGATAAAGAAGTCACCCAAGTATGGAGGTGTCATGCTTTGGTCAAAGTACTGGGATGATCAGAATGGGTACAGTCCCTCCATTATCAGCAGTGTATGAAACATTGAATTAGTCCTACTTAAGATAATCTAAGATAATAAAACTCATGTCCCCGTTAATCATTCTGCGGGCACTTCCTGAATTGTAATGTTTATTCAACGTTGACTTTCTTTGTCAACTATTTCTGGTACTAATGGGTAAAGCCATTCTGGCCTCAATCACATTTCTTATCTGCCACGTATGAACAACTTCATTATCTCTTCCTACAATATCAAAATAAAAACTACTCAACTTCAAGTCCAAACTGTATAAAGTTGCCACCAATGATGATGTCATTTCCTAGTGGTCATCACTGCCATCCAAAAAAAATTCCCTCTGAAATCAACTATGGTTAGAGAATGTCAGATTCATCTGAACTAGAAAAAAAAAAATCGAAGCTCCAGCATTTTGTAGCACAAAAGGAAGGGAAAAAAAGCAGCCAGTACTCACCTTGGAAACCAAGTGGCCGGTGGCAATAGCAGAAACAAAAAACATTTCCCATTTTCAAGAACAGTAATAAAAAATATGCTCCACTTAGAAAAAATTCAAGACCAGTCATGATAACTGGATCCGATCAACTACATCTGAATAGTACCTAAATCCTCAGCAACTCAATGGACCTCTAAGGATTCCGATGACTTCCCGGCCCATCAGATGCTGTGATTATTGAATGTAAATTTGGTATTAGAATCTGCACTTTCAATTCTTACAATCACATGTATATCTGCACCACAGCCTGCCAAATGGGAATTTTTTTTGTTTGAGTTAAGTAAGCTGGAGTGTTATGCAACTCAAATTTCCTTTTTTGGGTGAACATATTAATAGAAATATTACTCTGTAGATAATTCTTCAATTCATGAACTACTTGTGCATCTTTAACGAGGGAAACAGCATGAAAATCAACTTTGTTCTCCACTCAGAATCTTATACCATCCCAATCCTTGTCTGCAACAAGAACCATGTAAGCAGTCATGTCCACTTTCAAAATCAACACCCAAGCAGAGGAAAAAAAAAAGGAAATCATTGACGAGTTCGAGGAGCGAACCCGAGAGGTTCGGAAGGCTGCCAATTGGGCTAGTACTGGCGTCCCCGCCCCTGGGGGATATTGCAAAAAGTGAGGCTTTTACCGAGGATGACTGGAAATTGGTTCAGTTGGTAACTTCACAAAAATCATTTCAAATGAGCCCCTGAAAAAGAAAATAAATCAATCTGATTTGTATTCTAATCTTTCAAGAATTAATATATTAATGTCAATATTATACTGTAATTGTGTGTTTATATCCTTGCTTATGTTTGAATTATAACTATAATATAAATAATTATCCCAGGTACAAAGATTCTCTCTTGATTCGAAGTCTAAAGTTCGATGTCATTAGATTTTTATAAAAGTGTCTTGCTTTGTAGCCACAATTAATGTCATTTATTTATTTTTAAGAATAATAAAAATATATTTTAATACTATATGATCACATTCAATAATCACGTTAGAGCATTTTGAGAAAAATTAACAAAAAGCTTAGTGCCATAGAACATTTAAGACTTCAAAACTCTCAATTAATATTTTTTTTTTTGAATTGATGTTTCGTGATAAATAAATTTTTTTTTATGAAAATATATATTTTTTGTTATTGTTTTGAGATAAAAAAACAAAGACAATATATGCATTTTTTTCTTTACTTCTTGTTTTAAAAATATAAAAACTTAATTTTAAACTATTTCAAAAACAAATTTATAACATGAGCTAATTATGATCAGATTATGGGCATAGATAATATAATCATGATATTATGTGATGTCACGTTAAAAACCTGGGCCTTTTACAGCCCAATTAAATAAAACTTGTTTTAGATTCCGTACGTGGGCCAAGCGAATGTATAACCAATCAGATCTTGCCACATAATATGTCATAAAACATTCTTTATATATTAGTGACACCAAATGCTCTCTCCTCCTCCAAAAATATAAAAAGTATCACGCTAAAAAAGCGCGGGAAAATTCGCATCCAAATTCCCGCCAACAACGATACCCTAATCGACACCCCCAATTTCTCTCCACCATTTTTCTTACCGTCGCAACTTAACATCAGATCCAATCTCAAATAATCTCAAATTCTTCAAGTTCTCACAAGAAACCCAAAATCAATCTCTCACACAGAAACCCTAAAAAATGGAAATGCAAGGTTTAGCTGGTATCTGCGTCGGTCTAGGCACCCCTGAAGAAGACGACAACGGAAATCGAATTGGTTACACTAAAGGCGCTAACTGCTTAGGTAACACAAATATATAAATATATTTTACTTTGAAATGATAGCAATTTTAGCTCGATGTTTTTAATTGGAGTTTTCTTTTTCCTTTTTCCTTTTGTAATTGTAGATAATTTAAAAGATTTGTTGAGATTCTTAAGGCGCGATGATCCACAAACGCGAGGAGTATTTAAGCAAGTGTGTAAATGGAATACTGTGGGGAAAGATTTAATACCGATTATTCAGTATTGTCAAGATGATCGTAATTTGGTCTTAAATGCAGGTTAATGCTAATTTTTATTTATTTTTAATTATATATGGATAAAGGTTCGGTATTGATTTGTGTTTTTGTTATTTTTTTTTTCTGTTTTTTGAAAATATCTTAGTTAAGGTTCTAGTTTTTCTTACTATGCCAATTGAGCCGTCTTCGAGTGATATATGGCTACAAGTAGAGTATTTATGGGGTTTGAAGGCTGCAATTACGCTTAGTGGTACGATTCCAGTGGTTGTTTCGCTTCTTGAAGGCCCATTGGAGAATTTGGACCGGTAAATAATGTTTTACTTTAACTGCTCATTTGGAGAAATTTATTGGTTTTGCTATTAATATTGATTGGGCGTGGTGCAGTGAGGCGTTTACTGAGGATGACTGGAAATTGGTTCAGTTGGTGCTGACATTGTTTAGAAACGTTCTAGCAGTTCATGATTTTTCAATGTTGCAGAAAGTTGGGGATTCAGCAAGTCAGTTTTTGTCTCTAAGGGATAGGTTTTTGGAGCTTTTGTTCCATGAGAATGTAATGGACATCATTCTAGTTATAACTCAGAATATAAAGGGTTCATGCAGTTATTTTCTTCATGATAACTTGCTTTTATTAGAAATTTTCCATTACATTTTCATGGGTCAAGAGCCAGGGTTGATTGTTAATGCCGGTCTAAAGGATTTCAAGGTTAGCGAGCATTCTTTTCTTCTCCTTCAATGGTAAATTTTTCGTGGCAACTAGAAAATCCTTTGTTTTGTAAACAAGTAAAGCTGAAATAAGGTTGAGCAATGCCTCCTATATCTTGTAATTTTGATCTTGAATTGCTGAACTTCTGAAAAGCAAAAAAGCCTTTGGGTCCCATCCCTTTTTTCTTTCTTCCCATTAATGTTATTGCCTGCAGATTGAATCATCAAGCACTTTTATTGTTTATTGTCTTTTGGCTTTTGTTGTTGATAAGCAGAGTATCATTATGCTGGTTTTATCCTTGTTTTAGACATCCAGTTGTTACATGATGTGCATGTAGAAATTGATTTAATAAGTTTAATTTGGTAGGTTTGTGGAAGCAGCACTTCTCTTGACATCCTCAAGTCCATTATGAAAGAAGAAGAACAAAAAAAAATGAAGCTTTCTAGACAACGAAACGTGGTCCGTCATTCACAATTTAGTGGAACCTTTACCCGGCTTACCATGGTATGAAGTTTCACTATAAATGAAGTTTTTGAGGGGTTTTGTATAAAACTTTTGTAATGTAAGTGGTTTTTTTCCCCTTCTTTTTTCCAGGATGGTTCTAAAGCAGTATGCTTAGGAAACCCTAGTTCTGCTTCTCAGATTCTACTTAAACCTTATAAAGCTCAAAAGGGTCCCAGTAAAAAGATTTTGTGGGACCATGGGAGATTACCTTCAATGAAGGATAATATTTTGGAGTTACTGCATGATTTTCTGAACCAGTTTCTATCAGGGGGTTACAATGGTATATGTTCTGGAATTAAAATCATCTCACATAAAACATTTGCTTGCTTCTGCTTTCTACTGATTATACTGCTAACATTTATCATGAACTGAATTCATGTCAGATTTGATGGAGTCGATCCGTGAAGATATCGAGAAGGAGCATCATGCAATTCAAAACAGTGACATTGTTGTTTTCTTTCAGGTTGCTCAGTTTGTTACTTCTTTTCAATATCACAAGTATATTACTTCCAAGGTGAGATATGAGGTACTTGTATCTATAATTGTGTCTTTGATAGACATTCTATATTCTCTGATGGCTTCAATTTAAATAAAAGTTTATCTTTGTAGTTAGTGTCTGTCATGTGGCTTGATATTTGAAGTTATCATTCTTGTCTTTTGCTGTTTTTCCTTTTCTTTTGTCATATAATGAACTTTTGGAATTCCAAAACAGTCATAACTGAATCTCTAAGTTAGTCTAAACAGATCAACCAATTGTTTGTTAGAGTACCATGGGAAATTTTAGGTTCATTTAATGATATGTTTGAGCTTGTACATGGTAAGCAGATTACTTGTGATAGAGTGAGTAGAACTCGTGGAATTAGAATTGTCATGCTCTGCCCTCTCCTTTGTACTATGTGTTTAATTCCAGTAGCTTATGTATCAACATGGTTGGCCAATGATTAGTATATGATTTGTATTCTGCAGTACTTGATCTTGTCATTGCTAATAATTTTGGCTTATCAATGTTTTTCTGCATAACATTCAGTGACAGTAAAATAGCTCTTGATTGTTGCAATTCAAGAGTAAGAAAGTAAGCTACAGTGGATGGATTCTTTTATAAATGAATAAGAAAAAGAATTGGATAAACATCTGCATCTTTTTTTTTCCTCCAAAGCTTAAATACTAATGTTATGGTTAGGAAACATTACAATAATAGCATGCAAATCCAACTGCCTCTTCCAATCTGGTTTTGCAAGGTCGATTATAAATATTTTCAGTAAGTTGATGGTCTGCTATTGAATTTTGAAGGAGACATTGACATGATGGTTCATTTGTGAAGAATAATATTCAAAGAAATATTCCTTACTTCCAAGTTGTTGAAAATGATGTTATAGGAGTGACTTGTGGCTGTGTGAGCAAGTTGATAATGGTGAAACTTTTTGACTGATGCTACAATTTTGGTGCTCAAATATATGACCGAATCCACTGTCATGGGTTTTCTGAGTCCTGTTTATTTTCTGTCACTACCTTCTCATAATTTTTGTTCAAGTTATATTTCAAATTGTTGCAATATTTTCTTCTGGTACATCATGCTATTCAATTGTTGGTGAATGTTTGTTATTTTACCAGCCAAATATGGAAAAAGACAATTCTCAAGCCTTCTCTGACGAGTATGCTGATAACACATCATTCAAAGGAGGTATATGTGGACCCATTGCAGCATCAATGAACGAATCAATGTTTCTACTAGTCATTTCAAGATGGAAAAATGCTTTTGAAGGCTTGAAGGTGACACATGATTATAAGTTTCTGTCTGCAGCTGGTGCTCTTATGAGAATTATGGTAAATTATACTTAACCTGATGATGTCTCCCCCTTCCCCTCCTTATTCTCCCCTTAAATATACAGATTTGCATGTTAAGAGGTGCTTGAGTTAGAGCTTCTGTTTTTCCACAGATTCGCATGTTAGATTTGGTGCTTAAGTTACTGCCAGGAGATTCTAAGGAGCCTTTAACAGCTCGCATCCTGCTTTACAAGTTGTTCTATGATCAGACTGATCAAGGAATGACTCAGTTCCTCCTGAGCCTGATCAAATCATTTGACACACACAAGCAAACCAAAAGGTTTTCTTCTTATGCTAAGACCTAAAATAAACTTGTGGTTTATCTTTTGGATCTTTTAACGTATTTATGTCCTGATTGTGGAACTTTAGTTCTACAAACATAAAATTCTGAATGATTTGAGAGCCTCACTTGCTATTCATGTGTTTCTGGTTATACTAGGATTTGGGTGCAGCTTTTAATGATTAATCATCTGGCAATCATTGTTATGTGATTAGTTTCGTGAGTTGTCATCTTCTTTTTGTGAGAATCAGTGCTCTTTGAATCTTTTTTTTCTTCACTGAAACAGTGAGAAAGATTTTTCAATATTGTCATTTTTTGTATTATTTTTGCATCTCTTCATTCAAATCAAGCTTATTTTTAGTTTCCTTTAAATCAAGCATATTATTAATTTTAAACTCAATGCCCTCAATTTGTGTTCCCTAGTTTCTGTTAGTGATATCTGATTATTTCAAAAGGACAACAAACATTCTCCTTAACCGTATGCCTATTTTATGTGTTTATTTGTTTTTGTGAACAAGCATTTACTAAGGCTATGCCCGTGCAGAAATATGTGGTTGTTTGAACATGCTTCAAGATGTTGTTGCTGATGCTATGTTTTTATTTTTCTGGTCAGTGATCTTTCAGATCTGGTAGAAATGATTCATGTACTTGTAAGGCTGATGGAGAATCTTCAAACACGTGGCACCTTGAGAGTAAGTTATGCTTTTCTTTACAGGGCAGTTCTGTAGTTTTTTTTTTGTATTTGTATTTTGTTTTTCTATTCCTTTTGAATTTATCAATGCATTAAGCAGATTGAAATGGTGCTTTGTTTGTAAGATAGTTCTGTAACATATGAACTTGACTAAATCAGTCATCATACCATGCTGAAAAGAAGTCGGTGATTTACTTATCTATTTTTTGAAAATAAAAAAAAGGTAAATTCAATGTAGGTATAGTTTAACTTGAATATTTGCCACATTCTGCCAATCTTATAATAATTGTCATGTTTCTGTAAGACTTTCTACAATTTCAACCAATGCCATCACCTAAGTCCAACCTTTTGAAATTGCTTTCCTCAAAACCCTCTTAACGCTTCTTTTGTGAGCCTTTAATGAGATCAGCTTTGTGGTCTTGTATCTTTGGTGCAATATCAGGTAATGCTGACCTACAGAAAATAAAGATTTTGGATCTAGCTGTAGCAATTTCAGCATTTGTCTTCTTTCTAGTTTTTCCTTTTCATGAACTTGTAATGTATCTTGCTTGAATAGTTGTCTCGATAGTATAGAATCATTTCACTGTCTTTGGTTCTTTATCACTGGAAAAAAAAGTTATATAATAACAAATAATTAGTAGCTTTCCATTACATATGTCGACAAATGTAGATATATCTGAGCTGCTATATGTGCCCTCTGCAAGCAGGTTAAGTGCAAAACTGTCCTTAAATTTCCCCTTTCGCTGACTAAACTATAGGTTCTTAAATTTGTAATTTCAGATTTTTTCCTATCTTCTCCCTCCACTTTCTTTCTTTTCCCTTTACTGCTCTCTCTCAATCTCTCTTCGCTCTCTAAACTGCAGCCAACTCCAAAGTATGATACAACACCAATAGGATTCAAGCAACAATGGGAGTTTTGGAGAGTGCAATTCATTGATTTTGCAATAAAGGAAATGATGTTAGTTCACTTTCAATGCGTCGTCATACTTAAAGTCTTATTTCTACTAGTTTTTTCCACAACCAACATCGAGCCAAATGTGAATCTGTTTGCCAAACATAAAAACTCAAAACCAAGGCCCATTTACTTGCTGAGAGAAGAAAGGAAAAGTAAAAGAAATTGCGGTTCATTTACATTTCCTCAGTTATAGAATTTCTGCTTCTTTGAATTTTTTTTTTTTTTTGCATCCATAGTTTCATACTTTTGTTGTTATAAATCCCAAATGTCTTAGTCTTTTGTATTAGAAAGTTTTTCTTTTGTGAAGATCAAAATTAAAACTGTCGTTTCATGATCAAGGTTTCTAAGAAGTCGAGGAGAAGTAGAAAGAAGAAAACATTGAGTGACAAGAAGGAAAATGGAAATGAACAGTGTAATGTTGAAGCCACTATTGAGGATCCCACTGCTCTGTCTAATAGTGAACAATCAACTGTTTTGCAAAAGAAAAGCCCAGAAATTGCAACCTCTGGTGACCAAGAAAACATGAATGTTGATGTTCTTGAAAAGCCTGAAATATTTGTACCAGAGATGGAGAATCTTGGCAGCACTTTGCAGATGGAGAATACAAAGATTGATATTGATGATCTTTCTTGCAGTTCTGATGATTCTTCAGGCGATGAGCAACCTGCTGAAAATTATGAAGTTGATTTTAAAGTCTCTACTTTTATATCATCTTTGGCAAACCACAGCATTATTCAGAATTTGTGCTGGTTACTTAGGTTCTATAAGAACAATTCTGTCAGCACAAATCACTACATAGTATGCATGTTGCAGAGAATCACTGATGATTTAGATCTCTCTCCAATGCTATATCAGGTTCAAAACTCAAAATCCCATCCTTGAGAATATTGGGCACAAGTGTAATCATCATCTCTTATTTTTGTTCTATTTTTTGGAAAAAACAATGTGCAGTTATCGCTTCTCACGACATTCTATGAGATTCTGGAAGAGCAAAAGTCAAGTCCATGCAAGGAATATGCAAATATTGTTGATTTCCTTACGAGTTTGGTTAGAAGAATGCTAAGAAAAATGAAGAATCAGCCCCTTCTTTTTGTAGAAGTTCTCTTTTGGAAATCCCGGAAAGAATGCCATTACATTAATGCTGAATATATGTTGCACGAGCTTGGTCATTTGAAGAAAGAAAGTGCAGGCTGGGGAAATGCTTCAGCAAACGAAGATATTGGGTCATCACAGGGGAAGAGATGGGCTCCTAGAAGCATAGCAGATGCACTGGGTGAGGATGAAGCAGATGTTGTGATCCCTCATGAACCGGGATATCAGAAGTAAGACATGCCTGTTGACCTTGATTTAACTCACTGTTGTGTATCTTGTACTTTTATATAAAAGGGAATTTGGAAATTTTTACATGGGTGCTTTAGCAACATAATTTAATATTCTTTTGTTATCTGGGAGTAGTCTGGCTTTGTTGGAAAATGACATTTTTTTCCCATTTAATTAAAATATTTTCTTGGTCTGCAAGGGATCCAATGACGTCTTAGTTTCATGAGAATGGTTTATAGCACCATTTGTTGTTGAGAATGAAAGGTTAAAAGAAAAAGAAGAATCGGTGAAGACTGGAGTGCAGAAATTTATCACATCTATTTCAAGCAACCATATTGATAGGATATAAAGTAGTGAGGAAAATCTCTAAGTAATGATTTTTAGCATGTAAGATTCTTGGTTTTCCCCAACCTTATTTAATGTATTTGGCTGTTGCAGTGGAGGAGATGCTGCAGAACATGAAAGTGTAAGTGTTCCTAGGAGGAAGAGAAGATTTGTTCTGACTGACGAGATGGAGATGAAAATAAAAGATCTGTATGAGAAGTAAGTGTCTTGGCCCAGCCATTTTAGGACTGCAAGCATTTCCTCATTAGATTAAATGATAGTCTTGGCTGAATGCATTGATGAAGTTTCATTGTCTTTTGCTTCTAATCTTTGTTTTCAGGAACTGATTGTGTGCATTTTTGTCTTCTCCATGAAAATTGAATGATAGCATATTTGACTAACTCATTCTTTCATTGGAGTTTCTTAAATTGTTTTCGCTGCATCTGTTATGACAAAGATGGTTCTTGTAGATTCAAAGATGATGAGAATTGCAGTCATTTGATTGCGGAATCCTTAGATCCTGATGGTCAAGTTTCACGAGCACAAGTTATCAACAAGCTCAAGCAGCTAGGATTGAAAGTTGCATCGAAGAAAAGGAAGCGCTCTGTTGGTAGACCATTTTCTACTAATCCTGATCAACTTGGTGAGAATGGAGAGATAATTGAAAAGGAAAGCAATCTTCACAATTCAATTGATTTAGAAGGAAGTTTGCCAAGGCTGTAAGTATTTATGAAATGCTTTTGAATGCAATTGTTTTCAAGGGTCTTTTAGTGCAATGTTCAGTATTGTATTCAAAGCAGAAGCTCTGAGCTCTCAAGACTCGATTCTTATCTAAAGCATATCCTAGTGCATGATTTAAAATATGAAATGCTTGCAAAATAATTTCCTTTTTCTATCCAAGTTGTCTGAGGCGTTGCCTTTCAACAGGAGCACTAGGAAAAGAGTGAAGGCCTTCAACAAAGATCAGGAGGAAATGATTAAAGCATTATTTGAGCAGTGAGTGGTGTTTGATGTTGTAGCCTAAGATTTAATCCGATCCATTAACCTGTGTTCATGGTTCATTCTTACATTATCTTCATCCACCTATTAGATGCAGTAGTAGCACTAGGAAATGATTACTGCTCTATGCTTTAGCATTTATTTTCTTCATGTTCCAACTTATAAAAGCCTTGATTGAAGTAGTGGGATCTTTGTTTGGGGAATGATATATTTAACTTGAGGACATTTTTTTATATACTTTCTACAGGTTCAAAGACCATCGAAGATGCAGCTATATGATTGCAAATGCAATGGGATCTGATAATTCATTCACAGCTGCCCAAGTGTCCAGAAAACTCAAGCAACTTGGTTTACGTGCTCCTCGGCAGAAGCAGTCTGAGACAGATATGCATCTCAGAGACGAGGAACTGAATGGCTTTTCTGTTGGAGGACAAGATTCTAATGATGAAACATTGTTATCGTTAAAAAATAGGTACTGCTTTTGTGCCCTTGGCTGTGGGAATTCCTTTTAATATTGTTTTTGTGACTTGTGCAAACCATGCTCCATACTTGGCATTTGTTCTACTCTAGCATTTGGCTGTGGATTGCTAAAGTTTGGAATCTTGAGAAATGTTGCTAGTTTGAAATTTTAGTTAAATGCCAAACTCAAAACCTATTATATGGTCTGATGTCTTTCTTTTTCACCAAACTGATCTGAGTTTTCCCCACCAAGATTAGCATTAAGGCTATGTAAACTGTGTTAAAGGCCACATGGTTCTTTCCTTTTCCCCATTGATTCAAGCATATCTTTTGCTTAATTATACGACCATGTTAATCAGAGAAATAATGTTCTCTGATTACTTCAGATATCACCAATTCATCTAAGTTCATGTATAATTTCCTGCTGCGATTAATTCCTTGGTATTGCATGGGACTAGTTTCTGATTTTATCCTTTTATGCACTGATAGCCTCTTTAGGCAACGTTGACTTGGTATGTTATTTGTGAGCACGTTTCTTTTGCAATGTGAGAACAGATAAAAAAGAAACCTTTAAGATAAGCAGCTGCAACTAGAAAAGTTTTTCTAAGCTGGTTGTAAAGTTTCTTGCCAACTGTTGGTAGATTTACTTGTAGCTCAAAGCTATTAGCGCTTAAAATTTATTTATTTTTAACTTGTAGGAGTAAAAACAAGGATGATGGTGGATTATTTGGTGATGAGTTGCCAAGCCAGAACATTGAAGGAGAATCTAGTGATTCTGATGATGAACTCCTATGCTCTATTCTCAAGTAACTCTCTCTCTCTTCCTGTGAACAGAAAAATGCAGGATGAGTTGTATCCTTGAACTTGACATATTCCTTATGATTTAACTTTGTTATCCAGTGTTTTAACTTGCGATTTATTTACTCTTTAGTTTATTTGTTATTTTTGTCTGGCACTATCAATTGGTCCAGTTCTAATATGACTTTCCGTTTGCTGATGTATTTTCAGCTGCCTGATAAAACATCCTTCTGCTAAACAGTTCTTTGCTTTTAGTAAGAGATGCTATTAGAGTACTCTTTAATTAATGTAATCTCTTCAGTGAAAGTCATTAGAAAAAAGGAACAATTTTATTAAAAAAACCATTTGAATTGAAATTTCAAAAAACACACGCAAGATTCTCTGCTGCAAAGCTCGTTAAAAAAATTTGCATTTGAACTTTCTTTCTAAGCATTGCTAAATTTTCTATTTCCATGAAGTTCCATCAGAATTGATTTGTATTAATTCATAAACTGCTCACTCAGTTTACTCATAAACTACATATTCTTTCTTAGGCCTAAAAACAATGCTGGTGATAGATTGATTGCTGGGAAACAGAATAACGAAGGAGAGATTTCTGACAATTCTGATAAAGAAATCTTGAGCTCTAAAATGAAGTGAGTCTCTCTATCTTTCTCCATGAAAGGACAATCAGGGTGCTGCTACTTAGTGTTTAGATGAAGTTCTTATTTTTAGTAACGTTGCCTTCGTTTTTTTCTAAAATGTTGCTGTCTAGCTCTGTTGAAAAACACCTCAAGTGGCATGCTTTCGTCTCTTATTATGTGTTTTCTGGTTTTCTATATTACTAGCTTTATCTTTTTTGATTCAGTAAAACCAAGAAGCTCCTTTCGAAGGCAAAAGGTAAAGAGCTCAGAACTTCTTCCACTGAGAGTGAAATGCCTGATGAAGATGCCGGGAATGAAGCTCTTAACGATCTAGAACGAAGGTATATATTTACTTGAATTAGGTTTAAAACCTGTCTTTTCTAATGAGCAATGAACTGTTGAAATAACTGTGTGTGAGAATTGTATTGCTTGAACTAAGCATCTGTTGCTGAGACATGAGAGATCAACTGTTAGTGGTCAGTGGATTGTATATGAAGTATGAGTTGCCTGTTATTTTAATTCAGGGACAGAGGCAGCGAGTCCACTGGGCAGGATGTTGTAGGGATTGATGAGGATACTGTTCTTGACCATGTCAGCAAGGAAGGTGCTTCAGAAGCTGAAGCAACTAACAGCAGAAGTGGAAAATCAACAGGGGTTTCACCAGTCAATTATGTAGATGATATACCAGATCAACAAATGGATGATGCATTGGAAGATTTGGAGGATGCTGCAGCTTCTGATACAGTAGTGACAAGTGCCAGACTTAAAAGGAAGTTGAGGATGGTAGTTGATCTCGAGGATGAAGATGATGATTAAGATGAAAGCATAGAGGTCTGTCTTCTATAACCTTGTGATTATATTGCATGCAAGATTGTTCATATCTGAACGGGTAGCAGCCACCGTCTATTGTTGCCGCCCTCTTTTTTTGGCAATATAGTATTGTCATGCTTGTATTTTGTATAGAAAGAGAGTACCCTGGTAGCAATACCGCCGGAATTTTTTTATATCAAAAACCATGTCAGGCAGCTAACATGTCAGCTCCGCAGTATGCACTTTGTGAAGCTGCCGTTGCCCCAAGTAGATGGTCTCTCTCTAGATGCTGAGGCCACCAAGAAAGCCCCTGACATGGTCCAAGAACCCTTTATTCAGGTTCTCGAGTCATTAGATCCAGTTTGGATCTTCTACGATTTTGCTCATTATTGGATTGGGCCAATTGCCTCTCAATTTCTAATCATTATTCTCGTAGCCTTCCTTGGCCCGTCATCACTCTTGATCGACGGTGGTGCTCATCGCGAAAAACCTGAAGATTTCGCGAAACTGAACTCATTGGCAATCAATCCAATGATATCGGAAAAAAAGTGTACTGAATATTCAATGTGTTTTAAAATATTTTAATATGGGAAGTAAATACTCTGCTAGCCCTACTGCTGTCGATTAAATTGGAGCAAAAAAGGGGAACAAAATCTGGAACAATAAATAAAGAATGCGATAATGCATGTAGAGTGGGCTTTCAATACTCCTGGCAGGAGGAAATTGGCCTCTTTAAAGAAAAAGCAATTTGACCATTTTCCTCAGCTCAAGAGAGTGAACATTTCTCGATCTAGAACAATCTAAAAGTAGAAAGCATATTCCATTATCAGAAATATTTTCTTTTATAGAAAATGAAAACAAATGTAAAAATAAATAGCACCATGAGATACATGTCATTCAACATCACTCATAATTAATTTTTTTTTTAGTTTAGTAATACTAATACAACTGATGATTTTTGGAAGATAGGTTCTGTATCATAGAAAACAATTTCTTTTAAAATTCATTTTCCATTAAAAATATCAATAATTGATTTTTTTATTTTATTTTAAAATCCAATAAGTTCTCTAACCTATTTGTCAGCACCATCACATGGCACACACCTGCCCAAGAAATTAAAAGATATTTTTAAAAAATATTCCATAATCACTAAACATAGAAATTATCTGATATTTGTGAAAAACATAAGCAAGTATGTGCTAAAAAAATAAATAAAAAATAATCAATCCTCTCCTTTGGGCCAAAGCTCTAGGCTAGATTACAATTTATGGGCCTGCATTTGTAATATAGTTTGGGCTATCAATATCCAGGCTTATTTGGGTCTTTACTTTGCCTTTTGTTTATCCCTACAACAGCACCGCCTTCAGCCCTTGAACAAACATCATGTGTTTAAAAATAAATAAAAGAAAGAATCAAATTCTCATCAGATGACGAAAATTAAAAAAAAAAAAAAACCCCTAAAAAATCGAAAACCCTAAAATTAAAAAATTTCTCTCTACGATCTCCACATTTCAACTCTTTCTAATGGCAACCGCAGCAGAAAACGACGCCGGATTGAAGAAGCTCGAGTACCTCTCCCTCGTCTCCAAGGTCTGCAGCGAACTCGAAACTCACTTGGGGTTTGGAGATAAGATCTTAGCTGAGTTCATCACCGAGTTAGGTCGGAGTTGCGAAACAGTAGATGAGTTCGATGCGAAGCTGAAGGAAAATGGAGCTGAAATGCCTGATTACTTTGTTCGGACATTGCTGACGATTATTCACGCGATTTTGCCGCCGAAAGCGGAGAAGGAGGGGAAGAAAGATAAGGAGGATGACGGGTCAGGTAAAGATTCTAAATTTAAAGCTCTCTCGATTAAAGATAGTAGAGACAGAGTGAAAGAAATTGATAGGGAATTGGAAATTGAAGCTGAAGAGAGAAGTAGGAGAGAGAATGAAGACAGGCATAGAGAAAGAGATAACGATGGTAGACATAGAGAGAGAGATAGGAGAGAGAGATATAGGGATAGGGATAGAGATAGAGAGAGAGAGAGAGATATGTATGATAGAGATGATAGGAGGAGAGATAGAGGAAGAAGGAGAGATGGGCATGATATAGAGGATGGTGAAGGTGAGAGGGAGAGAAGGAATGGGAGACATGGGTATGGTGGTGGTAATAGTAATGAACCGGAATTGTATGGGGTTTATAAGGGGAGGGTGTCGAGGGTGATGGATACAGGTTGTTTTGTCCAGTTGAGTGATTTAAGGGGTAAGGAGGGTTTGGTTCATGTTTCGCAGATTGCAACTAGGAGAGTTGGGAATGCAAAGGACGTGGTTAAGAGGGACCAGGAAGTTTATGTTAAGGTGATTTCAGTCTCGGGGAACAAGTTGAGTCTTTCGATGAGGGATGTTGATCAGAATAGTGGGAAAGATTTGCTTCCATTGAAGAAGAGGGATGATGAGGAGGATGGTTTTAGGAGCAATGCTTTGGGTTTGTCTAAGGAGGGGCCGGTGATGAGGACAGGGTTGTCAGGGATTAGGATTGTGGAGGAGGAGGATACTGGTCCGTCACGGAGACCTTTAAAGAGAATGAGCTCGCCAGAGAAGTGGGAAGCAAAACAGTTGATTGCTTCGGGGGTTTTGAGTGTGCAAGAGTACCCCATGTATGATGAGGAAATAGATGGGTTGCTTTATCAAGAAGAGGGAGTTGAGGAAGAGCTTGAGATTGAGATGAATGAGGATGAGCCTGCATTTTTGCAAGGGCAGACTAGGTATTCTGTTGATATGTCACCAGTTAAGATTTTTAAGAATCCTGAAGGTTCGTTGAGTCGTGCAGCTGCTCTTCAGTCTGCACTTATAAAGGAGAGGAGAGAAGTGAGGGAGCAGCAGCAGAGGACTATGCTTGATTCAATACCAAAGGATCTTAATCGTCCTTGGGAAGACCCAATGCCCGAGACTGGCGAGAGGCATCTTGCCCAGGAGCTGCGTGGTGTTGGCTTATCTGCTTATGACATGCCTGAATGGAAGAAGGATGCATTTGGGAAAGCACTGACATTTGGGCAGCGATCCAAGTTATCTATCCAGGAACAGAGGCAGAGCTTGCCAATTTACAAATTGAAAAAAGAGTTAATTCAGGCTGTCCATGACAATCAGGTTCTGGTGGTTATTGGTGAGACAGGTTCAGGTAAGACTACTCAGGTGACACAGTATCTCGCTGAGTCAGGTTATACCACTAGGGGTAAGATTGGATGTACTCAGCCTCGTAGGGTGGCTGCTATGTCTGTAGCCAAGAGGGTGGCTGAAGAGTTTGGCTGTCGTTTAGGTGAGGAAGTTGGCTATGCTATTCGTTTTGAGGATTGCACTGGACCAGATACTGTGATCAAGTATATGACAGATGGTATGCTGCTTAGGGAGATTCTGATTGATGAGAACCTTTCTCAGTACTCGGTGATAATGCTAGATGAAGCTCATGAGAGGACCATTCACACTGATGTCCTTTTTGGGTTGCTCAAGAAACTTGTGAAGAGAAGACCTGATCTTCGCTTGATTGTCACATCAGCCACACTGGATGCGGAGAAATTTTCAGGGTATTTCTTCAACTGTAACATATTCACGATTCCTGGGAGAACATTTCCTGTGGAGATATTGTACACCAAACAGCCAGAAAGTGACTACTTAGATGCATCTCTGATTACTGTCTTGCAAATCCACTTGACAGAACCTGAAGGTGACATACTTCTATTCTTGACAGGCCAGGAGGAGATTGATTTTGCATGTCAATCTCTTTATGAGAGGATGAAAGGATTAGGAAAAAATGTTCCTGAATTGATCATTTTGCCTGTTTATAGTGCTCTTCCTAGTGAAATGCAGTCAAGAATCTTTGATCCTGCCCCACCTGGAAAGAGGAAGGTGGTTGTGGCAACTAATATTGCCGAAGCCTCTTTGACAATTGATGGAATTTTTTATGTTATTGATCCTGGGTTTGCCAAGCAGAACGTGTATAATCCAAAGCAAGGGCTTGATTCTCTAGTTATAACACCAATTTCACAAGCATCTGCCAAGCAACGAGCTGGACGTGCTGGGCGTACTGGGCCTGGAAAATGTTATCGTCTCTACACAGAAAGTGCATACCGCAATGAGATGTCTCCCACCTCAATTCCAGAAATCCAAAGAATCAATCTTGGATTCACTACGCTTACAATGAAGGCTATGGGAATTAATGACCTATTGTCTTTTGATTTTATGGATCCACCTTCACCGCAGGCCCTGATTTCTGCCATGGAACAGCTATACAGCCTTGGAGCTCTGGATGAGGAAGGACTTCTGACCAAACTAGGGAGGAAAATGGCAGAATTTCCTCTGGATCCACCATTGTCTAAAATGTTGCTGGCTAGTGTAGACCTCGGGTGCAGTGATGAGATTTTGACTATGATTGCCATGATCCAAACTGGTAACATCTTTTACAGACCTAGAGAAAAACAAGCTCAGGCTGATCAGAAGAGGGCCAAGTTTTTCCAGCCTGAGGGAGACCATCTGACTTTACTTGCTGTGTACGAGGCTTGGAAAGCCAAGAACTTTTCAGGACCTTGGTGTTTTGAGAACTTTGTCCAATCCCGATCCTTGAGGAGAGCACAGGATGTCAGAAAACAGCTTCTAAGCATCATGGACAAGTAAGATCTGCAACTTCCTTTGTTTTAGCTAATGTCTTTTTCATGATATTTTATCATCCTTGCTCAATGTTTTCTTTATTGATGCTCATTATTAGTTTTCTGAGACTTGTGCATGATTAAGAACAATGATATTTGGTCTTGGCTAATATGCTTGTCGTTGAGCATTGTAGAGTGCTATTAATATCCTTATTATCGTGAATTATGGGATGCTACTAGTATGCATGTCACTGACCATTTTAGCATGAAAAAGCCTGTTCATTGCATATCTGCTGTTGTGTTTGTCCTGATATACATGACATGTTCTGCCTCTTGTTTTTTTTTTAAAAAAATGGTCAGGCTAGGATTGTATGCTTTGTATTATTATTATTATTTTTTGTTAGTCATCAATTCAATTAGTATGCCTACACTTGTTCATGGGGTGGCAGGGGGGTCACTATTAACGAACTGCCATTTGCTCAAGCCAAGTCAAGGCTCATTTAGTTGTAAACTTCTTGTGTTTTATACGCAATGCTTTTAATTACTCTCCTAACCTGTTGAGATATGGTGAATTTGTCATCCCTCTAACCTGTGCTGTTGGTTGTTTTTGGTAAATAACTTTGCCGCCCCAATGCTCTCTTTTAAGTTTTAACACCTTCATTTTATTTGCTAACTTTTCACTCGATGGGTGTTCTTATGAAAATTGTTGTTTCTTGATCCTACCATGCATTTAACTGCAACAGTTATTGGCTCTGGTTATTTCCCTACCTGACCCCCTTATGATACAATTATTCTTCCAGCAGTTTTATCTGATGGATATTTAAAATAAGGAAATGCTAATAGTAGATCTAGAAAACCCTCACTTACAGTGCAAACGTGTTTGTCTACATGATTCTAACTTCACACTGTTGCTGGATTTCAGGTATAAACTAGATGTTGTCAGTGCTGGGAAGAATTTTACCAAGATAAGGAAAGCGATTACAGCTGGATTCTTTTTCCATGCAGCTAGAAAGGACCCACAGGAGGGTTATCGGACTTTGGTTGAGAACCAGCCAGTTTATATCCACCCCAGCAGTGCTCTTTTCCAGAGACAACCAGACTGGGTCATCTACCATGAGCTGGTAATGACTACAAAAGAGTATATGCGTGAGGTCACGGTTATAGATCCCAAATGGCTTGTGGAGCTAGCTCCCAGGTTCTTTAAAGTATCAGATCCTACAAAAATGAGCAAGCGAAAGCGTCAAGAACGCATTGAACCTCTCTACGATAGATACCACGAACCTAATTCATGGCGTTTGAGTAAAAGGCGAGCTTAATGTGTTTTGAGTTATTTATATCAACTAGTTTTCAATCTTATTTCATTTTTTCTTGCTACCAACATGTAGTTGTACATACTCTCTGTCTTGAAACTTGATAGTGTTTTGAAGAGATCCGGAAACATTTATATCCCTGAAAATAACAAGTGAGGTCTTCTTGACATAGATATGGCTATCACTTGTGCAGCCATTAACAGTTATTTGGATCGATGTAAGATTGATTGTGGAAAGTAACTTGTTTATTTGGTAAAATCACTCGGATTCTTTTTTTTTTTGTTCCTTTTCGTCTCAAAGAAAGCTCCATTCCTAATGCAACGATTCATGTGGTAAGCCATATTTAGTTAAATGGATTCTGCTGTGTGTTCGAAATCTGATAACTAGTTTATGTTAGAACCCCAACAATCCTGAGTCCGAACCCGTTCATATGAAGCAAAAAACTTAAACGTTTTCCTCCTTACTAGCTATGTGCTGCTTAAACTATACGGCTAGACTAGCAATTTAAAGTGTTTCGTTTCGCAGATGGAAACAATAAATGCAATTAAAAAGAAATTAACAAAGTGGGACAAGAAAAATCTAAGTAATGGATTCAGCTTCCATAGAAAACGAAATAAAAACGAAAGAGATGGCTATAATGTCTCCACCCAGACCATAAGACTTGAAGAAGACTAGAAGCTCTTACTGGGAAAACGTGTTGGCCATTGATGACATTGACGAAGACTTGAAGCTCTTAATAATTTCCTTTCTGGAAGATTTGGAAGTCTTTTCCCAGAAGTATGGGGCAAGCACAAGTAAATATCGAAAGAAATTTAGAGAAGCAGTAAATGGTTTTTGCGTACATTGTATCAGTATATTTTCTATGAGGTTCAGGCTACAGACCACATTGGCCATTAGAATTTCTCATCCAAAAAAAATTATAAATGTAGTCTTTTTAATGTATTTTTATACATAAAAAAGTTTTTAAATATAAATCAAAAAGCTCTTACATGTAATAAAATAAGTCAAAAAAATATGTGGATGAATAAATGAGAAAATGTTTTTAACGATATCTAAAATAAAACTGGAAAAATTAAGAGTCAGGTATAGATCAAAACATTTAATCTCGTAATACAATATAGTTACGCGGATGTGTTACTAATTTTTTTTTAATAAATCAAACAATATTCAAAATAAGCACACATATTAAATTGATTAAATAAAAAATATATATTATATAAGACTACATATATTAGAAATATTATCTGAAAATAAAAATTTTTAATTTTAAAAAATAAAGTTCAATACAAAAAATAAAAAAAAATATAAATGAATAAGAATAATATTTTCAAAAATTAAAGATGCACAACACCATTTAAAAATAATCTCTATAAAAAAATATTAAATAAAAAAATTACATATAAGGGATATTAATAAAAAAATTATTAAAAGAAGATACCAATAAAAAAAATTAATATCAAATAAAAATAATAATTTCAATACTATGATGTAACTCGTTAAACTCATAAATCAACTATGAATTTAATTAGGTTTAATATTTTTTTAAAAGAAATTTATATCCAATTTTTTTTTAGATAAAAAAAGGATTAAGAGGCAGGCATGTTGTGATGAAGAGCCCAGGAGCGCTGACAAAGCCTATGCTTGTTTTAACTTTTTTAAAGGTTCACCATTTTTTTTAAAATCAAATGGTCGTCTATCAAGTCAAACAATGTGTTGTCAGCTTTCATAGAAAATAAATTAAAAAGAAGAGAATGTCTATTAAAAAAAGAGAATTAGAACTTTTTGACACTATGATAAGTATTATTTTATTTAAAAATATATCTAAATAATATATTTTAAAAAAATATTTTTGATATTAATATATTAAAATAATTTAAAAACACACAATTAATTTGAGGTCAAAAAAATTAATTTGTTTTTTAAAAATACTTTTACATCACATAAACACACATGGTTGAAAGAAAGGAAGGAGAAAACGTGTGGGCGACCTTGGCCAAGACTGAAGCTCTAAATAATTTCCATCGAGGAAGGCTTGCACTTCAAATGGAAGTGCTGATATTTTTAGAGTGTGTTTGGTATTGTAGTAGCTGTTGTGATTGTGGTTTGAAAAAAGTTGTTTTATAAAAAGTACTTTTAGTTGAGATTGGTTTGAAAAAATATATGTTTGGTTAAAACTGTGGTTGAAATTGAGGTTGAACAAAAAGTAGTTTAATGTGTTTGGTTAAAAAAATGTTTTTTAAATTGAGGTTATATATATATATATTGATGGTTTTTAATTTAAATATTGTAGATTTAACTACCACTATTACATCATTAAATAAATCATATTTTATATCAAATATTTTTAATTGTTCTATTAACTTATCTATAATTTCATCACGTATGAAATTCATCCGATAAGGACTATAATTTTCATGGTTTTTTGAGCGTGTAACAAAATCAAGTAAAATATCATTAGAAACAAAATTGGAATTGCGATGAAATTCCACAAATGCTAAATCATCATGCAATCTCCTTCCAATTTATATAGTGTTATTAAATAATATTAAACATTAATTTTTTGAGTAAAACACAATTTTTAAAAAATTAATTTTTTTTGGGTCGGAGCGGTTCAATGAACACGGTTCACATAAATAGAACAGTAACCCATGAATTAATTCACCCGGTTCAATGCATTTAGGTTTGGGACGGACCCGAGTCAATGAATTTAGGTTTGGATCGGACCCGGTCCGACCCATATGGAATGGGCTAAACTTAACCGGCCCGGCCCGGCCACTGGCCCAAGTCAGTGACCCGGCTGGGCAAAGCAACATGCATGTACTAAATTCACGCGTGTTGCTACACTGTTCAAGTGAATTAAAATTCACTTGAACAGTGTAATGTTGATAAAAGCAAAGCAGGAGGGAATGAAGATGAAAGTCGAGCACTTTTCTAGATATTCCTCTGTTCTGCTCCTTCTCCTCTCAAGCTATTCCTTTGTTTTGTTCCTCCGTGTCTGCATGCTAGAGTTGGGTGACAAAGCTAGCTACTATTTCCCTGTTTTTCCCAGCCCCTCATTCTCCTTCTTCTTCTTCTTCTGCACTTCCATTTCTCCACTGTTCACGTGAACAGTGGAGACATGGAAGTGCAGAAGAAGAAGAACTTGCGCGCCTCTGGTTACTGGAAGAAGAAAGTTGTGCGCCTCTGGTTACTGTGCTGTAAAAAGCAGTTTGGAGCTGCTTCTTCTCCCCTGCGTTGCAGACTCAGTAATCAATGGGGCCCATGAACAGTAAATTCCGTTTTTTACTTTACCAAACGGCTTAAATCTGCGGTTTACTTAAAACGCAGCCGCAACCGCGTAAACAAACGGCCTCTTACATGTCAATGGAAGCTGAGGCATCTTCTTAAAAACACTGATGAATTGAAAAGTCTGTGTTCGAGAGTACGGAGAATGCACAGTTAGAGGATGTTAACCATATATTATTTTTTAAAATGTGTGGTTTATAAATGTATTAAAATAATAATTTTTTAATTTTTAAAAATTATTTTTGATATTATTACATTAAAATAATCTAAAAATATATATAAAAATTAATTTAAAGTAAATAATTTTTTTATTTTTTTAAAATACAAAAAAATATATTTAAATATTTTTTTTTAGAAAAATAGTAAATGTGGCTATAAACAATATCATAAGATTGATAAGGTATCTGAACTATTAAAATTATCTTTTACATGTGTCACCTTCTTAAACACGCTGATGACTTGAAAAGTCTTTGCCTAAAAGAATGGAGCACACATGAGAGGATGTTTAATAGTGCAGTAGAAATTATTTTTTAAAATATTTGTTGTTTAGAAATGTATTAAAATAATAGTTTTTTTAAATAATATTATTTTTACATTATTATATCAAAATAATCTAAAAGCATTAAAAAAAATTAATTTAAAACAAAGAAAATATTTTTATTTTTTAAAAAAATTACTTTTAAAATAAAAAACAAATATATCCAAATAAAACTTTTTTAGAAAAACAGGAAATGGTTTTTGCCTATGAGGTTAAAGCCGTAGACCACATAATAAGATAAATAAGACATCTGAACCATTGAAATTATTTTTTCCACGTGCTACTTTTTTAAACACATTGATGACTTGAAAATTCTTTACCCAAAAGTATAGGCCACGCACAATTAGAGAATATTTAACAATATAGTATAATAGAAATTATTTTTAATTTTTTTAAAATTATTTTTGATATTAGTATATTAAAATTATCTGAAAATATTAAAGAAAAATTAATTTAAAGCAAGAAAAATTAATTTAAAGCAAGTAAAAATAATTTAAATACATTTTTGAAACATAAAAATAAATATATCCAAATTAAAAAATTAGGGAAAAGTAAATGGTTTTTGCCTATAAGGTTAAGGATATTGATCATATCATAAGATAAATATACCATATGAACAATTAAATTTTTTTTTTTTACGTGGGGTTTTTTTAAACACACCAATGGCTTGAAAAGTCTTTGCCTAACAATATGGGGCATGCTTAATTAGAGGATGTCTAAAGATTATTTTTTAAAATATTTTTTGTTTAAAAATATATTAAAAAAATATATATTTTTTAAAATTATTTTGACATAAATACATCAAAATAATTTAATTGTGAAATACTTTTAAAACACATAAATAAATATATCCTAAAAAAAAAAACAGTGAATGGTTTTTGCCTATGAGGTTAAGGCTATAGACCACATAATGAGATAAATAAAGCATCTGAACTATTGAAATTATTTTTTCCACGTGGCATCTTCTTAAATATAGATTACTTGAAAAGTCTTTGTCCAAAAGTAAAGGGACCCACTATCAGTAAATGTCGAAAGAAATTTAGAGAAACAGTCAATGGTTTTTGCCTACAAGGTCAGTAGAGTAGTAGTGCTAGAGTGTATAATGTCCCGCGCTGTGTCACGGGGCTGGAACAAATTATTTATAATTTATAAAATAAATAATTTATAAATTAATTAAATAGAAAAAAATAAAAATATTATAAAAAATATTTTTAAATTAAACAGAAATAAAAATAATAAAAAAAACAATACATTTTTCTATAATTACTAATAAGCTAAAGGAGATTTGTAGAACACGGTAGCATCTCCTACCTTTCATCAACACTCAAATCAATATCCATGACCTTTTTTTTCATTCTAGCTCCCTCAAGTTTTTAATCCTTCCCAAAATTTGGTAAATAAATCTTAATTTTTTATTTTATTTTTCTGCTATGATGTTTAAATTATACCACTTCTTGTAATACATGAGAGATACGACAAAAGAGGGAGAAATAAAAAAAAAGTTCGATTTTTTTTTAATTCTCTCTTTCCTTTCCTTTGTGTTTATGGAAGTATTATTAGTTACACTTTAAGTATTATAAAATAATAAAAATAAAAGAAATTATATCCATCGACCTTGACTTATACAATTAATGACTTAATTTTAAATTTTCTTATACTGTTTATCCAACTTCATCTACAAGGAAAATAAATGGAAGTTATGGTAAAACTAGAGAATTACCAGTATAAAAATGTTGAGGTGCCGTTCTGAAAGTCAACATGTTAAATTAAATAAGGCATCTAAACTATTAAAAATAATTTTTCCACGTGATATTAGTTGGAATTTTGTTTTTTAATTCTCTCTTTCCTTTCCTTTGTGTTTATGGAAGTATTATTAGTTACACTTTAAGTATTATATAATAATAAAAAATAAAAGAAATTATATCCATCGACCTTGACTTATACAATTAATGACTTAATTTTAAATTTTCTTATAGTGTTTTTAATATTATATATATAGGGAAGTTGTGAAGTGAATGGATATTCAAAGTTAAATAATTACCCACCAAATTCTCATCGCTCTCAATTATTACTTCCATACCCTCTTCGATATTATCTTTTTTTGTGATCATGCTGCAGATAAAGCACGACAAGTCGTTTCATCTTCTTTATGTGCTTATTGTGCTTCTGTTGCTCATGAAACTTGCTCCTGCGTTCATTTCTGGAGTGAAAGGGGCAACTTTCGGGTGCATAGAGAGGGAGAGACAAGCCCTTCTCAAGTTTAAAGAAGACCTTATTGATGACTCTGGTCTTCTTTCAACCTGGGGAAGTGAAGAAGAGAAGAGGGATTGCTGCAAATGGAGAGGAGTTGGATGCAACAATCGAACTGGTCATGTTACTCGTCTTGATCTTCACCGGGAGAATTACGTCCAATATGTAACTGGTAAGATCAGTAATTCATTACTGGAGTTGCAATATTTGAGTTACCTGAATCTAAGTGGAAGCAATTTTAAAGAAAATCATTTTTCATATTTTATTGGTTCCTAAAAAAACTAAGATACGTGGATCTTTCTTTTATTGGTGTTGATGAACTCTTTCAAATCAGCTTTGTAACCTTTCAAGATTACAATATCTAGATCTCAGTTATAATTATGATGTTAATTTTACAAGTCTTGACTTCCTCTCCAATTTTTTTTCTCTTGAATATTTTAACTTGAATGCAAGCAATCTCAGTCAAATCACTAACTGGATGCAAATAGCTAACAAGTTTTCTCTTTTAAAAGTCTTACATTTAAGTGGATGTGGTCTTTCAAACAGCAGTCCTCCCTCTCTTTCTTTTACAAATTCTTCTAAATCCCTAGCTGTCATTGATCTCTCGCAAAACTATCTTGCTTCTTCAACATTCAATTGGTTATCCAACTTTAGTAACAGCCTTGTTGATCTTGATGTTAGTAGTTATTGGGATAACAGTTTTGAAAACCTGGATTGGCTTTCCTATCTTTCTTCTTTAGAGCATCTTGACCTTAGTGGCAATAACCTTAGTCAGACCAGTGGAGGAGAGATCTAGGTATCTTAGTTTTTTTAAAAATCCAAAAAAATATAAAAAAAGATTTTCTTTAAAATCAATTCCACTTAGATTCATATAACTTAAATGGTACAACTTAAATAATGAATTACTGATCTCATTTGTTACATATCTATCATCATTCTCCTGGTGAAGATCAAGATGAGTAACATGACCAGTTCGATTGTTGCATCCAACTCCTTTCCATTTGCAGCAATCCCTCTTCTCTTCTACACTCCCCAAGTTGAAAGATTGGCACCCATTTACCTACATAATTCCTTCTGCATGCAAATGGCAAAGTGCTATTTAAATGGGACTAGGCTGGTCCAACCTGTAATGGTTGAGCCGAGTCCAGCCCAGACCCTTTAAAAAAAACTACAAAAGTCAAATTTATTGTGTCAATCTGGACCCAACCTTTTTTTGGGGCTGAATTCAGCACTACAAGAATGGGCTCGACCTAGTCATCTTGATTGCCTAGCCTACATATTTAATATTATTTAATTATAATAATATAATAATATATGTTATAATATTATATTTATAAAAAATTCCAAGGGGCATTTAAAATATTTTTGATTTTTTCGCGTGTTTTTCTACTATTTTTTTTTAATATTGAGTTATATTTTTACACTGTAAAATATAAATTCGGTATTAAAATATTCTCCAAAATCTCTCTAAAAAATTCAAAAAAAAATCTCAAAATTTTTATATTAATTTCCCTTTTCAAAAAAAAAAAATAATTTTGTTTTCATGCTTACAACCAAATCCTAAATTTTTTTCAAGTATATCTTAATGAAAAAACAAAATTTGCATTAGTCTCATATTTTAAAATGCAAAATGAATATCGTAACCAATTTACGATTATCCATTAAGGTTTGGTCAAAATGTCAAAAACCCTTTATCAATCATTTTTTATTAGGGTCTAGATGTAGACTTTAATATATGTGAGGTGTAAAACTACATAATAGAGTAAACCCTCATATATTAAAGATACAAGGTGTGAAATAAATGCGATACTAAATTTTGAACTTTTGAATAGTTAGAATTAAACCTAACAGATACCAAGGCGCTTGGGCCTAACATCTTTGTCAGCCTCAAGGTATTTGGATCTGGAATGGTTGCTAGATCTAAAACTCTTGAGTTTTGAATGATTGCCGAACTCATGACGCTTGTGAGTCTGGCGTGTTTGAGGCAACCAAGCTAGACCCAAGACGCTAAAGTGGTAGGGGAAAAAGCAATGATTTAGAAGAAAAGGAAAGCCAAAGAAACGTCTCGTGAAAAGATAAGAAATTGAAAGTGAAACTACTGTTACAATCCATAGTAAAAAGTCTCTTGATCTACAGTGATTTCCCATACCATTTAGTTTTTGTTATAATTAATTTCCCTAAAAGATGCTAGAAGGTTTTTTTTTTTTAATTATTGGTTTCTTAATTATTTTTATTCTTGTTTAGTTTAGAAAAATTTTCTTTTATTTATAGTACTTTTATTTTTTCCCATTTAATTTAAAAACTGTGTTCTTTCTTATTTAATTTAGACATAAGATTAGTATCAATAGCATCGTTTAGCTTGAATTTCATAAGACTACCTAAAAAGAAAATACTAAATGATAAAATTTTGAATTAAAATTTTAGTGTGTTGAATAATCATGGATGAAAGATATTATAGAATAGGACATACTTGTGTAGGAAGGGAGTAGAATGTTCTCTCACGGGAAGAGACGTTCAGGAATTGATGATAAAAAACATATAAATATAGGTTGTAAAATTGACTCATCAGTTAGCGATGATAAATTTACAGAGGTAAGTTAAAGAATTATTACATCAATTGAAAGAGATAAAAAAGAGAAAGACTGAAGGATCATGATGATAGTGATCATGGATTCGTAATCAATTTTAAAAACTTGTTATAGAAGCATAAGTAGATGATACAGTCTCTTAACAAAGAAGATGCCTCGGCTTCTTAGTCCAAACCATCGACATCGATCTTAGAAGATCAGCACATCCATGTGAAGTGCATGTCTTCCTGAATGGAAATTAAGAGCTCTTCAGGTATTGGTCAGAGTCTTCAATAGCCCATACGCTCTCTCATTCCTTTCTTTGACTGACCTTCTCTTTCAAGTCAACTTATGTTTGTTTAACTCATAGTCATTTTGGTCTTTTTTTTTGTAATTCATTTTCCACATCAACTTGTGTTCTCCAAGACATTAGAGTCACCTTTGGTCTTTTTTTAATTCATTTTCCATGGAAGCTGAATGTATTTCTTCATTTTTCTTGCCCCACTTCGTTTCTTTTTAATTGTCTTTGTGATACGTTGTTTCCAAAAATATTTTAAATTGTTTTTAAAGCAGTCGTTGGTGTCTACAGTGCAACTCCACTTAACCCACACTTCCTCTCAATCCTTTCTCTGGCAGATTCTCTTCCACATCAACTTATGTTATGGGGGAGAGACATTAGAGTCATATCGGTCTTTTTTAATTCATTTTCCATTGAAGCTAAACCGATTTCTTGATTTTTCTTGCCCGGCTTTGTTTCTTTTTTGTATAGCAGTCGTACGTTAATGGCCACAGTGCAACTCCACTTCCTCACCTTTTCTCGTTCCTTTCCTTGGCGGACATCCTCTTGCACATCAACTTATGTTACGGGGGAAGCCATTATAGTCATCTCGGTCTTTTTTTAAACTCATTTTCTGTGGAAGCTGAATCTATTAATTAGTTTTTTTTTTTTTTTTTGTCTGTTGTTTCCAACTGCGAAACACTTTAAATTGCTTTCGTAGCGGTCATAAACGGCTACAATACAATTCATCTTAAGTTATTTTCGGTATCGTTTGTTTTTTTATTTTGAAAATGTTTTAGAAAAAAATCTGAATTTTTTTTATTTTAAATTAGTTTTTTAAAATTATTTTAATATGATGATGTTAAAAATAAATTTTAAAAATAAAAAAATAAATTATTTTAATATATTTTTAAAAACATCAATACCAATTAATCTCAAAGTGCTGATATTATTGGATGTCGATAGAAATGACTAGGAAGCTGACACATTATACAAGTTGAGGCATCTTCTAAGAGGCTGTTTGGGAGTGCTTTTTAAAAGCGCTTCCAAAAAAATTTGAATTTTTTTTTTTGCTTTAAAGTAATATGTTTTTGATGTTTTTAAATCATTTTAATGTGCTGATCTCAAAAATAATTTTTAAAAAATAAAAAAAATATTATTAGCATACTTTTCGGAGTGAAAAGCACTTTGAAAAGCAACCGCAACCACACTCTCAAACACCCTCTTACACACAATGATGACTTGAAAGTTTTCAATCCTTTTTCTGCTTTTGTTAATAAATATTATTTTTTATTTTATTTTTCTGTTATGATGTTTAAATTATACCACTACTTGTAATGCATGAGAGATACGACAAAAGAGTGAAAAATAAAAAAATAAGTTTGATTTTTATTTTTTCTCTTTCCTTTGTGTTTATGGAAGTATTATAAAATAATAAAACAAAAGAAATTATATCCATCGACATTGACTTATATAATTAATGACTTAATTTTAAATTTTCTTATAGTGTTTTTAATACTATATATAGGGAAGTTGTGAAGTGAATGGATATTCAAAGTTAAATAATTTCCCACCAAATTCTCATTGCTCTCAATTATTACTTCCGTACCCACTTCGATATTATCTTTTTTTGTGATCATGCTGCGGATAAAGCACGACAAGTCGTTTCATCATCTGAACGTGCTTATTGTGCTTCTGTTGCTCATGAAACTTGCTCCTGGGTTCATTTCTGGAGTGAAAGGGGCAACTTTCGGGTGCATAGAGAGGGAGAGGCAAGCCCTTCTCAAGTTTAAAGAAGACCTTATTGATGACTCTGGTCTTCTTTCAACCTGGGGAAGGGAAGAAGAGAAGAGGGATTGCTGCAAATGGAGAGGAGTTGGATGCAACAATCGAACTGGTCATGTTACTCATCTTGATCTTCACCAGGAGAATTACGACCAATATTTAACTGGTAAGATTAGTAATTCACTACTGGAATTGCAGTATTTGAGTTACCTGAATCTAAGTGGAAGCGATTTTAAAGGGAATTATTTTCCATATTTTATTGGGTCCCTAAAAAATCTAAGATATCTTGATCTCTCCTCAATTGATGTTACTGGAACTCTTTCAAATCAACTTTGAAATCTCTCAAGATTACAGTATCTTGATCTTAGTGATAATCATGATATTAATTTTAAAAGTCTTAATTTTCTCAATAACCTGTTTTTTCTTGAATATCTTGATTTGAGTGGAAACAACCTCAGTCAAGCTACTGACTGGATGGAAATGGTTAACAACGTCCCTTTTTTAAAAGTCTTACAGTTAAGTGGAAGTTATCTTGCAAGTAGCAGTCCTCCCTCTCTTTCTTTTACAAATTCTTCTAAATCCCTAGCTGTCATTGATCTCTCTAGCAACTATCTTGCTTCTTCAACATTCAATTGGTTGGCCAACTTTAGTAACAGCCTTGTTGATCTTCACCTCTCAAATAGCGAATTACAGGGCTCAATTCGAGAAGCTTTCGCAAACATGACTTCTCTTAGGACTCTTGATCTATCCTCTAACCAATTACAAGGAGATTTGAGTTCATTTGGGCAGATGTGCAATTTAAATGAACTGTATTTACGCGGAAACAATCTCACCGGAGAGCTGTCTCAGCTGTTTCAAGACTCGCATGGATGCGTGGAGAGCTCACCAGAGATTCTAGATCTATATGGAAATCTATTTCATGGTTCAGTGCCTGACATCACAAGATTCACTTCCATGAGAGAGCTTGATCTCTCTTGGAATCAACTGAATGGATCTTTACCGCAACGATTTAGTCAACGTTCTGAACTTGTTTCCTTGCACTTGAATGACAACCAACTCACTGGATCACTTACGGATGTTACGATGCTTTCATCATTGAGAGAGTTGTGGATTGATAACAATCGATTAGATGGGAATGTTTCTCAAAGTATTGGAAGCCTATCTCAGCTCGAGGAATTGTTTGTCGGAGGGAATTCATTGCAAGGTGTGATGTCTGAAGCTCACTTTTCAAATCTCTCCAAATTAACGGTATTGGATTTAACTGATAACTCCCTAGCTTTGAAATTTGAGTCTAATTGGGCCCCTTCTTTTCAATTGTTTGCTATATATCTTTCATCTTGTAATTTGGGTCCTTATTTTGAGGAATTGTACTTCTCTAGTATTTTTAGACCTGAGCTCAAATAAGTTGCGAGGAGAAATACCAGGGTGGATAGGAGAAAGCATGCCATATCTGGAAGTCCTTTCCCTACATTCTAATGGATTCAATGGAAGCATACCGCCAAATCTTTGTCACCTATCAAATATTCTGATCTTGGACCTATCTCTAAACAATATCTCAGGAATCATTCCAAAGTGCCTTAATAACCTCACTTCCATGGTTCAAAAAACAGAGTCAGAATATTCCCTTGCGAATTATGCTGTTCGTAGTCTGTATCTGAGTGCAGGAGGTGACACTGTTGCATATCAGAATAAGATGAGGGTTGGATGGAAAGGAAGAGAGGATGAATATGGAAACACACTAGGACTTCTGAGGATCATTGATTTTGCAAGAAATAAATTAACAGGTGAAATTCCAGAAGAAATAACAGGACTCTTACTGTTGCTTGCACTGAATTTATCCGGAAATAATTTGAGTGGAGAAATCCCTCAAAAGATTGGGCAGTTGAAAGAGTTGGAATCACTTGATTTGTCAGGAAACCAATTATCAGGAGTAATTCCTATCACAATGGCTGATCTAAATTTTCTGGCTTTCTTGAACCTCTCCAACAATCACTTGTCGGGGAGGATTCCGTCAAGCACTCAGCTGCAAGGCTTTAATGCTTCACAATTTACCGGTAACCTTGCATTGTGCGGGAAGCCGCTCTTACAGAAATGCCCTCGAGATGAGACGAACCAAAGTCCACCTCCTATTGATGACAACGGAGGCAAAGAAGTCGTTGCTGATGAATTCATGAAATGGTTTTGTACTGCTATGGGAATTGGTTTTAGTGTATTCTTTTGGGGAGTTTCAGGTGCTGTACTGCTAAAACGTTCCTGGAGACATGCCTATTTCCGGTTCTTGGATGAATCATGCGACTGGCTCTATGTGAAGGTAGCAGTGCGCAAGGCACGACTTCAACGAGAATTTCAGAGGCTGCAAGAGCACGTTCTTGCTTAGAAGGATTGCAAGGTAATATGGTTATTCACGTTTCTTTTCTTTTCTTTTTATATTGAAGACTAATGGTTCATTTTATACCAGGAGCTGCAGCTGGGTGCTCTTTGTCCAAGGAGGTCGTATTGTTAGTGCACGTGTTTGCTGGAGCTATATCGCCCTTTACCTTGGCAACTTCATCGTCGTCTACTACAAGAAGTTTGAAATAAGGTTCCATTGGAGAACTCTTTTTACACCAGCTGGGCTTTATGTGAAACTATGAGAGTGATTATGTAATATATTATGGAATCTCAAAAAAGGGTTCTTATGTGAATTTCATTTGGAATGTTTTTGCAAATATTTAGTTCTTTACTTAACAGTGTGAAGATGGAACACATTCATTCTCCAAATCAAAAAATTATGCCAGTACTTGCTTATTTTGCTACAGAATTTAATTAAAAACACATGTAATTTACATTTTTATTTATCTGCTTTTGTTGAATTATTGGCATGAAATCAAGCAATTAGCAGGTATTGAAATTGATGTTAATTCAAGCCTATACATGTAATCACCGCAGGAAATAAAATTTCAGAGAAATTTCTTCGAAGATTAGTTCAAAAGGTATAGATTTGTCAATGGTGATTGTTGAAAAGTATGCCCAGTCATACAAGAAAGGAAGAAGGAGAAAAAATGGGGTTGCGATGCAGCCATTGACGAGTTCCATTGCAATCTTACTTAATGAGTCAATGCTACAAAGTTATTAAAAGAATTTTTAAAGGGATAAGTGAATTCCTGTACATTGTGAGAAGAACAATGGTGCATTCACATATTGCTTGCCGGCCATTTTTTGGTGATGAAAAACATTGTTTTGGATGTCAATGGTTTTGTTTCACAAAAAAAAGGTTCAATTGAAATGTTCTTTTACTTATCTTGCAATAAAGAATAGATATGGCCTCCAGATTGTTTTTTAAACATTGAGAATTTTTTTTACTTTTTAACCTTTTAAACATTTTAAACATAATTTTAAACAGAATTTTTTAAGTGTTTCGAGAGAATAAGTAAGCTACTTGTGCTGACCTTATGCTATCCATTTTAAAAAATGGAATTTTTTTCATTATCTATCCATTTTTAAAAAATAATAAGTGCAATTCTAATTTTATTTAAATTCTAATTTTTTTCATTATCTATCGAGAGAATAAGTAATTTTGCTTAATATTAAGTTATATTTATTATCGCACCCGACATCGTGGCGTCCCTAAAAATAATTTTAATTTCATTTAAAGCTTATAACATGAATTCTAATTTTATTTATATGAACAACAAATATATTGATACAATTCATAAATTTATTTCTCCTAAGAATAAATTCAAAACTTGTGTGTGTGATTACACGTGTCTTTGCACACACAAATACATGGTAACTATAAAAACTTCCCTGGTAACTTGGTTTTGTTTTTAATATAGATAATTATATCAATTTGATTAGAAAACTTGATAGAATGATACATTGAACACTTGGATATTATGCAAGATATATGTAACCCATATTTGATTTTAAAATCTGGATATTGATCTCTTTAAGAAAGAAAAAACATATAAAAAATGACTTTTATACCTGGAAATAGAGATTTTATTATGGTTGTTAAAAGAATGAAGTTTTTTTTTTTTGGATAATCATCTAGAGTATATTGAAAAGGCCATCATGCCAATAGCCAGAGCAAAGAGCAAAATACAAGGACATGACCAAAAAAGAAAGAAAAAATGAACAGATTTAGGGGGGGGATCTACTACAACAAAAACAAAGAAACTATCTAAATTTTTTTATTACACCACAATTTGATACCATCAAAAGATCTTAAGAGATCATTTCTTGTATAAGTTAAGTTTAAATCCATAATATGCAATCAAATATCAACTCGGTGAGTGATGGTGGAGAAACAATCAAATAAGCTATAGTTCCCTCCTCAAAAATAATTTTGTTTCTCAACAACTAAATACACCAAGTAGTACTATTGGAGATTAGTCTCCAAGGTAACCTTTGAAATTTACGTTGCACCATTCTGGGTCACTGCAAAAGTGGCAAGTTGTTTGCTTGGTAAACAATATTGGATACCCCACCAATCCAAAACTACTAGAAAAGTTAATGTAAC
This sequence comes from Populus simonii, assembly GCA_007827005.2. Lineage (NCBI taxonomy): Eukaryota > Viridiplantae > Streptophyta > Magnoliopsida > Malpighiales > Salicaceae > Populus > Populus simonii. The sequence goes on from CM017478.2 coordinate 652,081, forward strand.
AACCTCGTTGGTTATCAGTTTATTCGTATAAATGCCATATAATAAATGAATGGTTAAACAATTTTTTTTTTAATTTCACAATAAGTTCCCGAAATTTCTATAGAAATTTCAGCAGAGTTTCCCCTATACCGGGAGGTCCAAAGTTATCGACAATTAACCCTGCATACATTTGCATCCACATCCCAACCATAAACACATCTAAGTGATCAAACTCAACTATTCAATCATTCAAAAATATGATCATGACAAATCGTTTTATTCAATTTTCATCTCATAACACACATAAATTAGAAATTAAGATGAACATCTAAATATTGAAAATTCATATACAAACACAACACAGTTTAACATTCTAAACATAATCAGAACATAATAATATTCCAAGCGCAAATTAAGAAATTTTGATATTCCAAACACAAAATAGTACAAAAAGTATACTATTATGATCAGGTTACATGATTACTGCATAACCAAATACATAAATAGGCCTAAGTCCCTAGCTTATACAAAAGGGGTTAATAACCTAATTTATACTCCTGACGTGCATGAGAGAGACCTACAAATCATGATTTCAATATAAATAAATAAATATAAATAAATAGAATACAATCAATTGCAAGGAAGAAAAATTTATACTACACATTCACCTATTTCTATCATATGCAATTCTCCACACAACAAGTAGCCATTTCAAGGATTTGCTAAATTGTTTCTCATAACTGTATGTCCCTTTTTCTCTCTCTTTTTTTTTTTATATAGGTATTCCAAATTCTAATAGAGAGTATCCACCCTGCCAATTCTACCCAAAATATGGAGGTTACCGCCGATGCTAATTACCCTTATTAGCGCCTTTAGTTGCCCATCCTAGGATCAACTAATCAAGTTCAAGGAAATGCTGACACTAACATAATCGTTGGTGTCATTAACTATTTCTGGGCTGAAATAGTTAATCAATGTTCAATGTTACCTTGAAAGGTCTCTGGGTATGCCGATGACAAGAATCATTGACATCATTAGCTTTCACCTCAAAAAGCTAATCAAGTTCCATGAGTTTTACCGATATCGACGTTGCCCACTAATATCATTAACTATTCTGAACTTGAATAGCTAATCAAGTTTCATAGTCCTCCTCCCTTATACCAGTTATGTCGATGTTAGCCAACTTGGCTAACATCATTAGCCTTCCGTATTTAGGATGGCTAATCAAATTTGAGGAATGATCATCTATAAAGATCATTATTATTATCCATTCCCTCCGTATGGACCCATAATTAAATCTAGATTTTCATTTCCATTTTCTTGTCGTTTACCCCTTCCTTTCACCTTTCTCCTCTCTTTTTTTTTCTTTTTTTTTCTTCATCATTAGGCACCAAAACTTATAACTCAACCAATGATTAAAATAATTATCAACTAGAGAAGATATAGGTACCGAATACCTATATGCTATGGATGCTCGACTAACATTCCCTCGTTGTTGCTGCAATCCTTTCGCGGTTCCCCCTGAAACCACAAATACCCATTATTATTTCATATTAATCCTCATATCACAACACAATAGCAGCAATGGTGATAGTATTCATCTTTCTTGTACTATTTTTTTAAGATCAAGACATGATGTTACATGTTTTACAAGGAGTGAGAAAACGAATTCTACCCTTAATACGACTAAATTTTGCAGTTTTATCGCCTCGGCCAAAACTGTCAGCAGGGGAGACAACTCGACCTCTTTCTAGATTTTTATTCATATTTGGAGTTCTAAGACTCCAAATTAGACAAGGTCGGATTCGTTGGAAAGCTAACACTCTCAGCTATAATTTTTATGGGAGATTGTCCCCAAATTTTGTTGTTTTGGAGCCCGAATCTCCTTTGGAAAGGAGGTGATAAATCTGACCAGATTCATCAATGATTTTCAATTGAGCTTTCCACTGTCCCTAATTTATGCATCATGAACACACAACATGCCAGAGGTTTTTTTTTTCTTCCATCCCTCACTTGGCTCTTGGCCAAATTTGGCTTAAAGGAACCCTTGGTTCCCTTCCTTTTTTTTATACACTCATCCAGAACATTTCATCATTGTTTTACCCCATAACAATATGTTTCAATGTTCTTATGGAACAACAAGGGAAAATTCATAATTTCTCCCCTTCCTCTTTAACCCACCTTGGCCGGCCACTCTTGCTCCTTTGGCTATGGGTTTTGTTTAAATATTCTTTGCATAATTTCATCCTTTTAGGTAACTTATGCAACTCTCATCCACTTAATTCCAATCATTTCCGCATTCCCCCAACTGTTTACTCAAGAATCTTAATTTTTCAACTTCAAATCACTACACAATTCTTAATTGAATTTAAATTGGCTTTCATAATTTGTTTAGAATTACATACCTGAGGGAAATTTAGGTTTAATTTCTAGTTTGATTAAAGTTTTTCAACTCCTTTTCTTCACTTGCAGCCGACCCTCCCTTCTCCCTCTTTTCTTCACAAATTCTTCACTTTTTTTCTTGTAAATCTTTTGCCCAAGTGTGTTTTAATTTCTCCACTTAATAATTCCAAGATTTGTGCAGGTATACTAACTTAGGTGTTTTCTCCTAGGTGTGATGTAGGAAAATATGAAATCCCCCCCCCCTTCTTGATGTTGTCTAGTCGGCCATGGAAGAGAAAAGGAATGGGGTATTTATAGTATCATTTCTTTTTAATTCCATTTTAGCCCCATCTTTCTCTTTTTTTCTCAATTAAGCCCCCACCTTTTTTTTATTCTCCAAAACTATTAAATTTTATCACCATTATTATTATTATTATTATTATTTGTAGTTACACTATTTTTGTATTATAAGAATTTAAATTATTATAATTCCCCCTTTTTTACTATAATTTGTTCTCGGGTTTCACAATTTTAGTGTATAAAAAGATGCTCTGAAGTTTCCAAATCTGAGCTGCAAAAGACACGAAGCTGGAGTGGCGGACAAAACATTCTAGTGATGGAGAAAAACTCTTTAACTAACATTGTCCTAGACTGCCAATCAAAAGAACACCTGAACTTTCAGAGGGGCCCTTTAATTCAGATGTTAGCTTCAAAGATTATCATTTGCAAAAGAGGTACTATGGTGCAACAAGAGCTTCCATTAAAATTATACGGCCATATAATTTTATCATCTTTTTCCATGTCGAATTATTATTGGCTCAAGCATTGAGAGCAATTGATGATATTGCTGCTCTTCATAAGATAAAAGGTTTTTGCGCTAAACCAAATTTCATCGTCAATGATTATTCACCCATTGACCCATCTCATGAACCAAACCATTTTGAATAGCAAAAATTTTGTAAAGCATGGGGAAAATGCTACAAGCATGTAGTTTTGTACATACTCTGTCTTGAAACTTGATAATGTTTTGAAGAGATCCGGAAACATCTATATCCTTGAAAATAACAAGTGAGGTCTTCTTGACATAGATTTGGCTATCACTTGTGCAGCCATTAACAGTTATTTGGAGCAATGTAAGATTGATTGTGGAAAGTAACTAGTTTATTTGGTAAAATCACTTGGATTCTTTTTATTATTATTATTCCTTTTCGTCTCAAAGAAAGCTCCATTCCGAGACCGTTTGAGGCTGAGGGATGGATTCTGCTGTGTGTTCAAAACCTGATAACTAGTTTCTGTTAGAACCCTAACAAACCTGAGTCCGAACCCGTTCATATGAAGGAAAAAACTTGAACGTTTTCCTCCTTACTATATGTGCTGAAATCTTTATATATCTGCTTAAACTATACGGCTAGGCTAGCAATTGAAAGTGTTTCGCAGATGGAAACAATAAATGCAATTAAAAAGAAATTATCAAAGTGGGACAAGAAATATCCAAGAAATAGATTCAGCCATATATAGAAAATGAAATAAAAAAGACAGAGATGGCTATAATGTCTCCACCCAGAACATAAGTTGACGCGGAAGAGAATGTCAATCATATAAAGGAATGGCTACTTAATAATTTCCTTCCAGAAGACATTTTTTTAAACACACTGATGACTTAAAGTGTTTTCCCCCAAGTAAATGTCGAAAGAAATTTAGAGAAACAGTAAATGGTTTTTGCGTATACAATATTGTATCAGTAGATTTTCTGTATATTCTAATGGTTCAGGCTTCAGACCACACTAGCCATTAGAATTTCTCATCCAAAAAAAATTATACATGTAGGCTTTTTAATGTATTTTTATACATAAAAAAGTATTTAAATGTAAATAAAAAAACTCATACAAATATATAATCAAATACGTCTAGAAATATATGGATTAATAAATGAGAAAAAATTTATTAACGATATTTAAAAATAAAACCCGAAAAATCAAGAGTCGGGTATAAATCAAGACTTTTAATCTCGTAAGATAATATATTTACATGGTTGTGTTTACTGAATGTTTTTATTAAAAATATTTTTTAATAAATCACGATATTCAAAATAAACCCACATATTAAATTGATTAAATAAAATAAAAGTAAAAACAATTATGCAAGACTCACTACAACATTATCCAGTTTGACCGACAGACTAATTCCGTCGGTGACAGCAATGAAATCCATCGGTGAAAAACATACCGACGGCCTCACCGACGGAACACGTCCATCGGTAAACAAGTCGTCGGTAAATCCCATTTCTATCGCTAATTCTGTCGCAAATAAAAAAAAACACCCACCGACAGAACACCGACTATCTTACAGACGGATACGCGCGCGCCAAAAAAAAGTTTCCCGCAGGAACATTACCGACAAAATAAATCCGTCTGAAATTTCAACGGTAATCACCGACGGCAGTAATTATGGCATGGCTGGTAATTGTGTTGCAACTCTCTGTGTAATACCGACGTATATTATCCTTCGGTAATGCCGTCGGAATTTAATCACCGACGGATAATATCCGTCGGTGATGCCGTCGGTAATGATGGCATGGCTGGTAACTGTTCGGCAACTCTCTGTTAAATACCGACGGATATTATCCGTTGGTATATCCGTCGGTAGGTATTTAAAATATATATATATATATATATATATATATATATATATATATATATATATATATATAATTTATTAATTGTAAAAAACCTTAATAAACAAATAAAAATGCATTAAACATTAAAAATGTAAAAGTAATGTTAAATAATATTCATTACAAATTTAATGTGTTTAAAAAACAAAATTAAACTAGAATAGTGGCGGAGCTGGAGGAGGAGGCGGAGGAGGAGGAGGCTGGTTGTTCCCGGCACCATACTGCCAAAAAGAAGTTGCACAAGTATCGTCACCCATCTTTGATCTCATCTCCATGACTATTTGACGAAGCTCATCATAATTCGTCGAGAGTTGTTGATATTGTTGTTTCAACGCAATGAACTCCTCAGACTGGGTGTTCGATACTGATGGAGAGCTTCCAACAGTTGAGACACTACGAGTCGAACGCAAGTTTTCAGCCGTAGTGTTGGAGAGCCCGTAGACCCTATTTTTATCGGGTCCACCAGACGATCCCGCCTCCATCCACAAATCTGGATCGAAATCTAGATGGGTCGACGGATTGTCCCCATATCTCTCCCTCAACCGGCTATTATAGGTCTCCTGAAAATTCCATCGGTAAAAAAATCATCAATGCAATTCAAGATGCAATTCAAGAAAATAATAACTTACAAAATAAAATGAATGAACGAACATACCACGAAGTGCTGAGCACGGTTGTCCACGAACTGCTGCACCCCCTTTTGGCGGTCTTGACTCCGCACATGCGTCTCTACAAACAGCTCCATTGGACTCGGTTCACATCCAAGAGACGCAGCCTGTAAGGAAAAAATAGGTTGAAAGTTAAATATATTATAAGGAACGAAAAATTAATTAACGATATATTTCATTAAAATTAATCTTACCATCCGCTTTGCATGTGCACTGAATGGGACGGATCCGCCAGTGTGCGTGGTCACCGAACCATGAATTTGCCGGTTCCGGTTGTCGGCGCCGGACTGTGAGCGCCATGAGAACCGCTCTGAGGTCACGTGCTCAATATATGCCGTCCATATTTCCCCGAGATGAATGGCGGTTTGAATTCCTGCCAAACCGCCACCTCATTCCATCCTTCAAGACCGTTATCCCTCGCATGTCTTTTTGATTTTTTTGGGTGTCATACCAAAAATCACGCAACCTACTTCCATAGTAACAAATTAGAATTTAAAACATAAAATTATAAAGCAAAAATAAATATTATTTTCGATGTTACCTAGTTGCCGCGTGACTCTCCCATACCCTCCTCACAACATTGTTGTCCGCCCTATCCCACTCAAATTTGTTCTGTGTATATAAATAATTCATATAAAACAAAAATAGTACAAGATATAAAATTATAAAAATCATTTATAAAAAATAAATTGGAAATTAAAAATTAACACCGACCTGAAATCGCTTAAACCATGCATCGATATTAGGTTTCCACTCAGGATGTTTGGAAACCTGGTTCCATTGAAACAATAGAATCTCCATTGACGATTTAAACGCCAATGTTATAGTCCTTGCAGCCTCAATGTTTGTGAACTTGAAATTAAATAAAAGTAGTAATATTAATTAGTTGTTCATAAATTATGTTATAAATATATATATAAAAAAAAACTAAAACCTAAACAAACTTACATTGAGAGGTCATCCTTCCATTGTGCCTGGTACTTGCGGGTGAATTGACCCTGCTGTGAAGGCACACCGCTTCTACACTGTGAAACCGCGCTAGAAGAGGCAGCATCACAAGTTGGCGTAGATTCCTCGCCGTGATCAGCACCTAAGGATACGTCCTCCTCGCTGCTAGAAGAACTAGCTGCAACCGTCTTCTGACGACGTGCTGTAGATTTCATTCTACGCATCTACACAAATGTATACGAATAATTACATAATTAACTTCGATTATTTAAAAAAAAATCAACAGAGTCTCCCCTGTACTGGGGGTCCCAAGTTGTCGACAAAATCATATTACACTTCCAATTTTATTTCACATCCCGATCCAATCATCCTGGATCTCAACCCAACTCATCATCATCAACACAACATTTTATTAAATAACATCATATAGAATTACAACTATGAACATTCATTGTTAAATTGGTACTTAGAGTTACAAACATTAGATTAAAGTCATACATTCAAATTTACGGATTAATATTACATTTTTAACATAAATTCAACAATAACAATTATAGCAATACAAACAATAATATCCTAAATTAAGATAAACTAATTAATTGTAATTCTATATATATAAATTAACATTTTTAAAATAAATCAACAATAACAATTATATATATAAATTAACATTTTTAACATAAATTCAACAATAATAATTATAGCAATACAAACAATAATATCCTAAATTAAGATAAACTAATTAAATGTAATTCTATATATATAAATTAACATTTTTAAAATAAATCAACAATAACAATTATATAAATAAATTAACATTTTTAACATAAATTCAACAATAACAATTATAGCAATACAAACAATAATATCCTAAATTAAGATAAACTAATTAAATGTAATTCTATATATATAAATTAATATTTTTAACATAAATTCAACAATAACAATTATAGCAATACAAAAAATAATATCATAAAATTAATAAATAAAATTAAAAAACTAAAAAACACTACACAACACACAACATAAACACAAAACAAACAATACACAAAACTAAAAAACACTATATCAATTCAAAATAAATTTGGGAATAAAAAATGCTTACCTTAATAATGTGTTGAATTTAAGATTTTATCTACAAACAATACACAAAACAAAGAACACCAAAAAAATAATCATAATTAAAATAAAAAAAATACAAAGATAAAGAAAAAAAAATACATACCTTTTAAAACTACCACCAAAACAATAAAATCCTTCTAAAAGCTAAATATAAACGAGAGAAGAAGAGAAAGGGAGAAGAGGAGAAGAGGAGAAGAGGAGAAGAGAAAGGGAGAAGAGGAGAAAACGAACAAAGTGGGGGGAATGGGGGGTATATAAAGCAATTTTTCCGACGGAAATTAATTGCTGTCGGTGGAATTAAATTCCGTCAGTAATTTCGTCAGAAATTAATTGAAATGCGCACCAAAAAAGTTTGAAAATCCCGCCAAACTTTTAGATCCGTCGGAAATTCCATCAGTAATGGTGCAGACGGACACGTGTCAAACATGCGTGAGCCGTCGGTGATGCCGTCGGTATTTTACGTTAGAAATTCCATCGGTAATGGTGCAGACAGACACGTGTCAGACATGCGTGAGCCGTCGGTGAGTCCGTCGGTATTTTACGTCGGAAATTCCATCGGTAATGGTGCAGACGGACATGTGTCAGACATGCGTGCGCCAATCCGTCGGTGAATGTGGCAAAATCCAGTAAATTTTTTGCAACTCTCTGTGAAATACCGACGGGTTATAGTCCGTCGGTATATCCCTCGGTGAAACGGTAAATTTTTCTTATTTTTTTTATGTAACCTTGTCAAAAAATCTTGAATTGCAATCTTACAGGCACACATAACACAATAACAAAGGCTGACCCTTAAAGAAGAATAAATATTTCATGTTTCAAATTATTACATTATAAAAATAAGGCTTTATAACATGTTTAGTTAGTCGGAATTTTCATCTTCGTCCTCTATTGAATTGTTATCATCAGCTTCATCGCACTCTTCAATTTCGTTATCATCTTCTTCAACAACATTCTTTTTTCCACTAGTAGAGCTCAGAACAACATTCAACTCCTCTGCGTCAACATCAACAAGACTATCGTTGAAAACACGAAAATTCGAATTTTCTTCTAAGTCAATCGACGGAGCAACTCGGTATGGTTCAACCAACTCACTAGCTTGAAAGACTTCATCTATCACACTTGTGTCTTCGTTCTCATCCTGAACAACCTCGACACGACCCTTGGGTTTTGTTTTTAAAACGGATAACCAATCAACTCTTGATCGGTCCTTTCTAAAGGAAGGGGTGTATGTGTAATAAACTTGTTGGCATTGCTTTGCGAAAACAAAGACGTCGTTTACGTTGCGGTGTCTAGCTTTTGATTGATTTCAACGAGACCATAGTGAGGATCTACTCTGATTCCTCTGTCAGTTGTGTCATACCAATAGCATTTGAATAAAAACACTCTATTTTGCTCGCTATGATATTGCAGTTCGATGACCTCTTCCAATCTACCGTAGTAGTCAACTTCAAACTCACTAGAAGTCGATCCCTTAATACAAACACCGCTGTTGTATGTCTTTCTTCCATGCCCGTATTCTTCAGTATGAAAGACATATCCATTGACAAAATATCCATTATAGCACTTGACTTTTCTTTCAGGGCCCAGACATAGTAAAGACAGTGAAATAGCAGCACTCCCATTTGATAAACCTAGCTTGTAAATTAAATACAACAATAATCAATAAACGGATATTATGTAACATTGACTACAATTAATTACATTGCAAGAGATAATGAGTTTGTGATAGGACTTACATGTGTTCTAAACCATGTGGCAAATTGTTCATCTTGTAATTGAAAGATCTGGGATTCGGTCAGCTGTGAGTTATTGGACAGTAAGTATCGTCGATGTTGCCTGCAAGGTTGTTCCAAAGTATATGAGTGTATGGTATCACAAAACATAAATAGTACACTCTTGACAAAGTTTAAGTCGAACATACTTACTTAATAAAAGGTCTCAGCTCATCACAGTTAAATAGGACATAATTGTGTGCTTGTCTGAACTCTATTTCAGACAAATATCTTCCCCTCACGGCATTTTTAGGTGTGGGTCGTCCAGGATTGGAGAATATTGACAAGTTCCCACTTGAATGCACTTCACCACCATCATCATGCCGTGGAACACGGTTTATCCTCGTTCTCAAATGAGGTTCGAAATAGTATGAGATAAATGTTGAGATCTCCTCAACAATATACGCCTCACATATTGACGCCTCAACATGCGCCTTGTTCTTAACCTTTTTTTTAAGATTGAACAAGTACCTGCATATATATATATATATATATATATATATATATATATATATATATAAAATTATCAATTAAAAACATTAAAATAAAAATAAAAACATTTAATTATAAATGTCATAGCAACTGTAATATCTAACCTCTCGAATGGATACATCCATCTGTACTGGACCGGTCCTCCAACTTTTACCTCAAACGGTAAATGTACGGGTAGATGCTCCATTGAGTCAAAAAATGATGGAGGGAATATCATCTCAAGTTTGCATATTGTCTCGACGATATTCTTTTCAAGCCTTTCAATGTGATCAACATTCAACTTGCTGGAGCATATGTCTCTGAAGAAATGACTAATCTCCGTTAGTGCATCCCATATCCCCTTTGGCAACAAATCACGAAAAGCTAATGGGATGAGTGTTTGCATAAACACATGGCAGTCATGACTCTTCATTCCATATAATCTGCATTCCTCCGTATTAACCAGCCTTGATATGTTCGAGGCATGTCCATCGGGGAAACGCAGACTCTTAAGCCATTTGTAGACTAGTAGTTGTGCGTTTTTCTCTAGCACGAAGCTTGCTCTTGGTTTTGCGACCCGTGACCCATCACAAACCAACTCCATATTTTTACGGTTACAGAACAGCGCTACATCCAATCTAGCCTTGATGTTGTCCTTTGTCTTCCCCTTCACATCCATGACGGTGTTGAAAATGTTCTCAAACACGTTCTTTTCAATGTGCATGACGTCAAGGTTATGGCGGAGAAGATTGGTCTTCCAATAAGGAAGCTCCCAAAATATACTTCGCTTCACCCAATTATGGGTCAAACCAAAACCAGGAAACTTCTGCTTACCTGATTGGAGACCAAACACAATTTCACCGTACTCTGACACAACATCAAACAATTCTTCACCGGAAAGACGCGGGGGTGCAACATCATTTTCAACTCTGCCAACAAAGAAATCCTTTCTGTTCTTTCTGTACCTGTGGTTATGTGGCAAGAAACGACGGTGACAAAAAAAAGAAGCTTTACCCCCGTTTGTTAGCGTGAATGCCTTGTTGTTCTCCATACAATATGGACATGCTAGCTTTCCATGCGTGCTCCAACCAGAAACCATTCCATAAGCTGGGAAATCATTGATAGTCCACATCAAAGCCGCTCTCATAACAAAATTTTGTTTCCTCGAGATGTCATAAGTCAAAGCTCTAGAGGACCACAACTGTGTCAACTCATCAATCAACGGACGAAGACAAACATCTATATTCTGCCCCGGACTTCTCGGACCTGGTATGACCATAGATAAAAACATGAACTCCAGCCTCATACACATCCCCGGTGGCAAGTTATAAACCGTCAGTATGACCGGCCAACAAGAATAAGGAGCAACAAATGACCCGAATCGGTTGAATCCGTCTGTACACAACCCAAGACGCACGTTCTTTGATTTAGCTGAAAAGTGAGGATGCATACTGTTAAAGTGTTTCCAGGCTTCACCGTCAGAAGGATGAACCATCACTCCATCAACCGCATGGTGTGATTGGTGCCATGTCATGTGCTCAGCAGTCCTTGGTGACATGAATAACCTCTGTAGTCTAGGTGTGATTGGGAAGTATCTAAGTTTTTTATATGCCATGAGAGTCTTCCCTCTACCAGTTCTGGGTTTGTAACGGGAATGCCAGCATGTCATGCACTCGGTCATCTCAGCATTTTCAAGGTAGTATAACATGCAGAAGTTAGGGCATATATCAATTTTTTGGTATCCTAAACCGAGGGGTTTCATCATGGACTTGGCAGCATAGAAGTTCTCTTTCAGCCTGTTCCTTTCAGGTAAAATGCTTCTCGCCCATTCAATAATCTTGTCATAACCAGCCTCACTCAACCTGTGATCTGACTTGATGGTGAACACTTGTGCTACGGCTGATAATTTACTGTGGTTCGTGCAGCCATCCCATAATGGTTCGTCAAAATCTCTCAACAAATCAAAAAACCTTGCTGCATCTGCATTAGGTTCTTCTTCTACGATTGGACATTCCCTGACATTACCTTCACTCATTCTCATTGCATCCATAACCATATTCCTGTAAGGATTACTGTTCTCATTTCCAACTTCATGCATGTTGCTAACACTAGAAGTTGACCCAACCACCTGTTCTTCCATGCTCTCATCAGGAACAAATAGTTCTCCGTGAGCATACCAACACAAGTAATCTTCCATGAACCCTTTGATTAGAAGATGCATCGTTACAACATCTTGATGCAGAAACTTTAAATTTTTACACTTCTTGCATGGACACCTAATACCGCCATCAGTAAAATTCCTCGGAATAAATGTTACGAAATTAATAAAACCCTGGACACCGTTACAATAATCCATCCTCCGCAATCCTTGGGGTGAGTTCCGATACATCCATAAACGATCATCCATGACTTCTATTGAACCTCTATAAAACATAACAAAAATATTGGTTTTCCCCGACATTATCCAACAAACTAAAACAACACTTATGTTAAATATTCATTATCAATTATCAACTATCAACGTTCATACATATAAATTTATACATATATAAATTTACAGAAATCACAACTTCGAAATATAATTGATAACAATTAAACAAGACTCGTTAAACAAGTTATTAATTATTTATTTCATCACAACGACACATTTAATTCAGTGTAATTCAAACAAAATTTCAAAAATTTACAAACAAATATAATTTGACAAAATCTAAAACAAACTATAACAACTACAAAATTATACATTCATACTACAAGTTTCTTTGACAAATAACAATTAAACAAGTACAAACGTTAACAAAATACATATACTAAAACAATAAAATTCACAATTAAATATTAAAACTAAAAAGGATAGATTTACTTACAAAAAAATGATAAAATCTACAAGAAACGGATATTGTGACCACGTACAAGATATAAGAAACTTGAGTGCTCGTGTTGAGAATAGTGGAGAGTTTGGGATGGGTGTTTGGCTGCAGTTTGGGAGGGGAGCTGTAGTTTGGGAGGGGAGAGGTGGGATGGGAAAGAAGAAGAAGGAGAAACAGAGGAAAAGAGTGTCAGTCGATTGGGCATATAATGGTTTTTTCTGACGGCATCACCGACGGAAGGAATCCGTCGGTGATTCCGTCGGTGATAGTGCCACGTCACTGTACGGCTATCTCAGTTTGAATCCCTCGGTAATGTCCGTCGGTAAAATTGCCTGACGTCACCACGCCGTTGCATATTTCCAGACGAACTGTATACCCCGTCGGCGAAACCGTTGGTATATACCGATGGAATATTTCCGTCGGTATATACCGACGGTTTCGCCGACGGATTTATTCCGTCAGTATATACCGACAGATTTTGAGATGAAATTATTTCCGTTGGTAAATATTACCGATGGAAAAATTCCGACGGTAATTCCGTTGGTTTTCTCCGGTTTTCTGGTAGTGACTACATATTAGAAATATTATTTGAAAATAAAATTTTTTAATTTTGAAAAATAAAGTTCTTCAATACAAAAATTAAAAAAATTATAGATGAATAAGAATAATCTTTTCAAAAATTAAATACACACAACATCATTTAAAAATTATCTCTATAAAAAATATTAAATAAGAAAAAAAATTACATATGAGGGATATTAATTTAAAAATAAATTAAAAAATTATTTTTTAAAAAAAATTATTAAAAGAAGAAACCAGTAAAAAAAACAATATTAAAAAAAAAATAATAGCTCCAATATCATGGCTTAACTCATCAAACCCCGTAAGCTGAACATAAACCCTACTTGGTTCAATAATTTTTACTTTTAAATTTATATCTAACCTTTTAAAAACAAAAAAGAGAGTCAAGAGTCCACGCGTGCTGCAATGAAGAGTCCAAGAGTGTTGGCGAGCCTATGCTTGTTTTAAATTTTTTAAAGGTCCACCGTTTTTTTAATAAAAAAAAAAACAATTGATATGTCACGGGTCAAGTAAGCTTTCATATAAAGTGAATTAAAATAAGACCAAGATGACTACAATTTCTCCACCCAGAATATAAATAATTTGCTTTGAGGAAGACTAGCACTTCACATGGAAGTGCTGATCTTCTTAGATGTCAATGGAAATGAATAGGAAGGTGAGATATTTTTTTAAAAGACTGATGACTTGAAATCCTTTTGCTCTAAAGTATGGGGCCATATAATTCGAGATGTTTAGCAATTTAGTAGAGATTCTTTTTAAAAATATATTTTTTAGGATTGTATTAAAATAATATATATATATATATATATATATATATATATATACACACACATTTAACGAATTATTTTTTATATTAGCACATTAAAATGATCTGAAATTAAAAAAAATTAGGGAAACAGTAAATGGTTTTTGCCTATGAGGTTAAGAGATATTTGAGAAAGTGGTAACGGTTGCTTTTTCAAAGTGCTTTTCGCTTGAAAATACTTCAAAATAAAGTTTTTTTATTTTTTAAAAATTCTTTTTGATATCAGCACATTAAAATAATTTGAAAACACCAAAACAATATTAATTTAAAGCAAAGAAAAAAATTACAAAATTTTATTTTTTTTCAAAAACGTTTTTGAAACACAAAAACAAACAGGGCTACCACATAATAAGATAAATAAGGCATTTGAATCATTGAAATTACTTTTTCCACATGGCATCTTGTTAAAAATACTGATGACTTGAAAAGCCATTGCCCAAAAGTATGGACACTCATAATTAGAGGATGTTTAGTAGTGTAATAAGATTACTTTTTAAAATGTTTTTTTTTTTAGAAATGTATTAAAATAATAATTTTTAAAAATTATTTTTAATATTAGCACATCAAAATAATTTAAAAAAACCAAAAAAATTTAAATCAAAAACAAATTTTATTTAAAAAAAAAATTAAAATACAAAAATAAATATATCCAAATAAAAAAATTTAGGAAAACAATAAATGGTTTTTGCCTATGAGGTTAAGGCCATAGACCACATAATAAGATAAACACGGACACTTAGAGGATGTTTGATATAGTAGAAATTGTTTTTTTAATTTTGTTTTGATTAGAAAAGTATTAAAAAATATATATTTTTTATTTTTTTAAATTATTTTTAATATTAACATATCAAAATAATATAAAAAAATTAATTTTTATATTATTTTGATATAAAAAAATTAATTTAAAGCAACAAAAACAAACTTTTTTAAAAAAATACTTTTAATTAAAACACAAATAAAAATATATTCAAATAAAAAATATTAAGAAAATAGTAAATAGTTTTTGCCTAAGATAAATAAGGCATATAACCATTGAAATTATTTTTCCCAGATGGCATCTTTTTAAACATACTAATGACTTGAAAAGTCTTTGCCCAAAAGTATGTGCAGGCACAATTAGAGAATGTTTAATGGTAGAGATTATTTTTAAAAGTGTTTTTTATTTAGAAATATATTAAAATAATATTTTTATTATTTTTAAAAATTATTTTTTATATTAGCACATCAAACTAAATATGAAATCACAAAAAAATTAGTTTTTATTTGAAACATTAAAAAAATATATATAAAATAAAAAAAAAATAGAGAAACAGTAAATGGTTTTTGCGTATGAGGTTAAGGCATACACTATCAGTATCTGTCCAAAGAAATTTAGAGAAACAGCAAATGGTTTTTGCATACAAGGTTAGTAGATGTGTGTATTGTCCCGTGCTCTGTCACTGTCACGGGGTTGGACAAATTATTTATAATTTATAAACTAATTAAATAGAAAAAAATAAAATATTATAAATAAAAATATATTTCTAAATTAAACAAAATAAAAAAAAACAATAATTTTTTCTATAATTACTAATAAGCTAAAGGAGATTTGGAGAACACGGTAGCATCTTCTACTTTCATCAACACTCAAATCAATATCCATGATTATTTTTTTAATCCTTTCTCTGTTTTGGTCAACAAATCTTATTTTTTTATTTTATTTTTCTGCTATGATGTTTAAATTATTCCACTACTTGTAATACATGAGAGATATGACAAAAGAATGAGAGAAAAAAAAGTTTGATTTTTATTTTATTTTCTCTCTCCTTTGTGTTTATGGAAGTATTATAAAATAATTAAAAAAATAAAAGAAATTATATCCACCGACCTTGACTTGTACAATTAATGACTTAATTTAAAATTTTCATGTAGTGTTTTTAATACTATATATACGGAAGTTGTGAAGTGAATGGACATTCAAAGTTAAATACCCGCCAAATTCTAATTGCTCTCAATTATTACTTCCATACCCACTTCGATATTATCTTTTCTTTTGTGATCATGCTGCTGATAAAGCACGACAAGTCGTTTCATCATCTTTATGTGCTTATTGTGTTTCTGTTGCTCATGAAACTTGCTCCTGGGTTCATTTCTGGAGTGAAAGGGGCAACTTTCGGGTGCATAGAGAGTGAGAGACAAGCCCTTCTCAAGTTTAAAGAAGACCTTATTGATCACTTTGGTCTTCTTTCAACTTGGGGAAGTGAAGAAGAGAAGAGGGATTGCTGCAAATGGAGAGGAGTTGGATGCAACAATCGAACTGGTCATGTTACTCATCTTGATCTTCACCGGGAGAATTACGACCAATATGTAAGTGGTAAGATCAGTAATTCACTACTGGAATTGCAGTATTTGAGTTACCTGAATCTAAATGGAAGCAATTTCGAAGGGAATCATTTTCCATATTTTATTGGGTCCTTTAAAAATCTAAGATACCTTGATCTCTCCTCAATTGAGGTTACTGGAACTCTTTCAAATCAGTTTTGGAATCTATCAAGATTACAGTATCTTGATATTAGTGATAATTATGATGTTAATTTTAAAAATCTTGATTTTCTCAATAACCTTTTTTCTCTTAAATATCTTGATTTGAGCAGAAACAACCTCAGTCAAGCTACTGACTGGATGGAAATGGTTAACAAACTTCCTCTTTTAAAAGTCTTACGGTTAAGTGGATGTCATCTTTCAAATAGCAGTCCTCCCTCTCTTTCTTCTACAAATTCTTCTAAATCCCTAGCTGTCATTGATCTCTCTAGCAACTATCTTGCTTCTTCAACATTCAATTGGTTGGCCAACTTTAGTAACAGCCTTGTTGATCTTCACCTCTCAAATAACGAATTACAGGGCTCAATTCGAGAAGCTTTCGCAAACATGACTTCTCTTAGGACTCTTGATCTATCCTCTAACCAATTACAAGGAGATTTGAGTTCATTTGGGCAGACGTGCAATTTAAACGAACTGTATTTAAGCGGAAACAATCTCACCGGAGAGCTGTCTCAGCTGTTTCAAGACTCGCATGGATGCGTGGAGAGCTCACTAGAGATTCTGCAACTAGATGGAAATCAGCTTCATGGTTCAGTGCCTGACATCACAAGATTCACTTCCATGAGAGAGCTGGATCTCTCTCGGAATCAACTGAATGGATCTTTACCGAAACGATTTAGTCAACGTTCTGAACTTGTTTCCTTGCACTTGAATGACAACCAACTCACTGGATCACTTACGGATGTTACGATGCTTTCATCATTGAGAGAGTTGTGGATTGATAACAATCGATTAGATGGGAATGTTTCTCAAAGTATTGGAAGCCTATCTCAGCTTGAGGAATTGCTTGTCGGAGGGAATTCATTGCAAGGTGTGATGTCTGAAGCTCACTTTTCAAATCTCTCCAAATTAACGGTATTGGATTTAACTGATAACTCCCTAGCTTTGAAATTTGAGTCTAATTGGGCCCCTTCTTTTCAATTGTTTGGTATATATCTTTCGTCTTGTAATTTGGGTCCTTATTTCCCTCGATGGCTTCGAAATCAAAATAATTTCGGGAGTCTAGATATCTCTGGTTCTGGAATTTCAGATACAATCCCTAATTGGTTTTGGAACTTGTCCAATTCCAACTTGGAAATCTTAAACCTTTCTCACAACAAGATGAGTGGAATTTTGCCAGATTTCTCATCAAAATATTCCATTCTCCAACACATAGATTTGAGTTTCAATCAGTTTGAGGGTCCATTACCACTTTTTTCATCAGATACCACATCAGCCTTGTTTCTCTCTAACAATAAGTTTTCAGGTCCACCTTCTTTTCTATGTAATATTGGAAGTGATAACTTGCGTGTCCTTGACCTCTCAAATAACCTGTTGACGGGATGGATTCCTGATTGTTTAATGAATTTCACAAGTCTAGGTATTCTGAATTTGGCCAGCAACAACTTTTCAGGTAAAATTCCCAGCTCCATTGGATCAATGCTCAGTCTTGAAACATTGAGTTTGCATAGTAATAGCTTTGTTGGAGAATTACCATTGTCTTTGAGGAATTGTACTTCTCTAGTATTTTTAGACCTGAGCTCAAATAAGTTGCGAGGAGAAATACCAGGCTGGATAGGAGAAAGCATGCCATATCTGGAAGTCCTTTCCCTACATTCTAATGGATTCAATGGAAGCATACCGCCAAATCTCTGTCACCTATCAAACATTCTGATCTTGGACCTATCTCTAAACAATATCTCAGGAATCATTCCAAAGTGCCTTAATAACCTCACTTCCATGGTTCAAAAAACAGAGTCAGAATATTCCCTTGCGAATTATGCTGTTCGTAGTCTGTATCTGAGTGCAGGAGGTGACACTGTTGCATATCAGAATAAGATGAGGGTTGGATGGAAAGGAAGAGAGGATGATTATGGAAACACACTAGGACTTTTGAGGATCATTGATTTTGCAAGAAATAAATTAATAGGTGAAATTCCAGAAGAAATAACAGGACTCTTACTGTTGGTTGCACTGAACTTGTCGGGAAATAATTTGACTGGAGAAATCCCTCAAAAGATTGGGCAGTTGAAACAGTTGGAATCACTTGATTTGTCAGGAAACCAATTATCAGGAGTAATTCCTATCACAATGGCTGATCTAAATTTTCTGGCTTTCTTGAACCTCTCCAACAATCACTTGTCGGGGAGGATTCCGTCAAGCACTCAGCTGCAAGGCTTTAATGCTTCACAATTTACCGGTAACCTTGCATTGTGCGGGCAGCCACTCTTACGGAAATGCCCTGGAGATGAGACGAATCAAAGTCCACCTGCTAATGATGACAACCGAGGCAAAGAAGTCGTCGCTGATGAATTCATGAAATGGTTTTGTACTGCTATTGGAATTGGTTTTGGTGTATTCTTTTGGGGAGTTTCAGGTGCTTTACTGCTAAAACGTTCCTGGAGACATGCCTATTTCCTGTTCTTGGATGAATCATGGGACTGGCTCTATGTGAAGGTAGCAGTGCGCAAGGCACGACTTCAACGAGAATTTCAGAGGCTGCAAGAGCACGTTCTTGCTTAGAAGGATTGCAAGGTAATATGGTTATTCACATATCTTTTCTTTTCTTTTTATATTGAAGACTAATGGTTCATTTTATACCAGGAGCTGCAGCTGGGTGCTCTTTGTCCAAGGAGGTCGTATTGTTAGTGCACGTGTTTGCTGGAGCTATATCGCCCTTTACCTTGGCAACTTCATCGTCGTCTACTACAAGAAGTTTGAAATAAGGTTCCATTGGAGAACTCTTTTTACACCAGCTGGGCTTTATGTGAAACTATGAGAGTGATTATGTAATATATTATGGAATCTCAAAAAAGGGTTCTTATGTGAATTTCATTTGGAATGTTTTTGCAAATATTTAGTTCTTTACTTAACAGTGTGAAGATGGAACACATTCATTCTCCAAATCAGAAAATTATGCTTTTGTTGAATTATTGGCATTAAATCAAGCAATTAGCAGGTATTGAAATTGATGTTAATTCAAGCCTATACATGTAATCACCGTAGGAAATAAAATTTCAGAGAAATTTCT
The DNA here is from genome assembly GCA_007827005.2 of Populus simonii. NCBI lineage: Eukaryota > Viridiplantae > Streptophyta > Magnoliopsida > Malpighiales > Salicaceae > Populus > Populus simonii. Next base: position 671,944 of record CM017478.2, read on the forward strand.
TCGAAGATTAGTTCAAAAGGTATAAATGTATCAATCTTTTTAAACACACCGATGACTTGAAAAATCTTGGCTCAAAAATAAGGGGCACGCACTATCAATAATTACTAATAAGCTAAAGGAGATTTGTAGAACACGGTAGCATCTTCTACTTTTCATCTTTCCTGTGTGTTTATGGAAGTATTATTAGTAACAGTTTAAGTATTATAAAATAATAAAAATAAAAGAAATTATATCCATCTACCTTGACTTATATAATTAATTACTTGATTTTAAATTTTCTTATAGTGTTTTTAATTAATACTATATATAGGGAAGTTGTGAAGTGAATGGATTCAAAGTTAAATAATTACCCACCAAATTCTCGTTGGTCTCAATTATTACTTCCGTACCCACTTCGATATTATCTTTTCTTTTGTGATCATGCTGCTGATAAAGAACGACAAGTCGTTTCATCATCTTTATGTGCTTATTGTGCTTCTGTTGCTCATGAAACTTGCACCTGGGTTCATTTCTGGAGTGAAAGGGGCAACTTTCGGGTGCATAGAGAGGGAGAGACAAGCCCTTCTCAAGTTTAAAGACCTTATTGATAACTTCGGTATTCTTTCAAGTTGATTTAGCTCTTGAGATTTACTGGCAACATATTCCTCCCTCTGGTTCAGCAAATATTGTCCATCAAGAAACCTTTCCTGTTCCTGCTGCAAAACCTTCCGTCTTTCACTCCAAGATTGTCTCTCAAGAGCAATCTCCTTCTCTTTTGCATCACAACTAAGACAAGGATAAAAAACAAATTAACAAAATCATAAAACCAAATTTCTAGAGAGCAAAACAGCTGTTGGCCAAATGTTTTGACAGATATGGCATGATATGCACAGTTAAGTTGCTTAAAAATAAAAAAAATTGTCCGTAGATGTTTGTGTTTCTGCATTATCATCATGCATGGCCTTTTTCACCTATTAGTTTATGAGGAGCAAACTAACCACATACAGTTCCTTTACAGCCTATTTGGAACCAATTCTTCAATAAAATTCAATTCTACATCTAATTTGAATCAAACAAGCATCAGAATTGAATTTTTTGCATTTGAATCAAGCTGAGTTCAATAGAAATCAATTATTAGCAATAAATTTCCCCAAGTTACTCTTGCCCATGTTTCACTCAAAATGATCCACCTCTCAAATATTTTGCAATCTGATCCTTCCTTTATCTCTGCCAAATCTCTGCTAAACCCAATTTATTACAAGTCTTATGTTCACTTGCTCAAACAACCTGTCAATCTTGCACCTCCAAGTTCTATTTATATCCTGCACACTGTTATGTGATGAAATTCAAGTTAGGATCACAATCAAATAAAAGAATCACATGGCCTAGCTGCATAAGAAATAAAATAATAAGCATGAATAACTAGTGTTTCTAAGACCAGAGCAGAATAGCATGACCAGGTAAAAAACAATCACAGATACATAATGAAATGACCCCAAACAATGAATCATGCATCTCTGTTCCAAAACAACAAAATCAAGACTAAAAAGCATCAGTGGTTGCATTTATTGTTTATGAAAAAAATTCAAGACCCAGTGAAGTATTTGCACTCTAATAAAAAAATACAGAGGTCTTCAGGTCAGGAAGTGAGAAGTTGAAAGGGAAAAAAGGAGAAAGGGTGTATTGGGACAAAAATTTCCGGTGTTCCAATCTATAGTAAATTGGGCATGTGAGTTTTATATGGAGTCTAGAATTCAACTCTGGTCTTAAGAGGTTTCCAAACATGACAATTGGATTAGTAGGAGTAAATTGGAATTAATTTTACACAATCCCATGGTTTTCAAACAGGCTGTTAAATGAAACCATGAAACTAAATGACATTACATATCATCTTATTGAAAATCTAAAATTAAGCTAAATTCTATAACATCAGTTCTCTGGGCAAATAAAATGGAGAGAATAAGCTGATGGATGGAATATTTACTCAGTTTTGAAAGCAGTCATATGCCTGATAAGATCAGCTTCACGTGCCTCAACTTCCTGGAGCTTTCTTTCTGCGGCTCGGTGAAACCGACTAGCTTCAGCTTGTAAAGCTTCAGCAGCATGCAGTTTTGCTTCAGAATCTAAAAGCTTTCTCAGGGCATCTTTTACCATTTCGCGTGCGTCAGCCAACTGTGAGTCAGCTGCAACCTTGGTTTCAGTAGATTATGTACACATCTCATGCAAGGCTTTCTCCATCTACAAAAATCCATCAGAAAACCATAAGGATTGCAAAACAATGATATGCACAAATTGGAAAATAATGAAACAAGGAAGCCCCAGAACAAAAATCTTACACTTGACATACACTCTTTCTCAACTCCTAAAGCCTTCATCAAACTTTCTTCTTGTTTTCTCGCCTCAGCTAGGGCAGATAAGTGTGCAGCTTGATCACGCTTGCGCATTAAATCAGCTGTTTCAGCAGATGCTTTCATTTGCTCATAGTTTGAAGTCCACTCCTTTTTTTCCTTTATGAAAAGTCCCATGCGGTATTGAAGGTCAAACATCTACATGAACTACACTGGTCAAAAAATCCCGCCCATTCATGCAATAAAAATTAAAATGAGCTAAAGTTGCAACATTTAATCCACCATTAAAGCATATAATTATTACAAGCGTGCTCAAACATAACAAAATTAACTCCTTCCCCAAAAAATGCCAAATTTTCTACTTACATGATCCTTGAAACAGCGAGTAAATTACTAGTTACTAGTTAATTTAAAATCCAAGAGTTCAAAGGGAAAAACATTCATCCTATCCCAAAAAAATTAGAAATTGAAAACGTTGAGAGTAATCCCACAATTACCTGTCTCTAATAATTATTAATTTAACTCTTCCACAAACTACCATAACAAAAAAAAAAAAAACATAAAAGAATTGTCAATTTTATTAATTAGAGTTTTCTCCAAATTCCCTCCTTGTTCGAAAACAAAAACTAAAAAATCAGATAAAAGCACCAATAAATAAATAGAAGAAGAAGAAGAGCAAAAAGAAAGCAAACCTCGGTTTCAAGTTTGGCAATAGAGGCAATAATAGCAGCCTTATCTCTTCTTTTAACAGATTCTTCATCAAATCCATCCTCTTTAAGTCGTTTCCAGATCGTCTCATCACTTAAAGGAGTCTTCAAGACCCTACTCCCTGGCGTTAACAATAAACCCCTCCAACTCCCATTGCTTGGGGTGATCGGACTCGTCATCTCCCGAGTCCGACTAGTAACTCAAGAAACCCCAGAATTCAGATCCTGAAAAGGAGGAGAGTGACTGAGTCACCGAGTTCGCGCGGGTATCTTTTTCTTTATTGTCGGGGATTTTACCTGCTAGTACAGAGACCAGCTAGACGAGTTGGCGAGTCGAGGAATTATTTATTACTACGTATAAATTATGAAGGGGGAAGAAGAGAAGCGACGTAGTACAGGGGTTGGTGAAAGGAATTTCTGGTACTTTGAGGTAAAGGTTGTCAATTTCATTTTGATTTTTATTTTCAATTAAAATGAAATATTTTAATTTTAAAGTGTTTTAGTATGTAATTTCGAGTTGTACTGTTTATATATATATATATATATATATATATATATATATATATATATATATATATTCAACAAATATAATTTAAATTTAAGAAAAATTAATTATAAATTATGCAATATAAATACAATGCCAAACAAATATAATTTTAAAATTTAAAATATTTCTAAATAGTCAAGATTAAATAGATCTTTAACTTAAAGTAATTCAACTTATACAAACTATCAAAATATTATGAAAGCAAAATATTTTAACACAAATATTTTAAATATAAAATTAGGTCAACGTTATCAAGGTTAATGGAATCTAAAGCATCCCTTATTTTGCTCAAATTTCTACAAAGTATAAACATGAAAAAAACAACATGAATATAAACCATATATATTAGTGGTAAATCTAATTTTAAAAAATTAATATCATTGTTAATGAAAATAGTAATAATAATTTTCAATATTATTATTAATATCATTGTTATTGAAAATAGTAATGAAAAAGAGCTTTTTATAATTGGATGATTTAATTAATTAAATTGAACAAGGTTCAATTTGATTTAATGGCTTTTCAAGAGCGGAATGGAACATGTAGAATAAAACCGGAACATTTTGGGCGGAATTTAGCCGAAAAATCTGAAACGGACCAAGATTTAAAATGAGATGAAATTTGTTCCGTTTTGTTCCGTTTTTTAAATTGGTATGGAATGTATCGGCCATTCCAAACGAAACGGGACGGAAATGACAACTTCTGAGGCGGCCTTTTAAAAATTTTGGATCAGCGGAAAGGTAATTTTCATAGATTTCATATCCAGCCCGGTGACGGGTCCTGTTTAACATCTAGATTTCTGATTTTGATTAGTTCATTGGGTTTTAATTAAGTTAACAAGGTTAATTTTTTTAAAAAAATCAAAATGATGTCGTTTTAAGTAAAAAAATTCAACGGATTATAATTGGGTTTTTGATTAAGTCTTATCGGGTTATTCGGTCAATTGGGTCACACCGGGTTTTTCTTTATCTTATTTTTTTTCAACCCGATCCAGTTCTAGGACAGCTGAATTCTAGATCAACCCGTCAGGCCGGGTCAGATTTCAAAACTATGATAATTTTAATTAATAAAAGAATCATAATTGATTCCATGTCTATCAGTATTTACTGAGACATTTAGTTGGTCGGATAAAGAAAATTTAAACATAAAATAATGCTTAGATCTAAAGAAGTTTTTTTATGGGTTATTAAATTTGACCTATTAGATTAAAATCTTATGATTTGATTTTTTATTTATTTTGAATTTTAAATTAAATAATATAGAAATTATTTTAACATATGATAAATAACTTAGTTAATAAAAAAAATGGATGATTGATAAAAAATTATTTGACTTTAATAAAATTCAAGGTTATATTTTTTTTATATTAAAACAATAATTTATAGGATTAATTAAAGCTTTGCAGCGGGTCATAGATTTCATTAAGTTTAATAACTTTGTTTCTTTAAAACTATTTTTTACTTAATTATATGATAACATAAACAAATGTTTGTAAAATTGAATATCAACTCAATGTTAGGATGCTTGTTTGAGGTTGAGATAATTTCATAGGAAGTAAACCTAAATAAATTAGAAAACCAAATTTTCAATTAACCCAAGTTAATCTATCAGATATATAATTTGTATTATGGACTCCACTATATTTAATAATTTTTTTTTATGAATAATTTTTTTTATTTAATTATACAATAATAAGAATATATGCTCGCAAAATTAAGCAACAACTAAATGTTAAGATATTTGTTTGAGATTGTGATAATCTCGTAGAAATAAAATAAAAAATAAATTATGAAAATCAGTTTAAAATTTATCAAATGTTGAATGATGAAATTATATAAGAAAACATTAATAAAAATTAATATTAAATAATAAAATTAAAAAAAAATATCAAGCTTGTGCGTCTAGATAGTCTAAGCATGCATGGTCCTTAAAAAACACGGGCATATGAACCTATTAGACTAGGCCCGTGTGGGGATTTTTTTTTCTTATTTGTTTCTTAGGACAACCTATCATCCTTTTTTTTGTTTTGGTTTTTTGTAAGTAAGGATTAGGTCGTCTTTAGCTACATGTAACAAGTCACTTGCCAGGGTGATGCTCAGAATCCAACCACCAATGTGATACCTAGAAAATCAAAGAGGAGAGGGTTCTGATCTAAAATTAATTTTGCAACTCATTTTCACCAAAAATAACCCTACAATGACCATAAAAACCTCTTTAAATCATCTTTCAACTTTAAAAACACCTCAAAATAATTATGGCCAACCAATAATATATATTTAGGTCATATTTAGTTACTATCTTATAATAGAAAAGACAATTATAAAAAAAAAAAGAAGCAAAAACTTGTTTGGATGGAGACATAAAAACTGGAAAGTAAAAATAAATTTGCTTTAGAACAATTTATGAAAGGTTAAAGTTGAATACATGACAACTGTTTATTCATAAACTCCCGCAATAACTCATTTATTTTTTACATTTTCTAGTTTGGGGTGAAAATTAAATGATTATAAAGAAAGTAAATTAGTTAATAAAAAAATAACTAAACAGGCATGATTAATTCAAATAAATTAACAACAAAACCCTCATTAATTTCAGGTAACATCCAAATCGAGTGAGGTATTTCAATCACCAAATTCTTGTAGTGGATTTTCTATACGTCGAATTATACGTACATAATCAATTCACTTTTCTTTTCTAATCAAATTAAAATAATGTTTTGTAATTTTATTAACTTTAATATTTTATGCAGATTCTATTGCCAGCAATGTCTGGAAGTTAATAAAATCCAAATACTACAACCTCGTGGAAAATCTACAAACAAACACCTCTACTCCCCTCACCATTTAATAACCTTGAATTTGCCTTCACTGACCATAATTTCACCAAAACCTAAACACCATAATATTTGTTTCCGGAGATCCAAGAAATAAGGTAATAATTGGAATATCCTATTTTTCTTTTTTCATATATATATCTATATATATATCATGATTTTCTATAATTCAATATTCTCAAAGAATAAGATTAATTAAGTGTCTGGATGATTGGTAATCATACATGTTCATGACAATATTCCTTTATTTAGTATTGGTGGAGCAGATAGTTGCGCGTAGAAGTTTTAGTTCCTGCAAAACAATTTTTTTTATAAGGTTCGGAGACTCTCAAATTATTAAGTTAGTGACTTTTTATTAAGAGGTTGTAATAAATAAAAGAATGATCATTAAATTTTAAGAATCAAAGTGTTTATTCTTGATTTTTTATATGATAAATACTCTATGAATATGAATATATGATCGGATAATAAAAATGAGAATTTTTTACCTGAATGTTTCAGTGGATATTTATATCCCCTAAACCTTGTTATTTTGTTAAATATATTGAGAATCATTTCCTTTTAAAAGCTTTGATGAGAAAAAATATTTCTTCACAACATTAATGTTGTATAAGAGATATTTTCATCAACATTAATATTGATGTAAGAGTTATTTCCATTAATATTAATATTAATTGGAACATGACAAGTTTTTTATAGATTTTTATATACTTGGAGATATATAAAAATAACTATCCTAGATTCTTATAATCTTAAAAATAATCTCGTGTCTCCATATAGAACCTATAAAAACTATCAATTTCATATGTAATTGGTAGACTTTTATACACGCTCCGTTCATAATTGCTCTAAAATAACCACTATTGCCAGGGTCGGCAAACACGTTACACCATCTCATTTTACCAGCCAATAAAAACTCCCAAGAAAATAATTTGAAACCAAAAGGATTCATGGGCTCAGAGATCTTGGTGGAAACTAACATCAGATGACCAAGACCAAGACTATTCACATTAACTAATACTGAACTTCCCTAATAAAAAACACGAAGAAAAACAAAACCAAGACTATTCACATTAACTAATAAAAACCCACAAACAATATTTTGTTTGTCCTTCTAAGAGCCGCGATCCATTCAAGTACCAACAATTTATTCCGAAAACAACAAACAATAACACTAACACTTCCAGGAACAACCATTCATAAAAAATCATCTCAAAAATTCTAAACTTTCTTCCTTACAGTTCAAGATCTAAAGGACCCAGTAGAACAAAATCAAAAACTAAAAAAATTATTTACTTAACCCTCGTTTGGGCACCTAGAAAATGAAGAAAAAAGAGAGAATGCGAGGGTCAAAGCTTCCAAATTGAGTTTTCTGAGACTTGTGCATGATTAAGAACAATGATATTTGGCCTTGGCTAATATGCTTGTGGTTGAGCATTGTAGAGTGCTATTAATATCCTTATGTTATTTGGCCTTGGCTAATATGCTTGTGGTTGAGCATTTTAACATGAAAAGCCTGTTCATTGCATATCTGCTGTTGTGTTTGTCCTGATATACAAGATAAGGAAAGCGATTACAGCTGGATTCTTTTTCCATACAGCTAGAAAGGACCCACAGGAGGGTTATCGGACTTTGGATGAGAACCGGCCAGTTTATATCCACCCCAGCAGTGCTCTTTTCCCGAGACAACCAGACTGGGTCATCAACCATGAGCTGGTAATGACTACAAAAGACCATAAGTTGACGCGGCAGAGAATGTCTATCAAATAAAGGGATGGGAAAACGTGTGGGCTATTGATGACATTGACGAAAATGTCGAAAGAAAGGGGCACTGATTCGGCTAGACCAAGACTTGAAGCTCTTAATAATTTCCATTCAGGAAGACTTTTTTATATCCACCCCAGCAGTGCTCCTTTCCAGAGAACCAGACGGGGTCATCTACCATGAGCTGTAATGACTACAAAAGAGTATATGCGCGAGGTCACGGTTATAGATCCCAAATGGCTTGTGGAACTAGCTCCCAGGTTCTTCAAAGTATCAGATCCTACAAAAATGAGCAAGCGAAAGCGTCACGAACGCATTGAACCTCTCTACGATAGATACCACGAACCTAATTCATGGCGTTTGAGTAAAAGGCGAGCTTAATGTGTTTTGAGTTATTTATATCAACTGGTTCTCAATCTTAATTCATTTTTTCTTGCTACAAGCATGCATGTAGTTGTACGTACTCTCTGTCTTGAAACTTGATAGTGTTTTGAATAGATCCAGAAACTTTTATACCACTGAAAATAACTAGTGAGGTCTTCTTGACATAGATATGGCTATCACTGGTGCAGCCATTAACAGTTATTTGGATTCTTTTTTTTAATTCCTTTTCGTCTCAAAGAAAGCTCCAGCCCGAGACCGTTTGAGGCTGAGGGAAAGGTACACATCCTATTGCTGAGTCAAGAATTTGGTGTCTGGTGAGCATTATACCAAAGGATAACCAATGAAAGATGTATCTGGCGAGTTGAAAACCGATTTAGATAAATGGATTCACTCTGCGCAGGTAGGAGAAGCCTGCTAAAAAAATCATGTAGGGAATAGTTACAGTTTCCATCTATGGATTCTGCTAAGTGTTCGAAACCTGATAACTAGTTTCTGTTAGAACCCCAACAATCCTGAGTCCGAACCCGTTCATATGAAGCAAAAAAACTTAAACGTTTTCCTCCTTACTAGCTAATGTGCTGCTTAAAGTATACAGCTAGACTAGAAATTTAAAGAGTTTCGCAGATAGAAACAATAAATGCAATTAAAAAGAAATTAAAAAAGTGGGACAGAAAAAATCCAAGTAATAGATTCAGCTTCCATAGAAAATGAAATAAAAAAGACAGAGATGGCTATAATGTCTCCACCCAGACCATAAGCTGACATGGAAGAGAATGTCTATCAAATTAAGGAAAGAAAGGAAAGAGAAAACGTGTGGGCTATTGATGACCTTGACCAAGACTTGAAGCTCTTAATAATTTCCATTCAGGAAGACTTGGAAGTCTTTTCCCAGAAGTAAGGGGCACGCACAAGTAAATGTCGACAGAAATTTAGAGAAACAGTAAATGGTTTTTGCCTATACAATATTGTATCAGTAGATTTTCTACGAGGTTCAGGCAACAGACCACACTAGCCATTAGAATTTCTCATCCAAAAAAAAAAATTATATATGTAGGCTTTTTAATGCATTGTTTTACATAAAAATGTTTTTAAATGTAAATTAAAAAGATCATACAAGCATATAATCAAATAATTCAAGAAATATATGGATTAATAAATGAGAAAAAAATTATCAATGATATCTAAAAATAAAATCTAAAAAATCGAGGGTCGTGTATAGATCAAAATATTTAATCTTACAAGATAATATATTTATACGTCATGTGCATATGGTTGCAGGTAGTTCTTATAGCAGCGAGGATGACTTGTCCTTAGGTGTTGATCAAGAAAAGACACCTGTGCTAACTCGCGATGCTGCCTCTTCCAGCATGGTTTCACAGCGCAGAGACAGTGTGTCTTCGTAGCAAAATTAATTCACCTGCAAGTACCAGGCACTTTGAAAAGACGACATTTCAATGTAAGTTTGTTTCGGTTTTAGTTTTTTTTTTTTTTACTTATAACATAATTTATTCAACTAATTAATATTTCATTAATTTAATTTATTTTCAGGTTCACAAACATTGAGGCCACCCGAGTAATAACATCGATGTAAATTATCGATGGAGATTTCATTATTTCAATGGAGTCAGGTTTTCGGACATCCTGAATGGAGACCTTATATCGATGTATGGTTTCAAAGATTTCATGTTGGTGTTAATTTCTAATTTTCAATTTATTTTTAATAAATTGTTATTATAATTTTAGATAAACTATTATTTTTTTGAAAATAAATTATTTATACACAGCACAAATTCGAGTGGGATAGCGTGCATGACAATGTTGCGAGGAGGGTACGGGAAAATAACGCGGCAACTAGGTAACATCACAAACAATATAATGTTTTTTTTTAAAAAAATTATGTTTTAAAATCTAATTTGTCGCTATGGAAGTAGGTTGTGTAATTTTTGGTATGAATCACAAAAAAAGCCAAAAACTACTTGAGAGATAATGGTCTATAAGGTTGGAATGACGTGGCGGTTTGAATGGATTTCAAACCGTCATACATCCCGGGGTATATATGGCTGCAATTATTCAGCATGTGACGTCTGAGCAGTTCACACGATACTCACAGTCCGATGCCGACAACCGGAACTAGCAAATTCATGGTTTGGTAACCATGCACACCGACGGCTCTGTTTCGTTTGCTGCACATGCGAAACGAATGGTAAAATTAATTTAAATGAAATATATCATTAATTAATTTGTTGTTACTTATAAATATATTTAGCTTGCAATATTTTATTTCTTACAAGCTACGTCTCTTGGATGTGAACCAAGCCTAGTTGAGCTGTTTGTAGAGATGCACGTGTGAAGTGAAGACCGCCAAAAGGGGATGCAACAGTTTGTTGACAACCACACTCAACACTTCATGATAAGTTTGTTCAACCATTTTATTTTGTAAGTTATTATTTTTTTAAATTGAATATGATGATTTCTTTTTAAATTTTCAGAAGATCTATAATAACTGGTTGAGGGAGAGATATGAGGACGATTCTTCAATTCATCTGGATTTCGATTCAGATTTATAGATGGAGGTAGGATCGTCTGATGGACCGATAAAAAACTTGAATGTTTTCCTCCTTATTGTATATGTGCTGCTTAAAATATACGGCTAGACTAGCAATTTAAAGTGTTTCGCAGATGGAAACAATAAATGTAATTAAAAAGAAATTAACAAAGTGGGACAAGAAAAATCTAAGTAATAGATTCAGCTTCCATAGAAAATGAAATAAAAAAAAGACAGAGATGGCTGTAATGTCTCCACCAAGACCATAAGTTGACGCGGCAGAGAATGTCTATCAAATAAAGGAATGGGAAAACGTGTGGGCTATTGACGACATTGACCAAGACGACTTGAAGCTCTTAATAATTTCCATTCAGGAAGACTTTTTTTAAAACACACTGGTGACTTGAAAGTAAATGTCGAAAGAAATACTTATACATGCAGTTTTTCAATGTATCTTTGCATAAAAAAAATTTCTCAGTGTAAATTGAAAAGTTTATGAATATATGTAATTAAATAAATTAAGAATTTATATATGTTAATAAATAATAAAAAATATTATTAATATCTAAAAATAAAACTAGAAAAATTAAGGACTGGATATAGATTAAAATATTTAATCTTACAAGACAATATATTTATGCAATTATGTTTACTTAATTTATTTATTAAAAATATTTTATTATTAAATCAAATGATATTCAAAACAAGCACTCATATTAAATTGATTGAATAAAATAAAAGAGAAAAACACTATGCAAAACTACACGTATTAGAAATATTAACTGAAAATAAATATTTTTAATTTAAAAAAATAAAGTTATTTCGTACAAAATATTAAAAAAATTATAGAATAATCAGAATAATCTTTTTCAAAATTAAATATGCACAACACCTTTAAAAAATAATCTCTAAAAAAATTTTAAATAAGAAAAAAAATCACATGTGAGGGATATTAATTAAAACATTAAAAATTATTTTTTAAAAAAATATTAAAAAAACATACTAGTTAAAAAAAAGCAATATTAAATAAATAATAACCTCAATGCTATGACTTAACTCGTCAAACCTGTCAGTCGACCATGAGCTCAACTAGGTTTAATAAGTTTTTCCTTTTAAATTTATATCCAATTTTTTTTAAAAAAAACAAGGAGGGTCGAGAGCCCAGGTGAGCTGTAATGAAGAGTTTAAGAGTGCTGACGAGCCTAGGCTTATTTTAATTTTTTAAAGGTCCTTCCCATTTTTTTGAAAAAAAAAATAACGAGCAACATGTCAGATAATGTGTCGTGTACAAACCTGGATTTCCACCACCATTACGGTAGTCGAAAAATTATAGCAGAGATATTTTTTTCCACAAAACCCATTTTTTTTAGCCATTTTCATTAAAAACACCTAACCAACACTTTTATAACATCTAAAAACTATTCTATCAACTCTAAATATCCAAAAAATAGCCAAAAACCCGAAATTAAATTGGGTTAGTTATGGCTTTGCTGGCTTAGATCTGGTTTTTTATGCAACATTAAAACTCCAAACAACCACCATGAAGTCCCTCTTATCTTAAGAAACTCGTGTGTCGTGACGTGCACGATGTCAAATGATGAATCTACTACTTGGAATTGAAGGGGTTTAAGGTTTAATCATAAAGCTATTATTCGAATGAGTCATCACTTAGTATTATGGTCACTAGAAAATATATGGTTTGTGAAAGCCTGATTAAGGAGACTAGTTGTGCAAAAGAAAGACATGTCACCCCCAGTGCATCATACCTAAGGTAAGTTGCATTGTTTATTTATTGTTTTTCTAGGTTATGTTTCTATCAGTTGGTTTCATCTAAGATTTAAAGCAATTTTCATTTAGCGAGAAAGTCTCTACCTTATTAGGTTAAATCCTAATCATTCTAAAACCCAAATTTAACATCACATTTATTTTCTATTTTGTATCTTTAATACTTGAAGGTATACTTCAAAAATATAGTTTTATACCCTAAATATTAAAGTCTACAACTAAATCCTAACACTCTAGAAACGAATTAAACAAATTAATTGTTGTGAGATTTTTGGTATTTTAGTCTAATCCTAATAGATAATCATAAACTAGTTACCATATACATTTTGTATTTTTAAAACATAATAAAAATGTTATTTTATCTTTTAGAAAATATGCATGAGAAAAAAAGCCTTTAGGATTTAGCCATTTGCTTGAAAACAAAATATATTTTTTGTTTGTTTTAGATTTCTTTTATTTTTTAAAATTTTCAATAAAATTGAGTATTTTTAATATGGAGATTGTATTTGCTTAACGTTTTCCTCCTTCCTATATCTGCTGAATTTATATTTCTGCTTAAACAACATACATAACAAATGCAATTAAAAATAAATAAAGTGATCCTGAGGGGTGTAGCTCAACTAGTCAGATCTTAGGTTTGCTCCCTATAGGTCACTGGTTCGAGTCTCATAAACCTTAGGGTCACTGGAGGCTTACATGGTTGTTAACTTTAGAGCCCATGGAAATAGTCGTGATGCACGTAAACTAACCCGGACACTCATGTTAATTAAAAAAAAAAACGAAGTGGACAAGAAAAACCTGAGTAATAGATTCAGCTTCTGAATTATAAAAAAACTGAGTTGACTATAATGTCCACCTCTAGAATATAAGTTGATGCAGAAGAGAATATCTATCGTAAAAGTAACTAGGTGGTAATTTTTTGTTTAAAAATATATTAAAATATTTTTTTTTAAAAAATATTTTTTTGATATTAATATATTAAAATAATTTTAAAATATATAATTATTTTTTTTTAAAAAATATTTTTAAACCACAACGGTGCAAAGAAAGGAAAGAGAGAACTTGTGGTCTATTGATGCACTTCACGTGGAAGCTGAGGCATCTTTCTTTTTAAACACTCTATCAGTAAACGTCCATAGAGATTTAATATTATATATAGAGCAGTTGTGAAGTGAATGGATATTCAAAGTTAAATTACCCGCCAAATTCTCATTGCTCTCAATTATTACTTCCATACCCACTTCGATAATATTATTATTATTATTATTATTTTGTGATCATGCTGCTGATAAAGCACGACAAGTCGTTTCATCTTCTTTATGTGCTTATTGTGCTTCTGTTGCCCATGAAACTTGCTCCTGGGTTCATTTCTGGAGTGAAAGGGGCAACTTTCGGGTGCATAGAGAGGGAGAGACAAGCCCTTCTCAAGTTTAAAGAAGACCTTATTGATGACTCTGGTCTTCTTTCAACCTGGGGAAGTGAAGAAGAGAAGAGGGATTGCTGCAAATGGAGAGGAGTAGGATGCAACAATCGAACTGGTCATGTTACTCATCTTGATCTGAGTGGCTTTAGCCTTAGTCAGACGATTGACTGGCTGCAAGTGCCTAACAGGCTCCCTCGCTTACATGAATTGTTGTTAAGACATTGTAGCCTTTCAATTATCGGTTCTCCATCTCTTTCTCTTGTAAACTCCTCTGAATCTCTTGCTATCGTTGATTTCTCTTTCAATGATCTTTCCTCTTCAATATTCCATTGGTTGGCCAACTTCGGTAACAACCTTGTTGATCTTGACCTCTCAAATAACCATTTACAAGGTTCAATTCCAGATGCTTTCACGAACATGACTTCTCTTAGGACACTTAATCTATCCTCTAACCAATTACAAGGCGATTTGAGTTCATTTGGGCAGATGTGCAGTTTAAATAAACTGTATATAAGGGAAAACAATCTCACTGGAGAGTTGTCTCAGTTGTTTGGATGCGTGGAGAACTCACTAGAGATTCTACAACTAGACGGAAATCAGCTTCATGGTTCATTGCCTGACATCACAAAATTCACTTCCATGAGAGAGCTGGATCTCTCTTGGAATCAACTGAATGGATCTTTACCAGAACGATTTAGTCAACGTGAACTTGTTTTGTTGTACTTGAATGACAACCAACTCACTGGATCACTTACGGATGTTGCGATGCTTTCATCATTGAGAGAGTTGGGGATTAGTAACAATCGATTCGATGGGAATGTTTCTGAAAGTATTGGAAGCCTATTTCAGCTCGAGAAATTGCATGTTGGAGGGAATTCCCTACAAGGTGTGATGTCTGAAGCTCACTTTTCAAATCTCTCCAAATTAACGGTATTGAATTTAACTGATAACTCCCTAGCTTTGAAATTTGAGTCTAATTGGGCTCCCACTTTTCAATTAGATGACATATTTTTTGGTCTTGTAATTTGGGTCCTCCTTTCCCTCAATGGCTTCGAAATCAAAACAATTTCGTGAATCTAGATATCTCGAACACTGGAATTTCAGATACAATCCCTAATTGGTTTTGGAACTTGTCCAATTTCAACTTGAAATTGTTAGACCTTTCTCACAACAAGATGAGTGGAATTTTGCCAGATTTCTCATCAAAATATTCCAATCTCCGTTCAACCAGTTTGAGGGTCCATTACCACTTTTTTCAACAGATACCACACCAGCCTTGTTTCTCTCTAACAATAAGTTTTCAGGTCCAGCTTCTTTTCGATGTGATAATGGAATTGGTGTCTTGAGGGTCCTTGACCTCTCAAATAACCTGTTGACTGGATGGATTCCTGATTGTTTAAGAGGTCTAGGTGTTCTGAATTTGGCCAGCAACAACTTTTCAGGTAAAATTCCCAGCTCCATTGGATCAATGCAGAGTCTTCAAACATTGAGTTTGCATAATAATAGCTTTGTTGGAGAATTACCTTTGTATTTTTAGACCTGAGCTCAAATAAGTTGCGAGGAGAAATACCAGGTTGGATAGGAGAAAGCATGCCATCTCTGAAAATCCTTTCCCTACAATCTAATGGATTCAGTGGAAGCATACCGCCAAATCTTTGTCACCTATCAAATATTCTGATCTTGGAGCTATCTCTAAACAATATCTCAGGAATCATTCCAAAGTGCCTTAATAACCTCACTTCCATGGTTCAAAAAACATAGTCAGAATATTCCCTTGCAAATAATGCTGTTCTTAGTACATCTTACCCTTACGGGAGCCGTTACAGGTTATACTCTACCGAGAAACCTCACAGGGAACTAGGTAGCTATGTTGAATATCAGAATGAGATCAGGGTTGGATGGAAAGGAAGAGCGTGTTAGGATACTGGCATGCAAACCTGACAAGATAAAAGGTAAGGGACAAGATAAAATGAGAAATTAAACACACAAGAATTTACGTGGTTCACCCAATTTGGCTACGTCCACGGGCAAGTATAAAAGGATTTTACTAAGTAATGTGGGAATTACAACCTCTCTCTACTAATAGGAGAACAACTGAAATCTCTCTATTAATAGGAGAAAACACCTCACTTACTCTCTCACAAACACCTCATAATTTTGTGGGATTACTTTCCCTCTCTCACTCTTCTCTTCCTCTCTTATTTCTCTCTTGTGTTGTACAAAATAAGCTTGGATGCACTGCCTATTTATAGGCAAGCATCCAAGCAAAGGACAAAGGGGCACCAATTGGTGCTGCAAGTGGCACTGAATTGGTGCCCAACATTGTTGAATTGCAGCACCAATTTGGTGCCTAATATTGTTGACTTTGCCAACAATGCAGCTGGCTTCACATTCTCCCACTTGAAGACTTTGATGAGTGAATCAAGTCTTCACACTTAATCATCTATGATTCTTCTATCCTTTCTATACTTGCCATCTTCATGCTACTTACATTTCTGCTAGGCCATAAGAGGATTTACACCATATATACTTATCAGTGTTGACCGGTTTAGTCAAAGCATCTGCTGGGTTTTCCTTTGTGTGAACCTTCTGAAAATCTACACTTCCATCTTCCACCACTTCACGAACAAAGTGATACTGAACATCTATGTGTTTTGTTTTTGAATGAAACGCGGGATTCCTTGCAATATGCAAAGCACTCTGACTATCACAATACAAAAGAATGTTCTCTTGTTTGTGCCCGAGCTCCTCCATAAGTTTCTTCATCCATATTGCTTCTTTACAAGCTTGTGTAGCTGCCATGTACTCAGCTTCTGTTGTGGATAAAGCTACAACAGTCTGAAGTTTAGAGACCCAGCTCACAGCTCCTCCTGCAATTATGAACACATAGCCTGTCGTGGATTTTCTTTTCTCAAGGTCGCCAGCAAAATCTGAATCAACATAACCTTTGACAGTAAATTCTGATCCTCCATAACATAAGGCAGCATCTGAGGTACCTTTGATGTATCTCAAGATCCTCTTAATAGTATTCCAATGCTCTCTACCAGGATTTGCCATGTATCGACTAGCTGCTCCCACTACTTGTGTAATGTCTGGTCTTGTACATATCATGGCAAACATTAAACTTCCCACTGCTGATGCATACGGTACTCGAGACATCTCCATCCTCTCTGCTTCATTGCTAGGAGACATACTTGAGGATAATTTGAAGTTAACAGGAAGTGGGGTGGAAATTGGCTTACAATCTTGCATGTTGAAGCGTCGCAAGATCTTATTTAAATAATTCTTCTGAGAAAGCCAAATCTTCCTCTTACTTCTGTCTCGGTGAATTTGCATCCCTAGAATCTTGTTTGCTGGTCCCAAGTCCTTCATATCAAACTCCCTAGCCAATTGTGCCTTCAATTCTTGGACTCGATCTTTGTTGGGGCCTATTACCAACATGTCATCCACGTACAACAACATAATGATGAAAACATCATTCTCTTCAAACCTCTTGTAATACGTACAATGGTCCGAACTGAGTCTGTTGTACCCAAGGCTAATTATGAAGGAATCAAATCTCTTGTACCAACACCTCGATGCTTGTTTGAGACCGTATAGAGATTTGTTCAACCTGCAAACCAAGTTCTCTTTGCCTGTTTCAGCAAAACCCTCTGGTTGGAGCATATAAATTTCTTCTTCAAGTTCTCCATGAAGAAATGCAGTTTTCACATCTAACTGCTCTAAGTGAAGATCAAATATAGCACACATTGCCAAGACTACTCTGATTGTAGTAAGTCGTACCACCGGAGAAAATATCTCATTGAAGTCTATTCCTTCTTTCTGAGCATATCCTTTTACCACCAATCTTGCACGATACCGCTCCACTTGATCATTGCCATCACGCTTTATCTTGTAAACCCATTTGTTGCCAATAGCCTTTCTTCCTTGTGGTAGCGGAACAAGATCCCAAGTGTTATTCTTGTGCAAAGCTTCGATCTCCTCTTGCATTGCTGCCATCCACATAGATACATCTGTGCTTTTGATAGCCTCATGGAAAGTTGATGGCTCTCCATCCTCTGTTAGAAGACAGTATGCAATGTTGCTCTCAATAACATATTCTGAGTGCCAAGCCGGTGGTCTTCTTTCACGAGTTGACCGTCGAACTTCAGGAGTTTCAGACTCTATTTATTCTTGTTCTTCATGCTCTGGTGCAGCTTTAGAAGAAGTACGATTCTGAGTATTTTCCATTTGGACTTCTGTAGTCTCCTTTAAAATGCTATTATTTTCTTCTGCAAATATAACATATCTGCTGATGACTACCTTGTGGGCAGTGGGATCCCACAAGCGATACCCCTTCACTCCATCAGCATATCCCAAGAATATACATTTTCTGGATTTTGAATCCAGCTTGCTGACTTCTTGAGTATTGTACATCACGTACACAGGACTTCCAAATATATGCAATCGAGAATAATCAGCTGGCTTCCCAGTCCACATCTCCATCAGTGTCTTCAGCTCAATTGCAGTTGATGGAGATCGGTTTATCACATAACAGGCGGTATTGACTGCTTCTGTCCAGAATGACTTTCCTAGACCTGCAGCCTTCAACATTGCTCTTGTTCTTTCTAATAGAGTTCTGTTCATCCGCTCTGCCACTCCATTTTGTTGTGGAGTGTATGCCGTTGTGAACTGCCTTTTGATACCTTCATGTTGACAGAAGTTATCAAATTCATCACTGGTATATTCTCCTCCATTATCAGTCCTCAAACACTTGATCTTCTTTTCAGATTCAAGTTCCACCCGCGCTTTAAAAGTTTTAAAGACTGCGAACACATCTGCCTTCCTTCTAATTGGATACACCCAACATCTCCTGGAGAAGTCATCTATGAATGATACAAAGTATCTTGCTCCTCCCAAGGATACAACCGGTGCTTGCCAAACATCAGAGTGAATCAGGTCTAAGATGCATTTGCTCTTAGTTGTTGATGTGCCAAACTTCAACTTGTGCTGTTTACTTGTAACACAGTGCTCACAAAAAGGTAAAGTAACCTTTGTAAGCCCAGGGAGTAACTTCTGATCAGAGAGAACCTTTAAACCTTTCTCTGACATGTGGCCTAGTTTTTGATGCCACATCATCGTCTTCTCTTCTGCAGGACTGGCTGATGCGATTGACGCTTCTGCCCCATGATGTGTTTCTCCCATTAATACAAACATGTTTGCAACTGTCTTTCTCGCCTTTAAAACCACCAGCGCTCCTTTGACAATTTTCATTATTCCATTGTCTGTTCGGATCTTACAGCCAAGACTATCAAATTGTCCCACGGACAAAAGATTCTTCTTTAAGTCTTTCACATGTCGCACTCCTGAAATAGTGCGAATTAAGCCATCATACATCTTCAATTTGATGGTGCCAATGCCAGCAATCTCTACAGCATGATTATCACCCATGAACACTTTGCCTCCAGAGATGGGTTCATATGTATGGAACCAATCTCGATTAGGAGTCATATGCCATGTTGCTCCTGAATCCATTAGCCAAACCTCAGTGAGCTCTTCTCTATCTGTAGAGACTGTCACTGCTTCACTATATAAAACCTCTCCATCTTCTGAGGTACTTGCAACACATCCTTGAGGTTTTGATGACTTTGCAGTATTCTCTATACCCTTTTTAAACCAACAATCCTTTTTGAAGTGCCCTTTTCTGCCACAGTTGTAGCATTTCACAGTCTTCTTACTTCTTGATTTGGACCTCCCTTGCCTTTGACTCCCACTGGAGCCACGCTCCGTTGATCTCCCTCTTAACACCAATAATGCCTCTGCTTGGTTTGAACTATTTCTGTCTCTTTTATTTTTGCGCCTATTTTCTTCTTCCAAGATGGCGGCTGCAACATCATCAAAGACTAAATAGTCTGTGAGGATATTATTGGTCAAGTTGATAATGAGCTGATCATACGAATCTGGAAGACTTTGAAGTAGAAGCTCTGCACGTTCACTTTCCTCTATTTGTTGACCCAACGTAGTGAGTTGTGAAAATAGAGTCCTTATTGTGTTGATGTGGTCAGTCACCGCCGTGGTTTCTGCCATTCGAAGGGTATAAAGTCTCCGCTTTAAGAAAATCTTATTGTGCAAAGACTTGGACTCATATAGCTTTGTTAGAGTCTCCCATATCTCCTTAGTTGTTTTCTTCTCCGCCACACTTGATAATACTTCATCAGCTAATGCTAAATGTATGTTAGCAATAGCATTGCCATCCATCTCATTCCATTTTGCATTATCAGTGATCTCCGCGGGTCGATCCCCAATTGCTGCCAAGCAATTGTCTTTCCTTAAGATTGCCTTGATTCTCATTTTCCAGAGTGAGAAATTGCTCCCATTGAACCTTTCAATCTCGTACTTTGCTGCCATTTTATTCACCGTGATCTATTCAGTTATCACCGTTTCACAGATCTGTAACGTATATAGAAATAGTATCGTGTGAATAATACTTCACTAAGTAAGTTCCCAGGAAAGATTGGAGGGGTCACAAACGGTCCCGCTTAAAACCCAATCTCCTTAGACAGAACTTTCTAGACTGTATTTAATCACCGCACTGACTTTCTATATATGCCAACAGTAGCGTATGTGAACAGTACCGTATGGATGAATAGTGCCGTATAGGTGAATAGTGCCGTAGACGTGAATATTAACCGTATACACGAATAACTTTTGTGTATAACAACACCAACCAGGAAGGCTCTGATACCACTGTTAGGATACTGGCATGCAAACCCGACAAGATAAAAGGTAAGGGACAAGATAAAATGAGAAATTAAACACACAAGAATTTACGTGGTTCACCCAATTTGGCTACGTCCACGGGCAAGTATAAAAGGATTTTACTAAGTAATGTGGGAATTACAACCTCTCTCTACTAATAGGAGAACAACTGAAATCTCTCTATTAATAGGAGAAAACACCTCACTTACTCTCTCACAAACACCTCACAATTTTGTGGGATTACTTTCCCTCTCTCACTCTTCTCTTCCTCTCTTATTTCTCTCTTGTGTTGTACAAAATAAGCTTGGATGCACTGCCTATTTATAGACAAGCATCCAAGCAAAGGACAAAGGGGCACCAATTGGTGCTGCAAGTGGCACCAAATTGGTGCCCAACATTGTTGAATTGCAGCACCAATTTGGTGCCTAATATTGTTGACTTTGCCAACAATGCAGCTGGCTTCACAGAGCGGATGATTATCGAAGCACACTAGGACTTTTGAGGATCATTAGTTTTGCAAGAAATAAATTAGTTGGTGAAATTCCAGAAGAAATAACAGGACTCTTACTGTTGCTTGCACTGAATATATCCGGAAATAATTTGACCGGAGAAATCCCTGAAAAGATTGGGCAGTTGAAACAGTTGGAATCACTTGATTTGTCAGGAAACCAATTATCAGGAGTGATTCCTATCACAATGGCTGATCTAAATTTTCTGGCTTTCTTGAACCTCTCCAACAATCACTTGTCGGGGAGGATTCTGTGAAGCACTCAGCTGCAAGGCTTTGATGCTTCCCAATTTACCTGTAACCTTGCATTGTGCGGGCAGCCACTCTTACAGAAATGCCCTGGAGATGAGACGAATCAAAGTCCACCTGCTAATGATGACAACAGAGGCAAAGAAGTCGTCGCTGATGAATTCGTGAAATGGTTTTGTACTGCTATGGGAATTGGTTTTAGTGTATTCTTTTGGGGAGTTTCAGGTGCTTTACTGCTAAAACGTTCCTGGAGACATGCCTATTTCCGGTTCTTGGATGAATCATGGGACTGGCTCTATGTGAAGGTAGCAGTGCGCAAGGCACGGCTTCAACGAGAATTTCAGAGGCTGCACGAGCACGTTCTTGCTTAGAAGGATTGCAAGGTAATATGGTTATTCACTTATCTTTTCCTTTCTTTTTATATTGAAGACTAATGGTTCATTTTATACCAGGAGCTGCAGCTGGGTGCATAACAGGTCCTCTTTGTCCAAGGAGTTCGTATTGTTAGTGCACGTGTTTGCTGGAGCTACATCGTCCTTTACCTTGGCAACTTCATCGTCGTCTACTACTACAAGTTTGAAATAAGGTTCCATTGGAGAACTCTTTGTACATCTGCTGGGGTTTATGGGAAACTATGAAAGTGATTATGTACTATATTATGGAATCTCAAAGTTGTTGTGCATAAAAGCAAACACAAATAAAACACAAATAAATAGATTTACATGGTTTTCCAAAATTGGGTACGTCCATGGAGACAGCAAATTATATATTATTGGAGGAATGATACAAATATTCAACTCAACCCAGTACAATCTCAAAAAACCTAGTGTTTCACTCTTACACTCACTCATTCTCTCAAATCTGCTCTCTTTCACTCTCACACACTTCCTCTATACTTGCTCTCTCGATCTCTATTTATAGAAAAAATAAAAGCATTTGCAGCAACTAATAAATACCAACAAACTACTAACTACTACAATAAATATTGTGGTTGATGGTGGTTTAGAAAAAAATGTTGACAATTTGCTATAAAAGTTGGTTTTTATGTGAATTTCATTTGGAATGTTTTTGCAAATATTTAGTTCTTTCCTTAACAGTGTGAAGATGGAACATATTCATTCTCCAAATACTTGCTTATTTTGCTACAGAATTTATTTAAAAACACATGTAATTTACATTTTTATTTATCTGCTTTTTTTGAATTATTGGCATTAAATCAAGCAAGCACGAATTGAAACTGATGTTAATTCAATCCTATACATATACTCACCGGAGGAAATAAAATTTCAGAGAAATTTCTTCGAAGAGTAGTTCAAAAGGTATATGTGTCAATTGTGGTTGTTGAAAAGTATGCCCAATCGTATAAGAAAGGAAGGAGAAAAAATGGTGCATTCACATATTGCTTTCTTCTTTGTTTTAGTCATTTAATTTGTTTTTCATTTTGATCTTTCCATATGAGTTTATTTGAGATTTGATTAAATAATTTATTTTGATTTATTTTGTATGAGTTTTTTATAAAGTCAAAAAAATATTTCAGCATTAAATTGATACTCAAATTTGGCAAAATTAGATTAAATTTTATTGATTAAAAATGATTAAAACTTTGGGTGCCAAAATTGACGCAAGAAAAAATAAAATTCATGCTCTTTATCTTCTTTTTTTCTTTTCATTGTAGCTTAGTTGTGTTTTGAAGTATTTTGGTCTGAGTTTTAATTTTTGCAACTTTTATACCTTTTTTCTAAGGTTTTAATATTTTAGTTTAAAAATTAATTTTTTGTTTAAATTTCAGTTTCTAAGTATCGTTTTATGTATAAGTTTTGGATTTGACCTTTTCTTTTCTTCCTTGTATCACCTTTTTATCCCTTCCATTTGGTTTTCATTAGCTAGTTTTTAATTGTAATCTAGCTATCTCAATAAAATCTTTCGATTATTATTAAAAAAGTTGTGATTATACGTCGAATTATACATAATCAATTCACTTTTCTTATAGTGGATTTTCTATACGTCGAATTATACGTACATAATCAATTCACTTTTCTTTTCTAATCAAATTAAAATAATGTTTTGTTATTTTATTAACTTTAATATTTTATCCAGATTCTATTGCCAATAATGTCTGGAAGTTAACCTTGAATTTGTTTTCACTAACCATAATTTCACCGAAACCTAAACACCATAATATTTGTTTATGGAGATCAAAGAAATAAGGTTAGAATTGGAATATCCTATTTTTCTTTTTTCATATATATATATATATATGAGATGATTTTCTATAATCTAATATGCTCAAAAATAAGATTAATTAAGTGTCTAGATGATGGATAATCATACACGTTCACAACAATATTCCTTTATTTAGTATTGGTGGAGCATATAGTTGGTGGTAGAAGTTTCAGTCCTGCAAAACAATCTTTTCTATGGGGTTTGGGGACTCTTGAATGATTAAGTTAATGACTTTTTAATAAAGGATTGTAATAAATAAAAGAATAATCATTGAATTCTAAGAACCAAAGTATTTATTTTTTATTTTTTATATGATAAATACTCTAAGAATATATGGTCAAATAATAAAACTATGAACATTTCACCTGGATGGTTTAGAGAACATTTAAATTCCCTAAGCCTTGTCATTTTGTTAAATGAACAGAGAGTCATTTCCTCTTAAAAGCTTTGATGAGAAGAAATATCCCTTCACAATATTAATGTTGTATAAGAGATATTCTCATCAACATTAATATTGATGTAAGAGTTATTTCTATCAACAATGTTGATGGAAATAACTCTTACATCAATATTAATATTGATTGGAACATGACAAGTTTTTGGTACACTTTTATACACTTGGAGGTATATAGAAATGACTATTCTAGATTCTTATAACCATAAAAATAGTCTTGTGACTTGATATAAAACCTATAAAAACTATCAATTCTATATGTACTTGTTCCTGGATTGATTCTAAATCTAAAAATATTGGTATGATATCTTATCAAATCAACATGCACTTGAATCTCAATTCTGTAAGTATTTAGGCTTAACACGTAGCTGACTCAAGAGTGTTGAGTTTGATATTTTGCCATATTCACATGCACTTGGATGCTAGACCAACGAGTACTTAAACTTAGCGTATAGCTGAACCCAAAGATATTAGATCCAGCATCTTGTTATACCTACAAATACTTAGGCTTAGGGCAAGACTGATATTCACCAAATATTAACACTTCTCCAGAAAATGTAGGTGTTGTCTGCATCATCAACATAAAAAACACAGTTGCTGATTAAGTTCCCCTGGTCTGATATGGAATTCAAACTCTAGCAGCTCCTGCATTGCTATAGATGGAAAGAACATTGTTTTTATTTCTCTAGCCAAATGTTTGTGAATAAATAGCAAAAATTTCGCGAATAATTTACAAGAAACTTAAACCCTTGCCTACAAACAAATATGCACTGCAAGGATGGCATCAATACAGAAGATAGACTCGATGAGACCTTAGAAGACCATCAAAAAGCGGCCAGAGGGACCACACGCTCCGCTCAAAAAAGGAAATTTCATTGAAATTGTTAAAAATAATCGTAATCATATTTGATTTCTTAAAATCTGGATATCAGTCCCTTTTTAAAAAAGAGAATGTATAAAAAATGACTCTTATCCCTAAAAAAAAAGAGATTTTATCGAGGCTGTTAAAAGAATGGGCGTTGGACCATATGACTGATAAGAATTGGGTTTGGACTCAGGAGATTTCATTTCTTCTTGCTACAAACATGTAGTTATAAGTACATACTCTGTCTTGAGACTTGTAATGTTTTGAAAAGACCCGGAAACATTTATACCCCTGAAAATAACAAGTGAGGTCTTCTTGACATAGATATGGCTATCACTTGTGCAGCCATTAACAATTATTTGGATCAATTTAAGATTGATTGTGGAAAGTAACTAGTTTATTTGGTAAAATCACTTGGAGTTTTTTCTTTTTTCTTTTCTTTTTTGACTCGAAGAAAGCTAGTGTAAAGTAAATAATTAATGACTTAATTTTAAATTTTCTTATAGTGTTTTTGATATTATATATAGGGAGGTTGTGAAGTGAATGGATATTCAAAGTTAAATAATTACCCTCCACATTCTCATTGCTCTCAACTATTACTTCCATACACACTTCTTCTTTTTTTATATATATCAAATATAAGAAATTTATAAATCAAATGAAACAAAATTAGAAAGCCAACAGGTCAAAATATATATAGATATAAACAAAAAAAATGAACATGCTCCCTTAGACACAAAGGAGGCTAGGGGAACAAACTCCCATAGAGACCGAAAACAGACCTTAACAAAAGAACTAGAAACTAATCAAGCAGCAACTAGCTAGACTACAGCTGAAACAAGAAAAACTAACCCAAAAATTAAAGATCTATAAATAATTTCCATTGAGGAAGACTTGCACTTCACATGGAAGTGCTGATCTTCTTAGATGTCAATGGAAATTATGCTGTATATATATATTTTTTTAACAAATAGCATATCAAAATGATTTTAAATAAAAACAAATTAAAAACAAATTAATTTTTTTAAAAATATTTTTGAAATACAAAAACATATATATCCAAATAAAAAAATTTTAGGAAAACAGTAAATGGTTTTTGCCTATGAGGTTAAGGGATATTTGAGAGTATGGTAGTTATTGCTTTTCAAAAGTATTTTATTTTAAAAAAATTATTTTTGACATCAGCACATCAAAATGATTTGAAAACCAAAAAAAAATATTAATTTAAAGCAAAAAAAATAAAATAAAATTTTAATTTTTTTCAAAAACTCTTTTGAACGTAAAAACAAACAGGGCCCTATAGACTATATAATAAGATAAATAAAGCATTTGAACCATTAAAATTATTTTTTCCATGTGGCATCTTGTTAAAAGCACTGATGACTTGAAAAGTCTTTGCCCAAAAGTATAAGGCACGCACAATTAGAGGATGTTTAGAAGTGTAATAGAAATTACTTTTTAAAATGTTTTTTTATTTAGAAATGTATTAAAATAATAATTTTTTATGTTTTAAAAATTATTTTTGATATTAGCACATCAAAATTATCTGAAAGTACAAAACAATACTTTAAAGCAAAAACAAATTTTAAATTTTTTTTAAAACACAAAAATGAATATATCCAAATAATTTTTTTTTAAGAAATCAATAAATGGTGTGAGATTAAGGCTATAGACCACATAATAAGATAAATAAGGCATCTGAACCATTGAAATTATTTTTTCCATGTGGCATCTTCTTAAACACATGATGACTTGAAAAGTCTTTGCCAAAAGAATGGGGCACGTACAATTAGAGGATGTTTGACATAGTATAAATTTTTTTTTTTGAAAAATATTAAAATAATATATTTTTATTTTTTAAAATTATTTTTGATATTAGCACATTAAAATGTTCTAAAAACAAAAAAAAATTAATTTAAAATAAAAAAATTTAATTTTTTTTTAAAATACTTTTAAAATACAAAAATAAATATATCTAAATAAAAAAAATTAAGAAAATAATAAATGGTTTTTGCTTAAGATAGATAAGGCATATAATCATTGAAATTATTTTTTCCAGCATCTTCTTAAACATACTAATGACTTGAAGTCTTTGCCCAAAATTACGAGGCAGGCAAAAATTAAAGGATGTTTAATAGTAGATATTGTTTTTAAAATGTTTATTATTTAAAAATATATTAAAATAATATTTTTATTATTTTTTTAAAAATTATTTTTGATATTAACACATCAAAATAATATGAAAATACAAAAAAAAAATTATTTTTTTTTAAAAATAATTTTGAAATACAAAAATAAATATATCTAAAAAAAATAAAATAGGAAACAGTAAATGGTGTTTGCCTATAAGGTTAAGGCTATAGACCACATAATAAAGGCATATAAACCATTGAAATTATTTTTTTTCACATGGAATCTTTTTAAACACAGATGACTTGAAAAGTCTTTTGCCCTTTGCGTACTAAGTAAGGGACACAAATAAAAAAATCTTTTGCCCCCAAATAAAAAATACTATCAGTAAATGTCCAAAGAAATTTAAAGAAACAGTCAATGGTTTTTGTCTACAAGGTCAGTAAAGTGTATATTATCCCGCACTCTGTCATTGTTTGGAACAAATTATTTATAATTTATAAACTAATTAAATAGAAAAAAATAAAAAAATATTTTTAAATTAAACAGAAATAAAAATAATAAAAAATAATAATTTTTTCTATAATTACTAATAAGCTAAAGGAGATTTGTGGAACACGGTAACGTCTCCTGCTTTTCATCAACACTTAAATCAATATCCATGACCATTTTTTCATTCCAGCTCCCTCGAGTTTTTAATCCTTCCTCTGCTTTGGTCAATAAATCTTATTTTTTTTATTTTATTTTTCTGCTATGATGTTTAAATTATACCACTTCTTGTAATACATGAGAGATATAACAAAAGAGTGAGAATTAAAAAAAAAAGATAGAATTTTCTTATTGTTTTTGTCTCTTTCCTTTGTGTTTATATGGAAGTATTATTAGTTACACTTTAAGTATTATAAAATAATAAAAAATAAAAGAAGTTATATCCATCGACCTTGACTTATTCAATATAATGACTTAATTTTAAATTTTCTTATAGTGTTTTTTATATTATATATAGGGAAGTTGTGAAGTGAATGGATATTCAAAGTTAAATTACCCACCAAATTCTCATTGCTCTCAATTATTACTTCCATACCCACTTCGATATTATCTTCTTCTTTTTGTGATCATGCTGCTGATAAAGCACGACAAGTCGTTTCATCTTCTTCATGTGCTTATTGTGCTTTTATTGCTCATGAAACTTGCACCTGGGTTCATTTCTGGAGTGAAAGGGGCAACTTTCGGGTGCATAGAGAGGGAGAGACAAGCCCTTCTCAAGTTTAAAGAAGACCTTATTGATGACTCTGGTCTTCTTTCAACTTGGGGAAGTGAAGAAGAGAAGAGGGATTGCTGCAAATGGAGAGGAGTTGGATGTAACAATCGAACTGGTCATGTTACTCATCTTGATCTGAGTGGCTTTAACCTTAGTCAGACGATTGACTGGCTGCAAGTGCCTAACAGGCTCCCTCGCTTACATGAATTGTTGTTAAGAAATTGTAGCCTTTCAATTATCGGTTCTCCATCTCTTTCTCTTGTAAACCCCTCTAAATATCTTGCTATCGTTGATTTCTCTTTCAACGATCTTTCCTCTTCAATATTCCATTGGTTGGCCAACTTCTGTAACAGCCTTGTTGATCTTGACCTCTCACATAACCATTTACAAGGTTCAATTCTAGATGCTTTCACGAACATGACTTCTCTTAGGACCCTTAATCTATCCTCTAACCAATTACAAGGCGATTTGAGTTCATTTGGGCAGATATGCAGTTTAAATAAACTGTATATAAGCAAAAACAATCTCACTGGAGAGCTGTCTCAGTTATTTGGATGCGTGGAGAACTCACTAGAGATTTTACAACTAGACGGAAATCAGATTCATGGTTCATTGCCTGACATCACAAGATTCACTTCCATGAGAGAGCTGAATCTCTCTGGGAATCAACTGAATGGATTTTTACCAGAACGATTTAGTCAACGTTCTGAACTTGTTTTGTTGTACTTGAATGACAACCAATTCACTGGATCACTTACGGATGTTGCGATGCTTTCATCATTGAGAGAGTTGGGGATCAGTAACAATCGATTAGATAGGAATGTTTCTGAAAGTATTGGAAGCCTATTTCAGCTCGAGAACTTGCATGTTGGAGGGAATTCCCTAAAAGGTGTGATGTCTGAAGCTCACTTTTCAAATCTCTCCAAATTAACGGTATTGGATTTAACCAATAACTCCCTAGCTTTGAAATTTGAGTCTAATTGGGCTCCAAGTTTTCAATTAGTTGGCATATCTCTTTCGTCTTGTAATTTGGGTCCTTCTTTCCCTCAATGACTTCGAAGTCAAAATAATTTCGTGAATCTAGATATCTCGAACACTGGAATTTCAGATACAATTCCTAATTGGTTTTGGAACTTGTCCAATTCCAACTTGAAATTGTTAGACCTTTCTCACAACAAGATGAGTGGATTTTTGCCAGATTTCTCATCAAAATATTCCAATCTCCAAATCATAGATTTGAGTTTCAACCAATTTGAGGGTCCATTACCACTTTTTTCAACAGCTACCACATCAACCTTGTTTCTCTCTAACAATAAGTTTTCAGGTCCACCTTCTTTTCGATGTGATACAAGTGGTATCTTGATGGTCCTTGACCTCTCAAATAACCTGTTGACTGGATGGATTCCTGATTGCTTAACAGGTCTAGGTGTTCTGAATTTGGCCAGCAACAACTTTTCAGGTAAAATTCCCAGCTCCATTGGATCAATGTTCAGTCTTCAAACATTGAGTTTGCATGATAATAGCTTTGTTGGAGAATTACCTTTGTCTTTGAGGAATTGTAGTTCTCTAGTATTTTTAGACCTGAGCTCAAATAAGTTGCGAGGAGAAATACCAGGTTGGATAGGAGAAAGCATGCCATCTCTGAAAGTCCTTTCCCTACAATCTAATGGATTCAGTGGAAGCATACCGCCAAATCTTTGTCACCTATCAAATATTCAGATCTTGGACCTATCTCTAAACAATATCTCAGGAAACATTCCGAAGTGCCTTAATAACCTCACTTCCATGGTTCAAAAAACAGAGTCAGAATATTCCCTTGCAAATATTGCTGTTGTTAGTACATCTTACCCTACCGAGATCCCTTACGGGCGCCTTTCCAGGTCTGACATTTACGAGAGCCTTTCCAGGTCTGACTTTTACTGGAGCCTTTACAGGGAACTAGGTAGCTGTGTTGAATATCTGAATGAGATCAGGGTTGGATGGAGAGGAAGAGCGGATGATTATCGAAGCACACTAGGACTTTTGAGGATCATTGATTTTTCAGGAAATAAATTAAAAGGTGAAATTCCAGAAGAAATAACAGGACTCTTACTGTTGCTTGCACTGAATTTATCCGGAAATAATTTGAGTGGAGAAATCCCTCAAAAGATTGGGCAGTTGAAACAGTTGGAATCACTTGATTTGTCAGGAAACCAATTATCAGGAGTAATTCCTATGACAATGGCTGATATAAATTTTCTGAATTACTTGAACCTCTCAAACAATCACTTGTCGGGGAGGATTCCATTAAGCACTCAGCTGCAAAGCTTTAATGCTTCAGCATTTACCGGTAACCTTGCATTGTGCGGGCAGCCACTCTTACAGAGATGCCCTGGAGATGAGACGAATCAAAGTCCACCTGCTAATGATGACAACCGAGGCAAAGAAGTCGTTGCTGATGAATTCATGAAATGGTTTTGTACTGCTATGGGAATTGGTTTTAGTGTATTCTTTTGGGGACTTTCAGGTGCTTTACTGCTAAAACGTTCCTGGAGACATGCCTATTTCCGGTTCTTGGATGAATCATGGGACTGGCTCTACGTGAAGGTAGCAGTGCGCAAGGCACGACTTCAACGAACCTTTCAGAGGCTGCACGAGCACGTTCTTGCTTAGAAGGATTGCAAGGTAATATGGTTATTCACATATCTTTTCCTTTCTTTTTATATTGAAGACTAATGGTTCATTTTATACCAGGAGCTGCAGCTGGGTGCATAACAGGTCCTCTTTGTCCAAGGAGTTCGTATTGTTAGTGCACGTGTTTGCTGGAGCTACATCGTCCTTTACCTTGGCAACTTCATCGTCGTCTACTACTACAAGTTTGAAATAAGGTTCCATTGGAGAACTCTTTGTACAGCTGCTGGGGTTTATGGGAAACTATGAAAGTGATTATGTAATATATTATGGAATCTCAAAGTTGTTTTTTATGTGAATTTCATTTGGAATGTTTTTGCAAATATTTAGTTCCTTAAAAATATTTCAGTTGGTTACTTATGAAACAATTGATAAAGTTTTAATGATTGTTATACTTTGTAAAAAAATATGTCTTTGTTCCTCTAATTTCGGTGTCTGACCTTTAAGTTCCTCAATGGATTTATTCAGCATTGCCCATTCGCCATCCCTTCTCTCATGGTCCAAATTTCAAGTTTTGACATTTCTAAAGCAAATTGTTCCAACTCCTTTTCTGCTTTTTCTCTAAGAGAGGCAATATGGTGAAGCTGATTTTTCTTTTCTACTCAAAGGCTTTTTCTTTATCCCTTAAATAGCTTTCTATCTCTTCACACCTTTTCTCAGTGCTGCTCTCCAGTTCCCACTTCTGCATCTCAATACCCAACAAGAAGTCTGCATGTTCCTTTTGAATCTTGTTGAACCATTTGGTGCGCTCTTGCTCCATTTTATTTGTGAATTCTTCACGCTCATGATTAAGCGACTCCACATCTTGCATGTGCTGATCTCGTATTGCTTTCTTCTCTAGTCTAAGGCTATTACGCTCATCTTTGAGCAACCTTAAAACAGCTTCTCTCTTCTTAGCTACACGTTCAGCTTCCTTCCTTAGCTCTTTTCTTCTCATCAATCAACTCCCACTCAATTTCAAATTTATCCTTTGTTAAAACTACAACACCAATCATGCAAAATAATTGACCAAGTCAGCTCTGTTTACCGATTCTTCTGCAGATTGCTTAGTTTCAATATTGCTTTGATATTCTTAGAAGTTTGTTTAGGATTTTGTGGCTAAAATAATAAATATAACCTAGTTTTATGTAACTGACTTGCCTATATAAAGCAACTCAGTTTTGCAAAATAATATGTCATCTTGTTCTCTGTTTTCCAACATCTCTCATTTTATTCAACAGTTTGGTATCAGAGCCTCACAATCGTAGGCATTGTATTCTTGTGTCTTTTCTTTCTTCTGTCTATAAAATGGGTGATCTACAAGTTATTGGCGGAATTAAAAAACTCAACCCTACTAACTACAACACTTGATCTACATGTATGATGTCTTACATGCAAGGTCAAGATTTTTGGGAGGTTGTCAACGGAAGTGAAACTTTACAACTAGAAGTAGAAGACACAAATGGTATGTTGAGGAAGTGGAAGATAAAAGTGGGCAAAGCACTATTCGCTTTGAAGACAACAATTGACGATGATATGCTGGAGCATATAAGAGATGTCAAAACTCCTAAAAAGGCTTGAGATCCATTTGCCAAGCTATTCTCTAATAAGAATGATTCAAGACTCCAATTACTTGAAAGTGAGTTATTATCAATAACTCAACGCAACATGACAGTTGCTCAATATTTTCACAAAGTGAAGTCATTATGTTGTGACATTTCTGAGTTGGATCCACAAGATCCCATTCAGGAAACCAGGATGAAAAGAATTGTTATCCATCGTTTGAGATCTGAATATAGGAGTTTCATTACTGCAGTATAGGGATGGCAAAATCAACCATCACTTGTTGAGTTTGAAAATTTGCTTGCTGGTCAAGAAGCTTTAGCTAAGCAAATGGAAGGAGCCTTACTAAGGAGTGAAGAGGAAGCACTCTACATCCATAAAGGCAGTGGGAACTTCAAACAGCATGGAAATGGTGGATTTAGAAGGCATAATGACAAGATGAAGAATCATCAAGGTGCAGGAAGTAGTCGTGCAATGAGAGGCTGGAAAAATCAGAGTAACAATAAGAAATTTGAAGGAAAATGTTACAATTACGAAAAGAAAGGTCATATGGCAAAATTTTATACGTTGCAGGCAAAGTTCATGGAGAGTAATGTTGTTGCTTCTAAAATTGAAGACGAATGAGATGCTGAGGCATTATTTGTTACAGAAGAAGAAGAAGAAGAAGATGATGATGATGATGAGCTAGCCCTTACAGCAACACTGTCTGATCAAATCGACTATGAGAAAGATTGGATAGTTGATTCTGGTTGCTCCAATCATATGACTGGAGATAAAGAAAAGTTGCAAAACTTGACAGAATACAAGGGAAATCATGTAGTGATAACAACCAACAACTCAAAATTACCAATACCTCATGTTGGTAATACAATGGTCTCTAGCCATTACAGTGATAATGAGGTATCACTTCAAAAAGTCTACCATGTTCCATGTATGAAGAAAAACCTTTTTTATGTATCACAATTAACATCTTTAGGGTATTTTGTTTTGTTTGGTCCACAAGATGTGAGAGTCTATCACAATCTTGAGATTGCAAAAGAACCATTGATGAAGGGGCAGAGATTAGAGTCAGTCTATGTAATGTCTGCAGAAACTACATACATAGACAAGACCAGAAAGAATGAGACAACAGACTTATGGCATCTACTTTTGAGTCGTATTAGCTATTCTAAGCTAGCTATAATGATGAAGAAGTCGATGTTGAAGGGACTTCATCAACTTGAAGTAAGAACAAACATAGTGTGTGCAAGATGTCAGTATGAGAAAGCTCATCAGTTCTCGTATGAAGAGTCCAAGTTTAAAGCGAAGAAACCATTGGAATTAGTCCACCATGATGTTTTTGGACCTGTGAAGCAAGCTTCTATCAGTGGAATGCGATACATGGTGACTTTTATTGATGATTTTTCAAGGTACGTGTGGGTTTATTTTCAAAAAGAGAAATCTGAAACCTTCTCAAAATTCCAAGAGTTTAAAAGTGCAACAGAAGCAGGGCAGTGAGAAACTCCATTCTTTACGCACAGACAATGAGGGAAAGTACACATCAGATGAATTCTCTAATTTTCTACTGGAACATTGAATACATCATCAACTCACATGTGCAAACACTCCACAACAGAATGGTATTGCGGAACAAAAAAACAAACACCTCACAGAACTTTGCCATAGTATGCTCCATGCAAAGAATGTTCCTGGACCTTTTTGGGCATAAAAAATGAAGACTGTTGCTTATGTGATCAATAGGCTTCCTCAACAACGGTTATGTTTCCTTTCACCCTTTGAAAAAATATGGAACATGAAATCTGCAATCAGTTATTTTCGTGTTTTTGGAAGTGTATGCTATGTGTTTGTTCCTAATCATTTGCGTAGCAAGATTGACAAGAAAGTTATGACGTGTATTTTTGTGGGCTATGATAGTCAAATAAAAGGGTGGAAATGTTATGATCCTTTAACTTGGAAGTGCTACACATCACGTAATGTGGTGTTTGATGAAGCCTCCTCATGGTAGCCCTAAAAAAAGGAGACGTTACCAGATTTAGGTTCTTTGCAGTCTGTCCAGCTTCAACTGGATTTAGGAGCAGGAGAAGTTTCAGATGATGACCTAGCACAACATCCATAGCGAACAGGTGTGTATTAACAACCAAGTGAAGAAGGAGAGCCTAGCAGAACAGTTGAACCAAGACGATCAATAAGAATTAAAAGGCCAAATCCTAAATATGTCAATGCTCCTATAACAGAAGAAGAAGACGCAACAGAACCTAAGACATTTGAAGAAGCACAGCTCAGTTTGGAATCGAATAAAGTCATGGAAGAGGAATTTGTTGCCTTAGAACAAAACCAAACTTGGAAGCTTGTACCAAAACTAAGAGATGTGAAGCCTATTTCTTGCAAATGGGTTTACAAACTAAAACGTCGCATAGATGGATTAATTGAAAGATACAAAGCACGTCTGGTAGCTCGAGGCTTCCCTCAACAGTATGGACTAGATTATGATGAAACGTTTAGTTCAGTTGCAAAAATTACAACTGTCAGAGTTTTACTTGCACTTGCAGCTAATAAAGGTTGGAATCTGTGGCAAATGGATGTGAAAAATGCGTTCTTACATGGAGAGTTGGATCTAGAAATTTACATGAGCCAACCGATGGGATTTTAAAGTCAACATCATCCTGAATATATCTGTAAGTTATGAAAGGTGTTCTATGCATTAAAACAAGCACCAAGAGTCTGATATGGTACAATAGCTGAATTTCTAACTTATAGTGGCTATTCAGTGACATCTGCAGATTATAGTGTGTTTGTCAAATCAGTTAACACAAAGCTAGCTATTGTGCTAGTATATGTTGATGACTTAATCATAATAGGAGATTTTGAAAAAGAAATTCTCCTGAAAAAGCAAAACTTGTCAGTTCGCTTTCAAATGAAAGAGCTCGGGCAACTCAAGCATTTTCTTGGTCTAGAGATTGATTATACTCATGAAGGGCTGGTTCTTCATCAGAAAAGATATTCCAGCGATTTATTAAAGAAGTTTGGAATTGTTAATTGCAAACCAATCTCGACACCAATGGAAACAAATGCAAAAGTTTGTGCTCTCAAAGGGAAGGATTTAAAAGATCCAACAATGTATCGACAATTGTTAGGCAGTTTGATTCACTTAACTTTAAATAGACCAGATATTTCTCATGCAGTTAGTGTGATAAGTCGATATATGCAAAATCCAAAGAAACTTCATTTAGAAGCAGTTCGGCGAATTTTAAGATATGTGAAGGGCATACTCGATGATAGCATTCTGTATAAGAAAGATGGAGACTGCAACCTATTTGGTTTTTGTGATGCTGACTATGCAGGTGATCATGATACTCGACGCTCAACTACTAGGTATGTCTTTATGCTTGGATGGGAAGCAATCTCTTGGTGCAGCAAAAGACAACCAACTAGCAAAATACCAAGCTTTAGCAATGGCAGCACAAGAGAGCACTTGGCTCATACAATTATTGAAGGATCTACGTCAACCAATAAAGGTAGCGGTTACATTGTATTGTAATAATCTATCAGCAATACGTTTAATTGAAAATCCAGTCTTTCATGCAAGAACTAAGCATATAGAAGTGCATTATCATTTTATCAAAGAGAAGGTTCTGCAAGAAGAAATTGAGTTGAAACATGTTAGCACAAAAGATCAAGTTGCATATTTGTTTACAAAAAACTTGAGTGACAATAAATTCGTAAGTTTTTGTCATTAGCTTGGAATTGTTAAAAGAAAAGATGTTGGTGTTGAGAGAGGATGTTAAAACTACAACACCAGTCATGCAAAATAACTATCCACATCAGCTCTGTTTACCGATTCTTCTGCAGATTGCTTAGTTTCAATATTGCTTTGCTATTCTTAGAAGTTTGTTTAGGATTTTGTGGCTAAAATAATAAATATAACCGTTAGCTCCTAGTTTTATGTAACTGACTTGCCTATATAAATCAACTCAGTTCTGCAAAATAATTTATCATCTTGTTCTCTGTTTTCCAACTTCTCTCATTTTATTCAACATCCTTCTCAAATTTCAGTCTGTCTTCCTCGATCATAAGTCGCCCTAAGAGTGTCAACTTCATCTTTAAGTTTCACCTCTAAAGCTGCTAACTCATTTGTTTCACTTATCATGGTCTGTAGTTTTTCCTTTGCAGAATCAACTTGTTTCCTTTTGACTTGCAAAGAGTCCAAGGACTTCTGAAGATCTATCATTGTTTTGTTAATTTCTTCTCTTTCTTTCAGCAGAAGAGCTCTTTTCAATTCAATATCCTTCTCAACAACGTCCTCCCTCTGCTTAAGATCAACCTCCCTCAATTCCCAAGCCCATCTCTTGGCCTCCATTTCATCTTCAACCAATTGGCGTTTCATCTCCAACTCTGCTTCAAATTCTGAATTCCTTGTTCTCAAAACATTCTCATGATTGGCAACAACTTTTTCAATTTCAATCTGCATTTTGCCAAACAAATTTCAAAATAATAATCCAGTGAGAGAGAAATGGTAAGAGGACCGAAAATGGCAATAAATTCCAACATTTACAGCAAAAGAACTCACAGATTCCTTGCTGGCAAGCTTTTCCTGTAAAACAAGTAACTCTTGCTCTCTTTTTCTTAGTACAACTTTCCTCTCAATAACAGCCTGCGTGCACTCAAAAGAAAACGTAGATGAGTATAACAACATGAAAAATAATATAATTCACACCAACAATAATATTTGAAAATACCAACCTCCTCTCTTTGAGACAAGGAAGCTGCAGTTAGCTCAAGATTGGATTTCTCATCATTCAGGGATCTAACTTCCTTCTCAATATTTGCTTTTGAGACTTCAAGCACCAATTCAAGTTGATTTAGCTCGAGATTTACTGGCAACATATTCCTCCCTCTGGTTCAGCAAAGATTGTCCATCAAGTAACTTTTCCTGTTCCTGCTGCAAAACCTTCCGTCTTTCACTCCAAGATTGTCTCTCAAGACCAATCTCCTTCTCTTTTGCATCACAACTAAGACAAGGATAAAAAACACATTAACAAAATCATAAAACCAAATTTCTAGAGAGCAAAACAGCTGTTGGCCATATGTTATGACAGATACGGCATGATATGCACAGTTAAGTTGCTTAAAAAAAAAAAATTGTCTGTAGATGTTAGTGTTTCTGCATTATCATCATGCATGGTCTTTTTCACCAATTAGTTTATGAGGAGCAAACTAACCACATACAGTTCCTTTACAGCCTATTTGGAACCAATTCTTCAATAAAATTCAATTCTACATCTAATTTGAATCAAACAAACATCAGAATTGAATTTTTTGCATTTGAATGGAGCTGAGTTCAATAGAAATCAATTATTAGCAATAAATTTCCCCAAGTTACTCTTGCCCATGTTTCACTCAA
Source organism: Populus simonii (assembly GCA_007827005.2). Lineage (NCBI taxonomy): Eukaryota > Viridiplantae > Streptophyta > Magnoliopsida > Malpighiales > Salicaceae > Populus > Populus simonii. The sequence goes on from CM017478.2 coordinate 710,300, forward strand.
AATGATCCACCTCTCAAATATTTTGCAATCTGATCTTTCCTTTATCTCTGCCAAATATCTGCTAAACCCAATTTATTACAAGTCTTATGTTCACTTGCCCAAACAACCTGTCAATATTGCACCTCCAAGTTCTATCTATATCCTGCACATTGTTATGTGATGAAATTCAAGTTAGGATCACAATGAAATAAAAGAATATCATGGCCTAGCTGCATAAGAAATAAAATAATAAGCATGGATAACTAGTGTTTCTAAGACCAAAGCAGAATAGCGTGACCAGGTAAAAAACAATCACAGATACATAATGAAATGACCCCAAACAATGAATCATGCATCTCTGTTCCAAAACAACAAAATCAAGACTAAAAAACATCAGCGGTTGCATTTATTGTTTATGAAAAAAATTCAAGACCCAGTTAAGTATTTGCATTCTAATAAAAAAATACAGAGGTCTTCAGGTCAGGAAGTGAGAAGTTGAAAGGGAAAAAAGGAGAAAGGGTGTATTGGGACAAAAATTTCCTGTGTTCCGATCTATAGTAAATCGGGCATGTGAGTTTTATATGGAGTCTAGAATTCAACTCTGGTCTTAAGAGGTTTCCAAACATGACAATTGGATTAGTAGGAGTAAATTGGAATTAATTCTACACAATCCCATGGTTTTCAAACAGGCTGTTAAATGAAACCATGAAACTAAATGACATTACATATCATCTTATTGAAAATCTACAATTAAGCTAAATTCTATAACATCAGTTCCCTGGGCAAATAAAATGGAGAGAATAAGCTGATGGATGGAATTTTTAACTCAGTTTTGAAAGCAGCCATATGCCTGCTAAGATCAGCTTCACGTGCCTCAACTTCCCGGAGCTTTCTTTCTGCGGCTCGGTGAAACCGACTAGCTTCAACTTGTAAAGCTTCAGCAGCATGTAGTTTTGCTTCAGAATCTAAAAGCTTTCTCAGGGCATCTTGTACCATTTCGGGTGCGTCAGCCAGCCAACCGTGAGTCAGCTGCAACCATGGTTCAGCAGATTATGTACGCATCTCATGCAAGGCTTTCTCCATCTACAAAAATCCGTCAGAAAACCATAAGGATTGCGAAACAATGATATGCACAAATTGGAAAGTAATGAAACAAGGAAGCCCCAGAACAAAAATCTTACACTTGATATACACTCTTTCTCAACTCCTAAAGCCTTCATCAAACTTTCTTCTTGTTTTCTCGCCTCAGCTAGGGCAGATAAGTGTGCAGCTTGATCACGCTTGTGCGTTAAATCAGCTGTTTCAGCAGATGCTTTCATTTGCTCATAGTTTGAAGTCCACTCCTTTTTTTCCTTTATGAGAAGTCCCATGCGGTATTGCAGGTCAAACATCTACATGAACTACTCTGGTCGAAAAATCCCGCCCACTCATGAAATAAAATGAGCTAAAGTTGCAACATTTAATCCACCATTAAAGAATATAATTATTACAAGCGTGCTCAAACATAACAAAATTAACTCCTTCCCCAAAAAATGACAAACTTTCTACTTGCATGATCCTTGAAACAGCGAGTAAATTACTAGTTACTAGTTAATTTAAAATCCAAGAATTTAAAAGGACAAACATTCATCCTATCCGAAAAAAATTAGAAATTGAAAACGTTGAGAGTAATCCCACAATTACCTGTCTCTAATAACTATTAATTTAACTCTTCCACAAACTACCATAACAAAAAAAAAACATAAAAGACTTGTCAATTTTAGTAATTAGAGTTTTCTCCAAATTCCCTCCTTGTTCGAAAACAAAAACTAAAAAATCAGATAAAAGCACCAATAAATACATAAAAGAAGCACCAATTATTTATTACTACGTATAAATTACAAAGGGAGAAGAAGAGAAGCGACGTCGTACAGGGGTGGGTGAAAGGAATTTCTGGTAGTCTTAGGCGGCCTTTTAAAAATTTTGGATCAGCGGAAAGGTAATTTTGATTAATGAAAGAATCATAATTGATTCCATGTCTATCAGTATTTACTTAGACATTTATTGGTCGGATAAAGAAAATTTAAACATAAAAAAATGCCTAGTTCTAAAGAATTTGAACTATTAGATTAAAATCTTATGATTTGACTTTTTATTTATCTTAAATTTTATATTAAATAATATAGAAATTATTTCACCATATTCTAGATAATTTAGTGAGGCAAAAAAAAAAAATATGGATGACTGATTAAAAAATTGATTTGATTTTAATAAAATTCAAGGTTATATTTTTTTATATTAAGACGGTAATATATAAGATTAATTAAAGCTTTGCAGCGGGTCATAGATTTCACTGAGTTTAATAACTTTGTTTCGTTAAAACTATTTTTTGCTTAATTATATAATAACATAAATAAATACTTGTAAAATGATTATCAACTCAATGTTGGAATGCTTGTTTGAGGTTGAGATAATTTCATAGAAAACAAACCTAAACAAATTAGAAAATCAAATTTCTAATTAACCCAAGTTAATCTATCAGACATATTGTTTGTATTATGGACTCCACTGCATTTAATAATTTTGTTTCTTATGAATAATATTTTTTATTTAATTATACAATAATAAGAAAATATGCTCGCAAAATTAAGCAACAACTAAATATTGAGATATTTATTTGAGATTGTAATAGCCTCATAGAAATAACATAAAAAAAATAAATTATAAAAATTAGTTTAAAATTAGTTAAATATTGAATGATGAAATTATAACAAAAAAACATTAATAAAAATTAATATTAAATAGTAAAATTAAAAAAAAATTTAAGTTTACGATTCTGGATAGTCTAGCATGCATGGTCCTTAAAAAAACACGGTCATATAGCCCAGTTATATTTTTTTTATGAAAGGTTAAAGTTGAATACATGACAACTGTTTATTCATAAACTCCCGCAATAACTCATTTATTTTTTACATTTTCTAGTTTGGGGTGAAAATTAAATGATTATAAAGAAAGTAAATTAGTTAATAAAAAAATAACTAAACAGGCATGATTAATTCAAATAAATTAACAACAAAACCCTCATTAATTTCAGGTAACATCCAAATCGAGTGAGGTATTTCAATCACCAAATTCTTGTAGTGGATTTTCTATACGTCGAATTATACACAATCAATACACTTTTCTTTTCTAATCAAATTATAATAATGTTTTGTAATTTTATTAACTTTAATATTTTATGCAGATTCTATTGCAAATAATGTCTGGAAGTTAACCTTGAATTTGTTTTCACTGACCATAATTTCACCAAAACCTAAACACCATGATATTTGTTTCTGGAGATCAAAGAAATAAGATTAGAATTGGAATATCCTATTTTTCTTTTTTTTCATATATATGATGATTTTCTATAAGATTAATTAAGTGTTTGGATGATGGGTAATCATACACGTTCACGACAATATTCTTTTATTCAGTATTGGTGGAACAGATAGTTGGTGGTAGAAGTTTCAGTTCCCGCAAAACAATCTCTTTTATAGGGTTTGGGGACTCTCAAATGATTAAGTTAGTGACTTTTTAATAAGGGGTTGTAATAAATAAAAGAATGATCATTAAATTCTAAGAATCAAAGTGTTTATTCTTGATTTTTTATATGATAAATACTCAAAGAATATATGATCGGATAATAAAAATGATAACTTTTTACCTGAATGGTTTAGATAATATTTATATCCTCTGAACCTTATCATTTTCTTGAATGGATGGAGAGTCATTTCCTCTTGAAGGATTTGATGAGAAGAAATAACCCTTCACAACATTAATGTTGTATAAAAAATATTCTCATTAAGATTAATATTGATGTAAGAATTATTTCCATCAACATCAATATTAATGTTAATTGGAACATGACAAGCTTTTGGTAGACTTTTATACACTTAGAGGTGTATAGAAATGACTATCCTAGATTCTTATAATCATAAAAATAGTCTTGTGGATCGATATAAAACCTATAAAAACTATCAATTCCATATGTACTTGGTCTTGGATTGATTCTAAATCTAAAAATGTTGGGCTTGATATTTTGTTAAATCAACATGCACTTGAATGTCAATTCTATAAGTACTTGGACTTAACACGTTGCTGACTCAAGGGTGTTGAGTTTGATATTTTGCTATATTCACAGGCACTTGGGTGCTAGACCCACGAGTACTTAAACTTAGCGTGTAGCTGAACCCAAAGATATTAGATTCGGCATCTTGTTAGACCTATAAATACTTAAGCTATGTTTGTTTTACGGAAAGTGGTTTCCGGAAAATCACTTTCTAAACTTTCCTGTGTTTGTTTACCATTAGAAAAGTTGGTCAACGAAAAATACTTTTCAGTCAAAGGAAAATTTAACTTGGTTTTCAGGAAGGTGTTTTCTTGAAATATTTAGGCGAAAAACACTTTCCAGAAGTTGTGAAAAATTTAGAAATATCATATTATTTGCTGATTATATCAAATTTGGTTCTCAAACTTTTGATTGCTATATATATTTTGTTTGGAATATTTATTTTTCAATTTCATCTCTTAAAATTTAATTTTTATATTAACTTTGGTCCTCATTTTATAATTGTTATTTGCTTTTCCCTTATCATTTTTTTATTGAAATTTGTTATCTATCAAATTTGATTCTCTTTCTTTTGATTGTTACTTATTTTATTTGAAATAATTTATGAAATGTTAATTATTATTATTTTAATTTCTTCATCTTTCATTTTTTTTTAGATTTGATCTCTATTATTTTCATTATTATTTATTTTATTTGAGATAATTTATGAAGTTATATTTTTTTTCAATTTCATTCTTATTCAACTTTTTAATTTGTAAGATTTGTTCCTCGTTATTTTAATAAACTTGAGAAAAATAAAACATTAATAAGTTATTTTCCAACTTATTTTTCATGACATAACCAAATACTGAAAAGTGTTTTCCAATTTATTTTCTATTACACTACCAAACATCAGAAAATAATTCACTTAAAAAATCAAACAAACGAACCTTAAGCTTAGGGCAAGACTGATATTCACCAAATATTAACACTTCTCCAGAAAATGTAGGTGTTGTCTGCATCATCAACATCAAAAACACAGTTGCTGATTAAGTTCCCCTGGTCTGATATGGAATTCAAACTCTAGCAGCTCCTGCATTGCTATAGATGGAAAGAACATTGTTTTTAGTTCTCTAGCCAAATGTTAGTGAATAAATTGCAAAAAGTTCGCGAATAATTTACAAGAAACTTAAACCCTTGCCTCCAAACAAATGTGATGCACTGCAAGGATGGCATCAATACAGAAGATAGACTCGTTGAGACCTTAGAAGACCATCAAAAGTGGCCAGGGTGACCACACGCTCCGCTCAAAAACAGGAAATTTCATTGAAATTGTTAAAAATAGACGTAACCATATTTGATTTTTTAAAATCTGGATATCAGTCTCTTTTTTAAAAAGAAAACGTATAAAAAATGACTCTTATCCCTTAAAAAAAAAAAGATTTTATTGAGGCTGTTAAATGAATGGGTGTTGGCCCATATGACTGATAAGAATTGGGCTTTGGACTCCAGGAGATTTCATTTCTTCCTGCTACAAACATGTAGTTGTCCATACTCTGTCTTGAAACTCGTAATGTTTTGAAAAGCTCCGGAAACATTTATACCCCTGAAAATAACAAGTGAGGTCTTCTTGACATAGATATGGCTATCACTTGTGCAGCCATTAACAATTATTTGGATCAATTTAAGATTGAAAATAACAATTATTTGGTAAAATCACTTGGAGTTTTTTATTTTTTTCCTTTTTTGACTCGAAGAAATCTCTAGTCCGAGACCGTTTGAGGCTGAGGGAAAGGTACGCGAAGCTGCTTAGGATTGTATTGGGGTCCTTCACCTCATACAAATTTGCCAGCTTCTCCTTCAGTTCTGCCTTCATAACAGAACAAGTGTAAGGTAAACAACAAAACCAGGTGCATCAGTCACTCAAAAGTCAACTTTTATAATAAAAAAATGGTCAATGCGAATAACCTTAAAAAACTCAAGGTGTAAGGTATGTCATTCCTACATCAGAACCATATCACAGTTAATTGTCCAATACAGCCCCATTATGAAAATAATGGCAAATCGTTCCAAATCCTCATATAATATGCAAATATTTTTTTCAAAAACCATGGATGAAACAGGTAATGCTCAGAAAAATAAAACACAAAAAAATTCGAAAAGTAACCCAAGACTGAGGATATATATACCTTAGAAACCTTGGCTCTGCCAGGATGAAGAACATCAATGATCTGCGTTAATAAAAAAAGCAGAATTAAAACCAAAAACACTTGAAGACCTTACTTAAAAAAGACAACAAATACAATGGAATGCACATTTTCACTGAACTATAACCTACTCCAAACACAGATATTAGTAGGTAATGCTCTAACAGGGTACAATTGACACCAAAGCATAATTGTTCTAAAATAACCACTAATGCCAGGGTCAGCAAACACGTTACATCATCTCATTTTACCAGGCAATGAAAACTCCCAAGAAAATAATTTGAAACCAAAACGATTCATGGGCTCAGAGATCTTGGTGGAAACTAACATCAAATGGATTCCTTGAAACCCATCAAGAGTAGCAAATATTTTGTCACATCGCTGGCCCCTACTACTTGATAACCGAAGAAGTCCAACTCTGAATTCATACACAAACATTAATCACTAACGTAAAATAAACAGAACTGAACTTCCCTAATCTAAAACACGCTGTATTTCTATTGAAGAAAAACAAAACCAAGACTATTCACATTAACTAATAAAAACCCACGAACAATATTTTGTATGTCCTTCTAAGAGCCGCGATCCATTCAAGCACCAACAATTTATTCCAAAAACAACAAACAATAACACTAACACTTCCAGGAACAAACATTCATGAACAATCATCTCAAAAATTCTAAACTTTCTTCCTTGCAGTTCAAGATCTAAAGGACCCAGAAGAACAAAATCAAAAACAAAAAGAAAATTCTTTACTAAACCCTCGTTTGGGCACCTAGAAAATGAAGAAAAAAGAGAGAATGCGAGGGTCAAAGCTTCCAAATTGAGTTTTCTGACACTTGTGCATGATTAAGAACAATGATATTTGGCCTTGGCTAATATGGTTGTGGTTGAGCATTTGCATGAAAAGCCTGTTCATTGCATATCTGCTGTTGTGTTTGTCCTGATATACAAGATAATGAAAGCGATTACAGCTGGATTCTTTTTCCATGCAGCTAGAAAGGACCCACATGAGGGTTATCGGACTTTGGTTGAGAACCAGCCAGTTATATCCACCCCAGCAGTGCTCTTTTCCCGAGACAACCAGACTGGGTCATCTACCATGAGCTGGTAATGACTACAAAAGACCATAAGTTGACGCGGCAGAGAATGTCTATCAAATAAAGGAATGGGAAAACGTGTGGGCTATTGATGACATTGACGAAAATGTCGAAAGAAAGGGGCACTGATTCGGCTAGACCAAGACTTGAAGCTCTTAATAATTTCCATTCAGGAAGACTTTTTTATATCCATCCCAGCAGTGCTCCTTTCCAGAGAACCAGACTGGGTCATCTACCATGAGCTGTAATGACTACAAAAGAGTATATGCGCGAGGTCACGGTTATAGATCCCAAATGGCTTGCGGAACTAGCTCCCAGGTTCTTTAAAGTATCAGATCCTACAAAAATGAGCAAGCGAAAGCGTCACGAACGCAATGAACCTCTCTACGATAGATACCACGAACCTAATTCATGGCGTTTGAGTAAAAGGCGAGCTTAATGTGTTCTGAGTTATTTATATCAACTGGTTCTCTATCTTAATTCATTTTTTCCTGCTACAAGCATGTAGTTGTACATACTCTGTGGCTTGAAACTTGATAGTGTTTTGAATAGATCCGGAAACATTTATATCACTGAAAATAACTAGTGAGGTCTTCTTGACATAGATATGGCTATCACTTGTGCAGCCATTAACAGTTATTTGGATTCTTTTTTTTAATTCCGTTTCGTCTCAAAGAAAGCTCCAGCCCGAGACCGTTTGAGGCTGAGGGTAAGGTACACATCCTATTGCTGAGTCAAGAATTTGGTGTCTGGTGAGCATTATATCAAAGGATAACCAATGAAAGATGTATCTGGCGAGTTGAAAACAGATTTAGATAAATGGATTCACTCTGCGCAGGTAGGAGAAGCCTGCCAAAAAAATCATGTTGGGAATAATTACAGTTTCCATCGATCTAAGGATTCTGCTATGTGTTCGAAACCTGATAACTAGTTTCTGTTAGAACCCCAACAATCCTGAGTCCGAACCCGTTCATATGAAGCAAAAAACTTGAACGTTCTCCTTGCTAGCTGTATGTGCTGCCTAAACTATACGGCTAGACTAGCAATTTAAAGTGTTTCGCAGATGGAAACAATAAATGCAATCAAAAAGAAATTAACAAAGTGGGACAAGAAAAATCCAAGTAATAGATTCAGCTTCCATAGAAAATGACTTAAAAAAAGACAGAGATGGCTATAATGTCTCCACCAAGACCATAAGTTGACGCGGCAGAGAATGTCTATCAAATAAAGGAGTGGGAAAACGTGTGGGCTATTGACGACATTGACCAAGACGACTTGAAGCTCTTAATAATTTCCATTCAGGAAGGCTTTTTTCTAAACACACTGGTGACTTGGAAGAAAATGTCGAAAGAAATACTTATACATGCAGTTTTTCAATGTATCTTTGCATAAAATAAATTTTCTAAGTGTAAATTGAAAAGTTTATAAATACATGTAATTAAATAAATTAAGAATTGTATATGGTAATAAATAATAAAAAAAAATTATTAATATCTAAAAATAAAACTAGAATAATTAAGGACTGGATACAGATTAAAATATTTAATCTTACAAGACAATATATTTATGTAATTATATTTACTTAATTTATTTATTAAAAATATTTATTTATTAAATCAAATGATATTCAAAACAAGCACTCATATTAAATTGATTAAATAAAATAAAAGAGAAAAACACTATGTAAAGCTACACGTATTAGAAATATTAACTGAAAATAAATATTTTTAATTTTGAAAAATAAAGTTATTTCGTACAAAAGATTAAAAAAATTATAGAATAATCAGAATAATCTTTTTCAAAATTAAATATGCACAACACCTTTAAAAAAAAATCTCTAAAAAAAATTTAAATAAGAAAAAAAATCACATGTGAGGGATATTAATTAAAACATAAATTTAAAAATTACTTTTTTTTAAAAAAAAGATACCAGTTAAAAAAAAAGCAATATTAAATAAATAATAACCTCAGTGCTATGGCTTAACTCGTCAAACTTATCGGTCTACCATGAACTCAACCAGGTTTAATAAGTTTTTCCTTTTAAATTTATATCCAACTTTAAAAACAAAAACAAAAAAAAAAAGAGGGCCGAGAGCCCAGGCGAGCTGTAATGAAGAGTTTAAGAGTGCTGACGAGCCTAGGCTTATTTTAATTTTTTAAAGGTCCTTCTCATTTTTTTGAAAAAAAAACAACGAGCAATATGTCAAACAATGTGTCATGTACAAACTTGAATTTCCACCACCATTATGATACTCGGAAAATTAGAGCAGATACATTTTTTTCCACAAAACCCATTTTTTTTTAGCCATTTACACTAAAAAACACATAACCAACACCTTTATAACATCTAAAAACTATTCTATCAACTCTAAATATCCAAAAACCCGAAATCAAATTGGGTTAGCTATGGCATTGCTGGCTTAGATCTGATTTTTCATGCAACATTAAAACTCCAAACAACCACCATGAAGTCCTTTTTATCTTAATAAACTCGTGTGTCGTGACATGCACGATGTCAAATGATGAATCTACTACTTGGAATTAAAGGGGTTTAAGGTTTAATCATAAAGCTATTATACGAAGAAGTCATCACTTAATATTATGGTCACTAGAAAATATATGATTTGTGAAAGCCTGATTAAGGGGACTAGTTGTGCAAAAGAAAGACATGTCACCCTCAGTGCATCATACCTAAGGTAAGTTGCATTGTTTATTTATTGTTTTTCTAGGTTATGTTTTTATCAGTTGGTCTCATCTAAAATTTAAAGGAATTCTCATTTCGCGAGGAAGTTTCTATTTTATTAGGTTAAATCCTAAACATTCTAAAACCCAAATTTAACATCACATTTATTTTCTATTTTGTATCTTTAATACTTGAAGGTATTCTTCAAAAATATAGTTTTATACCCCTAAATATTAAAGTCTACAACTAAATCCTAACACTCTGGATACGAATTAAACAAATTAATTGTTGTGAGATTTTTTGGTATTTTAATTCAATCCTAATAGATAATCATAAACTAGTTACCATATACATTTTGTATTTTTAAAACATAATAAAAATGTTATTTTATCTTTTAGAAAAATGCATGAAAAAAAGGCCTTTAGGATTTAGTCATTTGCTTGAAAACAAAATATAATTTTTGTTTGTTTTAGATTTCTTTTATTTTTTTTTAAATTTTCAATAAAATTGAGTATTTTTAATATGGAGTTTGTATTTGCTTAACGTTTTCCTCCTTTATATATGTGCTGAATTTATATTTCTGCTTAAACAACATACATAACAAATGCAATTAAAAATAAATACAGTAATTCTGAGGGGTGTAGCTCAACTGGTCAGATCTTAGATTTGTTCTCTATAGGTCACCGGTTCGAGTCTCACAAACCTCAGGGTCACTGGAGGCTTACATGATTGTTAACTTCAGGACCCATTTAACTTCTGAATTATAAAAAAACTGAGTTGACTATAATGCCCCCCTCTAGAATATAAGTTCATACAGAAGAGAATATCTATCGTAAAAGTAACTAGGTATTAATTTTTTGTTTAAAAATATATTAAAATAATTTTTTTAAAAAATATATTTTTGATATTAATATATTAAAATAATTTAAAAACATATAATTATTTAAAAAAAAAAATATTTTTAAACCAGAACGGTGCAAAGAAAGGAAAGAGAGAACTTGTGGTCTATTGATGACCTTGACCAAGACTTGCACTTCACGTGGAAGCTGAGGCATCTTTCTTTTTAAACACACTATCAGTAAACGTCCAAAGAGAAATAGTAAATGGTTTCTGCCTAGGAGCTTCAGGCTATCGACCACATCTGAACCATTTAAACACACTATCAGTAAACGTCCAAAGAGATTTAATATTATATATAGAGCAGTTGTGAAGTGAATGGATATTCAAAGTTAAATTACCCGCCAAATTCTCATTGCTCTCAATTATTACTTCCATACCCACTTCGATATTATTATTAATTTTTATTTTTTTGTGTGATCATGCTGCTGATAAAGCACGACAAGTCGTTTCACAATCTTTATGTGCTTATTGTGCTTCTGTTGCTCTTGAAACTTGCTCCTGGGTTCATTTCTGGAGTGAAAGGGGCAACTTTCGGGTGCATAGAGAGGGAGAGACAAGCCCTTCTCAAGTTTAAAGATGGCCTTATTGATGACTCTGGTTTTCTTTCAACCTGGGGAAGTGAAGAAGAGAAGAGGGATTGCTGCAAATGGAGAGGAGTTGGATGCAACACTAGTACTGGTCATGTTACTCATCTTGATCTGAGTGGCTTTAACCTTAGTCAGACGATTGACTGGCTGCAAGTGCCTAACAGGCTCCCTCACTTACATGAATCTCTTGCTATCGTTGATTTCTCTGACAACCAGCTTACATCTTCAATATTCTATTGGTTGGCCAACTTCGGTAACAGCCTTGTTGATCTTGACCTCTCAAATAACCATTTACAAGGTTCAATTCCAGATGCTTTCACGAACATGACTTCTCTTAGGACACTTAATCTATCCTCTAACCAATTACAAGGCGATTTGAGTTCATTTGGGCAGATGTGCAGTTTAAATAAACTGTATATAAGCGAAAACAATCTCACTGGAGAGCTGTCTCAGTTGTTTGGATGCGTGGAGAACTCACTAGAAATTCTACAACTAGATGGAAATCAGCTTCATGGTTCATTGCCTGACATCACAAGATTCACTTTCATGAGAGAGCTGAATCTCTCTTGGAATCAACTGAATGGATCTTTACCAGAACAATTTAGCCAACGTTCTGAACTTGTTTTGTTGTACTTGAATGACAACCAACTCACTGGATCACTTACGGATGTTGCGATGCTTTCATCATTGAGAGAGTTGGGGATCAGTAACAATCGATTAGATGGGAATGTTTCTGAAAGTATTGGAAGCCTATTTCAGCTCGAGAAATTGCATGTTGGAGGGAATTCCCTAAAAGGTGTGATGTCTGAAGCTCACTTTTCAAATCTCTCCAAATTAACGGTATTGGATTTATCTGATAACTCCCTAGCTTTGAAATTTGAGTCTAATTGGGCTCCCACTTTTCAATTAGATGACATATTTCTTTCGTCTTGTAATTTGGGTCCTCCTTTCCCTCAATGGCTTCGAAATCAAAATAATTTCGTGAATCTAGATATCTCGAACACTGGAATTTCAGATACAATCCCTGATTGGTTTTGGAACTTGTCCAATTCCAACTTGCAATTGTTAGACCTTTCTCACAACAAGATGAGTGGATTTTTGCCAGATTTCTCATCAAAATATTCCAATCTCCAACACATAGATTTGAGTTTCAATCAGTTTGAGGGCCCATTACCACTTTTTTCATCAGATACCACATCAGCCTTGTTTCTCTCTAACAATAAGTTTTCTGGTCCAGCTTCTTTTCCATGTAATACTGGAAGTGGTATCTTGGGTGGCCTTGACCTCTCAAATAACCTGTTGACGGGATGGATTCCTGATTGTTTAATGAATTTCACAAGTCTAGGTATTCTGAATTTGGCCAGCAACAACTTTTCAGGTAAAATTCCCAGCTCCATTGGATCAATGCTCAAACTTCAAACATTGAGTTTGCATAATAATAGCTTTGTTGGAGAATTACCTTTGTCTTTGAGGAATTGTAGTTCTCTAGTATTTTTAGACCTGAGCTCAAATAAGTTGCGAGGAGAAATACCAGGTTGGATAGGAGAAAGCATGCCATCTCTGAAAATCCTTTCCCTACAATCTAATGGATTCAGTGGAAGCATACCGCCAAATCTTTGTCACCTATCAAATATTCTGATCTTGGACCTATCTCTAAACAATATCTCAGGAATCATTCCAAAGTGCCTTAATAACCTCACTTCCATGGTTCAAAAAACAGAGTCAGAAAATTCCCTTGCAAATAATGCTGTTCTTAGTAGGTCTTACCCTTACGTGAGCCCTTACAGTTCTGACACTTACAAGTGCCGTTGCAATTCTGCCCCTTACCAGCGGTCTGAAACTGACGGGAGCCTTTACAGGAGCCGTCGCAGTTCTAACCCTTACCAGCGGTCTGACACTGACGGGAGCCTTTACAGGGAACGAGGTAGCTATGTTGAATATCAGAATGAGATCAGGGTTGGATGGAAAGGAAGAGCAGATGATTATCGAAGCACACTAGGACTTTTGAGGATCATTAATTTTGCAAGAAATAAATTAGTAGGTGAAATTCCAGAAGAAATAACAGGACTCTTAGTGTTGCTTGCACTGAATTTATCCGGAAATAATTTGACTGGAGAAATCCCTCAAAAGATTGGGCAGTTGAAACAGTTGGAATCACTTGATTTGTCAGGAAACCAATTATCAGGAGTCATTCCTATCACAATGGCTGATCTAAATTTTCTGGCTTTCTTGAACCTCTCCAACAATCACTTGTCGGGGAGGATTCCGTCAAGCACTCAGCTGCAAGGCTTTAATGCTTCACAATTTACCGGTAACCTTGCATTGTGCGGGCAGCCACTCTTACAGAAATGCCCTGGAGATGAGACGAATCAAAGTCGACCTGCTAATGATGACAACCGAGGCAAAGAAGTCGTCGTCGCTGATGAATTCACGAAATGGTTTTGTACTGCTATGGGAATTGGTTTTAGTGTATTCTTTTGGGGAGTTTCAGGTGCTTTACTGCTAAAACGTTCCTGGAGACATGCCTATTTCCGGTTCTTGGATGAATCATGGGACTGGCTCTATGTGAAGGTAGCAGTGCGCAAGGCACGACTTCAACGAGAATTTCAGAGGCTGCAAGAGCACGTTCTTGCTTAGAAGGATTGCAAGGTAATATGGTTATTCACGTATCTTTTCTTTTCTTTTTATATTGAAGACTAATGGTTCATTTTATACCAGGAGCTGCAGCTGGGTCCTCTTTGTCCAAGGAGGTCGTATTGTTAGTGCACGTGTTTGCTGGAGCTATATCGCCCTTTACCTTGGCAACTTCATCGTCGTCTACTACAAGAAGTTTGAAATAAGGTTCCATTGGAGAACTCTTTTTACACCAGCTGGGTTTTATGTGAAACTATGAGAGTGATTATGTAATATATTATGGAATCTCAAAAAGGGTTCTTATGTGAATTTCATTTGGAATGATTTTGCAAATATTTAGTTCTTTACTTAACAGTGTGAAGATGGAACACATTCATTCTCCAAATCAAAAAATTATGCCAGTACTTGCTTATTTCGCTACAGAATTTAATTAAAAACATGTAATTTACATTTTTATTTATCTGCTTTAGTTGAATTATTGGCATGAAATCAAGCAATTAGCATGTATTGAAATTGATGTTAATTCAAGCCTATACATGTATTCACCGAAGGAAATAAAAATTCAGAGAAATTTCTTCGAAGATTAGTTCGAAAGGTATAGATTTGTCAATGGTCATATAAGAAAGGAAGAAGGAGAAAAAATGGGGTTGCGATGCAGCCATTGACGAGTTCCATTGCAATCTTACTTAATGAGTTAATGCTACAAAGCTATTAAAAGAATTTTTAAAGGGATAAGTGAATTCCTGTACATATTTTGGTGATGAAAAACATTGTTTTGGATGTCAATGGTTTTGTTTCACAAAAAAAAGGTTCAATTGAAATGTTTTTTAAATGCAATAAAGAATAGATATGGCCTCCAGATTGTTTTTTAAACATTGAGATTTTTTTTATATTTTTTAACCTATTAAACATTTTAAACATAATTTTATTGAGGTTTATCGGGATTTTTTTAAGTGTTTCGAGAGAATAAGCAAGCTACTCATTATCTATCCATTTAAAAATAATAATAAGTGCCCCCACTTATGCTGACTTTTGTTATCAAGTCCTTGTGCCTGACTTGATTTTTATGGGCCAGTTGGTAATAAGTGCCCCCTATTTATTATTCTAACCCTACTTATGAAACAATTGATAAAGTTTTAATGATTGTTCCACTTTGTAAAAAAAAATGCAATATATATCTTAATTTCATTTAAAGCTTATAACATGACTTCTAATTTTATTTATATGAACAACAAATATATTGATACAATTCATAAATTTATTTCTCCTAAAAATAAATTCAAAACTTATATATGTGCGTGTGTGTGATTACACGTGTCTTTGCACACACATATACATGGATAATTATATCAATTTGATTAGAAAACTTGATAGAATGATACATTAAACACTTGGATATTATGCAAGATATACTATACACAATTAGAAACGAATAGGCATAGTGGAGACTCGACTAATTATTTAAGAATAGATTAAATTATTTATTTATTTTATTATTTTAAGAGCAACTACCAATAGTTACTCTTGTATCTTGGTACTGGATGTCAGCCAAGAAAAAAATATATTGTGAAAAATTAGAGTCGACACTTAACAATTAAAAGATATTAAGGATTCTAAAATATACGATTTCAGAGATTCAAATAAGAGATTAGTTATGTTTAAAAAAAAAAACGTCACTGTTACAGTATCTTTTCTTACAAAAGGGTACTTTTACTATGTGTTTTCTTTTAATTTTATCTTTGTGATTGTCATTAATTATCATAATTTTCTAAGCTTTTTTATTTTTATTTTTATTTTTATTTTTATTTTTTAATCATTTTGACATTAGTCTTTAGATATGTCAAAAAATTACATCAGTTTCTAAAAATAGAAGACTTGTCAAAGATGTTAACGTTAAGTCCTACAAAAAATTTCATTGAAATTACTAAAATAGATGTAACCCGATTTTAAAATTTGGATATCAGTTCTTTTTTTAAAAAATAAAATGTATAAAAATAACTCTGACTCCTAAAAAGTGAGATTATATCGAGGTTGTTAAAAGAATGGGTACTGGACCCGTATACATGATAAGAATTGTGCTTTGGACTCCAGGAGAATTCATTTTTTCTTGCTACAAACATGTAGTTGTACATACTCTCTGTCTTGAAACTTGATAGTGTTTTGAAGAGATACAGAACATTTATATCCCTGAAAATAACTAGTGATTCTTTTTTTATTCCTTTCCGTCTCAAAGAAAGCTGCAGTCCGAGACCGTTTGAGGCTGAGGGAAATGCACACTTCCTAGTCAGAGAAATCAATGACAGCAAGAGATATAGAGGAGTTTACAAGAGAGGGAGATGAAGGACTGATATTTGAGAGACTACAAGAACTTAACCCCAATTTATTTAAGCGAGGGAGATTGTTAAGCACTTGCAACCACTCAATGTACTAAGGTTATTGCCACTTAGTTCAAGATGCTCTAAATAAGAAAAGATTAGAAAGCCAATTGATGTTTTCAGAACTGATATTCCAAAAAAAAATTAAAGAACCAATTGATATTTACAGAATTGATATTCCTGTTAGTTCTAGGATCAAGATCTGTTACTAAAATTGGACAACCAATTGAATTTTGAAGAAGCAAGATAGTTTTGAGAGAGATCAATAACAGCTAGTGATTTAGAAGAATTTGTAAAAGAAAACAAGGTAGGACTGTTATTTGAAAGATCACATCCACTTAATTGTAAGATTTTTAAAAGAAAAAACTTGTTAACTATTTGTATCCAGACAGTGGCTTAACCGAGATTGTTTCTACTCAGGTCAAGATGCTTAAGAGAAAAAAGGTTGGAGAGGAAGTCAAGACTTTTAAAATTAACATAATCATTACCACTAAGATCAAGATACCGTAATCTTGAGAGGTTCCAAAGCTGATTTGAGAAGGTTCCAGTAACACTAGTGGAGGAGAGATCTAGGTATCTTAGTTTTTTTAAGAACCCAAAAAAATATAAAAAAGGATTTCCTTTAAAATCAATTCCACTTAGATTCATGTAATTTAAATGGTACAACTCAAATAATGAATTACTGATCTTACTTGTTACATATCTATCATCATTCTCCTGGTGAAGATCAAGATGAGTAATATGACCAGTTCAATTTTTTTCACGTGTTTTTCTACTAATTTTGCTTAATATTGAGTTATATCTATTGTCGCACCCGACATCGCGGTGTCCCTAAAAATAATCTTGGTTATGAAAAAAGAACAGATATCTGGCATCTGGTTCTTTTAAGGGAAAATTTATTGTTTAAGGAGTCGCCACCTAGTATTATGGTCACTAAGAACCCTAATTGATCATCAGAGATTCTATGGTACGAGACTGGTTGTGGCTAGGGAAGGTATTAGCACCCCTAGCGCACCTTACCTGAGGTAAGCTGCATTGCTAATCTTGTCCTAAATTGCTAAATTTTTTGTTTATTTGTGTTATGACAATTCACTGGTAATATTTCTGACTCTGACATTAGTGAATATTCCATTCCAGATAATTCCAACGCTGGTGTTAGTGAATATTTCATTCCAGGTAATTCTAACTCTGATAGTGGTAATTACTCAACTACGAATAATTCCAACTCTGGCATTGGTAAAAATTCGTAGCTAAAAAAAAATCATTTAAATTATTATTTTTTATTCTAGCATTAGTGAATAAAATCAATAAAACACATTTATTTTCTTATTTCTAATGCATGCAATTTCTATTTCTATTTTTTTTAATTTTTAATTTTTATATATATTTTTATTTTTGGGGGCTGGGTCCAGCCCAGCCAGTGACCGGGCCAGAGTAAGCAACACGCGTGAGCTAATCCACGCGTGTTGCTACACTGTGCAAGTGAATTAAAATTCACTTGCACAGTACAATGCTAATTAACTGAAGCAATGCGAGAGGAAAAGGTTGCTTACCTGGTCTACTGGAGGCGATGAAAACACTTGCACAGTACAATGCTAATTAACTGAAGCAATGCGAGAGGAAAAGGTTGCTTACCTGGTCTACTGGAGGCGATGAAAACGATGGTAAAGCTTTGGCTACACTACCTCCTCTCCTCTTCGTTTCTCTCTGTTTTTTTTTTTGGTAAGGTTTGTCCTTCAGGATGAGGGAAGGCTAGTTTTCTGTTACGGGGTTTTGGGAAAAATCTTAAAAGTTCCTCTGGTTTCTTTGTGTCCTTCTCCTTCCCTGTGCTTCCCTTGTTTCGTCTGTGCTCTTCCCTGCTCGCTCCTGTGTTTTTTCTGTGTTCGTCTCCTGGGTTCACTCCTGTTCTAAGTCTCTCTCTATATCTCTATGTCTAACTCTCCCCTGTATCTGCCCGTTCCCTTTTTTTTTTCTAGTATGTGAATTTGTGCTCTGAAGATGAGGGCGAAGCTAGGGGTACGCTGGCTTTTTCTCTGGTTTTTCTTCCCCTGTTTTTGTTTTGTTTTCTTCTCTCTCTCCAACCAACCTCTGTTTTTCGGTGCTTCTCTGTTTATATAGAGCCCGGCGGGTTGGTAACGGGCGGTAGGCTAAAGGTCGAACACCATTAAGGCGCCCATAACTGAAGCCAACAGACGACGATTAT
This sequence comes from Populus simonii, assembly GCA_007827005.2. Classification (NCBI taxonomy): domain Eukaryota; kingdom Viridiplantae; phylum Streptophyta; class Magnoliopsida; order Malpighiales; family Salicaceae; genus Populus; species Populus simonii. The sequence continues at coordinate 729,037 of CM017478.2, forward strand.
TGCTGCACCATTTCTCAGCTTTTACTGCTGAAAACGGTCTCTGGCTTAAAGAAGAAGAAGATGAACAGCGTCTTCAAAACGACTTTATTTGGAGATAAACAGTGGCCATTTTCGTTTTGACCCGTGAAGTTTCAAAAATTTTACAATTAAGTCCCTGGTTTAAACTGTAATTTCCCCTGCATTTCGGCGCCTTTTACAAGTTAATCCTTGGACTTTAATCTGTTGCAATCGTGCCCCTAATTAACCCCAAACTTTGCTATTTATTCAATTAAGTCCCTGATTTAATTAAATCCAAGTCCAATTAAGTCTAAAACTTATCAACTCTCCAATTAAGCCCTTGATTTGATTAATTTAATTAACTCCAAGCTCAATTAAGTCTTAAAACTTCAAAACTTATCAATTCTTCAATTAAATCCTTGATTGGATTAATTAAATTAATTCCAAGCTTAATTAAGTCTCAAAATTTATCAATTCTCCAATTAAACCCTTGACTTGATTAATTAAACTAGTCAAAAATTTAATTAAATCTTTAAACTTCCAATTATGTTGCTCTTAACCCAAATTTTAATTCATTCTTCATTTTTACTTGTTTTTTTTTATCATTATTATTATCATAAAATTAAAATAAAAGGGTAAAAAATTGGGTTATGACATCTATCATCAAAGTTGGTTTTTATGTGAATTTCATTTGGAATGTTTTTGCAAATATTTAGTTCCTTACAAATTCTAACCCTACTTATGAAACAATTGATAAAGTTTTAATGATTGTTATACTTTGTAAAAAAATATGCAATATATATCTTAATTTCTTTTAAAGCTTATAACATGACTTCTAATTTTATTTATATGAACAACAAATATATTGATACAATTCATAAATTTATTTCTCCAAAGAATAAATTCAAAACTTGTGTGTGTGATTACACGTGTCTTTGCACACACAAATACATGGTAACTATAAAAACTTCCCTGGTAACTTGGTTTTGTTTTTAATATAGATAATTATATCAATTTGATTAGAAAACTTGATAGAATGATACATTGAACACTTGGATATTATGCAAGATATATGTAACCCATATTTGATTTTAAAATCTGGATATTGATCTCTTTTAAAAAAAAACATATAAAAAATGACTTTTATCCCTAGAAATAGAGATTTTATTAAGGTTGTTAAAAGAATGAATTTTTTTTTTTTGGATAATCATCTAGAGTATATTGAAAAGACTATCATGTCAATAGCCAGAGCAAAATACAAGGACATGACCAAAAAAGAAAGAAAAAAGGAACATATTTAGGGGGGCGGGGGGGTCTACTACAACAAAAACAAAGAAACTATCTAAATTTTTTTATTAAACCACAATTTGATATCATCAAAAGATCTTAAGAGATCATTTCTTGTATAAGTTAAGGTTAAATCCAGAATATGCAATCAAATATCAACTCGGTGAATGATGGTGGAGAAACAATCAAACAAGCTTATAATTCCCTCCTTAAAAACAATTTTGTTCCTCAACAACCAAATACTCCAAGTAGTACTATTGGAGATTAGTCTCTAAGGTAACCTTTGGAATTTACCTTGCACCATTCTGGGTCACTGCAAAAGCAGCGAGTTGTTTACTTGGTAAACAATATTGGATACCCCACCAATCCAAAACTACTAGAAAAGTTAATGTAACAACCTCGTTGGTTATTAGTTTATTCGTATAAATGCCATATAATAAATGAATGGTTAAACAATTATTTTTTTATTTCACAATAAGTTCCTGAAATTTCTATAGAAATTTCAGCAGAGGTTCCCCTATACCGGGAGGTCCAAAGTTATCGACAATTAACCCTGTATACATTTGCATCCACATCCCAACCATAAACACATCTAAGTGATCAAACTCAACTATTCAATTCATTCAAAAATATGATCATGACAAATCGTTTTATTCAATTTTCATCTCATAACACACATAAATTACAAATTAAGATGAACATCTAAATATTGAAAATTCATAAACAAACACAACACAGTTTAACATTCTAAACATAATCAGAACATAATAATATTCCAAGCACAAATTAATAAATTTTGATATTCCAAACACAAAATAGTACAAAAAGTATACTATTATGATCAGGTTACATGATTGCTGCATAACCAAATACATAAATAAGCCTAAGTCCCTAGCTTATACAAAAGGGGTTAATAACCTAATTTATACTCCTGACGTGCATGAGAGAGACCTACAAATCATGATTTCAATATAAATAAATAAATATAAAAAAATAGAATACAATCAATTGCAAGGAAGAAAAATTTATACAACACATTCACCTATTTCTGTCATATGCAATTCTCCACACAACAAGTAGCCATTTCAAGGATTTGCTAAATTGTTTCTCATAACTGTATCTCCCTTTCTCTCTCTTTTTTTTATATAGGTATTCCAAATTCTAATAGAAAGTATCCACCCTGCTAATTCTACCCAAAATATGGAGGTTAATGCCGATGCTAATTACCCTTATTAGCGCCTTTAGTTGCCCATCCTAGGATCAACTAATCAAGTTCGAGAAAATGCTGACACTAACATAACCGTTGGTGTCATTAACTATTTCTGGGCTAAAATAGTTGATCAATGTTCCATGTTACATTGAAAGGTCTCTGGGTATGCCAATGACAAGAATCATTGACATCATTAGCTTTCACCTCAAAAAGCTAATCAAGTTCCATGAGTTTTGCCGATATCGACGTTGCCCACTAATATCATTAACTATTCTGAACTTGAATAGCTAATCAAGTTTCATATTCCTCCTCCCTTATACCAGTTATGCCGATGTTAGCCAACTTGGCTAACATCATTAGCCTTCCGTATTTAGGATGGCTAATCAAATTTGAGGAATGATCATCCATAAAGATCATTATTATTATCCATTCCCTCCGTATGGACCCATAATTAAATCTAGATTTTCATTTCCATTTTCTTGTCGTTTACCCCTTCCTTTCACATTTCTCCTCTCTTTTTTTCTCTTCATCATTAGGCACTAAAACTTATAACTCAACCAATGATTAAAATAATTATGAACTAGAGAAGATATAGTACCGAATACCTATATGCTATGGATGCTTGACTCACATTCCCTCGTTGTTGTTGCAATCCTTTCGCGGTTCCCCTGAAACCACAAATACCCATTATTATTTCATATTAATCCTCATATCACAACACAATAGCAGCAATGGTGATAATATTCATCTTTCTTGTACCATTTTTTTAAGATCAAGACATGATGTTACACGTTTTATAAGGAGTGAGAAAACGAATTCTACCCTTAATATGGCTAAATTTCACAGTTTTATCGCCTCGGCCAAAACTGTCAGTAGGGGAGACAACTCGACCTCTTTCCAGATTTTTATTCATATTTGGAGTTCTAAGACTCCAAATTAGACAAGGTCGGATTCGTTGGAAAGCTAACACTTCCAGCTATAACTTTTATGGGAGATTGTCCCCAAATTTCGTTGTTTTGGAGCTTGAATCTCCTTTGGAAAGGAGATGATAAATCTGACCAGATTCGTCAATGATTTTCAATTGAGCTTTCCACTGTCCCTAATTTATGCATCATGAACACACAACATGCCAGAAGTTTTTTTTTTCTTCCATCCCTCACTTGGCTCTTGGCCAAATTTGGCTTAAAGGAACCCTTGGTTCCCTTCCTCTTTTTTATACACTCATCCAGAACATTTCATCGTTGTTTACCCCATGACAATATGTTTCAATGTTCTTATGGAACAACAAGGGAAAATTCATAATTTCTCCCCTTCCTCTTTAACCCACCTTGGCCGGCCACTCTTGCTCCTTTGGCTATGGGTTTTGTTTAAATATTCTTTGCATAATTTCATCCTTTTAGGTAACTTATGCAACTCTCATCCACTTAATTCCAATCATTTCCGCATTCCACCAATTGTTTACTCAAGAACCCTAATTTTTCAACTTCAAATCACTACACAATTTTTAATTGAATTAAAATTGGCTTTCATAATTTGTTTAGAATTACATACCTGAGGGAAATTTAGGTTTAATTTCTAGTTTGATTAAAGTTTTTCAACTCCTTTTCTTCACTTGCAGCCGACCCTCCATTCTCCCTCTTTTCTTCACAAATTCTTCACTTTTTTTCTTGTAAATCTTTTTGCCCAAGTGTGTTTTAATTTCTCCACTTAATAATTCCAAGATTTGTGTAGGTATACTAACTTAGGTGTTTTCTCCTAGGTGTGATGTAGGAAAATATGAAATCTCCCCCCCTTCTTGATGTTGTCTAGTCGGCCATAGGAGAGAAAAGGAATGGGGTATTTATAGTATCATTTCTTCTTAATTTCATTTTGGCCCCATCTTTCTTTTTTTTTTTCTCAATTAAGCCCCCACCTTTTTTTAATTCTCCAAAACTATTAAATTTTATCACCATTATTATTATTATTATTATTATTATTTGTAGTTACACTATTTTTGTATTATAAGAATTTAAATTATTATAATCCCCCCTTTTTTGCTATAATTTGTTCTCGGGTTTCACAATTTCAGTGTATAAAAAGATGCTCTGAAGTTTCCAAATCTGAGCTGCAAAAGACACGAAGCTTGAGTGGCGGACAAAACATTCTAGTGATGGAGAAAAGCTCTTTAACTAACATTGTCCTAGACTGCCAATCAAAAGAACACCTGAACTTTTAGAGGGCCCCCTTTAATTCAGATGTTAGCTTCAAAGACTATCATTTGCAGAAGAGGTACTATCAATTAGGGTGCAACAAGACTTAACTGAGAAGCTTCCATTAAAATTACACGGCTATATAATTTTGTCATCTTTTCCATGTCGAATTATTATTGGCTCCAACATTGAGAGCAATTGATGATATTGCTGCTCTTCATAAGATAAAAGGTTTTTGCGCTAAACCAAATTTCATCGTCAATGATTATTCACCCATTGACCCATCTTATGAATCAAACCATTTTGAATAGCAAAAATTTTGTAAAGCATGGGGAAAATGCTACAAGCATGTAGTTTGTACATACTCTGTCTTGAAACTTGATAATGTTTTGAAGAGATCCGGAAACATCTATATCCTTGAAAATAACAAGTGAGGTCTTCTTGACATAGATTTGGCTCTCACTTGTGCAGCCATTAACAGTTATTTGGAGCAATGTAAGATTGATTGTGGAAAGTAACTAGTTTATTTGGTAAAATCACTTGGATTCTTTTTTTTTTTTTATTCCTTTTCGTCTCAAAGAAAGCTCCATTCCGAAACCGTTTGAGGCTGAGGGATGGATTCTGCTGTGTGTTCAAAACCTGATAACTAGTTTCTGTTAGAACCCTAACAAACCTGAGTCCGAACCCGTTCAAAACCTGATAATTCAAATTGCAAAAAACTTGAACGTTTTCCTCCTTACTATATGTGCTGAAATCTTTATATATCTGCTTAAACTATACGGCTAGGCTAGCGATTGAAAGTGTTTCGCAGATGGAAACAATAAATGCAATTAAAGAGAAATTATCAAAGTGGGACAAGAAAAATCCAAGAAATAGATTCAGCCATATATAGAAAATGAAATAAAAAAGACAGAGATGGCTATAATGTCTCCACCCAGAACATAAGTTGACGCGGAAGAGAATGTCAATCATATAAAGGAATGGGAAAACGTGTGGGCTACTTAATAATTTCCTTCCAGAAGACATTTTTTTAAACATACTGATAATTTAAAGTCTTTTCCCAGAAGTAAATGTCGAAAGAAATTTAGAGAAACAGTAAATGGTTTTTGCGTATACAATATTGTATCAGTAGATTCTCTGTGTATGAGGTTCAGGCTACAGACCACACTAGCCATTAGAATTTCTCATCCAAAAAAAATTATACATGTAGGCTTTTTAATGTATTTTTATACATAAAAAAGTATTTAAATGTAAATAAAAAAACTCATACAAATATATAATCAAATAAGTCGAGAAATATGTGAATTAATAAATGAAAAAAAAATTATTAATGATATTTAAAAATAAAACCTGAAAAATCAAGAGTCGGGTATAAATCAAGACTTTTAATCTCGTAAGATAATATATTTACATGGTTGTGTTTACTGAATTTTTTTATTAAAAATATTTTTTAATAAATCACGATATTCAAAATAAACACACATATTAAATTAATTAAATAAAATAAAAGTAAAAACAATTATGCAAGACTACATATTAGAAATATTATTTGAAAATAAAATTTTTTAATTTTGAAAAATATAGTTCTTCAATACAAAAATTAAAAAAATTATAGATGAATAAGAATAATCTTTTCAAAAATTAAATACACACAACATCATTTAAAAATAATCTCTATAAAAAAATATTAAATAAGAAAAAAAATTACATATGAGGGATATTAATTTAAAAATAAATTAAAAAATTATTTTTTAAAAAAATTATTAAAAGAAAAAACCAGTAAAAAAACAATATCAGAAAAAAAATAATAACTCTAATATTATGGCTTAACTCATCAAACCTGTAAGCTCATTATGAACCTACGAGGTTCAATAATTTATACTTTTAAATTTATATCTAACTTTTTAAAAACAAAAAAGAGAGCCAGGAGTCCAGGCGTGCTGCAATGATGAGTCCAAAAGTGTTGGCGAGCCTATGCTTGTTTTAAATTTTTTAAAGGTCCACTGTTTTTTTAATAAAAAAAACAATAATTGATATGTCACCGGTCAAGTAAGCTTTCATATAAAGAGAATTAAAATAAGACCAAGATGACTATAATTTCTCCACCCAGAATATAAATAATTTCCTTTGAGGAAGACTAGCACTTCACATGGAAGTGCTGATCTTCTTAGATGTCAATGGAAATGACTAGGAAGGTGAGATATTTTTTTTAAAGACTGATGACTTGAAATCTTTTTGTTCTAAAGTATGGGGCCATATAATTCGAGATGTTTAGCAATTTGGAAGAGATTCTTTTTAAAAATATATTTTTTTAGGATTGTATTAAAATAATATATATATATATATATATATATATATATATATATATTAACAAATTATTTTTTATATTAGCACATCAAAATGATCTGAAATAAAAAAAATTAATTTAAAACAAAAAAAAATTTAATTTTTTTTTGACATCAACACATTAAAATTATTTGAAAACACCAAAAAAATATTAATTTAAAGTAAAAAAAATTAAAAAATTTTATTTTTTTTCAAAACACTTTTGAAACACAAAAACAAACAGGGCCTACCACATAATAAGATAAATAAGACATTTGAATCATTGAAATTACTTTTTCCACATGGCATCTTGTTAAAAACACTGATGACTTGAAAAGTCATTGCCCAAAAGTATGGGCACGCACAATAAGAGGATGTTTAGTAGTGTAATAGAGATTACTTTTTAAAATGTTTTTTTTTGTTTAGAAATGTATTAAAATAATAATTTTTTAAAAATTATTTTTGATATTAGCATATCAAAATAATCTAAAAAAAAAAATTAAATCAAAAACAAATTTTATTTTAAAAAAATTTAAAATACAAAATAAATATATCCAAATAAAAAAATTTAGGAAAACAATAAATGGTTTTTGCCTATGAGGTTAAGGCCATAGACCACATAATAAGATAAACACGGACACCTAGAGGATGTTTGACATAGTAGAAATTGTTTTTTAATTTTGTTTTGATTAGTAAGGTATTAAAATAATATATATTTTTTATTTTTTAAAATTATTTTTTGATATTAACATATCAAAATAATCTGAAAGTATAAAAAAATTAATTTAAAGTAAAAAAAAAACTTTTTTTAAAAAATATTTTTAAAACACAAAAACAAATATATCCAAATAAAAAAAATTAAGGAAATAGTAAATAGTTTTTGCCTAAGATAGATAAGGCATATAACAATTGAAATTATTTTTTCCACGTGTCATCTTCTTAAACATACTAATGACTTCAAAAGTCTTTGCCCAAAGGTATGGGCATGCATAATTAGAGAATGTTTAAGGATAGAGATTGTTTTTTAAAATGTTTTTTATTTAGAAATATATTAAAATAATATTTTTATTAATTTTAAAAATTATTTTTGACATTAGCACATCAAAATAAATATAAAATCACAAAAAAATTAGTTTTTAAAAATACTTTTGAAATATTAAAAAAATACATCTAAAAAAAAAATAGAGAAACAGTAAATGGTTTTTGCGTATGAGGTTAAGGCATACACTATCAGTATATGTCCAAAGAAATTTAGAGAAACAGCAAATGGTTTTTGCATACAAGGTTAGTAGATGTGTGTATTGTCCCGTGCTCTGTCACTGTCACGGGGTTGGACAAATTATTTATAATTTATAAACTAATTAAATAGAAAAAAATAAAATATTATAAATAAAAATATATTTCTAAATTAAACAAAAATAAAAAAAAACAATAATTTTTTCTATAATTACTAATAAGCTAAAGGAGATTTGGAGAACACGGTAGCATCTTCTACTTTCATCAACACTCAAATCAATATCCATGATTATTTTTTTAATCCTTTCTCTGTTTTGGTCAACAAATCTTATTTTTTTATTTTATTTTTCTGCTATGATGTTTAAATTATTCCACTACTTGTAATACATGAGAGATATGACAAAAGAATGAGAGAAAAAAAAGTTTGATTTTTATTTTATTTTCTCTCTCCTTTGTGTTTATGGAAGTATTATAAAATAATTAAAAAAATAAAAGAAATTATATCCACCGACCTTGACTTGTACAATTAATGACTTAATTTAAAATTTTCATGTAGTGTTTTTAATACTATATATACGGAAGTTGTGAAGTGAATGGACATTCAAAGTTAAATACCCGCCAAATTCTAATTGCTCTCAATTATTACTTCCATACCCACTTCGATATTATCTTTTCTTTTGTGATCATGCTGCTGATAAAGCACGACAAGTCGTTTCATCATCTTTATGTGCTTATTGTGTTTCTGTTGCTCATGAAACTTGCTCCTGGGTTCATTTCTGGAGTGAAAGGGGCAACTTTCGGGTGCATAGAGAGTGAGAGACAAGCCCTTCTCAAGTTTAAAGAAGACCTTATTGATCACTTTGGTCTTCTTTCAACTTGGGGAAGTGAAGAAGAGAAGAGGGATTGCTGCAAATGGAGAGGAGTTGGATGCAACAATCGAACTGGTCATGTTACTCATCTTGATCTTCACCGGGAGAATTACGACCAATATGTAAGTGGTAAGATCAGTAATTCACTAGGGAGAATTACGACCAATATGCAAATGGAGAGGAGTTAAATTAATTTTGTTTTGATTAGAAAAGTATTAAAAAATATATATTTTTTATTTTTTTAAATTATTTTTAATATTAACATATCAAAATAATATAAAAATATAAAAAATTAATTTTTATATTATTTTGATATAAAAAAATTAATTTAAAGCAACAAAAACAAACTTTTTTAAAAAAATACTTTTAATTAAAACACAAATAAAAATATATTCAAATAAAAAATATTAAGAAAATAGTAAATAGTTTTTGCCTAAGATAAATAAGGCATATAACCATTGAAATTATTTTTCCCAGATGGCATCTTTTTAAACATACTAATGACTTGAAAAGTCTTTGCCCAAAAGTATGTGCAGGCACAATTAGAGAATGTTTAATGGTAGAGATTATTTTTAAAAGTGTTTTTTATTTAGAAATATATTAAAATAATATTTTTATTATTTTTAAAAATTATTTTTTATATTAGCACATCAAACTAAATATGAAATCACAAAAAAATTAGTTTTTATTTGAAACATTAAAAAATATATATAAAATAAAAAAAAATAGAGAAACAGTAAATGGTTTTTGCGTATGAGGTTAAGGCATACACTATCAGTATCTGTCCAAAGAAATTTAGAGAAACAGCAAATGGTTTTTGCATACAAGGTTAGTAGATGTGTGTATTGTCCCGTGCTCTGTCACTGTCACGGGGTTGGACAAATTATTTATAATTTATAAACTAATTAAATAGAAAAAATAAAATATTATAAATAAAAATATATTTCTAAATTAAACAAAAATTAAAAAAACAATAATTTTTTCTATAATTACAAATAAGCTAAAGGAGATTATTTTTTTATTCTAGCTCCCTCAAGTTTTTAATTCTTTCTCTGTTTTGGTCAACAAATCTTATTTTTTTATTTTATTTTTCTGCTATGATGTTTAAATTATTCCACTACTTGTAATACATGAGAGATATGACAAAAGAGTGAGAAAAAAAAAGTTTGATTTTTATTTTATTTTCTCTCTTTCCTTTGTGTTTATGGAAGTATTATTAGTAACAGTTTAAGTATTATAAAATAATTAAAAAAAAGAAATTATATCCACCGACCTTGACTTATATAATTAATGACTTAATTTTAAATTTTCTTATAGTGTTTTTGATATTATAAATAGGGAAGTTGTGAAGTGAATGGATATTCAAAGTTAAATTTCCCACCAAATTCTCATTGCTCTCAAATTATTACTTCCATACCCACTTCGATATTATCTTCTCTTTTGTGATCATGTTGCTGATAAAGCACGACAAGTCGTTTCATCTTCTTTATGTGCTTATTGTGCTTCTGTTGCCCATGAAACTTGCTCCTGGGTTCATTTCTGGAGTGAAAGGGGCAACTTTCGGGTGCATAGAGAGGGAGAGACAAGCCCTTCTCAAGTTTAAAGAAGACCTTATTGATGACTTTGGGATTCTTTCAACCTGGGGAAGTGAAGAAGAGAAGAGGGATTGCTGCAAATGGAGAGGAGTTGGATGCAACAATCGAACTGGTCATGTTACTCATCTTGATCTTCACCGGGAGAATGACGACGAATATTTAACTGGTAATATCAGTAATTCATTATTAGAGTTGCAATATTTGAGTTATCTGAATCTAAATGGAAGCAATTTGAAAAAGAGTCCTTTCCCATATTTTATTGGATACCTAAAAAAATTAAGATATCTTGATCTTTTTTATATTGATATTACTGGAACTCTCTCAAATCAGCTTTATAACCTTTCAAAATTACAATTTCTTGATCTCAGTGGTAATTATAATGTTCATTTTAAAAGTCTTGACTTTCTCTCTAACTTTTATTTTCTTGAGTATCTTGACCTAAATGAAAATAATCTTGGCCAAGTTACTCACTGGATACAAACAGTTAACAAACTTCCTCTTTTAAAAGTCTTACGGTTAAGTGGATGTCATCTTTCAAATAGCAGTCTTCCCTCTCTTTCTTCTACGAATTCTTCTAAATCCCTAGCTGTCATTGATCTCTCTTACAACAATATTGCTTCTTCAACATTCAATTGGTTGGCCAACTTTAGTAACAGCCTTGTTGATCTTCACCTCTCAAATAACGAATTACAGGGCTCAATTCGAGAAGCTTTCGCAAACATGACTTCTCTTAGGACTCTTGATCTATCCTATAACCAATTACAAGGAGATTTGAGTTCATTTGGGCAGATGTGCAATTTAAATGAACTGTATATAAACGGAAACAATCTCACTGGAGAGCTGTCTCAGCTGTTTCAAGACTCGCATGGATGCGTGGAGAGCTCACTAGAGATTCTGCAACTAGATGGAAATCAGCTTCATGGTTCAGTGCCTGACATCACAAGATTCACTTCCATGAGAGAGCTGCATCTCTCTCGGAATCAACTGAATGGATCTTTACCGCAACGATTTAGTCAACGTTCTGAACTTGTTTCCTTGCACTTGAATGACAACCAACTCACTGGATCACTTACGGATGTTGCGATGCTTTCATCATTGAGAGAGTTGTGGATTGATAACAATCGATTAGATGGGAATGTTTCTCAAAGTATTGGAAGCCTATCTCAGCTCGAGGAATTGTTTGTCGGAGGGAATTCATTGCAAGGTGTGATGTCTGAAGCTCACTTTTCAAATCTCTCCAAATTAACTGTATTGGATTTAACTGATAACTCCCTAGCTTTGAAATTTGAGTCTAATTGGGCCCCTTCTTTTCAATTGTTTGCTATATATCTTTCATCTTGTAATTTGGGTCCTTATTTTGAGGAATTGTACTTCTCTAGTATTTTTAGACCTGAGCTCAAATAAGTTGCGAGGAGAAATACCAGGGTGGATAGGAGAAAGCATGCCATATCTGGAAGTCCTTTCCCTACATTCTAATGGATTCAATGGAAGCATACCGCCAAATCTTTGTCACCTATCAAATATTCTGATCTTGGACCTATCTCTAAACAATATCTCAGGAATCATTCCAAAGTGCCTTAATAACCTCACTTCCATGGTTCAAAAAACAGAGTCAGAATATTCCCTTGCGAATTATGCTGTTCGTAGTCTGTATCTGAGTGCAGGAGGTGACACTGTTGCATATCAGAATAAGATGAGGGTTGGATGGAAAGGAAGAGAGGATGAATATGGAAACACACTAGGACTTCTGAGGATCATTGATTTTGCAAGAAATAAATTAACAGGTGAAATTCCAGAAGAAATAACAGGACTCTTACTGTTGCTTGCACTGAATTTATCCGGAAATAATTTGACTGGAGAAATCCCTCAAAAGATTGGGCAGTTGAAAGAGTTGGAATCACTTGATTTGTCAGGAAACCAATTATCAGGAGTAATTCCTATCACAATGGCTGATCTAAATTTTCTGGCTTTCTTGAACCTCTCCAACAATCACTTGTCGGGGAGGATTCCGTCAAGCACTCAGCTGCAAGGCTTTAATGCTTCACAATTTACCGGTAACCTTGCATTGTGCGGGAAGCCGCTCTTACAGAAATGCCCTCGAGATGAGACGAACCAAAGTCCACCTCCTATTGATGACAACGGAGGCAAAGAAGTCGTTGCTGATGAATTCATGAAATGGTTTTGTACTGCTATGGGAATTGGTTTTAGTGTATTCTTTTGGGGAGTTTCAGGTGCTGTACTGCTAAAACGTTCCTGGAGACATGCCTATTTCCGGTTCTTGGATGAATCATGCGACTGGCTCTATGTGAAGGTAGCAGTGCGCAAGGCAAGACTTCAACGAGAATTTCAGAGGCTGCAAGAGCACGTTCTTGCTTAGAAGGATTGCAAGGTAATATGGTTATTCACGTTTCTTTTCTTTTCTTTTTATATTGAAGACTAATGGTTCATTTTATACCAGGAGCTGCAGCTGGGTGCTCTTTGTCCAAGGAGGTCGTATTGTTAGTGCACGTGTTTGCTGGAGCTATATCGCCCTTTACCTTGGCAACTTCATCGTCGTCTACTACAAGAAGTTTGAAATAAGGTTCCATTGGAGAACTCTTTTTACACCAGCTGGGCTTTATGTGAAACTATGAGAGTGATTATGTAATATATTATGGAATCTCAAAAAAGGGTTCTTATGTGAATTTCATTTGGAATGTTTTTGCAAATATTTAGTTCTTTACTTAACAGTGTGAAGATGGAACACATTCATTCTCCAAATCAAAAAATTATGCCAGTACTTGCTTATTTCGCTACAGAATTTAATTAAAAACATGTAATTTACATTTTTATTTATCTGCTTTTGTTGAATTATTGGCATGAAATCAAGCAATTAGCAGGTATTGAAATTGATGTTAATTCAAGCCTATACATATAATCACCGGAGGAAATAAAATTTCAGAGAAATTTCTTCGAAGATTAGTTCAAAAGGTATAAATGTGTCAATGGTAATTGTTGAAAAGTATGCCCAGTCATATAAGAAAGGAAGGAGAAAAAATAGGGTTGCGATGGAGCCATTGACGAGTTCCCTTTAAAAATAGGGTTCCCAGTCATACTCTCTGTCTTGAAACTTGATAATGTTTTGAAGAGATCCGGAAACATCTATATCCCTGAAAATAATTAACAAGTGAGGTCTTCTTGACATAGATATTGCTATCAATTGTGCTGCCATTAACAGTTATTTGGATCAATCTAAGATTGATTGTGGAAACATTATAGCCATCTTCTTAGATGGAAGTGCTGATCTTCTTAGATGTCAATTTAAGAAATAGATTCAGCCTTCCAGTGAGGAAGACTTGCACTTCACATGGAAGTGCTGATCTTCTTAGATGTCAATGGAAATGACTAGAAAGTTGAAGCATCTTTTTAAAAACACTGATGACTTGAAAAATCTTTGTCTAAAAGTAAGGGATCCGCACTATCAGTAAATGGTTTTTTCCTATGAGGTTCACTTGGAGGGCACACTAGTTAGGTGATCCGCACTGCACCGCACCGCGAGTTAATCTTTGTTTTGTTATAAAAAATATCAAAAAAACATAAATTTAATAAACTCTGTTAATTTAATAATATCATTAGAAAATAAGATATCAACAACAAAAAACAACAACAATAATTCAATGCAAAAGATGCACGCTTGCCAATATTGTGAAAATAAATATTCACAATATTCCAAAAGCATCTTAATAATCTTATTTGTTAACAAAATAAAAATTAAATGAAAATAGAATAATTTTATAGAAAGAAAACAAATGTAAATATAAAAAAATAAGAAAAAAAGTCAATTATTGTTTACTTTTTAAAACATGACCCGAGTTATAAAACTGGAAACACTAAATGTGAAAAAATCATAAGGGTTGAAATCACACACACAAAAAAAAACAACGAAAACAAATCCAACAAAAAAATATCCAACAAAAAAAAACACAATAAAAATAATGAATGTTAAAATTTCAATAAAAAATAAATAAAAAGGCAACAACTTTTAAATTTGAGAGTTAAATTGTAAAAAATCAAAAACATTAATAAAATGACAAAAATTAAAAGAATAAAGATAAAAAAAACAATGCACTATAAACTTGGATTGAACGGTGAAACTAAAAACAAATAAACTTTCATAAAAGATTTAAGAAAAAAATAAAAAAAAAATCATAAGTATAAACATCAAAATATAATTAAAAAAATTAATATATGAAATTCTTCAACGTTTTTTTTTTACACACAAAAAAACTCCTAAATGTAAATCGAAAAATTTATGCATCCATCTAATTAAACAACACAATAACTATTGTGTAAACTATAAAGCAATGAAAAAAAATCATCAACAATAAAAAAAAAAATTGAGAAAATTAAGCAAAAAATAAAGATTAAGATATCTAACATTGCAATATATAGATAATTTATCTGATTACATTTAATGAATTTCTCAATCAAAATAAAATTATAATAAAAAACAAATAAAATTTATAATAAAAACTGACAGAAACATCAAATTTATTAAACAATAACTAGCCATGGATTTAATTTTGGTAGCAACGTTATGCTCCAATATCTTTATCGAAACAAGGTTAGGGTTGGATGGAAAGGAAGAGAGTATGAATATGAAAGTACTCTAGGACTTTTTAGGATCGTTAATTATTTTGCAGGAAACAAATTAATAGGGGAGATTCCAGAAGAAATAATTAACAGGACTCTTACAGTTGATTGCACTGAACTTATCAGGAAATAATTTGACTGGAGCAATCCCTCAAAATATTGGGCGGTTGAAACAGTTACAATCACTTGATTTATCTGGAAACCAATTATCAGGAGTAATTAATTCCAATGAAAATGGCTTATCTGTATTTTCTGAATTCCTTGAACCTCTCTAACAATCACTTGTTTGGGAGGTGTGGGGGGGGGGGTGGGGGTGGGGGTTTAGGCGTGGGGGGGGGGGGGGGGGGGTGGTGGTGGGGGTTTGGGGGGGGGTGGGGGCGGCATTCCATCAAGCACTCAGCTGCAGAGCTTTGATGCTTCAGTATTTTCTGGTAATGGCTGCCACTCAAACAAAAATGCCTCGGAGATGAGACGAATCAAGGTCCACCTGGAGGCATGCCTGTTTCCGGTTCTTGGATGAATCATGGGATTGGCTTTATGTGAAGGTAGCAGTGTGCAGGCACGGCTTCGAAGAAAATCTCAGAGCTTGTATCAGCACGTTCGTTCTTAGAAGGATTGCGAGGTAATATATTTTCTTTTTCTGTTTCTTTTTAGCACCACAATCCATGAGACTAAACCTTTTATATTGTATATATTAATGGTACGTTTTCATGCATTCTGGGTTTTCCCTTTTCATTTTATACCGAGAGCTGCAGCTTGGTGCATAATAGGTCCTCTTTTGTCTAAGGAGTTCGTATTGTTAGTGTACGTGTTTGCTGGTGCTACACCATCCTTTACCTTGGTGTCTTCATCGTTGTCTACTACTACAGGTTTGTGTTGACCGTTTCTCGTAAAGTCATTATAAATAACTTTTTAACTCTTCTTTACATTTATAAATTATTAAAGTAATTTACTTTAAAGATTGTAATCTTCATATTTATAAACTTTTAAAATAATTTACTTTAAAGATATAACATTCATATTTATAAGCTTTTAAAATTAAAGTGGTTCACTTTAAAAAATATAACATTCATATTTATAAGCTCTGTCATAACTCAATTTTTTGTCCTTTTATTTTAATTATTATTATTATTTTATTTATTGAAAAGGATATAAAAAATAATGATGAAAAGCAAGTAAAATAAAATAAATGAAGAATGAATTAAAATTTGGGTTAAAGGCAACATAATTGGAAGTTTTGAGGTTTAATTAAACTTTGGAATTAATCTAATTAATCCGACCAATGGTTTAATTGGTGAATTGATAAGTTTTGAGACTTAATTAAGCTTGAAATTAATTTAATTAATCCAATCAAGGTTTTAATTGGAGAATTGATAAGTTTTGAGACTTAATTGAGCTTGGAAGTAATTAAATTAATCCAATCAAGGGTTTAATTGGATAATTGATAAGTTTTGAGACTTAATTGGACTTGGATTTAATTAAGTTAATGAAATCAGGGACTTAATGGAAGAAATAACAAAGTTTGGGGTTAATTGGGGGTTAAAATTTCAAAATTAAAGTCCAAGGACTAACTTGTAAAAGTCTCCGAAATGAAGGGGTCCAATTACAAATTAACTAGGGGTTTAATTACAAGACTTCCAAAACGTTAAGGACCAAAATGCAAATCGCCATTAAACACTCCACTGTTCATCTCCTCCATCCCGATTCAACAGAAACGGCAGAGAACGTGGGTAACGTTTTTGCCCACGATGTGCCATTAATACATGCTAGGAGGTGTAAGGGTGTTGGGTGGCTTATAAAGATTGAGCACAGCAAAGAAAAAAAGGAGGAGGAATAAACGGGGAAGACTAGAAAAAAAAGACTTTGGTTCCTCTGTTTCTTTGCCACGAGCAGCGGAGGAAGAAAGCAACTAGCCCACCAGTCCCCCATCACGTCTCCGTTTCCCTGCTTCTAGAGAGGAAGTAACACCGGGAACACAACAAGAAGCAAGAACAGAAACTATACAGAGAGAGAGAGAGAGCTGAACCGAGGGGGGGAAGAGAGAACCGAGAAACCAGAAGAGAAAAGCAGAACTGGAGGAGAAGACAGACGCAAACCAGCCGAACAGAGAAAAACAGGGGAAGAACACAGGGGGATGAAGAAAAAATGAAGACTGGGAACTAACACAGAAAAACAGAGGAAAAATAAAACCCACGGACGAAGAACAAAGAAAAAAACAGATACACAGAGAGAGAGGGAGAGAATCCTGAGAGCAGAAGAAAGCAAGAGATAAAGCGGAAGAAGGGAGAGGACGTTGCTCGGACAGGTCGTCACCAGAGTTTCCATCTTCGGTCTTCAAGGTGCAGGTCAGTAGCACAGAGGACGTTGCTCGGCCAGATCGTCACCAGATTTTTCATCTTCGGTCTTCAAGGTGCAGGTCAGGAGCGCTCTTCTTCCCTCATCTTTCCTTTTTAATTACACTAGCACTGTTGCCTCACGCATGCTGGGCAACAGTGTCCGGGCTGGCTTGGTACAGTCCAGTATAAAAAAAAATAAAAAATAAAAAAACAAAAAAACAGAAAAGTAGAAAAAGTAGAAAAAATAAAAAATATGTATGCATAAATAAAAATAATATAAATTTATTGGTTTATTCACTGATACCAGAGTTAGGAATAAAAACACCGGTTTAAATTTATATTATTTTTATTCGTTGTATTTTATTTTATTTAGCTAGAAAAATAAAAAAATATGCATGCTTAAAAATAAATTTATTTTTTTCATTGGCGCTAGAGTAGGGAATAAAAAATATTGATCTAATTTTTTTTATATAGCTACGTAATATTTACCAACGCCAGAGTTGGAGATAGTCGTAGTTGAATATTCACTAATGCCAAAGTCAGAAATATTATAAGCAAATTATCATAGCGTAAACTAATAAACATTTAGCAATTTAAGACAAAATCAGCAATGCAGTCTGCCTCAGGCAGAACGTTTAAGGGGTGATAATATCTTTCCTTTTACGTAACCAGTCCCGTACCATAGAATCTCTGTTGACCAGTTAGGGTTCCTAGTGACTATAATACTAGGTGACGACTCCTTAAATAAGACATTTTTCCCTAAAAGAACAAGATGCCAGAAATCTGTTCTTTTTCCACAATCAAGGATTATTTTGTGGGCCACCACGATGTCGGGTGCGACAAGCTCTTAAAGTGGTTCACTTATAACTACCATTGATATACTAAATATGTGGGACATATAGCCATTAAAGCTTGATGGAAGCTTTGGCTATAAATACTGTTATTTGGTCCTCATACTCACTTACTCAATTCCTTTAAGTCTTACACCATCTATATAGAGTGAGTAGAGTTTGAAAGTGTCAAATATATATAAAAGAAAGCAGGAAATACGTGAGGAACATCAATGGCTGAAGGTATTGTTTCCTTGATATTAAGACTTACAATTCTGTTATAAACATGTTTATTCCGCATCATAGAATCGTTAATTAAGTTTTACAGTTTGAAGTAAGGTTCCATTGGAGAACTCTCTGTACACCTGCGGGCTTTTATATGAAACTATGAAAATGATTATGTAATAAATTATGGAATCTCAAAGTTGGTTATTGTGATCGAATTTCTTTGGTTAGGAATGTATAATTTTGTTGCTTAACTTCGTGAAAATGTTGTCGTCACGTATGTAGTTCTTTGCTTAACAGTGTGAAGATGGAACATTTTCATTCTCCAAATTAAAAATATATATATATATGTAATGCCACATGCTTATCTTGCTATCTCAGTAATAAATTCGCAGTAAAGCAAACCTCCTGAGATTTGCATTTTTTTCTTTTTGTTCACAGCCGGAGCTGCCTATTGATGGTGCGAGATAGAACTGAAACAGCAAAAACACCTCACCCCCACCATGCATCATTTTATTCCATTCACTTCACTATTCTGCACATTTTCTCTCCAAAGCAAAGCTGAATTTGCTCAGAGGGGAGAGAGAAGAAAAGGAGAGAGAGAGAAAGAGTAACTGAGGACAAACTGCAGCTCTGTTTCCGACATACCAATTACCATTGAAAAGATATAAACAAGATGAACTTGATGAGACCGTAGAAGACCATCAAAAGTGGCAAGAGTGACCACACCCTCCGCTCAAAAAAGAAAATTTCATCAAAATTGTTAAAAATAGACGTAACTCATATTTAATTTTAAAATCTGGATATCAGTTTTTTTTTTTAAAAAAAAATACTCTTATCCCTAAAAATAGAGATTTTATCAAGGCTGTTAAAAGAATGGGGTGTTAGACCCATATGGCCGATAAGAATTGGGTTTGGACTCCAGGAGATTTCATTTCTTCTTGCTACAAACGTGCAGTTGTACATACTCTCTGTCTTGAAACTTATAATGTTTTGAAAAGATCCGGTAACATTTATACCCCCTGAAAATGGAAATGAATAGGAAGCTGAGGCATCTTCGTAGACATAATGATCTTGAAATTAAAAGGTGGGTAGTAGTTTTGATATTAACACATTAAAATAATTTGAAAATAAAAAAAATAAAAAAAATAAATTTGAAATAAAAAAAAAATTTAAATTTTTTTACAATAAATTTTTTTTAGGAAAACAATAGATAGTTTTTGCTTATAAATAAAGGTTATAGACCATATAATAAGATAAATAAAACATCTGAACCATTGAAATTATGTTTTTCACGTGTCATATCTTAACCCGTTGTCTTAAACAAATAATAATAATAATAATAAAGAATTTCTGTTTATCCCAAAAGCTCATCCCAATTTTTCATTTTCCTTCAGCCTCTCTCATCTCATTCTTGCAATTGTACCTTTCAATGTCCATCAAGATTATGTTTGTTTTTCGGAAAGTGGTTTCTGGAAAATCACTTTTCAAACTTTTCTATGTTTATTTGCTATTAGAAAAGTTGGTTAACGAAAAACACTTTCCAGTCAAAGAAAAATTTGACTTGGATTCCAAGAAAGTGTTTTCCTGAAAAATTTGGACAGAAAACACTTTCCAGAAGTTGTGAAAAATTTAGATATGTCATATTATTTGCTGATTATATCAAATTTGATCTTCAAACTTTTGATTGCTATATATATTTTGTTTTGAATATTTATTTTTCAATTTCATCTCTTAAAATTTAATTTTTATATTAACTTTGGTCCTATTTTTATAATTATTATTTGTTTTTCCCTTATCATTTTTTTATTGAAATTTTTTATCTATCAAATTTGATCCTCATTCTTTTGATTGTTACTTATTTTATTTGAAATAATTTATGAAATGTTAATTATTATTATTTTAATTTCTTCATCTTTTATTTTTTTATTTTTTAGATTTGATCTCTATTATTTTAATTATTATTTATTTTATTTGAGATAATTTATGAAATTATTATTTTTTTCAATTTCATTCTCATTCAACTTTTTAATTTGTAAGATTTGTTCCTCATTATTTTAATAAACTTAAGAAAAATAAAACATTAATAAGTTATTTTCTAGCTCATTTTTCATGACATAACCAAACACTGGAAAGTGTTTTCCAACTTATTTTTCATTACACTACCAAACATCAGAAAATAATTCACTTTTTTGGAATTTACTTCAAAAAAAAAAACTTTTCAGCAAATAAACATGCTCCAAATCTCAATTCATTGATTTCCTTCACCAATCTCTTATGAAGCCAACATGCTCGACGAAGAACACCATCACTTTGTCCAGATGTTTTTTTTTCTCCTAAAATTACTAATATGCTAAAGGAGACTTGTAGAGCACGGTAGCATCTTCTACTTTTCATCAACACTCAAATCAATATCCATGACCATTTTTTCATTCTAGCTCCCTCAAGTTTTTAATCCTTTCTGCTTTGGTCAATAAATCTTTTTTTTTTCCTGTTATGATGTTTAAATTATACCGCTACTTGTAATATATGAGAGATATACGCAAATAATAAAGACAGAAGAGTGAGAATTAAAAAGAAATTAAGTGAAAACTTTCTTACTGATTCTCTCTCTTTTCTTTGTGTTTATGAAGTATTATTAATTATAAAATTATAAAATATATTGTAGAAACACAAATTTTCTACCAATCAAATTTCGCCATGTGTTATTTTATTCTTTAAAAGAAACGATAAAATAAAATTGAAATAAATGACATGGAAAATAAATGAGTCTTCATATATTTCTTGGCCAATAAAAAGTTGACACTTGGGATGAGATATTCAAGATATCCTGTCATAAATACAAGATCCCATCAGATATTTCTTCATAAATGCAAGATTTCGTCAATAAATATCAACCAATAAAATTATGCCATGTGGCATTGGAAAAGGACATGAGAGCCCCAGCAGATCTCTATAAATAGAGGGCCTCAACCTAAAGGCAAGAGAGGACTGGAGATATAAATTTTCTTCAAGACAAGTTCTTCAAGCAAGGAAGCTCTTTCAAAAGTTCTCAAGCCTTCTTCATCTACGCTTGAAGTCTACAAAGAACGAAGCTCTGTTAGATCAAGCATAAACGCCCCATAAGAGTTCTTCAACAACACTTTGAAGACAAATCAAAGGTACTATTCAAATCATCAAAGGGATTCCGGGAGATACAAATTTCCTTCAAGACAAGCTCTGCAAGCAAGGAAGCTCTCTCAAAGAGTTCTCAAGCCTCCTTCATCTACGCTTGAAGTCTACAAAGAACGAAGCTCTGTTGGATCAAGCCTAAACGCCCCATAAGAGTTCTTCAACAACACTTTGAAGACAAATCAAAGGTACTCTTCAAAGCATCAAATCATCAAAGGGATTCCGGGAGACACAAATTTCCTTCAAAACAAGCTCTGCAAGCAAGGAAGCTCTCGCTCTCTCTCTCTTCAAGCAAGGAAGCTCTCTCAAAGAGTTCTCAAGCCTCCTTCATCTACGCTTGAAGTCTACAAAGAACGAAGCTCTGTTGGATCAAGCCTAAACGCCCCATAAGAGTTCTTCAACAACACTTTGAAGACAAATCAAAGGTACTCTTCAAAGCATCAAATCATCAAAGGGATTCCAGGAGATACAAATTTCCTTCAAGACAAGCTCTGCAAGCAAGGAAGCTCTCGCTCTCTCTCTCTTCAAGCAAGGAAGCTCTCTCAAAGAGTTCTCAAGCCTCCTTCATCTACGCTTGAAGTCTACAAAGAACGAAGCTCTGTTGGATCAAGCCTAAACGCCCCATAAGAGTTCTTCAACAACACTTTGAAGACAAATCAAAGGTACTCTTCAAAACATCAAATCACTAGGAGGATTCCGGGAGATACAAATTTCCTTCAAGACAAGCTCTGCAAGCAAGGAAGCTCTCGCTCTCTCTCTCTTCAAGTAAGGAAGCTCTCTCAAAGAGTTCTCAAGCCTCCTTCATCTACGCTTGAAGTCTACAAAAAACAAAGCTCTGTTGGATCAAAGCCTAAACGCCCCATAAGAGTTCTTCAACAACACTTTGAAGACACATGAAAGGTACTCTTCAAAGCATCAAATCACCAAATCTCGCTTCGCAATACACGCCCAAATTCACGTTCTTCCAAAGCACAAATCTTGGCTTGATTACTCAAATAAATCAAGTCATCATACATCAAATCCAAGGGAAGAATCAGAGGATTTCCATATTCTTTTGAAAGAATATATTACATAGAGATTGTACCCATTCATATATTTAATAAAATCATATATTTGTACACTTGTGCTTGTTTAATTTTAGGTGCACAAAATTGTGTCTACAAATTTCTGGCGACTCCACTAGGGAAATCTCTACCTCTCATCTCTTCCCTTCAAGAAAGAATTTTCAACAAACTCTCAATGGCTACTAGGAGGAACATGATCACCATTGTCGCTTCGGAAAGCAACAAGGCTACTTTTTCAAGTCGCCGACATACCATTGAAGATTCTTCAACTCCGCCATTGAAAACAAAATCCATCGTCGAGTTGTATGCACAAACTAAGCCGACTCTTAAGTTGACATCAACTTCGAATGCAAGAGGGGCACAAGATCTCACCTCAAAGATGAAGCCACAAGCAACTCCACCACAAAAGTCAATTGGGGCTCGCGAAATTCTCTTCGGCACTCAAAGCGACTTCGACAATTCACCCATGGAAACTTCTCCGTGTCAATCACCAAGTAAGGCTTCGGGTTTTGGCACCATGTCAGTGATGATGACCGAGACAACATCTTTAGAGGATCAAGTGGCTAACTTGACAAAACTCGTTGAGGGGCTTTCGACTTCACTCAAGGCAAAAGACCACGAGATAGCAAAGTTGATGAACAAACTTGAGAGCTTGAATGAAGAAGGCCAAACCTCGACTACCAAGGCTTTACAAGTTGATCAATTAGATGTCATTGAGGATTCTACAATCGGAGCTGCAAGGAATATACACGGTATTACTGATGGTATTTTTACCATGAATCAACTGAAAGAACTTATCAAGGAAACCATCACAGACCAAGTAGAAAGCTCAGTTCAACCCTCATATTCTTATGTGAAGCCGTACACCCAATGAATTGACCTGCTAAGGATGCCTCCGAACTATCAACCACCAAAGTTTCAACAATTCGATGGCAAAGGGAATCCTAGGCAACATATAGCTCACTTTGTGGAGACTTGCAACAATGCCGGAACTAATGGCGATCTCATGGTAAAACAGTTTGTTCGTTCCTTGAAAGGTAATGCCTTCGATTGGTATACTGACTTGGAGTCTGGCTTGATCGATACTTGGGAGCAACTGGAGCGCGAGTTTCTTAACCGCTTTTACAGCACTCGTCGTGTGGTTAGCATGATTGAACTCACTAATGCACGTCAATGGAAGGAAGAGCTTGTCATCGACTACATTCATCGGTGGAGAAACCTTAGCCTCAACTGTAGAGATCCGCTCACCGAAACTTCTGCTCTAGACATGTGTATTCAAGGGATGCATTGGGGACTACACTATATTTTACAAGGTATCAAACCAAAGTCTTTTGAAGAATTGGCTACTCGAGCACACGACATGGAACTTAGCATTGCGGTGGCTGAAAGCTCATCAATACCTATGCAAGAGCCAATGAGAAATAAGCTTAAAGGTCATAGATTTGAAAAGAACACTGCAAAGGTCGAGGGAAAGCAATCTTTAGTAGTTAACGCGACTACCACAAGGGTACCAACTGGAGTTAAGAGGAATGATCGGGCGACACCGGTTACTTTTCAAAAAGGTAAAAGAAAGAAACCATCCCTGAAAGAGCGACAAGAAAAGGTGTATCCATTCCCCGACTCATACATATCTAAGATGTTGGATGATTTGCTTAAGGCAAATATCATTGAGTTACCGGAGGTGAAACGCCCCGATAAAGCAAACCAAATGGACAATCCAAACTATTGCAAATACCATCGCTTGATCAGTCATCCCGTAGAGAAGTGCTTTGTGCTGAAAGATAAGATCATGAGGCTACACGAGAATGGGGATATCGTTTTCGATGATGAAGTGGCAACCTCTAATATCAAAACCATGGTCAATTTAGGACCACGCCAGTCATTCCCTATAATAAGTTTTGGCTTCTTTTAACCTATAGAGCTTGGAATCATTTTGCCTACGAGCTCCATTGCATCCTCAAGTCAAACTCCATGTATAACCCTCGCACCTCATGTTGACAACTCGAAACCTGATTCATCTGAAAATTATGATGACGAAGGATGGACTTTAGTCATGCATAGAAGAGGAAGGAAGAGGCGCATGCAAATAACAAAGCCAACTAGAATGAGGATCTCGACGATGAGGAAGCTAATTGAGCCGACACGCCGAAAGATTCAATGAAAGTCCATACTAGTCAGAAATGAGGGTTTTTCAACTCAAAGTCTAAGAAAGCTCGTTACACTGAATGAGTACATGCCAATAGAAATGAGAAGAATTGAAAATGTACTTATTGCTTATTATCATATTGATGAAGAGAAAACTCATACTAAACCTGTCATGAAGGAAAATCATGATGACTCTTCAAACTTGTCTCACAGTGTATGCACAACAGAGATATCCTTCAACAATGAAGACTCGTTGCTTGTATCAAAACTCCATAATCAGTCATTGTTTATTAAAGGATATGTTGATGAAAAGATGATGAATCATATCTTGGTGGATGATGGCTCGGCGATCAATATACGACCTCTTAAGACTATGAAAGAGCTGGGGATTCCTATGGATGAACTCTTCCCAAGTCATCTAATGATTCAAAGTTTTAATCAAGGAGGGCAAAACACCATAGGAAAGATAAGGCTTGCGATACACATGGAAGATATGAAGTTCAATGCATTTTTCCATGTCATAGATGCCAAAACTACTTATAATATGCTACTTGGACGACCATGGATACATGAAAATGGTATCATCTCCTCAACGCTCCACCAATGTTTTAAGTATTGTCAAGATGGGGGCAACAAATTCCTCTCCAAATGGGATGGCTCTTATGCGGTTCAAGAATTCTACACCAATGGAGCTTACAAAATTATCGATGAGAATGGATTGAGAATTGGGCCTATCAACGGCAAATTCTTGAAAAGATACCATGCTTGAAATCTAATATAGCTCCTGGCCCGCACGAGCTAAAACTGTGAAAGGCACAAAAAAAACAAAATTGAACTACATTATGACTTGATCCTTTATCCACAAAGGTAATTAGGCAACTCAGAATTCATTCTGAGTACAGTCACGCAAAAAAAAAAAAAAAAAAACCTCTTTGACAAAAAAATATATTTTGAAATACGCTGTGACTTGATCCTTTATCTATAAAGGGAAGAAAATAATGTGGTAATCTCTGCTCAAATGCTGAAGATTATGATTTCTCTTAAGAAAATTCTCCATCATACGCCTTGAGGAATTACTCTAACTCGGTCTTGCTGCGCTGCAACATCCAAAGCTCACCTTCACTGTCAAAGCAAAAAAAAAAAAAAATTGCCTTCTAGTCGTTGAGATGTTGCTGTGCATAAGAGAACGATTTGGAATATTGCTATAGGTAAGTCACCTGCACAAGTCTTTAAGAGATGTCAAGATCTTTCTTGTTTCAAAACGCGACATAAGCTGGAGAGATGTCTCTTGACATGTTCGTTTAAGACTACCTCAAATATGATCAACGAGATGACCTGAAGAGCTTCTAAGTATGCTTCAAATGGCTTCAGATTTGGTATGGCTCCTCCAAACATGAGCAGGTGATATAATGAGTAAGATGTCACCAGAAGTGCTTCAGAAAATGTTTGAAATGGCATCTTCTTCGAGAGGAAATGACTTAATTCTAGCCGTTGCTTCAGCTTTAAACACTGACGGATCAAATTCCTTTGCTGGGGCAAAACCAATAGAAACTCGAGGAAAATTTACAGTTAATAAGAATGGTAGCATCAGTGGAGTTAGTTCCTCATTGGATATCTTTTTCAAGTTCGAGAAATATTCCTCCGTCAAGCTTTCCTGCCTCAACTTCTGATATGCAAGAACAGATAGGGACCAAATGAAGGATCCAACTATGCAGCAGATGTTCATATCAATGATGAAGTATCTAAGCCCAGAGAACATGGCTACCATAAGTGAGCACCTCGGAATAAACTCTCAAGAAGATGAAGATGAAGCTCAACAGGCCATGTCATCTATCACCAGAGGACTCGGATAAAACGATGTGATGGGCTGATAGGATCTAAAGAGAAGCTGAAGGTGCAAAGAAGGCGCACGTTGCTGATGCAACTGTCGCAGATAAAACCCAATAGGTTAATGCAACGTTTGTTGAATTTGCTACATGAAGTGCTTGAGCTTGCATAAAAAGCATTAATGTAGATTAACTGAGCCAACTGCAATGCATGCTTTGTTAATTGTTGCTGCTGATGATGAAGAAGAGTTGTGAGGATAACCAAGGATTGATGGAATATTTTTTCTCCACCAAATGGAGATGAATTTAATTTGCACAGGCACTAAAACATGGCTCTTGGATTGCTGAGATGATTGGCCGCCTTTGTTACTTGTGCAGCTGGGTGTCCTTGGAGTTCCACTGCACTCTTAGAAATCGACGTTGTAGGGGAACCATTCATCATTGGAGGAGACGAGGATTGGTCACTACTGGGACCTGGTTGCCCTTATGGAGAAGCATATAATTTTTAGCTGGCTGCAAAAGATATCTGTGTATTACCTTGTTGGGTTCTGCCTTGCTGCTGAGGAAAGTTTGATGATGATGATGATGAAATGTGGTCTGAATAAACACTTCCTTTACAAGTTGCTGGTGTTTTACTACGAGTGGAAGCTGCAGCTACAACTGTAAATTGTCGCTACTTTTAAAACTGAAGGATTTGTTGATTCTGTCGCTACTGCTGCAACAGCTTCGTGTTAATTCAATGAGAAGATGAAAGTGAGTCCATGCAAAATATTACTATGATCATCAGGGGGCAGGACTTGCTGAAGAAAAATCTGCTAGGACATAGATACAAAAAAAATAATTCTTATACAGGGACATATATCTTTCTTGTCACCGATGCTTTAAGAGATTATACAAGGACGGTTAGTGACTTGTCGCTCCTGCTATCTGAACCAGAGAATGGATTTCCAATCCACACTCTAAGAATAAGCACCTGAGATCAGGAGAGAAAACTAATGCACTTCGTAAAAAAAAAAAAAGACATTATGCATGAGTTGAACAAGAAATTAGGTACTTGTTAGAATTGATGCAAACAAGGAGACAGATATGAAAGTGCTTCGGAATGCTAATGAGGAGCTCCAATCAATCACGGGTGGTTTTGAGTTAAGGCTGCATGGTCCTCCCGACCAATTGAAATTGAAAGAGCATCAGATAGAACATACGTTGATGAATCTAAGGATAAATCCAGATTGCTTGAATGGCAGAAGAAGCTGGATGAAGAACATGGGTGCACGAAGCATTGGATCCGACAAATCAGTGCAAGGTCACCCTCGTTTTAAAAAAAACATCATATATGTTGACGTGAAATGGACTTCTGTAGAACTGAGATGGTAGAATTGCTTTGGCCTTCATGTGTGAATTCTAGGTCCGTGAAAAAAAAAGAGGCGCCTTGAACTAGCAGCTTTCACAGAAGTAATCCAGAGCTGGGAGAACATATATATCATAACTCATCAAATTCAGGGCTGATAGTATATCATAATTTGTGGTGCCAATGATTAGAGAGCATTGATGACAAGGATGTTGAATCTCTTGCAGCAACTTCAACCGTAAACACGCCTGATGGAAAAGGAAATCATAATTCTAGACCACTGGTTGGAAGATCACGTATACTCACGCATCATGAAGCCTTGGAAACTTTGGAAGTTTTTCCACGGTTGGTTTATTATACACACAGTTGAAATCCAAGTTGAGATTGCAGTGTTGACAATGGTAAAAAAGGAAAAATCATGTGAATCCGCCTACAGCAGACGTTGCTTCCAATTTCATAGACGTTCGAATCAAGATAATTTGATTATAATAAAGGTTGTTTTACGAGCTTTGGTTAAAAGTTTACAGATTACTTCACCTGCATAAACTCATAATTGTGTCCTGTATATATATAAAAAACAAAAGGAAGGAAACCTGCAATTGTAAAACAAATACTGGAGATCTATGCATACCTGCTAGGACCGTCGGTGATGCTGAGCTGCTAGGTGGATGCTATACAGTTAATGAAGGAACAGAAGGACTGCTAAGTTGGTGACAAAAAAAAAAGACAATGTAGTTGCCTTTTATAGCCACACTATAGACCGTTGCCTGATTACAAAAGAAGAAGAAAAAAAACTCGTATTCTGTGATAGAAAGGTCGGCTATGCAAGTTGCTTTTCCTCTTATGAAACAAGAGCAATAATTCCTGTTCAGTTCTGCAAATTTTTCCTATTCAAGTCATAGCGAAAAAAGCGATAATTCCTGTTCGGTTCTGCAATCTTCATTTACCCTCTCTCGGCAGTTCATTCAGGAAACAAAGGATGCGACATGCTTGTTACCCAAGACAAAGTTTTCCTATACTGTTGAAAAGGCAAACTATCTTTCCTAACTTGAAAAGCATTTGATTAGTCTTTGCTCTCAATCGGTCAAGAATACAAGGAATTATAAAGGAAAGAGCATTTGAACGTGAATGAAGCAAGCAAATAATTCATCAAACAATGAGGGCACGCATATCTAGAGAAGAAAGAGAATATGAATCAAAATCTTTAATTTGTGATAATTCATTAACCACTAGCTGGAATCACGAACGGATTGCGTCGTTGGATTCAGAACAATGAGCTCTTCAAAACAAGATGTTACAGTGACCACTTCCGATTAAAAAAAATAAAATTCCTACAGGCTGGTCAAAGTATTGGTTGCTATTCGAGTATAAAGATAAATTTTGTTTGGTCCTCAAATATGCAACTGTTTCAAATGAGGTATTAAACTTAGATATTCTATCATTTGATTTGATAAATTTCAATAAGATTGGTACATAAATTTCCAATTTTAACTATTATATTTTATTTCACAATAAGATTTATCTATTTATTGTGAAAATCTAATATGATCAAATCAAATTTTAGTTGAAAACATAAAACCCTCTCAACCATATTTTTCGAGACATGCCCACTTGTTTCGAAAGTAAGTGAACTTGTCTCGAGGGGGCATCTGTAGAAACACAAATTTTCTACCAATCAAATTTCGCCATGTGTTATTTTATTCTTTAAAAGAAAGGATAAAATAAAATTGAAATAAATGACATGGAAAATAAATGAGTCTTCATATATTTCTTGGCCAATGAAAAGTTGACACTTGGGATGAGATATTCAAGATATCTTGTCATAAATACAAGATCCCATCAGATATTTCTTCATAAATACAAGATTTCGTCAATAAATATCAAACAATAAAATTATGCCATGTGGCATTGGAAAAGGACATGAGAGCCCCTGCAGATCTCTATAAATAGAGGGCCTCAACCTAAAGGCAAGAGAGGACTGGAGATATAAATTTTCTTCAAGACAAGTTCTTCAAGCAAGGAAGCTCTTTCAAAAGTTCTCAAGCCTTCTTCATCTACGCTTGAAGTCTACAAAGAACGAAGCTCTGTTGGATCAAGCATAAACGCCCCATAAGAGTTCTTCAACAACACTTTGAAGACAAATCAAAGGTACTCTTCAAAGCATCAAATCATCAAAGGGATTCCGGGAGATACAAATTTCCTTCAAGACAAGCTCTGCAAGCAAGGAAGCTATCGCTCTCTCTCTCTTCAAGCAAGGAAGCTCTCTCAAAGAGTTCTCAAGCCTCCTTCATCTACGCTTGAAGTCTACAAAGAACGAAGCTCTGTTAGATCAAGCCTAAACAACCCATAAGAGTTCTTCAACAACACTTTGAAGACAAATCAAAGGTACTCTTTAAAGCATCAAATCATCAAAGGGATTCCGGGAGATACAAATTTCCTTCAAGACAAGCTCTGCAAGCAAGGAAGCTCTCGCTCTCTCTCTCTTCAAGCAAGGAAGCTCTCTCAAAGAGTTCTCAAGCCTCCTTCATCTACGCTTGAAGTCTACAAAGAACAAAGCTCTGTTGGATCAAGCCTAAACGCCCCATAAGAGTTCTTCAACAACACTTTGAAGATAAATCAAAGGTACTCTTCAAAACATCAAATCACCAGGAGGATTCCGGGAGATACAAATTTCCTTCAAGACAAGCTCTGCAAGCAAGGAAGCTCTCGCTCTCTCTCTCTTCAAGTAAGGAAGCTCTCTCAAAGAGTTCTCAAGCCTCCTTCATCTACGCTTGAAGTCTACAAAAAATGAAGCTCTGTTAGATCAAAGCCTAAACGCCCCATAAAAGTTCTTCAACAACACTTTGAAGACACATCAAAGGTACTCTTCAAAGCATCAAATCACCAAATCTCGCTTCGCAATACACGCCCAAATTCACGTTCTTGCAAAGCACAAATCTTGGCTTGATTACTCAAATAAATCAAGTCGTCATACATCAAATCCAAAGGAAGAATCAGAGGATTTCCATATTCTTTTGAAATAATATATTACATAGAGATTGTACCCATTCATATATTTAATAAAATCATATATTTGTACACGTGTGCTTGTTTAATTTTAGGTGCACAAAATTGTGTCTACATATATATATCCATCTAATCTTATACATCAACCTTGACTGAATTTTATAAACATATCCCGTGGACATATTGCACACCAAACTGTTAGGAGAGAGACCACTGATAATTTTAATTTTTTAAAAAAATATTTTTAAAACTCAAATAAATATATTGAAATAAATTTTTTTTATGGAACAGCGTAATAAGATAAATAAGGTATCTAAATTATTGAAATAAATTTTTCCAAGTGATATCTTCTTAAATACTAATGACTTGAAAAGTCTTTGCTAAAAAATAATGGGCACCCACTATAGTAAATGTCCAAAGAAATTTAGAGAAATAGTAAATGGTTTTTGCCTACAAGGTTAGTAGACGTGTATATTTTCCCATGCTTTATCAGAGCGTTGGATCAAATTATTTATAATTTATAAACTAAATAATTTATAAACTAATTAAATAGAAAAAATTAAAATATATTTTTAAATTAAACAGAAATAAAAATAAGAAAAAATAATAATTTTAAACTTGCTATAATGATGTTGTTTGGATATGCTGCTGCGGTCGCGGTTGAAATTAAAATCTGCAACATAGTGTTTGGTTAACACCAACCACGTTTTTTATTGGCGTGGGTCCCAGTCCAAAACTAAGGTTGGACTGTAGTTTTTGAAAAGCAATTACCAATTGCTTTTCATGCGTTTTCTCCTCTCTCTCATCACCGACACTTTCCCCTTACTTTCCTAATAGTCGCAAAACTTTCTCGTTCCTCACCCAAATTGTTCACAGCACGGTAATTGGCAGATCAATTTGGCCATTGATCTACAAACTCCCATTTTCCACCTTCCCCAGACTGTTCCCCTCTCTCGTCTCTTGCCGACAACAACCCCGTTTCAAAATTTTGCAAAAACAACCACGTACAGGATGACGCCAGTTCTGAGAGCATCCTTCTTTCCCAGTCCCTTCTTCTTTCTAAACACCCACAAAGATCGTCACCCAAACCTTCACCGATCTGTCCCTCCATTGTTACCATTGCAGAAAAACCCAACAGCTTCGTGCTGGGAAAGGTCACACAACCAAGAGACCCGTAAGTACCTGCCTTATCTTTGTCAATTTTTTTTAAAAAAATTTAGCTCAAAATTTCATTTGTGTTTTGGGTCTCCATTGTTTCTTTTTGCAGAAAAACGCTGCAGAACCATGCTGGGAAAAGTCACATAAGAGAGAGACAGAGGTAAGTTCTTGCCTTTATCTCCATCTTCATTTTTTTAGCTAAAAATTACATTTCTGTGATGCTGCATGATCTGTTTACTGTGCGTTCTTGGTTTGTTTGAATTGAGCTAAAAAGAGTAGTTTGATGTTGCTGCTTCTCTTTTGTTTATTGTGCCTTCATCAATTTTTTTAATTGAGCAAATTTCATTGCTTTTCTGTGCTACTTCATGACCTGTAATGTGCGTTCTTTAATTTTTTTTTACTTGAGCTAAAAATTTCATTTCTATGCTGCGGCTTGGTCTTTGTATTGTGCGTAATTATATGTTGTTCTTTGTTGAAATTTGTTTTTCTGTTGATGTCTAGCTTACAGTGCTGCTGCTTCATTAAAATTAATTAATCTGGAAGCAATGCGATGCATCCATGCTTATCTGTTTACTGTGCACATTGAGGTTGTTTCTGCTTGATAAACTGTAGAGTTCTTTACTGTGCACATTATATGTGTTTTATATTGGAATTAAGGTACCATGAAATTAATTTTGGGTCAATTGGATTATTTGCTCTACTGTATTCTGTTCCCAGTTGAAATATCTCGGCCCATTTCGTTGGTTGGTAGTTTTCCTACTGTTACAATACAAACTGATTTATTTCTCTGCTTTTCATTTCATAATATTCACTTGTTTGTTGAATTTGATGGTCTTGTCCATAAATGTTGACTTTTGTTGTTATTGTTGTTGGTTTAGATATTTCCCTTCTCTCTTTAACAAGATTTTTATACAAGACATGGTCAATAATACATGTATGTAGATCTCTTAGTTTTCTAGTTTCTCATATCGCCAGTACATAGCAAAACCTTGATTATTGCTAGAAAACATGGTAAGATAAATCTCATAACATTAACTTTCAATGAGACCTGCAGAGGCCAAATTCTAATATAGCTCACACTTTTGTGATTTGTAATATTGGACATGGATATTATGATGGATTGTGATAACCATGTGCACAATATAGTAACAAAGGCGAGAGGTATCACTTCCAAGAATTTAGGCGTCATAGACAACCAAGTGGTCAGAAAGAAGTGTTTAATTGCTTATATGTATTGCTTGTGTGCTGTTGTTCTTTGTTTAAATCTGGTTTCGTTTTTTATGTCTACTACCAGCTGACAGTGCTGCTGCTGGATTATTTGCTTACTGGAAACAATGTGATGCTTTGAAATTTCATTTATGTGTTGTTCTTCATGGTCTGATATGTTTACTATGCATATTGATGTTGTTTCTGTTTGAGCAACCGTAGATTTCTTTACTGTGTGTGTGTTTATTGTAATCGTAATGAGTGCCCTGTTAGCATGTCATGTAGGATTACTTTTATTTCTACTTGTGCAGTCAAAATCAGAATTTTGAGTTTCCTTTTGTGTGTTTGCATGCTGCGAAAGAAAGTTGGGTTACTTTGAATGTAGAAATAGATTCTATTCTGTTTGTTTTTTCCCTTTTTTTTTAGCTTCCAAACAGCATGATGACAATGAAGTGTTGCTTGATAATTCAAATATTATATCATGGCTGAAATTGAGTATTCTGAACAGTTGAAAATTAATGGGTTTCAATTAGTTTTCATTATAAATTAACGGGAACATTCTCATTCAAATACGTGCATGGTTAATGTTTGTTGCTAACCACACAACTTTTATAAATGTTGAACGTTGAGTGTTTTATTATTGTTTTAGTCCACGGTTTATGTATGTGCCACAATGTAATTGATATCATTGATTGATTTCAAACTTTTGTTAAATGTTTTAAAAGATATCATGGAAGGTCTTGAATCTTTTGATAAGGCTGCTTGGACAAAGGAAATATTGCATATATTTTGTGATATATGCATTAAGGCAATTGATATGGGAATGAGACCTAATACTCAATTCAAAGAACAAATTGGCCATGCATTCACCAAAACACAATTAAAAAAAAATGGGATGGATGCAAAAAGGATTGGAGGATATGGAATAAGCTGGTTTCTGAAATTGGTGTTGGCTGGAATAGTGAATTAGGCACAATTTCAGCTAGTAATGAGTAGTGGAAACAAAAAATTCAAGTGCATTCCTTGTCATCCTAACAATTTCTTTTATTGTTGTCAAATTCCAACACCAAAATTTTACTAGTCTTGATCCTTCATTACTTGATTTAATTTATATGCAGGAAATTAGAGGAGCCAAAAAATTCAGACATGTCGGTATTGAGCCATCTTTGAAGAATAAATTTAATCGAATGTATTCTAACATTGTCGCAACTGGAGCATTTGCATGGGCTCCTTCATCAGGTGTACCTGCTGATAGTGATGTTGATCCTGGTACAAGCAATGCCGACATTGCTCATGATGGTTTGGAAGAGGGCAACGGTGATTCGAAGGAAGATGTAATTCCAGATTTCCAGACCAACATGGTTCGAATGGTTGGAGGGATAAATATGTCTAGCAGCAGCAACACAAAAAGCAGTGGCAAAAGATAAGAACGAGATCATTATGATGTGCGAGGTAGAAAGAAGAAAACATCTGGAATTCAGCTGCTGTCAAGGTGCAATCAACTACTTGAGAGTATATTGACTAAGAGTAATTCCACATCTGTTAATTTGGATCACGAAGGCTGTAGTATTCACGAGGTGATGGCTGAGCTGCACTCAATTCCTAGAGTTTCAATTGAAGATGAGTTCCACGACTTTGCTACAGAGTATTTGAGTTTAAGAAGGAAAAGAGAAATTTGGGCTAGTATGGGTGATAAGGAGCAGAAGTTGAGATGACTGCAACAAATGTATGCACGCACTAAACGTGCTTAGCTGACATGGTATTATTACATTTTCTTAACCGTTAATCAATTAACTATTACTTGCTTAATGTATTTATACAAGTTTATTTTATTGTTGCAGAATAATGGGATGCCGATTTTAAAATGAGTTTTTTCCAATTGCCGAAGTTTATCTGAGTCATTGTATTCTTCCACATTTCGTGTTGAGATATATGGGCATTTCCATTTGCGGTAATTTGTTTACTGTTGTATTTATATTACACTGCTTTTCGGGAGCTAATATACTTGTATGAGGATATTGTTGGTTTTTAATGTTGTATTTTATCAATGAATTAAAATTATCACTTCTGTTGTTATTAATGTTAAATGGTTGACCATTGGATTGAATTTGTTGGTAATTTTCCTTCACTGTGTTGTTACCTGAAGGTCTTGAATATTGAGTGTTACTATTAAAATGTATGTTCTATTATAATATACCATGTGTAGCCTTGTTTGTTTTCTTTTATGCCATGAGTTGATGGGATCTGTTGCCTTGTGTGTCCAGCTATAATTGTAATAAACCATGTGCAGCTACTGTATGAAATGTTGGTGTGTTTTCTTTTCTGTCGTGAGGTGATGGGAGCTGCAGCCTTGTGTGTGAAGTTGTATTCATTGATATACCATGTACAGCTACTGTGTGAACATTTGTTTGTTTTCTTTTTCTGCTGTGAGTTAATGGGTGCTGCATGGTGATAAGAAAGCTGCAAGTAATTGAGATACTATGTGCAGCTACTGTGTGCTTGTGCAGTGTGATAAGGAGCATTTGTGTTCTGTTCTGCAATGAGAATTGATGGAAGCTGATGCCTTGTTTGTTAATGCTATTCATTGCTGTTAACATGATTGTTTCAGCTATTGTGTGCAAGTGAGTTTTGAATATTGTCTCAGCTACTGTGTGCATGGGAGCCAGTGCATGAAATATGTGTATGTGCTACTGTCATTGTTGTTTAAGCTGCTGGATTTGTCACCGATTATTGATGATTTTTGTACATGTTGGTGTGCATTGTCATGGTGATAAGAAAAGAAAAAAAAAGTGGGCCAAGGAATCTTGAATAATAGAATGAGAACAAAAGGTGAAAAAATACATATCAGAATATATTAGCTGTAAAATTAACATTATATGTTACTTTTACCGTCTATACATGTGAAAATATACTTGTATTGTAAGCTGAATAAAATTGCTTGTAAAAAAGACGTAAAAAGCAGTAAGTTTTTTCTATATAAAGAGGATTGTTTGTAAGCCAACTTTCAAATAACTTTTTTGCTTCATAACAAACCTCTCAAACCTCCTCAACTGTATTTCATACAAGCAAGTGGAACACTGTTTTTGTTTGGCTTTACAGGTATGAAAAAACTTATGTTGCACCAACTATTTGATAGTTCTTTTTTATTGAATGATATTTAATTATTTAAATATTTTTATTAACAACATATAAATTTTTTTTTTTCATGTAATTAAAGTTATGGATGATTCACGGTTTAATGACATATTTAATGGGGATTTCGATGGCAATTATGATAATGTAATGAACTGCATTGTAGACCACATTAATTATCCGAGTTGTGAAGGTAGTGGTGTCTCATTTTCTGGTGCTGGAGATGACAGTGATGGAAACGACGCCGAAAATAGTAACGATGACAGTGATGATGACGATGAATTTATTTTAATGACGCATTTTGATATGAAAAAATTAATTATATGCACAGCTGGAGATATAAACATGTGTTATATTAATTATATGTATAAAGAATCATGTATGGTCTCGTATAATACAGGGATGCGCTGGTTGACAGAGGTTTTAAGAGGTCATTGGAAACGAAGTGTTAACATGTTCAGGATGGACGCAACCACTTTGTTGAGTTTGTGCACTAAATTAGAAACGCATCATGGCTTAAAACCGTCAAGAAGAATGAGTGTTATTGAAAAGGTGGCAATGTTTCTATTTACAATAGCAGTTGGGGCATCAAATAGACAAGTGTAGGAACGATTTCAGCATTCAGGTGAAACTATTAGTAGATGTTTTAAAGAAGTGCTTAAATCATTACGTTTGTTTGCTGTGGAAGTCATAAAACCAGTAGATCCACATTTACGAGCACACCAAGAGAAATTGCTATAAATCCAAGATTTATACCACATTTCAAGGTAAGATGAATTTTTGTTTAATTAAGTAGTTTAATTAAGTTGTTCAAATGAATATGAAATATGTTATAAATGTTTATGAGTACTTAATGTTTTTTTGGCCTATAAAATTGTGTCGGTGCAATTGATGGAACACATGTTCGTGCCTGCATACTATCTGCAAATCAAATTCCATATATTGGAAGAAAAGGTGTACCAACACAAAATTTCATGGCCGCTTGTAGTTTCGACATGCAATTCATGTTCATGTGGGCAGGATGGGAAGGCAGTGCACACGATACGCGTATTTTTCTTGAGGTTGTTGACAATAGCAATATCAAATTTCCAAAACCTTTAGAAGGTTGTGATTTTGACTAAATTGAAGATTCGGTAATTGAAGGAATATAATATTTTTTTTAAGTTCTGTTATTAATTACCATGTTGTTATTATTTGCAGGAAAATACTATTTGGTTGATGCTGGATATCCAAACGAGTATGGGTATTTAGGTCCCTACAAAGGCGAGAGGTATCACTTCCAAGAATTTAGGCGGCGTGGACAACCAAGTGGTCGGAAAGAAGTGTTTAATCGTGCACACTCGTCACTACGTAACGTGATCGAATGTTCTTTTGGGGTATGGAAACAGAGGTGGAAAATTTTGCAAAACATGCCTGCTTATTCATACAAAACACAAGTTGAGATTGTAGTTGCATCATTGGCACTAAATAACTATATTAGAAGGAGATCGCAAGATGATGCAGTTTTTTCTGAGTATGATTGCAACCCCAATTTAATTCCAGATGACTTTTTACCTGATATTGTTCAGGCTTCGGCCGTTCAAGGCTCACAAAGGCCTTCACGTATGGATTTTGTACGCGATGAAATTGTAAATAGTTTGATGGAACAATAAAGGAGTACATTAATGTATAAGGATATTTCATTTTGTTATGTAATCATAATTACAAAACACCTATGTTTTGGAATTATATATGTGTGTCTATATATGTCATTTTAATTAATTCAAATCAAATATAAAACACAAACCATATTAACCAAACAAAAAAAACAATTTTTTTTAACCACAATTTAAACCACAGTTTTACCAAACACAAAACTGCTTTTTTTTCTACCACAATTTCAACCACAGTTTTTTAACCAAACACAAGAAACTGTTTTTTTTTAAAACCACAATTTCAACCATAATTTTAACTAAACACCAACTTTTTTTAAAATCAATCTCACAAAAAGTACTTTTTATTAAACTGTTTTTTTCAAACCATAACTATAAAAATTACCAAAATACTAAACACGCCAATTAATATCTCTCCGCAGACCATAAGTTGATGCGGAAGAGAATTTCTATCAAATAAAGGAATGGGCAAACGTGTGGGGGTACTGATGACTTGGAAGTCTTTTCCCAGAAGCAAGGGGCACGCACAAGTAACGCAAAAACAAATATATCAAAATAAAAAAGAAATTTAGAAAAAACTGTAAATAGTTTTTGCTGAGGTTAAGGCTAGAGACCACATAGTTAAATAAATAAGGCATCTCAACCATTGAAATTATTTATTCCACAGGGCATTTTCTTAAACACACAGAAGACTTGAAAAGTCTTTGCCCAAAAGTATAGGTCACGCACAATTCCTTCTAGGATGTTTAACAATATAGTAAAAATTATTTTTTAAAATATATTTTTGTATAGAAATGTATTAAAATAATATTTTTTTATTTTTAATATTAATACATTAAAATGATCTAAAAGCATAAAGAAAAACAAATTAATTTAAAGCAAGAAATTTTTTTAAAATTTTTTTAAAAAGTACTTTTAAAACACAAAAATAAATATATCCAAATAAAACTTTTTAGAAAAATAGTAAATGGTTTTTGGTTTTTTCCACATGACATCTTCTTAAACACATTGAAGACTTCAAAAGTCTTTGCCCAAAAATATAGGGCATGCACAATTCCAGGATGTTTAATAGTATGGTAGAGATTATTTGTTAAAATGTTTTTTATTAGAAATGTATTAAAATAATATTTTTTTTAATTTTTTTTAAAATTATTTTTGATATTGGTACATTAAAATGATCTAGAAGCACAAAGAAAAAATTAATTTAAAGAAAAGAAAAAAATTAAATTTTTTTAAAATACTTTTAAAACATAAAAACAAATATATTAAAATTAAAAAAAAATTAGGAAAGCAATATATGTTTTTTGGTTTTTTCTACGTGACATCTCTTTAAACACACTGAAGACTTGAAAAGTTTATGCCCAAAAGTATGGGTCACACATAATTCCAGGATATTTAACAGTTTCGTAGAAATTATTTTTTAAAATTTTTTGTGTTTAGGAATGTATTAAAATAATATTTTTTTATATTTTAAAAATTATTTTTGATATTAATATATTAAAATGATCTAAAAACACAAAGAAAAAAATAAATTTAAAGCAAAAAAAAAAATTTAATTTCTTTAAAAATACTTTTAAAAGAAAAAAAATATATCCAAATAAAAAAAATTTAGAGAAACATTAAATTGTTTTTCATTTTTTGCACGTGCAATCTTCTTAAACACACTGAAGACTTGAAAAGTCTTTGCCCAAAAGTATTGAGCACGAAGTTTGACAGTGTAGTTGAGTTTTTTTAATGTTTTTATTTAAAAATATATTAAAATAATATTTTTTATTTTTAAAAATTAATTTTAACATTAACGTATTAAAATAATTTGAAAGCAAAAAAATATTAATTTAAAATTTAAAAAATACTTTTAAAAAAATACTTTTGAAACTCAAAAATAAATATATCCAAATAATTTTTTTTTATGGAAACAACATATTAAATTAAATAAGGCATCTAAACTATTAAAATTAATTTTTCCACGTGATATTAGTTGGAATTTTTTTTTATTATTATTATCTCTCTTTCCTTTGTGTTTATGGAGGTATTATTAGTTACACTTTAAGTATTATAAAATAATAAAAAATAAAAGAAATTATATCCATCGACCTTGACTTATACAATATAAGGACTTAATTTTAAATTTTCTTATAGTGTTTATCCAACTTCATCTACAAGGAAAATAAATGGAAGTTATGGTAAAACTAGAGAATTGCCGGTATAAAAATGTTGAGGTGCCGTTCTGAAAGTTTATCAGGCTCATCTTTAATTTCCCACTGCCTCTGAACTCAAGCAGAACATCTAAGAAATCCTTCCTCGTATCACTTGTCACTTTCTTATTCTCCACCCTCTCCTTGACAAGCTTTGAAGCAATCTCCATGGCCTTCCCATGATCTCTCTCCAAGTGCAGGTCTGCCCAGAAAATAATTTCCATTCAGGAAGACATTTTTTTTAACACTCTGATAACTTGGAAGTCTTTTCCCAGAAGTAAGGGGCACGCACAAGTAAATGTCGGAAGAAATTTAGAGAAACAGTAAATGGTTTTTGCGTATACATTGTATCAGTAGATTTTCTACATATGAGGTTCAGGCTTCAGACCACACTAGCCATTAGAATTTCTCGCTCATCCACAAATAATTATACATATAGGCTTTTTAATGTATTTTTATACATAAAAAAGTTTTTAAATGTAAATCAAAAAACTCATACAATGTCTTTGAGCAATATATAATTATACAATGTCTTTTTTAAAAAAAACTTTTACACCACAGAAACGAACACATGGTTGAAAGAAAGGAATGAGAAAACGTGTGGGTTATTGATGACTTTGAGCAAGACTGAAGCCCTAAATAATTTCCATTGATGATCAAGGCAAGCACTTCACATGGAAGTGCTGATTTCTTAGATGTCAACGGAAATGACTAGGAAGATGAGGTATCTTCTTAAACACATTGATGACTTGAAAAGTCTTTATCTAAAGGTATGGGGCATGCACAATTAGAGAATGTTTAGCGTTTTGAAGTATTTTGGCCCCTCAAGTTTTAATTTTTGCAACTTTTATACCTTTTTTCTAAGGTTTTTTACATTTTAGCTTAAAATTTTAATTTTTGTTCACGTTTCTGTACTATTTTAGGTATAAGTTTTGGATTTTACTCTTTTCTTTTCTTCTTTATATCACCTTTGTACCCCTTCACTTTGGTTTTCACTAGCTAGTTTTCAATGGTAATCTAGCTATATCAATAAAATCTTTGGATTATTATCAAAAAAGTTGTGAGTACTTAATTCAGACGGAGACTAAAGATAACAAAAACAAATAGAACATATAATTTAATAAGCGAAAGAGATCTATTCTCTCTCAAAATAAAACAAATAAAGTTTATCTCTTTAAAAGATTTATAAAACCTTAAATAAATTAAAAATCTTATCTCAACTAAAAAATAAAAAATAAAAATTTTGAAATACAGAAAATGAGCATGAAATTAAAAAAATACATGAATCCAAAAATAACAAGAAAAATAATAAAATTAACCCACATCAAGGTCCAAATGAGATTTTTAATATTTAAAGATTCAAAAATACACATAAAGATGTAATTACTTTTATAGGGAAAATAAACTCTAGAATTTTAAAAGTTATAGTCTTTTTATGTTTTCATTCTGGTTTGGAGAGATCGAATCTTTTCTTGAGTCTAAACTTATTCTATTGATCCATAAATATATCAATCAAGCCATTTATGTAACCTATTTATTGCATATCATCATCTAGTCATGGTAAATATATACTTAATTACTCAGAATTAATTGTTATCTCATAACTAGCTCATCAGTACTTCAATGGAAATTTCAAAGTGAAGATTAAGTCTACTTTTCTTAATGATTAACAGTTCAAATCTTCATCTCAACCTTATATTTGTAGATTAATAATTTTTTTATTCTCCGTTTTTTGATGTCAGGAACCGTGGCTGTCTGAAAACATGGGTCCTCTAGAAAGTTTGTATCGTTAGTTTGTTCGCTGTTTTACAACATTGTCTCCAACCTCATATTTGACAAAGTCGATTGAAATAAGGTTTATGTAATTTGCCAAAGGCAAGAACTATGTATTTTGTGCTATGCATGGTAATGTGAAATCGGCTCCTTTTGATTCCTTAAAACCTGAATTCCATCTCAATGTATTAGCTAGTCGCTAATGGAAAGGCCGTTAATATAAGAACAGTTTTACTTCGGCTAATTATTTGATCGATGGGAAGTTTTTATTATTTATTTTTTTAGATGAGAAGCTTTTTTATTTTTTTCTTAAAGAAACTCTAATGGAGGAAAATGACATGCCCTGGGTTACCTGCTTTTATTCAATTTTTTCAATAAATGCATGACTACAAATAGTGGCACCGCATTTGTTGATGACTTTGACCAAGACTTGAAGCTCTTAATAATTTCCATGCAGGAAGATATGCGCTTCACTTGGCAGTGCTGATCTTCATAGAAATCAATGGAAATGACTAAGAAGCTGAGGCATTATACAAATTGAATTTGGCCAACAACGACAACCTTTCAGGTGAAATTCCCAGCTTCATTGATCATATGTCCCGGCTTGAAACATTGAATTTGCACAATAATAGCTTTGTTGGAGAGTTACCTTTGTCTTTAAGCCATTGCATTTTTCTGGTCTTTTTAGACCAGAGTACAGGTTAGTTTCAAGGAGAAATACCAGATTGGATAGGAGAAAGCATGCCATCTCTGAAATTCCTTTTCCCTGCAGTCAAATGGGTTCAATGGAAGCGTATAGCCACATATTTGTCACCTAGCAACTATTCTGATCTTGGACGACGTATCTCTAAACAATATCTCTGGAATCATTCCAAAATGCCTCAATAACCTTAGTTCCCTTGTTTGGAAAACAGTTGCTGGGAATTCCATAACTAGCCATGGATTTAATTTTGGTAGCAACGTTGTGCTCCAATATCTTTATCGAAACAAGGTTAGGGTTGGATGGAAAGGAAGAGATCATGAATATGAAAGTACTCTTGGACTTTTGAGGATCTTTAATTTTGCAGGAAACAAATTAACAGGGGAGATTCCAGATGAAATAATTAACAGGACTCTTACAGTTGATTGCACTGAACTTATCAGGAAATAATTTGACTGGAGCAATTAATCCCTCAAAAGATTGGGCAGTTGAAACAGTTACAATCACTTGATTTATCTGGAAACCAATTATCAGGAGTAATTCCAAGGAAAATGGCTGATCTGTATTTTCTGAATTACCTGAACCTCTCTAACAATCACTTGTTTGTGTGGGGGGGCATTCCATCAAGCACTCAGTTGCAGAGCTTTGATGCTTCAGCATTTTCTGGTAATATTGCATTGTGCGGGCTGCCACTCAAACAAAAATTTCTTTTGGAGATGAGACGTTCTTTTGATTGAAACTCACGCTTAAATTTTCAAAAATAAAATTATAAATAAAAAAAATCATGTTATTTAAAAAATGGAATTCATAAAACTAACTGGCCACAAAAAAATTAATCAAACACAAAATTGATGATTGTTTAGAAAATTATATAGGATTTTTATTGGGATATATTGAGCTTATTAAACTTTTCTACTTTTGAATTTAATAAAATAAGACGCGAAAGCACAAAATATTTTATTATCTACTTTTAAATAAACACTCATTAAATAATAAAGTATTTCACATGTTTAAATCGATCAAATTTTACTCTAATTAATTTCAGACCAATTTAAATCGATCAAATTAAGGAATTTAAAACTAAAATTCTTGATGTCCACATGTACTCAACATGGATGTAGAACTACATTAGAGTAAAATGCTCTAAGGCAATAAACAACAGCACTCATCATTACACTATACTCAACATTTATCACATAGCTATAATTATTCTTAGAAGAAGCATGGCAGCTGGCTCTGTCAGAAAAAGAAGAAGGAGGGGTCGCAGCAACACTCGTCAATAAGGCAGCAACAGCACAAAGCTGCAAGGCTGTGACAATAAATGTAAACGCTTCAAAACTCCAAGAAAATATATACAGAGCAAGAACCAGGAGCAAGCCAAATAAAACGAAGATAATTTTATTTATTTTTTTGTAATTCATATAAACCAGGCAGTGTATTAAGATTTTCAAAGAAATTACCATCCCTCTAGGAAACCAGGCTCTCTCCGAGGTGGTGGAGCAGCGTAATATTGTGGAGGTGCCATCACTGGAGGTCCTTGATAATAACCTGCCAAAGGGGCAAAAAAAAGTAAGAAATTAAATCAAACCTTAAAATGATTTCAAGATAATCTTCAAAATCAAAGAAGCCAAAATAGCATAAAGATAAGAAATAGAATTATATAACTCAAGGTACTTATGACAAACGATAACCAGAAAAGAATAATAATAAAAAACTCTTAAAGA
Organism: Populus simonii; assembly: GCA_007827005.2. NCBI lineage: Eukaryota > Viridiplantae > Streptophyta > Magnoliopsida > Malpighiales > Salicaceae > Populus > Populus simonii. The sequence continues at coordinate 773,868 of CM017478.2, forward strand.
GAATCCCTTGTGCATAGACTGAAAATTAACAGTTTAAACAAAAAGAAAAAAAATATCATAATTAATAAGAAAACTGAAGCAAAACCTATATATATGCTTCTCAAACTTGCATCTTTGAAAGGAAAATGAAAGGAAGGGGAAAAGAAAAAGAAAAAAAGAAAAAGGATTTTGAAGATCTTTGAAGATGATTAAGATAAATAAATACCTTGGGCAGGGTAAGGATAACCATACTTGGGGTCACTCATCTCTCTACCAAAGATTCTTCAGAATTTTAGAGGTTAAGATTGAAGAAAACCAGTACTGTATTTTAGGGAGCGGAGCTAAGCTAGAAGAAGATGTTGTGTGTGAACTTGTGATAAGCTCAGAGTGATGACTATGTCACTCTCTATCATGTAAACCTTTCCCCCCTTTTTCTTTTTTCATCTTTTTCTCGTTTTCTAAAGCTATTAAGGTAGCTTTTTGGTTATTTTACCGAAATAAAAGATACATAGACAGTAAAAATAAAGAAAATAGGATAGAAAATAACATTATTGAAATAAAATTATATTTGATACTGATGTATAAAATAAAATAATTATTTTATATTTTATTTAGTTATGGTTGATAAAATATAATAAAATATAATTTTTTTAAATATATATTGTTATCAATCTTATATATTTTTTAAAAAATTAATATATATTGAGTATTAAAATTTATTATATTATAATAATTCTAGTTGTAAAATTAATATTAATTTGATGGGTTGATAAAGGGTTTAGAAACCGTTTGGGAACGCGGTGCAAACCGCGTTCCCAAAAGGTTTTTTTTTTTTTGCTAAAATTTAATATGATTTGTATGTTTTGGATCGTTTTGATGTGTTGATGTCAAAAATAATTTTTAAAAATTATAAAAAAATCATTGGCATGTATTTCGACATGAAAAGTTATTTGAAAAACAACCGCTACCACATTACTCAACATACTCAGAATAGAATAAAAATTGACTCGATCTAGCTAAGTTAAAACTCAGGTCAACTCAGAATAAAATATAAATATAAATCTTGTTGATTTTTTTCAAAAAAAATTAAAAATTTTAGATAATTAAGTTCACGCTTTCAACTCATAACTTAAAATATAAAAATTTATTTTAAAATTATCTCAAATAGATTTGTTTTTATATCTTTTTTTAATTTAAACATATTTTGTGTTTACTCTAACCTTTATATAACTAAACACTGTTATTTTAGAGTTATTTGAAATTATGATAGAGTTGTTTTTTAAAATATTTTTTAATAAAAGATTTAATAAAATAATATTTTTATTATTTATTTAAAAAATTATTTTTAATATCAACCTATTAAATAATAAAAAATATTTTTTAAAAAAAAATCAAATTTTACTTGACCCATGCCAAACGCGTTCTAACTCGTCATTCTCTCAGAGCCTGTTTGGCTCTGTGGTTGCACCTGTGTTTGGCTAAATTTTAAATTTTTTTTACTAAAATTGAGTGCGGTTTATATTTTTTGGATCGTTTTGATGTGCTGATGTCAAAAATAATTTTTAAAAAATAAAAAAACATCATTGATATATATTTTAGTATGAAAAACTATTTGAAAAATAACTATTATCACACTGCCAAAAGCTTTCAGAGTGAGCGGTTGTTCAATGGAATGACGTGTGTTAGAAGTGTGGATAACGTTGGCAATTGTTTGCAGACGTGACCGAAAGTTTCGCTGCCCAAAAAAGTCAAGAAAGGTACTTCAATTCTTTGATTGATGGGCCATAGGACAGCCTGGAAAGTCACATCGAGGTGGGGATATTATTAATTAATAAAGAAAAACTAATTCAGGGAAATTACTGTTCCCGTGCTATTAATTTTTTTAATCTTATTATTATTCATCATTTCACAATTTATTTTAATTGAATTTTTTAAATCAGTTAACTAGGGCATAAATGAGAACCGAACATTGTAATGTTGTGTGCACTGCCACTCATCCATATTTGTTTTCTGAAAAATAATTTTTAAAATAATTTTATATTTGTTTACTATTAGAAAAGATGGTCAATAAAAAATACTTTCCAGTTAAAGAAAAACATTTTCCAGTCAAAGAAAAATTTAACTTGATTTTCAGGAAAGTGTTTTCCTTTTGGCTATGTTTGTTTTCCAGAAAGTGATTTCCCGGAAAACACTTTCCAAACTTTCATGTGTTTGTTTGTCATTAGAAAAGTTGGTCAATGGAAAACACTTTCCAGTCAAAGAAAAATTTGGCTTGGTTTTCAGGAAAGTGTTTTCCTGAAAAATTTGGGCGAAGAACACTTTCCGGAAGTTGTGAAAAATTTAGAAATATCATTATTTGCTTATTATATCAAATTTGATCCTCAACCTTTTGATTGCTATATATATTTTGTTTTGAATATTTATTTTTTAATTTCATCTCTTAAAATTTAATTTTTATATTAACTTTGGTCCTTATTTTTATAATTGCTATTTGCTTTTTCCTTATCATTTTTTTATTGAAATTTTTTATCTATCAAATTTGGTCCTCATTCTTTTGATTGTTACTTATTTTATTTGAAATAATTTATGAAATGTTAATTATTATTATTTCAATTTCTTGATCTTTCAATTTTTTTATTTTTTATTTGATTTCTATTATTTGGATTATTATTTATTTTATCTGAGATAATTTATGAAATTATATTTTTTTTCAATTTCATTCCCATTCAACTTTTTAATTTGTAAGATTTGTTCCTCATTATTTTAATAAACTTGAAAAAATAAAACATTAATAAGTTATTTTCCAGTTCATTTTTCATAACATAACCAAACACTGGAAAGTGTTTTCCAACTTATTTTCCATTACATTGCCAAACATCGGAAAATACTTTCCTGAAATTCACTTTCCCCGGAATTTACTTTCCAAAAAGAAACTACTTTCCAGCAAACAAACGGGGCCTCAAAAAAATATCAGGGCAATAAATACACAGCAAACTAGCACATGCTGAAGGGATTAATAAAAAATTTCTTACTTTTATATAGACGTAGATATATTATTGAACCACGCTAAATTTTTGACAACACATATTGTGTCAAACACATGTATAATAAAAAGAAGCGAGAGTAAGATATAGCTCAATTTATCAAGTTTTAAATTTATTCTTTAAAAATTATCACAAATCTAGAGTAATTAGATGTTTATATAATTATTAATTTTAAGATCTGTGAGATTAGTTGAGGTATAAATAAACTGATCCGGATACCACATTAATAATAATTAAAAAAAACAGAGCAGAACAAATAAAAAAGGGTAATATTTTATTATTGTTTGGGATATTATAATCCATGTAATTCAGTTAGAATTTTAACAAGTTTAAAGAAATTACCATTCCTCAAGGAAACCACGCTCTTTCCGCCGTGGTGGAGCAGCATTATATTGCAGAGGTGTTGTCGTGATAATGGAATAAGTTATGGAAAAACGAAAATTCAAAAGGAAAGAAAAAGAATTCTTCATGATACATGTCAATTGTCGAGTGATCCTCTAAAGAAAATCCCACTGAAAATTAACAGTTAAAACAAAAAGAGATGAAAAAAGAGAGATTTATATCATAATTAAGTAGAAAAACGAAGCAAAACCCTTTCATGTACAGCTCAAACTCATTTATTTGAAAGGGAAAAGGAAAGAAAAGGAAGAAGAAGATGCGTATGAGATTGTAAAGATGACGAAGATAAATGATTACTTTGAGCAGGGTAAGGAGAAGCATGCTTGGGGTCACTCATCTCTACCGAGACTCTCCAGAATTGTAGATGTTGAGATTGAAGGAAATACTGTATTTTAGGAGTGAAATAAGCTAGAAGTAGGCACATTTGGGTGCTCAAGCACAAATAAAACAAAGAAGAAGAGGAAGAAAACGAAAAGAAGTTACTTTCAATTCTTAATTGATGGGCCGTGAGACTGCATGGAGTTGGTGCTATACAAATCAAGATACTAACAAAATCTATAAAAAAACAAATTAAAACCAATTAATTTTATAAAAAAATATTATAAAAACTAATTTAAAATAAATTGAATGGTAAAAATTTCCAGTGTCACATATTTTTTCTTAAAAAAGAGAAATGATAATATATTTAATTTACTTGAGCTTGATATTAGCTTTACATCCTAATTTATAAACTCCGTGATTTAAATTAAAAAATTCAATGAGTTTAATTATTTTTTATTATTATTTTACCTATTATAGAATAAAAATAGGAAAACTTTTAAAAAACAAAAAACTGAAACCGGAAGATAACAAATTAAAGGAATAAAAAATCTAGGAATGACTTTTTTAAAAAACAAATGTTAACACATTGATATACTAAAATGACATAGGTTAACCTATTACACTCACATATCAAATTATAAAATCATGATAATTATATAATGATTAAATTTGAACAAATTAATCCCACAAAGGAAATACATCACGAAGATAAATTTAAAATAAACCAAATGTTTTTAAAAAATCTTAATTTGCCATTTTTTTCTTAAAAAAATATTCAAATGATAAAATATTGGATCAACATGGATTTTGAGTTAAACTCATCAAACTTGCAACCGGAGTCATGAACTCAATTGAGTTTAACAATTCTTTTATTACATTTACTTTTTACCTAAATATAAAATAACAAAATAAAAAAAAGCCAAAAAAGAAATCAGGCATGTGAACCTTCTAAAGGGAAGAGTTTACATAACTAGGCCTGATTTTATATATATATATATATATATATATATATATATATATATATATATATATTTTAAAAGGACAAATGATATTTTTTATTCGTATGAAATTTAAAATCATCATCTATTTTTTTTTTTTACTTTGATCATTTATCTTTCAATTTCATTATTTTTCAAGAAAAAAAGAAGCAATTTGTTATTAATTTGGGCTTAAAATAGTGCAATTGAGGGAAAATTCAAAATAGACTGACTTCGAACAACATTAATGCCACAAAAAAATACATCACGAAGACAAATATAAAATAAACCAAGTGTTTTTTTTTAAAAGAATCTCAAGCTAGCATTTTTTTCTTAAAAAAATATTCAAATAATAAAATATTAGATCAACCTGAATTTTGCTGATTAACTCGTCAAACTTGCAGACCGAGTTATGAACTCAATTGAGTTTAATAATTTTTTTATTATATTTATTTTTTATCTAATTATAAAATAACAAAAAAAAAAGATCAAGCACGTGAGCCTTTAAAAAAGAAGAGTTTGCACGCCTAGGCTTGATTTTATATATTTTTTTATTTCTTAAAGAGACAAATGATATTTTTTATTCGTATAAATTCAAAATCACCATCTATTTTTTCTTTTTTCTTTTTCACTTTGGCTTTCTATCTTTTAATTCCATCATTTCTTAAGAAAAAAAGAAGCAATTTGATATTAATTTGGGCTTAAAATAGTGCAATTGAGGAAAAGTTCAAAATAAACTGATTTTGAACAAATTAGTCCCATGAAAAAAAAGAGAAATACATCACAAAGATAAATTTACAATAAACCAAATATTTTTAAAAAATCTCAATCTGGCATATTTCTTTTAAAAAGGATATTCAAATTATAAAATATCGGATCGACTCGGATTTTATGAATTAATTCATCGAACTTGTGACCCTAGTTATGAACACAATTAAGTTTAACAATTCTTTTATTATATTTAATTTTTTTTACCTAAATATACAATAACAAAATATAAAAATAGAGACCAAGCCTGTGGGCCTTCTAAAAAGAAGAAGCCGCATGCCCGTACCTAATTTTACATTTTTTTTATTTTTTAAATGGATAAATAATATTTTTTATTAATATGAAATTCAAAGTTGCTATCATCTTTTTCTCTCACTCTATTCCTCTATCTTTTAATTCCATTATTTCTTAAGGAAAAAAAAGAAGCAATTTAATATTAATTTAGGGTTAAAATAGTGCAATGAAGGAAAAAAAATTGAGAACTAAAAACAAATGCTCTTTTACACTCCACAGTGATTTGTTAAAAAATACACAGTAAAAAATACACAATGAAATTTCCTCAGTACTTGATTTTCTTGATAATAAATTTTTTTTCTTAAAAAAAAATAACAAAAGAAGAGAGTAACAAACAAAAACAACTTGTATATACCATGGTAAAAGTTTAAAAACAAACAGGGATGATATTACACATATGTACATCTCAATATTTTTAATTAAACCTAGATCTAAAAGAAAATTTAAAGAAAGAATGAAAAAAAAAGGAGTAAAATTACACATGATAAAAGAAATATAAAATTCTCTCTCCGAGGGCAACCAGCGGCAAACATTTGAGTTAACAGCAGAGCAGTGTCACCTGCACTGGCGGTCGAACAAGCAGATATCCGGCGACAAGTGGATCCGTAAGTAGATATCTGATGACAGAGAAACCCGTCCACACTGCTCTTTCGTTGATTCCTCCCGTTAACGTTTTTCAGGTGATCATTGCTGGCTGTGGATTGCTTGTTTTTATGCTGAACTGACTTGGGTTTTGAGGATTGCATCTTGGTTTCTTCTTACTTGGCTGATTACTCTGTTTAGTTCTTGATGTTGCGACTTGTTTGTCAGGATGAGGCGCGCGTATCATACGCGCAATTTTTATGATGGCTTATTTTTTTGCAATTGCACGAAAGCTGTTTGTTGTTTTGCCACACGCACCATTTCTCTGTAAGTTCAGATGAACTCTCCCTCCATGTGTAGCTTTTCGAACAAAATTATACCTTAATTTACCCAGAAAAACCATATTGATAGCCGCAAGAGAAGTTGTGGGTTGCTGTTGAGATGGTGACATTCATGGGAGACTTTGTATTTTATCTCTAATATAAATATTTTTAAAATAATTTAATTTTTATTTTATTTTAAAATAAATTTTTTTAATATTATCAAATTATTTTGAAGTGCTAATAAAAATAAAAAAATATTATTTTAATATACTTATAAATAACTTTCTTAATAAGAATTAAAGTTTGGTTTTTTGCAATAAGTCAACAATATCTGTACAATTTTGCTGGTAGTTTTTAAGGTGGGATGTGACATAGACAACTTCTATATCACTCGACTTGTCGAGCCAACCATTATTATTATCTTGAAGAAAAAGAAAAAAGAGAAGACAAGTCAACTTGAAATTTATTTTAAAAAGGTAATGATTTCTCATAAATCAGAATTACAAGAACCCAACAAAAATGCTTTTTTTGCTTCATTTTCATAGCGATAATAATGCCCAAAAACTATGTTTTAATTATTGTGCTTGTATTGTTGCACATCCCTTTTCCTGGATTCATTACAGGGGCAACAGGGGGGGAAATCGGGTGCATAGAGCGGGAGAGACAAGCACTTCTTAAGTTTAAAGAAGATATTACTGATGAATATGGTGTTCTTTCTTCTTGGGGGGGTGAAGAAGAGAAAAGAGATTGCTGCAAGTGGAGAGGAGTTGGCTGTGACAACATAACTGGTCATGTTACTTCACTTAATCTTCATTCCTCACCTTTGTATGAGCATCATTTTACGCCTCTAATAGGCAAGGTTAGTAATTCATTACTCGAGTTGCAGCATTTGAATTACTTGGACCTGAGTTTGAATAATCTTGATGAGAGTATCATGGATTTCATTGGCTCCCTAAGCAGCCTAAGATACCTGAACCTCTCCTACAACCTTTTCACTGTAACTATCCCATATCACCTCAAGAACCTCTCAAGATTGCAGTCTCTTGATCTCAGCTATAGTTTTGATGCCAGTGTTGAAAATCTTGGCTGGCTTTCTCATCTTTCTTCTTTGGAGCATCTTGATTTGAGTGGTTCCGACCTCAGCAAGGTAAATGACTGGCTGCAAGTGGTTAACAACCTCCCTCGCCTAAAAGACTTGCGATTAAATCAGTGTAGTCTTACGGATATAATTCCTTCACCTCTTTCTTTCATAAACTCTTCTAAATTTCTTGCTGGACTCCATCTCTCTAATAACAATCTTTCTTCTGCAATATACCCCTGGCTGTATAACTTTAGTAACAGCCTTGCTGACCTTGACCTTTCTGGTAACCAGTTACAAGGTTTGGTTCCAGATGGCTTCAGAAAGATGAGTGCTCTTACAAATCTTGTTCTATCCCGTAATCAGCTTGAAGGTGGCATTCCAAGATCTCTTGGGGAGATGTGCAGCTTGCATACGCTAGATTTGTGCCACAACAATCTCACCGGGGAGCTTTCTGATCTCACTCGGAACTTATATGGACGCACAGAGAGCTCGCTGGAGATTTTAAGATTATGCCAGAATCAACTCCGTGGTTCATTGGCCGATATTGCTAGATTTTCTTCCTTGAGAGAATTAGATATCTCGAATAATCAACTGAATGGGTCTATACCAGAAAGTATTGGATTCCTTTCCAAGCTTGACTATTTCGATGTTTCTTTTAATTCTTTGCAAGGTTTGGTGTCTGGCGGACATTTTTCTAATCTCTCCAAATTAAAGCACTTGGATTTGTCTTATAATTCCTTAGTTTTGAGATTCAAATCCGATTGGGACCCTGCTTTTCAATTGAACAACGTTCATCTTAGTTCATGCCACTTGGGGCCTTGTTTCCCAAAATGGCTGCGAACTCAGATAAAAGTCCGTTTGCTAGATATCTCCAGTGCTAGTATTTCAGATACCGTCCCTAATTGGTTTTGCAACCTACTGCCTAAGTTGGCTTTCTTAAACATATCTCACAACTTGATGAGGGGAACACTGCCAGATTTTTCATCAGTAGATGCAGTTGATGATACATTCCCTGGGTTTGATTTGAGTTTTAATCGGTTTGAGGGTCTACTGCCAGCTTTTCCTTTTAACACAGCCTCATTGATTCTTTCTAACAATTTGTTTTCAGGGCCAATTTCTCTTATATGCAATATTGTAGGCAAGGCTTTGAGCTTCCTTGATCTGTCAAACAATCTGTTAACCGGACAACTTCCAAATTGTTTCATGAATTGGAGCACACTCGTTGTTCTGAATTTGGCTAACAACAATTTGTCAGGTGAAATTCCAAGCTCTGTTGGATCATTGTTTTCCCTTCAAACATTGAGTTTAAACAAAAATAGCCTGTATGGAGAATTGCCTATGTCTTTAAAAAACTGTAGCATGTTGAAATTCTTGGACCTTGGTAGAAACCAATTATCCGGAGAAATACCAGCTTGGATAGGAGAAAAGCCTCTCATCTTTGATGTTCCTTTCCCTTAAATCAAATGAATTCATTGGAAGCATCCCACTACATCTTTGTCAGCTAACAAATCTTAGGATCTTGGACCTCTCCCAAAACACCATCTCTGGAGCCATACCAAAGTGTCTCAACAATCTAACTACTATGGTTCGGAAAGGAGAAGCAGAGACTATCATTGACAATCTTTACTTGACTTCTATGAGATGTGGAGCAATTTTTTCTGGACGCTACTATATCAATAAGGCATGGGTTGGATGGAAAGGAAGAGATTATGAGTATGAGAGATACCTTGGACTGCTGCGTGTCATTGATTTCGCAGGCAACAATTTATCTGGAGAAATTCCAGAGGAAATAACTGGCCTGCTTGGGTTGGTTGCACTGAATTTGTCAAGAAATAATTTGACTGGAGTAATCCCCCAAACAATTGGGCTGTTGAAATCGTTAGAATCTCTTGATTTGTCAGGAAATCAGTTCTCTGGTGCAATTCCAGTCACAATGGGTGATCTGAATTTTCTGAGTTACTTGAATGTCACCTACAACAACTTGTCTGGGCAAATCCCATCAAGCACTCAGCTTCAGAGCTTTGATGCTTCAGCTTTTATTGGCAATCCTGCTTTGTGTGGTCTACCAGTCACCAATAAATGCCTTGGAGGTGATTTGCCTCAAAATCCAGTGATGAATGATGTGATCCAAGACAATCAAGAAACTGTTCATGAGTTCAGTGATTGGTTTTATACTGGCATGGGAAATGGATTTTGTGTATTCTTTTGTGGACTTTCAGGTGCTTTACTGCTCATACGTTCTTGGAGACATGCCTATTTCCAGTTTTTGGATGGATCATGGGGATTGCTCTCTCGATACTGGCAGCTCATAAGGCTAGATAAAAACCACTGCCAAACTCTTGCAGTTAGGTTTTGACAGTCTTTCAGATTAGGCTTACAAGGTAAACATGGTTATTCCTTTTCTTTTTGGTTCTCCAGAATCGGCTTTGGCTCAAAATGCTTATAATTAAGTGAAAACAAATATTACAGACTTGTAATTTGTTTCTTACTACTGTTTCTGGTATCAGGATTCTTTGCCGCCCAAAAATCATGGCTCTTTTACCTGTGGAGAAGTTCTGTGTCATTGGTGTTTGTTGCTGTAATGGCACATCACCTTCTCCCTTTGAATCATCTAGTTCTACCCGAAGCATCCAAGATTTTCTTTCTGCTTCAATTCTGAAAATACTTTGATGTATTACGTACAGTTATGCCTGTATTTGGTGGACAATTCAATGCTATTGCTGGTTTTCGAATAAAAGTGGAAGAAAGAATGCACAAGTGATATGCTGGATGATCTTGAACATTTGGAGATGATTTTCGGTCATTTTAATTTCTTTTCTAAACATTGCTGCAGTGCATAATTTTTTCTGGTTTCCGGCTATATTCATTACCGTGTTAGTCTTTTATTGGGATGGACACTCTGAACTAGCACAGTCGGGGGTGAAAAAAGAACTGGAAAGTTCTATGTTGCTTGTATGATTTATATTATGACCCTATTTAACTCTCTTTTTTATTTTATTTTTTGAATTTAAGAATCTCTCATAACAAATTTAGACAAATATATTAGCTAAAATATTTGTATTATATAATGGTATTTATTGGTCAAAGCACTACAATGGAATTTGATTTGATCAAATGTTATTTTAAATATTCATAATTATAACATAATAACTAGATATCAAAAACTGTTTGGATAGATTAATTGGATATGATTTGGGTTTGTTTTTCAATGATTACTAACTTAAATTTTATAAATCTTAGAGTCATTGAAAGTTTTTATGGTTGTTAACTTTAAAGATTGTGAAATTAGTCGAGATGCAGGTAAGCTAATCTGAATATCCATATTAATCTTTAAAAAAAATAAATTGCTTTGGCATAATATAATATGGAATGACAATATTAAACATGCCTCAAATTTGATCTAACCTTGAGGGTTACTTGGACCACTCTTGCAATCACCTGACCGGGAAGTTTCACAGCTTTAATTCATCGGTTTTTGTTGATAATCTTGCACTTTGTGAGCCTCCGTCACACAGAAATGTGCTGGAGATCATACAACTCTAATGCCCTATCTGTTTGCATAAAAATTGAAATTTTTTTATTTTTTTATTTTTTTATTTTTAATTTTTTTTTGTATTTTTAAATTGTTTTCATGTGTCAATGTAAAAAATAAATTTAAATATAATTAAAAAACTATTTTAATATATTTCTAAAAAAAATATTTAACAAAACAACCGCTATTATAATATCAAATAAGATATAAAGTTATCTTTGTTTTTGCACTGGGAAAATGTTTCATTGAATTTTTTTTTTAGTTTTTAGATTATTTTGATGTGTTAATATTAAAAATATATTTTAAAAAATAAAAATATTATTTTAAATTATTTTATAAGCAAAAGTTATTTTATCGAACAGTGCATGCCCACACGGAGAGTGCAGAGAATCAATTTTTTTTTTTTTGTTGACTAACATGGCGTTATTCGAATAAAAATATTCTTAAAGTAAAGATGCATGTGACTCTCAAAATATTTTATGCAATGCTCATGAAGACATCATAAGAGGGCATGGGAAATTTATCAGTGATAAACTAGATATCTTATTCATGTTAATTGAGGACACAGGACTAATGAAAACACCTAGGAGAGATCTGAACAATCTTTCTCAAGCCAAGAATTCCTCTACAGTCTCATTTTCTCTAAGAACGAGGACGAGGTGGGATACTCTGTTCATTCCTGAAGAAGTTGTCAGGATCAACTCTGGTCTTCACCTTCACCAATCTGTTGAAGTTACCCTTGAAGTACTTAGCACCCCAAACCCTTGCTTCTTCAACACTTGTGTTGACCTTCTCGTTCATGCCCAAATCTAGGTCCCTGTGATTGAGGTATGCTTCCCTTGGATTCTTGGAAACATAAGGTGTCATGTACTCATAAACCTTCCTAGCCCAATCAATGTGCGTTGCACTCTCCGAAGGATCATTCCAGCTGGTCGCGTACTCAAGCATGAACAAGACACCCTTTCTATGAGGAAAAGGAGTCTCAGATTTTGAAATTCTATCCATCACTCCTCCATAAGGAACTAATAAGGTAGCAAGCTTATCTTCTTGAATGAAAAAATCCCATAACCCTTCAAGTGCGGTTTCATTTATGAGTTTTCTGGCGAAGTCTGGCTTGCTTTTTGTGTAAACTGGGAACAAATTCTTCCGTTGAAGTAAAACTTCAGGAGTTGAATTTGCGGGGAAGAAAGCTTCATAGAGAACTGAACTGATCCAGTCCATTTCAATACAATCCTTCCTTGTTACATTCAACTCAGGGAAACTTTTTGCCATCACTTTGAGGAGTCTGTTGGTATCACCAAGAAATAAACCACTATATACAGTTCTTACAGTTTTTTTACCTGTGGCACTAGCAATAGCCGGTCGTATGCCGACGATTAAGTAAAGATCCTCATCAAATTTATGAGCAACTTGTTGCCATCTATAGAGGAGCTTAGTAAGACCTTGATCCAAGAACTTGAGAACCCTAAAAACTGTCACAGTTGATGGTACTGGAACCAGTTTTACTTTCCAGGCAGTAATTATTCCAAAGCTAGCTCCTCCACCTCCTCTGATTGCCCAAAAAAGATCTTCTCCCATGGATTTCCGGTCAAGGAGTCTTCCATGAACGTCAACTATATGAGCATCGATGACATTGTCCGCAGAAAGGCCATATTTTCGAAACAATGGGCCATATCCACCTCCTGAAAGGTGCCCACCAAGACCTACACTGGGACAAGCACCAGCTGGGAAGGCAAGATTTTTACTCTTCTCTGAAATTCTGAAGTGAAGCTCTCCAACTGTAGCACCTGCTTGAGCCCACGCACTCTTATGCTTGATGTCAACGCTAATGGAACGAAGGTTGGCCAGGTCCACCACAATGAAAGGTGTGTCAATTACAGAGGTGTAAGAGATTCCTTCAAAGTCATGGCCTCCACTGCGGATCCTAATTTGAATTCCAAGCGCTTTTGAGCAAATAACAGCAGCCTGGACATGGGATTCTTGCAATGGTGTGAAAATAAACTTAGGTTGCGGTACTGAAGGCAATGCGAACCTGAGATTTTGAGCAGTAGACAGTAAGACATCAGTGAATGAAGAGTTTTTTGGAGTGTACAGGATACTGGAGAAAGGAAAGGAAGATTCAGAATTTATCGAGAGACATCTCAGAAATCTACCCTGAATCGGAAGGGAAACTATAGACGAAGGAAATAAAAGGACGATTAGAAACACTGGAATAATGGATGCATATGGAACCATTTTCCTCTGTTTTCTTTTTTTGTTTGTCTTTCAGGAAGTGATTTGTCCTGATCTTATAGAGAGAGAGCTACTATCCGTCGATGATCCTGTAATTGATCTCATACTAAAGTCAACTTCGCGCAGATAAAAGCATCGGAGACTTTTGACGCAGCGTATGGTGAAAAATATTTAATCAGGTTCTTAAACATTCCAAAATTATAGAAAAAAATCTAAATTTAAATTCTGAAGAAATTTCTCAAGTCAAATAATAATATTAATCCTGATTTCTGCTCCCAAACAATGCAGAAAGTTGCTTGTATAAAACTTTAAACCTATCTATATAAAAAAACTTAGATCGAATAAGACTCCTACTTCTAACTAGAAAAATCAAATTAAAACTTGATTATAATGGATGGTCAATCATGATCGATTAATCAAGAAAAAAACTTTGACATAACCATCCTTTCTCTTGGATTTTGTCTTGTTAATGATCTATTCCATAACTGAATCCATAAGACATTTCACGTCAGCTTTTTAGTTCTTGTTCCATGAACAAGTGATATCTTCGAATAATTTGCATGTCAAACTGAGATCAAGTTTTGGGTTGGTATATTCAGTAAAATAAATTTATCTTCTTCAATCAAAAGAGGAAGTATACCTTCTTTACCATCAAATCAACCTTTTAGGATTGAAGTAGATGAAAGTATATATATGCTTAATAAATAAAAGTTTCGTGTTAATCCCTATTCCTTAGTGATGGATTGGCATTTTTTAATTCTCTCCTGTGAACAAAAAAAAATAAAGTTTAGGGTGATAACCCATAGTTTTTCGGATTAACCATGTATTGAGCCTAGATATATCCGTTTTCAGAGTCAACCAAGTACTGAACCTAAATTTATGTGGGTTTGGCGAGCCGTTAGACCCGCTATCCTTGAGCTCAACAAGCACCAAGCCCAAGTATATACGGGTCTGGCGCACCGCCATATTCATAGTCAGAGATATTTTACTCTAATGAATCAAATATATTTTATCCTAACAAAACATAGATATTTAGGTAATATGTGAACCTTTTACCCTTCCATGAGAGAAGGACATCAGGAGCTATAAAAAGAACCGATGTATGCCTCCACATGTCAGGTTTAATTTTTCTCTATTAGAAATGGCATATTTCTATTTTTAGGGTTTTTTTTTAAAAGAAAATTGTATTTTCTCTTGTAATATTGACTTAATTATTGAAGAGCCCTCAAACTTTAAAAATGGAATCTTTTATAGATATTGAAAATAATCTATCAGTCATTTTATCAATAAAAAATGGACTATATTACCAGAATTAGAAGATTAGTAATTTTATCTCAGGCCTCACCTTGATCTTCAAGCTGATGAGATAAAATCAGACCTTATCAGTATAATTTAATTGGTAAATACTAAGAAAAAAAATAAACCCTTTTGAATTCAATAACCGCCATAATATTTAAGATTCGCTAGAGCTTTTAATTTTATGCACAGGCCAGAAATGTTAAAAACTTAATTGAAGAATGAGCTGTGCTTTATGCTGGCAAATTGTTTTTTGTGCTTCTCTTGTAGTGATATCTTTTGGATGCTTGCAGTGTTTTTGCCATGTTCTCCATGGTCTGTGAGCAAAGTCTTTTTTTTTTTTATGGAAAAAAAGGAGCATCTAGTCTTCATTATTAGGAAAAAAAAGATTTTATTTTATTTTATTGGGTGCTTATATATAGAGTATAAAAAGTTTTATCTTTTTTAAACCTATTTTTGATTCAATTTAAAATTAAGATAAAAATGGAACCCAACATAATAAAAATATTATTTCAAAATTATCTAATAATTCATCCCAGATAAAGCCCACCTGAGTTAGCATCATCACATGATTGATGATGATCCCCTCAAGTTATCTGTCTCTCTCATGTTACCTCCAGTTGAATTTCTCTCAAAACGCATTTCTTTTTTGCAATAGGCATTTTTTTTTATGAGAAAACACCATGGTATATTCATCATAGATCAATGGATGATTAAATTAATATATATATATATATATATATATATATATATATATATATATATATATGACGAACGTTAAGGTGGTCAAAAGTCGTGACAAGTTGTGGCTAATTTTAATTCTTTTATACTCAACTATGCCTGTCAAGTGTTAATAATAATAATTCTACAGAAGTGCAAGTGAAGCAACTAGTTGGCCACGGAGAATTTTTTCGAGGTGCGAGGTGTTTTGAATTGCGGTGGGAGATGTTTTTTAAAATAAATTTTTATTATAAAATATATTAAAATAATTTTTTAATTTTTAATATTTTTACGTCAAAATAATATTAAAATACTAAACTAGTTCGTTACCACAACTAATTTTTTTTTCTGAATGTTTGTATTGAGGTGTAAAGTACTTTTAAAAATAATTTTTTATTATAAAACATATCAAAATATATATTTTTTCAGATTGTTTTGATATTATCACATCAAAATAATAAAAATATCATTAATTTAATATTTTTTTAAATAAAAAAACTCTTAAAAAACAAAAAGAAGTCAAACGCCCCTTGTCTATTGGCATTCAATGGATGGAAGAGATCGGAAAAAAAAAAGAAAAAGAAATTCTCAGCAAACAGTGATAGCAGCTGCGTTACATGGCTACACGATTAAAAAGCGATGTTTAGATTAATTAAGTTTATAGTGCACATGGACAGCATGTGCTCGTTAATTGTTGAGATACTTTCTTCGTTTTCTTATGATTTTGTATTGAGTAAATAATAACTTAGTTTTTTTTTTTTAAAAAAAAAAACAATTAAATTGGCCACCGGCCAACTCTTTATTATTGAACACTTAATTAATATATTAATTAAGTTATAAATAAATATAAAAATGTCATTTTGCTAAAACACGAGATTTAAATAATAATTTACTCTCTTGCGTTCTGTCCTTAAAAAAATATAAAAACATATTTAGTTGAAAAATAAAGATAAATATATATATAAAATATTTGTTTCTTAAAATGAATAATAATAAAACCAAACATGCGCTACGATTCCATGTTTGTGTTTATTAAAATTTTCATTAATCCAAATCATAAAATTAAATTAAGTAATTTTGATTCATTAAATGCATTATCACTTATAATAAAATAGATTAATAATAATGTTCTTTGGCGACACTCTTCGTGGCAGAAAAAATAGAGCCAAGCCTTTCAGCGTTCAGTTATGACGATTTTACATCATTAAGTTAATCATGTTTAGAGATGAAAAATTCTGTCGTTGAAAGAATTTATTTTAGTGACGAATTTTGGTAAGTCAATAAAACAAATAATCGGCTGTTACACAAATTAAAAGTAGGGTGCATTTATCTTTTGAATTAAAACTTTGTTAAAATTTAATTTCAATATAAGTTATTTAACATGAAATACTTATCTGATTTAAATAAGTTATGAGTAAATAAAAAATTAATTTTAAACAATTTTTAATTGAAATGTTTTTAAAAATCCAAAACCTTATAAAAACTTTTATCATATACAGCAAGGAAACAAGCTTTACTTGTTTTTTTTGTTTTTTTATTTATTAAGAATATAAAAAGTTAAAATTAGATTTAAAAGACACAAATATTTAAAGGGGAGATGTCCTAAATAAAATAAGTTTTAGATTTAAAACTACACATGCACGACACAATCTAGCTTAGGCCTCGAGTGAGACTTGAATCTAAGTTTAAGTTTACTATAAAATAATCTTTTGGGTTATAAAATTAGGTTATTTTTTGTTAACTTAAATTTTAGCTTGGATTTAGTACATGAAGAATGATTTCTTCTTACTTATCTATTTGTCCATCCCATAAATATAAGAATTTGATAAGTTTTTTTCTAGAATAATTTCTTTAAAACCTTAATAGTTTTTCTAGCTCAAAAACATCTTATTAAAAAAAATCCAGGTTTAATTATATTTTTATAGAGGGTAATCAAAGCTATAAGTTAGTGTTTTTGATTTTTTAATTTATTTTTCCACTGTTTTGGATAGAATTTCTGCATGATTTTTGGCACTTCTTCTACCCAATTTTCCAGCGTACTCCTTCCTATTTTAAGCTTTGTTTATGTTATTTGTTTTCCTTTTAATTTAGAGTTTAAGTTCAATTCTTATTAGAGAAGTTATTAGTTATAATTCATTTGAGTTTATTAAATCTTATTTAAAAATGCAAATAAATAAAGTAATGTTATTGAAATCCTAAAAAATCTTATTAATATTAGTTGTTTTGTATCAAATAAGGAGTAATAAAGTTTTAAAAACAAAGAAATAATCTTTAATAACAACAAAATTTTAGTTTCCTTAAATTCTAAAAACTTCAACAAATAAGTTTTTTACATGCTTTTTACTTTAGATATAATTTCAGTATGCATAAATTAGATTCAATCTCTTAACCAGTTGCAAGGCATTCCAAGATCCTTTGCAGAGCTGTGCAACTTAAGTACACTAGATTTGTGTTACAACAATCTCACCGGCGATCTTTCTCAGTTCATCGAAACTTAAAAGGATGTGCAGAGTAATCATTGAAGATCTTGAAAGTATGTGGTAATGAACTTCATGGTTCGTTACCCGATATTACAAGATTCTCTTCCATGAGAGTCTTGGACCTCTCTGACAACCAATTGAATGGCTCTTTAACAAGGTTTCAACAATAGTCTAAAATTATTGTCCTAAGTTTGGGGGGGAACCAATTGATAGGATCATTACCTGATTTTATAATGCTTCCATCTCTGAGTGTGCTGTCGATTTATGAAAATCGATTGAATGGGACTATTCCTGAAACTATTGGAAACCCATCAGAGCTTAAGCATCTAGATGTTGGTTTCAATTCCTTGGAAGGAGTTGTGTCTGAAGCTCATTTCTTGAATCTCTCAAAATCACAGCATTTGGATTTATCTTATAACTCTTTGACTTCGCAATTCCCATCCTATTGGATGCCCCCATTTAACTTGGATAGCTTACATCTGGGTTTCTGTGATATGGGGCCTCGTTTCCCTAAATGGCTTGTCGGCCAAACTAATATTTCTGAACTTTATATCTCAGGTACCAGAATTTCAGAAACTATTCCTGGTTGGTTTTGGAATCTATCCCCTAATTTGTCTTTCTTAAACCTTTCCAACAACCAGATGAGTGGAATGTTGCCAAATATATCATCCGAATATCCTCTATACATTGGTACTGATTTTAGTTCAAACCAATTTGAAAGTCCGTTGCCAGTACTTCCTTCGAACAACAACATCCTTAAATCTTTCGAACAATAAGCTTTTAGGGTCAATTTCTGTTATATGTAAGATCATGGGTGGGGCTTTGAGCTTTCTTGATCTCTCGATAACCTATTCTCCGGGAGGCTTCCTGAATGTTTTATGGAGTGGCCGCAGCTAAATATTCTGAATTTAGATAATAACAACTTCTCAGGTGAAATTCCTAGCTCAATAGGATCACTGTCTTGGCTTGAAGCTTTGGCTTTACACAGCAATAGCCTCTATGGAAAATTGCCTCCATCTTGAAATAATTGCAGCATGCTGATATTTTTGGACCTAAGCACAAATGGATTGTGAAGAGAAATACCAGCTTGGACAGGAGAGAGCCTATCTTCTTTGATATTCCTTTCCTTGCATTCTAATGAGTTCTCTGGAAGCATCCCGCTGAACCTATGTCAACTTGCAAAAATTCAAATCTTTGACCTCTCTGTAGATAACATCTCTGGAACCGTACCAAAGTGCCTAAACAATTTCACTTCCATGGTTAAGGTGAATCGGAAAATATGATTGAGAATTCTTATGCAGTGTCAATGACATCTGGTACAGTTGGTTTCGGAGAATACTACATGAACAAGGCCCTGATTGAATGGAAAGGAAGTGAGTACGAGTATGGAAGGAATCTTGGGTTGTTGAGGATTATTAATTTTGCAAGCAACAAATTAACAGGAGAAATTCCTGAAGAAATAACACCATTGTTAGAGGTGATTGTGCTGAATTGGTCAGGAAACAATTTGGCTGGAGTAATGCCAGAAAAGACCGGTCAGTTGAAACAGTTGCCATCGCTTGATTTTTCAGAAAATCGTTTCAGGCAGAATTCCGACCTCCTTGGGTTATCTAAATTTTTTTGAGCCATTTGAACATGTTCTATAATAACTTGTCCGGGAGAATTCCGTCAAGCACCCAACTTCAGAGCTTCGATGCATCGGCTTTTAATGGTAACCCTGCACTTTGTGGGGGGCCCAATCACCCAAAAATGTCCTGGGGATGATACACCTCGAAGTCTACCAGCTAATGATGGCAGCGAAGAAAATGTTGATGAATTCCAGAAATGGTTTTAGGATTTGCTGTATGCTTTTGGGGGGTCTCCGGTTCTTTACTGCTAAAGCGTTCTTGGAGACATGCCTATTTCCAATTCCTGGACAAATCATGGAACTGGCTCAGCGTGTATAAAACCAGACTACAGTGAAAATTTCTTATCTGCCATGTATACTTTTTCTCTCTCACAAAGCTGGCAAGGTAACAGTGTCTTTCTTCCCTTTACGAAGTTCCCCGGAAATTTGTTTCAACAAGCTTGCTTCTTTAGATAAAATAATTAAACTTACGCTGATGCTTTGATTTTGAAATCAGCAATAGTTGTCGCTGCAGAAAATACAGGTTTTCTTCTGTCTAGGAGGAAGCTTGCATCGTCCATCTGTTCAAAGTTAGTTGTTGCATTACCTCTGCTTCTACTTCTACAGCAGCTTGGGTAGTCAAAATCCTTCGTTTTGCTTCAAATTTGTCCAAATTAGTTTTCTGTATAAATAATAGTGTGCAGTAGGGATATTATCTGAAGCCTGGTGTCTATATAATAAGCCTTCAAGATTTGCATGAAAGGGAAAGAGCATGACAGTAATCTACTATGATGTTTCAATTTGCAAACTATCACAGAGAGAACAACTCTGCTTCTTGTTTGCCCCAGTTTCAACATTAGTGATCAAGCAGATCAAGTTTCAAAGTTCCATATAAAGAAGAGAAATGAACGCAGGGCAAAGCACACGGTCTTGTTTTGAGTTCGGCAAATGATAGGCACTGCTGGTGCTTCCAAGAACTTATGACTCGTGACAGTTTGACACAATCCCATGTGTGCTGATCACAGATTTTAATTTATAGTTGGAAATCTAGGGGATTCTTATCAAAACAGAAGAGATATAGAAAGCACCTGCAACTCAGGAGATCAAGTAATGTATTGAATCTGGAGAGAAATAGGGGTTACATTATGATACAAATAATTCAAAACATCACTAGGAGAAAAAATGGAGTTGACATTATGATACAGAGAATTCAACACCAAACAACATAATCACTTTCCTTCATCATAACCTCCGCAATCATGAATCAAACCCATGACAAAACATTTGTCATGCCATAACCAGGAGTGAAATTCATGTTTCATCCAACCAACCAGACAAAACACATCAAAACAGAAATAAAGATGTTAGGTATTTACAATATAGATGTCACTCGAACAGAGTTGTCAGCAGACCCAGTCAAGAAGATGGGTAAAGTCGGGTGCCAATCCACTGTTGTTATAGCTGCACTGTGTGGAAGAGTTTTAAGACCATTCGTATATCCTCGAACCTGAGCCAAGTAAATAAAATGGAAAAATGATAATTATAAATCAAGTGATGCAAGGGCGTCAAACTCAAATGGTCAGATTGGTAACAAGTTAAAAAAATTTGATTGTTGTAGGTTTGTTGAAGGTCAGCCTTGGGGTATTGAGTGAGCAAGCAAACTAAAATTGACATCACAAAGTGAAACAATTCTTTGAGTGCAAATAGTGCACGTTGGGGGTGGGGGTGGGGTAGAGAGCTTCACCTGATATATGGGTGCTCTTACTGAACCAGATGTTACCAATAGTTTCCTTCCATTTGCATCCAAAGCCATTTCATGTCTACAATGTTTTGAGGTCCCTGGGTCACAGAACCTACAAAATGAAATAAAATTGAAGCACTTTCTATCAAATCATAAAACCAATAAAAATATGTGGTTACAACCCCTACAGGTCTGGTAAAAAAAAAAGGAAAATAAAATGCAATAGCACGTGAAAAATCCTGTCAGGGAGGCACCAATATTGGATCATTTGGCTAAAAACACAGAATAATAAAGGGGAAGATCCAGGAATTAAATCTTTGAAAACAGGTACACACACTCACAGGCACAGAATATTAGTTGGGGATTGTTTATCTAAATTATTAAACAGCAGGTAGAAAATAGATTTTACAACATCATGTGGATATCATATTATTTTTTTCATTACTTGCATTTAATTCCAAACTTACATAACTCATTTTTGTCCTAACACTATGGTTAGAAAACAATGGCAAGGAAACTAAGCAGTAATCAGTCAAGTGATAAAACAAAAACATCCCATGACTCCTCATATTTATGGAAAATTCATATGCACTAGCTATCAAATAGTGGCATAAAAGGCACGAGGAAAGATACTTCAAGACAAATTTCAGTTTCAAACATTGATGAAACCAATTGTTCGAAACACAACCAGCATAGTTTATCTCAATGAAGAAGTACCTGGCATCATTCCTCGACCAAAGGATATGACCTTGGTTTTGCAAACTCCATTCAAATATCTGACACCACCAAAAGAATTCTGTCAGGTTCTCTCGTATTTTATTGTTTATTTTATTATAATTTGAACAAACCTATAAGGTTATCGCATTGGGCAATGGCCATGAGGCCAATAACATAGTCAAAACATGCAATTAGCCATATCAACAAACACCTATAAGTAACATCTAGTACAAATAACAACCCAGATGGCATGTAATCAACAACCAAAGTTGATATATAGGATAAATAATGATTACCTTCCCATCTGAACCCAAGCTGAAAATACTTGTCTCATCAGGTCCAAAAAGAATTGAGCTTATAGCAGTATCATGTGCAGGCCACCCAGTAATTTGTAGACCAGCAGCCATGTCTTTGGGTAGTTAAGGTGAGTGCAAACATATCCACGTGCATGTGACAGCACATGCAACCTCAACTGCACATAAATTGGTCACCATTTCTTTTCAAGATATGACTGGGGTACCCCCAGAGTTATCAAGGCAAAGGAACAATATTGTTTTCCGGGGGAATATCACAGGGCATGTGAAAAGCTTTTCTTTTCTATAGGTTTGAACGTGCAACCTTAAAACCAGGGTTCTTTCATGCATATGTAAAGCAATAACCACTAAATTATAACCACTAAATTGAAATAAGGAAAATCAGAAAACTAGGACCTAATATTACAAAAGGATACCAAAAATGTGGATCATTCCATCAGTTGCAGCAGCTGCTAAAATCTTTCCGTTGTGATTGAAGCTTAAGGAAGTAATTGCCGGAGGATCTTCACCAAGAGGTAGAGCTGACTTCATTAAATTTAAATTCAGTAAGAAATAAATAAATAATGTTAAACTGCACTCAAGTACAAAGGTCTAGGACAAACAAGGACATACCATTGCTCTCCATGTCTTCATGTTCCATACAGTTAATGAAGCAAATCCCAAACTTTCAATATAGTTTGAGCCATGCCTGCAAAGACAATGAGGCCCTGGTAATCCCTAGCTTAAATATGATACAGAAAGTATGTAGAAGAAATTTACATAAACATGGCCTTCTAAACGAAATTATAATCATAAACTTCTCAAATACAACTCCATCGGGTAAAAATAGTTTTAGCCGATTGCACGAACTCAGTTAAACATATCATTGGTAATTAGTCACGGGTACCAAACATGATAAAGAGACAATTTTAGGAGTCAAGTTGCAATTTTCACATTGCATCTGAGTTATATAAATATGGCTCTAGATAGAAGAGGAAAATGATTCACTCAACCAATCCAAATTTTGGAATAAGGCTCCCTTAACTGGAGTTGAGCACGTCTTATTTTCTGTTTTGCCTTTTTTTTTCTCTTTCATCAGCAGGGATTGCTAGGTTTCTGTTTCTTTTGATATGACCCCCAAAAAAAAAGATATGGCGCCAAAATGTGAAATAAAAAATTAAATTGCTCATAAGTAAGCATGTATGCTTGCTCAAAAAGTGAAATAAAAAGGATGTGTAGCATTTCCAACAAACAGTTCTGCTTAAATTGGTTAAACTAATCAGCTAGCAAGTAAATTACAGGAGAATTTCCATTCAAGCACATGATTCAGTATTCAGCAACTTTTCATTCAACCAAAAATAAAAGGAAATACCTTCTAGAAGCTGCTGCAGAAACAAAAATTGGTTCTACAGGGCTGCACTTTAGATCCAGGACACTGCAGGATAACAAAAGATGTTAAGAGAAAGTTTGAAGGCAAAAAATAAATGCAGATGTAGTTTTTCATGTAAGTGCCTGGGAAATGCTTCACTTGTGTTCAGATCACAGACAACTCTCTTTGCATCAACATTCCATGCTTTGATTCCTCCATCAGCAGTGCCTATGAGAAGCTTTTGTCAAAATGAACAATAGTGCTTAACAACAGAAATTTCTAATCTTCAATAATTAAATTATCATGTCTCTAATAAACCATATGTTTACTAGAAAATGGCGCTATACATACCAAGCGGTCAGATTTGCATTCCCAGTCAAGAGACATAATCTCTGCCCCGCAATATATGGTTGCATTTCTTGATGCTGAAGTTGATGAGTCATACGTCCATATCCTTCATCAAAAAATGCATGGCAAGAGAAGGAAATTTCAATTGGAAGTCAACAAACAATCAAGATGTTAAACAACAAATGCAATTAATCAGGTTATGCCTCGGTCTTCCTGTCACCACTCCATTAGTGAGTACCTGACTGTGCCATCAACAGAAGCACTAACTATATTGTTGCCAGAGGCAGAAAAGCGGCAACGACTGATTGCACTTGTGTGGCCTAAAAATGTCTCCTAAAACACGTCTAAAAGTCAGAAAACTATAATAAAAGGAATTAAAAAAAAAGTGGCAAACAACAAGGCATGAAAGGAATTATATAATAAAAAGCAAAAAATTATCCACGAGCAATAAAGCCTTCATATGCATTTTCACCTGGAAGTCCACTTTCACTTCTGGGAATTCTTCTTCACCCTGCATCTGGCAACCATCATCTGTAATATCACAACCAATAATTACTCAACTAGAGAGAAGCTCAAAACAGCATCACTGGCCAATAAATTCCGGTAACAAACAAGCAATTTAAATCAGGGGAACAGAACATCTTAGCAGCCAGAAATATACAGCCCTCCGATCTAATTTTTTCAAGTATTAAAAGCATCTAATTTTGTCAAGTATTAAAAGCTAAGACATAGTGTGATACATATTTCTAGCACAAACATGGGGAAATATGTATACCCCACTCAGCGCCAAGCTTTTAATAACATCAACATGCAAGTAAAAAATATAACTAGTAGCATTAGTTCACTCAGTACATGACTACAATATCAGGTTGATAACATTGCATTCCATCATTTTTCCAGTAATACAGCTCAAAGTCCTCGCTCTCACTAGGCTTCATATTTAATCAAAACAAACAATGAATCGTATATATTCGTCTACCAGTCTGATCATTTTTGAAGAACATACTCTCCAGCATGTTTGGATATGATTGTAAGAGAGAATCTAAGCAATCATAATTCAAGAAAGAAAATTAATACAGAATTATTACCCACCTTTATAAGAGTTATCACAGTTCATATGACTGACATCACTTTTACCACTTTCATTGTCAATATCAGAAATAGAGCTTGATTCATTCCGGGGCCTAGACACATTTTTGGCAGGTTCCCCAACAGCCCGTTCTGGATTGAGCTCTCTTTCTCCTAGACCCGGGGTTGCAGGAACATCAATTTCCTTGTCACTTACAGATAAAATAAAATTTTCTTCATCCATGCCACTAGATGAAGTAATACTGATAGCTTGTCCCACACTTGTTCCCAATGTTGATGGAGCATTACCAGCACTACTGAGTCCAAAAATAGTATCAACTGTCACAACAAATCAAAAACTAAACCATTGAAGGGGAGAAAACCATCCCTACCTCCTTAACCGGCATATCAAAGCCTCTTTCTCCTCCAATAAAGCCTGAAGTTGAGATAGTTTAAGATTAAGCTGCTTGATATCTTTTTTTAGATGGTTGACAGTGTTTTTATCTGAACTTATCTTCAACAGCGCAGGGATGCGTGGCTTAGTTAAGAAAAATTCTTCACAGTTCAAACAGTAACAACACTTTATTATGAACAAAAAACCAATGCAACATTTGATCATGTAATATTTCACGCCAAAAAGGTCACGTAGCTTTCTTGTAGGCTTGCAGGAAGAGGGGATAGTTCTACATAAAAGGAGTGTGTTGGTAATTTGAGGGAACTCATAACACCCCCCCTCCCCCGGCGGCAAGATGACACAGGCTTTGCAATTGAAACTTTAAATTCACAAATCAAATGCATTATGATCCAAAAATAATTCACATATAATGGCAACCGGCTGATGGAGAAACATTTTAGGCTGTGAAGCATGGACCAGCTAAATAACACCATATTTCAAAATGCATCATCTTAATATGAAATGCACGGTAAATTGGTAACAATAACAAGGAAAAAGAATATTTCAGAAAGCATATCATCATAGTAATTCTACTCAAAAGGATATGAGTACCATTGAAGATCTCATTGAAAAAATTCCTTACAGACAACCGCAACCCTTCATACCATTCCTTTGAGAAATAAATCCGAAACTGAGGATCCAAGCTAGGATTCTTCAAATAAGGAATAGCTACAATACATAACCCAAATAAAAAAATAAACCAAACCCAAAATCCAAAACAGCAAACTCAACCACAAGGACAAAAGGAACCAACAAACCTACCGAACCATGGAGTCCAGTCATGCCCTTTTTGCACCAGCTCATTCCCATAGATCCCAAAAAACTCCAGAACCATATCTTTCCTCCCCGATTGAATTGCGTAAACAATATAATACCGCAAAATATAACCCTCCAATTTTAACAAAGTATCAACAAGCACATTCTCCGATAAGTTGGAAAAGCAATGCTTAAAAAAATTAAGCAAACCCACTAATTTATCAACTTGAAATCTAGGAATGTAAATAGCAAATATCAAGTCTAACAACTTATCAACATGAAACCCTTTACCGATATCAGTGGATAATTCATTATCAAGAGCTTGTAGGGTATTAGTAAACCCTCTAAATACAAGAAATTCTCTTACTAGCTCCTCTGCATATTGCATGTTCTCCATGTTTCTGTTCAAACCCTACACAGAAAGAAAACCTAAGACAGTTAAGATTGTAATAAAAAGAAGATTTTAAGCGATTTTAATTCAAGGAGAAGAGAGATTAGTAAGAGATAAGTGGTGAATTTGTACCTTGGAGAACTCGCAGAGGAGATCCAAAGAGAGATTTGTTTGGTAAAATGGAGCTTCGGCGCTATTATTATTATTATTATTATTATTATCCTTTCTTTCTTGTAATAGTCTGTTGCTAAAGTTTCAGTGCTAATGTACACTGAATTGTAGTGGACTTGTAAGAAAACAAAAACAAGGTCATGGGCCTGATTTTCATACTCGACGGCTAGCATGTTGTCACCCAAGATGCCCCTGTTTCTTCTTCTTCTTTTTTTTTTAAAATTTAAAATAGATTTTTAATTAGTTTATGTTTATCACGATTAATTCTATAAATTTTAAAATTAATAAATATATAAATTTTTAGTAGTTCTAAAATTTATAAAACTCAAATTAATAATCTTTAAAGAATAAATTCAAAACTAATTAGTCAAACTATAACGCTTAAAGTTAGCAAACTCAAGCCCTTATTTTTAAAAGAACATATCGTAAGAATAAAGTATGAGGTAAACAAACTTGTATTTGAGTTAATCTAAAACTATTAATATCATTTTAAAAATTAATAAATAACCAACAAATTTTAACTAAAATTTAATTGGATTTCTGGGTTTTTATGTAGATAATACCAAGTTAATTTTTTAATTTTTGTTAAAATTCAACTTATCATAAAGGTTTCTGGATCAAAATGCGAGGTCAAGTTTTAAAAAATAGTTTTAGTAATTATTAATTATTAATTCTTGATTAATATTAATAATTAACGATTAAAAAATTAAAATAAAATGGTATTTTAAAAGAGAGGGAAATGCTCAAATTAGAAGGAAAAATATAATGTGTTATTGTACTATTGGTTCATAAAATATTTATTGGTTTTCAACTTTTCATGTACACAGATGAAGCTGTATTGATCATAGCATGTACAACGGCTAGTTGAAAAAGGAGTTAAGCACTGTTAGTTAATTGAGGAAAGTATTATTATAAAACCTGGACACAAATTCACTCGGGTTCCAGTCAATGCAGAATCTAGATTTGTCCAGGTATTTTTTTTTTTAATTAGATAATTGACTTGACATGATCCATTAAAAACAGAATTGACTCCCAATACTAAATAAAATCTAATTAAAAACTTAATTTTTATTAAAATAATATTTTTTAAAATAAATATCTTTTTAATTAACCGTTGACCTTCATAACCGGGTTTTATAACTTCAGAAAAAAACCGGGATGCAACTAGGAATAAAAGATTTATTCACATTACTATTTCTTTTTACATTGGTAAAATGCTTTTTCTATGTTATATATAGAAGTTTATTAAGCTTTTTAACCATGCAGTAAAAGCTTCATTAGTAGTTAAATTTATGTACAAAGAATTTTTCTAATCAAAGTGGAAGAGGACCTGGGGAGTTTTCCCCCCATCCTTTTAGATGCTGGCTTCCTATCTTTACAAAGTAAAAGTACAGGGGCTGACTTGGCCAATTTCCTAAACTTGAGGAACCATGTCGCCGCTCATGAAAAAACTAGAAAGGATACCTCTCTTGAAGACGACCTGCACTTTTATGTTCAATGATTCGATCAATTTTTCCTCAAATATCTTTGTCATCCACTGGTTTCAATTGCATAGGAGAAAACCAACAACAGTCGATTCTCGGTGGCTTATATATATTCTGCAAAAATTGACAGCAAGCTTCGGCTCCTCAAGAGGGAAATGGTTAATGACACAAAAAATGGCAGCATGAACTTATACAAAAAGATACAAGAAGAAGAAGAAGCATATGGAGCTCACATTTCAAAATTTAGAGCTATAGACAGGAGGATCTTCCAAGTTTGAAATACAAAATTGCACAATTCATTTCGAAACAGCTGCGTTTCCTCGCCAAGAAACACTCATTTTGGTTAGGTTAAAATGTTTTTGACTGTTCAAGGAGCTACATGTGTGATAATAACCTGAAACACTGCCTCTATCAGATTTGTCCACCTGAGGGATGAATTGCCATCTCAAACCACCACCTTTAATTTACTTCACAAACTTCGAGCAACCTTCTCATACAAATCACGAGGCCAATTCCGATTCATTTTATTTGCAAGGAACTGTGTAATCTGCAAAAGGTACCAGAAAAATAATAATAACAATCACTAGGCAGCGACATTCTGTGCCTATTCTCAAAAGAACCACCCCATTTTCAACGACAGTTACACTCTAAATTGACAAGATCAAAATCCAGCAATTCATTTTCACTACCAAATCATTATGCGCCTGATGGCTACTATATGTTTTGCAAATCAAAATGATTTATAACTAGAAAAGCCCAAAGAAAACAACGAAACACATACCAAATCATAGAAATGAAAATTGGGTGCATTGGTACGCATTTGGCAGCATATATAAGTTCATATTACATCGGTGTCATTTCATCATTATTTCTGGCCCTCCATATAATCTGTAGGAAAACTATCAAAACCCATTCAAGCATTTTTCTAGCTCATCATCATAATTTTTAAGGAATGGGCCTTTCTCAGTTTTCAAGTATAAAACATTTGAGGGTCTGAACTTTTTCTCACAATAGGGTGTCTCAACTATAATTTTTATCTATCGAGATTTTCATCTGTTTATAATGACATAATCGATAAAGGCATGCTAGGAATTTGAGGATGTATCTATTAAATGATGTCATGGTCACCAAAACCTTACAAGAAAATGAGGACTTATGTCACCACTTAAGCCAAGAAATACTTTGGCAATCCAGATATCAAGTTTACATGTCTTTTAAACTGGGTAAAACAAAACCCATATTTCATGTTCAGACTGATTAGTAAGCAAAAAAGACTTAAATTGCTTAAAAAATTAAGATTATGTGATACTATGATCCTACAAATTCTACTGCAATCCCACCAAGACTGTACCCACTCACACTCTTCTTAGCAAGTCAAAAGATTTTATATGTCTAGACTTTAGGATCATATGACTATGATCCAGGTTGCAGTTTTTGACAACCTTTACCCACTATCCTTCAAACTACAAATTTTTAGTAAGCAATTTCAAAGAGATCACAAGCAAAATAGCATTTTCAAAGGAGCACCAATATCTATCAAAGAAAAAATAACGAGATCAGAGCATAAATTTTCCAAAATACCTTTGCTCTCATGGCACGAAGTGACCCATCAGAATCTGTCACATTATCCAAACATGTTAAAGCAACCTTCAAAAGGTATGGCACACAAGCCTGAACATGAAGGGATAAATTCTGAAGTGCATCAACAGTGACATCTGGCACTCGTGGATCAAATGGAAGAAAAGGAAGTTTGGCAAGCTCCCTTAAAGCATCAAGATAGTGACCCATTCTCGCCAACTTGTGAACAGATAATGTTGCCTCAAGCTGTCTCAATACTGTTTCTTGCTCTATGACATGACCTCTTTCTTGAAAACTGGGTACCATAACCGAATGATTGAGTTCAGGAAAACTATAGAGAAGATATAAAAAGAATAAATAACACTGATATTGAAAACTATAAAGGCCCTAGAGAAGGGATGTTAAAAACTCAGAGGAACTTGTTTTGCAAACTTCAGTAACCTTGTCAATTTGTTAGAATCCCAACAGTTCAGGAATTCATTGATTTCAGAAAAAGTTCCAAACTTGAGTTGATGGCAATCTGCCATCAACTCAACAAATGAGAAGCCAGCACCATCAACAAAGTTCCACAATATGAAAACATCATGCAAGTAAATAATCTTCATGATGACGTGAAATGAGTGCAAAAATATGGGTGAAAGACGTGTTAGCACTTTGAAGAATTCAGAAAATTGATACACATTTCAATACTAACTTAGTGCATGAAATGTTAACAAATGAAGTACTCAACATAGATTAGGTTATTTCATGTATCATCACCAACAACTTGAATTTCATGAACAGCAGCTAGAGATTTCTCTTGTCAATTACAATTTAATCTCAAATTTAAAAATTTAACAGCGTAGGTTGCAGACAACATTCACAATATAAACCATGAAATTGAAGCTTTTGGTGCTTCCGAAAGTTGCTTTCAGTTCAACTATATAAATGTTAGAGAATAATATAAATTATATCTTGAGACCTCACCTAACAGCTTAAGTTATTGGGTTGAGATGGTTCTTTAACATGGTATCAGAGCCTTAATAACCAAGTGGTCACGGGTTCGAATCTCATCACCCCCATTTATTTGATAAAAATCAAGCACAAGGTAATGTGAGTGGTCACGGGTTCGAATCTCATCACCCCCATTTATTTGATAAAAATCAAGCACAAGGTAATGTGGGCCTGTGCAAGTTTCAGGCCCGAAGGGCTTTCACTTGAGGGGATGTGTTAGAGAATAATATAAATTATATCTTGAAACCTCACCTAACAATTTAAGCTATTGGGTTGAGATGGTTCTTTGACAATAAATGCTTCAAGCACTTGTAATCTAGTAAAAAATATCAAAAGCAAACTACCATCCCAAACTTAACAATGCAAAAAAGAAAGCTAAGGAAAAAAGGAAGCCAAGGAAAACACAGGATCATAATTACCTTTCATTAGGATAATACTTAAATGTCTCTAGAATCTCATTGCCAGAATTAATGAGACCAGCAGTCCAGCTCTCACCATCCAATCTACCACGTGATAGTGCACAAATTGCTTCAGACAGGCACTTATTGATTGTATCTAAAGCCATAGAGAATGCCCCAACTCTCGTATGAATTTCTATGGACTGGATTTTGGCAATCAGATCAGGGCAAATCAACAATGAGAAAATGTGAGGCGAAAGAGCAATATGGAGGTAAAAAAACCAGCTAGTCACTATATTGCTTTACCAAGAGGTAGATAAACATTTCTAGAGAAATAGAGATATGCATAACTAGAGAAAAAATGTGAAGACTCCCTGAAGAACTCCAAAAAGGAATGATTTCCAAACCAAGAGAGTCAAAAGGCAAGGAGAGGAAAATTAACCCTTTCATCTAGTCCAGCTTCTTGACACTTGCGAGCAGCTTCAAGTAGAAATTGCTGTCTTTCTTTAGAATCAGTCAAAAATCGTGCCAATTCACCTTCTTCTCCGGCACCTCTTGGACCCAGTAAAAGATGAATACCACCATCCCTTAGCAATAGCTCAGTGAGGAGTTGCTTCAACATCATGCTTCTCTGCCTCTGCTGATCAATATTACCTCTCCCAGTCCATGATGCTTCTCCACCACCTACTGTAGCTGCAGCTTGGGCATAATATTCTAGTGCCATTGAGAGATTTCCATGACGTAAATATGCAGATCCATACTGCCTAATTATGCTAGCGACCTCTGCATAAGCATCCATTACCCCAAGTTTTTTCCCAGCTCCAGCACCTTCAGTAAGAACCCCATGGTCTGCTAGTGCAATTGATACATGGACTGCGTTGATATTGTATCCATCATCTGCAGCTTCCTTAGACAAATATAAGATAGCTGGTAGCATCTGGACGCTTAATAGTAACACATAAGGGTATACGAGAGGGTCTTTCCCATTTTTAGTATAATATGATGGCTCAAATTTATTCAAGTATGCCTGCAAATCCTCCAAACTGTATGGTACCAAGCTTTCATTCAGGACCTGAGATGAGGTCCCACCATGGTACTCTTGTACAGCTGATAATTTGAACCACAGGAAATCCTCTATAGTATTGAAAAGGGTTGGCAGATCTCTCAGCAGGTGGTCAATTTGCCTGCGAGAACCAGATACTATAGCATAGAGCAACAACTTTTTCTTGTCATATGCAGCTCGACCCACCCGATCACCCATTCTTAACATTTTTTCACATTCTTCTGAAGCAGCAGCTGCAATATCCGCAGGCACCATACCTCCAGAGTTAATCCACTCCATGAGCTGTGAAAGGGAAAGCTAATGATGGAGGCTGCTTATAAAGTATATAATTTTTTATCTTAAGCAGAGAAAAAACAGTACCATAGGAGCAAATTGGTGTGAAGCACGGGAAGACAGGGCAACATTTCTTGCTTCCTCATAATACCCAGTTCTCAAGCAAATATAGATCTGTTGAAAACAGAAAAATATGATTTAGTATAGAAACACAGATTTTTTAGATAAAAGATTATGAAAAACAATTGTTCGGTACTCTGCTAGAAACACAACTGGTTTGTCGTTACAGCAGAAAATAAATTTAGTATCCTGCTATTTTGGTTTGTCAAAATAGCTTCAAAAGGAATTTAACATTCTGCTGAATGACTTGACCCAAATTAATGAATATAACTAAATGATACAGACGCATGCATGCACTTTATATTAATTATTTTTCTTGCTTCTGAAATTATCCTAACTACCACTGCTAGGGTTGTTGTTGTTTTCAGTTAGATAAATTATAGCAACAACCCTCATAAATTTTAGCCACGGGAGGTCTCTCTAAAACAAGATAGTATAGATATTAGTGGTGTGCAATTTCAAATAAAATGGGCGTGGTCACGTAATTAAGAGAGCAAAACACAAAGGTTACTATCTTACAGATGAATCGTGGTTCCTACTTTATTGACCCTTTAAACAATGCCCTCTGGCTTTCACGTAATAAGCATTTAGGAGACCAAAAACTATTAAAAGCATTCCCAAGCAAAATTCACGTGTAACAAGGCCCTAAAATAAGAATTTATCAATGACCTGCTGCCAAGTGGTATCAACTGGAGGCTGCCTATGAGTATCACCTGCATCAAAATCCAGAACTCCATAATCCCTTAACCGAATCTGCACGGAAAGATAAGAAGAACAAGAAAAATATGATTTAACGTAAAAGAAAAATGTCAATGAACAAGTCCAGGCAAGCAAGAAGTTGAATAGCAATATTAACAAACCCGAAGAAATGCATGAACTCTTTGTAGATTCCCAACAGCTCCACCAAGAGCAGCCTGACATGAGAACAGAAAAATGATGAATAGTAATCAACACTACCAAGCAACAATTTGTTAGAAGCACAGAACAAAGGTAGTACCAGTGAACAAAAAGACTATTAGCACACATATATTAGCATTTATGTCATTCTGAAAAATAATAGGTTATCCACAAAATAAGAAGATACTGAAAGAATTACTACCTGTGCTGGATGATTTTGTATTGTATCCATGATGTATTTTTCATGGCCCCATTCAAGATGGCGCCTTGCACCAATAACTAATGACATTTTTCTTGAAATAATCGGTTGCATGGTTGTATTTTCACCCACCAATGTCTGTCAAAGTATACATATATATATATATATTTAGATGGAAAATAATACTTTTAAATGCTTACTGTATTTATCAATATAAAAAATTGTTCATTAGA
Organism: Populus simonii; assembly: GCA_007827005.2. NCBI lineage: Eukaryota > Viridiplantae > Streptophyta > Magnoliopsida > Malpighiales > Salicaceae > Populus > Populus simonii. The sequence continues at coordinate 808,048 of CM017478.2, forward strand.
CTAAACTTAAAAAACTCTATAATGGTCCCTCTAGAATCTATTTCAGGAAAATAAGGAAATAAATAAAAAGTATACCTGAACAAGGTGCCATATCTTTTGCATGTTAACAGATTTTCCACCAGATACTTCAACACCTAAGCTTTCATAAGCACCTTTGAAAGCTGTTGCAGGCTACAGGAATAGCAAACAGGAAATAAAATATACATATATCAATAATATCAAGTTAAGAGAACCTAAACACAAGAGAAGATGACACAAAAAAAAAGTATAGTGTCCTTTGAAGATCTTACTTCCTAGCAATGTAGGTTACATATGACAGCTTGAAGAAACATATTATCAGGGCATATAGGCATGGCTAACATCCCATTAGATTTGAGGTCATCCAATAATTTTCAAATTCTTCAGGAAATTAAGCAGCTCAATAAGCAATCATTCCAAGTCCTGATGAAAATTTCACCCTCGAAGAACTTGGAAGCCAGAAAGGTGGGTGCTTGTGCGCTTTGTTTAAACTAGGCATTTGTAAGCGACTACCTGTCCTTGGCTACCTGGCTATGAAATGCCTCATAACGATGCATACTAAAAGAAGTTAGTGCATGGCTGTAACTCTTACTTAAAGAGGACTGAGGAGAAATGTCTAATCTTTTGTGGTCTATGCATGTTGCAAAATGCCATACCCCTCAGATGTGAGACGCATCCCCTCTCAGGCATAATGCCTCAGAATCTTAGTGACTGAATCTCAAGTCTCAGCCACTTCCTTGGAAATATAGCCCTTACCCCTATCCTTTCAGATTATGTGATGCTTCCTAGCATGATTCTAGTATATTGATATTTAGAACAAAAGCAAACTTAACAATTGTGTATTTGAGGTAATACTGGCCCAATCATACATCAAAAGTGTGCATTGCACAAATATAATTCAACAAAAAATGCATCTCTAGTTCTCGATGCTAGTCTATCTATTTATGGTATTTAAAAAAACAATTCTATAATATAGTTGTTCAATAAGCTCCCAATAAGCATCAAGGCAAGGCAATCTACCCCATTGAATCCCTAGATTTGGACTACCAAATATAATATATAATGATTGTCACCCATGGTCCAAGGATATAGTTTAGAGATTTCTGAAGAATATTTTGATGTGATGATTAAAAAAAGAGAGAAAACAAAAAGGACAGTTCTAGCTCAATATACTGCACCTTGACTCTTAAATGCACGATGCTGTTGTCGATGCCTTTCAACCAGTGATTATCAAAACACTGTATATAAACCTTGATTATTTGCTGTTAGTCCCAGATCTTCCTTTTGCCAAATCCATGAGACACGAGCAGTGACTATTATTGAAAAGGAATACTCTATCTATTCTCTAGTAAATATATTCTCCACTCTGACACTTGTGGTACATTTCAAAGATAAAGTTGCTATCAAATCTTTTGATTTTCTAGTTTTCCCTAGTCTGTAGCTACTCAAGAAATAGATTTCTTTCAACAAGATGTGGAAACAAGTTTTAATAGAGAAAATGCGCAACCAAAACCAGCCTTACCTTGAATTGTGAGCCATGCTCTCGCGCATGGTTCAAATTCTTCACAACCTTAGCACACGCCGAAGCTTTTTTCTCCAGAATGGGTTTGTTAGCTAAAGGTACAATTTCCATGCCAGATGGACCAGAAGAAGCATGAGGGCTGGAAGCCAGAGAAGCTAGTTGACCAGAACGAGTACCTTCAGTACTTGAATCGACTATGTTAGTCCTGGGCAATGATGAAATTCGGCTCAAGCTCTGAAGAAAGTCACGTCTTTCCTTTTGCCAATCCTCCTGCAATATATCAACTTTGACTCATCAACCAAAGTAAAAACACAGTGAGCATAGAAACCTCTAAGAAAACTTCAATGCCTCTTTTGGTTCTTAAATCCAAAACTGCATGCCTTTAAATGACCAAACTAGCTCTGAAAATTCATTTATATACTAATTTCCCACCCTCCACCATCTGACTGTGCCAAGCCTTAGCCACAAGGCAGGCATAATAATCAAAGCAGATTTCACAGAGAGACAAAATCAAGGGAACGGAACATCATTAAACAGCATAAATTTAGAGGTGACTAGTTAATCTTCTTAATCAGTTGCAGATGTGTGAGTTTTTGAATAACATCATTTTCACAGAAGTCTAAACAGAATAAACAACCATTCACTAAAACATAACTCAGAAGCACTCATATAGGACATCACAACCACTAAAATCCCTGCCTTTGTCCTATATCAAAGGTAGATCATCATACCACAATTTACCCCTTCATGTTTTATATTACAGTGGCAGTGATTTTTAAGTTTTTACAATTCTAGAAGCAACCAAGTTAGTTATGACATTTTTTAACTTCTTAAAACGTAATTGCTTGATAGTGACATGCTAATTTTTTTTTTTTTTTGCAACTGACAAGGCTAAAAGCAAAGTATATATTACTAAGTTTGATTTCCATAATGGTCCATGTCACTCCTTAAAGTTCAAAAAGTTGCACGGTTACCGCTAAAGTTGTCACTTTGCTTTACTGCGGTCCTATCCATTCAAACAGATAGTAAAAAGGATGGAAATTTAGAGGGTAATTATGCCAAGCAAGCATTAAATTTATTTTACGTTGAATTCCATATTCATTCTGGGTGGATTAGTCTACATTGCAGCAAGGCTATTCTATGTGTGTAATATTGCAGCTTTAAAAAACTTTATAAGTAAACCATTACGAAAAGAATAGGGACTAAAAGTCACTTAACATATAAAAATGGTTAGTAAGAAGCCATAAGCTGTGATTGATTTAGCAGCATATATACGCTGGCAATAAATAAATTATACCAACAGTTCAAATACATGCTGTATGGCACTAACCTCCAAAACTCTCATCATGTAATCATTAAAACTTCTTACGTTATCCTTCTGAGCTTCCTGGATTGCTGATACCATTGCCATTTCATGAAACTATGGACAAAAATTGCATGGTGTAACCATAAACCAGTAACAGCCACTTTTTAGGAAGCAAAAGCATCCATCTAAATAGCAGGAGGTAACTACTTGAGACAAAGCAGAGTTGCACAACCAAATGAGGATATATTGTGTAAGATATTAAAGCATTTATCAGCCAATCGCATGTACCACGATCATCCATATATGTAATTGAAAACAACAAAACTCATAAAACAAGAGAGAATTACCACCATTATTGAAAGTTCCAGTTCAGTAGTTCCAAACAAATAGATGGTAATAACAAAACTATGCTATTATATATAGACACATTAGCACCAGCTTAAAGATTAGAACAGCTTCCTGGGATACTATTTTGCTTTTCCCTAACTTGAACATAAAAGGAAGAATGTTTTTAGGACAATTCATGAAGCTTTAAGAAAAATATTTTAGGACAATTGATGAAGTTTTTCTTCCTAAATCTTTTCCCTTCCTAACAGACATGAAGCTTAAACAACATGTTGTTTGTTCCATTAGATTGGTTTGATATTTGCAAGAAATTTTGGCCACTTCTGTTAGGCAATTAAAGAGCATGTTCCAAACGTAACTTTCGATTGACCTTCAGCCACTTCTACATAAGAATTTTGGGAAGTTTTCATGCATGTAAAACCATAGTGAAAGAAAATGATATCATCATGCATTGATGAAACAAAAAAGAAGATTGTCAATTTGATGGCTATTTTCAAAAGTCATCTTTTTAAGCAGTTTCAGAATGTAATCATTTCTGGGGAAAGAAAAACCATTCTTCTTTTCAGAAAAATGAACACAGTTAGAAAAAACATTGTTTATAACAAAAACTAAAATTCAATTTCAAAGTCTTTGTAACTTCAATACTAGTACATGAGCACTTCCATCAACCAGCAAACAGTATGATTATGTGTTTATGTTTCAAGGTCTTTGTAATTTCAATACTAGTACATGAGCACTTCCATCAACCAGCAAACAGTATGATTTTGTGTTTATGTTTATGTTTTAGTTATTTGGTACAACTAATAGCTAAATTTAACAGAGCATGTCAACTACACATTTGAGCAGTCAACAGAATAGCAGCGTGAAATATTCTCAAGCCAACAAAAACCTATCATAGAGTTAAGGAACTAAAGAAACAAGAAAATAATCACAGCTATTATCATAGATCTGTTGCTCAGATCATAAAAAAGCAGCAAAAATTACCTGTTGAAGATACTCTTCAACACTTGTAGCCTCGGCAGGAAACACGTCCTCAAATGTTGTCTAGGAATAGAAAAGGCAGGTGTAACAAATAATGAAATTCCAATTGTGAACCATGAATATTACATTGAAGCAAAAGAAACAAGAACTTCAAAAGAACAAAACACGTCACTACCCAAATATAAAATCAAAATGGTAGCCTAAAGCAAGTTCAGCATGGTCACAAAAACAAGGCAGTATTAACAAACTAGTAATCAAATTTTAATTTCATTCAACACATCATAAAAATTGTTTTTCAACAAACCTTTGGAGTCTATAGTCATTCATCAACTATTTGATAAAGTAAATTTGCACGACTGTGTCCACCAAGGCAAGCTTATACTCATTAATTAAAACATAAGCTTAATTTCACCTTCAATTCAAAAGACTTTAGATCTCGTGCAAGATGCTCGGCATTTATTCCTTCACGTGCAAGAAGCCTGTGAATGCATAAAACAACACAAATAAACCCCGCCCATTCAAGATTCTTCTTACTCCCAAGATTCCAATCAATGCTACCCTTAATAGACATGACATCATAGAAAACAGTATTTAAACAATAATAGAGAGAAATTCAGAAAGTGATTGAAAAAACCAACCTTGTAGCGGCAATAGATTGCGAAGGAGCCTCGGGTCTTATGGCTTTAGCCTTGAGTTTCTTCGATAATGCTTCTAATTGATCTAAGTTCCTCTAAAACATACAGAAAAACATTATAAACTCACTAAATTAGTACAAAACAACAAAATGCACTAATTCTAATGGTCAAAAAATTAATTGAGTAATAACAACAATAATAATAGATAAAAAAAAAACAGTACGTAAATGAAATTGAAAGCAAAAGCAAGCAATTTATTTTAACAATAAAGTATAATTCCTATAAAATCGGATACTAAAAAGAAAGAAAAAAAGTTCACAATGTTAAATAAATCAAGCTTTCAATTAATTTATTTTTGTTAACAAAGAGAAAAGAACCGATGGATTAACAATGACTAAAAGTATATATCCTCGGCTTTTGAAAATTGCCATCGCGTTTTCTCGAGAAACAAACAGAAAAGAAAAAAGGAGAGTGCGAGAGAGAGAGAAAAAACAAAAAAAACCTGAAGAGGAGGGAATTGAGGGGAAGGAGCAGCTTGTTCGAGAAGTTTGGTGGAGGAGTGGAGTAGATCGGTCCAGTTACTCATGTCCTGTTCGCTTGCCATTTCTACTCGTTCTCTCTCCAATGGCGTTTCTCTTCTTAGTTTTTCTTTTTTCCAGAGATACGAGAGGGAAAAGGGTTTTAGCTTAGCTTGTTTTAAATTTAAATAATTAAATTAAAAGCACTAATTTTTCAAAAACTACGGCTTTTCTCTCAAGCTAAAAAGCCTACAATAGTATCGAGTTAGGTATAATGTGAGCATGGCCCACTAACAAGATGAGGCCCAGTTAGGAGTGTAGGCTTCCAAAATTTATGGTTTTGTTTTTATCGCTACGTCTTGTAAAATTCTAAGCCTACATAGTACATAGAGTTAAGAATATGCTTTCTGCGGAATTAGGATACTTTCTTATGGAATTTTTAAAAGTATTTTTTATTAAAATATATTAAAATAATAAAAAAACAAAAAATAATAATTTTAAAAAAAATTCTAGTTAAAAAACGTAGTCAAACACCCTTTTTAAACACTAACTTAATTGCCTAAGGATAAAAAGTTTAAACTTTTAGCATGATACTATTAAAATGACCCGAGCCTATTATGTTATAGTAGAATACTTTTTAAAGATTTAATTTAATTTAATTATATTAAAATTAAAGTAGATATTTATAATAAAATAAATCACTTAAATTTTAAGGAAAAAATACATTTTATTAGTCAAAATTATCTTCTCTCATTCATGTATTTTGTTTTTTTACAATAACATATCCTTTTTATTTTTATTAATAGCACGATTTATTCAATAAAAATTAATGATAATTAAAAAATGATAAAAACTCTAATAAAAATTTTAGGATTTTAATGGACAATTGGATAAAAAGTGTAGATATAATATGCTAGTGAGAGATTGTAGGAGAGACTTAATTTCTAGTTAATTATTTTTATTAAAAACTATTATTTATCATATCTGTTTTTAGTTTAATTTTATTCTGACTACTAGATAATGTTGATGAGAAAAAACTTTTTTATCATATTTCTTTATTGAAAAAAAACACCTTGCATCACTGATTTTTTTTCAATTGCAATTTTTTCATTCTTATCTTTTGGATTATATTGAGATATTCTATCGACTTTGAGGATAAAATTAAAATTTTCACATAGGGAAATAAAAATAAAAGATACAAGATCTAATTGAAATAAATAAAAGATTTTAGATAAAACTAAAAAACAACATAAATACATTTGAGGGTAAATTAAAATTTAATTTAATATTAAAATTGGAATATTTAAAACAATAAAAAAAATTAATTAAAAATCTTAGGCAACCAGTTGCCACATCAAAAAATTAAAGCTTAAACTTGAAAGGTATAATTCAACTGATCAGATTATAGATTTATTTTCTAGATATTAATTACTAGTTCGAGTCTCATAAATTTTCAGAGCTATTAAAAATTTACATAGTTATTAATTTAAAAACCTATAAATTAGTTAAGGTGCACCTAAATGGGCTCAAATTATGGCGTTTATAAAAAATAAAAAAAGTTAAAACTTAAATTAACCCAGTTGACATTATCAAGTCAAACAAAATATTGTCCTTTGTCCTATCTGGGTGACATTGTTGAATAACTGCACGTAGCATGAGATGACGGGTGACCAGTAGCAGTGGTGAAGGAGCTATATTGATTGAATTCTCTCTTCATGGCCTTGTAAACTTGATCTAAGCCTTCTTCTATCAATTCCAAGACAGTTTGTGGCATTGGTGGTGTGTTTATCTCCATTGATCCTTCTAGCATTTTCACCACTTCTCCCATTGAAGGTCTCGTGTAGACCTCATCTTGAATGCACCAAAAAGCAACTTTCACTGCTCTCATTAGCTCTTCTTCTTTTACCGATCCTTCTAGTCTGCGATCTGCTGCTTTCAGTGGTGTATCATTCATCATCGCCTGCAAAAAAGCATCGATATCATGATCAGATTAAATGAGAATTATTGCCATGAAAACACCCTTTGTAGCTGATAAGGTTGAGCAAGAAAACTTCTGATACCTTGAAAGCCCACCCAGGGTAAAAGAAGTCCTCTGCATCAAAAGACATGTCAAGGTTTCTTCTGCCACCAACAATCTCCAAAAGAAGCATTCCATAACTATAAACATCAGCCTTCACAGTAATAGGCCTGTTGCTAACCCATTCTGGAGCCAAATAGCCTCTAGTTCCTCGAACCATGGTCACAACATGCGAATGCTCCCTTCCCATTAACTTAGCTAGTCCAAAATCTGATACTTTAGGACAGAAATTCTCATCTAACAAAATATTCTCCGGCTTGATATCGCAGTGAATTATCCGGTCTCTGCATTGCTCGTGAAAGTACGCAATCCCTTTTGCAGTAGCAATGGCTATATCGAAGCGAGTTGACCAATCCAGTAGTCTATCCCGGCTGCTATATGAAGGAAAGATCCATTTGTCCAATGATCCATTTTTCAGGAACTCATATACTAGGAGACTGCCAAAGGAAATGAACAAATTTTCAAGAAAAAAAAAACTATTTGTTAGACTCGTAGTCTTTTGTATCTGAAAATGTAGGATGAATCAACGACATTTGAGGTTTTCAACACTTTTAAGTTCTTTCCGGGAAGCATTTCTTACCGTTGCAATCCCTCCGAGCAGTACCCGCATAGACGAACCAGGTTCATGTGATGCATAGAGCCTATGGTATTTACTTCAGTTATAAATTCTTTCTCCCCATGAGGTAAAACCTTGTCTAGCTTCTTTACAGCAACCAAAGTTCCATCTCCGAGGCTTCCTTTGTATACACTTCCAAATCCTCCTGCAATACGACAATAGCATGCATAAATCATAACTAAAACTCGATAGACTCAAATTTTCCCTGTTTCAGTTCCTCTGTTTCTGTATTTATTTGATAATTATTTACCTGTTCCAAGTAGCTGTGAAAAATTGCAGGTACGAATCTGCAAGTCGCGGAAAGTAAAATGTATAGGAGCACCAGGAAGAATAGGAGAGCTCTCCATAGCTCTTTCCAAGTATCTCTTTTTATGAACATTGAAATATAGTAATAAGCACAGTAGGCCAACAAGAATTGCCATACTGAGAACTATAGGTATAACCACAACCTTCTTTCTTGTATTATCATCATCTGTCCTACTTTTATTGCCTACTGGAGACATCGATTCGTTACCTCTAACCTTCACAAACAAGGTGGATCCAGTGTCCTCATATCCACCAAAGTCTAAGCTCCTCAGTATCCAACAATAAGGCTTCTCATCATCAAGTCCATAAACAGAAGCTACACACTCACAATCTGATAGACAAGCGTCACCACACTTTGACACTGTAGGAATATCACTGTAATTTGCTACCACCGAAAAATCGGAGAAAAAGTAACTTGTTTGCTGCACAGCTGCAATCCTGAACTCAGATGTTTGATTTGTATTTCGTGAATCACAACTTCCAATCGATGATGAGTTCTCCACGCAGAAGTTATCACCCCCTGCTTTGGAAGTACCGGGCAAGCATGTACAAGAAGCATTAGTCTTGCTTCTATCCAGATTACATACTCCATTACCACAAATTCCAGCAATGTCACAAGGATTTGACACTGCAGCCCACTCTGGAACCCACTCCCGTGAACCATTAACATTGTTATCCCATCGATACAGTCTCAAATTCCCATTAGTCTCAAGTATCAGTCTTCGAAAAACTGCTGACCGAGTACTTGATTGATTTGTAGCTGAACCTAATCCAATATAGTCACCATCATTCTTATAAACATAAACTGCCCCATTTGATGATTCACCATACACAATTCCAAAGCTTCCTGCATCATCCAAAACCGCGACAACATCCCCAGTAACATTTGAAATATCCGGTCCAGGCCAGTAGGAAAAGTTGGCATAAGCTTCAGGTGAAGCATCATAGGTTTCAGGCAAGTTGTATGTTAAAGCAAGGCTTAATGAAGTAGGCTGTTGTAACATTTTGAGTGAGTAATAGCCACCCTGTGAAGGTGATTTTGGTGATGTTAGTTCAAGGGATACTGTTAAAGGCTGGTTTGGAAGTAAAGTATCGGAAGGATGTTCAAAACTTTGCCATGCTGAGTGGTTAGTGTCAGTGTGGAGGATAAAGTTGCCAGTTTCTTCCATGCTTGCTGATGTAATGCCTGCGCCGGAGGTGTTTGACATCCAGACTGTTCTTTCTCCGTCGATTAGAACTAGGTTGCCGGTGGTGTCCAGCTCCAGGAATGCGTTTTTGTTGACCATGGAGTTTCTATATATCAGATCATCACTGAGAAAATTAAGAAAGTGTCACCTGCGAAAGCTTCTGTAAAGACTACAGAAGGATAGATGGCTTTGATTTTTTTTTTCTTTCCTTTTTTTAAATGACACCATTTCATTTCATAAAAAAAAAATGAAAAATATAATGATATGGACAGAACCCCTTTGAGAATTTCTGATATATGGAGGATCCAATTGAAGATAAACTAGTTTAGGGACTAAATTAAAAATGAAATATAGATCAGGGACTCATAAGCAAGCGTACCTATTAGCTGACCAAACTATGGTTCGATCACCAGGAAGATCTGCGAACCAAATGGCCACTTGAAATTGGTCACGAGCATTAGCCGCTGGAGTTAAACCAAAAGCAAACGTACCATTATCTGAAACCCATGCTTCATTTTGATCACGAGCCATCAATCTTGAACCCAAACCAATGTGGCTAGCCCTAGCCCTAGCCCAAAGCCAAACTAAAACCAAGAGAAAAAAGACCAAACAATTAGCCATGATCACAAACTCAGCACCATGCAGGCTACCAGTGGACTAGGAGTGTTAATGTCAAGAACTTGAAAGAGCTAAAACTACAAAATGAGCAATGGCCATGCATTATTTATGAGAGGGAAAGAACAGATTGAAAGATGCGTGTAAGAGTTTTATGAAGAGAAGAAAAATAGAAGATCATAACACGTACACAGTGGTTGGTGAACTACACTTTGAAATTTTATTTTTTTTGGATCAGATGGTCGGCTAGAGCTCTAAGCCATGGGTTTTGTGGCACGTGTCGTGTACGTGTGGTTTCCAAATGGGCAATGATCAGCCGAAAGGGCCGTGCACATGTAACCCCGCATTTGATACGGAATTTCGGAAGTCAAGCCGTAATAAATTTTTGAAATATTTTTTTATTTAAAATATATTAAAATAATATTTTTATTTTATAAATAATATTTTTTACAATAGTATAAAACAACATGAAAATATAAAAAAAATTAAATTTTAATTAAAAAAAAGTTAAATAGCGTAACCAAACATACAATTCAGCCATTGGCATGAGAATATTGAAATTATTCAGATTTTCACATTACCATGGATGTGGAGATAGAGGCTTGCACATCCCTGGTGGAAGAGTGGGTGATCTAAGCTCAAAGGAAGAAACATTTGGTTGTCCAAATGTGAAAAGAAAATGTCTAGGAAAAAAGGACGGAGAAAAAAAAACAAGTTATGCAGATAATGACTTAGCTTGAAGTGTGAAAATTTCCAAGCCTGTTTATACAGACAAAGGCTCCATATATCTTCATATTTTAAGGATTATATACCATCTATTCTTATATGCTTAATTGTAATTTAATTTATTATTATAAAGTTATTATGTTTCTGATATTTCTTTTGTCAATTGTTTCTGTCAAAACTAATAAAAGTACATCACGTAATTTATACATGTCTAAGTTCATGTTTTACTGGATATATAATTGGCTGCAATATGCCTCATGTTGTAACAATTTTTTTCCTAACATAAAAAAAAATGTTTAGGTCATACTAGTGTGTTTTCTAGTAATAAAATAAATCTTACTAATAAATAATTAAAAAAGATCTTAATGCTAATAAAACACTAATTAATGAAGTTAAGAAATATCCACAATTAAAGATATCCAATCATGTGTTTCAGGAAGATCTTGAATTTTATTTTATTTTTTTAACTTAATTACATGACACTAGAAGAGTAATAATTTAAATTTTATTGAAAACATAATTTGCTAGTAAAAGCTTTTTTTATTATTAATATCTTTGATTCTTAGAATTTTTTCCGAAAGCTTTTAAAAGACATACCTAAAAAATAAGGAAGATTCAAATAAAGAAAAAAAAAGATAACTTTTTAACTATAACCCCTTTTCTCATTAATGTACTCATATTTTTTTAAAATTTTTCACCATAATATTTATTTTTTAGACACTATTTTATTTTCATTCCAAAAGCAAGTTTCCATTCTAAAAAGATAGCTCCCTAATAATTTTAATATGCATGTATGGAAAAACACAACAACACAACTCTCATGTGTTGTCATGGCAATTAAATCCATTGATTATTTTTTATATCTTTTGACCTCAATTTTTATCTCACTCAAGAATCAAATTAAACTTTATAAAAATTGATCTAATGTGATCCGGTTGACTTGACGAATCTAAAAGCAACCCGGAAACCTGGTAAAAAAATAGTTTAACTTAAACAGATTTCAAGATGACTTAATTTTTTATTAAATAATGAGGCAACAATATATCATATTGATCAATCTGGATCAACCCGTTAAATTCATTACTTATGTATTATTTTTTATTTAACTATATGATAACAAAAATTGGTGACCCGAACAAAACCAACCAAATAAAATGAAAAAAAATGAATACAATAGATTGTAAAAAAATAATAATTGCTCATATATAATAAAGTAAAAATTAAATGGACTTTTAATAAAATAATATATAAAACAATATTTAATTAATATAATAATTTAAAAGAGTTTTTTTAATTATATAGCTTTTAATAAATTAAATATAAACTATTGAAAAAAAATAAAAATAGCCCTGCATACCACATTTGATTTTTTTTAAAAGTTGGTGACCCTACTAAACCACTGAATAAAATTAAAACAAAATGAATTCGATGTTCAGTGAAAAATAATATTTTTTCTAATTTTTTTATAAAAAATATTAGACAATATATGTTGTTTACTAGTCGAAATTCAGCTATCTTAGATGGCTAGAAAGTCACACTACCGACCTCTAGGTCCAAAAAAATAATAAAAATCATTGTGACCCATTTTGTTGAATTAAAAACACATATGAAACACTATATAAACCTTAAAAAACTCATTTCTTGTTTTAAATTTGCATTTAATTGATAAAAAAAATCAACCCAAATCCAAAAAAAAATCTTAGGGCTTTATCTATTTTTTTCAGCAAAATAAAAGGAAAAAACTTAAATGAAACTTAACTCATCAAATGAAACGCGTTGACATTAAAAACAATTAATTTTATGGTTAAAAATTAATCAATCATTAACTTTCTCTCTCCTTAACTGTTTTCTAGTGACATGACTCTCTATCATATCTCAAACTCAGGAACTAAATATGATTAAAATAAGGTTTTGGACTAAATGGTTTAATTGTCAAACTAAAAGGACCAAAAGAGAAATTTAAAAATATCTAAGGCAAAATCAACACAAAAGGCATTGACACCACAATGTTTTAAAAAAGAGAATCTTGCTATTTCTTTGTTTCAGTTATGGTCCCTCATTTTCAATCCTTTTTCAAACAATAAAATCAAAATTATTTTTGTAAAATGAAGCATCAATCTAATATCAAGGTATTTTTTTTATATTATGATAACAACATAAAAGGTAAATAAAAATAAATTATTGATCAATCTTGAATCTTAAGTAACATAATATTGAATAATAAAATTAAAATTAAAAAAATTAAATGAATAAAATTGAAAAAAAAACTAGAGTTGACACCGCATTTTTTTTTTTAAGAAAAGGGTTTCATTCTTTCTTTCTTTCAATTTTGGTCTCTTTGCAAACAATACATAAATATTGTACTATCATATATATATATATATATATATATATATATATATATCAGAACAAATATTATGCTTAGTTCGGATAACATCATAACAATGTTGTAATTATTATAATTAGAGGACGAGAAAGTGAAAGAGTGCTAATTAATTAAATTTAATTATTATTTACCTCCCATTACATCGTTCAAAAGGTTTTTAAACTTACAATGTTGTTCGGTTACTGTTGGATTATTCAAGTGTACAAGCTTTAGGGGATAATCTCTATACAATAAAAAAAATACGAGACTAAGCAATATGATAACACCACACACTTGCCTTGCAAGAGGAGTTATCAAACATACTATAAGACTGATATGGCCGGCATAGCAGATCATTGGAAGGCTTTTAGTGGATTCAACAACTGGGATGGTCTTTTGATTCATCCCATCAATACCGATTTCCGCCGCTATCTTATTCACTACGGTGAAAGGGTTGGGGCTATTGGTGATGGCTTCAACAATGTCAAGGCGTCAAATTCATTTGCACTTTCTCGTTATCCACCAGAAGAACTCTTCTCCCATGTGGGTCTGCAAAATGGTAATCCATTCAAATATCAAGTGACGAAGTACTTTTACTTGAAACTGGATGATTTTGCTGATTTTATGGAGTTTGATATCAAGGAGTCTGCTTGGATTGGATATGTGGCTGTGACTACAGATGAAGGGAATACGGTCTTAGGGAGAAGGGATATTTTGGTTTGCTGGAGAGGAACAATCTTGGGGTCCGAATGGGCGAAAAATCTTCAATTTGATCTGGTATCAGCTGCTGAAATTTTTGGAGGTGCCCACAATCCCAAGATGCACCATGGTTTTCACAACGTATACTTGGCCAAAAGCTCAAGCTCCAAGTACAATAAGACTAGTGCTAGAGAACAGGTAAATATTGATAACTAGTCATTGCTTAACTGTGGAAGAAGAGTATTTATATCCCATAATGAACTATCTGATCTTGATTTTGCTATCCAGGTTCTTGCCGAGGTCAGGAGACTTGTGGACAAGTATGCTCACAACGGTGAGGACGTAAGCATAACGGTGGCGGGCCATAGCTTAGGTGCAGCACTTGCAACATTGAATGCCATGGACATAGTTTCCAATGGTTACAACAAGCCTGCTGGATCATATACAGGATTTCGTGTCACAGTCTTCGCTTTTGCGAGCCCCCGCCTTGGAGACAAAGGCTTCCAAGATGTATTCAATGGCCTTGCTAATCTTCATGTCCTGCGCATAAAAAACGAAAAAGATATTATCCCTAGTCTTCCACCGGCTTTCTACAATACATACAAAGATATAGGTGAAGAGTTGGAAATTGACAGCAGCAAGTCGCCATACTTGAAGGATCCAAATGCTGAACCGCATAATTTGGATATTTATCTACATGCAATCGCAGGTTACCAAGGGAAACTTGGAGAATTCAGGTTGGTTATCGATCGCGACATTGCACTGGTAAACAAATCTGCAGATGTATTGCCGGAAAAGTATAAAGTCCCGCCTAATTGGCTGACGGTGATGAACAAGGGCATGATCCAAATGGACAACGGATTCTGGAAGTTGAATGACTATGTGCCGGATCCTCCAAGTGAAGATGATATTGAAGGGAATACTACTGCTATATTCCTGAAAGACAATATGCCACTAGCATTATAATAATGATATTTAAAAAGATTCAATTTGCAACCAATAGGATCACAATGGCAACATCGACTCTGCCGTCTACGCTATGCATGGAATGTGGTCAGCTCAAATATTAATTTGGATTTCCTTGTAGAACTCGATTTGCTTGTGTTTATGCTCCAACACATGATGTTATTAGACTCATTTTCTAGAAGAAATTAAAATTTTTTTTGGTATTTATCACAAGTAACTTTCAATACAAACATCAACTTCCAAGCAAACATTGTTGATTGGTAAGGACATGTCATATTGCACTTGTAACACTCGTTGCATTACTCATAAACAATGCGGCCTTTTTTATAAATTCTGTACAAAAAATCACATGATTATGGTCTTTAATTTTTTTTAGTTGAATTGTTATTTTATTTTATCTTATTTGTGTTATCTTCAACTCAATTATATATGCTGACGGTTAAGTTGGCATGTTAGAACTTGTCCTTGTCCCTATATATATATATAAAAATTAAAAAATAACTATATCAGTAAAAAACACACGCAGGTGTAATAGGGTTGAATGACTATGTGCCGGATCCTTCAAGGAAAACGATATTGAGGGGATTGGTGACTACCTTTATTAAAACACAAAGTTTTGGACCGGATAATTAAACATCCGGCCGGTCACTTTAAACCGGTAAAATTTAATTATGTGAAACAAATTAACAAACATCTGATTGAAACTAACCGGATGTTGAAACATCTGGAATAACTACAATGTGTTTCAATCAAAGCATTGGATAATTTTTTCAATAGCGAAATTAATAAATAGTCATTTTTATGGGTCTTTTCTTTAGATGTTATTTTTCTTCTGTGAAATTTTTTTTGGAGGTATAGTCCACGGATCTTTAAAAGATTGAAATTTATTTGATAGACGACATCTCTTACCCAAAAAAAAATATAGAGCTATTGATCATCACCTACTAAATAAAAAAAAATTAGAAAAGATTTTTATATATATAAAAATTGGATTAGGCTGGTCAGACTTGTCACTGAACAATGGAGTACTCTCTATTGTTCACGTTAACAATGAAGAGTGAATTAATTCACTCAATGAATAGTGAAGGAAACCAACAAAGATGAAGAGGAGAATGAGGAAGAAGGAAGAGGGGCGGACTTGCAGTGGCTTTGTGGCTTTGTGGCGGTGCTGCTGGTGGTTGCTGACTGGAGAGTTGCTTGTTCGGTGGTCGGTTCTTCTTCTTCTCTGTGCATTTTCCTTCTGTTCTTCTCCTTTATTTTCTTTTGTTTTCTTTTGTTCTTCTTTCAGTCTCCTCTTTGTCTCTATTTTATCTTGTTCTTCTCCTTTTATTCTATAGCGGAGGCGGAGGCGGTTGTTGCAATTTTCTTCTTCTTCCCTGTGCAGAGGCCCCAACCTCTGTTTTTCCTGTTGGTGGCTCTTCCCTTTTCTGTCTTTTTTGCTAACTCTGTTTTCAGTGTAGTCGTTCTCAGTGGTAGCGGTGTTGGTGGTCGCTACGGTGGCTTTTTTTTTTCTCTCTTCTGCTTCTTCCCTCTGTTCCTCCCTGTTTCCCACAAATAATTCCCCAGCCCTTTCTCAAACTGTCTTTCTATTTCGTTCTCTCTATACTATTCTCCCAGAACAATTTTTCTCCCCCCTTTCTCTCAAATCTCCCCCTGTATTTATAGGAGGCAAGGGAGAGGGTCACCATACCTTGTCCAAGTGCAGGGCATGGTGACCGAGGCATGGGTCATCTTTCTTTCTCATTATGGTGGCATGGGCATATGAGTATGGGTTTTTTCAGGTTTGTGCAAGTGGGGGGAAGAGAGAGAGTAGGAAAAAACATTCAAAATCCTTCATCTTCCATGTCTCTATGTTCGTAGGGAAGAAGAAGATACACGATGTCGTTCAAAATGGCATTATGTAATTTTTTTTACGGTGCATGAAATGAATTTGAGGAAAAAATGGGTTATGGAAACTTCTTATTTAAGAAAAATATTTGAAAAGCTTAAAGAATTTTGAAAATTAATTTTTAAAAAACATATATTTTTTCATAATATTATGGAAATAAAAAAATTGAAAACTATAAGTCACAAAAATTCTTAGAATATTTAGGAAATATAAAAAAACCATTTGGGTATTAATTGGGCAAAATCACACTCATTTGTATGCTAAAAAATAAAAGCGAGAGAAATTATATCCACACTAGGTTGGATCCTAGTCAAACTGGGTTAAAATCCATCTCAATCTCAATTAGACAGGAGGATTCCTGATATCTGTTGAGTGATGACGTTTACATCCCTAATTTTATGAGGTTCTTGGGTAACATAATATTAGTCCCCTATCTCTAGTTGTTTTCCGAATTTGGTCCCCAACCTAGTTATAATTTTCAACCAACTGGTCCCAAGAATTCTCAATTGGATTTGTCCATAAAAAAATTGCTTAAGAATTTTCTCATTTGAGTCCACACCTAAAGATAACTTCAAAGTATATTTGAGAATGAAAGGATCAGATTGATAATTCCTAGATACTTTTTGGACTCAATTGCTTAAATATGTAGTTTAGGGACACAACTGAGAAAGGGTAATAGCAAATAAGTTGGGTGCGAATATGAGAATATTGTCCCCTTTCTAAAACATTCCAAGGTATCTCTTCTTTGGAGAAGATTTATTAGAGTTTGTGGAGGAGTACATCCTAATCCTATCCGAATAAAATTAATGTAGATCAGAATTTTAATTGCAATCGGTGGCGATTTAGTTTAGTAAAAAGAAAAGATCAATGGGCACAAATCAGAATAAAACAATTTATAAGGTGCAAAATGATAAGGAAAAAAAGGCATTTCTTATCTATATTTTATAGCTTCACGAGAACAAGGTTTGACAAAACATAAAGTGAAAAGGAAATTAGTACATGAAAAACAAAGCAGTATAAGTACATATATAGTAAGAATAATATATTCTAAGTTGTTCACATTATAGAACAACCATGAGGGTTTTCATCACTGAAAATTGCTCCTGTCTGGTGGTTAAAGATGGAAGAATGCACAGGATGATGATAATAACCATGATCGTTGCTATCGTATCCATGCTTGTAGTAATTGTAAGAAGAGGAAGGCTGAGGAGCATAGTAAGTACGTAAGGGGACCGTTAACTTGGTGTTGGTTGTAGTAATGGTCAGAATATCTATGATGCTGTGGATTGTAAGGTAATTGCCAGAGGTCAGCCCTTCTTCCTGTCTTACGAACTGTCTTTAGAACCTTCTTTTGGTCAGCCCATCCTGTGACTGTCACCTTTTGCAACCCCATATCTATATCTATATCATCTACGCCTGTGCGTGCATACATATAATAAATACAAAAGTTTAAGATATAGTCCAAGAAAATATGTCCAAAGAAAACCTTAAATTAAAAGAGAGGAACTGAGAAAATAATTCATGAAAAAAAAGGGATGATTAAGATGAAAATTGTCGCTTGCATAAAGTTTTCAGTGGAGGAGATTTCTTACCTTTGACTTTTTCCAGAGCATTTTTCACCTTGCCCTCGCATCCAGCACAATCCATATGCACTCTCGTTTCTATGATCGACTGAGTAAATTACAACGAAAATTTTCAATACAACTGTGCCATTCTTTCCTTTCAGTTGTAATATGATACGAGAAAATATTAATTAATAGAAGACTCTTACTAATTAACCTACGGTTATATAATTTCATCCACAACATCTATACACGCTTACCGCCATTGTAACTTTTGCTGCTGAAACCTGAATTAATTTGATTGTAGAGAAGAACGATTGAGTTGAAGTGTATGCTAGTATGAATATGTCAAACAAGGTGCTATATGCTCTCTATAAATAGAGCATGCAATTTGATAAAATGATGGGAATGATTGGACTTGTAACTTATTATATAATTTAATATTGGACCGACTTTCTTTTCATATAATTACTTTGCAAATGGGATGTTGGATCTTGAAGGAAAGACCAACGAGAATTAATTAATTATCTAAGAAAATTAGACTCTACCATGTTAAAGAGGACGTCGACGTCATAGACAAATTCATAATGCAAGGGCATGCACATAGCTTACATGCTAGAACAAGAATATATTTAGTGAAAATTTACAAGTTAATATATTTTTATTTTTATTTTCATTGTTTTTCTTAAAAAACCATAAGCGCATCCAAGTTGTAGAAAAACATTTATGAATCGGAAAAACAAAACCTAATTACAAAAAATAAAGAAATTAGTATCACAAGATAATTGGCGAAAAGATCTTCTTATATGTGTCTAAATATTCGAAAACCTTACATACAATCTTTCATGTATTTCAGTTTTCACCCAAAAGAAAAAAAATTAATCAAAACTAATTCATAAAAGGAAACGATATTTTGGCATCAAAAATTAATCTTGATCAGAATTCTGTGCGGCAGAAGGGCGCTTGAACATGTTTTCGAAGAAATAAATATTTACTCTCTTTTTCTTCAGTACAAGATTCTCTCTATTGTTGATGTACATGATTATTTCCTCCAAGAAATAGGCCGGTATATTCTTCATCGAGAACTTCATCAGCCCCATTTCCGTTTCAAACTTCTCAGGAAGCCGGTCTTTGGCCATCTCTACCACTACTAGAAATTCGCTTAATAGCAACGGATTTACCGACAGAATATTTCTGTCGGTAATTTGAGGTCGAACTTACCGACGAAACTTTTTCTGTTCGTAATTCTGTTGATATTTTCCGACTGAATTAAGGACAGAAAGTTCAAAATGAAAAAAAAGGCAGTTCGCTGACGTGGAGGTTTTTGCGGGTGATTTTTTCCGGCGGAATCACCGACGAATTCAAAACGGCAGCTCCGTATGATGATGTGACCGGTTCACTGTTTAAAATGATGACGTAATTACCGAGGGATTTGAAATGGCAGATCCGTACGGTGACGTGTTGATTTTTTCGTCAGAATAGCCGACGGACTCACCGACGGATTATGTCGTCGGTGAAACCGTCGGAAAAAGTTAATATATGCCCTCTCTACCAACCCTCTCCTCCCCTATTTCTCCTTCTTCTTCCTAATCCCAACTCTCCCCATCTGCAAACAACCAACCCCCCTCCCCCCAAACAAAAATCTCCCTCATCTTAGCACAACAAGTTATATTTCTTGAAGTTTTGTGGTCACAACATCCGTGTTTTGATTTACCGACGGATTTTATCAATTTTTGTAAGTAATTCTATCTTTTTAAATTTTAATGTTTAAATGTCAATTTTATTGTTTTTTTTAGTATATGTATTTTGTTAGTAGATGTACATGTTTTATTGTTATTTCTCAAACAAACTTGTAGTATATGAATGTATAATTTTATACCTGTTATGGTTTGTTTTAGATTTAGTAAGATTGTATTTGTTTGTAAATTGTTAAAACTTTATGGAATTACCAAATTACATGTGCTATTTTGAAATAATTAATAGCTTGCTTAATGGGTTCGTTTTAATTTTTATCAATGGTATTGCGGAGTGGTAATTTCTGTAAATTTATATATATTAATTTGTATGGATATTGATAAATGATAATGAATATTTAATATTTATGAGAAGTTGTGAATGGTTTGTTGGATAATCTCGAGGTAAATTAATATTTTTGCAAGTTTGTTTACACAACTTAGTTAATTAATACATGATGTCATCATAATTTTATAGAGGTTCGATATCATGGATGATCGTTCATGGATGTATCGAGATTCACCCCAAGGATTGCGGAGGATGGATTATTGTAACGGGGTTCAGGCTCCTCCATTAGCAGGCTCTATTAGCTCTATCAATCAAGGATTCACCCCAAGAACATGCTCCTCCATTAGCTCTATCAATCAAGGATTCACCCCAAGAACATGCTCCTCCATTAGCAGGCTCCACACCTCCAAAAACCCTGTTTTCATCACACAATCCTTTCAAAAACTTACCTTTTAAAAAAATTCTCTCTGAATGATGCCTCCTAGGCTTCACTTGTTACGTTTCACTGAAGTAGAAAGCCCCAATGCTAGTGCTAAAACACCTGCCGTTCAGTGTTGCAGTTTAGCCTCTTGTACCTTTTTTCACGGCTTATCTGTTTCAAATCAACGACTACGTCTCTTACTTTTTAAAATTTCTCTTTTTTTCATCTGGGTATGTGTTTTTTTGTTGCCTCTCTATACCTCTAGCTTGTTTTTTGAGAACTATGGTGGAAATTAAGCTAGTCACTCAGGCAAAAATTGAGTCTTTTTGGTGGTGTTCACATGGGGGCTTATGCCCTTTGTGTCAGTGGTTTGGCCTCTAAAAAATCCTTCCGAATTCATCAAGTTTTGATTGTTTTATGTTATTGAATTTGTTGGCGATTATTATATTGGATTTATCGCTCTCCTGAGAGAAATCAATGAAGCAAAGAGATAAATCAAGTTTTGATTGGATTCATCAAGTTTTCTTTTTATTGATTGATCTTGGGTTCTGTTTGCTCTGTGATTAAAGTTGTGCTTTTTTCCAGAAATTTTTGGCAATGATGATTAATATTCAGCTTTAATGCCAGTTCTGCTACTGAAAATTCTTGATTGATAGAGCTGTTATAACTCTGACCCATTTAATTTATAGATACAAAATAGTTTGAATAGCTTATTACATTGCATCCATTCATGAATTCCTTGTATATCTATTTTTAATGTTAAGTAATATGTAGGAGGTTTAAGGTTTTTGAGACTTGGCTATGGTAATTTTTGGTTTGAGCAAAATTGTAATGTAAGATTGCCTATGATGATATAATAAATTTGTTTAAGGTGTAGTGGAGCCATGTCCCTGTTTATCAGGGAGAACCTACTTGGTGGAAGCTACATTACGATGATATTAATGGATTTAACTGAGGTAATTTGATTTTGAAATTTATGTAGTGTTCGATACGCTGTTAAAAGATGGGTTAGACGATACGAAGATGTTTGGGGTATCTTTGTATATTATAAAAATCATTTCTCCACTTTTCTGGTGGAGAAATTTTTATTTATTAAAAGAGTACGTTTGTTTAACTTAAATTTCTACAATAAGGTGTTTGGTAACACACCACACTGTGTTTTTTATAATGCAGGGCTCACTAAAAAATTGAGTTTGAAACACAGTTTTTGTAAAGCAGTTTTTACATGCTTTTTTAACTGAGTTTCATAAAACGCTGTTTGTTTTTGCGTTTCAAAAGCGCTTTTGTAAAACTTTGAAATTTTTTTATTTTTTTTGTTTTTCAGATTAATTTGATGTGTTGATATCAAAAATAATTTTTTAAAAAATAAAAAAATTATTTTGATGCATTTCCAAGTAAAAAGCACTTTGAAAAGCAATTGCAATTACACTTCCAAACACAACTGAACCAAACATTTTATATATATTTTTTGCTACACATAAACCTCAGTCTCAATTTTTATCAAACACGTATCTAAATTCAACTAACCACACTTTTTAAAACTTACTTTTTTTAAATCACAACCACAAAAGCTACCTAAAAAACAAACACACTTAAAAAAAGAGTAGAACAAGCTTGTTCAGGGTTGGTTTTTATTAATATAAAAATAAAACTAGTTATTATTATAGTTTTAAAATTTAAATAGTAGTCGATTCGGGGCAAGTTCTGAATTATAAATCGGGTTGATTATTGACCCAAATCAATGGAAGGATAAAAATAATTATTATCTTAGTTTAAAATTTAATATAAGTTGTCGCACATATGGCGTCGCGGCGATCGTCTACCACTCTCAGGGAAAATGTAAAGGTCTACCTGACAAATATGGAGAGACAAGGAATTCTTATCTCTTATTAGTAAAATATGGACTAAGAGTCGCCACCAAGTATTCTGGTCATTAGGAACCCTAACTGGTCTCAGAGATGAGGTACGAAGACTAGTTGAGTAAATGGAAGGTATTAGCACCCCAATTACGCCCTACATAAGGTAAGCTGCATTGTTTTATTGTCTGATAAAATCTAAGGTTTTGGTTGCGTTTTTTAATTGTTGGTCCATTTAAAAGGATCAAGAAAAGCCCTCCTCAATAAGGAGGTTTTTATCTTAATGGGTAAAATATAACCGTTCTAGCGTCCGAAAAAAATATAATTTAATATCCAGAATATGTATTACGTGTAATGTCGTACCCCGGATACTAAAAGACAAACAAAATAAAAATTTTGTTGTTTTTGAAATTTTGGTCAATGTTCTCTTGACTTTAATAAACTGGTTGTTAAAGCCAAAATGCATGCTAAAACATTGTTTTTTGGTAAATGAAAAACACAATATAATTTTTTAGCTTTGAGACACTTGGCCATGTGCACAAAAACATTTTGTTCTTTTTTTCAATTTTTTTTTAAGTTGACGATGGTGCTCGCTAGTGGCGGTGGTTCCAAGCGGCGCTGTTGTCGGCGGTGGTGGATAAATTCTTCCCCCTTGTCTTCCCCTGTTTTTCTCTCTATTTTTTCTTCTCCTGTTCGTCCTTCCTTTCTTCCTCTTCGGGTCTTCTTTCTTTTTTCTTTCCTTTGGTCTTTCCACTCTCTCCTTTTTTTTTTCTTTGCCCCCCTATTTTTATAGGCAAAAACAGGGGAGGGACGTGGCTGGGGCGGCCACTGTGCTGCCGCCCCAAAAACTTCCCGTGGAACACATCTCCTCCCTCTTCTCCAACACATGGAAAGCTTTGGGCAAGTGGTGTCGGCATCTTTTTGAAGAGAGAGATGGCGGTGACAGAGGTAGAAAAATCTTCTTCTTTCCCTGCTTCGCGCGTCCAGGGGAAGAAGAAGACCCACAATGCCTTCAAAATGGCACCGTTTTGGGTTTTTCCTTTTTTTTTAATGAACAGTGTATGAAACGACGTTGTTTCATTTAAATGAAAACGGCGCCAAACTTATGTTAAAATACAAATCAGTCCTCAATTTGTGATTTGTTCAATCAAGTCTAAAATTGCAATTTTGATTTAAAAATCAATGCAATTGCATCCCTGGCAAAAATCAAACAGCGGCCCTGAAGTTGGCAGCCTTTTTCACTTTAGTCCTTGGTCTTGAATTTATGCAATTTGACCCTCAATTGAGCAATAAACTTCTAATTTCTTCAATTTGGCCCATGATTCAGTTTTAATTACAGCCCCTATATTTACACACCCTTTCCATTTTGGTTCTTGGTTTCGGATTTCTTCAATTAAATCCCTAATTGGCCATCAAACTTCAATATTTATGCAATTAAACCCCTGATTTAACCTAATTAACTCTTAAAAATTATAATTTGACCCTAGAACTTTAATTTCTTCCAATTAAAGCCTAAGTTAACTCCGAAATCATTTTTTCTTGCAATCAAACCCTTCACAAATTCAATTAAACCTTCAATAAAATTTAATTGAGTCCATAAAAATCTGATTTTGGACTTTTCTTCCTCAAATTAAATTTTCTTTGTCAACAGGGCTCTCATCAGTCAACAAAATACTGTCAATTTCAATCTTTGTATTTTTGAACCTCCTCAACAAATTTTTGACCATTTTTTGAGCGTTCTGGCATCCTTTTTTCAATGTTATATTTTTTTTGATTTTTTTGTATTTTATTGTTTGAAGAGAAAAAAATATGAATTGAGGAATAACCCAAAAATGGGTTATGACATAAGTGATGACCCAAGGCAAGACCTTAATTATATGTTAGGAAGGTCAAGGGTTGATCTAGGTTAAGTCAATATATGGATAACGAGACCTTGGTTACATTATAGGAACGTCATCTAGGATTGATCCAAGTAAAGTTAATGTATAGATAAAAATGGTTATAATAATTGTTTTAAAATCTAATCCCAGAAGTTTATCCGGGACAAGGTCTACTTGTGAGTCAAAAGGGTTAACCCAAGTTGATATAAATAAATAAAAAAACCAAAATAATCTTGTTTTGACCTTAAAAAAAATCATAGGTTTTTTATCCATGTTTTATCTCGAATCAACTTAGATTTTTAATTAGATTAAGTCGGATCAATTCTTTTATCTTTTTTAAAATGGATTGATCCACTCTTTTTCAGTGTTAATCAAATATAAAATAAAACATATTATTTAATCCAAAACATACCAAACATAAAACAATACAATCAAAACTATCCACTACACCGAAACTAGCTTAGCGTTTTCTATAGCTCATTTATCATGGAAAAAATAAACAAATTGAATTTCTTTTATCTCTGTTGTTCAAATTGAGTCTTAACTACACTCTTTACACCTTGTCAGTGGGATTAGGGTCTGAAAAACTCTGTTGTCATCAGCTTCATCTCATTCATAACCCACCGGATCGGAGTTAAATAATAGCACTACATTAATTTCTCAAAATGTTTATGTTCTGCTGTTTTATATAACCATTTTCCTCCTTTTTTTTATTATGTTGAACTTGTTAGCCTTCATTCTATGATCTCTTTATTGAAGGTGTTAGCATTTTCCAAGTGCCAAAATTGAATTTTTCGATTATTGTACTCGTGAAAAGCAAGGTGAAATATCTGGATAAATAAAACTATCGTTACAGCTGATGCCATCAATTAAGAAGATGACGAAAAGATAGTTTATAACATGAGCTAAATGAGAATCAATCTTCTTCAATATCAGACTCTTTTAAAAGTTTGCTGTGAAGTGTTTATTTTCAGTATTTCAAAAGGGAGCGTATATTAACCATAAGATGACGAGAAGATAGTTTATAAAACGAGCTAAATGAGAATCAATCTTCTTCAATATCAGACTCTTTTAAAGTCTGCTGTAAAGTGTTTATTTTCGGTATTTCAAAAGGGAGCGTAAATTAACCACCTTTGCCTCAAACGCAAAGAAGATGAAGGCTACACCAATGACACAAGTTGTGATTGCAAGCCATGATGATGATGATGTAAATAACACTGCATAACTTCCTGTGATGAATGCGATGACCATTGCTGGGATGGCATGTTTGTTTTTTAGGTTTCTTGAGAAGAGTTTTGCAGAGAAGATTGAGAAGAATTCTTTTGTATTTGTTCTAATATTTCATTAGTGCAGGAATTCTACTTTTATACAAATTATATGCAGTTAACAGAATTCTAGATTTTAGGAATCAAATTCATCTCAATCATTCATCAATTGAGGGCTACGATTCTTACACATATAAGAAATGGTTTGTAACAGAAATTAACAGAAAAAACCGACTATAACTGCCATAACTGTTTTTTTAACTGCTTTAACAGAACTTCTTCCATTTCTTCATTCTTCATTCTTCTCGTTATAGCCTACAGGATCTTCTTTTGAGGCTTTAAAACAAGTAACCAGCTTAGGTTTCAACAGCCTCTCCTAAGCTGCTTATTGGTTTAACTCCAAGTTTCAGTCTTAGTTGCTTGAATCGGTCTTTAGGCAATGCTTTAGTGAAGATGTCTGCGAGTTGTTCTTCACTTCTGCAGAATTGCATATTTATTACTCCTTCTTGCAAAGCTTCTCTTATAAAATGATACTTCCTATTTATGTGTCTGGTTCTCTGATGAAAAACAGGATTCTTGGCCATTAAAATTGCTGACATGTTATCACAGAACAAGGATGTTGCTTCTGTTTGCATTTCACCAAAATCATTAAGAACAAATCTTAACTAAATGGCCTGAGCTGTTGCTTCAGATGGTGAGACATACTCAGCTTCTGCAGTTGATAATGCCACTGTGTTCTGTTTCACATAGGCCCAAGATAATGCTCCACTTCCAAAATTGAATGCATAGCCAGAGGTGCTCCTGCTATCATCTTCACTTCCTGCCCAATCTGCATCACAAAATCCAATAAGAGTTGCTGACTTATCTCTCACATATTCAATGGCATAGCTGAGAGTTCCTTGCACATATCTTAGAACCCTTTTTGTAGCTCCCATATGAATTTTGGCAGGGCCATTCATGAACTGTGATAGCAAGCTGACAGCATACATTAGATCAGGTCTTGTTGCTGTTAAATATAATAAGCTTCCTACTATTTTTCTGTAGAGTCCTTCATCAGCTAACTCACTCCCATCCACCTTCTTCAGTTTCTCACCAGTGGCTAAAGGAATCGAGACTGGTTTGCAGTCCTCAAGTTCAAACTTACTAAGCAAGGATTTGGCATACTCCTTAATCAGTTTGCAGTATTCCCATGCCCAGAAAATGATGAAGAAGTCCAAGATCAGTCATCTCATATCTCTACATCATTTCTCTTTTAAACTCACTAAACATCCTTTCACTGCTACCAGTATATATAATTTCATTAACACAGATTGAAACAATGATCAAGTTACCTTCACGATCAGACCTTGTATACAAAGTAGCTTCACTTATGCTCCTTTTGAATTTGCACATAGAGAGATATGCATCAATCTCATTGTACCAGGCCCTTGGCGCATGCTTTAATCCATATAAAGTTTTCCTTAGTTTGTAGATTTTGTGTCCGGCATCCTTTACTTCAAACCCCTCAGACTGCTCAACATACACATCTTCTTCAACCACACCATTTAGGAATGTTGACTTAACATCCAACTGGAGCAGCTTCCACCCTTTTTGTGCTGCAAGTGCAATAAGAGTTTGAATTATATCTAACCTTGCTACTGGTGCAAAGGTTTCATTGTAATCAATTCCAGATTTCTGTGTATATCCTTTTGCTACAAGTTGAGCCTTGTGTTTTTGTACTGTTCCATCAAGGTGAAGTTTGGTTTTGTACACCCATTTCACTCCTATAACAGGTTTGTCAATCGGTATCTCCACCAATTTCCAAGTATTGTTCTTCTCTATCATTTCTAGTTCTTCCTTCATAGCCTCCTGCCAGACTTTATCTCCAGCTGCTTCTTGATAATTCTCAGGTTCTATGATGCACATGTGACACCTTACATATATATCTTCCAAGGTTTTTAATTTTACTAGAGTAGAGCTAGGTGTAGATTGTTGACTGCTATCACTGCAATATTCTCAGCTAACTCGCCAACTGTAGAGTTTAGATGGAAACATTCAGCATTATCAGGTTGGGTTGCAACAGAATATTCTTCAGAGTTTTCACTTTCAACTTCATCTCCTTCAAGGTTCAAAGGCATTTGCATTGGTTTTATATGATTTCTTCCCCAATTCCATGACTTATCCTCACTGAAGATCACACTTCTTGAGAGAACAATTTTCTCAGATTTCAGATCATACACTCTATACCCCTTTTTCACAACTGTCATATCCCACAAAGACTCCCTTTCCTACTTTGCTATCCTATTTCTACCTTAGGGATGATGGAACATGAGTGTAGCACAAGCAACCGAACACCTTTAGGTGCTTGACTCCTGGCTTCCTTCCTATAAAGGTGGCTTTAAATGGAGTTTTTTTCATAACTGATGTTGTAAAGCATCTGTTCTGAAAATACATGGCTATACTCACAGCTTCTGCCCAGAAAATCACTAACATTTCTTTCTCTGTCAACATGGACCTCACCATCTCATAAATTGTTCTATTTCTCCTCTCTGCAACTCCATTTTGTTAAGGAGAGTATGCAACTGTCAGCTGCCTCTCCATTCCCAGGTTTGCACAGAATTTTTGAAACTCATTTGAGGTATATTCACCACCTCTATCACTTCTTAGCTTCTTCAATTTGTATCCACTTTGCAGTTCAACAAGAACTTTAAATTTCTTGAACACATTAAGTGTATCAGATTTATTTCTGAGGAAGTATACCCAGTACATTCTTGAGTAGTCATCAATGAATGTGATGAAGTATCTGTTTCCCCTAATTGATTCGTTCTGTATTGGTCTACACAGGTCTGTGTGTATCAGCTTTAGTGGATAGCTTGCTCTCAATGCTTGTTCTTTATCAAATTTCTCCTTGTGATGTTTTCCTAAAACACAGCCTGCACACACATCCTCCACTTCTGTCAATACAGGAAGTCCACATACCATCTCCATCTGCTGCATCTTCTTCATACTAGCAAAGTTCAAATGTCCTAGTCTTCTACGCCATATCCAGGAATCCTCAAGCACAGACGCTTTCCTTGCTGCAGGTGTTATGGATTCAAGTGAAAGAGGAAAGCATCGATTTCCTTCCACGGTCATTATTGCTACAACATTGTTGAGGCTTTCATCATCAAATATCACTGCTTTGTTACCTCCATAAAGGATATAATATCCATGCTCCATCATTTGGCCTACACTCAATAGGTTTTCATCCAATCCTGGAACAAGCAGCACTCTTTTATATATCTCTTCCCATGCTGAGTCTCCACCACCAATGTGCCTTTTCCAGTTGCTTGCACAAAATCTCCAGAGCCCATCTTTACTTTGCAGGTCACAGTTCTATCAATGTTGATTAGTTCTGATTCTTGAGATGTCATATGGTTGTTGCAAGCACTGTCCACGAACCATACCTTTCTATCTTGCAAACTTGCAGAATGACAAGCATAAAACATGGTTCCTGTGGTTACTCCTTCTTCCTTTGTATAGTTGGCTAATTATTTGTGATTGTGAATATCACTGTCCTTTGCAATATGGCCAAAGCGATTGCATCTTCCACATCTTGGTTTTCCTTTGTGTCTGCACAATCCAAAGTAATGCTTCTGGCAGACTTGACACTGTGGTTTTACACCTACTTGACTGCTTCCCCCAGCAGTGTTGTTCCAGCTTGAATTGTTGTAGTTATTCAGGTTTCTGTTTAGAGTCCAATTTGATCCCCTCCTGTCTTGTGATTGCCATTTTTTAGTGGATCTGCCTTAAAACCCTTATGTGAACTGTAGGCTTGGTTGTTTCCAACCTTTAAGCTGCTAAAGGCTCTTTCTGTTCCTGTTAACTTGTCTCTTTCATCATGTAAATCCTCCCTCTTATCATAGACTTTGACAGATGCAATGACCTCTTCTACTCTTAGAACATCAAGGTCTCGTGTTTCTTCAATGATAGACACGATGGACTTATATCTTCTGCTTAGGCTCATTAGCAGTTTTTGCATAATTCTGGTTTCAGATACATCTTCTCCAAGTGATTACAGATTATTCACAGTTGCAAAGAATTTAGCTAGGTAGCCATCTAAGCTTTCACCATCTGACATTCTCATGTACTCAAAATCTGCTCTAACTGCTTGGAGTTTCACAGCTCTAACCTTTTTATCTCCTCTAAATTCTCTGCTCAAAATGTCCCAAGCTCCTTTTACACTCTTCTCGTTTCTAATGCATGGGAAAAGTTCATCAGTTAGTGCTCCTTATATGAGGCTCAATGCCTTTGCATTTTTTATTTTATTTTCTTTGGAGGTAGTGGATGCTCTCAATGTGGTTTGCTCTGCTTCGCTCTCTTCATCGCTAGATCCTTCTGCAACCTTAGGTGATTGCTGAGGTTGTATTCCAACCTCTATTACATCCCATAGATCAAATGCTATGAGGATAGTCTCCATTTTTACAGCCCAAAAATCATAATTTGTACCATTGAACTGTGGAGTTCGTAGATCTCCTCCAGCGGAGCTTGATCCCACCATTTCATGAGTAAGACTTTGTGAAGCAATTAATGAATCTGTTTTCACAGTTTATGCCCCTCTCAGGAATCAGTTTTCAAGCTCTGATACCGTGTTTTTTTTTTAGGTTTCTTGAAAAGAGTTTGTAGAAAGTTTTGCAGAGAAGATTGAGAAGAATTCTTTTGTCTTTGTTATACTATTTCATTAGTGCAGGAATTCTGCTTTTATACAAATTGTATGCAGTTAATAACAGAATCCTAGATTTTAGGAATCAAATTCATCTCAACCATTCATCAATTGAGAGCTACGATTCTTACACATGTAAGATACGGTTTGTAACAGAAATTAACAGAAAAAACCGACTATAACTGCCATAATTGTTTTAACTATTTTTTTTAACTACTTTAACAAAATTTCTTCCATTTCTTCTTTCTTCATTCTTCTCGTTATAGCTTACAGGATCTTCTTCTGAGGCTTTAAAATAAGTAACCAGCTTAGCTTTCAACATGGCACATATGGTTAAAGTAGATGTCCATTCAAAGAAGTTTTCTTTTATATCCTCTTCCACTTGACCTCTTGTTCCAAGCAGTGCCCAATAAAAGTGCATGAAGAGAGCAGAAATTGAGAGAACCATTGCTATTGCATCTGATATAACAAAGACTGCAACAGCAGCATTTTTAACAAGAACTGCAATGCCTTGTTCGTTTGTAACCACCAGGCACGATGAAAGCAGCTACAAATGTTACTGCTGCTCCGAGTGCCGCTACAACTATATGAGCATCTATTCCTCTCTCAGTAATAGAGAGGTAGTCTGTTTTCATCATAGTTATGGGCCGTTGAAGCGGTCCACTTCGTAAATACATCTTTCAATGATTCCAAAAACTCTTTCTGCAACAAGTTTCGGCTATGAAATTAAACGAATCTTTCTTTTCGACTCTCAACCTTTGTTTGCTATCATAACCAGCGACTTTGAAATCAAGAAATTTTGTTGCTTTTAGCTACCAACAATATATATTGCTTTTGTTGCCACGAGAGCTGTTTTGTTTTTTAGTTTTAAATTGTTTCTAGGTATGATTTAAAAGTTTTTTTAATTTGAGAAAACATTAATTTTTTTTTTTGTATTTTTCAATGTACTGATGTTAAAAATAAAATAAAAATTAATATATTTTTAATTTTTTTTTTAAAAAAAACATCTAATACCATGGTATATCAACCAACATTAAAACAAAAGGAAACAAAGAAACCAACATCAGTTTATGGGACAAAGCAAATAGTGTTAATCAATTAAAAAAAAATTTGTTGAAGTTGAAGGTATAATTTTGTTATATTGCCAAAAGGATTCTATTCTATTTTTATTTTATTTTAAAAAAAGGGAGAAAAACTAAGTGAATTTATGTTTGATTGATGTGCTTTATTAATGGTGCATACGTACGTATTTATTGTTACAGTTGAAGTATTTTTTTTTTAACAAGATTGAATGAATATTATAAATTCTCTTGATGCATCCTTTGATATATATGAAAAAAATATTACATCAATATTCCTATATGACAATTTAAATTTAATTTTGTTTTGGCAAGTTAGCTAGCTTTTTCAAATGCAAAGACTCTTTAGCGTGTACGAGTGCGACACGTACAAGAATAAACAACAAGAATAAAGTTCAATATTATTATGAGCCTTTAATTTTTTTTAATAAATACAATTTAACCTTTAATTTAACAAACATACAATGAAACCTCTAATAAAAGAACAATATCCCAAAGGT
Source organism: Populus simonii (assembly GCA_007827005.2). NCBI lineage: Eukaryota > Viridiplantae > Streptophyta > Magnoliopsida > Malpighiales > Salicaceae > Populus > Populus simonii. Next base: position 840,084 of record CM017478.2, read on the forward strand.
TAAAATAAGATTTTTTAAGAAACTCAAAATAAATGAGTTCAATAAATAACAAGAAACTAAAATCTAAAAAAACACAATATATTGTGTACTAAACAGATAAGGGTTTTTCTTGAATTAAAAACGAATTTAGTTTTTTAATTTTTCGTACACCTTAAATTATGTAGGGACTACTTCAAAATTATAAGTTACATCAGGATTTGTTTGTATTGAATAAAAATTTAGAAACAATTTAATTAATAATTTAAGATAAGAACTCACTTCTCACAGTTATGGTTTCCGATAATAATTTATGATGAATTCAAAGCTTTACAGTTCAGAATAAAATCTTACCATGATCACCATGCATGGCTGCCGCGTGTAGTGCGGTTCTGCCATGAGAACCACAATATTCCACTGACTTGCAATTACTCAAGATTTCGTCGATCACTTTTTTTCTATTTTCTTCATGTCTTTTAAACCTCCAATTAAACCTTACATTGGCAGCAATATAATCGTAATTAGATATATGTGATTTTTATTGACATTTTAAGTCCAATAAATACTCAAGATTTTTTGAGTGTTAAAAGTATCAAATTTCTTTTCCTTTTCATCTTTTTTTTTCTTCAAATCTCGCTTGCCTTGCTGGGAAGTTTGCTTTATAAAAAAGAATTAAAAACAATTAAATTTTGCTATTTTTTATTGTTCTTAAAAAACAATTAGGGAGATAAGTGAACTTATTCATATTGAATTAATATGTCTCGAGTTCAAGAACATGTATAGCATAAAAAAAAAATAAGCAGGTAAAATCCTATTATTATAGAAGCATTGCTTTTCTAATATCTTTTTTGATAATTTTAAAAACAGAATTAATATGTCCTATTTTTGATGTAGCTAGCGGGAAGATAGAAAAATTACAGAAGGAAAGAATGTAGTTTTTATTATTCTGTACTAGACAACATATATAATCGAAACGGTTTGTATTTAAATACAACAGTAAAAGAGTAAGAAAAGGAGGTATGCATAATTATAGCAGATATTCTTCAAGAATTATAGCATAAGATTTATCAAGTTCATGACAGATCATGAGGAAGCTTGATTTGGGATTTCCTGAACGTAAGCTTCCTTCTCTGAAGAATTTTCCTTATCAAAAACCTTAACACGAGATACTTAGATATATATGAGTGTTAAAGTATCGATATTCTCTATTTATAGACAAGAAAAAAAAGATTAAAAAAAGAGAGCTAACATAATCACATTTCTTTTCCTTTTCTTTTTTTGTGTTCCAAAATCCTTTGCCTTGCTAGGAGGTTTAAAAGAGTAAGAAATGGAGGTATGCATAATTATAGTAGATATTCTTCAAGAGTTACAACATAAGATTTATCAAGATCACGGCACATCATGAGGAAGCTTGATTTGGGATTTCCTGAACGTAAGCTTCTTTCTCTCAAGCATTTTCCTTATAAGAAACCTTAACAAGAGATACTTAGATATATACAAGTGTCAAAGTATCGATATTCTCTATTTGTAGAAAAGAAAAGAAAAAGATTAAAAAAGAAGAGCTAACATAATCACATTTCTTTTCCTTTTCTTTTTTGTGTTGCAAAATCCTTTGACTTGCTAGGAAGTTTAAAAGAGTAAGAAAAGGAGATATGCATAATTCTAGCATATATTTTTCAAGAATTATAGCATAAGATTTATCAAGATCACAGCAGATCAGGAGGAAGCTTGATTTGGGATTTCCTTAATGTAAGCTTCCTTCTCTGAAGCATTTTCCTTATCAGAAACCTTAACACGAGATACTTAGATATATACAAGTGTCAAAGTATCGATATTCTTTATTTATAGAAAAGAAAAGAAAAGACTAAAAAAAAAAGTGCTAACGTAATCACATTTTTTTTTGTTGCAAAATCCTTTGCCTTGCTAGGAAGTTTAAAAGAGTAAGACAAGGAGATATGCATAATTCTAGCATATATTCTTCAAGAATTAAAGCATAAGATTTATCAAGATCACGGCACATCATGAGGAAGCTTGATTTGGGATTTCCTGAATGTAAGCTTTTTTCTCTCAAGCATTTTCCTTATAAGAAACCTTAACACAAGATACTTAGATATATACGAGTGTCAAAGTATCGATATTCTCTATTTGTAGAAAAGAAAAAAAAAGATTAAAAAAAGAGAGCTAACATAATCACGTTTCTTTTCCTTTTCTTTTTTGTGTTGCAAAACCCTTTGGCTTGCTAGGAAGTTTAAAAGAGTAAGAAAAGGAGATATGCATAATTCTAGCATATATTTTTCAAGAATTATAGCATAAGATTTATCAAAATCACGGCAGATCAGGAGGAAGCTTGATTTGGGATTTCCTGAATGTAAGCTTCCTTCTCTAAAGCATTTTCTTATCAGAAACCTTAACACGAGATACTTAGATATATACGAGTGTTAAAGTATCGATATTCTCTATTTATAAAAAAGAAAAGAAAAGACTAAAAAAAAAGGTGCTAACATAATCACATTTTTTTTTTGTGTTGCAAAATCCTTTGCCTTGCTAGGAAGTTTAAAAGAGTAAGAAAAGGAGATATGCATAATTCTAGCAGATATTCTTCAAGAATTAAAGCATAAGATTTATCAAGATCACGGCACATCATGAGGAAGCTTGATTTGGGATTTCCTGAACGTAAGCTTCCTTTTCTGAAGCTTTTTTCTTATCAGAAACCTTAACACGAGATACTTAGATATATACGAGTGTCAAAGTATCGATATTCTCTATTTGTAGAAAAGAAAAGAAAAAGATTAAAAAAAGAGAGCTAACATAATCACATTTCTTTTCCTTTTCTTTTTTGTGTTGCAAAATCCTTTGACTTGCTAGGAAGTTTAAAAGAGTAAGAAAAGGAGATATGCATAATTCTAGCATATATTTTTCAAGAATTATAGCATAAGATTTATCAAGATCACGACAGATCAGGAGGAAGTTTGATTTGGGATTTCCTGAATGTAAGCTTCCTTCTCTAAAGCATTTTCCTTATAAGAAACCTTAACACGAGATACTTAGATATATACGAGTGTCAAAGTATCGATATTCTCTATTTATAGAAAAGAAAAGAAAAGACTAAAAAAAAGGTGCTAACATAATCACATTTTGTTTTTTGTGTTGCAAAATCCTTTGCCTTGCTAGGAAGTTTAAAAGAGTAAGAAAAGGAGATATGCATAATTCTAGCAGATATTTTTCAAGAATTAAAGCATAAGATTTATCAAGATCACGACACATCATGAGGAAGCTTGATTTGGGATTTCCTGAACGTAAGCTTCCTTTTCTGAAGCTTTTTTCTTATCAGAAACCTTAACACGAGATACTTAGATATATACGAGTGTCAAAGTATCGATATTCTCTATTTATAGAAAAGAAAAAAAAAGATTAAAAAAAAGTGCAAACATAATCACATTTCTTTTCCTTTTCTTTTTTGTGTTGCAAAATCCTTTGCCTTGCTAGGAAGTTATGCTTTACACAAGGAAATTAACAATGAAAGTATTTTTGAAAATTTTTATTGTCCTTTAAAAACTATTAGGAAGACAAGTGTGGTTATTCATATTGAGCATTTGTCAAGTTCAAGAGTACAGACAACATAAAAAAAGAGGGTATGATAGAAGCATTACTTCTCTAGCATCTTTTATGATAAGATAAGAAAACAGATTTACTTAAAGTTTAACATATCTAAATTAATCAAAAATTACATTTTTATAATCTTAACATCTTAGTATTCTAGATTAATTAATTTGATTAATAAATCAATTAATAAAAAATTAATTAATATAGCATATACTAAATAAAATTGTCGATCACGTATAGTTCGAGCCGGTCTCAAACAAGGTATGAGACTAAAAAAATGTTCACAAAAATTTAATTTCTTTGTAACCCATTTGCATTAGAACAAATATTTTGTATTCAAAAAAAGTTGTGACCACCTTTCAAATGCAAGTTTGAAACTTTTTTTTTAAAAAAAAAGACATTAATAATATATATATATATAGGTCATATATTGGTTGCAAAAAAAATGATAAAAATTCTATTGAGTATGGAATAATTAATTTTTATAATTAGATAGTTATTAACAATTAATATCATAGCAATCATCATCATTTAAAAAAATAATTAATTTTCATAAATAATATAAAAAAAACTTTTCAATAATAAAAAATATTTTAAAATGTTTGCTAAGATTTGTGAACAAGAGATTTACAACTGATCCCAAATTTTCTATCAAATAAAATCCAATTTTATTTTTTTAAAATATTCATTGTTTTGGAATGATTTGTTGGTCACAAATAGAAAATAAAGAATTTTAAAAAAAAATTGTTATCGAATTTTTTAATTTCATTCACTAAATAGCAATTTATGAATTTGTGCACAATATTTTAGAAAAATATGGTACTTATTAGGTAATATATGAATAATATTATGGTTAATGCGTAATCTACGCTACTAATTTAGTGATAGGTTAATATTTAATTTGGCCTTTTTCTCTCTTTAATTGTATTATAAATGCCCTTTCTTGCTTTCTACGTACTTTGGTTCTTATAGTCGCTATTCAATATTGTTTATGCATCAATTTTTTTTTTATTTCTTATTATTTGGTCATATTTAAAATAATAATATGGAAATGTCAACAACTCCAACCTCATTTAAACTAGAAGACCAAAGTTTTTAAGAAAAACTATAAACAACAAGAATAAAGTTCAATATTATTATGAGCCTTTAAATAAAGTTCAAATTGTCGTTAAAGTTGCTTCGACTTGAAAAGTTCAACGATAAGTCTCCGAAAGAAATTTCCCACAGCATCTCAATTTTCTCTTTCTGACAGCATATCATCCTCTCTTTCAATGGAAAAAATGACCTCAGTCGCTCAGGGATTCACTAAGTCGCTTGCGATGACAGTGGTATCGGAGATCGGCGATAAGACTTTTTTCGCTGCCGCGATCTTGGCCATGCGTCACCCAAGAAGACTTGTTTTGTCAGGTTGCCTAGCGGCTTTGATAGTTATGACTATCCTTTCTGCTGCTGTTGGCTGGGCTGCTCCAAATCTGATCTCTCGTGCGTGGACTCATCACATAACAACAATATTGTTTTTTGGATTTGGGCTTTGGTCCTTGTGGGATGGATTTAATGACAAAGGGGAGGCTGAAGAATTGGCAGAAGTTGAAGCAAAATTGGATGCTGATTGGAAAGCTAACACGGGAACGGCCAAAGCTGGTAGCAAGGACAGTGATGAATTGAAAAGGCAGAGGCGGACATTTCTTTCACAGTTCTTCTCACCTATATTCTTGAAAGCATTTTCCATTACATTCTTTGGTGAATGGGGTGACAAGAGCCAGATAGCCACCATTGGTTTGGCTGCTGATGAGAACCCGTTTGGTGTTGTTATAGGTGGAATTGTAGGGCAAGCACTGTGTACTACTGCCGCTGTCATCGGTGGAAAGAGCTTGGCATCTCAAATATCTGAGAAAATAGCTGCGTTGTCAGGTGGAGTTCTTTTTATTGTTTTTGGAATCCAATCCTTCCTTTCAACGGTTGAGTAGACCCATCATCTAACACGTAGGTGGTGGTTAGGTGTATTAGTGACTTTCATACATTAAGAAGGTGATCATTCTCCGAAGGACGCAGCAAGATATGTTTATTTACAAGAGCAATTGCTCAACTAATAAATTTCCTGATTCAAAGAGCAGTAGCATGTTTGATTATCAAAACCAAGAGCGTGTTATATGCTATTTAAATGATATTCTGTTGGATCTTGATATATCTTAAATTGAATGAAGCATTCTGAGGCACCGAAGTTGCCCTACACGCGGTTGATTTTATGCATGCAAAAAAAAAGAAAGATAGTTCTTTGATATGGTATTAGAGCCTTGATGACCAAGCGGTTACAAGTTTGAATTTTACCATCCTCATTTATTTGATAAAAATTAAGCACAAGATACCCAAAAGGCTTTTACTTGAGGGGCACTACAACATTTAACAGTTTTACCGACGGAATTTTTCCGTCGGCATAAGACACATATTCCATCGATAATTAATTTACCAACGAAATCACCGATGGAAATGCTCCGTTGGTGACTCTTTCATCGGTAATTTTTTATCCGTCGGTAAATCTGTTGGTAATAAAAAAATATTATTACCGATGAATTTACTGATGGAACAGACGCGTTAAAAAAAATTACCTGCTTCATTTCGTCGGTATATCCCTCGAAAAATATCATCGGTAATTCCATCGGTAATTATTTAAAAATATATTTTTTAAAAAAAAGCCATTTTATAAAATTATAAAATACCATCAAATTAACATAAATCAACACTCTATAATATATACTCAAAATGCTTGGAAAAAAGAATAAGAAAATCAATTCAAACAAATTTGCAACAAATAAATAAAACGAAAAAATAAGTTCAACTAAACAAATTCATATGAAAAAAATGAAGTTGCAATTACTAAAAATTTAAAAATCCTATAAATAAATCAACTAAAAATTGATCTCATATGAAAAAAAAAATCTCAGAACAACATTTATACAATTATTAAGAACAAAAACAATAAAAAATAAAATAAAAAACAAATATAGTGAAACAAATCATGAAAAAAGAAGAAAAAAAAATCTTACCTTAATGTAGTTGCAAGTGAAGCTAAGGAGAGAAATATTTTTTTTCGTAAAGCATATTAATTAAAAAAAAACTAAGAGGATGAAAGAAGAAAGAAGAAGAAGACATACCCGAGCATGAAGGAGAAGAGAAAGAAATAGATATTGATGTTTTTTACATATAGTGATAAAGAAGAATAAGAAATGAGTCTGTCTCTTATGAAATAAGGAGATTCAGGCTTTTTATTGGGGCGTGTTAGCGACGGAATTTCCAATGGATAATTAAATATTACTATTTTTTAATTATTTTGTCGATAATTCCGTCTGTAATATTTAATTTAAATTTTCAATTTCATAAAACTTTTTCAGAAACCGCCAACAATCATCGATGATTTTTCAATCCGTTGGTAATATTTAAATGAAAATTTTAAATTAATTAAATTTTTTCAGAAAACCGCCAAATAACACTAACAACTTTTCAATCCATCGGTGGTTTTGTCCGTAAAGAACAACAATTAACAATGCAATTGGAAAGTGAACTGTTCTGGAGCTCTCTGGAAAATTATGTCGATGATTCCCTTTGTAATTGACATGATGAACAGTGTTCACAGTTTACCAACAAATTTACCGATGAAATTTATTTCGTCGGTAATTTCGTTGGTAAAAATGACACGCCATCATTTTTTTGTGCTTTGTTTAAATTTTTTTTCCCACTATAATTCCCTCGGTATTTCCGTTTGTATTTATCGATTTTCTGGTAGTGTACATTGCATTCATCTTTCATCAATGAAATTTCTTATCATTTTTTTTTTAGTATGGCTAGCCAATAGATTATCAACTCCTCAACCAATGTCTAACTCCAATTTCTCCATCAATAATAAGTTTCATTCTACATGAATAAAGCATTAGGTGTACAAATGCACCGAGTCACAAAGAAAAATAGAGATCTCATTTAGGTAGTACAAAGCCACACAATTACTACACCTAGATGTGCACACTCTACATTTTTTTTTTCTGTTCTTACATTATTTTCTCCTCATACACTTGTTGACTTAAGCATTAGAAAGTTCTTTGTCCCAACAAGGGACTGGTTTTTAAAGAACAACTCAACCCAAGATGCAACCGAGGAAAGCCTATTTTTCATGTGAAGTTTTTTCATGACTTCATCAATTGCAATATTGTGGAACTAGGAAAAAAAAAGTTAGTTCATTCTCATTTTACTTCTCACCAAAAAAAATTTCATGCCTGACAAAACTTTAAGACAAAGGAGAATAATTGATCTTCTCACCACATAAACTCCGGCCCCTCCAAATCTTCACAAACTCTCTCATCAGGTACAAGTGCTCAGCAATGATTTTGTAACCATATAAGAGTAATTTCACACTCTTCCATTCCATAAACATGAAATACAAGCTCCAATATGTGCACTAAGTGCATAAAGATAACTCTAGTCCCCTAAAATAACAGCACAAAACAGTGTAAAGTAGGCATAATATTCTGACTTTTTAAAGGAGCGTACACTTCTCAACCAACCTTATCTATAAGCATGGCTATCACCATGCATTAATCTTCTTATAAGTCTCAGTTTTAATCACACACTCCATAAAAGACCTAGATACGAGACTTCACCAACACCTAAGAATAAGTATGAACACCATTCCCACTAGGTGGGAGACTCTCTACTTTGTGACAGAGTGTTACACACTCATCTCTCTAAGAACTGTGTCACCACAGGAGCCAACTTGGATAATTGTGATGGCCATATAAATCCAAGAGAGCACTTACAAAATATCAAAAACATCCTAAAGCTTGTGACACAAAAAGTGATGACATGTGCAAAATTTTCCTTACAACTTTTTATGAATTTTCTAGGATGTGGTATCAGAGCCTTAAACCTAGTTCTATCATTAGCCTTTATGATCCTTACATGAAGCTCATCTTTCATTTCAATTCAAGCATTCTAAATAATAATAAAAAATGCACCATAGCTCTTCACCATCACACAACTACAATATAAAAGCACTAAGGTGTATCTCTAGAGATTTAATGAAAAAAAATACTAAATATGGAGAACTTTTTCGAACTCATTGCCATTGAAGCCTTGATCAGTGGAGTCTATTACTAATTATTATGGGAATGTCTGTACAATCTCCATGATAGGATACTTGCCGATGCAAAATAAGTAATGGAGAACCATATTTGAGTAGAGAAAGCAAGCGTGACCAGGAAGGGGCACCCTCGCTTCTAGAGAGAAAAATCTTCATAACGTCATTAGTCTCCCATCATAGCATTAAAAAGGAAAACCAAGAGGCATATTTATGATTGCTTGACATTTAATCGAGCTCCTGACTATACACCTCTGACCACCACATGTATTGAGATGCTAGCTATTATCCAAGAAAAAAAATTATACAATATCCTCATTCGATAAAAAACAGCGCAAACATGAGAAACTCTCATAAGTTTTGTCTCTTTCACAGTGATAATAGACATGACATTGAGTGTTAGCCTTATGGTTATGATAATAATTTAATTATATGTTTTGATGATAAAATAAACATTAAATATAGTAAAATATTGTTTCGATATAGTTTTGATATATGCATATTATATATATATATATATATATATATATATATATATATATATATATGTTGCACACACCTTTATAATGATATAAACATGTTTACAACATTTAAGAAATCATCATACAAGCAAGGAAAGGATTCACGAAGATCAAAAACAAAAATCTTATAGAAATTATGATATTGACATCACTGATTAAAAACTTGTAATAGGATTTTGTTTAATAGCACTAGACTTTTTTAGGACAACTTATAATACCCACGTAACCTAAATAAACCCAAAAGAACTAAAGAAAACAAAGAAAAGAGGAAGATATATTTTTATTAAATGTTTCTTTCTAAGCATTTTTAGTTATTCTCTCTCTTCTGTGCTTCTAAATAATACTGAATTACAAATCTTTTTATAGGTATAAAGTTTTAAATAATAAAAAAATTAAATTAATATAAGAAAATCATAATCTAAACATGAATTATATTCTACCAATTAAACAGGTCAACCGATTCACTTATTCCATCTGATGGACAGATTTCTTTATTTTTCAAAATCAAAATCTAATTTACTTTCAACACTGATAATATCATTGCTAGAAACTTAAGGCAACACCCATTCTTTCTTGGACCACACACGGCAACCATAAGGCCAAGTGGTTTTACCAACGTGAGAGTTTTTTATGGTGTTTAAAAGTGTGGTTGTGATTGCTTTTCAAAGTATTTTTTTACTTGAAAATGTATTAAAATAATATTTTTTAAAAAAATTATTTTTGATATTAGTGTATTAAAATGATCTGAAAATATATAAAAATATTAATTTTAAAAAAAAAGAAAAAAAAGAAGGATAGAAGTGGATACGCCACTAGGAGCGGTAGATGATCTCGTCGAGGGAGTAAGATCCTGTGTTGGTGGAAGGGTAGGTGTTGAAAAGGACATATTCGGCGGAGAAATTCTGGTTTTATGGTGGGAGTCGGTTTGTGTTGAAAGGCACTGACAGAGAGAAAACAAGGGGTTGCTTTGAGAGTGTTGGGTTTTGTGAAGGGTTTCAAGGAACCCTTTTTCTGGAAAACTCCACTGCAGCAAACAAAAGCTCTCTCCATTTTTTTTTTGTTTGCTTGATTACCGTTTATTCAGGAAAAAAAAATATCAACGGTCAATGGTGCAATACCAAGTGCATCCTTGAGTTGAATTGTGGATCATATGTAGTTTAGTGCTTTAATTTTTTACATACTTTCCAATGTCATTATAGTTGAATAATTCCCTTTACACTTAATTGGCAAACATTTAAATATGGAAATGATGCTAAACATTGTTTTGATCAAGAGAAATAGAGTTAAATGAGTTTAGAGAATTTAAAAATAATTTTAATAATGAAATATAATAATAAAATATTGATGGCTTTTTATTTTAGAGAGCTAGTTAAAATGAATTTCTAGCTATTTTAATTAAAATCTAGTTAAAAAATAGCTAAATTGAGCAACCACTAAACTCAATAATAACTAGACTTGCAACAAGAATTATGAAATTTCGATGTTTTAATTGTTTATGTTTTTCCTGCTGCTTATCTGCAGCTCTACTTTTTTTCCTCTTTCTTTTGACTCTTGGTGTTTTTTAATAATCCATGCTTATCAAAAAGAAAAGGATAAAAAAAACAATAACAACTTCATAACTTATATATATATATATATATATATATATATATATATATATATATATATATGCGCGCGCGAGCGCAAAATTAGAATTTATCTAATTAGTTTTTCATAGATTTGACTGAATTAACCAAGTTTATTTTTATGAGATATTTAAGAGTGAATTTTAACCTGTTTTTTATTAAAAAAATTTATATATATATATATATATATATATATATATATAGAGAGAGAGAGAGAGAGAGAGAGGGGGGGGGGGGGGGGCACCACTGCAAAATTAAAGTTGATCTAATTAGTTTACTGAATTAACCAAGTTATTTAGGTTATTGAGGTGTTTGAAAATAAATTTTAATCTGCTTTTCATTAAAAAAAAATTAAAAAATTTACTTTAAATTAATTATTTTACTATTTTTTAATCAATTTGATATGTTAATATCAAAAATAAATTTTAAAAAATAAAAAATATATTATTTTGATACCTTTTCAAATAAAAAATAATTATTACTACACTTTCAAACACTTTTTTTAATTAGATTATATATATATATATCCGGATGTGAATGTTTGGAATTCATATTATGTAAGGAGGAATTACTTTTGTTAATTTGAATTGAAAAACAATATAAAATCAATCTATTTCTGGTATCATATCTATAGTTACTACATTTATAATATTCATCCTATTTAGTACATCCAAGGCAATGCTCATCCTTTTAATTTCTTCTTCAATGATTTGGCTTGATTTTTGTTTATAGAGAGATTTATAAATCACATAATGACGGAGAACGCAGAAGAAGATTTTCGTCTCGAATCTCAACAAAGCCACAAGCTTATATATAATCTGCATTAAGATCTGTTGCATAGCGTGCACAAATCCGAGTAGCTCAGCTTTGTTTGGGAAATTTATAAGAATAATACCTTATGTTTATTTTTATTTTTATGAAAAACGTAAATCTATCTTTTTTGTTTTTCCTTCTTAACATGAATATATGATTATTCGGCAGCGAAAAAAAAGTTCGAGACTTTACTCTCTTTTTTTAACACGTTACTAGGCTCAGTTAGATCCAATTTGTCTGGCCAGGTTTGGTTCGAGAAAAATAAACCCGCCTAAACCTAGCCCAACTCGGCCCCTAAACACCTCCAGTTGTAAGTGGGAGTATGTGGGCTGCAATCTTATGCACGTCTCGAGTTGATTTTCACGTGAAAAAAATAGAGCACTAATATTGCCTTTTCGAGAGTTAAATAGTGGCTGCGCTTGTCTCGCACATTTTTTACATGGGTTTGGTTGCCTGTGTTGGTTTGAAAACGATGTAAATTTAGACTGATTTGGGGGATGATGGTAAAAAAAAAAAAAATTAAGTATTTTTTATTTTAAAATATATTAAAATAATATTTTTTTTATTTTTAAAATTTATTTTTAATATCAGTATTTCAAAAAAAATAAAAGAATTAAAAAAAAATTCAAAATTTTATAAAATAATGGTCCCAAACACATGTTTAGCATTTACGAGTGCCATTGTCCTTCACTGCGGGCATGTGACCACTTGCATGTGATTCCACGATTCTTCGTACCTGGACATTTCAATTTCTGCGTAGTTTATTTATTTTATTTTATTTTATGAAAGTGAGGTTTTGGTCTAACATGGCTGTTGCAATCTCAGGATTGTTCTGCCTTGTTTTCAAACGATGAAATGCATTGTTTTCAAAGAAAACGTGAGATCATTATGTTCTTATTGGACGGTGTGGTCTTAATTTGTTTTCATGCTGAGCATTTTCTTTTACCGAGTGTTAAGTTTTATTATCTTTTATTTATTTTTATTTTAAGGTATCGAGTGTCAAGTTCTAGCTTGATGGAGAGTTATTTATTATCTTTTATCTATTTTATGTAATTTACCTATTGCTTTATTTAAATATTGTTTTCTCTACTAAGCAATTTAACATTTTTCTTTAGTTTTTGCAAGTGCTGCACTTGATGTAAACTCTTTATAGTTTATTTACATAAATTAATCTTTATGATTTATTGCCTGATTCTGATTAAAACTTAATAACCTTTTTTTTTTTTATAACCCGGATGTCCGGGTTAGCTTACGCGCACCACGACTAATTCCCGGACTCACTGAACACCTTGCAAGCCCAGTAAACAGAAAAGACATCGCGGGAGTAACACGTTAAGGCTTGAACCCATGATGCAGAGGTAAGGAAATCTTGCCAATACCGGGCACTTATTATAAATTAATAGTTTAAGACTTTTATTGATTTTATGATTTGTACGATCAGTATAAAGTAAATGTCCAATTAATCATAAACTCTTGCGTCAAATACCACAAGTCTTCCAACTTTTGGAAGGAAGGGAGATATTTATACCGATAACAATTTTATCAAATTATAACTGAATGAGTCCACCAAAAGTTTTAAATCACGTACAATAATATTGAAGGCATTTCCTATAAAAAAATATAAATAAATAAAATACAAGTCTTGCATGCTATCACTTCAAAACGGCTTTTCGAACACCACTAGATGTAGGTGGCCCGCGTTTCGCCACATACTGAGCTGAGCTAATTTTTCTGTAGTGTTAAAAAACAATATTTAAACGCTTTCAGTATATTTTTTTAAAAAAAAATCACAACTTGAAATAATAAAAACAAATTGGAAAAATTAAAGATAGTTAATTTCTAAATATCCGAATATAGAAAGATAAAATAAAAAATATATATAGTGAAAAAAAATAAAAAAAACAATGCATCAACAAACCTGGAAATTACCCACCAAAAGTCACAGGTAGGATCATATGAACAAGATAATATAATAAAAGGTAAAATAAAAAAAATATAAAGCTTAATTTTAATGGGAATCGAATCTTGAAAGATAAAAATAAAAAAACAACAAAAAAAACTTAGGTCACCCAATTAAACCTCGTGCCTAGATTATAAAATGAGGATAACCTAATTGAAAAGAAACCAAAGAAAATAAAAGAGTTCATTTTTCAAAACAATTAACTTTGAAGGATATAATTGGAGGAAGGGGGCTGTCAACTCGTGTTAACTTTTCAAACCCATGACCTTAGTCAGTGACTAAACTAGAAGCACTCTATCTGGAAAACCACTATTTTAAAACTCGGCTCAATTCAACAGGTTGACTCTTGACTTGAGGCTTAGACCGATCTAGGTTTCAAAAGAAATTAGGAGAGAATTGATCCAATATAAAATGATCAAAAACTCGGGTTAACCCATGTCTCGATGAATCCAAGGAAAATCTAGTCAAAACTCGTCGACTATTTTCCTTTATTTTTTTTTAAATGATGTTATTTTACTTTTTCATATAAAATAAAAAGATTTGGTTGATGGTTTGTCGTTATCAGTTTTTTTATTAAACAATTTTTTCAACAATTGAAAGAGACATAAAAAAAAGATATTAATGCGACATAAAAAAAATATTATTCTAGTAATCGAAAGAGATCACTTGTGTTGTCAAAATGGCAACCTGAAAAGCAAATTAAAAGCAAAAACACCAAGCAATTCATGCCTTTATTTAATCCATTGATTTAATCTAATTCAAAACTTTAAGGGTAGAAAAATAGCAATAAAAATTGAGGATAAAATTCAATAGGAAAAAAAACTCTAAGATGATGAAATTTTAAAAAAAAAATCTATAAACCATTTTAAATAAAAATAAGTAGTAAATGAAAGAACGAAGACCAAACTTATAGAAAAAACTTATGGGGATGAAATTGAAAATAAATTCAAATTTTATAAATTATTTTAAATAAAATAAATATTAATTAAAATGTCAGGGACCAAATCTAGAGAAAAGATTAAATGAAGGGGTGCAATGAATTTTTTGAAGAACCAAATTTAAAAAAAAAAAATTCATTGGGAATGAAATTGAAAATATATTCTAATTTTATAAATTATTTCAAATAAAAAATATTAATCAAAACATCAGAGACCAAAACTATAAAAAAATTAAAATTAATTGAAGGTTGCATTGAGTTTTTTTAAGGTCAGTGCGCTTTTCAAGAACGAGAAAGAAAAAAAAAATAGTCGTTGACGAAGAATCGAGGCAAAGAAAACAAACTCGCTATCTAGTCAGGTAGGGACTATTGAGAGGATTTCATTGCCGACTTAGAAGCCACTATTTGACCATATAAATTAGCCGCACAGGCCACCGCAAATTTACTGGAGTCCCCACACACAACCCTATTAATTATTTAAAAAATATTATGTATATGGTAAAAGAGGCATTAGCTCCCCTCTTCATTTTTATTATCTAAAAGACAAAAGGAAAATACACAAATACACTTGTACACCTAGTTTTTTTTTTGTCTTTCAAGGGTAAGTTCAACAATTCAATGTGCAATTATTATCCAAGTAACATGCATGTGTCATTTTACTTTTAAAAATAAAAAAATTATTATATTGTGCAAAAATAAATGTGGGTAAACCATTCTGACCCCAGTTAATTCAGCAATGCCTAATGAACTCCTGAAAAAAATAAAAATACCCATGAAAGCAACTATTATTAATTTTGTCAAGAAGAACAACGATGTCAAAACATTGTTTCAATTGACATTATTTTGACAATAAAGGCGTAATGGCTTTTTTGTTTTTTTGTTTTTAACCTGGGGACCAATCCATATGTTTTTTTGTGCCAAATTCGGTCGGAAGACGATGACCTCTTATTCCTCTTGATTAGGACATGCAAAAGGATCTCTCCAATATCCACGTCCCCAATCAAATCTAGATTCGAGACCACCATTACCATTTGATTTTCCATGTGTTTTCTAAATTTTCAGTGCTAACGCAAGGCAGCCAGTAAAATTTATTTTTTTGGTTGTTAAATATAATTTTGATATATTTTCAAGTAAATATAAATGTATAAAAATTTAATTTTATTAAAATATATAATTAAGTACAATATCTATTTAAAATTCTCTTACGAACAAAATATCATCTTAAATTTTTATTTTTTTACACGTGTTTTAACTTTTTCCTTGTGTTTCCATTTGAGCTTCAACTAATGGAGCAGACAGTAGTGATACTCTATATAAAGCATGCAAAACCATGAAATATACGCACATCTCGAAAATAACTTGCAAAAAAGAGAAGGCATTCAAGTTTTAACATAGTGAGACTCATTGATATGGCAAGCATAGCAGATAACTGGAAGGATTTCAGTGGTGCAAAGAACTGGGAGGGTCTTTTGGACCACCCTATCAACACTGATTTCCGTCGTTATCTTATTCACTATGGTGAAAGGGTTGGAGCTATCGGCGATGCCTTCAATTACGTGAAGGCATCAGATTCATATGCGCTTTCCCGTTATCCACCTGAAGAATTATTCATGAATGTGAATCTACAGAATGGAAATCCATTCAAATACCAAGTAACGAAGTACTTCTATTTGAAATCAGAAGACATTGCAGAGGTGCTCGAATTGGATCTCGAAGGGTCTGCTTGGATCGGTTACGTGGCTGTAACAACCGATGAAGGCCAGAGAGTATTAGGGAGAAGGGATATTTTGGTTTGCTGGAGAGGAACAATCTTGCCCGCGGAATGGTTAAAGGATTTTCTATTCGTTTTAATACCAGCTTCTGATATTTTTGGAGCAACCAACAATCCCAAGGTGCACAGTGGTTTTCACAATGTATACGTGGCCAAAAGTTCGAAGTCCAAATACAATAAGACCAGTGCTAGGGAGCAGGTAAAAATAAATAAATAAAATCGATTCTTAAATCCATGTTTTGTCATTGCCTCAAAATATATAATCATGTAATATTCTTATTTATTTTACTACGTTCGTACTGGCCAGGTTCTTGCTGAGGTCAGCAGACTTGTGGACAGGTATGCTCTCAATGGAGAGGAAGTGAGCATAACCGTGGCAGGCCATAGCTTAGGTGCAGCACTTGCAACATTGAATGCCATGGACATAGTTGCCAACGGTTACAACAAGCCATCTGGATCGGACATAGGATTTCCTGTCACAGTCTTTGCATATGCATGTCCCCGCGTAGGAGATCAAGGCTTCCAAGATGTATTCAATGGTCTTACCAACGATCTTCATGTGTTACGTATAAAAAACTCGAAAGATCCTGTTCCTCGTCATCCAGTACTTTTGTACCAAGATGTAGGTAAAGAACTGGAAATTGACAGTATCAAGTCCCCGTACCCCAAGGATCCCACCAAACCCCATGATTTAGAGCTTTATCTACATACAATAGCAGGTTACCAAGGGAAAGAAGAAGAATTCAAGTTAGTGGTCGATCGTGATATAGCACTGCTAAACAAAGGTCTCGACTTATTGCCGGACAAGTATAAAATACCACCTAATTGGTGGAATGTGAAGAACAATGGTATGATCCAAACAGACAACGGATTCTGGAAGTTGAATGATTATGTGCCGGATCCTCCTACTGAAGATGATGTTGCGGGGATCATCCTCTAACTGGAAAACAGTATTCTGTCGCCAGCATGATACTGATCTTATTCAAAATTATGGCAATTTCCTAATAGCAGTAAGTTGGCAATAAGCCAAGCATCAAATAATAAAACTTAATAAGGGTTCTATGCCTCTCTAAGATATTAATAAATGAACAACTCCTTGTAGAAGTGGAGGAGTTCAGGAATTTGTATTTCGTATGTTGCTTTCTGGCAATTGTTGGCCTGCTTTGACCGTCTTAGATTATTGGCTTGCTATATCCCTTTTGTGCTAGTTGAGTCCAGCAAACTGGAATCATCTCGTATTGTAATCTGATATTCAATAAAGATGTTGTTGCTTCAGCTAAATTATCAAAATTTCACAGTTCTCTTTAAAGTTCCTATTTGCAGCTTTTTTTATTGGGAATGAAAAAATTCGGCAAAGATCTATCTTAGTGGGATTTGATCTAAATTTCTCTCTACTCGCTCTAACCATGAACTAAAATATAAAAAACATAAAGTTTTTAACTAAAATTAAATATTAAACATTCAAACAGATGTAAATTATATTATTTGTAAAGCTTAAGGAATATTAAAGTTTATTTTCTTAAAATGTTTTGGACACATCACCCATTTTGACCACTTTTTTATTTAGAGCCTCCTTCTTAAATGATAACTGAATGAGCTCACCAAAAGTTTTAAATCACGTACAATAATGAAGGCATTTTCGATTAAAAAAAACAAAAAAAAACAAGTCTTGCATGCTATCATTTCAAAACGTTTTTCCAAAAGTCGTAATTTGTATTATGGTTGAAACTGGATTTTATCCCAACCATAATTTATAATTATTTGGTTAAAATTTTTAAGTTTTGATTTAGAGATGGGTTCCATTAAAAATTAAGGTCATATTATCGGTTTTGCTAAAACAAAAAATTACTATTTTTCATTCTCTACATTCCACACCGCTTACTTCCCATTGCCATATGTGCAAAGTGAATTAATTCACTCTGTACTGTTCACTTTATAAAAATGAACAATGCGAAATGAATTTAAGTCACTATGCACAGTTCAGTTGAATCCACTGTTCATGGTCGGACCGGATCAGACCCAAATCTAAATGTATTAGACCGGGTCCGACCTAGTAAAAAAACCAATTTTTTTTAATTTATAATTCTTTTTTATTTGAAAAATTAGTGTTTAACATTATTCAATGACACTATATAAATTAGAAGGAGATCACATGATGACGTAGTATTTACATAATTTGATCATAATCTCAATTTTGTTCCTGATGATATTTTGCCTGATTTTGTTGCACGCTCTAAAAACCATGAAAACTGTAGTCCTTGTCGGATGAATTTGTATAAAGTATTATTTATTTCATGATGTAATAGCAATAGTAAAATCTACAATATTTAAATAAAAAACCATCAATATTAATATATATCTTTTTTAGTTATTTTATAACCTCAATTTGAAAAGTAAAACCTCAACCAAACACATTAAACTACTTTTTGTTCAACCTCAATTTCAACCATAGTTTTAACCAAACATATATAAATATCAAACAAACCTCAACCAAAAGTACTTTTTATAAAACAATTTTTTTAAAACCACAACCACAAAAGCTACCACAACACCAAACTAGGTGGCTCGCGCTTTGTCACATACTGAGTTGAGCTAATTTTTCTGTAGTGTTAAAAAAGCAATGTTTAAATGCTGTCAGCATATTTAAAAAAAAATCACAACTTGAAAAAATAAAAAAATTGGAAAAAATAAAAATTGTTAAAAATAAAGATTCATAATATCCAAATATAGAAGGATAAAATCAAGAAAAAAAAGCTTAAAAAAACAATGCATCAGCAAACCTTGGAATTACCCGTCAAAAGTCACAGCCAGGATCATATGAATGTGATAGCATAATAGAAGGTAAAATAAAAAAAAATATGAAGCTTAATTTTAAAGAGAATTGAATTTTAAAGGATAAAATCGAAAAAAGATAAAAGAAAAAAGCAACAAAAAAAATCTAGGTCACCCAGCCAAACCTCCTATCTAGATTATAAGATGATGATAACCTAATTGAAAGAAAACCAAAAAAAATAAAAGAGTTTATTTTTCAAAACAAATAACTTTGAAGGATGTAATTAAGGGGGAAATGATGTCAACTCGAGTTAATTTTTCAAACTTATGATCTTAGTCAATAACTAAACCGGAAGCACCTCATCTGGAAAACTACTATTTTAAAACTCAGCTCAACTCGATAGGTTGACTCATGACCCAAGGCTTAGATTGGTCTGGGTTTCAAAAGAAATTAGGGGAGAATTGATCCAATGTAAAACAATAAAAAACTTGAATTGACCCATGTCCTGATGAATCCAGGACAAATTTAGTCAAAACTTGTTGACTATTTTCCTTAATTTTTTTTCAAAATGATGTTATTTTTTTTTCAAAATAGAAAGATTTGGTTGATGGTTTGTCAGTATCAGTTTTTTTATTAAACAATTTTTTCAACAATTGAAAGAGACATAAAAAAGATATTAATGCGACATATAGAAAAAAAATATTATTCCGATAATTGAAAGAGATTGCTTGTGTTGTCAAAATAGCAACCTGAAAAGCAAAAGGCAAAAACACCAAGCACTTAGATGCTTATATTCAATCCATTGATTTAATCTAATTCAAAACTTCAAAGGTAGAAAAATAGCAATAAAAAATTGAGGATAAAATTCAATAGGAAAAAAACTCTAAAAAGATGAAATTGGAAAAAAAAAATCTATAAACCATTTTAAATAAAATAAATAGCAATTAAAAAAACGATGACCAAACTTATAGAATCCATAGGGATGAAATTAAAAACAAATTTTAATTTTATAAACTATTTTAAATAAAACAAATATTAATAAAAAAGTCGAGGACCAAATCTAGAGAAAAGACTAAATGAAGGGGTGCATTGAATTTTTTGAAGGACCAAATTTAAAAGATAAAAAAAATCCACTGGGGTTGAAATTGAAAATATATTTTAATTTTATAAATTATTTCAAATAAAAAATATTAATTAAAAGACCATAGACCAAAACTAAATAAAACATTAATTGAAGGGTTGCGTTATGTTTTTTTAGACTCAGTATGCTTCTTGAGGATGAGGGAAAAAAGAAAAAAAAAAGAAATAGTCGTTGATGGAGAACCGAGGTAAAGAAGACACACTCGCTATCTGGTCAGGTAGGAACTATTGAGAGAATTCCATTGCCGACTTAGAGTATGTTTGTTTTTGCTGTAATTGTTGTGGTTGCGGTTGGAAAAAAGTGATTTTTAAAAAAAGTACTTTTTCTGTGGTTTGTGTATATATTTTGAGTGTTTGGTTAAAAGTGTGGTTTGACTTTATTGTTGTTAAAAACATGTTTGGTTAAACATGTGGTTGTGGTTGCTTTTGTACCCAAAATGACGAAAAAGGACATAAATAAAATAATTCTGTGTTAAGAGAAAATAAAACATTTTGTCCACATAAATACCGGCAAAATAATAAAAGCGTGATTTGTTATTACAATTAAATATTATTGTCCCATCAAACTATTTGCAATGTCATCACGAATATAATCCATACGCGACGCCCTTTGGTGTCCAGTTGTTTGTGATTGTGGAACGACATCGAGAAAAGTATCTGAAAGAACGAAATCAGAATGGTTATCAAACTTGTTGAATGCAACAACCTTAATGCCATCACGAATGCAGGCCAATGTTTGCATTGCCTAGTATTACAAATATTTCTTCAATTTTAATGCCAATGAAGATAATGATAATATATTAATATGTGATGTATAGAGCATTATAGTTGGCAGAAGTTTAGACAAAAAAAACCTTCAGTTTATATTCTACACAAGAAAGCTTATATGTCACTATGAGACCTGTGAACAAAGACTATTTACAAGCATATAAAGTACAAACACAAGAAAAACGACCGTGATGTTGAGGATAGATAGGGCTAATTAATTTCTTGGTAAAGGTTGCAACGTTTTCTGAACAGCAACCACGACAAAAGCAACAGCGAGTTGCTTTTGCTTATCCTGCATTTGGAACGCAATTTGTGTGGGACCCATGAAGTTTGAAAACGTGGGTAGCTATTAACCAAACAGCTTGAAACAATAGAACCGCAGGAAACATGGACGCTTCCACGTAACCAAACAGGTTCTTAGAAGCCACCATTTGACCATGTAAATTAGCCGTACACATCACCACAAATTTGCTGGAGCCCCCACACATAACCCTATTAATTATTTAAATAATATTGTCTATATGGTAAAAGAGGCATTAGCTCCTCTCTTCATTCAATCATTATCTAAAAACCAGAAGGAAAATACACGAATACACTTGTACACCTATTTTTTTTTGTCTTCCAAGGATAAGTTCAATAATTCAATGTGCAATTATTACCCAAATAATATTTATATGTCATTTTGTTTTTAAAAGTAAAAAAATCATCATATTGTGCAAAAATAAACGTGGGTAAACCATTCTATCCCCATTAATTCAGCAATGCCTAATGAACTCTTGAAAAAAAATAAAAATACCATGAAAGCAACTATTATTAGTATTGTGAAGAAGAAGGATGCATGTCAAAACATTGTTTCAATTGACATTATTTTGACAATAAAAGCATAGTGGCTTTTTATTAAAAAAAAAAATGTGGGGATCAATCCATATGTTTTTTGTGCCAAATTCGGTCGGAAGACGATGACCTCTTATTCCTCTTGATTAGCACATGCAAAAGGCTGTATAGATAATGAGAAAATCCAAGAATTAATTAAAATAGTCTCCAAGCTAATCCAATCTCACTAATCTCCACGTCCCCAGTCAAATCTTCAGTGACCATCATTACCATTTGATTTTCCATGTGTTTTCTAAATTTTCAGTGCCAACGCAAGGCAGCCAGTAAAATTTATTTTACGTTGTTAAATATAATTTTGATATATTTGCAGAGGTCAGGAGACTTGTGGACATGTATGCTCTCAACGGAGAGGAAGTGAGCATAACCGTGGCAGGCCATAGCTTAGGTCATTGCAAGATTTTACAGTTTTATCGATGAATAAATTTTATCGGTGTGTGATTAGAAGTTCGTTAGTGATTTTTTTACCGACATCATCACCAACGGATTCCGTCCGTCAGCTTTCCTTTCGTCGATGATTCCCCATTCTGTCGCTATATCGGTCGGCAAAACAAAAAAAACCATTTGCCGAAGGTTTTTCAGACGGAATTTGCGCGCTAAAAAAAAGGATTCCCGCTTGAAATATACCGACGGATTTTTAGTCCGTCGGTGATATCGTGATTTACCGACGGCAATTAACTGTCGGTAAAGCTATCGGTGAGTGTATGAAATACAGACCGAATATATCCGTCTATAAATTCGTCGGTAAGTGTGGCAGCTACTGTTAAATGCCGACGGATTAATTCCGTCGATAAGTCTGTCGGTGAGTGTTTAAAATACCGACCGAATGAATCCGTCGGTAAAATCCTTGGTAATAGTTTTTTTCTAAATTTGTTTTTAAAAAATTATTTAGGATATATAATATAAAACTATATAAATTAATTGTAATACAAACCAATTATGCAAATAAAATTTATATTAAACATAAAAAAAACAAAGTTAAATAATATTCATTACAAACTGAATATGTTTCAAAAAAAATATTAAATGAAGTTTTAAAGGTAAATAATGTTTATTACAAATTAATATAAAGGTGGAGCTGGAGGAGGAGGAGGAGATCCTGGAGGAGGAGGCTGGTGGTTATACGGCCAAAAAGGATTAGGCGCACATGTTCCACTATTTGCCATGTGCATAACCATTTCGCGAAGCTGTTTATAAACCATTTTTTGTTGTGCTTGAGACGCTTTGATTTGCTCAGTCTCCGCTTTTTGTTGTGCATAAGACGCTTTGAGTTGTGCGTACTCCGCTGATAGGTGGTCGTATTTGTCGGTGAGTTGAGCCATGTGTTGCTGCAAGGCCACGAACTCCTTAGATTGGGAGCTCGATATTGATTGGGAGCTCCCAACGGTTGAAACACTACGGGTCGACCGCAAGTTGTCGGCCGTAGTGTTGGAGAGCCCGTAAACTCGATTTTTATCGAGTCCACCTGACGAGCCAACATCCATCCACAAATCCGGATCGAATTCTGAATGGGTCAAAATATCGTCCCCATATCTCTCCCTCAACCGACTGTTGCGCCCCCTTTTGGCGGTCTTGACTCCCCCACGTGCGTCTCCACAAACAGCTCCATCGGGCTCGGCTCACGTCCAAGAGATGCAGCCTATAATGAAAAAAGATATATTAACAACAACTTAAGTTAACGATATATTTCATTTAAATTAATCTTACCATCCGTTTCGCATGTGCAACAAACGGAATGGAGCCGCTAGTGTGCGTTGTCACCGAGCCATGAATTGGCCGATTCCGGTTGCCAGCATCGAACTGTGAGCGTCGTGTGAACCGCTCAGACATCACGTGCTCAAGATAGTGCGGCCATATATCTTCCGGGATGTATATCGGTTTGAAATCCCTCCAAACCGCAACATCGTTCCAGCCTTGGAAACCCCTATCCCTCGCGGTTTTTTTACCCTTTTCTGTGCTTCATACCAAAAATCACGCAACCAAAAATTACATTTCAAAACATAAATTTTAGTCTAAAAAAATCTTGTATTTTTTTCGATATTACCTAGTTGCTGCGTGATTTTCCCACACCCTCCTCGCAACAGTGTTATGCTCACTGTCCCAACAGAATTTGTGCTATGTATAAATAAACAAGTTTAAATAAAAACAATAATTTATTTACAATTATATTAATAATTTATTAGAAATAAGCTGAAAATTATAAATTAACACCAACCTGAAATCTGCCAAACCATGCATTGATTGGAGGCATCCATTCAGGATGCTTGGATATCTGACTCCATTGAAACAATGGAATTTCCATCGACGATTTAAACGCCGATGATATTACTCGGGCGGCCTCAATGTTTGTGAACCTGAAAAGAAATGAAATAAATTAAATAGTGATTACTTCATAAATTATGTTGTAATATTTTTTTTAAAAAAAATTACACCTCAATAAACTTACATTGAAAGGTCGTCCTTTCACTGTGCTTCGTACTTGCGGGTAAATTCATTCCGCTGCAAAGGCATGCCGCCTCTGCGCTGTGAAGTACCGTTGGAAGAGGCAGCATCGATTGACGGCACAGGTGGTGTAGGTGCTTCTTCTTGAGAGGCACCTAAGAAAATATCATCATCGCTGCTAGACGAACTAGCTCCAACTGTTGATGAGCGACCAGCTCTGGTTTTCATTCTACGCATGTCCACAATTTTATACAAATAATTATATAATTAAATTCAAATGTAAAAAAAAATCAACAACACCTTCCCTATACCGGATACTACCCAAATCCACAAACCTGCACATATTAACAAAAGCCGCAACCAATTGACCCAATCTATACTTATTATTCCAATATATTCAATACTAATCCTAAGGTAAATTCAACATTAAGAATTACAATTCAACAAATTATCCAATAATTATGCCAATACAACAATAAAATATATTCAATAAATAAAAAAAACTGTAGACTAACAATTAAAATTAATTTGAAAAAAATTAAACATAAATCATGCAATAATATAGTAAAATTAACAATTATTCCAAAATATTCAATTACTAATACTAAGGTAAATTCAACATTAACAATTACAATTGAAAAAATTATTCAATAATTATACCAATACAACAAAACAATAAATTAAAAAAAAAACTCTAGAATAACAATCAAAATAAATGCAAAACATTAAACACAAATCATGCAATAATAGAGTAAAATTAATAATTATTCAAACATATTCAATTTACTAATTCTATGGTAAATTCAACATTAACAATAAATATTCAACAAATTAACTAATAATAATTATGCCAATACAACAATAAAAAAATATTCAATAAATTCAGAAAAAAAAAACTATAGACTTTAGCAATGAATTATGCAAAAAAAAAAACTATAGATTTTATCTACATCACAAAAAATACACCAAAACAAAAAACATACCAAAAACAAATAGCAAAAAAAAAAACTTAAAGCAAAAAACATACATACCTTTTAAACTGATGGAGATTCACGAAAAAAATTGCTAGAGATTGCTGGTGAAACCTTGAAGAACAGAGAGGAAAAGAATCGGTGAAAAACTAAGGAGAAAATTGGTGAAATGCCGAGGAGAAGAAAAAATGAACTGAAGGGGCAGTCGCTGGAACTTATATGGCAGTTTTACCGATAGATTCACCGACGGATATAAAATTAATTATTATTTTAATTTATTCCGTCAGTAACGTGTCAAAAATCCGTCGGTATTTTTTGAATTTCGCACCAAAATTTTTAATGACCCTCCATATTTTTCGTGGTCCGTCGGTAATTTCATCGGCGAACTGACGCGGTCAGAGATGCATTTAATGCACAACCCTTTGGAATTCGCGCAGTCCGTCGGTAATGTCATCGGTAAAATTGAACCACCGACAACTTGCCGACGTACTTATATCCATCAGTATAGTCGTCGGTGATTGTGGCATTTCAAGTAATTATTTTCGAACTCTCTATGAAATGCCGACGGATTTAATCCGTCGGTATAGACGTCGGTATTTGTGGCATTTCAAGTAATTATTTTCGAACTCTCTGTGAAATGCCGACGGACTTAATCCGTCGGTATCGACGTCGGTGATTGTGGCATTTCAAGTATTTATTTTCGTGTTACAAAATATATCATCCATGATCTATAATTATTTCAAGTAATAAATATTTCGTGTTACAAAATATATCATCCATAATCTAAATTACATGAAAGAAAGGGTTTTACACAGGGCTTAAATTTGATTGTTAGTCAGAATTTTCTTCTTCTTCGTCATGAATTGAATTGTCATCACCCTCATCGCAATCTTTAATATGGATATCGTCTTCTTCATCCACATTTGCTTGTCCGCTAGAACTCAAAACAACATTCAACTCCTCTGCGTCAACATCAACAAGACTATTATCGAAAACACGAAAATTTAAATTTTCTTCCAATTCAATCGAAGGAGCAACTCGATATGGTTCAACCAACTCACCAACTTGAAAGACTTCATCTCGCACACTTGTGTCTTCGTTCTCATCCTGAACAACCTCGACACGACCCCGGGGTTTTGTTTTTAAAACGAACAACGAATCCACTCTTGATCGATCCTTTCTAAATGAAGGGGTGTATGTGTAATAAACTTGTTGACATTGCTTTGCGAAAACAAAGACATCGTTTATGTTGCGGAGTCTAGCTTTTAAGTTGATTTCGACCAGACCATAGTGCGGATCAACTCTGATTCTTCTGTCAGTCGTGTCATACCAATAGCATTTGAATAAAAATACTCTATTTTGTTCGTTATGATATTGCAGTTCGACGACCTCTTCTAATCTACCATAATAGTCAACTTCTAACTCACTACTAGTGGATCCCTTAACACAAACACCGTTGTTGTATGTCTTTCTTCCTTGCCCGTATTCTTCAGTATGGAAAACATATCCATTGACAAAATACCCGTTGTAGCACTTATATTTTCTTTCAGGCCCCAGGCTTAGTGAAGACAATGACTTAGGCGCACTCCTTCCCATTTGATAAACCTTGTATGTAATGTACATCAATAAACAGTAAATGAACGAGAATCTCATAATGACATGCATACATACAGTAATTTTGCAAGCTAGATGAGTTTGTGATAGTGCTTACATGTGTTCTGAACCACGTGGCAAACTGTTCATCTTGTAATTGAAAGATCTGGGATTCGGTCAGCTGTGAGTTATTGAAGAGCAAATATTATTGATGTTGCCTACAAGTGATGATGAGTGTATGATATTACAATATATAATTAACAGTATATTACTAACAAAGTTTAATTAGTATAAACTTACTGAATAAAAGGTCTCAGCTCATCACAGTTAAATAGAACATAGTTGTGTGCTTGTTTGAACTCTATTTCCGACAAATATCTTCCTCTTACGGCATTTTTAGGTGTGGGTCATCCAGTATTGGAGAATATTGACAAGTTCCCACTGGAAGGCACTTTACCGCCATCATCATGCCGTGGAACGCGATTGATTCTTGTTCTCAGATGAGGTTCGAAATAGTACGAGATAAAAGTTGAGATTTCCTCAACAATATAGGCCTCACATATCGAAGCCTCAACATACGCCTTGTTCTTAACCTTTTTCTTGAGATTAAACAAGTACCTGCATTGAAATATTAATCAAGTATTTTCAATTAAGAAAAACATATAAAATACTTTTATATATGAATTACATTGCAACTGTAATATCTAACCGTTCGAATGGGTACATCCATCTATATTGGACCGGTCCTTCAGCTTTTGCCTCGAATGGTAGATGTATAGGGAGATGCTCCATTGAGTCAAAAAATGATGGAGGGAATATCATCTCAAGTTTGCATAGTGTCTCGACGATATTCGTTTGAAGCCTCTCAATGTGATCAACATTCAACTTGCTGGAGCATATATCTCTGAAGAAATGGCTGATCTCCGTGAGTGCATCCCATATTCCCTTTGGCAACAAATCACGAAAAGCTAATGGGACGAGTGTTTGCATAAACACGTGGCAGTCATGACTCTTCATTCCATACAATCTGCAGTCCTCTATATTAACCAGCCTTGATATGTTCGATGCATGTCCATCCAGAAAACGCAGACTCTTAAGCCATTTGTAGACTAGCAGTTGTGCGTTTTTCTCTAACACGAAGCTTGCTCTTGGTTTTGCGACCCGTGACTCATCATAAACCAACTCCATATTTTTACGGTTACAGTATAAAGCTATATCCAATCTAGCCTTGATGTTGTCCTTTGTCTTCCCCTTCACATCCATGACAGTGTTGAAAATGTTCTCAAACATGTTCTTTTCGATATGCATGACGTCAAGGTTATGGCGGAGCAAATTGGTCTTCCAATAAGGAAGCTCTCAAAAGATACTT
This sequence comes from Populus simonii, assembly GCA_007827005.2. Taxonomy (NCBI): domain Eukaryota; kingdom Viridiplantae; phylum Streptophyta; class Magnoliopsida; order Malpighiales; family Salicaceae; genus Populus; species Populus simonii. The sequence goes on from CM017478.2 coordinate 868,362, forward strand.
CGCTTTACCCAAATATAGGTCAAACCAAAACCAGGAAACTTTTGCTTACCTGATTGAAGGCCAAACACAATGTCACCGTACTCTGAGACAACATCATGCAATTCTTCACCAGAAAGACGCGGGGATGCAACATCTTTTTCAACTCTGCCAACAAAAAAATCTTTTCTGTTCTTTCTATACCTGTGATTAAGTGGCAAGAAGCGACGGTGACAGTCAAAAAAGAAGTTTTACCTCCATTTGCTAGCGTGAATGCCTTGTTGTTTTCCATACAGTATGGACATGCGAGTTTCTCATGCGTGCTCCAACCAGAAAGCATTCCATAAGATGGAAAATCATTGATAGCCCACATCAAAGCCGCCCTCATAAGGAAATTTTGTTTCATCGATATATCATAAGTCAAAGCTCCGGAGGACCACAACTGCGCCAACTCATCAATCAACGGTCGAAGACAAACATCTATATTCCGCCCTAGGCTGCTTGGACCAGGTATGACAGTAGATAAAAACATGAACTCTGGCCTGATACACATTCCCGGTGGCAAGTTATAAATTGTGAGTATGACCGGCCAACAAGAATAAGGAGCAGCAAATGACCCAAATGGGTTGAATCTGTCTGTACACAACCCAAGACGCACATTCCTTGATTCAGTTGAAAAGTGAGGATGAACACTGTTAAAGCGTTTCCACGCTTCGCCGTCAAAAGGATGAACCATCACTCCATCAACCGCATGGTGTGCTTGGTGCCATGTCATGTGCTCAGCAGTCCTTGGTGACATGAATAACCTCTGCAGTCTAGGTGTGATCGAGAAGTATCTAAGTTTTTTATATGCCACTAGAGTCTTTCCCCTGCCAGTTCTAGGTTTGTAACGGGAATGCCCGCATGTCATGCACTCGGTCATCTCAGCATTTTCAAGGTAGTATAACATGTAGAAGTTAGGGCACATGTCAATTTTCTGGTATCCTAAACCGAGGGGTTTCATCATGGACTTCGCAGCATAGAAGTTCTCTTTCAGCCTGTTCTCTCCAGGTAAAATGCTTCTTGCCCATTCAATAATCTTGTCATACCCGGCCTCACTCAACCCGTGATCTGACTTGATGGTGAACACCTGTGCTACGACCGATAATTTACTGTGGTTCATTTAGCCATCCCATAATGGTTCGTCAGAATCTTTCAACAAATCAAAAAACCTAGCTGCATCTACATTAGGTTCTTCTTCTACGATTGGACATTGACTGACATTACCTTGATTCATTCTCATTGCATCCATAACCATATTTCTATAAGGATTAGTGTTGTCATTTGCCGCTTCATGCACGTTGCTAGCACTAGAAGTAGACCCAACCACCGTTTCTTTCATTCTCCTCTCACTAACATATACTTCTCCATGTGCATACCAACACTGATAATTCTCCATAAACCCTTTGTGTAGAATATACATTATTACAACATCTAGATGCAGATACTTTTTATTTTGACACTTCCTGCATGGACACCTAATACCGACTCCAGTAAAATTTCTAGGAATAGATATTGCAAAATTAATAAAACCTAGAACCCCGTTACAATAATCCATTCTCCGCAATCCTTGGGGTGAATCTCGATACATCCATGAACGATCATCCATGATTTATATTGAACCTCTATAAAATTATGATGACATAATGTATTAATTAACTAAGTTAGGTAAATAAACTTGCAAAAATATTACTTTACCTCGAGATTATCCAACAAACCAATCACAACTTCTCATAAATATTAAATATTCATTATCATTTATCAATGTCCATACAAATTAAAATATATAAATTTACAGAAATTACCACTCCGCAATACCATTGATAAAACTTTAAACGGACCCATTAAGTAAGCTATTAATTATTTCAAAACAACACATGTACTTTGGTAGTTCCATAAAGTTTTAACAATTTACAAACAAATACAATCTTACAAAATCTAAAACAAACCATAACAAGTATAGAATTATACATTCATATACTACAAGTTTGTTTGAGAAATAACAATAAAACATGTACATTTACTAACATAATACATATACTAAAAAAACAATAAAATTGACATTTAATTAAATGTTAAAATTTAAAAAGATAGAATTACTTATAAAAATTGATAAAATCCGTCGGTAAATCAGAACACGAATGCTGTGACCACAAAACTTCAAGAAATATAACTTGTTGTGCTGATATGAGGGAGATTTTTGTTTGGGGGGAGGGGGGGCTGGTTGTTTGCAGATGGGGAGAGTTGGGATTAGGAAAAAGAAGGAGAAATAGGGGAGGAGAGGGTCGGTAGAGTGGATATATATTAACTTTTCCCCACGGTTTCACCGACGGAAACTCCGTCGGTGAAACCATCGATGATTCTGACGGAACAATCGACATGTCACCGTACGGATTTGCCATTTCAAATCTGTCGGTGATTCCATCGGCAATATAAACAGTGGTCGCTGTACGGGCTGTCTTTTTGAATCCGTCGGTGATTCCGTCTGAAAAAATAACCTGCCAAAACCTCCACATCAGCGAGCCTTTTTTTTTACGATGGAAATTTTTCGTCGGTAGTTATCGACTGAATTACGGATGGAATATTGTCCGTCAGTAATTTCGACCTCAAATTACCGACAGAAATATTCCATCGATAAATCTGTTGCTATTTAGCGAATTTCTAGTAGTGGGTGCAACACTTGCAACATTGAATGGCGTGGACATGGTTGCCAATGGTTTTAACAAGCCATCTGGTTCGGACATAGGATTTCCTGTCACAGTCTTTGCATATGCAAGTCCCCGCGTAGGAGATCAAGGCTTCCAAGATGTATGCAATGGTCTTACCACCGATCTTCATGTGTTACGTATAAAAAACTCAAAATATATTATTCCTCGTCTTCCACCAGTATTTTTGTTGGGCTACCAAGATGTAGGTGAAAAACTGGAAATTGACAGTATCAAGTCCCCGTACCTCAAGGATCCCAAGGTGGAATCTCATAATTTAGAGCTTTATCTACGTACAATAGCAGGTTAACAAGAGCAAGAAGAAGAATTCAAGTTAGTGGTCGATCGTGATATAGCACTGCTAAACAAATCTCTGGACTTATTACTGGACAAGTATAACATACCCCCTAAATGGTGGAATGTAAAGAACAATGGTATGATCCAAATAGACAACGGATTCTGGAAGTTGAATGATTATGTGTTGGATCCTCCTACTGAAGATGATGTTGAGGGGATCATTGATAAGCCACCATGAAGATCTGAGAGAGCAACAAAACCGAATCCCAAGTATAGTGAAGTATAGTGAAAGGCAAAGCGGAAGACCAGGACAAACAAGAGCCACGAAGGCTTGATTATAGCTGCTAAAGGCGTGAGGTCTTCACCACGTCAACTAGTTATGGAGTAGTGCTAAGCATAAGTTTTTTATTCAGTATCTATTCTGTTCTATTTTGCAGTAAATTAAATATTGTAACCGTTGTAGTGGAACCTTAGATTTCGACTGTATATCTGAAATATTGGTTGAAGTAAGCTTATTAATAAGTGCTAGAAAGAAATGAAAAGTTATATAATTTCTATCATAAACACTATCTTGTGGTACGTTCTCACCCTAAGAGAATAATTGTGTATTCTGCTGCAAAAACAATTGGCTCTTGACTGGGACCTTATCAATTGGTATCAGAGCTCTATCTTTAAATGGCGACTAACAAAGAACGAATTGAGATGCTGGAGGCTGGGCTAGGTGGAGTGCAGGAAGGAGTTCAGAGAATGGAGATGAGCATGTCTGGAAAAATGCGTCAACTAGAAGAAACTATCAATAAACTTTCAAGCGATGTTATCAAGCAAAGGAGAATCAAGCCATGGCAACACAAACCGAGAAGGCAATTCTCGTTCATTTCACGAGGAGAATGAAGGGAACAGACAGGTCTTTTCTTCTAAAATGGCCAAGCTAGAATTTCCACGATATTCTGGGCAGGACCCAACAAAATGGTTTAATCGTGTGGATCAGTTCTTTGAATTTCAAAATACTCCAGCCAACCAAAAGGTATCATTGGCTTCTTTCCATCTGGAAGGAGAAGTAAATCAGTGGTGGCAATGGGCTCGTCGGACATATAGAGAGGAAGGACGAATGATGATATGAGAGACTTTTGAAGATGAATTATGGGCTAGATTTGGACCTGCAGATTGTGAGAATTTTGATGAAGCTTTATCACGTATAAAACAGGTGGGATCCTTACGTGATTATCAGAGTGAGTTTGAGAAGTTGGGAAATCGAGTTCGTGGTTGGACCCAAAAGGCTTTAGTTGGGACCTTTATGGGAGGACTTAAACCAGAGATTGCAGAAGAAATTCGTATGTTCAAGCCACAATCACTGAAGGAAGCAATTAGCCTAACTCGCATGAAGGATGAACAACTGAAAAGACATCGTCAGTTCTTACGGCCAAATCAAGTCAATCGAACATCACTGGCGCTACCAACAACAACACGTGCAACACCAAATGCACCATTTCGTAAACTATCATGGGAAGAGATGCAGAAACGTAGAGCCCAAGGACTCTATTTTAATTGTAATGAGAGGTTCACTGCCGACCATAAATGTCAAGGAATACAGCTCTTACTTCTGGAAGGTCCAACCGGTTTCAAAGAAATCACATATGAAGAAGTTACTGAAGAAGCTGACGTAGAAGAGGTGACAAGGGAAAATGTTGAACCTGAGATTACTCTGCATGCTTTAACTGGATGGTCTGCACCTAGAACCATACGTGTAGATGCCAAAGTGGGTTTCTTCGACGTAGTGGTGCTAATTGACAGTGGGTCCACCTATAATTTTATGAGCACTCGTATGGCTGATTTGTTGCGGCTTCCAGTAGTACCAACAGAGGCATTTACAGTTTGGGTTGCTAATGGAGCAAGGTTACAGTGTCAAGGAAAGTTTGAAAAAGTACAGGTTCTGCTTCAGGGAATTCCTTTTTCACTTACCCTTTATTCACTTCCCCTGGCAGGTTTAGACCTTGTTCTGGGTGTCCAATGGTTGGAAATGTTAGGGTCTGTGTTATGTAATTGGCGAACTCTCACCATGAATTTCTATTGGGAGAATTTGGCCCGACAACTGCAAGTTTTTTGTGACCAGCCTATTCAAGCCGCTTCACTGAAGGAGATTTCCAAAGAGTTTCGCCAAGGACATTCGGTATTTGCAATTTGTCCACAGTCAACCATGCATGAAACAGAAGAGAATCAGTCACCGAGTATGTGCCAGGTCTTAGATAAATATACTGAGATCTTCAAAGAACCTACACAATTGCCACCCAAACGTGAGATAGATCACAATATCCCCTTCAAGGAAGGAATTGAGCCAGTCAATGTTCGACCCTATCGATATGCCTACTTCTAGAAGGCAGAGATTGAAAAACAAGTCCAGGAAATGCTGAATTCTGGACTCATCAGACCTAGCACCAGTCCCTTCTCATCTCTTGTGTTGCTAGTGAAGAAAAAAGATGGCAATTGGCGCTTTTGCACCGACTATCGATCTTTTAATGCAGTCACTATCAAAGATCGGTTTCCAATTCCTACAGTGGAAGATATGTTGGATGAATTGCATAGGGCAGCATATTTCACCAAACTAGGTTTAAAAGCCGAGTACCATCAGGTACGAGTGCAACCTTCAGATATTCATAAGATTGCCTTTCGTACACACAACGGTCATTATGAATATCTTGTTATGCCATTTGGCTTGAGTAATGCACCATCTACATTCCAAGCTATTATGAAAGCTATTTTTCAGCCCCATTTACGAAAATTCATATTGGTATTTTTTGATGACATCTTGATTTATAACCCTACTTGGGAAATGCATTTACATCATGTCACTCAAACCTTGGAAATTTTGAAGCAACAACAGTTTTTTCTCAAGGCTAGTAAATGTGCCTTTGGGAAGCAAGAACTGGAATATTTGGGTCATATTGTCTCTCATCAAGGGGTGAAGGTCGATAGCAAAAATATTGAGGCCATGGTGGTGTGGCCACGACCTGCTAATATTTCTGAGCTGCGTGGATTTTTGGGGTTGACAGGTTATTACCGCAAGTTTGTTTGGAATTATGGCCTAATTGCTCGGGCTCTCACCAATCTTCTCAAAAAAAGGCAATTTGGTTGGACTGAAGAGGCAGAGGATGCCTTTCATACACTTAAGAAGGCCATGACCACAACGCCTATCTTAGCCATGCCAAATTTTAATGAAACATTCACAGTGGAAACCGATGCTTCAGGTAATGGAATTGGGGCAGTTCTGCAACAATAAGGCAAGCCTATTGCTTTTATGAGTCGAGCTCTCAGTGTTTAAAAAAAATCATGGTCTACGTATGCAAAAGAAATGCTCGTTGTTGTGGAAGCCATACGCATATGGCATCCTTACTTGCTGGGGCGACGATTTATCATTCAAACTGATCAACGAAGTCTCAAATATCTACTGGAACAACGAATTACTATGCCAGAATAACAGAAATGGGTTGCTAAATTATTGGGGTATGACTATGAGATTCAGTACCAGCCAAGTCGTGAAAACTCTGTTGCGGATGCACTCTCTCGTCGACCTGACAGTCCCACTCTTAACAACTTATTCATGCCACGGTTTGATATCTGGGAGGAAATTAAACAAGTAGCCACAGGAGACGACTATATGGCTACTGTCAGCAACCTGGCTCAAAGGCAACCAGAGGGGCCCTTGACTCAACGAAATGGATTGATTTTTTTTAAGGGCAGAATTGTGGTTCCTTCTAATGTCACTCTACGCAACAAGTTAATATATGAAGCCAAAATAGGGGGTCATTTTGGCGTATTACGCACCTTTAAAAAAGTGGCCACCCAATTCTACTGGCCTTCCATGCATAAATCTATTCAAGACTACGTGAAGCGCTGCGACATATGCCAACAAACTAAATCAGAAACATTGCCACCTGCAGGTCTACTTCAACCGTTATCTATTCCATGTCAGGTATGTGATGATATTACTATCGATTTTGTTGCAGGCCTACCACTGTCACAGGGTAAAGATACAATATTTGTGGTGGTGGATAGACTGAGTAAATATGCTCATTTTATATCATTATCTCATCCTTTCACAGTTAAAGCAGTGGCGGACAAATTTGTTGAAGGCGTGGTCAAATTGCATGGAATGTCACAGTCTATTATCAGTGATCATGACCCCATTTTTATCAGCAAATTTTGGCAGGAATTTTTTATAATGTTTGGCACCAAGCTGAAAATGAGTTCCGCATACCACCCATAATCAGATGGCTAATCAGAGGTAGTAAATCGTTATCTGGAACAGTATTTACGAAGCTTTGTCCATCAATGGCCACATAAATGGCATTCCTTCTTGCCATGGGCAGAGCTCTGGTACAATACTACTTTCCATGCATCCACTGGTATGACCCCATACCAAGCACTTTATGGACGACCACCACCATCTCTTCCTGCATATTTTGATGGCGCAACACCAGTTCACGAAGTGGAACAAACTCTTCTCCACCGTGATGAGCTTCTGTTACAGCTCAAACAGCACTTGGCCACTGCCACCAATCGCATGAAACAGACTGCTAATAAAAAGCGAAGGGAAGTGTCTTTTAATGAAGGTGACATGGTTTTCCTCAGGTTACAGCCTTATCGACAAAGCTCCGCATTCAAAAGGGTACACCAGAAATTAGCCAGCAAGTTCTTTGGACCTTATCCCATTATCCAAAAGGTGGGCAACGTGGCTTACAAACTTCAATTACCTGAGGGTGTTCGTGTTCATCCTGTCTTTCATGTGTCATTATTGAAGAAATATGTGGGAGATGCATCCGACACACACACAGATCTTCCACCTGTTTCAGATGAAGGTGCCATTATCTTGGAACCTGAGGCTATACTAGATCATCGTTGGGTGAAGCAGGGTGGTAAGTTCCTTGTCGAAAGTCTAGTCCAATGGAAGCATTTACCAACAGAGGAAGCTACCTGGGAAGTGACTGAATCACTGTGTCATCAATTTCCAAATTTGAACCTTGAGGACAAGGTTCCACTTTCTGGAAGGGGTATTGATAAGCCACCACGAAGATCTGAGAGAGCAACAAAACCGAATCCCAAGTATAGTGAAGTACAGTGAAAGGCAAAGCGCAAGACCAGGACAAACATGAGCCACGAAGGCTTGATTATAGCTGCTAAAGGTGTGAGGTCTTCACCACGTCAACTAGTTATGGAGTAGTGCTAAGCATAAGTTTTTTATTCAGTTTCCATTCTGTTCTATTTTACAGTAAATTAAATATTGTAACCGTTGTAGTGGAACATTAGATTCGGCTGTATATCCGAAATATTGGTTGAAGTAAGCTTATTAATAAGTGCTTGAAAGAAATGAAAAGTTATATAATTTCTATCCTAAACACTATCTTGTGGTACGTTCTCATCCTAAGAGAATAATTGTGTATTCTGCTGCAAACACAATGGGCTCCTTACTGGGACCTTATCAATCATCCTCTCACTGGAAAACAGTATTCTGTCGCCAGCATGATACTGATCTTATTCAAAATTATGGCAATTTCCCAATAGCAGTAAGTTGGCAATAAGCCAAGCATCAAATAATAAAACTTAATAAGGGTTCTATGCCTGTCTAAGATAATAATAAATGAACAACTCCTTGTAGAAGTGGAGTAGTTCAGAAATTTGTATTTCGTATGTTGCTTTCAGGCAATTGTTGGCCTGCTTTGACCGTCTTAGATTATTGGTTTGCTATATCCCTGTTGTGCTAGTTAAGTCCAGCAAACTTGAATCATCTCGTATTGTAATCTGATATTCAATAAAGATGTTGTTGCTTCAGCTAAATGATCAAAATTCCACAGTTCTCTTTAAAATTCTTATTTGCAGCTTTTCTTATTGGGAATGAAAAAATTTGGCAAAGATCTATCTTAGTGGGATTTGATCTAAATTTTTCTCTACTCGCTCTAACCATGGATTAAAATATAAATAAAAATAAGTTTTTTATCAAAGTTAAATCTTAGACATTCAAATGGATCTAAATTGTATTATTTGTAAAGATTAAGGATTAAAGTGTATTTTATTTAAAAACTTTGGACTCATCACCCATTTTGACCGCCTTTTTCATTTAGAACCTCCTTCTTTCTATGTTGACTTTGCTTAAGAAATTATAAGCAATTGACCTGCAATTTAGGGTCAAATTGTCAAAAATAAAAGTTTAAGGACTAAAGTGAGAAAATAAATATATATAGCACAAATGAACCATCAACGAAATATGAATGAAAAAACGGAACCGCCTCTACAGAATAGTTTACAATCGAAAATCCAGGAGGGAAAAACAAAATCTTTGAAGTGGTATTTTCTTGAGATTTAGAACGGAAGCCAAAATTCTTGACTGTTTAATCGCAAATCCGGGAAGGAAAAACGAAACCTGATCTTTTTTAATGCCATGTTTTTCAAATTCTTGAAATCTAGAACCTTCTGTTTCTTGATTTGTGTAAACGAAGAAGTGAAGAGAGCAGTATCTAAAAGAAGAAGAAGCAAGAAACAAAGAGAGTGTTTAAAGAGGCAACTTTTTGATATTGAGATTGCTTTTTTTCTTCTACTTTTTGTTTTGAGGCAAAACTTGAATGGCCCATTTTCTAGTTTGAGTTCTTTTCTTGTAATTTGACTCCCAACGCAAAGCTTGGCCTCTGGAAATCTCACTTCAGGCTTAAAGATTTGATTTTGGAGGAGAATCACTAGTTCTGTATTTTGTCCCGAGTACTCAAGTCCTATATCAAGGAGATTTTACACTCTGCTTTACAAATCTTTAAGCCATAATAGGTGGGCTTTACAAATTTTTCTTTCTTCGGACTATTTTGTTACTCGGGGGCTAGAGCCCAGCTTTGGTTTCTTCCATGCCGGTGATGCCCAGTTGTGTTCAAGAAATAAAATCTTCATTTTGTATGAATCATGAAACTACCCTTAGATTTGGGACAGCTTCATCGACTTTCTAGTCCCATCAAATCTCAGTCTTAAAATTACTACTCTTAGAAATCCTCTTTCTTATATAGCATGCCACTCGTATTTCTCCCTCACCTTTCCCTCTCCGTCCAATTCTCAAGTTATTTATGCCAAGTTTGTCAGTTCTATTCCATTACGTTAATGACCAGTATATCTCATGCCATGTAAAAAACAAAACAAACTGAAACAAGTTTTATCTTGCTCTAAATCTCAATTCATTCTGAATTTCTCAATCAAATTCCGGTCGTTTCATTTCATTCATTTTGTTCCAGCAATAATGTTTTTTTTCAATTTGTTTTTCTTTTTAAAAAAATTTGTATTTTTTTTCCTGTAATTTCATTCTTCAACACCTGATTTATTAGGGATTAAACTTCATAATTTATTATGGTTTATATTTTTTATAACTATCTCAGTTTCATGACCTATGCACGGGTTTGGCGGGTTAATCTGGTTGACTTAGGTTTTTATTTTCAATTTTATTTTTATCATTTGATATCTTAAATATTTGATTGATTATGAATTATGCTAAATAAATATATTTGTATTAATTTGTTGAAAAATGGTTTGTTGAAAACTAATGAAATATCCAATTATCATGGTCACATAACTTAGGTTATGAGTTTTGCGAGTTAACCCAGGTAGACTTTGGTTGTTTTATTGTGTTCATTTTTTAGTTTGATTTTTTTTTCTAATTTCATCATTTAACAATGAATTTATTATAAATTAGGTTTCATAATTTGTTCAATTTGCTTTCTATCTATGGGGTTATCATAGTCTTATAATCTAAGTTGTGGGCTTGACAGGTTAACCTGAGTTGACTGAGATCATTTTTTAGTTTACTTTTTTTGAGGTTATTCCAATCTCATAAACCAGGTCATGGATTTAATGGGTTAAGACAGGCTGACTCGAGTCTTTTTTGTATCCTTTTTTAAAATTTGATTTTTTTCTTCAATTTCATCTTTCAACATTGAGTTGATTGAGAATTAAGTTTCATAATTTATTTCAATATGGTTATCTTTATCTCATATCTCGGGTCATGAATTTGATAGGTTAATTTGAGTATTTTAATTTTTGTCACTTTTTAAATTTTATCTTTTAATATTGAGTTGATTGGGAACTAAAATTTATAATTTATTTTGATATACTTTGTATAGGATTATCATGGTCTCATGACTTACGTCATGGATTTGCAAGATTAATCCATGTCGATCCAATATATTATCGTCTCAATATTTTTTTAAAAAAGAGGTGTCTTGAATTCCTTTAAGTTAAATTATTGTCTCAATATGAACTAATAATCCAATAATTACTAAATTGAAATGTTTAAATTTTAAAATTATATTTATATACTTGAAATTATATTTGAATTGTATAATTTCAATATATGTTTCTGTATATGTGAGAAAGAGAAAGAGAAATACAAACAATAACCATCACAGTTGAGAGAATCAAATGAAAAAAATTTGGTCTCTCTAAAGAACTCATGTTTTCAACACCAAGAAAACACGTTTAAGTATAAATGAATATTCTTAAACGTAACAAATCCTATAAATCTAATTAACAAATCCCAAAAATAAAAATCTCTAAAAATAAAAAGAAAACATGTGCTCGCTGTATTCTGCTTGGTAGAATCTTGAGTATTTCTATTATTAGCTCACATAGCACGGCACATAAATAGAGGTAAAGCTAATCAAAGTGTCGTTATGAACTGGGGTTGTTGACGAAATGTCATTTAGATTTAACTACAATGGAACCGTGCTATGCCGCTAATTAATTTAATTTTTTTTAATATAAAAAAATAGTTAGGTAACAATAGTGTTTTCCAAAAAGTAAAAAATTTACTTGATTATATCTAATAAAATCGATTAATTCAATCATCTGATTTAAATAAAAAATAATAAAAAAAAACTATATAGACAATAATAAGCTAAAAAAATTATATTATTTATATCATACATGTAAGGAGAAAAAGGAAAAAATCATTAGAGATTTGTTATCACTCCACTGTGGACATTAGCCATAACTAAAGAGTTTGTTGAAATGGTTCAAGCTTCACTACAAAAGGATGCAAAATAACATTGAAAGAAACTACATGGTTTGTTAGAGCAATGCCCAGAAAAGCTAATTGAACAAAATACAATGAAGTGAGTATCCATCTATATTTAATTAATCAATTCTATTTAATTTAAGAAAAAATTTTATTTTGATAAAATACATTTAACAAAGAACAAAAAATAAAAGACCCCAAATAACCCAACTAAATAAATAAACAAAGGAAGTAGATAGCATATAAAAAACACAGAGCCTAATCTCCAATAAAATAAATATCTAAGGATGATATTGAAAAAACATTAGTTTAAAAGAATGATAAAGAAAAAACCTAAAGTAACCACTAGAGAACATTCTTAAGTTGGATTAATTTTTCAAATTGAAACCTATGAAATTTCAAAATGGGCTTAACCAATAAGCTTAAATACAAATCAACTCAATGTTGAATGATGAGATTAAGTGTAACAAAAAACCAAGCTAAAATTTTTGGCAAAGTAAAAAAAAACAAAAATAAAAAGAATGAGGGGAATTCTAAATGGAAAAAAATAATCGAGGGTGAAATCACCAAAAATATTACATTATAAAAATTATCTCATATAACATAAATAGAAATTAAAAGAATGAGGATCAAATAAGATAAATTTAAAAAATCAAATGAGGATGAAATTGAAATAAATTTTGATTTTTATAATTTATTTCAAATAAAACAAACATCAACCAAAAGATCAAGGACTGAATTGAGAACAAAGAGACGTAAAAAAATCGAAAAAGATGAAATTAAATAAATTTTGATTTTCATAAGTTACTTGAAACAAAACAAATATCATCTAAAAGATTAGGGACAAAATAAAAAACAAAGAGAAGTTAAGTGGTTGATTTGAAAAATAGCAAGGTAGGGTGCAAAAATCAGGGGGGAGAGAGAATAAAAAAAACAATATGGCTGCTAGAGTCATATAAGAGTTCTGTGCTCTACACGCGCCGTCGTTACATGAAAAAGATATCATGACCAATCTAAAAACTCCTCGTAATAGCATTTTAGTTTGCCAGAATCAATTGCATGCATCATCTAAAGAAATCAATAATGGAGTAACAAAAATGCCTTTAAATTCAGCGCATAGAAAATTAAACTCCAAAAGCGATGAAATATTTTAATTGTGTAAATAAAAAGGATAAATTAGTTATTTTACCACGCACAAATCTATCCTTGAATGACAACCATAAACATATTAATTTTAAGGATGTTTATGATATTTTATTATGCAATTTAGAAGATAAAAGCTTCAATTACCCTTGAAGAATATAAAAATATTAAAATGCAACCATATCCTAAAGATTTTTTTTTTTTGGCAAGAAGATAAATTCATTGCTATCGTCCTGTTGATAGTAGCGTGTCAACATCACCCTTTTAGCTTTTGTTTTTTAATGAAATGACATCTCACTTGTATAGAATTATTTTAATTAGCTTCTGGAACCATTGCCTCACCCAAGTACAATGATTGTGCTGTTTATAGGTTCCCATGTGCTTTGGACCGCTTAGAATTGGCTTTCCCATGAAATATTAAAAAAAGAAAAAAGGTGAAGCTATTTGTGATGTGAACATTTGTTGATAGCAGTGTGACAGATCTGCACATGGAGGAAACCAGAAACAATTTACATCATAGTGTTTGGTAATATTTCTATCAGCATCGTTTATTGAAATAATATAAGTATATTTTTAAATTTTCATACTGAATTTTAAGAGTATTGAAGCCTTTTAACATTGTTTATTTGTTATTTTTAAATTGATTCAGATAAATAAGTATTTTTTTCATCTTAATTGTATATTAAAACGATCAAAATACTATTGGAAGCAAATAAAAACTTAACATCAAGGGATATATTTGTGTTTTCACAATAATTTTTTTTTTATTGAGCTGGGAGGAAGTTTGGCATTTTACTAAATATAAAAAATAATAAACAATTAAAATGTACAGTAAAATAATAAAAATATTCTTAAAAAAACAAAAAAGAATATGCAATGTGGCACACCCGGGAGTGAGTGGGATGTTCCTATGCGGCGTCCAAAAGAGCCCTTCCACCAAGTTGTTAAAAGCGTCATTGTGTTCTTTTTCTATTGGTATAACATATGTCGCCAATGAACCTTTTTCTTTTTTTCTTCTCTCTCTCTACCCCTGAAAATTACAGCTTCATCTTTTTAGTTGTTGGTATTTCAACTTCAATCTCTATTTTTTTAATTTTTGATTTTTGGTCTTAGTCATTTTGTAAAAGTTTTATTTGTTTTCAATTTCATATTTGAATTTCAATTTCCCAAATATTATATTTTTCAATTTAGCCCTCATTCTTTATATTTCTAGTTTTTTTCCTTGATCTTTTTGTAAAAGTTTTAATGGTTTTCAATTTTATCTTTTAATCCAAATTGATGGTGCTATGTTTTCTAATTTAGTTATCATTGTTTTGATTTCTAATTTTTTTTCTTTCCTTTTGTAAAAGTTATTATTTTTTACAATTTCACATTTTAATTACAACATTTTTTTTTTATTTTTATGTCAATTTCAAGCCTCATTTTTAAAATTTATTTTTATCCTTTTACTAAATTAATTTTTTTTCAATTTCACTCTTCAATTAAATATAACTTTTATTTTGTATTTTAATTTTGATTCTCATTCTTTTAATTGCTAGTTTTTAAGTTCTTTTGAATAATTGAATTTTTTTTTTTCAATTTTATCATTTAATATATGATTTGTTAGGAGTTGTACTTCATTTTTTGTTTTTGCAGATTAGGTGTTTTGGATCTAATGATTTGGGTTACATATTTGAAAAGTTAATATTAACTTTTCTTATAGAAAAAAACTTTATAATTCTTTTTATTTTTATTGTGATATTCCAATCATATGATCTAAGTTGCAGTGTTGACGTAATATTCTAGGTTGGCTCAACTTTAATTAATGTGAATATAAATTTGTTATGACTGATTTTTTATTTATTTTTATCCTATTTTATAATCTGAAAATATTTTTTTACATAAAAAAAAAATAATTGAGCTCTATAGTAAAGTGCGGGCACATTAATAGTGTGTTACTAAATTTCAATTAGTTGCTTTCACTTTTATGTTTCCCTGCTGCCTATTACAAAATCCCATTTGTGGATGTTTGGAGACAACATTTTCTACCTAATAGTAGCCTCGAAAAGAAATTAGGCTGCTAAGCTATTTGGTATGGTAAATAATTTTTTGTAAGTGCATCTTTAATTTTTTATAATATTTACTTGTTAAATAACTATCTGAACTTAAATATTTTAAAGTTTTATTGATGAAGTTAGTTGAATCATATTATTTTTATTCTATCTAATTAAATTAAGCACAACTAATGATAATTCTCTGTAAATTTCAAGCTGTGGTTATTTGACAGAATTTCCATAGAGAGTAGAGACCAGGACAATAACCTCGAACATAAAGTATTCTGTTTGAAATTTAACCGCTCGATCCTTTCCAAATGTTTGAATGCTTTATCTAGTAATTGTTTGCGCAATGCCTCGGAGGATGTCATAGGGGGGACCAACTGGTTTCAAGTCACTTTCTATTTTGGCTTTTGTCCCACAGACCTTGGTCATTGTCCATTTCATTCTCCGACAGCCAAAGGGGACCCTTGTCTGTTATTCTTGTTTTTATAACGTTGTCTGTAAATAACAAGTAGTTACGGTTCTGAGTGAAAATGACACTACTTTCTTAAGCATTTTTTTATTTTTTTGAGAAAGATTCGAAGTCACCACCACTCGGACTGCTAGTGGATGAAAAGGCCTGAAGTCTCTACTCCCGAGAGAAACCTAGTGATAGTTTCTCTTCTCTAACCAATTCTCCCCTGTTTGATATCTCAATTGCATCTTGTTTAACTGATCAAGGACAGAAATATTGTGAACCGAAGTTCTTGGTTCATAATGTCGTTTGAGGTTAATCTCGCTCGAGTCGATAAGGTTAGAGACACTTGTCAATTTGGAGCCTGGTAGCATTGATTCTCGAGGGCCTACTCGCTTTGGCGATGCAGTTTGGAGCACAGAGCAGAGCTTGGACATCGTAATAGATTCTTTTAATGACGTCCTTTATTTTTGTGAGCCTTGTGAGCATCAGAATTGTGAATCAGTTAAAGAAGATGACAACACTAAAGCAGGCCAAGCAATGTTGACTTTTTTTGCAAACAGTATAGAATATATGTTTGTGAGAAACATTCAAAGCATAGTAATGATTGTACTGCCTTTATGCTGTAGCTCTAGCAGCAGCTTGCATAAACAATAGAGAGAGTGGCTTTACCCGTTTCTCAAAAAAGACTAATTGCCTACCCAATTAATTGCCCCCTTTAGAGTATGGGCTTGCTAGAAACATGGTGTCAAGCAAAACATTCTCTTTTTCTGCATGCCTTTTGCGTTAGCTAGGGTTCTAGATGACTCTTTTCAGTTGGCTATAGGATGTGCATGAACCAGCTGACTCATCATATAAATTATATTTTTCATATCTTATAGAATTCTTTTAATATAATATTAGAATCTTAATGATTAGATAATTATAAATTTAAATTTTATTTTATTTATTTATTTAATAAAAATCAAACTTAAAGTAATTTAAATCTATAAAAGTTAACTTAAACTATTAGGTTAAGATAATTATTTAATAAATTTATCAATAAAGGTTCAATTTGTTAGAAATAAAATATAAACCATTCCAAAGTTCTAGTTTAATAATAATTCTATATGTTTAATATTTTTTAGTTAAAAATACTCTTGTTTTTTTTTAATATTAATATATAAAATCATCCAAATAAGCATAAATTAACATTAATCTAATATTTTTTTTAAATCACAAGTAATTTAAAAACAAGTTGTGATGTACAAACAAAAACTCAATTTGTTGCCTCGTCTCTTGGATTTAATTTGAAGTGCATAATAAGGGGATTAATTTGTTAGAAAATATCGTATAAATCATTCTCGAATTGAATGAGTTCGACTTTTGAATTGAATGGCGTAATTGATGTCGATGTTACAACAGACCTTAACAGCTTTTAACTAGTCCTTTTAGGATCAAGTTTCGATATGACTAGCTCACCCCCATGGTCCACAACTGTATCATTGGCTTGTGACAACTTCTAACCAAATAATGAACTTGGGAAATTTGTAAAGAGAAAATATGAATAGAGAGGGTGGGTAAAAGATAGATGCAAACAGTACATAATGGGTGCCTGAGGGGGCACACGTTTCTGTTTTTCTTTCCCTTTTCCCAATTTCGAAAGAATATTTTTAGGAAAAATATATATTTTCTTTACTTAGTTTATTTTTTTTCTATTTTTCTACTTTATATTACCATATTTTTCTAGTTTTTTATTTATTTATTTGAAGGGAATAATTTTTCTAGGGTGCTAGTTTTCTATATATATATAAAGAATTGTCATATTAAATATTTTGAGAGTCTATTATGGTGTTTTTTATGAGTTTTAACATGTAACAAATTATAATATCAAAACTTAACGATTCTTGATAGTTAATTATCGTGTGTTATTATTGAAAATCCTAGTTATAAGACTCATGATAGGTAACAAGTATAAAGGTATTAGAGATATATAATAGGACAACCTACATAAAAATATTAGGGATCCATGATAAAGTGACCACACCTGAAGATAATTAATTTTTATTTTTAGTTCAATAGGTTTTGCTTGAAGAATATTATATTAGATGTTTTCATGGTGGATGGTTTTTAATTGAAAAGGTCTTGTACGAAGAACAATTTAAACTTGAGGATGAATTTTTTTCGACCTAAGAAAACTAATGCAATATCCTTTTGAAAACATAAATTTTTATATTTTCTTTTTATTTATTTTTTTCAGTTTATAAATTTTATTTTATTTTTACTTTTAGTATTATTTGCTTTTCTATTTTTTCTATTTGAAAAAAAACACTTATTTTTATTTTTCTATTAAGTACTAATAGGATTTTCTAGTTATTTTATAATAGCGTTTTGATAAATAAGACATATAATAAAATTAAACGAAATGACATGCCCGCGGGTTTATAAAACAAATACACTTGATAGTGTTATAATTGTGAACCAGCGCTAGATAAGTAATAGAAATTAAAGGTATGATGGAGCAAATATTTCATGACGGAAAAAAAAGTTGTGTTGGTGATCAAAAACTTAGAGATTGAACAAAATGATTTGTAGCAATCTACAGTGTTCTGTGAGGAAAGATACAGTTCTTTCGCCACATGATTTAGCTTTTCAGTTAATAAAAAGCAAAAAAAAATTACAAAGCTAAATTCTCTACCAACTTAATATTAAAAAAAAAACCAACAAAGATAATTTTGGAAGGAAAAAACCCATGAGAAAAACATTGTAGCAATTGACAATGTTTTGTGAGGAAAACTATAGCGCTTTTCCCAATAAAATAAAATAAAAAACCATTTAGAGAAATATTATAGCAATTCACAGTGTTTTCTGAGAAAAACTACAACGCTTTCCTCATATGATTTAGCTTTATTGTAATTATAATTCTTAACTAACTCAATATTAAAAAAAAATTGACAAAGATAATTTTAAAAAAAATCATAAAAAAATCACATGGGAAAACACTGCAACAATTCACAGTATTTTAAAGAAAAAAAATTACAAAGCTAAATTCTTAATCAGCTCAATAAAAAAAATTGACAGAGACAATTTTAGAAAAAAAATAACAAACCAAACACCAAAAAAAGAAAAAAAATCATATTGGAAACATGGTAGCAATTCATAGTGTTTTGTGATGAAAGCTACAGTGCTTCCCCACATGATTTAGCTTTATTTGTAATGACTTATAATTGTAATTCACAAACAACTCAATATTAAAAAATAAAATTGAAAAAATAATTTGAAAAAAATTATAACAAAAAGAAAACCATGCGGAGAGACACTGTAGCAATCCACAATGTTTTATGAGAAAAGCTACAATGCTTTCCTCACATGATTAAGCTTTATTATAAAGTTAAATTTTAACCAACTCAATATAAAAAAAAAAATCGACGAAAATAATTTTGGAAAAAAATATTACAAAAAAAGAAAACACAAAAGAAACTGGAAAAAAACCATGTGAGGAAAAACTGTATCAATCCATAGTGTTTTGTGAGGAAAAACTTGTATTTACTTGTAATTGTAATTTTTAACCAGCTTAATATTTAAAAAATAAAATTGACAAAGATAATTTTAGGGAAAAACATGACAAAAACAAAAAAAAAACTATGTGGGAAAAACATTGTAGCAATCAACAATAATTTTTAAGGAAAGTTATAGTGCTTTCTTCACATATTGTAACTGTAATTTTTAACCAGCTCAATATTAAAAAATCAAAGAACAAAAGATAATTTCGGAGAAAACCATAAAAAAAACCATGCGGAGAAACATTGTTGCAATCAACAATGTTTTAAAGAAAAGAATAACAAAACTAAATTCTGAATCAACTCCATATTAAAAAAAAATTGACAAATATAATTTTAAAAAATAAAAAAATAAAATAGAAAAACTATATGGAAAAACATCGCAGCAATCCATAGTATTTTAAAGAAAAAATTACAAAGTAAAAATTTTAACCAGGTCAATATTTAAAAAGTAAAATATAAAAAAATAATTTTGGAAAAAAAAGAAAAAATAAATGAAAAAAAAAAGGAAAAATAGGAAAGTTGAAAAAAAAATAATTTTGAAAAAAAAGGGGAAAAGTTAGCAAAAAAAAGGAGGAGAAAAACACTATGAATTACTGTTGTAATCGACAGTGATTTAGGTGTGGGGAAATAATGATTTCCCCACACCATTTAGATATTATTAATATCTTGAAAGTTTTTCTATAATTTTTATAATTATAATATTTTTTTATTTTTAAATGTTTTAACTTATAATAAACTTCGTTCGTCACTGTGTCATTGGCAAGAGCCACATACCCAATATTTATAGAGAGGATATGTATGTATATATGCCTTGTTATATTCTATAGGTAGAGGACCTTTGCTAATATACCTACTGTACCTCTCTTCCCCTTAATATTTCTAGCAAACTTGTCTGCTCTCATTTCCTAAATATCTTGTCAAGAGTGATCCCAATGGAAACTTCACAGCCTCTCTCTATTGAAAGCTTTTCATATAGTTGGTTAGTTAACCTGCAACCATCTCTGGAAAGCCTAGACAGTTCTTTCAGGGCCTCACTTGATGCATCAGATGAAGCTTCCTTCATTGAGATGGACCCAAGAATGCCACCATCTAAGAGATTCTTCAGAAATTCTCAGGAGTTCAAATTTGACTTCCCCGTTTCTCCTCATACTCTTGTTCATGCTGATGAGCTCTTCTCCAATGGCTATGTCATGCCTCTCTTTGTCGATCCGTTAACGATAGAGCCTTATGAAGTCTCAGATTCAACCGCAGCCCTTCCTACCTCTTCACATCCCCCAAAAACTGTGGTTTCAGCTTGTAAACCTCGTCGCTGCTCTTCACTGAGAAGGTGCAGGAGAGTCTCAAAGCAAATAATTCAGAAGTACTTGGATTTTCTTAGGCCATTTTGTCGAAGATTTCGAGGCCACAGGTCAAGTTCTAGAGCTGAAAATATTGATTCAAAAGTTCAGGTAATGAAGAGCTGGGAATATTCAGCAGAAACATCTCCAAGAATCAGTGTAGCTAATTCTGTCGACGATTTTTGGCGAAGATCTTGTGATTCTGAGAGCTCTATTTATGAGGCAGTTCTCCATTGCAAAAGATCAAATGGTAAGTCAATCTTCACCTAGTTATGATTATCTCCTTTTTCTAATCTCAATCCTGCCATGATTGTCACTTCATAATTATCAGGGTTTTTGAACATTCTTTGGTATTTGTTTTTTTCAGGGAAATAAATCGAGGTTGCTGTACAAAGGAGTCGAAAAGAAGAAAAGAAAGCAGCAATGTTGATATTCACATGGGAAAGAAAATGAGAGAGGAATAAAGAAAGATCAGCAACCACTTGTTTCTTGTTCTTTTCTTCTACTCTTTTCTCATTAAGAAATATTTAGAAGTTGCGTGGATGGTCGGGCCATGAGGGAGAAAAGAAGAAGAAGAAGAAGAATAAGAAGAAGAATTTAAGGATAAATTTTAAATTTTGTTTTTTTTTTGTCTTCTCCTTCATGGGAGAAAAGCTACCAGCTACGAAGACTCTCTCCCTTATTTCTGTATAGTTTTCTTTTAGTGGAAACAGGATTATCCTATTCATTAAATATCTCCACTATTTTTCAATTCTATTATTGTTTCAAATTTCAAATTCCACAAGTTGTCTTCAGGGCACCTTTTTCTTTTAGATTTGTACCATACTATCATTGCCTTTAAGAATTATCGATAAACATTTTCAGATGTCTAAATGCCTGCACTGGACCATGTCGTTGAGCCTTCCAGGAAAACGACGGTCGAGAAAGCCCCACTAGGATTAGCCTGATGGAAAGGGATGAATTAACCTTAATTAGGGATATAAAGTTGAGGTGCCCTTCCTAGGTTCAATCTTTTTACCAGGTATAGCTTGGATTTATGGGTGTTTTACTCGGTGAATTTACTTACTGTTGTTGCTTAATTGTTTAGGCAAAAAGAAAAGGGAAAAAAGAAAGAAAGAAGAACTGCTGGTGTTGCTCGACCGTTGCGGTACTTAGATTACATAATCAAATAAATTTGATTTTTTTTCTTCAACACGCTTGCTTGTAGATAGTATCTTCTCAACTACTTTAACTTGTGCAATTAAATGTTGAAGAATTCAATGTTAGTTTAATATGAAGGATTTTCAATTGGCGTGGAATGCAATCACTGGAGAAGTTAATCTATAACAATTTGACCATATTTAACTCTCATTCTGTAAGGAAGTTCTTCCAAGATTTCTTGAAATTAGATATCTGGTAGGAAAATTGAATTTGCAGTTACTGGCAGATTCTAGTTCGGCTTTGTGTCTCTGTCAGAACTGGTATCAGACTATTTTTCTTTCTCTGTTTCTCACAAGCTAGATTTTCTTTCTTTATTTATTTTTTTTGTCCTGTCCCAGCTGCCATTCTTTTCTTACACCTGCAAAATGCCTAGTTTTAACTTTTAAATCTACGAGCTGAAGATTATCTGACATGACCTGGGACACAAATCAAAGAACATAAGTTAGGCATGCCAAATTTTTACTGATTGATTAAGCTTTGACTGCTGATTATTCGAATATCATCAGGCAAGTTCTTGATTCCCACTAAAAAAAAAGACAAAGTTTGATCGATTTTTTGACAGTCGACAGGTTTTGGATCAGAAATTCTTCAACATTATTGATAGATATTTCTCCGGCAAGCAGGTCTCCTGATGGTGAAATAGAACGAATATATGCTGCAGGAGACCAACGTTTACTTATTCTATGAGGAAAACTTCCATTCTTTTCTTGTGTGTAGCATGGTGCCAACAGATCAAGTAAAGACTAAAGCAAGGTGTAATGAAGGTGAAAATTCCAAGGAAAGTAAACACTTGCTTCATTCTTGGGCAAACTCCATTCCTTGAGGCTGATTTTTCTAGCACAATCATTGGTATGGGCTCTTGTCGTGCCCATATCTTTGCAGCAGTTTTGTAGCATACATTTCTCTGTGCTCTATAATTGTGCAGTGACAGCCTCTTTCTTGACCAAATTGAAAAAAGTTGATCCATAATGACCAAAGTTGGGAATTATCATAGATGGTGCTAACTCATTACTAAAAGAAAGCTAGAGTTGCAGCTACATCATTTGATAATGTTTAGCTCTCACAAATTTTGTCTTGGATCCAAGCAACCACCATTCTTTTGTGCAGATCTATGGGATTCTGCACTTGATAAGTTTTGTGCAGAAACATTGTTACCAAGTCCACTCCTAGCCAGTAGAATATAACAAACAAGGAAAAACTAGGCTAAATCATGATCTTAAACCATGTCTAATTATATCTGAAATCCTACCAAGCACAGTTTTAAATAATGGCTGTTACATATAGCGCAGCGACCATTATTTGCTAAAATCGGGGCATCTCTTCACAAGACCAGTGGCTATAACGCTTTTTTTAAAGTATGTAAACACTAACAAGTGATTTGATGAGTGCATTTTTTTATTTATTAGACCAATCTTCAGGGATCATTCTATCTGGTATAACGCTGAGAAATGAGAGTTCCTGGTCCCCTCAGAAATGGCTTCCAACATGCTTTTCAAGGGTAATATTATATTTTTTATGGGACAAATTTTTAATGGGGTAAAAACAACTTTTAACCTTTGACTAGTGCAGTGTAATATCTAAAATACTTTTAAAAGTTGAATTTTCTTTGCTTTTTCTGCTTCTTGGCACAATGTAGTTACTAAAATGTTGAAATTGGTACATTGCACACGACAGTGTTTTAATATGCACTGAAACCCCTTTAGGAGGTGCATGCGGGTGTCTTCAAGTAGTTGAAAACCACATTTTGAGACAGTGTTCAATATGTCTTGTCGCTCCTTTCATACTGGTGAAACGCATGAAGCTCCGACGATATCTTAACCTTGAAAAACATGTTGTCTTTGTAAAAAATTAGAAGAGTATGTTATTTTTTAATTTTATTATATTTAGTTTTTATTTTTTTAATTGTATTAAATTTAATTTTTTTTTAATTTTATTATTTAGCATTTAATTTTTATATCAAATTTATCCTCTTATTTATGATATTTCAAGTTTGACTTTCAATATTTTTATTTTTTATTTTTATTCTCGGCTTTGTTATCCTATTTAATTTCTTTTCAAATTCATCTTTGGATCCATGATCTTATTTTAAATTTTTTTTATATTTGGTCCTCATTCTCTTAATTTTTATTTTTGTTTTGGATTTTTTTGTGAATTTGATTTTTATTTTCAATTTTTCCTTTCAATTCAAAATCTGATGATATTTAAGGTTTGTCCCTTAATGTTTTGATTTCTAATTTTGATTCTTATCCCTATTATCAACTTTTAATTTGTTTTCAATTTCATTCTTAAATCCATAATTTTGATTTTTTAAAATTTGATCCTATTGTCTTGATTTTTTTTTATTATGGATTCATTTGTTAATTTGATTTTTTTTTTCAATTTTGCCATTCAATTCAAAATTTCAGGTTGTCCTCTCATTTTTTTTTCAAATAAGGTTCCTTTTCTCTTAATTGTTATTTTTTTTATTCTTGATTTTTTTTATTTCATTAGTCAACATTTGATTTATTGGGATTTGGTCTCCTTAGTTTTTCTCATTTTTTTCAGGCCTTACCCAAGAGTTGGTCTAGGACAAGTATCGGGTCACGGGTTGAGTGGGTTGACTTGAGTGAACACAAGTCAATCAATTTTATTTTTTTATATAAAAAAGTAAAGATGATACCATTTAAAAAAAAAAAGAAAAAGGAAAATGGTCAATAGGTTTTGATCCTATTTTAACTGAATTTGCCTCAGGTTAACAAGGACATGGGCAACTTAGGTTTTTTATTGTTTTACATCGGATTAATTCTCTTCTAATTTCCTTTGAAACTCGGCCAAGTCTAAGCCCTAGGTCACTTAGTTCACGGGTCAAACCTTCAAATCGAGCTAAGTTTTATAATAGTGGCTTTCCAGATGCAGTGCATCCAGTTTAGTCACTAACTAGGGTCATGAGTTTAAAAAGTTAACACGGGTTGATATTATTTTCTTTTCTAATTACATCCTTCGAAGTTGTTTGTTTTGAAAAATAAACTTCCTTATTTTCTTTGGTTTTCTTTTCAAGTATGTTATCTTTTTCTCATGATCTAGGTATAAGGTTTGTCTAAGTAGCCCATGTTTTTTTAGGTCATTTTTTTTTATCCTTTTTGTTTTTGTCCTTCAAAATTCGACTCCTTTTAAAATTAAACTTCGTATTTTTTCTTGTTTTGCTTTTTATTGGATTGTCTCGTTCGCATGATCATACTTGTGAGTTTTTGGCGACCTCACACGGTTTTGTTAGTGCTTTGTCTTTTAAAAAAAATTTTCATTGATTTTTTTTCTTCTCACTTCATCCTTCTAACTTTTGATTCTCGAGGATTGACAATCGTTATTTTTTTCAATTCTCCTTCTATGATGTCGAGTCGTTGATTTTTTTTTATTTAAATACAATTACAGCACTTGAACATCGTTTTTTTACGCTACAAAAAAAATCAGCCCGGCCCAAAGCAAAGCAAAGACCAACTATCTAGTTAGATCTAAAATTCAATCCATTACAGAGTATCCTAACCGAGCATAGCTGGCCAAATATAGGCCATCAGGGTTGAAGCAGAATTTGGCAACGATTGAAGGGTTTATCACATGTCAGTAGGTAGGATAGGGAGACAATGGCAAAATGTGCTAGGAGAAGTTCAAAGCTTGATTACATTGATTTTTCTGTTCCTATCTACTTCCTTTTGTTTTTCTAGTTGGGTTTTCTGCTTCTTCACAAAAGCAAGGGTAACTTCATAACTTTTGTTTCTCGTATAGCTGTGGGGACCGAGACATCATGCATGCTACTTGTCGCTGCTATCAATTCTTTGGTAATTGTATCTACTAGCAAGACACTCCATGTCATAATAACAGTACTGGTTTTCATCTAGACATTGCATATAGATTCAAAGATGAGGACATGGGGCTTCTTCAATTATGTCCTCAGATATTTAGGACGCTGGATTCAATGTGAAAACTGAACCTTGTTATAGAAGGACAAATGACCAACAAACAAATTACACGGCTGGTTGCGTGGTCGATTTAGGACTGCGCAGATTAGCGGACAGAATTCACACTCAACAGCATTGCAGACCAGCAATCATGGAGATATTAAACATTGATTCTTAGCTAATACTGACCAAAATTTTCATGGCAAACATTTTTCCTTTCTAGCCTCGTAGAGGTATAGCCTTGTGGGCACTGGCTGCAACTAAAGTAACAGTACAATGATGAACATGGTATAAATGTTTGAACATGATAGAGAATTAAGATGTGTTAACAGTCATAATGATATCTGATTATGTTGGTCAAAATTCGCTACATGGTTATTCCTTTAAGAAGTATTATTCCACGTTCGAGCTCATAGCCCTGCGATAGGTTTTGTCTAGAAAACGTGCCTCTTGAAGAGAAAGAGGTGGTATGTGAAACAAAAAAGTTGTCTAAGCCCTGGACTCCTAGCCACCGTGGATGTTAGTATCATCATAGCCCTTCTAGTCGAGGGGCTTAAGGATCCAAGAACATGTAGTAGCCCTTGTTCCCTAGATAGGATGATGTTGACCAAAATCCACTAGACCCCTCAAGAAGTATTGTTCCCATTAGAGCTCATAACCTTGCAGTGGGTTTTACTTTGAAAAGGCATATTGCCTACAACTCCTTGCTGACGTGGGATATTGTATCATCAAATACCCATTCCGGTTTCATGCAAATATAGAGAAATGAAGCATGTAATGACAAGAAACCAACAAAAATGAACAACTTATTTTTTTTTTATTAACATTGATGTCTGGATCAGTTTGCGCGTATCTTGACAAATATCACGGACCTTAAAATTAACGATCATGTAAACCTCCAGTGGCCCTAATGAGACTCGAACTCGTGACCGTTGAGGAGTAAACCCAAAACCTGACCAGTTGAGCTACCCTTCAGGGTTAAATGATAAATGACCAACTTAATTGATCATACCTAATTACAGCTAAGCATTTTCGGTCCGATCCAGTTTTTGATCAAAATAAACAACCAAACTAAAATTTTTTTTTAGTTTTTGAACCGAACTGAAAACCGAGTAATTTCAGTTCGGTTCATTTTTTCCCCTTCCAAACCGGTTCGAACCGCAATTATTCTGGTTGGGTTTTTTCTGGGCTTTTTATTAACCATATTTCTCAGCACTTTTATTTTTGTATTTGCTTCCATTTTCTAGAAAATCAATTTCAATTTTTGTTTTGATAGATCCTTACCTAGAAGTTAAACCCAATAAAAAAATACACAAAACAAAAGGAAAGAAGTATTTTGACTGCAAAAAAAACAAAGAGAAAATCAAAAGTTATTGAAATGTAAAATCATTATTATTTGAATCAAAGAAAACCAACCATCCATCTTTATCTTCTTTACACGGGAGAAGTCACTTCTCTTCTTGTTTTAACTAATTAAATTCCCTCTCAACATTTCTCTTTTTAAAAACTCTTATGCTAGCCTTCTAATCGGCTTGGATACCTTTTTTTTATTCAGTTCCTTGTCTGGGTTATGGAGCATGGAGAGAAAAAAAAAAACAGATTTGAGAGATGAGAAATAGAGAGCAAGGAGAGGGACGACTGAGAATGTTGATTTAAGTTTAGGGTTAGAAGAAAATATGTTATTTATACATGTTATATCCACATAACTCTTAAACATATCTATCATTTGTGACACCAGTAAACTTATAATTAAAAGGATTAACATAGTTTAAATCAATTTATTTTTTAGCACTTTTCATATTTACTTTGCACTCATCATCTAATTATCAATAAGGATAATATTGATAATACCATCACAACCATTATTGTCATTGTCTAATGTAACATAATCATCATTAAAATAAATATAATAAATTAGTGATTTGGGACATGGTTATGATGGCAAGACCTTATCCTTAATTTTAAAACACGAGGCATTGGACCAAAAAAATTGGTGATCAATTATAAGTATAAGCATGTTCAAAAACAAATTGACTGAAATGGGTCTAAAAAATCATCACGTACACTTGATGAGTCTATGTAAGATCACATTGATCCATCCTATATTTGCTCATATCATGAAAAAAATGGTATCCTAAAAAAAAATAAAAGAATAAATCCACACATACATCAACTCAAACATAGAAATTTAAATTTAAATAACAAATGAATATTTACAATTAATATTTATAATTCAAGATTAATTTTATGTTTTTCACAAATATTTACATTTATAAATAAAAAAATATTGTCATCACAAATTACCTCACTTCTTAAAGGCAGTTAACTAGATAGTCAGATAAGTAGATTATAAGGGTATTGTTGGGGGCACTCGAACCCACGGGTTAAAATTCTGATACACAACAAAAAAAAAACAATATATTTTGAAAATATTATCATATATCAACCATTCCCATATTTCTTTTAATTTCTTATGACAAGACCCATTTAAAGATAGTGTCAATCTTGAGTTGATTTTTAGATAAACAAGAATAATCAATACATGATATTAAAGAAATAAATCACATCCAAGGAATATGATAACCTTGTAATGAAAACTTTAGTCATATATGCTAATCTATTCCATTTCCCACTAAGAAAATACAAAGAACATATCCCGAGATTGAACCTTACCACCCTGAGTTGATTTGCAAATAATAGAAATAATTAAAATTTAAAAACAAATTTAAAATCACATATAAAAAAATAGGCCATTTATTAATCAGTTTTATTATCTATTAAACAACATTCAAAGGACAAGGCTTGATATCAAACCATAACATCTTGGATTGATTGGTGAATAATAGAAACAATTAACACATAATTTTTTTAAAAAAATCACATGTTATAAAGGGTCATGTATTAATTGGCCGTATTACATTATAATGATAGGGTCCAATATTAGACCATACCATCCTCAATTACTCCACGAGTGATAGAAACAACTTGCCAGTTGGCCCGGGCTTTGACATAGATTGATAAAAAAGAAAACTTAACAAAAAAAATGAATTTTCAATCATTCCCAATGTATTTTAGATATTAAAAAAATAATTGTAAATCAAAAGGTTGATGAATATATTTAATTCATTTAGTTAATTAATCTCAAATAATTAATCACAACATAGTTTTCAAGTGTGGCAAGAACTTCTTTAATGTCTCAAAATTATTTTCTTACAAGAATTCCTTATTTATCCTAGTTATACGAGAAAATGAGGGCTTATGGTATTTAATGGTAGATTGTTTTGGGAGTTTCCATACTCCTTAAGAAAACTAAGGGGCAACAACTATTACAAAGATTCTCATGCTTATTTAGGAGGGTTAACGTTGGTTTTGTGCTATTTTTTTCTAATGCATAATTTTACATTAACAAACATAGTTTTTGATCCAACTGTTGGATCGAGCTGAAACTTTATCATAAATTGCCAAAGGTCTTGTTTTATATTGGTTTAAAGTTTCAAATCAATCAAACATAAAAAAGACCTCATAATAAGGTCCAAGAGCTATTATGTAGGAATTTTTATTATTTTCCTAGTTGATTTGAGATTATTTTTTTATTTTATTTAGAACTCTTTTATTTTTTTTCCCATAATTGTTTAGGATGCCTTTTTTTACCTAGTATAAATAGTGATATTTAGCTTATACTTAAGGTTTTGCATTTGAGCCTTGGATTATTGAATAATCCTGGAAAACATTAAACAAGGAAATTTGGATTCTAGAATAATTGTGTCTACCATCTAGGTTTATCCTATCGAGCATAACTCTCAATTCGAATGTTGGATCAGACTGAAATTTTACCAGAAGTCTCCAGATATATTGTTATACTTTGAGTTAAAACTCTAAGCCAATTAGAGTTTGGTAAGGTATTGCGTTACAGGTCAGCGGATGTAATATGTCTTTTGTTATTTGTTGCCTTTTAACTTGTGGATTTTATATTTAGGGAGGATTCTCTTTATAATAATGCAAGGATATCCAAAAAATAATTTTAGAAGCTTTACTAGTTTTATAAGAATCTTCAGTGGACAACAACATAGTTTTCAAGTGTAGTAAGAATTCTTACATTATTAGAAAAGAATTTTGAAAAAAAAGAAGCTTATAACCCTATGGTTGT
The DNA here is from genome assembly GCA_007827005.2 of Populus simonii. Taxonomy (NCBI): domain Eukaryota; kingdom Viridiplantae; phylum Streptophyta; class Magnoliopsida; order Malpighiales; family Salicaceae; genus Populus; species Populus simonii. The sequence continues at coordinate 898,204 of CM017478.2, forward strand.
AAAGCAAACCCAAGTACAAGTTAAATAACCCAATTTATATTAAATAAAAAAATATCTTAAAAAATTATGAAAATAATAATAAAAGAGTTCTAAATAAAATAAAATAAAAAGAATCATAAATCAACTACAAAACCAATACAAATTCTCGTGTAGTAGCTTCTAAACCTTATCACAAGATTTTTTCTATGTTTGATTGATCTAAACTTTTAACCTAGTATAAAACCATACCCTCGAAAACTTTTAATAAAATTACAGCTTGATCCAATAGTTGAATAAAAAATTATACTTGTTTGTTTAAAACTATATAATAGAAAAAATCAATCCAAAATCAATTTTAACTCTTCTAAATAAGCATGAAAATCTTTTTAATAGTTGCTGCCCCTTAATTTCTTTATAGAAGATGGAAACTCCCAAAATATTCTACCATTAAATACCATAAACCCTCATTTTCTTGTGCATATAGGATAAATAAGAAAACTTTGTAAGAAAATAATTTTGAAATATTGAAGCAATCATTACCACAATTAAAAATCATATTGTTGTTTATTAAAGATGATTGTAAAATTATATCATGATGTTTTTAAAACTTTAATTAACTTAAAATTTTAATTTAATTAAAAAAAAATATTTAAAAGTTTTTCTATAAATCTCAGCTCAATCGAACAATTATTATACTTCCTAACATAAAATTAACAATAAACACAATTATAATAAAATTTAAATTTTCTTATTCACCCTTCTATTTACCGTATCAACTTTAAAAATTATCCAGGGTTAATTTTTGAGGTTTAAAATCGACTTCTAGAGTGGCTGGGGGTGGCGCGTGACTATGCGTTGGTGGGTTAGGGAAGCTGCTGGTGCTTGAACCTTTGCTCCGATGAGACTCGGGGCACTTGAAGGGTAGGAACAATTGCATCTTCTTCTTCTCTTTCTTCATATATCGGCAATGCAACTCATTGTTGCTCATGGTAAGAGATTGGATCACCTGAAGTTTCAATTTCCTTCCCTCTATCGATCTTCTCTCTCTTCTTAGTATTGCTATTATTACTACTGTTATGTGGGGCTGTGAGATGATTTCTATGGTGGCTGGTAGTGGCGTGGAGGCTAGATTTTGGGTGTGGTGATCGATCAAGTAGAGAGTGGCAAGGGGTTGTGTGGGTCAATTTCTGTGGTTAGAAAAATGGCAGAGATGGTGGTTGTTGGGTCGCAAGGAAAAGAGGATGACGAATGGAGATCAAATCACTGCTAATGGTGGCCATGGTGGTCGACAAAACTATGTCGGAGATCAAATCACTGCTAATGGTGGCCATGGTGATCGACAAAACTATCATTAGTCGCTGGGGATAAGAGACAGGGAGGTTGTTGTGGCTTCAATTCACCTAGTCTTGTCAATTATGTTGTGGCACAACTAGAAATGTTAGTGCTTGTCTAAGACTCTACGTTTAGTCACATTTTCTGTACTGTATAGCACTTTAATTCTTAAAAGATGAAATCCAATGAATTGGTGTCCTCTCTACTGCAGATCAATTTATTATTTCCTAGTCCTCTACAATTGGGGTCTATGCAAGTGGTTGGAGCTTAAACCTGAACATTCAAAATCATTGAAGATCCAACCATGCTGTTCAACCTGCTATCTGCACAACCCAGATTGCTGCATTGAGGAGGCACTTGGTCACCTCATCCAGCTGAAAAGGCAGGGGTTATTCTTTTCACAATTTTCTGTAAAAGTTAGGTTCTTTGATTTAGCTGGTTTTTGTTTTTTAATAAAAGCAGAAAAGTCTGTTTGCAAAAGCATAGGTATTACTGATACTCATCCTTTACAAGCATACATCTTATTATTTCTTCGGACAGCACTCTACTCTTACTGCATAAATCTTCATTTCCTCTCTGATTCATCATGCTCATTGAAACTGTCATAACTGCTAGATTATGAGTTCCTTACATGACTAGGCTGAAGATTCAGAAAATGGCAAAGGACCTGCTAAGGAAGCGAAACATAAGCCTCACTGTGATGGGCATTACATAAACTTACCTAAACTCAGTGACTACTATCTGAGCTAGAAGTGGTGGGGTCTAGAGAAGATTCTATATCCTTACCATCTGAGTTTGTGAACTTAAAGTAATGTTCAATCTCTTTTTCAACCGAGCTTCCACGTCTTAGATGGAACCACTTCCTCTGGTGATGCTGTCTTGGTTTCTTGTTGCTGATAGCAATGGCAATGTCATTAGGGAAGAGGTCCTGGAGTACGAATGCGTGCACTATTGTCGATATAAGGAGAGCCGATACAGTGAGTGTGGAAACAGCAGAGAATATGACCGCAAGAACTTGGGTGACTACATTCGTGACTTCATTCGAGTACCTGATGGTCGCAATGGCAGCGCTGGTCATCGGGAAAGTGTATGCCCACCATGACAATGAAAACCTGTAGATTCAAGAGATTGTTAAATTTAGGAAACCTCAGAAGCGAAATGGTAAGATAAAGAAAAAATAACTTCAAGTGGCATTGACTTACTTGAATCCTCGGAAAAAATTAACACGGACTGCCTGCAAAATTGCCAAAAAAAGAGAGGATAGTATTGTTAAGGGATAAATCTTAAATAGCCAAATAAAGCAATATAGTCTGATCCTCTTCACACAGTTGATAGCTTATGAGAATGTACATGACAGAAATATAACGTATGATAGAAATAAGGGCATGCCCAGGGTAACTTAAGTGGCAGAGACTTGCCAGTGAGAAATAAAGGAATAGGGCAATGAAGTAAGGAATCCGTGATCCATGATCAAATGAACCTTGAATTTTTGCCCATGCCATAGAAGCCATACTTGGAGCTGCAACAAACAGAAAGAAAACTGGATGGAGCTCCTTAGGGAGTGTCTCATTTGTCGGAAGTCTCTGGTACAGAGTTACAAATAGGACTGTATAGTGAACCAACCCGACTGCAAAGAAGAATAAAGGCCCTTCTTTTAATCCCATTGATGCACCCAACAGTGCCCCCACAAAGTTCCCAACAATCGACAGATGGTTCGTAGGATTTGCCACCTTCGAAAGCCTTCTCTGTCCTCCTGACATCCACTGTCCATATATTTTAAGCTCCAGAATGAGGAATGGAGTCATGAGAACATACCAAAGCGCTGCATGCAAGTCTTTGGCAAGGGAAGGAGGCATTCCAATAGCTAAGAATAGTAGAGCTATCCATGGTGCAAAAAAGAAGTTCACTCGGATTGGGTGGTAGTACTCACAACGAACTGCTTCAAAGTAGAGAATCATTTTCAGAAGGTATATGGAACCAATAATGACTACAAGAGCAACAGCGATGCACCATAGGACAAGATTTACGTCGATGCTTATGTGGAGAAATTTTGTGGAGGCAGAGGTGGCCAGGGTTTTCCACATTATTGCTTGGCTGCCAACCCCAAGACAGATACCGAATGAAGAGATGGGAAAACGGAGAAGAAATGGCCATTTATTATCATCTGGTAGCACTATTTGTTCCAAAGGCTGTAAAGTAGCAGCATGCATGGTGTTGATCAGAAACGTTCAGCTTAACCAGCAGTAACATATGATATTTGGCAATACAAAATGCATCAATAACTACATGTGAGAAAAGAAGTTATGGAAGGAAAAGGGAAGGCTGTTATTCATCCGGATGTCTTCAATTTACAAGGACAATTCATTAAAAACCAAAGGAAAAGATAATGCGCGGAGATCATCCTAAATTGAATGAAAGATCTGACCAAACCAGATCTTTCCTATAATTAGATGATCATATCTAGATTCAAAATTCATCAGTATTTGGTGACTTCAGTGAACCTGGAAATCTAACGAGATAGAATCAGTTTATAATGCAGGCTAGGAGTGCAGCAACAGACAGATGTGCATCATAATATCATACCACAAAGAAAAGGCACAAAGTGGACATCTAGTTTCCTTTTACTGGATGATCTCAGATTACGAAGAAATTATTTTAAATGATTGGGGGAGGTAAACACTAAGAACATACCCTAAGAGTTTCCAACTCAGGCCCTTCCAACGCGTCAAAGTATCGGTCTACAGGTAAAGCATCTTTCTCTGCTTTTGGGCCAGCAGTCTTCTCTGTTGAATCATCTCGCGGCCTCACACGTACGTTTGTTATCTGCCTCTCAAGTTTCCCAGACCATGTTTTGAAAGAATCATATCTTTTATCCTTTAACTTTTTCAAGCTGGGATGGTTATTAGGATGGTTTGGAACGTCAAGTGCAACCTCAAATGCAGCAGTTCCCTTAGCCATTGGTTGAGAGTGGAATTTAACTTGCTTAGGTGGTGTATCGACAATTTTAGATGCAGCAGAAGAATCTGGATTTCCATAAACAAAGGTTTTTTCACCGTCTTCTTTCAAAAGGACCTTTTTTGCCTTCTTTGAGCTTTCTGCTACGGGAGAAGTTGGCAAGCTGATGGAAACAGAATGCTTCCTTTGAAGGTGGATGGACTGAGATTCATCAGTTTGGTTCTCAAAGGCAGCAGTATCACTTCCCTGCTACAACCAACATAAGAAATATGTTATGCCTTTACCATCAAATCCCTGCAGAAGGAAATTAACACAAAACCACCCAAGAATTTCTGCAGAATCAGGCTAAAATGGTTCAGTAACATATCATAATATGTGTATCATACCATAGCTGATGAACTAAAAGGTTGAGAATCACTTGGTTGAAGCTGATTGTTCAAGATTTTATTTAGTTGAATGCCATCAAAGCCATCCACTTCCTTTGATGGGATGTATTGGATGAGCGCAGGAAGTGCTTCTGGCAAAATCTGCTTCTCTAAATCTAGATTTCTGCTGTTTTCCATCATAAAAAGTTACCCTGAAAGGATAGTAGAATTCAACAAAGATCAATTATTTAACAAACATATTTCATCTTTCAATCAAATTAAAAAATACCAAAACTTGTTTAAATATAAATCAAAATTAAAAAAAAAAACTACAGTCAATCGATTAACCCTTAGCCAATCTTTGTATTGTAGACTCTTCAAGAACATAAATGGTTAGATGACACTGTAACTGGAACCAGCACCTAAAACACATAAATCAAACCTTGCTAACTATATATTTATCCATGTTAGTCATCATTCCCATATTTGTTTATCAGTTTCATTGTCTTGAAATACTGGTGAAAAGGTCCAGGACAGTACCATGTTTTTGGAGAATATCTCCAGACAAGCAATCCAATAGTCTTGACCAGTATGGAAAATTAAAAAAGGAAAAACTGCAGACTCTCAAAAAATAAGTAAGTTTTCCAGTTCCAACAAAAGAAGAAAAATGATCATCTTGTAAAATGTATCCCAAATACCAACCAATTATTCTTTGATTTCACATTGAAAAGTAGAAAGGACAGGAGGAAAGCATATTGGATTTTCTTATATGGAGAAATTGATGACAAGGAAATAAAGCATCTTCATCTAGGCTAGTTCAAGATGATTTGTACATATCAGATCAAAACTGTCCATGTCAAACTCCATACTAAAGTACATGAATCATTTCATCAAAGACTGCATATCACAGTATGACACCAGAAGATGACAGAGATGGAACAGTACAGTATTTTTTTTAACTAATTAGCACCACAAATCTTATCTTATCCCTGTTGAGTCGATTGCTCAGTTCAACAAATCAAAGTACAACAACCACAACTGATTTCCATTTTCAACCATAAGATGTTTCACATGCTAGAACCGAAAAAAGTACACTGACATGCTAATACACACACACACACACACACACACACACACCATGCACACAGATCCCAGAAATCGGTGACCACTTAAAAAAAAACATGACACGATACTTACCTCCTCAAGCAGCCACACTTGAGAAAATCGTAGTTAATCAGAAACACAGGCAGAGCTCAGATCTAAGCTAATAGAAAATCAGCAGCAAAAATCTGTGTTCTTTTTCTCCTTCTTAAAGCAGATGGCTCCCCGAAAAAAAGCACAGGAAAACCAGACCTATGTGGATACGAGAAGGAAGAAATGAGAAAAGCTAACTCGTGTTTTTCAACAATACAGCAGTGTATATAGAGAGTCTTCAAGGCAAGCCATCCGCTAGAAAAAACAAAATGACGTCAAAGCACTCTTGTTTTGATAACGAGTAGTGCTGCTTATTTGAGAATGACATGTTCATGCAAATAGACAAAGCAGCTAAGTTATCAAATTCAAGCTAGCTAATTACTCCTGATCACCATATGTTAGGTAAGAACACGCTGGCCACCAACATTATTCCAGTAACAATATGGGAAAGAAGAGGGGGGGAAGAAAACATGGTTGAACATATTTCATTTTTATATTTATATTTATATTTATGTAACTCTAGATTTGGACTTAAATTACAAGCCTATTAGACCACTAGAATTGTAGAATTCAAGAAGATATTCATATCGTTAATTAATCTATTGCACATTTAAGCTTAGAATAACTAAAAAGACTATTCGAAAAACTCACTTTTACGTTCTCTAAACTTCAAGTTTAATTCCAATTAATAATAATGGTTTCGATGATTTATCGTCATTATCAACCATCCTAAAGAAAATTAATAGTATAATTTAATCACAAGGTAAGTTCGACATAGATTATAAAACATAAACAAAAATTGCTAGATTTTAAATCACATCTCTCTAGTTTACTATTATTATATTATTATTTTTGCAGTTGGAAAGTGTTTTTAAAAAATTTTAAATTTTTTTATTTTTTTACTTTAAATTAATATATTTTTAGATAGTTTTGATGTGCTGATCATATTAAAAAAAATAAAAAATAAAAAATATATTATTTTAATATGTTTTAGAATGAAAAACATTTTAAAAAGTAACTATTGCTACATTCTTAAATACCCTATAAAAAATCCCATTTAATTTTAATAGAAGTAATGTTATAAACAAAAATTAAAGTATCATTGATTTGATATAAAAGACTGAATAAAATAAGATTTAACATTTTGTCTTACTTCCCCGTATTAAAGGGATAGTCTTATCTCGTCCAGATCCATTTAGTTCAATTTCATTAGGGTATATAGCATTTATAATTAAAGGTTTATTTGAAATTACGGTAAAAATTGTGTTTTAAAATATATTTTATTTAAAAATATATTAAAATTTATTTTTAATATCAACACATTAAAATAATTTAAAAATATTAAAAAAAAAATTTCAAATAAATTTTTTTTAAACAACCACTGCTAAACTACCCGCACACTTATTACAACAGCCATGAGTATGTCAAAGCTTGAAAGCAGGACATCAAAGCATACCCTTCACGAAGTAGTTGTATGAGAAAGAAAAAATCCATTGAATGCTACAAATAAAGGAGTAAACACAAAAAATGGCTGCCCACAAGAAACAACAGGAAAACCTAAATAAAAATTAGCCGAGATTAATTTAATAATCATTAAGTCAAATTTGGTTCCTAATCCTAGCATAGTCTTTCTAGTTAGTACAATCTTGATCTTGATATATATATATATATATATATATATATATATATATATATATATATATATATATATATATCTTCCATATTAAGCACAAAGAGCAGGAGTGTTCTTGGATAAAATAAGCAATAAAAATAAGATAAAAATAATGTATTTAGTTAAAAATAGAGGTTAAAAATATAAAATAAATCTAATAAAATTTTAAAGTGAATTTTTATATTTTTAAAATACAAAAAGGCATGTCCCTGTCGTTTTCATCTCTTTTGTATCTAAAGAACGAACCGAGAGCGAGAGAGCTCCTTTTGGAATTGGAAGGTTATGGAAAACAAGTACTAAAAAAAGTGTAGCTTTGATTTTAAGTTTGTGATAAGAATTCAACAAATAAATGGTAAGACAGTTGATATTCAAAAGGACCACAAAAACAACATTGATAGAAGTCAAAACCAAACCGAAAACTAGTACTTGAATAGGACGACAGATACATTCCTGTTCTAATGCGAAGCTGTTTGCAAAATTAATAATCAGAAAAATCTAAGAATTTCGGTGTAAATTATATTTTTTCTATCTAATATTTTTTTTAAAATTTAACATTCGAGTCAACTTACACGTACCTCGATAATATTTAATTATACATGGAGTATCTTGCACCGTCTATCTTCAACAGTCTGGAAATTATAAAACAAGAAACCATCATGCATGAGTAATATAATACCTAGGCTTTGGCTTTTGCGTGTGTGTCTATATATATATATATATATATATATATATATATATATATATATATGTCAAGAACATTGATGTTTTTGGTCCCCACATACAGCCATAGATTGTCATTACTGACGACCAGCATGTGCAGAAGAGGGCTGTTATTATCAAAGAAAGAAGACTATAATGGTGGGTTGTTTGTGTCACTGTTAATGTCAAAATAAACTGTATCAATTATTGACAAACGTGGCCACCATTTTTGATAAAGAAGCAAGAGAAGCTGTCATTGAAACCTAGCCGTCACTTGAAGAACAAAAATGAGAAAGAGTTAGTGCAGAGTCAAAAATATATAAAATATAAAAGAGAGTGAGGTATAAAAACAGCAAACAATGGCTGCTGTTACAACACTAAAAAAAAAAAATGATGTTGAAAATTGCAAAAAATAAATGATTTTTTTTATTATTATTATAATTTTTTTTCTATATAATTAAATGGCTTCTCCCTGAATATATATGATTTATAGAATCATATTAAATATTATATTAGTATGTTTAGTTTCTAATGGATAACTATCAAAACATCACCGAAATTCCAAACATAGATGTCATAATTTATTTGTTTCCAAAACCCACTATTTCGGGGAAGAAATGGGAAGTCCATAGCAGCTACAATATTTTCGTGATCTATAAATTGATATCTATTAGGATCATATTAAATTGCCGTTTTTATTTTAAATTATTTCTCTAATAATCGTGGCTCTTTTAATTCTTTGAAAATAAAATCTATAAATAAAGTAACTAGTTCATTATTAAGAACATTGGTCACCAAAACTAGAAAACTAGGTGTGTAAGATTTTGGAATAGAAACCCTTTTCATCAACTCGAATAATTGATGTCTCAGGTTGCTGGTCCTCTACCTTAAAAGCTTGGTGTTTGAATTCCCCTTTCAAAGATACAAGAGTATAATTCATGTCATCCTTCTTAATCTTATATAAATTCCCCTTTCAGCTTGTTTCATTACGAATTTTCAACAACTTTTGGTGTTATCATATTGATCTATGTGAATATAATGGAAATGATAAAAAAAAATATTTATATGACGATGACAATGATGTAACTATGAGGGTGTGGCTCAACTGGTCAGGTTCTAAGTTTGCTCATTAGAGGTCACTAGTTCGAGTCTCATAAACTTCAGGGTCACTAGATGATTATATATTTGTTAACTTCAAGACCCGTGGGATTAGTCAAAATATACATAAGCTGGTTCAAACACTCACGTTAATAAAAAAAAAAACATTGTCATAATTAAAAAAAAAAAAAAACTTATCCCTCATCATTATCAACATCATTATCATTATAAATATTTTTTGTCATCTTCATTAGATTTGCGTATATCACCCTCGTCATCAAAAAGTTCAAGCTAAGATTAACGTCCTTCAATCATGTCGATTTATTAATTTCTAGCTCATCTTACTGAGGTGATATTATAAACGAGGGTAGTCTGTTCACCCATCATAATATTAAAATTGAGTTGACTTGGGATGTAAATTATAAATTTTAGAAGAATGGAAACAAATCTAAAGAACATCAAAACTAAGAAGAATCAAAGTAACTTTCCCTTAAAAGTTACCATGCAAGTAAGCTAAAACCTGAGAATTACATGACCATAAAATTCGACAACGAGCGATTATGGTGTCTGGTATCAGCACATCCGTACATGGCATAGTGAATGGTTCGAGTTTTTTCTCTTCTTTTATTTTTAAGGGATCGTGCATGGTGTTCGTGAATGGCCTAACTTTCTTGGGATAACTACAAATCAGTACACAATCTCTGTATTCATTAACAAACCTCTCCTTAACAGCTCAAACCTTGCTAGTGAAGTTTTTCCTCTCTTCTACAAAGCTCGTTGATTGATTCAAGTGTATGCTCTCCTCCAGCAAACAATCTTCTGGCTGATCCAGACATGTTGAATCGACATTATCATATTCATCATCAAAACTATATATACTCTCATTCTAGAAGAAAAAAAAATCAAATCTAAAATGTTTAGTTGATTGAAAATATCAAAAGAAAACATGGATATTCCATTAGGAGTCTTACTTGAAATAGTGGTTCATGAAACGGAAGACAAGTAGTTTAGGTATTGTTTATTTTTACGTTTAAGATTGTATTTGGGTGCGTTTTAATCATTGATATTTTCTAATGTGGTGAAGTTAAAAAAAAAAAAAATTATTATAATGTATTATCAAACGAAAAAACTTTTCGCTATGTGCACAAACAGAATCTAGACACAACAATTAGTGGTTTGTCGAGGAATTCAAAGTTGATGGAAATTTGACATGAGACCTAATAAGAGACACGAAACAAAAGGGAAGAATTTGGAACTAGTGGGCTGGAAGAGTGGATGTGCAGTAATTGGAAGGAGTCTCCTCGCTCCTTTTCCAACATGAACAATTGGTGATTGGGCGCTAGGGAAAAAAGGTGAGCCAAACCTAAAACATAAGAAGAACCCAGCTTTAGTAGGCTTTTGACATGGAGGCATCATGGTGGCGTCTGCGATTAGCATATTCGTACATCACCTTTAACGAATGGCTGTTGAAGCTGATAGTGCCATGCCATCAAAGCACCGCTGTTGAAGCTGATAGTCTCCTCGCTCCTTTTCCAACATGAACAATTTGGATTTGTTTCGTTAAGAAGATAACCCCTTTCCTATCAAAAAAACAAAAAGTAAAGTTATAGTAATGTATTATCTGTTGTCTGTGAGGAATTTTTATCTGTTTTTTTTTTTTTATTTGAAATTATTTTTATTTAAATTATTTTTTTATGTTTTTAAATAGTTTTGATATATTGATATTAAAAATAAATTTTTAAGAATAAAAATATTATTTTGATAATTTTTTAATAAAAAAATTACTTTTAAAAGTAATTATTACCACTTTTTTAAACATTTTAAAAAAAAATCAAAACCAAGAAGAAAATCAAATTAACTCCTTTGGAAATCCGTAACCATTATCCAATTACTGAACTTCCTAAAACGCCTAGGTATTATACTGAAGCTTCATGACCAGTTTTCCTTTTTTTGTCCTTAATTTGTTTTGTTTTTTTTATTCTCAATTTTTTTTCTAATCGTAGACCAAACTATCTATCTATTTGTCAAAATATTTAAAGGATAGAAAATTTAAAAGATAAGGAGCCAAAATATAAAATAGAAGAAATAATATGGCCAATCTAAAAGTCTTGAAAAAAGTTCTTTTTAATCTTCATAATTTTAATTTGATTTTAAAATTTATTTTTGTTACATTTTGGTCTATGAATGGGAGAAATAAAAGAAAAAGTCGCTTGAAAATGATAAAGATAAAGAAATTTATCAGTTTAAACACTTCAAGTGAAGAAAATCGATGTTATTAATATCAACGGGTTCTATTCATCTAAAAGAGTTTAATGTAATGATTTTTATCTCTAAACTTACATGAGATTGTATATCTGGGTTCGGAAAGTTTTTTTCAATTCGGGTTGGATTTCAATTTTTCAACCTATTTTTTGGTTTAAGGTTATTAATTAGATGATTTATAAATGATTTAATGGTTTTTTTAGTTGTTTTTAAGTACAAAATGATTGAAAATGGTTTTTTAGATTTAAAAAACATCACCTCTAATTTTTCAACTAATATAGTAGTAGGATTCTGAGCAAATAAATAATTATATTATGTTGATTCAGGTCGATCTAATATATCAATAATTTAATATTTTTTATAAAACAATATCACCTTGAAATGTTACATAATAAACCCATGCTGGTTGAATTTTATATTTTTTGAGTTTTTTATTATCTAATTTTTTTATATTAATTTTTTTATTTTAACCGCAGTGCAGATAATTATAGTAACATACTCCTTTGCTAAATAAATAAATAAAAACTGTCATGTACTTGATTATCTTATATACAGACTAGATTCATGAAATCTAGAATGTTCTATGCCGAAATTATCGAATCAAAACACGGGCATTCTTCTTCTTCTTCTTCTTTTGGAATATATATATATCACTTCCAAATTTTATACTCTTTTGATCTTGAGTTTACTAATTTTAGATGAAAATTTTATACGCAGCGTAGCGATGTTAAACATTAAAAATAACAAAAAAAATCTTTTATTAAGATTTTCTGCCATGATTCAGAGCTCCCATTCTTCTTGATTTTTTTTTTTTTCACGCTCTATGTCATTTCTCGTTTTTTAAACAAAGATTTGGGTGTCGCTCTGTTCTTATGGGCTAAGGTTTTAGTTAGCCCAAAAATTTATTTATCCTGACTATATTAATGAATTTACCGGCAAAGATCTTAAGCACTTATTAAATATTAATTAAAATTCCTAATTAATCTCATTTTCTCATATGATAGAATTTATTGCAAACAATTATAAAAGTTTGCATATGAAATAAATATCATTTAAGACTATTATAAGAATAGTTAAAATAACTCTGACATTCGGTTATAGCTTCATGTTCAATGCTACGTAAATTTATGAAAGACTTGTTTTGAAGTGTGATAAAAATTATATTTTAAAATATTTTTTATTTTTTAAAATTTATTTTTGATATCAGCATATTAAAATGATCAAAAAAATATTTAAAAAATTAATTTTAAATAAAAAAAATTTAAACAAAATAAACAAATTTTAAGCTAATTGCATTTTGCCTACACTATCAAACGGTATATTGTGAGGGCCTTCTAGCATTGTTTATCCCCATCCATTACTTTATTGAAATTTGGGTTAGTATGGTGGGTAAAAGAGGTTTATTCTTTTTCTTGATTTTTTAAGTTTTAATCATGAAGCCATCATCTAGAAAAATTATTAAATTCTTTTTAATAAACTTAAATCAATATAAAGATATTTCTATAAAATCGCTTAAAGAGGGACTTAATTTTGATTGGTGTATAAATTAATTTAAAGATATTTTTATCATTGAAAAAATAACTTTATTGAAAAATCATTTCTTCAAATTAAATTATACATAATCCCATAATCTAAAGGATAATTGTTATGGTGGATTCTGATTTTATGACTTGGTACTCAAAAACCACTCTAAGACCTCGAATTTAGGTTGTTTAAGGGTGTGTTTATGATTGTGGTAGTGGTGATGATTCAAAATGTTTTTTGTTTAAAAATACATTAAAAAAAGTTTTTTTATTTTTAAAAAATTATTTTTAACATCAGCACATTAAAACGATCTGAAAACATAAAAAAATTAATTTAAATAAATAAAAAATATAAAAAAAATCAAAATTTGACAACACACCCTCAGATTGGATTATATCAACTCAATAAAAAGGGTCAAGAGTTCAGTCCGACTATGTACAGTTCAGCCCATCCCCATGACAAAGTCCAAGCTCCTCCTCTAGTGGGCTGAATTTGGTTTCACTTCAGATTGGAGATAAAACTATAACATATCTAATAATTTCTCTTCTATTACTACAATTATAAGAGCAGCCCAGCCCAAGACCTCGGGTCATAGTTCAAGTCATGTGAGTTAACCTAAATTGATCTAAACTATAAATTTTTAAAAAATAACCTGGAAAATCTTTTTTTTATTATTAAAAAAACCCGGTTTTTTCATTAACGGTCAAAATCCAGATTAGTAAGCTATCTGAATAACTTAACGGGCCAGTTCTCATAAGACCGGTATTGGGCTCAATAACTAAGAAACTTACAAACTAGGCCATAGTCCAGTTCGGATCGACTAATCCAGTAAAAGCCCGATGTCCCCTTAGAGCCCAAATTTGGAATTCATAGTAACTTGATGGGCTAGACGTTGGTTCATACTCTTTAACACAGAATTCGGCCCAACCTAATATTTGGTTGGAACCGTAGACATGGGATTAGCTGGCCTCTTCTTCCGTTGTTTTCCACTTTACAATAATCCAGCTCATTAACTTAATTACAGTGATTTGGTAGCGTTTATTTTTTTCTTTTTAAAAAAATATATAAAAGAAAAATATGAATAGAGTCAACAATTTGACCAAATTCATTAAGTCTAAAATAATTCGTGTTTTTTTTTTATTAATTAGAACATTGATATTTAATGCCCATTTTAACCTTGATGAATTTTGTATGTTGGATTATAGTTTTTTATTTGTCGTGAAACATTTTTTTTTTTTACTTTTTTTATGACAATAATTTACTTAGATTAATAGATTTAAGAGCTAGTCAATGTATATATTTCTATATAAGAAGAATTATCACTATTACTGCAACGCATCAAGTTTAAGGCTCTGCCGTCTAAAAACAATGATTTTTCTTTAAAAAATAAGATAAGATAAGAAATGAGTAATGTCAGATGTATTATTATAGATATCCAATAATTTAACAAAAGTCTTACTTAGTCTAATTTAACTAGAGAATGATATTGAATTCTTTGAGGCAGCTACGTAAACAATTACACCATCGTGATTTTGTTGACATCCCTAATTACCTTTTGTTTTTGTTTTTCATTTACAAAAACAAATAAAAAGTCAAAAACCATTTAACTATTGAAAACCACAAGGAAAAAGCTTACACATTTTTACTTTTTATTTTTGCATAATACTATCATGAATGCAATTAATGTAAAATCATATAATTGTGAAAAAGTTTCAAAACATAAATTTTAGAATCATACTAGTTAGGTGTTTATTTTCATAAAAAGTTGGGTCCTGACGATGGCAGGACCCAAGGCTATTTAAGTCTAGTTTATTTTGGGTTTTGTAGAATGTGAGGTTCAAGAATAGTTGGGTATTGACGTGCCCAAGCACCATGTGTGCGTTGAGGTATGATTAGCCCTCAGGCAAACAGCTCAAGCGCCATGTGTGCGCAGGGATGTGCCTAGCACTAAGGCGTAGCCCAAGCACCACGTATGCGCAGGGGGTGTGCCCACCCCCCAGGCAGGAACCCAAGCGCCACGTGTCCCCACATGATTTTTCTTCGATGGTAATAATATTTTTTTAAAATTTATTAATAATGATAATAATAATAATAATAATAATAATAATAATTATTATTATTATTATTATTTTTAATTTTATCTTTCAAATCAAATATTTGGTTGTTTTCAATATTAAGAATAAATTTTTTCTAATTTAGTAATTATTTTATTATTATTAATACTTTTGATTATAGTAAAAATAATAATATTCATAACAGAAATAATACTATTTTTAATT
This sequence comes from Populus simonii, assembly GCA_007827005.2. Classification (NCBI taxonomy): domain Eukaryota; kingdom Viridiplantae; phylum Streptophyta; class Magnoliopsida; order Malpighiales; family Salicaceae; genus Populus; species Populus simonii. Next base: position 913,563 of record CM017478.2, read on the forward strand.
CCAAGAATATTTAGAACATAAATAATAATATTTTTTTATATTAAAACTTTGAATTATTATAAAAATAATAATATTATAACAAAATAATAATATCTTTGAGATGAATACTTTTCATTCTAAGAAAAATAATAATATTGACAATGCAAATTATAATATTTTATATATTAATATTTAGAATTGTTAAATATTTTTAATAATACTACGCTGCAGGCTAATTTTTTATTTTTATAAAAAATACCATAAATATTTATAAGATAAATAATAAAATTTTCTTTCAAATTTATTAATTATTTTATTAATAATATTAATTATAATAATAATAATAATAATAATAATATTTAGAATCCTAAGACCCATGAACATTGAGTCTTGATGAAGGACCCTATAGAATTGGGTTCTTGCACTAGATCCATTGATCATGGATCCTGACGCCCGACTAATTCCCCTTGAGTCTGGAGCCATGACCCAAGCGCTACTTGTTCAAAATGAGGCGTGATCATGGCGCAACCAACACACCCCAAGCGTAACGTGTGTGCTGGGGAGTGCCCAACCCATAGGCAGGAGCCCAAGCGACATGTGTGCCCAGGGTGTGCCCAGTACGGAGGTAGGAGCCCAAGCACCACGTGTCCCCACATAATTTTTATTCGATAGTAATAACAATTTTTTAAAATTTATTAATGATGATAATAATAATACTAATAGTAATTTTTAATTTTACCTTTCAAATCACATCATTGGTTGTTTTTCAATATTAAGAATAAATTTTTTTTCTAATTATTTTATTAATAATATTGATTATTATAAAAAAAAATAGTATCTATAACACAAAAAATAATATTTTTAATATTGATACTTTTGATCATAGTAAAAATAATAATATTCATAACATAAATAAAACTATTTTTAATTCCAAGAATATTTAGAACACAAATAATAATATTTTTTTATATTAAAACTTTGAATTATTATAAAAATAATAATATTGATAATGCAAATTATAATATTTTTTATATTAAAACTTTGAATTATTATAAAAATAATAATATTGACAATGCAAATTATAATATTTTTTATATTAATACTTAGAATTGTTAAATATTTTTAATAATACTACGCCACATGCTCACTTTTATTTTATAAAAATGCCATAAGAATTTATAATATAAATAATAATATTTTCTTTCATATTTATTAATAATATTAATTATAATAAAAATAAAAATATTTAGAATCCTAATATCCATGAACATTGAGTCTTAATGAAGGACCTAATAGAATTGTGTCCTTACGCTAGACCCATTGATCATGGATCTTGAAGCCCAACCCATTACCCCTGAGTCCGAAGCCATGACCCAAGCGCCACTTGTCCTCAATGGGGCGCGATCATGGCTCACCCAGCGCAGCCCAAGAGCCACGTGTGCGCCGGGAGTGTCCAACCCACAAGTAAGAGCTTAAGCGCCACGTGTACGCAGGGTGTGCCGAGCATAGAGGCAGGAGCCTAAGCGCTACATGTGCGCTGGGATGTGCCCAACCTCCAGGCAGGTAGCCCAAGCACCACGTGTGTGCAGAGGTGTACTCAGCGCCCCTCCAGCCTGGCGTTTGGGTTCTGCAGGCTGTAGACTCCCCACATGCTTCCACCAACAGTACGGTTCACAATGAATTCATTCATATTAAACAGTATTTTGTGCTACAGTGAAATACTGATTAGTTTTAGTTAGAGTCAATTAATGGTTTAAGATGATAATTATGTCTGTTTTGTTTTCATGAAGATCTGCCTTCAATTATCCAAGTAGAGGTGAATACAAAGAGACTTTGACTTTCACGAAGGTAGAGACGGAGATAAGTAAAAAAATATCCAGATTATTCAGGTTTGAAAGAATGTAAAATCTTTTCTTATTAATGAAAGTCTATGCTCAAATTTATATATAAAATAGTGTGTTATAATTATAATTTTTATTATATATTTAAAATAATTCATGTATTTTTTCTAAGATTACTTTGATTAAATTTGTTCGATAAATGCAAGTTATTTTATTTTTTCATCCTATATACTTTACTTAAAGGAAAGAACCATGGAGAACGGATTAAAATTATAGAGGTTACTTGTCTCCGAGGCGGCGGCGGCGGCGGCGGCGGCGGCGAAGGGTTTGCTACATGAACATCCATTTCCACCTCCACAATTCAATAAAACAAAAACGAAAAGTGGTCATTCGAACTTTACCTTTCATCATCCATCATATCAAAATGCTTTTGAGTGGATTAATTATAACTTGTATAATAATATTCATTTTTAATCAACAATCGGCCAATTGAGAGTAGATTAGCTGACGTTTTGCTCGACAATAATTACAGACCAATGATACATTGAATAATCTCAGATAAGCACAAATAAACAAAGACACTTGAACATATCTCGTGTATCATTAATGGATTCAATCAAACTCAAACCCTATTTAAGTCAAGAATCAATGTTATCATCGAAGCATAACATTATTGAATGATTACAGCCGAATTTATATACTTAGAAAGTTAAATAAAAAATAATATAAATTATATCTTACAATCTTATTTAATAATTTAAAATTTTAATTTAAAATAATATAAATTATATCTTACAATCTTATTTAATAATTTAAAATTTTAATTTAAAATAATTATTTAATAAAATATCAGAACCTTAACTAAAGAATCACGAGTTTGAATATCACCATTTTATTTTAATTAATAAAATTCAATATAAAATAATATAGATACTTACAAGTTTAAAGTCAAAATACTTTTTTATAAGAGATATATTAAAGATTAATATAAATTATATTTTAAAATCTTAATTTTTATTTCATTTTGCTTTTTAACATACCGAACTAACGACAAATACGTTGCTGATATGATTACAGTGACACATGGACTTCAACTTTGCAATTGAATGGATTAAGGCTGGCTTCGTGGTTTGATGTTTATCCACAATTTACTCCTACTTTTTCAGTTTTGTTTTAAAGCATTAATATGCCTTGCCGTCCTTCTCTAGAATTCAAGAAAAAGGATAGGCATTTCAAAATCTCGGAGCATAGAAAATCAAATTCAATAGAGTGATGAGGCCATTGTTTTCACAACTGTGTGCTTTACTTCTTCGAGCACAATACCAAGAAAAGGAACACTTGGGGTGATTGAGAAGGTTTCAACTCTCTTGTGGCTTTAGAGCCCTTCTTTTACAGGCCACTGTTTCTGTAAAAGTAAGGTGGTATTGTCACATTGTTGTCTCTTGTCTCCACTTTGACCTCCTCGTGCGGTGGTGCTGCCATGTTGTGTTGGATTTGCGTAACTTGGCACACTAGCAACAAAAACAGCCAGTCGGCAATCCCTTGATGGGCCAACCTGGCTAAGCTGGTTTGGCTTCTAGTGGAGTCAGGGGATTTTGATTTTACAGCTTGTGGGTCGGCCCAAATCTCATTGGTTGGCTCTAATTTGTCATTTCTTTAGTCTCAGGAAACATCCTAGCCTTGTTTGAATGAGAAATCTTGGACATGAGTTGTGGGATTTGGCTCTTTAATTTAACACAAAACTTTTGAGGAAATTTTTATTTTTTTTTGAAGGAAAAAATATTAACCTTATTGTTTTTTTTTTGTGTTTGGGAGTATGATAGCGGTTGTTTTTCATTATTAAACATATTAAAATAATATTTTTTTTATTTTTTTAAATTATTTTTGATATTAGTACATCAAAATAATCTGAAATTATAAAAAGCATATTAATTTAAAGTAAAAAAAATTAAAATTTTTTAAATTGTTTTCTTAACGCAATGGTAAACACTGCTTAATCTCATATCTATCGAAGTTGTGGATGGTTATTTGACGACGTGTCATTTGTAAAGTTGTGGACACAGACATGGGCTTTCCACCAAAAGCGCCACAGCAAGTTGATTTGATTTGTCATCCATTTTGTCCCATCTCTCAACAAAATGGCACAATATAAAGTTTACCTAAGCTATAGTTACATCAAAAAGAGCAACATCAACACTCACCAAAAAAAAAAAAAAAAGGAAAAAAGAAGAAGAGGGAAGACGTGAGGGTGTGGAGTATCCAATTTAATTTAAATACCTATTTTTAAATAAATAAAAAAAACTCCTATCATTTGTTATTGTGATACTTGGTAACACATCGATATTTTCATGCAAATAATTTTAAAAACTAAAAAAATATTTTATTTTAATATATTTTTAAACAAAAAAAATACTTTGAACATCGACGACGAATACATATCTAACCATGAAGTAAATTAATAACACAACATAAGCTATAGTGAGTGTAGGCCTGGAAGGTCGTCGTAACACTATAGAAAAATGATGAATAGAGAGTTTTTAATAAGAGATAGTGAATCCCTAACCCTAAGACTCATGGCTATTTTTGTAGCCATGAGATCTGTCAGATTGTATAATTTGTTGATGGGTCGTTGTTAGATAGAGAAGATGATGTTATGGTCGTTGTCATTTAGAAAAAAAGTGACCCTGGGGGGCATATATGCATGTAATGAGTGCATTATCTGCCATTATAGCAAGTGAGAGGCTGATCAAGCTCCACATACCTGTACAAATGGACATTTTCCTTTTGATAACGTGATTATCCATTCATCTGGATTTTACATGTACGAGGCTTGTTCGCTCAGATTTTACTTGTGTATCCAATCTCATTACAATATTAAAACCTCATCTTCCATGTATTGACGAAAGGCATAGTGCTTTTACTATAGCACCACGCACTGTAACACCACATGCTAAGTATTGCGGATTGTGATGGGTGCTTTGTTTTTTTTATGTTACCAAACTTTTATTTTTATTTTGCTTTTCTAGACCAAATTGATGGCCAATTTAATTGAATTTTGTTGAGAAGGAGAAAGATTCAATGAAAGAGGGCCAAAGTGACTGAGAAAAAGAAAATGAATGGTTATTTCAAAAGTAACGTGAAGTATTCATTTTGGTTCTCATACTTTTCAAATAAAATTTTTTTGTCCTTTTATATTTAAAATATTTTATTTTGACTTAAAACTTTATTTTTCAGTCTCTGATTTAATAGAAGAGAGATGGTCACCATATTTAATGATAAAAAAAAAAAGTCTAGAGAGAGAAAGATTCAAAGAAAGGGGGCAAAGTGATAAAGAAAAGAAAATGAATGGTTATTTTAAAAGTAGCGTGAAATATTTATTTTAGTCCCCATACTTTCCAAATGATAAGTTTTCGATCTCTTTATATTTAGAATATTCTATTTTAATTCAAAATTTTATTTTTCAATTTCTAGTTTGAGATAAGAGAGATCATCACTATATTTTAGTGACAGAGAGAAAAAGTTTTGATTTATATTAATTTTAACTATAAAATTAGTTGGACTTAATATTAACAGCTTTTATTTAATGAAAAAAATTCCACTGGAATGTTGTTGAAAATCAAAATTTTAGATATAAAATAATCATGCCTTGATTTTTTTCCGACCCTCCATAACATTTTTTTTAATATTTTTTTAACATCAAACCCTTTAATATAAAAAAATAAAAAATATAAAGCCCCATGACGACCATGCCATGCCTCTTTTTAATGAGCCTGGCATAAAGTCCCATGCATGAGAGCACCTGACTTTTTTTGTTTTGTATTTTTTATATATAATTTACTTTTTTTGTAGTTTCAAATAGATTAATTACAAAATAATTAAGAAAAGAAATTATTGAATACCTTTGAAATTCCAAAATATTAGTGGGCAGTTTTTTTTACAGGCCTCTAAAATGGATTTTACTCATGAAAAAAAATAACTCACAATAATAATAATAATAAATTATTGTTACAAGAAATACATTGTTAACTACACTTTACTTTTTTCTTTACTAGAAAAAATTATTCAACCGGCGAAGAAACACGATTACTATTGACTAATGAGTCTTTAAAGTGCCCTGCGGGGCACTGTAAAATAAACATGTTCCCCAGACACATGAATGAATCCATCTTTTTTATATATAATTTTTTTTTTTAAATTACCGATTTGAGTGTATAAATTTTAAAATTATTAAAAATAATTGTTATTAATTTTAAAATCTTAAAAAATTAGTCGATTATTAGAGATAATTGTTATTAATTATTAGACACATGAAAATCAATGATATATATATGGTAAAGTGTTCATAGGCTTGCTGGCTACACCAACGTAGCTCCATGGTATCGATCTATCATAACTTTTTTTTCTTCTTTTAACTTTCCATCTGGGTCTGCGTCAATTATCATGCTTAACCCCCAGCAGCAAATTTGTGCTTTAAAGCAGTTCTCGTCATCTATGATACTTTAGAAAAGTTAAGTCTTGCTAGACCTACCATAATCAACGGCTATAGTTTGATTCATTCACTATGGGCACACATTACTAATATCTCCGAAACCTTATTGGATGTTAGTGGAGAATCTTGGGTTACGTCCATATCTTGAAGATTCAAAACTTTCTGCAAATGGAAAAACTTAGAATATATTAATTAGTCAAAACTCTCGTAGGGAGCATGCCTGCTTTCAACAAAGTCGAAACCTTTTGCTTTCTTCTTTTCTTTTAGGTAGCGATGCTTACTTAGCTAATCAGCAAAGGTTGTCGTAGCAAGACACTGTATCTACAACGCTTTTATGCTAAGTGTATGACAGGTAAATTAATGTCCAGGATTTTGAGATCAATGCTCTTGTGAGAGATTTATACAAGGACTAGGAAGCCAATAGTTTAAGAGAGGTAAGATATTCCATCATGAATAAGCAAAAGGGATTAATGTAAGATTGCAAAAGCTAAGAGAAATAGAAAAGCTAAAGACTATAAAGCTGGCTTTATCGACGAGATGATTTAAAAGAAGCATCTCTTAATGCACATTTTAGCTTGCATCCCACTTGAAGGCTAGCAACTTACCGAAGAGGTCACATGATTTTTATTTTTTTTTCGTATTAGTTTTTAATAAGTTTGAATTAAAAAGTGATAACACTTATTACAAGTAGAAGGTTCCATTGAATTAGGTCTAAAAATGGTTTTCTTCCTCTCATGGTTGTCGAGATTGTGTATGGAATTTTTGTCTCATCAATCATGGTAGGGGATAAGCCCTCTATTGTTCTTCTTTCTTCCTAACAAAGAAGTGATTTCTATTCACATGAAACTACCTTTTGAAAAGCAAAACTGGAAAGATGAAAGGTTGAGTTGATTCAAGATAAGGCATGAACTACAAGAAAAGGGTTTTGTGGACAAAGTGAACAAGCAAGCACAGGAAAATAAAGAAGTCTTAATTTGGTGTGGTGTCAACAAAGAAAAACACATCCTTTCATTGAATTCTTCCTCGCTATCTCCATTTCTTACTCTCCATTCTCTTCAAATTGATGGGTGAGTGGGGGTCTAAGCAATTCCTGCTTGTTGAAACTGGAGATTGCATGTGTTGGGTCCATACGAAAGCTGTAGCTTTGAGGCTTTTTTGGCTTTCATTTGCAGTTTGCCAAAAGGAAATAAAGTTGACAATGTGAGTAGTAAGTGCTCTTATCAACCGATCATCGAAGGGGCATAATAAGAGAGTCTTAAGTTTTTGAGAAAAATCATGGAGAACTATGCAAGAAAAACAACTAGAATAATGAGATTCCTTTGCGCATTTCCACCTAAGCCTCGCCTGCTTTGGTTTTTGAAATCTTTTTGCTGCATTTTGATTTGTGGGATACACGCAATGCCACCCCATACTTTTGCTCAACTTCCATACAACTCCCCTTTTAACTCATCACCACATCAAAAAGTTCTCTTTCGAGAGAGAGAACTTTTTCAAGGAAGATGGATCTTTCATTAATCCATATTGCAACTTCTATATTCACATCAATGCTTGTTTTATTAAAGATTTTGAGGTATGCTCTTGTATCATTCCTCCTCAATCACTTTTTTGTTGTTGCCCCCATCCTCTCAATTATGCAAGGACATTCTTAAAAAAAAAAAAAAAAACAATTGCGTAAGGACATTTCATTCATTATTGTTTAAGCTACCAATAGCATAAAGACCCTCTAAAAACCATCAGTCCATTCACTACATTATTCATAGAAATCTGACTAGATACGACATTAGAGAGACAATATTAATTAATAATCACTTAATTTAGATGAAAATAAAAATAAATTTACATTTTTAATTACATTGTTTAAGAATCATCTCAATTCAAAAAAATAAATTCTTAAATGAGATCAACAATAATTTATTTCTAGCAAACCTCTCCGGTTAAAGCTTTTTTAACTTAAAATTTACTTAGTTTTCACAACTAACTTGTATTGAAAATACCTTTAATTTTAACCTTTAATTTACTTAGTTAATTAAAGATTGAACTTGATGATTTGTTTTGGTTGCCTAGATATGGAGATCTTGCAATATCAAGAAAAAAATTCTAGCACTCAGTTTGACAAGATAAATTAAATTCTGTTAATATTAAGGCTTCAAGGACTAAATTTGAAACCAAAACAAATGCCCAGCTCTAGCTATTTTTGCAGCATTAGGGATGAAATTGAACAGGCAAGGGGAAGTTGATTGACACTTGTAACACATGCACCATTATGTGGGGAGAATCGCCACACAGTGGAGGCGGGTGCAACTTGCTCAGGCCATTGTAGACAGTAATCCTTGATGGTGTTGGAATAAGGCGGCGTGTGGTAAAGGAAATGCCACAGTATGCCCCAATGATTTATTCATCTTTTCTTTCTTTTCATCTTTCTACTTTCCTCAAATTTCGTGTTGGAATAAAGCGGCGCGTGGTAAAGAAAATGCCACAGTATGGCCCCGATGACCTATTCATCTTTTCTTTCTTCTCATCTTTTTACTCTCCTCGAATTTCACTTTTTCTCTATAAAAAATTGCAAAGTAGATTCAATTGAAAAAAACTTGATATTAAAAAATAAAATTGAAAAAAACATATTCAATTAAAAAAATGATAAAAAAAACTTGAGTCAACTTAGTTAACCCGTAAAACTCAAAACGTAAATCATGAGATTATGATAACTCTATGGAAAACAAATAAAAAAAATTATAAATCTCAATTTTCAATCAACTAGATATTGTTGAATGATAAAGTTGAGGAAAAATTAATTAAAGAAAGAATAAAAAAAATGACCTGAGTCAACACGACTAGATTGGGTTATGAGACTATGATAACTTCATAAAAAGCAAATAAAAAAAATAATAATGAAGTCCAATACCTAGTAAACCCAATGTTGAAGTATAAAGTTGATAAAAAAATAATTAAAAAGAAAAAAAAAACCTGAATCAACCGGCTAACTCGCAAAAGTCATGACTTGGATCATGAGATTGAAATAACTCTATAGAAAAAAAAAAATTATGATATCCAATACCTCGTAAATTCTATGTTGGATGATAAAATTAAAAAAAAAATCAAAACTTTTAAGGATGAAAATATAACACATTGGCATTTCATTGTTCATTTCTAGCGGGAAATGTCAAGGCTTTTAATATAAGTTAATAACTTGTTTTATATTATAAATGAAATGGATGAAAAAGACTGATTAATTAAACCTATGCTACTTTCATAATACCTATATATGGTACGTACGTACTTCTTTCCATTGAAAGAAAAGGTTAACGAAAAGTCATTAAATGTTTTAATTTAACAATATATATATATATATATATATAAATATAAAATAAGGATAATGTTGGGAAAACTAAGGATAATGTTGGGGTAAAATAGAGTACTTCTCATGAATAATGAATTACATGCATGTCTTTATGTTATGTGCATAACTATATGTAAAAATACATACTCTTTTGAAATTTCTTATTAATTATTACAATCTTAATTTAATACTAAGATTATAGAATATTATCAATACTAATAAGTAAATTCAATCTCATTTCTAATTAAGAAAAATCAATAATGGTAAAAAATTTAAAAATAAAATTAGTAATTCCTAAGAAAATACCCATTTTTTTTATAATACATCCTAAAATATAGATTAATCCCATTTTTATTATTTTTTATTTACACATCATATAAAACTATAAATAACATAAAACAAGCTACTTAAATCACTCTTAAACTATATAATATGGTATTTTATCTAGATTGCTAAAACTATAGAACTACTTAAAACCAAACCAATAAGAACATAAAATTAATTATCAACATCTGAAAATAAATAAATTGCATAAAAAATTATCAGGTTATTAAATTGAATCACTGGTTGATTTTTTATAAGTTATTTTTTGTTGTTGTCCTATGTTATTTTTTTACTCATTTGAACGATATTGATAATAATAATAAAAAATGCAATATTTATTATAAAATTTATTTTTAAGATTATTAGTTGTCTTTATATTATTAATTTATATTTGGTTGCTTTCTTGTAGAGATTATCATATAATTATATAAAAAATATCGTAAAGAAATTATGTTATTAACCTTAATCGAGTCCATAATTTAAGTCACAGGTTAGCCCGGGTCGATTAAAGATTTTTTTATCTTGATATTTGAAAAACTAATTTACTCTGTATATACTAAATTTTGATTTTATAATCAAAATTTTACTTGTAAATAGAAAATACATTAAAAATATTTATGTATTTATTTACTTTTAAAATCTCTTTATCCGACCATAGTGAAATGCAAACCAATTACCTAATAACCCTACTATGCTAAAACAATTGGAAAACTTCATGGCTTCACTATTCATATGAACTATGAAACTTTTTTTAAAAAAATTTAATTTTTTTTTCCTTTCAATTACATCCTTGCTTCTTCTTCTTTTTTTCCAATTTTCTAACTTTATTTTCATTTTAATTACATCCTTCCATAGCTTAATTACATGAAATTAGGTTTGGAATTATAATAAAAGCATCAATTTAATCATTAGAGTACTCAAAAGTAAAATGCGGAGAAGATGTATTGCTAAACCAAAATTCACAACAATTTTTATTTTAGTATAAAAATTTATTTTGTTTATTAATAAAAATTTATTTTATTTAACTTGCATCTTAGCGCGGATAGCAACCTAGGTATACAGCTAAAGAATGAAAAGGCAAGTGGCTTCTCATGGTGGATGATGGAGAGCATGAAGCCACGGTGGATTTGTCTTTTGAGTGCCTGAGATTATATAAGAAAACCTCAGGCTTTTGGAGGAGCCGCCTCAGTTTAGTCTTGTAGTCCCTTTCAAGTGGGGGCGGCACGTTCATGTATTGGCCTAGAAAGCAGTTTTTCAATATAGAAGGTAAAAACGTGCAAATGCTTACCAATTTCTTTTGAAACTGAGCATGTGCTGCTCTGTAAAGCGAAGGGACCATGGAGAAAAACACTACTCTATTTAGACCATGCCATGTACTTTAACAAAAGTGCCTTCAAACTTTCTTAAAAGACTTGTCTTTTATGATTTCTCTTTTACCTCATTACTAAATCATTTGTCCTCGAAATTAAAGCCTGTTTCCGAATTCTCAATAATAATAATAATAAAAAAGAGTTTAATTTCAAGGAATAAGATGGACGGATCCTCCGAAATTTTGATTCTTTAACCCCACCAAAAAAAAATTAACCGTAAAATCTACAATTTCATTTTATTGGAAATTAAAAAAAAAAATTGATTCATTCATCTAATCGAAAGTTATGATCTTCTTATATCAAGTTAAATTATTTTTAATATAATTTTATACCAATTAATGTCTTTAATTGGTACTGGCAGATAAATTTGCATCTTATATTATATGATTTTTAATTCTAACCTCCTTGCACCCAACGAGAGAACTTTTTTCGAGGTGTAGGCGAATACTTTACACTTGAGGGCCATTGTCTTCGAAATTACTTGTGGTGTGGACCATTAATGTTATTCCAAAACCAAAGACCACGCATACGCCAAAAAGGGTCAAATAATTACTTGTGTGAAGTCGGTCATTCCCACCGGATAATTTTGACCACTAAAATTGATATATTGTCGAATAATAATTTTGAGAATCTTGTTCGTTCTTACAGCATAAATATTGTTTAAAATTAGTATTTTTAGATTATTTTAATATACTGATATTAAAAATAAATTTTACAAAATAAAAAAAATATTATTTTAATACACTTCTAAAAAAAACCATTTTAAAAAACAGCCATTATAATAATATAATTAACCGATAAATTTATGCTTTTGAAAAGTACTTGTGATGTTTTATAGAAACTGCTAGCTATTTAAATCACTTAGGGTCTGTTTGTTTTTGTGTTTCAAAAATATTTTTAAAAAAATTTAATTTTTTTGTATTTGTTTCCTTGTTGCAAAATAATTTTTTGTGTGTTTTCAAAGTGTTATTGTTAAAAATAATTTTTAAAAATAAAAAAATATTATTTTAATATATTTTTAAACAAAAAATAAGTAAACATTATTATATTTTTAAACACCCTAGACCATCTGACACGTTGAATAGAAATCATACAATTAAGATTTGTACATAAGATATTATTTCTTTTTAAGGTTTTTTTTTTTAATTTTAGATTTGATTAGACATGTATATACACTATTCTCTAAAATAGGACACCGTGAGTCGGATTTAAAATTGATATTTCAAGAATACACGTGTAATTAAGTGTTCTTACTTATTATGAAAAATAATAAGCTAAGATATATTGATGACTGATCACTCAAATAATGTGATCCAACCAGTGCACTTACTTATTATGAAAAATAATAAGCTAAGAAGTTGCTGATTGATCATTTAAATAATATGACCCATCCGGCAAAGAAAATATATCAAGATTTTGTTTAAGATACTGTTTATTTTTATGTTTTAAAAATATTTTAAAAAAAAATTAATTTTTTTTTTATTTTTTTCTTTACTTCAAATTAATAATTTTTTAATATTTTCGTATTATTTTGATGCGAAGGTATCAAAAATAATTTTTAAAAGATAAAAAAGCATCATCAGAGTGAAAAATACTATGAAAAACAACCGCAACTACACTTCAAAAAAATATCGATATATTTTTCTCTAGTATTAAAAATAAAAATAAAATTAAAAATTAAGTTGCTTTTTAATAATCCAGGTATTCTGAAGACAATTTTGCACGTCAAGATTTAATGCCTTCCATGGCTAACTTAGCCATGGAAAACTTCTTTGTAAAAAAATAAATAGTCTTCAAAATAAAGCAATTATTTACAAGAGCATCCACCATTATATATATATAAGGCATGGAAAGTAGGTATTTTTACTTTACCTACTATTTATTATATAGAAGACACACAAGCAAATAAAATATACGGCAAAAGAAAAAGGCAAAGAACCACCTAACAGAAAAGTTAAAAAGAGAAAACCTCCCAACCAAATATATATATATATAAAGTAAATTTTCCCGGTAATTTAACGTTCATTAGGAGGAGAGCATGCTATAAATAGTTGAAGAGGGCCAGACCACATAGCACCAGAGTCATACCTGTCAAGAAAGACTGTAGACAAAGCTTCTGTTCTTGGGACCCTTTTGCGTTTCCTAAACCATTTTCAGATTTTCTAGTCTCCTCGAGAAAAGATTTTATTCGTCGTTCCTTTTTACTGCTAAATTCTTGTTGCTTGAAAATCTGTCTTTTTTTGTCCTCCAAATCTCTTACTGTATTGTAACAGCCATTTTAGCTTGTAGGGTGTCCAGAACTTATCACTTTTATGTGCATATATGATCATGTTTTCATTTTCATGTTAAAATCTTGAGTGTTTTTAGTCTTCTTGAAGGTGTTGTTAGTTTGGGAAGATAGAAAGAAAAAAATCAGAGAGAGATGGAACAGAAGCATATGTTGTTGTCTGCTTTGAGTGTTGGAGTTGGGGTCGGTATGGGGCTAGGATTGGCCTCTGGACAAAAAGTAAGTAGGTGGGCTGGTGGATGTGGCTCAATAGATGGTGTCACGGCTGAGCAGATTGAGCAAGAGTTGATGAGGCAGGTTGTTGATGGAAGAGACAGCAAGGTCACATTTGAGGAGTTCCCTTATTATCTGAGGCAAGATAATGCTTCTTATTCTCTGCTAGCTTTTTGACCTTTATCACATGCTTGTATTATACAGTCTAAAAATTATTTTATTTTGATACCAGCATTTTGAAGATCTTGAGAAAGAAATTGTGCTATTTCTTTGTTTATGGGACTTTGAGTTGAATCTATGTATCTGCTGACATATGGGGTTTTGGTACTTTTATTATCATTATCTGGAAATTAACTGCTATGACGTGATGATATTCCCTGGACATGATTATAATAATCATGAATGTTATATTAAATAGTTTGCTTTTGGAGTTTTAGTTAATCAATGGCATCATCTCATTTTGATAGATTTTCCTCCTATAATGAGTGCTTAGAATTTGAAGGATCTCTTCTCTTCAATAATTGAATTGATTTCCCTCTTTCTGGACAGGTTAGCCTTAAGTTCATCTTGTTGAATAGGGGAAATTCACTCATCCATAGATGCCACAATGAAAAGTCAGGAATTTATGTAATCTCAGAAATTTTTCTTGAACCATGAGGAGGATTTTAGTCCAGCATGTCAAATATTTATTAATGTTCTAGGGTTTTGATACCAAGCCTGCCAGTTCTCTCTGTTTTTCACTGGTATTGCTGGATTTTTTTTATCTTTGTAACTGCTATGAGGCATCTAATTATCGATGGATCCCTCTACTGTTTTTGGAATACTCAACTTGAAATTGTTGAATTTGAGAAAAAATTATCTGGATGAGTTGCTTACTTCTTCCTGGATTATTGGAGATGATGGGAATTAAGTCATATAGTTGTATCAAGATTTCAGTTATGTTAAGCTTGAGAAAATCTTCTGGCTGAGTTGCTGCTCTGTTCTTGGATTGTAGGAGGCATGGAAAGTAAATCATATTGGTCTACACAGAGCACAAGTTGTAAAATTTTTATGAAGTCCTTCTATGGCATTAGTTCAGATACTGCTGCAATATGTGTTCTGGAATTCATTCTTAGGGAAGATTTTCAATAATCAATCCATTTTTACTTTCTCATTTCTTTGTATGGTTGATTGCAGTGAGAAAACTCAAATGTTATTAACAAGTGCGGCATTTGTTCATTTAAAGCATGCTGACTTTTCCAAGCACACCCGGAATCTTTCTCCTGCTAGTAGAGCGATTTTGCTCTCAGGACCTGCTGGTAAGCAATGAGGATATGTTTTGTGATTTTAAATTGAATATTATGTGTTTAAAGATGGCAGTGACCTAATCTCTTGCGATTTCAATTTTATGAAGAGTTTTATCACCAAATGCTTGCGAAGGCTTTAGCACATAACTTTGAATCAAAGCTGCTGTTGTTGGATGTTAGTGACTTTTCCATGAAGGTGACTATGAACAAATTCCAATCCTTCTCTCCGTGTTGCCATTGAATAGTACTTATACTCTTCATGCTTTCTTCACTGCAGATGCAAAGCAAATATGGATGCAGTAAAAAAGAATCTGTAAGCTTTCTCCTGCTCGTTCTGATGAATTGAACATGCTGTAGTGGGTGTTGAATCTGAGTGTTACCGCATCATTTTATATTTTTCATCATTTAAGTGGTCGGAAAATAACCATGTAGACATGTTTAATGGCATGCATTTGATGATTAAAGTTGATATAGATTGTTTATTATTTGGTTAGAGGATTGCAGATGGCTTCACGTCTTCATATTGTTAAGTACCCTGATTTCTTTGCTTGTTTTTGTAGTCTTTCAAGAGGTCCATTTCTGGGGTGACATTGGAACGAATGTCCTCTTTGTTTGGTTCTTTCTCAATCCTTTCTCCAAAGGAAGAAACAAGGTAGGTATTCACAAGCACACCCATCAGTTTATCATCCCTTTGCACTAGAAATAGGTCTTGGCTGAGTTTAGCTGGTCTTATCTGGTGGTTAGATTAGAGATCTCACATGGATTTAAATGTTTTTAGCTCTAACCTTATGTCTTTGTATATTGCAGGGGTAAGGAAGGGTCTAGTAATTCTCCCAAACTTCGCAGAAACACCTCCACCGCTTCTGATATGAGTAGTATGACTTCACAGTCCTCTTCCATGAATCCAGGTTACACATCAGAATTCTATAACTTTTGTTGCTGTCCTAAATACTATTAAAAATGTGATATATATGTTGATAGTTGTTGATTTTTCTGAAGATTGACTATTGGAAAGTTTATGACAATATATGTTGATTTTTTTGAAGATTGACTATTGGAAAGTTCATTGCAATTTGTTAAATGAAGTGAACTTCCTTGAAGAGACAGTGATGCTGGAAATGAATCCATTTTTCTCCACCACCACTGCCTTGTAATGAACGGATTTACAAAACTTGATACGATGTTTAGATCACATCTTACTAAAATGATTTCTCACCAGAAACTTTATCACTCAGTAATTCTTTCCAATCTTTTCTTTGTGGTATCCTCAGTTACTGTTGGTTTCAGTGATAAGAATTGGTAAGATAAATGGCTTTGTCCTGTTTAATCGCTTTCATCCCAGGAGATGTAAGCCTTGAAAGAACATAGGACTTTTTTCCTAGGTTTGTTGTCCTATTTCTCGAATCCACAAACTTTAGGTTCTACATTTATTGATTTGATTCCCGGCATTCATATTGGTAGCAATTTTATTATTGTCTGTCATATTTTCTGCATGACTTATATTATATAATTATGAAGAACTCAATGCTAATTTATTTATAATGCATTGTTTTCTCGAAGATCATCAACCGTGTTCTCTTTAGTTTTCTTATGAATGTTAGATTGGCTGTAGGTATCTGCATATTTTAAACATCTATTGAGCTCACTGCTTCTGGGGATTCTTTTGTTTTTTCAGCTCCTCTCAAGCACACAAGCAGTTGGTGTTTTGATGAGAACCTATTTTTGCAATCACTTTACCAGGTAAAAATATTGTCACTAGTGTGCTCATTGATTTTTTGGTGGTTGATGTTTAATTTTTTATATAGGACACTAGCTCGTTATATTGTTGCTAGTGAAAAGTTTACTTTTCCTTGATAATACACAATTCTACAGCATTTCTGTTTAGCTTCTGAATGAGAGTCTCTACTGTATATATAACTACATGTTAAAATGTAAACGAAAATTTGATTTTCAGCGTCAGGATTATTACGCTGCATGATTCTTAAGATCTTATGAATAGTCAAAATGTTTTTCTTACAGGTATTGGTTACAGTATCAGAAAGAAGTTCCATCATTTTATACCTTAGGGATGCTGAGAAGCTGCTTCTTCAATCACAAAGGATGTACAACTTGCTCGATAAGTTGTTGAAGAAACTCTCAGGTAATGTGTTGATTCTTGGTTCCCGGATGTTGGACCAAGAAGATGATTGCAAAGAAGCGGATGAAAGGCTCGCAATGTTATTCCCATACAACATTGAGATCAAACCACCAGAAGATGAGACTCATCTTGTCAGCTGGAAAGCCCAACTGGAAGAGGACATGAAGAAGATTCAGTTTCAAGATAACAAAAACCACATTGCTGAGGTGCTTGCGGCAAATGATATTGAATGCGATGGTTTGAGTTCTATTTGCCATGCAGACACAATGGTTCTTAGCAATTATATTGAAGAAATCGTGGTATCAGCAATCTCGTATCATCTGATGAATAATAAGGATCCGGAATACCGAAATGGAAAGCTTCTTATATCATCTAAGAGGTGGATACCTGTTTTGATTTAATGATTTCTTTTGTTATATCCTCTGGGAAGATAATAGACAACAATCTCTTAATTACAATTATTTCTTTGGAGCAGCTTGTCACATGGATTGAGTATATTCCAAGAAGGTAAAAGTGACGGGAAAGATACACTAAAACTAGAGACTAATGCCGAAGCTGGCAAGGTTAGTTCTATGCCTGATATTGTATCTTACACAGTGAGCACTATAGAAGATTGGTGTTATTAACATACACATTTTGACATTTTTGGTCAATTTTAGGAAGCTGAAGGGGAAGAGGCTGTTGGTGCAAAGAATAATAGTAAGACTGAAAAAGAGAAATCTGTTACTGGAGCGAAGAAGGACAGCGAGAATCAACCTAAAGCCCCTGTAAGTCAAAATCCTTTATACTTTAGATAAGAGCTGTCAATATTATTTTGATTGTCTAACCGATGGATTCCCATTACTTCCTGCAGGAAGTTCCTCCTGACAATGAGTTTGAGAAACGAATCAGACCAGAGGTTATCCCTGCAAATGAGATTGGAGTAACATTTGCAGATATTGGTGCCTTGGATGAAACCAAAGAATCACTTCAGGAGCTTGTCATGCTGCCTCTTCGGAGGCCAGACCTCTTCAATGGTGGGCTTCTCAAGCCATGTAGAGGTATATTGCTATTTGGTCCACCTGGAACAGGAAAAACAATGCTGGCAAAAGCTATAGCCAAAGAAGCCGGAGCAAGTTTCATAAATGTCTCAATGTCCACCATTACTTCAAAATGGTTTGGTGAAGATGAGAAGAACGTTCGAGCTCTGTTCACACTTGCTGCAAAGGTTTCCCCGACTATCATATTTGTGGATGAGGTTGATAGCATGCTAGGGCAGCGGACTAGAGTTGGTGAGCATGAGGCCATGCGGAAGATTAAGAATGAGTTTATGACTCACTGGGATGGACTGTTGACAAAACCTGGTGAGCGTATTCTTGTCCTTGCAGCGACCAACAGGCCATTTGACCTTGATGAAGCAATTATTAGGCGGTTTGAGCGCAGGTACGTTTTATTTCTTCTGATTCCTCTAATTGGTTTATTGACCAACATCATCAGCATCATTCGGCATAGCTGGTCCATGATAACAAGCAATTCATTGAAGTTTGTCATCATCTTTTCTGTACGTTCCTCTTGAGTTGTTCTGTTCCCAGGATAGCCTTAAGCAACTCCTTTCTTTTTCACCTTCTGTCTTGACCTCTTCAAGAAAACTTCTCAGATATCTTTAGCTTCCATCATGGCTTTTCAATTGTAAGCTTCAATATTTCCATGTAAAATATTTTCATGCTTCATGTCATGTTTGCTAACTACAACGTGTTTTTTGTGTCGGGCAGAATTATGGTTGGTCTTCCATCTATTGAGAGCAGGGAAAGGATTTTGAAAACTCTCATGTCAAAAGAAAAAACAGAAGATCTAGACTTCAAGGAGCTTGCAACCATGACAGAAGGGTATACTGGAAGTGATCTTAAGGTTTGTTCTTTCTGTTTCTCTATTTTCCAGAACATTTATAGCATTCATCAAACCAATTCCTAATGGACTGATCAGCTCATGTTATTGATTGCTGTAAACAGAACCTGTGTGTCACAGCAGCATATCGACCAGTTAGAGAGCTTTTACAGCAGGAGCGAGTGAAGGATAAGGTAAGCCTTTTCTCACATGTTACAGATGTATTTTTCATATTTAGTCCTTGCTGACACTTTTCCTGGTTTTCTGCTCCTTTAATCTCTCTATAGGAAAAGAAGCAGAAAGCTGAAGAAGGCACAAGCTCAGAAGATGCTGCAGATACAAAGGAAGAAGGGAAAGAGGAAAGCGTGATCATTCTAAGGCCGTTAAACATGGATGATATGAGACAGGCAAAGAATCAGGTGATCTTACATGAATTTCCTTTAAATTTGGATCGCATCTATCACCCTCAATCCATGAGCAAATAGTCTTTTCAAATTCAAATTCTTCTGTCACCAGACTCTCATACTTTCTTCTTCTACTTAAAGTCCATAACTTATGATTTGAAATTCAAGTAGCTGGCACTATATTGGAGTTAAATTTTCTATGATTAGCATCATAACAGCATTATTTCCCAGATGAGAAACATCTCAACTACTTAAGTAGCCATGTTTTCTTTGTTATGTGTGAATGCAGTGTGATTCGAACCAATGACCATCTTGATAATTTGGTTCTACAGCGTGAAAGTAAAAGAAATCTAGAATCTTATGTTTCTGTCTAGGGATGTTTCTAAATAATGTATCTGCAGGTTGCTTCAAGTTTCGCAACTGAGGGTACGGTAATGAATGAGCTAAAGCAATGGAATGAGTTGTATGGCGAAGGGGGTTCAAGAAAGAAGCAACAGTTAACTTACTTCCTCTAGATTTACAAAGCAGTCACCCTGTCATTGGCAACGTTCTTTGTATGTCGGAGGTTATGGCCTTCCCTTGCAACTGAAACATTTTCTTACAAGCATGCAGCAGCGGGTGTCGAATGGAACGCAGAATGCCCGACACCAGATCCTCAGAGTGAAATGATGGAAATTACAGAGAAGTTAAAACGTACAGTTTCAGGTTTCTGTCAGAAAAATGTGTAGATGAAGCGAAAGAGGGGGTTCTCACTTGTCAGTATGTTTTAGATCATTCTACAAGCAATTGCCACTGCATTTTTAGTATTGTAATTATGTGACTGTGTGGTGCTTGGAAATGCACAAGGGTTTGTGGAATTTGAGAGGAATCTGTATTGGGTTTTTCAAGATAGTCTGTAGTTTACGAACAAATATTAAGGGTAGCATTTGTACATCAGTCTTCGTGAAAAGTAGTAATACTCCTCCTTACTCTTGTGGTATGATTCTTTTTCTTTCTTTATAGCTCTATTGTTGAAGATTATAGCTGAACATTCAGAAGTCAATTTAACCAGAAAAGAAAAAGGCGAGATGGAACTCAATCTGCTACACATTTAGGGCAGCTGGTACCAATGTGATGAAATGTACCATGAAAGTGTACTGAGAGCAGGAGTAGAACAACACAAGACTGATTGCCAGGTCTAGCTCATCTTCTTCTATCTGGAATATTAACTTGGCATGGCATAAAAGATTAAAGATTTCAAAAAACCATAATATAAATAAATTTCAAAAATATTCTCATAGCAATGCGGCCAACTATAAAAGTGACACTCTAAAGCCCACAAGCATTAACTTGACCACATTGATGCCAAAGGCAAGAGATCCATCCATACAACGACAAGACGGAGATTTTTCCTGGAAACCAATATGCTATCGACTTATTATTATAAAAGTGAGCGAATCTAAATAACTCAAGAGGTTACCGAATACGATATTAGTTAAATTTGGGAGCACCTAAACACCCCATAAACATAAAGCAGAGGCAGGGCTTGTAAAATACTCAAGTCACAACAAGAGCAGCTTAATCAAACAGAACGCTGAGAGTCAAAATTCAACCTAGTGAACACTAGAACTGCTTTCTCTCTCTCCCTCTCTCTAATCCTTCTTCTTCTCCTTGAATGGTCCTCTTGGAATTTTGCTTAAATACTTTTCATCCAACACCGCATGCTGCTTCTTGATCTGAATCCATGCTTTTTCAGAATATCCATCAACCTGGTCCTCATACTTCTCATACAACACTGGTACGGTGTGCAGCAAAACAAAGGCTGTTTCAAAGAAGAAATAAAAATCAGAGTCTAATAAAAACCTATCTTGCATCTTAGTAGAAGTAATCAACATCTGAATTCCTTACATATGTAGAGTAAGGTCAGGAAGTTACAGCAACTTCCAACAAGTGACAGAACCAACAAGCCAGCTATTACCTGACAGCGAAATGAGCAGCAACAACTCATAATTAGTTCTATAAAGTATAAATCCAACATAGCTTGACATGTATTAGGACGAAGTACGCAGCTTTAATCCACTAACATGCCTAAAAAATGGAATTCAGAGTGGTTTTTTTTTTAAAGTAGAAGTGTCTGATGAAGTAAGCATTAATCACCAAGGATGTGTAAAATACAGCTCCAAATATGATATTCCCCATCAGAAGATCAAACGCTATATCAATAATGGGAAGAGATCACTTACAGCAAGAAACTTCTTCAAATCTCTCCCAGAAGCAATATCATGCAGGACAGCAAATCCTCGGTTGATTTCAATTCTCAACCCAGATGCAACTTCACGAACACATTTTTCAGGAAGTAAGACTTCGGGGATTTTAGGTGGGGATCTAGTACAGAGGAAATTGAAGCCAACATCATTAGAAAGAATATACATCACCAAAGCTGAAGCCAACACCGTTAGAAAGAATATACATTTACCAAAGCTTAAGGGATGTAAAAAATATCTAACGATCCTTACTTGTTTAAGAAGTTGGATGCATTGGACCACAGGAAAAGAACAGCCAGAGAGAATATCGATAAATGGCAAACTAAAGTTATTAAGTGATATTCAAGCAATTCAAAAAAAACCCAGACAGCAGTTGCACCACCAAGCACACCAGCAGAGATTTTCTTGTTCCTCCATAGGAAAACATCAGCAGCTGCAAAAAACAAAACCAAAATCATTAAGTAAAGACAAACGATTTCGAGAACACGAAATCAAGCGATCAATCTATAGTGGAAATGTGAAAACTTGCTTTTCCAAGTCCGTCTAGCAAAAACAAAAGCAGCCCAAATTTGCTTTCCTACTCACCGATACATTGCTCAATCCTATAATTGTGGAAATGCCAAAACTTGCTTTTCCAAGTCCCATCTAACAAAAACAAATGCAACCCAAACTTGCTTCCCTACTCACCAATACAATGTTCAATCCTACAACAGTGGAAATGCATAAATTTTCCCGTCTCATTTAGACAGATAAAGGGAATGTTTCTATGCGTGTGTTTATACAAACAAAAATGAAAGAATCGAGTGATCTAACGCTAGCTAGCAAGCATCGTCAAGCAACAAACCGCTCTTCAGTTATAAATCTTATAAATCTCTTGTCAAATCATTATCTTTATAAGAAATTCCAAATTCGAAACAACAAAAGGGATTTTAACACCATTTCTTTTCTGTTCTTTTAATACGCCATGGTTTCAGAAACCAAATCCATCATTTAATACCAATTTCTACACCAAGCAACAATTTTCAAGTTTCTGTAACAGCATCAAATAAAAAAGAAGTAAATAAAAAAAGATCTAGCGTAGAATCAAAGAAATAAAAACAAGATATTTAATAAATCAGAGAGAGATGTTAGTTAGTGTGTGTTTACGTTTTCCACCGCCTAAGACTTTGTGGACGGGTTTCTCTCTACCAAAAAGACGAAAGATTTTCGACTTCACAGCATCCGACTTGTCATCATCGGAATCTGATGACGAAGATGATGAATCATGATCGGGGGTCTTCTCTGTTATCTTATCCACCATTGATTCAACCACTGGTTCACGCGCTCACGCTCGCCTTCATGCTCCGCCATCTCACGCTCGCCTTCATGCTCCGCCATTGATGGATCTTTCAGAACGATAGAGTAGTGTTTTCGATGTAATTATATACTGTTTTCCAAGTTTTTTTTAGTGTGAGTTTTGGAGGGAGAGATGGGATCTGGGCCGTTGAGAGGTGTGGGAAGTCCGAGGCTGAGGTTTGGAGAACGAGCCTACTGCTTGATATGGGAAATAACGGAAACCGAGGGAGAAATTTGGCAGGTGACTTTGGGAATGGTGATAGGGGGAAGCTAATGTTACATGAGGAAATGATGTGGCTGTTATTTCTATGTTTTATGTAATTAATTTCTTTAGCTTATTTAGTTGTTTATTAATTACTTTTTTGTTTGGGATTTTTGTAAAATAATATAAAATTTTATAATTTTATCAAATTATTTAACTAATTAGATTGAAATAATTATTTTATAGTATTAAAATCATATTGATCAAATGATCATGAATTTAAATTTTATTATTTTTAATTTAGATTTGTATAAATTTAAAGTTTATAATAAAATTATGCTAGAAATAATGATGATAAATATAATTTTAATATTGATATTAAATATAATTTTAAATATCTAACATCTCAACATTCATCTAAAATATAGAACCTAGGTTTTATCTCCCAACAATAATAATATAAGAAAAAATATATATTTTATAAAATATTTGAATATATCTCTCTTTAAAACAGAAATGTTTTTTGTTTCTTTTGTTTATATATTATTATTTTAAAAGATATATATAATTTTTTTATCTTGTTTTTTTTATGTATGTTATAAATTACCATTCCTCATAGAATATGAAATATAAATAAATAAAGTACGGATGCAAGTAGGGGGAAAAGTTAATGTTCTATGATTTTTATATAGTTACCTTGGTTTAAATTAATTGAGCAAATTGGCCCAATTGGGCTGTGATGCCGTCACCTAATCCCTCCTCGCATTTCGCACTGCTCGAGACTTAACGGCGTGTAAGAGCTGACGGCGCTTGCTTGTTTTCGTTTCCTTCCAGCTATTTTGGTTTGGTGGATTAATGATGAGGTGGCATTATTTAAGTGGTGGAAAGTTGTTAAAACAACCAAGTAGGGATGCTCTGGTAATCTTGCATGCTGAGGCGACACGTGAAGCAATTTGAGCCCATCCTTTAAGAGGAGGAATATCTGTGCTCCTGGCCGACAACAATTTAGAAATTTGCTGCCAGGTGTCAACAAAGGATAATGAGATATTTTTTAGCACTAGAATCATAGGTAAGGAAAAAAAACCTGAGTTCCTTCGTCACGGCTCTATCTATTAGGGATTAGGGATGATTATTTTCACTTTTATTTAATTTTTATTAAAAAAATTAAATTAAATTTTTTTAAAAAAAACCAAAACTGATTTAAACCGACCGGTTTCAGTTTCAGTTTGGTTTTTTGGTTAAAAACCGGTTCAAACTGGTTTGACTCGGTTTTTTCGGTTTGACTCGGTTTTTTTCCGGGTTTTTTTTTATTGGTTCGATTCAGTTTTTTCGGTTTCAGGCTTATAAAACCGAAACAGAACCGAACCGGTCGGTTTTTTTAAAATTTTAATCGGTTTTTTTTACAGTTCGGTTTTTTCAATTTTTTTTTCCAGTTTTCTCTGTTTAATCAATTTTTCAGTTTTTTTTACTCACCTCTACTCTCTATATACTCTCTATAGATCATCCCATCAATTTATAGGTTATTATTAGTCATTTAATTTGTGTTTTGTTGTGAGTAATAATTTTTTAAGAAAAATACCAGTAGACTGTTTTAATATATTTTTTAACATAAAAAATTAAAAATATAAATTAAAAAACCCATACAAATATCTTATTAATTTAATTAATAATTATTTATGTAAATAAACAAAAAAAAATTATTAACAATAACTAAAAAAATTAATAAAATTAAGAGATGTAAATCAAGATATTCAATTACAAAATGAGACATTTATTTAATTGTGTTTATTAAATTTATTTATTAAAATCAATAAAAGATAAATCTACAATCTAAAAAACTCATGACTTAAAAGATAGATATAAATGAAACTGACATATAAATTCATGCCCAAAAACCATATTATGTAAGGTCAAACTCAATAGCAATATTATTTAAAAATAAATATTTTTTTATTTTAAAAATAAATTTTATTTGTATAAAACATACAAAAAAAATATAAATAAATTAGCATAACACCTTGAAAAACAATACATTTAAAAAGAAACAATATTAAAAAAAACAAATGCAAAACGATAAGTTTGTATAAAGCTGAATCTCTAACAAATTAAATATTGAAAGATGAAATGAATAAAAAAAAAATCAATTACACAAAATGATTAAAAAAATAAGAGTTAAAAAAAAATACATTAACTAGAATGCAATTAAAAATTTGATTTTATATGTGCTCCGTAATGGATCGTAATTTTTTTTCTAAAAAAATACTTTCATATATAAGCTATTATGAAATGTTTTTTTATATAATATAAATTATAAGTACAAATCGAAAAATTTATCCTAACAAATAATAATTATTTTGTAAATAAATAAATAAATATTAATAATAACTAAAAGGAAAACGGAAAAAAAATAGATCATCTCTATATATTTGTTAAAAAAAATCAAAAACTGAAAAAATTTCACTAAATACGAAATATAATATGATGATCAACTATTACGATTTTCTGATTCCTATATATTGATCATCTCTATAACTAGATTCGAATCTAAAATTGAACGAGCAACAAGTGCTTTGTAAAACATACAAAATTGAGATTACTTTTGTTTTTTTATTGTTATTTAACAGTAGAATCCATCAAAAGGCCAGCGGCCTAAAAAGGTGATGAGGCCCAAATACAAGGAGCTCAATTCTCTAAACAAATGGGCAAAGCAAACAGACCCAAAAGTAAAAACCTGAGAATTTATTTCAGGCCAGGAAACAGACCCAAAAGCAAACAGGTGAAGCAAAATGAACGGCGAGTCGATGACATAACAAATAAATAAATAAAAGAACACCCACATCAGAATTATACCAAAATTAGATTAATGTATTTTTGGATTAGTAGTGGTTGGGTTTAAAATATTTTTTATTTGAAAATTTATTAAAATAATATTTTTTATCTTTTAAAAATTATTTTTAACATGAGTATATTAAGAATGTATTTATTTTTAGGTAGTTTTTGTGGATGTGGTTTTAAAAAAGTGTGGTTAGTTAAATTTAGATACGTGTTTGGTAAAAATTGTGGTTGAGGTTTATATGCAGCAAAAAACATGTATAAAATGTTTGGTTGTAGTTACTTTTCAAAAGTATTTTTTACTTGGAAATGCATCAAAATAATTTTTTTATTTTTAAAAAATTATTTTTGATATCAGCGTATCAAAATGATCTAAAAATATAAAAAAAAATTAATTTGAAGTAAAGAAAAAAATAAAAAAATTTCAAATTTTGAAAAAAGTGTTTTTGAAACGCAAAAACAAACAGAGTTTTACGAAACTCGGTTAAAAAGGTATGTAAAAATTGCTTCACAAAAACTGCGTTTCAAACTCAAATTTTTGATAGGCTCCACGGTGCAAAACGCAGTTTGGTGTATTATCAAACACCTAACTATGTTTTTTACACCGCAAACACAAAAGTTACAACTAAACAAATGCACTCCGCAAACGATATGAAAACATAAAAAAATAATTTAAAATTAAAAAAATTAAAATTTTTAAAAATTATGGTTTGAATTGTTTTCCTAAGTAATATAGAAGCAAAATGAACTGTGAGTTGATGATATAACAAATAAATAAATAAAAGAACTGCCAGATCAGAATTATACCAAAATTAGTAACAATTTTTTTTTAACAACTTAAACTTCCATTCTACCATCTCGATTAATTAATCATAATGTTCTGGGGATTTCTAAGCATGCAAGAATTAAAGATGGAGGGCACCATATCATGAGATTGTTTCATTGTTGAGGGAGAGGAGCGGAGAATACACAGAGAAAAGCTATATGATCAATCAAGAGATTGGATCTTACACTAACAAGAATATATCCATCCAAATGAATCAATTTTTGCAGCAAAAGTATCAAATGGGGTCGAGATCATGAAATTACCTGTGTTTTTCTTATTTTTTATCGAGAGGAGAATGCTGATTCAGATGCTGGGATTTCTAAGCATGCAAGAATTAAAGATGGAGGGCACCATACCATGAGATTGTTTCATTGTTGAGGGAGAGGAGAAGAGAGTACACAGAGAAAAACTATATGATCAATCAAGAGATTGGATCTGACACTAACAAGAATATATCCATCCAAATGAATCAATTTTTGCAGCAAAAGTATCAAATAGGGTCAAGATCATGAAATTACCTGTGTTTCTCTTATTTTTTGTCGAGAGGAGAATGCTGGGATTCTTGAAGCTTGAAAGGTTAGCTTACACTTGCTTTGATATTATTTTTTTTCCCTCCAACCTTGAACAACCAGAGAAGGCATGATGCCACGCACTTGTAAATTCGAATGGTATATGCTTTGGTTGTTGTTGGAATAATAGAGTATCTTTAGAATATGCTTTATATGTGTGCCTCCATTACAGCTGAGTTGTCATTTATTCTTGGCCATTTTCTGTCCTGTATAACCCAGTTATAAAATTATACTTTCCACAAAATAAAAATTAAAAAATAGTCATAAGCTACAAATTTAGAGAATGTTTGGACCAATAATTACAATAGTTACTTTTAAGATATTTTTTATTTTAAAATATATAAATATTATATCAAAAAGATCAAAGATTTTGACGTTAATGTACTCACTCGTTCCTCCATATTAATGGAAGTATGTTTGAGACTTTTTTAAGGATTTGTTATGATCATTGGTTTGTTTGGAGGTTTGAATAAAAAATCTAATTGAATCCAAATTTTAAAACTCAATCGAATTGAATTGAATGACCAATTTTAAAAAAGTCAAACTAATTAGATGTGATTTTTCATGGATTATAACAATATAATTATGTTTTTTCCCCTAAAAGAACCTTTTAAATTGGCCTACAGAGATAAATTGATATTTTCACATGATTCATTTGTCATTTCATAATTATTGAGGGATATTTTTATTTTTTCATAAACTTTTTATATATTGAATTTACCTTAGTACCATTGAAAGCAAAATTAAACTTAACTGTGGCTAAGGGTATTCTTGGTTTTGTAGAAGCAAATTCATCATTTTGTAATGGTTTTTTAGCAATAACTATTTGGTCTTAGGGTGATGTTGTCTTTTGACACATAAAAAAACAAAAAGCTACTGACATACACAACATATGTCAGCGCGTCAACCAATCAGTCATCTTTGAGTGGTGCATGTGGCTAACTACGGTTGTTAAATAAAATTTGTGCCATATCATTTGATGTGTCTCGGTGTTTTTTTTCTTTATGAGTGGCACATATATAATGATTATGCCCGGTTTGGTGACGATTCAATCTTCTTTTTTTCCCTTCATTTCTCTCTCATCTGCCTTGGTTTGCGCATTGTCCATAAAAAAATTCACAGCAGCCCTTAAACTTCGTTTCTCTTCAGATTTAGTCCCTCTTTTATTTGTTTTATTTGGAAAAATCACTTCAAATTGAATTTTTTTTAATTTTTTTTATCCTCCTTAAGTTTTTCATCTCTCAAATTTAATTACCATTCTTTTGATATTTTTTTTGTTTGAGATGACTTATAAATTTTATTTGTTTCTTGCGATTCCATCCTTATTTTTTTTTTAATGTTTGATCCAGGTTCCTTTTATTGCCTTTTTTTCAATTCTATCATTCAAAATTAAATTAGCTGGGGATTGGGCTTTCAGCCCAAGTCTGAGATTTCACGAGTTGTGATTTTTAAAGATTAGCCCTGATTTAGAGAACTTTTCTAGATTTGCTTGGTTTTTCATGTTATTAGATTGAGGTTGTTTTTTTTATATATATTATTAGATTAACCAAACTTATTCGATGATCCGAGTCTCTAATTTCTTTGACTTATTTAGAAATCATGGCCTCGCCTTAACTCTTTTTCTTTTTAGGTTGAAAAATTTTTCCCACTTAAAGACATTGCACTCACCACTAATATAAGTTTACTGAGGTCATTTTTTTTAATCATTTTTTAAACGTATTTTTTCACTCCTAGTCTTTAGTTTTTGGTTTGATATAATTGGGCTTTCTATTTTGTTTTGCTATGAATTCTATGGTTTTATCACTATATCATACCTACGTTGCGAGTTCATGGGTTAACCATGGTTGATTCGAGGCAATTTAATATGTTACTATCTCAATATTTTTTTTAAAAAAAATATCATGCAACGTGTTACCATTTAAGTATTTGCAAAGTGTTCCTGCAATCAAATTTTTAACTTTTTAGCATCTTCATCTGACTTATAGCATAACATAACTTAAAAAACTAGTAAGAAACTAAAACAGAACTAAACCAAGTTTTTATAATTAGTTTTTTCAGTTTAATAACCCTATTTCTTGTTATTTGGCTCTACCCTATTTCTTAAGAAGGTAAAAACATTTTTCAGAAGGAATCGAACACTTAAAAAGTGATTAAAACAGTACAATTTGAAGTTTCAGTCTTGTTTTAATATTCTTAATAATGGAAAACCAAAATACAAAATAAGGGGTTCCTATCAGCAAGAAGAAAGTGTATTGGGCCTTAGAAGGTTTGATTGTCATTCCTCGTACAAACAAAATGGATTATAAGCTCTTCGGTCTGCACTGTATTAGAGCAGATTCTTGTTCATTGAGCTGGCCCATTTCGTTTCCCCAGCACTTGATGTCTATAAACTCGATCTCTTTATTTTTTTTTCACACTTTGTTTGATTTCCACGTCGGTAATAACTTTCTTCTATGAAAATTGTGTTAAATGATGTGGTATCACAGGGAATTTTCTGTATTATTTTTAATTATTTGATGATTCTCTGTTAGGTTTTTAGGGGCATATATGTTGGATTTTTTTAGGGGCATATATACTTTTTAATTGTTTTTATATTAAAATTAATTTTTAATTCAGCTCAAATAAATCAGGTAAGAAAGATTTAAGAGAGTGTATGAAATTACGGTAGATATTACTTTTTAAAGTATTATTTGCTTGGAAAAATATCAAAATAATATTTATTTTTATTTTTAAAACATTATTTTTGATATAGTGCATCAAAACGATTTAAAAATACTAAAATATTAATTTAAAATAAAAAAAATCAAATTTTAACTAAAAAAGGGTTATATCACAATCATAAACAGTACCTAAACGTGGAATGATGTTGTAGGCATGGTTCTGTCATAATTCGAATGCTTAATTTCTCATTCCTTGGAAAAACCAGTTGCAAACGATGATTCAAATTGAATTTCTGGAGAAAAGAATGATTGAAATTGAAAATTGCTTAATCAGGCGTCCCTTCAAGCTAAAACACAAAGACCCCACTTTCACCAAAATTCTTCAAGGAATAATTTGACTAGCTCGCCATCGATTTGTGAATTCAAAAATCAGAGAGACAGAGACCCACATTCAACAACCAGAAGCATCAGTATAAGTACAAAAAGTCACAGTACGCTATTGAGTGGAAGATGAATTTCAGATGAGAAACAGTATCATCCACCAGAGATGAACAAAGATGGTGGGGAACATACCTATTCTCTGTAAAGACAAAGTTTGCACAAATGAACTCCCAAAGTTACAAGATATTACCATGATTTAGGGTACAGAATCTTGCAAAGTATGTCCGATGCTATCGGATAAAATGTGCAGAAGAACAAGCTACTATTCACCTGGCTAGGTCGAGCACGTATTGCACAGTAGTTTTAACTTTTAAGGAATTCATCGTAAGCTATAAGAACAAAAATCTTGTGATGATGATTGATCTGTGTATAAATGTACTTATTACGTGCATTCTGGGGTCTAAGAACATGGAGCCCTTTTCTCCATGAAGGCGAAAGCTTCCCTTTTGAGTGCAAAGAGTCCTGCAGGAATGCAGTCGTGGGGGGCTTCCAGTAGATGATTCAGAGATGCAGGTTGGTTTGGATTAATTTGGATCTTTCCCATCCTAAAGTCATAGTTATTTTTTTTTAGCCAGATTAGAAAAATACAGTTAATTACACATTATGTTATTTTTTAAAAAATAAATTAGCCTTTCATTTAAATGTAAATAAGAGATGGAAATTGGAATGAAAATACTAAAATACGTTAGAATTAGGAGTATAATTAATATTTTGATGAAATCATAGACAATAGTTTTGGGAGGGAGCACGAAGGCTAGGATTGATACTTCATGTATTCGACCTCTCTTGTGCTTTGAGGATTGAAACTTCCTTGAATCTTCTTTTTTTTTTTTTGGTTTTTTAGCAAAACATATTTCCATGCTTTTTTTGGAGAATATTTTCCTTTCGAACTTGAAATGCGAAGATAAAGCACTTTAAAAAAGTGTGTTTGCATTGAATTTATGTTTTTATCTTTGACATAATATACGTCGCAACCATCTTAATCAATTACTAGGAGGAAATAAATTTATTTTTGTTAAAAAAATAATATAAATTATATTTTTAAAATTTAGTTGAAAGTTTAAGTTTGTAAGTTGAGATAATTATGTGGTAATGTATTAAATTATTGACTAATAATTATGAGTCTTGCAATCTTTATTTATTTGATAAAAATTAAATATAAAATAATATAAACATGTGTAAATTTATGTTTTAAAAAGTTATATTAAAAAAATAATATAAATTATATTTTCAAATCTAATATAAAAAAATAAAAAATAAGTTGGCCATGCTGAATTTTCTTGTACAAGCAAATTGCGTATGCTGTACACATGGGTTTTCTTCAAAGTTGCAACTAGTTGGGTACGATACTCTAATTAAATTAGATTATCCATGTTTACATCCGAAAATGTGTGCCAACAGTGGCAGCTTATGCATTTAAGGAATTAAATAAGTAATACTAATATTACACCCATTTTGTTTTTGTATTTTAAAAATATTTTTTAAAAAAATTAATTTTTTTTATTTTTTACTTTAAAATAATTTTTATATTTAAATTATTTTGATATACTAATATCAAAAATAAATTTTAAAAATAAAAAATATTATCTTAATATAATTTTAAATAAAAAAATATTTTAAAAAGACAAAGACTTGCATGACACAAACAATGATAAAAAAAAATTCATAATTAATTGTGATAATCATTGGGATTTCCTGTCGTTGAAGAAAAAGATCATGCAAATTCACTGCAAAGCAATAATAGATCATCTCTCTTTCGATACCCAAGCTACAGTCTTTCGTGGAGACAGAGCAAAGCTCAGGAACCAGGACCGCATGGCTTCCAAAACTCGTGACTTTTATGAGTTGGGAGCTAGGACTGGCATTTGCTTGCCATAAGTTCACTGATTTGGCCAGAGAGTCGCTCAGTTTTGGACTCCAGTATAACCCACTTGGATTTTGAAGATGTTGAGGTAGATTTTATTTTTAAAATTGATTTTTGTATGGAAAAATATTAAAATAATAAAATTTTAAAAAATATAATTTTTATTTTAAATTTGATGAAATTATGACGCAACCACATCACTAAACACTGTTGATTTCTTGATTAGAGGGGTAATTATTGGTTAAAACATTTTGGTTTAGAGAAAATTCAACTAAATTAATATTTTTTGAATTTTGAGCCAAACTAAATCTAATAAAAGAACTAAATTGAGCTGTTCAGGTTGGTTTTACCTTGATTAAAATCGAATAAGTCCAAAGTGAATTAATAGATTATTAGTATGATTATTTTTTATGAACTTTGATTTAATAAGCTTTTGGTTTATGATTGGTTTTTTTAGTTTTTGAAATTCAAAATTGAAACCGTGTGAATTTTTTTTTTTAAATTAATCAAATCTATCCAAAATTTTTTAAAAGTCATTCAATTCAATTAATTATAAATTAATTTTTAAAAATATTCTAGACAATTAGGTTAATTTACACCTATGTACATTATTATTATTACTAAACCAAGAAGGAAAGAACTGAATATCTCAATTCTTGTGTGCATAGTTTTTATACCCGGCCCGGTTAAGGCTCGGGTTCCGAGTTTTGATAGGGTCATCGAGTCTCCCGGGTTAAATTTTGTTTTTTTTTTAAAATCAAAACAATGTTATTTTAGTATTAAAAAAAACAAAAGTCAACGGGTTGCAACCGAGTTTTTGATCGGGTTTTGCCTAGTCAACCGAGTCGCTGGGTCACACCAGGTTTTTTCTTCCCCTATTTTTTTTTCAATCTTGCCCGGTTCCAGTCCTTGGCCGGCCTGGGCCGGGTTTTAAAACTATGAGCGTGTGTGTGTTAATTTTAGCTTAAGATGGAGGAGTATTTTCTAAAACATCAAAATGGTTCTTAAATATTGAAAATAAAATAAAAATTCTACCCTACTATTTCGAAGTTTTCTTAATTAATTAACTTAAATTGAATTCCCTTAAAGTTTTCTAAAATATAAAAATGGTTCTTAAATATAATTAATGACTACAACATGTCAAATCCCATGAATATTTAATTGAATTCCAAACATAATTATTATTTTCAATTACCATTCAAATTGAAGCTTTAACTACCAGTCAAAGTTCAATCTTGAATCTTGAATACTTTTGGATCTTCAACCTTAAATTTGAAATAGTTAGAGACTTAGAGTGATATTGAACTTCAAAAATCACGTTAAAATAGCGAACGATAGAAAAAAAAAAAAAAAGGATAATTGAAATTGGGATTTTGGTAATTTACAATTAAAACATAGTAAAAGGGAATTAATTAAGAAAACTTTGAAATAGTAGGGTAGAATTTTTATTTCTTTTCAATATTTAAGAACCATTTATGATTGCATTAAAATTTATTGAATTTAAAAAAAAATTATTTTTAATAAAAACATATTAAAACAATATAAAAATAAAAAAATAAAAAAATCTTAAAAAATACGGTTGAACATCAAACACCACCTAAATACACTTCTTCGCACCACCTAAATACACTTCTTAGCAAAAGGATTTCTAGGCAAATGTGGTACACTAAAAGTCTCCATTGGTTTTTCCTGAGCTATTTTTATTATAGCCGCTCTAAATAAAAAAAAAAAAAAAAAAAAAAAGAGGAAAAAGAAAAGGGAGGGGGTGTAAAGATCGCCCAAGCCAATCTTTACAAGTCAAACCTTTTTTGGGCAAGAGCTGGACCTGATGGCATAGGGCATTAAAATTGTAATAAAGAGAAGTTGGACTCTCTTTAAAGCTTAGCTAGGGTCCAAAAGCTCGACCTGCATGCGTGCCCCAGCTGCACCAATATGAACCTTTGCCTTGTAAAAGAACCCAATTTTCTGACCTATCTAGCTGATCTTTTGAGGCTCTCCTCTCCCTCTCTGCGCAAAAGTAAAGTAGCCCACTGTTATGTTTACCAATGTAACGTGACCCTACTCTTTCCTCTTCTTTTTGGAGTCTTTTCTTTTTGGCCCTTTCCTCTTTCATCTTGCTTTCTCTTCTCTTTTTGGAAGCTTCCCATCACCCTCCTCCTCCTCCTCCGTCCCTTTTGCACCCATCAACGTCTGTGATTCCTCGTCTGAGAAATCCAGCAGAGCTCCGAGAAAAATCTCAAAACATAATCTTGCTCCCGAGACTTTCATTTTTATTGGTTATGATCACAATCTCATAAACCACAGTTTATAACTAGAATTTATGATTAAAAAGAGTAGGATTATGATCTAATCACTTCAGCTCTCATGCTATAATCTATGAAAACTTATAATGTTTGCGATTTAAAGTTAAATCTTGATGAGAGCAGCGTGTTCAACGAACCATGCTTTAGCTTTACAATAAATAAATAATCATTGACCCCCCCAAGTTTAATACTTGCTAATTATATCTCAATTCCCCAGTTAATTTTTTTAATAAGAAGAATGGAAATGTATAATTTCTAGGATACATGGGAAAACTGCAAGGTCAGGGAGATTTGGAGTAGGTGTGCAGGGAAATTATTTATTTTAATTATAAATAAATAATTCCCCTGCAACTCTGTAAGAATTCTGCTTTCGTAAGAGGAGAGAGTATCTGTGTCCGTGGCTGGACTCTGAACTTTCAACTTTATAGAGTATGTCACACTCTATCCTCTGTTCAGAAATGTGGGATTGATGTTGCATTTTGATCCTTTACTCTTAATCTTACCCTAATTTGGTACCTCGACTCTTGGTGTATTTTCTTACAATCATATGGTCCTTGTGTTAATTGCTGGCTTCAGGTCTCAAACTCTCTTTTAAAATGTGTTTGGTATTGTAATATTGGTTATTTTTTAAAATATTTTATGCTTAAAAATTTATCAAAATATATATTTTTAAAATTAATTTTTGATATCAACATATTAAAAAGATTTAAAAATACAAATACAACTCAATTTTTTTGAAAAAACATTGCGAAACACACTCTGGCTTCACAAGATAACACCATTTGGCATTAATTTTTAAAAAACACGTAAGTTAACAACAGGAAATGTCATCTACAACTACATTTTAACAGAAAGAGTAGATGATTACACAGAATGATGGCGGGGGAAGAAAGATAGAGGGACCAAACTAAGATAAAATGAAGAGAAATGGGACTAAATTCACCATTAACACAACAAGATGTACAAAACACTCTCTCTTTTGAACAATCAGAGAGTTTTCTTGCATGAGGGAGGTCAGATTGTCGAGCCCTAGAGTGGATGTTGAAGACCTCTCATGTTAATAACAAACAACCAAACGTACAAACAATGTGTGTCCAAATTCCAAAAGCAACCTGGCTTACTATGACCTATCTATCTATCTCTCTTGTAAAAGCAGAGCAAAATTAACCTGACCTCACTTGCCCTCTCTGCTTTGCCCTTTGTAATACCATTTTCAATACTGCAATAACAAACAACAAAATCCTAAAACGAAGTGCAAAAGCTCTCTCTTTTTTTTTTTTTTTTATCTCCTAACCAGAATCTCCCCACTTTAATCTCTCCCTCCCTTTAACCTGCTATAAAAACCCACCTCTAAACCCTAAAAATAAGCCAACGCCAACCCCATCTCTTCTCTCTCTTTCAAAGCTCTCCCATCTAGCCTTTTCTTTCAAAATATGGAAGCTCTCTACTTCCTCAAGTTCTGGAGACCCACCACCACCACCACTCATAAAGAAAACCGACCCTCTAGTGGAAGCAGTGATGACACCACCGAGATCCCATTCACAGATTATGAATTTGAAGAAGGAGAAGACTCGTTTTTTGAATTGGAACTTACTGTGCCTGATTTTGACACCAATAAATACGGCAGCAACAACACCACCAACATCAACAACAACCCACTAGAAAAAGAAAGCAACGTCTTTGACTCTAAACAAGCGCCTCTCCACAAATTAGTTGACAAAGAGAACCACAACCCTCAACACACATTTCAGCAGCCAACGCTTTCAACCGATCTCCTTTCAAAGAGAAAAATCCTCCCTATCGAACCCATTTCTTCATCAAAACCTCAGTCACCAATCTCCTTGCTAAAATCAGCTCCAAGGTTTAAAGTCCTCATGTTCAAGAAATCGAAGTCAATGGCATCACAGAAAACAGAGAAAACAGGGGAAACGGAGTCCTTCAATGCAAATAGCAAAAAGCACGAAAGCAACAAGTTTTTTACTGTCAAACTCAAGCTTGAAGAGGTTACAAACGCTTCTTTTTTCACTAAACAAAACAGCTTGAGGAAGCAAATCGCTAATGATTCTTATGATAATGATACATCAAAGAGATTTTCAAAGGAAATGATACAAAAGTACTTAAAGCTAATCAAGCCATTATACATCAAAGTTTCCAAGAGACAAAGCGACAAGATGAGATTCTCCGGTGAGTTATCAGTTGGGTCTCCATCATCTTCCTCAGCAACGGTGCCGGCAAAGGAAAAGCAGGGGAGTTTTCCTGCAGGGATTAGAGTGGTTTCTAGGCATCTTGGGAAGAGCAAATCAGCTTCAGCGACCACAGGAGTTTCTCCTCCATTTGGGAGCAGGAGAGATGATTCTTTGCTGCTGCAGAATGATGGGATTCAAAGTGCTATCCTGCATTGCAAGAAATCTTTCAATTCTTCTAGAGGTAAAAAAAATCAATAACCCTTTTGTTCACTTTCTAGAATTCATTCTTTTTAGTCTATTTTTGTTATTTATAATCAAAATCTAACCATTCTTCTCATGTTGGCCTTTTCAGATTCTTCTTCTTTAATGTCGAGATTTTCAAGTGACCCTTTGCACGAGAAATCAATGGCTTCACCAAGAATTTCATCAAGTGAAGAGAATGCAACCAATTAAGCTTTATTTCATGGCATTCAAGAGAGAACAAGCGGGAAATATACAAAGAAAAGAAATTTATTAGATTTTTTTTTCGTTTTTATCATGTAAAGAGAAAGAAATGGAAAAAAATAGAGAAAGCAGGGTAGTTTTTGGTCTTTTTAGCCATGAATCATGTAAGTTTGGAGGGAAGACATTAGGGTTTATTAGAGCTGCTGTTGATGCTGTAGTCTGTAAAGTGATGGGTCATCATGAGAAACTTGAAACGAAGTCTGAGATTTGATCTCTGGCGTATCCAATCTATATGTAGTCTGCAGCTGTGTATTATGTTACCCATGGAAATATTTTAGATTGTCCTTCTTGTCAAGAATGTAATCATATCTGGATTTGATGACTGAAATGACTTGATCGGTTTGCACTATGCAGTAAAATTTGATTTTCTTCCTCCATTACTTGGTGGAGTGCTTCCCACGTAGGACAACAGAAGAATGTGATGAAACTGTTTAACATGGATTGCCCTGAAAAAATCAGTCATCTTGTTTAATTACAAAGTTGTTTTACTTTTTTATTGGCCCAATTACATTGTGGATGAGATTTCAAATTAGTGTTTTTATTTTATTATTAATGTAGATGTTTATTCAGTTTTTACGCACATCTCATTAATTTTTATGTAAATTTTTAATGGTATTAAGATTTATGAGATTAAACTGAATTATATCTCTAAATTAGTTTTTAATGTGAGATTAAAGGTGATAGTATTATAAACATCTTTTTTTATTATTATTATGAAAATTTTAATTGAGAATAGAAAAATTTATTATCTATTTAGATAAACAACATGTTATTTATGGTTTTTATTTAATGGTAAAGTTAGGAAAATGAGGGTACTTTTAACCTTAAAAACTCATAACTCAATTATTTTTATATAAAAATATGAAAAATAATTTTATAAACTATTACAATAATTTATCTAACAACAAAAACATATAATTGCCATAAAAACACAGCCAAGTGAAATAGAAAAAGCTAGAGAGCTTCAATATTTTTTTTTCAGTATTTTTTTTGTTTAACCTAGGTGTCCGGGCCAGCTTGCGCGCACCTCGACTAATCGCACGGGTCTTGAAGTTAACGACCATGTAAGCCTCCAGTGGCTATCATATAAGTAACCACAGGGCTCGAAAGAACAAACCTCTTGGTCCCAAGCTCTCATCACTGAGCCACCACTTAAATGGTTAACATTATTAACAGTGGAAACTGCATTCATTCAGTTTCTTTCTCGATGAACAATCTATAAACACAAAAACCAAAGATTCTAGCCACGTGAAAGTTTTTTCTCTCCTTACAAATTTTTAATGATTTTATTTTTTATTTTTTAAGTTTTAAGTATTGAAACATAAAACAAATAAACTTGAGGACCTAAAGGAACATTTCAAA
The DNA here is from genome assembly GCA_007827005.2 of Populus simonii. Taxonomy (NCBI): domain Eukaryota; kingdom Viridiplantae; phylum Streptophyta; class Magnoliopsida; order Malpighiales; family Salicaceae; genus Populus; species Populus simonii. Next base: position 952,420 of record CM017478.2, read on the forward strand.
ACCATAAGGGATTGAACTTAACAAAATTAAAATTGAGGAACTAAACTGTATATTTACTTGCCTTATAACAATGAACATTGGAAAACGCTGTTTTTTTAGCCAGATATCAAATTTGTTCCCTTTTCTCTTAATTTTATTTTTTCCCGTATAAATTTGACACGCCATTAAATATCGAAAGAATATAAAACACTCAGGGAATGTGATAAAATGCAACCCAAAGAGAATGAAAAAAATACAGAACAAAAACAAAGGAAGTTTCAGGGACCAAGTTGGAAGAATCCGGAGTTAGATAATTAAATAGATATCTGTAAAAAAATAAAAGATTTAAATTTTGAAGAAAAAAAATTTACCAGGCAAACTTTCCTTTTCTTATTCATGTTTTTTATGAAAATATTTTTAATAAAAATAATAATTAAAACAAATATTCATAAAACTCTAATGATTTGAATTAAGGAGAAAAAAAATATATTTCTTCAATCAAAATTCCTTTATCATGTATTTCTTTTCCTTTTTGATGAAAATATATTTTTTAACTAAAAACTTTTCATAATTTGAAAAGCAATTTCAATCAAAACATGACTCAATAATTTGAATGTGAATGTAGAAAAAAAATAAAAAAATAATTAATCTAAAAAAATACATACACAATTAACAAAAAAATAATAATAAAATAAATATTTTATTCACATTAAATATTCATAAACATATTTTTTTTTAAAAAAAAATAACACATGCTAGGTTCATATACATAAAATGATTGTTAATATTACCGTAAAAGCTATAATCTTATTTGAAGATAATGACACAATTGAATAATTTTTTTAATATTAATTTAATTAATTAATACTAACTAATTATTTAAAGCTATAATATTATCTGAAAATAATGATACAATTGAATATATTTTTCAATATTAATAAAATATACTATAAATAAAATAACTAAATCAATATTTAAAACATTATTAAGTTGTATCATTATCTTCAAATAAGATTATAACTTTTTATGGTAATATTATCAATCATTTTTTATATCTGAACCTAATATATCCTTTTTAAAAAGAAACATGCTCATGAATAATCTAATAAGAATAAAATACTTATATTTTATTATTTGAAGCTATAATCTTATTAATTATTGAAGTTAATGAAACAGTTGAATATATTTTTTAATATTATTTTTTGTTTTAAAAGAATTAATATTAAAAAATGTGTTATAAAGAATTGTAATCTTAATTGAAGATAATGACACAATCTCATTAATGTTAAAAAAACATGTAGGAATTGACAACTCCTTTCATGCCATTAATGTTTTTTTTTTTAAAAAAAAACTATTTTTAATATGAAAACATTCCAAAAATCAAACTAAATTCATTCATGACCTCAAATTAACCCAAAAATAGTAAAAAACCCCAAAATCAACTGAATCCCAAAAGCTTCCCTTTCTCAAATCTATATTTTTAGAAAAGATGATGGTCAAAGAATATCTTAATGAAATTTCTCTCATTAAATGATATCCTTTGACACTTTCTTTTTCCTCATGTTTTGTGACAACACTACTCATTAGCTAAGGATTTAAAATGTTAAGAAAATAAATTACTAGATTAATATAATTAAAAAAATTAAAAACTTGAAGGACTAAAAAAGCACCTTGCCACTGTATATTTGTTTTTGAAGTCTTAGAATTTGTTTGGGTGTCAATTTCATCTCTTAGACTTTTAGTTATTTTTAATCAAATTAAAGTTGATTTTGCCCATTCAAGCATTCATTTACAACTGAAACCTTTTTTCAACGTCACAAGAAACCCTTGAGAAGTCAATTGAAGCAAAAAATCAACGAAACGCATAAAGAAAGGAAAACACTGTCCCATCAACAATAGTTTGTGCGTGGATGAACAGTATTCCCCCACACAACCCCTTAGATTTTTTTAATATTCTTTATTCTATCAATATACTAAGATATTCTCAAGTTTTAGAATATGTTTATTTTTTATTTTTAAAGTATTTTTGAAAAAATTAAATTTTATATATTTTTTTTACTTTAAATTAATATATTTTTGGTGTTTTTAGATCATTTTTATGCACTAATATTAAAAATAATTTTTAAAAAATATTATTTCGATATATTTTTGAATAAAAAACAACTGCAACCACATTTCCAAATAAATTTTTAATTTACCATCTTCAAACATAAGATTTGTAAGTAATTTTATAAAAGTAAAAGTTCAAATGATAATTAATAAATATCAATTTGGATTTAAGATCTAGATCTAAATGAGCTAAAAAAAGTGATTGAAGACACTTTTAACTAGAAAAGCAAAAAGAAAAGAAGACAGAAAAAACAAGGGGGAAAGATGGGAGGCTGCCCGTTAGAGAGACAGAGAGAGAGATCATACCAAGGAAGAGCATTTCTTGTCCAACCGTTATATATATATATATATATATATATATATATATATATATATATATATATATAAAATCCGCTCATCATTCCAACCAGGTTCCCAAGTTATAATGATTTAAAGTCTAAAATTTACACAACTTTCTAGTTGGTTTAATTGCTAAATTTAAAATTTTTAAGAGGCTAGTTTGATGCTTAATTTTTTCTCTTTATTCTCTAATTTTTTGAGTTCAACTTTGAAACCAGCATGTTAAAATTTATTAAATTTTTTAAAATTTAAATTACAGTTAGAAATGTTCATATTTAAAAATTATTTAGTTTTTAATTGATATACTCTTTTTATAAAAAAAACCTCATACCTAGTTTTTTTTAGCTAACATCTCATATGTATTAAGAGATATTTAAGAGAGTAGTAACGGATATTTTTTTAAATTATTTTTTGATTGAAAATACATTAAAATAATATTTTTATATTTTTTAATTTTTTTTATATTAACATATTAAAATTATCCAATAATATAAAAGAATAATTTTAAATAAAAAATAAAACTTTTATGAAACTTTATTAGGAAATAGCGGCAAAGTAACGTGGCTAGAGCTGACTGTACAATAACATGCAACATGCTGTGAAATGAACCTCGGACATTACCATTTTCCCTTGCTATGGCACACAGAGACAGGAAAGGAGCACAAAAATCTATGGTTATTATTCTCAAGAGTTCAATTTTCAAAGAGCAACCATTATTACATGGACACATTTGAAAAATGGAGAGCTAGAAATTTCAAAGGACAGGCATGAGAAAGTGAGGTTTGTATATACTGAAAGGAGGAATAAAGAGCTTGCAATCTGCAACGAGGGGTATCAAATTTCCAAACAAAATCATGGTGACGAGAAATGCCAGGTGACCAGAAAACATAACTTGGCCTCCTCCCTGAACCACCACACAACTTGGCCCCCTTCAGTACCAGGTGATGGGGTTGCTTGGTTTCAATCCACAGTTTGTAGCTCTCGAAAATTGAGCTGCCACACGAGTAAATTCTCTAACTTGTAATTTTGAAGGGTACTTCAATCGGTTAAAATTTAAATTTGTTCTTATGAGTTCAAATTCTTTCAAGGTTATTAAAAGTTTACATAGTTGTTAATTTCAGGATTCATGAAATTAGTTAAGATACCTGTAAATTAACCTGAATATCCATATTAATAATAATAAAAAAAAATCTTGTTGATCCAATTTCAAATTATCCTCATATTATCTAGTTTCTAGGCTGTGGAGACTTCGAGCATGCAACAATCATCTATAGACAATCAATCATCATTTCAAAGCAATTTTTAAGATTATTTAATAAATGAAAGTATCATGATTAAGATAAGGATTAATCACCATTCTTTTCCTGCTTAAAATTATTATTTTTCATGTTTTTAAATATATTTTTAAATAAAAAATATTTTTAAAAATAACCAATACCATATTCATAAACACCCTTTAAATCTATCATGCATTTTTTCTTCCTGCAGTCTAATCTTTTTCTCTAAAATTACACGGGCAAGAATAATTAGATGGTATATATATATATATGTTCACTTTGAAGACATGCATGTCTGGTTATGGCTCCGAGTGAATCAGGAAGTGGACTTCATAACTCGAGACAAGGATGCTAAAAGCATGGTTCATTGCACTAAGCAGAAAACCACCGAAGATGGCTAGAGTAAAAGCATGGTTCAAGTTTTTGAGGTTCCATAAATCTAGTCGGTGGGGTATATACGGTGCACCAAGAGACACTACACAAACAAAAGAGCAGGCAGGCCAGCCCCAAATCTTCATCAGAGGATCATAGATTTTCTATGTCTAATTGTTTTTGTTGAGCTTGTGTAAGATGCACTTTGATGGCATTTTTATCGAGGTGATATAGATTCTAGCATCATGTGACCTATTTTAGCTTTCTCATTAGAGAAAATAACATCCTAATTAGGAAGAATAATCATTGAAAATAGAGTTTCTTGCTCAAGTTCACTGGATCTTAGATAATCACGGGGGCAATTCCCTCGATTATTACAAAGAATATGGTAAAAACAACTTATCCTTTTTAAAATCACAACTACTTTTTTGATAACTAAAAATCAGTAATGCTTTCAATCTTAGAAGCTATAGTTAACAAAGTAATAGTAATATATTGTGTTTTTTAATATGTGATTAAAATTATTTTTAATCTACATACTTTAGTTTAAAATGAGAAAATAATATAAAATAATATTTTAAAATTTATTATTTACAATATATATGAATTGTTCATTAACTTTTACATGTAAAATATTAAAACTTCAAATATTTTTTAAAATTTTACTGGGTTGACTATGTGATTTGAGAGCTTTATTTGGTTATTTAATTGGGCCTTGTATTTTTGATCCAAACCATTTTAATCTATAATTGTTTCTGTAAATTTAATAAAGGATTTTAAATGTTTAAATAAAAATCAATAATATTAATTTATATGGTAATATTTTTAAGGATTTAAATGAATTCTATTACAATTCATGAATGATATTAATTAAGGATATTACATGTATTCGAAAGGAACATGTATATCACATTTTTCTAATAACTAATTACTAGGAAGCTAGACCAAGAGATTAATTGGTATGTTCTCTTTAAACGTGAAGCATTAGGTTCACCCATGAGTAGTTTATTAGATTTGTGGGGTTGTGCTACACTACCAGCGACAATAAATTTTTTTATAGGTAAAAAAAAACCATCAACGCAACACAAAGGTGTTTTAAAAACATGATTTGGGATATAGACCCGACTGAGCAAAAGATACTTGTATAATTAATTGGATAATAAAAAAGCAGCTAACATTAGTAAATGGACCAATTCACATAAGAAAATTATGATAACCTTGAAAAAAACATGGTTAAAGAAACAAAAAAAGATGATAAAGGTAAGATTCCAAACAATCAAACATGGAGAAAAAAAAAACAAAAACAAAAAGCCCGACATGATCGAACTTGAGCAAGCATGCCAAATATGTAAGTCATATATATCATGAGATCAAGATAAACTAATAAAAAAAACACAAAAAAATAATCAAAGTCCAAGTCCAAATAAATACAGTGTAGAATGATGAAATCTAAAATCAGGTAAAAGAAAAAAAAAAAGAAACAATAAGCAAACAAAGAAAGTCAATTAAACTCTGCGATCCTAATTATGTGAATGGGATAGCTCAAATAAAAGAAAAACCAAGAAACATTACAAAGCTTAATTTTAAAACAACATATTGTCGAAGGATGAAACATAAAATATATTAAATTAAAAAAAACCACAAAAAATATAATGAATTGTCTATATGACTACAGAGAAACCCCATTTCTTTTTAGTTATTAAAAAATGTAACTTAAATTTTTTTAGAATTTATTCTTCTAAATTAGAATTTAAAGTGAGTTACTAATACTATTATTATTGAAATAACGAAAAATATAAACTTGATTTGAAGGATAAAATTAAAAACCATAAAAACTTTGACAAAGTGATAAAGGAAAAAAAAGAAATCAAAAGAAAAAAGGATCAAATTGAAAAACTTATATTTATAAATTAGAATTGAAAGATTAAATTAAAAAAATTAAAACTTTAACAAAAGGAAAAATGACAACAATCAAAACTAAAAGGACTGAATCTGAAACACCAACAACAATAAGGACAAGAGTTTATTTTCTGGGGTAGGAGAGAGAAATGAAGGAGAGAAAAAAAAAAAAGGGACCATTGGCGACAAACCGATCACCTTTAGATGCCACACAACACCAATGAAGAAAGAGGAAATGAAGGAAAACCAAATAAGATGGCAGAAACTTACTTTACACCACCGGAAGATGCAGCACGCGCAGCCCAAAGGACGCGCCAACATCTTCTTACATTTAAAAATCATAAATTAAATGGTAAATTACTTTACAAACCTCAACCAAAGCAATAATTATATTAAAAAAAAACATGAGAAAAAGATGTCAATACCCCTATTTCAATGGCATAAATATTTTGTCCTTAAAGTCATATACATAATCTTATTGTATTCTAAAAAAGATAAAGACAACAATACCCCTGCCATATAATGTATTTTTTTTTATCCCAATGATATTTTGGTTCTTTTACTGTTCATAAATATATTTAATAGAAAAAAATAGCCCCAAATAAATCCATAATGACTAATGTACTGTATGAAAATACAGAAATACCCCTGGTTCGAAGGCAAGCAATTGTTGTTAGGATGACAAAAAATCACCACTCTGTAATGATGAATAGGAAAATGTGAGGGAGGCTACAATGTTTTTGCCTTTTGCTTTAGTTGTTTTGTAATAACAAGGCCTTAACTTGAAATTTTAAACTTAAAGGATCTATTTTTTACCATCCAGATTAATTCGTTGCAAGCTTTGTGTTCATTTATTCTTTTAGAACTGTGTTGAGTGTTTTTAGATACCTGAAAGTGCCGCACAAACCACTCGAAATGTGCGAGCACCTTTTATACATCTCGTGGTGTCATACATATGCTTGTTATTGTTTTTTTATTTAGCCAAATATCAATCACCCCTGAATAGACAGGGTAATAATAAAAAAACCATTATGAAAAGATGAAAAGGCCCCTTAACTCCAATTTTAAAATTTTTGCTTTTAAAAGAATTTTGGTCAATTCAATGTGCTTTTTAATTATTTATCATTTTTATAATCGGTCAAATACTAAATTGTCCCTCAACTGACATTATAATAATGAAAAAATCATTATAAAAATATAAAATACCTCTTTTTTGTTTCCAATGATAAATATTTAGTTATTTTTTTTTGTATAATTGAGATGAGAAAAGATTTAGTTGTCTGCTATGAATTTTATAATAACAAATGAGTCATATAAAAAGATTCACTACCAGAAAATCGATAAATACAAACGGAAATACCGAGAAAATATTTCCGTCGGTAAATTTCCGAGGGATTTTACCGATGAAAATATTCCTTCGGTATATACCGAGGGAATTACAGTGAGAAAAAAAATTAAAACAAAGAAAAAAAATAATGATGTGTCATTTTTACTAATGGAATTACCAACGGAATAAATTCCATCGGTAAATTCATTGGTAAATTATGAACACTGTTCATCATGTCAATTACAGAGGGAATCACCGACGGAATTTTCTGTCTGTATTTTCTAGAGAGCTCCAGAGCTGTTTATTTTCCAATTGCACTGTTAATTGTTGTTCTTTACGGACAAAATCACCGACGGATTGAAAAGTCGTTGGTATTATTTGACGGATTTTTTGAAAAAATTCAATTAATTTAAATTTTTCATTTAAATATTACAGACGGAATCACCGACAAATTGAAAAATCATCAGTAATTGTTGGCGCTTTTTGAAAACTTTTTACAAAATTAAAAATTTAAATTAAATATTACCGATGGAATTAGCGATGGAATAATTAAAAAAATATTAATATTCAATTATCCGTCGGTAAATCCGTCGCTAACGCGACCCAATGAAAAGTCTGAATCCCTTTATTTCACAAGAGACAAACTCATTTCTTATTATTATTCTTGTTCTACTTCTTCTTCTTCACTATATATATAAAACATCAATATCTATTTCTTTCTCTTCTTTTCTCTTTTCCTCCATGCTCAGGTATATCTTCTTCTTCTTTCTTCTTTTATCCTCTTAGTTTTTTTTTTTAATTAATATGTTTACGAAATTTCTCTCTCTCTCCTTACTTGCAACTATATTAAGGTAAGATTTTTCTTTTTTCTTGATTTTTTTCAATATTTTATTTTTTATTTTATTTTTAATTGTTTTTGTTCTTAATAAATGTATAAATGTTGTTGTGAGATTTTTTTTTCATATGAGATCAATTTTTAATTGATTTATTTATAGGATTTTTAAATTTTTAGCAATTGCAACTTCATTTTTTTCACATGAAATTTTTTAGTTCAATTTATTTTTTTATTTTATTTATTTGTTGCAAATTTGTTTGAGTTGATTTTTTTTTCCAAACATTTTGAGTATATATTATAGAGTGTTGATTTATGTTAATTTAATTATTTTTAAATTTTTTAAAATGAATTTTTTAAAATATTTTTAAATAATTACCGACGGAATTTCCGTCGGTATATCCATCGGTAATAAGAAAATATTATTACTGAGGGATATATCGACGGAATGAAGAAGAATATTATTTTTTTACGTGTCTGTTCTGTCAGTAAATTCATCGGTAATAATATTTTAAATAATTACCGACGGATAAAAAATTACTGATGAAAGATTCACCAACAGAGCATTTCCGTCGGTGATTTCGTTGGTAAATTAATTATCGATGAAATATGTGTCTTACACCGACGAAAAAATTCTGTTAAATGGTATAGTGATTTTAAAGCTCTTAAAAATTAATGTTAATGTTATTTAAGTAAAAGGACAAAACTATCATTATATTGATCTAGTTATGTTATAGTTATTGGCATCTCTAATTGAGGAGCTACATTTCTAGGTTGTTTTAATTATGTATTGAAGTTATTGTTCGTGTACAGTTTCTAAACCACGACTTTCATTTGGCATGTTTCTTAGCAACATAATCATGGTAAGAAGTTGCAATAACTTATTGTATATTATTATGTGTAGGGTCCAAATCTCAACCAACATTTTGAAATTCATTGAGTCAACTGTAATTTGAAAATTAAATAATTAGTATATATCATAGTTATTAAATCCAACTAGAAAGTTAAGCCTAGTAAAGGAGCCGGGTTAGTTCTATGGTACAGAAAAATTGGGCCTCTTTGATGCAAAATGACTACTGCATTTATAAAAAAATAATAATTAGACCACAGATGATGTGATACTTTGATGAATAAAATATTTTTCTATGATCTTAAGGATCTTACTATATTAATCTTTAAGAATATTTGAATATGTTGCAAATGATGATGATTATTTGACTTCTCTACGTGACCAATATGAGCTCAAACATGGGAAGGTATTGTCTACATGAAATGTAAAAAGGGAGCAGAGAAGTGGTTTTTATTTTCAGTTTATCGATCTGCATGCTCCAGATGCAAAACACAAGGTCGTTGTTCATAGTATTTCATGGAAAAAGCATCATATTGCCTATCTCTTTCACAAGGTGAGAATTCGAGGCCCATGTTCTTATGAAACACATAGCTTTGTCATTTCCTTAAAAGTTATGGGCACAATTGCTCCCTCATGTACATTTTTGCTTTAAGAGAATTTACAGGCATTTTAATGGCAGGCATGCCGGTTCATATCAAATGGCTGATCCTTAAAAATCCCGGAGAATGACTACACATTTTCTCCCCAGTTAATTATCTATCAGTTGCCTGTGTTTTTCAGAACTGGTATGCATACTTTTTATGCTAAATTTCCGAAGCATTCTGAGTAAATTTTTTATTGATATAATATCTACCATCATGTTTATCAATCAATTATGGTTTTATATATATAATAACGTATGAAAGTCTCCAAGGACGTAGCGTGATGGCAAAAAGCTTAAAATCTGTACAATAGGTCTCGAGTTCAAGTCAGGGCATGCATCTTTTGTAAGAGTTTGGGATAACCGGGGGTTTACTTGCTCACCTGTACTCACAAAGTGCGCTTTTCGAAGGGTAAGGTTTCTCAAATTCAAAAATAAAAATAAAGTATAAGCCAAGTGATATTAAGGTGTTTCTTTGTTTTCTTTTATCCCTTATGGACATGGCATTCTAATTTCTGAGCATGAATTCATCACCATTCACCCTTGACTCTATGTTATGTTTATTCATGATCTTTTTGCCCAGGATCTTGTGGAGCCATTGAATATCAACCTAAATTCCTTGCATGCAATCCGCCAGCATGCATGGACCCATGTTCCATCTTTGTTTTTTCCAAATAATTGAATGATAATTTCTAAAAACCAAACGATTTTACAAATATGTTTTCCACATGATCTTGTGTAGTTTTCCTCTAAAGAACTACCATATACTTTCCCCCAAACATGCCTAAATTTTCATACAATCTAGCCACTAATCATTTGCTGTTTATGGGGAATTTGTTTTCACCACCTTCGGTTTTTCATTTATATATCCCGTCTAAATTAAGTTTTTAGTGCTCTCATTCAAACATTCCTCACTGATCAACTGTCACTTACCCTCCCTCCTATTTTTGAAAAGGCAGATCATGGCAGAACAAGCACCAAATCATGAGACTGTGGATGGTTATTGGTATGCTCGCTGATATTATTAGGGTTTTGTTATTCTCTGTGTTAAATTATTGTTTTTCGCTCTGCAAAAGGAAGCACAACGTGACTAGCCAACCACTTTCCTTTAAGTTTTGCAGGCCATGTATGAAAAGTTGCAAAAAATCATAAACATTAAATCTAGATTTCTCTAGTTAGATGCAAACATCATAAAATTTGCATTAATTTCATGAACAGTGGAAATCCGGTGGCAGTTGGCGAGAGAAAGAAGATAGTGATTATTCTACTCATATTCACTGACCCAGATACGCGCTTATAGTTCTCTTCTACTCTTTGCTAAACTCGATTTTTTCACTTGTGATTTTAAGCCATTGTAGAGGATCTCATAAGGGCATCCGAGGAGGTTGTTAATGACCAAAACAATGGCGACACCAATTAGCTGCTGTTTAATTTCCTAGTGTATTAAACACTGTTGCCCAAAAATCTTGGTGTAAACTTAAAATCTAAGCATAGCAAGTACTACTTTTTTATCCTCCCAAATAACAACCACCGGTAAATTGCTTATTCTATTTTTATAGTGATAAAAAAAACTGATAAACTGAAAAATAAAAAAAAACTGAATCATAAAAATAATCAATTAAAATAATTTAAAACATATTCGGTTTCATAAATCTGAAATAATAAAACCTCAACCGAATTGAATCAGTTTAGTTAAAAATAATCCGAACAGAAACCAAGCCCATCATAAAGTTAAAAAAAAAACCCAAAAAATAATATATTTTTTGGTTTTTAATATAAAATAACCGAACTAAACCGAAACAGTCAGTTGGAACCGGTTTTGATTCAATATTGGTTTTATTTTTTATATTTTATAAAATTTTGATTTACTTATTTTTATAAATAAAAATTAAACCGAATCGAAAATCATCAATCCTATTACATTTTGAGTTTACAAGACACGATCTTCCTTCTACCTCTGATTTTATTAACCTTGATTACTAATCAAGTGAAATTTTATAAAAATAAGTAAAATAAAATAAAAAATCATACTCCCATCATTGCTTGAAATATACCATAAATTTCTTCATCACAAAATCAAATAGTACGTAGCCTGTGTTTATTTTTTTCCTAGAATGATGGAGTAAGAAAGAACGATTGTACTAAAAAATCATATCAATTAAATTAGTTTCTTTTTATATGTATTGAATGCTTGATTAATATTGGAGATATTTGTTTTAGTAAATTGGCCACAAGGAAATCATCTTAATTTGTGTATATATACGCACTGTCATGCATGGTGCTAATTAACTATTCCATCTACGTTTCAATTCACCGGATGAAATTTATGTTTGAGGGGATTTTTTGTCCTGAAGTTGCGAATTGTTGGAACACTGGCATCCATGTTTATTTGATGAAGAAAAAGGTTACTGCTATGTATATATAGTAATCTAATGGTAATTATAAGGATAGGAAAATTATAGTGCTCCCATTGATGATTTGAAAAATAACTTTGAAGGAAAAAGGTGAAGTTGATGATTTGAAAAATAATTGTGATTGAAAGGGTGCAAATTTATATAAACTTAATGATACGTTGTTTTAGAGTTTGATAATAATTATTTTTTTAAGTATTTTTTAATAATTTTTTATTTTTAAAAAATTATTTTTAATATCAGCACATTAAAACGATTTAAAAAAAAATAATTCAACCAAAAACATTTTTAGAGGCTATTTGGGATGGAAATAGAATTCTTGTTGAAATATTTGCTTTTAAGTTTTAGAGGTTGTTTGGAGCTGCGGTGCAATTTGTGTTTCATAATTTTTTTGTTTAAAATTAATTTTTTTATTTATATTTTCAGATTATTTTAACGTGTTGATGTCAAAAATAATTTTTAATGCATTTCTTATAAAAAAACATTTCAAAAAATATTTGCTACTACATTCTCAAGTACCTCCTTAAAAGGAAGAAAAAACCCGTTAATGTTAATGATACGAAGAAAAAAATAAAAATCTGTTTAGATATCTTTTAATTTGGAGATTGGATATAAAAAATCCCAAAAATCAATCTATAAGCTTCCAGGTTTTAATAATAAGAAGAAGAAGAAGAAGACACAAATATAACTAATAATAATAAATAAATAAAAAGTATTGGATTTCTATCCAAATCCATGAATATTAAAAAAATTAAAATCAAATAAATCAAACGGCAACAACTATTATGAAGAATACAATCTTTAAAGAAAGAAAAAAAACAATTGAATATTAAATTGAACGTAAAATTAATAAAAGTGAGCTTCAGAATTCTTTATTAATCATTGATGCAAAAAGATAACCCATGAAATATCAAATTAAATTATTTGCAAAGTGGCTTACAAAATCTAGTCATTTGAATTAGTTTTCAAAATTCATAAAATTATCTTATAAACTACTTGGAGTTTGTAAGCAATAGAATTGTATCTTATTGGGCCTAACCCCTGATTTATAACCTTTTTCATTAAAGAACCCATAAGCCCAAACACACTATTGGCAAAGATTATAATGAAGTGTAGGCCAATGAAATTAGGGTCAACATTTTTCTTGTTTTGAATTTGTTTTAAACTTAACATATGTGGGTGTTTGAAAATGTTAAAATAATTATTTTTTAAAATATTTTTTATTTTAAAATATATTAAAATAATTTTTTATCTTTTAAAAATTATTTTTGACATCAGTACATCAAAATAATTCAAATTTTTAGACAATATGATTTTATTTGATGAACATATTCTATGGAAACATTGAATGAATAATAATATTATGACCGAAGAGGTTTATTATTATTTTTTTCATGTTTAAATTTCAAAGTGAATATCCAAAATAATTATTAAATTTTTCTGAATATGCCGAGTTAATGCAAAAACTTCTTTAAAATTATCCAAGAAGGGACTTAGTCTTTATTGATATGCAAACTGGCCTGAAAATGCCCTTACTATAATAATAATAATAATAATAATCCTCTAGTCCACTACATTCTCGTAGATATCCACTCCCTTGAAATATTGGATAAAAAATTACACGTGATCCCTGTAGTTTGATGTAGCCAATCTTAAAAAGAAAATTGAGCTAAAATAACAGTCAGCATTGGGGTGACTGAATTTAAAATGATAAGAGCTTAATTTATGATAAAATATAAAAATATTGTTTTCAACAAAATTTAAAAAAAAAAGAAGAAAAAGAAGAAAGAAAAAGGGAAAAATAGAAATTGTCTATTAGGTTATAACTTAAATATTAATAATGAATTTACTAATGAGTAATGATAATGAACATATTTTCTCGGTAATTCTACCTATAATAATATAAGTAATTTTATTTATTTATTTATTTTTTAATGTAATCCTTCCAATATTCAACAACGAAGAATTTTTATTGGTGAATCTAGAGGGAAATAGTGATGTAATAATTTGTTGGTGAAAGTTATAATGATTTATTGGCGGGTTTTGTTCATTGGTATTTCTATTTATATTTAATAATTTTCTTGTAATGAAATTATTATTTCAATGTATTCATTTATAATTTTCAATAAGTAATAATTTATTAATTCCCACAATCCATATATTACAAATTTCACTATCCATCTTTACTTAACTTATTGATGAGATTAGGAAGAGTATGCATAATTAACTGATGAAAGTTCAAGGTATGTTACATTGGGTTTCATAATAATAATAAATTGAAAAAAAAAAAAACAAACTTGTTTTGTTCCCGTGAAAGATACCCTTTGGACAGATGAGATGAGAGATCACGGATGAGAATTTTAGCTGATTGCTAGTTTCGTCGTCAAGTGTGGGTTGGCCATGTTGCTTTATCCATTGACAAACATAAACCATGGTGGGGGAGAGATAGAACAGCGAGCTCGTGAAATATATAGAGAAACAAACAATTTAATTTAACTCTCCGTTTTTTGTTTCTTCTCCCCATCAAATTCCACTCAAACCCCATCCAAATACCTTTTATTTTTTTGTTATTACATGGCTGAAAGGCACTTCTCTTGTTTAAAGCTCACATGAAAGAAGAAGAAGCACTCCTCTCTCTCTCTCTCTCTCTCTCTCTCTCTCCATATATATATATATATATATGATCATCACAATTATTGATTGCTGGCCAACTTTAGTCTAACAGCCGCTGATCATCAATATCCATAAGTTTGATTCGAAATCTTATAAACATAGCTGAATTAGTGCGTGTCAAGAAACAATTCAATTTAAAAATTTAAGTTGTTATATAAGATTTTAAAATATGATTTACATTATTTTTTAAGACGTTATCTCTAGTGAAAGTCCTTTAAATTTAAAACTTGTATATATTTACACTATCTTACATTTAATTTTTATTAAATATATAGGAATGATGAGATTTGAATCTGTGACTATTTAGTTCTTAAAGTTTTGAAATCATATCAAAAAATCAATTCAATCCAAAAACTTAAATTATTAAATAAAATTTTAAAATATAATTTATATTATTTTCAAACACGTATTTATCTGCATTCTTGTGTCCGGTAAAAACCTGTCATGTGTCTCCTCAATGAGCCTAGCAATGCCAAATTTCCTGAACCAGGGCTTAGAGAAGGAGCAGCTCTTCTTTCCCTTCCAAGCTGGTACAATGTTCACATGCGCTAGGCGCAGTATTTCTACATCAATCAGAATATTTTACAATGAATGCACGAGAGAAGGGCAATAAGCAATTTAATTATAAATAGGATATATAATATAATAATCATTAAGGAAAAACTACTCGAATTGACATATATTAATTAGCTTGTGTTTTGCTGCTCTAGGGTGGGGTCCATGATCGACATGATTACCGAAAATTAGCTAGCCTTCCTCACTTGAAATTAACTCTGTAAACACAATTATCCATTAATTATTCCATCTAACCCCAAATGGGTGGTGCCAACATAGTAAAGACAAGTAATGATTGATGACAGCCACGTATTTCCGTGCCGATGTATAAAAATGCAAGGGAAGAAATAAAATTGATTTTCACTGGTTGCTTTCAGATGGTGTTGATGTGATGGATAGTGTTTTTTCTTAAAAAAAATATATTAAAAAATATATTTTTTAATTTTTAAAATTTATTTTTAACAATATTAAAAAATTTTAAAAATAAAAAAATAATTTATAATAAATTTTTTTTTGACAAAACTGTGATGGAACCGCTATACCAAATAGACACCTAGTGTGTTTTTAATAAATTTTTTTTTATTATTACTAAAAATATATTAAAATAATATTTTAATTTTAATTTTTAATACTAATATATTAAAACTATATTATAAAAAAAAATTACATCTAAAACATATCAATTTAATGTTTCTTATGAAAGGCATTTAAAAAAACAGATTAAACATGACATTTATATATGTTATAAGAAACAATATGACAGGATTAATCATCAGAATTTAGCAAATATTCTTAAAGAAAGTAACTTTATGAATATGCAAATATATGTTTCGATTGAAAATGTATTTTTTTTATATTAATACATCAAAATTATTAAAAATAATATTAAAATATTAATTTAATATTTTTAAATAAAAATAATTTAAAAAACACTTTGAAAAATAGTTACAATAACAAAAACTGTTTTTTAAAGTTTTTTCTATTAGAAAATATATTAAAATAATTTTTTTATTTTTAAAAGTTATTTTTATATCAGCACAATAAATATAAAAAAAATTTAAAAAAATATTCAAATTTTAACTAAATCCTTTTTAGAAATACAATAACAAACAGGGACCTGATACATAGCAATAACTCGTGTTAAAAAATAAAATAAAAAATGAACCAACTTGGGGGCACTGTCACACTTTTTAATTCTCAATATTGTCGTTATCCTCTACGAACATTATGTTCTCTAAAGTGACGGAAATATTCACGAACATATCTCTCCCCTTCGCTCTTTTGACACGTCAAATAATCCTCCCCCTCGACCTTGAATCCCCTTCTGCTTCTTCATGGAAGATCAATCACAACCTTCTCCACCACCACCGCTACCACAACCACCACCACCACTTAAAACCTACAAAATTACAGCCTCATCAATCTCCTATGTTAAATCCACCACAACTTCCAACAGCATTATTGCACCATTCCTCATCTTCAAACAATGCACTACAACCCCACCGAGTTACATCCTCAAGGAAGTGTCTCTCACAGCCTATCCATCTCAAATCCTTGCCGTTGTTGGCCCAAGTGGAGCTGGAAAATCCACTCTTTTAGACATTTTAGCTGCCAGAACTTCACCAACAAGTGGCATTCTCCTTCTCAACTCAACCCCTATCAATCCTTCTTCATTTCGCAAGCTGTCAGCTTATGTCCCTCAACATGATGCATGCCTCCAATTGCTTACTGTATCTGAAACATTCACCTTTGCTGCTCGCCTTCTCAACCCAAAATCATCACAAATCACCACCATCGTTGAGTCTCTTCTCAACGAGCTAAACCTGACACACTTGGCTAATGCAAGGTTAGCTCATGGACTATCCGGTGGGGAACGGAGGCGTGTTTCAATAGGGCTAAGCCTCCTTCATGACCCAGGTATCTTACTCCTTGATGAACCCACTTCAGGACTTGATAGCAAATCAGCTCTTAATGTGATGCAAACCCTCAAATCCATTGCTACTTCACGTTATAGAACTGTGATTTTGTCCATTCATCAACCAAGCTTCAATATTCTTTCTACTATCGACAAAATACTTTTGTTGAATAAAGGAACTGTGGTTCACCATGGTAGCCTTTCTTCATTGGAAAGTTTCTTGCTATCTAATGGCTTCACTGTCCCTCCACAGCTCAACGCCCTTGAATATGCCATGGAAATTCTAAACCAGCTTCAGGAGAGTAAACCCAACACACCACCATTACTACCTCCATCACCAGACAATTCTACAATCTCCCCTTCTGATAATAAAGCAAGAAGTATCAGAAACAAGATTTCAAGACTCCATGAAATCTGTGTTCTATATAGTAGGTTTTGGAAGATCATTTATAGAACAAGGCAGCTATTGTTGACAAATACATTAGAAGCACTTATTGTTGGTCTTGTTCTAGGAACCATTTACATCAACATTGGATATGGCAAGCAAGGTATTGAAAAAAGGTTTGGTCTCTTTGCTTTCACTCTCACTTTCCTTCTCTCTTCCACTACTGAAACACTCCCAATCTTCATCAATGAAAGGCCAATTCTACTAAGAGAAACATCAAGTGGGCTTTATAGACTATCATCTTATCTCATAGCAAACACTCTTGTTTTCTTGCCATACTTGCTTGCAATTGCCATCATTTACTCAGTCTCGATTTATTTCTTGGTTGGGCTTTGTGGTACCTGGCAGGCTTTTGCTTACTTTGTTTTGGTCATTTGGGTCATTGTCTTGATGGGAAACTCATTTGTATTATTCTTGAGCTCTCTTGCACCAAATTACATAGCAGGAACTTCTTTGGTGACAATACTTCTTGGTGGGTTCTTTCTCTTCTCTGGCTACTTCATTTCACAGGATAGCATGCCCAAGTACTGGCTCTTCATGCACTTCTTTTCCATGTACAAGTATGCCCTTGATGCACTACTCATAAATGAGTATTCTTGCCTTGTAAACACGTGCTTCTTGTGGTACCAAGAGAACAGCACTTGCATGGTGACTGGCGGTGATGTGCTGCAGAAGAGAGGGCTCCATGAGAGGCAGAGATGGACAAACATCTACATTTTGCTTGGGTTTTTTGTGTTCTATCGCGTGCTTTGTTTGCTGGTTTTGATCAGAAGGGTTTCAAGATCAAAAAAATAAATTAAGGCAAATCTAGCTTATATGTTTAATTAACAAACTTCTCACTTTCTTCCATATTTTGTTGTAATTTTCTTTTATCTGTCTGCTGAAAATGAAGCTCCTGTGATGACTTCTTCTGCTTCACTTGGTTTGCCAAAACAAACGAAGAAAATGACATCGCGAGGAAGCAAGTTCAAATATTCTTGATGATTTTATTCTCTGTAATCATCAATATATGTTGCCCTATGTCTTTTGTTGCAAGAAATTAAATCCACAAAAAAGAAAAGCATGGTTTGGTTTGGAGCTATCACATTCATGAATGGTCTATAATATTTATTCTCGAGAGATATTAGCCTGTTATCAACTGTAATGATGGGATAACTTGTGGGAATTCATCTGAAATTGACAATTGTGAATTAAATCACGATTACATACAACAGAAACGATTGATGTAGCGACTTGTACGCTTTTCAAATTAATTTTACACATCCGACATTAAGATCCAAATTCATGTACTTTTAATATGTTTTCCCTGAAGCAAACACCATGACCAGCTTCTCCTTTGTTTGTTTTTTTTTTGCGCATTTTTACCTAGAGATCCATGTCATGGTTCATATATTTTGATTTGACGATCATATGACTGAAAGGATTGCTGGCCCCACATATATGTCACGGGTCTCTATCTATTTTGATGCATGGAGGGAGTGAAAAATCCAAGATATGTGTCATCCTCAATGGAGTGCTTTTTTATGTGCAGTGAACTGTTGTCGGGTGCTGATTTTGCCTCATTTTGTCTTCTTCCTTGGGCTTCGAATCAGTGCATGTTCACGGGACTCCCTTTGCTCTCCATTCTTGGTCACGCGTGAACCTTGTCTTTGGTTCTCTATTGTGAACCCTAGTGTACCCAAAGTTTCCTGTTTGATGCGCGCATATATATATATATATATATATATATATATATATATATATATATATATATATGTTGGATCGATTAAGTAGAAAAATGAATAATCCTGCAGATTTCTCTATGATCAGATGATGTGGTATATTTTTTGAGTTTTGATCGATCAATTAAGGACATGGATTTGCTTTTTTATTTACTTTCTAAAAAATATATATACATATGTAAGAGAACCTGATAGAAAAAACATGTAATGGAACAATATTCAAAATCTTTAATAATTCAATATAAGAAATTATTGCCTCATCAGCATTCACAATGTTAACAGTTAATGGATAACTCAATACCCACTTAACACACACACTAACCATGCAATGTCATGCTGATTTTAATTCTTTCAAATCAATTAGGTTATAAAGTTAGACATTACTCTTTAGCCTTCCTTTCCTATTCCGAAGTTAGTTGTTTTTTAAAATATATTTTTATTTTAAAATATATTTAAATAATATTTTATTATTATTTTTAAAAATTTATTCTTAAGATCAAAACAATTTTAAAAACAATTTTTTTTTTCAAAAACTAGCAAAATAATAGTTCAACTACTACTCCAAAAATACCCCTTTTATTTTTTACCTAATCTGTAAGGCTGCATTTGTTTTCTGCTAACTTTTATGTTTGCGGTGAAACAACGCAACAAGGTGTTTGGTAATACTTCAAACTGTGTTTTATGTGACGGGACCCATTACAAAAATTGAGTTTGAAATGCAGTTTTTATGAAGCAGTTTTTAAATGCCTTTTTAACTGATTTTTGTAAAAATTTCTAAATCCTATTTGTTTTTGCGTTTCAAAAGTACTTTTGAAAAAAAATTATTTATTTTTATTTTTTTCTTTGCTTCAAATTAATATTTTTTTAGTTTTTTCAGATCATTTTGATGCATTAATATTAAAAAGAATTTTTTTAAAATAAAAAAATATTATTTTAATGCATTTCCAAGTAAAAAGTACCTTGAAAAGCAACCGTAACAACACTCCCAAACACAACAACCAAATATATATATATATATATATATATATATATATATATATATATATATATATATATATATATTTTGTTATATGTAAACTTCTACCATAATTTTTACAAAACACGTATCTAAATCCAACTAACTACAACTAACCATATTTAAAAAAAAAAAATATTAAAACTTCAACCACAAAAACAACCTCAGAAATAAACACACTCTAAGTCTTTTCAGAATTCAACCAATCTTTTAACGCCATTTTTATGGCACATTTTGGGACAAAGTGTGTGGCAGGCTTTTTCACCCACACCTGTTTGTTAATCAATAATTTTTTAGTGAGGTTTATGTGGCCTTTATGCCTCACAAATTAAGAGTTGAAAAGCTCAATTTTAAAAATATAAATATAAATATATAATCGAATACTTTTTTAAATGTTTTTTACTGTCGCACGTCACCTGCGCGATGTCGGCTTGACGATTTTCATTATGGTTGATTGATTTGTTCTTGGGAGTCGCCACCTAGTATTTCATTGAGGGCTACTAGGAAACCCGGATGTACTGGTCTTGTCAGAGATTCACGAGTAAGGGACTGGTTGTGGTTAGGGAAGGTATTAGCACCCCTAACGCACCCTACCTGAGGTAAGCTGCTTCGTGGCTATGATGTGTTAAAGAAATTTTAAAAATTTTCTTTTTTCACCGTGTAAGTTCAAAATTCTGGACCGTGAGCAAATCAAAATATTAAATTCTTCTTTATTCTTTACAATTTTATCATAAAAAAAACATCCGTAAAATAAAAACAAACACATTCACTTTCACTATATTTTTTCTTTTTTCTTTTGTTTTTTTTACATCCACACTACAAATTATAAAAATTCAAAAAAACTAAACAAAGATTACATTAAACAATTTAAAAATTACAAAAACAGCCCAAAAAAAATCTTGGAATTGCTGGGAACATTTCTGTGAAGCCTCAGGGACACCAGGAACAATGGTGGCGCTTTGTTCCACGCGCCCCCGCCATTGGCGGCACGTGGATTCACGCGCTGCCTGAGATTAGGGTGGCAAAACCGGTGCATCGGGAACGTCTTCCTCTTCTCTGTCTCCCTACGCCGGCGGTGACCTGTAAAACAACCAAAAACACAACAGGCAGTTGATTTTAATTTTTTTCTTTGATTTCAATCTGTTTTTTTCTTTCTCTTCTTCTCCATTTTGCATCTGCTTCCCTCTCGGTTTCGCCTTCTTCTCTGTTTCAGGCGGCCGACTAGTGAATGGGTTTCTATCGATGGCTGTGCAGCTGCGGGTGGCTGGTCTGTGCAAAGGAGAGCTAGTCGATAGAGACAGGGGGGACGGCTCTGTGGTGTGCTGCTGGAGGCTGGTCTGTGGACACTGTTGAAACTAGGTCGGCCAGGAGAGGGTGAGCGGCGGCTAGCAGTGAAAACCAGCTGAGAGGAGAGTGAGGGGCTGTCTTGTGGGGGGCAGAAACTACCGCTGCTAGAGGTCGGTAAGGGAAATCAGAGAGCTTAGAGAGGAGAGGTCTGGTGAGGGGGACGGCTGTGTTTAGGCTAAGGGAGAAGGAAATGGCGTTGGGCAAGTGAGAGTGGCTTGTTGGTTGAGGGAGAAGAAGATGGGGCTACGGTGTGGAGGAGAAAAAAATCCAAGCCGGGGGGCGGCGGTTTTTTTTGCTTGAAAAAGATGGGTTTAGGGTTAGGGTTTTGTTTGTGTTACCTCTCAAATGTGGAAAATTGCCCCCCATCTTTTGTGTGTGTTGTAGAGACTAGTATTTATAAGGAAAAATATTGCTAGGTTTTCAAACTTGGTCCCTCAACTTCTTTTTTTTTTTTGTAAATTTGATTTTTTATATTTTTTTGGATTTTTCTTATCAACATCGACTTGAATAAGGAAAATCAGTGATTTTAAAAATAACTCGTTAAAAGTCGAATGCGTTCTAAAAACCTTTGAAAATTTAAATTCTTTTGAGATGATGCTAAAAATGTTAAAAACGATACAAATATATATAAAAAAGTATTTTTTGGATTTTCGTTGTTTTTCGCTATTTTTGGATTTTTCTGAAAATTTATCAAAACATGGGTAAAAAATTGGGTAGCAACAAATGCCCCCTCTTTACAATGCTATAGAAGCAAAACTCCTCAATGTTTTGCATTGTAAGCTTTGTAAAGAAAACTTGTCTTTTTGTCTTCGTAACTTGCTCAATATCCACTCATCTAAAGACCCTTTTGTTTTAATGTTTCTTTCTCTTTTACTTCTCCTTCTTTTTCTTCTTTCTTTCTCTCTCTCTCTCTTTTTTTCTTTAACTTGAGATCCCATCTGGCGATCTCCTTGAAGCAAAACCAAAATCTGCGTGGTTGGATTAACCTGAAATCCCATCTGGCGATCCCTTTTAACCAGAACCAAAATCCTGAGTGTGGTTGGGCTAACCTGAGATCCCATCCGCCGATCCCCTTTAACCAGAACTAAAATCTGTGTGATTGGGCTAACCTGAGATCCATCCGGCAATCCCTTCTAACCAGAACCAAAATATGTGTGTTCTTCCTGATGGCAGGGTTTGAACTTTCTTCTCCTGTTTTGAGAATTTCCTAATGGTAAGGTTCTTCTCATTTTTCTTCTTGATGATAAGGTTTGATTAAACTTTTCACTTGATGCTTTCTTTATTTTTGTGATTTTACAGGACTAATATATGTCCTTCGTAATTGCAAAGTTGACTTCTGTCCTTCATGATGACTGAAATTAACTGGATTTTTCTTGTTGACAAGGTTGGAAAACTTGGTCCTTCCTGATTATAGGGTTGACCTGAAGACTCCTCATGATAACAAGGTTGATCTTCTCATTTCTTTGAGATTTTCCTAATAGTAAGGTTTATCTCATCTTCTTCCTGTTCCAAGGTCACAACCATGATTCTGTGTTATTATCAGCTCAATGATTCTTTTTTTTTTCTTTTTTTTAAAAATCTTGCTAGACTTCTTGGAGGATTTTCCTGTAACAAATAAAAATATGTGTGCAATGCTTTGAGGTTAGATGACATGCATGCATCCTTACCTGATTTGAAATATAGGTCTCCTCCTATTTGATGTTCCATCGTCATAAGATGCCTTTGTTTGCTATCCAAAAGCCTTCTTTGCTCTTTCCATGTACTGGCCCGTTGATGTGCTAGTCATCCACTCAGCTGTAAGAATCGTGCCTATCCGGGCAGTCCTTGATGATTACTGCTCTCGTTGTTTTTTAAGCATGAGTGTGCCCCAAGTGTGGTGTTGCTTGATTCATCACGAATGAGCTTAACCGATCATTCATCTTCTGGATTATCCTAAGAATTGTTCTCTCATTGATTGTGCGCATCGTGCCAACACCCATCAAGATTGTCAATCAGTCATGAACTTGCCTCAAGTTGAAACAATACTCTTCATGTATATGTTATCACCAGCCTTCTTGGAACTGCCAAGTCATCCAAACATGCATCTCATAGCTTGTAGTAAAAAGCTCTTTGTTGTATGCTTAGTGTTTTTCTCAATGGATTCCTCTTATCTTGTTGAATCAGATTGCAAAAAGAAATGTATTGGCCTCATCAATGATGTCCAATTTATCACCCATATTCATGCCGTGAAGTGTACCTTTGAGCCTCAAAACATATGGTCCTACAACCAGTCTTGGTGGTGTGCATCTTTCTGACATTCATTCAAATGCAACTATGCGATAACATCTGTTATAGCCGTGTTTCAAAAGGTAACCCCAAGATGAAGATACGAAGTTGTCCCTCAAGTGCAATGTTGTTTTCAACCTGCTGGAGTTCACTAGATCATGGAATGTTTTTGAACAATATTTCCCCCGGTGTGATTTGAATGTGCTCGTTCATTGATTATCTTTCTTCGAACCACATTGTCCTCCGTGCACTGATTCTTCATTGAATCATCTTTCTTTGCCCCCCAGTTGAGCTGAATACTGTTTGATTTCCTTCTTAGAGTCCACTGTATTGCCCCACGGTGTCTCAACTTTTCAAGGAATGTTGAGAAGAGTTGATGTCATTTCATGTCAAGGATTCTGCAGAATCAATCAATGTTCTTCTTTATTTGACAATCTTTCTTGTTTTGGAATCAAATCTCATACTTCAAAAGTCATGTTTATTCAAGTCTAATTGTTGAAATGAAATCAGAGAGATATCAGTTTTCGAAAAGATCTTTTAAAAATCAAGTTTTTTTGTCAAAGACCCAACACACGTCATTCAATGTAGTCCTTTGGTTGTCTTGTATTTTGAAAATAGAAGTCAACCCGTTGTAAGATTAAAGTGGCCTTTCCCATGGTTCTTTATGTCCACTGTAAACTTTGATTTTGGGTATATCTTTTTGATGGTATGTGATGAGGTAACATTTTTGTGAATTTCAAAAACAAGATGCTCATGCTTTATCAAGAAAAGTTGTTTCTTTTCTTAGCATTTATTTTATCAACATGCATAATAACCAGCAGCGTAATTCATGAAGTCACGACCCTTATAGAAAAGCTCTTCCAGTTTTGAGAGTGCTATTTATCGGTTCAGATTGCTTACTTGATCGAAAAGAGCTTTTAAAAGCACGTAATATAGGTTATGGTTCATGGCTATGAAAGAAAGGGAAATTTACAAGCTAAAAAAAGTGTTTGAGGGTTTCAAAAACTTAGGATCAACATCAACTATTCATCAATTCTCTTTTTCTTGTTGTCTTTGTAGAGAAAGTGATATACAACCTTGTTAACCTCAAAGATCAGGATTCTCTTAACATAGGTCATAATGCAAATCCAACTTCTTCCTTAATGAATAACCAATCTACTCATTAGAGGCTTTATCTTTGATACCAAAAGACAATGTTTGTAACTCGGTATTTTTTTTTCTAGTATTGACTTTTGATGTATGCTGTGTCTTTTCTTAATTGAAACCTCTTTTGCTCTTTCTAGCCTTGATAGACATTCTCCTTCCTTAATCTTTGACTTGCCTTTAAGTGTTGGCAATTTCTACTCTCTCTTTTTTCATAGCCTTCCTCAAAGTTTTCTTACATGCCCCCAAGTCAATGTCTTTTTCTTTTAGACTTTTCCCAATCGTTTGACTTTTCTTCTTAGCCTTCCCCTTATCCATTGATTCTAACATTGTTTTCATCTTTGCTAACAAAAATCTCTTATTTGCCCCCAGTATGGGGTGTGATCCTAGTCAGGGTTTCTTTTGAAAAGAAATATTCTATCAGGCTCAAATGAGGATTGCAAGGGATAAATATTTTTAGAAAGCGAAAGGATGAACAAAGATGGCCTTTTCTCATTTCAAGTAAGGTCGGTTAGAACCGATAAATTTTGACCTCATCCAGTGTAATGATTTGGACTCGTAAGAATCATGATTTGCGAGTCCATAACTACCGAATCCACTATATGTCATTATGCATACTGCTAAAATTTAGCTACATTATGGGTGGTTCAATTTCATGTGTGAGCTCAAAATTTGTTTGGCCATCTCATATTGTTTATCTTGCCATTTTAACAAATATCGAGTCATTTCTGCAATCAAAATACTTTTAATCTTTTAGGATTGACTAGCCTTAATTTTGCATCTTGGAGTTTGATCAAAATATTTTGTCAAAATACCATTTGAAAGAAGCATCTCTTGATTTCAAAACAACAAGAAGCCAAAGGAAAGACATGTTTCCTTCAAGGATGCGATGTGACCCTAAAACAAAATGCACAATGGCAACAATCCACAACGAAATAATTAACAATTCAGCACCATTCTTGGATCAGCTTTTCTGGCAATATTTATGCTTTGCCAAGCATTTTCGATCTTTTGTCAATTTGAGGATGTTCTGATGACAATATAGCTGATGATATCATCTTTCACAAACTCAACTCGCTTCTTGCTCACCATCATCCGGTCTCGATTCTTGAAATTCTTGCAACTGTTCAATTGAAATGGTTGAGATACCCACAATGATATGAACATCTCGTCTGGATTATACCACCTAGAAAACAGTGGTTGCATGTGATTTAATAGAGTCGAGGCAACAAGTCTAGAATCTGGCAAATGTTGGTAGACAAACTTGAGTGGTAGTGGGATGTCAATCTTGGCAAAGACATTTGAGAAGTTGATGTTATGGCAAGACCTGACTAGGCAAAATTACTGAGGTTTCTCAATTAAGAGTCATCTTCTTATTCAAGTCTCATAACTGTTCTGGAATCTGTGGTAGATCCTTCAATCTTTCCTTTCTTCATAGCTTGTTCAATTCCTTCGGCAATCCTTACAGCAGCATGATGTCAATCCTCCAATGTTGTTATGGTTGTTTGAGGATTGTTGGAACCTCCCAACAGCTAGGTAATCTTAGTAGCGCACAACACCACCGCTGCCGACACGTGGAATCATGCTTTGTCTCTAGTAGAAGAGAAACTGATGAATCTGAAACTCTTATGTCTCCTCTTCGATTCCTCACTGGTGGTGCAACAAACGAACACCAATAGAGGGAGTTCTACTCTGTTGAAGTTTCAGTCTTCTTTAAGGTTTTTAGTCTAGGCATGTCTTTTCTCTCTAATTCTGCGTTATAATTCTGACATTGGTAGGAGAAAAATCAAAGATGATCTAAAACTATTGTATTCCTTCTTGGATTTCCCACTAGCAGCTCCACAAACAGATCTCTGCAAAAAGAGCTCTGCTACATTGAAGTTTGATACCTCAATTTCCTTTAAACAATAGCCCTCTTATCGGACCCCATTCTTTGTTTCCCAACTTTTCTCAATCCAGTAAAGAAGACCTCGGGTAAGGGAACCAACTTTTCATCCCGGTGTATGCATGACAAATGTATGAGCATGTAATCTATATGATGAACTCACCCTTCGAGGGGTGACATATGGTCGTAACTCTTGTATAATGAAACAAGAATCGTGATTCTTGCCCAAACTCTACAATGAAAATTTTCTAAATGACAGCCATTGGGTCACCCATAAGTCTTGAGTTCAAGATGCTTTATGAAAGGTTTGTCCTTATAGAAATAACGATAGCACATACAACATAAGGACAAGTTCTATTCATTATGTGAACATGGGTAGGTTTTCTACCTGGTCTCAAAAGGGTTTCATACCTGCCTAGTGACGGTCTTCGTAAAGACAGTATAAGGGCGTTGCAAGAAATGGTTAAGGTACGTATACCCACCATTACCAAGCAGGCACTCAGATATGAGTTAGGTGTTTCACGCATCTGAACCCTGACCAATAGTCATAGGGCAAATCACTAATTCCCTACCTAACTTAGAAGCTTGTGTGTGCTTTCAAAAATAAAGACATAAGACAATTCTACAAAATGCATAGAAAATACATTAACAAAAAAGTGACAAAAAGCAAAAAACTTAAATACATCAAATACACAAAGCTTAGTCCAATATTGTTAGAAACAGTACCTTCCCCAATGGAGTCGTCATTCTGTCGCATGTCACCCACGTGGCGTCGGCTTGGCAATTTTCATTATGATTGATTGATTTGTTCTTGGGAGTTTCCACCTAATATTTCATTAAGGGCTATTAGGAAACCCGGATGTACTGGTCTTGTCAGAGATTCACGAGTAAGGGACTGGTTGTGGTTAGGGAAGGTATTAGCACCTCTAACGCACCCTACCTGAGGTAAGCTGCTTCGTGGCTATGATGTGTTAAAGAAGTTTTAAAAATTTTGTTTTTTCATCGGATATTAGAAATACAACTTACGTGTAAGTTCATAATTCTGAATCGTGAGCAAATCAAAATATTAAATTCCTCTTTATTCTTTGCAATTTTATCATAAAAAAAACATCCGTAAAAAAAAAAACAAACACATTCACTTTCACTATATTTTTTCATTTTTTATTTTTCTTTTTTTACATCGACACTATAAATTATAAAAATTCAAAAAACCTAAACAAAGATTACATTAAACAATTTAAAAATTACAAAAACAGCCCATAAAAAATCTTGGAATTGCTGGGAACGTTTCTGTGAAGCCTCAGGGACACCAGGAACAATGGCAGGGCGTTGTTCCACGCGCCACCGCCACTGGCGACGCGTGAATCAATGAGGGTGGCAAAACCGGTGGATCGGGAACGTCTTCCTCTTCTTTATCTCCCTACACCGGCGGTGACCTGCAAAACAACCGAAAACACAATAGGCAGTTGATTTTATTTTTTTTTTCTTTCTCTTCTTCTCCATTTTGGATCTGCTTCCCTCTTGGTTTCGCCTTCTTCTCTGTTTCAGGCGGCCGACTGGCGAATGGGTTTCTGTCGACGGTTGTGCAGCTGCAGGTGGCTGGTATGTGCAAAGGAGAGCTGGTTGATGGAGATGGGGGGGACGACTCTGTGGTGTGCTGCTGGAGGCTGGTATGTGGGTAATGTTGAAACTAGGTCAGCCAGGAGAGGGTGAGCAGCGGCTGGCTGTGAAAACCGGCTGAGAGCAGAGTGAGGGGCTGTCTTGTGGGGGGCAGAAACTGCCGCTGCTGGAGGTCGGTGAGGGAAATCAGAGAGCTTGAGAGAGGAGAGGTCTGGTGAGGGGGACGGCTGTGTTTAGGCTGAGGGAGAAGAAAATGGCATTGGGCAGGGGAGAGCGACCTGTTGGCTGAGGGAGAAGAAGATGGGGCTACGGTGTGGAGGAGAAAAAATCCAAGCCGAGGGGCGGCGGTTTTTTTTGCTTGAAAAAGATGGGTTTAGGGTTAGGGTTTTGTTTGTGTTACCTCTCAAATGTGGAAAATTACCCCCCATCTTTTGTGTGTGTTGTAGAGACTAGTATTTATAGGGAAAAATATTGCTAGGTTTTCAAACTTGGTCCCTCAACTTCTTTTTTTTTTTGTAAATTTGATTTTTCTTATCAACATCGACTTGAATAAGGAAAATCAGTGATTTTAAAAATAACGCGTTAAAAGTCGAACGCGTTCTAAAAACCTTTGAAAATTTAAATTCTTTTGAGATGATGCTAAAAATGTTAAAAACGATGCAAATATATATAAAAAAGTATTTTTTGGATTTTCGCTGTTTTTCGCTATTTTTTGGATTTTTATGAAAATTTATCAAAACATGGATCAAAAATTAGGTAGCAACATTCACTATTCCAAAATCTCTATGATTTCAAAAATTTCATCCCTCGAAAAGCTTACACCCTCATTACCACTACCTTCAATGCCACATATAATAACCTAGCTATTTAATTCATGTTTCATTGTGGATCAAATATTTTTTTATTATATACATATATAAAACGTGTTTTTATACATAAATATCAAATCCATAAATAAATCTCAAATATAATTTAAAAATTCATGCATTCATCTAATTAAATAAATTGAAAACAATTTATGCAAAAAGAATAAATAAATTACCGAGCATGATCCCTACCTAACCGAAATAAATCAGTCAAACTCATGACCTGAGTCATAAACTTAATTGGATTTAATAATTTTTTAACAAAATAGACACCTATAAAATTAAAAACCAGCAAAATATCAAAGTGATTGTAAAAAAATTAAATCAAAACAAATTATGCTGCCCAATTAATAATCAACCAAATATTAAGTAATGAAATTGAAAAAAAATTAAAGAAGAGAAATTAAAAAAATACAATTGTAATGGATACAAAAAACAAAAAGACAAAGTCTCTTGGACTAGGAAGGTCCAAGCATGCGGGCCTGAGCAGGCCCGTATGCCTAGGCCTTTTTTAAAAAATATTTAAGGGTCAGACATCCTTTAATAATTTGAAAAAAAAATATAAGTGACATGTGGCCTCTACTACCTAGATTTTGGTGACCTCTGGTAACCACAAAACTAGGTTGGTCTGCTTTAGACCAAAAAAATCCAATTTTTAACTATATTTTAACCAATAAAATCATAAAAACACCCTAAATACCTTGTAAAACATATTCATATCCTCTAATAACTAAAAAATTATCTTCAGAACCCACAATTTACTCAAAATCAAGATTCCTTTTGGATTCAAATCCATTATTTGAGGCAAGTTTTAGGGAAAAACAACAATTTATCTAAACTTTACTCATCAAAAGGAATCCATTGAAACCAAAATCACTCGTTTTCGTGGTTAAAATCAATCTCAATTGAGTCTTTCTCTCTCTATCACAAAATCCCAGCCACTCTCTCTCCTTTCTCAAATTAAGAACCAAAAAATAAAAAAAATTAAGTTTGAGATCAAAATTAAATTTCATAAATTGTTAAAGACTGAAAGCTTATAATCCAAAAAGTTAAAGGACTAAAGTATACGTTTAGCCTTAATTTCAGCAAAACCATCTTTTTTTGTCGTGTTTTTCATTTTAGTCTCATATCTTTGAATTTTATATTTTTTTAATAAATGTGGTTTAATTGTTCATCAATTTAGGCCTATAATAAAAAAAAAATTAAAAAAAAACCAAATCACTGTCCACAGTGATTTGTTTTTTTTGTTGAACATAGTGATTACAATATTTTCCCCTCTCTTTTTATAGTATTACTTGATATAATTAATCAACTAGTATTACTTAATATAATTGATGAACCGGTCTCCAACTTTATTAATTATTTTATCTTAAATCCAGGTTTTATGAAGCCTCAGTAGTGATGAATAAAGAAATTATTTGGCAATGGTAGCCTCAATCCCAATATTTTCTTTGATGTTGAACCGTAATATTTAATGTATAATCAAGTAGAATACAATGAAGTAAAATTAAGGATCTATACAGAGGATTCCAATTAGTCTGAGATTGAAGCTTAATTTTTGTTGTCGCTTCGTGAATTTCATTATAATTCTTTTATTGCAAAACACATATAGTACACTGTTAGTATATAGATTACAACAATAATTCAGAGTGTCGGTCTTTTTTTTTAATTTTACATTTTGACTCTTTTTTTTTTGGTTTGTGATCTTTTTTAATATAGTATGGGGATTTAAAATAGATAATTTATTTTAATTTGTCTTTATATGGTTATTGCAATATCAAAAAAAGATCTTAGCATCAAGTTGGTATAAAAACAATTCCCCAACATCACGGTATGATCTATATAAAAAAAATAATTAAATAAAAATTAATTTTAAAAAAACTAGGTTATTAAAATTTATGGAGTCGATAACCCGGTTTGCGAGTTTGGTGAGATAACCCTGGTTGCCCCTCTTTGCAGGTTTAGCAGGGTACTTTTTTTTTCTTTTGTTTCCTTCAAAATGAACTAGATTATGTGATTATTTATTTTTATTTTTATCATATAGTTAAAAAAATAGTTTCGGAAAAAAAACATGTTATTAAGTTTTAGAAAATCTGTGGACCTGGTGACGTTTATAGCAAGTTTAACTTATATATATATATATATATATATATATATATATATATATATATATATATATATATATATATATATATATATATATATAAATTTATTTATTTCAATATCATCCTCTGATATTAAACTGATTAAGAATTAAGTTTTATAATTTATTTTGTTTTATTTTCTATAAGGCTATCATAGTCTTAAAAAAATCTCAGTGTTGCTTTCACGCTCGATTTTGCGATCGTTTATTTTTTTATCATATAATTAAATAAATAATAGTTTAGAAAAAAAATAAGTTATTAATCCCAATAGAGTTCATTACCCAGTTTGCTGGTTTGATGTGTTGACCCGGGTTACTCAATTCACAGGCTTAGTGGGTTTACCTATCAAACCTGCTATGTTTTTTTTTTTCTGGTCCTTTAATTTCTAATTGTTTTTTTATATCACTCTTATTTAATATTGGATTGGTTGATAAATGGAATTCATGGTTTTTTTTTTCGACTTTCTATAGGGTTATCAATATCTAAAATAAATATTTTTTTTAGGGTTGATGCTCGATTTTAAAAGTATCTAATGTTATCATATAAATAAATAAAAATAATTTATAAAAATAACAAAGTCATTAAACTCATTGAAATCCATGATCCAGGTCATGGGGTGACCGAGGTTGATCAAATCTGGAATCGTCTCAATAAAAAAAAAAATATCATCTTCAAGTTTATTTAAAAGTTATGTCATGTTTTTACTAGTTATCTAAGTTGTCTTTGGACTCACTAAATTGAATAATTCACTTTGGATCAGCTCTCATGCGGTATAATTCAAAACTCGAGCAAGACAAGTTGCCGGGTTGGTAGGTTTCAAGATCGAACTGCTTGATTGAATTTAATAATACTGTCAAAAAATCTTCAAACTCAACATTTTTTTTAATTTTAGAAAAAATTAGTCTGACCCGCAGTGAAGCGTGACCGAATATACTAGTATACATTGTGCAACGCCGCGGAGCATAATAAAATTTCTTGTGAGGGCAAATAAGAATATTTAGCCATTGATAACATGTCTTGAAAAAAAATGAAATTGATTTTAACAATAAATTGAATGATATTTTGATATAATACTGAGATGGAAAAACATTTAATCCACTTAGGTTAACTTGGGTAGACATGCTAAACTCGTAGAGATAATCTTGACAAAAAATTTGAAAAGCTTAATCCCGAATTAACTCAATGTTGAAAGATAAAATTGATAAAAAAAAAAAAAACATTTGATTAAAAAGACAGTGAACTTGAGTCAACCATGCAAATTTATTATGAAAGTTATGCACATTATTAGGCCTCTAAAAAGAACAACCCAAGTCTGCACAATTTGGCCTGTTTTTTTTTCTTATTCAAATGGATGGACAACATGTGATTCGTCTATTTTTTTTTTCTTTTGAAATTCAGAGATGACACGTCTCTCATCAAGGCAGACGACACCTTGTTTTCCAATCCAGATATGGTAGCCAAAATATCAAGGCTATAGTTTTTTAATCCAACAAAACCATTTTTTCAACCCATTTAAAGCCAAGAATACCTGAAAAATAATCTTATAACATGTAAAAATCAATTTGACAACCGAAAAAACAACTCAAATCACAAATTCAAATCAAATAAATTCTCTCGTCCTCGACTTGGATTTGTATTTTAGGCAATATCAAGGCCCAATCTATCCTAAGGAATAACAAGCAAGCCTAACTTTACCAAAACCCACACGAGGCCAAGCCTAAAAATAGCAAGCAAAGACCCACAAGAGTGAGCAAATTTTGGGCTAGATGGGGTCTGGATTGCTATTTCCATGTAAATTGACTCTCGTCCCCATAGCCTAAAGTCACTTCGTTTTTTTTTAAGCTGAAGAATATTTTCAAATCATTTACGCATTTAATTATTTTTTCAAATGATTTAAAAAAAAAATCGAAACCCAAAAAAAGAAAAGAAAAGGGAAATGAGGATGTGTACTAGACCACTCCCTTTAAATTTCTTGAAGACTATAGGGTCAATAAATAGTGAATTAATTGTTAGATAGAGAGGGGTTGAAACCAGTCCCCATCTAAAATTGACCACTTGCCCATCTCTTCACGCTTTTGATTCATGGGTATGAAAATGTTAGCTCTGTGAGCGTTGTTTTCTTTTTTTCTTTTTTAATTTTATTTTTATGTGGGTTATCCGGATACCTGATAATCAAGTATTTTAATATTTTTTTTTTTATTTTTAGATGAATTTACATATCAATCAAGATTAAATAACATAATTATTACCCCCTTCTTAATTAAGTATGACATTTGAACTGTCTACCAAATCTCGACCTCCTTTCTTCACCGAGCTGCAACTTTTAATTCTCTTAAATGCTGGATTAACTTAATTAGCACTCGAGCAGTATTCAAGAGAGAACTATTAAGCTAATAAATATTAAAAAACAATTAATTAAAGAAAAATAAATAAAGCAATGGGTGACGAGCTTTCGACACCCTTGGAATTATTAAGCACAACACGTCAGAATGACACAGATATTGTTGTTATTGGATTCATATCGGATATAGGACTATCCGCCTGCAATGACATGCATACCATGTATTTACTGAATATATAAATGTGGAGAAAAGGTTTAAAAATTAACTTTACCTTTTGATATTATTATTTATTGAATATATAAATGACATTTTGAATTGAGAGCAATTCTTTAACATTTCTTGAACCATGTTCGTTAAAGTTATCTTCCGAGCAAGCAAGCACCTGGAACGTTATTGAAATTATATATTTCTTTAAATTTTAAAGTATGTTGTTTAGAATTTTGTTTTTATTTTTTGAATTATTTTAATGTTATAATATATTTTGAATTATTGAAAATTATATTATTTTAATATATTTTCACAATAAAAAAAATATTTAAAAAAATAATCATTTTTATATTTTCAAATACACTTTTAACATGTTGTTAGGATCCCGCTTCGAACTTCTCCTCCTGCTTCCTTGCTGATAAGATGGGTGTTTTCTTGATATTTTATTTCCCTGCTCTATCTATAAGAAAAAATGTTGCATTCTACAACAATATTGAACTCTAATCACTTCAATTATTTAATAGTATGTGTGTGAACAAAACTTTAGAACTTTAAAATGCGTGAGATTTCTATTGTACATTAATGTGTTTGGATCAAAAAATAATTTATCATGGATTTACTATACATGCATACATTATAGACCAAGAGACAATTAACTGTGGACTTGCACAGTTGCTTTGCTATATAGTAAAATGTATGGAGTTTTTTCATTATGGACCAAGAGACAATTAACTATGGACTTGTACAGTTGCTTTGCTATATAGTAAAATGTATGGAGTTTTTTCATTGTGGACCAAGATACAATTAACTGTGGACGACACTGTAGCACCCTGGAAGCGTTCCTTTCCTGTGTTTTTAGTCGAGAATTGTGGCTAGGGCGTTGCCCATTTAACTTTTGCCATTAAGATCTGAGTGATGTAGCGGCAGAGGTGACAGTAGAGCCGCCAGGTCTGGGTTTGTTAGCCGAACCCAACACTATTGGGTCAGGTTGCTGCAGCAGAACCCATTAGCTTTGCGTTCAGCTTCCACCAGGACCCAATGACATTGGTCCTGCCAGACCCATTAGAGTTGGGTCCTGCCCCAGCAGGACCCAAGATGCCTCTTTATGCCTCTACACATCATATATATGTATATCTTCTTCACTACAATATAACACCACCATTGAATATTAATGAAGATCATTGATCAATAAGGACGACTGGCTTCCAGACCCAGCAGTCATGCCAATTAAATTTCTTTGTCGTTCTCTTCTCTTATTTAAATTTATTTTTCAAAATAAATTGATGAATTTTTTTTTATATTGTATAAAAGTTGGGTGATGATAATTTTTTTCACGTTTCAGGTTGGGTTAAATTTCCTAATTAAATCATTTTTTATTTTGCATTTCAAAAATTCTTTGAAAATATTTTTTAGATTTTTTTTTTATTTCAAATTAATATTTTTGTTATGTTTTGGAATTATTTTTTAAAAAACAATATGTTGAGATTGTGTCTGACAGCGAGGCCACACACAAGAAATTTTAAAATTTTTAATTTTTTTTCTTTACTTCAAAA
Source organism: Populus simonii (assembly GCA_007827005.2). Taxonomy (NCBI): domain Eukaryota; kingdom Viridiplantae; phylum Streptophyta; class Magnoliopsida; order Malpighiales; family Salicaceae; genus Populus; species Populus simonii. Next base: position 988,151 of record CM017478.2, read on the forward strand.
TAATATTTTCTTCATGTTTTGTATTATTTTTTAAATATTTTTTTTAAAAAAACATATATTGAGATTGTGTCTGGTTGAGAGGCAAAATTCAAGAAATTGAAAAAAAAATTATTTTTTTTACTTCAAATTAATATTCGTTTGATTTTGTTTTTCTTTACTTTAAATTAATTAGATCATGTTTAATTTTGCATTTCAAAAATTCTTTGAAAAAAATTTGACAATTTTTAAGTTTTTTTTCTTTACTTCAAATTAATAATTTTTTTATGTTTTTGTATTATTTTTTTCAAAAAATGCTCTATTGTGTTTGGCTGCGCTACTAGACCCAAGAAATTTTAAAATTTTAATTCTTTTCTTTGTTTCAAAATAATTTTTTTTATGTTGTTATATTTTTTAAAAAATATATTTTTTAAAAAAAATATTGAGATTGTGTCTAGCTGAGTAAATAATTCTCTAATATTGTCACATTAAAATTAATGGATCTCTCAATAAATTTTTTATTCACATCATATACTTTATAAAGTTTGGTATTATATATGAGATTATATATTGGGTACTAGAAGATATTTTAATTTTATAACATTAAAGTATGAGATTCAAAGTTTTATCAATGTTTTATTGTCTTTAAAATTTTTATACAGTAATTTTGAATTATATATATATATTATTAAATACATAAATTATGTGTTAGGTCCAGCCCCTTGCAGGAACTATTAGGGTTGGGTCCTGCCGGGTGCGAACCCAACATTGCTTTGGATCCTGACGTGTGTAGGATCCAATTAGGTGTTGGGTCCTGCCGGGTGCAAGACCCATATAGGTGTTGGGTCCTGCCAGTACAGCAATCAACCTCACACACACCATGACCCAACAATTAAGACCCTGCTACCCAATTCACCAAGACCCAACAACATTGGGCCTCAGAACCAGGACTCAACAGCTTTGGGCCCTGCCTTCCACCTACCATGACCCAATGCCTAATTAAATCTTGCTGCCACCAGGACCCAACAACTTTGGGTCCTACCTACAACCATGACCCAACACCAAATTGGACCCTTCTGCTACCAGGACCCAATAGCTTGGGCCATGCCCAAAGCAGCACCCAACGCTTTGGGTCTTGCTGGGAGGCCAGGCCTAACTGTTTTTAGTGGGTCTATTTGATTCAAAATCTGAGTATGCAATTGACTAGGGGTAAACCAGTCAACTTGCAAGGTCAACTCGAAACTAGGGCAATCCGGCAAAAATATGGAAGAGATCTTTTTTTTTTCAAATGTGTTTTTTCTCCTATCCTAGACACTTCGTTTTCTTATATTTTTCATTTGGTTACTAACTCATTTCATAGTTCCCTGTATAAATACTATAATAATATATTTTTTTTCCATGTGAGATTTAAAACATTTTAGTGTATATTTATGTTTTGTCAATATGAGTTAATAAACCTTTTTGGTTTAAATACAAAATAAAGTGACATGACGGGTTAAAAAATAAAAAACAAAAAAATAGACAAAACATCCTCTCTTTTATTTTGTTTAGAAACTCTTTTAAAATTTTTTGATTATTTTATCAGCGGCGAAGCATGGATCACATAACTAGTATATATATTTGTGTGTTTCGTTATAACTAGTTTATTGAATCAAATATCATGTGATTTAGTAACATGTAACTTTTTTTTATTAGTCACCAACGTGTGCAAGAGGCTTAACATGATCATTTCTTATTTTTTGTTCCAAGTTATCAATACCCTATTATTTGCGATTTGTTGTCATGAATATATAATCTGTTTTGCTTGATAATGCATTGCATATTGCATGATATTTTTGTGAAAATATCTTTTAATTAAAAACATATCAATATTATGTTTATTGAGGTTTTTTTATTTTTAATATTAATACATTAAAATTATTAAAAAACAAAAAAAATTAATTTATATTTCTTTCAAACAAAAAAAAAACTTTAAAAAACATGCTAATAAGCAATTTATATGTAATTAGTGACATAAAAATGGCTTGATACATCACAAATCCTTGTCTCCTCAGGGCCTTTCTTAGGAACATTGGAAGTTAATTTGAATTTATTTTTCTTTTGAAAGATACATATTTGAAAGTTCATGTTCAGGTAAAAATGATCAGGAAACAAGATAGATCCCATTGTTGAACACTAAAGCCCGCGGTTTACATTGATTAACCTTTTTTAAAACAATCCACCAACTTAGCCATGGCTATGCAAGAAGATCCTCCGTCACTCTTTGCCACCACCGCATCCTCCCTAAGTTTCAGAACTCTTTCTCGAACAGCTTCACCTTTCTTCGAGTTCATCAGCTCAATCACACGCTCCTCCAGCTCGGCCGCGTGCACAAAGTGATCGTCCCCAGCTTCTCTAAATGCTAGAGCCACCTTCATTTCCTCAACCAAGAAAATCCTATTCATCCTTTGCTCTGCATACAGAGGCCAAGCCACCATTGGCACCCCGGCACACAGGGCTTCAAGTACAGAATTCCATCCACAATGAGTCACAAACCCTCCAACCGAGCCGTGGTTGAGTATTTCAACTTGTGGTGCCCATGAATTCACTAGAAATCCCCGATCTTCGGTTCTCTCCAAGAACCCTTCTGGCAAAAGTAAATCCAAACTTGGCTCATTTGGAGTGCTTGACCTGCCTGCTTGGGTTTGGCTATCAGGCAGGGGAGGACGCACCACCCACAAGAACCTAACACCACTTTTCTCCAACCCAATAGCCGTTTCCCTTAACTGACGCGAATTAAAGACTCCCATGCTGCCGAAACAAAGAAATAAAACACTGCGGGTTGGTTGCGAGTCAAGCCAAGTCAGACACTCGTGTTCGCTTTTGCTTTCGCTAGTGGTTAAAAGTGGACCAACGCAAAACAATGGTGGTACTGGCTCATCTGGGGCGCCGCACTTTCCTTCTTGTATTGCCTGAAGTGCCTTACGTTCAAGTAACTCAAATGTATTTATTATGAGTCCTGCAGACTTGATCATCAGCTTGGCAGTGTCAACGAAGTATTGGTAAACTCTGTGGGACCGGTCAGAAATAGCCCGTGGCAACTCTTTTGATGGAATTTTTGGTATGCCATGAAAATCAATAATCATGTCAAGGTCTTTCAAGCTCTTTGTGATGATCTTATCAAGGATAGGGAGGTGAAGAAACGTGCAGAGGCCACTTGCACCAGAAGTGTAGAAAAAGTAAATGGGGATGTTGTGTCTAGAGGACACAAACTCAAAAGCAGCACTGCAGAAGAAATCTATAATCAAGGCTTTTATATTGGAGGATTTAGAAAGATTTAAGAGGGTCTGGTGGAGGTTGGTGTTGTTGAGCTCAGGGAGCTCAAAGAAAGAGGCTGCGAAATCTAGAGGAGAAAAGGAGGTGTTGGGAGGGAGAGAAACTTGAGGGAGGTGAATAAGAGTTATGGAGGGATTGGTGTTACACAGTGTGGAAAAGTAGGGGTCATCAATGGAGATTGATTCAGTTGGCATGGCGGAGACTATGATTGTAATTGAAATTGAAGGGTGGTGTTCGAGAATTTGCTTTCCTAGTTCCACCATAGAGAATAAGTGGCCTCTGCCAGGTGATGGGTACAAGACTATGGTATCCTCCATGAGGCAGGCTTCTCTGTTTACGCACAACCACCGAAAGAGAGAAAGATAGAGATATGATATCGCAGTAAGGACCTTGGATGTGCTTTATATGCAATTTAACTTTGGTTTTTTCTGTGGGCTTCACCTCAGTGAGTGTTTGTTTTTCCAGTCGATTACTGCCTGTATTTCAAATGGCTTTTTACAGTAAAAAAAAATTGTTAAATTGTTTTTTTAAAAAATATTTTTAATATACTAATATTATATATATTACTTCAATTGAAAGCAATTTTAAAAAATATCATGCGCAAGCATACTAAAATCATATCATGTGATACTATTATAATTAATCGGCTTTGGAAAACAAAATCAGTTCCAGGTGTAATATTGAGTTAAAAAATAGTTGAAACATCTACATTTTTTTTGTGATCCGAATTACAATCAATTATTGACGAATATTATATTACCTAATATTTAGGTATATTACAAAAAAATAAAAAAATAAAAGTACTCAGCCTTAGCCTTTTTCTATAGCATATTAAGAGATTAATTATTATGGATTTAAGAAATGTAATGAGGATTTTGCCCTTCATTGATCTTAATATTTGCCTTGGAATTGGTGTAAAATTATCTTTTTTAATGGACACAAATGTTATTTGTAAATTGATCATGGTTAATTTTATCATTCACCTTTGAAAATGCATGGTGAAAATGACCCATAGGCTAGCTCATTAGCTCGAGCCAAAAAAAAAAAAACATGATCAAAAAAATATATATATAGACATTGCTAATATACCTTTTAAGAAAGTTCAAATATTTTATTCATGAATTTAAAATTAGTTGCATATCATAAGATATTTTTATCTAACATTAAAAAATAAACATATTGAATCAACCTAGATTATTCTGGTTGACACATAAAAGTTCCAGGATAATCTTGAAAAAAACAAGTTGAGAACTTAAATTTTGAGTTAGTTCAATGTTGAAAGATAAAATAAAAAAATATATTTTTATAAAAAACAAGTGCACTTGAATCAACTAACCAAACTTTTCATGCTAGTTATGCATGCCATCGGATTCAATAATTTTTTATTCCATAGATTAGTTTCATTTAATAGAATTACATGAAAATAAAGCGAATGTGATATTTTTTAATGAAATATTTTTAAAAAATAAAAAAAATAACATTAAAGGTGTCCGGGACTGGAGACAGCAAAAGCAAATCGTTGATAATAAAAGGTGAATTTTTTTTAATCTTAGTTAATTATAAAAATAGATCATCAATAATAAGGGTGAAAATGTTTTTTAAAAAAAACAATTGAAGTACTAAAAGTGCATTAAGCAAAAAAAAAAATTACACTGAATGTTGTGGCTTAACTCGTCGAACTTATAATTCAGGTTGTGAAACTAACAGGGTTAATTTATTTCAATATCTAAAAAGGGGTAAAAAAAACCCCATAAGGCTAGCTAATGCCTCATCACACTAGGCCTCTAAAAGGAACAGCCCAGGCTTGCGCACTTGAGCGTGTTTTTTCTTTTCTTTTCTTATTCAAATGGGCGAATCTTTCTCCCCTTTCACATAAAAGGATTGAAAAATAAAGGGAATAAACTTTGACATCAAAATTGAATTTTTTAAAACTAAAAGGGGTGATCACCTATAAACCGAAAAAGATAAGGGATTAAAATAAAAACTTTTGTATGAAATTTAAATTCACCACCTATTTAACTTGTTATTTTCACTTTGATTTTTTGACTTTCAATCCAACCATGTTGTATTTCATATGAAAAAAATAAGAAAATATCCATGTGAATATAGGATATACATGTTGTAAATAATGAAGTTTAAAATAATATTTTAAAAAGTTTTATATCCCACATTGAAAAAACCTAACTTTTTTTCTTGTGAACATAGAGTATATATACTAAAAAGATTCAAATCTCACATTGAAAAGATAATATGTTATCCTTTTAAATTGAAGTATTTAAACTAAAAGGTTTTTTATTCCACGTTGAAAAACATAACTTTTTTGTTATGAACATAAAGTATATATAAGAAAGGATTTCAAATCCTACATTGAAAAAATAACTTTTTTCTTGGAAACATAGAGTTTATATACTAAAGGGTTTCAAATCTCACATTGAAAAAATAAAATATTTTTATAATATTTATATAGTGAACTTTAAAAAATGTCAATAACCAACTAAAAAAATATGAAAAAGAGAGGTATAGGAGGAAAACCACATTTGAAAAAAAAAGTCTCGTCCGGGTTCGCCTGAGTTGTCCAGGTATCAGATTTTACCGGGTTGTTGCACCGGTCAGTCTTTTAATAAATCCAGACAAGTTTAGCTATCCTGCCAGGTTAAACCGGGTTTAATAACAATACTTACAAGAATGAGCAAATTTTGGGCTAGATGGGGTTTGGATTGCCATTTCCATGTAAATTGACTCTCCTCGCTACAGTCTAAAGTCACTTCGGTTTTTTTAAGCCAAAGAATATTTTCAAATCATTTACGCATTTAATTATTTTTTCAAATGATTTTAAAACAACGTACTCTCGTATAGAACCCAAAAAAAAAAAAAAAAAAGGAAATGAGGATATGTGCTAGACCACTCCCTTTGAATTTCTTGAAGATAATTGTTAGATAGAGGGGTTGAAACCAGTCCCATCTAAATTTGACCATTTGCCATGAAATTGCATGATTGGGTTTGAATGGCAGCTCGTGAGCGTTGTTATTGTTGTTGTTGTTTTTTTTTTTTTTTAATATGGGGTTATCCGAATACTGAATGATCAAGTATCCTAGTATATTTTTTAATTTTTTTTATGCAGGTTGTTTCGGATACAGGATGATCAAGTATCTTAGTATTTTCTCTATAAATAAACAGTGAATTTAACATGATCACTTTTTAATTAAATAAATAAATTTATTTATTTATTTATAACGATTTATAAAAGCTCGAATTCTGTGCTTAAATTTAGAGAGGGGTTGAAACCAGTCCCCATCTAAAATTGTTAGATAGAGAGGGGTTGAAACCAGTCCCATCTAAAACTGACCACTTGCCCATCTCTTCACGCTTTGATTCATGGGTATGAAAATGTTAGCTCTGTGAGCGTTGTTTTCTTTTTTTCTTTTTTCTTTTTTAATTTTAATTTTATTTTTATGTGGGTTATCCGGATACCTGATAATCAAGTATTTTAATATTTTTTTATTATTTCTAGATGAATTTACATATCAATCAAGATTAAATAACATAATTATTACCCCCTTCTTAATTAAGTATGACATTTGAACTGTCTACCAAATCTCGACCTCCTTTCTTCACCGAGCTGCAACTTTTAATTCTCTTAATGCTGGATTAACTTAATTAGCACTCGAGCAGTATTCAAGAGAGAACTATTAAGCTAATAAATATTAAAAAACAACTAATTAAAGAAAAATAAATAAAGCAATGGGTGACGAGCTTTCGACACCCTTGGAATTATTAAGCACAACACGTCAGAATGACACAGATATTGTTGTTATTGGATTCATATCGGATATAGGACTATCCGCCTGCAATGACATGCATACCATGTATTTACTGAATATATAAATGTGGAGAAAAGGTTTAAAAATTAACTTTACCTTTTGATATTAATCCTAACCAACCACTCTAACATTTTGAATTGAGAGCAATTCTTTAACATTTCGTGAACCGTGTTCGTTAAAGTTATCTTCCGAGCAAGAAAGCGCGTGAACGCTATTAAAATTTTATTTTTATAAAGTTTTAAATTTTATTTTTATTTTTTAAATTATTTTAATGTTTTAATATCAAAAATAATTTTAAAAAAATAAAAAATATATTATTTCATTATGCTCAAGAGGCTTAACATGATCATTTATTAAAATTATATTTCTTAAAAGTTTTAATTTTTTGTGCTTTAAATTTTATTTTTATTTTTTAAATTATTTTAATGTTTTAATATCAAAAATATTTTTTAAAAAATAAAAAATATATTATTTTAATATATTTTTACAGCAAAAAAAAATTTTAAACCCCCCCCAAAAAAAAAATTTGTTGCTGCATACAACAACATTATAATCCCTTCAATTATTTAATGGTATATTTATTTTTATTAGTCATTATGCTCAAGAGGCTTAACATGATCATTTATTAATTTTTACTCCAAGTTAGCAATACCCTATTATTTGCGATTTGTTGTCATGAATATATAATCTGTTTTGTTTCATAATGTATTGCATACTGCATGATATTTTTATAAAATATCTTTCATTTAAAAACATATTAAGATTTTGTTTATTAAAGTTTTTTTATATTTTTAATATCAATACATTATAATTATTAAAAAACATATAAAACAATTCATTTATAATTTTTTTTAAAAAATATCAATTTAAAAAACATACTAGTAAGCAATTTATTGCCGCCGCATTAGCAAACAGAGCAATGTAATTACTAATTAGTGACATAAAAATGGCTTGATACATCAGAAATCCATGTCTCCTCAGGGCCTTTCTTAGGAACATTGGAACTTAATTTGAATTTACTTTTCTTTTGAAAGATTACATATTGAAAGTTCATGTTCAGGTAAAAATGATCAGCACACAAGATAGATCCCATTGTTAAACACTAATGGTTTCAAGCCCGCGGTTTACAATTATCAACCTTTTTTAAAACAATCCACCAACTTAGCCATGGTTATGCAAGAAGATCCTCCGCACTCTTTGCCACCACCGCATCCTCCCTCAGTTTCAGAACTCTTTCTCCAACAGCTTCCTGTGTAATACTGTTGTTTTTGTGGTTGTGATTTGAAAAAAATTGTTTTTATAAAAAGTAATTTTAGTTGAAATTGATTTGAAAAAATATATGTTTGGTTAAAACTGTGGTTGAAATTAAGGTTAAATAAAAAGTAGTTTAATGTGTTTGGTTAAAAGAATGTTTTTTAAATTGAAATTATACAATAATTAATATATATATATATATATATATATATATATATATTAATATTGATGTTTTTTAATTTAAATATTGTAGATTTAATTACTGTTATTACATCATGAAATAAATAATATTGATATTAAATATTTTTTATTATTTCATTAAACTACGTGCAATTTCATCACATACGAAATCTATCCAACAAGGATATTTTCCATGGTATCTTAAGCGCGCAACAACATCAGGTAAAAATATCATCAAGAACAAAATTGGAATTGCAATCAAATTCTGCAAATGTTACGTCATCAAACGATCTCCTTCTAATTTTTTGAATAAAACACAATTAAAAAAATATAAAATATTAATATTAATATTAAAGCTTTTAAATTTAATTATTGTAGATTTAATTACCACTAGTACATCATGAAATAAATAATACTTTATATAAAATATTTTTTATTATTTCATTAAATCATCTACAATTCCATTATGTACAAAATTCATTCGACAAAAACTACAGTTTCCATGATTTTTTGAGCATGCAATAAAATCAGATAAAATATTATCATGAATAAAATTAAGATTATAGTATGAGTGAAATTAATTTACTCTACACTAGTTTTTCAGGAAAAAAAATTGTTCACATGACAATACGAGTGAATTTAATTCACTCTAAACTAGTTTTTTTAAATAAAAAAACTATTCATGAGTACGAGTGAATTTATAATTCACTGCACTGTTTTTTTTTAAAAAAACTATTTAATGAATAATGCGAGTGAATTAAAATTTAAAATTTCCTTGTACTAAGCGGAAATTTGGAGAAAAATAAGAATGTTTCAATGGAAGAAAGGTTTCTCTGTTTCTTTTAATATTAACGTGAATATACAACTTACTATTCTATACGAGCTGCTGTTTTTTATAACATTACAAGTTGCTTCATTTGGATACATTGACTTGCCTAATTCTTAGCTGATCTGTTTCCATAACAATCCAACGTCTCTTTCTGTTTCTGGTTTCTGTCATAAACTTCATTGCTGCTGCTGTTGATTTATTTCCATACTAAGCCAACGTCTCTTTCTGTTTGTGTTTTGTTACCATGAGAGTTGGTTTGTTTCCATGTTGCTGGTGATTCTAATCAGCCAACGTCTCTTTCTTATCTGTCTGATTTGTTTCCATGTTGCTGGCTTATAGCTACAGTTGAATTGTTTCCATGAGCATCTGTTTTATTACCATTAACACTATTCATTTTAAAAAATAAATAGTGCAAGTGAATTTCAAATCATTTAAAAAAAATTTAAAACTATTTATATGAATAGTATAAATGAATTAAAATCTACTCGTAGAAGTAACAGTGAAGGAGAAAAGCAGTCGAGAACTGTCTTGTAAACATGAATTGCATTGGGAAAATAAATTGTGGTTCGTTGTACCAAACGTTTACAAATTGATCGTCCTCAGCTTCTCTAAATGCTAGAGCCACCTTTATTTCCTCAACCAAGAAAATCCTATTCATCCATTGCTCTGCATACAGAGGCCAAGCCACCGTTGGCACCCCAGCACACAGGGCTTCAAGTAAAGAATTCCATCCACAATGAGTCACAAACCCTCCAACCGAGCCGTGGTTGAGTATTTCAACTTGTGGTGCCCCTATCTTTGGTTCTCTCCAAGAACCCTTCTGGCAACAGCAATTCCAAACATGGCTCATTTGGAGGGAGGCCGCACCACCCACGAGAACCTAACACCACTTTTCATATCATATACTTTATTAATTTTTGGTTTTATATAAGAGATTTTATTTTGAGTAATAGAAGATATTTTAATTTTATAATATTAGTGTATGAAATTCAAAGTTTTATCAATATTATATTTTTTTTAGATTTTTTATGCAGTAGTTTTGAATTATATATATTATTAAATAAATAAATAAATTATGTGTTACGTCAGCTCCTTGCAGAAATCATTAGAGTTGGGTACTGGGTGCAGGAACTAACATTATTTTAAGCAGTGTTTTAAAACCCGGACCGGCCCGGCGGGTCGACCCGGGACCCGGCCGACCCGGGCTTGGGACCGGTCCGGGTGGAGGCAAAAACCCGCTCGGGAGTTGGCCCGGTGAAACCCGGTCGACCCGGCGGGTCGACCAGGAACCCGGGCGACCCGAGTAAACCCGGCTGAGACCCGGCCTTATTTTCTTTGGCAACTGTCTTGCTCTTCGTCTCTCCTTCCATGGCAACTGTCTTGTTTAAGAGAGTAATCATGTTGCTTTACAAGAAGTAAAGGCCATAGAAAACAAAACCCATCTAAATCAGAAACACAATGCCTTAAAGTGAACTCTGCAGTCAGATCTCCTTGCCTTGCAAGCTGCAAAATAAGCACAGACACAATAACATCAAATTAAGATCTCATTCAGTGATAAGCAAGCACAGAAAACATAAATGGAAGAATATTAGTAGACATGCACTCGGTGAGATTACCAGGCTCTCTAGAGCACTTCTCACCTGAAAACAAAAACAAATGGACATAGTGTGATTTAGTGATGTGGAGATTCAATGCAAGAAAGAGAGATGGAAGCGGAGATATACCACGTCCTTGTTGTTGATTTGGATTACCAGGTGAAGCCATTGTTAAGCAACAGCAAGAAGTGACAGTGACTGGAAACAATCAGTCAAATTGATAAAGAAAAAAAAGAAGGAAGAAAGAGATAAGAAAAAGCTTACAGAGTGGAGGAATTCCTCGATCTGCTCAAATTAAAATCTTTTTTCAGATCAGAAAAACAACACCTTTCTTTCCCCAGATCTCTTCTCTACATGTTCTGTCGTCCCAAAATAAGGTAGCAATAAAGTGAGAATTTAGAGAAGAAAGAGAGGGATCGAAGGGGAAAATACAAGTCTTTTTTTATGTTACTTTGCCCAGATGTGTAGATTGATGCCAATGAACAGCACATACATAGCAAACGGAGAGTGGAAAATATGGAAAGAGAGAAACCTGTCAAAAAGCAGAGTTTTTTTTTTATTTTGGGTTGACCCGGGTTGACCCGAGTCAACCCATCTGACCCGTAACCCGCTCATGATACCGGGTCAACCACCGGGTTGGGTTTAAAAACTATGATTTTAAGTCCTGCGGGTGCAGGATACAAAATATCTCTGGTCCTGACATGTGTATGATCCAAAATAATTTTGGGTCCTGCCTATTACAGGACTCATGTGGGTATTGAGTTTTATTGAGTGAATGACCCAAAATAACTCTAGTTCCTGCTGATACAGGACCTAAAATTGCTTTAAATTCTGACATGTGCAGAACTCACAAAATAACATTAAATCCTGTAAGTGTTGAACCCAAGTGGGTGTTGGGTCCTACCGGTGCAGGAAGGTTTGAAGATTTTGAAAGCTATCTAGGGGCATGAGCAGTCGCCTAGGGATCGGTCAAAAACCACAGCCCAAATACAACGAAAAAAAGATCGAAGACGTTCACAGGAAAAGCGAAGACTGAAACTGGAAAGGCCTACTCCCCTATTCAAAGCAATCCACCCAAGGGACATCAGCATAGGAAGATTGTAAAAAAAAAAAAAAACAAAACAAAACAATTGGTTTCCTTTTGTCAACGGATTGGGAATCCATGTTATCACGTGCATGAGAATTCAACCCCTGATGCCTCTCTATGCCTTTGCGCGCGCGCATATATATATATATATATATATATATATATATATATATATATATATATATATATATATATATATATATCACTACAGTATAACACCATCATTAAATATTAATGAAAAACCATTGATCAATAAGGACGACTGGCTTCACCATCCATACCTAATTAAATTTTTTTTTATCTTACCTTCTCTTATTTAAATTTATTTTTCAAAATAAATTGATGAATTTTTTTTTTATATTGTACAAAAGTTGGGTGATGATAATTTTTTTTTGTTACAGGTTGGGTTGAATTTCCTAATTAAATCATATTTGATTTTGCGTTTCGAAAATTCTTTGAAATAATTTTTAAATTTTTTTCTTTGTTTCAAATTAATATTTTTGTTATGTTTTTTTATTATTTGTTAAAAAAAATATGTTGAGTTTGTGTCTAGCTATGACGCCAGACCGAAGAAATTTTAAAAATTTTAATTTTTTTCTTTACTTCAAAATAATATTTTCTTCATGTTTTTGTATTATTTTTTAAATATTTTTTTTTAAAAAAAAACATATATTGAGATTGTGTTTGGTTGAGAGGCTAGACTCAAGAAATTAAAAAAAATTATTTTTTTCTTTACTTCAAATTAATTAGATCATATTTGATTTTGCGTTTTAAAAATTCTTTGAAAACAATTTGACAATTTTGAAGTTTTTTTTCTTTACTTCAAATTAATTTTGTTTTAAGTTTTTGTATTATTTTTTTAAAATAAATGTTGGCATTGTGTTTGTCTGCGACGCCAAACCCAATACATTTTTAATTTTTAATTTTTTTTTTGCTTCAAAATAATATTTTTCTCATATTTTTATATTTTTTAAAATATATTTAAAAATATATATTAAGATTTTGTCTGGCTGAGTAAATAATTCTCTAATATTGTCATATTAAAGTTGATGGAGCTTTCAATAAATTTTTAATTCACATTATATACTTTATATAGTTTTGGTATTATATATGAGATTATATATTGGGTGCTAGAAGATATTTTAATTTTATAACATTAGTGTATGGAATTTAAAGTTTTATCAATGTTTTGTTGTATTTAAATTTTTTGTACAGTAGTTTTAAATTATATATATTATTAAATATTAGGTCCAGCCCCCTGTAGGAACCATTTGGGTCCTGCCAGGTGCATGACCCAACATTGCTTTGGGTCTTGTCGGGTGCAAAGCCCAGAATACCTCTGGATACTGCCGGGTGCAGGAACCACAATTGCTTTGGGTCCTGACATGTGCAGGATCCAAAATAAATTTGGATCCTACCTGGTGCAGGACCCATGTGGGTGTTGGGTCCTACCAGTGCAGAACCCAGCCTCACACACACCATGACCCAACAATTAGGGCCCTTCCACCCATGTCACCAAGACCCAACAACATTGGGCCTCAGAACCAAGACCCAACAGCTTTAGGCACTGCCTCCCACCTACCAAGACCCAACGCCTAATTGGGTCTTGCAGCCACCAGGACTCAACAACTTTGGGTTCTGCCTACCACCATAACCCAACACCTAATTGGACCCTTCTACTATTATGACCCAACATCTTTGAACCCTTTTCTAACCAGGACCCAACAGCTTGGGCCATGCCCAAAGCAAAACCCAACACTTTGGATCCTGCTGGGAGGCCAGGGCCAGTAGCGTTGGGAGAGCCTGTTTCATTTAAAATCTGAGCCTGCAATTGACAAGAAGTAAACCAGTCAACTTGCAAGGTTAACTCGAAACTTGGGTGATCCGGTAAAAATTTGGAAGAGATTTTTTTTTTCAAATGTGTTTTTTCTCCTACACTAGACCCTTCATTTTCTTATATTTTTTATTTAGTTACTAACTCATTTCATAGTTCACTATATAAATATTATAATAATGTATTTTATTTTCATGTGGAATTTGAAGTATTTTAGTGTATATTTATGTTTTGTCAATATGAGATAATAAACCATTTTGGTTTAAATAAAAAAAATGACATGACATGTTAAAAAATCAAAAACAAAAAAATAGACAAAACTGTTAGAGAATAATATAAATCATATCCTGGAACCTTACCTAAAAGCTTAAGCTATTGGGTTGAGATGGTTTTTTGATATGGTATCAGAGCCTTGATGACTAAGCGGTCACGAGTTCGAATCTCACCATCCCTATTTATTTGATAAAAATTAAGCACACAAGGTAATATGAGCATGTGCAAGTTTCAAGCCTAAAGGGCTTTCATTTGAGGAGGTGTGTTAGAGAATAATATAAATCATATCCTGGAACCTTACCTAAAAGCTTAAGCTATTGGGTTGAGATGGTTCTTTAATAAAAACATCATCTTTTATTTTATTTAGAAGCTCTTTTAATTTTTTTTGATTATTTGACTCACGGCGAAGCATAGCTCATAAAGTGTGAGTGTGTGTGTTTATTAAATCAAATATCATCTGATTTAGTAACATATAACTTTTTTTTTATTAGTCACCAACGTGTGCAAGAGGCTTAACATGATCATTTATTATTTTTTGTTCCAAGTTATCAATACCCTATTTTTTGCGATTTGTTGTCATGAATATATAATCTGTTTTGCTTGATAATGCATTACATATTGCATGATATTTTTGTGAAAATATCTTTTAATTCTTTACTTCTTGGTGGTACTGGCTCATCCGGGGCGCACTTTCCTTCTTGTATTGCCTGAAGTGCCTTACGTTCAAGGAACTCAAATGTATTTATTATGACTCCTGCAGACTTGATCATCAGCTTGGGCAGTGTCAACGAGGTATTGGTAAACTCTGTGGGACCGGTCAGAAATAGCCGGTGGCAGCTCTTTTGATGGAATTTTTGGTATGCCATGAAAATCAATAATCATGCCAAGGTCTTTCAAGCTCTTTGTGATGATCTTATCAAGGATAGGGAGGTGAAGAAACATGGAGAGGCCACTTGCACCATGAGTGAAGAAAAAGTAAATGGGGATGTTGTGTCTAGAGGACACAAACTCAAAAGCAGCACTGCAGAAGAAATCTATAATCAAGGCTTTTATATTGGAGGATTTAGAAAGATTTAAGAGGGTCTGGTGGAGGTTGGTGTTGTTGAGCTCAGGGAGCTCAAAGAAAGAGGCTGCGAAATCTAGAGGAGAAAAGGAGGTGTTGGGAGGGAGAGAAACTTGAGGGAGGTGAATAAGAGTTATGGAGGGATTGGTGTTACAGAGTGTGGAAAAGTAGGGGTCATCAATGGAGATTGATTCAGTTGGCATGGCGGAGAATATGATTGTAATTGAGATTGAAGGGTGGTGTTCGAGAATTTGCTTTCCTAGTTCCACCATAGAGAATAAGTGGCCTCTGCCAGGTGATGGATACAAGACAATGGTATCCTCCATGAGGCAGGCTTCACTGTTTTTGCCAAGTTAAACCGGTTTTTGTTTTAAAAAATTAAACTAAACAGGTCAGTTTGAATTAAGTTTAGTTATTTTAAAAAAATTCTATTTAATTATTTTTTTAATAAAAATCAAACTGAAAGTGATTGTCCATTATCATCATGTCATATTATTATAATTAATGGCTTCGGAATAAAAATCTGTTCCAAGTGTAATGATGAGTTAAAAATTGGTTGAAACAAATACATTTTTTTAATTATTCGAATTACAATCCAATTATTGACAAATATTAATACCTAGTATTTAGGTACATATAGACTCCAAAGTCCAAAAGAGTTTTTAGATACTATTTCTTGTTTTTTTTATATATCTTTTTTTTCAAGTGTTAATAATATTTTAGATTAATTAATTTGTTTTTCAATCAATACTAATTTTTTTCTTCAAATGATTTTGAGAATTTCACCGACTTAATATACTTTAAAAAATAAATTTTACTAAATACTGACAGCAAAACTTGAATACAGAATTATGATAGCACACAAATTTTTTTATTATTAAAATCGTAATATATAAACTAATATTGCAATTCTCCAATCATGTTTCTTAAAGAGTAAATTAGAAATTATTCTTCTAATTTTGCAAAATGATTAAAAATACCATAACTAATTCATATAGAATTTCCAAGGAGTGAAAAGAGTACATTTTATCTTTATCCTTACAGTTTAATGAATGTTTCACATTTATTCATGTATTTAAGAAATCTAAAATGCTTTCTATTTTTTTTTTAATCACATATTACCTATAGCCGATAAATAACCTTATTTTAGTTTGATGGAAAAATTATTAGAATTAAGAATAAGTAGAATAAAAATATCAATAAAAAGTGAGCTTCCTTTAATTTTTCTTAGTTATTTAGTAGATAATAGCAAATTTAAATCTTTTTAAAATATAGAGTGGTAGCTGGTTCATATTAAAAAGAAATTAGACTGGTGATATTTGAAAATGTTAGACTAGTATGGAGCAAGCAGTGCAATTATTATTTCATGAAATTTTGATTTTTAATTTTTAATTATTTTTTATATATTTTTAAATTATTTTAATATATTGTTATAAAAAATAAATTTTAAAAAATAAATTATTTTAATATTTTTTTAAATAAAAAATATTTTTAAAAACAACATAAAAGTTTTATGGGTTGACCCGGCCAAGGGGCCGGGTCTTGGGTTTCATGGGTCAACCCGGGTCTACTCGGGTTAACCTAGAAAAATTAAAAAAAATAAAGTTTTAATATTTCATATGAAAAAATCCATGTAAATATAGGTTATACATATTGTAAACAATGAAGTTTAAAAAAATATTTTAAAAAGTTTTTTATCCCATATTAAAAAGATATTATGGTAAGCTTTTAAGTTAAAGTATTTAAACCAAAAAAGTTTTTTATCCCACATCGAAAAAACATAACATTTTTCTTGGAAACATAGAGTATATATACTAATAAGTTTCAAATCCCACATTGAAAAAACATAATTTCTTTCATGGAAACATAGAGTATATATACGAAAGGGCTTCAAATCCCATATTGAGAAGATATTATGTTATCCTTTTAAATTGAAATATTTAAACCAAAAGATTTTTTATCCCACATTGAAAAAACATGATTTTTTTCTTGAGAACATAGAGTATATATACCATTGGGTTTCAAATCCCACATTGAAAAAATATAACTTTTTTCATGGGAACATAGAGTATATATACGAAAGGGCTTCAAATCTTACATTGAAAAGATACTTGTTATCTTTTTAAGTTAAAGTATTTAAACCAAAAGCTTTTTTATCTCACATTGAAAAAACATGATTTTTTTTCAAGGAAACATAGAGTATATATACTAATGGGTTTCAAATCCCACATTGAAAAGATATTATGTTATCCTTTTAAGTTGAATAAACCAAAAGGTTTTTTATCCCACATTGAAAAAACATGATTTTTTCTTGGGAACATAGAGTATATATACTAAAAAGCTTCAAATCCCACATTGAAAAAATATTATGTTATCATTTTAAGTTAAAGTATTTAAACCAAAAGGTTTTTTATCTCACATTGAAAAAACATGATTTTTTTATTGAAAACATAGAGTATATATAGTTATATACTAATGAGTTTCAAATCCCACATTTGAAAAAACAAAAACCAGGTCTCGTTCGGGTCGCCCAGGTCATGCGTCGACCCGCCGGGTCGTCCGAGTTTGACCGGGCTGTTGTCCCAGCCGGTCTTTTAGTAAACCCAGACCGGTCCAACCACCAGGTCGACTGGGTCCCGGGTCGACCCGCCGGGCTGGGCCGGGTTTAATAACACTGCATAAAACATTAAAAAAAAGCAAAAATATCATTTAGTGAAATCCGTCCACAACATGCGCAAATGGTTTATCTTAAAAATTCCTAGGATTAATTAGGAAATCAATGATAATCAATGAAATAATATCGTTTCATTTTATTGTATTTTTAAAACGTGACATTTACTATAAGTAGGTATTCTTCTAGAAATGTTGCATTGTTATCGGATAAATTAGGAAATTAATATATAATATAAGAAAAATAAGAAATTAATATAGTAGCAGAAGTCTTGAGTGAAATATGACATTTTTAAATATTATGGTTCTGAACAATGCTACGTTTCATTTCTGGAGGAATGGCGTCCAAGTTGAGAGAGAAAAGACAGCGACAGCCATGCTTATCTCTTTCATAAATGTGGAGCTACCGCGTCCTAGTGGCTAGTTGTGCTTCGCTTGAAAGAAGAGAAAGAGGCAGGAAAGCTACCTCATAATAGGACAAATTTGTTTTTATATTTTAAAAATATTTTTGAAAAAATTAATATTTTTTATTTTAAATTAATACATTTTTATTTTAAATTAATATTTTTTAAAATTATAAATATTTTGAAAAATATTCTTTACTGTACTTTCAAATAAATAGGCCGGACAAAACTTCTCTTTTATTATTTTCTACCAGTTAAAAATAAATAAATTTTGAAAAGAATAAATAAGACAATAAAAAAATAAGGATGTGATAATATAAATAAGACAATGAATAAAGCAACAATCAATCTTTTGTTTTATCTATCAAAGTCGTACGTAACAATAAATAAGAAAGGAATGCTGAAAAAGAAAAGGATGTGATTATATAAAAGACAACACCATCACCTTTATTTCATTAGCCAATAAACAGAAGGTCAGTTGTTATACTTTATTTTTAACCTTTATTTATTTATATATTTTAAAAGCATTTTTAAAAAAATTATTTTTTTTATTTTTTATTTGTTTTAAATTAATATATATTTTTAATATTTTTAAATCATTTTGATGCGCTGATATTAAAAATAATTTTAAAAAATAAAAAAATACATTATTTTAATACATATTTAAATAAAAAATACTTTAAAAAATAATTATTATCACGTTCTCACCCATCTTTTTAATTTCAAAATATCTCAAATTCAAACTCTTTTTTATAATAATTTTTTTTATTTGATTGGATATAAAGTAGCTACTAACATCTATGTTATGTTATTATTAGTATTATTATTTTGAATTTGAGAAAACCTACCTTCCAAAAAGTATATTTTATGAGTCTAGATGAACGAGTAAAACCTCGGCTGTATGTTATTCTTCATGGGCAAAACATTTTTCCCCCCTTGATATGAATATTGTCTAATTAGCTTAATTTAACGCATGGAGATAAAGTCTCTTCTATTTGGATTTTAATTAAGTTATTCACATTTGAATGATATATTTATAAGAAATTATGTTCTTACAGAATTATTTCATAGCAAATAACATGAAAAACAATTCTACCGACAGCCCTATCCTAAAACCTAAAAAGTTGTCATAACTGTTTTATCTAGCAATTAATCCTATGAAGGCTATTTTTATAAATATCCCATATTAATCTCCCTTGTCACGCCTGATGAATATTTGCCGGGACTAAATAACTACTGTGAGAAATTGGAGTAAGACACCTAGTAATTAAAAAAAAAATTCCTAAAATATGCTTTAATTCCATAAACTCATGTAAGCGATTAATATTAATTATTTTTAAGGGAAAAACAACGTTATCTTCACAACATTTTTTTCACAAAAAGATAACATTACTTTATGTTTTCATCTAAATTTATATTTGTGATTCTTATTAATTATCTTAATTTTTTATTTTTTTTAATTTCTAAATTTTATGAAAAATATAATTACAGTTTTTAGACGCATTAAAAAATAAGAGTAATTCCTAAAAATAATATTTTTAATTTTTTTTTAAAAAAACAAACTAGAAAGACTAATACTTTAATGATAAGAACAAAAAAATAATTTTTGGATATATAAACCTGGCTGTGAGAAAAGAGAAGTGGCAATCAAATGTTTCTATCATGCAAAACCTTAATTATTGCGACGAACCAAAATGTGATAACCCAGTACGTAACTTTTTTTTTTAAAGTTTAACATGGGTGTTCTATGGGTACTGAAATTAACGACCATGTAAATTTTTAGTGGTCATCATATTAGTAACCACAGGGTTCAAACCTGATACTACAAAGAAAGCAAATCTTTTAGTCCCAAACTCTTATCACTGGACCACCACCTAGATGGTTAACCCAGTACATAACTTGAAATGGCCATTGATTGCTAATTAAAAAAAATAAAGAACAAAAAGAAAAATGAGAATAATAATGTTTTTTTATTAAAAATTTTCTTAAAAAATATACTTTTCTAGTTTTTTTTATATCTTTTTATACTTATATTTCTAATTACAAGTTCATTAATAAATCTCAAGTCCAGATAATTAAGGAATTAAGTTATTTAAAAAAAAATTAATCTAATAAAAATATCTAACATTCTAATTAAAGAAAGGATTCTAATAATCTAACCTATTACAAATCTTTTTAATTTTAACAAGAATTTTTACATTAATTAGAATTACTCTCTAATATTAAATTTCTTATAAACTAAATTTAGTAGATATTTAACTTCAACATAGAGTCTTTCATGGTCACTGTATATGACATGAAATATATCACAGTCTGCACTTCACAACTCAATACGTTGGTAAGCAAAGCATTAACATAAAACAAATGGCCACTCATACTAACTATGCATTTCGCATGACTCAAGAGATGCACCTTTTTTTTTATGTTTCTTGAACCAAGACTAGTCTGCAAGTTTATGGATGATAAGAACAAAACTTTATGTTGCAGAGATAAAAAAAAAAAAAAAAAACTCCTGCGACTATAATTTCTTGCTTGCCATGCATATCTATAAGTTCTGCTACAAAAGCATACTTGCAGTCCTGGGCACCAATTGATCATTACAGAGGAAGGGGAGAGTGAAGGAGATGGCAGGAGGACATGGAGAGGGCGCCAGTTACAAAGGCTTGACTATGCATAAGCCAAAGCGATGGGATGTAGTCACTGGAAAGGGCTCGTGTGCTGTCATGTGGTTTTGGGTACGTACTTTACAGGGAGAAGCAAGATAGCCCTGTAGTATTGGGGTGGAGACATCCTTGGGAGGGACATAGTGACCATGCACGGCCATGAGAGTGCACACCAGGCATCCCATTGAAGAATGAAGACCAGTAGCCAAGCATGAATGTTTTTGCTGATGGGTTGTTGGCCATGTTGTCTTGAATGGCTGTTTCGTTCTTCGTTTCAATAAAGTGGTGGTGAAAACCGTGTGCATTGAATTTTTTTTAAAAAAAACTGTGGTGTTTCGCCAGCTTACGTCCATTTTAATTAATTCTTTACAGTTTTTAAGTTAAGAATTAAATTTGTAACATTTAATTTGATGATCTCTTAAAACAAACACAAGACTTGAACAATTAAGCTATACTAATTGAGCTACCTCTGAGATACCTCTCAGAATTCATTGAATTTCTTTTGACATGCTTGATTGTGATCATGGATAATTTAGTCCATGCGCATACTCTAGACATGGGCACTTTGTGTATCATGCTGTATCAGTTCATCCCAGCATGTCGTCGGTACCTGGCAAGTGGCAGGGCACCACTTTCTTTTCCCACTGTTCTCTTTGCATCAAATCTTGGTGAAACCCGAGCCTGAGAACTTACGATCTCTACTGCCCCTTATTGATAATCCAAGAACTTTGGGTTTGGCAGTTGAAACTTGGAAGAAAAACCAGACTAGGGTTTAGGAAACTGTCGCGGGATCCACATCTATCTAAGCTCAAGGACACTATTATTGCTGCTTGGAATTGTTGCTGAAGCTTGGTGAAGTTTTTGTGGTTTTGGGATATCCCAATAACAAGAAACAAACACCAGTGAAAATTGTAGGAAGAAGATTTCAGATACTGGCAGAGGCTACTCTCATTTTTTCTTTTCTCAAATAATGCCAAAACCCCCCTTTTATAGATACAAGAAGCAAGCATCAAGGGACTGCATTCATGATTGGCATGTTGAGGAACATTTTTCATGTGATTTTGTTTACTCGAGGATCAATTACAATCTAAAATTAAGGCCTGAGCAGACGAGCCAGCCCTTGAAGATTGTTTTGATGAACCTAGCCTGGAAAGTGGAAAGTGACAGAAGTGCCGGCCACCAACCCCTTTTACTCAATTTTTAATAAGATAATTTAGAAATGACCATATCTTTCCTAAACAGACGTGTACCAGTAAGGAAATGGGTACAAGATTATGCGAATCTGATATTCACAGAATAGACAAGACGAAATAAGATTGTGCTAATCTATAATTTACATAATAGGAAAGACCAAATCCATATATGCTCATTTATATATATTTTTGAGAGCTAATTGAATCAATCCTCTTATATAAGATTATCTTGGGCCCTTTTCTCTTCAAGGGCTCAGCATCACCTATCAACCTCTACCAATCCTTTACGTTTTGACTATGGAGTGGCAACTCCCCTCCTTCAGTGCCCTTTCAACCTTCCTACTCTTCATGACCTTTCTTCTACTTAAAATTTTCAAGGAACCGAAAACGAATCACAACTCAGGTAGAAATCCTCCTCCCGGACCAAAGGCATTGCGCATCATTGGAAACCTTCACCAGCTGGGGGGTGGACCTTCACTCCTTATTCGCCTCAGAGAGTTGGCCGAGAGGTATGGACCGATCATGCTGCTCCAGGTTGGTGAAGTGCCCACCATTATTATATCATCACCAGAATTAGCACAAGAAGTGATGAAAACCCATGAGAGCTGTTTTGATGAAAGGCCTCCTTTCTTTGCTGGAAATGTCTACTTTTACGGCAATCGAGACCTTATATTTGCGCCATACGGAGATTATTGGAAACAGCTGCGAAAAATTGTCACGATGGAGGTTCTTAGTCCTATACGTGTGCGTACTTTCAGAGCAACAAGGGAAGAAGAGGTAGCGAGTCTTATAAGAACCATTTCTTCCCAGCAAGGATCGGCCATTAACCTCAGCCAGATATTGTTTTCTTTCACATATAGCATAATTTCAAGGATAAGCGTTGGAAGGAATAGCAAAAACCAAAAAGAATTCGCAACCATCGTCAAAGATTTCTCAACGATTTCCAAAGAATTGTCCCTAGCAGCAGGAGGTGCCAATGTGGTTGATCTGTACCCATCCCAAAAGCTCCTTCACATGTTTAGTTGGAGGAAGTTTAGGCTCGGGAGGGAGCATAAAAAAGCAAATAAAATTCTTGAAAGGCTGATGAAGGAGCGCAAAGCCAGCAAGAGAGACAAAGAGATTGCTGAAAATGAAGTGGAGGATCTTCTTGATGTTCTCTTAAATCTCCAACTCACTGTAGGCTTGGACTCCCCCTTAACTGATGAATGCGTCAAAGCACTCCTCCTGGTTAGTACGCTGGCATTTCTAAGCACAAATCCTTGCATGTCTTTTTTGCCCCCCCGTTATGAACACACACATGAAGTTTCACAAATCAATATCTAGTACTGCAAAATTCGAATTTTGTTTTTTACTAGAAGAGCCAACACATCATGTCTAAGCTAAGAGGATAAATTTAGGCATTATCCAAGAAGAAAAAAATAACAAAGAAAATATTTAAATATAATCAAATCATGAACCGACTAAATTCATCCTATGGTCATGCCTAGCTACGTGCAGCTATTTATTTGTTCATAAAGAAAACTCATATTTATGTATAAAGTAAATTTCTTATT
Source organism: Populus simonii (assembly GCA_007827005.2). Classification (NCBI taxonomy): domain Eukaryota; kingdom Viridiplantae; phylum Streptophyta; class Magnoliopsida; order Malpighiales; family Salicaceae; genus Populus; species Populus simonii. Next base: position 1,011,861 of record CM017478.2, read on the forward strand.
ATATTTAAAAACAAAAGCTGAGATATAAAAGTTGTCATTAGTGTAGACGGTAAATCTTTAATTATATTTAAGTATTTTTTTCATTTTGAATAACACTGGGACAAACCATGTTAATTTTACTTACCAAGTTGGTTATATTATTATGTTAAACATTAAATTGAAAAAGAAATTCTAAATAGAGACTAAATCTTGATTTTTTTTTTTTAATTTGAATACTAAAAATAGTTTTATACTAATTTGCGTATTAACCGAGATTAACTTGTTAATCTTTTTTATTTATTTTTTAATATAGAGGGCCACTCAATATACCGAGATAAGATAATTATATATGAAGACATATTTAAAATGGATTTAAAAGTTATATATATACTATACTTTAAATGGTAAGTTAAATCATGAAGACTTTTTCATAGCCATCGATCACTAAATTTGAGATACGTTTTTTAACATAAAACGGCATCCCTTCTTGAGAGAAATAATTTTCCCTGTATGCATTCAAGGTCTCAATATCTTACTAACTACACATTTATGTGTCTCAAACTACTATGAAAATCAAACAAAATAATTGTTCTTGTCTTGGGAATGAGCATTGCATGGTGTGTGTGTGTGTTTCTTTGACATGATATCTTGTTTCAGGATATGTTCGCCGGTGGAGGTGATACAACGTTAACAGTTCTAGAATGGGCAATGTCAGAACTCATGAAAAATCCAAGAGTCAGGGAAAAAGCACAAAAAGAAGTGAGAGCACTTTTCAATGATGTCGGGTACATTGATGAATCAAACGTTCATGAATTACAGTTCTTGAACTTAACTCTCAAGGAAACTCTAAGATTACACCCACCCTTGTGCGTATATCCAAGAGAATGTAAGGTGAACTGCAAGGTTGCTGGATATGACTTAGAAGCTAAAACTAGAGTTCTCATCAATGCCTGGATGATAGGGAGGGATCCCAAGTACTGGACTGAACCTGAGAAATTCTACCCAGAGAGATTCTTAGATTGTTCAACTGATTACAAAGGTGCTAATTTCGAGTTTCTCCCATTTGGTTCTGGAAAAAGGATTTGCCCTGGAATGGCGTTTGGTATTGCTACTGTTGAGTTGCCGCTAGCAAGATTGTTATTACATTTTGACTGGGAAATTCCTAATGGAATCAAGCCTGAAGATTTTGACATGAGCGAGATTGTTAGTGCGTCAGTCACAAGAAAAAACGATATTGTCTTAATTCCAGTTACATGCTATGATCCTCCCGTCAAGGGTTAAAAAGGTTAATTTTAGCCTTCATTCTATCATGAATAAAGAAAGTGTGGCAAGGATTCATCTGCTGAACACTTGTTCTTGAATTAATTTATTCTCCGTACCATTAGGAATGGGGAATATATCAGAATTTCATGGAAAAATGTTTTACATAAATTTTACATTTGTTATAAATGAAACTCTTCTCCTATTGTTTTATTCGTGTGTAATATTCTTATGATTTTGCAAATGTTCTTTTTTTTAACTGGTTGTTTAGCTACATATATGGTATGAGCATACGGGTCTCAAAAGTCGAAACAACGACATGTATTATACACAAAGAACATGCATAGTGATAAGATTACAAAAATTACACGGAATATTCTAGAAGAAATTATTTTTAAAAACCCTTGTAAATCATTTACAGTGTGTTTTATGATTTTTATTTTCAAATAGTATTGGCCTCCTTCTTAATAGGATATCTTCAGAGGTTATAAATCTTCTCTTGAATGAATACTTGCACAAAGTCTATTAGAGACTCCTTGGAGGTGTTGTTGGAGGACCATTCAAAGATCAAATTAGTACGAGGTATTTTATATGATAAAAACACATTAAAGAGTTGATTTTGGAGAAATCAAATGATGTTTTTTGGAGGTTATCTAGGCGAGATATGTGGTATTTAATATGTTAAGGATTTTTTTAGGTTAAGTTTTGTATTAATCTTTTGATTTTGATTTAGTTATATAATTGTTTCGTGCTATGTTGTTGGTTAGATCAATTTTTTTAACATAAAAAATAAATGTACATATCTTACTAAAGTGTTTTCCAACATATCTTTTTTATTAACTCAAAATCTTAAAAAAAATTCTTAATGCTAACTAAAAATAAAATCATGAAGTTAAGAAATAGATACAAATAAAAATACCACAATTAGTGGGTCCAAGAAGCCTTTTAATTTCTTTATCTTAATTATTTGGCACTAATATTTTTTTTATAAGAAGAGTAATAAATTTTATTGAAATAAAATAATTTGCTAGTAAAGGTCTTTTTTTTCCTTGTCAAAATCTTTAATTAAAAAAATATAATATTTTCTATGTTGTTTATTTAATGAAAACCAAAAACATTAAGAAGACATACCAGAAAAAACCACAATAATTAAAATAAGGATAAAAAATATTCATTTTTAACTAAGAAATCATTTGGGAAGGCGGTTTGCACCGCGTTTCCAAAAAAATCAATTTGTTTTACTAAAATTTAATATGATTTGTATGTTTTGGATCGTTTTGATGCGCTAATATCAAAAATAATTTTTAAAAAATAAAAACATTATTTACATGCATTTCGACACGAAAAGTTATTTGAAAAGCAACTGTTACCACACTGTCAAACATACTCTAAAACCTCTGTCTCTTTAACATGCTCCTTTTCTTTTTCCAAAAACTCTCACCATATCATTTGTTTCTTATACAATATTTTATAAGCAAGTTTAAACTCTAAGAAAAAAATAACACCATAATAATTTTAATGCGATTGTATTAAAAATATAACAATGATAAAATGCTTGTGCGTTGTTTTGAAGATCTCTTTAGAAATATCATTAACCCTTATCGTTTGGTCATCCTTGAAACATTCCAACCAAAACCTTTATCTTACTTATATTTCAAATTAAACCTTGTAGTGATCAATTTGATGGGTCTAAAAACAACACAAAAAAATGATAAAAACAGGGTTTGATTTTTTTAAAAAATTGAACATGATATTTTTATTAATATTGAGATAAAAACATATCAAATCAATTCAAGTCAACCTGTGACTAGGGTCATGGAACCGACTAAGTTTAATAAGTTTTTTTTTCTGAAACTATTTTTTATTTAATTATGTAATAAAAAAAAATAAGAGATTATAGTAAAAGAATTTAATAAATAAAACTTTTTTTTTATTATGATGGGTTGTAAAAAAAAAAATTGCTCAAGAAATAAGGGTGAATGGTAAATACTTCAAGTGTCAAAAATAAAAAATAATAATTTTATTTCAAAAAAGCTTAAGAAAAAAAGTAAGTAAAAAAATACAAAAATAAAATAAAAATAAAAACAAGAAATATGATGATAAATATAGTAAGTGTAAAGTGATAAATATTTCTAAATGTAGAGAAAAATAAAATAATATTTTTTTAAAATAAAAAATTTAAATTTTTCACCGTTACAGTACTAACACTGTAAAAAAATAAAAAATTATAATTTTGTGGTTGCTATGATAAAAAAAAATTAAAAAAAATATTTTTTATAGTATTCTACCAACTCTTTTTAGTATATAGTATAGTTTATTTGTTTATATATATATATATATATAATGTGCTCGTTAAAAATGAGAGAGAGAGATTTGTTTTTCTTTCTTTAATGGGTGATCTAGAAAACCGTTGCTTTTGTTAAAGTTTTTGAGGCTTTTTGTGCAATTTTGTCCTCTTTGTATAAATCTAGTGTACCCAGATATAAAGTAGAGAAGCAAAATACTAGCAAGGACTTGTATGAATTAAGATTAATAGAAAGAGGACAAAATTGCACAAGCCTCAAAAACTTCAACAAAAGCAACGGTTCTCTAGATCACCCCCTTAAACTTAAAGAAAGAAAAACAAATCTCTCTCTCTAATTTTTATCGAGCAAATTATTTTTTATTTTTGAAATTGACAAAAATCTAAGTCCATAATCTCTCCACCCCTTCAATAAATAAGTAAATAACTAAAAAAACCCTCACATTTCAAGCATTTTTATGATTTTATCATCATCTCCAATGTAGAAGCCTTTTTTCATGATTTAAAAAAAAGAAAAAGAAAAATGGCAGTGTCGAATTTGAATCTGACGCCGACCATTCTTTCATCTTCTTCGTGTCGTTGCTGTTATTGTCATTTTAACCAGAAAAGTGATTGCTCTCTTCTTTGTTTAGGTTTTGTTAAGAAAACAATTTCTGTTTCTAGGGTTTTGAGGAAGCCTGTTTTTGAATCTAGCAACAAGTTGATTTTCAATGCCACTACTGATACTCGCATCCTTCACAATGTCGCCGCTACGACGAAGGCCACAACCACCGCCACTGTTGAAATCCCTGTCACTTGTTATCAGGTTACATAAAAACACTAACACTCTCTCTTTATATATAGCAGAGATTTCATACACTAGATATTGAAAATAGCTGAGAAATCATGGTCTTAATAACAATCCAATATTAAATTAGCAGAAGTTATACTAATCAATTTATTGACTTGTTGATCAGAGAACGACACGGTATTAAATTTTGGGTTTAGTGAGCTCTTAGATCTTGAAAATAACAGAAATGAGAAAGAAGACGGCGTATTAAGTTAGTTGATTTCAGCCTTTTTCTGTAGCGGTTGTTTTGGTGTGTATATATCAAGCAGGAAAATTTACACTGTCTGCTTAGTGGTGTAAATAATGTATGTCTTTGAAGTATTTCTGCCTTCTTTTTCTTAGTAGAAAAGATGTATAGCAATGCTTGTGAACATGGGTACAAGAGATGTTTTAGAATTAAGTTTTCGAGTAAATTATAAAGCTGACATTTTAGATGTTTATTTGTGTGTTTTGGAGTGGAGGTTCTTGCTCTTTGCTAGATGGATATTTAGTCAAGATACTTGTATACTTGTTGTGCTGATAAGTACAGAGAATAACATATGTTCGCTACTACCCATATTGATTGAATGCGGTGTAATTACCGATCTGATAAATTTTCCTGCTTTTCCCACCATTTTTCTAACTTTTATTCAGGAATTTTACATTTGCATATCAATAATAGATTTTTTTTAGCCCCATTTCTAGGGTCTAGAGTGTGTTTCCCTCTTCTCCTTGGGCATTTTCTTCAATGCCCTGTTTCAGCTTTTACCTAGTTGATTTGGTTCCTAGTTTCTTTTTTTAGATATTCACGTTCTGCAGTTGAATAATTTTGCAGCTGGTTGGTGTTCCTGATAAAGCAGAGAAAGATGAGATTGTTAGGTCAGTGATGCAATTGAAAAATGCTGAAGTAGAAGAGGGTTATACCATGGATGCTGTTATGTCTCGGCAGGTGGAGACTCAAGATTGAAACTTGTAGTTTTTCTGACTTGCAAAAAAATGTTATGACATGGAAAGACAATTTTGGATTTTGTATTATCTTATGCTGTTTTGATCCCAGGATCTTCTAATGGATGTAAGGGATAAGCTTCTTTTTGAACCAGAATATGCTGGGAATGTGAGGGACAAGATCCCTCCTAAATCCTCTCTACGTATTCCATTGGCTTGGTTGCCTGGTGCTCTTTGCCTACTTCAAGAGGTATGAGTCAGTAATGTCTTACTTAAATCCTTTCTAGTAATTATTCCAGATTCCATGAGCTTGTAGTTCTTATGTGAGGGTTGTCTTTAAGCAGAGAACAGATTGCCGTTTTTCATAGACTTTCCATTCACTAATAGTTGCACTTGTTTCTCTTCATCATTTTCTGCTGCCTGTTATCATCCTTTGAACAATCTTGTTATTGAACGATTGGTGTCTTTTTGTTGGCAGTGGTTGAATGTGGAAGATTTTCTAGCAGAAGGATTTGGTCTTAAGCTAACATTGTGGGATCTTCATTTCTCTGATACAGGTTGGAGAAGAGAAGTTGGTGCTGAATATTGGCCAAGCAGCGCTCCAGCATCCAGATGCCAAGCCATATGTTCACGATGTGCTTCTATCCATGGCATTGGCCGAGGTAAGGAAATCAATGAGGGGGTCAAATTAGAGTAATTTTGTAGTAGCAGGCTTGTTATGCCCCCTTTTCTTATCATGCACCTTTCTTGAAGTGTGCAATTGCAAAGATTGGTTTTGAGAGGAACCAAGTGTCATTTGGATTTGAAGCTCTTGCTCGTGCTCAGTGTCTTCTGAGGAGTAAAATCTCACTTGGCAAGATGGCATTACTATCTCAGGTAATTGTGATTCAGTGGCTCTTTCCCCCCCTGCCATTTAAGGATCTATATGATGAATTTTTTGTCATTTCTGCTTAATATGGTACCTCCTATTGCTTGTGCCTGAGATTGCGCTTGCAATTAAGTCAATCTGAATTTTCTCATTCTTCATGAAGCAGAGCAAATAAATATTTACACGTGAATAGAAGTTTTAGAAGGACACGTTATCAACACATGATGGTGCTTGAAATTTTACAAAGTGCATCAGACACAACTTTTATTTCCCACATTTCTCATGTTCTGTATGTTTCCATATACACTGTCTTATGTAAACTTGTTGCATTTTGTTTTTAGATAGAAGAATCCCTGGAGGAGCTTGCACCTGCTTGCACATTGGAATTATTAGGCATGCCTCACTCTCCTGAAAATGCAGAACGGAGACGAGGAGCAATTGCAGCCTTGCGTGAATTGCTCAGGCAGGGCCTTGATTTGGAAACATCATGCAGAGTCCAAGACTGGCCATGTTTTCTGAGCCAAGCACTTAACAGACTCATGGCTACAGAAATAGTTGATCTTCTTCCTTGGGATGATTTAGTCCTCATTCGCAAGAATAAGAAATCACTTGAGTCACAGAATCAAAGGGTTGTGATCGATTTCAATTGTTTTTACGTGGTGCTTTTAGCTCATATTGCTCTTGGTTTTTCTAGCAAGCAAACAGAATTGGTATAAATACTAAATTGCACCATTTATTGTGGTCAAACAGCTGTGGGTTCTGTCTTGCTTATCTCGATTTTTCTGCTGTTTGCTAGATCAACAAAGCAAAAACTATATGTGAGTGTTTGATAGCATCGGAGAGTATTGATCTAAAATTTGAAGAAGCTTTCTGCTTGTTTGTGCTTGGACAGGTGTATTTTTGAGCTCCCTTTTTTCTCAGATACAGTTCCATTAGCATGTTTGGATTGCATATCTTGGTTTTTACTGGTCAATTTATATCCATACTCCTTTTTGGATCCTCAGTCCATGCCTTTCTCTCTGGCACTTCTTTTTTTAAGTCTTTGGGAACTTTTCATCTTTGATTTTCAGGGCAATCAAGACCAGGCAGTTGAAAAGCTTCAGCAGCTACAATCAAATTCAAATCCTGCTGCACAGAATTTAGTCCCAGGAAAGGAGATAAAAGATGTCTCTGGTGTGAAACCATCATTGGTATGCCCTTTTATTCTGGCCTTGTGAGTTGAACATCACCACATGCATGCATCTGAAAAAACAAGTGGAGAGCACGGTTAGGAAGGTTCCAAGTGAAGTATAGACTTAGGCGTCGTCATATTTTTACTGCTATGGGCCTTAATTATTTCAAATCAATTTATTGGATGTTAAGATGGTATGGTATTTTTTACCATCTATATTTGCTCATGCTCTGGTTGCTCAATGATAGAGCGGAGAAGAGGGCTTTTGAGTCCCTCATTCACAATGGCCTTCCTGTGCTATATGGGATATTGAGCACCTCCAACCCAATAGCATATGCTTTAACACGGTATCACAGCTTGCCTATTATGTTCTGCTTTTTTTTATTATTATTATTATTGTTGCCCTACATGCTGCTCTTTTAAATAACCACCATCTTCTAATTTATTTTATTCATGTTGTTTACATTCAGGAAATTTCTCAATGACCTGATATTGGGCACGTATGAGATTTCTTGTATCCTCATGTAGTGCCCCTCTCCATGTAACAATGTTGAAGCTTTTAGGTTGGATGTTCTTATATGATATTAGACACACTTTGGTTGTGCTTCAGCCTCTACAATATATGCCTGTTGTCTTTTTGTTATTTCGGCTGCTTAGCGGCCGATTAAGTCTGTTCGTGCTGCACTTATGCATGGGAGGGGGTATTAGAGGACAAGTTACATGGGGTGAGGAAGGGACCTTAATGTTAGCTCCTGAGTTAATGAGCCTCTTCCAGTAGCCTATAGTTTTATTTTGGATGCTGTACAATTTAGATGCTAATGCTTCATCATGAAGTTACTTGTTCTAGTAAAAGTTTCTTTCACTATGATTGAACTAGATACGTGCAAGCTCACTTTCAATATCCACACAATCTTGTTGAATAGATCCTGCTTGATTTTTCTTCCACTAACGGTCGTTTCCAAACTAAAATGAGTATTGATGAATAAATTCAGGGAGAGTACAGTGTCAAGCAAAGTTGATATATTAAAGTCCCTATTAGTGGGCCATGTTATCCTTTTTATGTTTATCTTCATTATAGAAAATCCCACTATTGAAGACATTTCTCTTGTATGTTCATTCCCTTTGTGGTCTTTCCCCTTCATGGTTTCAGGGCAAGTGACATGATTTATTAAGTTCATGCACTAGACGATTCTTAAGTGTTGATACTTTCTCATGTCAGAATGCCTGCTGAACTTTGCCAGGAAACATGGCTGAAGGATTCTGTGCTTCTTGTCTTTTCGGATACTAGAGACTGCTCTCCTTCTTTGGTGAGAAACATATCCATGAACCATAAAAAGAATGATATTCTCTAGCATTAGCAGGAACTTCTGTTACAAATGTACGTTTCTACAGGTGAATTTTTTTGGTGGTGAAAAGAGAGTTATTGGAAGCAAGAAAAGTAGAGTACCTGCACAAGCCACTCCTACTATGTCCCATCGACCACTGTCTGATATTGCTATGAAGCGAATGGATTCTGGGGAATCACGTCCATATATGAACTCTTCCCAACATTTCAGGTCTGCTGTAAAGCAGTTGTCTCCAACTGATTTGCAAAGCTCATTGATCTTGACCGAGAATGGCAGTGGAAGCAACAGTAATGAGCCATCAGTTCAATTGAAGAGAGAGATTGGTGCTCACAATAGAAGAACTTGGGAAAGTTGGTTACAACATGCAGATGTAGTTAGAAAGATAAGTTTTGTTGCGGTATTGGGGTGCATTGTGTTTATTACTTTTAAAATGTCAGGCATGGGTTTAAGAAGGATAAGAGTTGCATCTAATCTGATCTCTGATAGAACTAGTATTGGCACAAGTTCCCTTGCCTGGAAAACAGATTCTTCTCTTGATCGCAATGTTCACCCTGTTTATATTAGAGGATGTGGTATTACTGGAAGAATGAGAAAGCTGTTGTCCATGCTTAAAATGCAGTATGAAAACCAGCTCGATACTAAAAAATTGCAAAGTTCAAGGCTTGCTGCTAGTATATCACCTTCTATGGAAACTGTATCTAGGAAGCAAATGCCTGTGGAAGAAGCTGAAGCTCTTGTTAATCATTGGCAGGCAATTAAAGCTGAAGCTCTTGGTCCTTGGTACCAAGTTCACAGCCTCTCTGAAGTCCTTGACGAGTCCATGCTTGCCCAGGTAAAATATATTTGTTGTGATAAGATATTCAACCATTGAGCTGCCAATCTAATGATCTTGTAAAGTTGAACAAGTGACTTTGAAGATGCAATGAATTTTTTGGGTCATTGGATTGCAAGTTACCCAATCATAAATGACAATTTAAATCGTGAAAATATAATTCACTTGTTCTATAAGAGTCTAATTTGTCAACTTATACACTATTGTGGTGGATTGTGATATGGATATTCTATTACATTCTCTTGGTCCAAATCACATATTTCAAATTTGGTTTGAACATTAATTCCAGTGCAGAATGAAAACTATTGAAATTTAGTCATTGTTCTTGGATATAATTTCTGTTTTTTTTAGGATTCTGGGGATATCATTTGCTCATTTGCAAAACAGTTTATTGATTAGTTTGAGAAAATTTAATCTGGATTTAATGAATTAGGCCGCTAATAACTTTTCTTAGTTCAAATGACATTTTTACAGCCCCTGTATATTTTTATGTGCATGAATGGATGGAAATACAGTATAACAACAAATACAAATTATCAAATTCTGTTCCTTTGTAAAGATTTAAAGTGTTGTGATTGCTTGCTTTGTTGCATTTTTTATTTACAGTGGCAAGATTTAGCTGAAGCAGCCAAAGCACAGTCTTGTTATTGGAGATTTGTTTTGCTGCAACTGTCCATTCTGCGAGCTGACATTTTCTCAGATGGATATGGCTTGGAGATTGCTGAAATTGAAGTTCTCCTTGAGGAAGCAGCAGAGCTTGTTGATGAATCTCAGCAGAAAAACCCAAACTATTACAGGTTAGTATATCCAGATTTTTTCTTGTTACTATATTATTTGTTTCATCGAACCTTGTCCCACATCAGCTGTGAAGCACTTATGAATCACAACTTCGATGAATTGACTTTCTCATAAGAAAATAACAACAAAAAAAAAATAGTAAAGAGCATGTAAAAACCTGAATCCAGAAGCGAATTGTTCTGATAATTTCTGTTTTATACATGTGTCTCTGATGTATTGCAGCACCTATAAAACCCTTTATGTTCTAAAAAGGCAAGATGATGGTTCATGGAGGTTCTGCGAAAGTGATATTCAAACATCATCTTGAGTTGACAATAATTTAGCAGTGTGCTAACCTATTTTCTCCATCATCTACCTTTAACTCGTGGAGGATGTCTGCAAAATTGTAAATGAATAGGGTGGCAATAACATTTTCAATAGAGTGCGTCATACAGCTTTGGGAGTGGAATAGTTGTACCGGATGCTTTGATAGGAAATTAAATTAATTTTTTTACACAGTTCCATTTTTCCAACATAGTATCCTTAACCTCCTTGAGAAATTACTTTCAAAATTTTACTGTCGCAAATTTGCTATGTTTGATCAGGAATTAGATTGTGATCTGATTATATGATGTAATGGGAGATGGTGATCTCAAGAAATGGCAGAAGTTTGGAATGGAATTTCTTGCAATATTTAGCTGCATTAATGCTGTAAGCATGCAGAAAATTAGGTGCATGTTTGATGGTTTTTTTTTTCAAAGTGTTTTTTGTTTGGAATGCATTAAAATATTTTTTAAAATATTTTAAATTTATTTCTCACATCAATCTAAAAATAAAAAATTCAAAATTTAAAGTTAAAAAAAAATCAAAATTTTTTGAAATCGTAGGCCATCCGCAATCAGAAACACCTTTAAAGTTGGTGTTTCAAAAAAAAAATTAAATTTTTTTGTTTAAAATTATTTTTTGTATGTTTTTTAAGTTTTTAGTGTGTTGATATTAAAAATATTTTTAAAAATAAAATATATTATCTTGTTGTATTTATGAGAAAAAAATATTAAAAAAAATTATTTTCACACAATCAAATCCTCTCCAAAGCAGCCGGCTGGTTTCTATTTGTGTAGTCTAATTAATTTCTTTAGCACAATCTATGTTTTTTAATAGCTTTAATTTTGTAAATAATACTAGATATATAATTAACTGCTTATGCATGGAGCCTAGAAAATCCCTGTACTGATTGATCAGGGCGTAAAGACACAACTGTTAGTATAGAGAATAATGGCAATCTGATTGAAAAATTCCTTCTTTTTCTCCAAAATCAATGACGAGTCTCATCGGCGGGTAGCACTATTTCAATAGTATGATTTTTGGGATAATGCCTTTAGAAAAGATTTTTTAAATAAAAGTAAGCGTTTCACTAATTATATTTGGATTATATTATTATTTTACCATTGTTTTTCTAATGAAATAATTAGTTAAACCGTTTGTTTTAAAAAACCTAATATTAATACGCATGTTTTATATTTGATTATAACTTGTTGCTTGGTTTTGGTTTTCATTATAATTAAATTACTCGTCTAAAATGTGCTTCATTTGTAATTAAGATTTTTAATTTTACTTACTAGGTAGAAGATTTATATGCAAGATTAAACTGGCATTTGAAAAGGGTAATTTGGGGATTTTAAAGGGTCGAAAGCATTTTGCCATGTTGAGAAAGTTGAGTACTCTTTAACTAAAAAACTGCTATCTAAAAGGTATAGTTAAATTAATCAAGTTCTAGGTTCGTTTTCTAAAGGTTATTAGTTCGAGTATTATAATCACTGAAGACTTACATGGTTGTTAACTTCAGGGCTCATGGAATTAGTTAAAGTACGTGTAAGTTGGTCCGGACATCCACGTTAATAAAAAAAAAGGTTGCTCTAGGTGATTATTACACTAAATTAATGCTCTAGATATCATAATTATGAAAGGCAATATAATTTAAATATTGATAATCTTGGTGACAAACCAAGAAAAAGATCAAATTGACAATCATGGTGAAAGAAAGCTTGTTCTTCAAGATAAAAGTGTAGTAGAAATAGTTATTCTATTTTCTTTTCCCAAGAGGATTTTGTAATATAAAATGCTAAAGCAAATTTGGTGTGAGAAAGTAGAAAAGGAGAGGGAAAAAAAAATTATCCATAGGTTGTATGATCTATAAAACCAGCAATATAATTTGCATTTACATCTTAAATCTATGAAAACTTCAAGTTCTTAACTCTTATATAGTCAAATATTTCTTTTCAATAATATTGTGAATTGTTTAATTATATAAATTAGGAATACGGTTCAAACCACGTTCCTTAAAATTTTAATTTTTTTTTGTTAAAAATTAATTTTTTATGTGTTTTGGATTGTTTTAATGCATTGATTTTTTAAAAATAAAAAATATTATTTTAATGTATTTCAACACAAAAAATACTTTGAAAAATAACCGCAACTATATTCCCAAACAAAAAGTAAAGTTTGCGAGAACATGTTTTCCTATTGATGGATATTACCTCACCTAACAAAGCTGAGACGTTTAGTTTGTTTCAATAAGTTAAAATTTAGAGTTCTATAAATAATTTGGAGACACGGTTCATTCAGAGATCATAAACAATCAAAATTTATGTGTTTTTTCCTTAATTTTATAAACATTTTAACGTTAATTATAAATAAAATGTGATTTTTTTGCCATAGTTTAGTTATTGGGCATATCAACCATATTATACAAAAAAAAACCTTGTCCTCATCATTACTATTCAAACCATGTAAGCTTGCAAGAATATAAAAAATCTTACAAAATATCAAAATATTTTCATGTAAACACACAGAACAAGGAATTCTATCTCATGTTAGCTTGCAAGAAAAAAAAAAATGGTTAAAATTAAACAAATTAAAATCTCTCTAAAAACACCTCATATTTGCATTAAATTAACCATGCACTAACTATTAAGATGCAATAAAATCCTAGACAATTATTTTGTGTGTGTGGGGTTTAACAATAAGGGTATTTTTGAAGTAGTTTGCGTATACCAACTAGTCTAAGTAAATTAAGTATTTCTTAAGTAATTTTAAAAGGGCATCTCCCTATCAATTTTACTATGCATTTAAAAGAATTTAATATTTTTTTTATAAATATTAATCCTAAGATTTTAACTCATGAACTTTTAATCACTATGCAAATTCTTTGAGGTTAATCTTAAATAATAATAAAAACAATTGGATTTTAAGCGTTCCATAAAAATAATTTTTAATTAAAAATATATTAAAATAGTATATTTTTTAAATGTTAGCATATTAAAATTATAAAAGTTTATATATATATTAAATTAATTATTAATTACATGATTATTTTTTAACAGAGAAATAAAATAATTCTAAAAACAATAAAATAAGAGAATCGGAACCAGCTTTTCTTATTTGCTTTCCAACTTTCTTTCTGACAGCAAAACGAACTTTCTTTCTTCAAGGAAAAAAGTAACTAGATGGCTCGTCAAGCCGTCGCGAAACTACTCGGCTCGATCGCATCACGCAAGCCTTCCTCCACCAATTCTCTCCTCAACCTCTCGCCGTCCTCGGCGGCTCAGACTCGCCATTATGCAGCGGCTCCACCACCACCTCCGGCGGTTTTCGTCGACAAAAACACTCGAGTGATTTGCCAAGGCATCACTGGCAAAAACGGCACTTTCCACACCGAACAAGCTATCGAATACGGCACTAAAATGGTATAAAAAATTTTATTTTTGTTCATGTTTATGTTTCCTAAAAAATTCAAAATTTGTTAGGGTGTGATTCTTAAAGTGCGGTTTGTTTGATTGTTCGCTGAAGTAGGTAGGAGGTGTGACGCCGAAGAAGGGAGGGACGGAGCACTTAGGGCTTCCAGTTTTCAACACAGTGGCGGAAGCAAAGGCTGAAACGAAGGCTAATGCTTCGGTTATCTATGTTCCCCCGCCATTTGCTGCCGCAGCGATTATGGAGGCAATGGAAGCTGAGTTGAATCTTGTTGTGTGCATCACTGAAGGAATCCCTCAACATGATATGGTAAAATTTATTATTCTTTTTTTTTAAATGTTGTCTATTTTTAAATTTGATTAAATTTGGAAGTGAAAGTGCATTATGTTCAGTGGTATGATATTATTTGTCATTTGGAAATTTGATATTTTGGTATTGTTAGTTTATTAGTGGTTTCCTGATGAATTAAATTTTGGTAAATATACTGCCTTGTGGTTGGAGTTCCGATCGATATGTATTTGATTACTGGCTGGCTCGGTTATTATGTTTGCTTTGTTTTTTCTTTGTTCTTCTGAAAGTGATTTTGAGATGATGTTTATTAATTTCAGGTACGTGTGAAGGCTGCTCTGAACAGGCAAACTAAAACTCGGTTGATTGGGCCAAACTGTCCTGGAATTATTAAACCGGGAGAATGTAAAATAGGTATAATGCCTGCCTACATCCATAAACCTGGTCGTATTGGAATAGTTTCTCGATCCGGAACTTTGACCTATGAAGCGGTAAGGCCTGATTTGATCTGCTGATAATGTGTTGATAAGATGCTATTGAATTGATTGTTTGAAGAGCAAGGCCTAATTTTACTGTTAAAAAAGGTCTCTCTCTGTGTTCCCCAGGTAAGCTTTGAAATACACAAATTGCTTCCTTGAATATGCAAGGAAAAGTAGAGTTTTATATGTCCATCTGCTTCGTGCTTTAATAGATATCATTGAGTGTTTTGTGACTTTAGCAGGAGGGTTTTTTGTTTTTTTTTTTTACATCTTAATTTATTTGTTTTCAGCCCTATTGGTACAATATTTTTTTTATTTACTTTTCAGGTTTTCCAAACAACTGCTGTTGGCCTTGGACAATCCACTTGTGTTGGTATAGGAGGAGATCCATTCAATGGAACAAACTTTGTTGATTGCATAGAGAAGTTTCTTGTTGATCCTCAAACAGAAGGTAAATTGCTCTCAGAAATATTTGCCTTCTTGTTTTAATTATTTGTTAAAAAAGAATGTCGCAGAATTTGTTGCTAGGAATTTTTACACATAAAGAAACATACACAAACTCATGTATGTTCAATGTTCATATCAACTTTGTCATTGAGTATGCTTTACTATTGATGGTTTAGACTTAGTTCTTTCAGAGCTGAAGATACATACATTCATCTCAGTATGCATTTTCTCTATCTCCCCTGTTTCTGTGAAGCTTTTTCTGATTACCCATGTCTCTAGGAGCTGTTTGTGTGAAGAGAGACCTGAAGCACATGGTCTGGATGTGTAACAATTTAGTCGTTGGTTAACCTTGCTGATGCACTACATGGATACTTGGAATTGTCCATGTTGTCAGTCTGTTTGTGGCTTCAAATTCTTACATACAGTATTAGGATAAAATTACATGGTAGCTGTATTTTGCCTTTTGTTTTCTTAGAAGATTGAGTTATCTCATCATTAATAAATGAGTTTCTCCAAAACCACCTTTCATTTTACTTAATCTGGACTTTTTTTTGGATGGGGGTGGTTAATAAATATTTTCTTCACTTGTTTTTATTTTCTTCATATATTTTGCTCTGTGTTTCCTTTATTTCTGTTGATATCAATAGATGTTCCAGAAAGAATTGCAGTAGATATTGGACAAACAGGATACACATGTGAACTATAATTGCATTATGCATTTCAGGTATCATTCTTATAGGGGAGATAGGTGGAACTGCAGAAGAGGATGCTGCTGCATTAATAAAGGTAATGGCTGCCCATCTGTCAGTGGATTCGGTTTGAACTCAAAATTTTGTATATATAGTCAATTTCATAATTGGTTTACAGTAAATCCCTGTAAATTATGGGTTGTATATTTTTTTAAAGTGTTGGTGGGAATATGGGATCTAATGGGGGCATGAAATGCTATGAGTTCTTCTATGTGGCTGACTTAAATTTAATATATAAATAAGCTTTCAGATTTACTATTCTGATTATTTCTATTGTCATTTATGCACTTTTGGTGGATGCTCTAAACTCAGATTCTTATGGGTGCTTAGACTTGAGTCTTCTGGTCTGTAATTTAATGGCTGCCGTTCTTATTTAAAGAGATGTTTTCTTTTTTATTACTACAGCAAAACCTCAGTTCTGTTAATGGGGAGGAGAGACAAATCTCTTAGTGTTGTTTTGTTTTGAAAGAACCGAGGTAGAACAAATCTAATGGCCGAGATATTGTTTCAGTCCTCATTCTTTGTTTAATGATTTGATTGTCGCTTGTTTCTTTTTAGTTTGATTTCATTTGTATTTTTTAATTCAATTGGGTTGTTGATAATGTGTTTTAGAGAATGCTAGTGATTTGTGTAAGTAATCTTTAAATCAAGGTTATAATAGTTAACAATTCAGTTTCTGTTCAAATGTGCTTGTGTTGAGTCTTTGAAGTTTTTGGCAGCTCTAATTTCACAAAACCTCATGGGGGGTTTGCTTCATTATCCGAAAAAAAAATCTATTGAGGATATTGGATAAGTCAGCGTTTGATTAAAAATTGCAGGGTATTAAGATGTTATTTCTTTGTCGCTTGTTTCTCATGAGATTCTTGCTGCATTATTGCTCTCATTGCTGGAGCATTTCTTTGTTGTCTGTTTATATGTGATCAAATGAATCCATTCTAACAGGAAAGTGGAACTCAGAAGCCTGTTGTGGCCTTCATTGCTGGACTTACTGCACCACCAGGCCGTCGTATGGGACATGCTGGAGGTATATTGTTTTTGGTTGTGCACTTTATATAATTTTATGCTTTTTTTGTGTGTGCATGCATGTGGATATGCACATTCATATAGATTGAAGTAGGAGCAGGGCTGCCTAAAATATCCAAGATAAATGGCTCATCTTGCTGGGGATGGAAGGACCATGTAAATTTTAAATGAAAGAAATTTTGGTGGAGGGTGGGTGAGTGCTGAGTGGAATGTTAAGTGTTGAATTGTGTGTGGAATCATATTAGAAATACAGATTCTTTGCATGAACACTTACAAATTGAGTGTGGGGTGAATGAAAAGTGGCCCTGGCAACTATATATCGATAGAAGGAAATCAGGATTTTGGCTTTGGGGTGGAGGGTGCTTGCACAGATGACTTTCAAGTAACTCAGAAATACTCTGCATGTTAATTATCTTTATAGTATCAAGCCTTTGTTTCGGTGAAGGTGGTCTGAAATCAGCCTTGAATCTACTAGTCAAGCATGTTTTTGTCCCCATACCTTCTGGGAGAAAATGTATCCCCAATGCCATCCACATCAACCCTAGAACCCAAGGCGATTATTCGCTGTAATTTTTCAAGTTTCTGGGACTGCCCTACATGTTTTGTGAGCGTGAAGTCCAGCTCAAACACCTCTTGATTATTACTATTGTATTTTGAACGAGTTAAATTTCCAGTATGGTGCATGAGCTCCACATTGTGCTTCTGAAATCACTGCTTCCTGGCTGTATGCTGCTAAGGTTTAGTAGCTGGAGGATATTTCTAGATTGTTTTTCTATGAGTTTCGTACCCATGTGTCCTTGTATTGACTACCCTCACTATATGTGGTCATGTTGCTGTAGAATTTAACAATCCTTGAGAGCGATTGCAATTTGGTATAGGAATCCCTGAAATGTCTTCAAGGTGTTAAAACATCTTTATGTTTGGTCTCTTTTTGTGCAGCTATTGTCTCAGGTGGAAAAGGGACTGCGCAAGACAAAATCAAGACCCTAAGGGAAGCTGGAGTTACTGTTGTAGAGTCCCCTGCAAAAATTGGTGTTGCAATGCTTGATGTTTTTAAGCAGAGGGGTCTCGCAAATTAATTTGGACAAGTTAAGTTTGCTGTCCACTTTTAAAGAAGTAAATGCTCTAATTAAATTCTTGATAATCCGGTGCAACCATGAAAAGAAAAATCTTGATAGTTTCCTTCTTTCTCTCAGCCAAACCCACGCAGGTTTATAATGAATAAAGGAAGATTTTTGTTCCTCCCTTTGACAAATATAATTGTTATTACTTCTATAATTGAAGTTGATGTGCTCCGTTTTTTATTCATTTCCCTCTCCCATAGAAATCTGCAAAAGTTTTGCCTATTATTGGTTGACCTGGCTTTTTATTTTAATCTAAACCCTGGTATTTGAAAATCTATTGAATTTGGGGTTACCTGTTTTGATTTACATCATCAATATCTTTTTCTAATTTTAATTTAGGTTTTTGGATTAGGATTTTTTTTTTATTAAGATCAGTTTCTTACTGTTGCTAAAAATGTTATTATTCCAAGCTCATCTATACAAATCTTGTACCCAATTCTTGTTAGATTCGAAAATTTGTAATTTAAAAAATAAAAAAAAAATTGTGTTTTTGACTCGAGCTTTAAAATAACTTTTTATCTTGAAATATTGTTTGCAAGATTAAAATATTGTTTAGGTGTTTTTTTAGAATAATTTGGTAGGGTAGAAAGACGGAAGGAGTTGTAAATCATACAATCATTCTTTCATTCACAGAAACCTTAACCATCTTGTGTAAATTAATAGGAATCTTCTTTTCATATAAACTTGCCAATCTGTCATTAGTTGCGGAGCCTAGCCTTCATGCACCCTATACCATCATTACTTTCTTTCTAGCTTTTTACATGTTATTTGCATAGTTATCATTTTTTGATTAGGTAAGTACTTACTGCAAATTTTATTGCAAATTTAACATATACTTACATTATAATGTACAAGGATGGTTGTGAAACCTATGCCTTTCCATTTCTTGCTAATACTTCCTTACCTCAGAACACATGCTGTTTATACTAGAATTAATCCATCCACATAGTAATCAATCATAGTTCTTGAGAGATTTTGGAGAGTTGAGGTTTCTCATACTATTTCTACTATTTAATATTATTTAATAGGTCTTTTCAATGTTACATTCTTGTTTTTTTTATCTTTGTATATAGTAAAAACTCTTGCAATTTCCTCCAAAATCTCAATTAGAATGATTGATTTAGAACTTATTAAGAAACTCATTCAATACTACCTTGACAAATTAAAATCATTGCTTTATTAATGTTTTCAATTACGAATGCATGAATTTGATGCGAAAGAAGCTCATGCGAAATTGACATGACGGATAGCACACAACTAAGCTAGTAATTCCCAAAAACCCTCGAAATAAAAATCACGATTATTGCCGTAGGGGAATATTTAATGCAGTGTAAATCTATTGAAAAAAAATTGCTTATGATTTTTTATAAAGCTGATATTGAGTTATAAGTTTGATAGGTTAATTTAGTTTACTTGAGTTTTTTATTTTTATTTTTTAATTGATATTTTTTTAATTTTATCCTTTAATATTAAATTGATTATTAATTAGACTTCATGATTGACTTGCTTTATATGAGGTTATCATGATCTTATGATTCTGGTCATGTATTTTGTGGGTTAATCCAAGTAGACTCATGTTGTTTTATTGTGCCATGTTTTTAGATTTTTTTTTCATTTTCAACATTTAACAACGAGTTTATTGAAATTTCGACCTCGTAATTTGTTTTTATTTGTTTTTTATGTAGTTATCACAATCTCATAATATTGGTTGTGAGTTTGACAGATTAATACAATTTGATTCAGGTCAATTTTTTTGTTTACTTTCAATAAGGTTATTCCAATCTTATAACCTCGGTTATGAGTTTAACAAGTTAATTCATGTCAATTTTTCTTGTTAATTTTTTTTATAGGTTAACTTAAGTTAATCTAATATATTATTGTTTCATTATTATTTTTTAAAAAAGATGTTTTGAATTTTTGTATGTTCTTACCAGTTGTCTGGATTTTATTTGGATCTATCAGACCTATCGGTTCAATCTTCACATAATTTTTACTAGAAAAGTAATAGCAATACCTGAATATTTGTTTTGTATATTAAAAAAAAATTAATTCAACCTATAACATAACATATACATGAATAATCAATTTAGTAGATCTTTATGTTCAGAGAGGGTTTTTCTTTTCTTTTCTTGGTTGCTTTCACGTTCTTTTCGAGAGAATAATAAAAACCTTAAAATAGTACTTTCCAAGTTCATCGAGTACTTCGAAATCTAATCCGAGATCATCAATCCATTGTTTGTCCAGCTCATCGTCTGGTATCGATCATTTCATGTTCAGCTCTTCTTGTATTCATGCAACCAGAATCTATCCCTAAATCCAGAATAAGTAATTTAGAAGAAAACAGCATTTTTTTTTGAGAAAATCCAGACATGTTAAGATTCATGGCCCTAGCATGGATCTTCACTTATTAGATCAAATTATTCGAGATGTTTCCTTGTCAAGAATCCAACAATGAACACTGAGTCAATTTTCTTCAATCTCCAATTCCGAGCTTGTTGTGCACTTCAGCCTTTTATCATGGTTTTATTTCCATAATGCCTTCGGGACAATCATCAATAAATCTAATGCCACCTTAATTTTAAGAAGATTTTCTCTTTTTTTTTTTTTCTTTAACCGTTGATATCTGAGCTAGTTTATGCGGACATTGATTAATCCTTCAAGGTTTTAAAATTAATAACTAGATAAATCTTCAATAATTCTAAAATTTATAACATTTAAATTAATAATTTTTAAAAAATAACTTTAAAATTTTACCAGTTAAACAACATTCATTCAGAAATAGATTATTACATTTATCCCGCTTGTCTTAGCCCAAAGAATTCTCTCAGTAATTAACCGGGCTGGTCCTGCTCCAACACATGGTCATAAGCTCAGGAGTGTTTTTTCAAGCAAAAATGGTTGTTTTTCAAGAACAAACGTTTAACTAAATTAATTTCTTTTGAAAATTTACAATGAAACAGGCTAATCTTGAAAATTTATTAGTTCCTTGCATCAGTTTTACAAGCACACATATGATAAAAGTTAAAAACTATGAATTTGCATATATTATAGGCTCCAGTACTTTATTACATACTCATTGCAAAAACAAATTTTGAAATTAGGGTGATAATTTCCTTATTATATGATGATAGATTAAAGAATTATTTTATTATACAAGGACATATTAAGTTATTAATCCTATAAAAATACCAAGAATTACATGTAAAAATAATATTTTATTTTTCAAATAAAAGTGTCGTATTAATTTTGGGCTTCAATAACAATTGAAGGGAGGATATGTTTAATAAACTAAAACATGAGTTAAGCGATTACTATATAGTCTTTAAAACCAATAGGACTAGTTTGTTTGTTCTTCACAAATATAGGGACTAAGGTATAATTTTATATTTTCCTTTCCATCTCAACTATGAAAAGCTAGTTATGGGCTTTTTCTATGCAAGGCCATCCAATCACTAACCCTTTAATAATTTATTTTATTTTTATTTTTTAATCCTAATCCAATTTCTAGCAAATAAGATGCCAAATTCCCAACTCAAGACTAGTCTTGAATCTTGATCTCTCTCCTCTTGTGATTGATCAAAGTATATCCTATCACAAACTGACAAGTCATCCATACCATCTCTAATCCTCTTAAAAACCATAATTAACCTCTGCTTTAATCACTCTCTCTAGGGATTAGGGCTTTAACCCTCCACGAGTCCATATCTGATATCACATCTCCTTGAGACCCCAAAGCTCAAGCTCCACTCTGTCTTCTCTCTCCATCAGCATGAAACCTTAAAAATGCTAAAACCATAGAAGTCGCAAAAACACACTTCAATTTCTCTCAAAAAGACCAAACAATGGAAGTCACCAAAACAGACCCGTAACGAACAAATCATCGTCATCATCAGTGTCTGTGAAATCAGATCTGATGTCAACTCTTTCACTCAAATCATTCAAACTCAAAACGAAACAACAAGAGCTTCTGATCCGTGTCTCAATCCTCTGTTTGGTCTATGTTTTAGCTTTCATTACTCGTTTGTTTAGTGTCTTACGTTATGAGTCAATGATCCATGAATTTGATCCATATTTTAATTATCGAACTACCCTCTTCTTAACTCAAAAAGGTTTTTATGAATTTTGGAATTGGTTCGATTCCGAGAGTTGGTACCCTCTTGGACGTATCATTGGAGGAACCCTTTTATCCTGGATTAATGGTTACTGCAGCCATTATGTACTGGGGTCTCCGATTCTTACGTTTCGCTGTTCATATTCGTGAAGTTTGTGTGTTAACGGCACCATTTTTCGCGTCGAATACTACACTTGTTGCGTATTTTTTCGGTAAAGAGATATGGGATACTGGTGCTGGGTTGGTTGCTGCTGTATTGATTGCGATTTGTCCTGGTTATATATCGCGATCTGTTGCAGGGTCTTATGATAATGAGGGGGTTGCGATTTTCGCATTGTTGTTGACTTTTTATTTGTTTGTCAAGGCAGTGAATACGGGGTCTTTAGCGTGGGGAGTGGCGTCGGCTTTTGGGTATTTTTATATGGTTTCGGCTTGGGGAGGTTATGTTTTTATTATTAATTTGGTTCCACTTTATGTGTTGGTGTTGTTGATTACTGGGAGGTATTCGATGAGGTTGTATGTTGCCTATAATTCCATGTATGTGTTGGGAATGTTGCTTGCTATGCAGATTCGGTTTGTTGGGTTTCAACATGTGCAATCTGGGGAGCACATGGCCGCTATGGGTGTGTTCTTCTTGATGCAGGTTTGATGTTTAATCTCTTCTTTTACTTATTACTTGCTGTAATGGATTTGAAATTGAATTGTGTAGTTTGCTTGAATTGCTTGTCTTATGTTTGGTTTCTTATGGACAAGTTTGAGGCTAAGTAACAGAAGTTTTTCTTAAATGCAGTTTTACGAATTGACAGTCCTTTAATTGATACCGCTGCTGTCCTTCTTAAGTTAAAAAATGACGTTTTGCACGAGTGTTAAAACTTTTGAAATTTGAATATGTTGTTTGTTTTGAAATCATCACATTTTAAACATGTTATTTGTGTTGCTTTAGTCTCTCTATCAGGTCCATTCACTTGATTTTGCCAAATACTCACAAAAACTGCTAAAGTTCGATACTTGTTGAGTCTTCATCTATATTCTTACATGCCTATAACTGCGAATGATATTAAGATAGTTTATTACAAGTTATAACTATTTTAGTCAGAGTAGAAAATGCTTATTTTCTTTGGATATGCACTGACCCTGAACTGTTTGTACAGGTGTTTTACTTCTTAGGTTGGGTTAAGCACCTGCTAGGTGACAAAAAGAAGTTTGAAGCCTTTTTGAGGATCACTGTGACATGCGCAGTAGGTGTAGGCGCTATTGCTCTCGGAGTTGGCACAGCATCTGGGTATATTTCACCGTGGACTGGCAGATTTTACTCTCTGTTGGATCCAACATATGCCAAGGATCACATTCCCATCATTGCATCTGTTTCTGAGCATCAGCCAACAGCTTGGTCATCTTTCATGTTTGATTTCCATATCCTGCTTTTCCTTTTCCCTGCTGGTCTGTATTTCTGCTTCAAGCGGCTGTCAGATGCCACAATATTCATAGTTATGTATGGTCTTACAAGCATGTATTTTGCTGGTGTCATGGTGCGGTTAATTCTTGTTGCTACGCCTGCGGTATGCCTCATTAGTGCCATTGCTGTTTCTGCCACAATAAAGAATTTGACTACACTGTTAAGGACTAAGAGCAAGGTTTCCCAAACTGGTTCTACTAAAGGAACAAGCGGTGGGAAGGGTTCTTCTAAGGTGAGTTCTTTACACTTGATTTGGACTGTGTCGTCTCTATTCTTTTGACTATTTATGAAGACAATTGGTAGTCTTGTGGCTGAAATGAATCTCTCTATTCTCTTGGTTTGTGTCAACTGTCCTTAAGATGGTGAACAAAATCAAGGTTCCAATAAGCTTGTTAAATATTTTAGAAAACCAGCTGATCTAAGTAACATTTCTATGCTGCTTCACTTGTGGGATAATGTTTAAATACACCTTTCATTATTATTCAGCCATGCTAAACTCTGCTTTAAGAGTCTGAAAAGGATGTGTTTTACTCATGCTAAGACCTGCTACTGATCTTAAGACAACTCATCCATTTAGTATGAAAGATTTTTTTGTTAATGATGTTTTCTAAGGAAACTATTGGCTCACATTGCTGTTCTTATCTCTTTGTAGTTTTGATGATATTAATTACTGTATATTTAAGAGTTTGGAGTTGTATTTATTTAATAATTTCAATGTTCTTGTCTACTCCTTTACATGGAATAGGTAAGAAAGTAGTTTTTGTTGAGCTGCTTTACAACATTGAATAAATTATGAATCTCTAATTTCAGTAATCTGCTATTATTTGGTGTCTGGTCATCGCTCCTTCCAGTACATCTGGACTATTACAACTTTTGAATAATACTCTGTGCTATTGCATTGGAGCAAGTTTTCCCTTTGCTTTATTCTGTTGTTGCCATAAAATAATGCAAGTTGTATTTGATGTGCAAGCAGGCTTTGCCTGATCAGTCTCAGCCTTTTCAAAGAAATGGTGCTATTGCATTGCTTTTCGGTGCATTTTACTTGCTCAGTAGGTATGCTATACATTGTACCTGGGTGACCTCAGAGGCCTACTCATCTCCCTCAATTGTCTTGGCTGCAAGGGGTGCCCATGGTAACAGGGTCATCTTTGATGATTACCGTGAGGCATACTATTGGCTTCGACAGAATACTCCTCCAGATGCTAAGGTGATGTCATGGTGGGATTATGGGTATCAGATCACTGCCATGGGGAACAGAACAGTTATTGTTGACAATAATACCTGGAACAATACTCACATTGCCACTGTTGGCCGTGCAATGTCATCTTATGAAGATGAGGCATATGAGATAATGAGATCACTTGATGTGGATTATGTACTAGTTGTCTTTGGTGGTGTTACAGGGTATTCTTCTGATGATATCAACAAGTAAGGCTCTAGTTTATGTTTTTAATTGAACGTGATCTGCATTTTATAAGATCCCAAATCAGTTAACAGTCTATAGTTTGCTTTCTTCTAAATAATTTGAATTTGAATAGTTTAGCATATGCCATTGACATTACCTGCCCAGTCAGGGAGTGCTGGAGTGGTTTAATGTAATCTTAAATTCAGATGTTGATGCCATTCAGTTGTTGAAGACTGGAGAAGTGGTTTTATGCCATCCTAAATTCATTTGTTTCCCCTTTGAAACCGTAGACTATATGTAACATTTCTTTTGTTGGACAATCGCAGAAGCTTTCAAATATGGTCCTCCTTAGCTTTTCTCATTCATGGCTTATGAGCTTCTCTTTGATAGCACCAATCTTCTTAATGTTTGTGGGTAATGTAATTTTCGTGTGTCTAATAAAGCTATTCATTTGCACTAGGTTTTTGTGGATGGTGAGAATTGGAGGTGGAGTATTCCCAGTAATTAAGGAACCTGACTATCTTGTCAATGGGGAATATCGTGTTGACAAAGGTGCAGCTCCCAAGATGTTGAACTGTCTCATGTAAGTTTACACATCTTAGTCATTTTCATCTTCAAGAAAATTGCAAGATGAGAACGATGTGAACTCCACAATCGATCTTGTTTTATCTTTAATATTTGTTATTTATTTATTTTTTATTTTTCATAATATAACCTGAAACATGGTTCTTTGGAAGTTCTGCCTAGAGAGACTGCAAAAATTGTCAGATATCTTGTAGAGTGAGGAGTTTGAGGGTTCCTTTCCTCTGTTTGAGGGCATTGCATCCATCATTTAAGATAGGACAAAGAATCTGAGTTGAGCGTCGCATACCCACACCAAAATCTTAAAGATTTACAATCATATAAGTTTATCTAGATATCTTTCTCATGCAAATGCTATAGTTACATATGGGCTGTCAGGCCAACAAATCTCAATAGTAGTGCCAAAACAGCCTTTCTTTTCTGTGTGAGAACATGCCTTCTAATAAAAGATGTGTGCATGGTGTACATTTTTTTCTCTTATTGCTTCCTATACTTCTTTGTTCTGCACTTTTGTTTTCTCTGTTAGCTTGGATTCTGTAATATTTAATAAAAATTACTTGCCAATATTTTGGTTTTGAATCTTTCTTTTTTCAAAGTCACGTAAGTTTTCCTTTTCCTCAAAAATTGCATGCCTTGGTCATTTCCAATGTCTTTGGCTATTCCTATGCCTTTCTTGATTATTTTATTGCACTACTTTATCAAGGAAATTTCCCAGTTTTTTTACAGGCCTGATTCCCATAAGCAAGGGTCTTTGTTATAGTTGATCTGATATTTTGACCTTTGACATTATTGTGAACTAAAGAACAATAATTTTCCTCGAGGAAATTTTTGGCATTCCAACATTGAGAAAGTATAACTTCAATGAATTGAAGATCATATATTAATCATGTGTTACCCAGTGTGGTGCAATTTTTGTAGTTTAGAGAAGTTATATATTGTTTATTGATTGTTGGTGAATAGGTACAAGCTATCCTACTATCGATTTGGAGAGCTGGTAACAGAATATGGGAAACCTCCAGGGTAAGTTAAAACATTTCTTGTCTTTTCTTTCGCAAGTTGTTTAGCATTTGCACTTGTTGGGTGGCAATGAGTATTTCTGGAAGGTACTACCTGGTGATTACTCCGCATGGACTCGCATCCTTTTGAAATTGACCATACTCGGGGCTTTAGCGCGCTTCATTTTTGTTACCTTTTGTAATTGCTCTCTGTTGTGGCAGGTATGATCGAGCAAGGGGGGTCGAAATTGGAAATAAGGACATTAAACTTGAACACTTGGAAGAGGCATTCACGACATCTAATTGGATTGTTCGCATCTACAAGGTCAAGCCACCAAATAATAGGTGGTGAAATCTCTCATTCCATGTAGGCGAGAAGGAAATTGGTAGTTGGACTGCAATCGAGTCTTGAGAGGGAGGGAGAGAGAGAGAGAGAGTTGGCCATAGAAGTAGAGTACTAGTAAGAGGTTGAGCTTGTAGTATTCAAGGCTTTTTAAATTTTCTGAACCTGAATTTTGGTCTCTGGAACCGCCCTTCACGTCATCCATTTCGAACTATTTGTCATGTTATATTGCAGACAGATAAACCATCTTAGATCCTCGACTAGTTAGTATCAAATGTAACTTGCTGACTTTTTTGAGCAGTTTATAGATCGTAATTGGAAGAAAGATTTTATCACTTCAATTATTATGCACGGCAAGCTATGGGGCCAAAAACATAATCAGCAAGTGAACTAGTTGTATGTTCTGAATGTTGTCAAAGGCATTGTGATTGTGGTAAAACTTCCTTGCTTGTAGACACTGCTGATTTAGAGTTGTATCTATGGAGTAGATCTATTGCCTGGACCAGGGTTCAGATTTCAGAACTGTGCAATGGATTCAGGTTCTGGATTTTGTTTCCTTTACAATCTCAGGTTGTTTTCTTTCTCGATGGATTTTGAAGGACACTGCGAATCTAACTTGGGCTGCTTTGACATGGCTGAAGAAATTTTTACTGTCTCTTAATTATTGTCTAATTTCACCACAATCTAAATTACCCGCCAGGTTTACATATTCCCTTTTTAATACATATTTTTGGTGTAATTTGCCTTCTATTTTTTCACGATAGTTAATATTGTTTGGTCATTAGAACACCAAAACTGGCATCAGAAAAAACCCAGACAATCACGCACATAACAAGCAACGATTTCTGAGTAAATTCTCTATTAGTCCCTAGTTTTTTAATGCATTTACAAGTTAGTCTCTAAATGTTGAAAACCAGTAACTTAGTCCCTTGACTCTCCTTGACAGTTGTTTTCTTAAACCATATGTTGTTTGTTTTCCTAATCTCAGACGTGCCATTTGACTGTCTTTCGGAGAAAAACTAAGATATCTTGATAGGAAAACTCAGTAAAGGGACTAACATTTAACTCTTTAAAAAAGTACTAAATTTTAATATGATTTAAAAAATAGGGACTGGAGAATAATTTACTCAAGGGTATTTTTATCTCGTTTCCATCGTACGTGAACAAAGTGCAGACATGCAGTTGTAAAGGGCTCCTGGTTACTGCTTTATGCTCCCATATTATAGTAACTAACAGGAGATGTAAGCTCCCACCCAACTCCACCTCCTTCACACTCAAACACGTGTCTTCAACATCAAAAGCTCAAACTTGACCATATCCAACAAAGCTGCATCAACAGCACTACTACTGCTGGGGTAATTAATTTATTATGGAGATGGGCTTCAAGAGTCATCTCCATTTACTTGTTCTGTTGCCTCAATTTTGTTGCACTTGCTCAAGATTATCTATATTTTTCTTCTTCTTCATATGGATGTGAGGACGTTAGCAGCTACTATGCTAGCGTGAAAGGCGAGCATCACTCACCGTCTTACACAGAGGTTTGGGATGACCTCAAGTTTCTTGATGCCTCAAATGTTGATGGGCCTCAAGCTTCATCTGGGATGTATGTATTTTTGTCTCTGTTTTTGGTTTTGTGATGATGGTGCTAAGAATCTTGTTTATGTTAATAATTGAGGTGGGTTTTGTATGTGCAGAATTTAAATTTGCTCACTGAGAGCTGTTTCAAAGAACTAATCAGGAAAACCTGAGGCATGGAATAGATAAGAGAAGTGGTTCGTTTGTTTTTTTCTTTTGGTAGTAATTTGCCAAAAACCACTTGGCCTTGTTAAAGTTGTTACTCTGTCTTTCAATGCATTTTTTTTGTTGATCTTCTGAATGGTGAGTTGACTGAAATTTTCTTTTGGTAGGTTTTTCTTGTGCGCGTTCTCGTTCTAGTTCCTACTGCAAGTGGGCATTCTGTATCATGATATCAAATTATGCCTTTGATCTGTCCTTGTTTTACTTCCCTCTTGGGCTAAGTTCTCTTAGCTGCATTTTTCTCAAGTAAAAACCTTTGGTTTTGCAATCATGCCTAGTATCTATGCTTCCTCGGTTCTGCTTCCACTTAACCATTCCATCTAATGAAGGTATCTTTCAGTTGAAGGGCATTGGATATGGAGGAGGAGGGAAGCTTGTTAAAAATGCTACTTAAAAATCTTCAAGGGATTTTCTTTTTCTTTTTAAATTACGACACTAATGACTAGTCCATATCCTTTTACATGTTAGATGTAGAGACATCGAGCATCCACTCTGAAAATGGTTCCATTCTTCCAGATCTTTATTATGAGAAATTGAGAATTGAGAAACAATTTTATCATGTATTTCTCTAACCTTGAATGGATTGTGCTCTGCGTGCAAGGGAGTTTTCCACCAATTTGATGCTATATGTTCTAGTATATAACAACATTTATTTCATCAAACATGAAAAAACTTTCACCATCTTTTCCTGATAAATCTTGTATTGGCTATTGCATTCTTGTAAGTGGCGACAATGTCAATGTCTCAAACTGCTGCATTTTGTAGGGGAACATTTGTGGCCTCGTTCTTATGGACTAACTGGTGGTCCATCCTTGACTGAACATAATATTCGCCCAGAAGATGTGAATGGTGAGAGAGGTTGCTGCTCTTCGTGTAAAATTGAGAATCCAGTCTCATGAACTGACCATCCATCCTTAGCTGATATATAGTTGAAGTGTTGTTCAGTAAATTCATATCAGGGAAACAAATACTGTGGAGAATGCCATGAGAAATCAATCGCAAACAAAGAAGCTTCTCTTGACATGGAAATGGACAAGGAGAGATGGGCACCACCTACACAGGTTTTGTGCATGTCTTGAACCTACAGGCTACATGTTCCTTCTTAGTATTTTAAGTTGATTTCTTGGTATTAAGTTGATTATTATCACATGCTCTTGAAACTGTAGACATGGGAATTAACAAGTGCTTAGGCAGGGTTATGCTTTAGGTTGTTTCAAAGTGTTCTTGGCAAGATGTGCAAAGATCATTCCACACTCATCGATCAAGAGCCCCATTTGGTCTGGACGATAGAAAAATTGGCTTGCACAACCAAACACAGCACCGGCCGATCGCTCCACCACAAGCCACACCAGTTTCAGCAAGATCTTCACCTTCTCAATCCAGTGGCAGCTGCAAGATCTTTACCTTCTCAGTCCAGTGACAGCTCCTCAAGGTTCCAGCCTCCATTCAATGTGAAGTTTCTCCAGACCAGCAATGTGAACTCCAGCAGCAGCCCCTGACAGCAAGCTCATCCATTTGCCAAGGCCAACGTCTATCATCTTCTCGGCCGTGAGTAGCAGCGGTTGTGTTCCTCAGCCACTCCAATAGCTCCAACCATGAGCAGCTTTAGCAGCAAGACTTTCTTCTCGGTCATGGTGGTTTGTCGAGAGCATTCTTGAAGGATTTTCTTCAGCTTTCATCTCATTTTCAACTGTTCCAGCAACAGAGAAGGATCTTCCAACAGCAGCCATGACAGCTCCTCCTTCCAGCGATGTTACCTTCTCTGCACCTCCAGCAGAATCATATCGTTACTAAGCGTCCAGCAGAGGTTCCCATCGCCAGTAGAGGGTCAGTTCACTCCAGCTCCAAGCAACGTCCAGTAATTCTTCATCTCCACAGAACCGTGATCTCCCCCTTCAGCTCACATCCGGAAAATAGCAACTTCCATCCTCTCCATCAGCAACATCGTGTGATGAAGATAGGAAGTTTTAGAGAATTGAGCTAATTGATAAACTCCAGAATAGTATATTTTTCATTATTTGAATAATACAACTGTTAACATATATATACACAGGATTGCAGGTTTGAATTTAGAAACAAAGCTAAGATTGCGTCTTAGCATTTACACTGCATTTACATTGAAGATTTATTTGCCGTTACAAGCTTGATATTAGGCTTGAATGATGGTTGCACAATCCTGTGCAGGAGGCAAGGGATTATTTGCTGAATCTGTGGGGATTTCCTTTATACGCTCCCGCAAGATGGATGAGCCATCAGCTAAGCCAATCTTGAGCAGTAAAGAATGCAGACGTTGGGAAGACAGAGGCTTTGTTAGAAAATCTGCCAGTTGGTCATGAGTGTTGACATGCTGAACATTGAGAATCTTCCTCTGAACCATATCACGGACAAAGTGGAGGTCTATCTGTATGTGTTTCATCCGGGAATGCTGAACTGGATTGAAGCTAAGGTGTGTAGCTCCCAGGTTGTCACACAGCAGTCTTGGTGGAGAGGGAATTGGGAGACAAAGTTCTTTGAACAGGGACAGCAACCAAACTGTTTCAGACGTAGCAGTGGCGAGTGAACGATACTCAGCTTCAGTTGAGGACCTGGCGACAGCACGTTGTTTCTTAGAGCTCCACGAGATGGGATTGATCCCAAGAAATGTAATGTAAGCTGAAGTGGAGGTGCGATCATCATAATTTCCAGCCCAGTCAACATCAGCAAAGGTGGTAACATCAAATGAAGATTGACGATTTATGTGAATGCCAAGGAAAATGGTTTTCTTCAGATAGCGGAGCACCCGTTTGGCAGCTGACCAGTGAGTGACTGTGGGTTGATGCATGAATTGTGACAACTTATTAACGGCGAAGCAAATGTCAGGACGAGTAAGGGACAAATATTGTAAACCACCAATGATACTTCGAAATTCAGTGCTGTTGCAGGGAGTTGTGCCATCAATAAGCTTGAGCTGGACTGATGTGGACATAGGAGAAGAGACATCCTTAGCACCCTGCATGTTGGTTTTGAAGAGAAGATCCCGTATGTATTAATGTTGTGATAAGAACAACCCGTTTTTGGTGGGTATAACATCCAGCCCCAAAAAATAATGAAATGTGCCCAGATCTTTTAATGAGAATTGGATGCCAAGTTGATGAATCACGTGAGTCAGGAAGGATGGAGTGTTTCCAGTGATGACTAGATCATCCACGTAGACCAGCAGATAACACAGAACAGGTGCACTGTGATAGATGAATAGAGAAGGATCGACTTTTGAGTTGTGAAATCCCAGTTTCAGAATGGCCTGTTGCAGAGCAGAATACCAGGCACGAGGGGCCTGTTTGAGGCCATAAATTGCCTTGTTTAACCGACAGACATGATGTGGAGTTGTGGTATCTTGGAACCCTGGTGGCTGTGACATATGAACTGTTTCATGTAGGTTCCCATGCAAAAAAGCGTTGTTTACATCTAGTTGCTGTAAGGACCAGCCTTGCATGACAACCACGGTGAGAACTGTTCTGATGGTGGCAGGTTTCACAACAGGGCTGAACGTTTCACTGTAGTCCAGTCCAGGCCGTTGATGATATCCTTTTGCAACCAATCGGGCTTTGAACCGAGCTATGGAACCATTAGGATGTCGTTTGACCCGAAAAACCCATTTGCACCCAACTGGTTGGCAGTCAGGAGGAGGCGGTACCAGCTCCCATGTACCATGCCTCATGAGAGCTGTGAGTTCCTCAGACATTGCTAATCTCCAGTGTGGCTCACGAAGAGCCTGTCCCACACAAGTTGGCTCTGCAGTATTTGGGAGGGGGTGTTTTGTGGTGGTGTTAACTTGTTTGGGTCTGTAAATGTTATTCATGGAACGGGTGACCATTGAGTGAGCCCGGTTGGGTGCAGGATTTGAGGGATGAGGAGGTGAGGTGGGGGAAGCTGCACAAATAACTGATGAGGGTGGGTTGCAGAGATCTTGCAGTGGAGATGAGGCAGGCTGAAAAATACGAGGAGCACAACATGCTGGAGGAGAAGATGAAGATGTGAGTTCACGTGAAGTAAAAGACAGAGTGGGGGATTCATTACCTGAGTGAGCGGTGAAAATGGGTATCCTTGCCGAAGTCACTGGTGGAGGTGCAGGAGGAGATGAAAAACTTCTATGAACAGGGGAGGCACTTGTCGGGCTAGGTGTGGAAAGTTGGCTGAAAGAGATACCATTTTCATTTTCATGAAAGATGACATGGCGTGATTGGTATAGACGGTTTGTCAGGGGATCAAGACAGCTGTATGCATTTTGTGTTAAGGAGTAGCCTACGAAAATACAAGGAATGGATTTTGGTTGTAACTTGTTTGTGTTGTATGGCCGGATAAGAGGAAAACAAAGACAACCAATTTTTTTTAGCTTTTTATAATTTGGAGACTGTGTAAATAAAATTTCAAATGGTGATTTATGTTGGAGGAGAGGTGTGGGCTGACGGTTAATAAGGTATGCAGCGGTGGAAAAGGCATAGGGCCAATACTGTAATGGAAGGGACGCATCATGTAGTAATGTGAGACCGATTTCAACCAAGTGACGATGACGTCGCTCAGAAACACCGTTTTGTTGCGGTGTATGAGGAGCTGTGGTGTAATGACTGATTCCATTTGTTGTAAAATAGTGTTTTAAGGCAACAAATTCACCACCATTATCAGAGTAGACAGATTTAATTTTTAATTGAAACCGGTTTTCAACAAGATTTTTGAACTGTGGAAATATGATGCGGACACTTGATTTTCTTTCCATAGGATAAAACCAAATGTATTTCGTGAAATGATCAACAAAAATTAGATAGTAACGAGCTCCAGTGATGCCAATTGTACTTGAGGGACCCCACACATCAGTATAAAGTAAGTCAAGAGGAGCATGACTCAAGAGACTATTTTGACGAAATGGTTGACGGTGAGCTTTATTAATAGAACAAGATGAACGAAGAGAAATATTTTTTTTGTTGATTGTTGGAAGGGAAAAGGAGTTGATAAGGTGAGTAACCAATTTAGGAGATGGATGCCCAAGACGCTTGTGCCATCCGTCAATAGAGATTCTTTCATGCACGTTAGCAACAATGGTAGGAGAAGACTGCACCATTGACTTCGGAAGGGTGTATACACCATTTTCACACGCTCCTCGAAACAGAGCCGCTCCCGTGATTTGGTCCTTAACAAGAAAGAAAAAGGGGTGAAGCTCAATAAAAACATGATTTTGACGAGTAAATTGATGAGTAGATATGAGATTTTTTTGTATATTAGGAACACAAAGGGTGTCATTTAAATGGAAAGTACGGTTGGGAGATTGAAAAAGTAAGGAGCCAATGTGGGAAACAGGCAAACCTGAACCATCACCAATAATAACTTCGTCAGTGCCATCGTATTCTGAATGAATAGATAGATTAGCAAGATCACCAGTAATATTATGAGACGCGGCTGAATCTATAAGCCATTTTGTATCCTGTGCTGGTGAGGTGGAAGTACAGTTTGCTGTTGGTGTGTTGTACTGAAAACGACTGCAGTGTTTTGCAGTATGACCCATGCGGTCACACAGTTGGCACTTGGGAGAAAAACGACGTGGTCCATAATTTTTGTTGCTGTCTCTCGGATTGCCAGACTGGCGATAGTGAGCTGGAGGTTTGTTTTTTTGGCCATATGACCTGTCAAAGAAGTGGGGCTTTGGGGCAGATTTAAAAGACTGATTGTCTTGACCATAAGAAGCCCGTCTGTGCGTGTAATTTGCAGAAGCAATCAGTGGATGGGAGGAGGCTTCAAGGCGATGAAGATATGCATCATGACTGACAAGGAGATCATGAAGTTCCTCAAAAGTGAGTGGTCGTTCTCGGGCGCGAATAGGACCTGCAATTTCACGAAAATCAGTTCCCAGGCCATTTAGGATATAGAGTGTTAGATCATCTTCAGAGATTGGGTGATCTATAAGGGAGATTTCATCTGCCAATGATTTTACAGAGTGAAGGTATGTTTGAATTGACTGGTTGCCCTTCTTTATCATTGTGAGTTCTTCCTTAAGTTGCATTGCTCTGGTTCTGGACTTGCTTGCATACAGAGTATGTAATTTATGCCATGCATCCTTTGATGTCTTGGCCATTGAGATGAGAGGAGTGATGACGGTAGATGTAGATGCCAAAATGGCACTGAGGATAAGCTTATCTTGCCTTATCCAGTGAGTTCGTTGGACAGCACAAAGTGATGTGCTGGTGGGTATGGGACAGATTTTTTCTCCAGTGACATAGTCAAGAAGATCATACCCGATGAGTAAGGCTTCAAATTGAGCGCGCCATTGAAGAAATGTAGAGGGGGTAAGTTTATCATTTATCTGGGATGTGATGTTCAAGGCAATCAGAGGTGTTTCTGTTGGAGAGGGTGGAGTTGAGATTGGATTATGATTGTGAGGGATCGAATTCTCGTTGGAAATTTCTTGCTCTGATACCATGATGAAGATATGAAGTTTTAGAGAATTGAGCTAATTGATAAACTCCAGAATAGTATATTTTTCATTATTTGAATAATACAACTGTTAACATATATATACACAGGATTGCAGGTTTGAATTTAGAAACAAAGCTAAGATTGCGTCTTAGCATTTACACTGCATTTACATTGAAGATTTATTTGCCGTTACAAGCTTGATATTAGGCTTGAATGATGGTTACACAATCCTGTGCAGGAGGCAAGGGATTATTTGCTGAATCTGTGGGGATTTCCTTTATATCGTGCGCCTCGTTGTCCCGGCCATAACAGAAGTTTCAGCTGATTGTTCTCCAGCAACAGTAGCGATTGTCTCTCCTTTTTGCTTCTAAGGCAGTGTGAGTCCTTTTGTTCTGCTTTAAATGCAATGGCGTAATGTTCTTGTTGTATGATAAGGCCCTTGGGTGTGTTTTAAAATTAAAGAAAAAAAAAAAAAAACCGAGATGCTGGTTGAAGTTCATAAAAGCGTTGGTTTTGATCTTTGAAATGTGAGAAGTTTTTTTATTTTTTTTAGGCTCATTTAGAGTTCGGTCCTGGAGCCCAGCCCGTGGGTTTTGGATTGAGCCCATAACAAACCTTAAGACAGTGTTTAGTTGGGCCAAAAAAAATTCAAAGGAAATTCCTTTTTGTCTTTAGAAAAATTTCTTAAAGCCAATTATTTTTAGCTAACAACATCATCTTACTGATTTTCTAGTAATATTTATTTTTTTAATTTTTTATTTTTGTCAAACAAGCTCTTAAATAATTTCTAAAATTTCTAAAAAACTTTTGAGAACCATTTTGGTTTTGTGTTTTCCAATCATTTTATTTAATATTTGAATTATAAGCTTATACTATTGTTGACCCAATATTAAATATAGTCGTTTTTTCTAAAAAAATTCAGAAAATTACAAAAAATAAAAATTCTCTTATTTAAAGAAAATACAAAAATATGTTTTTATTTGTGTGCATATGACCAAATATCTCAAAAACAATTATATTTGCTTAAATAATAATAAAAAATATCATGGCATGATTTAGCATCTTTAAATACTTAAAAAAATAATTTTCATTGATATTTTTACATATATTTTTGAATTTAATAACCAGTTTATTAAATCCATGAGATCTTGATATACATTTCAAAAAATTTATTTTCTTTTCTTTTAATATATGAGATCATGAACTTATGAATAAGATTTATTCTTAATATTAAATAAAAAGATACTTTTTTTATTTATATTATTTGATATTAAAACAGTTAAGTTTTAACCTGATAAGATAAGGATTTCCTTACCGAGAAAGACTATTCTTAAATCTTAGACAGACCAATGATTAAAAAACACCACAATACTTTAATTTATATAAGACAAACAAACAATACAACTTATATTAGGTATGATGTACTAGGAGTAATATGTTCCCCTATACACAACCAGTCTTCTTACTTAAATTCCAAGATCATTTAGAGTTTCTAATAATCAAAATACTAGGCGACGACTTATATTTTTTTTATTAATAAAAAACAATAATTTCTTATCCTCTCCATCCATATTGTTTTTGATAATTATAATCTAGGAATTTGCACGACAAGTAGCAATACCAATATTACTATTTGAAGGAGACATTGGGTTTCTTTCCCTTAACACTCAGATCAATTGCTGCTCTTTTTTTTTTTTTTTAATCTTCTTAAGATGGAAAGAAAAGAAAAGAAAAGAACCCAATTTGGGTTTTCTTCACTACTGTTAATTAGAAAGACTCAACAGTAGAATTATGTGCTTAGCTCATAAAAAAAAAAAACTAAATAATCTTGTGTGAAGAGTGGTGTGTATGAATGTAATGAGAAAATGAAATGATGATAATAAAATAAATAAATATAAAGGTGGGTTTGGTAAAGGGTGTCTGTAAATGGAATACAAATTATATTACTCTGCCAATCTTCATGGGATTCTGCCTTTTGCTGTGTAATAATAATGCGCACACACTAGGCTGTTCTATTTAATTTTAAAAAAATTATATAGAAAAATAATTAAATATATTGACAAATGTTAGGCAAAGGAGAGAGGGAGGAGGAGGAGGCATAGATATTTTAAAGTGTTTTTTTATTTAAAAGTATATTAAAATAATATATATATTATTTATAATATAACATCAAAATATCCATAAAATCTAAAAAAATAATAATTTAAAACTAGAAAAAAATAAAAGAATATCAAAAATATAGTCCAGCTGCACGAACAATCACTATCTAAATTTACCCATCTAGTTTCAATTGTTTTTTTTTTTTGACTTACTATTGAGGTCTTGTCTTGTTAGGAAGAAAATGGTAGGATTGCTTTGTTTGTAGCATGATTTTGTTTTTTTGTTTGTATAATAATAAAAACACGAGTAGAATAATATTATCCTAAAATATATTAAGGGTTAAACTTCAATTTGATCCCTGTAGATTTATTGTTGTTCCAATTCTATATCTATAGTATGAGTTTTTGGGTATTATCCCTATAATCACAAATTTCTGACGCACGCGGTTTTAGTTTAATACAGAGCCACCGACAAGAAGATGCAGCCAGCTTATGTCCTTCTATCCGAAATTCAATTCATCATGTGGACCTTTTAAAGGGCCCACCTTTTTTTTCCCTTCTTTTTTTAAGAGATTATATTTATATATACACACAGATTGCGTCGTAGATCTTTTTTTTTTAATATTTTTTTTAATGTGAGAAGGTTAAGCAAAAATAATCAACCTCTCGTGGCATTAAAGTTAATTATCATAGTTGCTAAGGTTATTTTGATAAAGTTAACTGAGAAATTTATGATTCAAAACCGAATTTAAATCAGGTTTTAAATTAAATTATAAAACCTAATTAACTTCAATGAATTGATCTAGTAAAATTTAATTGGATTATTTTTTAAAATTTTTTTAAATAAATTAAATAGCTTTATTTTAATAAAAATAATTAATTTGAATTAATCTATAATCTAATAATTTAGGTCAATTTTCAAACTATATCTGATATCTATACTAATTACTGATTGCTGTTATTCTTAGGAACAAAAAGGTTAATTACCACAATTAATTGCTGATGCATCACTAAATCTATCGGTCGAGTTCTTTGGAAAGAAGTGCAATTCAGGCTCCAATCGAAGATTTTAACCTAAAAATAATTAAGATGGTGATTGACGTGACAAAAACCAAAATTACAGCTAAGAGCATGCCATCTCTTACTAATGAACTTTTTTAGTTCTAAAGTCTACAGGAACCAGCTGTCGTTTTAGGGATGAGATTGAATTAAAACTTGCTTTTCTATTAAGAGCTAATTCAGTAATGTGGCTTTGTGGTCAAATTCATTTGAGGAAAACAATTATTTTTTCGAGTTGTTTTAATGGGATAATGATAAAATTAAATTTTCAAAAATAAAAAATAAAATTATTTTAATATATTAACTACCGCAACACCAAACATGATCTAAGATACATTCCTGGAATCTCAATTACCTAGAACCAAAATTTTAAACGTATGAACTGAAGTTGAACCAGATGATTTCTAAGCTTTTTCTAAAACGATGGAGTTCTCAGATTTATCTGGCATACGAAGGAAGGTATGGTGATGCCATGTAAGTAACTTTAACATCCCTTTCAAAGAAGAAAAGAGAAAAGGAGACGAAAAGCAGAAAAGAACGAGAAGAAGCGGGGCTCTTTCAATTTCTATACCTCCATTACAGGGGACAAGAGCCAAAAAGGAAACCCTGGCGCCCAAAGTGTGATCCTAAAACATCCATAGAACATGCCAAAATTAGACAAATTGATGCAACACTTTCAACTCAATGGAACTATATCTAACTCAGGCCTGGAGCTGGTACACTATAAGAGCATACCGCCTAAAACAAATCATACTTGCTAGCAATCACTACACCTGCTATTAAGCCTATTATTGACATTAGAATTGAGTTCATCCACTGCTGAACCTGTCTGATATGTTCACTCGACTACCAAAAAGGATTAACATGCACTTCTAA
Organism: Populus simonii; assembly: GCA_007827005.2. Lineage (NCBI taxonomy): Eukaryota > Viridiplantae > Streptophyta > Magnoliopsida > Malpighiales > Salicaceae > Populus > Populus simonii. Next base: position 1,051,179 of record CM017478.2, read on the forward strand.
TGCTTAAAAACACATTACAATAGTTTTTGGGAGCTTAACACCAACCAAAAACAAAAAAAACAAAACCCACACAAAAGGCTACAGAAAGAGGTATTTTGGGGGTCTAAAATGATGCTCAAACAAAGAAGAACTTACAGAACCAAGCGAATTTGAGCATGAATTTGTCCTAAGAAGGTGAAGCTAGCAACAATTGTGACAATAATTTCAAAACCAGCATTTACAGAGCATGCATGAAGCAAGAAATGGAGAAGAGAATGTGCATAAGTTCTTTCTACGTTCAACAACCCTTCCAGATATCATCCTGCAGGAAGAGAAGAGAATAAATAACTATGCGTGCTGAGATTCACTGCATCACATGCTTAGTCATGAAACAGGTATGACAACATGCGTGACTGCGTGTGCATAAATAAAATTTCATGGATAAAGCTTGTATACAGCTCCGAGCACAAAAAAAATCACCGAACAAGATATCCAAAAAGACACCAACATCCCTTCTCCTTTCTTATTTTGCTACTGAAGCTTCAAAACAATGAACCTAAGGAAATGCCTCATTTAGCTAGGACACGATAGAGTGGCTTGGCTTCATTACAAGAAAACAAGGGTATACAAGCAATGATTTTGGCAAGAGAACTATAGCTGATGTATCTAAACCAATGAATCTATTATCCATTTAACTTGACGCACAAAAACACCAAAATAATACAGCCTACTTTGAAGATATTGTTATCACGTGATGCTTCGTTCATTGATTCAAAACGACACAAAAACTAAATGTGGCAGGAAGTAATAGACAACGTGAAAAAGGTTGAAAGGGGCCAATCTAGATGAATGTCTTATAGGATGTGCAATTAAGAATAAAATATTATCCTCGTAGAAAAAAACCACCATTCAGATACAACAGCATCAAAACTAATCCACATTCACTAATCACATGCACATGTGTGCGCACAGAAATTTGAAGAAATCCCGAAATGATAACTGCTACAAAAGCAGGACTTTTTTTTTTATCCAATCTAACTTGTTACTGCTAAGAGGCCCCAGAATATGACCTACAGCACTAGCTAATTGAGATATCCTATATTATTAACCATCCCAGATACAAGTAATCAAATCCTAATTGTTTCAAGAAGTTTGTGCTTGAGTACTGCTTCATTGATGTAAAAATCACTTGTGAATTTCTCACACTTCCTCATCAGGTTGTTGGTCTACCATGGTCTTCTCAACATGAGAGAGTAGCAAGAAATATAGATATTCTAGACATTCAAATGAATACTCAATCTTTATATATATAAAAAAGACATAACTGAAAGTACAAAATCAAGCTCTTAAATCTCCAAGTCAAACCCACTGCGACGACACCAGACTCTTCAACTAATCCAAAATCTGTAGCATAAGCATCATATTCCTATTATAGTTTGGAGGGCTAAGCAACAAAGACATGTACTCTGAATGTGCACCCCAGTACCTTTCATGTGTTCTGTTCATAGGCAAACATGGTAATCCTGCTTGCAATTGAGAGCTCCCAAGAAACCAGAGTCAGAAGCATGCAATTGATTGTTGTGCTCATGTTTGTCATGCCACATTTTAACGCCAAGCATCTGTAAATCTCATCAATCCTACTTTCATCTTGACATTTTGTGAGCAAATGTAAACGAGAATGCAAAGGATGGACATAAAAACAAAATAACAAGATCCATACAGCAACCATGCCAGAACACCAAGGCAATTTTAAATGCACTGTATGCAAACATCAAAACTTCAAAATCCTATTTTCTATGTAAGAACCCTATAACCATATAGGCAAAAGAATTCTATCTTCACCAAACAAAATAACGTGGCTCTAGAGATACTCTGTCAATCACAATTGCTTCACAATCAGCAGAACACAGAAAAGTCATAACTCACAGTTGTGTCGTCAATTCATTGCACAACCATCTAGATCACAGATATTCAATTAAAAAAAAAAATTGTACCATCAATAAGACCAAACTATTATTGACAAGCATTAACAAAAAACAGCCACTTATTACTTAATGAAAACAAAAGGAGAAACAAAAACAATAAGAAACTAAATTAAGTAAAAAAAGTTGTATGTTTACAAGAAACAGTACCCAGCAGCAATAATCAATCAAGATCCTCTTCTCTAGTATCAGATCCAAAGTTGGTATTCCCTCTTGAATCCCCATCATTGTTGTTCCCACTCCGGCTATTGCTGGCCTCTGCCGACGACCCAGCTGACCTACCACTACCACTACCACTACTAAACGGCCATGGAAATGGAATCCTAAACCTCCTCTCTCTCGGTGTCTGAGCATTACCATCGCTATTATCACCATCACTAATCGACCCACCACTATTAATTCCACCACCCACATTTTGATTAACCCCATTACTCCCATTCCCTTTCCTCTGCTCATAATCCTGATCATCGGTAGGCAACTCATATCTACAAACCGGACACGAATTATGCAATTCAAGCCAGGGCATGATACAATCCTTATGATAGATATGCTTACAAGGAATTTGTTTAGCTACCTCCCCTAGCTCAAAACTATCCTTACAAACTGCACACTGTGAAGAATCCGATTGCATTAATTCCTCTGTTACCTTGACATCAGGAAGATTTTCAACCGCAGATTTGGCGGCCGGCGGAGTTCCATACCTATTAGGATCATTCTCCGCAAGCTGTTGAATTAGTTGTTCTAACCCTGGTCCGATAAAGTAATCTCCAAGATTCGCCGGAACACGAAATCCGGTGGGGTCCATTCCGCCCATACCAGGATTATTTTCAATCACAAACTGAATATTCGCTCCGCCGGCCCTCATGGTTTGCAGGTAATTTTGCAGGAACACGAAGGGATTGAAACCGTCGGGATCTTGAAATAGTGGCGACGCAGACGAGGAGTTTGTTGTTGTTGTTGAGGTGGTCGATGATCGAGGAGTGGGGTTCATGCCGCCGAAAATGGAGGCAAAGTCGTCGAGTAAGAGGGCGGGGCCGAGACCAGCATCGAAAGGGTTAGGGCTAGGGTTTGGAGAATCGAGTTCTTCGAGGAAACCTTCGTGACAGTTAGGGCACGAGAGAGCGGTGGTTGGTGGAGTTATTGTTACCGTTCGGTTGCACTGGTAGCAGAAGTAGAGTTGCGGGACGCCGCCGGTGGTGGAAGACATGACGCCTTTTTTTATTGAAGAATTAAAATGGGATTTTTCTGATTTTTGATTTTTTTTGGTGTATTTTTTAGAAAGAGATTTTTTGGGTGAATTTATTGGTGTTTACGGAGAAATGAAAACGATGACGTATCTACGTAGAATTCTATGTTAAAGTTATGGTTGACCATTAATATTCATTAATATTCATGGATTGGTTTTTAGTATTATCCTTCCCATCCAAAATTATGATCAATTCTTTTCATCATCTTGGAGCTACATATTTCGGATATCCTAGCCCGAGCTGGTTAGACTTTGAGTAGTAATTAGGATATCGCTACCCGAACATAAAGCTTTATTTGAAATCAACTTCAAGGGATGAGCTCGGTTAGCTAACCAGTCAGCACGTTATTTTACTTGCCTCGGCTGCACCGGCTGCCAAGGACGGCTTAGGAGGAGTTTTATGATTATTTTTTAAAATATTTTTTATTTAAAAATATATTAAAATAATATATTTTTTATTTTTTAAAATTAATATATTAAAATAATTAAATAACACCGAAAAATATTAATTTAAAATAAATAATTAAAATTAAAAAAAACTTTTGAAACATAAAAATAAAAAATAAAAAAATATTCAACCGCAAACAGGACCAGTGGTTATTGCAGTGCAGGGAATGAGATCAACAGCAAGCTCGGAGTCCAGTTCCACTGCAATGCGCTTCTGTATCCCTCGTACCCGAGCCATGTTTAAACCTACAACACCACCCCAGAGTTCAGCGTTGAGAACTGAACGGAATTTTGTGGAATGGCTCCGGATTTCCATGGCAGGGGAGCTTGAAAATCAACAGAGGAATACCGATTAGAATTAACTTACAATAATTACAAAAGATTATTAAAAATATCAACAAATGACAACTAGTAAAGCTGAAACTATATAGTAATTCAAAAGTCAAGTCATCATGGACAAAAGAGGATTCCTTTTAACAGTGTGAAGATCCATAGAGCTCAGATTCAAAACTGGTCTCTGCTAATTTGAGAATCCTGTCAGGCACTAATTTCCTAAGCTATATAAGCTCACAGTCAGCAGAGGATGAAAATTAAGGTGACCCCAATTGACGACCTAAAGGAACCAGGCTCATGGTATAGGGAAGCACTATGGGGGAAACCCAGGACATTGCACCAAACTTTGAAGTCTCGCCAACTTCCTCCAGCTTGCTGGTGTCAACATGATATAAGTAGATGGTATTAGATATCCTTACTACCAAGACCCCATCTTTGAAGGCCAAGGGATCCATCCATGGGCGATCATCAATTCTCTGCCAGAGCATCACTCTGTTGTATAAATTGACCATGATGCCCGAGTGTTCCTTTTCTATCTGCGCAAGAGTTTTCGAGTACTTGAGAGACCAAGTATAATCAAAGTAGTCCTCAAGAACCCATACATGAAGTCCTTCTTCAGAGATCAGTACATAATACAGTTGACCTTCAGATTCTCCAATGCAAGCGTGAGGCCTGCTGTTAAACTCTCCAGCTGGAAGTGGCGTTGAAATCAGCAAAGCTAGTTCATTCTCTACATTAAAAGTCAGGATTTGGTCACCATCAGTGAGCCAGTGTAAGATCCCTCCACTAAAAATGCCTTCATTCTTGGATAAACTGTTGTCACACCAGCAAACCTCTTTTGATAGCTTCCAATTCCTTGTCCTTGAGGAATATATTTCAAATGAGAAGTATGCTTCCTCCTGCTCAGTCTCAAATTGCCTCGGTCTAACAACCTTGAATTTTGTCAAATTGACAGAGATATCCTGAAAGGGATTGAACGCCAGAGCAATGAAGCTTTCTTTGCCAGGTTCCTTCCAATCCAGTTTCCACCATTCACTGTTCAAGGGGTTGCAGACATAGATAGCTGGATCTTCAAAAGGGTAGCAACTTCGACAACAAACAAGCCCATTGCACGATGCCAACACCACGACATCCTGAGGGAGGAAAGTGAAGACATCCTGCTGCAATCTATTCCTTTCAACAGGAAAATAGGTAATGGTTTTTATGTCATCAGGACAGTACCGATGCCTCTGCTGGAAGAAGAATCCTGACAGTGGCTCCTTCTTTTGTGACTGAGCCTGGATGAAAGAGCGATCAGATATAAGGTCCTTCCATCCTTTAGAGACGCACTTCAATCCCAGCAAATCTTTCGTTTGCAAGCGGGAGAGCACATCAAAGGGAATGTCTGTGTCCAGGCACCCAAAATCTGCCATATCCTAAATCACAGAAAAAATGAATGCAGTCATTGAATCTTGAATGTCAACAAGACATACATGAGTAATATGATTGAACATGTTTCTCTCTTTTTTCACGTAAATAAAGAGTCATTGCACAAATAATGATTTATCAACACAATAGTTAATGAGAAATGAGCATCCCCACTACCCAGCTACCACCACCATTTTAACTCATACAAAGCAACACAAACATCTAAATACAAACAAAAAGTGAGAGAAAGAAAATTAATAACTAAAAATACAAATGTTGCTAATTAGTAGGATGGCATGAAACATTTCGCGAGCTCTTAATTAAACAAGCAAACAGTAAGGCACAGTAGTTAATGTTTCCTGGCGCATCTTGCCAAACAATTCATTACATGTTCAAGAAAGCACGTGAAAGATTAAAGCGTGAAGCTTCTTACATACATATATCTAGCTAGTATCTCAATGATTGTCACTGCTTAAAAACTTATGTTTCTTGTTTTGTAGGAACCCTTACTATAAAATTAAAGTTAAGATATTTCTCCCAAAATAAAATTCAGTGAAGATGGAAACAAGTAAGATAAGAATATGTACACGTTAGAGGCAAAAATAAGGTAAGATAGAAACAGGAAAGCAAAATGACATGATATTAGCTAATCCATCAAAAATAGCATCCCAAGAAAAAAGAGCCCAAGTTAATCACAAATCCTCTTTGCTTACCTTAGATCTCATCTATCAAGCATAAAAAGTGGATGAAAATCAGTAGGAGTTAATGTAAAACACTACAAGTGTTAGCTAGCAACACATTAAACGTAAGAACAGGTATCTCAATGCCACTTAGTCAATGAACAATGAACCCTGAGTATAAGCAAATTTGTCAGAAAAAATCACATCCTTTCTTAATTCATGACTACAGCCCTGGGATTAATTTTAGTGTGTTCTTGGGAAACAAACATAAAGGCCTCTAGCTAGTACAACATGCATATCATAATTCCTAATTAAATGCTTTTTTTTTTCAATAAGAAGCAAATAAGCATCACAGCAGAAGTGTTTATAGCTTACAATAAAATTTCAATATCCTCTGTTTGGTAGCCAAGAAACCTTTTTAAAAAAAAACTCACTGTATTCCTTGTTTTACATGTTTATACTAATATTGCTGTTTTTTATTTTATTTTTTTGAAAAAATAACTCCAATCCCCAACACTTTGTAGGATTCTCAAGAATTGAATGGCCTTTTTTCTCGCATTTTCTCATCATTCAAACAGAATCTGACTTTACTTTTTTACCATTCGTCCCAAAAAAACATACAAAATTTGTGAAAAAAAAGCAGGAAAAATTAAGAGGGTAACAAAAGAAACAACAAAATATACTGATAAAAATAAAGCCAGGGGTAATCAGATTTCGTAAGCATCAAAACCCATTTTCCAAAAAGGGTCGTTCGGTTTCCCAACAAATAGTCTTGAAAGGTTTATGTTAAAGTTTCCACTTTTTTAGTTTCTTTCCACGCAAACACACAGACCCTTAAAGGCTTCGTCACAACAAATTAGAGGACAAACAACCAAAATAACCTCCTCTGTTTTCTACAATAAAACACCATCAAAACTCAAGATAAGTGGTTTTTGAGAGAAAACCCGGAAAAAAAATCAACGAAAACAAAAACCTTTTAACCCCATTTTTAGAAACACTCAACAAAAATGTTTTCTCGCGGTTTCTTGGCAACCAAACAAAGACTAGCACACAGAAAGCTAAAAGTACCAGTTAAACAAATATGAGCAATGAGAGAGAGATTATAAAACAAATAACATAAAAGTAGAAAGTTTTGAATTTTTTTAGTTACCAAAACTAAAAATGTCTCCTTTTTTTATTTCTTAAACTCAAAACCCTCAAGAAAGCCAAGAGACTCCCAGAAAACCCACCACAAGAAACCCTTTCCTTCTCTCTACACCTCTATTTCCTTCCTCCAAAAACGAAATGAGTGTCTTTTTTTTTCTCTCTCTTTATGCTTTCTGTAGAGTACTGATGGCAGCTAGCAAATAGCTATATTTTCAGACAAATTTCCTGTGATTGACACCTAGAAATTATAGCTCTGGACTTATTTTGCACGGTGGTTAGAAACAATAGAATTACTATTTTACTCTTCCCAGAAAGGAAAAAAAAAAAAAAAAAAACCCTTAGCACTTAGCAGTAAAGGTAATGAGGTAGTTTCTTTTTCCTTTTTCCTTTTTACATCACTATATTGCTTTTAAATTCAAATTATCTTAAGTTTACTCAGATTTTTTAATTTTTTCATTATGTTTTTTTTTTATAATTATGAGTTAGATGATGAATAATTTGATATTTTAATAGAGATAAAATGTTATTTAATATTAAAAAAAATTGATGATGCATTTTATTTACGTGGATGAGTGTGGTTACATCCATGTTTTTCGGACGCCATAAGTGAGCATCATTTTTTGGTGGCCAGATGTCAGTTTTCACGGTGGCATTTGAGTCTTCAAAGCGTCAGTGGTACGTATGATCAACGTGCTTCTGATGATTTTTTTTTCTATTTTTTCTTTAACTTTCGTGTATGTCCAAGTGAAGTTTCAAAGTAAATTTTTTAATTTTTTTTTCTTTTTAATTTTATTATTATTATTTATTTTATTTTAAATAATTCATTGAATTAAAAAAAATAATTTCATTATTTTTTTATTTGTCAGTTTTGTTTTTTATTTTTTAATTACTATTTTTTTAATTAAATTTGCTTTTCAACTATATATATCAACATTTTATTTCATTTTATTTTTATTTGATATTTATTCTTTTAATTTTAATTTTTTTTGTTTTAGATATTTTTTACTAAAAATTTATTTTTTATTTCATCCCTTAACATTTTATTGATTAAAATTTTATTGGTTGAAAATTTTATTTTTTCAGGTTTGCTTTCAATAGGATAGTTTTGACTTTAGAATCTAAGTCAAAGGTTTTAAAAGATTAATCGTGTTGACCTATGGTTTTTTTATATTTTTTTATAATTAAATTTTTTTCTAATTTTATCCTTTCATAGAGTTATTCTAATCTTATATGTCGAGTTATAAATTTTGCGGTTTAACCTACGTTGACTCAGGCCAAGTTTTTTTTGTTCAATTTATCTGTTGTCGTCTCAGGTCAAGTTTATTTTATTTGAGATGGATTTTAAAATATAATTATTATTTTTTACAATTTCATCCTCTTTTAGTTTTTTATTTCTTATTAGATTTTTTTTATTTTTTCAATTGCTTTTTTTCCTACTTTGAAAAAAATTTCTAATTGATTTTTTTATTATTATTATTTAATATTAAATTGACTGGGAATTAAGTTTTTTGAATAGGCCTAGGTCTAGGATTTCACTGGTCACAAATTGATTCTCATTCTTTTGATTGCTATTTTTTAAAACTTTAGAAAATTTCTTAAATTTTTTTTTTATTTCATCCTCCAATATTAAAATTGATTGATAGTTGAACTTTTTAATTGAGTCCAAGTCTAAGATTTTACAGGTTGTAAATTTTAGAGATTAATCATGGTTTAGGAGGTTGCCCTGAGTTTACTTGGTTTTTTTCTCTTTTTGTAAGCTCATGTTTTTTAAGTTTTATCCTTCATTATTTATTCAATTGGAGAATAGGCTTAATTATTTTTATCTATTTACTTTCTATAAATTTTCTTGCTAATTTTAAAAATGACTCGGGTTATCTTATTTTTTTATTTGTCGTTCTTTGTTGAATTTACTTTAACAAATTTTTTAGATTGATATTTTGTTTCAATTTTATTCTTCAATAATAGAGTGGTTGATAGTTCATTTTATTTTTCAATTTCATCCTTCAAGGTTAGAGTTTTTTTTATATTGAGTTTTGTTTTTGTTAATTTTTTTTATTCGTTTATCTCAGTCTCATCATTTAGATCACAGGTTAATCTAGGTTGGCTTAAACTTTTTAGGATTTTTTTTTAAATAATATTTTTTATATTTTATTCTTCAATATTGAGTTATTTTAGAATTAAGTTTTATAATTTTGTTGGCATGTTTATTTAAGTTGGCTCAAATCATTTATTTTTCTTTTTTTCTTTTTTTTTTCTTTCTTGATTAATTGAAATCTCAACTTCGTTGTCTTTTAAAGAAAAGGTATGTTTTTCGATTGGTAATGTTTTGTACACACATAAGATCAATGTTTTGAAGAAAGAAAAGGTATGTCTTTCAATTGGTAAGCTTCTACCTTACACGTACTCTAAATTTTATATATATATATATATATTTAGTTCTTGGACTTTGGGCCTCTGCTATATGATGATATACTGTTTTGATCATGTTGGGGTGGTTTTTCCAAATTGACACTATAAATTATTGTTAACATTATTTTTGAAGTTTTTTTATTTTTATGAAGAATTAGTGTTGGTTTACATGATAATTTTTTTTTAATTAATCTCGGATTTGAATCTGAAAAAATACACATGAAAGAAAATTTTCATAAATTAATCGATTTAATCTAAGCATAGATAACGATCCAGAATGAGAAAAAAAAATAATTTTGAAAAATAAAAGCTGGGCTTTCACTGTTAAAACAATCTTTTTATATATAAATTAACGTTAATATGTTTGAAGCAAAAATGGCATTTTTTTTTAATAAGGAAAATGAACAGGATAGGTATGCTAATCTTCAAACTTAAACCTTGAGATCATGGAGTCTACAAGTAGTGGACTTGTGGCGTCTACGAAGGAAAAATTGCACCAGCTCCGTAATAGAAGGGGGCGGAGTCAAGAATTCATACCACACGGATGAAACAAGAAGGGTTGTTTTCAAAAGAATTGAATGAAATTTGTTAGTTCTTTCGGATGAGAAACCTTAACGCGGATTCATAATTTATGAGGACCTCATGAATTTCCATTACAGTGGACCTTGACTGAAAATTCTCATTGCTCTTGTTGCTGCCATAACCATTCCATCTTCGTTGTAACCATGCTGATAATGCATAGATTGTCCAGTGTTCAGGTTCTTTATATCCTTATTATTGTGCTACTCTTGTACGTGAAACCAGGTCCTAGATTCATTTCAGCAGCGGAAAGGGCAGAATTCAGGTGCATAGAAGGGGAAAGACAAGCACTCCTCAGTTTTAAACAAGAACTTGAGTATCCCTCTGGTCTTCTTTCTTCTTGGGGAAGTGACGAAGGAGAGAAGAGTGATTGCTGTAAATGGGTAGGAGTTGGTTGCAACAACAGAACTGGTCGCATCACCATGCTTGATCTTCATGGTTTGGCTGTGGGAGGTAACATTACCGATTCATTACTTGAGTTGCAGCATTTGAATTATTTAGACCTTAGTGACAATAGTTTCTATGAGAATCCTTTCCCAAGTTTCGTTGGCTCCCTCAGGAAATTAAGATACCTGAGTCTCTCCAACAATGGTTTAATCGGAAGGCTGTCATATCAGCTTGGGAACCTCTCTAGCCTGCAATCTCTTGATCTCAGCTATAATTTTGATGTTAGTTTTGAAAGCCTTGATTGGCTTTCTCGTCTTTCTTTTTTGGAGCATCTTCACCTGACTGGAAATCACCTTACCCAAGCCAGTGATTGGATGCAAGTCGTTAACAAGCTCCCTCGCCTAAAAGACTTGCAGTTAAGTGATTGTAGCCTTTTAAGCATCGTTCATCCAGCTCTTTCTTTCGTCAGTTCTTCAAGATCTCTTGCTATCCTTGATCTTTCATTCAACCATCTTTCTTCATCAATAGTCCCCTGGTTGTCCAACTCCAGTGATAGCCTTGTTGATCTTGACCTATCTGCCAACCAGTTACAAGGTTCTATTCCAGATGCTTTCGGGAAAATGACTTCTCTCACGAATCTTCATCTTGCCGATAATCAACTTGAAGGAGGAATTCCAAGATCCTTTGGAAGAATGTGCAGCTTACGTGAGCTAGATTTGTCCTCCAACAACCTCAGTGGACCCCTTCCCAGGTCTATTCGAAATATGCATGGATGCGTAGAGAACTCGCTGAAGAGTTTGCAATTACGTGATAACCAACTTCATGGTTCTTTGCCTGATTTTACAAGATTCTCTTCCGTTACTGAATTGGACCTCTCTCATAACAAATTGAATGGATCTTTACCAAAAAGATTGAGACAACGTTCTGAACTTGTTTCCTTGAACTTGAGTGACAACCAACTCACTGGATCACTGCCAGATGTTACGATGCTTTCATCATTGAGAGAGTTCCTTATATATAACAATCGATTAGATGGGAATGTTTCTGAAAGTATTGGAAGCTTATCTCAGCTCGAGAAATTGAATGTTGGGAGGAATTCTCTGCAAGGTGTGATGTCTGAAGCTCATTTCTCAAATCTATCCAAATTACAGGAATTGGATTTATCTCATAACTCTCTGGTTTTGAAATTTACGTACGACTGGGCTCCCCTTTTTCTATTGAATTGCCTTTATCTTTCATCTTGCAATTTGGGCCCTCATTTCCCACAATGGCTGCGAAATCAAAATAATTTATGGGTGCTAGATATCTCTGGTACTGGAATTTCTGATACAATCCCCAATTGGTTTTGGGATCTGTCTAATTCCAGCTTGACCCTCTTAAACTTTTCCCACAACAACATGCGAGGTATGTTGCCTGATTTGTCATCAAAATATGCTGAAATTGTTGGGGTAGATTTGAGTTCCAACCAGTTTGAGGGCCCGTTACCAGCTTTTCCTTTACAAACAATTGCCTTAGATCTCTCTAACAATATGTTTTCAGGGCCAACTTCTGCTATATGTAAGATTGCAGGTCCTGAACTGATCTCTCTTGACCTTTCAGAGAACCTATTGTCAGGAAATCTTCCTAATTGCTTAATCCCTTTCGATGGATTAGCATTTCTGGACTTGGCCCACAACAATTTTTCTGGTAGAATTCCTAGGTCCTTGGGATCACTATTGATGCTTCGAACATTGAATTTACGTAATAATAGCTTCTCTGGACGACTACCTTTGTCTTTAAAAAAATGCACTGATTTGATGTTTTTAGACCTAAGTATAAATAAATTGCATGGCAAAATACCAGCTTGGATGGGAGAAAGCCTTTTGTCTCTGAAATTCCTCTTCCTACAGTCTAATGAGTTCCATGGAAGCATTCCATCTCATTTTTGTCGGCTAAGACATATTAAGATATTGAACCTCTCTCTGAACAACATCTCTGGAATCATTCCAAAATGCCTCAACAATTATACTGCTATGATTCAGAAAGGGGAGTTAACTGATATTAATTCTGGTAAACTTGGTTTGGGACAACCAGGCCAACATGTTAACAAAGCATGGGTTGAGTGGAAAGGAAGACAGTATGAATACGTACGGAGTCTGGGACTTTTCAGGATTATTGATTTTGCAGGAAACAAACTAACCGGAGAAATTCCAGAAGAGATAACGAGTCTCTTACAATTGGTTGCACTGAACTTGTCAGGAAACAATTTGACCGGAGGTATCCCTCTCAAGATTGGGCAGCTGAAACAGTTAGAATCTCTTGATTTGTCAGGAAATCAGTTGTCAGGAGTGATTCCATCCAGCACCGCTTCTCTAAGTTTTTTGAGAACCTCTCCTACAATAACTTGTCTGGGAAAATTCCATCAGGCACTCAGCTGCAAACCTTTAATGCTTCAGCATTTGCCGGTAATCTTGCCTTGTGCGGGCTGCCGGTCACACATAAATGTCCTGGAGATGAGGCGACTCCAAGACCACTGGCTAATGATGACAACCAAGGCAATGAAACAGTTGTTGATGAATTCAGGAGATGGTTTTATACTGCTTTGGGAATCGGTTTCGGTGTGTTCTTTTGGGGAGTTTCAGGTGCTTTACTGCTAAAGCGTTCTTGGAGACATGCCTATTTCCGGTTCTTGGACGAAGCATGGGACTGGATCTACGTGAAAATAGCTGTGCAGAAGGCAAGACTGCAGCATATATATCAGAGGCTCCTGTCTTAGAAGGATGGCAACACGCTCTACTTAAGATATGGTGTTTGGTGTGCCATTGAAATTTGAATGAACCGTGTGCCATTGTGTCTTGTTTCTTGGGAGTTTGTGTTGTTAGTGTTTCTGTATTGCAGAAACTTCATTGTTGTCTGCTACTTCAAGATTAAAATAAGGTTCCAGGGACTCTCTTGGCTAACTATTTGTAAAACTGCTGGGTTTTTTGTGTTGAAATGTGAGAATAATTATAAAATCCATCATAGAATCTCAAGATTAAAAATTTGTAGAACCTTGGATTTGAATTTGTTGCTTTAGGAGACTTGTTGCTACAAGTTAAGGTGTAGGGTAGTTTTCCTCAGTAACTGGCATTCTTGGTTGGTTTCAACGCTAAGCTCAAGTGGTTATGCACTTATGCCCACATAAGCCTCAAACCAAAAGACAAAAATTTTATTCCATATAGGATAATTTTGTTAACGGTAAAGCCTTGGAATTATCTTCCAAAGAATTCTTTTATGCTGTTGTTCTTCTGCGTTGCATGGAGTCCATGAGATTGCCAATATAGAACATCTGCTTTTAAACATGTTAGATATATATGATCACTTCTTTTAAGTTGATACTTGATAGCTACGTAGTCATAAGAAATACCTTGTTGGCTGATTCTTTCATTTTGTCTTGCCTGCGGATAGTTTTCGAGGACATAGGTTAGCTGATGATTCTGTAATCCCAATTTGTGATTTTCCCTGCGCCGGCTTCCACTACAGAATCAGATAAAGGTCAGACTACCAACTTATAACCAGTAGAACCTCTTCTTAGCTACCCATAAGTCTTGTACTTTGGATTTTTCATTTTCTATTCTGGATATTGAGCTGGGTAGTTATGTCCTTTTATTATCCTAGGAGGTATTTGGTCATGGATATTCTTATTATTGATGTTTTGTTATATCGTTTCTTTGTAGAGTAGTTTGCAATGATGGATGGTTTAAGCATTTATTTGGAGGTTCAGCATCTGGAAATCTGTCCAAAAATTCATAGGTGTAACTTTAGAATAAAATTCTATAAAATTCAAGGTTAGGCTGGCTGGTTTTGTTTTTGGCAGTACCAAATGATAGTGTACACTTAATCTGAATAATTTGGATGAGCTTTTTTCCCATGCAATATGTGGCTGCAGCTTCCTGAAGTTCCAGGAACTCAACTAGAAATTTTCTGAATTTGCTGCAAGCGATGTCCATGAGGAGAGAAGTCATGGTTCGGAGATAGAAGTTGAAGCTAGCTTGTTCAGAGTGGAGAAACATGGCTTTATAATTATCCATATCAGCAAGCATGCCTCATCAGTAATGGGTTGAATAATGATAAGGCTGCTGTTTTTGTCTACTGAAAAGAAATTCAGGGGAGGACCTTTTGTGGTCGGAGCATAGAATGTTTATCATTAGATAGAATTTCGTGGTCGATTGGCCCTTCATTACGCATTCTTTTACCGAACTGTTACTGCAATATACTACTTGAAGAGCAGGAGAGCAGGGGAGGAACCGCCACTGTGGTCTCTCTGTTGGGAATTCGGACAGGTGATGTACTGATATTTGCCCATTGGAGGCTAAGCACACTGACACAATATTTAACGTGGTTCAGCAAATCGCCTACATCCACGGGAGAGGTCCATTTTATTAGAGATAGAGAAAGGATACAATAAATACATGGAGGAAGAGGATCACATCCACTCTATCTCAACTCCCAGCTCACACACTCTGCTGCATATGGCAGCAGGGCTGCTGCCCATGGCAGCAACCCCTCTTTCTCTCTTCTTCTCTTCACTTCACTCTCTACACTCTCTCTCTCACATTGCTCTCAAACAATTATGCCTCTTTTATAGGCATCAAATGGTAAGCTTTTCTAGCACACTTGTCAACTTTGATGGGACAAGAAAGCCTTAAAACATGCCACCAATTGTGGCACTAATGGTGCTTCCACTTGCTTGGTGGTGGGGTATTGCCACAAAATGACAATATCCTAACAATTACCCCCTTTGTCATTTGTATAGGCAATTGTCATCTTGCTTCTTCAGCACAAGCTTGCATTCTGCATCTTTTCCAAACTTCCATTCTGAGAGCGTCTTCAACACAACATTCCCCTTCGAGCATATCAACCATGCTCGGTCCGGAATGATTTTTCAAGCCTTACACCAAGGCTTACAACACTCACTCAAACAGAATATTCCCTAGTGCGACAATCATTGAGTATTTCAATGTGATCACAAGCCCACCACTCTTCCAAGAGTCTACTCATCCGGGAGTTGCGCCTGCCCTCTGTTCCACCCTAGGAACCACGCCTTACTTTTCCGTGAGTCTCTCGCTCTTAGTTCTAAGAGTCCAGGTAGCTCTCCACCTTAAACGATGGGGGCAACCCATTAAAGGTCGATCCATATCTGTCTTCATACTCTGAGTATTACAATGTCATTACCGAGCTCACCACCTTGACAAGAGTCAACTTGTTCCCGAAACCTACGCATGCCCTCTGCTCCTTCATAGCAGCCGCGTCTTAATGCTCCACAAGTCATCCACTCATTGTCCAAGGCAAATGTCTTCTAGCTCATTGATCTTTAGCATGGGGGTAATATCCATGAAAGTCAATCATGCATTTATCTTCATGCCCATCATAGCCATTTCATTGGCTATACACTTGTCCACTCATATCTAGCCATCACATTGGCTCTGGGGCATTCTGAACTTGGGCTCCTTTCATGGCCCTCACACCTTCTCTAAGGTGTGTTCGCCTATTGTCATAAGGCGGTCTGAACTGGGGCTCCTCTTATAACCCTTACACACCTTCCATCTAAAGTGTCTTCACCTTTCATAGGTGATCGCATCCTCCTTCAGCTGAGATGCTTCAAAGTGGCTATAAACAATTCTCTACCACCATGTGGACTATGGGAGAGATTATTGCCACAGATTATATAAAAAGAGAAAATTGCGATATACTCCTTGTAATCCTCCACCTTGATTTCTATGTTTGGAGATTCTATGTCTTTTTGTTTGATAGCTCCACCTACACCAACTCTCTTTGGTGTCTTCACCTTTCATCATAGGTGGTCGCCTTTTATCACAGGCGTTTGCACCCCCTCAATCAGGTGCCTCTGCAATAGCTCTCTTTCCATCCTTGCATGCATTGGAAAGGTCTTCGTCTGTTGTCTTCATCAAGAGCACAAGAGACTTCCTTCTAACAGTCTCTGCTCTGAGCTTGATCTGGGAACACTTTTTCTCCTTGCACTTATTGTCTCATTACAACACCTCATTGGATCTTACGGGTACTCTTGTATAATCTCCGTATGCTCTCGTGCAATTTTTGTTCTCCAGATTCTCCCTATTCCTTGCTTATGTTTGACAGCAGCTCATCCTATTACAACACATGTCCAAGTTAAAATAGGGTGCCAATCTTTATCTCCTTGCTGTATTTCTCTTTCATTATCAGGGTCTTCATCAATTCTCCCCTAGAGAAATCACAGTCACCGAATCTAACTTCTTTGGAGAAATCACCACTTCATCAGATCCTTGAACATACAGAACCCAATTGTTCCCTTGTGCCGTCATCTTGCTAGTCTTCAATCGTTTCATTACAAACTGCTATATATACGAAAATAGTACCGTATGGATAATCCTTCCACTAAGCAAGTTCCCAGGAAATATTGGAGGGGTCACACTGGTCCCGCTTAAAACCCAACCTCCTAGACAAAACTTCTTAGGCCATATCTATCCATCGTACTGTCTTTCCGTATATACAACCATTTGCTAACTTTGTTGCGGCTTTCTTTTACAAGTGATCTGGAATATACTAGTTTAATACATGATTTCTCAACATCTGGCGAGACTACCAGTGCTTAGATTCGTCAAGATTGGTCTTCATCAGTTTTCACTCTACACCTCTAATTGTTCACTTGATCAAGTGTCTAGAGTGTCCCAATTTTTCCTTCACTCAAATCAAGTATCATTCCCTCACTAATCAATTCAGCACATATAATTGGGCAAATGTGTGCAACTTCTTCTTCTTCATCTCCATCGACCACCACGATGACCTTTAGATACTTCCTGGTCGAGCAATCTCTTTTGTTAATTCACCACCACAACTTTCGGTCTCAAATTTCAATAATTGGATAGTACCATTGCATCCAGAACGATCAAATTAGCCGAAAATAAGTCTGAAATCATCCAAATCACA
Organism: Populus simonii; assembly: GCA_007827005.2. NCBI lineage: Eukaryota > Viridiplantae > Streptophyta > Magnoliopsida > Malpighiales > Salicaceae > Populus > Populus simonii. Next base: position 1,068,719 of record CM017478.2, read on the forward strand.
TTTCAAATGGCTAAGATTTGATCAAAACAATTATGGCCTGATGAGCGGTCCAGATTCAATCTCAGATCCGGTTGCACGCAGACTCCGCTGCACAGAATCTTATCCCTCGGCTCGCGGCTCGCAGATGATGACGTGGCAGGTGGGTCCCACTATGTTGACGTGTCAGCTGACTGGACGCTGACATGGCATGCCAATTGTGCATGCTGACGTCATTATTACGTCATGATGACGTCATCCTTATCCGGGTCTGTCAAATGGGTCGGGTCGTCTGGTATTCAGGTCGGGTCAGCCCATCCGGGCGAAGAAGACAAGTGTGACGCGTGGCGCGCGTCTGTGCGCGTGGCCAGCCACCCCGTCGGCCGTGACGGCGCCTGCGGCCGTTTCCGACGTCCGATTTCGACGCGGTTTTCACCAGTGGCTTCGTCTCTTCCTTCTCTACACAGTGGTGTGGTCAAAACACAATTTTGACAACTTTTATTTTTGAGCAAAAATCAAACACCACTTTAAACCATAAGCTCTGATACCAATTGTTGGGAAGTCGGACCGGTAATGTACTAATATTTGCCCATTGGAGGCTAAGCACACTGACACAATATTTAATGTGGTTCGACAAATCGCCTACATTCACGGGAGAGGTCCATTTTATTAGAGATAGAGAAATGATACAATAAATACATGGAGGAGGAGGATCACATCCACTCTATCTCAACTCCCAGCTCACACACGTCGTCTCTTCCTCTTTCTCTCTTCTTCTCTTCACTTCACTCTCTACACTCTCTCTCTCACATTGCTCTCAAGCATTTATGCCTCTTTTATAGGCATCAAATAGTAAGCTTTTCCAGCACACTTGTCAACTTTGATGAGACAAGAAAGCCTTAAAACATGCCATCAATTATAGCACTAATGGTGCTTCCACTTGCTTGGTGGTGGGGTATTGCCATAAAATGACAATATCCTAACACTCTCCTCACCATCATCTACTTGTGATATAGGTGAATCGAATATCAGACTAGAAACCAAGTGAAAATTTCCTGATACGCTTTAAGTTATTTCCCATGAATATGATGATGAGCGTGCTCATCTCCAGAGACAAGCTGAAACTTTTAATGAGTCTCCAAACTTGGAGATTTCCTCTTAAATGAATTAATTTTTTCTTCAACTGATCCTGTTGCAGAGTCCTAGCATGAACATATGGGACATGCCATGAAGCGCATTTAAAATCCAAAAGTAGCTTCAAACTTTATTCTTTCGAGACTATCAAGGCCAAATCATTAAAATTCACGTTCAGAAAATCATTCAAAATCATTAACATTTGAGATATATGCCCGCCAAGAAAAGTTTAGTGTCATAAACAGGTTACAGAAAACAGAAGTATGGCAAACCAGAATTCAATCTGTGATATTGTTTTCAGCAAGGACAAGAAGATAGACAATTTCGACTTCTTTTTGTGATGAGCTCTTTCATTTTTTTGCTGCTAGACATTATTTTGTTGACTCCTCCCTTCATTACCTATACTGAAGCATAAAGCAATGATCAGGAACTGATACAATTCCTTTATTCGAACACAAGTTATTGCATAACAACTATTGCTTTCTCTGGTTAAGAACTTCAAGTTGATAGTTTTGAAGTGTAGTGCTTGAAATGGTTTCTGGTCTCTGATTAATTTTGAGTTTATTTAATGATCATAATTGTTTTGTTAATCATTCTAATTTTCATCTGCATGTGAAATAGCCATGGGTAACAGAGAATCCAAGAGTTACTGGGGAGCCGAACTTCCTCCAAATTATGACAAATCTGCCACTGCTGTATCTGAAAACAAGATTTTCATTATTATCCCAAGCAAATAAAGATTTTCAATCTGAAGTTTATCTCAAATCATTGTTTTTGTGTAACTAGATGCCAAATTCCTTTAGTAACTATGAAGAAAATAAAGTTATCATGTAAGGGAGAGCTTACTGGATTGGGGCCCTCTAATCTAAATCATTAAAATGTTCATATATAATTTAGTATATAATAAAAAAATATTTTTTTGTCTAATGAAAATAATTAAATTCAAAATTAATTGTTAAATTTAAAATGGAAACGGTTTGGTACAGTGATAATGGTAACTTTTTAAAGTTGTTTTTGTTTTAAAAAACATTAAAATATTTTTTATTGTTTAAAATTTCTTTTTGTCATAAACACATTAAAATAATTTAAAATTTTAAAAAAAAAATTAAAAATTAAAATTTCATGAAACTCTAATTTTACTGATGCAAGAAAGGATATAAATTCAAATTATATTGTCATGTATTTTGAATTGTTTAGATGGTGTTTGAGAGTGTATTAGTAGTTGCTTTTAAAAATATTTTTTGTTTAGAAATATATTAAAATAATATATTTTTTATTTTAAAAAATTTATTTTTAACATCAACATATCAAAATAATTTTAAAATATTAAAAAAATTAAATCTTTTTTAAAATATAAAAACAAACATTCCTCAAAATTATTGAGGAATGTTCTTGGTCAATGATGCTTTAGATTTAAAAAACAAGCCCGTAATAGTTTATTTTCAAACCACCAGAGAGAGAATGATGAGCTTAGTGTTACCTTTTTCAACTCTTTCGTATGAGACAAAATAATTAATTTAAATTTCTCCCTAAAATATGGATGCAGTTTCGTATACAGTTACCATCTAGCTAGTAAACGGCGTATCGGATTAAATTTATAATATAAAAAAAATTATTTAGAAGTTATTAATGTTTTTTTAATAAAAAAGTAAAAATATATGAAGATTAATTTAATATAATCTGTTTTACTTGATTAATTAGTGCTTTATCTCTTAAGCTTATTAATTTTCTAAGAGTTTTTTTTTTGTATTTTAAAAGTATTTTTTTAAAAAAATAAAATTTTATTATTATTATTTTAGATTGTTTTGATATACTGATATCAAAAATAAATTTTTATTAAAAAATATTATTTTATATGTATTTATAAAAAAATTTTAAAAAACAATTAATCCAACCTCACTATATGCAAAACGAGGTGAAAGACCACATTTTTATAGTTGTGATGCCAGTGCTTCCCTGCTCATAAAAAACAACCCTAGATGCCTTTCTTATTTTGCTTACTCTATCTTTTGTTTGCGTGCGGCTTCAAGCCTTCAAGCACAGAACCTCAGATTCTCTTCGCTTAGTGTTGAAAAGTTGTCAAAGAAACTATTGGCCATGCAAGGACAGCTTCAAGAATGGAATCTGTTCTTTTGCTTAAAGCTGTCTACTTTGAAATTGTGCTGAGGGCACTACGTACAGCACAAGAGCCATGTCCATGGATTGTCTCCTACTGCTTCTTGCATTTTGGCTTTGGGCATAAACAAGGATTTCTTGAAAAAAGACAAGCCAACTAAGAGGGCACTCGTGTTATCTAAAGTTTAGATCATTTGTTTATGATCTACAGGAGGAATTTGCTCCGTTGAGATGGTTCGGCCCTTTTCTCTATTTAAGAATGAAAGCTGGGATTCCGGCACACTGATTAATTATGCCTCATTATCATTCAAGGAGATGACATCTCAACTGTTCTCCTCCTTCCTTCCCCCCCTCTTATTTTTTTATTTTTTAAAAAAATAATTCATGATTAACCCTAGAATCATTCCAATTTGATCATAATCTCCGTAGTTTGCTTTGGTTTTTCAGTAGCGCATATATATATATATATATATATATATATATATATATATATATATATATATATATATATATATATATATATATATATATTAGAAGTTAGAAAGAAAGAATTTAATATTACACAAAATGCATGTTATATTATGGAAAGCGATGAAACACGTATGTACAGAGGTATTATTCAATATATTTGGATTTATATTTTCTCCTTTAAAATGTGCAAAAGTAAAATTCATTAATAAAATAATTTGATGTAAAATGAGAAAATACAACTTATTATATATTCAATAATTTTTTAGGATGATTACCGTAAATGTATGTTTAATAATGCGGTGAAGTGAGGTTGTAATTGTATTTTCTTTTTAAATTTTAAAAATATTTAGTTAATCAACACAACAGTTCAGCTAAAAACTCTTTTTAAAATCTTGGTTATGAAAAAATTATAATTTATAAATTTTTTTAAATTTACTTTTTCAAATTTCAATCATAAAAATTATTATAATACCAAAATACATTAAGCTCCTATTTAGGATTGCAGTCCAAATAGAGATTGGTCAAAATTTAATTTTTTTATTTAAAATTAATTTTTTTAATGTTTTTGAATTAATTTGATGTACCAATATCAAAATAAATTTAAAATAAAAAAATTTTATTTTTATATATTTTTAAACAAAAAATATTTTAAAAAACAACCATTACCAAACTCATAAACATCTCCATTGACCACCAAATGAACATTATTAAATCCCGTATTGCATTGCCGAAGATCATCAATTACTTTATTTTCTAAAACATTCGAATGGCCACCTGCTAGGTGTTACAAACCTGTTCTTTATTGTCTCTTTAACAATAGCATTCCCTTTCCATTAATTCGTCCCATGGCACCCACTCTGCTCCCTTCCCATTGATTTTGCAAACTATAAAAAACGACCAACCATCATTTGTTTGACCTAACCGAGAACCATTCCTACCTCAATTATTGTTTAGTTTAATGATTCCCTCTTATGGATTAAGGGAAGAAAATAAAACTTGAGTTCAACTCCTACGTACGATCTCAAGAAAAACAGAAAATTGTAGATCATTGCTAAGCAAACCTCCATATGATTGAGGAGCCCTAGATCCTTTTAATGCATTTTCTTTTCATTAAACCAACTCTCTGTATTAGTTATGTTCCTCACCTCCCTTTTTGCTCTTTTAGTACCTCTTCCTGTAGTTATTTATGGTGTGTTTGGATTGGAGTTGGGGTGACTTTTTGTTAAAGGTATAATACCTTTTAAGTACAAACAACACCTCTAAAAGATATAGAAACATGTTTTTTACTTAAAAAAATACAAGTTACCTCCCATTCAAACACCCTCTTAGGCTCGACAATTGATTCTCTTATCATTGCCCTCGAAGAACTCAACTGCACGAAAATAGCTAGTTCCCTTATTATTTTTTACTTGTGACGTGTTATTTCTTTTTTTTTTAATTTTTGTATCTTTTAATTTCTAGAATCAAAATAATATTTTACAGTACAAATATTTTTATAAATCTTGTCAAATTAATGTAAAGAATCAAAAATTAAAAGAAAAAAAAAATATATTTTTTCAACAATAAAAATTTATCACGTTATGTCTTTATATATATAAATTGAGAAAGCGGTTACTTTTTATAGTAATTCCTCTAAATATTTAGATCAGACTTATTTTTTATGAAGGGACCAGTATCATTATAATTTTAATAAATCAAAATGATATTATTTGAAATAATCAGGTCATGAACCGAGCTGGATTTAATTATTATATCTCGAGCTCAATTATTTTGTTCCGTGAATGATGGTTACTATTATTTGTTTATATATTTGCTTTGTTTACTGGAAGGTAGCTCGTTGGTTTTAGGATGAAGTAAATGAAGGGCTTTTTTCTTTTTTTCTTTTTAATTTCATGTGGATAATATATATAAGAGTTGCTTCTTCTTTTTTGGTGCCAGATAATGTATTATGCAACAGAAATTGGTATTTTGCCTAAACAAATTGCTCCTCTCCAACAATTCTCAAACTCGGTGGATGATAAATTAAACCTAGCTAATTGCGCCCTTAAAACGCACAAATCATGCAATATCTAAAACAGAGAGCTCGAGAGAGACTGGCAATAAAGGAATGGCACTACAAAAATCAGAAGGGTTGACAGTGCGTGCATGGTGGTATGATAAAAAGGATAGGAGGGCCACAAGCATATGGTGGAAACTAAAGTGCTTGAATTAGCTTGGCAACAAAGCATATACCGCCCAGCAAATTGGTGACCAAACCTTCAAATCTAAGCAAATTCAAGCATGCCATTGCTCCAGGTGGATTACCCCATTGATATAGCTGATGGGACCCGAAGAGATCCTTCTTTCAGTAGCTACGACAACATACATGCTTGATCAAAATTCAAATAACCCTTTCCTGTATAAAGAAAAGAGTCCCATACGAAAAGATAACCACTGCAAGAATAGGGCGCCGCCTGGTGGAGACCCACCACTACCTCTACTAACACCACCACCACTTTGGTGTTTAGTGGCAACAACTCTATAGTCTCTCACGTAGCTCCTACCACTGTGAGTGAGTGAGACCCCTTGTGTCCCATTCTATACGGAGTCAAAGAACGAGCCAGGACATTCTTGAATTGAAAACAACTTGTGCTCATCTCCCTCGCCGGCAAATGAGAGAGAACATCCCTGGAAGGTAAGAAGGGATGCTACTTATTTCTTATGTTATCACTTCAATTTATATTTTAGAAAAGATTTAAAAAAAAATCTTAAATACATCAAACTAAATATAAATAATTTTATATTTAATTTTCACGTGATGATATCAAAGATATTAATAAAAAAAAATTTAAATCGTTTTAATGTAATGATTTTATAAATAAATTTTATAAAATAAAAAAAAATATTATTTTAATATATTTTTAAATAAAAAACTTCTAAAAATAATTTTTAACCCATTCCAAAACACAATCACAAACATTAACTAAATATTATAATTAGCTAGCTAGCCCCAACAACTAACCTTACTTATTTGCTAGTAAACCCTATGACAACGAAAGATATTTTAATTCAATACGGACGGTGATAATAAATGGAGTGTTTGTTTTTTCTTCTAATAAAAGGATATATTTTGACTATACAAGAAAAGTACCATGAACAAAAATAATCATTCGTCCATCTACAGTGATATTTACTAGAATGTTTTATTATGTTCTGTTTAAAAATGCAGTTGTGGTTACTTTTCAAAATGTTTTTTGTGTTAAAATGTATTAAAATAATTTTTTTTATTTTTTAAAAATTATTTTTGAGATCAGCACATCAAAACGATCCAAAACATAAAAAAATTAAATTTTTTTAAAATACAGTTAACCTGTATTTTTAAACAGGCTCTACATATTATGAGAAAAATACTAGAATGATGGTAAATGAATATGGTTTTTTATCCTCTGGAGGTTAAAGGAGGCTAGGAGAAAATTTCTTATCAATGCTAGAGATATAGATGGTTTGATTATTAAAAATTTCATTGGAAAATGATCAAGTATAGATAGTAAAATATCTTAATCATTAAAAAATATAATATGTTACAATTTATAGCTATTAAATCTGTCTCGACTTGATGATCATCCGAATAAGTAATTAATTTGAAGTTTAATTCAGGCTGAATTTCATTCTAAACTAGTTTTGAGTTGATCTTGTCAAAACAAACCAACTTGGTTAGCTTAAATAGACTAGGGTGAAAACCAGTTACGTCAACTCAAAGAAATACTCAATAAAATTGAAGTATTAAGTATTTTATAAGGATTATTTTTTTTGTTGTTTTTGTTATTGTGTATGAAACACTCTTTTCTCCTATACTACTTGACAATTAGTATTGCATAATTTTCATTTTACTAATCTTGTGATAAATTTGTTGAAATTCTTGAGATTTGACTTAGTAAATGAATATGTTTTTTATCCTCTAGTAGTTAAAGAAGGCAATGAGAAATTCTTGAGATTTGACTTAGTAAATGAATATTATAGATGGTTTAATTAAAACTTTCATTGGAAAAATTATTAGTAATTAAAAACATCTTAACCATTAAAATATACAATCTTATTACAAAATTAAAGTTTTTGAAATTTAGTCCCTATATGTAACGGATATAAAGCCTAATTCGAGCCAAAGTTCATTTTAAATCAGTTTTAATTAAGCTATCCAATTTAATTAAGTTGGTTAAACTTGATTGATAACCAGCTAAATTAATTTTAATTTTTTTAAAAAAATTATTTAATACGATATCGTTTCATTTTATAGAAACAAAATGAAATCATTTTAAAATTTACTCATAAACTAGATTTTAAATCAGATGAGACCTTAAACCGAGACACAAGTATGATTTCAAAATCTACCACAAACAAGACTCCCCATCGAACTAATTAAAAAAGAACTAAAAAACAAGACGTCTCCCCTCGCCCCTCCGCTCCATAATAAAAAGGAAACGGGAAGCAATAATTCAAATTCAAATAGAATAATAGCAGTTAACCATCCCAAATCAAAGTTCTTATTGTTTGACCTTCCTTTTCTCTCTCCTTGTTGAATTATTTAAAAAATAATTTATTTCTGATTAACGTATAAATTGTTTGAGAGATTTATTATTAGGTTAATGATGAATTTAATTTATTATTTTATTTATGAGGCGTTTGAGAGTGTGTTAATGATTGATTTTCAAAGTGTTTTTTTGCTCGAATATACATCAAAATAATATTTTTATTTTATTTTTAATATATCAAAATGATTTAAAAATATTTTAAAAAAAAACAACAAAAATTTAATAAAATTGTTACTGTTATTAATGCGTAGGACTGCCCATCTGTCCTGCACAAATTTAGGGGTCTTCCCCTTTCAAATGGCAGGGCTAAGTTCAATGGATGGAAAGAGACGTTAGAGCAACTATCAACTTCACTGAAAATGAAAGAAAGGAATGAAGTGGTGCAGAGTTATTGGCTATGGAGAGGCAGTTGTAGGTTTGAAAGATAGGAAGGATGACAGGGGATCCCATCAATTAAGAGGACGGGGGCTCGGGGAGGGTGGCTGTTTCCCAGGGCCAGACATGGAGACCCCATTGACAATTTGCCATCAGGCTATCGATAATGCCCTAAACATTCTTTTTAATCAATAAGATACTAATTGTACCATAACTTAGGTTAAAAACCTGATTTAATTTCTAGATTGGGCTTCCCTTTATACCATTTTGAATTTTGAACATTAATCTTATCAAATTTAACGTCTTCTTTGATTAGATATAGGTGATCAACTCTAGATAATTATTTAAAAAAAAATATCATCATTTTAAATAAATTAATGAACTTGTATTAATTTGACAATCCACAAGCTAAATTGAAAATTTAATGAAAAGATATAACTGTTTTTTTTATATTTAAAAGAATATAAGTTATATAAATATTTAAGTTTTACTTTGAAAGAAAATAGTTTTTTTTCGTTTCTTCCACATCTTTTACTCTTAGAATTAACTTGACAGGATTTATAAAGATGTTTGTATTGTATAATATTACTTTGATTATAATAATCAAAGTGTCACTGAAATAATTGATCAGGAGACAAGAAAACAAATTTTCGTATCACCAGTAAATTTCTTTTAAATTCACACGAATCCCAGATTAGATCTGACTCAATAATGTTTGATAATTACAGTAAAATCTAGTTTTGTTTTAATAAATTTAATTTTGGATTAGTTTTCTATCCTAATACTATATTCACTTTCGATTGGAAATTAGGTAGAGCATAGAAAATTTGATTGATGAATTAAAGAAAGAAATTATTTACTTGTAATCTCCTTTTAAATTTGAACACAACACGATGGATGAATCGGAAGCCAATTCATCCAATAATTGCATCAAGTACGGCGGATGTGCTAACAATGATTTGTTAATGTTACCTGCCATTGTTACTACAAATGTAATTAACACATGAAAGGAGTGTTTAGGACCGTGGGATTAATTAAAATATGTCTATACTGATTTGAATATCCATATTAAATAAAAAAAAATAGAAAGGATATGAAATGAGTGGAAGAATAACAACAAAAGATTTGACTAGTTGCCCGACTGCTTTATTTTTCTAAACAAGAACAGTACACCTGTCAAGTGGGTTTTTTTTTTTTTTCTCTCCACAAGATTTTTGAATAATATACGTGGTGATGGTAGTTGAGTTTCTTTCTTTTCAATTTGATAATGAAGAGGGAAGTAATGGTATCCTATCAATTTTTAGATACCATTTGTGATGTTTTATTTTTATTTACAAGAATATATTTATTTTTATGTTTAAAAAATATTTTTCAATATTTTTTAATTTTTTAATTCAAATTAATTTCTTTTATTTTAATGTCCTGATATTAGAAATAAATTAAAAAAATTAATTTAACACATTTTTAATTAAAAAACATTTTAAAAACAACAATTAAAAATCCTTTAAATGACTTGATTTTTATGAGCAAAAAGTCAAAGAAAAAGGAAAAAAGAAGAAGGAGAAGAAGCAACTATATATATATATATATATATATATATATATATATATATATATATATATATATATATATATATATAAAACACAATTTAGAGAAACGTGAGTTGACATGAAAAAGAACTTTTCCAACCTTTTTTTTTTGTTTTTTTTTTCTCCAAGAGATTTTTGAATACTATACGTGGTGATGGTAGTTGAGTTTCTTTCCTTTCAATTTCATAATGAAGAGGGAACTGATAGTATCTTATCAATTTTTAGATAACATTTGTGATGTTTTATTTTTATTTATAAGAATGTGTTTGTTTTTGTATTTAAAAAATATTTTTGAATTTCTTTAATTTTTTTATGATTTAAAATCATCAAGATATATTAATGTCAAAAATTAATTGAACATGTTTTTAATTAAAAAATACTTTCAAAATAACCTATAAAAATCCTTTTGAATGACTTGATTTCTATGGGAAAAAGTCAGAGAAAAAGGATAAAAAAAAGAAAGAAAGAAGAAGCAATCATGGGGTTTTTTTTATATATATAAAAACACAATTTAGCATAGTTTCTAGACCTGGTTGGATGGCAGGCCTGGTTTCTGAATTTTGACCGGGTCACCAGGTTTTGACTAGATCATCGGGTCGTCCGAGTTATTTTTTTTAAAAATTAAAATGACATTGTTTTAGTAAAATAAAAAAAAAAAACAAAAATCAATTACTTGCAACTGAATTTTTGACCGGATCTTACCACATCAATCGAATTTTTTTTTCCTCAACTTTTTTTCAATCATGTCCAATTTTAACCCTGAATCAGCTAGTTTCTAGTTTCACCTTCTAAATCGCCCACCTTTTAAAACTATAATGGAGAGAAAACGTGAAGTGACATCAAAAATAACTTTTTCCAACCTTTTTTTTGGCTGTCTAAGAGCAGAAGTGATGTTGTTCTGTCTTCTATCTTTCACGTCAGGAAGCCCACCCCAGACTCTGATGGATTATCACATTCCACCTCCATTCCCTTTTATTCCATCAAGTTTTCCAGCCTATCATTATATTTTTTGTTGTATGATTACAATATAATATAATATTCTCGAATTATTTTCCACGTTAAACTCTATTATGCATTAAATTTACATCTAAGTCTAAATATGAGATCATATGATAAGTTTGTTAACCATATCATTATGAAGTTTCCAGATAGTGCACATGCCAAACCGTGACAAAGATATTAGTGAAATCTTTTGTCTATAAATTATTTAATATGAATAATTTATTATTTAAATAGATAATAGGCCACGGAATTATATTTTAATTTAAGAATTTTAAAACATTATTAACATTGTCCCACCCAACCAAAAAGTTATAGCTCGTCCAATATTAATGATCTTCCTAAAATTGAAATATTGAATTTTGAAAAAGAAATTATAGTTAAAAAATACCACCTAGCATACGAGTCTAGTCTATGAGTAAACAAATGAAGGTGATTGAAGTAAAAGTCTATTGGATCCAACAATCAATCAAATAATTTATACAAATTCAGGTTAAAACTCGGTTGAAATCGTGTTTTTAAAAAAATTAATATTTTTTTAAAATTATTTTTTTACTTTTTTAAAATAATTTTGATATGTCAATATTAAAAATAATTTTTTAAAAATAAAAAATATATATTATTTTTATTTTCTAAATAAAAAATATTTTAAACCACAATCACTAAACACATCCAAAACACTCTTATTAACCGGTAATTAGCAGTGCGGCGCCGATTATGAAAGCGGCCTTAAGGCTAATCTGATTACATTTTTAATCAGCTAAATTAAATTAAAAGAATTAAGCTAAAGTTGTCTTAAAGAAAAGAAACGTTATTGAATTTGTTGCTGGTCCAGTGTTATTTAATATGACTGGATGGCTAGGATTGAATCAAAGGAGGGAAAGTTGCATGAAATTTAAGCGTTTCTCTCTTGAATTAAAGAAAGCTCTTTGTACTGTGGTCCTTGGCCTGTACTGTATCAATTTGCTGGTAGCCTTTTTATAAGTCCCTGGCTGGTCATAATTCTTCTACATTAACGCAACCAGAAAAGCAAAGCTCTCTCTTCCTCTCCTCTCCTCTCCTCTCTCTCTATGCCACTGGGCAATAACAATGCAAAATCTCGATGCAGAATTTGCACTTTCGAAGTTTTGAAAGCAACACCTCATGCTTTCAGTTTCCCTGAAAGAAGGGATCTTGGAGACAGTCCAATGTCTTCTCACAAGACTGATTTTTGAAGGGTTCTTTTGTTTTCTTTTTAGCAGTGATTAGTACTGTTTCGTTGTCACTCCTGCCAGAGATTTTTGATGAACTGCAGGGGTTTAGTTAGTTAGAAAAGGTCTCGACTCTTTCCTCAGCAGCACGCTACTCTTTCATTACTCTTTCATCTTCCAAGTTGATCGAGCTCTCTTTTTTTACTCTCTATCTGCTATACTGAAATAGGCATTAAGTGTGGTCTTTACTGCTGTTTTAGGTCTCTTAGTTTTCCTCGATCGTTTTGGTGGTCATCACAGTCTTAAAAGTTTTTGAGAAAGCCTAGTTATTTATTTCTTGATCATTTATTTTCAGTTCCTTTTGTTTTAGGAGTTCTCATATTTCTGCACCCCAATGGCCAGCTTCTTTGAAATTTCTTCTTTCAATACAAGCAGATTTGAGACAGCAATTTGGGCTGTGAAGTTGGTGCTTCTCTCTGTGGGGATCATTTCCACTTTTATTTTGTTCAAAGTGGCTATAATTCCTTGCACATTTAATCTAATTCTCTCCACTCTTCCTAGCGTGTGGATCTCCCTCCGTGGCTGGTTATCTCCACCTTACATCTACATCATCGTCAACTTTATCATCATCACCATTGTTGCTTCCTCCACATTTCAACACCCAAACCCCGATACCAAATTACCCTATTCTAGTTCTAAGAAACTCAAAAGCCAAAACCAAAGTAGCACCGATCATGCGAATGATCTCTGGCAAGAGCATGACATGCAAGAAGTGGAAAAACAATTGGGTACCACTTTGTCCTTTGAGATACCCATCGACTCTTCTCAGGATTATTACTCTCCTGACACTTTCTTGACAAATTCTGGTAAAGAACTGCAAGAAAAGACGAATACAGACCCATCCAAGGATCCATGCCCTCCTGACTCTTGCTTGACAGATTCTGCTAAAAAACAGCAAAAAAAGATGGACATGGAGCCACTGACACAAGAGGCAGATCAGCAGGACACCCTGGAGGACGCATGGACATCAATTATGGAGAAGCAAGGGAAGACAACAACAAGGCAGTTAAGGAAGATTGGCACATGGGACACACCTCCAAAGGTGTTGCAAAAAGTCAATGGAATTGTTACTGCTGATGGTGGTGGTGGTTGCGGCGATGATGATGATCCGGTGTCTTGGGCTAGGAGAGAACTGAAGAAATCAGACACGTTTAATGATTCTGTTTCTTTAAGGAGGGAGAAGTCGATGAGTCAGGATGAGTTGAACCGGCGAGTAGAAGAGTTTATCAGAAAGTTTAATCATGAAATGAGGCTCCAAAGGCAGGAATCTGAACAGAGAGTCAGGGAAATGGACGTCCACGGTGGGGTTTGGTAGTTTGCTTTTCATTAATTGGTGGTTAATTAGTATGCTAAATACTGATGAGTCGGATTAAGAAATGTTAAGCCTCTGCTTTCAAGTTTCTCTTTCGGAGGTCAAGGTAATTGCCATCTCGTGTGTGATTAGTGTGGTGTCTTTACCATACTCAACAGCTACTAGTTCTGTACTCTTGTTGTTTATGCCATTGTAAATATTAGATTTACTTGCCATCCATTCTCCTCAGACCCCGAAGATCATTATGCTTATGGTATTTGTGCCGATATTTGTTTTTTAAAATGTATTTTTAATATTAACACATCAAAACGATAAAAAAAACACAAAAAATTTAAGCAAACCGGGAATAATTGTCATTTGTCGTTCTACAATCTACATGCAGAGTCTCATTGGAGGTAATAATCAAATGTTAGAGAAGCCACATGGTCATTGTGGTCGAGAGTCCTTGTCAATGGATGCTGGCAAAATATTTGAAAGGTGGTCTATGCCTATAGGAATACTTGGATTTCTTGTAATTTGTCTTTTACAAAGGAGCTCTTTTTAATTTCCTGTGATGGAATAGACAATGCATCATTCAGTCCATGGGATATTATATTTTATGTCACTCGAAGCTCCTTCTGCTTGGGCCCGACAGAAGCTTTTGCTTATCAGCTTTCATTGCATCTATCCCAGAAGCATGGGTTGTTTAAGTGCTCCTGTCACACACACACAACGTTATCTTATCTGGGTTTTGTCAATTGTCATGTATTAAGTATTAACAATACCCTTTTTTTCTATTTTTATTGCAGATAATGGAGGTTGTTTGAGTAGCTTCTTTGTGGGTTTTTTCGACTAGACAATGTCATGGTTTTTTCGACTAGACAGTCCATTTTTTTGTGTTCCTTTTCAAATGGCTGGAATTTCTCCCCATGGTACAGTATGATAGGGGTGCTTCTTGTAGTCAAGGCTTTTTTTAATAAGCCATTTGAAATTAATTCTTAATTTTAATTGAATTCAATTATAGTTTTCGGTTTTAATTTAGTTAATAAACAAGTTGAATTCACGTGTTTGTTTAAAAGAAATACGATTTATTTTATTTTTTATATTATTGATTACCTTACTTTCTTCTTATTCATTTTAATATCTCACGAAAAAAAATGTTTTAGAAAAAAATGTTTTTAACATTAATTTTCCATTTTTAATGTCATAAATCATACAATTGGCCTCTTATTTATTTCTGTATAATTTTTATAGATTGAATTTCATTTTGAATTCACTATTTAAAATCGTTCCAAACATGAGATTTTATTAAAATATTAGAATTCAATTGATTCACAAAACTCTAAATATTCTATAAAAAGTTTTAGCTAGAAGTTGGAAATGCTTATACACTATGCAATAGAAGCTAGAAATTCAATGTTTTGTGAAATAATAATAAAGCTACTTTTTATTGTATTTGTTAGTGTTTGTTTAATCATGCAGGTTTTGTTTATATGTCAATGATAACAGAGGTTATGCCTAATAGGAACAAATGTCAATTAACGACATCCTAAAGTAATGATTTTTTTCTTCGCAACCAAAAGCTTCTTATTCTTTTCTATTTTAATTAATTAGTGAGTTTTTGGGAACACGGTGTAAATTGTATTTTTTAAAAATTTAATTTTTTTATTAAAAATTAATTTTTTTAATATGTTTTGGATCGTTTTGATACATTAATTTCAAAAATAATTTTTTTAAAATAAAAAAACATCATTTTGATGCATTTCGACATGAAAAGTATTTTGAAAAGCAACCGCAACCACATTCTCAAAGAGAAAATGGTAAATTTTTTTTATATACAAAGTTATTAAAAAGTTAATGTAGATTAATTAAAATTATATTATTTTTAAAATTAAACCAAATTTTTATCAGATAAATCAAATTAACTTGAACAACCAAGTTTAAGCACTATGCTTTTGTAAGAGATCTCCCGCGTACATTAGTCCTTTCTCAATGAAGACTGTTCACGTTTAAATTTATGCCTTTACAACCGAATTTTCGTTGCAAAAAATAAAAATAAGATTTGAAATATACAAGAATAATATTGAAATAAATATGCTTCCACTTTTTTATTGCATCATAATAACTTGCAAAGTGGAGTGAGTTGGGCGTCGATGGAAATTAATTAAAAATTACAAAGTGGATTGATTTCTGTTTGAAAATCTGCTCAACCAGACCTTTGGTTTTGTGGTTGGCTGTCCAGCAAATTATGATTATAAGCCCCAATAATGTAACCCCATGAAGGGTGATCATGTCTTGTGGACCTCAGGATGCATCATGGAGCTTCTTCGAGATTCAACCTTGATCATTGGAAAGCACTTCCTGCCCTGCTCTGCTCCATGTCTCTGTCTGTTGCTGAAATTGCTGCGGGGAAAAATATTGGTCCACAAGTCAAATAATACATAGAAAAAATCAATGCTATTTTTATTATATATATATATATATATATATATATATATATATAAAAGTTCATTTAAACATGGAGGGAGGCATCTTCTGTTAAAGAATTATCTCAATTCAAAAAATTAAGTTATTAGATGAAGTATCATCCTTAAATAAAAGTTCTTTGGGCTTGAAACTTGCACAAATTCACATTACCTGTTGCTTAATTTTTTTATCAAATAAATGGGGAAGATTAGATTCAAACCCATAACCGCTTGGTTATCAAGACTCTAATATCATGTTAAAAAATATATCTCAATTCAATAACTTAAATTGTTAGGTGAGGTTTCAAAATATGATTTATATTATTCTTTAACGTTATTATTTTTAGACAGGGTGAAATTAAGATTTTAGAATTGAGGTTTCTATCGGAAAAAATTGATAAATCTTGAAGCTAAAATAATAAAGGGAGAGCTTGGAGTAAAAAACAAAATGTATGTTGTATTAAATATTCCTTATAATTAAGGATATAATTAAAAAAATCCAAAGATTTAAGGACCAAAAGGTAAACTTTTTGTTGTTTGGGGCGCCATGGAGAATATAAGATGATGAAGCCCAAGGAGAGTATAAGATGAAACTGGAATCTGGAAATTGACATTAGATTGAAGGGCTTGAAAGATAAAAACATATATTCTAATCACTATTATGTTCTACGAGCATAATCATAGGATATTGCCTTAATGTAAACATAATGATAATCTTGCTTAGTCAGATTAATGTCTTAATTAGTTTATATTTGACACCGATGGTGGTTAGTTTAAGAAATGTTATAAATTATAGTTTTTTCTTAATTAAAAAAGTTTACGACAAAATTACCATTTGCAACTCCTAGCTAGCATTGGACAAGGAGTGGCAAAGATTCTCACCTTAAGTGATCTTCATATCTCACTACTTTCAATGTTTCAGGCTTCAAACAGTATATCAAAGGTTGTAGTTTCTGTGCTATGTTCTAGGCGCTACATTTCTTTTATGTATATGGTATTAATAGCTCTCTTATCTGCACAATTTAATTAATTATGAACGAGTGAACATACACGTAAGTCAGTGTCAAAAAATTATTTATCATTTTTTAGCAGTAGATTCCTTAAATGGGAGCAGTTTTTTTTATGTATGCAGAGCTCTTAACATAATCGTGCATGTCTACCTGCGTTACACGCTTTTGACTGTAGCTGGGCAGCTGAGAACAAGTATCTTGTAAAGCAAATGGGGATATAAATGGTTAACACTGCCGACCATAGTTTTAAAACCATGACCGGTCCAGCGGGTTGACCCGGGACCTAGCTGACCCGGGCATGAGACCGGTTCAGGTCTAAGCAAAAACCCGCCTGCAAGTTGGCCCGGCAAAACCCGGTCGACCCGGGTAAACCTGGCTGAAACCCGACCTTTTTTTTTTATATGCATAGAGGTCAAACGACGAAGATGAACGATGCATTGATGTAGAATTGCTGCAATTGCAAACAGAGAAAACCTAATTAAAGAAAAGCAATTTCAATCGCGAAGAGCAATGGAGCAGAAGACTCTTGATCCCTTCAATAAAGTTAGACTCTTGTTTCTCTTCACTAATCTCCTTCTTTCACTCTCTCTTTCTTTATTCTTTGTCTTTTTTTGAACTCGTAGTTCTTGATTGGGCATCGATTCGCAATTCTTGATTGAGCATCGATTCGTAGTTCTTGATCTCTGTAACGTTTCATTCGCAGTTCACACCCACATGTATGTTTCTCTGTTCTTTTCTTCATCTCTGCCTTATTTTTCTTGATTCAAAAAGCACGTTCTCTTTTCTTCATAAGCTGCATAGTTCTTGTGTAGAAAATGGATTAGGAAGTAGTGAAGAAGCTGACAAACAACTAAGAGAACATGCTTGTTGTGAGAAATTAAAAACTCCTCAGTACTGCTTCATCGATTTTTCTTAGTTGTTTTTAAATTTGTTTTATGATATTTCTCTGTTTCTGCATTTCTTTAAATATGTTTATAGTTCTTCCTTACTGTGTCCTTAATAGTGTAGTTGCCCAAGATTGGCTTCCAAATTCAATGGCTGTGGAAATATATCAGTCACATAATGTCTTTTTGTTATATGATTAGAATAAATTGCTTTATAGCAGTAATGAGATATAATTGCTACGATTTATAACCTTTATATTGATACGATTACTTAACTAGGCGACCTGGTACCAGAAAAGATGTGCTTAATCCTCTTGCAAAATATTGTTTTAAACCATAGGGTGATCATTTACCTTTTACATTTAAATTTGTAGAGCGGAATCTTAGAATTGCAGACATCACGATTGGCTTCCTTAAAAATGATCAAGGAGGTATGGATGAATGTAAAGAAGCTTTTGCATCTCCACCAACAGATGGGAGAGTGTTTTTCAACGCCGATCTAAATTGGTCATTTGGTGCAGCCCCAGGAGCCTATGACTTTCCGACGATTGGATTGCATGAATTGAGGCATGCTTTGGGGCTTGCTCATTCCTCAGTTAAGGGTGTTGTCATGTGGCCATATACTGGCATGAATGAAACCAAGGTTCTGCAAGACGATGATGTTCATGGAATTGAAGCTTTGTATGGTGTCAAGTGATCGATAAGGAGCACTGAGCTGGGCATATCATATAATTATAAATGCATCGGCATTAGTTAGGTATTTTATATAGTTGTTTTTTTTTGTTGGCCCGAGTTAACCCTGGTCAACCCATTTGACCCGTGACCCGATCACTAAACCGAATGGATGACCGGGTCGAGTTTCAAAACTATACTACCAACTTACCTCAAGTGTGCAGCCAGAATTGAAATTCATGAAGTTTTTGCTTGAAAATGGAAATCTTGAATATTAGAAAGTAATATAAAATCATTGTTGTAGCTTTATTTAATTGTTTATGGATTGAGATAAATTTTTGATATAATATTAAAATTCTAATAATTAAAGAAGAAAAAATCAAGGTATAATTGAGGGGGGAAATGTTGGAGCTGAAAGCTAAAAATTCCATGCTAAAGTGATGAGGCCAAAAACTATGGACATTAAACAAATTATGTGGGACACGTAGCTGATATTTGGTTATACTCGGTTGGAGAACCCTCTCTGTCCAGGCAATGTAAATAATTCAAAATAAATTATAAAATTAGATAAAATGATTGGTTTTCATTTTTATTTAAAAATATATTAAAATAATATTTTTTTATTTATAAAAAATTATTTTTAATATCAAAAAAAATAAAACTAAAAAAATTATAAAAAAACTTTTCAATCATAAAAATAAACAGAGCTTAATAAGATTGTTCCATTATGGTTAAAAAAACATAATTTCTACATAATTTTTTCATAATTAAAACTTGTTTTCTTGCAACTAAGTTTAACAATCACAGTCACTACAATTTTGCTTCGGCTGCTAATGGGTCGATTGTACTTCTAACGACAGATCAGGATTTTTCACATACACACACTAAGAATTAAGAATGGTCTTTTTATAACCATCTAGGTGGTGGCTCAGTGGTAAAAGCTTAGAACTAAGGGGTTTGTTTCTTATGTGATCTCAAATTCGAGCCATGTAGTTGCTCATATGATGGCCACTGGAGGCTTACATGGTTGTTAACTTCAGGGCCTGTGGGATTAGTCGAGGTGCATGCAAGCTAGCCTCCACCCACGTTAATCTAAAAAAAAAAAAAAACTTTATGTTATAAATTATAAATTTAGGTGCGCCCCGCCACATTTATAAGGTGGGCGGCATAAGCTTCGGTCACTGAAAATGGAGATATTCCAGGGTGAGTAAGTAGTATTTTATTAATTATTTTATGAATTGATTTTATAGAAAAATATATATATAAATAGGAGGGAGAATTTTTATTTTTTTGGTGGATCATAAGTTTTTTTTTGTCTATTTTATTTTTCAAAGGTAAGCTCAGGAACTATCCTACTAGTTACTTTTTAAATATTATAATTTTTTTTTGAAAATATCAAGCCAATTAGGTATTTTATTAATATTTACCTTGTTTTTTTTAAAAAAAAAGAACCTGAAAAGATAAATAAAGGAATAAAAGTACATTTTAATGCTATTTTTGTGATTTGTGATGTTGTTTGGAAATTTATTTTGATGGTAAAACCAACATATCAATATGTTTTATTTAAAATATATTATTTTTAAAAATTATTTGATTTGATCCATGTCTTATCAAAGTTCGAATAAATTAATATTCAAAATAATTTAAAATAAAACCTAGATTTAAGTTAACAACTCATCAAGTAAACCTAGCAAATTCAATATCTATGGTTTGCATGTCCCAATAATTTTTTTTTTTTTTTTTTACATTTGTCTCCAATTATTCAATTTGCATGCCGTAGCATGCTTTCTATCTTGCCTGCTGTGGCATTCTTTGGCAAAGCTTGCATGCTATAGTATGCCTTGTTTCTTTCATTTCGCAATTAAACCATGGTTTCTTCTTCTTCTTTGTCGCACCCGACATCGCGGCGGCCCACAAAAATATTTACAAGTAAAGAACAGATTTCTGGCATCTTGTTCTTTTAGGGGAAAAATGTTTTGTCTAAGGAGTCGCCACCTAGTATTATGGTCACTAGGAACCCTAACTGGTCAACAGAGATTCTATGGCTCGGGATTGGTTACGTAAAAGGGAAGATATTATCACCCCTTAAACGTTCTGCCTAAGGCAGACTGCATTGTCGGTTTTGTCTTAAATTGCTAAATATTTATTAGTTTATGCTATGATGATTTGTTTATAATATTCCTGACTCTGGCGTCAATGAATATTCGAGCTCGAATAATTCCAACTCTGGCGTTGGTAAAAATTCGTAGCTACAAAAATAAAATTAGATCAATATTTTGTATTCCTTGCTCTAGCACCAGTGGATAAATAAATAAATAAAAAGTAAATTTATTTCTACGCATGCACATATTTTTTATTTTTCTAGCTAAATAAAATAAAATACAACGAATAAAAATAATATAAATTTAAACCGGTATTTTTATTCCTGATTCTGGCGTCAATGAATAAACCATTAAATTTACATTATTTTTATTCATGCATATACATTATTTTTATTTTTTCTACTTTTTCTATTTTTTTATTTTTTTATTTTTTTTTTTGGGGTTGGGTCACTGGTCTGGACCAGTGACCCGGCTGGGTGGCAGGCGTGCATAACGCACGCCTGCCCAATGAATTATAATTCACTTGCTACAGTAGCAAGTGAATTATAATTCACTGCTACTGTAGCAGTGAATTAAAATGCAAAAGGGTAGAGATGAGGGACGACTTACCTGGTGCAGCAAGGAATTATAATTCACTGCTACTGTAGCAGTGAATTAAAATGCAAAAAGGGTAGAGATGAGGGACGACTTACCTGGTGCAGCAAGGCGTAGCCGGAGACGATGGCGCACTGCTGGACGAACGACGCTGCCTCCTCTTGTTCTTCCTTCTCTTCCTCCTTTTCTTCCCCGGTTCGTCCCTGTATTTCTTTCCTGGAGTGCCCTGTTTCTGGTGCAGTGGCTGCTGAAGATGGAGCTCTGGAGATGCTGCTTCTGGAGGCGACGAAAACGGTTGTGAAGCTGGTGGTGACTCTTGTCTACTGCTTTCCTTGGTCTTCCTTATGTGCTTCCTCTGCTCAGGACATCAACGATGGTGATGAAGATGTTAGGTGCTGTCGGTTGAACTGAAGCTTGCTCCCCTGTTTCTGTTTTTCTGCATGCGTCTTCCCTAATTTCCCTTTCCTAAGCTGTTGCTTGTGATATTATTGGAAAAAGAAGATGCAGATGATGACGATGGTCGATGGTGATGGAGGTCTGCACCCAGGAGATGAGGGTTCTTCCCCTGCGTTTTTCTTGTTGTTGTTCGCCCTTTTTCCCCAGTTTTTCCCTCGGTTCTGTCCCCCTCTCTACTGTCTTTTTTTCTCCCTTTCTTCTTTCTGTGTTTTTTTTTTTGTTCCTGTCTTCAGGTTCTTCCTGTTTTGTTTCTCACTTTCTTCTTTTCTCTACCGGTTCTCCTTCTCTGGTTTTTATAACCAGAGAATGCCATGCGGTTGCATAGATTTTAATGCAATAAAGGCATCCGTTTTCTTCTTGTTTTCGGGTGAAGAAGATGAACAGTGCTGATGTTAATGGCCATTTGCGTTTTGATCCTTGACATTTTGAGGTTTTGCAGTCCAGTCCTTGGGTTTTAATTTCTTGCAAATTTGACCCGAATTAGCCCTATACTTTGATAGTTTTTCAATTAAGTCCCTGAATAAATTAATTCCAAGCTCAATTAAGCCTAAAACTTATCAATTCTCCAATTAAACCCTTAATTGGATTAATTAAATTAATTCCAAGCTCAATTAAGTCTCAAAACTTATCAATTCTCCAATTAAACCCTTAATTAGATTAATTAAATTAATTCCAAGCTCAATTAAGTCTCAAAACTTATCAATTCTCCAATTAAACCCTTAATTGAATTAATTAAATTAATTCCAAGCTTAAAAGATTAATTTCAACATTTAATTAAATCCCAAAACTTCCAATCATGTTGCCCTTAACCCAAAAATCATTTTCAGTAAATAAAAATAATAATTAAAATAAAATGGTCAAAAATTGGGTTATGACAGTTGCCCCCTCTTTATAATATTTACTATGCAAAGATATTGAAAAATTTCATTTTCCTTTAGCTTTGTGCAGTAAATTTATAAAGAAAAGTAGATACAGAAAGAACTTTTTTTGTTTTCTTTTTTTTTTTTTTAAAGTCTTGAAAACTTTGAAAGCAATAGATTGACACACGACCTTTACAGAGAGATCAAGAAACAAGTCATTTGGAAGAAAACCCACTTTTTTAGTTTTTGTTTTTTTGTTTTTTTTTGTTTTTTTGTTTTTTTTTAAAAAAAAAATGGATCAAATTGTTTTGGGCAACCTGTCCGATGATAAAAGAACGCGAAAAGGGTTTCGCGAGTGGTCAAATTGTTCCAGGCGACCTGCCCGATAGGAAGAGTAAAACGCGAAAAGGGTTTCGCGAGTGGTCTAATTGTTCCAGGCGACCTGCCCGATGAAGAATAAAACGCGAAAAGGGTTTCGCGAGTGGTCAAATTGTTCCAGGCGACCTGCCCGATAGGAAGAGTAAAACGCGAAAAGGGTTTCGCGAGTGGTCTAATTGTTCCAGGCGACCTGCCCGATGAAGAATAAAACGCGAAAAGGGTTTCGCGAGTGGTCAAATTGTTCCAGGCGACCTGCCCGATAGGAAGAGTAAAACGCGAAAAGGGTTTCGCGAGTGGTCTAATTGTTCCAGGCGACCTGCCCGATGAAGAATAAAACGCGAAAAGGGTTTCGCGAGTGGTCAAATTGTTCCAGGCGACCTGCCCGATAGGAAGAGTAAAACGCGAAAAGGGTTTCGCAAGTGGTCTAATTGTTCCAGGCGACCTGCCCGATAGGAAGAGTAAAACGAAGATTTTTTTTCCTTTTTTTTTCTTCTTTTTTTTTTTTACGAATACAAAGAAAATGGTCTCGTTGTAATGGGTGACCTAACCAAAAAGAAAGGGTCTCATTGTGATGGGGACCTACCCAAGTAAAAAGAGAAAGGAAAATGAGGGCTCGAATGCACTCAAAAGGATGGTTGAGGGCTCGAAAGCGCGCTTGAAAGGAAAGCGAGGGCTCAAAGGCGCTCAAAGGGGAAAGCGAGGGCTCAAAGGCGCGCTCGAAGAGAAAAGCAAGTGCTCAAAGGCACTCAAAGAGGAAAGCAAGTAGGAAAGCGAGGGCTCAAAGGCGCGCTCGAAGAGGAAAGCGAGGGCTCAAAGGCGCGCTCGAAGAGAAAAGCAAGTGCTCAAAGGCACTCAAAGAGGAAAGCAAGTAGGAAAGTGAGGGCTCAAAGGCGCGCTCGAAGAGAAGCGAGGGCTCAAAGGCGCGCTCGAAGAGAAGCGAGGGCCCAAAGGCGCCCTCGAAGAGGAAAGCGAGGGCTCAAAGGCGCGCTCGAAGAGAAGCGAGTAGGAAAGCGAGGGCTCAAAGGCGCGCTCGAAGAGGAAAGCGAGGGCTCAAAGGCGCGCTCGAGAGAAATAAAGGTTTGAAAGCGCCCTAAAAATGATGATCAAAAGCTCGAGGGTGCATTTGAAGGAAGGTAAGGCTCGAAGGTGTTCTCGAAAAGGGAGGTAGGGTTAGGAAACGCAATACCTTGGATGGTCAAGGGCTCGAAGGCGCATTTGAAGGAGAGAAGGCTCGAAGGCGCACTTGAAAGGAGATAAGGGCTTGAAAGCGTCCTAAAAATGATGATCAGAGGCTCGAAGGAGCATTTAAAGGAGATAAGGGCTCGAAGGCGCACTTGAAAGGAGATAAGGGCTTGAAAGCGCTCTAAAAATGATGATCAGAGGCTCGAGGGTGCATTCGAAGAAGGTGGAAAAACACAGAGAATTTTCAGGTGGCTTAATTCTCATGGGCGGCCTGCCCAGATTAAAGATTTCTCAAAAATGAAAAATTTTCAACAGCAAATTCGATCTTTGGCCATTTCAAGTTGCCCTTCCACTTGATGGATTCCGTTGGAATTTTCTCATCTGAAATTTGCAAAACTCATAGTCCAATGTCTCAAAGTTTAGATGATATGCATGCATCTTTACCTATTTTGAAATATAGGCCCCCATGTCTTCTTAATCTTCTTGTTGCTTTAACTGATGAGGACTTGCTACCTTTGATTTGGGTCCTCTTTGTCGTTTGGCTTCTAGCCCACTCGAGTTAGCCCATGTAAGTCTATTTCTAGATTTGTTTGCACAACTCAACCTTTGTGGTGCCCATCGTGACCCACTTGCTTGCTAAAGGTTTTTTGACTCGTCAAATAATTTGAGAGGATCACTCATTACTCCTCGTTTCACTGCTAGAAACATTCGGTGTCACTTGCTGAAATGATCAAACTGTCTTTTGTAAACCAAAATGCCCCCTTGTCTGGTTGTAGGAAATTACCATCTCATTTTCTAGAATTTTTCCTTCTAAACACAATATTGCCCCCTTGTATTGGTCATTGCCCCCAAGTGTGCTTTGTCAGCTACTTAGACAAATAATGGTTTTAAGAGGCCATTCTCTCATTTCTCTCCTTTTCAGTTTGGTGAAGGAATATGGGTCTAGAATGAATCTTGAAATCTTGATCTTGCATTTTGAAAACAAAAATTATTTCGATGTGAATCTAAAACAATTTGCTTTTGAAATCTTGCAACTCCTTGGTTATTTGCTTTCTTGGAAAATAGATTATTTGCTCTTGTGTTTGGCAATGAGGTTTTCGATGAAAATGCATCATGACATGACCTTTTGTTTCAAAGCGAAGGGCTCAAGAAAAAGCTCGAGGTTTTGTATGAGTAATATTTGTCTCTTTTTAAACATTCATTTTTTATTAGCATGAATAATAATGAGTAGTTTATTCTTGATGTCATGAATCTTATGAAAAAGTATTCTTTGCATTTTGAGAGCATTGTTTATTGTTCTAGGTTGCTTGCTTGCTTGATTAGAAAGGACTTCTATAGGGACGTAACGTAGGCTGTGGTTCTTGGTTATGAAAGAAAAGGATTCATAAGGCTCAAAGAGTATTTTAGGGTTTCAAAGACCGAGGATCACTATCAACCGTTTGACTCTTGACGTCATTCACATTTTCTTTTGCTGCTCTTCTTTGATTTGCTTCTTCTTCTTTTTTATTGCTTTACTAGGACATACTCACTTTATCTTGGAAGTCACTTTTTCTAGTGATTTGAGTATGCCCCCTAGCATTTGAGTTTCTTGAGCTCTTATGCCTTTTTTTGGCTTTCTTGCAGCTTTTTCTCTTTTCTCATTAAAATTTTCTCTTGCCCCCCAGTGTGGGGTGTGATCCTAGTCGGGATTTGTTTTCATGAAAGAAAAATTATTCAGGCTCAAAAAGGGGATCGCAAGGGATGTACTTATTTCAGAAAGTGAAAGGAATAACAAAGATGGCCTTTCCTCATTTCAAGCGCAAGCAGCTATGATCAATAAATTTTGACCTCATCCAATATGATGGTTTGGTCTTTGCAAAGATGCATTTCAAGGGTCATGAGCAACGAGTTCACTACATACCATTATTCATACATTTAAAAACACATGATTCAAAAGTCATGGGGTAAGGGTGTTTATTCATTTCATTTTTTTTTTGGTTTATAATAGTCACCTCAATGATGGAGTTGCTTGATTCAATTGTCATTCTACAAGTAGAATGTTAAAAATATCATTTTTGAAAGAACATCAATTTATTTTGAAATCAAAACGCCAGATCAAATTTTCAAGACTCCAATAGAGAAACTGATTTTGGTAAAAGGGATGAATTGAGTCTATAAGATCACGCGAGGCTTCAAAAGTGTATTCATGAGTTCTTATAAGAAAACTCTCTTAATCAGATGAATAATGCTTGGTCGTGAACACGATTGAATGACAAACTCATTATTTCATTGAAGCTTAGGAAAATAAGTTCAATAACAAAGATCTTATACCAACATGAATACTGGCATGATAACACATAAAGGGGCTAAACATTTAGTGATCATTGATTGGAATTTCCAGAATCTTTCAATCACTCATTCTTCTTGACAAGGGTATCTTTTCAGCAGTTAGTTGAAGCCATATGCAGATCATTCTTGGCCTAATATCACCGTAGCTTTTTCTTCAAGATATTTGATTTCTAGGAGTCGGTATGAAAAAATCAGCTATAGAAATGATAAGTGCCTTGACAACCACCTTCAGTGTCCTTTCCTTTTTCAGTGAAACCGTTCTTTTCAGTTGGATCAACAATTTTACCTAACCTAATGGCTTGTTCAATCCTCTCAGCTATAACAACTAAGTCAGTAAAATGTTGTGCAGAGCTTCTAACCAGGTATTCAAAGTACGGGGCCTTGAAAGTGTTGACAAATAAGTTGATCATCTCCTTTTCCAACAAAGAAGGGTTAACCTGTGCGGCAGCCTCACGCCACCTTTGAGTATATTCTCTAATGGACTCCTTGTTATTCTTCTCCATAGCTTGCAAGCTTAACCGATCAGGGCCCGCGTCTATATTGAACTTATATTGCCTCATGAAGGCATCAACTAAATTCTTCCATTTTTTAACCTTGGTATTATCCAATCGCATATACCAAGTGAGGGCAGCGCCACTTAAGCTGTCTTGAAAGAAATGAATTAGCAATTTCTCATCATCAACCACCTCGGCCATTTTGTTGCAGTATGCTTTAAGATGAGTTATAGGGCATTGAGTTCCCGTATATTTGACAAATTCTAGCACTCTAAAATTTTTGGGAATGACAATGTTGGGCACCAAACACATCTCGGCGGCTTTCATCAGGTCACACAAATGGTTTCCTTCAACTGCCCTTATCCTCTCTTCTAAGGCAGTCCATTTTTCCAAACCCTCTTCTTTCACCATCTTGCCCTTTTGAGATTCTTTCTCAGTAGAATCAATGGTAAACAGCATTCTTGAGGGGTATGCTGGCTGGAAATGCATAGCTTGTTGAAATTCAGATGACCCCCTATTTGCCCCCAGATTCTGCATATCTTCAGGCTGAGTTATAAGTGTTACTTTTCTGGATTTATCTCTCAAGGCCTGCTCGAGTAGACTAGTAAGCCTTGCGACTTCTTTTTTAAGATTATCCACCTTTTTTTGATGTTGGGCTTCCAACTGGGCTCTTTCTTCGTTTTCCATTTGTCTTTTTCTCGAACGAGTGTTATAGGAGGGTTTCAATGGGGAACCTATATTTCAACCTGGTAATATGTAAAATCATGCAATTTATGCAAAAATATTGATAAAAAATAATAATAAAAAAAAATGTGTATGAAATGCAAACTTGCCCTTCACGGGGTGACAACCTAGTAGGAAGATCCTAATTGTTGAGTGCATCAAGGGGTTGGTCATTATCTAGTTTCAAAGGGTCTCTCGCATTCTCAGTGATCGTCCATGAAAGGTCGATATGAGGCTTACAAGTAGTGTGAAGATAGAGGCCCTGAGTAATATCAGTTTGGCATATCAACCACTTCCAAGTAAACAATCAAGCGAGAGTTGGATGGTTTCACGAGTCTTACCCAGGCTAAAGCCATTGGGGTACCGTTACTCCCTCACTTATCCTAGTTTGTAAAGTGTGTGCTTCCAAAGTGATGCATGACAACATAAAAGAGGATGCATGCTAAAGCAGTAAATGCAGGAAAAATAAACAAATAAACACAACAAACAAAATAGCAATAATAAGACAAAAGACAAAGCTTAATCCTAAGGTCCCCAGTGGAGTCGCCATCCTGTCGCACCCGACATCGCGGCGGCCCACAAAAATATTTACAAGTAAAGAACAGATTTCTGGCATCTTGTTCTTTTAGGGGAAAAATGTTTTGTCTAAGGAGTCGCCACCTAGTATTATGGTCACTAGGAACCCTAACTGGTCAACAGAGATTCTATGGCTCGGGATTGGTTACGTAAAAGGGAAGATATTATCACCCCTTAAACGTTCTGCCTAAGGCAGACTGCATTGTCGGTTTTGTCTTAAATTGCTAAATATTTATTAGTTTATGCTATGATGATTTGTTTATAATATTCCTAACTCTGGCGTCAATGAATATTCGAGCTCGAATAATTCCAACTCTGGCGTTGGTAAAAATTCGTAGCTACGAAAATAAAATTAGATCAATATTTTGTATTCCTTGCTCTAGCACCAGTGGATAAATAAATAAATAAAAAGTAAATTTATTTCTACGCATGCACATATTTTTTATTTTTCTAGCTAAATAAAATAAAATACAACGAATAAAAATAATATAAATTTAAACCGGTATTTTTATTCCTGATTCTGGCGTCAATGAATAAACCATTAAATTTACATTATTTTTATTCATGCATATACATTATTTTTATTTTTTCTACTTTTTCTATTTTTTTATTTTTTATTTTTTTATTTTTTTTTGGGGTTGGGTCACTGGTCTGGACCAGTGACCCTGCTGGGTGGCAGGCGTGCATAACGCACGCCTGCCCAATGAATTATAATTCACTTGCTACAGTAGCAAGTGAATTATAATTCACTGCTACTGTAGCAGTGAATTAAAATGCAAAAGGGTAGAGATGAGGGACGACTTACCTGGTGCAGCAAGGAATTATAATTCACTGCTACTGTAGCAGTGAATTAAAATGCAAAAGGGTAGAGATGAGGGACGACTTACCTGGTGCAGCAAGGCGTAGCCGGAGACGATGGCGCACTGCTGGACGAACGACGCTGCCTCCTCTTGTTCTTCCTCTCTTCTTCCTTCTCTTCCTCCTTTTCTTCCCCGGTTCGTCCCTGTATTTCTTTCCTGGAGTGCCCTGTTTCTGGTGCAGTGGCTGCTGAAGATGGAGCTCTGGAGATGCTGCTTCTGGAGGCGACGAAAACGGTTGTGAAGCTGGTGGTGACTCTTGTCTACTGCTTTCCTTGGTCTTCCTTATGTGCTTCCTCTGCTCAGGACATCAACGATGGTGATGAAGATGTTAGGTGCTGTCGGTTGAACTGAAGCTTGCTCCCCTGTTTCTGTTTTTCTGCATGCGTCTTCCCTAATTTCCCTTTCCTAAGCTGTTGCTTGTGATATTATTGGAAAAGAAGATGCAGATGATGACGATGGTCGATGGTGATGGAGGTCTGCACCCAGGAGATGAGGGTTCTTCCCCTGCGTTTTTCTTGTTGTTGTTCGCCCTTTTTCCCCAGTTTTTCCCTCGGTTCTGTCCCCCTCTCTACTGTCTTTTTTTCTCCCTTTCTTCTTTCTGTGTTTTTTTTTTTGTTCCTGTCTTCAGGTTCTTCCTGTTTTGTTTCTCACTTTCTTCTTTTCTCTACCGGTTCTCCTTCTCTGGTTTTTATAACCAGAGAATGCCATGCGGTTGCATAGATTTTAATGCAATAAAGGCATCCGTTTTCTTCTTGTTTTCGGGTGAAGAAGATGAACAGTGCTGATGTTAATGGCCATTTGCGTTTTGATCCTTGACATTTTGAGGTTTTGCAGTCCAGTCCTTGGGTTTTAATTTCTTGCAAATTTGACCCGAATTAGCCCTATACTTTGATAGTTTTTCAATTAAGTCCCTGAATAAATTAATTCCAAGCTCAATTAAGCCTAAAACTTATCAATTCTCCAATTAAACCCTTAATTGGATTAATTAAATTAATTCCAAGCTCAATTAAGTCTCAAAACTTATCAATTCTCCAATTAAACCCTTAATTAGATTAATTAAATTAATTCCAAGCTTAAAAGATTAATTTCAACATTTAATTAAATCCCAAAACTTCCAATCATGTTGCCCTTAACCCAAAAATCATTTTCAGTAAATAAAAATAATAATTAAAATAAAATGGTCAAAAATTGGGTTATGACATTCTTCTTCCTTAATTTTTTCTAATGTGGCTCTTCCTTTTCTTCCTTAATTTTTTTTCCAATATGGCTCTATTTCAAGGACTTCTTTCAACAATTGAATATACTTGGATCTTTGTAATAAAAAGCACCTTCTTGGAGACATAGTTGTAGGAGTTGAATGGTGTCAACATATATGGATTTCATACAAGCTTCCTTCATCGACTTCCATCCTTCAAACAAATAGGTGGTGGTCCAGTGGTAAAAGCTTAGGACCAAGAGGTTTGCTCCCTCTGTGGTCTCAGGTTCGAGCCATGTGGTTGCTCATATGATGGCCACTTGAAACTTACATGGTCGTTAACTTCAGGGCCTGTGGGATTAGTCGAGGTGCGCGCAAGCTGGCCCGGACACCCACGTTAAACTAAAAAAAAATAAAATTATGTGTCGGAGTCATTACTCTACACAATAATTCGTCATAGAAAACAAGGTTAATTATTATGAAATGTTTTCTACAAATGCTTGATTCTTATGTATTGAAAGGATATATGAAAGCTTGTATAATATTAAGCTATAATTAACTTATGAAACCTTCTTCCGTACAGATTCTGACATTGTTTAACATGATCAGATTGCTTTGACGTTTCGAATTAACACGCTGCTGATTTCACAGGATGACAACCATGTCTGGTTCCACATCTGCTTGCGATACAATCACCGAGTTACCAAGCGATGTGATGGAGAACATCCCAATGCGCTGACCGCAGGGGGATGTGATGAGAACTTGTATTCAACTACCCTTGCAGCTACAAATTAGACAGTTCAGAGCGTATATAAAACTTGTGATCGCTCTTTACCAAGCTTTGCTACTTCATCGAGGACCTCTAGTTAAGCTCAGTTTCTCAGTTTCTGATCTGGAGAACTGTTCTGATACCGATCACTAGCTACATTTCCTATCAGAGAATTACATCGAAGATTTCACCCTTCGTGTCTCGACAGGCGAGCCCTATAAGCCGCCGCGTCATCTGTATTCCTTCAATAACTGAGGCATTTAAGCCCCCATTTGCATTCGAAGAATTCGACAAGCTCATTAGTCTTGAGTTTCCGAAAGTGCTCTTTGCAGCTGAGAGGTTTGGAATTTTCATCTCTAATTGCCCTCTATTAGAAAGAATGACATCGGCAGGTTGCCCCCATTTCTTCTGCATCGGGATCTGTGCTCCTAATCTCAAGTATCTATCCTTTTGTGGAACTTTTTATTCTATTAATTTGAAAAATACTCCTCTTCTTGAAATTGTGTCCATTTCTATGAATGGAATCCCTGAAACTGCGAAATACTTCAGAGACAGAAAAACTTCTAACTTGGTTGAGAATCTAAAGGCAGAGCAGCATTTTCTCAAGGTAATCAACTGATGTTTCATGTAGCTTTTTCGTTTCCTATATCCTACAATTTATATCCTGGATTTTTCTCCGAGTTTTTGGCTCTAGGCAGTGTACAGAACAGGCTTCCTAAAACCTCAGAATTCTTCATTTATCTGCTGCTATCCGTTTTGAAAAGATAGAAGAAATTTCATGTGCTCTATGCTTGATCAGAAGCTCCCCCGACTTGCAAAAACTTACAATCAGGGTGAGTGGCAACAGTATAACTCCTCTTCTTCTTTGCCTGTTACAGTTAAAGACAGTAAAGAGTTTGTGTTGTGTGCCCCTTCTAGGCAAAGACCAAGGCAAATGCTGTCATGGAACCTGTTCTGGAATATATGAGAGTTCAAAACTCCTTAGATTGCTCATTGAATAGACTTCGAGAAGTAGAGATGCAACTTGTCTATGGTGTGCAGCCGGAATTGGAATTCATGAAGTTCTTCCTGGCTAAATCAGCGATATATTTTTGTTATAACAATCAAGAGTATCATTCATCTAAAAAAAAAAATAGAGTTTAGATCTCATAGGTGAAATTTTGTTTGAATTGAGTATAGATTATTATTTTGGTTAAAAAATATTGACATCTAATTAAGTTCAATGAGAAAAATCAAACAATTAGCACGAGATCAGAGATCAAATATGTTAATCTTTATATAATTATCAATTTATTTATTAAACATATACATTGAATTTCCGTTTCAAATATTTCTTGATGTTAAGAAAAATAATTGTCACTTGCATTATATATATGAAAATTATTGTTATCATTTAACAAAAATTCATTTTTATTAAGACAAAACTATAGGGTGTGGCTAAATTAGCGCAACCACACTCACAAAATATTATTTATGGTAATAATTTTTTATTTTTTTTTGTTTAATTTAACCCTTCAATAATCTAATATTTTTTTAGTTTTTTTCAATTTTATCCTTTAATATTAGATTATTTTATCCTTTAATATTAGATTGTTTGATAATTGTGCTTTGTTTTTTTTTATTTTTTTATGCTGGGTTGTATATATGTTGGTCTCATGAATTTAGTTTTTTTTCCTCAATTTCAACCTTTAATGCTAGATTTGTTGGAAATGGAGCTTCATGGTTTTTTTTTCTCTATGAATTTATCATGATCTCATAAACTAGATTGCGGGTTAACAAATTAACATGAATTGACTTACATTTTTTTTGTGTGCTGCTTTTTTTAATTAATTTTTTTTTCTAATTTCATCTTTTAACATTTAGTTAGTTGAAAATTGAGCTTCATGGTTTTTTAAAAAATTTTATTTCTATGAGATTATTCCGATCTCATAACATAGGTCATGAGTTTGGTATATTGACCTGGATTGATTGTGTTTATTTTTTTATTTTTTTTAATTGATTTTTTTTTAATTGGACTTCATAATTTTTTTTATCATTTTCTTTTCATTTATCTTAATCTGATGACTCGGTTCACATGTTTGACAGGTTGATCATATTTATTTATTTTTAGGTCATGAATATTTTTTGTTTCAATTGCACTCTCCAACAACTCAATCTTCTTTTTGTTATTTAGTATATTTTTTTAATTTCATCTTTTAATATTAGGTTGTTTGAGAATTGAGCTTCGTAATTTTTTTTTTAATTTGCTTTATGTGGAATTATTCATGTCTAATGGATTTTTTTTCTTGATTTCAAACATTAGATTTATTGGAAGTAGACCTTGGTAATGTTTTTTTTTTAATTTTCTTTTAATGAAATTATCTCGATCTCATGACCCAAGCTATAGGTTTAATAGGTTAGTCTGAGTTGACTTGAGTTGATTTTTTTTTAATAATTTATTTTATTTTATTCTTAAACATTAAATTGGTTGGAAAATGGACTTCAAAATTTTTTCAAGTTTGCTTTTCAAAGGGTTATCCCGATCTCATAATCCAGGTTGCGAGTTTAGCAAGTTATCCTGAGTTGACTCGAGTAGTTGTTTTTTTTTTAATTTTATCTTTTAATATTGAATTGATGATGAATTAACATTTATAATTTATTTTGATTTGATTTTTATAGAATTATCATAGTTTCATGACCTAGCTTATAAATTTAACAGATTAACTAAAGTCAATCCAATATATCAAAATCTCAATATTTTAAAAAATATCATCCAATATATTATTATATCAATATTTAAAAAAAATGTTATTTAATGGATATTGAATTTATAATTAAGTTTTTTTTATTAAAAAATTAATCCAAACAAATCGACAGCGAGCGGACCAATGATCTATTTATTTAAAAGTTAAAACGGTCCTGGACTCTCGTGCTGATTTGCAGAGTATTTTATCAACAAAATCTCACACCATTATTTATTTATTATTATTATGGGGCAACCGGGGACTGATCTGTTTGCTAGCCGTTAGAACCAATTTAGACAGTCATGAAAACTTGAGGGACTATTTTGGAACTTCGAAATCTGACACTTGCACTACTACTCTTGAGTCACTTTTCCCTGATTCTCTCCACATCTCTCACCAGTCACCACCAGAACCAAGCAAGCAAAAAAAGCGAGCACTCACTCACTCACTCACTAATTCAGATCTAAAGATTCCAAATCGCGTAAAAGAACCGCAAGAAATCAAGAAACTTTCTTGTCTAGCCATGGAAACGACGCCGTCAGAGTCATCTTCTACGCCATCAACAACAGTACCAAAGAAGAAGCAAGGATTAGGATGGGTAGAATGGCTAAGAGGATGGATGTACATAATATACGAGATGTTATTTCAGCGAATCATGGCTAGTCACTTGCAGAACCCTCTCTCTTTACCTCCTATCAACAATCTCACTTGCATTGTCACCGGATCCACCAGCGGTATCGGTCTCCAAATCGCCAGGCAATTGGCGGAATCCGGAGCCCATGTTGTTATGGCTGTTAGGAATACCAAAGCAGCGCATGATTTGATTCATAAATGGCAGTCCGAATGGACTGGACTCGGCCTTCCTCTTAATATCGAGGTAGGTGGTAGTTTGGCCTTAATTACTGTTTAATCTCTGTTATACGTGCTTGGATTTTCTTAAATTAATGTTGTGGTGATTTTTGAAGGTGATGGAGCTTGATCTTTTGTCCTTGGAATCGGTTTCGAGGTTTGCCGAAGCGTGGAATGCGCGAATGGGACCTTTGCATGTTCTTATTAATAATGCTGGAATATTTTCCATTAGAGGTTGGTGTTTTGATTTTTTTTTTCAAACTTTTTTTTTTCCTGATATGTAAATGCGATGTTGCCTGCTGCTTGTGCATTATTTCTCATTTTTTAGTATGGAAGTAGGGCATTGGCAATTCCCAAGTATAACAGGTAAGTACTCAAGGAGAAGGGAATAGTAAAATGTGGAATCCCTTCATTTGTGAATACTCATGGTTAGTTATAACAGCTGGTATAGTTTAGTAAACTGATACGAAGGTTCCTGCTATTCGGCAATGAGAAGTCGTGGTCACAATTAGATGATAAGTGCTGTTATTGGAAATCAAGTCAAATGAGCCAGGGGTGATGCATGGCTTCAGATTACTTGTTTTTTTCTCCCAGTTTAGAGAGGATATCCATGGAGGAGGGTGTTTTTGTTTTGTAAAATAGCCTTGTTCATGCTGTTGAGCCATAGCCTTTTGACCATCCCGATAAAAATACATTTTTGGATCCTCCTGCCTGCCTAAGAGATGCTGCAGTAGTTTTTGTGTTACCACAGCATGTCTTGATGACATGTCGGAATCCATTTTTTTGTGATGTCATTCCTTTGTCTCGCTAATATTACTAAGTCCAAATCATGAATGACATGAACATGGCCTGAGGGTCTCAATGATAGGCTTTTCTGTCGAAACTTTTGGTTTCTTGTGTGAAAAGGACAGTAAGCCTTTGAATCATATGTTATTCCACTAGCTTGGTTGCTTGTTGTTTATAGCTTGCCATGGCATAGAGGAAGCATGGATGGTTGCCTCACTGTGATGTATTTACGTCTTCAAGCCCTGTCTTTTCTTTTGTACGAATGGCCTGTTTCTTGCAAATGTATATGTAGCATTTTCAAACAGTTGAAGGATCTTCTGAGATGAAAGGTGTGTGCATTACCGCATTTCCACGGTCAGGGGTTCTTAATTTTTGAAAGAAAAAAAAAGAAATTGTGGGTTCTTTTGGGTTTGAATGGTGATGTTTGGTGTGTAAGGACAATGGGAAGATAATGTTGGCTTCGATTGTCAGGCATGTCTTGGAAGAATTCAACATATAAATAAGAAAGTTACTGGAATAATTCTACGCGGAGGCAGGGGTTCTTAATTTTTGAAAGAAAAAAAAAAATTGTGGGTTCTTTTGGGTTTGAATGGTGATGTTTGGTGTGTAAGGACAATGGGAAGATAATGTTGGCTTCGATTGTCAGGCATGTCTTGGAAGAATTCAACATATAAATAAGAAAGTTACTGGAATAATTCTACGCGGAGGGATGGGCACTGTTGGAGAAAACAAGATTTCACGGTGTTTTCACAATGTTTGTGATCAAAAGAAGTGAAAACTTCAAGTTTAGTTCAAATGTCCCTGAAGGTTTTACATTGTTCTTAAGAATGTTTGGAGAGCATTCTTCTACCCTACATGACTTTCAGTTAGAATCACTCAAAGGAAGGGAGACAAAGGAGAAGTGGCGTTTTTTAGTCGAGGTCATGGGTATTGGTGGACAGAAAGCATTGCTCTGCCAAATGTGAATGTTTTGGAGGTAGAACTAATTAGAGAGTTTCAATGACATGGTTGGCAAGATGTTTCAGGTGCCCTTAAATAAGGGAGTCATCCTGTGCATTTTGTATTTTATTTTATATGGACCAATGAGAATGTGATATGCAGGTTTTCTATAGGTTTTGCTTACTTTCTCAAGAGAATAGGTTGCAAAAATCACGAGAATCTAATAATTTAAGAAGCTGCATTGATTTGTTCATGAGTCCTTGATCAGCCATGCATTTAGGGATGGGATGATGGGGAGATAATTGAGATTGTGAGTGAGGTGAGTTTTTATGGTCCTGCTTCAAGCTTTCTGCTTTAGTTCAAGACTCTTCTTGACGAGTGTTGTTTAGCAACTATGCAAGGTGTTGCTAATGATCTGGCTGCTTCTTGATTGAAAAGTTTGGTTAATCTTTGATTTTTATGGAGTACTGTTGAGCATTTATGTAAACTAGTATTGTTTCTATTTTCCATCATAAAAGCTTTTTGGATATGCATTTCTTATATATTTATCTACCATTTGACCATAAATAACTAGTATGCTTTGAATTTGTTTTATCAAGGACCACAAAAGTTCTCAAAGGATGGGTATGAAGAACACATGCAAGTGAATCATCTAGCTCCAGCATTGCTTTCGATATTGCTTTTGCCATCCTTAATTAGAGGCTCTCCAAGCAGAATTATCAATGTGAATTCAGTTGTGAGTACTATGGCCAACAAAAATATACTTTGCCTCTTTTTAGCTGTGTTCTCTTTCAATATAGGATATTACAAATGTATTTAGGAAACTATAAAATAGCGCCTAGCATTCCTTATTAAATGATATAGACATGTGTGATTGATAGATCCAGCAAATTAAAATGATGTGCAATTGATAAATCTGGAAGAAGAAAAACAGTTTCTATTTCCTGTATGTATTTATGATTTAATTTTCCGGTCCTGGCATGATGTGTCAATGTCCATCATTTTCCTGTTCCACAGATTTGTGCAATTACCTCAGAGGAAAGGAAAACATATTAATATGATTGTGAAATTGTGCCCCCTGCATAACAGTTCTGCTCGCCGTCATATTGCATCTAAATCCCATCATAATTCTAATGTAACATTCATATGCTCACATTATTTATTGGTTTTTAATGTTTCTCTCCTCTCTAGATGCATTATGTTGGCTTTGTTGACACTGAAGACATGAATGTTATTTCTGGAAAGAGAAAGTATACAAGCTTAGTTGGATACACCGGCAGCAAGTTAGCACAGGTGTGCTTAGAGTTGATATTTGATACTTTTGACTGTATAATTCTGGAAACTGTTATTTTTATTTCGGGTTCGAGTTAACAAAGGAAATGTCCCTATTGTTTGTGCTGCATGAAGTTGCTGTATCAATATAAAATGCTCACCTCTCTCCTCAATTTCGTTGGATTCTTTTTATCCCTTTTGTTTTGAACAATAAAAGAACTGTGATGCTGGCATCTCTGTTAAAGTTCCTGTGGTTTTTCAATTGGATTAGTTTCTGTTGAGCATCTGTGTTTCAACTAGTGGATTTAGTTTCTTTTAGGGATGCAAATGAACTGAACTCTTACCACAGTCATGCTTGTTTTTCTTAATTGACCTCACTTGGTGTTGTTTGTTTAAATTATTAGGAAGAGCCCGAGATTAATATTGGACTTGTCAAAACAAATGAATAAGCTCAAACATACATGTTTTCTGCCAAATATTGGATGTGGGATTCAAAATTGGCTTCAAATTATGAATCTCGTGTGGGTAAAGGTGTTGTGGGAGTGAATTATCCAGTTGTCCTCTGACTATAAGATATAAAATTAAATTATAGATAAATTTTAGAATTAATATGGAAGTTTGATTGTTAAAGACCACTGCTTTTGTTTGCATTACAAAACATGCTTGCCATTCAAACG
This sequence comes from Populus simonii, assembly GCA_007827005.2. Lineage (NCBI taxonomy): Eukaryota > Viridiplantae > Streptophyta > Magnoliopsida > Malpighiales > Salicaceae > Populus > Populus simonii. The sequence continues at coordinate 1,107,281 of CM017478.2, forward strand.
GTTGATGGAGAAAGGTGGATTTAATTAATTTTTGTTAGGAAATGTTAAATCTGGTTTGCTAGGTACAAATACCTTAGATTCTTTTGCATGGGAATTATTGCAGATAACTCAAATAGCTCTAGCAATATCATATTACTCAAAATTATCCCTTTCCTGTGCTACATCACTGCATGAACATGTTCAAAGGATGTATTGACAGTATTTCAGTAAGCTGCTATCTGTTATAATTTGTTTTAACATTCATGAATGAATCATGAACTTGTGACCTTTGGATTGCAGGTCATGTTTAGTAGTGTTCTGCACAAGCGGCTTCCAGCTGAATCTGGCATCAGTGTATTATGTGTTTCCCCTGGAGTAGTCCAAACGAATGTTGTAAGCCTTTTGAATCAATCATTATAATTTTATTATGGAATAGCATGTGCCAACATATGTCTGCATATAGTTACTCATACAAGTTTCTTGATGCATATGTTTTCAGTATAAATACAGACGAAGCAATAATGTCTATGATTTGTGCTGTTACTGCTATTGAAAAAAGAAAACGCTGAGGGAATGTCATGATGGAAAGCCGCACTGTAAAAGGGGGAGAAGTGGGTAAAAGAGAGATATATTAACAATTAAAGACATTTCCTTTCAATAAAGCCATCCTAGACAAGCTCTTTTTTCACATGAAAAGAGTATGACCTAACTATTCAGAACATGTTATATGGCACAATGGTGGAAAGATACAGATTTATAACTTCTTATAAAGGGTGTTAGCTTGGGATAAGCAGCAGATACCTTTGGCTATTTTTGATTAAATATGGTGGTTCCAAAGTGGAGCTGTTATTCATTTATGTTTTGGTAGGGAAAAGCATTGTTAGGCCTTTTGGAAATATATAGTGTTTGTAGCTGTTTTGATCATGTTGATGTGTATTGGTTGACAAAATATAGGATAGTAGTTTTTAAATGAAGTTGTAGAACCCTACCAATGGGGCTCTAGCTCGCTAGTAGCAATACTTGTCCTTTAAGAGGGAGGTTGCAGGTTTGATTCCTCAGAGAGAGGCTAACCTAAATTACAAACACCTTAAAAAACAATAAGTTGTAGAACATCATTCTTGGTGTACACTTGATGGGACTAAATGATGGGATTGATTTAGAGAGACCAAATCTGTTGTTGAATTGGTTTCCTTTAGCTTTGTATTATCAAAATAAACATTCTTTCTAGTTGCGTCATTGTATCTTACATCCTGCTTTCAACTTTATCTAAATTCAGGCAAGGGATCTTCCTAAAATTGTGCAAGCTGGTTATCACCTAATACCATATTTTATCTTCAATGCCCAAGAAGGTAAGTCTCCCAAATGATAGCATGTTCTCACTTTTTAACATGACATTCATGACTTATGATGTCCTTCTTGTCATCATTCTGATCACGATACATGATGTATTGAAGTGCATGATGTTTTTCATCTCCTGCCTGCTGTTTTATCTCTCTTTTCTGCCCAGTGAATGCCAAGGAACTTTTTCAGGAAACTGAAATATGAGAGTTGAAGAGGTTGTGCATGCCAACAAGAAGCATTGATTGTTGGACAATTCATATGTTTCTATGTTTAAGATGCATGTGACAAGAATTTTACAAATGAAAACATTTTTGTGAATCTGATGCTGTTGCACGTGTCTTGCATTCTCAATGTCTTAGACATTATGGCTTGTAACAATGTCAATTTGCTGCTAGAATGATTTGTTTCACTTTTGGTCCCCACTGGCTGTAATAAACACCATCCTTAGGAGCAAGTTTTTTTTTTTAGTCTCCTTGCAAAAGAGCTAAATTCATTTATGGTTTCCATCAAACTGTGAGTAAGTTGCTCAGGAAAGACTTCGAAGTTGTACGAGGAGGTGTTCTTTGTGTTCCGCCAAGGCAAGAAAAGAAAGACTTGAGAGTGAATTTATTATTACTATTCCATACTTTTTGTGGTCAGCAGCTATATGTAAAGGTTTTGAACTGTTGAAGATGTCTAATATTCAGCAATTCAGACACATGGTACCTGAGTCTGAAGCTCATTGGAAATCCTCACAAATCCATTTTTATGCAGGACTTGTACGTTTAGCAAAGCCATCTAGTTTATTCGGAACATTGAATAGAGAACTAGGTTGCACCAAAAGATTTTATAGAGAAATGGCTTTTCGATTTCCAATGAGAGTTGCTATGACAAAACATTATCAGTCAATAATTTATGGAATCACAGCATAATGTACCATGGAAAGAACCAAAATATGAGTTATCTTGCTATTATGCTTAACCGCCTTTAAATTTAAGAGGAAAAAAAAACAATATTCTAACTGCTAGCTAACCTCATATAATTTGCATCCAATTCAGGTTCCAGGAGTGCTCTTTTTTCAGCAACTGATCCTCAGATTCCTGAATACTGCGAGTTGTTAAAATCAGATGACTGGCCAGTTTGTGCATTCATTTCTCAAGATTGTCGACCAACAAATCCTTCCGAAGAAGCACACAACATCGACACCGCATATGAAGTGTGGGAGAAGACTTTAGAGATGATCGGCCTGCCTTCGGATGCTATAGAGAAGTTAATAGAAGGGGAAGAAGTTAGGTGCCGTTATGGGGAACGTCAGGAGTAGACATTGTGCTGCTATCACACGGGAAGGTACTACTAGTTCTTACCAGGCAGTTAACTTGGAATGCATGTATACTAAGTATTTTTAACATCAATCCTTAGATTTGTGATCATTTCTATCCTGTAATGGAAAGTTGTTTTACATCACTATATGAATTTTCTCAGTAGGTTTGAGCAAGGCAGCCTTTAACATGCTGCTCCGCTGCACCGCACAGATTTCTCGATGTAAATTACTGCTGTCTCCAGACCTGTATATTTCTTGGATAATTAGAGGACAGAAGGAAAAGAATGGATAACCAGACATGAAAGACTTTCATGCATTCCTGTCTGACTTTTCTCTCACAATATTTTCTTCTTCAATGGGATCTATCTTCTAGATTTATGTGGGAGTACCATACTCCTTGGTGCTTCCTTTTTCTCCCTTTCACTCACAGGTCCAGTTTCAAGTAACTTTTAACGCTGAAATCACAGTGCCGAATACATCAGGAAGACGAAGGTCTATAACTTGTAAAAGGTGATCGCCCTCGAATGCGTCTGTAATGTTTGGTTCCATGGAAAGGAAAGATACCATTTAGAAAATAATACATGGGGAGACCGATTTACTCCACGGACCGGATTAAGTTTTTCTTAACGAAATAAAAGGATGTCTAGAGAATGATAATATTTTAAAAAAAGCAAGAAGAAATTGGGATTCAGGCTATTAGTTCGAATGAGTTCAATATCAACAAAAAAAAAAACAACGATAACAAAAAGAATCAAAAAATAGTTAATAATTAATCGGGAAAATGAATGAGTGTTTAATATTATGAAAAAATATTTTTAAAATATTCTTAAAAAATTTCAACTATGTTATTTAATGACAAGGAAAAAAATTGAATTAGAATGAGATAATCTAATAAAGAGAAAAATAAAAGAAATCCAAAGCTTAATGACCAATGACACAAACATTGAAGGAAGAACTGGAAAAAAAAATTAATTTTAAAAAAGAATAAAAAAAAAACCTTGTGGCCCAATTGTGAAATTAAGATAACTTCACACATAAGAAATTGAATAAAACAACGGAGGTCAACTCTCAAGTAATTAGCCAACATGCTAACCCTGTAGCTCGGTCGTGAGACCGGGATAACCCTGTATAGAAAAAAATGAATAAAACAATGGAGGTTAAATCTCAAACAAACTAAATAATCAAAGGTGAAATTGAAAAAAACATTGGAATTTATAACTTGGATCATGAGACCTAAACTTCGTATTAGAGGGTAAACATGAAAAAATCATGAAGCAAAATTCCTAGTCATAAAAAATTAGAAAAAAAAATAGCAATCAAAATAATGAGTGCCAAATCTAATATAAAAACTAATGAAAAAATAATGAGGGACTAAATTGAAAAATAAAATAAATCAAGAAAGGGATAAAAAAACAAAAAAAATAGAAATCAAAAGAATAAGAATCAAGTTGGATACAGTAATTAAATGAAATAAAATATTGAGGGATTAAACTGAAAAATAAAATAAATCAAGAAAATAATAAAAGAAAAAAATAGCAATTAAAAGAATAAAGATCAAATTGAATACAAAAAATAAATAAAATAAAATGTTAAGAGATGAAATTAAAAAAAAAACTTCAAATGACATCAAAAGCACAATAAAAAAAATAAAGACAAAAATTAATACAAAAACAAGCTAACACGACACATTTGATTTTTGCATTGATGTAAAATTCAAAGTCAAGAGAGAGAGAAAAAGATTATAAAAGCTCAACAATTGTTCCTGTGTGTACCCATGTCTAACTATCCTAAAGAGAACAACACCTCATACGGCTCCTCGTTCAATTCTTTCGAAGTCATTGGACCCTTTTCATCGGTCGAGAAGCCCCTCCCTTCATCCACTCAGTCCCGAAGAGTAACTAGGACAAATTCAGTCACGTTTTCGACGCTTCTAATGCTATTGTGGAAGGCAGCGTTTGATTACAAGGAGGCATCTCACACACTACTTAGAGAGTGTAGGGGCCTCTAGTTCATAAGAGCCCAACAATTATTCCTATGTGCACACACATCTAACTATCATGAAGAGGATAACGCAATGTTTTCAATGTCATTGTGAAAGGTAGCGTTTGATTATAAGAAGGCGCCTTACGTACTGCTTAAAGAGTATGGGGGCCTTTCATTTGCTAGCGCATGCTATGCACATGCCAACCACTTTTAATTTTTAATTGTATTTATACTTGTTGAAAGAATGAATTATATATCATTCAAATTGATTATAACTAAAAAAACATAATGAAAATGCTTAAATGCTCTTGAAGCGTTAGTTTAATTTTCATTTATTTTAAAATGCAATTTAGTCATTTCAATTAGCAACTAAATAGTGAATGATAAAAAAACCTTTGCCCGTATAGTTTTTTAGTTTGATTTTAAGGATGTTTAAGTTATTTTATTATGCATCTAAAAAAAAAAAAAATTTATTCTTGTTTAATATGATAATGATATATGAAATCTATGAAAAAACTATTTCGCTTATAATAACTAGTTAAATGATTTTATTTGAAAATAAAATGATAATTATTAATTGTTCCAATACAAGTGACACGTGTCTTGTTGCATAATAAAATGTTGAGCCCTATTGGGTTTTTTTTAACCGTGTTTAGTAAAAATGGAGGGATAAAATCCAAAATTATTTGTTTTTTTGGGTAAAAAAAACTAATGAGATTTTTGTATCTCTCTTTTTAGAGGATAAAATGTATTTTTTTAATATATATAATTGGACTTTTCCAAGCACTCTTGGGTTTGATTCCAAGTAAAAAATAAAAATCTCTAAATCCCTATTCCAAGTATAAAATACACAAAAATATGAATAATGGTAAACTAATTATTTTCTATATTTTATACTATTTAAAAAAAAAATTAAATAGCGATGAAAATGAAAATTTATGTTACATGCACCAAACTAAACACAAATCGATCTTGCCTTCAACACCTACTCCCCTTATTATCTCATCTCCACAGTCCCGCTCTCTAGTCTGATCACCATGTCTCTTTAAACGATATCTCAATTTGAGTACGAGGGAGAAACAAAAACCAAACGGCAAGGTAGCAAGGGCGTCCTTTGCACGCGCGAGAATGTGCTCTAGTGTTGAAGTGTAGAGGGGGGAAAAAAAGTAGTAGAGTGCTTGCCTGATTAGTGGGGTAGATCTAGAAATTGTTTATTAATTAAGTTTTTTATTTAAAAATATTTTAAAAAAATTATTTTAAAAAAATTATTTTTAATATTAATATATTAAATCTATTTAAAAATATTCGAAAATATTATTTATTATCAATGTTGAAAAACTCTTCTAATATTTAAATAAAAATCAACTAGAGGGGTTCATAGAATTTTATTTCATGTTTATATCATTAATTTCAATGCATATCACAAATAATAATAATAAAAAAGGTTTTAAAATAAAACAATTCTTAAGTATTAAAATCTTAATGCTCGCCACAAGTTAGTACAGTCCAAGATAAAATATTTATTGATATCATATATTTTCTTATTCGACGGTAAAAAAATATCATCATATTACTTCAAACGCCAACTGGGTATTTATTAAATAAATGGTGAATAATAATTTTTATTTTTATTTTATTTAGTGAAATTACATTTTATTTAATAAGCTTAAAAAACAAATAAAATGACTAATTTCGCTATAAATCACCAAAGTTTGTATAAAATTATTCATATTTTAAATACTAAAAAAGTAATTCAATAAACAATATTCATATTCTTTCTTTTATAAAGAGTTTAATAATCTATCTTTTTTTTTTTAATAAGAGAGCATGGATGTATGGATAGAGTGGTTAAACACTTAGATTAGAAATATTACAAATTTTATGTTTGTACACGGTGATACATTTAACTACCTATCTAATTCGCGCTTTGCTATGGATTAGGTTGTTTTTTTAAAAACAAATTAGATATGCAAGCTACTTCAATGCGTCTTCTTACATAAAAAAAAATTCAAAATGTAAATCGAAAAGTCTATGTAAATATCTAATTAAATAGATCGATAACTATTTATGTAAATAAATGGAAAAAAAATAGTTAACAATAACAAAAAATAAGAATTAAAAAAAAGAAAGATAAATATACATCAAGATATCCAATCAAACAAAAAAAGACATTCACCTGATTGTATTTATTGAACTTATTTATTTAAATCAATGAAAGATAAATTAACACTCTAAAAAACATTGTAACCTAAAACATAATCACAAATGAGAATGTTTGAATGAACTCACACAGTTAAAAAAATATTACGCAAGGCCCGGTACATCAACAATATTATTTAAAAATAAATATTTTTTTATTTTTAGAAAAAACACAAACAAAAAATTTTTAAAAAAATCTTATATTAAAAAATGGCATGCAAAATCATGATCTAAATCATGAGACTGTGATAAACCCATTGAAAAAAATTTGAAGATAATCACAAAACCAATATTTAAAAAAAAAACTAATGCAGAATGATAAGATCGCCCAAAGTCGAATCCCCGATAGAACAAATGTTGAAAGATGAAACCAATAAAAAAATCAATTACACAAAAGGATCTATAAAAACGAGGGTGAAAAAAAAAAGCATTAATTAGAGGGTAAATAAAAAATTTCAGTTGAAGGGTTAAATTGAATTGAAAAATAGCTTTAATAAAAAAAAATTCAAAAGAATGACGGTTAAATTGAAAAAAAAACTTTGATGATAAAATTGAAAGCAAATAAACTTCAACAAGAGGACCAAATAAAAAAATTAAGAAATAAAAGAATAAGGACCAAGATGAAAAACAAAACATTTTATAAATTGTAATTGAATGACTAAATTGAAAAGAAAACAAACTTCTATAAAAAAAAGAGGACAAAATAAGAAATTAAAAGAATGAGGATTGAAATTAAAAACAAAACAAAATGATAAATTGTAATTGAAGGACTAAATTGAAAAAAAAAACTTATTTAAAGGAATAAGAATGAAATAAAAAATTAAGAATATGAGGACTAAAACTATAAAATGTATAAAAACAAAAACATAAATTAAAAGAATAGGAACTGAAATTAAAAATAAAACATCTAAAAAAATACAATTGAATGCCTAAATTACAAAAAAAACATCTATAAAAGAAATAAAAACAAAATTAAAAATTAAAAAAATAAGAACTACAATTTAAAAACAAAAAAAAAAACAAAGAGGATAAATGTGTGTTTTATATGTCATGAGAGAGAAAAGTAGGGGGGGAAAACAAACAACATTAGTGACAATTCGACCACCACAAGCAGACACAGGCTATTATGTGTGGCAAAGGGCATAGTTACGCATTCAGAAAGATGGCAGAAGGCCAAATTTGGTCATCAGATGGTGTAACAAGCACCGCCTGAATGGTGCAGACGCCACCCACTCGTCGGCGTGTGATCAACACACGTCAATAGTTTTCTAATTTAAATATTCAAACATAAATATGAAAAACACCAAAACACCCTCATGACTTTGTTAATTATACAAAATATATGTGTGAAAATAAAAAAAAACACTCTCGAAATGCAAAGCTACTTTTTTTGTGTCTAATTTAAGGTTAAATTCATAATTGTACTCTGTACATGGATAATGGAAATACTGAAAAAAAAAACCCTTGTTAGCATCCTAACAATTTTTTATTCTTTGAGGGAAAGAAATATTTTTATTGCTAAGAAGATTCTAAAACAGCAAGAAAGCACTTGATCAACAATTTTAAAATTTATTGAATTTGGAGGTAAAAGAGTATTTTTAGTGTTTCTAAAAAACAAAACAAAAACACATATACACACACCCAAACAATCCTTTCATTATCAATGGCCCAATGAAAAAGAAAAAAAAAAAAAAAACTAGCCTTGAGGCCTATTTTTCTTTCCATTAAAGGGTAAATAAATAATTTTATTATAACACTCCACAGTAAACTGCCTATTTTTTTCAATGTATGTTTTTCTGAGGGAAATATCTTTTTTTTTAGCTGGTTTTAACCCTTTTCGAAGTTCACTATATAAATACTAGAAGAATGTTTTATTTTTTTAATATGAGATTTGAAGCCCTTTAGTATATGTACTCTATGTTTACAAGAAAAAAATTATTTTTTCAATATGAGATTTAAAGTCATTTAGTATATATATTTCATGTTCACAAGAAAAAAGTTATGTTTTTTGAATGTGGATAAAAAATCTTTTGAAATAATCTTTTAAACTTTATTATTTATAACATATCTAACCTATATTCACATGAATTGATTCTTAATTTTTTCATATGAAATATTAAAACTTCAAATATTTTTATTTAAGTTTTTCCGGGTTGATTCGGGTCAACCTATGCAACTCGAGACCCGACTTCTTGACCGGGTCGGGTCTAATAACTATGGTGAAAACACCACGCGGTTTAGATTTTTGTTAAATGTATGTTTGATATTATAGTGCATTATATTTTTTTAAAATGTTTTTCACTTAAAAATGCATTAAAATAATTTTATTTATAATTATTTTTTATTTTCACATCAACAATCAAAACTATAAAATATTTTAAAAAATAATTTAATATTTGTTATCATGGCATGAAATGCTTTTCAACGCTTCCTGCTAGGACATTTGGTATTGCATTTGAAAAGCGTTTTTGAAAAAATTTTAATTTTTTTTATTTAAAATTAATATATTTTTGATGTGTTGATTTCAAAAATAATTTTAAAAAATAAAATAATATTATCAGTATACTTTTCTAAGTGAAAATAACTAATAAAGCTAATATCCCTCCACCCTCTTCGTGTTTTCTCCCCTTGTAAGGATACAATTAATATTAAAATAAATTTTTTATATATTTATTTTTCTATTAATACATCGACACTATTCAAAAATACTTAAAATAAGGATTTTTATAATTTTTTTAATAAAATATTTTTAAAAACAGATTTAAACGCAAAAACAACTCACTGAAACCTTAATCATAATGATATGAAAATGATTTCAAATATGAGATTTTATTAAAATTTATGAATTCAATTCAATTCAATGCAACCGGTTAGAGGTTGAACCAATGAACCAGACCAAGAATCCTCACTGGTTCAACCTCTGCTTGGTTTGGATAACAATAGTAAAACCGATGGTGACGGCTAGTGGTTCTTAGTTACCAGTGTTGATGGGACTCACTACATAAAAGCAGATGACAATTACAGCTGGTTATACCATTGCTTACGAACTACGAAGAGAGTCTTTGAAGGTGAGATGTTTTTTTAAAATTTTTTTTATTAAAATATTTTTTATTAAAAAAATTTATTTTTAATATAAACAATCTAAAAAGTATTTAAAAAAATAATAAAAATAAATTTTAATAAAAAGAAGTTGAATTCACTGCCAAGAAAAGTAGTCGCGGCTTGAATCGCTAAAGTCCTTTTGGCCACCGAGGCCATGACCCACTTTCTCTCTGCTTGTTAACGAAGCTGTTAAGTTGTAAGAAGCTGTTAGTTTACGAAGCAGTTAACATAGACAAGAACAATTAATAAAACGAATCTTCTAGAAAGCAACGACTATTTTAAATTCAAATCCAGCCCTAAATAAATAAATATAAAACAAGATTTATTGTACGTTTCGCTGATTTATTGATTATAATAATTAGTAATTATTTCTTATTGGACAGCAGATTATTGGGCTAAGCGTAATTAAATGGAAATAAGGCGCCGCGTTATGACAAAATTGATGAAGGGTGTTTCGGTAAATCGAGCTAAGACCGTACTCCTTTTGTCACGAGAGAATATAACAGGTTTCGAGCCAGAGGAGCGAGTAGAGAGTTAAGATGTTGGAGAGTATGAAATGTTTGGGATTTAGTGGGGTGCGTGTTTGTCGAAGACGAGTCGTGGTCAATCATGTGTCCCTCGATTCTCTCCCCGTTTTTGTTTTTCCAACTTTATCCACTCTCATCGCCCTTCAATCCACTCGCCAATCCTTAAGCAAGAAAAATATTTATGCAGTTTCTTCTAAATTATGTTCTTCTGTGGGGATCCATTTTTGTGAGATTTTAATTAGTATAATACTATCTCTTATTAACAAGTAAATTCTTCGTAGAAAAAATTAGATTACTGAATCATTGATTTAAATCATGGATAATAGATAAACTAATGTCAATTATTTTTATTAAAACATTACTATTTTTTTATTTCTTTAATCAAGTTTTCCTATTTATTTTTGTGTTTTAAAAGCGCTTTTGAAACAATTTGAATTTTATTTTATTTTTTTTTTATTTCAAATTAATATATTTTTAATGTTTTTAGATTATTTTGATGCGCTGATGTAAAAAATAATTTTTTAAAAATAAAAAAAATATTATTTTGTTATATTTTTTAGTGAAGAATATTTTGAAAAGCAACTGTAACTACATTAATAAACACGCTCTAATTGGATTTATCACATCAATCAAGTCACTAAAAAATCAATCGAATCATTTAGTGCTTGTTTGACACCATCATGTTTTTAGATCCGGCCCGGTTCAAGGTTCGGGTTCCGGGTTTTGATCGGGTTGCCCGAGTCAATTCTTTTTTTTAAAAAAATCAAAGCGACGTCGTTTTAATAAAAAAACAAAAGTTAATGGATTACAATCGGGTTTTTTGACCGGGTTTTAAAACTATAAACACCACGGTAGTTTTTGTTTTTCAAATTTTGTTTTCAACTAACAAATATTAACTTGATATTTCTAAGTATTTTTAGATAATTTTAATGTATTGGTGTTAAAAGATATATATAAAAACAATTTCCATTCATTTTTTTAAAAAAACACTGTAATATCTTTATTTTATTCAATTAAAAAATATTAAATTTGAATCTTGAACTCCTCATGTAAACAAACTAGGTTGGATGTAACTAGTATGTGCTTATCATTCGATTCGTTATAGAAGTCTTGTTGAATGGCTTACCTTGAACCGAAGCAAGAAAAGGTAAGTCTCCTTGTTGAGTTGATTACTTTGAACCGAAGTAAGAAAAAGTAGGTCTCCTTGTAGACTTGCTTACCTGGAACACAAGTAAGAAAAAGTATCCGTGTTTCGTGCACGAACACTCTTTTTTATTCTTATAAAATATTGAGACATCTACAAGTAAAGTGAACAGAAAAAAGAAAAGAAGAAAACGTATGGAAAAGCCGTGATTACAGTAGTATTTGATAGTGTGGTTGTAATTATTTTTTAAATAATTTTTTATATTGAAATATATATTAATATATTTTTTTTATTTTTTAAAAATTATTTTTAATATCACACATCAAAACAATCTAAAACATACAAATTATATTAAATTTTAATTAAAAAAAATTAAATTTTTTAGGAATACGATTTGTATCTCTATCTTCTACCTTTCTTTTCCAACAAAGCCATCCTTCATTGATTTATTTCTAACTTGCATTTATAAAAAGGATTTTTCTTAGCATAAAAATACTCATGCAATTTATTCCATATTATTTTCTTCTGGCGGTGTATTTAAAAAATATATAATTAATTTTGATGTTTCATGCATACTCACATGTTAAATGTGACTATTTTTTAACAAAAATAAGTATAGCATATGCTTTTGAATAGTGAAAAATGAATGAAATTTAAGATTTAAGTCAGCCGTCGACTGACAAGGGCACCCCAACATTATATATTTCAATTTATTATTTTATGAAAAACATCTTATCTTGACATTGCTAGGGATGCGGACAATACACACTTGTAATAATTCAAACTCAAAAGCATGCCTCGTCTGATCCCTACAGATGAATATTACTATTATTTTCTTCCCCCCCCCCCCCCCCCCCCCTAAATAAGCATAATCTATTGAAAGATTCGCACTAAATACAAAAATAAAAAATAATCCAGACTCAGTTTATAATTCCTTTTTTTTCTACCATGCAAAATTTCCTTCTACTTCATTTTCCTTTTTTATTTTTTTTCCAAATCAGCATTTTATACCCACAAAATACCACTCAATGCAGAAAAAAAATCAAATAAATCAGAATATATTCCTTTTTTATACCCTATAAATAAATGATATCAAAGATACCAAGATCAAAGTCTCAAAACTAAATAAATAAATAAATAAAACATCATTTAATCCGAACAACTAAAAACTCTCAAACCATCCAGCTCAGACTCCACGTGTCAACTTCCACAGCAACGAAGGAAAAAAGTACCCGTGTACTACTTCCCTGAAAAGTAGAGTAGGGACGGAGTTGTCATTTTCGAACACCTACCCTGTCCTTTATAACCACCATTATAGTGGATTTTCCAAGCCACTATCATCTCTTTTTCTCTCTCTCTAGTCTCAACGCAAGGTGCGCTCGTAGTGTTGTACTCTAACCTTCTTTTCGTGGCTATCTTACTCTCCGGTGACCAAATAGTTGTTTTCCGGTAATTTTTTTTCAGGTAACAGCACTAGTTTTTCTCTTCCTTTCACTACTTGTTGACTCTAGATCTGCCGTGTTTGACCGCGTTTTTTAGTTTTGTGCCACTTTCTGCACAGATCTGTTTGGTTTCAGTCACTGCTTGCTTTTCTGAGTTGTAAAATGTTGTGTGTCGTTCTAGATCGCGAGATCCTTTCCCTATGACTTTGTACTGGTTCTCTTTTGGGGTTTTGAGTGGTTTTGTGCTGTATGAAGTGACTGGAGTGGATTTTTTGAGTGAGGGGGTTTATGTTTTTGCTGTTTTTTGAATTTTTAGTCGTGGTATGATAAGTGTAGTGTTTTTATTACTTAGAGATTATTAGCTTATTTTCGCTGTTAATTAAAGCCAATTCTGAAACTTTCCTGTATTTGGCACATTTTTTATATTTAATGTGTGTTCATGAACTGAACATGTCTATATTGATCATTTGTTGTTTTTCATTTTTTTTGGAAATTTTAGGGTATGTTTATCAATTTTCATGTCGTATATGAAATGAGTTTTGCTGCGAACATGAGTGTGTTTGTTTTTTGCTGTGTTCAAAAAATGCTTTTCGAAAATTTTTGAATTTTTTTTTTGCATCAAATTAATTTTTTTAATTATTTTGGATTGTTTTGATTTTTTCATGTCAAAAATAATAAAAAAAAAATTATTTTGATACATTTTCAACTAAAAAACATTTTGAATAAATTTTTTGTTTTGGGGAATTGTTTATTATGAAGCACAATTAATTTTAACTGATAATTTTTTTTTCTATTTTTGATTATGCAGCCATACTTTAAGTGACCTTGCTCTTTTAGATAGCTATTTGTTTTTGGTCCAATGTGTGTTTTTGGTTCTTGGGCTTGAGATGTGCTATCATTTTGTGGCACTATGTCATGGTTTTAAGTAGTGTGCTTTTGCAGTTCTCATCATGGTGAGGAAGAGGAGAACGGAACTTCCACACAGTGGGGGTGAGAGTTCTGAGTCCCAGGAAACTGGTGCTGGTCGGGGTGCTCAGCCCCCAGCTGAGAGGAGCGGTCCTCCTCAACATGGAGGAGGTGGAGGAGGATACCAAGGTGGAAGGGTTCCCCAGTCTCAGCAGGTAGGCCGTGGAGGTGGTTACGGTGGCGGCCGAGGAAGGGGAGGAATGCAACAACAGCATTATGGTGGAGCCCCGGAATACCAGGGACGGGGGAGAGGGCAACCTCAGCATGGAGAACGAAGTTATGGCAGTGGTCGTAGTGGAGGTGGCCGAGGAGGACCCCCTTCAGGTGGACCATTTAGAGCACCAGCACCCGAGCTGCACCAAGCTACTCCAGCTCCTTACCCAGCTGGGATGACCCCTCAGCCCATGCCATCTGAGGCACGTTCTTCAATGCCCATGCTGTCTGAGGCAAGTTCTTCAATGCAACCACTAGAGCCATCACCAGCGGCTGTGTCACAGCTGATGCAACAACTATCAATCCGGCAAGAAGGCTCTTCTAGCCAGGCAACTCAGCCACCGCCAGCCTCAAGTAAATCAATGAGGTTCCCTCTTCGGCCTGGGAAGGGAAGCACTGGCATAAGGTGTATTGTAAAGGCTAATCACTTTTTTGCTGAGCTACCAGACAAGGATTTGCACCAGTATGACGTGAGTGACTGATTCTTAATGTTTCTTCCCTAGGTAATTTGTATTTATTAGTTATTGTTGCAAGTGATTAATCGGTGTTGATGGGAATAGGTTAGCATTACACCGGAGGTCACATCAAGGGGTGTCAATCGAGCTGTAATGGCACAATTGGTTAAATTGTACCAGGAATCCCATCTCGGAAAGCGTCTTCCTGCATATGATGGACGTAAGAGTCTTTATACTGCTGGGGCTCTTCCTTTTCAATCAAAGGACTTCAAAATCATCCTCATTGACGAGGATGATGGAACAGGCGGGCAGAGGTTGTTCTTCATTTTCCTTTCTATGTTGTTTCACTTCTTTTCATACCCTGCCTTTTGTTCTAATGGGATGTTGTTTGTTTCAATGTATTGGGTTCGGTGTGTGGAGAGGTGCAGCACTTTGAAATGCCAAATTGCAATACTGATTTAAATTATTCAGCTTATGCTCTGCTTTTGTGGGATCATAACTTGTAATGGCCTAACCTAGTATCCTCTTCTTTGCTGTTAATTTATTTCTTCTTGTTTCAGGAGAGAGAGGGAATTCAAAGTTGTCATCAAATTTGCTGCTCGTGCTGATCTGCACCATCTAGGACTCTTTTTGCAGGGAAAGCAAGCTGATGCACCTCAGGAAGCCCTTCAAGTCCTTGATATAGTGCTGCGTGAATTGCCAACTGCTAGGTAGTAGTCTGTTTCTTACTTTAGCAACTTGTGCAATATTTGTTTTGCATGCTAAAGAATGGGTGCTGATCAACTGAAGGTACTGCCCGGTGGGTCGATCATTTTATTCCCCTGATCTAGGAAGGAGACAGTCTCTTGGTGAGGGCTTGGAGAGTTGGCGTGGTTTCTATCAAAGTATTCGTCCTACACAGATGGGACTCTCACTCAATATTGGTATATTTTATTGATCAAATGTGTTTTCTGTCGGGGACTCTTTAAGTTCATTTATATGATTATTGTTTATATTATAATTTCTTTGCAATTTAACATCTGTCTATGGCTTTTCTGTGCTGCAGATATGTCCTCAACTGCATTCATTGAGCCACTACCAGTTATTGATTTTGTGACTCAATTATTGAATCGAGATGTTTCCTCCAGACCGTTGTCTGATTCTGATCGTATAAAGGTTAGAATTATTCATTGTTTAGCTCTTAACTATCTATTTTCCTATAAACAAGTTCAATGTTATTTCATACAATTTCTGTAGCATATGTCATGTTTTTTTTGTGTAGTTTAATTTTCTCATTCATTTATCAATGTATGAGACATGAGGCACTATTTCTTCTCAATCAACAGATTAAAAAGGCTCTCAGAGGTGTTAGAGTTGAAGTTACTCACCGTGGAAATATGCGCAGAAAGTATCGTATATCTGGTTTAACATCACAGGCAACACGGGAGCTGACGTAAGTTTCATATGTCGTGAAAAGTTTGTTCATGCTGTTAGAAATTAGATATAGTTCCCGGTCTATGTTGGTGACATAATTTTTTCTGCGTTAGTTTCCCGGTTGATGAAAGAGGAACATTGAAATCTGTTGTGGAGTATTTTTATGAAACCTATGGCTTTGTAATTCAACATACTCAATGGCCTTGTCTACAAGTGGGAAATCAACAGAGACCTAACTATTTGCCTATGGAGGTAAATGCATGTATATTCATTTCTGTTCTTTTGTTGCAGTTTATAGCTGTGCCTGCTTATGAATCATCTCTTGAAAACAGGTTTGTAAGATTGTTGAGGGTCAGAGGTACTCCAAAAGATTGAATGAAAGACAGATCACTGCGTTGTTGAAGGTGACTTGCCAACGTCCTCAAGAAAGGGAACGAGATATCATGCAGGTAAAGGGTGTTGTGGTGGATATCTTCTATTTGATTGCTTGAAATGATTTTTATCTGGGCATAATATTGTGGTTGTGCTCTGTACTGAGTTCATTAGATTTATAATATGCATTGCTCCTGGATACTTCAAGAGTTCATTATATAAATATATATATATATATATATATTTGTTGAACAGGTGATTCTACATTCCTGATCTTCAATGTATTGCTTTCTTTATCTAAATTGGGGTTTCGATGTTCCATTGTTGTGTAAAATTACCGGGCACTGCTGTTTTAAAATGACAATCACACAGTTTGCTGTATGTAAAGACAAGTGGATATGGACTACCTGTTGCCTTGGATAATGGCATAATTAGCAGCTTCCTTTAGTTATTATGCCTATTAATATAGAAAAAATTGTGAAATATTTTACTTCTAACATTCTGAGTGTTTGCAGACGGTTTATCACAATGCATATCACAATGATCCTTACGCCAAGGAGTTTGGTATAAGAATTAGCGAGAAGCTTGCTTCAGTTGAAGCTCGCATTCTGCCTCCTCCATGGGTAGTCTTTATTTTCTATCCCTCTCACCTAAGTATACTTTACATATTCTGGTTGCAATTGTCTATTGGCTAATGCCTGTTTGTCTTTGCAGCTCAAGTATCATGATACAGGCAGGGAGAAAGATTGTCTTCCTCAAGTTGGGCAGTGGAACATGATGAATAAGGTATTTCTACTGTTACTACTCTATACAATAACAATGGTATGAGATGCATTTCACAATCACCTTTGTCTTGTCTGTATTTTCTTTCATTTGTTTGTTTGGAATAAGGAGGTTAGTAGAAAAGTCTTTGTAACTCGGTGACATGAGACAGCAAGGGAAGCTGAGAGGCAATATTGTGGTTAGTTGGTGGTAGAAAAGGAGGGCAGCTGAGAGGTAGGCGGGAGATTATACCTTCTGGGCTATCCCTATTAAGCAAGGGAGGCCCAGAACCTGGATGGTGATTGGCTTTAGTGGATATATGTTTAATGAGTTATTTTAGATGCAGTGTTTTGAGGTCTGGATGTTGTGGATGTTAGGTTCATTTTGATTTTTTATTTACAAGCATCATTGCAAATTAATTACAAAATTTATCAGCGCAGGCCACTTATTGGTAGTCTTGTGAGTTTTAATCTCTAGCCTTAATTGTGTTAAAGTTGTTCCTTGCAAATTAATAGACTGTAAATTTGTTCTATTGTCATTATGTGGCAGAAAATGGTTAATGGAGGCAGAGTCAATAATTGGATCTGCATCAATTTTTCAAGGACTGTCCAGGACAGTGTGGCCCGAGGATTTTGCTATGAGCTTGCACAAATGTGCCACATTTCTGGCATGGTATTGAAATTGCACAATTCTTTTGGGCATCTGCTTCCAATTTCTTTTTGGACCGTGTTTTTGAGGCATCTCTAAACATTGGATTGTGGTTTTCTATGCAGGACTTTGCTCTTGAGCCATTGCTTCCTCCTGTTGGTGCTCGTCCTGAGCAAGTTGAAAGGGTTTTGAAAACTCGATACCATGATGCAATGACAAAACTCCAGCCACATAGCAAGGAACTTGACTTGCTCATTGTGATTCTCCCGGATAACAATGGTTCTCTTTACGGTACGAGACTTAAGTTCTGTCGGGCAGATGGTGGTTGTTTAGTCTTGTTTTTGTTTGAATGGAATTGTTTATCCGGGACAAATCAAGGGGAATTGATGAGTTATATTAAAAACATTTATTTTCATTTTTTATTCCATGCTAGCAGTTTGTTTTGAATCAAAATCTCTGTTGAAGACTGGCATTTTTTGAACATGAAAAATAAAATAAAATTGACAAGCTATTTCCTCGATCTCATTATTTGCATATGAATACCTTTGTGAGTCTTTTTTTAAGGTCAAAGGTTCTTTATATTAATAATAACTCTGTGATTTATACTAAGTTTGCAGTCATTCCATCTATTTTAAAGCTGATTTTCATAATTGCTTTCAATAGCTCACAATTTATTGTGTTTGGAGTGCAGGTGATTTGAAGCGAATTTGTGAGACAGATCTTGGGCTTGTTTCTCAGTGCTGCTTGACAAAGCATGTATTCAAAATGAGCAAGCAATATCTGGCCAATGTGGCTCTGAAGATAAATGTGAAGGTTGGAGGAAGGAATACTGTTCTTGTTGATGCATTATCAAGACGTATTCCTCTAGTCAGTGACCGTCCTACTATTATTTTTGGTGCTGACGTTACTCATCCTCATCCTGGGGAGGACTCAAGCCCATCCATTGCAGCTGTATGCAGCTTTTCTTTTTTTTCTTCGGCTTCTGAATGCCTGCATCTATTTTCACTTGGCTGTGCTGTGCCAATTTGCAGTTTTTATTTTTATATTAATGAGATTTTAATGCAGGTTGTGGCTTCTCAAGATTGGCCAGAGGTTACTAAGTATGCTGGCCTGGTTTGTGCTCAAGCCCATCGCCAAGAGCTTATCCAAGATTTATATAAAACATGGCAGGATCCTGTACGAGGGACAGTGTCTGGTGGCATGATCAAGTATGATCAAGCTCTCACTCTGATGATGGTCCTGTGCTCCAAGAGGAGCTTTCTGTGGTTATTAGGACTGATTGTCTCTTTCCATTTTGCAGGGAACTTCTCATATCTTTCCGGAGAGCCACAGGGCAGAAGCCTCAGAGAATTATATTCTACAGGTATTAATTATACTGTTCTCCCTTCTGCTTTGTTGTTTATTGTTGCCATGTCTAATGATGTATTTATTTTCCAGAGATGGTGTCAGTGAAGGGCAGTTCTATCAAGTTTTGTTGCACGAACTTGATGCTATTCGGAAGGTAAAACTGCTGTCCTTCGAAGCTCTCTCTCTATTGTTTATTTTATTTGTTCCATGTCCTGTTGAATTTTGCGAGCCTTCTATTTTCTCATCTTTCTGCTTTCATCCTCAGGCATGTGCTTCTTTAGAGCCCAACTACCAGCCTCCAGTGACATTTGTTGTGGTTCAGAAGCGTCATCACACAAGGCTGTTTGCAAATGATCACCGTGACCGTAATGCTGTTGACCGGAGCGGGAATATATTGCCTGGTAATCTATTTAGCTTGGTGATGTGATGAATGTGTTCAAGTTGTTTTAGATTCACAAAATGTTCCGCTAAATCCTTCTCATATGGCAGGTACTGTCGTGGACTCAAAAATTTGTCACCCAACAGAGTTCGACTTCTATTTGTGTAGTCATGCTGGGATTCAGGTGAGACTTGCATATCCGTGTAAATTTGATTCCTTCAGAGCACTTTGATGCTTACGGTTTCTGACCACTGGCCACCGACAGGGTACAAGCCGTCCAGCTCATTACCATGTACTTTGGGATGAGAACAAGTTCACTGCTGATGGGTTGCAGTCTCTTACAAACAATCTTTGCTACACGTATGTACATGTTTTCATTTAATGTCACAGTTTCCTGTCCTTGAACACTTTCCCTGGTCAATGCTTCACTTTCTATGATAAACTATGCTCTCACTAATATGTGCGCGCTCTACTTGTTGATTTCTGCAGATATGCAAGATGCACACGTTCTGTTTCCATTGGTTAGTCTCCCTCTACCTCTGCCCCTCTCGCACACTCACCCATATGCACAACTTGTAGCGGACAGATAACCTCTTTTATTGTTTTTATGATATTGTAGTGCCACCTGCATACTATGCACATCTTGCTGCATTCCGAGCTCGTTTCTACATGGAACCAGAGACATCAGACAGCGGATCACTTACAAGTGGCATGGCTGCTGGACGAGGAGGTGGAGGAGCAGGTGGTCGAGCCACTCGCGGACCTGCTGCCAATGCTGCTGTGAGGCCCCTGCCTGCCTTGAAGGAGAATGTCAAGCGGGTTATGTTCTACTGTTAGGATTGGAGACAGCCCTACTTTTGGATTGTTGTTTAAATCTCTGGGAGGCCCCTGCTTACCCTTACATGCAATATCAAGCTGGTTGTGTCAGCGTTGGGTGTATATTTAATTTACATGTTCAAAACTGCTGCTTTTTTCGCTTTCTTCAAACTTTGTGTGACAATGAATGTCTTGAATTCTAAGACTTTTTAAGTTGCTGTCTTTTTTAGATTTCATGGTTATGACCAGCGCAACTCAATGGCTTCCCTCTCGTCGGTTGCATTTGTACCCTGGTTTTGTTTCTTCATTCGTTTTGTTCATGGTAGATGTCTTTTTACCATTTGTGCGACAGCTCAATGCAAGCTTCTAGAGTCCTTTACTGTCTTTATATCATTAATAATCACGTTACATCCTTGAATCAAACCAAAAAATTCCACTATCGTCGTGAACACGGGAGATTTGGACCGACGCGGTTCGGAAAAGTCTTGAGTTTTTTCCGTTGTTTTTGGAATATGAAAGGGGATGTAAGGTTCTGATTTGTTGAAAAAAAAAAAATTATTAATTTTAAATTAATATTTTTTTAAATTATTTTTAGATATTTTAATATGTTAATATTAAAAATAATTTTAAAAAAATATTATTTTAATATATTTTAGAATCAATATCTAAGTTTGGCTGCTTCAAGCCTTCAACCAAATAAATTGCCCGGGATCATAACTCTGATTTCTGATTGTCACTTCAAACAAATATGAGATGAAAAATGATGATGGCACTGCTAGTCGGTGATATGAACGTGAGCTTTTGTCATATGTATTGGTAATTTATAATTTAGTTAGTCGGATGTTCAGCTATCTAGTTTGGTTGCTCGAAAGTAACTTCAGGTTTAGATTCAGAACGCTAGAAGCGTCGGCAAGGGATTATAGGTAGGTCGAGGTCGAGGTCGAGGTCGAGGTCGAGTGGAAAATTTTGGTAACCAACCAAAAATATTGAACAATCTCTAGAAAATAAATTTATTTTAACTATAGAGAAAGATCTGAAGATAATATTAAAAAATATAAGAAACATGGTTATAAAACTCAATCTAGGTGTCGATCTAGCCTGAATCATGAGTTGAATAGGTTGACACGCAGGTCGGCGAGTGGATTAAAGTTAGGATTAAAAAAAAAAACTCGCCTCGGCCAGACTAAACTCTAGATAGATAAACTACTTGGTTGACACGCCGGGTTAGCCAGGCGGCTGCCATGGAAGGTAGAAGGATATGATACCATGCTGAAACATGGTGATCACAGTAGAGCAAACTATTAAACTTTGTAGAGACACAAAGTCACGTGACAGCTTGTAACCTTCCTCTAGGTAGAAGAAGAAGAAACGCATATAAGAGTCCTCTCCATGCATTTCGAAATCAAGGAAGATTAACATGGCTATAACTCTTCCCTTCACTTTTTAGATATTAAGCAAAAAGGAAATCTAAATATTCTTCTTCTATCATTCACACATTCCTTTCTTTTCTTTAAGATTTCTTTCCAACAAAGAATGGTCTTTCTCCTTCTCTCCTAGCCAAAGTCTAGCTATCTCCATCACCTCATTTTTTGAATATATAAGCACATTATCACACCTATTAAAACACACAGAAGCTTCATTCTTCACAATCTTTCTGCATTTGAAACACCCTTTTCTGTTATCATTTGTTTTCCTGCTCAAATGGCTTCTGCACCAGTCCTTAAGCGATCCGAAACAATTGCTGAAAGCATGCCTGATGCATTAAGGCAGAGCCGGTATCACATGAGGATATGTTTTTCCAGGTACGTGAGTGCTTCAATGTTCTTGTCTGGTGAAGTTAATTACATTCTTCCTCATTATTTTCTGGTTCTGAACCATTAGAAATATTTATACATCCTCTTATTTATTTCTCTCCGCTGGGATGCTTAAAAAAAAAAAAGGTTTGTTGCTCCTGGGAGAAGGCTGATGAAGCGCCAACATATAATGGATGAAGTGGATAAATCTATACAAGATAAGAATGAAAGGCAAAAGGTCTTGGAAGGCTTACTTGGTTACATCCTGAGTTCCACTCAGGTAATGTTCTTGATCTGTCTCCTTTCACTATTTGTCCATCTGCACCTGTCTGCTTCTTTGTGGACCTAAAAGTTAAAACCGCTTCTTCTTCATCCAAACAATTTGCAGGAGGCAGCTGTTGTTCCACCTTTTGTGGCATTTGCTGTAAGACCGAATCCGGGTTTTTGGGAATATGTTAAAGTGAACGCTGAAGATTTGAGTGTAGATGGTATCTCCGTTTCAGAATATTTGCAGTTTAAGGAAATGATCTTTGATGAAAAATGGTATGCACAAGTCCGAGTGAAAATCTTTTGAATGATTTTTGAAATAGCTTTTCCTTCTAATAACTGCTACGTGGAGGTGCAGGGCGAGCAATGAAAATGCGTTGGAAGTAGATTTTGGAGCTATGGATTTCTCCACCCCTCGCCTTACTCTTTCTTCTTCTATTGGGAATGGACTGAACTACATGTCAAAGTTCATGTCCTCAAAGCTCCGTGGGAGTTCCGATGCTGCAAAGCCTCTACTCGACTATTTGTTAGCGCTCGACCATCAAGGGGAGGTAGTTGTCCTCACATTAGCAAGATGATAAGTGTGATCTGCCAGTCTTAGTCTTGGAACAAGTGCTTGAAACTAATAGTCATGCCGCTCATGTTGTAACATGCAGAATCTTATGATCAATCAAGCTCTAGATTCAGTTTCCAAGCTGCAAGCAGCATTGATTGTAGCTGAAGTAGTTGTCTCTGCATTTCCTAAAGACGCCCCATATCAGGATTTCCAGCAGAGGTCATTTATCTAGTTCCTTACTTCCATAAAACATCTATGTTGGTTGAATTCTCTTGCAAGTCTTATATTGCTGATTGTAAATTAATATGCAGCCTGAAAAGGTTGGGCTTTGAGAAGGGATGGGGAGACACAGCAGAAAGAGTCAAAGAGACAATGAGGATGCTTTCTGAATCACTTCAAGCCCCAGAACCAGTGAAACTGGAGTTGCTCTTTAGCAGGATTCCCAACGTGTTCAACATTGTGATCTTCTCTCCTCACGGCTATTTTGGCCAGTCAGATGTCCTCGGGCTGCCAGATACCGGTGGCCAGGTGTGTAAGACAATCCTACACACTGTTAATTATGGCCTGATTATATAATAATCCATGATTACAGTGTAGTAAACTAATCTGCATGTACATGACACACAGATTGTTTACATTCTTGATCAAGTAAGAGCATTAGAGGAAGAACTGCTACTTAAAATAAGGCAGCAAGGGCTTAGCGTGAAGCCTCAAATTCTTGTGGTGAGGCAGATATATGAACATCACCAAAGTTTATCTTTATTCACTCAATTAAAGAGTTGGATTCAAGATAATTATTTTCTCATTTCTTTCTATTGTTTAATTGTATACAGATAACACGACTGATACCACATGCTGGAGGGACAAAGTGCAACCAGGAGGTGGAGCCTATTTTCGGCACAAAACACTCCCACATTGTCAGGGTCCCCTTCAAGACAGAGAAAGGGGTTCTCCCTCAATGGGTCTCCCGTTTCGATGTATACCCTTACCTCGAGAGATTTGCTCAGGCATGTGCCTCCATTTCCTTCTATGATTTTCAGTTTGTTTTTCTTGAACACATACTGATTGTGATAATCTTGTACTTCTCTCTGGCTCATCACCAATCACTAGGATGCTGCTGATAAGGTCCTTGAACACATGGACTGTAAACCTAATCTCTTGATCGGGAACTATAGTGATGGGAACTTGGTGGCTTCCCTAATGGCTCAGAAACTTGGCATAACTCTGGTTTAAGCTGATTACTTTTTATTTAACTTTCACATTTTTCAATTAAAGAACGAAGACTAACCCACCATCTATATTTATTCTGAAATTCGGCCTGCTGTAATTCCAGGGAACTATTGCTCATGCTTTGGAGAAAACTAAGTACGAAGATTCTGATGCCAAATGGAAGGAATTAGACCCCAAGTACCACTTTTCCTGTCAATTCACAGCAGACATGATTGCGATGAATACTGCTGATTTTATCATAACCAGTACATATCAAGAAATTGCAGGAAGGTTAGCCTTCTACCTACTATCATCAGTTCTAAGCAAGCCTATTGACCATTATAATTTGAATTTCTAACTAAGAAAATTGCTTCAATTTCAGCAAGAATAGACCAGGACAGTATGAAAGCCATGTGGCGTTTACCATGCCAGGACTTTGCCGTGTCGTGTCAGGGATCAATGTCTTTGATCCGAAGTTCAACATTGCTTCCCCTGGGGCTGACCAAACTGTCTACTTCCCCTACACCGAGAAACAGAAGCGGCTAACCTCTTTTCATCCTGCCATTGAAGAACTACTCTATAACAATGAAGATAACAATGAGCACATGTAAGTTTTTATAAAGTTTCCTTTCCCTGATAAGATTCTGAAGCTATCATTAGCACAGAAAGCCTACAGTTATTGTTCTGTGATGAAACTAATTAAGAAACATGCCTGGACCAGTGGATATCTGGCAGACAAGAAGAAACCAATTATCTTCTCCATGGCAAGACTGGATACAGTGAAAAACATTACAGGGCTGACAGAGTGGTATGGAAAGAATGCAAAGCTAAGAAACTTGGTAAATCTCGTTGTTGTAGCAGGATTCTTTGATCCATCTAAATCAAATGATAGAGAGGAAATTGCGGAGATAAAAAAGATGCATTCCTTGATAGAGAAATACCAACTCAAGGGCCAGTTCAGATGGATAGCAGCTCAATCTGACAGATACCGAAACGGAGAGCTATACCGCTGCATTGCAGATACAAAGGGAG
This sequence comes from Populus simonii, assembly GCA_007827005.2. Classification (NCBI taxonomy): domain Eukaryota; kingdom Viridiplantae; phylum Streptophyta; class Magnoliopsida; order Malpighiales; family Salicaceae; genus Populus; species Populus simonii. Next base: position 1,132,526 of record CM017478.2, read on the forward strand.
CTTTTATTCAGCCTGCACTCTATGAGGCCTTTGGCCTTACAGTAATTGAGGCAATGAACTGTGGACTACCTACCTTCGCCACCAATCAAGGTGGCCCAGCAGAAATTATTGTTGATGGGGTCTCAGGATTCCACATTGACCCCAACAATGGAGATGAGTCTAGCAACAAGATAGCAGATTTCTTCGAGAAGTGCAAGACAGATGCGGAATATTGGAACAAGATGTCAGCAACTGGTCTCCAACGCATCTACGAATGGTGAATTCACAACGCTACCAAATATCAGACATAAACTTCCATCGGTAACTAATCATACTTTTTGTCCTGCAGCTATACATGGAAGATTTATGCAAACAAAGTGTTGAACATGGGATCTGTTTACGGGTTTTGGAGGCAGATGAACAAGGAACAGAAGCTTCTGAAGCAGAGATATATTGAAACCTTTTACAATCTCCAATTCAGGAATTTGGTGGGTTATTTTAGACAGTTAGTAACGTGAAGCCGCAAGTCCTAGGAAGCTAACCTCTAATTTATCTACTATGCGTGACAGGCAAGGAATGTTCCAATCCCAGGATTTGCACCACCCGTACAGACTCCATCAACTTCAAAAACTAAACCCCAAGAATCAGCACCAACTGCTGTAGCTGAATCTCAGCAATCTCTTCCAACCCAGAAAGCCAAACTGCAAGTAGAGGAGGCCCCAGTGCCAGCACCTAAAACTCAGCTAACACAAAGGCACGTCATTTAACCCCACCTTAATTAAATCACAATTAATTTGATTGTCTGTTTTATCACAAGCTGATTCTCATCATGATCTTTTTGACTGCTGACAGAAAGGCACAACCCCAGCAGCCTCAAAGCCAAAGGTGAATACAACAAGCTTTCTTTCTCATACTATATACACTTTACCTTTATAATAATTTTTTTGGTAAATTTCTTGGAACCAAAACCAGGCCGTGTTTACCAAGGAGAGACTTTTTTGTTTGCAGGAATGGCAACGAAAGTTTAGGGCAAATGGTCATTGCACGACGACAAAGCAGCAGCACACAGAGAAGCTGGAGTTGGTGGTTGTCCAGGATCGCTTCCCTTCTTATAGTTTATTACATCCTGAGGAAGTTGTATTGCTACCTCACATGAGAAAAAAGTCATAGCAAGTTGCAGAGATGAAGGCTGGAGTCCATAACTCAGAACGTAAAAATGCTTGCCATGCATGATTCATAATAAAAATAAAAACTATGTTGTTTCTTTTATTAGAAGTCTTTCTGTATTAATTAATTTTAAAAAAATCCAAGTGAACAGAATTAAAACGAGTCAATATTGATTTTGGAAATATTTAATGTAATATGTATTCTGTAGTACGTATTTAACACCACGTGTGCATTTTATGTTTGAGTTTAAATATATTCTATGAATTAATATATTTCACAATTCACAATGTGCATATATAGAAAAATCACAAATAACCATTAATATTGAGGAGGATTTAATTTTGAGAAAATAAAACCATAATAAAAATTAGAAAATAAAAGAAAGAAAACTATCTAGGCTGATTAATTTTTTTGAATTTATTTTATTAAATTATTTTATTTATGTTTTTCGATTGTTTCGACGGGCATAATTTTTTTAAAATAAAAAAATATTTTAAAATATAACCTCACAAACACTTCCTGAAAAAATTAGAGTCGGACGATGTATTATTCTAGCAACATCCTAGAATAACCTAAAAAAACATTTAAAAACTATTTTGAATCTCAAAATACCGATTCTCTCCTCCCTTCTCTCCATTGATTATCTCCTCTTTCTCAGCATCAAGGGACTTCATTTCAACACAAATGAAGTTTAGGACCGTTTCATGCAAACCTCTAACACCAAGGATCAAAATGAATTAATATTTGCTTTAAATCACTTATTTTTTGTTTTAAGGAAAACGACACCGTTTAGCAAAAATTCTAAGTGTCATAGCCTATGGTTTCTGTTGCAAATTGAGAAATCGAAGAGAAAAGGTCACCCCTCACGCCATCAAACCCGCTGGCGGAGTTTACACACTCAGTCCAAATATGTACAAACAACTTTATTTTATTTCAACAATGCATTCAATTCCTCGTGCCGTCGCATTCAATCTAGTTTTTCTGCATCAAAATCATGATTAAATTAAATTAAATTAAATTATTCGCAATTAAATTCTTCTCCAATCTCATGAACAAAAGGACCTATTATTTTCAAATTAAATTATTATATTAATGTTGAATCAAGGTGATGCGAATATTTAAGTTGCTAATGGAAATGGGAAGGATACTAAATTGTTTTGATTAACAATAATATTAATGGGGTAATTAATTCCTCTGCCGCCCCTGTTGAAGTCAAATTCATCCCATCTTATTCATGTGATTCATGAATCTTATCTTTTAATTAATTTCCAAAATAGATGTGTCAAAAGTAGCTGGCAAGCCGTGACTCCTTTGCTTGAAATGAATTCGTCAAGTCCATATCGTCCCCTGCGGGCACGTTTGTTACTACGGTAGCGTGTATAATTTTTTAAAAATTATTTTTACTACTGTTTTATTTTTTTGTTGATTAATAAGTAATGTTAAACAATTAATATTCATTAGATATCCGAAAACTGATAAATAATTTATAAATATCTAAATTTTTTACTCCAGGTAAATAATAAAATATAAATATCAATTGTCATTCCTATACCCATTCTCCTAATCCTAGCCACTCTTTTCTATTCCCTTCATTTTAGTATATACGTATAATTTTGAATAAAATTCACTATAAATAAAATATTTTCATAAATATTAAATGATAATATTAACAATTACTTCATATTATTATACATGAACACGATAGGCAAAGTTTATATATAAAAAATATTCTCCTGAATATTAAATAAGAATAAAATATCTAATTTCTTATTTTTTATTGTAGTTCTTTTCGCATAATTAATTATTCTTTTATTTTTTCTTCTATAGTATATAAATTATTAAGTCATGATTTTTTCTATAAATATCTATCTTAATTATAATAAAAGTAAATAAAAATTAATTTTGAAATCTATCTTAATTTGCAGTATCGCTAAATAACAGTAATAACAATAACAACAACACTGTGACAACAATGGTGATAACAACAACAACACTGTGACTGACAACGATGTATGTTACGAGTATTCTTAATTAAACTAACTTTCATATATTAAATTAAATTTCTTTCTTTTCGGGCCTTGAATAAGTCAATGGCGTCCAGCCGAATCAATGGATTTACAAATAATTTCTTTATTAAATAGCCTCCTACATAAGTTGAACACGCGATGATATCAAGAAAGCAATTATTTTTATTTAATAATGTAGTAATAATTATTTTTTAAAATATTTTTTTATGAAAAATATATTAAAATAATATTTTTTATTAACATTATTATAATTAAAAAAAAAACAGAGAAAATAAAAAACTTCCTCTTCATTATTTGGCAAGTTGCTTTCGGTTTATTTGTCTTTCTTTATTAGCAGCAGCCATAATTATATCAGTGGTCACGTCTAATATTGAACGAGACTAAACTAAGTAGTTTCATCCCCTCAGCCTCAACATTTTCAACAAAAACACTGGACCAAAAAGAGAATAAAAAAGTAAACCAAATATATAAATAAATAATATACAAATTTTGCCATCTCTAGCTAGGAAATGAAATAGAGAGAGAGAGAGAGAGAGAGCAGCAAGGTTTTGACCTGCAGACCAACTATGCATACTTGAAGACTACAAGATAGACTGGTTCTAATTTGGAGAAAACCAAGAATTACACAGCGCAATTCATCATCATCTGCAGGGAAAATGACTGGAACTAGTGGCGACAACATGAATGGACCTGTGCACAGTTCTTCTGGGCTCGTCCACAAACCGGTTGTCAGAATCACAGTTTTGTTTCTTGGTGTTCTTGCAGTTTCTTGCCTTGTTCTGTACAAGTCTGCCAGCCCTTTTGAGTTCCTGCCTCGCTCCTTGGGTTCCTCCTCTGATTCAGATTCACTTTCCGTGTTATACCATCAAACTTACAAGGTGAGTTTCCCTTTCATAATCTCTTAATGCTTAAATTTACCTCATTAATCTTGTTGGGTGTTGATTACTTTTCTTGCTGGTTCAATATAAGTGGAAGGTGCTGTTTCTTTTCTTCCTTGGTTCTTCTTATTGGTCACCAAAACCTTCTTCAAGGCTTCATATTATAGCTGCTTGTCTTGAATTCAACACTCATGAAACCAAAACAAAATTGCCCAAGAACCAAAATCACAAACATCACCAACACGTTCTTCAGAGGCAGAGCATATACAAACTTCTCTGTTTCCTGGCTAGCTGAAGTATTTTTAACATCGAATTAGTCCCTATCATTGATCATTTTCTTGATGTTGAATTAAACACTATTGCTCGATTGTCTGGGCTTCGATACATCCCCAACAACCTTCCTTAGTAGGATTTCTGTACGTCTTTCTTTTTTTTGGGTAAACTATGTTTTAGTCTCCAAAGTCTCATCATTGCTTTACTGCAGATCCTGCAGTTTAAATCTCTTCAATATTAACCCATTAGTTTTGAGAAAGTTTCAATCTTGCTCTTGAATCTTGAATAGCTAATATATTTTTTCCCTTCCTTTTCTTTCACTTTCATCTTAAAACTTTCCTCTCATGTTTTCTTTCTATCCTCTCTCTCTCTCTCTCTCTCTATATATATATATATATATATATATATATATAGACGGAAGGTGAAGAAAATCCTTAGGAGGACAGCGATGGATTATGTGCTTTTTGCTCGTATTAATCATAATCATTATTCATTTACATGTATACCATTCATACATCTTAAGAATTTTGGGTAGATCCAACTGTCCCTGGTCCCGGCTATGGTACACCCATGCTTCTATATGATAATATATCACAAAATCATCCCATAAAATCAACATTGAAAAAAACGAACCGACAGGGGCTAAAACATAGTTTATCCTTTTTATTTGCTCCCACCATAAGTCTACAACTCCGAGGTAGCGTTTAACTATTGGTTTAGAATAAAAAAAATATGGAGATAGCTAATATATGTCCTAATTTATTTTTTATCTTGAAAATATAAAAATTTAAAGCTTGTTTGGAGTGTTTTACTTCTATTTTTATGCCTTTTAAAAGTGTTTTTGGTTTGAAAAAAAAAAATCAAATTAATTTTTTTAGTATTTTTTTTATGATTTTGATATGTTAATGTAAAATAAAATCTTAAAAAAATTATTTTAATATAATTTTAAGTGAAATTATTTTAAAAAGCACAATGCGTTATATTTTTAAATATACATTTATTTTTTTATTTTTTTCTTTTAAATAAACACAATTATGTATATATATCCAAAAATAAAATAAAAAATTAAAAAAAATCAATTTTTTTTTAAAAAACATTCAATGACACTCAATAACAAACCCTTTGTTGTCATTTCGTGGGCCAAGTGTGGGTTCGAGATGGAACATGAAGGAAATGTCTTCTCACTGAAATAATACAAATAGTTTTTATAGTAATAGAAAATGATTTAAAATTTAATAATCTATTTTATTATTATGAGGTTGTCTACAACTTGCAATAACGACGTGACTTTCTGGGGTTAATTAATTCACTTTGCTTATGAAAAAAAGACGGGATTATTCATTTACAAGAAAAAGGCTTCATTTTATATATTCTAAGGGCATCTCCAATATATATATATATATATATATATATATATATATATATATATATATATATATATATATATATATATATATATATATATATATATATATTGCTCAGTTCAATGGAAGTGCTAAAAGAGAAGATAAATAGCTTTTTTCTTGGCCAAAAACTATTCCTACATGTTTATGAGAAAAGCTAAAAAATAATTAGTACTTGAGTTCAAAATAATGGTTTTAATTCCTTTTTTTTAAATGAAATACTAATATCCATCGAATTATAATTTATTAACTTAACATCTATAATTTAATACTCTCATAACGTGTGAAAATAAATCATATGCTCATAAAATATATAAAAAAAAGAAAAAAATAAATCATATGAAAATATCTCAAGTCTCATACTTCAATCAAATTTTTACATATATATATAGTTAACTGTGAGCTCTACGTACATAAACAAGAAAAACAAATCAGTAATTCAATTTATTTTCTCCAGCAATCATGCATTTTAATATTTTGTAACTAAACAAACAAAGAATTCATTGAAGTTAGGATATATCACTTGCATTTTAAATATAAAAGGGAAGCAAATCAAATAAATAAATAAATAAAAGGGGAAAGACAACCGGGGCAGCTAATTATGCCTAGATCTAGGTCGGATCTAAGCTGTCTTTTTTATTCAGCAGACCATTTATAAATCTTTACCTTTTAATTTCTGGTGGAGGAGATTTGAAAATGAATTTCTTATGTTTTTTAATATAATCATAGTTATGAAAGTGTTGACGGATTCTAAACCTTGATTATAAAAATGGAGTAAATTGATCTATTCAAATAATATTACTTTTTATATATATATAAAAAGCTTTGTATTAACCGGTCAGGTTGACTAGTTGAGTCCAGTTTTATAGTAGTAAAAATAAAATTTTATTTGTTTTTATATTTTATAAATGTTTTTGAAAAACTTTAATTTTTTTTATTTTAAATTAATATTTTTTTAATGTTTTTAGATCGTATTAATTTAAAAATAATTTTTAAAAAATAAAAAGTATTATTTTAATAAATAGAAGGGGAAGAAACTAAACTACACATCAAACTGTTCATTTGTGACAGTGTAGATCTAAATCTTTTTACGACGAATGAGTTTATGGATGACGTGGTTTGCTGAGTGTACACCATGTTTATCTAGCTCTTGATGGAATTACGTATCTAACATCCAATAAAAAATTATTTAAGAAAAAAATATTGACATTATAAATTCAGTGAACGAAAATTAAAGGCGAAACAACTTGATGGGAAATCATTACAATTTGAAGCCTTTTCTCGTGTTGTTTTTCAAAGCAGAGTGTGTTTTTTCCTTTCCTGCTATTATTACTACAATCTCATTTGTAGAAACTAGTTATGTCTCCTGTTCTTCTCAACGGGCTATATATTTTATAAAAAAAAATTATATAAACAAACTTTTTTTTTAGAAAATGAAAAATTTTGTACACACACACACATATATATATATATATAAATTAATAACTATGTAACTATTTTTATATTAGTTAAGAAACTAATTTGTTCCCATTCACGTTGCTTAAAAAGCTATGATAAAATTACAAAGAACTTCGAAATGTATATTGAATTTATTTTTGTTTTTAAGAGTAATGTATTCATTTTATTTTAACAAAATCAAAAGATATAAATATCCCTACATCTTAGTTTTAAATGTTTTATTTTTAAAGATATTAAAGTTATTTAATTGTATTAAAAAATATGTATAAATCAATTTATCCCTTATCGTTTTGATAATGTACAATGGATCTAGTAAAAAAGACGGTATTTCCTTTAATAAGTAGTTTTTTTAGATTTTTTTTAAAAAAATAAAAATATTAAAATATTATTTCAATTCATAATATTTTGTGTCTTGTGCCATAATGTTTTGAGTCCCCAAGGGGTATAGCATAATGGTAAAGAGCTTGAGATCTGCACGGTAGGTCTCGAGTTCGAGTCAAGACGTGCACCTCTTGTAAGAGTCTGGGACAACCAGGGTTTTACTCACTTACCTGGGGCCATAAAGTGCGCTTTCCAGGGAATGAGGTTTCCTCGAATCTAAAAAAAAAAAGTTTTTATGATCCCTTTTAAGTTTTTGTTAATTAAAGATTGATAAATCTAAATGAGATCAATCTCATTATGATAACTATTAAACTTGATCCGGTAAATTAACTTGAAAAATTTAAAATTAATTTAATTTAAAAAATCTAAGGTCCAAACTTAACTTGAGATGAATTTTTTTTATTGAACCAACTGGCTAAGTTTTGATTGATTTGGTTAATATAAACAAACCCATATATTAACCAACCCATTTATTGAACCAACCCATATATTAACTTGATAGAATCTAATTAATCCGGCTAAGTTTTGATTGATTTTGGTTACTATAAACAAACATGATAAGATAAATATCAAGAGTTTTTTAAAGAAAAACAATGTGGTTTTTAATTAAGAAAGCCGCCGTGAGGTTGAAAAAGAGGTACAAACACTTTCAGTCATCAGGTAAGGTCCGACAACTATCATAGCATGACAGTGACCACACAGGATATGTTTGCTGACGCAACAGTAACAAGTTAATATGTTAAAAATGTTGCATCATTTGATGGCCATCACCTCAGCAATCATGTCAGTGTAGATAAATTCATCGTCGGACCTGCGACATGTGGCCATGCCCGGTTAACATTTCCTCCTGCAATGCTAAATTCTTTTGTATTTTGTAATGACCACTGTATTTCATGCCTTTCCAGAGGAAAGTTGATTTGGAATTGGGGAGAGTTTTGAATAAAGCATCCATGAAAGGTAAAACTGTGATCTTAACAACATTGAATGATGCATGGGCAGAGCCTGGATCTATATTTGATCTCTTCTTGGAGAGTTTTCAAATTGGAGAGAAGACTAAAGAACTCCTAAATAATTTGGTGATAATATCCTTGGACCAGAAGGCACATGCTCGTTGCTTAGCTATACATCCACATTGCTATGCTCTCAAAACTGAAGGGCTTAATTTTACAAGAGAGGCATCCTTCATGTCTGAAGATTACCTCAAGATGATGTGGAGAAGAATAGAATTTTTGAACACTGTTCTTGAGATGGGCTACAGCTTTGTTTTCACGGTATAGACAGACCCTTTTGGTTTCTGATAATTATAAAGAGATTTAACCAGATATTCTGCTCCATTTTTCTGCCATCTAACTTCTTCATCTCCTTTTCCAGGATGCTGATATCATGTGGCTTCGAAATCCATTTCCACGGTTCTATCCACGTGTAGATTTTCAGATAGCATGTGACAAGTATTATGGCAATCCTAAAGACAAAAGCAATCGACCCAACGGAGGGTTTACCTATGTTAGATCCAATCTCCGGACGATTCTGTTCTACAGGTTTTGGTTCATGTCTAGAAAAACATATCCTGGCAATCATGACCAAGATGTATTGAACAAGATTAAAAACGATCGTGTCCTTGAAAAGATTGAACTAACGATGAGGTTTCTAGACACTGCTTACTTTGGTGGGTTTTGTGAACGTAGCAAGGATTTTAGCAAGGTCTGTACCATGCATGCAAATTGTTGCTATGGGTTGGAGACTAAAGTTCATGATCTTAAAATTGTGCTTGAAGATTGGAAAAATTATACGTCGTTGCCTCCAAATGAAAGAACTTCAGCATCGCCCTCTTGGAGAGCTCCTCAAAATTGCAGGTATTATAATTTCGGTATTCTTCAACCTTTCTACCTGATTTTCAACTACTGTTAACATATCAACAAACATTCATCCTACTGATCATAATGTTTCCTACAAAATGTGGACGAGGAATAAAAAAAATACAACTTCGGTTAGATATACGTACTGCTCAAAGCTATACTTACCTCTGGTTTTCACATGCTTGATTGCTGATGTAAAACTTTTTTGACCATTTTCAGGACATAAATCTAGAGTCAAGCTTCCATGTACATCTGGCTTCCTTCCATTTTCCTGATACATTCAAGAACACTGATGGTTAACATGTCTCTGTGACAATTGTATGAAACCAGTGAAGGTGCAAAGCGTTTACTGTTCAAAGATTGCTTTTAGTGTCTGTCTCAAAAAACAAGTGATGTTCACAGTTTAAAACCATAGATCAGTTGTTAAAGCGGAAATCTAGAAATAGCAAATACCTTTCTAATTAAACCCACCACCATGGATGTTCCCAGAGTTATTTTTGATACTCGATTGTATGTGTTTGGAATTCCAACTTGAAGATCCACGATACTAGTTCTATTAGGATATGGGGTTCATGAAATGGGAAAGAGCTGCTCTCATCAAGTCCAGCCTAATAATTCCCCAACATCCCAATATACTTTTTTTTTTCTTTTCAAATCCTAGAGTAGACAAATTAATATGCCGTGCAATTTTCAATTTGAGTTGAAAAAAGTTCTGTACACGATATTATTCCTTACTTCTGGAAATTCTGTGCCAATCATTTTCTTAACTTGGTTTGAGTTGTCAGTATGTTTGGATGCTCATGAAGCAGTGAGTTTTTACTTGTATAAGTTTCAAATTTCATTCTCTGTTACCCACTTGAAATTTCAAGTTTCATTATTTTTTAATTAAATCTTATTTGGTTTAAATATATACAATATTTTTCATAATAAAAATTAACAAATTAAAAATTTATTAACATTCAAAATTTACCAAATTCTCGCGGTGATTGCTAATTTAACCTTCTTTTACCATTTGCAGGACATAAATCCAGAATCGAGCTTCCATAAACATCCGGTATCCTTTCATTTTTCCGATACATTTAAGTAGACTGATCGTTAAGCATATCTGCAAATTCCCATGGCAATTATATCAAATCAAAGAACTCAAGAAATTATTTCTTCAAATATTGTTTTTTGGTGCCTTCCTCTAGAACACCAGTGACGTCCACAATAGCAAGAAGTTTTCTAAACCCACCATGGATGTTTCTCAGCAGGTCCAGCCGTTGTAGAATAGGATCATCGTCGGGCTTTTTTTTTTTCTTTTTCCTTTGGGAGAGGAGACGGACGAAGAGAATGAAAAGAACCGAAACAAGAAAGCCCGAGCTGTAGCCGGTTTTATTGTAGGAAAAACTACAAATCAGTCTCCCAATTATATAAGTCGTTTCAGATGCATCTCTAGAGGTAATTTCCAAATAATAATATTTAAAATTGTTTTTTTTTTAAATCAACCTATAATAATTATAATAATCCATACCATTTTCTTTTGGTATGTGAAAAGCATTATAATAATTCTAGCTGCTTTGTCATACGAAAACATCAAGAACAAACACGGCAGCTTGTTGATTTATCAATTTTTAATCATGTTTGTTTGCAATTTTCTTCTTATATATTAATGCAATCGATATTGAATGATAATGGGGTTTATCATAAATTAAAATATTAAAATATAAAAAATATTATAATTATAAAAATATTTAAATATTAATTTTTATTTTTCCCAAACTCACTTTTCAAAAAAACAATTATAATTTTCTATATAAAAACCCTGTTAATACTGAATATAAAAATAAAAACAAAAAAAATTTCTAAAATAAAAAGGAATAGAAATAATTAATAAATATTTATTTTTCTAAAAACTAGTGCATCATATATATATATATATATATATATAATTTTTCAATCTAAAGCATTATTAAAAAAATATAAAAAACCAATTATTTTCTTAATTACAAGTATCAATAAATAAAATCATCTATTCAATACAAAAAATCACTTAATTCACCAATTACAAGTATAGATAAAATTATCTGCATTCTCTGTGTTGACATTTGGTGCTAAACCATGACACTAATATTTATAAAAATCATTTGTATATAATATATAATTTCTCAAAATAAATGATAAATAATGAATTGATTTTTCATAAACACTCAAACGCATAAAAAAATGCTTATCAGCTTGATGTCATTGCAATTGTATCACTTTGCATCCTGACCTTCACTCATGGACCTGATAAAATAAGTTATATAGTTTGGGGACTGACTTTTCTGTTGTTCTTTATTTTAAACCATGGCAATTTCGTAAATTTCTATAAAGGAAACGCAGCTTCTCTCTCCAATTACGCACCGTTCACAGAACGACAGTCGACAGACAAATCCAAAATGCATCTGAAGAAGCCGTTGTGGAGCACAGCACTGAAAGAAACAAGAGAACCGTCGTCAGAGGCGGAGCCGCAACCACAACAACCGTCTTCAGCCACGGCAACAGCGGTGGACGAGCTAGTAAATTCATTAAACAAGCAAAGATTATATAGAGAAGTAACACTCGCTCTCCGTACAAGCCTTAGAGATGCTCGCGCCGAATTCTCTTTCCTCCGCCTCCGTGGCCTCCGCTCTCTCCTTAACTTCCTCAGATCCGTCGCTCAATCAGATTCCACTATCAATCTCTTCTGCCAAACGCAATCTTTACCGGACCTTCAAGGTAACTAACTTGCTCTGAATCACTTCTTTGCTTTTTTCGATTACTTTGTTTTCTGTAATTTTTATTTATCGGTGAATTTTTTTAGTGGTTCCGGTTTTATTTCAAAATTCGTTGAAAGCGGGGGAGGAGGAGCAAAATGTGGAGAGTTTGAGTCACGTGTTTGGTGTGGAGCCGATGAGGATTACGAGTCCTTCGACGGATGCAGAAATCGCGCTTGCGCTTCGTGTTTTGGAAGGTTGTTGTTTGCTTCATAGAGAGAGTACTGTTTTTGCTCATCAGTACAAGGCAATTCAGGTGGTTATTAGAATTGGATTTTAAAGAAAATGAATTTTGTACTGCGTGTTGGTGGTGTGTTTATGCATAGAAGTTGGGCATTTGGTTTTGATTTTGTAGGTTTTGATGCGGGTTTTGTCGACTAGAGGTGTATTGGAGAAAAGTGCTTGTTTAGATGCTCTAATTTCGATAATGTTGGATTCATCACCCAATCAAATGGTATGAATTTTGTCCCATCATTCTCATTCTTCTTGTTTAAATTTAGAAGCAAATTCTCATTCATAATAATCGTTTATGTTATACAAACTCTGAACTACACTGCTTCTGACATATTTCGACTCAGTTTTTGGAAGTAGATGTGAAAGGGTATCCAATGGAGGCAAATGCTAAAAGAGTCTGCCTAATTGGTTCTGTCATCTTTTCCTCATTTGTTATTGTTTACAGGGAGCTTATTTAGGTTATGTTAACTGCAATCAAAATTTCATTTTTGGAACATGGATTGAAGATGACCATGGCGTAGTTATTTTGTGGATGCCACTTGTAAGCTAGTTGAATTAATAAAATTAGTTCTAAGTATGCTCATTCACCTAGATAGGGAAGCCATTGCACCCTTAAAGCAGAGATTAAAGATAATCATAGCATAGGTTGGCTTAAACTAGCAAGTCTTGTTCTTTGGGTGACACTCTCCCTCCATGGGTTGAAGTCAATGCCAGGCAACTTTCCACTTGGTTTCACTAAACATCTACATACTAACCAATAAACATGTCATAAGGCTCAACATCTGCTAGAAAAGATGATGTAATGTTTCATGTGGGATCGAGAAAAGACCACTTTTGACTAATTCAATTTTCTATTTTTCCTTATTAAGTTCAGCTCTGGAATGGACTGCATTTCTAGCTTTAGTTTGTCAGAGTGTTTCTATTTTGTGTTGGTGTAGGTGCAAGTTTAATTATAGGCATCAGAGATCCAGTATAGTTGGGTTTCATATAACTTGAAGACCAAGCACTTGATTTACTGTGATGCTCTTGTTTAGTAGTTACACATTTTTTGTTTATTTTATTTTATTTATTAGACTCTGTTGCTTCACTTTGGTGCATGGGCATGTCTCTCAAACTATCATCTTGGTGCAAGATTCTCTTTCAACATTTTTCTATTCTTGTATTCTTTATTATTTTCCACTATGAATATCCTATGCTACTGTAACTGGAATTTTTCTTTGCTATTGACATTATGCTGGTTTAATCCTAGAACTTCCCTAGATCTAGAGGAGTTATTCATATTTCATTTCCTTTGTAATTGGATTGTGATTTCTTGATCTTGTTTTGAATTGAATTAGGCTTCTTTTTTTCAACCTCAACATCAATATTTCCATCCGTGTTAGAGTTTAATCTCAGTTATGGTTATAGTAGTTCCTAAGTGATTCGATTACAATACCTAATCATTGCTGAACTGGGCCTACTTTGTAGACTAGATCAGAAATTCTAACCTGTTATACATAAAGAATATACCAATACACCCAACATCAATTTGGATGAAATAACTAGGCTTGATTTGCTCTTTGGGCTTGCTTTTCCACGAGTTCCATATGGCTGAATTCTGGCTTTGTCAATTAAATGCATAATGGAACTTTAGAGGACATGAATTACCTGGTCAAGGCTGATACAATGACCTCGAAAAACAGTTGTGCTAACCATATAAAGGAGTTGTCCTTATTTTCTAGCATTAAAATCAATCATGATGTTAATTGATCAAGAAAATTCTTTCTTCTCTACTTAGCATCCCTGTTTACTTTGACTTGTATACACTCAGGATTTCGAAGCGTGTAATGGTATTGAGGAAGTAACTGTGGTTATTAGGGACAAGCAAGTGGATGAGAATCTCAGGTATTTATTAATTTTCATCACCCCTGTTTACCTCCACTGTACAGCATGGTGCTATTAGTACTGTTTGTCGTATCCAAGATGTTATTAGAAGTAAAGCAAATTTTGCAAATGGCAACAAATTACAGCAGTGATTACAAAAGTGAAAGAGAACACTGTTAGCTTACCCCCCACCTACCCTCATGCACACACTTGAAGAATTTGTTTTCAAATGATTGTCATGAACATTATCAAGTTTGAGGCTTTATGGTAATGTAGTGAAGGGAGGAACTGTTCATTCTTTTTATTCAAGCTTCTTAATTACCTCTTAAACACATAATTCTTGACTTGCGAAACATGTAGAGCACTTAGAAAAAACTGCAAGGCATATATTTTGTTGCTAGGTAGGGGAGGGGGTTATAAATGGAGGATCAAGTTAACAAGACTTACAAATGGAGCACATTCCTATCAGTTTTAGATGAGAAGTTTCTCATTTGCAACTCTGGCAAGCTCATGTTTTTTCTCGTTTCTTTTGATTACATAGAAAAGTCCTTTTTTTAGATTTATCAGTGATAAGTTCCTTTTTTATAAATTTAAGATAGAGCTGTATCGTTTAATTCAGAATTCAGATTAGACTGCTAACGAAGCATATGTTTACCTCTGATTAGGTTGAAATGTGGAGAGTTCATGCTACTACTCATTGGCCATCTTAATGGGAGGGAAAGGGCCCCCATGCCATCCATACATGAAGATGTAAGGCGACTCCTTGGTGAGAAATCAGCCTCCTTGATTTGGGCAGCCAGTCAATTTGGGTCAACAGTAGATCCAGGACAGAGGTTGATGGCTTTACAGATCCAAGCTCGCAGGGTGCTTGAATCACTGGACCTGTACTAGTTCAGAAGATATGAAATCTCTATTTCCTCTAGGCAATTTACTCTTGCTGATTCGAAAATGAAGATGAGTTCTGTAGATAACATTAATTGCTGGCATTTCTGTAATGTTAAAATCTCGTTACTCAGGAAGCAGGTGTGGTATGCTGATGCCCTGTGCATTTGCACACATCGTTCTTTCCTCTCAAGCAAAAGTGTTCATCATATTATATTATAAATACAACTAAAATAGTTGTGAACTAGGTTGATAAATTATTTTCAGTGTTTCTAAACAAATTTATCCCATAACTCAGTTGGATGAAGCGTACTTGTTGGTTGCTAAGGTAAAATATTGTTCTAGGCTAACGTGTCTGGGTTTGATCTAGCCGGCTCTTTGAGTTTTTTTGTAGACTTCTATTTTTTTTTTATCTTTTGATTTTTTTAAAAAATTTCTATCCTTGTGCAATTTTTATTTAATTTATTTCTAATTATATTCTTTAGGTTTTTATTTAATTTTATTCTTTTGCAATAAGTTGATGGTAAATCAGTTTTATTTTTTACTTTTTATCATATAATAGAATAACAATATTAATTCAATACATTAGTTGCCAGTTTGACAGGCTAGGGTTGATTTGTTTTTTATTTCTTTTGATATGTTTTCTTTGGACTTGCTCTGTTGACAAGGTTATATTGAGTAATTTTTATACGATTTAATTTAAAACTTAAATTAAGTAAAGTGTTGGATTGAGAGTTTTAAGTTTGAATAATTATACTGAGTTTAATGATATTGTCAAAAAGTTATGTAATCTAAATATTATTTTTTTCTATTTTCTAAAACAATTTGATCCAACCTGCAATAATAACACGAGCCGAGCAATAAACTAGGATTCATTAAAATAAATGACAACCATGTATTTGGCTTTCCCATCAACTTGTTTTTTTTTTTACTTAAAGAGAGGTGAATTATCATTTGAATTGTTGGAATCAAATCTTTGGACTTGCGATGACAATGATACCATAGATAGAGTTTTATACTATTTATACTCGAACTTAAAATTAAAATAACTACCTAAATGGGCATGAGTTTTTGATATCTGAAACCAACTTGATCAGGTTTCAGGTACCTATCAGGTATTCATAACCCAAACCCAAACTTAAAATCTGAACTTGAATGTTATAATTTACAGCTATTTAATATATAATTAACTTGATATACATGTAATTCTTTTCAGACTTTAAGATTATTTATTTATTTATTTCGAGCCAGATAAACCAATATCCATACCCAACTCAAACTCAATTTTTTTGCCTTCAAGTTTTACCCAAAATCCGATTAGGTCTTAGGTCAAATTGGATCAATATCTATCTGATTTGAGTGAAATTGCCATCCCTACTTGGACTTTGTTATTTCCTTTTTGCTTTGTGATATTGGTTAATCATTATGATTTTTTTACCCAATTATGAGTTGGTTTACTTATAATTACATTACAATTACAATTATATAAAAAAAACTAAAAAAGATGATGAATTTATTGTTCACCCACCTCACAAAACATTGTTCACCGGAACAATGTTTTGAAATTTTTTGTAGTCCTTTAATTTTTTTCTCATTGAATTTTTTTTTCAATCATCCTTTTACATAGCGTTGATGTAGAATTGGCTTTCATAATCTGTTTTGATTTATTTTTTATAATAGCATTGTGGTCTCAAAACAACATCATAACATTGAATTGATGCTTAATTTTATGAAAATAAATTGGTTTTATTGTTTGCAAAAGTTTGAAAATGAGGGGATCAAAATTGAAATTGAGATTCGTAAGGGCTAACTTGATCCTCTTCCTTAGGAATCCTAGACGAGGGAACCATAGAAGAGATACCGACTCTAACTATCATCCATATACAATCCATGCTAGATCTGACCAACTGCCCTTCCTACCTTATTTATAGTATTGACAACTTATCTCTGTCTTCATAGTATCTTTCAATGGAATGTTTCGATCCTCTTCCCCGGTACTTATAAAAAATGAGCAGCTAGTTTAGGTACAAGATACTATTATTATCGCCTAGACAATTAGACACCCAACCTATAATTGCAATGACCCAATTGAATCATGTATATCCCCTCGAGCCACATGAATTATGAATAAAAAGGTCAAATGCTTCTTTTATTATTTTCTTTGGTGTAATTGAGTCATCCTAGACTTGAACCAGAAACCTCACTCATGAAGTAAATCATCACACCTACAATCTAACCAATTGGGAAAGAATCAATCAATCCCTTTTTAGGAGCGATTCATCCTTCTCGGATGAAGCACACAATTCTTTGTGTACTGTGCTTTCTAAGTGTTCTTGTTTCCCCCCTTTTCCTTCACCATGAAAAGTTTTTTTTTTTTTAAATAGCTCAAATGAGAAGAAAAAAAAGGAGTTATCTGGGTGGAGAACTACTTCTTTGATAAATGTCGTAACGACTCTATTTGCGGTATTCCTACTTATCATGTTGAAGATTTATAATTCTTTTGTTTTACTGGATGGAATTTGAATGAATTAAATTTATAAAAATAATTCAATTCTAGCTTTTCAATACAAAGTGAAGCATTTTGAACTCGTTTTTTAACCCATTTTATGTTATTCTATTTTGGTAGTTAGATCATAAAATATAAATGTGCGACTTGTTATAATGGGTTCTATTAATAATATAAAAAATGGATTTATCATTTTATCTTGATAGAGATAGTTTTTAACTTCATCACGTATTTATTCTAGTATTTGGAGCATGAATAATATGACATAGATTACAAGTATTAGAGTTATGATTCATACTTAATATTCAAATCTTGTGACTGGACTTAAAAAAAACTCAGAGTTAGAAACTCTAAATTAAAAGATTTTTCTTCCTTTTAGCTCATTGTCTATATTTATTTTGATGAAAGGATAAACTTTTCTTGGATTTTTAATCATTGTATTTATTCAAAGTGATGATACAAGAGTTCTTACTCAAGTAATCGTTGTACTTAATTAGAACCATTCTTCTTATTTTTTATTCCAAAAATAGAAACAAGGTTGTCAATGACATAAATGATAAAAAAAATTGTCAATGACATAAAATGATAAAAAAAAAAACACATATATAAACATTTTTTCATTTTTTAAGCAAATTATTTTTGCTTGATTTGAGTCTTTCTGAAAGTTTTTCTCAATGTAAAGTGGCCTTAAAGTGGAAGTGAATTGGATATATGAATCAATCTCATCTCAATTGTTAAATAAATCTTAAATCATTCATTAAAGCCAAAGACAAAATCTTAAATGAAGTTAGTGTAAAAAGAAAAAAGAAATGTATAACATATGTATTTTTCTTTGTTTGTTAATGAGATTCAAATATATATTGAAAATGATAATGAGGTATGGGATAATGAATGATAAATCAAATAAAGAATAATTACATCTTATTGGATACTAGACTATCTTTTAGGTACAAAGCCAAATATGTCAATATAAATTTATTGTTTTCTTTTTTTTTATTAATTAAGTTTGATATGGGTTTTCCAATAAGTCTTACAAGGAGTTCTAGGAAATTTGAATAATTGTTTGACCAACAAGTTACATTATGTATTATTAGTATCAATATATATAAATGATGGTAAAAACTCAACAAGGTTTATTCTTTGAGTCTACTTTCAAGCCAGGATGACTAATCAACTACTTTTAAGACCTAACCAATCTTGTTTGCACAATGAAAAGAGCTATCAGTTTATCTTTTTATCAAATCAAATTATCCAAAGGTGTATGTTTATAAGCCCATGTTAAAGTTTCAATCAATTCCTACCAATACTTGCATTATGAAATTAAGAACATAAATCCATTAACCCAAACAAAATATCCAAATAAGAAGATCTATGCCTAGATTGATAAACTTTTTACCCCAAAAGGATTATACCATTGATAAGTTGTGAAAAGTTTAACAATAAATAATCCTTTAACCATCCCATCAAATAAATATAAGATTTATTAAATTGTGAAACATTATCTTGCCATAATGTTATGTTCTTCCAATGCTAATAATAAGTAACCCATACAATGGAATTTAACATCCAAAAAACCATAATATAAAAGGCATTCCAAGCTAAAATATCAAAAGTACCACCTTCTTCCGAACCATCCCAAGAAAAATATATTTAAAATCCCTTTATCTAACATGAACTTAGAACCATACACGTATAAAACACATTTTACTAAGATCAATGTAGTTTTATGTAAATTTAGAGCAATAACACGATGAACCAGAAAGTCTTTATGATACGATCTAAGCAACACCAAGATCCGTTAGAAGTTCTAGTTGGTCTAGTGAAAAGACTTAGAGCTAAGATATTTAAAAAGGCTTTCAATGGATTTTTTCAAGACACATGGATTAAGATGAATTTCAAGAAGATATTACATAATGTATAAGAAGTCTTGATTAATTTAATTAATGTTCAAGAATGGTTTTTAGGTGGGCATTTAGAGATTACAAAAATATTAGAATAAAAAGATTTAAATCTGTCAATTTTGACACTTCTATACTGTTTTGGTCATTACTGGAGATACAAAAAGAATTTTAATGCGATTTTTATTGCATTGGAAAGTATAAATTCATATTTTTCCAGTAATTTATGGCACACCTTCTAATTCATTAAGATGAGAGAGAATCATGCATTTGAACCTACAAATTATGAAAATAACTTTAGTCTTATTTAAATTAGTTGGGCTATTGTTTTATTTATGTTTTAAATATAATTAGGCCTTTTATAAATATTAGGACTTTTATTTAAATCCAGGTTTGTTGGATAATCCATATTTATTAGGTTTATCCATATTTATTAGGGATATCTTATGAGAATTAGAATTCTTTCTAATATAAAGACTTTTTTATAAAGACTTTTTGAAAAACAAAAGAGACTACTTTTAATAAAGAAATCAATATTATTTTCATCTTTTGTGTGATTCTTATTAGAGAATAATATAAATCATATTCACTTGAGGGGGTGTATTAGAGAATAATATAAATCATATCCTAGGACCTCACCTAAAAGCTTAAGCTATTGGGTTGAGATGGTTCTTTAACATGGTATCAGAGTCTTGATGACCAAGCGGTCACGAGTTCAAATCTCACCATTCTCATTTATTTAATAAAAATTAAGCACAAGGTAATGTAGGTCTATACAAGTTTCAAGCCCAAAGGGCTTTTTTAAGCTATTGGGTTGAGATGATTCTTTGACAATTCTCGTACTAATTTCTTGATTAAACTTATAAACTTTTGGAATGAGTGATTAACTTTGTTATGATTTTATACTACTTGTTCGCATATCTTTACAAGCATGGATTGAGAGTGATCATTGTGTATAACTTTGGTTCTCCAAGGCAGGTTCTTGTTAAGTTAAGTTGGAAATAATTCAAATATGATTTTAGTATATCCTAGTACGTAGGTGTTTGAATCAGTTAGTATCAGAGTTTGTGCTATTATCAGGCTATATTCTTTTAATATTTAGTTTGTGTTGTTTCTTGATTGTATTTCTTCCTAGTTTTGGTTAGGGTCTTGTTTATTTTATTTTTTTAAAAAAACTATTCTTATCTTATTATTTCAAAGTTTGCGTCAAATCCTATATTAAAAAAATAATAATCTTACTTAGATTCTTGATTTTGCCGAACACTTCAAAGAAAATTTGTGTTTTTAATCTTCATCTTCAATATTCTTTATTGATTTAGTATTTATTGACATATAGAATTCTCAATCTATTTTATTAAATGTATGCATTGAAATTTGAATTCATAATTAGGTTTTTTTTCTTTGCTACTAGAAAACACATTAATGAAGCATGCACTTTTTTTTTCTTGCATTTTCAAAAGATTTGGTCCAACTCGGAATGAGGGGCAATTCTCTAGTCCTCCACTAAGTTGCCTAGTCTTCTTTGTCTGGAAAACTCTACCTGGGTTTTTGTGTTTGACCTAATTTAAATGAAACTTGTACATTTACTTATTAAAATACTTGATATACTTCTCTCTCTTATAAATATGTTAGATCAGGTTTAAAAAATGATAAGAAGAAAAAAGTTTTGGATTATTGGGTTAATGGACAATTTGAATTAATTATTTTTATCAAGATAATATCATTTTGTTTGATTTTTTTTTTAAAAAATCCTCAACGTTAATTTAGTTAGGTTTAATTAGATTAAACAAGTTTAACCCAATAACATTATTTTTTAAAAAAATTAAAACCCAGTTCGAATAATATTTTAAATTATGAGTTTTTCAGTATACTCAACGCACTGCTCGATCTGGCATTTAAAAGATACCATTTATCCGAAAAACAAAAAAAGAAGAATAAGAAGAAGAATACGAGGGGAAGCCATCTGAAAAAGGGGAAGCACATGTGACGTATAAAGAGAGATTGGATAAGCAACACGGCTTTGATTACAGCCACTAATGGCATTATTTATGAAATGCCATCTTACTTGGGTGGGTAATAACGCATGACAAGGACACCACCACCACCCACTTCATCTTCCTGTTCATGCACTAATATATAGCTAGGAAGAAGCTAGCAAAGCAGGAGCGAGCACAGTCAGTGCCCTGAACAGCTGTGACACCAGATACCAGGGACTTGTGGCTGAAATGGAGTGCCTATTCTGCTCCGGATGTATCTGATTGCTCCATATAATAATAACAATGGAGTTGTTCACTGAACTAGAGTTTGTAGTGGCTATAAATATCGTGTTCTCCACGGAAGCATAAAATAGAGTAAATCGAGGATCAAAGTATGCCTTGTCGAATCCCATCTTCCCTTGCTGTTAGTGGCTTAAGGTCACCTTGCATTTGGGCAGGGAGAGAGCTTTCAAGTTTCAATGCACAGGTGTTTCCATTGTGGATTGCGTGGCCACCTTCCCCACACTCTGGACAGGATCATATTACCACGTATTCTGATCTCAACTATTCTTGGTGCTTTATTTTCAAGGATTCAATGCAGCAAGCACTAGCATCTAATTTGCCAGGCACGCAGTCCCATCATGGAGTTGTTTTTTATTCATTTCAGTGGCTGTGTGTTTGATATATAGCTGGTGATCGATGGTCATGGCCATGCAGCAGAGTCAGGTTTTATAACTTTAGTTTGGATCTGGGTTCTTGCAGGTAGGGATGGCAAATGATCGGCAAGGTTGGATCTATTTTCACTATGAATACTTGACTTTATCCCTCATCAAGTGTTTTTCTCTCTCAAAATAATCTTTATTAAAAACCAGCTCAAGAAATTAAAATAGAAAAATCAATAAATTCCCATACATAAATCACAAACAAACCATAAATTAATAAAGTCAAATGCAAGTCCACACATATTAGCAAACAATTTTAAAAATAATAAGAAAATACTAGATTGAATCGGGGTTGGGTGAATTCACAACACTACCCAGAAAATTATCAAATAGTAACGGAATTAGTGATTGAGAATGTTTTGTCTGTCATTTTCAATGACAATAGTGATGGAAAATATTCATCGGTAAATTCTAAAAAAAGTACAAATGAAAAATTTTCTTCAATAATTAATGATGAAATTGCCGACATAATAAAAATAATATATATATATATATATATATATATATATATATATATATATATGTTGGTAATTCTATTGGTAAAATGACACATCATTACTTTCCAATGTAATTACCAAGGAAATTATTCTGTCACTAGTTTCTGTCGGTAAATATATAAGTGTTGTAATTGACAGCAACTCCATCCCTCTTTATTCTTCTTCTTCTTTCATTGCAAAAATAGTAGCCCTCCCCCTATTTTACCACAAATCTAGGCTCTATCCTCATAAATTTAGTCACCTCAAATTTCAGTAGTGTAAGCATCATTGTCTTCACGATATTATATTGGTTCTTGATTTTGCAAAAAATTATTTGATTTCATTATTTTCACGATATTAAAAGTTAGGGGATCAAATTAAAGAAAGCATAAGAGGAAGCATCCCTATTATATTAAAAAAATTTGCCCCCTTTGTTTTTTTTTTTTTTTGCTAACTTTTACCTTGGGGTTTTTGTCAAAGTTCTTTTTAGTCCCTTTAATTTGGGGATCAAATGTTTTATTCCAAACTTTATTTTATTTCTATCTTGGTCTATAGTTTGAGAGATGAGAGAAAACGTCGCTAAAAAACAATAAATGAAAGAGCGTTATTGGTTGACCAAGATTCCAACCATGAAAAAAGTTGTTTTTTGTGTAAACGAGCTTCTTTCGATATGAGTTCTATTAAGGTATTCTTTGACCTTCGCCTTGCGTAAAGAAAGTAGATCAGGGGTTATGAAATGTTTTTAAATTTTATTGATTTATTTTTTATTTAGTGATAATCAAGCAGCATATGCCATAACAAGTGACTTATCGCTTGTTATAAAGAAAATTGGAGAAGATCACATGTCATCCACTCTTATAAAAGAAAAAAAAACAGTCAAGTGTGCAGTAATAGCCTTATCTACGATGGACCAGGCTTATTGGGCAACCATGCTTGCATGTATGGCCTAATTTGAATTCTTTTTCATGAATTTCAGTCTAATTTTGTTTAAATTAATTTATTTAAATTATAAAATGATGTATTAATTTATTAAATAATTAAAATAATTAATAATATGTTTTAGATTTTATTTTATTAAACACCATTCAATTTTTACTTTCTTTCTAAATAAGATTATAGCATTATTTTAAAAACATTAGCAAGTGTTCTTTCTTCTTTTTTTGCAACCAACCATGGTTTTTTTACTTAAATTTTACTGGGTTGCTTTCATGCGAGTGTCTTTTTCTACTATATAAAATTATAAATATGTAAAAAAAATAGTCTAAAAATACAAAATTATTAAGCCAAGTCAGGTAAATAACCCGGGTTCTGAGTTTAATAGGTTAATTGGAATTAACTCGGGTTGATCCAAGATCTCGTTGCCTTTCATTTAAAAAAAAAATTCATCTTGAATTTTTTTTTTTAATCAAGCTAGTTTTTTATTAACCATCTGAATTGCTTTTAGAACTATTAAGTCACCAGGTCAATTAAGAACGAATATCTTATCTACGTTTGTCTCTCAGCTTAACAATTTAATATTTAGCTAGCATCAACATTTTTATTTATATTTTATAGCGCATATGATCTTCAATCTATTTTATTTAACATGTGTATCAAGTTTTGAGTTTACAATTAATTGTTTTTTTACTGCTAGAAACATGTAATAATTCTCTCTCTCTCTCTCTCTCTCTCTATATATATATATATATATATATATATATATATATATATATATATATATATATATATATATATATATATATATATTGCTTTACTTGGCAACGTAGCGTGAGGCAATTAATTAGTTAAAACCTAGAGAATTATGCACAAAATAACTAGACTTATTATAAACTAGATCATTTGCCCGCACTACACCGTGGTTCGGATCAATTTTTTTTTAATATACAAAAGAAACATCCAGGCATTGTTAATATTTTTCTACTAAAAAAAAATTAAACCATATAGAGGTTGGGCTGATATGACTTGTTCAACTTGATGGGTCCAAAGACAATCATAATAACCAGTAAAAATATAGTTTCATTCATAAAAATTTAAGACTAACCCAAGTTAACCTACTAAATTCACGACATGGATCTTAAGAGCATGATAACCCTATAGAAAGCAAATTAAAACAAATTATGAAGCTTAATTTCCAATCAACCCAATATTGAAAAATAAAATAGAAAAAATATAATTAAAAAAAATCAAAAGATTTTACATAAGTTAACCTGTCAAACTTATGACTCAGATTATGAGATCGGGATAATCTCATAAAAAGTAAATAAAAAAATAATAACATAAGTCAACTTGAGTTGACCTGTCAAACTTGCGACTAAGTTTATGAGACTGTGATAACCCCATAAAAAGAAAATAAAAAAAAATTATGAAACCTGATTTTCAATAAACTCATTCTTAAAGGTTGAAGTTGAAAAAAAAATCAATCTAAAAATAGGACATAATAAAATGACCCAAGTCTACTCGGGTTAACTCACAAAACACGTGGCTCGAGTCATATGACCGGGATAACCTCATAAAAGACAATCTAAAATAAATCATAAAGCCTAATTCATAATCAACTCTATGATGAATGATGAAATTAAAAAAAATATATATCAATTAGAAAAGGACATAAAAAAACCTTGAATCATCCAGATTAACCCGCCAAACCTGCATCACGAGTCATGAAATCAAGATAACCTCGTAGAAAGCAAACAAAGATGAACCATGAAGCCTAATTCTTGATCAACCTAATATTGAATGATGAAATTGAAAAAAAAATATCAATTAAAAAAAGGCAAAAAAAAAACTCGAGTCAACTGAGTTAACTCGTCAAACTCATTATACATGTTATGAGACCGATCGAACCACGTATGAAGCAAACCACAATAAATTATGAAACTCAATTTCGAATAAACTAAATGTTGAAGTATGAAATTAGAGAAAGAAAAATCGATTTAGACAAGAAAAAAAACAAAAGCAAAGAAAACAATTATTGAAATAAATAGTGTTTTGTGAGGTGGTGCACAACAAAGGCACCACCTCTTTTAGTTTGTGCTTTGAAAATATACAGGGGAAGCTTTGAAATCGAGAAGGAGAAAGAAAAAAGAAAGAGAAAAAGAAACAACCACCGGTGCAAAACCTAATTTTTTTTTGCCACATGCGCCGTCTAAAAATGAAGGTGATGTCATGAGAATTAAAACATCATTGTAGAAGCTAGAGTTTAGCTGCGCGACAACGCGTCACACGTCATTCAAAAAACATAAAAGCATTGACGTGTGTTAGGGTAAATTTCATGCCATCCAACTTTTTTCAAATAAATCAATATTATATACACGCCTAAATACTAGTGTCACACATCAAGCTTGATAATCACAAAAACAAAAAACAAAAAAAAAAAGAGGAAAAAACTCTTCATGAAAGGCAAAGACAATTTCAATGCAAGAGAATTGTGGTAATTTAATTGTGCACATGAAAAGTACCCCTCCTTTCTAATCCATTATTTTTGAATAAAAAAGACATATTAATAATTTTACGTTGCAAATAAAAACAAAATGACCAATACACCCCTGTTTGCAAAGCTATTTGTGCCTTGTCAATAAAGTCAAAATCATCATTTCATTCCTGGAATCCACATGAAAAATAAGTTTGGGTGCCCCTAATAAATCCACGTTAAAAGTGAGATTGATTCCATTTGGTTTCTTTTAATAATAATATAATGCATCAAGGAATATTCCTGTAGATTCTACTTCAAAACAGAAAGAAAGAAAACCTGGACAAATCTTAATGACAACATACCGAACAACACTCATGTCTTGTCTGATACGTCTAAGCACCGTATCATGGTGGCCAATAAGATAGCATTATTAGATAGATATATCATTCTAATAATTTTGGTGCTGGGGCTTCCCTGAGCCCTACGGAAGATAGGGCTATTTGCAGGGCCCATTCACTAACTTGTTTTCAGTTTTTTTTTTTTTTTTTTCTCATTCGAGGGATGAACTTTAATTCTGCCCCACAAAATTTATCATTTTTTTTCTTTGATTTAATAGTTGATATTCTTAGATTAATTTTGATGAATAGCTCATTGAATTTCAAGTAATAAGAGAAATTTAAATTTCTTCAATCTCCAATATTTAAGGCTTGAATCCGAAATAATAATTCAATTTGTTCTTGTATGACATGTTAATTTTTTAATTTATCATGTTTCTAATTGAAACAATTTTATCTTTGAATATATTTCTAGTTTTTAATTTATTCTTTTAAGAAGATTTTCATAGAATATAAATTGATATAATAGAAACTAAATGCATATGCAAGGACAAATTTAACTTAATTATGAATATAAATTGAATAATTACCTTATTATATAAAAACAAATTGTGCCACTAACCCGAAATAATACAACAATCTACTTGTTATATATATATAAAACTGTCGAATTAAATGTATGTGCTTCTTTTTTATGCCTGTTAAGATAAACTTTAAATTTATATTTAGATTTTTTAGTGTTACCCATCAAACATATAAGGGTAATTAATTACCTAGTTATCACTTAAACTCATGAAACCTCAATAAAATCTATAGCCATGATGATCTCCATTTTCATTACAGAACATAGTTTGCTTATTTATTATATATAATATTTTAACTAATTAACAATAGTAAAGAGCACGTCCTGCTCAAGTTTTTCCAACTATGTTACTCAACTTCTCTCTTATCTTCTGAAATATTGTATTTGTTTGATAATGTGTAGCTAGCATTCATGACGAAGCTAACGTCTATATAAAGATGGACAAAATGGCTAAAATATATAGGAGGAAAGGCATTGGTCTGTCTTCAGCCAAACATTTCTAAATAAGAAAGTAGAAATGGAAGAAGCAGCACAAAATCTTGGGCATGGAAACAAACAGTTAGCAGGAAGAGTAGCATCATCAACAACAAGAAACCTAGAGCTAACAGTGGAGGCGGTGGTAGAGGAGTATGTAGGATCCATGGGGTGGTCACAATTTTTGCATGTGTTCTTGGTTTCGATAGCATGGGTATTTGATTCCCAAAACACATTGGTTACGATCTTCAGTGATGCTCAACCGACATCTTGGAGATGCATAAATAATTCGTCATCGTCTCTGTGCATGTCTAGTAGCAGCAGAGGTGATGTTTCTTCTGTTTGTGGATTGACGCCAGGCACTTGGGAATGGGTTGGTGGCCATGAAAGTTCCGTTGTTGCTGAATGGGGTCTTATTTGTGACCGCAGGTTCCTTGCTGCTATACCTGCCTCACTGTTCTTTATTGGTTCTCTCTTGGGTAATGAATTACATGTTCCAACATTAATTGCCGTGAATCTCAAGAATCTTCTCATACTTCTTTAGAAATATGTTTGTTCCAAGTCTTGAGAGAAAAATATTAAGTGGTTAATTATGCTGTTGTCACTTTTATAGAACATTAGAAATTACGTATGTTTTGTTTAGATTTGACGAACACTATAAAAACAAACAAAAAGCAATATGAGAGGATGTTAATCCATCTTTAAACAATATTAGTCCACGTCTTTACAGTGATTAACTTTGTTAAATGATATTTTGGCATGCAGGTTCTGCTTTTTTTGGCTGCTTAGCAGATGCATCCCTCGGCCGAAAAAGAACAGTGCTGCTCTCATGTATCCTGTCCTCTGCCACTGCTTTCCTCACATCCCTCTCACCGAACATTTGGATATACGCATTGCTTCGATTCGCGAATGGTTTTTCTCGATCTGGAATAGGAATTTGTTGTATTGTTCTAGCTACAGAGGTTGTCGGACGCAAATGGCGCGGTCCAGTCAGCCAATATGGCTTCTTCTTCTTCACTGCAGGATTTTTTTCCCTTCCTCTAATTGCCTATCCTACAAGAGCTAATTGGAGGAATTTATACAGAATCATATCACTTCTTCCTCTATCCTACTCAGTTTTGTTCTTCCCTTTTGTCTCAGAGTCTCCGCGCTGGCTTCTTGTTAGGGGAAGGAGCAAAGAAGCCCTCGATGTTTTGAAAACATTCGCCAGGCGTAATGGCAAGACACTTCCTGAAAACCTCTCTCTTTTGAATCCTTCAGAACCTGAAGAGGGTGGTGAAAATGAAGCATTGACAAAAACATGCACCAAAGAAAGCCTGTGGAGGACAAAATGGGCTGCTAAAAGAATGATCACAGTTATGATAGCAGGTTTTGGAGTTGGTTTTGTTTACTATGGTGTTCAACTGAATGTTGAGAACCTGAATTTCAACCTTTATTTCTCTGTTGGGATCAATGCATTGATGGAAATTCCTGCAATTGTCTTCGGTACTATACTGTTAGGCCTCACTAGCCGGCGACTTCTCTTCTCACTATCTGCTTTTCTAGCTGGGATTTCATGCCTTCTTTGCATCATTTTTGCTCATGGAAAACAACACGTAAAGAAGGCAGAAAAATCCAGTGCGGGGAGTTGGGCTCAACTGATTATCGAAGGAATTGGTTTCATGGCTGCTTCAATAGCATTTGATGTCTTGTATATTTATTGTGTTGAGCTTTTCCCTACCAACGTGAGAAACTTTGCTTTGTCACAGTCAAGACTATCCTTGATGTTGGGTGCTTCTATAGCACCTTTGCTAGTTGCTGCTGGTCGCTTAAGCCCGTCTCTTTCTTTCCTCATATTTGGGATCCTCTCCGTTTTTAGTGGAGTTGTAAGCTTGTGGCTACCTGAGACAAAAAACGCTCCGCTTTATGACTCTTTGAAGCAACAAGAAGAAGAGGAGAAACACAAAGCTGTGGGTCAAGGTAATATTCAGGCGTAGAGCTTGGAGAGAAGATGAAAAAAATAAAATATATAGTGTCTTTCCATATGTATGATAATTGTGCTCTCTTCCAAAAGCTCCTTGTTTTAATTCAAATTTCAATGGCGTAAAGTGTGCTTATGCAATGCCAATAATTTGCTCTATGCATGTTTTTTTCTTGATGGATTGCTTAATATGCATGAATTTAACTTCTTCTTTCATTAATCCCTCATAACATGGGTATATATGTATATTCATTTGTGCAAATGCATGCTTCATGAATTAATCTGTTTATTAAAGTGGTTTGCACACCCACTAAAATATTGTATTTTCTCAATAATGCAGAAGGCCATACATGTGTTATGAAAAGAGAGAGAGAGAGAAGAAATATATACTCCAATCATTTCATTTGATTTAATCACTAATGTAATCAATTTTCATTCCAATTACAAGAGAAAACTTTCTTCTCATGTTATCATAACCGAATCAAATAAAAATAACATAAAATATACCATGATTTGATTGAAGTGAGAACAAATAACTATCTCTTAATAAACCTGATAAGATACTTTCTTGTAATGAAAAGAAATTTAATCTTATATATTAAAAATAATATGCAAATGTTTTGAAAAAATTCTCCTTAGCTCATGTAACAATAGGCTTGTATTCGGCTACAAGTTGAATTAACTTTTTTAAATATAAAAAAATATTAAAATCACAAATAATTTTTTAACCGTGTTATTAAATTTAACTAAATAGATCAATTTTAAAATCTCACAACTTAGCTATTTGTTTCATTCAAGCTTTCAATTAAACCACATGGGAGCTAGCTCAAATTAAATTGAATAATTTCATGGGTCCAAATGCATTCCTGATGACCTGTAAAAACATAACTTAGTTTTTAAAAAAACTTCAATATAATAACTTTTTTTGAAAAAAATATATTAAAACAACGACAATTGGTTCAATCTCGGTCGCCTAGCGACCCGTGTCATAAACTCCATTGAGTTTAATAATTTTTTTTATATATTTTTTTAATTATATGGTAACAAAATTGAGCATCAACCTAAAAATAAATACTTATTTGAGACAGTAATAACCTTATAGAAAGCAAACAAAAATAAATTATCCAGTTTATTTTCCAACCAATCAAATATAAAAGGATGGAATTGAGAAAAAAAAAATAAAGGACAAAAAAAAAACATATTCTGCTAGTGGGTGAACTCGTCAAACCTCTGAATCGGATAACCCAGACTAGCATGACAAACCTGTAAACCAGGTTATGGACTCTTGTGAGATTATAATTTGTTTTTTAAAAAAATATATTTTTTATTTAACTATATGATAATAAAAATAGACAATCGCAAAATCAAATACTAACCCAATACTGAGATGTTGAAAAAAAATAATTAAAAAGAAAAAGAGAAAAAAGTTAAACCCGCTAAACTTGTGAAACAGGACAACTAGTCAAACATGTGAACATGTTCATGGACTTTATAAATTTTAATAACAAGAATTTTCTCTAAAACTATTTAGTTTTTTACCGTATGAAAAAAAAAATAGATAAAAAAATAGTCAAGTTAAATAAAATAAAATAAAAAAGACACCTTACCAAATTAACTCGTAAATCGAGCATGGCTTGATAATTTTTTTCTTAAATAAAAATAAATTTAAAAAAACTGAGAGACAAATATAGATCAAGATATTTAATATTGCAATATGAGTCATTTTTCTGAAATAAAAATCAACACACACATAAGATTTATTGAATAAAAAAGGAAAAAACATATTATACAAGGCTGCAAATATTAAAAATATTATAAAAAATAACTATTTTTTATTTCTAAAAATAAAATTAATATATGTAAAATATATAAAAAAAATTTACAAATGAATCATAATATTCTCTTTAAAAATTAAACACATCCAATATAATTGAAAAATAATCACTATTTAAGAAAGAATAAATAAGCAAAACAAATCACAGAGAAATAAAATACAAACTTAGAAATTATTTAAAAAAATATAAAAATAGTTATAAATTAAAGAAAATCAAAACTATAAAAAAAGAAAGAAAAAAAAAGAATAAAGTTAGGCCAAGCTCCTAACCCGTGAACAAAAAGCCCGCTCACGGGATTGTTATAAGATCAAGCTTAGTCGTGCGAGCCTTAATTTTTTTTGTAAGTTAATGGGGTAAACAACATGTTGTCTGCCCCAATTCAAGTTGAAAAAAATATAGATAACATGTTATCTACCTCAACAAACATGTTATCTAGCATCCATAGATTTTGATCATTATGGTGGCTGGAAAATCAGAATGGCGGATTGTTTTCTTCTAAAATCTCATGTTTAACCCAAAACACTTAGAAAACACCCTAATAACCTTGTTAAACCAATTCATAACCTTCAAAATGCAAAAAAAAAAAAAAACCCGCTTCAAAACCTAAATCTACCCAAAACCCAAAATCTTCCCTAGCTTAGATTTTTTTTAGGCACTTTCAAGGTAAAAAAAAAAAACATTTAAGTTGAACTCTCCTCATCACATGGAGCTTCTTAGGACAAAAGTCTATCGTTTTGGTTGCATGAATTGTAGCAAAAAAAACTCTCTCTAGACTGGAATTCAACGATCTCGTCTTTCTCTTCTCACCCAAAAACAACTAAAAAATAATGAAAATAAAGTTTAGTACCGAAATTAATGTTTCTAGAATTAGAGGGATCAATCATCTAATAGTTAAAAAGATGGGGGACTCAAATGTATTTTTCATACATAATTGAAAGAAACCATCTATTTTACCTTTATTTTTTGCTTTAGTCCTCTGTCTTTTAATTTAATCATCTCTTCATTAAAAAAAAAAACATGTAATTGGATGCTAATAAAGGTTCAATTGTGTAAAAAAAAGATTGAGAATTTAATTGAATTTTTTTTAAAAAAAAATCATTGCTACAATCCAAAGTAATATTTTAAATGATAAACAGTGATTTTGTAACATTAAAAAGTCCACACCTTTTAACTTTATACCTAATTAATACTTAATAAAAGAAATAAAAAAAAAACAGTTGGGCCTCCCATTTTTCAAAAAGGGCATAATGATTCCAAAACAAGAAACCCTATTGAATTTTTAGTGAGGCCCATCTCTTAAGACCCAAATAAGCCCAGAGAGTGAAAAACCCTAGCGAGGGGAGTCGCTGAAACAAAGGGAGGGCTGGCGAGCTATAAACAGCCGCTTTCTCTCAGCTGCCGAGTGTGAGAGAAACCGAGAGGGAGAGAAAATATGGTGTCGTTGAAGCTCCAGAAGCGGCTTTCCGCTAGCGTCCTCAAGTGCGGGAAGGGAAAGGTTTGGCTTGATCCAAATGAAGTCAACGAAATCTCCATGGCCAACTCTCGTAACACTCTTTCCCTTCCTTATAACCCGTTGTTTTTAATCTTTTTTCTATTAACATTGTTTTGTTTTACTATTGCTTTTGGTCTGATTAGTAACAAATGATCTACTATTAAAAATCATGATGCCAAGATTATGTAGTAATCCCATAACAAATATTTCAAATAGGGTTTTTTTATTAGATGATAATGATGATGATGATGATTACTTCTTAATCAATCATTTGTTTAGATTAGAGAGCCCATTTGCAGTTTAATCTTACTAGAGAAAAACGTGGGATTTAAGTTTTTTTTGGGTTGTAGAGGTGAATTTTTTACTATATTTATGTAGTTTTATTAATAGATATAACGGGTTTTAGGATCTGAATTCAATCGATAGTTTTTTAGGATATGGTTTTTGGGCTGTTGAACTTTAAGTTAAAGCTTAAGTTTGATCGCTCCGTATGCAAAATGATAGAAGTATAATTTGTTTTTAAATCCTTTTAAAAAATAAGATTTTAGTTATTGATTGTTTAAAGTAGTATGTAAGCCATCTTTGTTACTATTTGATTTAGTTTTGGTGTTCCGACATCTGCGTTGGTTGTCCTTGATCTCTTTCATGATGGGAACTGCTATGTATCTGTACTGTCACATACAACAATAAATTCATGTGTACGATGCACGGTGCAGGTCAAAACATTAGGAAGCTGGTTAAGGATGGTTTCATCATCAGGAAGCCAACAAAGATTCACTCTCGCTCTCGTGCCCGTCGCATGAAGGAAGCCAAGAGAAAGGGAAGACACTCTGGATATGGTATATTTCTTCTGAACCATTTGACTTTCTAGGGCATATATCAGATTCTGTTGTATTTTACAGAAAAATGGAGTTCTATAAAATATTGATTGGAAAAAAACCAAGAGGTTTTGGTATAAGTAGGCTATAGTTCATGTATTATATTTTTATGTTTGTATTCCTCCATCTCTGACTTTCACCAATATATGTACTGAATTTTCTTAATTTAAGAAAACAATACTGTAGGAAATAAACTGAAAATTTTCAAAATATATACCTATTGAATACTTTGAGAATGGTGTTGTGAGTTCTTTTTTTTCATATCCTTTGTCTTTGGTTAGTTATTTTCTGTATGGTTTTCATCGGAGAAGTTTGCTGACTGCAAAGCCTTTTGAATTACTCTAGGTAAGCGCAAGGGTACAAGGGAGGCTAGGCTGCCAACTAAGGTTCTCTGGATGAGAAGAATGCGTGTCCTCAGGCGTTTGCTCCGTAAGTACAGGGAGTCAAAGAAGATTGACAAGCACATGTACCATGACATGTACATGAAGGTGAAGGGTAATGTCTTCAAGAACAAGAGAGTTCTTATGGAGAGCATTCACAAGTCAAAGGCTGAGAAAGCAAGAGAGAAGACTTTGTCTGACCAGTTTGAGGCTAAGAGGGCAAAGAACAAGGCCAGCAGAGAAAGGAAATTTGCCAGGAGGGAGGAACGGTTGGCCCAGGTAAGATATTCAGTAGCATTGGATGTGAATTACTCATTGCTAGAAATTTTATTTTTATTATGATTTGTTTTGTAGGGCAGTTGAACCGTTGCTGTAGTTCTCAGTTATACCTATAATTTATGTGTAGGAATATTTCTGTCCTGTGATAGTTGTTAGGAACTTGGGGAATATGTTAGATTTGCTTCTTCATGTGATCCTTTTAGTCACTTAATGTTTCAAATTTTAGTAGATTATTTTGTGAGCTTTTAAATACATACGTATCATGTGGTGACAAGGATGCATATGGGTGGATTTCAATTTGTTTGAGTCTTGATGATTTTTCATTCATTCTAAAATAAATTCTAGAAAAGAATCAAAATCAGAGTTTTATTACTCTTAGCCGAAGATCTCAATTGGATTCAGTTATTACATATTTATCTTTCAATTCTGCGCAGGGACCTGGGGCAGAGAAGCCTGTAGCTCCACCACCTGCTGCTGCTGCTGCTGCTGCTGCTGCACCTCAACCAGCCCAGTAAGCATATTTTTGACAGAAATTTTCATGCAGTGATTAAAAATCCACTTGTTCTGGTTCAACAGTTTGATGTTCGTTTTTTGTTTTGCTTACAGGGGGGCTAAGAAATCCAAGAAGTAAGGACCTGATTAAGAGCTCCAAGGATTCATGACTTTAGGACGTCATGGTGGTCCTTGGTGTTAGTTTTGTTCATTTTGTGTGATTTTCGTTGTTTTGGACCTTGTTACTCTATATATCTTTTAGATTGATGATGAACATATTTGAACTTGGCAATCTACTTTTATTTATTGGTATCCCTGCTAATATAAGTTTTTCTGGATTTCTTGATTTGATGAAACAATGCTTTTGAAAGACGCTCAAGGTTATTCTGGCAGATGAATGTTACCCACTGGAATGCAATCGAGAGCTTAGGCAACATCAATTTTCAAGAAAAATATTTTATTATTTTTTATATCAAAATATTAAAATGATTTTAAAACTTGAATTTTAAATATAAAAAAATTAAAATTTAGAAAAACACGGTTTTTAAAATGCAGTTCCAAATGGAGCCATAATCTGTGCGCGCGGAATGGTTTCCGTTTCCAGTACCTAGAGGATAGACAGATTCTAACTCTCAATCAATTTTAAAAGGGGTATGTTTGTTTTTGCGTATCTATTTTGATGTGGTTAAGACAGTTTTAAAGGGAAAATGTACCTATTTTGATTGGGGGGAAAAAAAACGAACAAGAAAAAGAAAAAATTACAGACTTAGCTTCCAGTCCTCTCCTAAATAGTCTGAAGAGAATTGCAGTATCATCTTTGCTCTCCTCCTTTGTAAACCCAGGCTTTTTACTGTTCTATCAATCTCCTGTGCAGCAACCTTAGTTGCACCCTTTGCGACAGGGCACAGAGTGAAGAGATCTACTCCTCTTTCAGCCTACGCTCCATTTTAAGAAACTGACTGCATCAATGCCGGATGCAATGGTCCCTTCATGTCTGGCAAGAGACTTGAGATCAAGTTGAAAGTAAAAAGATGAAGAGTACTGAGAAAAGGAGGTTTGTGTTAGCTTCATTCAACCCAGTTTTCTGCCAAAAAATAACAGGAGAAGGAGGGGAATGTTGTTGACCAAAATTTAATCCTATCTTTAACTAGAGGCCCAGAGGAAATAAAACCAATTGAGATAGCTATTATCATAACAATTGTTTTTCAAAATATTTATTTAAAAACATAAAAATAAATATAAATTTTTTATAATACAGAGTTTGAGCTGTATTTTCAAATGCTATCTAAATCCCCATACCTGCGAGGAATCAAGCTAATGAATCATGATAATTAATCAAATTTATATATTTATATCATAATCTAATTATTCTTATAGCTCACTCCTCAATTCAAATTTAAGAAAGGAAAAAAAAAAACACTATATTCCAAGTTGTAAAATTCAATGTTTAATGCCAAGACACAACAACGAGTACAAGCTCTCTCCTTCCATTTTATTCCCGTGCTCAATCTCTTGCTAATAAGACAAGACAAAAAAAACTTTGTGCTTTGAAATGCGTCCAGACTCTAATGTCAATTTGTCATATGCCTTTTTTCACCTACGTTTTGTTTATGTTTATGTCAAATTGAGGAGAAAATAATGATTCCTGTCAACTAATATCATAGATTTATTATAATGATAATAATTTATTTTTATTTTTATTTTTTAGTTTAACATAGGTGTCCGGGTCAGCTTTCGCACACCTCGACTAATCCCACGAGCCCTGAAATTAACGACCATTTAAGCCTCCAGTGGTCATCATATGAATAACCACATGGCTCAAACCTGAGATCATAGAAGAAGCAAACTTCTTTATCCTAAACTTTTCCTATTAATCATGATAGTTATAATGATAATAATTAATAAACCTACAGATAGATGGCAATATTTTCTAAAGATTTTCCTCCAGCGCAGAAATAAGACTTAACAATTGGCGAGCAACTTGGCCATCAATGTAGCCTTGGTATGGATAGAGGGTAGTCATGAATTGATAGATTTCAAGAACCTAATCCCCATGGAATCCTTCTTAATCCTGATTTCCAGAGTTCTTTATTAAAAAGAGGACATCATCCTACTGTCAATGACTATAGTTCAAAGCATAGATGTTACACTCCAACTTATTAAAAACATAATATAAAATTAATTTTAATATCTTATATAACAGTTTAAATTTAATTTTTTTAGGTTAAGTTGGTTTTTTTATATGGTATTGAAGTTTTATTGATCACATGATTTATTGATCAAATGATCATGAGTTCAAATCTCACCACTCTTATTCTAATTAATATAAATTAAGCATATAAGGTAATGGAAGTTTGTCAAAAAAAAAAAAAAAAAAACTTTAATTTGAAAGACTGTCTTAGAAAGTAATATAAAACTATTATTAAAATCTTATCTAATACTTTTTTAAGGTGAGTTAGTTATTTGTAAATTAATCTTGAAAATTCATAATTCAAACCTGACTCTGGTTGGGTTTCAGTTAAACCAAATCAGACATTGACCTTGTAAAACCTAATTAATGCGGCTAGATTTTTAGTGATTTAATTCACGCAACCAATCCTAGTTCAGACCCGATTAAGGCAATAGCAAGGATAGAAAAAGAAAGAACAAAATAGTATTATTTTAATAAAAATAATTGACCAGGTGATCTGTGATTTAACACAATAAATTAGTGACCCGTATTTTTTCTAAGTCAGTCCCCGAGTGCGGTTTGACAACTAAATGGTTGGAAGAAATAACAAGAAATTCAACCCAGTTGGGTTAC
This sequence comes from Populus simonii, assembly GCA_007827005.2. Classification (NCBI taxonomy): domain Eukaryota; kingdom Viridiplantae; phylum Streptophyta; class Magnoliopsida; order Malpighiales; family Salicaceae; genus Populus; species Populus simonii. The sequence continues at coordinate 1,170,205 of CM017478.2, forward strand.
TGTCGCATGACATTACATAAAAGGAAACCATAAACAGCATCTCATAAATTTTTTGCGTCCATGTGAGCAAAACCATGATAGAAATGAAGAAAGGTTTCTAAAATTTACAACGTATGAAACCATCTGCCAGAACAAAAGAAGAAAAGAAGTTCGAGATGGATGTAGCAACTACTGTGATAATCAACTCCAAGTAAATATGCAGCTGCGTAAAACATAGATTTGCACCTCCAATAAAAAAATTTTGTTAAAAAAAAAGTGTCAGTTTTTCTCAAATGGTCAGAGCTAGAGTTAAATGATATCAAGAGTAATTTGATATGCATGAATAAAAACAAATGAGTATGGCAATCAACTACCAAGTCTATAAGAAGCAAGACAAGCACAGCTTCGTTGTTCTTTCCTTGCATCAGAATTCACACCTCAGTGTATTTACAACACTTGAAAACCAAACTCATTGCTTAACTTAGCTCAAGGATATTAATCATATTTAATCCAATCTTTAGAGTTTAATCATGTTATATGTAATAAGCACAATGATGCCAAGCAATCTCTTTCTTTAGTCAATAAGTTAAAGCATCTGTGTTATCTCCAAGGACTTGTGACATCGTCACTGTGATTTTAATAATAACAGAATATTTGATATTATTGATCATATGTGAGATGCTAGATGACTTGCCTTGACAAGAAGATAAGGAGATATAATTTCAGGATAGGAAAGGTCATAGTTTCAGTAGTCAAGTAAGCCAATTTTTGTAGGTTATTTTTTTTTTTTTTTTCAGATTAGAAGGGAAGACGGTGACATTGATAACTGGTGGGGCTCGTGGAATAGGAGTTCACAGCTTTAAATCAAGGCTGTTTGTACAACATGATGCCAAGGTCCTCACTCCTCATTGTCGATGTCCAGGATGAACTTGGTCGCTACCTCTGTGAAGAACTTGGCTCACAAACTTCAGCATCCTACATTCCATGTGATGTAACAGCGACTCTGATGTGCGCTGCGGACTTGGCTGTCTCCCTGTCTCCCATTTATGGAAAGCTAGATGCTATGTACAGCGATGCTGATGTTTCAAGCAATGTGCCTGATACATTGACAAATTCAAAAGGGTTGGGACCTAAACGCGTTGCCAGGGTAATGATTCCAGCCATGAGAGAATGTATGCTCTTCCCTTCACGTCTAGATTTTGTAATTTGCGGAGAGCTTCCTCCTGAATATAAAGCACCAAAGCATGCCATGGTAGGGCTGGCTAAGAAATTGTGGGAAGCTGATGCAGTACGGAATTAAAGTCAAACTTTATTTCATTGTTCGCAGTGGCCACCCCGTTGCTTACAAAAGACATGGAAATTCTAGAATAGGAGGTTGAGTTTATTTTCTCTGCGGCAAAATTGAAAGATGCAGTACTAAAAGCAGAGGATAAAGCAGACGCAATCCTGTATTTAGCGAGCGGTAAGTGGAATTAACCTAGTGTCGAGGGAGGTTATCGTCTGCCAAACCCTACACTTCAAATGGCAATGAGGTCACTTTCTCAATCTTGCTGTGCGAGAAACCCTATTTTGCTTGAGTGATCCACTTTTCATGTTCGCATGCACTGCTGCTATTGAACCCATCACCAATTCATAGTGGTTTTAAGACATTTTAAAGCAAGTAAGCAAAGATCTGAGTTTAAGTCTAGATAATAACATTGACCTTCCTTCCAGTAAAGAGGGTAATGACCTCTTCAGCATTTCAAGGTCGATACATTCTATGATAAATCAAAAAGAATCTTCATTCAAAATCATATATTACACAAAACATGTTTTGATACAATCGTATCGATTGCAGCAGGAGTCTTCGAGAACATCTGATCCTCAGAAGAATAAACTTTACAAATCCCCAGTTAAAGCTGCTATAGGAACTCTGCAGTTAAGTTAAAGAGGCAGCTGAGAGTGGCTCAGTCATCATAAATCAGAAGACACGGTAGCATTGAAGTGATAGGAGCTGGATAAATATACACGCTTTCCGTATAGGCATACTATCAAACTGCCAACTCATTTTGCACTTCCAGTTCTCTATACATGTACCATTTCTTGTATCTTTGATTCCCGGGTAGAACAGGCCTAAGCCGTGGAGCAGTTGTGCATTGCGGACAACAACAACCTTTTAAATCCTTTACGCATTCCATACAACATCTGTTAAGAAAGTCAAAAGGTTCATCAAAGTGATTGGTTATATTGGCCAAGGCGATAAAGCTCACTCAGTAAAACCTTATCAAAACTTGGCAACACTTAGATACATAGGTTTGAATGGTTAATAGATGAAGAGCCCCAACAAATAGGTTTTTTTATTTCTTCCACTACTTGTGTAGTAGAACAAGGAAGAGCAAAAGGAGCAGATGCAGACTTACAGAAAAAGTAGGTTGCAGTCAATATTGGCACAGTTCCGATGTCTTAACTCGCTGACTTGTGATCCACATATGTAGCAGTTAGCAAATAAAATATTCTTACATCCTTGTGGATTGCTGCTTGGTACTGTTGTATCCTCAGGGTTGTAGGCAGAAGGTGGAAGAGAAAGACGATCATCAAACACAAACAAATTCCCGACCCATTCTACAGGACCTTCATTCTGAAGATAATGAGAAACCCCTCCCTTTAAGGTGTACAAATTTTGAAAACCTCGTTGTCTGCCATGCAAAATTAAGCACCCCGTAAATGTTAAGAAAAGAAGAGAAAGTCCAAAAGTTCCAAATCTTTTATTCATGTTGTCATCAAATGGTCCCAATTAAACCATAAGTAGTGCAATTTTGGAAGAGGCACCAAGCTAAACTAGCATTTAAACCCAATATCAGGAAGATCAGCCATAGCTCTTGGCACAACAATCATTTCGACTTTGTCCCTTACACACAGTGAAGGAATATGATTACATCATGAATTATGCTTTAACTCCTAGCACTAGCAAGAAAATATCTGAAGTCTCATCGTTTAATAAGTGTCATATATCATGCCATTTTGTTTCCACTTGTATATGCGTTGATGGGGGATGAAGAAAGACAGCAATGGGAACTATTATTTGATTATTTAAAATTTTAATTAATGCTGTATAATTAACCTGCTAAATAGTCCCAATTCAAAAAGGAGACTAATATAAACTAAATTCCTATTTTAACTACACAAATAATTAACAGTAATATTCCTAAGGAACACTAAGAATCTAGAATAATCATACAGCATTGAAATTCCTAAATAATCAATCAATTAATAGTTTCTATTATTTTCTTTCTTAGTTCTCAATTATACATGTTTTAAAAATTTTTGTTGGAAACTGGCAATAAGTTGATTAGTACATCAGGCTGAGCTTCCAAGTAATTGCAGAACTGATCAGAAGTTAGAAGAGATTAATGCAACAAGAAGGTCAGTCTAGTTCAAAGTTGATGAAGATCAATGAGCCAAACTTTGATCACAAATGCAATTTGAAACCAGTATGAAGAGGAAATGTGAGGAAACAGCACGGTACCTTAGGATGGTAGAATATACGTCACAACGAATGCCTCCTGTACAATACATCAATATATTTGTCTTCTCTTTGTCAACATTTGCTAAAGGATCTGAAGCAATGGCCTGAAATAATGAAAACAAAGATAAGCAAGAGACTGTTAGTTGGAATCTGAGAAATGAAGCTCTTTAATACATGAACAAGCAAAAAAGCAAGTGCCTAAACATGTGCTAAAACATAACTTCAAGGTGGAAATCAATTTGCCAAGTCACTCATCTTCCTTACTACAGATACTACCAAACAAAAATATAGCAAAGTCATGGGCTGATAAAAAGCAACTAGGCTTACCTCCTCACTATCAGATTCCCCAAATGAAGTGCTCCTAAAGCAGTCCACATCAGGTCGCTGAGCTCCGTGAAAATGACCAATATCCCACTCATAGCCTGGTCCAAGGAGCAATAGCTCTCTTCAATCACTAAATTATGTGCACGAGGTGACCCTAAAAGAAATATTACACCCTAACACATTTTGCCTACATATTGAGAAATGAGAATGCTTGCACGGATTAAGACACCTAACTATCCATCTGATAACAAACATACTTGAGCTGGAAAAAGTTGGCTGAAACACAAGGAAACTCAATAACATATTACAAGTGTATTACTTTGTTCAGACCCAAATAACTGCAGCTTGATAGCATTTTTAAGTACTTGAAATGGAACGATGACATAAGCTGAAAACAAAACAAGAAAGGTTTCAAGCTTGGATCAAACTAAGCCTCTACCTTTCAGGTTAAGCAAATTCACTTGTGAGCTTGAACCAGACAAGCTGCTATCCTCAGAAATCTAGGCAAGCACCCACCTGAAACTCACTGGCCTTGTGTTCCAACAGGATAAGCCAAGTTCAGTCAAGGACGCACCAATTATAACTTTAAGCAACTCTAATACTCGCAGTGGTTCCTTGGGGCTACAGCAAGACAATTCAAAAATATATCCCCTTATGAATTATATGCTCCCTTCACCTTAATCTTAGAACCCCTTGACTGAAAATTTGCCTTTCTCTGGGGCCCCTTTGAAAAATACCCAAGTTCTCCAGTGCCACAACCAGTGAAATTTTATTGGCACGTGGATTCCTACACATGTGTCATTGAAGCAACTTCTTTTCAATTGTTTTCCCCAAATCACACTTTTTAGAAATCATTATCACCAAGGAATAACAATGAATTTCAACTTCCCGTGGCAATTATCATAACCAGCCATCATATTTTGTCATTGCAAAAGCTGTTTCACGTGTTAGACTCATTTATTTGAGCTCTGTTCTTTTATCCAAGTGCTCATACTGTAAACCTATAATATAAGACTGCAAGGATGCTCCAAGAAAACCCCTGATTTGACTCCCCTATCTAAATCCATGTATCATGATCCTCAAATAGTGCTCATTTTAGTATCTCCAAAAAAATGCTACTAACATCAACAGCATAACAAAAACATATAATAAAACATAGCAAATTCCTACAAGAAAATCGAGGTGAAAACTGAGAATGACTTGTAAGAAGAAGAAAAATAAATACCATTTCTAACATCCAGCACAACACAGTTTGAATCATGTACTTCTTTCAATCTTTTTCTCCACTCAGATGGTGCTAGAGGTGTCGCTCGCATTGTAGGATCAAGCAAAGGGAGATGTGAAATACCTCCTTCCAACTGGCGAAGAAATAATAGTAACAAGATGAAAACATACATGCATGACATATATGTAAGTCAAAACTCAGTGCAGGCAAACAGCAAAATATTCAAGAATATTTGTGCAATTAAATGTCACCTGTACTAAGGAGGGTTTATAACGCAGCTTTAATTTTGGGAAAGCATGCCCATTTAATGCCGGAGATATCTGAACCAGTATATCAGAAAATCTGAAATCTTCTCTTAACCATTCAACATATGCCAGAGCATCTTTTGATGGCCCACTGTACTGCACAAGGATGAAGAAGATCAGAAGGAAAAAACTTCGATGCAGTGGCTTAAAAATTTATCAACAGGTAGAAAGCATTATTTCCACAACCATTAAAAAGAAAAGGTTCGCTTAACAAAGAACAGAATCTTTTGGGAAGTGCAACATATCCACATTCATTTATATTTATGACTTCACAATTTTATCACCAATTATCCTAATTTGAGGCATTCTCTTGACATGTCTAAAACCGTGGGAAAGTATCTATTTTTTGGAAAAGGACGAACTTCTTCTGACTTCTCTTCATGGGCAGCTTATTTGATATTCCAAAATATTTGAGGGATGAAGACAGTATTTATTTTAATAGATCACTAGAATTCTGTGGAGATGGTGGTTGAAATTTTAATAGATCACTAGAACAGACCACTATTTACCCAAAATACAAAACTCCACATGCTCCAAACTACAGCAACAATGAGACCACTCAACAAGAGAGGGATGGGAAATAAGCACCTTAGCACCAAGATAAAGCAAAGATATCGACATATCACTTTACATAGCCAGTAGAATTTTTTTCTTGCACACAAGAACATCCATGAAGAACAAAAACCCATTTCAACTCATTATTTCTCTTTATCAAAAAATTAAATCTTTAAGAAAATATAAGTACAAAAAACAGTACCTGAGCATTAATCCCTTGTTCATTCACATAGATTCTCCCATGAATATCAAGGCCCTTATAATAAATTAAGCAGAGATGTAAGCTTCAAGTAAATAAAATCCAAAATTTAACAAGAAAATATAGAAAGGACAAACCTTTAAGAAAGAGAGGTGCTTGGCAACTTCTTCATGGGGATCGTTTATAAAAACAAAGCGATAGAAATTGACAACTATAAAATCATTAGATGGGTTTGCTACTGTTGAACTTGAAGGAATGGTGGCACAATTAAATTCCCATAACTTCTGCTTTTGCTTTGCTTTATCGGGTTGTGACCGTGAAAGAGAAAGAAATGGTCTTGTTGTTGTGAAAATGGAGGTGGTGGTTAGTGAAGCAAAGGGACATAAGATTTTGAATTGGAAGAGGGGAGATTCGTTTCTACAAGCAATGTTAGCAGAGGAGACGCTTATGGGTGCTGCACAACAAGCAGCACTGGAACCTCTCATTTTCTTCCTTTGTTTCCTCTTTTCTCAGTGTCACCAAAGCTTATCACAAGCTGCAAGAAGCTGAAACAGTTCTCTTATGAGTTTGAAATGGGTTTTGGTGCTTTGATCCTTCTATTCTTTATTTGTTTCAATTTGAGCCTCGTATAACCTTTGTCTCTAATACGATCCTGGTATAGTGATATCTCTAGTCCATTAAATTCCCTTCCCTTTTTTTATTTCTCAAAAAGAAAAATTTGCATTTTTTTCATTAAAACAGAATAATTGTGTCAAAATCAAGCAAATAATAATAAAAGGATATATATAAAATAGATTTTTATGTGGGTGGTGCTAAATTCACTACAAAAATTGTTCTTCCCGATACTTATTTTAAAAAAAATAACCATTATAACCTATTCATATCATCATTAATGGAAATTATACTTTAAGTTGTAATATAATAAAAATAAACTAAAAAAGGGTAAATTAATCATTTTAAGAAAAATAAGTAGTGAGAATAACAATTTTTTTAATTAATTAATTAGTACACTTTTTTTTTTAGTTTAACGTAGGTATCCGGATCAGCTTACGCACACCTCGACTAATTAGTACACTTTTAATATTACGGGTACTATTCAAACTGTTTTGTGGTTTTGTTATATTTTAAATTATCCTATTTAGTTAATATTCATCATTTGCATCTTTTAAAAAATGATAGAATAAATATACTAACACTATTACTATATAATATTATTATTTTTTTGTAAAAAGAAATTTTTTTATTTTTTAAATTAATTTCATATGGTGTCAATAAATAAACAGATACACACTTGACATGTAAACAAAAAAGAAAATTGTGTGTTTTTTATTGGTAAAAGCTAGCGGGTGTTTGTCCATTACCCATCATTTTTTTTAACCTAAAGTGCTATAAAATTACAATTAACTAAGTCAAAATTAAGTAAAAATAAAATCCCAAACCCATTAATTTAAAAAGATTATAAATCTAAGAAAAAAAACATAATTTGGATCATTTAAGTAACCTGAAATTGAAACTTTTATATAATGGAATAGGATTACGATCCTCTCATGTCATCATTTGAATCCACTCACTGTCTCACTTTTTTCAAGGAACAAAATTGTCGTCTTCCAAATCTTATCATTAGTTTCGAATTCAATGATTTGAATTAGGCAAGAGAAATAAAATATAAGAACTAGAATTGTTATCATTTTTATCATTTATTAAATTCTATTTATTCAATTTGAACTCAATGATTTAAATTTAAATAACATGACAAAATAGAACACAAGTTCCCAATTTATTTTGTTTTGAATTCAATGATTTGGATTAAGAGAAGAATAAAATAATAAAAAGTAATTTATTATCATTTTTATTATGCATCAAATCATATCCATATAAATTAAATTCAAATATTTAGATTTAACAATGTAATCAATCTTACAAAATAACTTCTTTTCTAATTTAAATTAGCCTAAAAATTGAATACTCATCCAAGAACTTTTCCAAATTTAAATGGTTTAGATCACATCATTTTACATCATGTTCATGAGAGGATTTTTAAACTTGATTTATTTTTTTATCCAGCCAGGATCAATCAAACTATGTACAAGTTTGGACTGGTGCCTAACTGGATCCTTCCACTCCTCTGAAAGAAAATTGATTCGTATTAGAACCTTACTTTTTACCATATATATTTTAGGGTTTCAAAGCACGAACCGCGCCTCTCCCTTTCCTTCATCTAATAAAACATGGGATCTACTCTGTTAAACGAAGGCCATCTTGCATTTTCAACATAAAACTTTAATCCGTCGCATCCATGGGATCCAATGGGACATTATCATCCTCATCTGCCTTCGATTTTTTTTTATTATTATTATTAATATGAATATCTAAGCCAACTTATATATATCTCGACTAATCTTACGGATTCTAAAATTAACGGTCATGTACGCCTCCAATAGCTCTAAGATTTATGAAACTCGAACTAGTAACCTGTATAAAAAATACTCAAAACCTAACCGATTAAGTTACACCTCTCAGAATTCATCTGTCTTCGATAGTGGTATAATGATAGGTGGCCAGTTTCCTATAAATATAGCTCTTAAACCTCACAAACATTTTCCTCTGTTTTCTTTCCAATCACTGCTCCACCTCACTTGTTCTCGAGCCTGGATCTAATCTTCACAGTATCTTCCACATCTAATCCTTCAATCAATCGACAGTCATCTTACTAGCAGCCTCATGAATTGCTAGCTCTATGGTATTTGTGGGTTCCAAAACACCAGTCATGCCAGGCTTATTTTGACCAGCATAGGAACATTTTCTTACATTATGCAACCAAGGATGTTGGGGATGCAAGCAATATTCCTCATAGTTTTAATATCAGAAAGTGTGCCATGCCGGTCACTCTATATCTGGTCTAGTTGGTATGATAGAGAGAGCAATGGCTGGATGCTGATTCCCCACCAAGGTCCAGAGAAAAGAGTTTCACAGAGGTAACACCCTTCATAATTCGAATGCACCAGACGTTTACATGCACATATGATGTCCAAACATGAAGGAAAATACTTCCACGCTCAAACGGAAGCAATATCTTTTTTCCATGTTCTTCGGAGAATTCAAATGGAAAAAAACCTGAACTTTTAAATTCATTTAAAAAAAGGGAAGGAAGGAGGGAAACAGATAGGTCTTTTTAAGTGTTGCATTCAATCAATAATGGTATTTTTCCATATACAAAGATTGTTCTCTGACAAAATTCAATCATGAAAGAGGCTGACACAAAGCAATGCAGGTGAATTCGGATGCACAAAGCACACCTCGTTAGTTGTGCGGTCATTCCAGTCCACTGCTTTTATGAGGCTGGAGATTTTGGTACATTGAAGAGAGGATAGGAGTGACTCACTCCTTGCGTGATTTCTGTGAAAGAAAATGACCTGAAATCGAACTCTAGTTTACTTGCTTAGATAAGGAGTAATTTGTGTGCCTGTCTAAGATTTTCCATTTTGAACAAAGCAAAAGAGTCTTGTACAGAGTTACAAGACATGCACACTATTTCCTTAACATTTCAAATTGAACGAAACTGTAACATGTCATTCTAAATTCACTGATTCCCATATCATTAGCGATAACTTCCCAACCATTACATCAATATCTGGAAATACAAGCACTGTTCATAAATCCACGTTTCAATTTTAGTTGCTATCAAGGTCTCTGCTACAGAACCCAAATGCCTTCATCCCCGTGAGACAAGCAACAACCCCCTACCAATACTAATTGATGCTCAAACTATTTGTGGCATCGTGTGGTACTGTGTTTGCATCTTTGATTATGTGGTGGGGGAGGATGATTTAGTTATCTTGTAACGTACTCTACTTTACGTTAAGAAAATCAATAAATAGCTTGTAAACAAGATCATGTACATTATTTTAGAGTGAAAATTTATAAAGAAGTACGCATGGCTGTGTAATCCCCCATTTAATGAGATTGAAACTTCATGTGGTCTTATGTGCAGAGAGGTAATTAATCAGCCAAAATAAAATATAGTTGGCATAAATCGTTGTGAATCCCATCTACACACCCTAATATATGATATAAATTTCCTATAGAATATAACTAGGCCTTAGAATTGTATAAACCTTATATTTCGTCTCAAGCTCTAAACGCAGAGAAACAAAATTAGGACAGATTTTCAAAAGCGAGAAAATCAAACCTGGATGCAGAGAACCTTCAAGACTTCAATCCCTCAGATTGTAATAATCATACACAGATGGATTCATTCATGCTGATTGAGAGGCATATTTGCAGCAGTTAGCTTCTCGTTAAGCTTTTCCACCCGAGTCTGCCAGAGACAGAAAATATTGAAGATTTTTTTTTACCTTTTCTATTTTTTTCTCCTTGGGGAAACACACTGTATTTGCAGTACTAAAATATGAGAAATTCCATTCCTAATATCAGTTGGTTCATACAAGAATACTACCGTTTGCATATCAAGTTCCACATTCCAATATATACTTATTTGAGAGTTATCAAACATAAGTTCAAGTGCAAGTTCCCATTTCAAACCTTGTCGAAGTATGAGACTTCAATCCATGTCTGCAGCACCATAATAATATGCTGAAGGTGTCTCTCATATGCCAAGATAATATCTAATGGCTCATTAGTTCACATAATTTCTTTTCTCGGATATGTATTCTTACATCTAAGTGCATGGTAACTTATTAAGTTGCTCAATCTCACAAGACCAACATTGTGACATGGCATGCCTTAGAAAACGTAATATATTTCTGGCCCAAATGGCATTTTTTCAAGGCTCAGACTCTAGAGTTATATTTTAAATTTGTAAGGATGCTATCTAGTTGTTTTTTAAACTCATTGGTTAGTATCCCAAGACAAAAGTGATTAATACAGAAGAAACAAAAACATGTTTGGTTGAAAAAAAAAATAGAAACGTAAAATAAATTTGCCTCTTAGACAATTTTAGAATGAATTTTTGCACTTTCAAAACATGACGTACAAAGAGACATCTCCCTTTCTCTCCACTGTCTCCGTCTCTTTTGTGAGACAGTACCCAAACGCTAGCTTATAGGTTTATATTTTTTTTTATGTTCTACTAACTTGTCAAGCCATTCCAGTTCATATCTAGACGACAATTCTGTCTTCCAATTCAAAGTCATTCTAATGTTGCAACTTGCAACAGATACAGTTAATGACCAAATAACAAAGTAAAGAATCAATTTATTCATTCATTTTGCACTGAAACAGATTAAACTTTTTGTCTTTATAGGAAATTTTAAGACTTCAAGATTGATTACTTTCCTTGAATTTGATGTAGTTAGAATGGATATTTTTTATTTTAAGTTGGTTTATTTGAAAAGGTGTAGCTACCGTTCTTGTGGTCATTATTAAATGTAATAAGATAAAACAAGCACAAGGTGCATGCAAAACGAAAACAAACCAAAGAGACTGAACCAAGTGGAGCCTCATTTTACCTTTTCTACCGATAAAGTAATCAAAATAGTATGGTTTCACATCCTAACTTTTATTTGTTCATAAAAATTTCATAAAAGCAGGATCATAATTGACAATGTGATACACTAAACTAAAATTTCAGGACACAGTCTGATTGATGAAGAAAGAGTCAGAAAATATCAGATGGGAGGAGTGTTCCAATCATCGCAAACCATTTTTATTTTTTATTTTGGAATTCAAAGGTCTTGAGGTGAAATTTAAAAATTGAAAGATAAGGAAAGACCTACTTGGAGTTATTGCAGAAGCTGAGAAACAAAGTAGGAAAATTGAAGAAAATACAGCAATGAAAAGCTGATCCTAAATACAGTTCTATAAAAATAAATATGAACGAATCTCAAGAAATTGAAATATACCTTGAAAGATTTGGAACGACGAATAGATGGGTCTATCTGTAAACAAGTCGAATATGACTTCTCCGCTGCATCATATTCTTCCATGGCCATGAAAACATCACCTTCGCACATGTAAGCCTGCTTGATAAGAATTCATAAATACATCGCAATGACAACTAAAAATACCAATCTCCGAAAATACATAGTTGAAGAGCCTTTTTTTTTCACTATACCAATGATGATAGCTATTCAAACAGCAATAATTACACCCGCAAGCGCAAGCGCACAGTCACAGAGTTTTGCAGCCTGCAACTGCATAGTGCACACAGAGCAAACTGCAAGAAACAAGACCCCGTGGCAAGAGACCTCCAGCATACCTTACTGGAGGTATATGAAAAATTGAAAAATTGGATTACAACTTAAAGAGTAGAAAATGATTCCTTGTGGGGTTTTTTTTTTATCCGGGCATCTTTGTGCTCTAGTGCATCATGGATTTTAGAATGGCTTCTTTAATTAAAAGCCATACTGATGTGATTTTTTAAATTTTGCTTTCCTATGCTTCTTCTTCAGTATAATTCTGCTTCGATTTCTCCATCAGTAAAATCAAATTTGATATGTTAACAAGTATTGTGACTCACCTCAAGATATCGAGGAGCTAATCTTAAAGCTTCTCTTGCATCTTCAAGAGCACCCGAATAGTTTCTCATTGCCAATCTTGCAAGCGACCTATGATGTAGGAAAAAAACTCAAAATTGTTTTTCTGAACCAATCGTTTCAACTGTTAAAAAGAAAAGGAATTATACAAACCTGTATTTATACATGATGTGGATGCCACCAAATGGTTGAAGATCGATAGCCTGCACTCACCATTAACCCTAAATCATTCCCAAAATCAAATTAAATTAAATTTAAATTTAAAAATTTTATACCAGTGAGAGTAATTCGTCGGCCTTGGAGAAATTTGCAAGATCAGATTCAGCCTGAGCTGTTTTTCTCAAAGCAAGTGCTTCCAAACTCTTACTTATATTTCCATCGCTAACATTAGCAGCGGTAGCCATGAACTGTGCAGCTTTAGCAGCGGTACCGCAATGATTCACTATTATTCCTTGAGGCAAAAGGGCGACGTTTGGACCAGAGCCACAACGGCCTAAGCAGCCACTGGACTTGACGGTTATATCCGGAGGGGCTAAATCGGTGACGACTTCTAGAGTTTGAAATGAGCCTTGTTTACGGCATGTGCGGTTCGTACAGACTCGGATTTCTTGCGTTTCTGCTGCTGCTGCTTTGGTGAGACGAGCACGGTGTCGTTTTGATATTCCTGGCGGTGTTGATAGAGGTTTTTGATTGGTTGTTGTTGTTGGTGGTGGTGGTGAAGGTGGAAACCAGAGAATGTATTGGTTAGAATTGGGTAAAAAGCTATGGGTTCCTTCTACAACCACCGCCATCATCATCATCATCTCACTGAGTAGAGGACTGAGGCAGTGAACGGAACAGTGCAAGGATAACGGCCATTCTTAAAAACGAAAAACAGTTATTATTTAGTCCCTGTGGTTTTAACAAAATAATTTTAGTTAGTCCATTGGTTTTACAAACATTCCAATATCGCATCCCTGGTTTTTTTCTATTTATAAACTAGATTTTTCCCCCCTGTTATGTTGGGGGGCGATTAATTTTTTTAATATAAAAAAATATTCAAACAATGATAAAATAAAAGAATCTGAATTAATTTAATTAATCAAAATTAAATGGAGACTTTTAAGATGCATATGAGTAACTTAACCAAAAAGATATCAATTTTACATCTTCTAAAATAAAGACTTTTAAGGTGAAAAAAAAAGAGAGAGAGAGCATAGAAAAAAAATCATCACCGGAACTTCTCTAGACCCTTACAATTAACACGCCAGTCTCTCGTGTAAGACCATCTGCAATAGAAAAGCTAAATGGATAGTCAAAAATAAAAAACTAATATTTTAGCTTTTCTTTGCTTGTTTTTCATACTCCAAGGGAAAAGCTAAATAAAATGCTAAAATGTCTTTTCTTTTCTACAAAAGTTATTCCTGCATATCTCTTAAAAGAGTCAAAATTAACAAAGTGGGGCCAATAAAAGAATAAACCAATTAAATCTAGCCATGTGGAAAAAAAATAACATCAAAATCATTAAAAAAATACTTATTTATTTCACTCTAATAGAATTAGCTTTTCAAATGGCTTTTTTCATTGGATATGTATAGTAAAAAAAAAGCTATATTTATACTATTTAATTTAAAATGTTATTTTATCAATTTATTTCTTTAAAATAATATCTCTCATTGAAGATGCTCTGAAGGTGTCACCCTGCCACTTCTAAACAATAAAATTATAGCACTCGGTCAGTTGTCAATATCAAGGCTCAGGCCACCAACTTTACTTGTGCAACCTCAACCTAATTGTACCGGTAGAAAATCAAGGAGGCACATGACCATCTACATGTCACCTTGATTTATTTGTTATTTTTAAATTATACAGGATAAAATGATCTTTTTACTCTTCTTTTTTTAATACAGTAACATGACTTAGCTATAGCTAAAACCAAAGAAATTAAAACTAACATTCAAAGGCATTTTAGTCTTTTTAATTTTTTAGCATTATTAAATTACTCCATTACTCTTAAAGAAAAATCTAGTAAATTATCTTTTAGGGGCTTTTTCATCATGATTTTTTTTTTTGTTAATATCAAGTTGATTTAGGGATATTTTTGTATTTGATCAAATATTAAATATTATTAAAAAAAACTTGATGGCGTGCGTACGGTGCATTTGTGGCCTTTTGGTGACCAAATGTCACCTTTCATATTGGTGTTTGTTCATCTTGGTATACTCTCGGTGATGAAGCAGTGCATGTGCTCAATAGCCTTCCGGTTTGGCATCAATAATCTTTTTTTTTCTCTTTTATTTTCTCTCCTCCTATATTTTCTCACCTGCCCCGTTTTAAAATTCAAAGCAACCCTTTAATTTGTTATTCCTTTAGATTTAGTTCATATTCTTTTTTTTACTTTTTTTTATTTTAAATAATTTATAAAATTAGAATTATTTTTCGATTTCACCTCATTCAATTTTTTTCATCTTTCAAATTTAGTTTTCATTCTTTTGATTGCTATTTGTTTTATTTGAGATAGTTTTTGAATTATTTTTTTATTTCATTATTCAACATTAAATTGTTGGAATTGAGCTTTTTTTACTGCGCCTAGGTCTAGGATTTCAAAGGTTGCGAGTTTTAGAGATTAACTAAAATTTAAGAGATTTGCCCGAGTTTGCTTGGTTTTTTTTTTTTTAATGCTCGTGTTTTTTCAGTTTCATCATTGATCATTTACTCAATTGGAGATTGTGTTGTTATTTTTATTTATTTTCTTTCTATAGAATTTCCTATAAATTTTGAAAATGAGCCTGGTTATCTTGATTCTTTTTATTTGTCGTTTTTTAATGAATTTACTTTGGGAATTTTTTTAAATTGATATTTATTTTTTAATTTTATCATTTAATATTAGATTGTTTAAGTTTTTTTTACAGTGGCATCCTTCAAGGTTGAAAGTTTTTTTGAAATTGAGCTTTGTGATTTTTTTTCAGTTTTCTTTTTATTTATTTATCTCAATCTCATCACTTAGATCACAGGTTTGACGGGTTAATTTAGGTTGATTTGTTTTTTTTTATAATTAAATACTTGTTACGTTTTATTTTTAGCATTAAGTTATTTTGAAATTGAGTTTAGTAATTTTTTCCAGTTTGTTTTCTATTTAGTTATCTCGTTTTCTATTTAGTTATCTTATTTACATGATCAAAATCATATTTTCATTAGCTTATGAGCTGTTTTTTTAATTGATTTTTATTTTATTTTATCCCTGTAAGTTTGATTTCTTTGGAATTAAACTTTAAATATTTTTTATGAAATTTAAACTTTTTTATTTGCTTAATAACTTGACTTATATATATTTCACATTTTTTTTCCAGTTTTTTTTTTCCATTTAATTAGTTGGAATCCTACCTTCATTACCTTTCTTTGTTTTGGTGACTATGTTCTTTTTTAATAGGTTTCAATGATTTTTTTATATAAATTAGTTCATTAACTGTGGTATCTTTTATTCTATTAGATAATAAGGTTATACTTTTTAACTCAGTCGAATCTATACCCCAAATCGGTTTTTTTTTTTAACCAATAAAAAAAGATTCCAGCCCATGACATAGCACAAGCCCACAAATGACTATAGCCCAAATTACAATGATCTAATACACTGGACACTAGATGTGTCCTAAACTTTTCTCCCTGACTTGATTTCTTAAGAACTACAATGATTCACACATTGCCATGGCTATGCCGCGACATTCAATCAGGAAGCACAGACTTGGTTAGCAAATATCAATCACGAATTTCTGCAACGCGTAATGAATCGAAACTCTAACACAACAACCATAAAGAGTCACTGAGAACATAAGATTAAGATTGATGTTATTAGAAAAATGGGTAACACTTCAAAAACACAGGAAGTATATAAAATAGCACAAAATCCTTCTAAATCTCTCTAAGAAGCAGCAGCTTTACCCTCCTCTGCTGCAGCTTCAAAGGTCTCCCCAGGCACAAGATCCGGGACATCATCATCATCATCCTGTGCTGCTGCATCTGCAGCGGTAGCACCTGCACCAGGTGCCTGCTTCTGGATCTGCTCCGCCAATTTCTTCAGGTTGTCCAAGTTATCAGGACCTGCAGATAGAGAAACAGAAGAGTAGAAGATAGTTCAAGCATCAGTTAAACTTCACAGATGATTACATTTATAGGGAATAGATTCAAAAGTGCATACCTAAATGACTGAGAACCTGAGGGAGAATATCTTGCAATTCTGGAAAAAAAAATCAGAACAAATTTGCATGTCAGATATCATTCAATAGGAAAGAGCAAACTAAAGAGTTGTAAACTCCCTTCGAGAAAACCAAACTCAACATGGCAAGTCCAAGAACATTTAACCAAGAGGTATACAGATATGTTCCACCAATTAACAGACAAGATTTACTTTTCATTCCCAGGTTTTATATAGAAAGTCTTAGAGCCATACTCTTTGTTTGTGGAGCACCACTAACAACCCACGTGTTGGCAGCAATAGATGCTTGCACTGCAAAATTAAAACCAAAATAATAATCAGCAAGAAATTGACCACGAGAATTTGGAAGATCTGAATATATCATGTCCATGTAAAGTAGTCAGCTTTACCTTTGGGATTTAGAAACTGGATAACCATGTCATCCTTGAATATGTTGACTTCCTCGATTGCAGGTATAGCATTCACTCCAATTCTCTTCAGGGTGCTCTGAAGCCTTTTATCATCTGTAGTAGTAGTCTTGTGGATAGCTTTCTTCTTCCTTCAGTTATAAGCATAGATTTAAAAGAAACTCATTGGAGGTAAACAACAGAAAAACACAATATACAACACAGTAGCCATGATCTATATTTTCAGTTAGTTTAACTACTTAATAGAAACATATGTTTGAATTCTATGCAAAATGTCCAAATGCAGGAAACCCTCTTCAGAACCACCCAGTGGCCATTACTTAAACCAGCCAAAAGAAATAAAATTCAAGTTGTGATTAGAAGTAAAACGAAAATAAAACATGTGCACTCCCAAGGACACAAATCAATATGCCACTCAGCTGACTATCTCATACAAGCAATTTCAAATAAAACAATTTCATTCTCCAATTTACACTTATTTTCATTTCTAAACACAATATCATTTAGCTAATTGATAAATTCCAGTGAAAGCTGGAACAGTTGCAATGGAATAGTCTTCCCACCTTCTCACACTACCCTTTCCACCAGTGCGAACTGCACTGGCCATCTTCATAAGCTTCTCCCGATCCATCTGCAAGAAAAGAATTTTACGCACATTGGCCAATTAAAACCTGAACATGAAAACCCATGCAAGGAATTCGAAGAAAAACCATACGTATACAACAAGGACCAAACCACAGCAAGATTATATTTTGCCAGTATGTTCCATTAAGCGAATCATAACCTAACCTAAACCTAGTTAACCATCTTACTTAGGAGATACCAATCTCTAAAACCTCCAAAAGTATTGAAATTTCATACTTAACTCAAATCTTGATAATTTAACTCCAAAACAAATCAAATTAATCACATCATGAGAAACAGAACACTTTCTTCATTAAACATCCTAAACAAAGATTAATAGTTTCTTTACTTATAGCCACAGAAAGCATGAAATCAAGTCCCACCCATCTCAACAAACAGAACCCATATCACCAAAAACTCCTAAAACAATAACACACTAGCATTAACTAGAAAGGAATAAAAAGATACAAACTTTAACAAGATTAAAAATTAAAATCCAATAAAAGAAAACAGCAAAACAATTAAAAGCAAGTGTAAAAATAAATGAATGAATCTAGGGTTTTTGTTTACCTTGGTTAGTTTAGTGGGTTTTGGGAGATAAGGAGCAGTGTTTTTTAAGCTCTTTACAGGCGGCGCTAAGAGGGGTGCCCTTTTTATTCGCTATGTATTTGAGCCTCTTTAAAGAGGATTACTTTAGTAGATCTGACGGTTGCAATGCAATGTCTTACCACGTGTGAAGATCTTAAGAATGTTTTGCTGTACACCTATTTTCTTGTGATGCTCTTTAGTACTTCTCTACTCTCTGTCTCTATAATTTTGCAGCGCACGGTTTGCTTGCGTTTCGTTTTCGTTTCGAGTTTCGGCCAGTTAAGATTCCGTTTTTGGGTCAAAAGGTTTATTGCAGGGCCCGGCTAATATCCGGCCCCAATACAAGTCCAGAGAATAATCACTAAAGTAATTGCTCTGCGCTTCACTGCTATCATAGCACAGGCATGTGTTTTTTTATGTTTAAGAAATATTTTAAAAAAGTTTTGAATTTTTGAATAATTTTTTTGGATTGTTTTGGTAGAAAAATATTAAAAATATTTTTAAAAATAAAAAATATTATTTTAATATATTTTCAAGTGAAAAATAATTTGAAAAACAGCTGCTACTATAATTTCAAACACTACCTAAAAGCAAGAAAAGATACATAATTGCTAATGTTTTTTTATTTATAGGTAAAATTTTAATTATTAATTATTAATTTTAATGTAAATGAATTAATTTCTATTTTAATATTAGGATTTTGATTGACCGGAGTTAACCCGATTTAATTTCAAATAAATGACTTGAGCCATGGACTTGACTTAATTTAATAAAATCGATTTTTGAAATATTTTTTATTTCACTAAATTATAATAAAATTATACACTATTATAAAAATAACCGGATAAAATTTATAATAATAATAATAATAATAATAATAATAATGGATTGCTAATATTATAAAAAGAAAAATAAAGTAAAAATTGAATGTTATTTAATAAAATAATATCTAAAATATATTATTGAAGGTAAGAATTTAATAAATTATTAATATTTTAAATAAATTAAATTTAAATAAATGAATAAACAAAAATAAAAAAGTTAGATATACGGGGATTAACCTAAATTAAAAAACCCAAGTGTGTTTTGGCCTAAAAACTCAGGGCACGAAAGTGCTTTTGATTATTATTATTTTCCTTAGGAGTGATCATCTGTTCCCATTCCATTTTCTTAATTAAGCAAGCAATAGGTTGTTTATTATTATTATTATTATTATTAATATGGGTGTTTGGGTTAGCTTGCGCGTGTCTTGACTAATTTAATGGGTCTTAAAGTTAACAACCATGTAAGCCTCTAGTGATTATCATATTAGCAACTACAAGACTCGAACATGAGATTACAGGGAGAGCAAACCCCTTAATTCCAATCTCTTACTACTAGATCACCTACTAGATTGAGATAAGAGGTCTGTTGTTTCTAGAATTTGGCCACTATTAGGCCGATGAAAACAAACCAGATTTGTAGTTACCATTATCAAATTTTACTTGTTGAATAGAGTTTTTTAATATTAAATTTGATCATTTTAGTTGCTATAATCTCAACAACAAAGCATTTTTTTTATTTGCCGATGACTTTCTATTCTTTTTTAAACTCAAGCACGAAAAATAAGTTTAGATTGGATCTTTTCATGAAAAAATTGGATTTCATTATTTTGATTCCACACTTACAGGAATGTTTATTCT
This sequence comes from Populus simonii, assembly GCA_007827005.2. Classification (NCBI taxonomy): domain Eukaryota; kingdom Viridiplantae; phylum Streptophyta; class Magnoliopsida; order Malpighiales; family Salicaceae; genus Populus; species Populus simonii. The sequence continues at coordinate 1,190,284 of CM017478.2, forward strand.
TATATATAATAGTGATACTATTGCGGTTTCTATTTCCCCTCTAGTTTGTTTGTTGTTTTTTCTTTCCAGGCTCTCAACCCTTTTTACTATATATATATATAAAAACTATATGTTATAGTTATATAAGAAAAAAAATAATGAAGCATCTTAGAACTGGCTCTAAATCTAATGAAGAAAAAAAAAAATCCTTCCCTCTACTTCAAATTCCATAAATATGGGTGGGAATAGAGTATAGCTGGTTACATATCCACGCAATTTTTTCCCCAGCCAGATCAAAGGGATGAAAATAAGTTGAGTGAATGGTAGGTGACAGCAGTTGTCTCCGATCAACAAAACATGTGGATGATAGGTGATAAAAGTACAAATTAAAAGATTGATTTTATTTTTATATTTAATTTAATGCTTATTACGGGTCAATTTGTAAATAATATAAATTAATATTATAATAGCAGTTGAAAGTTAGATTTGAGATTTGAGTTTGACGACTATGATAGACCCAAGAGCCTTGAGCTTGGACGAGATGTCAGACCCAAGTAACTTGAGTTGACACACTTACTAGATCCAAGTTTTCAAGTTTCTAGAGTTTGGCTTCTCTAATAATAATATTTATAATAATATTAAACTTATTTGACGTAAGTTCTTATAATTTTTAATTTCTTCAAATCAAATTTATAATTTTTTTTTCAAAAGTAATAATATTTTTTAAAAAGTTTATTAATGATGATGATGATGATGATAAAAGTAATAGTAATATTAACAACAACAACAACAACAATTTTTAATTTTATCTTTCAAATCAAATCTATAATTTTTTTCAATAGTAATAATATTTTTTAAAATTTATTAATAATTATATTAATAATATTAAACCCTGCCAGCATGGTTGTTAAAATGCGTTTTGACTCGTAAAATCGTACGATTTTAGGAGTCAAAACATGTAAAACGTGTAAAATCAGGGTTAAACTCGAAAATCAGTAAAATCGGTCAAACCCGGTCAAACCCGCATAAAATCGGTTAAACTCGTAAAAAATGTTAAATGCGTACTGAAATCGCGATTTCACTTGAAATTTAAAAGAATTGGAGACTTAGAGTTGTTGTGCCTGTGCTGACTCAGCACTCTCCTTTGGCCCTTTCCCACGCAGCCACGAGTTTCCATTTCCCCCCCCCCCCCCCGACACTCCACCCTTCCCTTTCCCTTTTCCCCAAATCGCCAGCACTCAACAGATTAAGAAATCAAATTAAGAAATCGGTTGATTCTGTTCCACTCTCCAGTCTCCCCTCACCAGCAACGCTGTCTCCAGTCTCCACTCTCTCAGTTGGTTTTGCTTGCTATCGAGATCCGGAGTGTTCTTGGCGAGATGAAGATTTGCTTGTATTTTCTGTCTCCAATTTGGTATGTGTTTTTTCTGTCTCGTCTGGTATGTGAATAATTTGCTTTCATAAACGTGATTTCAATCGTACGTCTCATCTCCGTCTATTATTTGAAGTGGTGAAGGAATAGTCTTTCAGGTATGTCTGTTTATACCCACAGCCGTCTCCTAGATGGGTTCCCTGAATGAAATTCCTCTGCTGTATAAGCCATACACTAGCCCCTCTTATCTTTTCTCTTCATACAAAGACCAAGAAATGGATCTCAAAAGGGGTTGTGTTTTCAAGCAGCCTTGAATCTTGATCTTGATCTTATTATACGATATACTAGCAGCTCATGAAGATTTCTAGAGGGTTTGTTGACGAAGAGGGTAATTAATTGGTTTATTTGCAGTTAATTCGTTAGAAATAATATGTATTCTAATAATATTTGATTAATTCTTGTGGTTTTATGTTCGGCTATATAGAAGAGTTTGGCCATTTTCTAGAGTTTCTTTAATTGTTAAGAAAGATGTAACTAATAGTGAAGGAATTTAAGTGAAAATGAATTTCTTTTTTAATATGTAGACATAGCTTTCATTCATAAACTGGGAAAGCTGGATACTTAATTGGAAAAAAGAGAAGCAGTAGAATCAGGAAAGCCTTGTATGCAAATCTGCTCTGCTCTAGATTTACATCTATGCCAATTTACTGAGTGAATGAGGCAAAGGAGCTTCTTGAAGAATGTTGAGATTTGATGCTGAGTTCGATCCTGACCAGGTTATTAGGTTAATGGTTGCCTAATCTCTCTTCTGACTTAGTTGGGTTGTTGGTAGTCAAGTTTCGTTCTTCTTTTTAATTTCATTGGTTTGTTTTTCTTATTTCTAGGCTTTTCCATGTCAGTTTTTTTCTAAGTTTGATTTAGATGTTTGTGGTAAATTAAAGTTGCCTTGCTTGGTGCATTTTTTTTATCTGTAGAAATAATGGGCTGTGAGATTATTTCCTTTCTTATGCGTTCTGTGTGTTTTTTTCCCAGGGTTTGTATGCCGGTTGTGTCTCTGCTTTTTGGTTGAAGTCTTAATTATCCTAGTTAATGTTTTATTTTGTTTCTTGCATTGTATGAATCTGTTCTGCGTGGTTTTCATTCAGACTTTCTCAAATATTCCTTCTGTTTCCGGCAAAGTATGGTCTCGGTATTTGTCTAGAATTGTTGTTGTCAACAGATAATCTGCTGAATTCTTATAAAAAATTGAAATGTTACACTCTTGCCCGTAATCAAGGTTGTTAAAAACGATTTTACAATTTTAGTTAAAATACTTTACTTATGATTTTACGATTTTGGTTAAAATATTTTCCTTGCGATTTTACGATTCGAGTTTACGATTCGAGTTTATATTGTATGTTCCGTGTCGTCTCAAAAAAGCGTTTTTGACAACCTTGCCTGCCAGACCCATTTAACTTGGGCCGGGAACACCAGCTAGACCCAAGTTACTTGGGTGTGGCACACCAGCCGAACCTAATTAACTTGGGGTTGACACCCCGGTTGGACTCAAGTTACATGGGTTTGACTCAATTGCCGGACCCAAGTTACTTGGTCTGGCATGCTAGCCAGACCCATGTAACATGGATCGGGTGCCCCTGTCGGATCCAAGTTACTTGGGTCGGGCTCCCTGCTAGACTCAAGTTTATGGAGTCTGACTTTTTTAATAATAATAAAAAATAATATTTATAATATTAATAATAATATTAAACTTGTCTTACCCAAGTTCTCATAGTTTTTAATATCTTCAAATCAAATTTATAGTTTTTCTTTGATAATAATAATAATAAGAATAAGAATAAGAATAAGAATAAGAATAATACTAATAATAACAATTAGAAGAATAACAACAACAACAATAACAATAATTTTTTTATTTTACCCGTCAAATCAAATATATTATTTTTTTAATAGTAATAATATTTTTTTCAAATTAATTGAGTGTGACAGGTGCGCCGGACCCAATTAACTTGGGTCAGGAACACGAACCAGATCCAAGTAACTTGGTTCTCGCGCCTTAGCAAAATCCAAGTTACATGGGTTTGGTGTGCCGTCCAGACCTAAGAACCTTGAAAGGCATACGCAATAATAATAAGAATAATAACAACAACATAATAATAATTTTTAATTTTACCTTTTAAAATCAAATGTATTTTTTTAATTGTAATAATATTTTTTTTTCAAAGTTATTGATAATAATAACAATAATAATATTTATAATAATAATAATAATATTAAACTCTGTCAGACCTAAGTTAATTGGATCTGACGCACCTTTTAAACTCAATTAACTTGGGTCAGGAACCCCAGCCAAACCTAAGTTACATGAGTTTATTTATTAATAATTATATTAATAATAATGACAATAATAATATTTATAATATTAATAATAATATTAAATCTTGTCAGACTTGGGTCTGGAGCACTACTAAACCCAATTAACTTGGATTAAGAACATCAACTAAACCCAAATACCTTAGGCTTGGCTCTTCGGCCGAATCCAAAAGCCTTGAAAGATATTTGCTTTTCATTGTGAATTCACATAGTAGTAAAAGGTACATAGAGATATGTTAGAAAACCAAAATAAAAAGGTTTCAAAATTTTTTTTGTCTTTTACTGTGGATTTAATAATTATAATTTATTTTAATTTATCTAACAATTAATTCTACACATTATTGATTTATAACAATTAATTATCATTATTATCAGATGCTCGTAATAGTATATTCAACTTCAATTACAAAGTAAAGATTGAAACTTAAATTGATTTTTTATAGGATTTGAGTGATGTTAGATTCTCAATAAATTGGTAAAATTGCCGAACCCAATCCACTTTAACCTCGATTTGAGTTGTTGGGTAGCTAGAAAATCAGTGAAATTTCCATCCCTATCGGTCTATAAAAAAAAACAGCACAACAATTAAAAATAAAAAATAAAAAATCTAGATCATTTATTACATACTTATTAAACTAAATAAGAGATTTAAAATTTATTTGATAGTATCGTAGTGATTATTTTTTATTTAAAAATACATTGAAATAATATTTTTTATTTTTTAAAATTAATTTTTAACATCAGCACAATAAAACAATATAAAAATACTAAAAAATAATTAATTCAATCAAATAAAAATAAAAAATTATTTTTTTTGAAAAACATTTTTAAAATAAAAAAATAAATGGGCTATTAGAGTATTATCTAGGTTGAAATTTTAGTTGATATAAATAAAATATTAATTAAGTAAAACCTGACTAACCTAATTGATTCAATGCTAAAAAATAAATTTTATTTTATTAGTAAAAATAATTGCCTCAAGCTTCCTCCATTATCTATTAACCCGACACTATTCCGGCTAAAAGTTTTGGGACAGGCAGGGCAGGCAAGACAACTGTGATTGATTAGATAGGCCAACATGTGAATGAAAGGAAACTATAAAACAACTTTGGTCTCCGATCAACAAAACATGTGGATGATAGGTGACAACAGTTGAAATTAAAAGATTTTTTTTTTACTGGTCATTTTTTTAATTTAATAATATTTATTATAATTTATAGTTGATAATTTATTTTAATTTTTCTAAATTCATAAAACCTACATACTGAGTTCTGAAGCCAGGATCAGGATATTTCCATTCAGACATTGTTCACCAACCAAGACTTCAATGAATAAGTCAAATCATTTAATTAGATTAACATTATAATTTCCATTGGGCTTAAACAGAAAACAAGACCAAAAGACAGAACTAACGATATCAGCTGCCTGTAACTCCATCTGATGCAGAGGTGGTAGCTGTCTGGAAACTAGCCACGCCATGTCAAGGGGAGCACTGAAAGCCACACAAAAACATGTCCATGTTCTTGACCTTGCTCCACCATTTTGACCATCCACCATTCCCAACATATGCTTCATTCTTTTTCTTCAACTTCAGCTTCTCCAGTTGGAAGCAACAACCCACAAAAGCGACCCCACCATCTTTGCTGCTGCTGCTAATTTTATCTTCCTGATGCTCCTCTTTCTTCAACAACTGTTGATAGTACTCCTTGTTTCTCATCTCCAACCCATATATCTGCCCTTGAAGATCCTCAATTTTCCTAGTTAGCATACAAACCCTGTGATCCTCCCTCATCTTTAACACACACCTAGCAAGTTCACCAGCTTTCCTCTTCATGAACATAGCCTCAGATGACAACCCTTTGTTTTCTTCCAATAAAGCTTGCATTTTGTACCCCAATCTAACATTCTCATTCTGTAACACTATCCTCTCTGACTCTAACACCTCAAGAAGTTTCTTTAACAACTCTACTTTCCTCCATATTGATTCTTGACCTAGCTGCTGCTTCTCCATGTCACTAAGCTGGTCTGCTAATATGTCATTCCCTACATTCTTCATTACGAGATCCGCTACAATCTCATCAATGCCAAGAATGGTATTACATCCATCTTGAAAAGGGGTCGGCGGTTGTTGGTAAGACAGTGAGCTCTCAGCATCCCAATCAAGAAACTGGCAGCTGCTAGATCCACGACTGTCTTCTTGATCTTGATCATCATCAGAGGTGATTGACATTGGAGAAGAGAGATGATTGCTAAGTCTCTTGCCCTTCTCCATTCTATTGCATCTGTCCAGCAAGATTGTGTACCCATTGTACAAGTCTTGAAGCGAAGCAAGAAGTTGAGGGCGTTTCTGGTAGTACCATTCAGCTCTCTCAGCAAAACTATCACCACATCCCATGTCTTCTTCTGATTTGAAGTACTTAAGCAACATTTTCACTCTCTCATCAGCTCCCTCAGTAAGTAACCCACCTGAGGTGTTTTGAAGTAAAGAGATGTCACCCATTTCAGCTCATAGGAATGGCTAGCCAGTCATGTGAATTGCAAGCTGTGAAAGTTGTTTGTTGGCCAAGGATGACTCTTCATATGAGTAACATCCATATCAACATGTCATGGACCCACCCCTGCAAGGAAATTGTACAAACCCTGATCTCTCTAGCTACACATGGGAAGACTGACAAAAATTTGCTTATAAATGGTAACAAAAGAAACAGTGGCGAAGATGGAAACTGAACAGTGCTATTTGAATGTTTAAATCGCATTTCCACCTTTCATTTCTGGTTCTGTAACCCTCCCATTAGACCAAAATGTAAGGTTAGGATACAAAGGTCAGCATCAAGGATGATGCCCCCTCCATCAATAAATTTTCCTAGTTTTGATCTACTCTTCTTACTTGTGGGGCATGACATGGACGTAGACCTCTTTTCCGTGATGATTATATTTTCTGTAATAATTAAAAATAATCAAGGACTTTAATGCAGTTTTTTCTCCAAAGTCGATAGATGGATGCATTGACCAGGCACACAAATTCAAACATGGAGCATAAATAAAGAAATAAATTTTGTGTTGGAGCACAGAGAGGTCTCTGTTACAAGAATCAAATGGACAATGCAACGAGGCTTTGGATTAGGTGGGTGACAGTGATGGCAGATGGGATTCCAGATCTTGCTGTAAAAAAATCAAACTTTAAACACAAACAGCACGAATATAGCAGTACTGAAAACAGAAAGATAAATCACAAGTTGACAAAGGGTATGACATGAGGATGTTTTCACAACCACACTCTTGAGTTTTCAAGTCATAAAACCTCTTGCAATTTCTTGTGTTTAAAAAGAAAAAAGAAAGAGCTCCGAACATTTACTTCTGCAACGGAAGAAAAAGGGTCTTCGGGCCTTTCTCTTCTTCTCCCATGATCTCTAACGACAATGGGGGATTTTTAGACATAGGGATTTTTTTTTCCCGATTTAAAGGGTATTCTCGGATCAACCTGTATGTAAATAGAAACTAAATCATTTTCTATATAATTTTAAAAACACCCCATTCGTATCAATCTTGTAAATTTCACAATGCTTCGAGGGGTTATTGTAATTTGCCCTTTTATGTTTCATAAAAAAATATATTTGATTTTTGATTTACAAATGCAGCGTAAAAAAATTAAAATAAATTGCTATGAGTTTACAATATAGATTATTATTACGAAGAATGGTTATATTTTTAAAAATATTTTTTATTTAAAAATATATTAAAATAATATATATTTTTTTATTTTTTAAAAAATATTTTTTTATATTAGTGCATCAAAATATTCTCAGAACATCAAAAAAATATTAATTTGAAGCAAATAAAAAATAAATAAAATTTAAAACCTTTTCAAAAACGTTTTGAAATATAAAAACAGGGCGAAATGTCTATCCTTCATCCTTCATCCTCCATGGAAACCAGGTGAGGTTATTTAAAAGTGTGGTTAAATTATATTTTTAATTAATAGTTTTTAGTGTTTTTATTTTATTTTAATATACTAATATAAAAAATATATAAAAATATTATTTTAGTATATTTTCAAGTGAAAAACACTCACACTATAATTTTAAACATGTTATTAATACATAATCCTAGCTTCAATTTATTTTCTTATGATGAACTTTTAGTAAAATTATCTTATAATAATTTATATTATGAATTTTGCACAAAGTAAACACAATGAAAAAGCAAAGTTTGTAATATTATCCAATTTTTAGATTATTTTTTTTATTTGATATATTCATCTTTATCTTTTCAATGAAGAATTATTCAATATACAAAGAGGAGTACGACTCCTATTAATCTAATAATTTTCCCCTTTCAACTTGGTGTTCATACATATCTTAGAAGATGTAAAACCAATGTAGAGAGGGCTCCTACTCCAACCATCTTTTGATCCAACTCAGTACTGGGCTACTTTGTAATGACTCAAGCCTAGATTGGTTCATATGAACAGACCACTTTGATATGCACTAGCCCAAAAGACTTGTTTAATCGATACAAGAAAGATGCCCAAAATTTTCTGATAGCCCAAAAATCAAGAGCTGCCTTGTATACAGATATTGATCGGGTTTACGTTAAGCCTCACTTGGATAATTATTTAAGATTTTTATTTAATAAAACACTTTAAAAATAAATAAGATGTATTTTTCAATTATATTTTATGAAATGAAAATTGTTTCCATTTAACAAAAGACTCCGAGTACAAAATGATGATTGTCCAATAAAGTTCTCTTTGTTAGATATATATAAAAAATATTTTTAAAAGTCTCATTTATAATGTTATATAAGTTCCCATTCACCTTAAGCCAACAAACAACAATACGACACTTTTCTCAAGTAGTTATATCCCCTGAGCTTTTATTTTTTAAGAATGACTAATGTGGTTCATGGGAATTGGTGGATCTTATAACCTACAAAAAAAAAAAAACCCTGAAAAAGGTTCGATAATGGCTAAGTCAATGATCACCATTTGTTGCCCTGATCACCATAAGGAAGTGCATAAATAAACTTTTCACGAGTTGTGATCTTGGGTTAAGATGTGTGGGTTTAATATGGGTGTTGTGTTTAGACTTGTTGGTTGTTGGGCTTGACCAGTGAATAAAAGTTTGCTTGAAAAAACAAATTTGTCGTGAAATATGAAATTTTTTGATGCTTAAGTCAATAGATAATGATAGAAATAAGGTATGAAAAGATTGATAGAAAATATATATGTAGAGAAGTGCTGAGTTTGAAAAATTGTGACATATTGTTTTTACTTTGTGACCCAAGATATTTATAGATCTTGATAACATTAGCTCACTTCAGGAGTTGTGTGAAAATTAATCGGTTAGTACCCACCATTAAACATAGTGTTTGACATGTTATTGGTGAATGTAAGTGATATGATGACTACATAGTCATTGGTCAAGAAAGGAAGCGCCTAATTACATAAAATGTGATATGTGTCTTTATATTATGCTCATAAAGAATATGTCAGTAAAAGCATAAAAAAATTATATGCTTGGGCGGTGCATAAAACTACTTTTAGATTTTTTATAACTTAAAAAATAAGAAATATACAAAACATATTTTAGAAAAAAGAACAACATTGTTTGGGCTAAGCCCACACAATGTGGGGTTATAATCACGTTGTTTGGATCCAAACATTACGAAAGTAATTTTTTCCAATGAAAATCTATTCACTATCACTTATAAACCATTTTTTAAAAAATCATTATTATTTAAGCAACGTTCACCCATAGTTTACTCTAAGATTTACATGATATATGTAGTGGAGCGATTTGCATGTCCAAAATTAAGCTTCAGATATCTTATGTAATAGCATGCCATATATAGCACAACATTTACATACGAATGCTCTTGAAATAAAGCTTACTAATTAATCGAAAAAGAATCGATAAGGAAGTACGCACGCTACACTGTTGCTTTCTTTTCGGTGTATGTTTAGAACTTGAAACAGAAGAATCAAATTTTTATTTGGAGCAAGAATGACACGCCCGGCTTACAAGAAACGTTTGTCTAAGAATCTGTAAAGCGAAAGTGAAAAATGAGCCAATGACAAGGAGCTTTGCATCCTTTTTATATACGATGAGGGTAGTAGAGATCATGATAATGCAAAAGGAGTTTGCAAAGAGAGCAGTAGCTAGGTCATTGGGAAGGGAAAGAAATGTCACCGGTCGGACTGCCTCCTGGCTTTCGATTCCATCCAACCGACGAAGAACTTGTCAATTACTATCTCAAGCGTAAGATTAACGGCCAAGAGATTGAATTAGACATCATTCCTGAGGTTGATCTCTACAAATGTGAGCCCTGGGAATTAGCAGGTATATATCTATAAAACTACCTACTTTTTGTTACGTTCCCATTACATTTCAGCAGCATCGACAGATCTTTGGCATTCTACCGACAGTCAAGGCCATGCTCATGTCCTTACCAGAAGAATAAAGGGACTGGTTCCATTGATCAGAACCTCTGTTGTTGTCTGTCTGTTTTGCAGAAAATCATTCTTTCCAAGTAGAGACCCGGAGTGGTACTTCTTCGGACCCCGTGACAGGAAATACCCTAATGGGTTCAGGACTAATAGAGCAACTAGAGCTGGATACTGGAAGTCGACCGGAAAAGACCGAAGAGTGAACTGCCAGAATAGAGCCATTGGAATGAAGAAGACGTTAGTTTACTACCGAGGCCGAGCTCCTCAAGGGATTCGGACCGATTGGGTAATGCACGAGTATCGGCTCGACGACAAGGAGTGTGAAGACACCTCTGGAATTCAGGTAGTTCGTGCATTGTGCAAAATTGCGTGATTCATGATATTAATGATGGCTAACAAATATATAGTCATTTCTTCCATCAGTTCTTCTCTTAGTATTTTCCTTTTGCTTCATGGGGCGAGAGGTATACTAGGTCTAAACCATTACAATGAGTAATTATGGTAAATTTGTTATTTGTTTATATACTAATCTCAAATTTATTATTTCTTAATTATTACTTCTTTAACACAAAGCGATTGAAATAAGCAAGTCATACGTTCTGGTCTCTACATGGGGCAAATATTATATGTGATTGAATTAGGGGTAGGGGATGATCACTAACAATACCTTAATTATACTCTCTGCTCTATCACTGACATCACTCAATTTTAACCAAGATTATATCGCCTCGAAATGCATGGCTAGCTTGATCACTCTTAATTTAGTTGCAAGCTAGCATAGAGCTGAACCGAGCTTCTCCTCTTCCTTCTTCTTTCACTAGAGAGAACGCAACTAGACCAAGTATCACTTTCGTTTTCTGTTTTCTGTTTCTTTTCCCAAGGTAAAAAAGAAGAGAAAAATAGGACCACTGTTGGTGTTATCATCACACATTTTTCACCCTCGTCCCTTACAAGAGAGAATAAATGCACTAGACGACTAGACTGTGTTTTAATTATCCATGTTACCATCAATTTTCTTGATCCTTTTCTATTCTCAAGAAAAAATATAGGAGCATGAGTAAATCTCAAGTTAGACGATCATCACACTTTTTTATTTTCGCTAGTTGACTTGGAAACCCTAAGTTTTAATGCCTCAGCAAACGGGAAAAGCAACATTTCCTTTGCTTTCGTTTGGTTTTTTTCACCACATCTCTTTTACGCCAAAGTACATAAAGCAAATAAAAGCATCATAATTGCTTGTTTTTTTATTCTTGGATAATCATAATTGCATGTTTTTACGCTTAATATTAACTGTTGAATTACAAAACTAACTAGTTTCTGTGCGAAATATTAGTAAGATCATGGTATCCTGGTAGGGTACTGGAGAATATAATGAGGCGTAAGAACGTGACACAAGTGCATGATTTGCATGAAAAGTTCGAGGAATTTGGGCTTTTGATTGCTAGTCTCTCACCTGTTTTACTTTAAATATTTTATGACATACAATCTCTGACACATATATTCGTTGCTTCATCCATTGGAGTTAGATCCCTAAGTGGCGAAGCTTGGGTTCCACTTTGTTTTTCTGTAATGAGACAAAAGTTTTATCCTTCTTATGACTCAATCCCTCCTTCCATATCTATGAGTTCTTCACTTCTTTATCTTTTTACCTTCTCTAATCCACAAGTCTAGATTCCATGACTTGTAAAATGATATTTTAAGACTATGCTAACCCAAAAAGCAGTCCTCATCACTTTCATCTTGTAAGAGTGTGTCGGCTACCTTTTACTTTATTCCAATTGCTATCAAAATCAGCCAATTTACGTCAAAGTACCCATCTCCTACTAATTTAGGATTAAACACTTGTTAATCCCAGGGTAGCTAGCTTGATTTCTGATCCAACAATGTCTTCTTTCCTTTTCTTCTTTGAAAGCTTGTATGTATAGTAGAATGGATACTTCCACAATTTCCTCTCGCCATATTTAATCTTGTTTAATTTGTACAAGGGGCCGGGAGCTTTTACCATTAAAAAGAAGAAGAAAAGTAAATAGAACAAAATTATGAGCTGCCATTTATTGTATACCATGCATGCATCACCTACTTCCTCTCTCTCTGATATTAATGTAGTGTGTTGCAAGAGTGAAGACTACTGATTAAATGTCCAGACATGGTGAACCAGTCAAGTATTGAGGCTGACTTTGTCATGTACTAAAAGATTTCCCTCTGATAAGATAGCCAGCTTTAAACTTTATTTGCTCTCTCAATCGATCTTGCTGGAAAACTCGGATCTATCTTTCCATAATTTCCCCTTGGCTTGTCTTTTGTGCTTAAACACAAGGCTACCTTTTGTTTCCTTGCAGGATTCTTATGCATTGTGTCGCGTGTTCAAGAAAAACGGAATATGTTCTGAAATTGAAGAGCAAGCCCAATGCACAAGCACTAGTCTATCATTAATGGAGAGCTCACCACAAGGTGTGATAAATGAGTACGAAACAATGTCGCCAGATGTTCCCATTGCATCATCATCTTGCGTGGAAGAGGAAGACAAGGATGATTCATGGATGCAGTTCATTACAGACGAGCCATGGTGTTCTTCTAACAATGCCAATATGGTTGGTGGGGAAGAAATCTCTCATTCGACCTTCACTGACTAAGCAAGTTTAATTATCAAGTGATTGGTGGTGATGAATAACATGATCGAGTTGATCAATATATTTTTCTTACAATAAGGCATCGAGTACAAATTAAAATGTTAGTAAGATCATTAGAAGGTTATTGTGTCTAATTGGTTTAATTATTTTGTCGTGGTTTTGGTTGGTGCATGCATGGCCTCCCTAGCTAGAGCCAATTTATCAAATGGCTTCATGATGATTTTTTTTTTACCTCTATTTGAGGTGATTTGGTGTTACTTGTGGAATAAAAGGGCATTAATGCTAATATTTATTTTATTTTTTCCTTTTAAAAGATTGTAACTTATTATTGCTACTAGCTACCTTGCTTTAATACTAGCTATCCATGTGGCATTTCATATTATATTTACTCTTTAAAAAATGAAAATTAAGAACTAAGCATTAGATATAAGTATTAAAAGTGGATATTTAATTTCTTCTCTTTAAACTACCAAATAATATTTTTATTAATATTGATTTTATCTCATAATTAATGCAGCATGATATATATATATAGAGTATAATTTAATTACATGAGAGACTCTATGTCGTTCGAGTGATATTGTTTATAATCCTACTACGTACAATATATTTGAGTTTTGGCTAAATGATTTTAGATATTTATAAAAGATAGACTTCTGTGAATAATTTCTTCTTTTTCATCCTCTTCTTCTCGTTTCAAGTAGCCATCACTCAATGTATATTTTTGCGATAAACAAATATTTTTAAAATTTTTTTGAATTAATTTTTTTTTTTAAAAATTATTTTGATGTTATAATATCAAAAATAAATTTATTTTAATATATTTTTAAATAAAAAACACTTTAAAAATAACCATTAATATAATTCCAAAAACTACCCACATAAACCTAGGCTAGCCCATGGCAGGAAAGATCTAACCAGTCCAATAACGTGTGAGCAACCTACGGAGCCCAGCCCCCAATCCCTAACCTATCAGCTCAATAAAAGAGAACCCAAATAATACCAATGATATTCAGCATAGCAGGTTTTAAGTTAGTTTTTAACCTAAAAAGGAGATGATGTTAGGGACCCATTTTCTATCACTATATATATTTTTTAAATTAATAGATAAAAAGATAATGTTTTTTTTAATAAAATAAATTAAAAAATAGAAGGAGTGATAAATCTAATAAGAGTCTTTAATGTTGATGAAAGATCTTCTATGTAATAAGAAAAATATAAATACACACTAAAAAGTATTATCTGGCTATTCTTTTCATTTTATATGTTTTTTTACCTTATCTTCAAGGTTAATTTTACTCCATAAGTATATATGATCTTCGTTTATATAAATGAGTTATGTAAATACAACTTGTTTATCTAAAAATTAAGATAAAAAATTTTAAAAAAAATTAAAATAATCTTTTTGAAGTAGTATAAAATTATAAAAACAATCCAAAATATTAATTAATAATTTTTTTAAAATTAAATTAATCAATTAAAAAATAGAAAAAATATTAATTAAAAATTAAAATTTAAAAAATAAAAACATAAAGAGAAAGAGAAAGAGATTAGGTGCTTAGTAAGCCAAGCCAAACAACATAGCTCATAAGAAAAGGCACAATATAGGAAGGTAAGGCTACCACACTTCACTCTTTTTTTTGTGTTTTTTTTTTAGTTTAATGTGGGTGTCCGGACCAGCTTGTATTTTTTTTGTGTTTTTGAGGATGACACATTGTATGACTAGTCGATGTATTTTCTATATCCGCATTTTCAATCATCTCTGGTGATTAAAAAAGTTGAAGGTGGAGTATTTGAATTTCAAAAATTTATTTTTCAACTTTTGTTTTACCCTAAAAACACATCAAATTTTTTTAGAAACCTCAATAAATACATTTCAAAGCCTAAAATACCCTCAAATTGAATAAAAATAATTTATGAGTCTTAATCAACTTTTTTTTTAACATGTTTAAAGGGCAAAACTATTTTCATTGAATTTTCCTCTTTAAAATGAACCCACTGGCACCAAGTTAGGCTATTTTTATGACCGATCAACAACTTTATCTCTTTTTTATTTTTTCTAGTGACTTTCCCTCTATTTCCTCAATGTTGAGGGATTGAAATGAGATAAAAGAAAAGTTTTAAACTGAAATATAAAATCTTAAAATACAGGAATCAAATTTGTATATTTCAAAACTTCAAAGATGAAAATAAATTTTTCCATGCTTTTTGTAAAAATAGCTCTATGTTTTACCATTCCTATTCTTTCAATTTTCTTTTAAAAAGATTAAATTGTATTTTGTAAAATATTCTATGATACATCGGATATGTAAGAGAATACAACTAGAAACAAATATTAACACATTTAATCAAGGAATTAGAGTTTGAAAGGAAGAAATTGAAAAGAAACTAAGTGCAATGACTAATATATAGAAAGTAAAAAAATTAGGGAGCATGAAAAAACTTGGTTATGAATTGTGACATGAACAATAAAATATGAGAGGATTCTACAGATTATCAATAGTAAGATGCCAGATGATTTATTTTATTCTATAATATTTAAATTTTTTGTTAGTTCTATTAGTACCAGATAATATCATGCTTATCTATATTCAGAGTTGTATATCTCTCTGTCACAATTCAAATAATTGTATAATACCTATAAATATAATGATTACTAAGCTGGTATCATTAATCACCATTCCGTATTTATATCAGTTTCTTAGCTTAAACCACATTAGAAGGCTTCAAAACAAATGAAGTTGCCACATCAAGCTTTTCTTTCTCCACAAGGATGGCCAAAATAAGTACTCTTGGACTGTCAGAAGTGTAAATAAAAAAAAATAAAAAAAAAAATTCCTTGATGTGGTAAGAGGATGTCAAGCTCCTCCAGAAGGCTAGCCTTGCCTTCCTCTCCTGAACTCATCCCTTTGTTTGAAGTCTAATTTATAATCCTGACAGAAATTTGGCGCTCTACTAGACAACCTAAATGACAAATTGCACACCATATTTTCATATATGCCAACAATACAAAACTCAGTGACCATATATGATCGTGAATAAAGACAAGTAAAGAGGGAGGCTTCCAGCGGGGGAAAAAAGAACAAAAAAGAAGCAGCGGATAAACAAAACGATTGGGTGCTCATGCATTCTGGATAGTCACCACAGTTACTATCTCTGCCTATAAACAACTCCAGTATCTAGCAGCCACAAAATAGCCTAAAATGAAGCACTTTTGCCAACCTTCCATTGTTCAAAATCTGCAGAACTTATCATGAAGGAACTGGCATTTCGATGCCCACCACCACCAAATTCCTGTAATTGAGCCATAAAATACATTTCAGCACTTTGAACAAACACGAGTAAATAATACCCTGTTTGTTAGGAAGAAAAAAACAGGAGAGAGCAGAATCACTAGAAAAATGACCTCTGAGATGGGTGTTGTGTCTTCACTATCGACACTCCTAAGGCTGATTTTCAGCATCTCATCATTTTCAAGCTCTGGTACTCTATATACAATGGCTCCAATTCCCCTACACATGAAAAGAAAGGCACTATGAAGTGTAAAATAAAAGATGCACAAATTTGGCACCTTGCTTGACAAAGCTGGACTGCTTCCACAGTCCAACAAGTTTTCATCAAATATTTGCACATACAAGCTTGCAGGTTACTTGATTTGATTTTAAGCCTGCTAACTAGTCTCTGTGTCAACTGTCAAGTTTTCTCGAACTTGGTAGCCGTTGAATGTCATCATTGAAGTTGTAACTACACATAGTAATCAGCAAGGAGCCCAATATAAAAAATGCTTCTTTTTGTCATCATGGCAGGGGTTACTTTTTGTTGTTTTGATGAGATAACACCAGGTACTGGCTGTTCAGCCTCTGTTGGGGGCATGAGTTTTGGGTTTCTTAAGGGTAATTACAACATAGGATATCCAACACTCCTAAATCATTACAATGTGATAGAAATATCATTTTCCCAGTATCCATGATATTTTCAATAAAAGGGTATCTTACCTTTCTGTTTTACCCTCTGTTTATAATAGAGAAATAAATTTTTATCATATAGGAGAACAGAAAATGACATGTTCTGAAGTCTGAACCTTACATTAATGCATACAATGATCATGCAAGGATTTCCAGGCAAAACATTGCATGTTTTACAATGGGAGTATGGGACTACTTGTACGGTTTGAATAAGTATTTTAAGCCTACTTGGGATTCAGGGGTATTAAGGATCTATAAATATGCATGCAATCTATGTTTTTTGTTTTTTGTTCATTTTTTCTAGAACATAAAGAAGATGAATAAGAATTTATTTGTTATGCTTTAATGCTTTCTTTCTTTCAAGGAGTGATTTATTAACCCTGTCATTGTGGCTCTAGTAGTTAGTTGATTTTGTTTAATTCTTAAATTTTAAATCTCAATTTCAATTCCTAAATCCCCTGAATTTTAATCACCCAAGAATTCTCCTCTATCAACATGGACCAGATTTTCTTCAGAGAGATGAGTGCATCCAACATGTTTTGAAGTATTAAAAATGGAATAAAAGAATCCGGTGACTATTAAAACATGCATGCATCTCTGATGAAGAAATATACCTTATTTAGACTAAGCTTTTATAGATATTGAGTTCAATACTAAAGACATGGATGCTATGAGGAAACATAGATAATGCTCTTCCAACCCTAAAGTTGTTTGGATTCTCTTATTCCTAAGGAATTGTATAATAATGACAGTGAACCACCACAAATATGCATAATATAAAGCTTTTAATTAAATGAAAACAAATTGACATGCAAGCCAACAGAATAAAAGGCAAAGAAATGCGGGTACAAATGAATTGCTTTGACTAATAACCATCACTAACCTCAACTTCAGATTACGACTCTTAGTAGCTAACTGGTGTCCTAATTCACTCCTTAACTCTGAAACTGAATCGGCATTAACAGCCTGAAAGTAGGATAATGAAATTAGAACTTCCTTTTCACTTTCTTTCCATTTCCAAGAATCATCAAAATGGAAATTAGAAGTGTGCAGAAAGAATTAGGACATAAATAAAAAATAATGTTATGTTCACTATGGCCAAATTCCCATTACACAAGTTTTTTCCGTGGCTCATTTTATTTAAAGCCTAATAACCATATAAATAGAGAATAATCTTTGTTAAAAGGAAAATCAATTTTGAGAAGTTTCATTAGGAAACTCAAAAACTTAATAACAGGGATTTGACATTGACTTCGCAGTACAAGGTAACACTGATTGCAACCTTAAAATAAAACTGAACCTAACTGAGTATTAACAGATTTTGGATAAATTCCAGGGATGAAAGTGGACTTGGCGATTAAATGTTTAAAATAATAAGGATATTTTCTATATGCAGAACCAAACCAATAAAAGGAGTAATTGGGAAGAGTACCAGGCAACGTCCAAAGGCTCCACCTCCAAGTGCAATTTCATATGACTGATCAAGGGTGTCATCTATTAACTTTTGCTTGACTGATAAACTCACTATGCCTTGACTGATGACAGACTCCAGATTCAATGACAGCAACTGCAGAATTAAACAAAACATCACTGATTTACATCTCAAGAACAACTATAAAGTGACATAAGTGTTAATCATAAGAGGCAAATGCACGCCCCATGACGCGCGCGCACCATGTAACTGATTTATGTTGAACTTTCATTGCACAGAACAAGCAATGGAACTTCGGTTTTTATTTTCTAATGATAATTCAAGAATTATATATTTAATAAACAGAAAGAGGAGAAGAGAAATGGGCACCTGGTCGAACAAGGAGGGGTTCAATTGGGCATTGAATTCAAGGTTCAAATCTTTCAAACCACTACTAAAAGCTTTGCTATTTTCAAGTCTCCATCTCCAAAGATCCCCATCTTCTATATACTCAAATACCCGTCTAACACGATCAAATTCAGCGATTATCTCATCATAATTGTTCTTACCACTCTCTAAAAGCTTATGCTTGAAATAATCAAAAGCAATAGTAGCCCCACTCCTTTCCATATCTATAACTTTACTCACATTCTCTCCCTCAAAACTTCTACCACCTAACGCCTCCATTGCTGTTTTGTGATGATCCAATATAACCACCCTGAAGAACACAAAAACCCAAAATCCAAACATGAGCTCAATCTACCTAAGACCAAACCGAATCAATAAATTGATTAATGCAAAGGACCCCATTATTAAAATTGGTTAGCAGACTCAGTCTATGTAAAATTACTCCATGAAACATAAAAACACACATACAAAAAAAGACTGGCACCAAAAACAATCAAGAAAAAAGAGGCTTTTAAGACCTGGGAACTTTGGAGGAGAGTTGCTGGACAAAACCAGAAGGCCCCACGAAATCAAGAAGGTAGACATGACTAAATTGATGGAGAGGAAGTTGGTCTGGCTTGATGGGGCTGTAGACAGTGTTTGGAAAGAAAATAGCGGGAAGAGAAGTGGCTTTGAAGTAAAGGTGAGCTGCTAATGCAGCAAAAGCACCATCTGGGCATGGATAGTGGTATAGTACTGCTGCTGATTTTTTAATTGAATTATTGTTGGCTACACTTAGAGAAGCCATGATGGCGGCCGCCACTTTGAGAAAGGTTTCAAGGTGGTTTTCTTGGATTTTGAGGCTTCCAAACACTATTTCAAGGAGTTTAACGAGGGTTAGGCAGTCAATCCATCACTATTTTGATGGTTTAGAGAAAGTAAGGTTTTTGCTTTTTCACCGCTTAGATTTTTTGGTGATTTGAGAAATGGCTACTCACCATCTTTATTTTCTATATATTTTAGATAATGAGAAGTACGGTAGATTTTGTTTTTTAATGTATTTCTTTTAAAAAAAAATATTAAAATAATATATTTTATTTTATTTTAATATAAGTATATCATATACAATAAAAACTATAAAAAATATTAATTTAAAGATTTTTTAAAAAATTTCACATATTAATCCCCTGATGAAATTTTTAATGTAATATTTAATGTTATTCCAACCTACTTATTTTTATATTACAGTCATCATTATTGCGACCAATTTATTTTTTATATTATAGTTCTGACCAACTTATCTTTCTACAATAATTAATCTTCATTCATACAACCAATTTTAATTTGTATAATCAATCTTTTTCTATACAACCAACTATAATTTATATAATTTTTCATAATCTATTTCAAGACTCATAAGAAAGTTTTAATATAAACATTTCTTCAAGTAAAAAAAATAAGGTGATGAGTTTCTATCTGACACTTCAATAGTATATGTTCCTTCAATTGCTAGCCCAATCTCGGATATCCCTCCTAATTTTTCATCATCCTTTTTCATACTACTAATTTGTATTTCAAATAAATTTTCACATTTTTCCATAAATTAAACTTGCATTTAGCATACAATTTTATATTCCTTACTATGCATCCAACATATATTTTCTCATTTTATCAACTTGCATTTAACAATTTCACATTTCTTACCACTATTATGTATCAAACATATATTTTATCATTTTACAAACTTGTCAAACAAGACCCGTTTACATTACAAACTCCCAAACAATTTTTAAGCATAAACAACATCATTATAAACACCAAACATTTACACACTTTCACCAATTTTCATACTTTTATTTTCTCACATTTAATAAACATAAATCAGTGCTGAACAACTTATCCTACATAAATCACAATCTAAGTATAACACACTATGTAAGCATGAAAACATCATTTAAAACACTAAAACTTATAAAAATCCATCAATTTCCATACTTTTATTTTCTCACATTTAACAAATATAAATCAATACCCCCCAACAACTTATTCCATGTAAATTACAATCAAGCATAACACACTATCATCTTCGCACCAATCCAACTACAATATCAATTAAAACACCAAGCATAACACACTTGCTTTAGCTTAAGCTTTATGTCAGTGGTTTGTTTTCCTTCACATGCTTTTTTAGTGGATTATTATTGTTTGTTCCTATTACATGCAATGACTACAAATACTATCTTTGCTGGGTTTGTTTATCTGGGACTGCTCTTATTTTGTGAGAGGATTCCATTGTAGGTGAATTGGAGTTTTATTTTCTTAATGCATCCTTGTGAATTGTACTATTTAAAATGTTTGTAGTAAAAGTTCCTTCACTAGATTGTAATTCACATTTTTCTTAAAATCTCTAGGTTTCATAAATTTTTTGTTTTCTAAACTTTTTTTTTTTTTTTTTGATCAAATGTAAGAAATTGTTTTCTAAACTTATTTAACTTTGTTTTGGTTCTGTTGAGAAAAATAGTATCATGCACCCATGATGAACTTCATCTTGTATTTGCTTGAATGTTTGATGAATAACCCATGAAATATGATTAGGCCCCAATTTTTGTTTTGGTGGCTGAATGATAAAAAATCTAAGAAATGAAAATCAAAATTGAAGACAATTTCAGAAGCCCTTATATTCTGTTTTTGTGTACCATTTGAGAGCTCATTTTGGGACCCCAACGGGTCTGATAGGCCCCGTTTTGATGAGAAAGGAGTATATACCCTTTGCTTTGGGGGTTTTGCTTGAGAGTTATCAGTGCAGAGTGGAGACTCAACTAGTTAAAGTTCGCATGTTTCCGCTGAAAAAAAACAATTTGGGCATCTTTGAAGAAACAAACTTTGTTCTACTATTTATTGGTCGTGGTATCATCTAAAGAAACTGTTCATCTTTCAGAAACATCACAAGGAAGTCATGAAAAGAATTGTTTAACTTTCAGCAATGTCACAAGAACATGTCTTGTTGAAAAAAGTATTGCAAGAAGCTCACCTAGGAAACGAGACCATTTATTTTCAATTCCAATGCCTATTTCAATGCTGTAATTTGGGTTCATTTAATGCAGGGTTATCTTTTCGTACTACAGAAGAGAGTTTGCGAAATGCTTTCCAAAATTTTGGCCAACTTGGAGATGGTGAGAACAGTGAACAATATGTTGCTTTTAGTTCATAGAGCTGTTTGAGCATTTTTAGTGTCTCTGGTATGTTCATTATGTGCTATCGGCTTCAAAACGTATTCTCTCTCTATGTTAACATTGAATTTGGAAATGGATAAAATAGGTAAAAGACCGAGAGGCTTTGCCTTCATCCGTTATGAGACTGAGGAAGAAGCTCAGAAGGCTGTTGAGGGAATGCATGGCAAGGTATGTTCCACATATCATTTTCTTAGGAAACTGTAGCCATCCAACCTGATTCAATTTATATGATTCTTTTTGCATAGAAGATAATCATTTATGTCAAATACTAAGTAATATTACTTCCTTGGCCTATAGTTGTTTCTACAGCGAGATTTACGGTGTCCTGATCTACCGAAGAAGTCATGGACATGTGTACTGTGATGACTAACCAGAACAAGTACAGAAAGAATTAAGTTAGAGAGGAGTTTGTGAAAGTTTGATAAAGAAAACACATACACATGCCCACATGACTGTAATCAGGACATTCGATTTTGATACATCACTGAAAGTGATTAGGTTGACGTAGATTCCATAATTATCACCATCAGTAAGGAGCTACCATTTCCCTGAACTGCTTGTAACTTGTTGCCTTCTTTGTTATCAACATGGTCGCTTCCACGAGCAAGTCTTCTGTTTATGGAAACACCATTCCTTAGCAGTCCTTGGTCTCTCTGGTCTTCACTTTTTTTTGCTTCCTAGGACTAATGTCTTTTTTGCAAATTGTTCTTAAGCCATCCTCAGCTAGTGATTGTTATTATTGTTTAGATGATGTTACTCAATGATGCCTCATATTTATGGTAAATTCACGTTTAATAGACTGTGTTTTGCCATATGGTTTTGGCATTTCTGTAGGAAGATAGCTTTAGGAAACCAAAAACGCTGAACACAGTGTTGACAATTAAACAAGAGGTACTTGCAGAATATTAGTAAGACAGTGTCTGTGCTTTTTTCATATGAACTTGCAATGACGCTTAAAAGCAAGTTGAAGAAATCAGGGATCTACATTTTGTTGTCATCATTGACCCACAGAGCATTAGATGACCTTGGGAGGTATGTCATTTGAGGAAAATGAACAACCGTTCAGGAATATGTAATGTCTGATCTCTAATTTCTTGGCCGACTCAGTAATTTAATTTCATGTTAAAGTACCCAAGTTTTACGAAACCTGAGTGATGCAGATGGTCTTAATGATCCTGTCGACCATCATTGTCTGCAACTTAGGGTCTCAGTTTGCTCTCTGGACCTAATGTAGACCCTCCATAGGCCCTTTATTGCAAAATGCCAGGATTTCCTTGTGGTAATTTTCAAATACTAGTTTCCTTTGTTCCTTCTTTTTCACAAATGTGAGATGGCTTGAAAGTTAGTTGAAACGCTTATAAGATTTTGAATCACTCTCCTAAAGTTTTTAGATGGCAGGGTAATATTTGTGGAAGTTGCAAAACCCAAATAAGAGCTTCGCCAAAGCCAAAACTATGGCCAAAGATAGTTTTGAAGAGCTAGTCACTGCATGCTATTATGGGGGTTAATCATCAAACATAGCTAGGATACGCTGTACCAACTTATCATAATTCTTATTTGTGGATAACAGGAAAAAAAGAAGTTATCTTGGGACTTTCAATAGATTGTATAAATCTGTGAAGCTAACTATTTGGGATCTCAATTTTATAAATCTGTCTTTCGTTAGATATGGAAAAAGCTTGAATTCAGGTTTCATTTTTATGCATGGCCTTTCAGGGTAATGCAATGTGGTGCTTCGAGAGAAACTGGCACCACATCTTTGGCCCTTCTTTGTTGAATAATAAGTAAAATGAACTTCATGGCGTTTAAAGGGCTGCTTGAATTGAGAAAGCTGAATCTGCGTTACTCTCTATGACTGAATTTTGAAGTCCAGGTAATCAAAATTTTCTACTTTAATACAATGTAGGATACTCAGGGCTGGTGGCAGTAATTCTGCCGCCAATTGTCACCACCACCCACCACCTCCTTTTCAAC
This sequence comes from Populus simonii, assembly GCA_007827005.2. NCBI lineage: Eukaryota > Viridiplantae > Streptophyta > Magnoliopsida > Malpighiales > Salicaceae > Populus > Populus simonii. The sequence continues at coordinate 1,214,053 of CM017478.2, forward strand.
CAGCAGATATCGTCAACTGGTGAATGCAAAGTCTTAAGAAATGGCAAAGGAAGTGTTTTAAAATGAGTAGAAAATGATGTACCATTCATTGGGATGCATGCTCTTACCATGAGACATCTTTGATTTAACTGGGTTTAGCAGCTAAGTATACAATCATAGAACATGAGTTCCAGCTAAGTCAAGAAACATCACTTCCACAGAGAGACCTAACGTTGAACTAGTCAAAAATAGATATTTCAAATGCGATTGGAAAAATGGCAGCACCTTTCTCCACTGATGAATGTAAATGGCACTGGTTCATGCGCGATCTGCAAGTCACATTCCCTTCGACCATCCATTAATTTGTCAATGAAAACAGGCAATATCATGAAATCTTAAAAACAGTGTTTCAAATAGAATTGGATTGGAGAATCGAGTTTGGATTACATAGGCTGCTGCTAAATAGGGGTATTTCTACCGGTACATACAAGAGTACAATTAAGTACAAAAACAATACGAAACAATTGCAATAGCGAGTAACGAGCCACTAGCACTTTCAATAGCAATGGACGAAAATGAACATCTTTATCATCTGGAGAGACTTTTCAATTCTGGAAAATGAACAAGAATGATTAAACCTAAGTGTTCTATTTTTCTCCTCGAAGAGCATCCAGAAGCACCCTATTGTTCAACTTCTGAAACAACAGACATGAAACTACGCAAGTATGCTGCAATCAATGAGGACCCTCAGCATCTCAAATGTGCTAGAACATATGGTGACTTGAAGGGATCTTGGTAGAGAAACTGAAAGAAAAAAAATGATATTCTAAGTGTATTTACTAAAATATTCGTCAGTGATCATCTTAAATACTCTACAGCATCCTCATCCAATCTAAGCCAGCTCTTTAACTTAAATACTCTACAGCATCCTCATCCAATCTAAGCCAGCTCTTTAACCCGACTATGAGTAGGTTAATAGAGTTAAGGAAGGGGGATACTATGAGCATACTCGAGCTCTTTGTCGCTCTCGCTCTTCATATACAATCACCGTTGACTTAACATCTCTCTCTCCTAAACATCTTTTGTATGGCAGTTGTCGACATTGAGAATCAACAACATCCAAACTCTTCTCTACATTCTCCAATTCACCAACTGGTCCAGCATTCGAACCAGTACAAGATCTTTCATTAAGAATTTCCTTTTCTTCTGACCTTTCTGCCATATAAGAGGGTGTGGGTGTGGGTGTGTGTGGGGAGGTATGGTCATATGATGTGGGGGGTAAGAATGACACACCACTGCCAAAAAACCACCATGGTATGGAAGGGTTAGTTGCAAAATAGTTGGCAGTTCCTCTCTGTAGTTCTGTGCGTTCAAAAACTGACGCTGGAGATGGCAACTGATTCTGATCACTATTTTCCATTCCAAGTGATAACTCTGTGTCTGATTGTTTCAGCAGCAGTGTCTGAGCAGGCTTCTCTTTGTCAGTATCAGCATTGTCTTGATTCTCATTGGATGTCATGGACAAAACAAATTCTGCACCTGGAGGAGATTTTTTATGTGAAGCTGCTACCATGACCGTCATTCCAAAAAGCTTTATACTGGTGGAAGACGCTTCTTTGGTGGCATCACCTTCAGCACATACAGTGTCATCTGAACCCAACTCAAATTTCTGAACATGAAAGTACAATAATTAAATTAGAGTTAAAAACCTAGCAAGGATATGGGCTTAATATAGGAAACAAACGAAAACTAAGGTGAATTTGACAGGATATTCATCTTACCTTGGACAAAAATTTCTCCAGGGGTGAACAAGACATTTCGATCAATGAGAAAGTTTCTTTGTCCTCTTCTCTGGATGAATTTGATGTTAAATGCTCAGCTTCTTTTACACTAGGTGATAAACTAATAGAATGCATGTCAGTGGTACATGAGGTAGGAGAAGAGCATGCGTTATGCTGCTCTGAAAGCGCAGTTCCCAAAGTATCTGAAGCCAATGCAGATAAAACAGAGGTGGGAGATAGGTTATCTTTTTCTGATGCTGATGAATTAGGGGATGGAGATCCATCCAATTGACTAGATGCTGGTGTTCCTTTGCGGATGTCAACTGATTTACGAGGATAAGGATGTGCAGGTTTCCTCTTTGGTCGAGGAGGGGGTATCTCAATTGGTTTGAGTGAGCTCTCATTACCTCCACTTGACTCCCAAACCACCTGACATCAAGAAGAGAAATGATGTTAATATGAAAGCCATTCAAATCAAATAAACCCGCTGAAGATTGCTTGCACTCCATACGGTCATAAAGGATAATGAATGGTAGATAAGTTGGTAGCTTGATCACAAGAACCAGACCTTGGAGAAAATTTTTTGAGCATGGCTTCGAATTTGAACAGCAGTTTTGGTGCCCACATGCTCTGCATGAAGATAAGAGCAACTTCATCGTATTGCAACATATCAGAAAAGCTTCAAATCACAATAATATGACCTTATATTACACTTACCTTGTATTTTACGCCAGCCACGACCATACAGCTTTAAAGCTTCCAGGAATCTCTGGTGCTCTTCTTCTGTCCATTTTTCCCTTTGTTTCGTAATAGTGTAAGGCTTCCTCACCTATTGAAATAGAGAGGAAATTCCAAAACCATGAACAGAGGAAAATGGAAAAGGCAGTCATTGAATAATCACATCAGAAAGACGAGCATGATTGTCCCCCAATAGGAAAGAATGGAACCTTGGGAATATTGTCACTCCCAAATGAGTTCAGCTCATTCAGCTGGAGAACAATTTCAGATTGTTCACTGCCATTGGTACAGCAATCACTTGCTTCACCAAAGGAGTTTCGCTTTGTGCCTTCATTTCGCTCCTGTATCCAATCAAAAGTATTAGCCAAATAGTTCTCCTTACACTAGCAAGAAATTATTCATAAATTCCCATTGGAAGAAAATAGAAAACACAGCGAGTGAACACAAAATGGATGACACCACTTCCCCAACCTTTTATTCAAAATGTTAATAGCATTATGTAAATAAATAAATTATGCGCCGCTCTCAGTTACTACTTCCTCACACCCAGAACCTGAATGGCTGAATCACTGTAACCATTGCCAGTCAACTTACAGACGCTATACATCAAATGTATCCATAATTTTCTCATAGGACTCCACTTCGGTGCTATCAAAACCGCAAAGCTACATTCTTTCTTCTTCTTTTTAACTACTCAAAATCTTAAATTACCATCTTCTAAACTCAATGCAAAAACATGGCTTAACACAAAGCTCCTGATGGAGTCATACACTAATCAGTAATTAAAAAATAAAAAGGACAGGTGTAATTATTCATTTGCCATTTACAGCATCATAAAGAAACCCATTTCAAGTTTAAAATAACCCAGTTAATAAATGTAAAAAGGGCATAAAATTAACTCTTAAAAAAGAAAACAAAAGAAAAAAAAGAATCCATAAGTGATCACAAAAAAACTTAACATCTTAAATTCAAGTAAACATGCATAAAAGAAACAAGAAAGTAAGTACCTTAGCAGCAGCAGCCATTGAAATGGGTTTTCTTTCTTGGATCGGTAAAAAATAAAAATCCCCTGAACATTAATGTCATTGATCAACATCATCACCATCATCAACTAAATCAAAAAACACTGTAAAAACCCACTAGATTTTAATTTTCTTTTAGCTTTACTAATTCCAAATATCTAACACGACCTATTTTTGCTGCTACAGTACAGTACAAAATAATTTAGTTTTGGTCAAAGAAAGAATCAGATCAAAAACAAACTTACCAGAACAAGAAAATAAAAAAATAATCCGATTCCAATCCCCCGGCAACTGAAACTGAACACTTTCAGTTCAGTTCAGTTCTGTTCTGTTCTGTTCTGTTCTGTCTAGGCTAGTAACAGCAAACAAGAAAATAACAGAAAAACAGTAAGGAATCAGATTCCGAGGAATTAGTTTCCTTGGAATCCGATGATCAGAAAAGCTGTGTTGAAAATGTAAGAGAAGAGAGAACACAACAGAGAAATTAAATGATGAAAACAGGGAAGGAAAGGAAAGGAAAGGAAAGGAAAAGGTGCCGGTGCCACGTCAGTTAATAAAAAATAATTTTCGTGGAAAATTCGAGAAGGGGCATTGGAGCTCTTGTGGCTCAAATTCAACAACGCGTGTTGTTAGATTTTTTTTTTTTTGGTGGGTCTTGGAAGATTAAGGTAATAAAAATGTGGGGCTCTTAATTAATTCGCAAATCAGAGTTTTTTTTTGTTTTTTTCTGTTTATCAATTGGGACTTGGGAGGAGGAAGGAGAAACCACTTCTTATCCATTATTTCTCTGAGATTTTTTCCTTCAAGAAGATTGTGATTTGTGCGTTACTGTATAAAAGATTTTTTTATTTTCTAAGTTATTGTAGATTTTTTCCCTACATTAGCATAGCATAGCATAGTGTTCAATTTTTTTTCAAAATATTATATTTAAAAAAATAATTTTTATTTTAGCACAGAAACATTAGCCTAGCATATAATAAATATGCGACTTTAGATCATGTATGAACTATTTATGTAACAACTAGTTGTTCATATAGTAAATTCACAAGTCCATCATAAATTACATTCGCAGCTCTTCAACCACCGCATATTAAAAGGTTCATTTAATATATTAAAAAAGATTATATTATTATTTATAAAATATAAATAAGATATTAAAAATAAATAAATCATATATGTTAATTTATTATATATTGATTAGAATTATATGTCGACTGAAACAAAATATCACAAGTATGACTTGTAAGTGACCTTCGAGTTATTTTACCAAAATTGAAAGATATGGCACCGTTTGGGAACGCGGCTGCGGCTGCGTTCCCAAAAAATTTGATTTTTTTTTTTGTTAAAATTGAGTGTGATTTGTATTTTTTGGATTGTTTTGATGTGCTGATGTTAAAAATAATTTTTAAAAAATAAAAAAACATCATTGACATGCATTTCAGTACGAAAAGCTATTTAAAAAGTATCCGCAACCACACTGCCAAACACTCTCTGACAAAATGACCCTCGAATTGATCACTTAGGATTTGACAATAATCTCACTGAAAAATCATAATCATGTAAAAAAAAAAAGGCAGATCTACTCAAAGGACGATCCAGCGGTCCAACAAAATGATAGATGGTAGGGTTGTAAGACACCACATACGCTGTCCCACTGAATAACTATATGGTCAGAAAAAATATCTATTAAATAAAAAACACCAATCTCTGTCTCAAAATACAAAAGAAAAGAGGACACCTAAGAGAGAAAGACAAATGGGGAGACACTGAGGGCTGTTGGAGAATGTTACATCATAGAGATATGATACCCTAGGAGGAGATTTTATATTAAAAGTGTGTTTGACCGTGCTAGTTGTATTTTTTAAAATGTTTTTTTAATTATTTTTAATATTAGTATATTATATTATTCATAAATATTAAAACAAAATTAATTTAAAAAAAATATTCAAACTTTAATGAAAAAACAAGTTAAAAATCACTCGCAATCAGGATGTAAGATTAGCTTAGCTGCCGGACACTACCCTTTGCGCTTTTTCTGAACCATTCATCTTCCATCTTTCTTTACCGTATACGCTAATCCTATTATTAATTTTATATATAACCCACTATTATTATTATTATTATTTCTTTTCTTTTTTTTCTAAAATCCTATTATACTACATTGATTTTATGTTTTGTATTTTACCGTTTGCCTTCCGGACTTGGCTCTACTATCATATATTTGGATGTAATAACCAGTAAAGTATGCGAGATTTAAAAATAATTACTGTAATAGTGAATTTTTAATTTCTACATCTAAAATAGACCGTTGAGATGTACAGTTTTTGCTTTCTAAAAACGTTTTAAAAAAAATTTAAATTTTAAATTTTTTTATTTACTTCAAATTAATATTTTTTTGATGTTTTTAAATTATTTTGATGCACTAATGTCAAAAATAATTTTTTAAAAAATAAACATAATATTATTTTGATACTTTTCCAAACAAAAAACATTTTTAAAAACAATAACAACCATACTTTCAAATACGTATGCATATCAACTATATAGATATAAAAGAAATTAAAAGAGATGGATCTTTTAAAAGAAATTAATATAGATTATTTTGATACGTAAATATTAAAAATAATTTTTTAAAAAATAAAATAAGTATTATTTTAATACTTTTCTAGAAAAAAAAACATTTTAAGAAGCAACAATAACTATATTTTCAAACACACCTATATATAGAAATCAGAAAAGAAATTAAAATAGATTGATATTTTATTGTTGTGACACTATTCATCTAGAAAGAATGGTTTTTTATGTTTATTTATTTATTTATTTAAGTTTTCAAACTTTTAATTTTTATAATTTCATCATTAAAAGTTACAATATCACTATTTATCTTGTTTGCATTACCTCTCACGTGTTGAGTTTTGAGGACTAATATATATATATATATATATATATATATATATATTAAAGACTTATAATATATTAAAAAGCATCCATAATATAGTTATTATTTTATATTAAAAATTAATTTTAAATCCTACTAAACAAGTGAAGGACTAATATATATATATATATATATGCACACACATGCCTATGCTTGTGGAATAATCAAGAAAAAGAAACACAAAATGAGAAATTTGATGAGTGTATATTTTTTAATGAGCACGTTTATTTTTATATTTTTTAAATAAAAATAAAAATAAAAATAAAAATATTTTATTTTAAATTAATTTGTTTTTATGTTTTTAAATTGCTTTAATATATTGATGTTAAAAATAACTTTTAAAAAATATTATTTTAATATATTTACAAATAAAAAATAAATTTAAAAAACAACTAATACTATAATTTTATTACAGAAATTATATTAATGGGTACTTGCTATGGTGGCTAGGCTTGCAATCATTGTCTTCAACAACCCAGCTGAGCTGTTTTATAGTAAAAAGATCTCTGCACTCCATGAGATCACATGGAGATCATGAAAAGCTTACATGGCATTGCCTTGAGATTGGAAAGAGATTCAATTCTGATTGTATTTTTCACAAATATTTGGGAGCCATGATTTTGATTCTTCAAGATCAGCCGAGCTGGGCAAGCCCATCTGATTTCTTTTGATCCTCTCTTCAAAGCCAGCATTGCATTTCTTTCACATCATCATCCATGAAAATTTGGCTATATTTGAACTAAACTATTTTTAAAAAAAATAAATATTGTTTAAGAATTGAAATGAAATTAAACAAACATAAAAAAAAACATTGATGATAAATGTATAACAATGTTAATTAGGGATAAACCAACACGGAATATCTCACTAAACTCGCGTCTTAGATTATATAACCGGAGTCTAAAACAACTCAATAAAAAAAAATCATAAAAACTTAACTTTTTAAATTCGTGACTCAAGTTATTAGATATAAAACACTCAATCTAGAAAAATAATAAAATTCAATTTTTAATAAATTAAATATTAAACGATAAAATTAAAAGAAAAAAAATAATTCCAATCATATTAAATGATAAAAAAAATAGCAATTCAAAAAATAAGAATCAAAATTATTATTGCTTCTATTATTAATAAGTAATATCATACTATTATTATTTCTATTATTATTGAAATTATTGTCATTACTATTACTATTATTATTATTATCACTATCACTACTACTACTACTACTACTATTTTTTTTTTTTACGTGGGTGTCCGGGCCAGCTTGCGCGCACCACGACTAATCCTACGGCCTACTGAACATCCTGCAAACCCAGTGAGCATGTAAGGCACCGCGGGGGTGACAGGCATGCACAGAGAAGTTCGAGCCCTGGTTGCAGAGGAAGGGAACAAATCCCTACCACCACTAGGCCAAGACATCAAGTGCATACTACTACTATTATTACTACAATTATTGCTATTATTATTAGTAGTAGTAATAATAGTACAGTCTTATTAATATTATCATCATCATCATCATTATTATAACTAATATTATTATTACTGAAAAAATAAACACCTTGAACTTGATTTAGATGATAAAATTGAAAGCTACAGATTTTTTGTCAAAAGAGCCAAGGAAAACAATAAAAAAAATGGATCAAATTGAAATTATTACTATTCTTATTGAAAAAACAAAAAATCATAAACTTGATTTGAAGGATAAAACTGAAAACAATAAAAACTTTAACAAAAATACAAAGAAGAAAAATAAGAAATTAAAAGTAGAAGGACTGAATCGAAACATATTATACATACAAATTAGAAACCAAGAGTTAAATTGAAAACAAGTTAAAATTCAACAAAAAAAAATGACAAAAATACTAAAATCAAAACAAAAAAAACTAAATTTGAAATAATAATAACAACGAAGACCATAATGCTTTTTTGAGGGTAGGAGAGAGAAACAAAGGGATAAAAAAATTTCACTAGCAATAAACCAACCACATTTCAATTACATGGGCTATTTATTATGGAAAAGAAGACGACTAAGAATAAAATGACACGGCAAAAGTCTATTTTCACCACCGGAAGCCTCTACACATGCCATCCGAAGTAAGTAGAGCCTCTCATGTGCTAACGCCTTATGTGCACATATCATCAGCTTTTCTCAATTATAAAATATTATTTTAATGTAAAATTACATCATTATCCTCAATCAAACTAACAATCAACAAAAAAACTAAGACTAAAAGACCCTAATAACCCTGACCCCAATGAATTAAATTTCATGAGATAATTAAGTAAATAAGGAATTTAGAGGCGGCTTCCCCCAGTCAAGGAGCTTAATATTGGACAAGAATCGTAATTTTAGAAAATATTTACAAAATTAATAAAACTCTCAAAATAAGAATTTTATATCAAAATAAAACAGCATACATCATAAGTTGTGAAATAAGTTTACTTTCAAGTTTATGGGTCGGACTAGTTTCTTAAGTAATGATTAGGGATTTTCTTCTAATTAATGTTAATTTATATTATTAACAGGGTGACAAGAGAGCCTTCCATGCCCACCACGAATAAGCCTACCGATTTTATTTATTTATTTATTCCCGAACGTTAGAACATTTTTTGTTCCCAGCCTTTAATTTCTTAAATTCGAATCCAGACTAAATAATTAAACTCCTAGCTGTTGGCCAGTTTATTTATTGATTCTTTCCTTGTTTATTGAAAAAAGTCCCACGAGCTGTGACTTGTTCATACCTATCCTTAATTCCAACAAATATATTTAACATCTGCCTTTTTTTTTAAACCAACAATTGCACTAACACCATTTATTTTATAGATAATAGATTATTATCTGTAATTACAATTTAAAGTACTTTATAAGCTTATGAGATATCTCAATCATTGAAATATAAAATATAAAAAGTGGGGTGGAGTGCTTTAAATTTTCAACTTTAGAACAAGTTCTCGCACACGGTTTGAAGTGTGATTGCGGCTGCTTTTCAAAGTGTTTTTTACTCGGAAATGTATTAAAATAATATTTTTTTATTTTTTAAAAATTATTTTTGATATCAGCGCATCAAAATGATCTAAAAACATCAAAAAATATTAATTTAAAGTAAAGAAAAAAATTTAATTTAATTTAATTTTTTTTTAAAACGCTTTTAAAACACAAAAACAAACCCTAAACAAATAGGGTAATACATAGTGCAATTAGGGTAATTTTTTTAACTTTTCATATATATTGTATTTTTTTATGGATAATGGATTGGTTTGAACTCGAAAGAAAATCAATGGAAAATCCAAATATAATCATGCCTTCCTTATTTTATAACCCTAAATAAAACTGTCATCATGTGAATTAAAATCTACTCCCTCAATCCTTAAATAAAGGTTTTACTTTTCATATTTTTTATTAGCCCCGGTATACTTGTTAGTATATTGTTATATTTCAAGTCTTTGATAGGCGTGACGTAATAATAAAGGACTTGAGATGTGCATAACATGTCTTGAATTCGAGTCAGGTCGTGTATCTCTTGTAAGAACCTGTAACCACCGGGTTTTACTCGCTTATCTGAACTCACAAAATACACTTTACGGGGATGGAGTTTCCTCGAATAAAAAAAAATTGTTATGTTTCAATATCCAAATATAATGATCACTACAAATTTTCACTCACTATTTATTATTATTCCTTACCATTTTCCAAATTTATTAAAACCAAGACATTGAAAATATAAATAAATTTGGAATAATATTTATTAAACAAAAGGTCATTAACTTATCCTTTAGTTTCTAAAAGTGTAGAAATATGAATTATGATATTTATTGAAAGAATGAGGGGGTAATAATTAACATTTGTCAGTGTCCAGTGTCAATTCCCATTATCGATCTGTTCGAGTCTTCTTACAGCCACTTGTTGATTTCTTGAACTCTGGATTTGGTTGTCTGTTTCGGAGGAAAGTTTGCTTTCATGGCAGTAGCAATCACTAATCTCCTCAACGAGAGATCCCTTCCTTGTGGAAAGGTCAGGATAAAAGAAACATTATAGGAAAGTGGTGGTGGATCTTCCTTCAAGACTGATATTTCTTCTGTGGTTCTGCTTAAAGCAGCAGGATCATTTTCTTGGTCAATTCTCAGTCTTCTTTAATCATTCCTTGGTGGCTGCCACTAAAAACCCTAGTAATCTGGGTTAAGCTCCGGCTGTGAAGTTATTATCTTATGGCCACAGGTTTGGTATTCATAAGGGATGACGATTTGATGCAAAACGTGTGGATAATGATTTAAATCTACCTGAATGGATGGTTTTGGTTTTTTTTTTTTTAATGAATATTTGTGTTAATAAATGAATAATATATAGATACAGTATGTTTATTATTGTAAAATTCGTTCTCAAATTCGTTTCAAATTAAATTGAGTTTAAAATTTAATATATATATATATATATATATATATATATATATATATATATATATATATATATATATATATATTACCATTTGATATTTTGTTAAATAATAAATAATAGTTGTATAATAAATATCCTTATGAATACCCAAAACATGATGAATATAATTTGAAAACTTAATTTTTTTACTCCATCAATAATAAATTGAGTATAAATAAAAAAAATACCTAACTTATGGATATTCATTGTCATCCCTCCATGTAAAGTATTTGAAACAATTATTTTTTAAAATATTTTTTATTTAAAAATATATTAAAATAATATAACACTCAGCTCTTTTTAATTAAATTATTAAATTAATCACAACATAGTAATGAATTTAAGTAAATTTCATGTATGAAGGTTTTTTTTTTTTTGGAAAGAATGTGCTAAAAACAATATAAAACCATTCTTTGGTTCACATCCAGTAGTTTAAGTTTCGAATTGTGATACTTATTTGATGCATGTAAATGTTACATAAAATATGCATATATACAAGAAATTTATTAACCTACCAACAACTTATATATATATTAGCATGGCATTGCTTTAATTATTATGAAGTGAATATTATATGTATAATTATATATATCACTATTTTCTCCATATTCTAGTTTTTTTTTTTTTTTTGTAAACACATTCTAATATTGTTAATTTTATCCTATAAATATTCTTATAAAAATAATCATCTATTAATACTACCATTTTTTTATATTTTATCCATATATTATCGTCATTACTGGTGATAATTGGCTCCTTTAACTCCTATAATTATTGTATTTTGTTCTTTGAATTGAACTATCACAAACTATCATATAACTTTTTTTTTTTAATGTGGATGGCCGGACCAGTTTGCGCGCATATCGACTAATCCCACGGGTCCTGAAGTTAACGACCATGTAAGTCTCCGGTAGCCATCATATGAGCAACCACAGGACCTCAAACTTGAAATCATAAAAAAAACAAATCTTTTGGTTCCAAGTTCTTACTACTGGCCACACCAACTATTATATAACTTATTAGGTCGAAGGTCCAGTAATAATTACAGAAGGATTGCAATGATTATTAGCACCACCATTGGGATCTCAGTTATTATTGTTGCCAGTACTGTCACCGTCAGCATCAGGGTTGATGACGCTTTGCACCACCATTTGACCAACCTGTTGTGGTGCCCCTGCCACAAACCCTTGAGCCATTGTATCAATTATGGTGCCATTTCCGTCCCCATTAGGCCCCCCGTTTGGCTGTTCATAGCTAGCCTCCTGGGGCGGCGGCTGCTGCTGCGCAGGCATCGCTGATCCCATGCTTTGGCTCTGCCTAAGAACATTAGCACCTCCAGGTCCAGGCTGCTGCTGCTGCTGGTATTGAATGTTGACATTATTGTGGTTTTCCACCACCTCTATTTTTCTTCTGAGGCACTTTCTATCTTCTGTTAACAATCTATTAGTTAACTGTTAACAGTTGAGTTGAATTTTAATAAAACCAAGTTATTTGACTCGTATTTTATTATAGGTTAGATTTATTTTTTATGGTAAAATAAATAAATTTATAAACCTTTTCAATGCGATTTTAGATATAAAAAAATTCTCAATCATAAATTAAAATGCTTATATACTATCTAATTAATTAAATTGATATTTTATCAAAAAATAACTAATATTAAGATATTTGATATCGTAACATGGACCATAAGTTATCTTTAATAACTTTATTTCTTAGAATAAATTTTTTATTTAATAAAATGATTATCTTTGTTAATAAAAGGTAAAAAAGATTGTTAAAAAAAATAAATTAAATAAAACTATGAAGTTCAGCTATAAAAAACTAAATGTTGAAGAAAAAAAAAATCTAAAACTAATATACTGTTAAAGGATGAAAATAAAAAAACTATTAATTTAAAAAATTTACCAAATTAAATTCAACAAAGAATTAAAAAAAAACCGAGATAACCCAAATTATTTTTAAAATTAATGAAAAAATTTATAAAAAAAATAAATAAAAATAATGTAGCCATGATCCCTGTTCTTCAAGCTAGTTTCTCCTCCTGCGCACTTTACAAAAAAAAAAAAAAAAAAAAGTAGAGATGGATAAGAGTGAAAATATCAAAGAGTTTAGAGACGTAATTTGAGAATGGAATGATACGAAAAATAGCTAGTTTCGGAACTTAAATTGATCTTTCCGAAAATTAGTTTCTTAATTTGATGATGAAGGGAATCTAAGTATTTGACCTCCCGAAATTCGAATGCATGCAAACCATTTTCTCCACATGTATGATGTAAATATCGAATTGAAATATACAAGTGCTCCGGCCAAGAAATCTTTTTTAATCTAGAAGGGCTGTAATCAAGCAGAAACCCACATAGACGTCCGGCCACCGTTACGGGGTAACAAAACAAATATAAGCCATAACAATGCTGTCTTTCGAGTGTCTCAAACCACGAGAGGGAAGCCAAGAAGCATGCAAGACTTTCTGGGCATGTATATAATATTCACTGTTGATGCTATTGGCTTTCATGAGTTACTTTAGATAAACAGAAATGACAAACATGACAGGGGTTATTTCATTTGCAACTGAGAAATTCATGAGCTTTAAGCTGTTCTCGATTCAAACAACAACAAAGTTCAACTATCAACATAAGGTGGGATGAAATCCCATTTATTTTTATTGTACAGAGAGACTTGCTTTCATTTTTCAGTTTAGTTAGAAACCATGCTCTCGGTCTCTTTCACAAAACCATCCCCGGTCCAATCTTTGTCAGACTGCAAACCTTTCTTGATAGCTTTCCTCTGTTGTATCGCTTCTTGTTGCCGGCGCACCAAATCCATGTGCGTTGTGAAATACTCGAGAGATGCTCTGGAAGGCCAACAGAATGAAAGCAACAAATTTGAGATAAAATGTTTAGGTGATTTTTTATAGCTGCAACTTAAGATTTCTTCGATAAAAATACATACCCTCTGAAATCTTCTATTGATGAGAAGTTGTGCATTTTCATAAAATCCTTCAGCTCATCGCAGAGTTTCTTCACAAGTCCATATCCATGCATCATAACTCCAGTGCATACCTGTAGTAAAAAAATAAATGATCTTAAATATTTGCACACAATACAACAGTTTGTTTAGAAATCATTTTCATTTACTAAAAGGAGTTAAAAAGTAATTAAAGATAGCTTAATAACATGAGCACTTAAAGTGCAGCGAACGATTCTCTTTTAATTCAGAAGGAATATTGGAAAGAGCAGAGCCACTATAAGTCTCACTAAACACAAACTGAAAAGGATGACATTTGGAAGCAACGGTGACATTTAAGTAGTTGTCCGTACCTCACACCTGCCTACAGATATATACCGCTTGGAAATCAAAGTCCCTTCAAGTGATAACTCTTTGCTAAAATCCATAGTCCTTAGTTTCGATTGCAAAAATTCATAGTATAAATGTTGCAACCAGGTAGTCATGCATAATTAAAGAAGTATACCAGCTCCGCCTTCAATAATTAGAAGGTAAGGCAACAGATTCCTAACTTCCAGAGACTAAAGTCTCAATTAAATTAATCAAAAGCTGATTATCAATGGGTGAGTTCTTCATCCATGCCACTGTACTATGCTTTATAGAATCGCATCTGGGTCTCAGATAAACAAACCAAAGTATATTGTAAAACATTGATCAAGAACAGATTTTTTTTTCTTATTCCTTGTGGAAGATGTTTACTTGGACACTGACTTGTACTTGTGGGTGGTCTATCCGTGGCTCAATAATCTGGCTTTTGAAGTTTTCACTTTCGAGTTAAAGTGTGTTAAACTGTACAGAACATCAAGCTCAGGTTACACAGACATGGTGCTGGTTTGTCACACGTGAACTTCGATAATAACTAAAAAGAACTTCTAAATCTGTTCTTTCTTTTTTCAATTCTGTTATTCTTTTTTTCCTTTTTGCACAGTCTTTAGGCTTTTGTCCAGCAAATAATAGCATGAAAGAATAACTCACTTAGTGTTCACCCCAGGCAGTTTAAATATAAATAACAGCATGAGACAACATGTCTAAACCATAACCACAATACCAATCTTTGTGGTAGAATAGGCAACTGATATTAATCAGGTAGATGTGAATGAGATGAGACAATAAGAACATGATAAATAAAATGCAATGAAAATACTCTTGCGCACCTGAACTGTATTTGCTCCAACAAGAATAAATTCAGCAGCATCACTGCCTGTCTCAACACCTCCAATACCAGAAAGTGAGTATTGCTCTAAATCAAATTCTGATTTCATCATTTTGGCAATATTCATTACTTTCCCAAGTGCAATAGGGTGGACTGCTTTGGAAGAGTAACCCCCAGGAGTTGAATATCTGACAATAAAATTTAGGTATGTAAGTTTTATTTAAGGAATAATGATCAATAGGAAAATTTGTCATTTCTCAGCTAATACAAACCCTTCGACGCAAGGCTCTGGCCGTAAAGTTTTCAGATTTATTCCCATTACACTCATGATGGTGTTAATAGCAGCCACTCCCTCGCATCCTGATTTCAGTGACACCCTAGCAGGCTGTACAACAGGGTAGGAATGAAGTTATGACTAAAAATTCAACTGAAATGTTACTGCCCTACTGCAGACAACAGTTTGAATAAAAAAATGAAAATAGATGGATGGGATCAAAAGATTTATGCTATTTTATCACACAAGAGTTACTAATCCAAACATATGAGATGAACGGAATTGTATTTTCTGTATTACATATACTCAAAAGGGTATGGTGTTTTAAATATTTTTTAGATTAGATTTTTTATGCTATAAACTAGAGAAGAAAACTGTCCGTTAAGGAAGTAATATCAACTTTTTGCAAGGCTGGGTCAATTGTATAAGATTAATTTGTGAATTCAGAAGCTCAACTGAACATTTGTCCTAGATAGAATAATTGGTAAAATTACAGTTTCATAAAATGTTATTCAACCTGTAAGGACTTCTTTGGTCTAAGGTGTCATTTCATTAAGCCAGGAAAAAGGGTAGTGAATCTCATGAATGAGTGCCACGATAAGAAAAAATGCGATTAAAAGTTTCTGCAATAAGTCGTCACAATCAGTTGAATCGCAACCCCAACTTCAAAGGCTTTTATATACCAAATTTTTTCAGTGAAAAAAATTGAAACGTGTTGTCATCTTGGTCTTTCCTTAGCAACAGGTCTTGTATATTGAACCCTGTACATAACAAGCAAGGAAATTTCCATCCCTGGCCAAGTATTTTTAAAATGCATGCATATGGTCAAGCTTAAAATACAAGTGTACTAACAAAAGGAGAAACTGACCTGTGTTATGTCAGTGATGTTAGGAGTCATCTTTGCCCATACTGGGACAGTAGCTTTTGCATTAATCCAGCCACAAACCTCTTCCAACAATGCACAATCTTGGCCAACTGCAGCACCCATTTTACGCTCAGGCATACCATGAGGACATGAGAAGTTGATTTCTAAAGCATCCTAAGAAACATTTCAGGAATCTTAGATGACAGAAAGCATCCAATTTAAAGATTAGCACAAAAGTAAGCAATCAGTGAGGACTAAATCTTACAATTCCAGTTTGCTCAACTCGGTCAATAAGTTCCTCCCATGCAGCTTTGTTATACTCCTCCATGATTGAAGCAATGAGAATCCTATCAGGATATTCTTCTTTTAATTGCTTAAATTCTTTCAACATTGTTTCAAGAGGCCGGTCACTTATGAGTTCTATATTCTCCCAACCAATAATTTGCCCCTTGGCCGAGCCATTTGCACCAGCTCGTAGCCTAGCATATCGAGGAGTTACATTTATAACTTTCGCTGCATCTAGTGACACCTGGCAAATCAAGAGTTGAGGATCATTTTTTTTCCTTTTATGAATAGATCAAATAGCTTAGCATGCAAAGGTGACAACATGCTTCAGATAAGTTGGAAATAAAGATTTCTCCAATAAAACACAGAAACTGTGACCCTAGGCACTTCATTCATATGACGTGGTCAAAATGAGACAATTAAAATATCCTGGTCGAAACTGGTTGTTGCAAATGATAGTCCTTGTAAGAACATTGAACTTATGAGATCAGGTTACAGAGCATCCCTGAAAAGTAATTATCAAAGCACACAATGCCCCTCGATTTCTTCAATCAACTGCCCTGTCAATACCTATATCAATTACTAACTCACACAATCAACAAAACTACTTTATACTGATCAACATCTTGCATAAACAGCCAAATTATTCCTAAGAAAAGCTTTCATTTTTTTTCACAATTTTGATACTAAAAAATAAATGTTTTATTTTGACAAAGACAAGGCAATCAATATCAGAGAGGAAAAGGAAGAAATAACATCAATAAAATCATGGATTCTTGTGTTTGCATAAAATAAACTCAACCCATTTGAACAAGAGTCTAGGAACTGATCGAACAAAACCACAGTCAGCAATAATCGATATGATTATCAAACATAACCAAACTTCGAACCATTCGATCCCCCCTGAATTTAGCCAAAACTCAACGGTAACATCGTGATCTTAAACATTAGCTTGATATGTTCCCACTTCCAAAATCACTCGATCAAAACTATCCCAGAAGGAGGAAAATATATATATTATTGAACAGAAAAGAAATGAAATTAAGCCCTGCTATGAGGATGTTCTCCTGATAAATTTAACAGAAAAAGAAAAACAGAAAAGAAAAGAGATGAAGTGAAAAAACTCACAGTTTTAGCAATGACAGCACCCCAGCCTTCATCAAAGGCCCTTTTCATGACAGTATAATTGGTACCAGGTGGACCAGACCCAATAACAAACGGGTTAGGCATATGCAACCCATTTACAGTGACACTCAAATCAGGCTCTCCCTGATTCTGTCCTTGAGAACCCACCACCTTCAAGAACCCGATTTTACTCCTGCCACGTTGAGTTTTCAAACGGAGCCGAGTAAACTCAGTAACAGAATTGCTCCCCCTGATCTGGGTCAAACTCAAAGAAGCCATAACTAATCAACCAAGAAAGAGAAAGAAGATACAGAATTGTTTTCAGTAGTTAAATGTTTTATTAAATGAAAACGGAGATGGGAAAGAGTGTGATTGAATCTGAGTTAATACGATTCAGTATTGGATAATTCAGAGGAATCGATTGCGTCTTTTGTTGTATCTGTATTTGATTTTACTGGTTTTGTTTTGAATATTCTACTGCTTGTCATTATTGACCTCCCTTGTATGTCTGTCTGTCTTGCTGTTATATTTTATATTGATTGACATAAGATTTTTTTTATTTTTTTTTGTTAAACTGTAAGAAGTAATTTTGGATAAATGTTTAGTATTTTTGCTTAAAAAATATTAAAATAAAATTTGACTTGTGAGCCTACACAGACACCAGTAGGGGTTATAGGAAGTCAGGATTTGATACATAATTATATCCAATTTATTTTTTAATATTTTACAAGATATAAATTTGATTCATTTATTTTGTTAAGATCAAAACGGGTTGAAATGCAATGTTAGGCCAAAATTTTTATAGATATTATAGTTATTCATGAGATAAATATATTATTTTTTATTTAATAATTCTAAAAATAAATTAGTTGTAAGTTGTAACTAATGGAACTAGATAAAACCTCTAAAATATATATATTATAAACAACATAAAAATTATTATAATTTTTATATAAAAACAAAACAAAAATCATAGTTAAACATTTTATCAAACAATTATGATTCAATATGATACAAAAACAAATTAATAAGAAGAGATTATAAAGTGCTTTTAGGTGTGTGATTTAACTAAAAAATAAAAATTTAATCTAGATTCTTGAAATTTTCATTTGATCTGCCTTATTTTTTTTAATCTTAATGCTTTGAAAAAGATTACAGGCGACCAAAGTTTTCAAGAAAATGAGGTTGGTTTGTTTCATATCAAGAGAAGCTTATTTTCAACAATATGATGACTTAAAGAAATAAAAAAATCTTAAACACCTTATAAAATATATTTATAACTTCTAACAACTCAAAAATTGGCTTCAAAACCTACAATCAACCCGAAATCAAAATTATTTATGAGTTTAGGTGTACCATTTTAGGCAAGTTTAAGGGAAAACAAATACCTTGTATAAACTTTACTCATCAAAAGGAGTCCATTAACACCAAAACCACTCGTTTTCATGACCGAAATTGGTCTCAACCGAGACTTTCTTTCTCTACCACCGAAATCCGGCAACTTTCTCTCTCCTTTCTCAAATCATGAGCAAAAAATAAGGAAAATAAAATTTGAGATTAAAATTGAATGTCATAAATGTTTAGGGATTGAAAGTGTGTAATTTGAGAAGTTGGAGGACTAAAGTGTATGTTTAGCTTCAAGTTTAAAAAAACCCTTTTTTTTGTATTGTTTTTCATCTCAGTCCTCTGTCTTTTAATCTTGTCCTTCCTTGATAAATGTACTTTAATTGGGCATTAATTTGGACCTATAAGGGTATAATAAAAAAAAAAAAAAGACAAATCTTTATAACAATCCAGAGTGATTTTGTTCCTTGATGAACAATGGTATAGAAAATTATATTTTCCCCATGCCTTTTAGAGTATTTGTTAATGGCACCAACAACATTGACATTAGACAAGTTTGTTTTATATAGGAAATTTAATGTATACAAATATTAAACTGGACTAGATTAGCTAATTGAGTCATATTGAATTTTTTTGTTAGCCAAGATAGATTTTAATCTGGTCAAACTTGAGTAATTCAATGGATCAACCCATAATTTGATTGATACGATAAAATTTGGACGAGACCTGGTTATATCAACTCCAAGTTATTTTTTCTTCTATCTATTATTCATAACAACTTTATTGCATTTTAAAAAAACTCACCAAAATGATATTATTTTTGGATTTACTTGGTGAACTGCAATTCGGATAACTATGGTCATATGCATTCTACATTAAAAAAAAAAACTAATATTTTAAAACTACTTAGTTCAATATTTGAAAAATAGCTTAAAAAAATCGTTTTGATTGGAAAAGCACAACAATGAACTATTATGTGTCACGCAAGGTATGAAGCTCTAAGAATGGCATGGAAGGTCATTTGGATCCAATCCTTATCATTTTCATTTTGAACTCTAAGAATAAGTGGGAAGACAGAAATTATTTGGTTGTTTGAAAGTATAGTTGCGGTTTTTTTTAAAGTGTTTTTTATTTAAAAATATATTAAAAAATATTATTTTTAACATTAGCGCATCAAAATGATCTAAAAACACCGAAAAAATATTAATTTAAAGAAAAGAAAAAATAAAATTTAATTTTTTTCAAAAATATTTTTAAAATATAAAAATAAACAGAGCTAGAATCACGATTTAAAAAATAAAAAAAAAAGTCAAAATATTGTTTCTAGATTTTTTCAAGATTTACTTCAAAATGGTAACAAGTTAATGCCTCAATTTTCTAAAGCACATGGAGGGAAGATTGTTGTTTTCATGTGCAAGAAAACCCACAGGCAAATTGCCAGAAGACTTGCCTCGTTCTATTGTCAAGAAAGAGGACATCGAGTGATCTTGACGTGAAGGACTAGGATGCTTCAGCAGAGCTTCACCCAACTGTTATATATTTTTATAATATAGTTTGTATTAATGTTACTTTTTTCTGTCTGATCCTTGTCTTGTCAGAAAACAATAAAGTGACGTGGATCTTGATTTGGAGATGGAGTTTTGTGTATTATTTATTGGAAAGATGCAAAAAATCGATCTGATATCAGCTAAGACTCATGGGATGCCACCTTCTTTTCATTACATTAATTGCCAATCCTCATATCTCAATTATGGAACGGTGAGTTGGTGCCATAACTTAATCGGGTTTGAGTTTTTTTAAAAAAAAAAATTGTTGGGAATTTACTTGGTTAAATTCTAATATTTTATTTTTTAAAAAAATCAAAATAAAATATTTTTTTAATAATTTTGTCTAAAATTAGATATGCTATGGAAGAGGTTAGGTCAATCTTTTACCAGAAACATGCTGAAAATTTAGAGAGAGAAAAAAGAGCGTCTCTTTTGGTCAACAAAAATGAGTTGATCTCTCATTAAAGGAACAAATATCAGAAGCAAAAGGTGTTGGTAATTTGATGAAATCGTCGAGGAGCATCCACGTATCATAAATGCTCTGCCACAACACACTTTTGATCAGAAGATGGGAGTCTAGACATTATTATGTATTTGTTTTCACTAAATCTTTCCCTTGGTGATTTAACACACATTTGTCATCTCAATATGATTAATAAATTTTATTAGATGAGTATCCAGATCAGAATTTTTCTCTTAGTTCTCTTGTTAGGGAAAAAAAAATAGTTATGCTAGTGATTTTTCTTTTTGAGGGTGTTTGAAAGTGTGGTTACGGTTATTTTTTAAAGTGTTTTTCATTCGAAAATACATCAAAATAATATTTTTTTATTTTTTTAAAATATTTTTTATATTAACACATCAAAATAATCTGAAAACACCAGAAAAATATTAATTTAAAATAATAAAATAAAAAATAAATATTTTTTTAAAAAACGCTTTTAAAACACAAAAACAAACGAGACAGAATTATCACCATTGTTTTTTTTTTCTTTGTATTTCTTTTAGAGTGTTCACAAATCAAATCTAGATGTTAAATTGCCTCCTATAAGATTATTATAATGTTATAATTTGAGGTGATAACTTGAATTAATTCAAATCGATGCAATATATTTTTACTAAATATTTATTTTGAATCAAATTATATTTTTATTTATCATTCAATTTATTTTTAAACTCATAAAATTAACCAGGTTATATTAAATTAATCCTCAAAACAGTTAAATTTTTTTAACTATAAAAAACAATAGCAACATCTAGAAAAAAAATTAATATCTAAATTTTTTTGATCCGACCAATAATATAAGGCGGGCCAAAATCTAGTATAACACCAAGTGATTCTTGTTCACTGGGGTCGGCCTAGGGCACAAACGAAACTTGGGCTACATAATTTTATGCCACGTGGCTCTTCTTCAAGGGCTTCAGAAGATTGGGTTTTATGTCAATAGCTAAAACCTGATCCAAGGAGATGCTTAGGCCTTCCCAATCCAATAAATGTTCAAGTAATATTTCAATATTTATCTCTCTATATCCTCACAACGACAACATAATTTCCAATGCCACTTACCTGAATTAAAGTTATATTTATAATAATAATTATTATTATTATTATGAACTAGTTTTTGTGCCTCTGATTTGCAGGCGCTCTACCCATAAAACGTTGAATAAAGTGTTCAAACAATATATAAATTTGGTGATTTAGAATGCTCCATCAGATTTTCCATCTGGGATTTATAAATTATTTTCTAATAGTTTTTGTAAATGAAAACTCTTAATTACATGTAATTCAAATTTAAAATATTTAATATAACGTGAATTTTCAAACCTGATAATAATAATATATCAATGGCGTATAGTTTCATCATTTTTCTCCTATCTTACTATGTTTATTATGTGCATGAGAATGTTGCATGGCATGTGATTGAAACCAAAAACATTAACTGTAATCTAGTAAATTTTAGATAATCTAAATTCATATATATATATATAAAGAGTATTTTCAAGCATTCAATCCACAACTTATTCAAGGTATAATTATCATTGTCAAAGAACCATCTCAACCTAAAAGCTTAAGCTGTTAGATGAAGTTCTAAGATATGAGTTATATTATTATCTAATATACCCTTTCAAGTGAAAGTCCTTTGGGTTTGAAACTTGCACATGTTCACATTACCTTGTGCTTAATTTTTTATCAAATAAATGAGGATGGTGAGATTCGAACTTGTGACCGCTTAGTCATCAAAGCTCTGATACCATATCAAAGAACTATCTCAACCTAAAAATTTAAGTTGTTAGGTGAGGTTCCAAGATATGATTTATATTATTATCTAACAACCATATTTAGCATATAGAATAATTAAGAAATAGGTTACTGAATATTGTTTTTTAAAAAAAACATTCTTAGAGTTGATTTTGGTTAGCTTTGATCGGTCACGAGTCATACTAATTAATTTAATTAGGTTTAATTAAATTAATATTTTTTTAATTTATATTAAAATCACAAGTTTTTTAATTCTACCCACCAAATTAGCAAGATTTACATCTTTGGTCCCTGCTGCAGCAGAAGGATCATTCTCTTTCGCATGAGTGACCCACAATTTAATGTCTCAAGCATCAAAGCCCCCCGACATGATCGTTGATGCTAAAGCTGTCATCATCCACCTGAATCATCAATTTCATCGACTCCAGCAACTGCAGCATCACCTTTCATTACGGTGTAAATTATATTTTTAAAAATTTTAATTTTTTTTATTTTTATTAAAATTTAACATGGTTTGTATATTTTGGATCATTTTGATGTACTAATATCAAAAATAATTTTTTAAAAATAAAAAAAATATTATTAGCATGCATTTCGACACAAAAAATTATTTGAAAAACAATCACTACCACACTGCCAAATATAATCTCAAAAAATCAAAGCTAGATGAAACCAAACACTTAAAAATAGCCATATGATAAAAATATTGTAATGTTAAAATGAAAAACTTCCAATGAATCCTAGCAATTATTCAGATGGTGTTTAGAAATATGATAATGATTATTTTTTAAAATAATTTTTGTTTGAAAATACATCAAAATAATATTTTTTTTATTTTTAAAAAAAAAATTTTAATATTAAAATATTAAAACAATCCAAAAACATAAAAAAAAAAACCATTTTAAAATTTATCTTACCCTCGACGGCAATGGTATCTGCAATCACTTGCAGCATTTGCAAGAAGCATTAGAAGGATTGTTATGGTGATCGATACAGAAATCACATAGATAAAAACGTCCATTACATTAAAGTAATCGTAATTTCCTAATTGGATTTTAGTGTTTCATTACATAACACACCAAATAAACTAAAAGCTGTGGGTCTTTTACAGTCATGCTCTCACAGTAGCCTGTCCCACTACACTATTCAGTGTCGATTTTTCTCATCTTGGCCCCTAAAATTGTTTGTTTTATGCACTTCTATCACTAAACTTCTTTCCCTTTTCAATTTAGTCATTTGGATTCATTTTCCACATTGTTTTGTGAGCTTAGATGTTTTCCAATTTTGCAGCTACCTTGCCTTGCATCTCATTAGATGTTCTGTAGTTTAATTGATGAGTGATTTTCTGCATGATTGAATTTTTTTAGTATAGAAAAACAATTAAAAGGTGAAGGACCAAAATTAATATCAAGGATGAAATAGAGGCTTTTGTCATAGAAGACACGCAAAACTATAAATCAGGTCCCTTAAGTTGAAATTTTTCTCTTGATTGATTCTCTTTTCCAGCCCTTTTCATTTAGGTCATAAACTTTATTTTATTTATATTTAGTACCTAAATCCTAAAAGAGAAGAGTGTCAAAAAAAAAATATTAGGAGAGAGAGCTTTTGGTTGGCTGAGTTCTCATCATTGATAACTTTGATTTGATATTTATGAAATTTTTTTAAAATAAAATCTTGATGGTGGTGGTTTTCACTTTCAATAATATTAGAAAAAATAGATTAAAGTTTTAGGTTTTTTTATTAGTTTAATTTTTATTTTTAAGAGATTCAAGATTATTTTGGGGATAAAATGGGGTTGTTAAGGTTTTAAAGTTATTTTTATAGATATTTTCAGGTAAAAATAAGTTAAAATATAAATTTTTAAAGAAAAAAACTTTAACTTAATTTTCCAGTTAGCTCTGCTAATATAAAGGATGATAGATTATTTACCATAGTAGATGACCAATCATCCTTTATTTTATTTTAAAAATAAAAACCGGAGTTGATGATTTATTAGATTGTTTGGTTCATTTTTTTAATTAATAATTAATAATAATTATTTTTTATTAATTTTTCTAATTTGTAATACTCCAAAAGATTATTCACAACACTTTCTTCATCATGTGTGGATTACAATATGTTATAAACGGCTAAACATAAAATTTTAAGGTTTTGCTTTCAAAGGTTTTAGGGTTTCATAGAAAGAAAAATCAATTTAAACTCTTCACTATATGCTACACAAGTTTTTATATTGGTACCTACAATAGTAAATCAATATTAAGTATGTTTGGTAATAATATTGTACATTGTGCTTTTATAAAAATATTTTTAATTGAATATCTATTAAAATAATTTTTTTTATTTCTTACATCAACACATAAAAATCATTGAAAAACTTTAGAGAACATTAATTTAATGTTTTTTTAATAAAAAAATAATTTAAAAAGTATTTTAAAAATTAAGTTGAACTGCATTAAAAAAAGTCATAATTAAATAGCATTTTGATTACTTCAAAAATTAAACTATTCACTCTATCTTACCAACAACATTTTTATATTGGTACTTGTCAAAGAACCATCTAAACCCAATAGCTTAAGCTATTAGATGAGGTTCTAATATATAATTTATATTACTCTCTAACAGTACCTCTACTGATAATAATAAAAATAATAATAGTAATAATAAACCTTACTAATCCTATCAGAACACTAACACCCCTTCCAACTATAAACTAGGGGTTAACCCTGCTTAAAAAACCCGGATTACTTTGAATTATTTGATTCAGTTTGTATAAAAATCTCTTAAAATTTTTGAAGAATGTTTGTTTTGAATATTACCCGAATTATTCTTTTTGTTATTTTATTTATTTATAAACTTATAAGGCTAACGAAGTTTATAATCTTTTCTTAAATCTAATTTAATTTGGTCAAAACTTTTTCTGATACCTGATTTTTATCTAATTAATTTTAGTTTTTTGAGGAACTCTTGATAAATAAAGAATTAATGTAGTAATGGATAAATAATTCGGGAAATTCGGATTACCGTGCTTGTTTGATCCGTAAAACAAATATGAATGAAAGAAGGAAAATTTTGTATTGAGTAAAAGAAAAAAAAATCGGGTGATCATCCAAAATGATAAACGCAATGCATAGGTACATGTCCTTAAGCATGTAGCAGTGTCTAAAACCTGTCCAATTGATAGACTAGTGCGTGAATGTATAGTAGATTTAGTTATCATCTAGGAAAAAAAATAGATAAGAAAATATAAAAAAATAAAAATAAAATTATACTTGATAGTAGTATATAAGACATATTGATTGTCTCATTATTTTGTTTTGTTACGGTGGACAAGATATGATAAAATATAAAAACTTTATTTTAATATTAATATATATTAATATCAGACTTACTAGTGTTAACAAAATAATTAGTTTTTATTTTTTAAGATTTAGTTTGTATTAGATGTTGAAATTAATAATATTATAATAACATCAATTATAAAATAAGATTTGGTCTTGTAGGTTGACCCAAGGATTGGACTCTACCGAGTTTTAGAGAAAAGATTGACTCGACTTGACTAGATTGAAACTTGGATCAACCCGAGATAAAACACAGGTCAAAAACCTGTTGACTATTTTAATTAATTTAATCAAAACAAGGTTGCTTTTGTTCTTTAAAAAAAAAGACAAGTCAACCCTGGTTGACCTTTCCAATCCGTGACTCGGGCCTTGTTCCCGATCAACTATTGACTTGATTTTTAGAATTATGATAATAATCATTTCTATCCATACATTACTCATGTCAACTCGGGTTGACACTCTCGAACCATGACCCAGGTCGACTCCCAAGTCGGGTTTGAAAACTATGACAATAACCAATTTTATCGTTACATTGACTCGGGTCGACTCTCTTGATCCATGATGCAAGCCTTGCCCCGAGTCGACCCTTGAGTCGGATTTTAAAACTATGTTAATAACCACTTGTATTTTTATATTAACCCGGGTCAATCTTCTCGACCTGTGCTCTGGTCTTGTCCTGGTTCGATCTCCAAATCAGATTTTAAAACTATGATAATAATTATTTTTATTTGTATATTGATCCAAGTCCATGGTTAAACTGACCTATGACCCATGTCTTGTCCTGAGTCAACTCTTGAGTTATGTTTTCAAATTATGATAATAATTATTTTTATTTTTATGTGTACTATAAATACATATCTAAATTATAGTTATTTTTATCAAATTATATATTGGATGAGTTAAAGTTTTTTCTCAAACTTAACTTTATTCATATGATCTATAAACACATACCCAACATGGTAAAAGTTGAAAAGACATGTTAAATGTACCAAAATCATTTATATATAAAAAAAAATGCAAATAGTAATTATAGATTTTGGATTAAAATGTAATTTTTTTTAACTAGAATGGGCCGTTTCATTAAAAAGGAAAAACTAACTTTTATTACTGAAGAAAAAACGTAAAAAGTTTTAGCTGTAAATGTCATGAAAACAACGTTTTAGTAGCAATTTGCCCCTGGCGATGGCCTATCTACCACCTATGCATGAGCTCTGGGAAAGCAATGGCGCATGGCGTCATCCATGATGACTAGCAACTTGTTTGTTGCCTAGTGACAAGTGTACTCACGTGCATGCACCCGGATCTTGATTAAAGATTTTTGCTGACTCGTCTTCCAATAAATTCTTATACTTTATTACCCGGCTTTTGTGGATCGAAGCTGTCCAGAAGCAACCACTTCAGCTCCCAAGTATATCCAAGTTCCTTTTCTACTACAAGTGTCAAATCAATCTACCTCTGTGGATGGCAAAGTTTTCTTGCAAGTTTTCATTCCTTAATCAATTAATGGAACACATTTTCGGGACTAAAAAAAAAAAACAATTACCACAGTAAATTAATATTTTTTATTGAATAACCTTATTTAAATATTTTTTTAGTGAAATAATACAATTTATTTTATCTCACTTGTAAAATATGAAATTTATTAAATGTCAATATTTTCAAGCATGAAAAATAGTTGTCACGTTTCTGATTAGTGACATTTAACTATGTTGGGTTTTAGAAATGCAACAACTGAACATGTTGTCTCATTGCTAATCCTTTGACTTAATCGATTGGTTGGTTAATACAGTTGTATAAACCAATCAATCATTTCATAGAAAATTCATAATTTTATGAACATTTTCTTCCAAATATGTTTTATGAGTGTTGATGATGTAGTCAAGTTTTGTGATAACGAGTGATTCTAAGTAGTCGAGTTTGAGTTTATCATAACTAGAAGAGGATCTGCCTTAGACAAATTGCATGGATAGCCTAACAGATGCATTTATTGAATAGTGGAACAAATCCAGACCTAAGAAAAGGTCTGGTTGCACCAAACCACTATGAGTTTGGATTCGCTTAAATATTTATAGGAGTTTCTAAATATTGTTTTTCTTAGTATAACAATGATATCATTATTTTGACCATCGAATCTTTAGATTTTAAAAATATCATCTCGAGGTAATGATTTTGGTAGTTTTATGATTTTTCTTGTTATTATCAAAATGATCAATTGGTTTAACTACAAACTGGTTGACCGATTAGTCTTGAATTTAATTGATATTACGGTTACGAACCGTAACATCAATTAAAATTTTGTTGCTATTCAGAAATGCAACATCTAAAAGTGTGCTATTTCACCAAAACTTTTTACTACTATATTAATTCGTATTTTTTTTAATTTTATATGTTAATTGCCTAATTTATCCATATTTATGTAAAAGATAATTTGGATAAACTCATCTCAGGAATTTAAACAAGAAATTTGTTTATTTTCCGGGGAACCATGGACTTAATTAAATTCAAAGGTAATAAGTTCCATCCAATGAGCCTTCCAATTTACTAGCAAAGAAAGGGTGGAAAAACTATAATATTTATGGCCTCATATGATCATGTATCTCTTTGCTGCAACTTAAGTAATAACATGGTGCTTGTAGTCTATGCCATAATTAGAAAAGAAACATTTTTTTTTTTGGATTCGAGGAAACCCCACCCCCAAAGCACACTTTGTTATTCAATTATGTGAAAAGTGTGCAAGATTCTTTCATTACGATATCAACTTCCTTTACCATGTCCAGTGAATTTAGTTAAATAAACACCTAATTAATTCACAATTTAACCATAAAAAAATATTATTTTTACACATGATTTTGTAACATCATTGCAAATATATAGTTTTCAAAAGAAAAACAAAATAATCTACCCGATTAAACAATTCCCAAAGGACAAATCTTCTACAGATTTCGACAGGCTCGCAGCCCAATATTTTATCACATTTCACGTGAAAATTAATGGAGCTGGATCAGTGCCGTTTGGTAACATGTGCACAACGCATTTTTTAAAAATTAATTATTTTTAGTTAAAAACTAATTATTTTTAGTTAAAAATTAATTTTTTTTTATGTGTTTTGAATTATTTTAATATATTAATTTTTTAAATAAAAAAATTATTTTAATATATTTCTACACTTGGGCCCTGTTTGTTTGCTGGAAAGTAGTTTCCTTTTG
Source organism: Populus simonii (assembly GCA_007827005.2). Classification (NCBI taxonomy): domain Eukaryota; kingdom Viridiplantae; phylum Streptophyta; class Magnoliopsida; order Malpighiales; family Salicaceae; genus Populus; species Populus simonii. Next base: position 1,243,346 of record CM017478.2, read on the forward strand.
GAAAGTGAATTCCGGGAAAGTAAATTATTTTCTGATGTTTGGTAGTGTAATGACAAAATAAGTTGGAAAATATTTTTCAGTGTTTGGTTATGTCATGGAAAATAATCTGGAAAATAACTTATTAATATTTTATTTTTCTTAAGTTTATTAAAATAATGAGAAACAAATCTTACAAATTAAAAAGTTGAATGAGAATGAAATTGAAAATATAATTTCATAAATTATCTCAAATAAAATGAATAATAATCAAAATAATAGAGATCAAATCTAAAAAATAAAAAAAATGAAAGATCAAGAAATTAAAATAATAATAATTAACATTTCATAAATTATTTCAAATAAAATAAATAACAATAAAAAAAATAGAACCAAATTTGATACATAAAAAATTTCAATAAAAAAACGATAAGGGAAAAACAAATAACAATTATAAAAATGAGGATCAAAGTTAATATAAAAATTAAATTTTAAGAGATGAAATTGAAAAATAAATATTCAAAACAAATATATATAGCAATCAAAAGTTTGAGGACTAAATTTGATATAATTAGCAAATAATATGATATTTCTAAATTTTTCACAACTTTCAAAAAATGTTTTCCGTCCAAATTTCTCAGAAAAACACTTTTTTAGAAACTAAGCTAAATTTTTTTTTGACTGGAAAGTGTTTTTTATTGATCAATTTTTTTAATAAAAAACAAACACAAAAAAATTTAAAAAATAATTTATCAAAAAAATAAATTTCAAAAAACAAACATTAGAAGGCAACAAGAATCACATTTCCAAAACATTCTCTCTCGAGCACGCTTTTAGATAGAAAGTGGAGAGGGCCCACACACCCACCTAATAAGAGTCTATGTGGTGATCTAAAAATAGCTGGATCTGCTCACCCAAAATAAACGTGACAATGTGTTATATAGAAATTACAAACATGCAGGGAGTAATTATGCACAAAATTCCAGCAAAATTAAGAAACACACCGTAGGAAAAATACTGTTTTATTAAGGAGCAAATAATTAGGGATTGCTATAGTGATTTGTCTTTTTTTTTTTAATTGTTGTGCTTTTATAAGCACAAATTAATGCTTAATTAAAACATCTTTTATTAGGAAGTGTAAAATTAGAACTAATATGAAAAATAGAAAAAAAAGGGTTTTTTTAAAGTTAGGGCTAAACATTTTTGATATTTAATCTTGATCCCATACTCTTTATCCAGATCTCTTTATCCAGATCAAGTTTACAATTAAATTATGTAAAAGTTATTTTAATATAATTTATTCAACTTGATTAGCCAAAAATTAGTTTAATATAATTTTTTAAAATAAGTTAGTTAAGGTAATATTTGTGATTGCAGTGGTAATTATTTTTTAGAGTATTTTTTACTTAAAAATATATTAAAATAATATCTTTTTATTTATAAAAATTAACATTTAATATCAGCACAATCCAAAATTATATAAAAAATTATTTTAAAATAAAAATTTAATTTTTTTAAAAAACATTGTTTGACTGCAAAAATAATACTGCCCCAAATTTATTAAATTAATCCACAAGACAAGAAAAGTGACTGAAAATGGCGCTACGCATGGATGGAATCATATAAAAATCCCAGGTCCTGGAAATGTCTTGACACCATTGGATAATGCCTACCAAACAAATATATATATATAAAGGTGCAAAAATAGAAATGATATAAAAAAAAAATCCTCTCATTTCAAGGGCAGTTTCACTGCTTGAATGAACAAAAGCTTCAGATAAAGAGAATGTACAAATGAAAGAAAATTCCAAAAATATGTTCCCCGCCCAAAAAATTAACTGGGCATTCGGGTCAAATCACAAGTCCACTAAATCGGATCTTGGATCTTTGCATACAAAAGGGTGAGACAATAGTTGAGATGTCGTCCACCTCTTACTAGACTCCTTCTGCAAGCAACACTGAATAAAGTCCCGGAACTCCTCAGATGCTCCCTCCGGCAAGCTCGGCGGATCGCCGAAACAAATAGCACACATAAGAGTAGCCCAATCGGGTCTTTGACCCGGTGGAAGAAATGGAAAATGACCCAAATAAAGTTCCATCAGAGTAAGTCCCAAGCTCCAAATATCACCGGCATAACCATCGTAATTCACACCGTAGGTATCAGGATCAAACCTCTCAGGACTCATGTAAGCACAGGTACCAACATAGGAATTACAAGCATCTAGCGTACGTTGCATGATTTTACTAACACCAAAATCAGCAATCTTCACTTCCATGTCCTTGTTAACCAGCAAATTCGAAGGCTTGATGTCTCTATGAATGATCTTCTCGCCATGTAAATAACTAAGACCATGCAGAACCTGCCGCGCCACATGTGACAGCTTGGACTCATCAAACGCACCATATTTTTGCAGAATTGAATCAAGTGTCCCCAATTCCATGTATTCCATCACAATCACGATGTCCCCATATGGTTTTTCATAACTTCCATGGCACTGGACAATATAGGGAGAATCTGTACGGCGAAGGATCTCGATTTCTCTGTAGATCTGGCGGCGGACTAGTGGGTCACTATCTCCATGCACAACTTTAAGTGCATAAATTTGCGAATTCCTCTTATGCCGTACTTTATAGACCGTGCCACCATTACCATGGCCTAGCACATGTATTTTCTCAATATCATTGCACGATATGTTAGAGGAGTTGTTGCTGGTGGTGGTGGTGGTGGTGGTGGTGGTGGTGGTGGATGTGGGAGGGAGAGGTAAAGGGAAGCGGGGGCGGCAGTCGGAGAGTTCGGGGAGACGGAGGTTAATCTGTCGGCGTTCACGGACAAGGGCCATGTGGTCAGGGGAAAATGTGTGATGTTTTAGGAGTGGTTAAAGGAAATGGGGAAGTGGGGGATTCTTATACAAGTGGAAACAAGAAAAGCACGTGGATGATTTTTTTTTTGGAAGGATGGTGGAAGGAAGGGCGTGGTGGGCGTATAAAAATTGAGAAGAGTTTTGTTTTCTAGGAGGAGTGCCGTTTGATTGATGGTGGCTCCTTTTCAGTGCATCCATTTAATAATAATAACCAGCCATTACAATTAATTTAATTTAATTTAATTTATTATCATTTTATAATGCTATAATTAAGTGTTATAAATAAGTAAATGGTAATCATATATAATTATTGGTGTTGTGTTGTGGTTATCGAGTCATAAAATAGTTATGGTCCTAGAAATTTGTTATTTTTTAGTAAATTATTATTATTATTATTATTATTAAGATTTCTTTATTATGTAATTATTCATAATTGATACAGGTAAATGTATATAATTTTGTAAGTACCAATCTTAATATACTGATCATATTAGTTAATTCATGTGCATTTATAGATATTTAAATTTTAAATATTTTGCACATTACGCAACATAATTACCTTTCATAATTATAATTTTTCATTAAAAATTGATCAAAACCTCGTTTTGATGCCATATATTTAGTTTAATACACCAAATTCATAAAAACTTCAAAATCAAACGAGTTTAAACTAAAATAACACTTTGAATTAATATTTTTAAAAAACACTTTTAAAATTTGAAAATTTCTATTTTTTTATTTTAAATTAATATTTTTTAGTGTTTTCAGATCATTTTGATGCATTCATGTCAAAAATAATTTTTTAAAAATAAAATAATATTATTTTAATATATTTTTAAATAAAAATATAATTTAAAAAATAACTGCAACCACATTTCTAAACATGTTTTAGTATAAATAATTTTCTAGAAATGACTCTGCACCCCAACTCAGGACTCTCTTCTTCCGTGACTCGTAATCTAAAAATATATTATCCACAATACAAATATTATTAACGCCCACAATATATTTGCATAAAGTGGTTATATAGTCCATAGTACAAATGTTACTACGCCCATCATATCCATTATAAGCAGCCATTGTTCTTATCTTTTCCTAATTTTGTATCAAAAGATACTTTGCTCTTCCCTTTAAGCTTCAAGCTATGAGTTAGGTTAGATTTGTTGACCTAGATTTTGAAAGAATGGAATTGCGATGCGCAAGATCGAGCCGAAGACATTTCAACTATATATTCCTTGCAAATGATTATGGGTTGGTAGTGTAATAAAATAATATAAATTATATCATGAAACTTTACTTAATAACTTAAGTTATTGAGTTGAGAAGGTTCTTTGACATGATATCAGAGTCTTGATGACCAAGTAGTCACGGGTTCAAATCTCACCATTCTTATTTATTTGATAAAAATTAAGAACAAGGTAAAGTGAGCAGAACAAGGTAAAGTGAGCATGTGCAAATTTCAAGGTCAAAGAGTTTTCACTTGAAAGAGTATATTAGAGAATAATATAAATAATATCCTGGAACTTCACCTAATAGCTTAAGCTATTGGGTTGAGATGGTTTTTTAACAGGTATTTATATAATGATGATTATAATTAATAACAAATAAAATAATGCAACTGGCCCGATTTAATCTAAGATAGGGCCTCTTGTTGATATTAATAACGTGGGATAGAGCTGGGATGCATGATTCTCTATAATATCGTGAAGCCAGCAGCATCAAGTGGCGCCAAAGTAGGAAATTAATGCAATGAATAAGGGATTAGGTTTAACTGTTTTTTTAACTCACAAATTACATAATTAAAATCTCTTCTTTAATTTTTTACTGTAGCAGTTACTATAGTCGTGACAAATATGTGATTTTTAGCCTTTTTTTAGACAAAAACTTTCTTAGAATTTTTTTTTATATTTTACATATTTATCTTTATTTTCTTGTAATATATATATTTTTTATTTTTTATAATTGCATTATTTAGAAAACTTTCTTAGATTTTTTTTTAAAACAACTATTTAGAAAAGCCTGTACATTTATTTTTTTTACCAAAATAATTATTAAAATAGCTAGTATCTTTCAAGTTGTAACCAATAGAACACACTTTCCAATGGATATAATTAATTTGGGAAAATATCAAATTAATCTGATATTCTAAACTGATTCTCAATGTAGTTTGCAACTAAACTTTTCCCAAGTAAGCCCTAATATTAATGCATGTTGCATTCTACATGTGCATTATAAGAGGTGTTTATACAGTAATTTTAAAGTGTTTTTTCTTGAAAATTTATCAAAATAATATTTTTTTATTTTTAAAATTTATTTTTAATATTATCATATCAAAATAATTCAAATACTTAAAAAAATTAATTTTTTTTTTTAGAAAACGGTAATTGAAATACATGGCCAAACAACCGTAAATCTGAAAATTCTTCCAAATCAGAGGATTAATTTGGGGTTTGTTCTAATAGTTTTCTAGCTATTTAAACATGGACAAGGAGATTCACGTTTAAGTGAATTTAACATCTCCTATTATAATTTTAATTCAAATTCAAAGAAATTGATTGCATAATTTTTTTTATTTATCAATAAACACATTCAAATATAAATAATTTAATTTATATTCAGAGATTCCATATACCTAAAAACTAGTTAAATAATGCTCCGATAGTTAGAAAAAAAAAAAGAAGGAAAAAAACTAGTAGGATTTATCCTTTGCTTCCATTAGTAAACACTAAATTCTCTAGACTTTTGGGATCCTTGGAAATAATTAATAGTGTTCTTCCTCATAATTTCCGAGCTAGAAATCTAAACTAAAGACTCGAGATGTAACTGTTGAATACATTTCCAATAAATTCTCGTCAACTCTTTGATCCATCCCAGTTGTGACTTACACTAGAGGAATCCGTGAGATCAGGTCGGACCCAGATTTCAGTTCAATAAAATTTAATAATTCAATTAGATTGAGCTATCAATCAAGGATTAACGAAGCCTGTACACAAAGAACTGCTTTGGCAAGGAAGAGTACAAGAAGCTGCTGCATCAACAATGGAGGGTGCTGCCAAAGGCGGCCATAGACATATACAAGGAGTCACTTGAATCTAGCCGTTTTTACATATCTTTCAAGACTTTGGAATTTCGATTATCTAAAATCAACCATGATGGTGATGATGCACATCGGCATCACCATGGAATATTTTTTATTGTAGCATACAAGCAAAGCTAGAATTATTTTTGTTTGTTTTCAGCTTATTTTCTATGTGGTGATGCTTCCCTCTATCTTCCTATTTCTATTTTAGATAGTTGATATTGAGTTCATAGTGTGCGTGGCAGACTAAATTGATGTAAATTAGGCCTAGATGCATCGTCTCCATCAACATCCATCAAATGGGAATATATAATTGATTTTTATTTTTTACATTGTCTCCATCAACATCCATCAAATGGCAATATATAATTGATTTTCTTCGAATCTCATGATTTATATATTTATCTCGCACAAGTTTCCAATGTAAATTTATTTATTTAATAGGTTTAAAAAATTGTGAATAACCGGTTTTTATTTTAAAAATTAATAGTGAATAATGAAATAGGAAAAATAAAGAATAAAATAAAAAAAATAAAAAAGAATGTTGGGTCATGTCAACTTTTCAAACTAGTAACTCGAGTTATTAGACTGGAAATATCATACATGAAAAAACGATAAAGCTCAATCCCTAACAAATTTAACATTAAATGATTAATTATAATTATTATTACTGTTATTATCTTTATTATTATTATCCATTATTATCGCTATAATCATTACTATTATAAATATTATTATAATTATTATAATACTATTACTATTATTACTATTACTGTTATTGTTACTATTAAAAACATTAATACCGTTACTACTACTACTACTATTATTTTAATTATTATTAATATTATTTTCATAATTATTACTATAATCATCACAATTATTGATACCATAATCACTATTATCATCATAATAAATTATTATTATTAGTACCACAATTATTGATATCATATCCACTATTACCATTATAATAAACTACTACTATTATTACCATAATAATATTATTATTATTGGAAAAAAAAACTTGATTTAAAGGATAAAATTAAAAGCTATAAAAAATTTGACATAGAAACTAGGAAAAAAAATAAAAAAATAAAAATTAGGAAGATCAAATTGAAAATCATTATATATATAAATTAGAATTGAAGAGTTAAATTAAAAATAAATAAAATTTTAAAAAACTAAAATAAAAAATAAAAAATAAAAACTAAAAGGATAAATTTTAAAACACCACCAACAACAAGGCCTGAATTTAGTTTTTTAAAGGTCAAAAAGAAAATGAAAGGAAAAAAAAAGAGTCACCGGTTATAAACTGGCCATGCCCGGTGTTTTGGCTTGTGGTTTTGGTCTCAAGGGACCCGGAAGAGGGAATTTGAAGGCCTCGCGTGGGAGGCCAGAACGACTGCGCTAAGCTGATGGTGTTCCATTGCGAAGGCTTTTAAATGCGAAAAGTCCTATAGAAATAAAATTCTAACAAACGGTGCCAAACTGCCAACCATTTGAATATTCAGGCATTCGCATTTTCCTAGAAAAAAAAAAAAAAAACATGCCTGTTATCATTTAAACATGTGATCAATAAGGGTGCCTGTTTCCCCTCTTTCAGTTATCCTCTTCCTTCTTCTAGTCCTTGGTCAATTTGACTCTCTAACTTCATACTATGTTAGAACAAAAAAAATAAATTATAAATAATACGAAGTCGTATTTGTTTAAAAGTTTTGAGCTCATCCTTCCGGGGAGCCTGTCCCTTCGACTCACCTTCCTAATTTGGAATTCTACTTTAATATTCAATTGTTTATTGCAGAGGAGAAAACAAAAAACAGTTCAATTCGGTTAGCAGTTGCGTTTATCTTTGCTGTATGATACAATCTTCTACAGCACAAAACAAAACGCAAACATCGAAAGTATTATTTTCATATTTTTTTTTTTAATTTTTAATTGTAGATCTCACCCCGGCAAACGCAAACCCAACGGCTAACTCAAACATACTGATAGATACGCAAAGCATTTAGAAAATGAAGAGAAACCTTGAAAGCAATCCCCACCAATGAAATTAAGCACTCAAAGGCTTCTTCACTGCAAAAATAATCTTCAAGCTAATAATGAAATAATGACAAATCAATGATGATGTATTAAAGCATGTACTCATGCTTTAAATTCTAATATTTTAAAATTGATTGTCGAATAACTATATCAAAATCTTAAATTTCAAGAATGGTTTTGACTTCCACCCATCACTATTTTATATTTAATTTTGTTAATTTAATTATATAAAGTAACTATCGCACCTGATATTACGACGATAAAAAAAAATTAAATTCTAGAAAAAAATATAATTTCTAACATATTATTTTTTTGGAGAAATATCTTATTTAATGAGTCGTCATCTACTATTATGGTCACTAGGAACCCTAACTGGTCAGCAGAGATTTTATGGTACGAGACTGGATACGTAAAAGGAAAGACTTTATCAACCTTTAAGCGTTCTACCTGAGGTAAACTGCATCGCTGATTTTATCTTAAATTGCCAAGGGTTTATTGTGTTTTTATATTTGATGGTTTGCTATAATATTTCTGACTCTGGTATTAGTGAATATTCGGCTACGGATATTTTCGACTCTAGTGTTGATAAATATTACGTAGTAAAAAAAATATAGTATTCCTGGCTCTGACATCAATGAATAAACTATAAAATGAATTTAAAACAAAGCATACATATTTTTTATTTTAAAAAGAAAAAAAAATGTATCGAATATCGAATATGCATTTCGCATTAAAAATTCACAAATCAAATATATAGTGAAATACCTTAAAAAAATGCATAATAAAAAAAGATTTATTTGGTCGAATATCAAATAAAAATGACTAAAATAAAGGGGGATTGGGGCAGCTGGGCCTGAGGCCCAGGCTAAACTTTTTTCTGAGTTGGGTTTGGACTAACCCATACAAGTTGGGCTGAACCCATTCGGCCCAGCCCGGTCTCTGCCCAAGCCAGTGACCTGGCTGGGCTGACGCCTGCAGCACAGCAAAGAGTTAATTAAATCAAAGCTACAGTGCTAAGTGAAATTAAAATTGTAAAAACGGGGGAAGAGATGCATCAAAAATGTATTTTTTTTTTTTTTAAATTTTTTTTTGACCTTCAGACGCTGTTGGAGGACGAAGACCTGGGGTAGTGCTGGTTTGGGTGATGCTCCCTCTCTGTTTATGTCTTGCCTTGTGTGATTTATGGTTTCGTGGCATTTCTCTCTCTGTCCCTTGTTTCTTGTTTTTGTTCTCACTGTTTTGCTCCCTGGTTTTTATGTTCTTTTCGTTCTCTCAGTTCGTTGTTTTCTTTCTGTTCTTCACGTTCGCCTTTGTTCTTTTTGTTCTCTCAGTTCATCATCCGGTTTCCCTGTGTTGTTCGCCCTTGGTCTTCCACTCGGTTCCTTCTCTCTCCCCTGTTTGCGTCCTCTGGTTTTCCTTTGTCCCTCTTTCTCTCTACTGGTTTCTTTCTTCCCCCCTGCTTTTCTGGTTTTTTCCCCAATTCGTCCTCAGTTCTTTATGGGTTCTCCTCCTCTGTCTACCGTTTTTTCGTGTTTTCGGCCTCCCTGTTTTCGCCTGTCCGTGTTCTTCCTTTTTCGTCTGTTTTTCCTGTTTTGTTCCCTGTTGTGTGCTCCTTGTGCGGTTCTCAAGATAATGGGGCACGTTCGGTCGTGTCTTTGAGAAGAGTTAGGACTGTTGGGTAATGGGTAGCTGTACAATCCCTGCAAAACCGGTCCCTGGGATGAGGAAGAAGGCGATAAACATTTTTATGACACGGCGCCGTTTTTTACTCTGCAGCGGCTATTTAAAATTTGGTCACTGAAGTTCTGAAAGTTTGTAATCAAGCCCCTGGATAAATTATAATTGGAACGCTGCATTTTAGCATCATTTACAAATCATTATTGGATTTTAATTTCTTACAATTGTAATCCAAATCATCCTCAAACTTTGATATTTCTTCAATTAAGCTTCTTATTTCATTAATTAATCTAATTTCAAAACTACATTTTTGATTAGTGATTGGGAGTGAGATTTCCAATTAAACACGATAAATGACCAATTAAACTACAATTTTAATCCTAGTTCTGCTCAATTCTGGCTTATACTCTCAAAAGTCTCAGTAACATATGTCATAGAGCAACTGAATTTCACTTCTGAGGATAGATAACCTATATGATAATATTATATTTTCTAAAATGAATGAAGAATATGATTCACTTAACATCATTCACAAATGCTAGGTTATTTGTAGTTGGTACAAAAACCTCAAACATTTTTTATACACAATTCAATTAGAGATCAAATCACCTATGTAGATTAATCTGGGAATTCTTATAAAATAAAATAAAATTATGAGTGTGTAATTCAATTGGTTAGACCTTAACTTTGCTCTCTAGAGATTATCAGTTTGAGTTTTACAAATTTTAGAGCCATTAGAGACTTACATGGTCATTAATTTCATGGCCTGTAGAATTAGTCGAGATATGCACAAGTTGATCCGGACATCCATGTTTTTTAAAAAAAAAAGAGAGGAGGAAATTGAATATTAACCATAAGAATCAATTTTGGCAAGCCTTAACGATAAAGAAAGCACCAACCTTCCACGAGGTGAGCTCCAAAGTCAACAGTCCAACGAATAGAACTTCTATTTAACACCACAAAAACCAAGTGGATGTGTCACTTCCCTTCTAGTTACGCAACTTATTTTTTCTCCTCTGCAAGGAAAAAAACCGATGGTGCAGTTTCAAAATGAAAGGGCATGTTGTTTTAGGAAAGTGAGGATGTGGGGGAATGTCGCCTGACTCGATACAACGGGTAAACTGAAGGAATGGCCGGAGTTTAAGAGTTCTCTCGGACCAGGCTTCATTCCCCTCATCCACACCTTCTCCTCCTCCACCTTGATGTTTCATCTCTCGCCATGCTTGTTGCAGGTATTCTTTTACTGTGTCTTTTCTGTGAAAGAATTATGGATATATAAGCTGCCACATATATCTAGTTTTCCGCATAGAATAAACTGTAAATGCTTTGATTTTATGGCTTTTTAAAAACAATATTAATTGAAAATTTTTTAGATTTAATTTCCAATCTGGGAATTATATTGGAAATAAACAGCTAAACATGATCATGAGCTAACATTTGTGACTATTAGCTCGGTATTAATTTGTCATAAAGGAAGTAAATCGCTAATTACTGAAGATCCGATCAACAAACACCAATTTCAAATCGATCTTCCAACAAAAAGAGAAGTCTATAAAATATTTTCCAGATATAACTTCAATACCTGAGTTACTTTAATGCTTTGGCCTTTGTAATGCCAACCTTGATAGAAAGCCAAAGTGCATGCAAAGAGTCAGTTCTAACTCCTGTCACGGCTGGGGCTGCAAACAATGCCAAAACTGGGTCAGGCTTCAATGGCTGATCTCAGCTTAACAAAAGAAGCATCAAAATTATAAAAAAGGAATGTAGAAAATAAATATAAAAATCTTCATTATTGCTAACATTATGTACTTTTTTAGCATCTGAAATAAGAAGTGATCTTGGAATATCAAGAGGGCAAGAAGCTCAGCATGGAGAGTGAAAAACCCATCTTCGAATATCCAACAGCAGCACTGCCAGAAATAGACCAAATCAAGCCAGGATATTCATGGCTTCAGAAAGGGATCAAACTAGCATGCGGCCATGTCTACTCAGCTTGTAGTGATTATAATAATTATGGATTTCTGAATTTCCATGTACTCTTCTCCCCGTTAAGCCATGCTTTTAACAGCTATAACAGTTGTTTAATAAATCTCTTGTATTTCATAAAATAATAATAAATAAATAAAGATCAAAATCCCAGTTGAAAATCCGCTTCTTTCCACTTTCCAAAGCCATTAATTACTTATTTCAGGTATTCTTCTATATATGTGTGTGTGTGTGTAAGGTAAATTACAGTAGTTTCTTGAAAGTTTAAAGATTTAATAAAAAACCTCTTTAGATTTTAAAGAAATATTATAAAAACCTCCTTTTATACCAAAAATACCTTTACTATTTATAAGAAAATTAAATTAAGAACTTAAAAAAATAATACTATATAAGAAATTGGACTTGATTTGTTTAAGTGCATGAACAATATTTATTTTATTATTTTATTTCATTCAGTTTCAGTTTCCTTTTTAATATTCTTTCTCCTTTTTTCTTAAATTTCTTCATTTAACTGTTTCTCTCTCTCTCTCTCTCTCTCTAAATAATAATTAATGAAGTTTTTGATATAATAAATATCAAATATTCAATCCTTTTAATAAATTTTATTAGAAATTTTATCTGTATAACTCTTATAGTCATCATAGCATTAAATTAATTATTAGAAAAACCTCAATTTAATCCTTAACTTACATACTCATTTTAAATTAGATATCAAACCTATAAATCTTATCAATTTGACCTCAAATTACTCAAACAATTTTGTTAATATTCATTAACTTTTATGTTGAATTTTCTTCAAATTTGCGTCATTTCTTGGCATAAAATATAAACATTAGATGAAAACAATTAACAAAAACATTAAGAATGCACTTAAAAGAGAAATAAAGATTAAAGAAATTAAGAACACGATGAATACTCGTGGTGATGAAGGAATGCACTAAGTAAGCGAGACCAACCAAAACATGGGGAAGCCAAGAGAAAAGGATCCTAACCTGAAAATTAGGATCAAAACAAATTCACTCATTGTTTTTTATTTTTTCATTTTTTTAATACTGGATTTATCATAAATTAGGTTTTATAATTTAAAAAAATAAAAAGGTGAGATGAATTTATTGTTTATCTCCTCGTAAATAAAATAACGTGTTTTTTTTTTAATTTCATTATTCAATATTAGATTTGCTAGAAATAAAACTTTATAATTTATTTATTTTCTATAAGATTATCCTAATCTTATAATCTAAGTCACAAGTTTGGATAGTTAACTCGGTTGATTCGGGATTTTTCAGGTTTTTTTTAATTGATTTTTTTATTTTATCATTCAACATTATGTTAATTGAAAATTAAACTTTATCATTTGTTTCAATTTTCTTTGCAACCCTTTTTCATGACCCAGGTCATATATTTGACGAATTAACCCGGGTTGACCGAGATTTTTTTAGTCTTTTTTTAATCAATTTGTTTTTCAATTTTATCTATTAATATTTGATTGATTGAAAATTAAACTTTATAATTTATTTTAATTTGCTATCTATGATTTATTTCAGTTTTATGATATAGATCATAGATTTAACAGATTATCCCGGATTAATTCAAGTCATTTTTAATGTGTTTTTTTTATTGATTTTTATTTTTTATTTTTAAATTGATTGATAATTGAGTTTAATAAGTTATTTTAATTTTTTTTATATAAAATTAACTTAATTTTATGATACAAACCATGAATTTAACAAGTTAATCAAAATCAATTCTCGTATTATCCCAAACCCAATTTCATCGTCACCACTATCACAATTATCACCACCACAGTATATTATAAATATTTTACAATTATCTAATTTTTTTTTAAATCAGAGAATCTTTTTCATGTAAAATGATTAGGCCCTGTTTATTTTTGCGTTTCAAAAACGCTTTTAAAAAAATTTGAATTTTTTTTAATATTTTGTTTGTTTCAAATTAATATATTTTTAATATTTTTAGATCATTTTGATGCGCTAATATCAAAAATAAATTTTGAAAAATAAAAAAAAAATTATTTTAATATATTTTTAAATAAAAAATATTTTAAAAAACAACCGAAATCACACTTCTAAACCTTCACACACACACGTGTTGCTGACTTTTCTCTCTACCTCAGCATTCTCAATCCAACGGCCCATAACGAAAATAACAAAATCAAGCTTAAAAGATCTATAAAAAATATAAAAAAAGAAAATAATAATTAAAAAAAACCTTGCTTGTTAAGCAAAACCAGAATAAAACCTCTACAGTCGGTCCTTTGAAGGAAAAAGAAAAAGAAAAAATCAAAGAGAGTGCAACAAAGAAAAGGAAAATGGCGTTGCAATGGATGATACTGACGTACGTGGTGGCAGCAGAGGCAGCTATAGCGGCACTCTTAACATTACCCTCGCCTAAGCTACTTAAGGACCGATTGGTTTCCCTCATCTCACTCCTACTCCAGCCGGCTCTCTTTATTGTTCCTTTTGCCGGATTTCAGCTCCTGGGTTTGTTTTTCGTTTCTCTTTGAATCCTTTTGTTTTCTTTTCAGCTTTCTAAATTTTGGGTTTGGTTTTGTTTTTGTTGTGGATAGATATATATTGGAAGAATGAACATCGATTGATGTGTGCCGGTGAGAACTGCACTGCTTCTGAAAGAGATCGTTCTGAGAAATCTGTAAGTTGTTTTGATCTGATTGCTGATTTCTTCTTCTTCCTCTTCTTTCTCCCCTCTCTGTGTAAGAAACATTTCATGGGTTTGTTGCGATTATTAATAAACTTTATCCAGGAACCGTTAAATTCATTGAAGGAATTAGAGAAAATGAATAGAACAGGGACTCGGGACCTGGCAAATTACATTTTTTTTAGCTGGGATTGTGGAGGTTGTCTTAAATGGGTGGGCAAATTGCTAAGAATCTTATGGTTTTTTTGGGTGACCAGGGATGTGTTGCTTTATGTTATGGTTATGAAGTGTTGGGATGATTTCTCTTTGTTTATTGAATACTTGAAGCATTGTTGGATGCTATTCGTAACATCTGTTATTGCCTCCAAAGTTTTGTGTATATACAAGTCTTGTACTGTTAGTTTATTGCAACCTCGCTTGAACAGTTAAATGAGCCATTACAAGATGTGTCAAGCTATCAGAATAGAACAACAGGTGTTATTTGGATTAAGCGGTTTAGTTGTTTATCTTTCTCATATGTAAAATGATTGTATGATTTGGAAGATGTAGATTATTATGTCTAGCGTATTGAATGTTCAAACAGCTTGATTGTCATTGACTGCAAAAAAGAGGTATTGCCTGGGAGTCTGAAAGTGGTTGGTACATGCCACTGTTTCTGGAAGAACAGAATTGAGCCAGTAATCTCTCTCATTTAGGACTCTCCACTATGTGTGTGTTGGAGATAGGGGCCATAGGGCAGGGTGCAGTATTGTTGTCAATGCAGTTAGTGTTAGAAGAAATAACTGCATGCTCATTTGAAATGGAAGGAACATACAAAACTCTCCCCCCAACCCAATTCCCCAAGTAGAACTTTGTCTCATAAAGTTAACTTTCAAATTAACCACTGGAGGTTTATTGCATTGCATCGTTCTGAAAACTTCCAGTTCAAGTGGGGATATGCATCTCATGAGGCTCTATGTTAGGAGAATGTATTTGAATGAATGTTGCAAACTGCTATTCTTTATTATATTAGAATCTGCATAAGCTTATCATTGAGGTTTGCTGTGCAGATTTACAAAGCTCAAAGGAATGTGATTCTCTGTGTTTCAGCATGCCTTCTCTACTGGTATGTCTGGTTTGGAAAATGCTTGATTTATTTATTTGCATTCATGTCATGTGCCATTATATGTGCCTGCAGGTGTGTTTATCGTATATGCAAATACTACAAGGAGATTCAGAGTTTGGAGGAAGTGGAGAAGAGGTACAAGAACCAGTAGCCTTTCCTCAGCTATCCATCCCCATTTCATTTCTAGGGGCAGAGAAGTAGTTATGCTGTATTCTGTATTGAATATTGACATTACGTCTATAAATATGAATATCATGTATTTGCAAGTTCCATCTCTTATGCATGCGGGGCATGTATTTCTCTTAGCATTAGGCTACTGCATTTTCTCTTGGGAGAGGACAGTACGATTTACGAACACTAATGGTTGGAAAAGTGCACCTTCTATTTTTGATATTGTTTTTGTTCTAATTTATCAGACGTTTTCCTTTTTGGTTTTACATTCTCCTCGTGTCCAGTCAGGGAAATGACTTCCATTGTGTTTGTTTCAAAAATCATGAAAACCAAAGTTCAATAATCCTCCCTCACTTTTTGTATTTTTTTAAAAATGATTTTGGATATTCTTTCCGTGAGAAACATGTGACTTGAGATGATGGTTAAAGAATTTGCCCCAAGGAATACCAAAAAGTATATCCTTCTACGAGAAGGAAAAAAAAATAAAGAGGAAAACAACTATGGATCAACGGGCTAAAAAACTGAAGCATCCATTATGGGGCAACAGTAAAATGACGAAAAAAATTCTAGCTAGCTTCTCAAGATTGAGAAGTAGTTGAAACTGTTGCATGGACAGTTTGGAAGGCACAAAATAAGATGATCGGCATGGATATGCTTCAAAACAACTGCAGCAGAACACTAGAAGATGGACCTGTGAGAAATCCAGAAGAGAAGTGGCAGATGGAACCCAACGCAACAAGGCTATTACAGATTCAGTTCAGATGCTACGATGTTAGAAGATGAGCATAAAAGAGTTTGTATCGTTGTTAGACTCAGAGTGACAACCAATGGTTTCTGCATATAAGAGAATACAGCCACGAAATCTGTGAATGAAGCTGAAGCAGCTGCGTTAGTTTATGGCCTGCAGGTGGCACCGATTCTAGAATGGGAAAATTTAGTGGCTGGAACTGACTGTAGCTCTACCAACTGTTAGCAAGTTAAGGTCTCTTTCATCGGACTTTTCTTTTCCAGACACCATTACTTCCGACCTTATAGGTATTGGAAATGAATCTCTTTATGCCACATTCTCAGATCATGTAGATATGCTAGCTTGTGTCATCCTCACTCCACATGGCACCAATATCAACCATTAGCCAAAGCAGAGGCCATTTTATCTGACGTGACCATTCTTTGCCATAATCGCGAATGCTTTGCTCATCCCTCTCACTGTCACGTATATGAATTCTCTCAATGCTGGAATTGAAGATTCCAACATCATCCTCACTATCAATAAAGTAAATAGAATTACTTTTGGCTTATGGATAGTAACGAGTGCACAGAGCAAATATATCGCTGTCACTCAAAAACAGAGCATGATCGTCTAAATATTTCCTATAATCCGACTATAGTCTGGTTTCCGAGGGCTGAAAAAAGTTTTCATTATGGTTCAAAACCACAGCAAACCCAGGCTTCTGATACACACTACCTCATCGCCATAATCATATATCCCTCGCGCAAACCAAAGAAATGTTCTCGTTAGCTGAAATACATTATGTCCGAATAAGAACCACCATCAGGATTGAAACAAACTCTCTCGTTGTCATCAATGTAGACACCATGTGCATTGAAGTCGAAGGAATGAGATAAGAATTCTTGGGCTTTGGACCAAGCTATCTTTCCCTCCAGTATAATATTCGCCTACCCAGGAAATCTTAGAACAGTTTCAAGGAAAGGAGGGATTTGTGAGATAAATATCATTACGGACAATTACTGTCATACATGTCACTGGACCTAAGGTACGCAAGCCAGCTATAAGAAGAAGCAACCAAATCAGAGTTCTCTGGCAACAGATTCTTCATGTCGCGGGGGAGAAACCACTTGTTTTTTCTTTTCTTTTGCATGATCGTTTTCTATTTAAGGTTGTACAAGGTGTACGAAACTTAGTTTTTGGTGCCCTCATCACTGAATGGCACTAATTCGTTTGACAGCAACAAGTATGCTTCATATCATTGTCGTCAAGACCCAATCCGTAGACTAACCTAAAGAGCTCGAGTTATTAAGTAACAAATCAACTTACAACTTACATGTCATTGGAAATTTTATTAAAATGACAGTTTTTTTTAATGTTTTTCTGATAAAGTATGATTAGGTTAACTAAATCACTAAAAACTCGGCCAGATAAATATAATTTTTTAAGTTAATATTTTATGTAGTTCAACTAAAAGCCCAGCCCAAGCTTAGCTTTAGATCCTAAGTTTTCTGAGTTAATTCACTAGCCCAACCGAGTTTAACAACTATGAATTTTATGAAAAAGAAGATTGTTATTTCTTTTTAGTTGAGGAAGAACATATAGTGAAGGTGAAAAAGCATTGCCATTTCCAAATATCTTCTAATCATTAAGAGAGTTACCTTAAGCAATAGTGGTAAGAAGATGAGATTTATGAAGATAACAACATGTTGGGTTTCTTAAAATGCATACACATAGCAGAAACAGTAAATTTAAAATTTTTTAGAGATATTTTTAGATAAATCTAAAGTTGTTTAAGATTTATACGAAGATTACATAAAGAGTAGATGTTTTTTTTACCTTGAATAATTGCTTTAATGTTTGGTTGTTATAAACCACAAGCCATCCAAGTATCTGGTCTTTAATGGTAATCTACACAAATCACTAGTAAGAAATCTCCTAAACCCTTTTAGAAGAGAGGGATTGCTATACTTTTGAGTGCTAGCTCTTTTCTTTTATGTTTAGGTGTTTCTATTTTGTATTGTCTTGTTGTTTAAAAAAATAAAAGGTATAACTTTCTATTTATTGGAAAACCTAAAAACCATATAAATAGCAAAATATCAATTTCCCCCCTTAACTAATATCACATATATTATTTTATGATAATTTTAGAAATTTATTCAATCAATTCCCTACTTGATTGTTTCTAGGTTTAGAATTGTAATCTCTTATATTAATTACATTATAGTCCTTAATTTCTAAAACTTATTTACAATCAAGTCACTTAATTAATCATTCTATTTTAATTTCTTACAAATGGTTCTTCTGTGAGTGACCCATTAGGTTTCCTAATAAGTTGACCTAAATATAAATCATAGTTCTAAATAAAATAGGATTAAATAAATTAAATAATTAAAGGATAATACAATCTTAAACACTAGATATATCTAAATAATTAATATCTAATGAAGTTGCGAAAAAAATCTCACACAGAAAATGGGATTTCCACGGCTGTGATCAGTGGCGGAGCCACAATAGGGCATAAGGGGGCAACTGCTCCCTTAACTTTTTAGAAGCATGTTTATGTGCAGAAATATAAATTAGGAGTCGGAAAGTCCCATGCCTAGGAGTTACAGAAAAATATAGGAAATAAAAAGAGAAAAAGAATACTCTCTGTCTTCACGTCCAAATAAAGCAAATGCATGTTTTGTGGAAAATCATCTATTTTGGATTTTCTTATATGCATTCAATTAAAATCAGTACAAAATCTTTTTTCCGACAACCTTTTTTTTTTTATATGGTTTAGGTTATTTTGAGAAAAATATTTTTGATGAGATTGATAATAAAATCATTATGAAGCGGTTTCAAAATATAAAAATTCAAAGAGAATAATTATAATGTAAATTGTTTTATTTTAAAATATTCTTAAATTAAATTTATTTGATATGAGTTAGTAATATATTTTAAATTGATTTTTTTATATATAACGTATGTCTATATAATAAATAATATCAAACATTTATTAATAATTTGCCCCCTCATTTAAAAAAATCTGGCTTCACCACTGGCTGTGATCTTAGGTTAAGATGTATGAGTTTGATGTTTGTGCTTAATTAGTTATGAGCTTGATTGTTCCTTAAAAAATAAATCTCTCATGAAATAGGAGACTCTCCAATGCTTAAATAAGTAGGTGTATGAGAGAAATAATATATGAGACAATTTAGAGAAAGCATGCAGAGAAAATATTTAGTGAATTTGAAAATGTTCAATATAAGAACCTTCTTATTTACTTGATAACCCTAGGTATTTATAGATTTGGTTCATATCAACTCACCTCGGGACATAGAGATTTGAATGACAACATATTGATGGAAATGTTGATGTCTACCATAAATTGTAGTGTGTAACCCTCTATTGGTGAAGAAGTGAGTGATCGTCAGTGATTCATTGGCTATAAATAACTAATGATCAAGACCAGAGGTTCATTTTTATATAAATATCAAGTTGCTATTCTTTATTTTTTCTTTTGTAAACATATACAATATCATTTTCCCCTCAAGTATTTTAAATAGATGTTTTTGAAAGATTTAGCTAGCAAATTTGGAGGAAGAAAATACTTATAGTATAAATGTGTAATATCCCACATTAGCGGGTAAGGATTTGGTAGTTGGCCTTATTAGTAGTGCCGATTGTTAACTTGTCAGACGCGTTTTGGAGCCATGCGTGGTCACCAAGAACAAATCTGTGAGGGCGATAAGGCCCAAAGTGAACAATATCTGGCAGGTTGGGTCGGACAGTTACATTTGATATCAGAGCCAACCTCACTGGTTGTTCGGTTGTGCCAACGGGGTCGTCGGACTCCTTAATGGGGGTGGATTGTAATATCTCACATCGACGGGTGATTATTTGGTAGCTGGTCTTATTAGTTGTGTTGGTTGCTAACTTGTCAGACACATTTTGGGGCCATGCGTGGTTACCAAGAATAAATCCGTGAGAACTGTAAGGCCAAAGTGAACAATATCTAGCAAGTTGGGCCAAGCTGTTACAAAATGTCACCTGTTGTGGCTAAAAGCATGTCATTATGGTTAGGCATATGAATGTTTGCGGCTAAGAGAATGTCATCTTATAAATTGTCTGCATAAGAATTCTTTTCGTGTAAATTCTTGTCATTGTTTCTAGAGAAGGATCCTTGATCCTTTTAAAGATAAGAAGTTGTAGAGTCTTAAAGAAGAATCCCTAATCCTTTTAAAGATAATTAAGACACGTATAAAGATTCAATGGTGAGACGTTTGGAGACATGAAGATCTCACCATAAATGTTTTTATTGAGATACATTCAAAGACATGAAGACCTGGCATGGGTAATTTCTTGTATATTTTGATCTTCTTCAACCAGTTTTCGATAATTTCCTACATGTTCTGGTATATTCTTTTTACTAATATATTTTTGTGATTTTCTTCTAGCATTTTTAATTTTTTTTTTGTATTTTCTCTTTTCTTTTGATTTTTTTTTATGTGGGGCTCTAAAATGGGCAATAACAAATCTTTGATCGAATCCTAGCATGAAACCCCGTGGAAGATAATAGTCGGTGACTCAATCATTTTTTTTAAATAATATTTAATAAATATTTAAATACAAAAATGCTCTTAAGTATCATTGATATTTACAAAAAAAAAAAAAGAAGGTAAAAGAACCAAAAAGCAATCGGAAGAGAGTTTAGTGGAATTTGTCTTTAGGGGTAATAAAATCATTTAACTGTTTTAAAAAAATTTGAAAGACTAAAATGCCCCTAACATAAGTTATTTTTTTATTCATGGGAAAATTATGTAATTTTATTGTGCTAAAAAATATGAAAATACTAATTGCCCCCTACATAATTTGAAGAGGATAATTGTATCATGGTGAAAAGATAATTTTGCTCTCATTACCTTACCTAGATCAAAAAAAATTTTATTCAAGAAAAATTTTATAATTATACTATTACAATGAATATTCTTCTAAGTCTTAGCCAAAAGTAACGTAATTAGAAGATTTAGGTTATACATAAATTTTTACATTATTAAAGAAACTATAATTATTATGACTCGAAGCTTACTTTATTAACTAAAAAATTAGATAGATATACAACTACTAGGCTTAGCTAAACCTATTTATGTGACAATAATAATGGAAAATATTATTTAGATAAACCTTATTGTTATCATCCTTAATATATACTTTATTGATAAAAAAAAGGTTATGTGGTTGGTTTTTAAAGTATTAAAGGTTTTGATTCATTGAGAAATTGGGGTTTTTTTTAATGCAAAATCTTATATTTCTTAGAATGTGATCATTTGTGTTTTTGTAAATGAAAATTACTATTATATATCTTTATTGCATTCAATTAATATGAGACTAGCTTAAGTTATTGCGTGAGATAAATTTTCGTAACAAAAAAAAATCATGTGGAACTCATAATGATTTTGAACCATTTTGCTCTTAGAATATAAAGTATCTAAGATCCAATTATAGACAGATATTGGGAAAAAAAATGTTAAAATATCAAATTAAATTGAATTTAAAAACACAAATTTTGTTTTCATGATTGATTATTTTTCAATCTAAAATTATGATCAACAAACTCTTATAACGAAGACAAACACATGAACACCAATATTATAAGATAATGTGTCCTAGTTATATCTCATCAAAGATTTCTGTGTTTCCCTCTCCTTCACTCAATATTCAAAGTGGAAAGAAGTGGAAAAAATCACTAATTTCTTTTTTGAAAATTACATTGTTTCACACCAAAAGACTTAAAATGAAGTCGTTTAATGAATAATATACAACAGTGCTTGGAACAGTGCATCTGAGTTAGGAAAACATCATTTTGCTTTAGTCCTTTTTTTTTTTAATTTAATAATATAATTTTAATTTTTAATAATAATTAATATTTTTCAAGGACGAAAGCTGCATATATCGTTTTGATTTTTGAATGGAAAAATTAAAACTTGTCCATGCATTTAGCTAGCCAGCAAATGTCAGTTTCAGTTCAAGAAAAAGGTTATAATGGTTATTTTTTAAATTATTTTTTATTTAAAAATAATTTAAAATAATATTTTTTAAAAACTAGTTTGAAGAAAAAAAATTAAAAACACTTTTTAAATATAAAAATAAACACACTTTAATGTCATTTATGGTACAGCCAGAAAAAAGAAGAAGAAGAAAGTGGGGGTGGAAAACCCTAATTGACTAACAGTTGGGAATTTGCATTATTTCTTAATTTCCTTATTTCAACCTTAACACCATTCTTCAATTAAGGAAATGTATTTCTCTTTTCAAAACATTAAAAAAAAGAGAGTAAAAATAATTAGTAAAGGCTGCTGGAAAACGATGGTATGCATGTCCATAAAAAACGAGTAACAAGTAAAAAAAAAGGGGCTCCAAATTTAGGAAACACTGAAAGGTAGCCTTTTGATCATGTCTTTTCTTTTGGTTCCTTGGAAGCCTATATACCATAGTTTTTAGATCCAGTCCGGTCTAAGGTCCAGGTTTCGAGTTTTGACTGGGTTACCAGGTCGTCCAGATCAAGTAAAAATCAACGGTTGCAACCAGGTTTTTGACCGGGTCTTGCCGGGTCAACCCGTTGGGTCAGTCAGGACACATTGAGTTTTTTCTTCCCCTGTTTTTTCATTAACCCGACCCAGTTCCAACCCCGGATCGGCTGGATCGGGCCGGGTTTTAAAACTATGCTATATACACTTGATCTATCTCATTTCATACGTGGATAAATTCACCTTTCAACCCGATCTTAGCTAAATTATTAAATTTAAACTTAATCAAGAGTTGATTCATATTGAATAGGTTGACCTGATCAAGTTTAAAACAATATATTTTTAAATTTTTTTTAAAATTCAAACAAAATTTTGATTATAACTATAAGTGAAATTGAATTAATTTTAATTTTTTTAAAATCTAGTTTAGATCAGAGATCAAGTTTGCTTATCAAACCTAACTTAATTATAGTAAGATGTTAGATGAGTAATAGCCTGCAATTAAATATTGATGTGAGTTTGGATAAATTAGTTGTGACTAATAAGGAGCATTTTAATGATAGTGAAAAATCTTGGTTTTGTTTTTTAAGTTCATTTAAATTTTATATAATTTGATTTAAAAAATGGTAATTGGGTTCCTTAAATTTTAGAATTAGTATAAAGTTATCCCGTCCCTCTATTTCTATTGGCATTACTTGCTAAAGGCCAAATGACCATTGTCATTAATAGTAATTTTAAGGGAAAATTAATGGTAAACAAGCTAGGAGGAGAGATTAACTTCGTCACAAATCCAAATCATCAATTACCTAATTGTCTTTTTTGAAACCACGAATGCAAACCACCTCCATGGTATCTCTTCCGTGTCAACGTTCACTCACGAGCATATATCCATGAACATGTTTACACATAATGTTTAATTACATTGAAAATTATTAATTAATTTGGTTTTTTTGTTAACAAAAAAAACACTAAAAGAGAAGGGTTTTTAATTACCCTCCTCACAAATCATTATTTCAATCATTGAAATAGTGATTTATTTTATTCTTTGGCTTCTTCTTTTCTTTTTTTTTTAATTTATGTTTTATTTTTTATATTCAAATCCATTATTTAATATTAGATTTATTGAGGGATTGAATTTTATATTTTTTTAATTTATTTTTTATGAGATTATCTTAGTTTCATGACCTGAACTGTAAATTTGACGGGTTAACTCGATTGACTCAAGTTTTTCTCCTTTTTCTAATTGACTTTTTTCCCCCTTAATTTCCCCCTTCAATATTGGATTGATTAACACCGGGTTGATTTGAAATTGAGATTCAAGATTTATTTCAATTTGCTTGTTATGAGTAGTTAACTCGGGTTGACTCGAATTGTTTTTTATCCTTTTTTATTGTTTTTTTTTTTCAATTTCATTCTTCAATATTGAGTTTATTGGAAATTAAACTTCATAATTTATTTTGATTTGCTTTCTATGAGGTTATCATAGTTTCATGACCCAACATGTTAATCCAGAATGACCTGATTCGATCCAATATGTTACTGTCTTAATATTTATAAAAAAAAACATCTTGAATATTTATTTTAACTCAAACCACTTCTTACAGGTCGTTCAGATTATCTTTATACCGGACAATTCATCCTAATCATATTAAAACAATTCGAATATATTTTCTACTACAAAAACATATTAGCAATATTGAAATATTTTTTATATTAATTTTTTTTACATGACCCGCAACGCAACATAAATTGGCCACATTATACAGTTATATCTAGAATTCAAACGAATCTTAATGACTAATATACAGTTATATCCACGTTTTGTTTTTTTAGCTACGTAATATTTACTAACACCAGCGTTGGAAGTATCCGTAGTTGAATATTCACTTACACTAGAGTCAGGAATATTATAATCAAACCATCATAGCATAAACTAACAAACTTTTAGCAATTTAAGATAAAACCAGCAATGCAGCCTGCCTCAGGTAGGACGTTTAAGAGGTGATAATATCTTTCTTTTTATGTAACCAGTCCCGTACCATAGAATCTCTGCTGACCAATTAGAATTCCTAGTGACCATAATACTAGGTAACGACTCCTTAAACAAGACTTTTTTCCACCAAAGAACAAGATGTCAGAAACATGTTCTTTTCATCAAAATATTTAAGCTTGCTGCGATGTTGGATGCAACTTAAAGTAAATCAAAAAATTAAAAAATTTTAAATTTCTCATGCCTGGCTTGTCAAAAATTATTTCAAAAATTACAAATTCAAAAAATTAACACCCCCAACTCTTGGGTCCTGCTTGGGGCAGGACCCAACTTTAATGGGTTGAGCATGACCCAACACCATTGGGTTCTGGTGTCAGCAGGACTTAATAGCCCACAGTCAAACACTTTATTGGGTCTCCCAACAACTCTGGGAAGAGAATGCAACGCCTTCAGCCACAATCCTTGACAAAAAAACATAGCAAGGAACACCCTCCATGGTGTATGACTGCTGGGTCTAGCTGCACAGCTATACCTAATATCCTTGGGTATGGTTGCGCAGCCAGACCCAACACCTTTGAAAGCGATTTGGCTCTGGCTGTCAAGCTAGACCCAGCAGCTCTTGGAAGAGAAGACAATGCCCCCAACCGCAATCCTTGACCAAAACTAAGGAGGGAATGCCTTCCAAGATGCTACAATATCATTCACAGTGCAAAGACTCTATTGCTACAGTGTTGTTCACAATGCAATGTATTTGTGTCCATAGTAACTATACATTGTTTTTACAGCACTTTTGCAAAACATTTTAATATGTAGTAAAATAATTATGCAAGTTCACAGTTAATTATCTTTTGGTCTACAGTGCATATATATATATATATATATATATATATATATATATATATATATATATATAATAAATTATCTTTTAGTTCATAATACATTTATAAATAATAAAATTCAACGCTTTTTAGAGTTCCTTTAATTTTCTACAACAAAAACATAATAGATTTTTTTATATTACCTTTTTTTACATGACCCGCAAGGCAACATAAATCGGCCACGTTATACAGTATATCTAGAATTCAAACGAATCTTAATGACTAAGAGTCAACTTCCTCTAGAACGTCAACCTTAATTTGAAACCACACAAGTCCCCATTTCACTTTTGGAAAAAAGAAGAAGAAGAAGAAGAAGAATTTTGGGCCCAACATTTGAATTTATACAGCATTTATTCAATCAAGCAATAAATCAATCATGTTTAATAACGCCTAATATGTAGTCAGGACTTTCTGCTTACATACGACGTGATGAAGTGGTAACACAAGGCCTAGCCAATCAAATTATCTGCGAGAGCTCGGAAAGGATTTCCAACCTCGTAGCTAGCTAGCTAGCTAGTTCGTACAGAAGAATGAAAAGAAGAACATCATTGTAAACGTGTAACACGTTTTAATTAAGTTTGCCACAAATTTGTATTCACAAATTATGAAAATTCATACTAAAAGCACAGTCATCATTTGATAACACTGTATATAATCTTGTAAGGAACAGTATATATTGAGGCCCTGTTCCTTATTGCGAGGCAAGTATTGATACACGTTATAATTTTACATGTACTGTCAGAAATTTAATAAATAAAAATAAAAATATTGAGAGAATAAATTTTTAAGAGTTTTTATTGATAAAAATATTCTCTTGATATATACTAAGGGAATTACTGTGGAAAAAAAATTAAAACAAAATAAAAAAAATGATGATGTATCATGTTTACCAACGGAATTTATTCTGTCAGTAAAATTTATCGGTAAATCCGTTGGTAAATTGTAAACATTATTCATCATGTCAGAGAATCATCGACGGAATTTTCTGTTGGTATTTTCTAGAGAGTTCTAGAACTGTTTATTTTTCATATGGTTCAATGAATTTTTTTAAAGGAAATCTTGGTTAAAAAAAGAGTTATAATTTATGATTTTTTTAAAAAAAATTTCAAACTGTAACCATAACAATTATTATAATTTTATATAGCAAAATATAATTTCAATCATGCCGCACCGTACTCTCATACTAACCCTTAATTTGGTTCAATCCGTGAAGTGAGGTTAGTTAGTCAATGAAGTATGAAAAGCAAGGGGAGTCTAGAATTTCAATGCTCACAAGCATGGTAAAATATTACCTACCATAATTTTAAATTGTTTTGATATATTAATTTAAAAAATAATTTTATTTTTTAAAAAATATTATTTTAATATATTTTAAAAAATAATTTAAAAAATAATTTTCATCACCGTCGTAAACACCCCTTGAATGGTTTTAAAATGCTTTTGTGCCAATTGTTCAGTAGGACGACACCCATTTAAAAATAATAAAAACAAATTTATTTGATGGGTTGATGACCTTTTCTAAGTTATTTACGTATTCAATGGCAAAACAAGTTGAATCCTTAGTCCCTCCATAGTTGTCTCCTAGCTAGCCTCTAGCTAGCTGTGAACAAACTCACGATTTGACCCGTTAATTAGTTTGAACAGATCAAAAATCCCCAGTCTTCTAAGTTATTGTAGGTTTGAACGTGCAGTATTTTTCTGCGTAAACAGAAGAACAGAAACTAGATGCCGGTTGAAGTTGATTTATGTGTATGACAAGTTCAAAAAACAACAGTGAAATATTGTGCACGCTGAATGATTAAGAAAAGAGAAGAAACTACCCGTGAAAGAGTTGACAAGGAAAATAACATCCAAATTAATTTGATTAGGTCAAAAAGGTAGTATGGTGGCCTACATTTCTCCGTCCAGCTTACAATAATTTTTATTCTTTAATGCATAAACTTCAATATAATAATAAATACATACATTTGGAACATTAAAAAGTATAATTTAATTGATTAGATCCTGAATTTGCTCCTGAAATATTACTAATTTAAGTTTTATAAATTTTAAAATCACTAAAAAATTATATGATCTTTAAATTTAAAGTCTCAAAAAATTAATCAAACTATATAAAATTAAAGATTTTAATGCAACGCGTCCCATTAATAAATACATTCGTAACAAGTCTCAAGTTCAAATCTTTTTTAAGCAATAAATAAATAAATGTATTTAAATTAGTGGTTATGTATATACTATGTACTATATTCTAGAAAAGGAGTAAGAAATCTAAGCAGATTCTGTTAATTATATAGTCAAGTCCAATCATTCATACAATAAACAGGAAAAGAAATTATAGTGTATAATGTTGAATTTACCATTTCATATTACAAAATTGTTCTGAAAAAAAAGAAGAGTTTGAACGGAATATTCCAAAATCTTCAGTGTTTCAGAATGACCGTTTTAGATTTTTGAAATCTACTGTGTCAATGCATTCCAATCCAGCTCTGTAAGGATTCATCAGTTTCAAAAGTTCTGTCGCCTTCTCTTTGGTCTCACCTCCACAGCCAAACTGTAAGAGCAACACTAGCTTCTGAAATATACCTACTTGAAGAGCCTCAACCAGGACATTCACTTCGTGTTCCTTTTCATGCTTGCTAAGCTTCCAAATGGCGGAGACTGAGAAATGGGTTGCCAATTCTGATACCCTTAAGATTTTCTTCACCAAGACTGGACATGTTAAAGCATTCCTAGAGGCCTCTTCTTTACCTTCTTCACAATCACAAAGTACGTCAAAGACTCCTAATGCTGTCTCACTTGTGCTCTTTTCTGAGTCTACGGTAACTTCTAATAACAAAGAGACCAGGCCCATCTTGATGAATTCTGATTTGATCTTTGTGCTAGTGGAGGGAGGAGATGAGAGTAGATAGAATATTACCATAAGAGAAGCTTTGGTGATTGTAGGGCAAATTGGTTCCTTAATGAGCCTAAATAGCACTTCATTCACCTCTTCAATGGTTGCCAGCGCTTCTGCATGCTTTTGGTCTAAAGAAGCAAGTTCTTTCAATGCAATCATGGAGTCTTGCTTCGCCGAAAGATCTCTACATTTCAAGAACCACACCAAGCAGCGTAAAGAATCTTGAGATCCTAAACGTGCTTGTGCTTCCGTATCAAGTGAATGTTGGAAAAAGGGAAACATCCAATTCATGTTGGATAATATCTCCTCCAACAAAGTAGCATTGTTTTCAAAAGAATCCCTCGCAAACGCTTCAAATGCAGCTGCAAGCACACGAATTGCTCCATTCGCTACGACACAACGCCTATTACGCTCGCTTTCACTGCCCCATTTCTTGATTTTATGCACCAACTCTAGGCACCGTAGTCCATTCAAACTCTTCACTGAATCCTCCAAACTAAGAAGAACCTCCGAGACCTGAATCCCCGAAACCGGAACTCTAGGTGTTGGGATTCGTTCGACGCCGTAGTTCCGATTCGCCACACCCCAATCTTGAATCATTCTCCTAAGACTATGATTAGGAATCTGATCCAAACTCCTTAGCACTTGATTTGTCGCCGGGCACGTAAAACTCCCACCTTCAAGCCACGCTTCAATGCTCTCCCGATCATACGTTATCCCAGAAGACAATGTCACTGGATCTTTCATAAGATCTAGAGATATTGGGCAAAGAAACTGTTTTGGTATCACCAACTCCTCGCCTTTCTTCAGCTTTTCCTGAGCAGCTCTCTTCCTTTTCCAGCTAAAAACCATTTCCCTTAGCTTGCAGAAGAGATGTGAAGCTCAGTTTCCTTGATGTTTTAGCTATTCAAAATTAAGATGCAAAGGTTTTTCTTGACAGTTAAGAAAATTATGAGATGGGGGTTGGTTGAGTTGGGTTTTAAAGAAGCAAAGAAACACGGCATGAATGCGCAAAAAGTGTAGCTTTCAAGCCGCGTTTAAGGTTTTGCGTTCATATGGATGAATAGAGTACTGCAATGGTAGTATATGCGGATACTTCATTATTTATTTGTGAAGGATATTTTGAATATTGAACGTTGACAAGAGAGGGGAAGACCATTGTTTATCGTTTTGACGCGGTGAAGAATATTCTCCTCTTCTAATTTATTTTTTATTTTGTGATTAAAAGAATGTTTATTTTTATATTTTAAAAGTATTTTTCAAAAAATTAAAATTTTTTTATTTTTTATTTGCTTTAAATTAATTTTTTTTAGTGTTTTAAGATATCTAGATGTGTTGGTATTAAAAATAATTTTTAAAAAATATAAAAAAATTATTTTAATACATTTAAAAAAAAACTTTAAAAAGTAATTACTATATATATATATATATATATATATATATATATATATATAATTGAATAGTTGAAATAATTGAATAGTTGAAATAATCAAATAGATTTTACTCTATCAATATATGAACGGGTTTAGCCCAAATCAAGTAGAGTCTAAAAAGGTTCACACAGTCGGAAGACTGAGGCACCTGCATGAGTGAATTATTATAAAATATAAAGCCCAGCTTTTTACCAGACCACTTATCTTTCACAATACAGAGCCTCTTTTATTTTTATTCATTTGTAAAATAAAAACTTATTTAAAATTTAAGTAAGAGAGGAAAATATTCAACCAAATGAATGAAACATAAAAATATTCTAAGCTTGCAAAAACGCTTAGCACTACTGATTATGTTTGTTTTTCCCATACAACCATATTTTTTAAAAAATTTAATTTTTTTTACTTCAAATTAATTTTTTAGTGTTTAATATAAAAAATAAATTTTAAAAATAAAAAAATATTATTTTAATAAATTTCTAAAATTAGCACTTTGAAATCAACATCTATCATAATATCAAACACAAAATAAAATAAAGAAGAGAACTCCTTTGAATATTAAGAGTAAAGAATATAACTAGTAAAAATATATTTGGAAAAGAAATAATAATTGTTGTTCAAAGTGTTTTTTTTTGCTTATAAATACATTAAAATAATATATATTTTTTAATTTTTAAAAATAATTTTTAATATTAACAATTTAGAACAATCTAAAACATAAACAAATATATAATTTTTAAAAAACACAATTTTACACGTTAACAAACACTGCCAAATTCCCATAGAATGCCACAAACAGTCACATTATTCACAAAACTGGTTTTATTCGGAAACTATATACAAATGGGATAAATCCCCCTCCCCCCCACCAAAAAAAAAAAAAACAATTATCAGCTCCCCAAATCAGATTGTGGTTACTTATGAATCAATCAACCCTGATCCTAACCAAAAACATCACACTGCAATGTCAAATTCACCTCGTTGATCTCCTGGTTCAAACAGAACAGTTGGCTTATTCCTGTCTGATAAATGGAGAAGAGCTCATTTCCGTGCTATAAAACGAGTCATCCCCAGTGATTCCATACATGTTATCATTCTTTTCTTCATCCCATTTGAGCACCTCCCTTATGTACTTGAATGCTTCATCCACTGAAGCACGTTCCCTAGCTCTGGTCTGCGTTACAAACAACTTCTGGCCACTAATTGAAGAATATAACTCCTTGAATTTCACTGCCACATAATAGTAAGCTTGCTGAGCCAGGGATTGGTTCTTAAGATGGGGCCTCAAAGGGCTGAAGTCCTCAAACCACTCACAGGTAGACAGAGGGACCTGGCTAATCTTGTCCTCGAATGCATCATACTTGTTTAGCAAGAGCACAAAAGGGGTGTCCCTGAAACAAGGATGCCTAACCAGGCTCTCAAACATGTCTCTGCTAGCAATCATTTTGTTACAAAGAGGACCTGCACCATGGGCCCACATCTGGTCGTAGTCGCTTAATGCAACACAGAAGATAATTGCCCTCACATCTTCAAACATTTCCAGCCACTTGCAACCATCACGCAATCCCTTTGAATTTATGCGAATTAGTTGGTACCTGAGGCAATGGGAAATTCCCAGAGAGATGACAGAAAATTACTCTAAGCAGCGGTGAGGTAATAGATGATGCAGAAAGAAAGAAAGAATGAGGATTTTTACTTGGTCAAGGGAGGTGGATAGTCAATGTTCTCATTGTATATCTCAGACATAGGGCTTCTATCATCAAATGAAAAATCCATAAATGCAAGACTGTTATTCTGTGTGACTCCTTCAGCATATAAAATGTCCTTCTCTGAAGGTTCGTACTCGTTGCTCGATATCTCAATGGCCTGCAAGAAATAATATCATAATACGTTACTTTAATATATTACTGAGTAATATATTTGACACAGCAAAACATTGGGCATCTAATCTACAATGATTATACTCCCATTCCAAAAATTCCAGAAAGGATGAGATAGGGGGAAGAGACAATATAAGGAAGAGCTGCACAAAAAAGAACATGGACAACTTCTAACCCTTATAAATAAACAAAGCAAGAGTAGAGATGCTTGAGGCATACCCGGTCTAAGAAATATTTGGCAACATCGAGAAGATGATGCAATTCCTCCCTTCTCTTGTACGTTTCCTGAATAGCATGGTCCTTCCAGATCTCATCCACAATAGGAGCATACTCACGCGTTGCAGCAGGAAAAAATGCATCCAAGTCTCCCGTAGCCATGATATCCAGTAACCAGTCAGAAAAATGCTTGAAGCGTTGATTAATCGAGTAGATGCAGTTCTCTCCTGGTTCAACTTCTCTTTTACCTGAAATTATTCCAGGCTGAACCACTTACTAAGGTTTATTAAGGCTGAAGGCAGCATCTACTTGCATGTTATGCATATTCATATCATTATGGAAAGCAAGGATCTAACAATCTAGCATATTGTTTGCAATCAAATGAATAGTAACTGTTCAAATATTTATTCAAAACTAGGAAAACTTCATGCAAAAGTGAACAGGGTTCTGTGTTTTATTATAAATTAGAAAGAATAAGATGACAAAATACTAGTATAGAGACCTGAAGCGCATTCTTCAGAATTGATTGTAGCAGTACTCTTCTCCAACAAAGCCTCCTCTTCAAACCTCTCTCGTCCTTCAAGCAATATGCTAAGATATCTGTACATATTGCTTTGAATCATGAGTTTGATGTCCTGCAACTCTTTAGGAGTGAACTTATTCCCATATAAGAACTTGCCCTGTTCCATTGAAAGAGGAAATAATATCAAGATCACCAAGAGAAATACGATAAACATTAAACCAACACCCATCTCCATGCAAAGAATTATCACAAGTAAAGCAGAAGTTCAGAAGAACAAAGTGCCAAAGACCATTAGGAGCAACAACATATTTACTTTTTCGAAACAGCTATCACATTAATAGATCACTAAGGATATCATCTGGGAGGCACCCCAATAGACAGTTAAAAAATAGCCCAAATAAAGATAATTGTTTTCAGTTTTGCACTGATAGCTTGTATCTATCTTAAAAATTCAAAAGTTAATAATCACACCAACTACTCAAATTACATGAATACCTGCTTTAGCTTCCAACAAGTGAGAGGAAGTAACAGGTATCGATTACATAGAAGAGAGGGGTATAGCTAACCGTGTTTTCCATAATAATAGCAGCAACATGAAATGATGAAAATAATAAATAAAACCTAACAAAATGAATGTGTGCAATAAAATCAAGTTGAAACCTAATAAAATGGATGTTTGTGATAAAGAAAGTCAAAACAAAAGTGATAAAACATGAATGTACCTGCTTGAAAATGGTACTCGTTCCAGATCCTTCCAGCCCAAATAACAGAAGTTTCTGGATCCTTCCTTGTTCCAAATACTCAGGCATAGACCTTCCTGAAAATGTAGTTGGATCTTCTTTTGGCCTGTTAGGATTTCCAGGTGGCACAGGCAATGAAAATATTGAACAGATGAATCGAGTAGATGCCTGCCTACCAAAAATCAGATGACAACTGTATAAAATTCATTTCAAAACCATTGGTTGAATTGAAACTTAAAAACTGATGGGAGGGATATTATCCACAGATTAAGAGATAACCTTTCCCCATATGTTTCCCTTTATGTTATTCTGGCCTTCTTCCTCATAAGATCCATCATCATACACCCAGAAATGAGTATCCCTTGGGCACTGTACGTTTGCAAGCTGAAATGAATGTCATCAGTTTAAGCAATGAGACCAAAGCCTGACCTCAGCCACACTATCAGAATTGAATGATGCAGCCAATGAAGTAGGCAAACGTATCATAAAACTGCAAACATATCACAACTGTATAGACATCAAGTATAAAAACTAAAACAGCATGTCATCAGTTTCCAATGTTGTGCCACTTTGGAAATGGACAAGAACTAAAACACCAAGGGCATGTTTGCTTGTGCAAAATTCTCCAAATCTTCAGATAATTTTCAAAGAAAAAAGAATGTCAACAGTTTTTTGCTAGCCACCAACAAAGACTAACATCTCACTCTGTCTCCCCCAACACACACACACACACACAACCATTTCTCCCATCCAAATCTCTCTTCATTGGTAGGGGAATATCAAAGTGGATTATTTGATGCCCTAGAAGAGTGAAAGTCTTGAAAAAACACTATCACCGCACTTGGCACCAAATGAAAATAAAGGAAGTTGTAGCTCCATTACTATAATGTGCTGGCACATTCTTTGTTAGAGCAGGTTCTTCCCTGCAGTAGTTCATAGATGAAATTCTATCGTTAATTTTCTATTTCCACTCATGGATTCTATAATCTCCTTCCTGATTTTTATGAACCCAGTCATCATCTATCTAAGATCAACTTACTCCCAAGTTAAAAGCTATCTTCCATGTTAAACTTTAGGTCAACTAGACTCATGAACTTCTATAAGACTATTCCTTGCATCACACTAAACTTCATGCTACAGTTTTCAGAACTCATACAAATCATGACTATAATTATGCATTTCTAGAGTGGACTAGTTTCAAACACTAGATTCATATCAGTCATGTATAGTATTTGAATGATCCAGTCACCTCATCCCCAGCAAAAGCACTAGGCTTTCTAACTTGGTTTTGCCACAATTACTAAGTCACTTGTACACCATGATTACGAAATGACACACAAACAAGGAAATAAAGATACCTTCAACACTCTGAGCTCAATCGTGGTAATTTCACGGCCATTAATATAAACCTTCGTATTTCCATTACTAGCATCCGGCCGAAGCTTACCACCAACATTCAACTTGGAACTGATAGTCCTATCCGGTTTCTCTCCCTCCTGAAATCCAATATACAAAAACAATTAACACAATATAAACCCAATTCAAAAACCAAATAAACTTTAACAGTCTTTCTTTCACCTTCCCCCAAAGCCCCGAATCCTTATCATACCAATACTTTCCAGGCTTCAACTTCTGCGGCGGCAACGCACACCCCAAAACCTCATCCAATTCCTCTTGTCTCAACTGCCTCCCATTCACAATCACCTGCTCCGGCCTCAACTGATTAGCAGCACACTCCTTCTCCGCCTTCATTATCTGCCTAACCTCCAAAGGACTACAAACCCTCGCCAAAATCCTCGAACATTTGCCTAAACTCGACCTCTTCGATTCCTCAATTGGTTTTCCAATACAACTCACACATTTCCTCCCTTCTGGCATTGATCCCATGGCTTTCAACAAACAATTGCTACAATACCTCTTCTCACAAGCCAAACACGTTTCCCTCTCCTTCAATCTATTCTTCTTACCACACCTACTACAAACTCCACCCTTCCTCTTCACTCCTTTACTCTCTTCCCTCCTTGTCGTTGTCAAATCAGATTGCGTGGATGAATAGCCATCCTCCTCGTCTTCTCCTTCCTCAGTCTCCGAATCTTTCGGCGTATTAAACGTAACAACATTCCCTCGCCTTCCTCCTTCACTCGTCCTATCATTTTCCTCTTCATAATTTCCTTCCTCTACTTCTACTCTCGCTGGATAAAATCTTCTAGCGTTTCCGTTGTGGTTGCTAAATCTGGTGAATCTTGAAACTGGAGAGGCGACAGGAATGCTTGGTCTTGATTTCGATTCTTCGGTGGAAGCGAGAGAGGAAGTACGAATCGATAATGAATTGAGATTTAACGGATCGACGCGAGGGACTTCGTAAGAAACTGGAGGGCCTTCGTATTCGATGGCGATTGAGTAATCGAGATGATCTTCGTCTGGTAATGGTGCTCCTGCTGGTAACATCCTCCGTATTACTTCTTCCCACGCGTTTTCTTCCCCTCCTTCTGGTTCTATCGTCGTTTCCATCAGAGATTTTATTTGTTTGATTGCTGAGAAAATGAGAGAAAGTGGGAGAAAATGGAAGAGAAAAGGAGGAAGCGGTTAGTGAATCTACAGCGGAAGAAGAGTCAAAGAAAGAGAGAGAGGAGACGGAGTTGGGTAACGGAAGAAGAAGTCAAGTCAGGTGGTTGCTTATTATTCCGTTAGATTTGACGTAACTAATGATGGATAAATAAGAAATATTTTCGCGCAGGTATGAATAAGTCTACAAGCTATGTTTAGGATTTCAAATCAGTACCCAAATTATAGAATCTGTCTAATTTACTATTACTTTTCATGGACCTAGCAATTATATCCCTCGATGACGTTTTATTAAGAAAATCTTTAGGAACTTGGTTTTATTTAATAACATGCATTCAATCAATCCAAATAATGAATTAATTTGTATTTTAAATTTCTTACTTAATCATGTTGACGTAAAATCTCCACGACTAATTTATTTCTTATTTAGCCACAACTAAGCTCCAATTATAGCTAAACCACATCGCTAACTTGTTTTGAGAAAAAAAATAATAATAACAAGGCTAAAATTGGAAGATTAGTAGTTATAAGGGTAGGTTTGATATTTCATCATAGTTGGGGTATTGAATTGTAGTTAGCCCAAAAGTTTTGATGAAGTTAAAAGGAGAGTTGGCAGCCCGAAAGTTATGGTGCAATCTTGAAGTGAAAAGTCAAAAGTAGTTCAAATGTGAGCAAGTAACAAACTAACAAGTGTTCAAAGCAAAAATGTTTTTTCGTCGGTTGACGTTTGCTGTTAACCCGCCGGCGTGTCGTTTTAGTGAAAAGTCAAGTCAGGTGCAATCTTCGTTAGTTTTATATACTAGTACTTAGCGTGTTTTAGAGCGCGACACGACATTTAACTATTCTATTTGATCCAACGACTGATAATTCACGGATATTTTAGTGTATTAATATTTTAAATATTATTGATTTCTTGGCGTTTTTATCCTAAAAAAACATATTAAAAATAAGGATACTGCTAAATTCATTATAAAAATTGTTATTCTAAGTTCTAACTACTTTTTCAAAATGACTATTATATATTTAATTATTAAACTCATCCCAACCTCCAAGATAATTTGAAATATAAATGATTTAGAGTTTGATTAACATTTTATTAATAATTATTTTATAAAGTGTTTTTCGCATTGAAATATATTAAAATAATATTTTTTTTATTTTTAAAATTTTATTTTGACATCAACGCATCAAAATAATCTAAAAATATTAAAAAATTAATTTTAAAAAAATAAAATAATTTTTTTAAAAAAATATTTTTCAATCGCAAGCCCTAATTCCTAATCTAAGTTGAGTTTCAGGAAAAAATAAATTTAAAATTAAATAGGTTTCATATGATCAACCAAGTTAAAACATAATTTGAATTTTTAAATTTTATAAAAATTAAAATAACATAGTTTTGCTCTATACTTGAACCATATGTCTGAAACAAGATACTTGAAATTGAAATAATATTTAAAATAAAAATATTTGAAATTTTGTTTAGAAATATATCAAAATAATATTTTTTTTATTTTTAAAAATTTATTTTGACATTAACGCATCAAAATGATCTAAAAATATTAAAACAATTAATTTTTTTAAAAATAATTTTTTAATAAAAACACTTTTCAATCGTGAGCCTTAATCCCTAATCTAAGTTGAGTTTTGGAAAAAAAAAATTAAGATTAACTAGGTTTGACATGATCAACCAAGTTAAGATATAATTTGATTTTTTTTAATTTTTTTAAAATTAAAATAATATTGTTTTGCTTTAAAATCATAACTTAAATCATGTGTCTGAATCGAAATAGTTAAAATTAAAAAGGAAATATTAGTTATTTAGAAGAAAAAAATTCATTAAGTGGGACAGCGAATTTATTAATAAATTTAGCAATACTTTAAAATTAATTATCCTACCTTCCGGAGTTGTTTTTTGAATAAAATTTACATTTTACATTTTATGTTTATGGTTTATTGTTTCCTTATTTTCTAAGTCTAAAGATTGGTAAGTCTTCCTTAAGCAAAGGGATATTTGCAAATTGTCGAATATCACTTCTGTTTTTTTCTTCTATCTTTACCAATTATATGTTTCTGATGAAATTTATCAATAATTTGTATTGTTTTTTGCATGGCAAAAATTACCACGTTTTTTAAGTACCAAAACCCCTTCCTTAAATGCAAGTGACGCCAAATGAGGCCTTATGTACAGGGGGGAGGAGTAGTGAATTATTTTTAGGGAGCCAAAAGCTAGGAAAAGTTTTTGGGAGGTCAAATTTTAAATTTTACTGGTTTTATGGGGTGATATTATTATTATTATTATTATTATTATATATTTTTTATTTTTTATTTGCAGGGGTTAGGGCTTCACTGGCCTCTCATCTGTCAATAGCCAATAGCTTAAGCTATTAGGTGAGGTCTCAGGATATGATTTATATTATTCTCTAACACACCCCCTCAAGTGAAAGCCCTTTGGGCTTGAAACTTACACAGGCCCACATTACCTTGTGCTTAATTTTATCAAATAAATGGGGATGGTGAGATTTGAACTCGTGACCGCTTGGTCATCAAGGCTCTGATACCATGTCAAAGAACCATCTCAACCTAATAACTTAAGCTGTTAGGTGAGGTCCTAGGATATGATTTATATTATTCTCTAACATCATCTAAGCCACTTTTTTTTTTTACATAAAATGTTAAAATCTCTGTAGGCTTTGGTGGTATAAAAAATGTTAGTATTAGAACCACAAAAAAACATATAATAATATAAACATTTTTTTATTTTTGAAAAATATAAATGTATGATGTATCTATCCTCGTATTATCATTCATACTCAATTTTTAAACATAGAAGTTATGGGATGATTAGTATTGG
The DNA here is from genome assembly GCA_007827005.2 of Populus simonii. NCBI lineage: Eukaryota > Viridiplantae > Streptophyta > Magnoliopsida > Malpighiales > Salicaceae > Populus > Populus simonii. The sequence continues at coordinate 1,282,122 of CM017478.2, forward strand.
TTAGCTCTTAAAAACTACAATAACAAAAAATCTGATTGTTGGGTTGAATTTAAATTTTTATAGGTGATTTTAAAGGTAATTTTCTCTTAGAAAACCACTATATCGATGAATAGACTATCAAATCTTACATAATCATGTTTTGAGCCCTAATGTTACTTTTATGACATGTTTTCTTATTTTTTAGATTTTATGTTTTAATTTGAATTTTTTTGTTTTTTCTTTTATGTTTTTGAATTTCTAGTTGTTTCCTAGTAGGATGAGGTTTTCTAATCTATTTATAGATCTTATAAATCTCTTAAGAAGATAACTAACATATACTTTATTTTTTAAAGAATAAAATTATGAATTCAAGGTTTACATTTGCTCTTGTCACTCATTAAACCTTTTATGTTTTTTTTTGTTTTTGTGATTTTTGAGTTGTTATTGTCTTACTTAGCTTCCGCATGCTTCAAAAAGTAAAATAGACCATTGCAAAGAGAGGGGAAGTAATTGAAGTAACCATACAATAATATCATTTTGAGTTGTTATTTACCTGTATCTTATTTGTTATTTATCAAGTAAAAAATTAAAAAAATTATAATATATTCATCGAAAATTGATTAATTGATTTTTATTTACTATTTCATATAAAATAATAGAGTATAGAGAGAGAGAGGATTAAAAAATATAAATACTTTACACACACTTATATATAATACTGATGCATATATCCTGGATTGAATTTAAATTAGATTTTAGATAGAATTTGATAATATTCATATTATATTCACTATTAAAATATCTATTTAAAAACAATCATCCACTTGAATCGGTTCAAGTCAATATTCATCTAGATGGGGTTAAATTAAGCACTCTTAAATTGAAGAAGGCTTCAAGTCCAAAAGAAATTCTTTGGAGGAGCTTAGTTCGGACTATTTGGATGAAAAATAAATTTAAATCTAAGATCATGAGACAATAAGAAAATAAATTATTATTAATTTATAAGAAGGATATAAATAGTTTATTTCAAACTCAATTAATAAATTATTCAATATCTGTACAGGAAAGTTGATGAAAAATATCATTAACGTAGAACTAAAAAAAGAAAAAAGAAAAAAGAAAAAAAAAGGAAATAATAAATGAAAGAAATGTAAAGCCACAAAAGGATGATAGGCTCAAAATGAGACGCGTAAACTCATGACAAGGAGATCTATGATTTTGAGCTTTCATGCTCACCACAAGCACATTCCACGAGCAAAAATACATGTGTTAGGGACGGTGGACATCTAGCCCCAAATTGGGTCCCATATTTCAAACCCTAGATTGGTCTGCCCTTCTCACTTTTTTTTTTTGTCTTCCTCTAGTACATGGAAAAAAAAAAATCTGTACACCCAAATTACCTAACAACCCCTTTATTTAAAGATATATTATTAGCTATCCAACAAATATTGGGCTAATAAAATATAAGTAGAATGATTAGTGGGAGTATCCTCCCTTTGAATGATTGATTGTCTTGACAAATCATTGTTTGTAAATAAAATATAATAATGACCTTCCATTCTTTAGACATATTTGCATATAGTTTGGAGATGGGTTTTTAGTCCTGTTTATTTTTATATTTTTAAAAAAATTAATTTTTTTTATTTTTTTGATTCAAATTAATATTTTTTTGGTGTTTTTAAATAATTTTAATATGCTGATATTAAAAATAATTTTTTAAAAATAAAAAAATATTATTTTGATGTATTTTTGAGTGAAAAGTACTTTAAAAAGCAACTATAATCACACTTTCAACATAAGCAACATGGTTTTGTTGGGTTTTGAAGTTTTGGTTATTAGAATTTTATTCATAGATATGATTTTCAAAAAGATAATATTAGAAATGTGAAATGTGAAATAAAAAGAAAATGTTTTCTTTTTATATATATATATATATATATATATATATATATAATGTTTTTTTGGCAAAGCTTTTGCTTGCCAAATTAATTTCTATATTTTAGATTAATAATAATAAAAAAATAACATTACTTGCTGATTCATTAGCTAAAAAGTATCTTTATTATGAAAATAAGCAAATCATTAAAAAATCTATTTGAAGATTGGACTAACATTAAACCAACCAATGGCAAAAGTGAAATTAACTAAAACTCAAGGGTCTTTAACTTATCTTGTAACGTCAGCAACGTTTATCACAATCTTACTCTTATAAAATGGAGCTTTGCCCTTTGATTACCTCTGTAATCCGCCAACCTCCATATCCACCAGCTCAAACAAACAACAATCAACCTCAATTTCTCTCTCTCTCTCAAAAGAAAAGGCTCTCTTCCTTCTATCTTTTGACATATAAATTTCTTGTTTTCCTTTCAGCTACTTAAAAAGGTAAGTAAACATCATCAAATTCAAGCTAGAATCAACTTTTTTTCTTTAAAGGGTTTTTGATGGAATCTAACAAAAGGGTTTTTGGGTTTTGTAGAGTGGTGTAAATGGAAGCAGCTACAGCTACTGTTATTGGATCTTCAATTGGGATCTCTACACCTGCAAAATCTGTTGCTAGATTGGGTTTTTTAGCTACCAATAAACAAGATTTTGTTCGTTTTCCTATTAAGGTATTACCGGTTAGCCTTATTTTTGGGTTTATGCATGAATTTTGTGTCGGAGGAGAGTATATGCCTAAATTATGCAAGTTACCGCAGCTTTTAACCCTTTATTATTACGAAGTCGAAGGTATAATTTTTCTTATGATTCAATTTAGTTCTTGCAGTTTCATGCTTAAGAGCTATCAGTAAATGAAGTCTTATGTTTTATGCAAAAGATATGTTCTAGGAGATGGATTCCTATGTGTGGTTGTGTTGGAATTTTTGTCAAAAAATGAAGCTTTTAAGAATTGTTTCACGTGAAATTTTGAAAAGTTTATAATTTCTTTGGGTTTATTTGGGACGTTTAAAGTTTACTTGCTGTTGGTTTTCTGTATTTTGAGACTATGTATGGAAAGCTGGTGTTTGATTCCTCATTCCTCTTGTGTTATCTGGATTCCAGCGTCATTCTTCAGTTTCATACTCAAAGCTGGGTCATAGGAGAGTGGCATATGGAAGTAGGAGATGTATGGCAGTGAGAGCATCTTCTTCATCATCTTCAGATTCTTCAGGGTCGATTGTGCCAATTGCTCCGCTTCAGCTTGAGTCTCCGATAGGGCAGTTCTTATCCCAGATTTTGGTTAGCCACCCTCATCTTGTGCCAGCAGCAGTTGAGCAGCAGCTTGAGCAACTTCAAACTGATCGTGATTCTGAGAAGCAGAAGGAAGATCCTTCTGCTACTGGCACCGACTTGGTATTGTATAGGTTAGTTTCACGATCGTGGTAGATAACTGTGTTTTATAGGTGCTACTATTGATGCCGAAAATTGAATCTAATGTTGGGTTTTTGAAATTATTAGGAGAATTGCTGAGGTGAAGGCTAATGAGAGGAGAAAAGCCCTGGAAGAGATTTTGTATGCATTGGTTGTGCAGAAGTTCATGGATGCCAATGTTTCTCTGATACCCACCATAGGCCCCTCTTCCACAGAGTCATCTGGTCAAGTGGACACTTGGCCTAGCCAAGATGAGAAGCTTGAACAACTTCACTCGACTGAAGCATATGAAATGATTCAGAACCATCTAACTCTCATTTTAGGAAATCGGGTGGGTGATTCAACTGCTGTTGCACAGATAAGCAAACTCAGGGTTGGACAGGTCTATGCAGCATCCGTGATGTATGGATACTTCCTAAAGCGAGTTGATCAAAGGTTTCAGCTTGAGAAGACAATGAAAATCCTGCCAAATGGTGTGGATGAGAGAGAGAGTGATATTCACAAAGCTGTGGGTCAGGATGTGAAACCTGGTGGTCGAGGGTTATCCTATCAAGCTCTGTCTTCCCATCCTGAAGCCATTTCTGGTGGTATCAGTCCTGGAGGATTTGGACATGGATTAAAGGCTTCACGATTGCGAAATTATGTGATGTCTTTTGATGGGGAGACACTTCAAAGGTATGCGACAATAAGATCAAAAGAGGCTGTTAGCATCATTGAGAAGCACACTGAGGCCTTGTTTGGAAGACCTGAGATTGTCATAACGCCTCAAGGGACCATTGATACTTCCAAGGATGAACTAGTTACGATCAGCTTAGGTGGTTTGAAGAGACTTGCTTTGGAAGCTGTTACTTTTGGTTCTTTCCTCTGGGATGTAGAGAGTTATGTGGATTCGAGGTATCACTTTGTTCTCAATTAAGTAATGTTCACGTGCATGCAGGCCACACAAAAAAAAATGTAGTAGACATACAACTGACCAAAGTTAAATGCTATCTATGTATGAGTGTAAAGCTGGTGGTAACTATAAATAGATTTGGGCTAATTTTTCTGTATACAGTTTTGATGTTCTGTTTTCCTGTCTCGATTTGCATCTGTGCATTACCACATGGAGTTATTCTGTGCAAAGCTCGTCCTTGAACTCTTTTTTTGCTCTTCTGAATTATAATCAATATATGCAAGAAACTATGTAGTCGTGATGCTTTGAATTATTTGTCAGATACCTGAGTTTGATAGCAATAACAAAACTGCTAGATGTATATTTTTGCTCTAAATATGAAGTCATTTTTTTTGTGTAGCATATAGTCACATTGAACTAAAAAGTGCACATCATATATGTGGTGAATGTACAAGTGAAGAAAACCAAGAATTTAGAGCAAGGCTGGCTTGAATTCACCTGGAAAGAAATAAGAAACAGAAAGCCCAATCCTTGAGTTATAGTGGTTGTTTAGTGGGGAAAAATCATTGAAGAAACTTTAGCCATGAATTAACTGTATAGCTGTAAATGTTTCATAGGAAACCACTCTTTAAATGGTCTTTGATGGTTGCTAGCTGCAGCAACCAGAAGTAGATGTAGATGGTATTAAGTACTAGTAACATTGATTTTCTCTAGCTAATGGCCAAGGGAAGCTTAGATGGATTCAGAAATCTGTTGTTGTGTCTGTACCAACTTGTTCTGATATGGATTAATCTCAATCCATTTATCATTCGACTTGGTGGATTGATCTCAGCCTTTTGCCATTCAATTGTCTTATCGAACATGGCATGGTCATTCCACGAGTGTAACCAGATTCTGTGGGTTTCTGTAGTCAGATATAACACTTTTAAGTTGTCATCACGGGGAGAAAATTAACATTGTTACCATCCACGTACGCATAATTTGCTTAGTTTAATTTTGAAGTTCAACTATTTTTCTTTCGATAGGTTTCTGTAGTTACTCTCAAATGTAAATTTCCCGAACCTGGTTTGGCAAGAATGTGCTCTTGATGTGATCGTATTAGTATAGTTACGCAGCAAACAGTTGTATACTTGTTTTTTTAACAAAAAAAAAAGAGCTCTAAAGAGAAATTTCGAGCCTGAATGGTAAACATCAGGGTTTAGATTTGCCATTGCTTATCGTTCTGTTCTCTTTATGAAATATTAGCAAGGGTTTAAATGTTTCACGGTAATTACTCCATTCACCTCCTGGTTGGGGTTCTCATCGAACTGGATTAACATCTCCATACTGGCATTCTTAGAAAAGCCAAGATATATCAGTTTTTGTTTCAAAATCGACAGAATGATTAATCACTGCATTATATATTTGATGAAGAGTGGAAAACACCTGTTTTCCATAATGTGGTCCTAGATGACAGGGTTGAGCTGCTTAAACATGTTCAAATTGTACAGAACTTTGCCAAAAACATCATAGAATACTATCTTTACATGTGTCTGCCTTAGTTCCAGGGACATGAAACCTTGCCCATCATAATAGAACTTGACTCCTCCTTTGTTTAGTTGATCAATATCCCCTTTCCATGCTTTCGATCCACCTCCACTTGTTAAAAATTGGATTTGGCTGCATAAAGAGTCAAGTTCTTAAATCTTGGTGATTTTCGTTTCAATCCTTGCTGTGAAATAATGTCAATCTATGTTTTTTATAAACATACCTTGTGCTGCTGGTTATGTGTTCCAAGCAATGATCATGCCCATTTATGTACATTTCAACATTGTTTGCCTGGACATTCAAGACGTGGTTTGTTAGAGAAACGCTTTGTTTGTGACAATCTCAATCTCTTTAGTAAGATTAGCTACCTCAAGAAGCGGGAGAAGTTGCTTCTTGAGCTCATTTGTTTCCCCATGATGGCCAATGCTTCTGATAGTATGATGCCCAACTACAATCTTCCAGTTAGCAGTGGAGTCCTGCAAAGCTGATTCCAAGTCCTGTTGCCAAACATGAAAAAGATGTAGGATTTGGGACAGAAAACAAAACGTCGACTGCACAGTGCTTGCATAAATGTACGAGGATGATCAGAATGAATAACCTTCAAGAGGTTTGAAAGATAGTGCTGCCTTGGCATCACTCCTCTCCAATCATAATGATGGTGCTTTGGCTTCAGAAAGTACTTGTCCACAAATGGAGTGGTGTCGATGAAGAACAATTCCACAATTTCTAAGAGGATGTGGAGAGAAGTTTGAATTTAGTTAAGCGAGAGGCAGTGTTTCAGGACAAAAACCTCAGAGAGGTGTGAGGTTTGATATCTACTGGCTATAAAATGTTGAATAATTTACTGTTCGTAGTTGGAGATGTATCTTACCTGCGTTAAGAATGAAAGATCTCAGGCAAATCCATCGGCTATCTATATTCCTCAGGTTCGGACTTAATTGGGCCTTGACATTTCCCCGGTAGTCATGGTTGCCTAAAACTGAAACCAGAATGTTTTTCAGAACACGAGATAGGGTAGGACTCCCGCATTAGCAAAAACTAGGATTCATGTATTTGTGCATTCTTTTCATTATAAGAATTAAACCCGGTCTAGCAGATCAATAAACTGTCAACCTAGACCATGACTTGTGCTTCGTTGTTTCTTTTCTCAATGAAAGTCAGCCCCGGCTAGGCTCTGGGTTAACCTAACAGGCCGATCGAGGTTTCTTAACAATTCTTTTGATTCCAGGACTTACCACTGTACCACTGCTTTTGAAGGCTCTTTGCAGTATAGATTTTGCTAAATGATTTCTCAAACACAGGGTCATTTATGCTTCTCAACCCGTCCTCGTAAAAGTTGTCTCCAGTAGAAACAACGAAATCAATGCTCAACTCTTCTCCTATTCTTCCCATCTGTAAGAAACTTGAGAAATCAAATGAATGTTCTTGCATTGAATGAATTATCACCACATAGTGCCTCCATCAACCCACAGCATCAGTTCATATCTAATAAGCATGAGACATCTATATATGTATATAACATGATACTGAGTGTTAAGACTTGAAAGATGGCTTAAAAAATAAAAAAAACCTGAAATGCAACATTGGATTGATTATAATTTCCTTTTCTTCCCCAGTCTCCAACCACCAAAAAGCTAATTGAGCCATCCTCCTTGGTAGGTTGCTTGAATCGCTGAAGCTCAGCTAAGGCACAAAGAACATACACATGGAAGCAGGCCATCCATACGAGGTGCATTGAACTGAAATGGTGACTGAAACTAGCCATGATATCCTGAAAAATAGAACTTTTTAGTTAGCAGCTGTGGTTTGGAGTGCAAAAGATGTGAACTCAGGTAACCTCTTTGAAGAGCATATAATGTGGTTACCTGGACACAAAAATTGTGGTGTCTCTAAAGATGTTCAAAGTCGAAAAAACCACCCGTTAGCTAGCTACAGATGGTATCCATGCAGATTCAGGATAAGAGATTCAATGAGGGCAAAGGAAACTTCATTCTATTAATGGACTAAATTCATCAGTGGTCACCATCAAAATCCACTTTCCTGGAAATTTCTTGTTTTGTCTTGTTCAATACCAAAAGAGACGTAAACCTATGAAAGAAAATCATTGATGAGCAAGAGAATTCAAGGAACGAAGATGGATTGAAGGTGGTGGTGCTATATTGGCGCTTGCTTGATGTCACAAGGCTGCTGTCCTTTTGCCCTGACCCTGACAATCCATACTAAAAAGTTGGCTCTGCAAGTCTATCACCATTGGGTAAATAAACCTCGCCAATTGCTCACATTGGCTGCAGAATTATTTGCCACTGACCAATCTCATCCTTTGACTCTACCGTTAGTTACAATTAAATTGCATGTAGTTATCAGGAAACTGGATTGGTTCTTGTGTTGAAGCACTGATTTACCAATTTTTTGGGTGCAATATTATTGCAAGGCCCTTTTTTCTTTCCTTTTTTTTTTGTTTAATAAAAAATTCCGTGGGGTTTGGTAAATAGTAAAAGCAACGGAATCCCATGAAGATTGCTAGAAGCTCTCCATCAATTTAATCATTTTCATGACATTCTAGACTCTATTTTTTTAATTTTTTCTTTCTTTTTTGAGGTGGCCCTAACTCACTATTATCACAGCGCTCAATGACAATGAAACATGAGCTCAATAATGATAGGAAAAAAATAAAAATTTATAACAGTGACAATCAGTTGGCTATGGATCCCTAGGTTGATGAGTGGAGCAACTTTGTTGTAGTCCATCTATGCAAAACAGTGCCAGAAACATCATAAAATGCAATCTCTGCTTCATTCTGAGTCATCTGCACAGACATGAAACCTTGACCATCGTAGAAGAATTTTAGACCATCTTTGTTTTGTTCTTTAATGTCACCCCTCCATGCCTTAGACCCAGCTCCACTGGTTAGAAATTGTATTGGACTGTCAAAAAAATGTCCATCATTAGTAATATTTTCAAGAACCCTTTCCACTAAGCAACACAGTAATCACTTAAGTTGTACCTCTCTGTGTCACTGATGTGTTCAAGGCAATGGTCATGTCCATTCATGTAAAAATCTACATTATTGGCCTGAATGTAATGAAAACAGCACCGAAAGAGATTCAATCTTGTGTTCAAAATTACTTCATCAGCAAAAAGTAAAACAGAACTGCTTTTCAATGATTGTGTTTACCTTCAGGATTGGATGAAGCTTGCTGACAAGTTCCTCAGTGTCGCCATGATGTCCAATGCTTCTAATTGCGTGATGACCCACAACAATTTTCCACTTTGCACTTGATTCACTCAATGCCAACTTTAGATCCTGATCGAAAAAAGGGTATAATCCACTACTTAATTAACCAGAGCTCTATCTAAACAGTTGATAGACCACTGATTTAGTGGCTATTAAAGTGCATATATTGTAAAGTCGATGCATTATTTTGAAAGTAAAACAATGAACATACCTTTATTAGGTTTGCAATATAAGATCTAGGAGATCCAATGCCTCTCCAGTCATAAGTATGGCCCTCAGCATTAATAAAGTAAGATTGGACAAAAGGGGTGGTATCCACAAAGAAAATTTCAGCCAATTCTGCAGAAAAACAGAAGAGAAGGATTTGAGTTATTAGATGAATAAATCCTAAATTAACATCTAAATTTCAAGTGTCAAGTGGTCATAGTTAGTATAGTCTTTATATATATATGAGATGAAGGAAGCACTTAAAATGTAGAAGCTGCTACCCACCAGCATTGACGATGAAAGATCTCAAACATAGCCACCTGCTATCAATTTTCCTAAGTTGTTGGCTCAATTGTGCCTCTGCATTCCCCCTATAGTCATGATTTCCCAAGACTGCAGAAGAGAAGAGAAAGAAAATTAGAAAATTCAAATCAAGTAAGATCAACATGTAACTTCTCATTTTTATTTGTGGAAAAAAAATCATTCAGCCAGTCGCCAGGTTTGGTACTCACCACTGTACCACTGCTTTTGCAGGCTATTTGCAGTGTAGATTTGAGTAAATGATTCCACAAATGCTTTGTCTTGGTTTCCAGTCAATCCATTATCATAGAAATTATCACCTGTTGAAACTACAAAATCTATGTCCAGCTTCTCTCCAATCCTTCCCATCTGTATCCATGCAAATCAAAGGAAGATTAGCAGGTACGTGTTAGTTGATTAAGGAAAGTTCTTTAAGAGATGGGAATGTCAATTACATGTTGCATGACTCTCTCTCACACACGGAAACATGAAATAAATCACAAAAAGCAAAGAAGCTGGTAGAACCTGAACAGCAACTTCAGACTGGTTGAAAGCACCTTTTCTGCCCCAATCTCCAAGCACCAAAAAGGAAAGAGTCCCATCAGTTTTTGCAGGCTGTCCAAATCTTTGAAGCTCTGCATGTGTAGAGACTAAACACAACCCAAAACTACATATCACCAAAACAAGGCATAGAGCCATGCTTTTGTTATTGAGAATGAGACCTGCCATGTCTCTCTAGCTAGAGCTGAACAGAGAAGAAAAGAAGGATAGACAGAAGAGAATCTTGCTGGGGATAATTCTTTGTACCATATAGCAAGCAACTCGTGAACTTGTTTCTCTACGCTGCAGCGAGTCCTGTCCACGTCCCTATTGTTTCTTGAGTCCATTAACCTATTTTTATAGACCAAAATAACTAGTTAATTATTAATTATGAAATAAGAAAACTATAGATTTGAGAAGTCGAGTTTGGCAAGGAAACTATGACATCTCTAATGATTTGTTTTTTATTGTTTTAGCGATTATTTTCAAGTATTTTTTTATTTAAAAATATTTTTAATATTAATATAATTTAAAATAATTTAAAATAAAAAAATAAAAAATTTTCAAAAACATCTTTTAGACAATAAATCAAACACACTCGAAGGCCATGTTAGGTGTTTTGGATTGAGAACCAAAATTAGCCAAGCCGGTAGTCGGTCACCATGCCTCATACGGACACTAAAAAGTAGACCTAAATATGACAAGGGTAATTGATGATATAAGCCTTAATTATGATTATGATTATTATTATTATTATTAATTCATGTTCGTTACCTTGACTTAATATTCAAATCAAAAGTCTCGATTTTAATTTTTTCATGAATTTTATTTTAAGGTAATGTCTAATTACTATTTTATAATAAAAACATATAAAAAAACATCTTTTCTCTATCTGTTTTCCTAAAGTAGAAGAATTCACCAAAAAATAATCGTTGATATAAATTTATTTTTGTTTTTTTAACTAAATATATTTTTATTTATTTTTATATTTAATTTTCACATATTAAACCTTGAAATCGATTTATATTATTGAAAAAAAATGTATATATATTTACGATTTAGCAAAGGACAAGAAGTCCATTACTTCACCACCCCAAATTCATGAATACCAAGCGTTGAAGGTTTTCACAAATAATTCCTGCACATATTTCTACAATAATTTGAGGTTAGTATTAGACTAAAATTATACTAGATAACACAATTACTGTTTATATGTGGATTAAAAAATCATTATGTTATTAGTATTTGTTTAATACAGAGATTATTGACAATAACAGTTGTTTAATATAACTAATATTTTTATTAGCAGTTAACTAATATAACAACAATTTCTATTAACAGTTGAGTTGAGTCAAATATATTATTTTTCCAACACCTTTTTACAAGTTTAAATGTCTTACTAAACTTAGGTAAAATATTTCGATACGTAGTGAACGTTTGGACACCACGCTGTGTTCTTTAAAAGTTTATTTTTATATATATTTTAAATCGTTTTGATGCGTTGATTTTAAATATAAAAAAACATCATTTTAATATATTTCGACATGAAAAATATTTTAAAAAACAATCGTAACCATACTTTTAAAATAGACCCGTAATATTTGTGGCATCACTTAAAATCTTACCACGTTAATATTTTGGAATTTTCTTCATTATTTGGGTGAGTATAAAGCATTAATTTGGCGGGCAAAACACAGAAAAACTCGGAGGTTTCTGTACAGGTAGTAATTAACAAAGTGTAACAGGCACAAACGGTGGGCAGTTTTCAAGTGGAGAGACCGGGAAAAGAAGAAGAAGAGAGGAACAAGGGATATGCGAATATGCCGTAGGATCGATGTCCGAATAAGGAATTAGATCCTATAGAATATTCGGTGGAAATTAATTAAGATATTTGTGTAGGAGTATTGAATGATTCATATCTATTACTATTAGCTTTATTTAGGGCAAATTGAGTGATGCAGCAGAAACCTGTAAAGAAGCCGATAAAGGCAGACACACCAAAAAGTCTCTCAACCCACTCTTCAACCACCGTTTTTACTCGAGTATATTTGTTTTCGTGATCAAGAAATATTTTTAAATATATTTAATTATTTTAAATTATTACTCTATGTATTTTTTATTGTTTTAATGTGCTATGCTAAAAATAAATTTTAAAAATAAAAAATATATTATTTTAATATATTTTCAAATAAAAAATATTTTAAAAAATATTCTTACTATAACCTCAAACACTGACAAACCTTCTATGATTGATTATGCAAATTATTTTAAGGTTAGCAGCTATAATGAAGAACACCATTATTGTAGTCCATCGAGGAAGAAGATACCTCTCTTGATTTTACTTATTTTTTAATTCAAGGTATAGTACTGATAATCATCCTCATGTTGCATTGGCTTTTTGTAGTCCATCGAGGAAGAAGATACCACTCTTGATTTTATTTATTTTTTAATTCAAGGTTTTTTTTTTTTTAATTCAAGGTATATTGCTGATAATGCATCATGGTGTTGCGTTGGCTTACTGTAATCCATAAGGAAAAAGATACCACTCTTGATTTTATTTATTTTTTAATTCAAGGTACAGTACTAATAATTAGGGGTGAGCAAATTCGGTTCGGTTCGGTTTTGACCCGAAAAAAACACCCAAACCGAAAAAAAAAGAGACCCGAAACCGAACCGGAACTGGCCCAAACCGGCCGATTCCGGTCCGGTTTTTTATCCAAAAAACCGGACAAACCTATAGGCTTATTTTGGGCTTTTTAATGGGCTTTGTAATGGGCTTCTAATGGATTTCTATTAGGCTTACAATTAATATTGATATTGTCTCATTTTCTTTGAAGATTCCAAATATATTTAATTTTTTTACCCCTAAATATTCATTTATATGAAATTATTAATATCAATCTGTTCAATATATTTTTTAACTTACTAATATTTTTCTACTTCCGAAAAGTTTAAATAAATAACACGCACTCACAATCACATAACAATAAGTTTAAATCCAAATTACAAACCATTGCCTTCAAAGGGCTTAACAAAAAAACAACAAAAAACATTACATTATCGTAAAACACTCCAAGCCACAAAAAATAAATCTTCATGTGCACATCGTCTCAATAAAAAAGCACTTCAAGAGCATTGCACTTTGATTCCTGAAATTCATAATCTAGAATTATAACATGATAAATTAAATCAGAAGATATAAAAATAAAAAAACATATTTATACCATATGCATCACAATTTGTGAACTAATTATCATCCGTTGCTAAATGCAACTTTCCATCAAATTCTACAAAATAAAATATTAAACATGTTAGAATAAAAATGTGTTAATTAATAAATCATAAAATAAAAGATGTAAGTTTTTAAGAAACATTACCTGATTCAAGGTTTTCGTAGGTTTCAAAATCATTCATCAAGGTTGTATTATCAACTGGAATTGGACCATGATGCAACCAATTTTGACAACAAATAAGTGCTTGAACTGTTGCTGGAGATAGAGAACTTCGAAATTGGTCGAGTATACGACCACCTGTGCTAAAGGCTGATTCGGAAGCCACTGTGGATATAGGAATAGCCAGAACATGTTGTGCAATTTTCGAAAGTATCTTATATTTTGAAGCATTAATCTTCCACCAACCCAAAATATCTAATTTATCATCATTAGGATCCTCACAACCATCAACCAAATACCTCTCAACCTCATTTCTATTTTCCACACTATCTTCCTCTAGCAAGTGTCTTTTGAACCGAGCTAAAGTGTTAACATCTATCTCCATGTCATCAATAGCATCATTAACATCTTGTTTATGCCTATTATCATCCACCACTTCATCGGCTTTCAAATAAAACTCATACAAGCTCACCAAATTATCTCTCACTATTTTTGTTAGCAATTGTGCTTTGTCATGATCATACAACTCACCAAAACAAAATTTCACATATTTCAATTTAAGACGTGGATCCAAAACATTAGCCACATACAATAAAAAATTCTGATTTGCTCCATAACCCCAATACTTCTCAAACTTACTCATCATGTTCATCGCCATTCCACTCAAAAGATTATCTCTACTTTTACACAATTGCAACAAGTTTGTATGCATGTAAATCAATTCATTGAAGAAAGAATTTGATGTAACATGCAATGAGCCAGAAAATTTCAATGTAACCATGTAAAAGATCTTTAAAAACTTCAGCAAAGTTCTAGCATTTTCCCAATCCTCCAAACTAGGTGGCCCTATGTTTTTTTTATTCCCCTTTGAATCAACCTCCAAAAAGTAACTCACATACCTAGGTTCACTTTGACCTAACCTCACAAACACCTTTTCAAACTTTTCAGCAGCTTCTAGCATAAGATAAGTTGAATTCCATCGAGTTGCAACATCCAAACACAATGATTTCTTACACTCTATATGCAACTTTTCTGCACACTTCTTAAATGCAAGTAGCCTAGAGGGTGAAGATCTCACAAACCTAATTGCATTTCGAATCTTAACAATCGAAACATTCATCTCTTTCAAACCATCACATACAATCAGGTTTACAATGTGTGCACAACATCTAACATTCAAATGTTCATTAGACAATATATTAGTTGGCTAATCTTTCATCACATTCTTTAAATATGAAAGAGTAACACTATTAGAGCTTGCATTGTCTACTGTAACAGTTAAAAGTTTATCAATCCCCCAATCTAACAAACAATTCTCAATAACTTGACCAATTATCTCACCCATATGATTGGAAACTTGACAAAAATTCAGAATTCTTTTATGCAAATTCCATTCATTATCAATCCAATGAGCCGTTAAGGACATATAGTTAATGTTTTGGATTGATGTCCATGTATCTGTTGTTAAGCATAATCGTTGACCCTTAAGAGCTCTCTTTAATCTTTCCTTCTCTTCAACATAAAGTTTCAAACAATCTCTCATAACAGTGAAGCGAGAAGGAACGTCAAATCTAGGCTGCAAGGTCCTAGAAAATAATCTAAGTCCCTTACCCTCCACAAAATTAAAAGGCAACTCATCAATTATAACCATTTTTACTAGTGCATTTCTGCATTCATCATAATCATAACCTATTGCCTTAAGAGTTCTCACACTTCGATCTCCTAATTCACCCCCTACTTTATTAGGTTCTAATACCAAAATTTTTTGCTTCTTATCAACCACAAAAGGAAACTTTTTGCATACTTTCAAATGACTCCACATATTACTTGTCCCATTAATAATAGTATGACATGCATAATCCTTTCCACAATAATTACATTCAGCTCTAGGGGTTGTAGGATCACCATCAAGTTTTGTAAAATGATCCCAAATTTGTGACTTTTTTTTATCATCAACATTTCTTTTCCTAGATGCAGGGACTTGAAGTTGTTTACCTTTACTATCCGTGGTGGATCCTGCAGTAGTTGATGCTGGGTTAGTGTTTGAAGCTGGGGCATTGGTTGATGTTGGGGTAGTGCTAGTGGATGAAGCATTTTGATTTTGAAGGTTTTCCATCTGTAAATTACCAAATGCAAACATGTTCATTATCACTTGCACAATTCTTTTCAGCACTTAATAAACACAAAGATTAAAATCAGTTTAAAAATTAAAATGAAACAAATATTACAGAAGTCAAGTAACATGTCAAAGCAAGCTTAGAAAATGTGTCAAAACAAGCTTAGAAAATCTATCAATGGAGGAAAAATAATTACAGAAGTAACAGAACAATGAATACAAGAATAACATGATTTTAATGACTACAAAATGCCAATCAAGATAATCCAAAACAGAATAATGAATACATTGTACAGAATGACAGAGGTTTCAAACTAAGAAACAAGTTCAACCCATATAGGAAAAAAAAATTCATTATCCAGTGGTTTCAAATTAAACCAAAATTCATCACCCAACAAAATTGATTAAAAATAACAATCCAATATCTTCCTAGTAGGGAATGAGCACAAAAAGTCTGAACCAAAATCATTACTGCAATTAATAAGTTAATGTTGAGCCTTTAATTAAACTAGGAGAATTTAAATGATTTTATATGACTAATTGAATTCTGTAATCTGTTAATTAGGAAAGCCGGTTTAAGAAAATTTACTTCAGATTAACTTTGTTTTAGGAAATTAATCATGGAGGGGGAGAAAAGCAAAAGGAGGAAAATCAAATACTAAGTACTTTCTGCTAATTACTGTGATATTTTACTAATTAATTCTACTAATTTATCTATCCCAGCTATTGTTGTACATCATGGTTAAACAAAAATGATCATAGCTATGATCATGGATAAGTAGAGTACTGCTAGCTATGGAGTTCAGTAGGGAAGAAATCATAGGCAAACACAGTTAACAGTCAACAAATCATGGATAGAAAGAGGGGAGTCTCTATTCTACTGTGTTAATTACTATTTTCTCTTAAAGGGTCCAGCTACATATTACCGCCAGCCATCACCTAGTTTACAGTGGACCAGTTACCTGAGTTTTGCAAAAATATTGATGAAGAATTGACACTGGGCTCAAACATATTGTCTAACATATTTAGATAAAGAAAACCAAAGCCACAAGAGTACGGTACTATAAACTATAAAGCAGTGTAATCTTAAAAGTTCATGCAATTAAAACTCACCGGTTTTGAGAGGCTCGGTCTGATGGAAACACCGAGTCACCGACTGTGTTGATCCAGTGGAGACTGAGGAAGAAAAGTGTAAAAAATAAGTTTAACTGTATTTAAAATAACAATAACCTTAACCGAATTAATTAATTAATTAATTAGAAAGGAGAAAAAATATTAAAACTTACTGGTTTTGAGAGGTTGAGGAACCGCCGGTCTGATGGAAACACAGACTATTTTGGTCCAGTTGAGACTGAGGAAACGTCGATCGTCGATCGTCGATCTGTGTTTATGTTTTCTACTTTTCTTAGTCTAAGGAGAGTGGACAGTGGAGAGGGAGAGGCGAAGAGGCGAGAGTGGACGGGTTGTGGGTGCTCTGGTACGGGGACGACCTTAGCGGAGGCCGGAGAGGGTGGGGGGCGAGGGGGTGGGACGGCGGGTGGCTCTAGTAGTGAGAGGAGAGATTGAAATGTTTAGGTTTAGGGTTTGTTGCACGCAGTGGAGACTGGAGAGTAAACTGGAGTCTGGAGAGAAGAGAGGGGTGCGGCGCGGCTCGATAAAATTTTCTATTTATACTAGGGACAGGGACCGAAATTTTTGAACCGGTCCGGTTAACCCGGTTTTTGCACTACAAAACCGAAAACCGAACCGAACCGGGGTTTTTTCTACATAATCTAATCGGTTTTATTTTTCAGTTCGGTTTTTTCGGTTAAGTTTTTGTCGGTTTTATCGGTTTACTCGGTTTTCCGGTTTTTTTGAACACCCCTACTAATAATGCATCCTCCTGTTGCTTCGGCTTACTGTGATTTTTTTTTAATAGTAAACAATTTTTAGATAATGTTTGGTATTGAACTAATAATTATAATTATTAAATTTAGATTGGTTTGTTAGGATACGGTCAATTTGGTAATTAGAAAAATTTGGACAAGGTAAAAGATTGGGATAAGTAAAAACCCAGTAAAACTTGGTTGATATGTGACTCGGTAAAACTTGGTTGAGATCTAATTTTTTTTCAAATGTGTTTTTTCTCCTAGCTAGAGACTACTTTTTTTATATTTTTTAGTTGGTTATTAACCATTTTCAAAGTTCATTATATAAATATTAGAAGAATGTTTTATTTTTTCAATGTGGAATTTGAAACCTTTTAATATATATATTTTATGCTCACAAGAAAAAAAATTATTTTTTCAATGTGAGATTTGAAGTCTTTATATACTCTATGTTCACAAGAAAAAAATTATATTTTTTTAATATTGGATAAAAAATCTTTTTGATTTAAATATTTCAATTTAAAAGGATAACATACTATCATATTATCTTTTCAATGTAGAATAAAAAATATTTTGAAATAATTTTTGAAACTTCATTATTTATAACATGTATAACTTATATTTACATAGATTGTTTCTTAATTTTTCAGGTTGACCTGGGTCAACCCATGTAACCCAGGACCCGGCTCCTAGGCCGGGTCAACCCCCAAGTCGGGTCTGATAACTATGATAATAATAGTTATTTTTTAAAGTATATTTTGTTTAAAAATATATTTTTTAATTTATTTTTGATATAATACAATAAAACAATATAAAAACATAAAAAAATTAATTTAGAATTAAAAAAATAATTTAAATTTTTTCATAAATATTTTTAAAACACAAAAATAAATATACTCTTAATCATCAATACAGTTGAATTCTTTATATGATGAAAGTAGGAAAAAGAATTGTATTATTTATAGAACTATTTTTTCATGCGTGGTTTTACCAACCAGCCACAACCACTTCATGATCTTATAAATCTTGTCATATATCTACCCTAGTTTTTAAATCTAGTTCAGTTCAAGGCTCGAGTTTGGAGTTTTGACCGGGTCATTAAGTTACCCGGGTCAATTTCTATTTTAAAAAAATTTAAAACGGTGTCGTTTTAGTTAAAAAAATACAAGTCATCGGGTTACAACCGAGTTTTTAACCGGATTTTGCCTGGTCAACCAGGTCACGTTAGGTCATGACTTTTCTTATTTTTTCTTTAACCTGATCCGGTTCCAGCACCGGTTCAGATGGGTCCTGGATCGATCCGCTAGGCCGGATTTCAAAACTATAATATCTACCATGTGTAGAAATTGATACAAAATATATCAAATATAAATAAATATCCTCTTTGGGCTATCTTAAGATCATATCCTAACATCAACGTGTTGCATTTAAAAAATAAAATAAAATGCTAATCTGGATCGAAAAATCAAGAGAGAGGAAACATGACCGACCATTTGGGGTTAATTTTCTCAAACATGTAGCAATGGAAGATCAAATTCTTTAAAAAAAGAAAAAACAAAAAAAAAAAGACCTCGTTCATCAAAATTTATATTTAACAAAAGAACTGGGCCCGAACAATGAATGACCTTTGCGATCATAGTGAGGCCCAGGGCCCAAGAACCATGCCCATACGGCTAAGCTATCGTGGGCTTAGCTTGAGACCATTCGGAAGACAACAAACGCAATAAAATTCCATTTCCCAGATAACTGGGTTCGTAATGGATTAATAGTTGGGCCTGCTGTGAACTTAATCAACCTAGATCTACTTGTTAATGGGCCTTTACCCCAACCTTAAACCATGGCCCAAATCTCATCTTATCTGTTTGCTGTCTCGATCTTAAACACCCCACACCCCTTTTATTTTTGTGCAAACCTAAAAAATATCATGTAGTTTTAATGTTATCGCTAAATGTTTTTTTTTATGTAATTTTTACTTATGATTTTTTAAGATTTATCAATTAAATGTTTTTTCTTTTCTTTATTAACAAATGATGTCATTTCATAAGGACTTAACGTGTTTTTGGTAATTGATTTTTTTATATAAAAAATATAATTAAGAAATCAAAATGTTTTAGTGATAAAATTGTAAAAAAAAATAAAAAATTGAGTGTAAAATTGATAATACTCCAATAAATTGGCAGTGCATTTGATGTTTATTATCCTTTATGTTTTATCATATAATCGACCATATACCATGGTACATCTGAATTTCATATGTTCAAGGGACGTCTATTTTATGATTTTTTCCCCATTTAAGTACACATGTTGTCAACTTCATACATAGCATGACATAAGATATCCATTTCTTAAATATAGTTAAAATATATGCAAAGGATAGCACAACAATTAAGAATTGAGATTTTCAAAAAAAAAAAAAAAACCTAAGTTTAAATCTTAAGAAAAGAAGAAGAGAATTAAGATAAGAAAAGATTATCTTCAATCTTATAACCTGTATTCATTTGAATAATATTATGGTGACGGGGAATAATTAGTAATATCATATTAGTTACTTCTCGATCTATATTGAAAAAAAAAAAACACAAAGAAAAGAAAAAAATATAAAATTTATGATTATGATAAAAACTATAATTTATTTTTATATTTATTTTTTTCCATTAAAGTTGTCAAGGAAGTAACCAATATAATGTTATTAATTATTCAATGAGCATCATTAAATAGATTGAGTTAAAAAATAGGTGTTTGGCAGCCCTTTTAAAATCGAGGTTCTGAAAACCTCGTATACTTAAAAAGCTTGATTTTAATGCCTTTTTTAAAATCATGGTTTCACGCAATCCCAAAAGAAGCCCTACTTGCATTTTGGGTTGAGTAATGAGTTGTCACTTGACAATATCACGTGTAATATTGTTATATGCAATTCTTTTATTTTTAAAGATTGATGTTAATTTTTTTCACAAAATTATTAAAAAGTTAAAAAAATTAAAAAAGGCTAAAAATAACCTAGTTTTTTTTAAAAAAAAAATTTAATTTTTTTTTTAAATAAACCATGTAATAATGCTAATATATTTTTTTATACCAACTTGATGCTGTGATATTTTTTGATATTACAATAATATATAAAAGACAAATTAAAATAAGTTATTAATTCTAAATTCTCATAAACACATCATAAGATTAAATTAAGAAAAAAACAATAACCTAAAGAAAAACAATTGTCAAAATAAAAAAAAACAATAACAACAACACCATGAATTACTAAATTTCCATAAACACATTATTTAAGAATTAAATTAAAAAAAAATCAATAACTAAAGAGAAAAAAAGTCAAAATGAAAAGAAAAACAACAACACTATGAAATTACCAAGTGCTAAGGGTATGGGGAAAGTTGTTTTCTCCACATCTTTTAACTCTATACCTGATCTGTATTGAGTTTTAATTTTGTTTTTGGACCATTTTTTTTAAACATAAATTTGTTGTGTTCTGTTTGATATCACTTGATAGAAGTTGGACCAGATCATGGACAAAACGCAATGTGAAACACTAGCAATTTAGTTGTTCTGTCTGAAGATTAAAACAGAAGTAAGGGATACCATTGAAAGAGTGGAAAAGCATGGAGGGATTCTATTGATGGGTCTTTTCACGATCAGTATGGTTAATGAGATTTGGCCTCTACAAATCAGTGGGTACGTGCGGACCAATTTCAGAACTGAATAGGGTCCAGGGAACGAGAATTGGTTGTCAATCAATAAAGCCATAAAGTTGAAAAAAAAATGCTTCCAAGATTTTCTTCAGCCAAAAAAGAAAAAAGAAAAAGAATCGCTATATAATATGTTATCTGGGCAAGGCTAAGCATATGTTATAAGAGGTTTGATCTTGGGTTAATCGCAGGTTATGGAAATCCTCGCCTGACCTAAACTAGCTCTGGCACTTAATTTGTTGTTTTCTTGTAGCAAATCTCCACATATTTAGTCGACCTTGGCAAATCGTTTTGGTCAAATTCTTTTGTTGGTTTCCTTTCTTCTTCTTCACAATTTTCATTAGCATTAATTTGGCATGAATCCTTGTTGTATGGAATCGCACTAATACAATTTTTACATGAAGACTACATGTATATGAAATTTCCTAAGGTTTAAGCATAGCAACGCTCTCTCTTAGAGATTTAAAAAATCAAAAACGTAATCTTGATAACAAAAAAAAACCCTAAAATATCCATATATATATATATATATATATATATATATATATATATATATATATATAAATATATATTATAACCCAATCCTGTCTTCTTTATTTCTTCAAATCCCTAATTCGCAATCTCTTATCTCCGTGACCATTAACTTTATCCATAAAATAAAGTGAGTAAGATGCTAACCATATGAGAAAAGAAAAGCATGGGCTGTTGAGTATTTGACGTGGAAGGAAAGGATGGGAAAAGATAAGGGAAAAAAGGAAAGTGGGGGGAATAATTAATGGGTTTGCTTGCAGGGAAATAGTGGAAGAAATGATTGAAAGGGAAATTTGGGTTTCAAAATTGGAGGCTAAAAAGAAGAGAAGAAAAGGAAGAAAGGTTTTTGGGAGAAGTGGAAAAAGGAAGTGAGTGTTTGGGGAGAAGGAAAATGTGATGGAGGAAGTGAAGACAGTGATGGGAAAGAAAACTTGGCAAGGTAAAAGCAATAACTCAGCCACTTTTTGTTACTGAACTAGAAATTTGAATTTCCAAAAAATAAAAAATAAAAACGAAATTGCGATTGTTTGTGTGCATGAAACTTATGATATTGGTTTGGAAGGGAATTTGCAATTACGACGTTGAAAAGAGCTTGTTTATTGTTGCTCTTTGCAGGAAGCTTGATTGGTTTTTTAAAATATATTTTGTTTAAAAATATATTAAAATTTGTTTGAAAATATATTAAAATAATAGTTATTTTTTATTTTTTAAAAAATTAGTTTTTATATCAATACATCAAAACCATTAAAAAAAATAAAAAAATTAATTTTAAATAAAAAAAATTAAATTTTTAAAAAACAAGACTCTAATCTAGTTTCCAAATACAACTGATATAATTAATTAATAGGTTCATGTACATTCTTTTTATGCATTCATGCATGTTGCCTTTGTTTATCGTGCTTGCTCCCTCCACCCTTCCTTTTTGTCGTCATTTATTGAGAGCTTTGGTATTCTTTTCCTTACCAAATAATTGCTTAATTAATCAAATACTTATTGCTTGTTTAATTTTAGAAGAATATTGGATATAAAATTCAAAAGCAAATTAAGAAGACTTGATGCTTGCTTAATTTTGTCATGGATTTGATAATAATAATAATAAAAACTTAAATGTAAAAAAAAATGATTGAGAAGAAAGATGATACAAAAATAGTGTTATAAAGGCATTTTAGATATCAAATCAATTACAACATTATAGTACTTTTCGTTGATTGAGTTTGCAAACTTTGACTTAATATATAAAGAGTTATCAACTATATAGTATATAAAATATAATTTTTTTAATATTAAAGATAAAGTGTTAAAGTGTTTATAATTTGAGAAATTATAAGTATTTCTTTTCAAACACTATAATGGATAAAGTATCCACTAAATTAACCACAAATTTAAGGTTTGTTGGGGTTAAGATAAAATGTTTTGCAAATTCAATTAGAAAATAGTAATGTTTGTATAACTTGTGAATCATTTCATCAACAAATACTGAAAAAAGGGTATAGGTTATAATAATTATTTATTTGATATATATATACATATATATTCAAACTGTTGAGAATCACATTTTGCTCATATCGAGGATGGAATTGTATAGCCTAAACGTTACTAGTCCTCCCAATTATAATCCCAAAAGGGCAAAAAAAATAAAATTAATAGCAGAATCTCCATGACCAAGAAAGAGCCAATGTTAATATGTTATACTAACATGCTCTCGTTGACCGCCATTGGCAAAGCACATAGAGCATGGACAGTTCAATTCAGATTCAGACATTCAGTAATCAGTTCGATCGAAGACTGATAGACTATGTAGTCGTATAGCTAGCTCTCCAAGGCAATGTCACAATCTATCTCCATAATCTATGTGACATCGAAAGCTCAGTCACAACCAGTTTAACCTCTGCTCAAGCTTCCTCCTTGAATCCTGACCACCTATGAAGGGTAGTGATGTTTTTTATTTTGTTAGCTTCGGATTTCGAGGTGAAAAAGGAAACCAAAAAAGTCAAAAAGAAACTCAAATCCCAAATAAAGGCGAAGCATTGAAATCCCACCAATTTTCACCCTAAAGCTCCGCCAAGGTCTATTCCATAGACTTTAGTCGCAACCACATTTCTTTCTTTTTTAGTGTCAAAAAGTTTAATGGGATTGTTGAGTTGAATATTACTATTATAAAGCTTCTCTTTCCTCCTCCTCATCTTCAATCATGAAGCACTCGATTGCAAAATCATTTCTCACTTGTCTCTTTCATTCCTGTATACATTACCCGTACATTCTTGGGACTTGCCCTCCTTTCTCTTTCTATGTGCAGCCTAGCTACTAGTAAAATCAAAGCATTTAGTAGTTCGGATAGTAAAGGATGCATGCAGAGCAGTTAGTTTTTTACTTGCAGGAAGGAAAACTTGATGTTTTGTCCCAAATTCTTCCAGTGTGGATTTTGAAGGAAATTTTATCAATGGGTGGTGTGTTGAGGAAATCCCACATCTTATTTGCCCTATAATTTGAGCTTTGAACAAGCAATGAATAACGACGTTACATAAAAAGATAGAAAATAATAGAATTATATTATAATACTACGATCAGAACGTATTATGATATCCTTCTTTAGAAGGAGTTTTTTTCGAAGAGTTATTTTATAATGAGTCTCGAAATTGTAAGTTCAGTTTTCTCAAGTTTATGGAATTAAGATTTCTTTTAATCTTTCCCCTTTTTGAGAGGATAGTTTTCCGTCTTGGAAACATTCTTTACATCAATACTTCATTAAAAACATAGGGCCCTAGTAGCACAAGTGCTTAAAGTACTGCTGGTAGTAAATGGTTGCTGTGGCCTGCATGCATGCCCACCCTATAAATTCTGCAGCATGAGCAATGAGAACCTCTTTTTATCATATCCACCACATAGTTGGTAAGCAATGGCTCTTCTGTGTGCATGGGAAGAAAGATAATATTAGCTGTAAGGCAATTATGACATGAAAGAGAGTGGGATGATCTTGACCACCACAGGCCATGAATTTCATGACTGTTGTGTACTTCAAGATGCTGATGCTTAGAACCACCAAAATTATGAGGCATAGTACGTTTTCTAGCCCAAGCTTAAGAGCCCATTTGGAAAAATTTAATAAGCCATCTCAGAAAATTGAAACAGTGAAGCTAATTTCTGTGCAGATTGTAATAAATGATCAGTTAAATTCACGTCTCCTCACTACAACCCAAATGAATTGTAAATTTCAACAAATCAAATTCTGTGATTGAATAGTTACATCTTAGGATTTTACAGACTTTACAAAAATGCATCCAAGTGGATTAATTCAGACGATAAGCAAAATATATATTCAATTTGAAGTTAATTTTAGTTCTAGTTTCACTAGTAGCTATTTAGAAAAAAATAAAACTTTTTAATATTTGGCAAGCCTTTTTTTTTTTTTTTTTTTTTTTTTATTTACGTGGGGTGTCCGGGCCAGCTTGCGCGCACCACGACTATTCCCCACGGCTCACTGGACATCCTGCAAGCCCAGGAGCAGGTAAGGCACCGCGGGGGTGACAGGCGTGCATATAGAGGGTCGAACCCGGGACGGGGGCGGAACAAGTCACACGGTTGACCACAGCAGCTAGACCCTCAAGTGCTTTGGCAAGCCTTAATAGTTGAAGTAGTTGAAGCTTCCATCATGCAATAAATGTATTGAAATCCTCTCATATGTATGAAAGATAACACTGATGATTAACAAAAACTTTAAAACGCGAATAAAAAATATTATACACCCAGATATATTTTATTATTCATTGTTATAGTATTGTTGTTATCCAATTTGAGACCCTAGATAAATATATATAAAAATATACAAAATACAAAATACAAAAAACAAAAAATTAAAAAAAAAGTTGTAAAAATAAAAAATACACATCAATAGGAAGAATAAGAAAAACGTTCAGAAAATTATCAAAGACCGGTTGAGGAGGATCAAAATACCTAAAGTTACAAATTTAACAACATATTTTCAACTGATGAAAACCCTATTGGCAAGAAAAATTCAATTTAAGAAGGAAAAATTCAAAATTAGATTTTTTCAAGATTTAATTTAATTTATTGAGGGCTTAATTGCAAGAAAAAAATTGATTTTTAAAGTCAATTTAGGCTTTAATTGGAAGAAATTAAAGTTTGGAGGTTAAATTATAATTTTAAAAGTTAATTTGGTCAAATCAAGGGCTTAGTTACTTAAATAATAAAGTTTGATGTGCAATTAGGGACTTGACTGAAGAAATCCAAAACCAATAACCAAACCGAGAAAAGGCACATGTATGCAGGGGTTTGAAATTGATCAAATCATGGGCTAAATTAAAAAAATTAAAAGTTTGTTGATCAATTAAGGATCAAATGCATAATTTCATAACCAAGAACTACAATGAAACAAGCAGTCAACTTTGGGGTTGTCAATTGAGTTTAAAAGGGGTAGAATTGAATGCAATTAAAAGTTTAGGAGGTAATTATGGGTGCAATTATTGGAAGAACAAGGACTAAATTGAAGTTTATCAAATCCCAAATTAAAAAACCATAATTTTTAGGGTTTAACCTAAACAACGCGTCGTTCGGCCACTATTTAGCTTCTTTTTTAGAATTTTTGACTGGTCGAGTAGGTACTTTATATGAATGAATATGACGTCTTCAGCCACCTTAGGGGCTCTAACCATCATTAATTGATTAAGAAACACTCATTCTACAAAGATCAGCTACTCCTATAAAACATTTACATACCATTTTCTTTGATAAACTCAATAAGATCTTGTCCCTGATCATACATCATTATGTTGTTAGATTCTGAGCTAATTGAGTTGACATCTTAAAACAAATGGATGTGAAGTTATAGACCTTCAAATTGAGCAAGGTTTAATCTAAACGAAAGGTGTGCACTCAGGTGTTCTTCAATGATGGAGATGTCAGAGTTGCTCCGACGAAACCTCAAAAGTGGGTAACTCAGTCATCGATGATTGTGATACTCATTTTACAAAACCACTAATCTTTTTCATGTGTTCACACTTTAAGCCTTTTTAATGGATTCTTATCAAATGTTGTCCACGTTTCTTTTAAGATCAAAAGACCAAAAAACAAGCTTTTGGATCTATAAGTTTGAGAAAACCATTAAAATCTTTAAAAATTAAATTTGATGCAAAACCACCATTGTAAAACTAGAATAGGTACAGAGCTCATAGCTACAAAACATACCTAAAATTCTCCTATTTTGATTAGAGGGCCAATCATTGATGATGAATGAGGATCAATCTTTTATTAAATCTATAAAAATTCTAGCTTGAAACCCTATGAATACCTTTGGAAATCAAAACCAAATGAGGGGAAAAAAGGGGACATAAAAGAAAAGATGACGGGAAAATCTTGATAAGAAACCTAAGTGTAAAGGTCGATAAGCCAAACATAAAGGTTTCGTAAGTTTCGAAAGGATATTAAGTTGTTAGAGGCAAAAACTTTATAAAGGAAAGTAAAGAGAGAGTAAATGTTTTAGATATGTTTTCTAATCCAAAAGTAGAGTTCATGTGGCTTACTTAAGGTGTTTTAGAGTGTGCTTGTTTTTATGGTTGCCTCTGCTTTTGGAGCAGACCACAAAAACAAGTCGTTTGATTACATTATAAACACAAGTTTCTGTTTGAGGACCCATTACAATTTGCGTTTCAACTACAGGATAAAAAAAAAGCAACATCAAACTGTTTTTTTCTAAGTTGCAAACACATATTTTTTTCTCCACAAAAAAGAGCCATTGTTTTCCAAACTTCCTAAAATACCTTGTCATCTTCCCAATCCTCTCTACTTTTACTAGCATCTGGTCATCTCACTTATCATTGTTTTGCTTTTGTTCTCCTTTCATCTTCCTTCCTTCAGATCTGACCGCCTCAAGTAGGTTTTTCATTTCTTGTATCCAATATATGTTATATGTCAAACCTCACCTTGCTCTATGTATGAAGAGAACTCAAACCCCATAAATAATTATAATTTTGTTTCAATATGGAGATGAATTTTTGAATTGCAATTGTTGGCCATCATACACAAAAAATAACTGACTGTTAGTTAACTTCCAGCAATCCAGATTGTTTAGGCCAGTTAAAAAAATCGATCATTTTCAACCTTTTGTTTAAAATTATTATTGCTCACCGTTATAAATTAGTTTCCTCTTTGGTAATTTAATATTCACCAATAACCTCAACCACTCTTTTAAACAAACACTTATAACTTGTATTTTTTTAAAGCGTTTTCAACCACAGTTTTAACTTAACACTTATTTAAATCAAACACACCAAAATGGAAAGTAATTTTTGAAAACCAACTTTTTTCAAATCTCAACCACAAAAGCTACCAAAAAAATAAACACACTCTTAATTTATTTTTGATTCATATTTATGTTCACAAACATGAGAATAAGGTTTATAATGCTTAACAAGTAGTCTTATGTTTGCCTCTTTTGTTACTATAACAGTTTGATTTTGTTTTCTAAAGCATTTTTTTGGATGTTTTAGATGTAATAAGTGTCTTTTATTGAAGTTATTTCCCCCCAATAAAATAGTGTTGTTTTAGTTTTTATTTAACTTAAGCAATGCATGTTGAAGCAATAATGTTTATCTTGAGTTTGATATGTCTATTCATGACCAAAATAAGTTTAGAAAATCAATTTTAAATCCAAATTGCATGAACATGTAGATTGTTTTAAGTTGATAATTTTTTTATTTGGAACCTTTTGTATAATTTTGACGTTTTAATGTAATTTTTTAGTTTTTCTGATTCAAACATGTTTGGTTATGTTAGTGTGACTTGTTAGAATTAAGAAAGCATGTTTTAGAGGTAAAAAATGCTAGTTTTAGAGGCTTGATAATGGTTGAGTTTCTGGGTAGTGGCTGGGTTTTTTAATATAGTGTTCGTTGTGTTATTAGGAAGAACATTGTCTTAGCTCTATAGTTTGGATCAATGTTGGTCCATTCCTTTGCTTTAAGCACTTCATTAGACTTGATTAATTAATAATGTAGGGTTCATTTGCACTAATAACAAGTTTTATAGAGGGGTTTTAATCCTAAAGTTTTGGTTTTGAACTGAAACTTATTTTGACTAAATCGTGATTATTAATTGATAATCATTCATGTTTAATGCTTGATTATTGTTCAGTGATTAATTTCCATCCTTTTGGTGCTTTTAATTTCATGAATATGGTATAGATTAGAATTCATAATGCTGGAATTTAGGTTCGAATGTTCTTCGTGCCCTTTAATTTTTTTTTTTTTGTTTGATCTGTTTTTCTAATTTTTTATTGTGTTTTTGTATTTCCTTTTGCTGTTTAATCTATTTTTTTGCTTCGGTTTTGGTTTGGGTTGTTTTCAAATCAAACCAAGGTCTTTTGTTCGATTTATGATCAAACTAAAGATTTTGGGTCAACATAGTGGGGTCAACTCGGTCGGGTTAAAATCAGGTCAAAGGGTTAAAACCTTGTTTAGCTTGCAATCTTTTTGCTTAAGAGTTTATTGGTTTAAAAATATGTTTGACAAACACCTTAGACTTGTTTTGACAATTTTATTACAAAGAAAAATGAGTTTTTAGCAAAAAAAAAAGAAGCTAAAAGATAATAAAACAAATTAAAAAATAATATTAAATAATAATTATAATAAAATACTTTTTTTGCTTGGCAAAGATCATTAAAGTTATTTGAGCATTTTTTTTAAAAAATCTAAAATACTTTGGCAAAATTTAAAAAAAGATGTTATATGGATTTTACAACAAGTTTGTAAAATTTCAAATGATTTTAACCTATATTTCAAAAATATTAAAAATTTACTTTTGGCAAGATAACATATTATTCAATTTTAATATAAGAATAAAAAAATTCTAAAAGGGGTTAATATCCAAAATATTATTAGGGATAATGACTTATAACTCATTTTCATAAAATGATAAAAAAAAACCTATATGAGATCAATATTCAAAATATTATTGGGAATAATACAACTCATTCACTCATAATATAAGGATAAAAAGTGCAATGAATTTTATTTGAAATATTATTTGAAATGACATAATATTCAAAAACTTTGATTTCACCATTTCAGACCAAGTCTTTGACCTAGGAAACCATGACTTGTTTATCGTAGCAAACCCGCCAAAATAAATTGATAGAAGTAGAAACATCATCAAACCATAACAAATAAAAAGAAAAAAATAATATAGCTTATTTCAGGTAGGTTGTAATAAGGGTGTTAATATGTTCTCTTCATGCAACCAGTCCGTTGCTTATAATCTAAAAAAAAAAAAAAAACTAGTTATGGTTCTTTATAATCATAATACTAGGTGACGACTCCCTTATCCAACCAAAAACCAACAAGGACACAGTCCAGAAAGTGTTGCCGCAACACCGCTCCCGTGCGAGAAGCGTATAACAAGTGTAATTACTTTTTTCCCATTCAAGAAAAAGAGAGCCTAATAAGTTAAGGGAAGTTTAGTTTTTTTACGTATTCAACCAGGGGTATATGACTTTTTTCTATTTTTAGAAATAGTATAATGACCAAAAAGTATTTAAATATTTTTTTTAAATACAATAAAAAAACATTTTTGCCCTTGAAATCAAGAAAAAATAAGCCATTACTTTAGGGCTTTTTGATCTTTTCCAATATATTTTTTTTGTTAATTCCAAAACATGGAGGGAAATTTGCTCTTTTTATGTTGATTAATTAATATTTAAATTTAAAAAGTTGCTAGCGCGGCTAGTACACGTGCCACTATATGGGAGGCATTCACACCTTTTCGAACACGTGTGCGTCACTTTCTAATGGTAATAACTGCCTTTTCATCGTGTCAATGGAAGCGTCGTCGTGTTCTTTTCTTTCTAGTATGACGCATGTTGGTGGAGGTTGGCTGGTTTGTCATTGGAGGATCTTTCTTTTTTTCTTCTTCTTTTATCTCTCCTCCCTTCAAAATTATAGGTAGGTCCTGTTGACATTTCAACTTCAACCTTTATTTATTTTTTTTCTAATTTTTTTCCTTGATTCTTTTGTGAAATTTTATTAATTTTAGATTAAGTCCTTCAATTCCAATTTGTTATATTTTCTAATTTATTTCTTATTTTTTTTATTTTTGATTTTTTCCTTGATCCTTTTGTAAATAGTTTATTAGCTTTCAAATTCATTCTTCAATTCAAGTTTATGGTGTTTTCTCCCTTTTTTGTAAACTCTATTTTTCTTTAAAATTCAACCATATAATTGAAAATTTGTGGTTACCCTCTAATTTATTTCATATTTCAATTTTCACCCTCGTTCTTTTAATTATTATTTTTATTTTAGATCATTTTATGTAATTGATTTTTTTTGTTCAATTTTTTCCCTAACTATTTCATTTAATTTGACTTTTATATCAAATTTGGTTTCGCTCATTTGATTTTTTTTATCCTTTTACTATTTGAGGTTTTTTTTTCTTTTCAATTTCATCCCTAGCATTTGATTTCAATTTGTTTTTATATCGAATTTGATCCCTATTTTTTTTATAGATATTTATTTTGTTTAGGATCCTTTTTTTATTGCATATTTGTTTTCCACTTTCATTGTTCGATATGTTTTTATAGAAGATTTTGCTTCTTTTTTTCTTCATCTTCTATGGGGTTAGTTCCAGCTTCATGACTAGAATAATGGGTTTCGCAGGTTGACTCGATCGGGTTGACTTTGATCCTTTTTAGGTTCTTCTATAAAATTGATTTTTTTAGTTTGTACCTTCAACATTTGATTTTTTTTGGAATTGATCTTCGAGCTTTTGTTTTTCACTTTTCTTTCTATGGGGTTATCTCAATCCTATATCGATGGTCACGGGGTTAGCAAGTTAATCCAGGTTAAAATCACGGGGTTATTTTTGTAATGCAGATTTTTTTAGGTTTGCTTTCTATACGGTCAGTCCTTGTCTTATGACCATGGTAAAGAGTTTTAGAGTTTAACACGAGTTGACTTTGTTCTTTTTTAGTGTTTCTTTTAAATTAATTTTTATTTTATTCTTCAATATGTTTTTTGGGAATTAATCTTCATGTTCTTTTTTTTTCACTTTCCCTTCACATGTAATTTTTTTTTTATGATTAGAAAAAGGTTTTATTGTTATTTTTTACTGAAAAAGAATATATTACAAGCAATAAAGAGCGAACCAAATAGCTAGTTAAATATTACTCTTAAAAGGCGTGGCTTTTTCACTTTGAAAGGTTTTATTGTTCATCATCTCACACATTATTATGGATGGGCTGTTCAAAATTTTATATTTTTTCAATTTGGTCCTCAAACTTTTTTTTAGGCGATTTAATCCTAATTGAAGACCAATTGATTTTTATTTCTTATGAAAAGGTTAGATTGAAATCAGAGGGGATCAAAATGAAAAAGGCGTCAAACATGAGTGGTATGCTATAAGTTTTGCAAAAGATCTATTTTGATCGTTGAACTTTAAAAATCACGCAAATTATACAATTTCAGTTGCTCAATATTTTTACAATTTCAATTTTGGCACAATTTTTTTTTTGTTATTTTTAGTTCCTAGTTGAGAGAAGAGAGAGAGAGAGAGGTCGCTTGATTCCAGCAGTAAAGAGAGAAAAGTGTCACTAACACTTATTAGGCCACAAAAATGGATGATATTTGGGTCAAATAGTTCAATTTGATGAGAAGAGTTCATATTAAATATTTTTGTTTGCATTTGAAGTTTATGAAAAAATAGATCTGAGCTCGGGTTGATTTTTGGATTAGGTTGATTTTGGTTTTGAGGGTGGTTTTTAAGGCTATTGATAGTTTTATCTTGATTCTTATGGTGTATTATAGGTATTTTTGGGTAAAACATTGTTTGAAAAACAGGTTTTTGGTAAAAAAAACTTAAGTACTAATTTGTTGGTTATCATAGTGGCTGAAATCTGGGTAGATCAAATGATGCGTCATCTGATTTCTTATTTCAAAAGAATTCAGGGGTCGTTCGCTCTAGTTGAAAAAAATGAAAATAAAGGCCCAATCATGCGGGCCTTGATAAATGGGCAAGGCTTGCTAGGCCCAATAGTGTTTGATCTTTTTTTTCTGTAGTTTTTTCTATTATTTTTAAATTAATGATTTTTATGGGTTTTTCTCTAAATTTTTTAAATTTATATTAAATTAGTACCCCTTCTCTCTTTTATTTTGTTTTGGATAGACTATTTTAAATGATGATGATTTTTTTAGTTATGTATTTAAATTTGAATAGTCTATAATTCATCTATATTTGTTTTTATCTTTTGTATGGATGAAATTTATTTTAAAAAATAAAAAACATTATTTCAAATAATATTTCTAATATTTCAAATGATGCGTCATTTGATTTCTTATTTCAAAAAAATTTGGGGGTCGTTCGCTCTAGTTGTAAAAAAAATGAAAATAAAGGCCCAATCACACAGGCCCTGATAAATGGGCCAGGATTGCTAGGCCCAACAGTGCCTGCCTTTTTTTTTTCTATTTGTTTTTAAATTAATGATTTTTTATGGTTTTTTCTCTAAATTTTTTAAATTTATATTTAAATTAGTACCCCTTTTCTCTTTTATTTTGTTTGGATAGACCATTTTAAATGATGATTATATTTTTTTTTGTTATGCATTTAAATTTGAAGAGTTTCTATAATTCATCTATAATTTTTTTTAATCTTTTTTATGGACAAATTTTATTTTTAAAATAAAAAAATTATTTCAAATTATATTTCTAATATGTGCAGCCTTGCATGATGTGTTTTTTCCTTTTTATTTTATTTGATCAATTTCATTTGTGTCTTTATTTCTATTATCGTTTGCTTAAATAAAAAATATTTTAATAAATAAATTTAGCAAACACAACCGGGTAAATATCCCGTCTTTCTAGATTAATTATCTTAATCTATATCTATCTCTCGATTTTTTAATTTTAATTTTTAGATATCGTTAATGACTTTTTGTTTATTTATTTGCACACATAGTTGTCAATTTATTTGGTTATATGATGCATAAAGTTTTTTATTTGAACTTAAATTTCTAAACTAAAAAAAACTTGTATATACAATTATTTTTATGAAAAATAAAAATATCTAACCCATGACGGAGCGCGAGTCACATAACAAGTATTTTCTATGGAGTGTTAAAATATTTTTTGTATATTTATTTATGTCCAGAGAAAAAGATCTACATAATAGATTCTTAATAAAAATGCTATTAATTAATTACAGTAGTTGGAATCTAACCTTTCTGAATTTAATTATTGAAATGAGGATTTAACAAATTATGGAGAAATGTCCATGTGTTCTCATTCTTTCAAACTATTTCGTCAATGGTAATTAAAATAAAATGTCGAAATAACAAAGATACGAAGCTAAGAAACGATCAAAATAAAGCTTTTTGTCAATTATATAAAAAGATTGAATTAACAAAAAATAATAATTACAAAAGACAATAACGTGGACTGACGTGATGATGGCCCCTTTGATGATTGCTGTGACAAACGACGAAATTTGGGGAGAGTAATAAGAGACCAAGTGAGGAATATTGAGGGCTCAATGAGCACTTGAGCAATTAAGGAATTTTTTTTTAATTGGAAGTAATTTAATAAATTGCTTGCTAACTTCAAAAAGCTAAAAAAACATTTTATGATTTTGAGGATTTTCATGCACTTTATATCCTTCTGGGTGGTTTGGAAGGTAAATATTTGAGATTTTACACTTTAAAATGGGATTTTAATTACTTCTTTCAATCTTTCCTAAGTATATTTATTTTAATTTTAGGTGTTTCTAGTGACTGCTTGTTAGTTGTCGCTGGAGATCTTCATCTCAAAGAAATTGGGATTTGGGAGTGCTGATTCTTCACACCTAAAGAGAAGACAATTGTTATGCTGATCGGGTTGGAAATTATGGCCTTGCTTTAAGTCTTGGCAATCATTTATTTATATAATTAATGAAGGTTTTCCAAATTTCAACATTTTTACCTAAAAAATTAAATGTCATGAGTGTTTTATTTCAATATCATAAATGTTTTACTGTAACCCATGACATATTTTACTGTAAATTGAGCTATAATATAATAAAATTACCTTTGTATCTTTTGGTCCAAAAAATAAGTTTCTTCATAATAAAAGCATATATTTGCTCTCAGAGTAAAAAAAAAATTATTGTATTACTAGATAATGGTGTTTTGAGGTTTTTAAATTTTAATATACAATGCAATTACATCTTTAAATTTGAAAGAAACAAAACATAACCTTAGCATTTGAGGGTATTTTTGTATTTTCATATGGGTATTATGTGTAATTACTGAGGTCGTGGGGGACATTTTGGTATTTTCATATTTTTTAAAGGTTTTTTAATGCTTAAAGTTGTTGTAGAGTGCTTGGCACTCCCCAGCGCGTGGGTGGCGTCTGCGCCATACAGGTGCCGCGTGTGACGCCACCCAGTGGATGTAATTGGTTTTTT
This sequence comes from Populus simonii, assembly GCA_007827005.2. NCBI lineage: Eukaryota > Viridiplantae > Streptophyta > Magnoliopsida > Malpighiales > Salicaceae > Populus > Populus simonii. The sequence continues at coordinate 1,317,186 of CM017478.2, forward strand.
GTTGTCTTCCTAAATGTGCCACCATGTTTTTTTCCATTTGGAGTTGCGCGTAACTGTTTATGGTAGTCAGATTGTAACCGGGGGTTGTTTGATTTTTTTCCTTCTTTTCTCTCTCTTGAAATATTATGTACACCATTGTCCTCTTTGTTTCTTACTTTTCAATTTCAGTCATCATTCTATTAATTTTTTGTTTGGTTCCCTTTTCATTTATAGAAGTTTTTACTCTTTTCAATTTAGTCTTTCAATTGCAATTTCTTATATGTTTGGTTTTTCATTTTGGTTCTCATTTTTTAAAATTTCTAATGTTGTCCTTAGCACTTTTGTTGAATTTTTTCTTACAATTTCATCCTTTAATCAAAATTTCTGCTGTTTTATTTTTCAGTTTCCTCATTCTTTTGATTTTTTCCTTTTATTAAAGTAATTTTTCAATTCTATTAAACCCTCCAATTGGAAATTTTTTTCTCACCCATATTTTTTCCGATCGTTTTGTGCAATTAATTTTTTTTCCTAGTTTAATCTTTTGACATTTAATTTCTTGGGAATTCGGCTTCGTACGATATTATTGTTCTGCATTAGTTTTTTTTTTCTTAATATTGGTTTTGTGATTTTCTTCAAGTTTTTCCTATAGATTTATCTCGGTCTCATGATCTAGGTCACAATTTTTGCATGCATTTTTTTTAATATAAGTTTTTCTTAGTTGTTTTGTTTCTATTTCATTTTTCAAGGTATTATTTTAATTTATCTATAACTTCTTTTATACAAATGAAGTTTATTTTTTTAAAATAAAAAATATCAATTTTTAAATTATATTGCTGATGTGATAGGCCTTGCGTAACTTTTTTTATGGCGTAGGTTTATTCAGTCAGTTTCATTTGTGTTTATCTTTTAAGTCATGAGTTTTCAAGGTGTGGATTTATATTTTATTTATTTATTTAAATAAATAAGTTCAATAAACACAATCGGATGCATGTCTTATTTTATGTTGTGGAATATTTTGATCTTGCTTGCATAGTCTTTTCAATTTACACTTTTAATTTTTTAATGTAAAAAAACACATTGAAGCAAATTGCATACCTAATATTTTTTTTATAAAAATTTTTCAAGTCGCAACAAAGCATGAGTTAAATGGCTAATGATATTCTAAGGGATAATATGCCCTATTCTTTCTGTTTCTAACTCACCAAGTTATCAGAATTGGCTAACTTCACAAACAAAAAAGCCAAAATCAAAACTTAAGCTTTTTTGTTTTATTTTAAATTAACTATTCAATTTATGAGTGGAATTAAAAAAAATAATTACCATAATATCTAGACTTGATCTATTGTTTTGTTTTTTTAAAAAAATATTTTAATATTTTTTTCATACCATTGAAGCAAATTGCATACCTAATATTTTTTTTATAAAAATTTTTCAAGTCACAACAAAGCACGAGTTAAATGGCTAATGATATTCTAAGGGATAATATGCCCTATTCTTTCTGTTTCTAACTCATCAAGTTATCAGAATTGGCTAACTTCACACAAAAAAAAGCCAAAATCAAAACTTAAGCCTTTTTGTTTTATTTTAAATTAACTGTTCAATTTATGAGTGGAATTAAAAAAAAATAATTACCATAATATCTAGACTTAATCTATTGTTTTGTTTTTTTTTTTAAATATTTTAATATTTTTTTCAATTCAAATAATAGAATAAAATGGTGAGAAAACTCACTTATCCTATAAACTACAAAATTAGCTAATACAACTAAAAGAATTTGAAAATATCATGGAGCTTCACTATTCAATTAAACAACAAGCTCCTCTTTTCTTTTCCTTTTCATTTCCCTCTATTTTTTCTTTCAATTTCATTTTTTTCCCTGTCCATATATCTTTTATAAGAATTATCCGAGTTGTTTTTGGGTCAATCAAGTCAAATGAATCACTTTAGGACAATTCTCAATTGATTTAATTTTAAACCTGGACTAGATTTTAAGGAGTCGAGTCAAGAGGTTGATTAAACAAATGATTTAATTTCAAGGAATTTTATCCTTAATTTTTTATCGGTTAACCGAGTTGTTGTTGGACAAATTTAATCAAATGGGTCATATTAAGATAATTTTTACATAATTTAATTTTAAACACGGGCTAGTAAAAGAGTCAAATTAAAATGTTTGAAATTTAATTTATTAGACAGAGTTTAATAACACATCAAATAATCCTTCATAACTTATATTTTTTTATTACATTCAAAATTTTCTTTGATTGAATAGCAGCTTATCGCGATAGTTAAAATAGTCAAAACTATATGAGCTCGATGCCATTAGATACTAAATTTTATCGTAGTTTATGCAGCAATTTCCTCAAGCTTTTATCATTTTTAAAATGCAGCAATATTCGGTTTTACTTAGTTGAAAGGTTTGATCTCGATGTTACTAAAAAAATGGGCATTTCCTACTCCCAAGTACGAAAAAGAACACTTGTGTTAGAATATTATTTAACCTACAATTCTACTTTCATTGAATACATTAAAGAAAATGGAGGGTTACCTCTTGATGGAAGAGAAGATTTAATTATATGCTGCAATAAATATTTCTTTGATTTAGATTTAGCCTAGGGTTTGCAAAAATTCAGTCAGGTTAAATAGTCAATGGGGCTCATGTGGGGATTACATAATGATAGACAAAGTTGGTGGAGGATTTGAAGGGAATATTTGGGAGAATGAAAAGGAATCAGAAACTTTACAAAGGTTTTTGTGGAGTTTGGGACTTAGGGTTTACGATGATCACTATATGAAAGCAAACAAACAAGCCTTTAAGGGTCTCAATTCTCTACACACATTTCAGGTCAATGGGACCATCATGCTAATCAATATCTTTTGACAATTTCACCCAAAAAACATCATGAGCCCATTTCATTCATCTACAGGGAACATTATCACCACCCTAGGATTTATGGTTTTCCTTTCATGACTTCCATCCTTAGTACAGACGTGTCACAAGCTTAGCCTAATATTCATCTTGGGTCCTTTAATTTCTTTTTGTTTTTAACTAGGTCCGGGTTGCGTTTGGCTGCGGGTCAGATCAAATTTTTTTTACTGTAATAAAAAAAATTGTGAGCAATGCTATTTTTTTTTTGCATGCGATAAAATATCTAAAATGGCAATAAAAAACTCGACCAATGTTGGTATTTTGATATTAAATTAATAGACCATTATATACGTTAATAAATGAAAAACAATATTGGTATGTCTTGTTTGACCTAACGAGCAAAGAGCAAATTGATTATTATTTTCAAATGGCGATTTGGTTAAAAAAGAAATACCATCATCGTGAAACAATGAACAAATGTGAATGTGAAACAATGGACTTGTCAAATAATTAAATCGTAAAAAAATCTAGGAAGTGAAATGGAAAGGTGGAGACACACTGTATTGACCCGTGTTAACCACGAAAGCTAACTCGCAAAATAGATGACCTGGGTAATGAACACGATAAAAATGAGTTAACCCAATTGAACAATCTATCTCTTTCTTTTTCCTTCTCTTATTCTCCTCCTGAATGGGTCTTGACCGGTTCTCAATTGACCTTATGTTCTATTAAAGAATGAAGGTTATATTTTATAAATAAATAAATGCTGAAGAATAAAATCAAAAAATTATTAGTTTTTTTTTAAAACCAAGCAAGCCTATGCAAATCTCCTAGACAGGGGTTAGTCATTCAAACCCATAATAACTCGTGAAATCTTAAACCCTGGTTCAATCCCAAAGCTAAATTCCTAGCCAACTTAATGTTGGAAGATGAAATCATAACAAAAAAATCCAAATTAAAAATGTTATCAAATAAAAAAGAATTTTTTTTTAAAAAAAGGAACAAATCACATCGGAAAAAAAATAAGAGAGAATGAAATTGTAAAAAAGCTTAAATTCTAAAAATCATCTAAAACAAAATAAATAACAATTAAAATAATGGGGTTCAAATATGACAATTAAAAAATTAGAGGATGAAGCTAATAAATAAATAAATATTGAAGGATGAAACTAAATAAACATTAGCATAAAAAAGAAAAAACAATTAAGCAAACTTGTGTGAATCTCTTAAATCTAGGTTAATCCCTCAAACTCATAACCAATGAAATTCTAGATCCGGGTTTAATCAAGAAGTTTAATTTCCAACAAATTTAATATTGAAGGATGAAATTGTAAAAAAATATTAAAAAATTCCCAAAGCAAAAAAAAAGTTACAACAAAAAAAGAATAGGGATCAAATCATATAAGAAAAAACAATTGAAGAGGGATGAAATCATAAAAAAAACCTCAATTTCAAATATTATCTAAAACAAAATAAAAAGAATATGAATTAAATCTAAAACAAAAAAAAGGATGAAATTGAAAAAATAATTCTAAATTTATAAATCATTTTAAATAAAAAAATATAATCAAAAGATCATGGATCAAATCTGAATGAAAAACAAATTGAAGAGTTTGTTTAAAATTCTGAGGTGCCATGCATAACAGGCAAGGTGGATAGAGAAAAAAAAAAAGAGAGTCAATCAGCATCAAACTAGAGGTTGAAATGCCATGTGCATTGCCGTGGAGACGAATGCAACTACTCTAAGGAAGCCCTTCGTTGATCGCTAGAATTTTCCGCACGTGTTAGCATAAATATAACAAAAAACCTAAGTAAAAGGACAAAATAGCCCCTAAGCAAAATTTTATCTATTTTTATTTCTTAAAGGCATAATCACTATTTTATTTTCAAATGAAAAGAAAACGATGAAAATGACTCAGTTTGTCAATTTATTATTTTTTTCTTGCTAAAGATAATTCAATAATTTTATTGTGAAAAAAATACAAAAAAATTGAGTTGCTTCTGGACAATTTTATAATGATTAATAGATTATATGCAAGGATCAAATTACCTCTAAAAACAAAAGTTCATTGATTTCTTTTGGGAAGGATAAAAATACAGTTACACTGTAAATAGTAAATTGAGTCCACGAGCACAATGTTTTCCCTTTCATTTTAACTTTCTTGTTACATGGTCAAAGATAATTTATCATATAAGTTTGATGGGGCCATTGCACCCCAAACTTTGAAAATTCTTCATTTTTGTCCTTATACTTGAGGATTTAATTTGTCACTCTAAACATGTATTCGGCCCTTCCAAAATATATATATTTTTTCTAAACCCTTTCTCGCTTAATTAGTTTTATCTCACATCCGTCCTTCTATTTGCATAGTTCTAACTATCTAGTCTTTGGCATTGTCATTTGTAAATGCGTATTATATTATTGAGTTTGAATATAATATTGACCTCACTTTTTTTTATTATTATTATTTCAGTAGTATAAAGGTATAAATAACAACGTACTTCCTTGCATCTATCATCTATGTGTAATTTGGTTGGTGTTCTCTTCTTCTTTTACTTCCTCTTCCTTTTCTTATGGAAAACCATTTCCCTATCTTTTAATGCTTGCAAGGGAAACTTCTTCTATGGACTGAATCTACGTGAACTAATATAATTTTCTCGAATGTTTTATTTTAATTATTGACCACCGGTTATATATTGCAACTATAACGAGTAATTGATTTTGGTTTACATAGATAATGCAATGGGGAAATTTTATAAAAGAAAAAAATTATGTTAAAACTCCATTCAAACAAGTGTGAGAGATGAGTATAATTATAATTACGTGATGAATTACAGTTAATTATTCTGTTTATAAATTTTGAGATTCACATCGATCCCAATGCTCAAAGCTTTTCAAGAGTTAGAATATATATAATCTAGTAGTACAACTTAGACATCAATAATAAAATATTTACTTAGCCTAGCTAAGCCTTGCATTATGTTCTAGAAAAATTAAATTTCAAGGTTGATGAACCACCTTTTCAAAAGATATTTCCTTGTTAATTCGTTGAACAGGTTTGAAGAATATCTGGATTGGAAGGCTTGGAAATCTATGATATGGATCATACTCTATATTATGTACAAACTATTAAACAGCCTGTATACCTTAATTTTGTTAATTTGGTATCAACAAGATCGGGTTTGGAATGAATTTGATCAATCAATTATTAAATGTGTTTTGCTAAGTTAATTTTTTATTCAATTTATTTAAAAACCTAGTGTAAATCCGACTTTAGATATTGAATTTTTGAATTAATTAACCTTGAAGTTTAATATCTATCTTTATTTAGTAATTGGACAAAGACACCTATAGATGATATCTCTCTATCCCTTTATTCCCTTTACAATAAGGAAAAAAAATAAAATGCTAGACTCTACAATCATATATCTTCTTGCTTTTTGACTGAGATTATCATTGAACCAAGACAAAAGACACATGATGTCTTGTTTAACTCCTATGACTAGTTGGTCATTACATTATTGTCTTCTTCATTTTCCCTTTTTACTTTTCTCTCTTGTAATTAATAAGAGATAGAGAAAGATCAGAGGCCCAATAGGGTGGGGAAAAAAAGAATTGAAGAATTTTTAGTACTCCATCCTCCCTTCCTTCTTTCCTCTCTATCTCTTTCATATGGTATGTATCCTAGACCGTTTGTCTACGGGGAATTTTCATTTATAATATAATAGGGGAAAAAATGGGAAAAACCTTTACAGTTTTGCGTGTATATTTTGACTATGGGGAAAATGAGAGGTAATTAGCTTCTAGATATAGAGAAAGAGAGAGACATGATTTGTTGAAGTGTCATCTTCTTATATATACTCTCGAGGAAATAGGAAACAAAACCCCCAAATCCCTCTCCTTCTCTCAATATCCTTTCTCACAATTTTTTTCTTCCCTATCTACGCTTCTTGCATCACCACACATCTCTCTCTGGGAAGCATGTCTGTTTCTTGAAGAGGACAAAAGGATTTTCTTTTTTCTTTTTTGCCTTTAGGCACCCTCTACATACCAAACTTTTTCTTTCTTTCTTTCTTTCTTTCTTGCTTGCCATACTTTGGTTATGTGAAGTTAATAAAAGGGTTCTTCTTTCTTTTTCCTAGCCATCTACACTTCTAACCTACTAAAGATTGCTTTTTTAGTAAGTTTGGAAAAGATCCCACTTCAAAAATCTACTCTATTCTTTGTGTTCTTGAATTTTGCGTTCTCTTTTTTAATTATTGAAGAACAAGAACAACAGCTAGCTAGCCTGCAACCATTAATTTCTAAGGGAATATTAAAAATGTCCCAGAAAGGAATTTTTGATAAACAGTCTCTGAATCTGATTCCAGACCTTTCACTGCACATAAGCCTTCCAAACAGCGCTCCTTCTTCAATTTGCACTGGCACAAACGATGGTGATTCGGCTTTTGATATTTGGCGCAAAGATGATGGACTAACAAAATCACATAGTGATAGTTCTATAAGAGTTGGGTCTCAAATATCAGACACTGAACTTTCTCTTGCAAATCCAACAAGCACTGCTGCTTTGGAGGCAGAGAGTCCTTGGAGAATAAACTACGGTGGAAGAGGGACTGGCAGTCTTGAGGATCATCACCATGATCAATCAAGGCAAAGAAATCTTCTTCTTCAACGTTCTAGTAATGGCCAAATGAGTCATTTAAACCATGGGATCTCAGTTCTTGATGTCACAGGATCGAAGCCTATAAAGGGGATTCCAGTTTACAATAGCTGGAATAGTTCAGGAGATCATAATATTGATCCTAGATTTAGCTTTAACCAAATGCCTTATTCACCATCTTGCACCCCCTACTCTTCTTCAAATTCTTCAGCTGATCACCATACCTCCACTTTGCAAGCTTACAGAATGGGTACTTCTGCACCAAGATTCAATGGAATGTCAATGGAGTCACTGAGAGTTCCACAATATCATCAATACCATCAATATGGAGCTGCTGCAGGAGTAGGGGGTGGTGGTGGTGCGGAGCTATATGGTAGTAGTGGCATGATTCGATCAAGATTTATGCCAAAGTTACATAGCAAGAGGAACATGAGAGCTCCAAGAATGCGTTGGACTAGCTCACTCCATTCTCGTTTTGTTCATGCTGTTGAGCTCCTTGGTGGCCATGAAAGTATGAGTCTTTTCTCCTTCTTAATTACCTAATCTCTCACTACATAATTGTTTATGGTGCAAGAACAAGAATATAATAGTCTACACACTACTACTTGAGTTGAACAACTTGTTAATATCATGGACTTTGTTTTGCTCTAATCTCTGTAATAATTGGTTTCGTTAACCTTTCTTTTAGGGGCAACTCCAAAGTCAGTTCTAGAGCTCATGGATGTCAAAGATCTAACGCTTGCTCATGTTAAAAGTCATTTACAGGTCTGGCATGGAAAACCCAGTACTCTTTAATTTCCTTTCTTCTCCTCCTCCTCCTCCTCCTTCTTCCATCCTTGACAGGAAACCAAAAGACTTCTTCAATATCTGATTGTTTAATTTAGACGGGAGTCCTTCCCCTTGTCCCCGTGAGAGACCTGTGCCTTGGGTAGTGAAGGAGACTTTGGCTGAGACTATCTAACAGGCACGAGAGCCGATGAGGACAGTGAGTGAATGAATGAACAGTTGAGTCTGCTGTTTTCTGATACAGGACAACTTCTACTTTTTGAGAGAGAGAAAGAAAGAGAAAAAGGAGCCATCATTTCTCAATAATACAAAGCAATTACTGACCTTACCAAACAACAACCTCGTGGTGAATAAACAAACCATGTAAAATCGAGAAAGAGAAGCATCTGATTTGATTTTTTTGACTGGGATTTTTCTTCTTCTTTTTAATTACTCAAATATTATATTAATTGTATGTAATATAGTACTGCTATAGGAGGATAGGTCTACCTTGTTTTCTATTCATTTTCTTTGTCCCCTTTTGCCTATGCAGATGTACAGAACTGTTAAAAGCACTGACTGCAGACCTACAGCTTCCTCAGGTAACTCGTCTAGCTTTTCTTCAGTTTTAACATAAACTAATTATCTATTAATTTCCCTACTCTAGGGTCTCCCATCTCACTTAAAAGGAAGTGTTGGGTCAGCGGGGATTGTAATAATTAAATATATTAAAATAATATTTTTTCTTATATTAAAACAATTTAAAAATACTAAAAAAAATTAATTTTTTTTAAAAATTAAAATTTACCTGCACATTCCCATTTGCCTTGTATTAATGAACCTGCATAACCATATTTTACATATACTACACTGTGTTTGTACCTTCACTTAATCAATTACTCATAAGAGATTCATGGTAACTTTTTTCAAAGATCATATGATCGGATACACTTGGCTGCTGACTTAAATCTTATTGATTGTCTGCTAGATGGATCTGGTGATGAAGATTTCGTTTCTGGAACAGCTTGCATTACCCAAAATGCTAACTATTTACTCAACCAGAAAGGAGGTTCAAAGGTGCTTAATTTGCAGCATGATAATGGCTGCCCTAATTCTCCGACTACTCTATGGAGCAACTCTTCTAGGTAATACCCACAAAGCCACAATCTATCTCCCTCTCTCTCCCTCTCCCTCTCCCACTCTCACGCTTCTAGATAATGGCTGCATTAATTGATGTTTATGAAGTTTGTATTCTAAAGACTAAAGAGTGCAGTGCTTTTCTCTTTTATGACTTCAACTTTAAAGCTGAATTTTTTTTTACCTTTTCATGCATGGGTGATTTTAGCTTATATAGGCAATCCAAACCCACGTCGTCCTACTTCTAACTTTTCCCTCAATCTAAAAGGAGCTGCCATCTTTCTTACAGCTTTTGCTTTTCATTTACTAGCATTTTCTTCTTCTTCTTTTTGTTTTTCTTTTTCTCTGTGTGTGCATGTATGTATGTATGCATGCATGCATGTATGCACCTTCTCACGGGTCATGAAAAAAGCATAGTAATTAAAAACTGAAAACAAGTGATGATAAACTAGATAAATTAAGCAAGGCATGATGAAATAACTTTTAACCTTTTCATATTTCCTTAAATTTATTTGATATAAATTAACATGATTAATTAATGAAAACCATGGTGACATTTACAGTAACATTAAGGTTTTCAGTTACCTTCCGTTTTTAGTTAGCTTTTTGATTAGGAGGCCTTGATTTAACTAAACCCTTTTGTTAACCCAATTTTGTGTGAAGTCATAAGTGAATGTATAGGTACTTTAATTACTGTTTTAGGAGTTAATTAAAGGAGATCATCGATCTCCTTCATATATATATATATATATATATATATATATATATATATATATATATATATATGGAGATGATTATTTTGAACACCTTTAAAAATTAAATTAATTTTTTATAAGAAAAAAATACATTAATTGCACCCACACACCTCTCAGTGAAAAACCACATTTTGTAAATATAGTTTTTAGATTTAGATCCTCTTGTGTGAACATGATCGGTCTATGTTCGAAAGTTTACCATTGATTTTGAATTTAAAGATCTAGAATAAGTGAGAAAAATAAAATATTCAGGAGTTAATTTTCTTTCATTTTTATCATGCATTAAATCATGATCATTTAATTTGAATTCAATTATTTATATTTAACGAACATGATAATTATATTCCTTTAAGAAATGACTTAATTTGACAAGTACATGAAATTCATAGCAAATTCATACTATATTATATAGTATGATATTATTTTTTTAATGAATGAAGCCAAAGCTACAACAACAAAAAAATATACCAATGTAATCAAGCAAAAGTTGTGATTGTAATCTCAAAATGTATTAAAACATAGTGAAAAAATGAGAATGATCATATGCACGATAAGCCCTTTTTTGACATGATGGTCAATAAAAGATTCCCATTGTCTTAGAGAATTTTACAGTCATTCAAGATGCCCATTTTCTGCCATTTTTGCTAGTTGCAGTTGCCTTCCTAGGGTTTCTTTTTATTTTGTGCACTTCAGGACTGAAAAGTTTCTATACCTTTGTGGTAGCATAAAACACCCTCATTTGCTAGGGTAACTAATTTTCTAGCTCATTTTCATTAACAATTGTCCCCATGAGCGCAATTTAACCAATTTAGATATTGTTTCGTGGTCCTATCATGTTTTTCTTTTAATTTAATTTTTTTAAAATTAATATTTTAGTGTTTTTTAATTGTTTTAATGTGTTGATGTTAAAAATAAATTTTTTAAAAATAAAAAAATATTATTATAATATATTTTTAAATAAAAAACATTTTAAAAAATAATTATTATTACAGCTTTAAACACTACTTACCTTACTCTGGATAGAAAGATTAGTCCTGGGAATATGGCCATCCTGTATGCCCTAGCTAGCATTGCACTATGTGAAAAAATGGTAGAGCTTTCTACAAGCATTTTACTTGTAACTAAATAGTGGCTTGTGAGTCATCACTTTATTACTTTATTAAGCACTAATTCTAGCAGATTATGTGAAATAAAATCACATTATCATGGTTTGAAAAATAAAGAAAAGAAAGAATTCTCTAATTAAATAATCGCGACATCAGTTAGTAACTTTTCCTTTTCAATAATAAAAAAAGTGAGTATTGTAGTTAAAGTCTTAGATTCGTAGCAGTACTATATATGTTAAAAGGGTATTGGAGAACATCTATTAGAGCTATAATATCCAGTTTTTATGCATAAGCCAACAGTATTAACACCTTAGATGGGCATATTAATAACTAAATTAAGGTTTTATTTCTTCACAAGATGTGTTGGAAAGGGAGGAATATCTTATGGTCCGCCATGTTTCCGTCACAAATTATTGGAACCAAGTGAAACTAGTGTTTGTGCGCGTGTGTGTAGGCAAAGACTTTTTGTTAAGTTCTTTTATTCATAAAACATCAATCATTTTGAAACATTAGAGAGCAACGTTTGAAGAGTAAAGAAATGGTGGTGAGGTCTGTCACGGACAGGTTTTGAACTGTTCAAAAATCTAATTATTTTGTTGTTTAGTGGTTGCTTGTGGAATCGAGGCGGCAATTAAGGTCTCAGTGACACCATTAATTTGACCATCTTTCTTGATATAGCTACTAGGTCGATTGCATCCTTTAGCAACTGAATGCTTTCCTTTGGGATTTCTGTTGATTAGCTTGATAGCACATCTTCAGACTCCACTGGTGTGGATGTAGGTATCAGCAATGGTGTCATCTTTTTCAGAGAGAAGAGAAGCTGAGTCCCCAGTATTTTTTCTTTTGCCAGACTCTCTTCTCCCCCTGTTTTCAATCTCTTCGCCTGTTCGTTTCTTCTGTTCTTTCTCCTTTCTTTTTCTGCTCTAACTTTTGTCTCCTAGGCTATTCTCTTTTTAGCCATAATCCTAACATACTCTCGACTATTATCTAAAAAAAACTGCTTCTTCTAAGGTTGGTTTGAGCAAGGTGACCTATAATTACCTAGAAAATTGATCAAGGAAATTTTTTCTTCATTTGACTCCATGCATGGTTCAATCAATGAAATGTCAATAGTATTGGCCTAGGAAAGTATATTACTGTTTACCATTTTCTTTTCCATCAGAAAATTACAAGCAGGTCAATGGTTTTATAGTAAATGATTAGTATTTCTTAATTGTTACAGCAAAGGAGGATGGATGCGTAGCAGTTCAAGAGATCTAGATGGGGTTAGGGTAGAAACCCTACCATCTCAACAAGCATCAGGAAACAAATTGCAAGTGAGTAACTAACTAGACTTAGTATTTAGACAAATATACTAATCAACAAGCATCTCCATAATTATAACTCTATTGACTATCATATTTATGCAATTATTTTCCACAAATAATTAATAATTTGCAGATAATTGCTGAATCAAGAAGCTTTCCAGGATACAACCAAGAACTCGAGAATCCAATCTTGGAGTTTTCCTTGGGAAGACCAGACGGGCAAAACAAAGAACATGACTGATTTAAGATAGAGTTGTGCTTAGATAACCATGGAACTTTCATGCATGGTATTTAGATTTCCCTTTTTCTCAACCAAAAAATAAAAAGAAAAACAAAAAAAAATCCATAGATAATATAAATTAATACAGGGTTTTGAAGGGGAGAAGAAGAAAGTCTTGGCTCTGTCAGTTCAATGCATGTCTGTCTGTGTGTCTGTATATTCTTTTTTGGGCCATTGTTGGACTATGTTTACGAGGTGATGTTAGTCGTTACATGGTGTAATCAATGAAGCAAAAAGTAGAAGAAAAGAAGGAATCGGTTTTTAATGGTGCATGATAAATATTCTCTCTTTTTTACTCCTTTTCTTACGACACCCTTTTCTATTGTCTCTTTAGTGGGGTCATTACAGAATTAGAGTGTGAAAGCATGACTTTCATTACCATCTCTTAGTTTAGCTTTGATTGAAGTTAGATGTGCTTGTCAAGAAAAGGTGATATATAAAGCAATAAGGCACTAATTGTTGTAAAGACATGAAGAAAAGGTTGGATTTTTTTTTTTTTTACTTTTTTCAGGAATATTAAGAGCGAATAAAATTTAGATATTGACTCTAATTGCGCTTTACTAACACATAATTACTTCTTGCATGTATGATTCCACATTTTGTCCTTATTTTTTCACCATTAAAATGGGGTGTTGGGATTGTGGGTTGCATTGTGTCCCACTAGTTGATCTTACTTTAGTCAATTCTAAATGCTTCAAATCTAGTTAATAGATTTGATGAAATGTCATCATCAAGTAATCATACTATTATTATGTTTTTTTTTTTTTAAAAAAATCAATTTCGGTATTGCTTTTTTATTTTATGTTTAATTCAATTTTACAAAACATAAAATAAAAGTTTAATATGTATATATATGCTAACAATTTGGGACATTAGAAAAATGATAAAATTTAGAATAGTAGTGAAAATCTTGAAAAACAGCTATTAACAACAGAAAAAATGAAAAAAAAAAAAAAGTTTCTTCCCCTTGACATGGAGCACTAAAAAGTACATGTTGGATTGGACTAGTATAGATCCATCAGAAATTTATTGGATTGTGTCATTTGGCAAATGAACCAAGATAGCCTAGGTGTTGCAAAATCATAGTTATTATCCAGTTCAACTAGGTGAGTTAGCTCAATGACACGACAATTTGAATCCTAACCTAAATGGGTTTCATTTTCTATCGTTTCTTACATTGATTCGGCCAAACTCGGATGCCTCTAAAACATAGGCATCTTTACACAAACTCAGCTTCTTGAAATCCTCCCTCTTCCCCCATCTTCTTTATTTTCTTTTAAAATATCTACCATTGTCATTAATATTGATATTTTTTTTTGTTTTGGGTGTGAATCACCAAGAAAAGAAAAGAGAAAGCGGATAATCAGTCACAATGCGATCACAAAAAAATGTTGATGTTGATAGCAAGAGTTTATTTTGCAAAGTAGAGTTTCATGAAGGTGGTCTAAAACTTTTATCTTGTAGAAAAAAGTAAATCAAATCCCAATAATATTTTTTATTCAATTTAATTTTGATTTTCTTATTGGTTGGAGGGTGTGTTGGGGTTAAAAATTGCTTGACTTAGGTTACTAGAATATTATTTGTTTGTTTCCATATGAAAACAAGTTGACAACTTGATTTTTTAGATAAAAAAAACTCTATATATATATATATACTAAAAAGGATCAGTGTTGCATTGTTTATCCTTTTATTGTTCACTCAAACACAAATCATTATAGATTAGAGTAGTATAATGATATGATTGTCCTTACCAAAGAAACTTATTAAGCATACATTTGGGGGTAGGATTGTCTTTTTCATGAGATCCATTTGACATTGAAAGAATGATTGAGGATAAAATGGTCCATTCAGTTTTTTTTTGTTGCAGTATAGATACTGATTTGCTCTTCAGGACACAATTTTAACCTTTGGGTTGGGGCTTCTTTTATTTTTTCAAAAAAAAAAACAGTAAAGATACAACCATGCCCCTAGAGGGGAATATGCATGTGTTAAGTGGCTTCTCCGTCTTTTCTTTTTATTGAAATAGTTCGAATATGAAATTACCCTTTGATTTTAACAAAAATAAGGTTGCATGTAGGAGTGTTTTCGTTGCTTCCATATGAAATTGCCCTTGGATTTCAATAAAAACAAAATTGCTTGTAGGGGTGTTTTCGTTGTTTCCATATGTTTGTCAGGCCTTGGCGCCTAGGTCTGGCATGTTTGCCAAGCCCTAGTGTTTGGGTCTGGCATGGTTGACATGCCCAGGCACGTGGGTCTAGCATGTTTGAAACCAAAATTTTATGTATTTTAAAATTCTTTTTATGTTTTTTTGAAAGAGGTCTATCCTAAAAATTCTTCCTTCAAATCCTTTTTATGTATTTTGAAACCAAAATTAATATAGAATTAATTTTAATAATTGTCAGAATAAATTTTATTCATTATCAACCTTAATTATCCACTATAAAATAGTATTAAAATTGATATTTTTAGCTTTAAATCTAATGTTTTTATAACCAGAAAAATCGATCTTCCCATCATATAAACAACACAAAATCCTTGTTTTTTTTTTTATAAGATAAAGTTTTTGGGTTTCACAAAAACATGTTAATTGAGAATTATTTTTATATTAATTTTTGCATTCACTCTCCCAATTTGTTTTAAACATGTTAATTTTTAATATTAAAAAGCTTTTGATGACTAATAAATTCCAATAAAATCTTAATATTGGACCCACTTTTAAAATAAAATCTCCAACAGCTTTTGCATGAGAGCAAAAGAATAACACATGTTCCACAGTTTCTCTATCTAAATTTGAGATGGTTGTTTCGTGAGACCTCTGATTTGCTAGGCCCTTCACATAATATTGTTCCATTAGGGATCCAAATCCCTTTCAGCACCTGTCCCTATAAACCAAGAATCCCGCAGCCCTTTCTTGCCAAGAGTTTCAAATTAAGGTAGTGTTTTTTTTTTAATTATTATTTTTTAAAATAATTTTTATTTTAAAATACATTAAAATAATAATATTTTTTTTATTTTTTAAAATTTATTTTTAATATAGTATATCAAAACAATTTAAAAACATATAAAAAATAATTTAATTTTTAAAAAAAAACACTATTAAACAACAAAAACAAACACTACCTAAATCCACCTACGTCTTTGCATATGCGCATATTCCAGGAGGGAACTATGAAAATATAGAACAACCGATCAGAATTTGAATTTGTTCCTCAACGGTTACGAGTTTGAGTCCTCTTGGAGCTACTTAAGGCTTATATGTTGTTAATCTTAGGACTTGTAGAATTAGTCGAGGAGCACGCAAGCTGGCCCGGACATCCATGTTGATAGAAAAAAATATAGAACTTTATAGTCCCCCATCTTTTTCTCTATTTTCATTTTTCTCCTCTTTTTTTCTTATTGATAAACAAAGTCTTGAAGAAGTGAGTGAGCAGAAACAAAAGAAGTTTCAATGAGGTTCCATTCCAATGGATCACAGGTGTCAACAAATGCATCATCCTATCAATAAACGGTGGGCCACCTTCAATTTTGCCCTCCGATCTCCAATCATTCTTCAGCTATCTTGTCTTGTTATATACATGAGATTGATTTTCTTTTTCCTTTTTAAGTTATAAAACCTCTCGACAATAATATATATTTTTAGATCAGTTTATCTATTATCTATTAATTAAGATTATTTATTAAAAAATAACTTTAAAAACGTGACTTATGAAATTTCATATAAAATAATAAAAATATTCAATTTCTTCTATGTTACATATTTCAATATAATTAGATTATAATGAAATAAATAATTCGAGATAAAAATCTTAGTTTTTTTATACAGCGTATTAATAATATATTAAATTATTATTAGTTGTATTGCTTATTAATATAATTAATATTTTTGGTCTTTTTAGTATAATTTTGCTCAGCTTGACAAGTTAACTTAAAATTCATAAATTTAAAACTAGAACCAGATTTGGGTTTAAGAAAAAATAGGATGACCTAATAAAAAATCCAAGTTGATTTAGTGACTTTGTTGATCTGACAATATCCTGTTAAAAATTCAATTATTATCTGTTAATTATTTATTTTTTAACAAAAATAACATTATTTTATTTTTTAAAAAATAATAAAAATCAATCCAGAATAACCGGTCAAAACCAATAACTTTATTGGTCACGTGTACATGTTACTATGCTATAAACAAACATACAAAAATGAATAATGGTCTTGTAAGAGACCGGTCATTCCACTCACTTCCATCCTCTTCTGATCCATACGTCCTTACTTCCCTTTTCTTCTTGTTGGGTAAGTTTCCGTCCACAACATTTTTGGAGGTTACCTCCAAATAAAGAAATTATACAGCCCACGAGATATTTCATATTTTCTCCTCTCAATGTTTTTTTTTTATTATTTCTGTTTCTCCTCTCACTCTGGAAGGCACTTCTATCCATATATAAAGAAAGTAGAGTTATAATAAGAAGTTCATAGAGGCTAGAAGAGAGGGGAGGGGGATGGCTGACGGAGAGGTGGTGGAGAGAGCTGAGTGTGGGTGCTGTGGTATGTTGGAAGAGTGCACAATGGGATACAAAGGTTGGGTGCAGGAGAGGTTTGGTGGGGTGTGGGTGTGTGGTCTTTGTGAGGAAGCAATCAAGGATGAGCAAGCAAGGTTAGGAGTAGGAGTTGAAGTTGCTTTGAGGATTCATGCCACATTCAGAGAGACTGCATATGCAGGTCCTCCCATTCACATAGCTCAATCCATTCTCCAACTCATCAAGAAGATCATGTCCTCCACTTCTTCTTCACCCAACTAAGGTGCCTTTGCCATGATGCTTGCTAACTTTGATGGTGCTAGTAAGAAGGCTGAAGGGAGAGTTGACGGATAAGCTTAATATTCTCACATGTAAATTAGCTCAGCTTTATGTTCCTTCCTGACTTGTATGATTGTGTCTCGGTTATTTGATAGGTCCTTGCTTGTATCTGTAAGATTCAAGGTTTTGCTTCGCATTACTTGAATTTGCCAGAAGCCAAAACAGTAAGAGCCTAAAGTCTACTAGATGATGAAAGAATTCAAGATGCGAACGGGGCACAAAATTTAAGAAAATTAGAATGATTGAAACCAAATTGTTCTGAGCATTGTCCAGGGTTGTCCCAGGCACCTCATCCATGCTTGTATGTTACAGATAAGATCACATAGCTGGCCTAGTTCGGTGGCCAAGTCCATCCTCACATTAAATTCTTGGGACAATTATCAAAATAGATTATCACCTGCCAAACTCAACATTGCAAAGTAAGAAGCCTGATTAGATACGCTAATTAATCCATTCAAACATATATATCCAAGAAGTCAGCAAAGTGCCTAGAGTTGCATGCAATATCTCGATCATTTGAACGCCCACCAATCATGTCCATAGAAAATGCATTTACATGATTTTGCCTTTGTACATGCACCAGTCATCTTCAGTTAATGGTTGGGCCCCAAAAGAGCTAGAAGGAAGGCCCGATAATGGCCTGAAGTTTCTGAGTGAACTGCGTCATTCAATGTCTTCTTGTACTTCTTCAGATATTCAGCTTTTATATAATGCATGTCAATCTCTGTCCTTGTCACAATTACCCTTATAAGTGAAGTGTCATTGGTTCCCATGCCTTTCATCGCCTTGTGCAGCACCTGTAAAGTTTTTGTGAAATGATAGGATTTATCAACATAAGGAGTGTACCACGTTTATGTAACAAACTAGATTCCTATAATCTACACTTAGTTATTAGTTCACCACATCATACAAACACATTCAGTGACACCATGCTACTTAATATGCCTTCAAAACATGATTTGCCTGGATCCCTGACTTCATTTCATAAGAAAATGTTTTCACTGTAACCAGATGAAGCAGAAAGAGCCAAGTCGAAGATGTTAAGAATGTAGAAGAATACCTTGGCAAAGTACTTTGCTGGATTCTCTGAGCATAGTAAAATTGTCTTCAAAGCATGCTCAAAATGTCCTGATGTTTCCTTCTTTATAACCTGGAATTGTTACAAATAAATTTGCCTCACAGAATAACCACAGACAAGAGAGAGAAAAGAGAACTTTAATAAATTTACCTTTATCAAAGAGTTTCCATACATGTCATGGTAGGCAGAATCAACTGCAGCCAAATGTGCTGCACTTCGTTCACTGAATATGTGGATGAAAGTCTTCTCATCAGTTCCCCATTTTTTCTCACCTGCTTTATAAAGAGCCTTTGCATCCTTCACAACCATCTCTCTATCAACTTCCCGACCTTCGTACCGAGGCATACTTACATATGCTAGCAGGAGCTAAATCAAGTATATTATAATAATACATCAGGAACTTGTGTTTCCTTTAATGAATATTAAATGAAAATGCTGACAAATGAACTTGGATGAAGAAAAAGAAAAGGCGGTGAACAGGGAAGGTCATGATAGGAAAATTAATAGCATAAAAATAGAGTGAACAGAATTCTAAAATAAGGGCTAATGTTGCTTCAACAAAAATCCCAATTATTGCAATTAACCTCCTACTGTGACAGCAGAATGAAATCTAATGGTGGGTCGTTCCAACTAAACTTTTAGGCAGCAGCCACGCTATTCCAAATCTTATAAAGGCGAGCAGCAACAGATTGTTCAGCAACAAACATCTGTTTTTGAAATTCCATGCTGGTGTTTTTTTTTATATATATAGTCATCTAACAAAATCTTACATCATGACAATAGACAAATGCTAAATTGGTGAACAGAATGAGACCGCAATTAAAGAGAAAATGAGATAGTTTACCTTTTTATGATCTCCAGATGGGCATGATTCAATGTCGCGCTCAAGGTGAATTCCAAACTTGGCATGGTAATATTGTTTAAAAACTTGTATCTGGGATGGCGTGCGAGAGCAGATCACTTCAGTTGCAGCTTCCAGATTCATTGTGTTCATCATCAGTGCCTGCCTGACAATTATAGCATCACGTCCAGGTAGATCATGCATCCAAAACAAAACTGCTGTCTGAAATGAAAAAGGAACAAATATTAGATTAAAATATGCAGGAACAGAAAGTTCTTATTTGAATTATGAAAATCCAAAAGTATTTAAAGCTTTGAAAACCATGGGTGAGTAGATATAATACTATACCTCTAAATTGCCTGTAAGCTCTGAAGACAAGCGCTTAAAAAGATCCTCAGAGTACAATGTTCTGTACTCGTGTTGGATGAGGGAACGCTGTGCTGCATCTCGATGAGCCAGAATATTGATTACTGCAGATGTATCAGTTCCCAGTCCTATTATAAACAGAACACAACAAATTCAAAACAGGAGATCATACATTTGAATTTTTTTTTATTGTCCAATCAAATGATAATCATGTTTCGCATTTTTTTCATAACGCTTCAGCAAATTTGGTTTATCTGTGATAGTCAACTTCTATGAGCAAAACAGATGTCGCCTAGATTAACTGAAGATCTTTTAGCAAGGTGAATATCTAATTTTCCTAGAGTCCATATGCTAAGACTAGCCACAATTTTTACAAACTCGTTATTCATGAAGGTTAACTGGTGTCTGTGACAACAAGACATTGCCTGAATTATGAAAGTTAAAACAAGGGGCAAAAGCAAAATCAATCGCTGTTTGAAAGATAGGTAAAAGTAGGTTATTCGACGTAGTATGGAGAGGAAACCTTAAGTTTCGATACACATTGCAGAATTTCACCAAAAGTTCCCTTTAGCTCATGTTCACAACCTATTATACAAGAGAGCTCCTTTGTCACTAAGACAATTTAGCTATTAAGCAAAGGTGACTACCTAGTTATCAAGCAAAAACAAACATAAAATAATCTAAACCAATGCATCATCTCTTTAGTCATTAAGCAAAATAAATGTAACGTAATATTAGCAAGCTCCTGCATCATTATTATTTCCCAAAAATGATGTGGTTTTTCAATGACACATAATGGAAGTTCAAAATAGGAAAGGACAATACATGGTAATTTAACTATAAACAACAATAAAAGCATAGAACATGAGATGATTTAACAAGATTTAGTTAAGGAAACCTTATATGCCTATAGCCCTTCATTTCTAACATTCATGGTTATATTCTAACCTGCTGAGCGACATGTACCACTTTCCTAAATTCTGTGTTTCATTCATTGAAGAGCGCCCTACCACCACTTGACTAGTAAGGGAAAAGCCCTTTACATATATATATATATATATATATATATATATATATATATATATATATATATATATATATACAATCAAATGCCTTGTCCTCAAAATGATGAGAAAGATAATATTGTCATACTATTCTTTTCTTATCTGTTTCATCATTCTATATGGATATACTTGTAAAACGTATCACCTACTTGTAAGGACACCAGACCCACACCGCAGATTACATAAGTTAATGGACAAAGACGACGTAGGATGACCCGGCCTGTCACTATTTTGTTGGGAGACTGGGCTCATTTGGACCTATTTCATTGTTTTATTTTATTTATTTGAGTTATTTATGGTAGACAATTTTAACCGATGGGTTAAGCCTAATAGTTGGATGTTTTAGGGTTATATTATTTATATGTTTCTCTTTCAGTTTTTGAGACAGTTTTTGATGATGAAATAAAAATGACAAACTTTTCCCTTCCTGAATTCACTTTTTCTTCCTGGCTTTTCCCTTTCTTTGCTTGTAATTCTTAATTTCTTTCTTTAAAGCTTATTTCTTTCTTACTTTAATTATTTTTATTCATTGTTCCACATCACCTACACTTGAATTAAGGTAAGTATAAGCAATTTAGCATATAGTCTTTCCAGGCTTCCCTGTTGGAATGTTTACTTCATGTGCGAAAAAGAAAAAAAGACAAAAACCCTATCCTCTTGTATTAGTTGGTGGCATATCAGGCAAGTAAGATTCAAAGGAAAATAAAGGAACAGCTCAGGTCAAATAGAGAAGTTCTTTGTTTTAACATGTAAGATTTGTCATGAAGTGGGAAAGCCCACCAAGCATCATAAAGGTTAACTATTTACGTAACAAGTATCAATTATTGCTCTTCCAACATGACCCAATTAAATTTTTTTTCTGTATATATATGTAAAGGGTTAAATAAAGATGCCAAATTTCTCTAAAATTTTCAAACTTTAACTGATGTCAAGATCAAATAATGAAAGAAACAATAAAAGGAGCATAAACCCACCAAAACCCATCAACAAAACAACCAAAAGAAGAGATTATTGACACAGATAAGGAGATTAGCACCTTTAAAGGCTCGGAAGAGTTGCATAGCATCATCTCTAGGGGATGAAAGCACAGGAGGAACACTTAAAGTTGCCATCTTTTTCCTTAAAAAAGGATCACAATCTTTATTTCTCTTCTCTGTATCTCCTCCCCCTTTCTCCTCAGGGGTTGAAATCGAAAATAGACTGAGCAGTTGTGATGTAGTTGAAGTGGGATTAGATTATTAATTGCAACTGACCAGTTATGTTGTATTTGAAAAATCTCTCTCCTCCCTCCTTTTCGCTGAGCTACAACTCTATCCATAATGTTTTTTTGACAGTTGAATATCTCTTGAAGGGCTTGGCACTTCGGCTCCTCTACAAGCCCAACACACATGCTCACATGTGAAATAATTCATAAGATTTGAACTAGACTATAATAAATTTATAAGGAAGACTTAAAAGAGATGGAGTTAACTATAGTTTATAAAAAATAATTAATATTAATTATTCCCATAGTATTATAAATACATAGAGGTCTTTTGATTAGAGTTGATTTAGTAATATTTTTAATTAAAAAATGTCTTATTTCCCAATTAAAATCTCTTGTCTTGCCCACTTCTCTTTTATTTATTCAATGCTTAAAAAAATAAAAAATCAAAGAGAGCGTGAAATTGATGGAGGGATTAAGTTATAAACAAACTTGAGAATATAGAGAGTAAATATATAGTTTATAAAATCGTGAGCACTAATTAATTAGCTTACTTATGTTACAAAGCTACGTTATAAATAGATTTAAAAATATATGGATTAAATATATAGTTTTTTAAAACAATGAGGACTAATGAATTTTATTAAATTATAGCCAACATTTGACTGCATGGTAACTTGTGGTCGGCCAAAACTTGCAAGCCTCACGCTTTCTATTGTTTAATAGGGGTAGATTATAAATTAATAATGATAGGAATATTAAAAAAAAAAAAAGTACTGGGGATATTTTTTTTTTTTATGTGGTTGATTGGGAGTGTGATTGTGGTTATTTTTTAAGGTATTTTTCATGTTGAAATGCATTGAAATGATATTTTTTTTATTTTTAAAAAAATTATTTTTAAGATTAGCGCATTAAAAAAATTCAAAAAAAAAAAAAAACTAATTTTTAACAATTTTTTTTTAATTTTTATAAAACATGGTTTACCCTGTATTTCCAAACAGTAATTTAAATGTTGATGGGCTATTTAATTATAGGGAAAAAAGTAGTAACCTATTAAAGTGTCCTTAGAGCATCTGCAATCGGAAAATGCTAAATTGATAAATTTGAAAGAGCTAAATATAGCTATTGAAGAGCTAAATTTATAAAATAATATTTTAAATAGTATAAATATAGTTTTTTTTATTATATATATTCTAATGAGAAAAGGCTAATTAAAGGGCAAATTATGTTGGAGTGTAAAAAATAAATATTTTATTTTTAAAAATAAATTTGATGTTTGTTTTTTTTTTCACGTAACTGAATTTAATTGATTTATTTTTATGTAGGTCCTACCTTATTAGTTTTGGGTTTTTTAAAGATATATAAAAATAATATTTATGGGAGAAACAAGACATTTTAATATTTTATTTAGAACTCTTTCAAAACAAAGAAAAATTAAAATAATATTTTTTAAAATTTTAATTTTTTGTTTAGCACATCCAAGAGTTGCTCTAAGAGTCTATTTGAAAGTGTAGTTGTGGTTATTTTTCAAGTGTTTTTCGTGTTGAAATATATCAAAATGATATTTTTTTTATTTTTTAAAAATTATTTTTTAGATTAACGTATTAAAATGATTTAAAATACACAATAAAAATTAAAGTTTAATAAAAAAAATTGAATTTTTTAAAAACACTGTATCTATATGCTGTCTTAATCATAATCATTTTTTTAAAAAAAGCTTCAAGTGCACGTTCTTTTCATAATTTATTAAAGAGAAACTTCCTCACACGAAACCATAAAAAAGAGACGTGCATTTTCTAATTGATGGCCACATTTATCCATTCCATATATTTTTAAGCAAACCTTTCAAAATATCCTTCAATTATATGATTAGTTTTAATTTTGCTTTCAAATATTTTTTTATATAAATTTAATATTCAAATTTTCAAAAATTCTTGATTAAAGACCTATTTATTTTTAATGCTTTTCATTTATATTTCATGTCAAACCACGAGTGAATGTTGAT
This sequence comes from Populus simonii, assembly GCA_007827005.2. Lineage (NCBI taxonomy): Eukaryota > Viridiplantae > Streptophyta > Magnoliopsida > Malpighiales > Salicaceae > Populus > Populus simonii. The sequence continues at coordinate 1,341,453 of CM017478.2, forward strand.
GTAGCTAAATTTAGTTGATCCAATGAGTATATCCGATATCTAATCAAAACTTAACTGAGATATAGGTTATATTTGTTTTTTAGAAAATGGTTTTTAGAAAATTATTTTTCAAACTTTCTTGTGTTTGTTTGTCATTAGAAAAATTGGTTAACAAAAAATATTTTTCGGTCAACAGAAAACACTTTCCAGTCAAAGAAAAATTTGGCTTGGTTTTCAGGAAAGTGATTTCCTTTTATTTTGGGTGGAAAACACTTTTCGGAAGTTATGAAAATTTAGAAATTTCATATTATTTGCTGATTTTATCAAATTTAGCCCTCAAACTTTTGATTGTTATATATATTTTGTTTTGAATATTTATTTTTCAATTTCATCCCTTAGAATTTAATTTTTATATTAATTTTGGTCCTCATTTTTATAATTGCTATTTACTTTTCCCTTATTATTTTTTTAATTGAAATTTTTTATCTATCAAATTTGGTTATCATTCTTTTAATTGTTACTTATTTTATTTAAAATAATTTATAAAATTATTATTATTATTATTTTAATTTCATCATCTTTCAATTTTTTATCTGTTAGATTTGATCTCTATTATTTTGATTATTAATTATTTTATCTGAGATAATTTATTAAATTAGATTTTTTTAATTCCATTTCCATTCAAATTTTTTAATTTATAAGATTTATTCCTTATTATTTTAATAAACTTGAAAAAAAATATTAATAAGTTATTTTCCAGCTTATTTTCCATAACATAATTAAATACTGAAAAATATTTTTCAACTTACTTTCCATGATACTGCCAAAAATCGAAAAATAATTTACTTTCTCGAAATTCACTTTTCAAAAAAATTACTTTTCAAAAGAAAATTATTTTCCTGCAAACAAACGGGACATAATTTAACTTTCTCAAAATAATATTTTTTAAAATTAAAAAAAATCTTTAAATAATATTATTTAAAAGTAACCATAATCCATCTGTAACTTTTGACAAAAGACATAAACCCGACTAGTTTTTATAATTATGCCTTTGTGTGTGAGACTTGTTTTTAAAATATAAAATAAATGAGCTAAGACCTGTTTCAATATAGTAACTGCCTGAAATCTAATTTTAAGTCTATTGGTTCAAGGCGTTGCTTTCACAGCTAGACTATTGCATAACATCAAATGAATATTGTGTCAGTGTTTAAACATTGATTCAATTGGAAATTTTTTTGCTTATGGCATCATGGATGGAAAAGTGTTATCGAAAAAAAATATATCGTTAGTGATTTATATTTTATCAATTATTTTATTAATAATATAATCATTAATGAATTTACATATAAAAATAACAAGTCAAATGAAAAACTTTGCTAGCTTTCATTCTTTAAGTAAATTCATTTATGATTATGACATATTACTGATAAAATAAGCCGTTGGTAAATTCATCGATGATCATATGTATATTACCGATGGAATTAAACTGTCATAGATTTACATCAAACAGTGACATGTCTTGTAATGTTTTTCCAACTCTTTATAACTCTCTGAGGGATTTAGTTTGTTGGTGATGTAAATTTCATCGGTAATTTCATCAATATTGTATTTAATATTTAAAAAAATACAAGAAAGGGTTAAACTAAATAAAACCAAATTTTTATTATTAATTTTAAAAAATATTATTGAAAACAATTTATCTGGTGGATAGAAGTTGGAGGAAGAGGAGGAAGTGAATCTTTATCGGAACCAAGAAGGCAACAAGATTGACCACATGTATTAGTATGGGTTGCCAACAATTACTCGAGGACATTTACTTTATCCCTAAGTTGGTCGACTCTAGATCTAAGTTGAGTCGTCTAAGTTTGAACTTATTATCGTACAATCACCTGAACAACCAGAGATTGCCGGCTTAATCCTAATTGTGAGGAACCAATAGTTGACACACTACGGTTTGTCCATAAATCCTTGAACATAGTGTTGGAGATACTGTAAACTTAATTTCTATTCGATACACTGGATGATCTAACCTTCAACCACAAATTTGAATTGAATTCTGAATGGGTTGAAGTATCGTCCTTGTATCTCTCGTGTAATTGGATGTTATATGTTTTTTAAAAAAACAAGTTAGCAAATTTTAAAAAATAATAATAACTTCAACAAAAATAATTAAAATCCAACTATATATTTTACTGATAATTTAAGTTATTTTTGAACTCACCAAATCAACCCATCATGTCATATCAACCTTATATAATTTAAATTATTTCCTGCTAAAAGCGCTTGCATGTTTTAAAGAGTTGTAATCCGATTAATAGCGCAACGTGACGTGAGAAAATGATATAGTTAATCACTAGATGTCCTCAATATTTGTTTTCTAGTTTTGTTGTTGATGATAGAGGTTTTGTTGTAAACTGTCCATTAATAAAGTTTTTTCATATCAAGATCACGAAAGGGCACACTTCCAAGAGAACTGGTGTGATTATTACTTCGGCTTCTAAAAATATTGATTTTTATTTTCTTATCAATTCTTGGCAGCTTGACGTGTGGCGGCGACCACTTTCTGGTGGCAAAGGTAGGGAGGACACCTGTATCAAGCTAGAGAAAGGTTTGAGAGAAGTTAGCTACTGATCTACAATTAACTCCTTATTTTGTAAGATCCATCTTTCGAAGAATCAATCTCTTCAACCATGCAGTTAATTAGTGGGTTACAAACACAAAAATGGTATAAATCCATGTCCTAAAAACTCTTCGCAGGCTTGCATCATTGGTGGTCATCACTGTCTTTGCTAGCTTTTTAGAATTTTACGTTGGCAAGAGCAAAACTCAAACTTGAACTCTAAAGCTTACTTCTTTTTATAATAATAATAATAAGAAGAAACAGTATAGCATTTCATTTTTCTTTCTGTTTTCTAAAATTGGCAGAGCTGCACTCACTATACTCTAAATATAGCAAAAACCATAGCGGTTTCTCTTTTGGTTGTATTATCAGGGAAAAAGAGTTGTGAGTCTATTTGTTGCTAACTACCATTTCCTTTTCTCTGTTTATGTGCTAGAAACAGTAACGAATGTTTTCTTAAGATTATCAAAAACCTCAAAATTCCAATCTTTTTTACGTTCAGAGAGAGAATCACAACACGAAAGCGAGCGCAAACTTTAAGATTTCATCGGGCATTGGTTGTTGTCAAGAAATTTATAATCTATGGCAATGGTGCAATCTCCAAAGGCGGCAACATCATCATCGCCGTCGTTAATTCTAACGTCCGGTGCTAGTGGGAGAATTCGTGCATTATTTTCCGTTCAAGCCTTAAAAAGCTTGTTAGTGCTGATAAATGCGTTCTTTTTGCTGCTTTTAGTCCCTTTCCGTGGTCGGAGACGGACGGTGGTATCGGCAGGGGTGTCTGCGAGGGGGTCATCATCATCTTCGTTCGGTGATCAGAAATCCAAGGATGATAGGTTGTTGCAGGAAAGTGGGGTCCACCGGACCAAGTTGCGGGTCCCGGCAACAGTAGTGCCATGGAAGAGTGCTGGCGGTAGTGGGGTGACGGCGGTGGTGGATTCGGAAGTTGGGGGCAGGAGGGCCATTGCAATAAAGAGGGCGTTACAGGAAGATGACCCCAATACGGTTAGAGAGTTTTCACTGTTTGTTTCTGCTCGGAGTGATACCATTTTTACCCAGTCGTGGATCTCAGTTTCAGTTAAAATCAGGTATATTTATTGATTTTTTTTTTATGATTTATTATTATGATTCTGTCTTAATTAATTAATTAATTTTAAGGGGTTTGAATTTTGATTAGTAGGTTGTATTTATTGGTGTTAAATTAATTAATTTGATGGAGATTGTGTTTTATTGTGATTTCAAACAAGGCCATTTCCTCATTATTTTTAGTAATTCTTGTTCATGTTTTAATGGTTGATGAAAAAATCAGTTTCCTATTTGTTGTTAGCAGAAAATTCAAGGTTGAGAACATGAAAACCAAATTGCTTGCTAAATGGGAAGTGGGGGATAGGCTCCTTTTTGTTTTTCTTCCTTGTTTTGCAACACATTTGAGGAAAACAATTAGTGATAAAAATGTTTCTGCAACAAAGCATGTTTTTTATGTTTCCTTTTTTGCACTAATTTTGGAGAAAATTCAAGAACATTTCAATGAATTTCCCAAAAGATAATTTTATGGTTTTTGCGAATGAATTCAACAATACCCTAAATATCGTATTTCCATTTATTTATTGTTTGAATTTTTTACTAGATTCTGTTTTCTTGTGTGTATTAATTTGAGTGATTTGAGTATTCCATCTTTTATAGTAGACAACTTTTTTATTTTTTCAGTTTGGCATAAGGAATCTGCAGATAGATTACCTACTTATTCTTCTTGCTTCAATCGCCAACTAAATTCGAACCTGTTTTCTGGTTTCTTTTAGCTGGGTTATGTCACTGTTTGGAATGCGCAGACAGATTTTATGCCTGTTCTTCTTGTTCATGTCGCCTCTTAAATTTTTGAATGCTACAACTCAGACAAGTTTCATGTTTAAAATATCTTGATGCATTGTTTTCACTCTGTCTGTTGATGGAATTTCACATAAATGGCTGCATTTGGTAAACTCTAAGGACACTACCATGCTGCTTTGGGAATATTTTGGCTCTAAATAGCTAGCTTTTGGAATATTAAGAAAATAGTAAAATTGAAAAGCAAAACCGTTAATAATACAGGACTGTATTCAAATAGTTTATTTAAATGTTGGCTTTCGACGCTCTTCTTAAATCCATATATCCTCGTATCTTTACAGAAAATAGTACCATCCTGTCCATATTCTGTAGCTCACTAATAACCATATGTAGGTGATTAAGCATATATTATTGTTCAAGTACTATATGATAATTTGAAGGAAGTGATATTGTTTTCTCCTTCTTTTCCCCTGATGTGACTATGAATAACTAGTGTCCTGATATAAGATGTTACTAATTTCAATTTGTCAGACTTGAAATTTCTACTTTTATGGATTTAATCAAGGTGGTTTTTATTTGTTATAAGTTCGCTCTTTTACCTTTTTCTGGAGGTGTTTATTGACTCATGCTTTCCCGGTGCTAAGTTGTAACATTATATTACATATCTCTTGTAGGGGGCTGGTTGTTCTTATGCATGGTCTAAATGAGCACAGGTTTGTGATCTGTGCCTAATGCTCTATTTGGAAGTCATGTTCTGCTGATTCTATTGTTTAATTATTATCTCACAATTCCATTCTTTACAAACAGTGGCAGATATAGTGACTTTGCAAAAAAACTGAATGCTAATGGGTTTAAGGTTTATGGAATGGATTGGATTGGTAAGTTTGAAAGTGATTTTACCTGCTTGTTTGGATTTATCATTCTTGATAAGACAATAATCTCTTCTTGCTTGCTTGAAATTCCTATCTTGCGATGTTGATGATAGTTGTTGTAGTGGAATTTGTGTTTATCTCATACTAGAAGTGTTTTTTTTTTTATTTTTCATGACAATTTCCTTTGGACATAACCTTTTAGGTTTCATCGTGGATATAGCAGTGAAACATATATGATACTATGAACTCATTGCCTTGACAAATGTCTTGATAATTTACCACAAAAGTTTCATAATAAAGACTTAATGTTATTATGGGCACAGAGGAAAAACGATTCTAGAACATGTTGATTGATGTCTGGTTTTCCCTACTAGACTTGTCATTCCATTTGATTTTGTTCCCCTGGTATGACTATGATCTCAATCATTGACAAGTTCCTCTAGAGGCCATGATTTGTGGTTTGGTTTCTGATTCATTTCAAGGTACTGGAATCATATTCCATACAGACGTGATCTCAAAAGAGAGTTGAATTGTTGACTATAGGATTCCCTTGTGCTTATGCAGTGACATATGAAGATGTACAGACAAAAAAAAAAAAAAGTCTTTCTTGTTAAGAGGAGTTTATAACCTTAGGCTGTTCTACAAGCTTGGATAATTAAACCTTTACAACGATGGTCATGTTCTTTATCTGCTCAGGATGTTGCAGAGCCGCTCATTTTCCTCCTGCTACTGCTTAAGGGGATCATGGATATTCTCTGGGCTGCTATTTTCTGAAAATTTCATGCAAGGACTGTGAACCAGAAGATGGTATTAAATAAAAAAAGAAAGGAAACATCCTGCAGTCACTTATTTTTTTTAGTTTCCTCTGTTAAAAGTTCTCACTTCTCCCTGAATGGCCGCAGTGGAATCCAACTCCAAGTTGGAAATAATATTAACACTGATAATTGATGGGAAAAAAAAAGCATTCACGACCCTTGCTTTGATACTTTGTTTCTCTTTAGTGTTTCATGGCCTAGCAATATCTATTCTTCAACAATGCATCCATATTTGAGTGTTGCAGGAATTGGTCTGTCTGTCTGTTGGTGCAAAAAGTAACATTTGAAGCTCCTCTTGATAAGTAAGCTTGTTATTTGCATGCTTGTGTCTGACCTCCATTTTCCAAAAATCTAACAAGGGAAGATGAGCGCTTTTAAGTCAGGGTCTCATAATATGTTTTCCAGTTTTATGAGCTATAGAGGCAACAGAAAAAGTTACTGTGTGCTCTTAACCTTTGCAATCACATTGCAGAACAAGCCTCCATTTTGAAGGTGCATAATTGTGCTCATGTCATGATAGTTGAGTGACAACATTGAAACCTGAATTAAGACCTGGGATTCTATTGCAATTCAAATTATAGTATGAAGCTGAATGTCCCATTATTCTGTTTTTTTTTTTTTTGGCTTACGCCTAAAGACAACCAGGTTCTTTATTTTATGTGTTGTTGATTTTTGTTGTGCAGTCCAATTCACACCAACAATTGGTTTTTATTAAAATGACATTTCTCAAGTTACCCGTACCTTTTTGCTTCCAATTTCCTCTCTCTGTCTGCTATGGGTGCGAGGGCTGTTGATCCTTACTCGTATTGAAGGGCTTTGGCTGTGTAGTTTTCATCAGAAACTTGTTGCTTTGCTAATTAGATTTACATGGTGCTTTATCTTCTGATAATTAGCTCATGAAATTATGTTGGCTTGTATATATTTTTTGTAACCTATTTGATCCTTCTCTTCAAACCAGGACATGGTGGAAGTGATGGGCTACATGGATATGTTCATTCTCTGGATTATGCTGTTGATGATCTGGTATGTTTTGATTTGTATTTACAAGGCGCTGATGGGGTTTATTTTGCATCCGATGAATCTAAGTGCACTCTATTTTTTCCAACATTTTACAGAAATCTTTTCTTGACAAGGTTTTGTCAGAAAATCCTGGGCTTCCATGTTTTTGCTTTGGGCACTCAACTGGTGCAGCTATTGTTCTCAAGGTATGTTGGTATGCAATGATAGTTTCTTTCATTTCTTTGAATGAATCATTGAATTGAAGCTTCTTGTTAATGTACATGCACAGGTTTATGCACTCATTCATTATTGCATGGCAGGATCCAATAGCAATTTGTGGAATCTAGGTTCATCTAATAATTTCTCTAACAATTTTCACTTTGTTGCATGAGTAAATTTGCAGGCGGTGATGGATCCAAAAGTTGAAGCCCGTGTTTCTGGTGTGGTATTTACTTCACCTGCAGTAGGAATTCAGCCATCCCATCCTTTTGTTGTGGTAAGAATTTCTATTATACCTGACTTCTAGTTCATAAACTATAGAAGAACATGGGATGGTATTTTGTTGATGTGATAAAGGAAATCAAATCATTAAGTGGGATACTCTTATTTTGTGGTCATGGCAGCTACTAGCCCCAGTTATCTCATTTTTGTTGCCAACGTTCCAACTTAGTACTTCAAATAAGAAGGGCATGCCAGTTTCTCGGGACCCAGAGGCACTAGTGGCCAAGTATTCGGACCCACTAGTCTACACTGGATTTCTCAGGGTAAAGACTGGCTATGAAATTCTCCGAATTACAGCCTATTTACAGCAGAATCTGAGAAGACTGAGAGTTCCATTTCTCGTTCTTCATGGTGCTGCTGACACTGTAACCGACCCGGATGCTTCTCGCAAACTGTACGAAGAAGCCTCCTCAACAGACAAAACCATCAAACTTTTAGAAGGGTTCTTGCATGATCTCCTATTTGAACCAGAACGGGATGAAATCATGAAGGACATTATTGATTGGTTGAATTGTAGAGTATAAAGGGTTAGGTAGTGCAATGACTGAAATCATTGAGATCTTCACTAACCAAAAGACTACGGAATCACAACGGTGTAGAAGACTTCACTTTGTCAGCATCATTTTTATGTATTGCTGCTTGAAGCCTTCCATTTAATCATACGAGACAGGTTTCTTTTTTGTTTTTTTTTGGTGAATAAGATTCAGCATTTTTTATGATGTTGAAACTGGACAATGTTGTTTAAGTCCCTTTTTCATCCGACTGTAATATCATGTGGAGTATTAAGGATTCATATAGAATCCAAATATAAATCGTACTTGTTGCCTGCGATGATGTCTTTGAAAAATGAGAATTGCTTGCTGCACATGAGCATTTTCCCATCTTATAGTTGTAGGCATACCCATTGGCCACCACCCAAGGTTGACTGGAAGCCATAGCTTGACGAGTAGTTTTCCTTCTTGATTGACTGGAAGCAGCACGCATAGGTTGACGAGTAGTTTGCTTGTTATAGAGCTTAAGCAATAGCCGGCTGCACATATCAAACTGGTTTACGAAAGGTCTATCACCCTACAGCTTTGGTGTATTTTCTCATCCAGGCAATTTTTGCATGGCTTGCGTTTAGATGTACTGCAAGAAAAAACATACTTACTGGTTTGCCTAGTCAATCAATTATGTTATTTTGTTATATATTTTTTTTTAAATTATTGGCATTAGCTTAGCCGGGTTAATCAAGTCAGGTCAATTAAATCATTAAAAACTTGATAAGATTAATCAATTTTATTATATTAATATATTCTTCAATTCAACTTAAAATAACTCTCAGTTCAACTTAAAACAACTCGGTTTAGATCAAGTTTTGAGTTGTAGGTTCTTTGAATTAACCCGTCGGTTAGGTTGAAGCCAAATTGAATTTAACAACTAGGAAATTTTTTTTAAACATGGCATTGAATCAGAAATTCGAAACACCGGTGTAATATGTTGAATTAAAAGGTAAACTTCTTCTATCTTGTATCATACAACACATTTTAATTTTCAATCTACCATTTTTCTTTTAAGATCAACATCTTTGAATTTTTCCACAAAAAACAGAAAATTCAAAGCCAAATGCGGCACATATGTTGAGTGTATATGCATGGCTACTGATAGTATCGTATGTATTACGCAATTGTAAACCGATTCGGGCATTTGGTCATACTTTACTCACAAAGTCAGGAGCTACCTTAAGCTAGACAAGCAGAAAGTTCAAATGAACAGATTCTTTTTCTTATTCGCAATATTCTATCCATCTGTCTTATCATTTGAATCATGATATGCATTTATTGTATCACTAGAGATTTCTTGTGTTTTCTAGGAAAAAGTTTGTAAAATTCCCAGAAGATGTTCTAACAATTGGATTTGGACCACACCCTAGAAGGTAAAGTTCCACTACATTTGGGATTCCAATCCTTAACAAGTTGTCCCTTCCATGCAATACTGATTTGAAGAGAGCCTGCCTGATTTTGTTTTAGGTATATATATAGAATAAATACATAACCAAAGAAAAATTACACTACATACTAAATAGTATCAACCTTTTATTGTACTTATTCATATTGAAAAGCTGATTTTACCCTTGGTAGGCAAGCATGAGCTTAGGGGTTAGTAGGTAATTTCACGTTTTTTTAGCTACTGTGTAACTACTAAACCCTTGAAGAAAAAAAACAAATCCTCTTTGGTTGAGGGGCTTTTCGAGTTTTATGTTTTTTTTTGAATTGGTCAATTACTTGAATGCCTTGAAAAAATAATCTCTAACAATGGAGGTAGGGACACTTTTGGCTTTTCTTCATAGTTTTTTTTTTTCCTTATGTGGAGTAGGGGTGATTGGATAATTTTATAAATATAAATTAATATTTTATTTAAGAGGTGGTTGGTGCGTGCAGGCACTGCTCACATCTTTCGAGTGGCGTATGCAGCGCCCCGACACCACTTTTTGGGGCTGCGTTAGATGTGCCACGCCACCCCCATCATGATGGTTCGGTGTGTATATGGCTAAAAGGCGCGGTGGAGTTCTGACAACGGGTTTTTCCCTCCCCTCTTTCCTCTCTCCTCCTAAAAATCATGCAGGCCATTGCAAAAATACAAGAAAGTATAGCTATTTGTTTGTTAAGTTAAATTAGATCCTCATTCTTTTGATTGCAATATATTTGGTATTGAATCATTTATTTAGTTGATTTATTTTTTTCAATTTTGTCCCTTGACACATGATTTTTATATCATATATGGTCCCTATTCTTTTAATTGCAATGTGTCTGGTCTTGATAATTTATTAGGTTATTTTTTTTTTCAATTTCATCCATTTACACTTGATTTTTATATTGGATTTGGTCCTCATTCTTTTGATTGTAATGTATTTGGTCTTGAATCCATTATTGAATTAATATGTCTTTGAATTTTATCCCTTAGCATTTTATTTTTATATCAAATATGTTCCTCATTCTTTTGATTGCTATTTTTAGTTGCTCTTATTCTTTTCTTAATTGAATTTTTTTTCCAATTAAATCCCTTATGATTTAGTTTTATTTTCTTTTTATGTCAAATTTGGTACTCTTTCTTTTCAAATCTATATTTTTTAAATCACTTTTGTTTTTTAAATTTATTTTTTCAAGTTTATCCCTAATTATTTTGGTTGGTTGAGAATTTTACATTATTATTTTTTCGGATTTGCCTTTTATGTTGTGGTCCAGTCTCATGACCTATGTCACAGGTTCTAAATGTTGAACCGGGTTGGATCCAGTCGTTTTTTATTATTTTTTAAAACTTTATCCATCATCATTGAGTTCATTACAAATTGGTATTCTTTGTTTTTTTTTTTTAGTTTTGGATTCTTTTACGAATTTGATTTTTCTTTTCAATTTTGTCTTTCAGTTCAATATTTGATGATATTTAAGATTTGACCCTCAATGTTTTAATTTATGATTTTGATTCTTAGTTTTTTTATTAGATTTTAATTTGTTTTCGATTTCATCCTTAGATCTATAATCTTGATTTTTTTTTTAAAATTAGTCCTCATTCTTTTAATTTTAATTTTTAATTTTGGATTCATTTGTTAATTTGATTTTTTTTTCCAGTTTTTTCTTACAGTTCAAAATTTTAGTTTATCCTCTCAATTTTTTTTTTGAATGAGGTCCTTTTTTTCTTAATTGTTATTTTTTTATCCTTCAATTTTTTTATTTATCATTTGACATTTTATTTATTCGGATTTGGTCTCCTTGGTTTTTCCCATTTTTTCTAGGCTCTACCCAAGAGTTAATCTTGGACAATTATCGAGTTACGGGTCGAGTGGGTTAATTCGAGTTAACCCAAGTGAACAAAATATTTTTATTTTATAAGAAAGTCAAAATAATACCATTTTGGAAAAAAATAATCATCGGGTTTTGGATGGATTTTCCCCGAGTTAACCGAAACATGGGTCAATCGGGTTTTTAATCGTCTTACACTGGATCAATTCTCACCCAATTTCTTTTGAAGTTGTTTTTTTTTTTTATCATTTTTTATTTTGTCCTTCGAAGTTCAATTTTTTTTTCAAATTAAAATTAAACTTTATTTTTTTTCTATTTTTCCTTTTATTATATCATTTTGTCCATGTAATTCTACTCCCAGGTTTTGACAATCTACTTGGTTTTACTAGTGCTTTGTTTTTTAATAATTTTTTTTATTAATTTTTTTTCCTAATTTCATTTTTTTATATTTTAATTCAGAGATTGACATTATTTTTTTAAGCTATCTTTCCACTATGTCGACATGGTGATTTTTTTTTTTAATTTTTAAAATACAATGATATCAAAAATTGACCCGGCTCATGTCGAATCACAGAGTATTTATATCGTAAAGGCTATTTGAAGTCAAGTACCCAGTGTGACCAAAAACCTGTAGGATCAAGCATGTTAGCAGTGTCGTCAACGCATGGTCTAACCATGCAGACAGACATTTCAGCCATGAATCGGCACTCTTAGTCTTCTTTTCCTGTTTTCTTTCAACAGATACAAATTTTCAAATTATTCCACCAGTCAAGCAAATTCTGTTCCAAAGGCTCCTTTGTCCTAAGGACGACATCTTAAGGATTCAATCCTATAAACAGACACAGACGAATAGAGTAGTGATCATGCGTTCCAATGTGTCATAACCTATTTTTGAGTTATTCTTCAATTCACATTTTTTTATTTAAAAAAAAATCAAAAAAATATTATATAAAAAAATATAACAGTAAAAAAAGATACCAGAGCGCCCTAAAAATGGTTAAAAATTAGTTGAGTAGGTTAAAAAATATAAAAATTAAAATTTGGCAGTATTTTATTGACTCATGATAGCTCTATTGACAAAGAAAATTCAATTTGAGGAAGAAAAGTCCAAAATCAGATGTTTATGGACTCAATTAAATTTTATTGAAAGTTTAATTGAATTTATGGAGAGTTTGATTGCAAGAAAAATTGATTTTAAAGTTAATTTGGGCTTTAATTGGAAGAAATTAAAGTTCTAGGGTCAAATTATAATTTTTGGAAGTTAATTTGGTCAAATCGGGGGCTAAATTGCATAAATATTGAAGTTTGATGACCAATTAGGGACTTAATTGAAGAAATTTAAAATCAAGGACCAGAATGTAAAACGCGTGTAAATGAAGGGGTTGTAATTAAACCGGATCAGGAGCTAAATTGAAAAAATTAGAAGTTTATTGCTAAATTGTGAGTCAAATTGCACTAATTCAATACCAAGACCAAAGCGAAAAAGGCAGCCAACTTCAGGGCCGCTGTTGGATTTTTGGAAGGGATGCAATTGCATTGTTTTTTTTAATAAAAATTGCAATTGAGGACTCAATTGAACAAATCATAAATTAAAGACTAATGTGAATTCTGACATGTTTTTGCCGCCTTTTCTTTTAAATGAAACGGCGTGTTTTGTCTAAAATGGCGCTGTTTCATCTACTGTTCATTAAAAAAGAAGAAGGAAAAGGGCCGAAAAGATGCTGTTTTGAAGGCACTATGGGTCTTCTTCCTCCCCTGGACGCGCGAAACAGGGGAAGAAGAAGATCTTTTCTCCCCTGTTTCTCACCGACTTCCCTTCCCACGATGACCCAAAAAGACGCCGACCTAGGGTCCCTCCACTTGCACAGCTTTCCACGTGTTAACGTTAGGGGAGGAGAGATGTCCTTAGGGTGGTAGAGGGGCGGCTGAATAGTGGCCGCCCTGTCCACCCTACACCCCTGCGCCATTGACTGGGCAGGGGTGTAGGCCTCCTTTCTCCCCTATAAATACAGGGGATAAAAGAGACGCAAAAAACAAAAAAAGAAAAGAAAAAAAAAGGGGGAGAGGGAGAGAAACAGAAGGTTAGAAAAAAAGAAGAAGAAAAACAGAGTAAGAGAGAGAGAGAGAGCAAGAAAAAAAACAGAGAAAAAGGAAAAAAAGAGAGAAAAAGAGAGAGACGAGAGAACACAAGAGAGGAGAGAACCGAGAGAGGAAAAAAGAGCAAAAAGGAAAGAAAAAGAAAAAAAAACAGAGGAGGGAGAGGAAGAGGAAGGAGAAGCTCTGCCGGCCACCACAGTCCCTCCACCGCGACAACAGCACCGCCTCGACGCCTCCCCAGGTAACCTTCTGCCGCCTCGTTTCGTTTCTTCTTGCTCAACCCCTGCCTGTATTTTTCATGCAGAACGATTTGGTTTTGGGCCGGGTTAGGCCCATTTCAACAAAAAATTAAATATTTTTTTTAATATTTGTGATTTCCCCACTTTTTTTATTATGTTCTGTTTAATCTCGATCTATTTTTTTTTGTCATTTCAACAATATGAATCCGGTATTAAAATACCTGGTTTTCGTCAAAACTTTCAAAAATACAACAAAATTTAGAAAAGAAAAAAATGTTTTTGTGCATACGACCAAGTGTCTCAAAGCTAAAAAATACTATTGTGTTTTTCATACACAAAAAAAATGTTTTAGCATGCATTTTGGCTTTAATAACCAGTTTATTAAAGTCAAGAGAATACTAGTCAAAATTTCAAAAACAACAAAATTTTTATTTTGTTTGTCTTTTAGTATCCGGGGTACGACATTACACGTAATACGTATTCTGAATATAAAATTCTATTTTTTTGGGACGTAGAACGGTTAGGTTTTACTCCATTAAGATAAGAACCTCCTTATTGAGGAGGGCTTTTCTTGAACCGTAGACAAACCGACAATGAGAAAACATAAAAAGACCTTAAATTTTATCAGACAACAAAACAATGTAGCTTACCTTAGGTAGGGCGTAGTTGGGGTGCTAATACCTTCTCTTTACACAACCAGTTTTCGTACCCGATCTCTGAGACCAGTTAGGGTTCCTAGTGACTAGAATAGTAGGTGGCGACTCCCAGTCTATATTTTACTGATAAGAGACAAGAATTCCTTGTCTCTTCATATTTGCCAGATAGACCACATTCTATTTTACTTGAGATTGGTGGACGATCGCCGCGACGCTGCATACATGCGACATAATGGCGACTCCACTAGGGACCTTGTGGACTAAGCATTGTTTTCGTCTGATCAGTGTGTTTTATTTGTTGGTTTGCGTGTTTTTAATATACATTTCCTTTATTTATTTTCTTACATTCTTTAATTTCTGTACATAGTTGTTCATGCATTGTATAGAACTGCCTCATCCATCACATGCTTTAAATTTTTGAAAAGCACATACAAGCTTCTAAGTTAAGTAAGGAATTACTGATCTGCCCTATGACTATTGGTCAGGGTTCAGATGCGTGAAACACCCAATTTATATCTGAGTGCCTGCTTGGTAATGGTGGGTATACGTGCCTTAACCATTTCTCGCAGCGCCCCTACACTGTCTTTACGAAGATTGTCACTGGGCAGATATGAGACCCTTTTGAGACGAGGTAGAAAACCTACCCATGTTCACGTAAGGAATAGAGCATGTCCTTAGGCTGTATGTGCCATCTTTAGTTGCATAACGGCAACCCTTCTTGAAGCATCTTGAACTCAAGACTTGTGGGTGACACAATGATCATCACGCAGAATATTTTTATCGCAAAGTGTGGATAAGAAGCAAGATTTTTGTTTCATCATACAAGAGTGACGATCACATGTCACCCCTCGAAAGATGACTTCATCATATAGAACAAACATGCATGCTCGTTAGTTTGGAATAAAGGTCCCTTTAATTCTATTTTCTACCCCAGAATCAAAAGTTATCAACATCTGCCAGTGTCAAGAAGGATACGCTCAAGCCTCCAATCAAGAAACATAGCTTGTGGTAATAGGGTTCTCTGCTCTACCATGGACTCAGCTGGTGACCTATGCCGAGATGCCATCTATAAAGTGCTGACACGCTCATCAATGGAGACTGTGGGGAAATGTAGGCTTTTGTCTAAGGAGTACAACTAGTTGACCTACGAATCCCTTTTCACAAAGCTACACAGCCAAATAACCAACATCGTCTCTGGTTTCCTTATCCAAAGCATGATCAGGAATGAATATCAGATTTCTTTTGTTTCAACTGACGTTTTGAAGACCCATACACAAATATCCTTTGATTTCCTTCCAGAACACGTGGAGATAGTGTCCTTAACAAATCAAGGGGTTTTGCTTTGTTACGCACATAATAAATCTTGTTATTATGCGTGCAACCCTTCTATCCAACAATGTCAAAAGATCTCGAATCCTTTACGGTACAAGATTGTGAGATTCTCAAAGCCCAAGTTTCGCTTACATAAAGAATTCTATATGTACCACTGCATTAGAGTTGAGTTGTTTGAATCAGCAACATGGAAATGGAAGTTGTTGGATGAAGTGAGTTTGCCTCATGAAGAATCCCTTCATCGTATGATAAAAGTATCCATGAATGGCTTACTTCATTGGCTCACTTGGAAGAGAAATGTCTTTACCTTTGATGTAATAAGAGAGCGTCATTGTTTGTTCCCACTGCCTCTGCCAGCCTCTGAGGATAATGATAACAAAGATATCAGACTTACCAAATACAAAAAAAAGCTCGCCATGACCTGCATCGATAGAGAAAGTAATTTCATGGAAGTATGGATCATGAAGGATCACGACAAAAAACACTGGAGCAAGAGGCATTCGTTAAATATAGGGGTTTTGACAAGGAAAGAACCCCATGTGAGTCTGTTGGCCTTTTGCAATGCTGATGTTATGCTGATGGAAGAATATTATTCTGCTGTGATGTTCTTCAATATTAAAACCGGGCACATTGACGTGCTACAATTAGGAAAGAGTCTACTCCACGGATGCTTCCCTTTCCAGCTCACATTTTCCATCGAAAAAAAAGCACATTAGTTCACTACCCCAAGGCATGATTCTCTAATAGGAAATCCAGAGAAAATGTGAAGAATTATAGGAGCTTCGAAGATTAAGCCTAAAAGTTAGTGAGTAAGAGATGGGTAGATTTTGTGAAGAAAGATATCAACGATTATATCGTCAATAGGCCATCACCAATGAGAGACAACAAGACATGGAGGACTGGTGAAGAAGCTATTTAAAAGTGTCTTGTTGTCAATTTTGTTGTCTATCATTTTGTTTTGGGATCACATCTCACCTTTCAATGGATTATGCTTTGTTCTTAGTCTTATTATTGTCTTGAAATAAAAAGATATTTCTTTCAAAGTATATTTTGGCAAAAATATTTTGATTGAACTCCAAAATGTAAAATTAAGGCTAATCAATCCTGAAATGATTAAAAGTGTTCTGATTCCAGAAATGACTTGATGTTTGTTAAAATGGCAAGAGGTGACCTCACAAATTTTGAGCTCACACCCCAAAATTGAACCACACATCATATAGCTAAATTTTAGCAATATGTATAATGACACGCAGTGGATTTCAGTAGTTATGGACTCGTGAATCAAGACTTTTACATGTCCAAAGCATTACACTAAATGATGTCAAAATTTATCAGTTCTAACGGATCTTGCTTGAAATGAGAAAAGGCCATCTTTATTATCCTTTCATATTTCTTAAAATATATCATTTGCAACCCCATTTGAGCCAAACTAATTTTCTTTCAAAAGAACCCTGACTAGGATTATACCCTATACTGGGGGGCAAACGAGAGATATTTTGAAGACACTGATAGAATCAATGTTAAAAGGAAGGTTAAGAATGAAAGTTCAATAATTGATAAAGGGCTAAAAGGAAAAGAGGCATAGACTAGGGGGTAGAAAATACTGATGCCAATCTTTCCTTACCATCCAGACAAAGCAGTGAAGATGAGTGCTGGAATTTATTTTTATAGTTAGAAGATACATCAAGCACCAAAAGTCAAACACTAGAAAAAATACTGAGCTATAAGCATGACTTTTGTATCCATAATAAAACCTCTGAAGTCATCAAATGATTAATATTGGTCATTCATCAAAGCTAAGAGAAAAGGAGACATAGACTAGGGGGCAGAAAATACCGATGCCAATCCTTCCTTACAATCTAGACAAAGCAATGAAGATGGGTGCTAGAATTTATCATGTTATAGTTAGACGACACAACAAAAGTCAAACACCAGAAAATACTGAGCTATAAGCATGACTTTTAGTATCCATGATAAAGCCTCTGATGCCAACAAATGATCAAGATTGGTCATTCATTAAAGAAAAGTTGGATTTGCATTATAACCCATGTTAAGAGAATTCTGATGAGGTTAACATAGTTATATGTCATGACAACGACGGAAAAGGAGTTGAGATTGATCCTAGTTCTTTGAAACCCTTAAACACCTTTTGAGCCTGTGAATTCCTTTCTTTCATAGCTATAAATCATAGCCTACATTACGTGCTTCTAAAAGCCCTTTTTGATCAAGTAAGCAATCTGAACCGATAAATGGTGCTCTCAAAACTGAAAGAGTTTTTCCATAAGGGTCGTAGCTTCATGGATTAAGTTACTGGTTATTATGCATGCTGATAAAATTGATGCTAAAAAAGGAAACAATCTTTTTGATAAAGCCTCAAGTTTTGACATGAGCATTTTTGTTTTTTGAAACATATAGAAGGTCACCTCATCACAAACCATAAAAAAAAATGCAGCCAAAATCAGAATCTAAAATGGATACAAAGAACCATGAAAAAGCCATTTTTTTACAACGGGTCAATTTCTGTTTTCAAAATACATTACAATCAAAGGACTGTATATTTTGAAAAACATGTGTTGGGTCTTTGGTCAAAAATCTTGATTTTTCAAAAAAGATCTTTTTCAAACAAAGACATCTTTGATTTCATTTTAACAAACTAGACTTGAAAAGACATGATCTTTGAAATGTGAGAGTTGATTCTAGAAGGAAGATTGTCAAACAAAAAAGAACATCAATTGAGTCTGCGAAATCCTTGACATAAATGACATCAACTCTTCTCAACACTCCTTGAAAAGTTGAGCCACCTAGGGGCAATACAGTGGACCATGAAAGGAAAAACAAGCAGTAGTCAGATCAGCTGGGGGGAAAAGAAAGATGATTAAATGAAGAATCAGTGAACATAGGACAATTTGAAAAAAAAGATAATCAATGAGCGAGTACATTCAGATCACACTGAAGGCAATATTGTTAAAAAATGTTCCATAATCTAGTGAACTCCAGCAGCAATTGGAAACAACGCTGCACTTAAAGGACAACCTTGTATCTTCATCTTGGGTTATCCTTTGAAACATGGCTATAACATATGTTATCACATAACTGCTTTTGAATGAATGTCGAAAGGATGCACACCACCAAGACGAATTGTGGGACAATGCTGCACTAGAAGGACATCTTCATATCATTATCTTGGGTTTATTCTTTGAAGTATGACTACCAGCCGATGTAAACACAATTGAATGTAAATGAATATTGAAAAGATGTAAATCACCAAGATTGATTGTGGAACGAAGATGCACGTGCCGGATATCTTCACATCTTCACTCTTTGAAGCATGGCTATCGATTAATGTTGTCATGACTGCTTTTGAATGAATGTCGGAAGGATGCACACCACCAAGATTGATTATGGGTCAATGCTGCACTGAAAGGACATCTTTATATCATCATCTGGCTAAAGACATGCTTTATCGCCTGAGTATGAATGATAAAAGCAACATCATTAATGAGGCCAAGATATTTCTTTTCACAATCTGATTAGATAAGCTGAGGGGAATTTGTTGAAAATAACATTGAGCATACAACGATGAGCCTTTTATTGCAAGCTATGAGATACGTGTCTGGACGACTGGATAGTTTCCAAGAAGACTGATGATAACATATACTTGAAAAGTATTGTTTCCACTAGAGGCAAGTTCATGATTGATTGGCAATTTAGGATGAGGTCGACAATAGAAAACCTCTTGATGAGTGTTGGCACGATGCACACAATCAATGAGAGAACAATTTCTCAAGAGAGTCCAGAAAGATGAATGATTGGTTAAGCTCATTCATGATGAATCAAACAACACCACACTTGAGAGGCACGATCATGTTTGGTAAGCAACGAGAGCATAAATCAACGTGGACAGCCTACGATAAACACTGCATTTACAATTGAATGGATGGCTGACACCAGAAAAACAAGGAAGACTTCGAATAGCCAACAAATAAGCGTCAGAAATAGGGAACCTATATTTCTTAAGTAAGTATACATACATATCAATCATATTGCATTGTTTCCATCATTGACCGATTGGTGTTACACCATCACCACCTAGGTAGTGCGTTTTCTAACCCTACCTCCTTTTAAGTGTGCCTTTAAGCCCTCACCTCCTTTTTGAGTGCGCTGTTGAGCCCTCGCTTCCTATTGAGTGCGCTTTTGAGCACTCACCATCTAGGTAGTGCGTTTTCTAACCCTACCTCCTTTTGAGTGCACCTTTGAGTCCTTGTCATCTAATTTTTTGATAGGTCACCCATTACAACTTGATCATGACATTAATGTTTAGGGGATTTTTATTTTTTACCGATCCAAGAAAGAAAACCCATTTCAATGGCTGCTGCTGCTAAGGTACTTACTTTCTTTTTTCTTTTATGCATGTTTACTTGAATTTAAGATGTTAAGTTTTTTGTGATCACTTATGGATTTTTTTCTTTTTACTTTTTTATGAGTTAATTTTATGCCCTTTTTACATTTATGAACTGGGTTTTTTTAAACTTGAAATGGGTTTCTTTATGATGCTGTAAATGGCAAATGAATAATTACACCTGTCCTTTTTATTTTTTAATTTTTTTAATTACTGATTAGTGTATGACTCCATCAGAAGCTTTGTGTTAAGCCATGTTTTTGCATTGAGTTTAGAAGATGGTAATTTAAGATTTTGAGTAGTTAAAAAAAAGAAAAAAGAATGTAGCTGTGCGGTTTTGGTAGCACCGAAGTGGAGTCCTATGAGAAAATTATGGAAACATTTGATGTATAGCGTCTGTAAGTTGACTGGCAATGGTTACAGTGATTCAGCCATTCAGGTTCTGGGTGTGAGGAAGTAGTAACTGAGAGCGGCGCATAATTTATTTATTTACATAATGCTATTACCATTTTGAATAAAAGGTTGGGGAAGTGGTGTCATCCCTTTTGTGTTCACTCGCTGTGTTTTCTATTTCCTTCCAATGGGAATTTATGAATAATTTCTTGCTAGTGTAAGGAGAACTATTTGGCTAATACTTTTGATTGGATACAGGAGCGAATTGAAGGCACAAAGCGAAACTCCTTTGGTGAAGCAAGTGATTCCTGTACCAATGGCAGTGAACAATCTGAAATTGTTCTCCAGCTGAATGAGCTGAACTCATTTGGGAGTGACAATATTCCCAAGGTTCCATTCTTTCCTATTGGGGGACAATCATGCTCGTCTCTCTGATGTGATTATTCAATGACTGTCTTTTCCATTTTCCTCTGTTCATGGTTTTGGAATTTCCTCTCTATTTCAATAGGTGAGGAAGCCTTACACTATTACGAAACAAAGGGAAAAATGGACAGAAGAAGAGCACCAGAGATTCCTGGAAGCTTTAAAGCTGTATGGTCGTGGCTGGCGTAAAATACAAGGTAAGTGTAATACAAGGTCATATTATTGTGATTTGAAGCTTTTCTGATATGTTGCAATACGATGAAGTTGCTCTTATCTTCATGCAGAGCATGTGGGCACCAAAACTGCTGTTCAAATTCGAAGCCATGCTCAAAAAATTTTCTCCAAGGTCTGGTTATTGTGATCAAGCTACCAACTTATCTACCATTCATTATCCTTTGACAGTATGGAGTGCAAGCAATCTTCAGCGGGTTTATTTGATTTGAATGGCCTTCATATTAACATCATTTCTCTTCTTGATGTCAGGTGGTTTGGGAGTCGAGTGGCGGTAATGAGAGCTCACTCAAACCAATTGAGATACCCCCTCCTCGACCAAAGAGGAAACCTGCACATCCTTATCCTCGTAAATCAGTTGACATCCGCAAAGGAACACCAGCATCTAGTCAATTGGATGGATCTCCATCCCCTAATTCATCAGCATCTGAAAAAGATAATCTATCTCCCACCTCTGTTTTATCTGCATTGGCTTCAGATACTTTGGGAACTGCGCTTTCAGAGCAGCATAACGCATGCTCTTCTCCTACCTCATGTACCACTGACATGCATTCTATTAGTTTATCACCTAGTGTAAAAGAAGCTGAGCATTTAACATCAAATTCATCCAGAGAAGAGGACAAAGAAACTTTCTCATTGATCGAAATGTCTTGTTCACCCCTGGAGAAATTTTTGTCCAAGGTAAGATGAATATCCTGTCAAATTCACCTTAGCTTTCGTTTGTTTCCTATATTAAGCCCATATCCTTGCTAGGTTTCTAACTCTAATTTCATTATTGTACTTTCATGTTCAGAAATTTGAGTTGGGTTCAGATGAAACTGTATGTGCTGAAGGTGATGCCACCAAAGATGCGTCTTCCACCAGTATAAAGCTTTTTGGAATGACGGTCATGGTAGCAGCTTCACATAAAAAATCTCCTCCAGGTGCAGAATTTGTTTTGTCCATGACATCCAATGAGAATCAAGACAATGCTGATACTGACAAAGAGAAGCCTGCTCAGACACTGCTGCTGAAACAATCAGACACAGAGTTATCATTTGGAGTGGAAAATAGTGATCAGAATCAGTTGCCATCTCCAGCGTCAGTTTTTGAATGCACAGAACTACAGAGGAATTGACGCAGCAGAAAACAGTAAATGAATACGACCAATGTTAATATTCCGTAAATGATTTACAACGAGAGAAACTCTCAGAAAAATCAAGGTTTGTTTATTCAATAATCAATCGCTGTCCCGGTCAGAGGCCTGGTATTTAAAGCAAAACTCTAACCTAACCCATGACGAATAAGAAAATGACACAAAATATTAAATTTACCATAAATGGCAAATTTGAGATAAATGCAGAATATAAAAGGCCTATAAATCCTAAGCAAACAGGAATTGACGAAAGTCAATTCGGACTCGGAAATCAAGAGTTATGGCTAAAACGAAACTTTTCAAAAATGATAAAAATGACGATTTCAGGGCCGAAACGATGGAATTTGGCCAAAAACTGGTGGACATCAGGGACATAGCCCTGACTTCCTCCGCAAACGGCGAAACGCATTGACTCGGTGAGTTTCGCGGCATTCTGACTTCAACGCCCCAGCTGCTGAAATTCAGTTGCCTTTGAATTTCGGGTGATCCCTCTTGAGCATGTATGCTTCCGCTACTTGTTCTACATCAGGAACTGCCAACTATTTTGCAACTAACCCTTCCATACCATGGTGGTTTTTTGGCAGTGGTGTGTCATTCTTACCCCCCACATCATATGACCATACCTCCCCACACACACCCACACCAACACCCACACCCACACCCACACCCACACCCACACCCTCTTATATGGCAGAAAGGTCAGAAGAAAAGGAAATTCTTAATGAAAGATCTTGTACTGGTTCGAATGCTGGACCAGTTGGTGAATTGGAGAATGTAGAGAAGAGTTTGGATGTTGTTGATTCTCAATGTCGACAACTGCCATACAAAAGATGTTTAGGAGAGAGAGATGTTAAGTCAACGGTGATTGTATATGAAGAGCGAGAGCGACAAAGAGCTCGAGTATGCTCATAGTATCCCCCTTCCTTAACTCTATTAACCTACTCATAGTCGGGTTAAAGAGCTGGCTTAGATTGGATGAGGATGCTGTAGAGTATTTAAGATGATCACTGACGAATATTTTAGTAAATACACTTAGAATATCATTTTTTTCTTTCAGTTTCTCTACCAAGATCCCTTCAAGTCACCATATGTTCTAGCACATTTGAGATGCTGAGGGTCCTCATTGATTGCGGCATACTTGCGTAGTTTCATGTCTGTTGTTTCAGAAGTTGAACAATAGGGTGCTTCTGGATGCTCTTCGAGGAGAAAAATAGAACACTTAGGTTCAATCATTCTTGTTCATTTTCCAGAATTGAAAAGTCTCTCCAGATGATAAAGATGTTCATTTTCGTCCATTGCTATTGAAAGTGCTAGTGGCTCATTTCTCGCTTTTGCATTTTTTCGTATTGTTTTGTACTTAATTGTACTCTTGTATGTACCGGTAGAAATACCCCTTTTTAGCAGCAGCCTATGTAATCCAAACTCGATCCTCCAATCCAATTCTATTTGAAACATTGTTTTTAAGATTTCATGATATTGCCTGTTTTCATTGACAAATTAATGGATGGTCGAAGGGAATGTGACTTGCAGATGGCGCATGAACCAGAGCCATTTACATTCATCAGTGGAGAAAGGTTCTGCCATTTTTCCAATCGCATTTGAAATATCTATTTTTGACTAGTTCAACGTTAGGTCTCTCTGTGGAAGTGATGTTTCTTGACTTCGCTGGAACTTCGCTGGAACTCATGTTCTATGATTGTATACTTAGCTGCTAAACCCAGTTCAATCAAAGATGTCTCATGGTAAGAGCATGCATCCCAATGAATGGTACATCATTTTCTACTCATTTTAAAACACTTCCTTTGCCATTTCTTAAGATTTTGCATTCACCAGTTGACGATTTCTGCTGGTTGAAAAGGAGGTGGTGGGTGGTGGTGACAATTGGCGGCAGAATGACTGCCACCAGCCCTGAGTATCCCACATTGTATTAAAGTAGAAAATTTTGATTACCTGGACTTCAAAATTCAGTCATAGAGAGTAACGCAGATTCAGCTTTCTCAATTCAAGCAGCCCTTTAAACGCCATGAAGTTCATATTACTTATTCAACAAAGAAGGGCCAAAGATGTGGTGCCAGTTTCTCTCGAAGCACCACATTGCATTACCCTGATAGGCCATGCATAAAAATGAAACCTGAATTCAAGCTTTTTCCATATCTAACGAAAGACAGATTTACATAAAATTGAGATCCCAAATAGGTAGATTCACAGATTTAGACAATCTATTGAAAGTCCCAAGATAGCTTCTTTTTTTCCTGTTATCCACAAATAAGAATTATGGTAAGTTGGTACAGCATATCTTAGCTATGTTTGATGATTAACCCCCATAATAGCATGCAGTGACTAGCTCTTCAAAACTATCTTTGGCCATAGTTCTGGCTTTGGCGAAGCTCTTATTTGGGTTTTGCAACTTCCACAAATATTCCTGGCATTTTAGGAGAGTGATTCAAAATCTTATAAGCGTTTCAAGCCATCTCACATTTGTGAAAAAGAAGGAACAAAGGAAACTAGTATTTGAAAATTACCACAAGGAAATCCTGGCATTTTGCAATAAAGGGCCTATGGAGGGTCTACATTAGGTCCAGAGAGCAAACTGAGACCCTAAGTTGCAGACAATGATGGTCGACAGGATCATTAAGACCATCTGCATCACTCAGGTTTCGTAAAACTTGGGTACTTTAACATGAAATTACATTACTGGGTCGGCCAAGAAATTAGATCAGACATTACATATTCCTGAACGGTTGTTCATTTTCCTCAAATGACATACCTCCCAAGGTCATCTAATGCTCTGTGGGTCAATGATGACAACAAAATGTAGATCCCTGATTTCTTCAACTTGCTTTTAAGCGTCATTGCAAGTTCATATGAAAAAAGCAGAGACACTTTCTTACTAATGTTCTGCAAGTACCTCTTGTTTA
This sequence comes from Populus simonii, assembly GCA_007827005.2. Classification (NCBI taxonomy): domain Eukaryota; kingdom Viridiplantae; phylum Streptophyta; class Magnoliopsida; order Malpighiales; family Salicaceae; genus Populus; species Populus simonii. The sequence goes on from CM017478.2 coordinate 1,366,665, forward strand.
ATTGTCAACACTGTGTTCAGCGTTTTAGGTTTCCTAAAGCTATCTTCCTACAGAAATGCCAAAACCATATGGCAAAACACAGTCTATTAAACGTGAATTTACCATAAATATGAGGCATCATTGAGTAACATCATCTAAACAATAATAACAATCACTAGCTGAGGACGGCTTAAGAACAATTTGCAAAAAAGACATTAGTCCTAGGAAGCAAAAAAAAGTGAAGACCAGAGAGACCAAGGACTGCTAAAGAATGGTGTTTCCATAAACAGAAGACTTGCTCGTGGAAGCGACCATGTTGATAACAAAGAAGGCAACAAGTTACAAGCAGTTCAGGGAAGTGGTAGCTCCTTACTGATGGTGATAATTGTGGCATCTACGTCAACCCAATCACTTTCAGTGATGTATCATAATCGAATGTCCTGATTACAGTCATGTGGGCATGTGTATGTGTTTTCTTTATCAAACTTTCACAAACTCCTCTCTAACTTAATTCTTTCTGTACTTGTTCTGGTTAGTCATCACAGTACACATGTTCATGACTTCTTCGGTAGATCAGGACACCATAAATCTCGCTGTAGAAACAACTATAGGCCAAGGAAGTAATATTACTTAGTATTTGACATAAATGATTATCTTTTATGCAAAAAGAATCATATAAATTGAATCAGTTTGGATGGCTACAGTTTCCTAAGAAAATGATATGTGGAACATACCTTGCCATGCATTCCCTCAATAGCCTACTGAGCTTCTTCTTCAGTCTCATAACGGATGAAGGCAAAGCCTCTCGGTCTTTTAGCTATTTTATCCATTACCAATTCACTGTTAACATAGAGAGAGAATACGTTTAGAAGCCGATAGCACATAACGAACATACCAGGGACACTAAAAATGCTTAAACAGCTCTACGAACTAAAAGCAACATAATGTTCACTGTTCTCACCATCTCCAAGTTAGCCAAAATTTTGGAAAGCATTTCGCAAACTCTCTTCTGTAGTACGAAAAGATAACCCTGCATTAAATGAACCCAAATTACAGCATTGAAATAGGCATTGGTATTGAAAATAAATGGTCTCGTTTCCTAGGGGAGCTTCTAGCAATACTTTTCAACAAGACATGTTTCTTATGACATTGCTGAAAGTTAAACAATACTTTTCATGACTTCCTTGTGATGTTTCTGAAAGATGAACACTTTCTTTAGATGATACCACGACCAATAAATAGTAGAACAAAGTTTGTTTCTTCAAAGATGCCCAAATTGTTTTTTTTCAGGGGAAACATGCGAACTCTAACAAGTTGCGTCTCCACTCTGCACTGATAACTCTCAAGCAAAACCCCCAAAGCAAAGGGTATATACTCCTTTCTCATCAAAATAGGGCCTGTCAGACCCGTTGGGTCCCAAAATGAGCTCTCAAATGGTACACAAAAACAGAATATAAGGGCTTCTGAAATTGTCTTCAATTTTGATTTTCATTTCTTAGAATTTTGATCATTCAGCCACCAAAACAAAAATTGGAGCCTAATCATATTTCATGGGTTGTTCATCAAACATTCAAGCAAATACAAGATGAAGTTCATCATGGGTGCATGATACTATTTTTCTCAACAGAACCAAAACAAAGTTAAACAAGTTTAGAAAAACAAAAAATTTATGAAACCTAAAGATTTTAAGAAAAATGTGAATTACAATCTAGTGAAGGAACTTTTACTACAAACATTTTAAAAAGTACAATTCATAAGGATGCATTAAGAAAATAAAACTCCAATTCACCTACAATGGAATCCTCTCACAAAATAAGAGCAGTTCCAGATAAACCCAGCAAAGATAGTATTTGTAGTCATTGCATGTAATAGGAACAAACAATAAACAATCCGCTAAAAAAGCACGAGAAGGAAAACTAACCATTAACATAAAGCTTAAGCTAAAGTAAGTGTGTTATGCTTAGTGTTTTAAATGATATTGTTGGGCTTAAATTGGATTGGAGTGACAATATATATGGAATAAGTTGTTGGGGGGTATTGATTTATGTTTGTTAAATGTAAGAAAATAAAAGTATGGAAATTGATGAATTTGTATAAGTTTTAGTGTTTTAAATGATGTTTTCATGCTTATATAGTGTGTTATACTTGAATATGATTCATGTAGAATAAGTTTGGTTTATGTTTATTAAACGTGAGGAAATAAAAGTATGAAAATCGGTGAATGTGTGTAAATGTTTGGTCTTTATAATGATGTTTGTTTATGCTTAAAAATTGATTGGAAGTTTGTAATGTAAATGGATCTTGTTTGACAAGTTGGTAAAATGATAAAATATACAATGGATGCATAATAGTGTTAAGAAATGTGAAATTGTTAAATGCAAATTGATAAAATGAGAAAATATATTTTGGATGCATAGTAAGGAATATAAAATTGTATTCTAAATGCAAGTTTAATTTATGCAAAAATGTGAAAATTTATTTGAAATACAAATTAGTAGTATGAAAAGGATGATGATGTGTTTAAATAATTAAAAACATTGAGTTAAAATGATTTGAGTGCTAATTTTGAGATGCCTTCTTGAAAAATTAGGAGAGGTATTCGAGGTTGGATTAGTAGTTGAGGGAACATATATTATTGAAGTGCTAGGTAGATACTCATTACCTTATTTTTTTTACTTAAAAAAATGTTTTTGTTAAATTTTTTTTATGAATCTTGAAATAAATTATGAAAAATTATATGAATTATAGTCGGTTTTATAAATTGAGATGAAGATTAATTATTATAAAAAAATAAGTTGATCACAATAATAAGAACTATGACATAAAAATTAAGTTGGGCACAATGATAACGTAATATAAAAATAATTAGGTTGGAACAACGGGATTAACATGTGAAATTTTTTAAAAAAGCTTTAAATTAATAATTTTTTTTAGTTTTTATTGTATTTGATATACTTATATTAAAATAAAATAAAATATTTTTTTTTTATATTTTTTTAAAATACATTAAAAAACAAAATCTACCGTACTTTTCATTATCTGAAATATATAGAAAATAAAGATGGTGAGTTGCCATTTCTCAAATCACCAAAAAATCTAAGCAGTGAAAAAGCAAACACCTTACTTTCTCTAAACCATCAAAATAGTGATGGATTGACTGCCTAACCCTCGTTAAACTCCTTGAACTAGTGTTTGGAAGCCTCAAAATCCAAGAAAACCACCTTGAAACCTTTCTCAAAGTGGCGGCCGCCATCATGGCTTCTCTAAGTGTAGCCAAAAATAATTCAATTAAAAAATCAGTAGCAGTACTATACCACTATCCATGCCCAGATGGTGCTTTTGCTGCATTAGCAGCTCACCTTTACTTCAAAGCCACTTCTCTTCCCGCTATTTTCTTTCCGAACACTGTCTACAGCCCCATCAAGCCAGACCAACTTCCTCTCCATCAATTCAGTCATGTCTACCTTCTTGATTTCGTGGGGCCTTCTGGTTTTGTCCAACAACTCTCCTCCAAAGTTCCCAGGTCTTAAAAGCCTCTTTTTTTCTTGATTGTTTTTGGTGCCAGTCTTTTTTTTTTGTGTGTTTTTATGTTTCATGGAGTAATTTTACATAGACTGAGTCTGCTAACCAATTTTAATAATGGGGTCCTTTGCATTAATCAATTTATTGATTCGGTTTGGTCTTAGGTAGATTGAGCTCATGTTTGGATTTTGGGTTTTTGTGTTCTTCAGGGTGGTTATATTGGATCATCACAAAACAGCAATGGAGGCGTTAGGTGGTAGAAGTTTTGAGGGAGAGAATGTGAGTAAAGTTATAGATATGGAAAGGAGTGGGGCTACTATTGCTTTTGATTATTTCAAGCATAAGCTTTTAGAGAGTGGTAAGAACAATTATGATGAGATAATCGCTGAATTTGATCGTGTTAGACGGGTATTTGAGAATATAGAAGATGGGGATCTTTGGAGATGGAGACTTGAAAATAGCAAAGCTTTTAGTAGTGGTTTGAAAGATTTGAACCTTGAATTCAATGCCCAATTGAACCCCTCCTTGTTCGACCAGGTGCCCATTTCTCTTCTCCTCTTTCTGTTTATTAAATATGTAATTCTTGAATTATCATTAGAAAATAAAAACCGAAGTTCCATTGCTTGTTCTGTGCAATGAAAGTTCAACATAAATCAGTTACATAGTGCGCGCGCGTCATGGGGCGTGCATTTGCCTCTTATGATTAACACTTATGTTATCTTTATAGTTGTTCTTGAGATGTAAATCAGTGATGTTTTGTTTAATTCTGCAGTTGCTGTCATTGAATCTGGAGTCTGTCATCAGTCAAGGCATAGTGAGTTTATCAGTCAAGCAAAAGTTAATAGATGACACCCTTGATCAGTCATATGAAATTGCACTTGGAGGTGGAGCCTTTGGACGTTGCCTGGTACTCTTCCCAATTACTCCTTTTATTGGTTTGGTTCTGCATATAGAAAATATACTTATTATTTTAAACATTTAATCGCCAAGTCCACTTTCATCCCTGGAATTTATCCAAAATCTGTTATTACTCAGTTAGGTTCAGTTTTATTTTAAGGTTGCAATCAGTGTTACCTTGTACTGCGAAGTCAATGTCAAATCCCTGTTATTAAGTTTTTGAGTTTCCTAATGAAACTTCTAAAAATTGATTTTCCTTTTAGCAAAGATTATTCTCTATTTATATGGTTATTAGGCTTTAAATAAAATGAGCCACGGAAAAAACTTGTGTAATGGGAATTTGGCCATAGTGAACATAACATTATTTTGTATTTATGTCCTAATTCTTTCTGCACACTTCTAAGTTCCATTTTGATGGTTCTTGGAAATGGAAAGAAAGTGAAAAGGAAGTTCTAATTTCATTATCCTACTTTCAGGCTGTTAATGCCGATTCAGTTTCAGAGTTAAGGAATGAATTAGGACACCAGTTAGCTACTAAGAGTCGTAATCTGAAGTTGAGGTTAGTGATTGTTATTAGTCAAAGCAATTCATTTGTACCCGCATTTCTTTGCCTTTTATTCTGTTTGCTTGCATGTCAATTTGTTTTCATTTAATTAAAAGCTTTATATTGTGCATGTTTGTGGTGGTTCACTGTCATTATTATACAATTCCTTAGGAATAAGAGAATCCAAACAACTTTAGGGTTGGAAGAGCATTATCTATGTTTCCTCATAGCATCCATGTCTTTAGTATTGAACTCAATATCTATAAAAGCTTAGTCTAAATAAGGTATATTTCTTCATCAGAGATGCATGCATGTTTTAATAGTCACTGGATTCTTTTATTCCATTTTTAATACTTCAAAACATGTTGGATGCACTCATCTCTCTTAAGAAAATCTGGTCCATGTTGATAGAGGAGAATTCTTGGGTGATTAAAATTCAGGGGATTTAGGAATTGAAATTGAGATTTAAAATTTAAGAAATAAACAAAATCAACTAACTACTATAGCCACAATGATAGGGTTAATAAATCACTCCTTGAAAGAAAGAAAGCATTAAAGCATAACAAATAAATTCTTATTCATCTTCTTTATGTTCTAGAAAAAATGAACAAAAAACTAAGAACATAGATTGCATGCATATTTATAGATCTTTAATACCCCTGAATCCCAAGTAGGCTTAAAATACTTACTCAAACCGTACAAGTAGTCCCATGCTCCCATTGTAAAACATGCAATGTTTTGCCTGGAAATCCTTGCATGATCATTGTATGCATTAATTTAAGGTTCAGACTTCAGAACATTTCATTCTCTGCTCTCCTATATGATAAAAATTTATTTCTCTATTATAAACAGGGTAAAACAGAAGGGAAAGATACCCTTTTATTGAAAATATCATGGATACTGGGAAAATGATATTTCTATCACGTTGTAATGATTTAGGAGTGTTGGATATCCTATGTTGTAATTACCCGTAGGAAACCCAAAACTCGTGCCCCCAACAGAGGCTGAACAGCCTCCAGTACCTGGTGTTATCTCATCAAAACAACAAAACAAAAAGTAACCCATTTTTTATATTGGGCTCCTTGCTGTTTACTATTTGTAGTTACAACTTCAATGATGACATTCAATGGCTACCAAGTTCGAGGAAACTTGACAGTTGACACAGAGACTAGTTAGCAGGCTTAAAATCAAATCAAGTAACCTGCAAGCTTGTATGTGCAAATATTTGATGAAAACTTGCTGGACTGTGGAAGCAGTCCAGCTTTGTCAAGCAAGGTGCCAAATTTGTGCACCTTTTATTTTACACTTCGTAGTGCCTATCTTTTCTTGTGTAGGGGAATTGGAGCCATTGTCTATAGAGTACCAGAGCTTGAAAATGATGAGATGCTGAAAATCAGCCTTAGGAGTGTGGATAGCGAAGACACAACACCCATCTCAGAGGTCATTTTTCTAGTGATTCTGCTCTCCTGTTTTTTTCTTCCTAACAAACACGGTTTTATTTACTCGTGTTTGTTCAAAGTGCTGAAATGTATTTTATGGCTCAATTACAGTAATATGGTGGTGGTGGACATCGAAATGCGAGTTCCTTCATGATAAGTTCTGCAGATTTTGAACAATGGAAGGTTGGCAAAAGTGCTTCATTTTAGGCTATTTTGTGGCTGCTAGATACTGGAGTTGTTTATAGGCAGAGATAGTAACTGTGGTGACTATCCAGTATATGCATGAGCTCCCAATCGTTTTGTTTCTCCGCTGCTTCTTTTTTTCCCCGCTGGAAGCCTCCCTCTTTGCTTGTCTTTATTCACGATCATATATGGTTACTGAGTTTTGTATTGTTGGCATATATGAAAATATGGTGTGCAATTTGTCATTTAGGCTGTCTAGGAGAGCGCCAAATTTCTGTCAGGATTATAAATTAGACTTCAAATAAAGGGATGAGTTCAGGAGAGGAAGGCAAGGCAAGCCTTCTGGAGGAGCTTGACATCCTCTTACCACATCAAGGAATTATTTTATTTTGTTTTTATTTTTTATTTTTTTACACTTCTGACTGTCCAAGAGTACTTGTTCTGGTCATCCTTGTGGAGAAAGAAAAGCTTGATGTGGAAACTCCTTGTCTTCCATGGTAGAACAGAACATATTGAGAAGGATTACGATTTTAATTGTGAAAACTTCAGACATCTTCACCAAAGGATAGTGCTAAGCACTAATATTATCATCCCAAATACAAGGAGTTGTAAGTAAAGGTGTAAGAAGTTCGTTGAATAACTTTCTCAATCCATAAAGTTCGGCTACTGCATATGTCATTGATTGATGTTAAGCTTTAGTGCTTGATCTTGCCATTACGGATTACTTTTTGGTAGTCCAAGAAATCAAACATGAGCTTAGATAAATGTAATATCCTGAGATAGATTTATCTGGATTACCAGTCCAACAACCAAAATCACAAAAACTATTAATGAGACCATTTTTTTTTTGTTTTGTTTGGGCAGGTTACCCATAAAAATAGATCAGAGTCAGCGTGAATGTGTGGGCTGGTCGCCTATAAAAATAGACCTCTTTGAGAATGTTTGGGCAGGTCGCTCATGAAAATAGACCGAGGTAAGAGTGCATGGGCAGGTCGCCCATGAAAATAGACCATCTTTCTTCAAAAAAAAAAAAAAACAACAAAGGATGTGAACATATAGGATTTTGGTTCTAGTTAGAGGGGATTGGCGAAAAGAATTGCAGTCTATCCTAACTACACATATAGGATTTTGGTTCTGGTTACAGGGGATTGACAAAAGGAATCTCAGTCTATCCTAGCCACACATAGGATTTTGGTTCTGGATAGAGAGGATTGGCGAAAGGAATCTCAGTCTATCCTAACTACACACACAGGATTTTGGTTTTAGTTAGAGGAGATTGGCGAAAGGAATCTCAGTCTATCCTAACCACACACACATGATTTTGGTTTTGGTTAGAGGGGATTGGCGAAAAGAATCTCAGTCTATCCTAACCACACATCGGATTTTGGTTCTGGTTAGAGGGGATTGGCGAAAGGAATCTCAGTTTATCTTAACCACATATAGGATTTTGGTTCTGGTTAGAGGGGATTGGTGAAAGGAATCTCAGTCTATCCTAACCACACATCAGAGGATTTTAGTTTTGGTTAGAGGGGATTGGTGAAAGGAATCTCAGTCTATCCTAACCACACATGGGATTTTTGTTCTGGTTAGAGGGGATTGGCGAAAGGAATCTTAGTCTATCCTAACTACACACACATGATTTTGGTTCTGGTTAGAGGGGATTGATGAACGAAATCTTAGTCTATCCTAGCCACACACACATGATTTTGGTTCTGGTAAAAGGGGATTGGCGAAAGGAATCTCAGTTTATCCTAACCACGTAAGATTTTGGTTCTGGTTAGAGGGGATTTGCGAAAGGAATCTCAGTCTATCCTAACCATACACACATGATTTTAGTTCTAGTTAGAGGGGATTGGTGAAAGGAATATTAGTTTAGCCTAACCACACACGGTATTTTGGATTCTGGTTAAAGGGGATTGGCTAAAGAAATCTCAGTTTAGCCCAACTACACACAGGACTTTGGGTCCGGTTGAAGTTTTAGGTCAACCAAATTATGAGAAGACCAGTTTTGAAAGACTAGTTTTGTTTATCTTTACAATACTTACTACATAAAATCTTTGCTCCGTAAGCATTGTAAAGAAGGCAACTGTCATAACCCATTTTTGGGTTATTCCCAAATTCATATTTTTTCTCTCTTAAAAAAAAATCAAAAAAATATTATAAAAAAAATATAACAGTGAAAAAAGGATGCCAAAGCACCCTAAAAATGGTTAAAAATTGGTTGAGCAGGTTAAAAAATACAAAAATTAAAATTTGGTAGTATTTTATTGACTGGTGATAGCCCTATTGACAAAGAAAATTCAATTTGAGGATGAAAAGTCCAAAATCAAATGTTTATGGACTCAATTAAATTTTATTGAAGGTTTAATTGAATTTATGGAGAGTTTGATTGCAATAAAAATTGATTTTGGAGTTAATTTGGGCTTTAATTGGAAGATATTAAAGTTCTGGGGTCAAATTATAATTTTTGGAAGTTAATTTGGTCAAATCAGGAGCTTAATTGCATAAATATTGAAGTTTGATGACCAATTAGGGACTTAATTGAAGAAATCTGAAACCAAGGACCAAAATGTAAAACGCGCGTAAATGGAGGGGTTGTAATTAAATCGGATCAGGGACCAAATTAAAGAAATTAGAAGTTTATTGCTCAATTGAGGGTCAAATTGCACTAATTCAAGACCAAGGACCAAAGTGAAAAAAACAGTCAACTTCAGGGTCGCTGTTGGATTTTTGGCAGGGATGCAATTGCATTGTTTTTTTAATCAAAATTGCAATTGAGGACTCGATTAAACAAATCACAAATTAAGGACTAATGTGAATTCTGACACGTTTTTTCCGCCTTTTCTTTTAAATGACCACTTCGCGAAGCTGTTCATAAGCCGCTTTTTGTTGTTCAGACTCCACTCTTTGTTGTGCATGAGACACTTTGAGTTGTGCGTATTCCGCTGATAGGTGGTCATATTTTTCGATGAGCTGAGCCGTGCGTTGCTGCAAGATCACGAACTCCTTAGATTGGGAGCTCGATATTGATTGGGAGCTCCCAACAGTTGAAACACTATGGGCCATCTGTAAGTTGTCGGCCGTAGTGTTGGAGAGCCCGTAAACCCGATTTTTATCAGGTCCACCTGATGATCCAACCTCCATCCACAAATCTGGATCGAATTCCGGATGGGTCAAAATATCGTCCTCGTATCTCTCCCTCAACCGATTATAATAGGTCTCATGAAAATAAAAAAAGTAATCATCATATTCAATTCAATAAACATAATAACTTACAAAATAAAATGGTTGAATAAACATACCATGAAATGTTGAGCACGGGTATCAAGGAACTGTTGCGCCCCCTTTTGGCGATCTTGACTCCCCACGTGCGTCTTCACAAATAGCTCCATCGGGCTCGGCTCACGTCCAAGAGACGTAGCCTATAATGAAAAAAGATTTATTAACAACAACTTAATTTAACGATATATTTCATTTAAATTAATCTTACCATTCATTTCGCATGTGCAGCAAATGGAACGGAGCCACCAGTGTGCCTTGTCACCAAGCCATGAATTGGCCGATTCTGGTTGCCAGCACCGGACTGTGAGCGTCGTGTGAACCGCTCAGACGTCACGTGCTCAAGATAGTGCGGCCATATATCTTTTTAGATGTATATCGGTTTGAAATCCCTCCAAACCGCAACATCGTTCCAGCCTTGAAAACCCCTATCTCTAGCAGTTTTTTTTATCCTTTTTTGTGCTTCATACCAAAAATCACGCAACCTACTTCATGCAACAAAAAAATTACATTTTGAAACATAAATTTTTTTCTAAAAAAATTCTTGTATTGTTTTTGATGTTACATAGTTGCCGTGTGATTTTCCCATACCCTTCTCGCAACAGTGTTATGCTCATTGTCCCAGCAGAATTTGTCTTGTGTATAAATAATTAATTTTAAATAAAAATAAATAATTTATTTACAATTATATTAATAATTTATTAGAAATAAGCTGAAAATTATAAATTAACATCAACCTCAAATCTGTCAAACCTTGCATTGATTTGAGGCATCCATTCAGGATGCTTGGATATTGGACTCCATTGAAACAATGGAATCTCCATTGACCATTTAAACGCCGATGATATTACTCGGGTGGCCTCTATGTTTGTGAACCTGAAAATAAATGAAATAAATTCAATAGTGATTACTTCATAAATTATGTTGTAATTTTTTTTTTAAAAAAACTAAAACCTTAACAAACTTACATTGAAAGGTCGTCCTTCCACTGTGCCTCGTATTTGCGGGTAAATTGATTCCGCTGCGAAGGCACGCCGTCTCTGGGCTGTTAAGTAGCGCTGGAAGAGGCAGCATCGGTTGACGGCGTAGGTGGTGTAGGTACCTCTTCTTGAGAGGCATCTAAGGAAATATCATCCTCGCTGCTAGACGAACTAGCTGCGACCATACACGAGCGACCAGCTCTGGTTTTCATTCTACGCATGTACACAATTTTATACAAATAATTATATAATTAAATTCAAATGTTAAAAAAAAATTCGACAGCACCTCCCCTATACTGGATACTACCCAAATCCACAAACTTGGACATATTAACAATAGCCACCTGACCCAATCTATACTAATTATTCCAACATATTCAATTACTAATCCTAAGGTAAATTCAACATTAAGAATTACAATTCAAAAAATTATTTAATAATTATTCCAATACAACAAAACAATAAATTCACCTGACCCAAATCCACAAACTTGGACATATTAACAATACAACTAATACTATACTGGATACTACCCAAATCCAAAAACTTGGACATATTAACAATAGCCACCTGACCCAATCTATACTAATTATTCCAACATATTCAATTACTAATCCTAAGGTAAATTCAACATTAAGAATTACAATTCAAAAAATTATTTAATAATTATGCCAATACAACAAAACAATAAATTCAAAAAAAAAAACTTTAGACTAACAATCAAAATAAATGGAAAAAATTAAACACAAATCATGCAATAATAGAGTAAAATTAATAATTATTCCAACATATTCAATTACTAATTCTAAGGTAAATTCAACATTAACAATAAATATTCAACAAACTAACTAATAATAATTATGTCAATACAACAATAAAAAATATTCAATAAATTCAAAAAAAAAAAACTATAGACTTTAGGAATGAAATATGCTTACTTTAATAATGTGTTGAATTCAATACTTTATTTGTATCACAAAAAATACACCAAAACAAAAAACATAACAAAAAAAATAGCAAAAAAAAAAAAAAAACCCTTAAAGTAAAATGAAATAGAAGAAACACATACCTGTTAAACTGATGAAGATTCACAAGAAAACTTGCTAAAGATTGTAGGTGAAAGTTTTGAAGAATGGAGAGGAAAAAAATAGAAATTTAAGGTGAAAAATGGAGGAGAAGAAAAAATGAACTGAAGGGGCAGTCGTTAGAACTTATATGGCAGTTTTACCGACGGATATAAAATTAATTATTATTTTAATTTATTCCGTTGGTGAAGTGTCAAAAATCCATCGGTAATTTTTGAATTTCGCACCAAATTTTTAAATGACCTTTCATATTTTTCGTGGTCCGTCGGTAATTATGTCGGAATATAACGTGGTCAGAGATGCATTTAATGCACAACCCTTTGGAATTCGCACAGTCCGTTGGTAATTTTGTCAGTAAAATTGACCTGCCGACAACTTACCGACGGATATATATCCTTCGGTATAGACGTCGGTCATTGTGGCATTTTAAGTAATTATTTTTGAACTCTCTGTGAAATGCCGACGGACTTATTCCGTCGGTATGGACATCGGTGATTGTGGCATTTCAAGTAATTATTTTCAAACTCTCTGTGAAATGCTGACGGACTTATTCCGTCGGTATGGACGTTGGTGATTGTGGCATTTCAAGTAATTATTTTTGAACTCTCTGTGAAATGCCGACGGACTTATTCCATCGGTGTGGACGTCGGTGATTGTGGCATTTCAAGTAATTATTTTCGAACTCTCTATGAAATGTTGACGGACCTATTCTGTCGGTATGGACGTCCAAGTAATAAATATTTCGTGTTACAAAATATATCATCCATAATCTAAATTACATGAAAAAAAGGGTTTTACACAGGGCTTCATTTTGATAGTTAGTCAGAATTTTCTTCTTCTTCGTCATCAATTGGATATCATCACCTTCATCGCAATCTTCAATATGGATATCATCTTCTTCATCGATATTTGCTTGTCCGCTAGACCTCAAAACAACATTCAACTCCTCTGTGTCAACATCAACAAGACTATCATCGAAAACATGAAAATTTGAATTTTCTTCCAATTCAATCGAAGGAGCAACTCGATATGGTTCAACCAACTCACTAATTTGAAAGACTTCATCTCGCACACTTGCGTCTTCGTTCTCATCCTAAACAACCTCGACATGACCCCAGGGTTTTGTTTTTAAAACAGACAACCAATCCACTCTTGATCGATCCTTTCTAAATGAAGGGCTGTATATGTAATAAACTTGTTGACATTGCTTTGCGAAAACAAAGACATCGTTTATGTTGCGGAGTCTAGCTTTTGAGTTGATTTCGACCAGACCATAGTGTGGATCAACTCTGATTCCTCTGTCAGTCATGTCATACCAATAGCATTTGAATAAAAACACTCTATTCTGCTCGTTATGATATTGCAGTTCGACGACCTCTTCTAATCTACCATAGTAGTCAACTTCTAACTCACTACTAGTGGATCCCTTAACACAAACACCGCTGTTGTATGTCTTTCTTCCTTGCATGTATTCTTTAGTATGGAAAACATATCCATTGACAAAATACCTGTTGTAGCACTTACATTTTCTTTCAGGCCCCGGGCTTAGTGAAGACAATGACTTAGGTGCATTCCTTTCCATTTGATAAACCTTGTATGTAATGTACATCAATAAACAGTAAATGAACGAGAATCTCGTAATGACATGCATACATACAGTAATTTTACAGGTTAGAATGAGTTTGTGATAGTGCTTACATGTGTTTTGAACCACATGGCAAATTGTTCATCTTGTAATTGAAAGATCTGGGATTCGGTTAGCTGTGAGTTATTGGAGAGCAAATATTGTCAATGTTGCCTCCAAGTGATAATGAGTGTATGATATTACAATATATAATTAACAGTATATTACTAACAAAGTTTAATTAGTATTACACATATATAAACTTACTGAATAAAAGGTCACAGCTCATCACAATTAAATAGAACATAGTTGTGTGCTTGTTTGAACTCTATTTCCAACAAATATCTTCCTCTTCGACATTTTTAGGTGTGGGTCGTCCAGTATTGGAGAATATTGACAAGTTCCCACTGGAAGGCACTTCACCGCCATCATCATGCCGTGGAATGTGATTGATTCTCGTTCTTAGATGAGGTTCGAAATAGTACGAGATAAATGTTGAGATCTCCTCAACAATATAGGCATCACATATCGAAGTCTCAACATGCACCTTGTTCTTAACCTTTTTCTTGAGATTAAACAAGTACCTGCATTGAATTAATCAAGTATTTTCAATTAAGAAAAACATAGAAAATACTTTTATATATGAATTACATTGCAACTGTAATATCTAACAGTTCGAATGGGTACATCCATCTATATTGGACCAGTCCTCCAGCGTTTGCCTTGAACGGTAGATGTATAGGGAGATGCTCTATTGAGTCAAAAAATGATGGAGGGAATATCATCTCAAGTTTGCATAGTGTCTCGACGATATTCGTTTGAAGCCTCTCAATGTGCTCAACATTCAACTTGCTGGAGCATATCTCTGAAGAAATGACTGATCTCCGTGAGTACATCCCATATTCCTTTTAGCAACAAATCACGAAAAGCTAATGGGATGAGTGTTTGCATAAACACGTGGCAGTCATGACATTTCATTCCATACAATCTGCAGTCCTTTATATTAATCAGCCTTGATATGTTTGATGCATGTCCATCTAGAAAACGAAGACTCTTAAGCCATTTGTAGACTAGCAGTTGTGCGTTTTTCTCTAACAGGAAGCTTGCTCTTGGTTTTAAGACCCGTGACTCATCACAAACCAATTCCATATTTTTACGGTTATAGAACAAAGCTACATCCAATCTAGCCTTGATGTTGTCCTTTGTCTTCCCTTTCACATCCATGACGGTGTTGAAAATGTTCTCAAACATGTTCTTTTCAATGTGCATGATGTCAAGGTTATGGCGGAGAAGATTGGTCTTCCAATAAGGAAGCTCCCAAAAGATACGTCACTTTACCCAATTATAGGTCAAACCAAAACCAGGAAACTTTTGCTTACCTGATTGGAGACCAAACACAATGTCACCGTACTCTGATACAACATCATGCAATTCTTCACTAGAAAGATGTGGGGATGCAACATCTTTTTCAACTCTGGCAACAAAAAAATCTTTTCTATTCTTTTTGTACTTGTGATTAAGTGGCAAGAAGCGACGGTGACAGTAAAAAAAAGAAGCTTTACCTCCGTTTGCTAGCGTGAATGCCTTATTGTTTTCCATTCAGTATGGACATGCGAGTTTCCCATGCGTGCTCCAACCAGAAAGCATTCCATAAGCTGGAAAATCATTGATAGTCCACATCAAAGCCGCCTTCATAAGGAAATTTTGTTTCCTCGATATATCATAAGTCAGAGCTCCGGAGGACCACAACTGCGCCAACTCATCAATCAACGATCGAAGACAAACATCTATATTCCGCCCCGGGCTGCTTGGACCCGGTATGACAGTAGATAAAAACATGAACTTTGGCCTCATGCACATTCCCGGTGGAAAGTTATAAACTGTGAGTATGACCGGCCAACAAGAATAAGGAGCAGCAAATGACCCAAATAGGTTGAATCCGTCTGTACACAACCCAATACGCACATTCCTTGATTCAGCTAAAAAGTGAGGATGAACACTATTAAAGCATTTCCACGCTTTGTCGTCAGAAGGATGCACCATCACTCCATCAACCGCATCATGTGCTTGGTGCCATGTCATGTGCTCAGCAGTCCTTGGTGACATAAATAACCTCTACAGTCTAGGTGTGATCGGGAAGTATCTAAGTTTTTTATATGCCACTAGAGTCTTTCCCTTGCCAGTTCTAGGTTTGTAACGGGAATGCCCGCATGTCATGCACTCAGTCATCTCAGCATTTTCAAGGTAGTACAACATGCAGAAATTAGGGCACATGTCAATTTTCTGGTATCCTAAACCAAGGGGTTTCATTATGGACTTCGCAGTATAGAAGTTCTCTTTCAGCCTGTTCCATTCAGGTAAAATGCTTCTCGCCCATTCAATAATCTTATCATACCCGGCCTTCACTCAACCCGTGATCTGACTTGATGGTGAATACCTGTGTTACGACCGATAATTTACTATGGTTCGTGCAGCCATCCCATAATGGTTCGTCAGAATCTTTCAACAAATCAAAAAACCTAGCTGCATTTGCATTAGGTTCTTCTTTTACGATTGGATATTGACTGACATTACCTTGATTCATTCTCATTGCATCCATAACCATAAGTGTTGTCATTTGCCACTTCATGCATGTTGCTAGCACTAGAAGTAGACCCAACCACTGTTTCTCCCATTCTCCTCTTACTAACAAATACTTCTCCATGTGCATACCAACGCTGGTAATTCTCCATAAACCCTTTGTGTAGAAGATGCATCATTACAACATCTGGATGCAGATGTTGTAATTTTGAAACTTCCTACATAGACACCTAATACCGCCTCCAGTAAAATTTCTGGAAATAGATGTTGCGAAATTAATAAAACCCTGAACCTCATTACAATAATCAATCCTCCGCAGTCTTTGGGGTGAATCTTAATACATCCATAAACGATCATCCATGACTTATATCGAAGCTCTATAAAATTATGATGACATCATGTATTAATTAACTAAGTTAGGTAAATAAACTTGCAAAAATATTACTTTACCTCGAGATTATCCAACAAACCAATCACAACTTCTCATAAATATTAAATATTCATTATCATTTATCAACGTCCATACAAATTAATATATATAAATTTACAAAAATTACCACTCCGCAATACCATTGATAAAACTTTAAACGGACCCATTAAGCAAGCTATTAATTATTTCAAAACAGCACATGTAATTCAGTAATTCCATAAAGTTTTAACAATTTACAAACAAATACAATCTTACAAAATCTAAAACAAACCATAATTGGTATAGAATTATACATTCATATACTACAAGTTTGTTTGAGAAATAACAATAAAACATGTACATCTACTAACAAAATACATATACTAAAAAAACAATAAAATTGACATTTAATTAAATGTTAAAATTTTAAAAGATAGAATTACTTACAAAAATTGATAAAATCTGTCGATATATCAGAACACGGATGATGTGACCACAAAACTTCAAGAAATATAACTTGTTGTGTTGAGATGAGGGAGATTTTTTTTTGGAGGGGAGGGGGGCTGGTTATTTGCAGATGGGGAGAGTTGGGATTAGGAAGAAGAAGGAGAAATAGGGGAGGAGAGGGTCGGCAGAGAGGACATATATTAACTTTTTTTGATAGTTTCACCGATGGAAAATCCGTCGGTGATTCTGTTGGCTATTCTGACGAAAAAATCAACACATCACCATATGGATCTGCCATTTCAAATCCTTCGGTGATTCCATCGGCATTTTAAATGGCGAACCGATCATGTCACTGTACGGGCTGTCGTTTTGAATCCATCGGTAAAAATAACCCTGCCAAAACCTCCACGTCAGTGACCCGTCTTTTTTTTAATTCGAAACGTTTTTCGTTCGTAATTCAATCGGTAACTACCGACGGACACTTTTCGTTGGTAGTTACCGACTGAATTACGGAGGGAAAAGTTTTTTTCGGTAATTTCGACCTCAAATTACTGACAGAAATATTTCGTCGGTAAATCCATTGCTATTGAGCGAATTTCTGGTAGTGTTTAGCAGGCAATGCATCATCCCATCAATGTATTTCATGGGTAATAACATGGGCAACCAAATATTAATAGGTCCACTGCAAAATGCTGGTGCTGACCTGAGAACAAAATGAGAAGACAATGATGATTCTCCTTGAAAGAGAAAAATACAAATGACATGATATGATCGATCATTTTGAGGGAAAGGAAAAACAGTTAATTGAACTTGTCTGCAACTAATATTCTCTAGAGACCCGCATTTTAGACAGCAAATGAAAGCATTCAATACCATGACCAGATTGTCATTTAGAACTTTCAGGAGAAGGGAAAATGGCACTTTTGGTAAACAGTAGCAGATCAGACTCATCAGAAACTACAAATAACATAAAAACATCGGGTTGTCCTAATCATGCATGTTTTTACATTGTTGATGGGTCCAGTCAAACAAATAGTCGAATCACAAAAATGGCATAAAATTAAACACTGGGGTAATTAAAAGAAGGCTAAAGAACTTGTATACCTATAATTTCCCAGTCTTCAATACTTCTTTATGAAACATTTTACAGGAGCTTGCTGCATATGCATCAAAAAAGGGTAAAGTTAAAATAAATAATTCCAAGAAGAAATAGCAACTTAATCAGAAATAACAATAGCTAGGAATGGTCGTGCAGAAATTGCCCATTTTCTTAATAGGGAAAGATAAGATTCAAAACAAGTATCTGATTTAAAAGGGATTTGAATGATGGACGTACATTCCAAATTCTTGTAATTAATTAGAGTAATTAATGTTAAACTGTTTTAATAGCAGGAGTTCACATTAAAACAAATGACAGACGTATCAGGACCAGAATTGGGAAAAGAGAAGTCTTTAAGCATATCCAGTTTACTGAAGCTCAAACCATAATTAACTTACCGTACTCCATAATGAACAACACGATGATTACAGTGGCCAGAAATCCCATAATTATCAAAAGTAATAATCTGAAAAGCAAAGAAATTGACAAAATTTACCCTCAATATAAAAGCACGTGTTGGAATCTTTTAGTATTGATCTAATTGTACAGTCGGATCTGTTACAGTTGATATCAGAGCCTTGATATGGATTCTGGAAAGAATTCAAAAGAGGTTGTTGATGTTTGTTAATTTATTGTAGGATAGTACGTACCCACAAAGAGATTAGAACAGATCTATCCTTTTCAGGGAGGGGGAACAGAGATATAGACTTTTACAAAGGGCAGGAAAAGAGCCTTTTGGAAGATACTGCTTCACATGCGCCAGTAGTATCGACTCAAGCAAGGCATGAAGAATCGACGAGGCCTCAAGTCAAACAGCACCAAGGCAAACTGGGGATGTTCGGCCGCCCGTGTCAGCCCCACAGGAACGAGCATAGGAGCCCTCTCAGACTACACTTGTAGGGCCATCTGTTCATTATGTTGATCTGATGCTCCTGGCCCAGCTAGTCAAAGCAATAATGGAAGGTATGACTAATATTGCCACTCCTATGCCAGCACCCCCACCTGCACCCATCATACCAACCATTTCATGTGCAGCTACAACTATTAATAATATGGTACATCTAGTTCGATTGGTGAAAAGTATGAGAGAAATGAGTTATGAACTCTACTCAGGTGAACAAGATGTTGAAGTGGTGGGAAGGTAGATTAGAAAGGTAGAGAAAACGATGATTCAAATTAAGATACCAAATGATCTGTGAGTAGATTGTGCTACACAATTACTATCAGACGGTACTATGACTTGGTGGGAGACGATTCAGTTAAGGAGGGCTATAGAAACCCTATCTTGGGATAATTTGAAGATGGAGTTTGAGAATCAATATTACTCCAAATATCATCGAAAGATGAATGAACATAAATTCCTAGCCTTGAGACAAGAGGGGATGTTAGTACTCGAGTACGAACGATGATTTCATGACCTCTTACTATTCACACCACATTATGTCCCATCAGAACAACACATGATAGAAAAGTTAAGGGATGGCTTCAGACAAGAATTGAAGCAAGACTTGATTGCTTTTTGATTGCTTTACAATCCAAGACAGTAAGAGAACTGATTGAAGCAGCACATGCCTTGGAGGATTGTAGGGAAGAAGGCCAATAGAGTCACGGGGGTGTAGGAAAACGAAAGGATATGGGATTTTCAGGCAAGCCACCACTTCCAAAGAAGGGTAAAGGCGAACAATTCTTTCAATTCAAGAAAAGAGCGAGGACATCAGCAAGTTCTTGACAAAATATCAATAGGAAGTCAGGAGGTGGTCAGGCCCGCTCTAGGATTGTTGCATCGAGGGGGTAATTATCTGAAGACATTATCTACCCTTTTTGTGCACAGTGCGAACAAAGATACCCTAGGAATTGCTTGGTTTCTCCTGGCCGATGCTATATATGCCGAGGAGAAGGTCATAAGTGGAGAGCCTGCCGATACTTGGGAAGAGGATGTCATCATTGTGGTGATAAGCGTCACTTTAAAAGAGAATGCCTCTGATTAAATACTGAACAACCTCAGAATCAAAGGTAGCCAAGTTAAAGTCACCAATAGTCCATCATGGTGAACAGATCAGGAAAGTCGACTCAGTCAGGAGTCAACTCTAATAGGGGACGACCTAGAATGCAAAATGAAAATGGTCACGGAAGAGTTTTTTTTTTTTTTGTACTTGGTTTATTCTAATGCTTATTTGGTACTTCTGATAAATCTATTCTATAAGCATTTAGATTGCTTTTTTACCTAATTTTCAACCAGGGTTTACATAACCCGCTTACTCGAGCTTTGCTTAAGATGATCCAAAACACTATGGAACCTAAGGAACAAATATATGACTTTCATGTTTTGATTTTTGAGAATTACTCACTGCATCAAGGTCTAAATTAGTCAGAATTAGATTTCTTGTTTTCTAATTGACTATAGATGAGGAGAGATAGGAAAATAGTTATAATGATGAATATTCAAAGTGTGAATTGATATATGCATCGATAATCGGTTATAAAAGACCCGATGGTGGATGTTGACTTCGACCAAGGTTTGTTTTTTTGGAATGATTTTGATATTTTAATTTGAGTTGTTTCTTAGTTATTTTTCTTTTTATACTCAAACACCTCATCTCTGTTTGTGTAGCACAATATTAGGCTACATACTGTTTATGGAAACGATACATACTCACACTACTATATTTTTTGTTAAAATTGAAAAGTATACATAATAAGATTAAAAAAAGCTCAGACCTTTATGAGATGTAAGGTGGATTTTTTTGTCTTTGTTGGAAATAAAGGGCAAAGGGTTGAGAATTAATCCATACTTTCAGTAAAAAAAGCTAAAAGCTATAATTACTAAAGCAATCATGGAGCACAATTATATTTGGTTTATAATAAATTGACATAAAAATAAATGTATCAAACTTCTACCATATTTATAGCATCAATGTAATTAGTTGTTGGTTTAATTCAATAGCTTAAACTATTAAGTGAAATCCCAACATATGATTTATATTATTCTCTAACATACCTCTTCAAGTGAAAGCCTTTTGGGCTTGAAACTTGTATAGGCCCACACTATCTTGTGCTTAATTTTTATCAAATAAATGAGGATGATGAGATTTGAACTCGTGACTATTTAGTCATCAAGGCTTTAATGCCATGTCAAAGAACCAATTTAACCTAATAGCTTAAGTTGTTAGGTGAGGTCTCAAGATATGATTTATATTATTCTCTAACACTCCTCAACAATCCAAGCAGTTCATCCATTTCCAAACTATCAAGTTATCATTTTCTCATGATTGTCTCGTTTAATTACTAGGAAGCCTTTAGTTTATTATTTGTTGCAATCTACTACTAGGTTACATATCAGATCCGTAATTGTTTGATCTCTCTAATCTGCATAGAAACTAAGATTTAATGATTTGCTATGTAAGAAATTAGTAGATCTTAGAAAGAACTTTCAACTAAATTAAATGTAATTAATTGTGTTTGTGTTTTTTAGCTTTATCAATCTCTTTATTTTTGAAGGCTCTCTACTAGGATTAATTAGATTTCTTATTTTCTAATTGACTACAACTGAGAAGAGATAGGAAAATAGTTATAATAATGAATATTCAAAGTGCAAATTAATATATATGCATTGATGATCAGTTATAAAAGATCCGATGATGGATGTTGACTTAGACTAAGATTTGTTTTTTTGAATGATTTTGATATTTTAATTTGAATTCTTTCTTAGTTATTTTTTTTAACTGTTTTTTTTTTTTATACTTAAAACCCCACCTTTGTTTGCATAGCACAATATTAGCTAGATAGTACTCTTTATGGAAATAATAAATACTCGCATTACTATATTTTTATTAAACAGTCTAGGTTTTATTTTTGGTTACATGTGACAACACACCAGCTATATATCAAAGTAAAATAGAAAAAAAATACAAAATAAGAAAAATAAGCCTCCTTATTCTATTAGAAAGTCTCCTCTGCTCCTCATTAGCATGGGGGCTATAATGGGCAGGCATTTGTTTCCATTGTAATCGCAAGCAAGCGGAAATCGGCAACCTAGCAGTTATATAGGCACTGAATCTATAACCAATGACGCAATATTGTTTTTCATTACTTCTCCAACATGGGTGTACTCATCTTCCACCTTGTAAATGACATCGATGACTCTCGTAAGATTGAGAATGCGTTCAAGCAGAGGCATCGGCACAGCGGTAGGTTTGAGACACTCTTCATTTATATCCTTCC
The DNA here is from genome assembly GCA_007827005.2 of Populus simonii. NCBI lineage: Eukaryota > Viridiplantae > Streptophyta > Magnoliopsida > Malpighiales > Salicaceae > Populus > Populus simonii. Next base: position 1,388,953 of record CM017478.2, read on the forward strand.
AAGCATCGACGACTTGCATGTGAAACTCTTTATACACTTCTTGTTCCAAGAGACCATATTGCTTTATGTAACATTCAACTCCAGAGGCAGCATGTCCTCTCTCTTGTTCAAACTGAAAAGTATACGTAATAAGATTAAAAGAAGCTCAGACCTTTATGACATGTAGGGTGGAGTTTTTGTATTGGTTGGAAATAAAGGGAAAAGGTTTGGGAATTAATCCATACTTTCAGTAAAAAATCCATAAATTGACGTAAAAATAAATGTATCAAACTTGTACCATATTTATGGCATCAATGTAATTAGTTGTTTATTTCCTCCTCAACAATCCAAGCAGTTCATCCATTTCCAAACTATCAAGTTATCCTAACTCCAACAGCTATTAATTTCAATGAATTTCAAACAATCTTTACTTACATGTTTTTTAACAAACTAAAATAAGCTCATACCTTGTGTGATCTTACATCATCTACGAGTCTGCAAATTGTTTCTGAGGCTCTAACAATTTTAGGGCGATTGAACAACCAGTCAAATGCTTGCTCGGTCACCATGTCGTCCATGCCAATGAAGGACACGGTTGTGAGCATGGAATAACCAGTCGTTACTAGAGCCACCTGCATATATTCTTCCATCGTTGGGATATGATTTTCATGGAACCATTTGGCTTCGTTAAAGTAGGCCCGGACTAGAACTTTCATCTGTTATACATCGTGCATATAAAAATCATTACTAAGTTAAACATAACAGAGTAATTTCTACAACATAGTATCTTAGTATTTGATTTAGGGAGAGAGTCAAGAGTGTGGTGCATACTGCTTCTTTTCCAAAGTGGACTCTGTAGGACCATCCCTCCTTCGCCACTTTTTCCTCAATTTCACTATAAACATTTAATAGTGCCTCATAACATATTTTCATGTAATCTGGAAGCTGGTGCATGCTTTTAGTGTCCCACCTGAAAATTAAGTGTCCAGGTTTTTGTAATCGCATTGTAACCGTTATTTGTCTCTTAATTAAGCTCTCCTTTTTTAAAAAGTAAAATAAAGGAGCCGTTTCCATGCAACAAACCTGTCAATTGCTTCTGCGAAAAGTTCCAGCTCTTCAAGGGTGCCATAAACATCATAGATGTCATCAATAATCGATGTCATGGCTATTACTTTGGTAAGTATTTTCCTCGCGAGGGAGTACTGAGGCTCAAAATATACACCTACTATCCAAAAGAAACACTCGACCACCCTGTCCCTTGCAAAAGGAAGCCTTCTAGCAAAGTCCAAACCCTTCCACCACCTGAAACAAATAAAATATTGAGCACTATCTGAAGAATTAAATAGCTTCACAAGTAATCCTCAAAAAAAGAAAAACAAGAAAAAGGTGCTGATGCACGCATTATAACTTGCTCTCTGCGTCAATATTCATTTTAACATGTCAACGTGCTTTCATTCTAAATTTGGATACAAGTATCACCTTGTAATTTCTGAAAGCTCTTCTTTATGTAATTCTTGCACGAGATTGAAATTCAACTTTGCAAGCCTTAGTAAAGTTTTGTTACATGCCGGCTCGTCCTGATAGATAGAAATGTAGCGCCTGCTCTCCAGTCTTGGAACGCCCCTTCTGGTGGACTGCTTTAGGGCATGAGAAACTCTTGCTGTTAGTGGACAGTTTGGACTGGTTGCCATGGACTTGAGGTGGATGGTTGTGAAAGCTAGGGCCTCATCAAGAATATCTTCTCCATGCACCGCTAGATGTGCTGCTTCATAGAGACCTAGGATGCCTCGAACATCATTGGATTGCTTGAAATAACCTTTGTCATCTTTGAACTTGTTGAATATATCTGAATTAAATCACCAAAGAAATGGACTTGAAAATTTGTATGAAGCTTTTGTCATGCACATTTCTTAAAACAAATGGCCATACATATACAAATTACCACATGAAACGTTGTAGCCATGTTGTCTTAGTAGTCGAAAACCAAGAGCAGTGTTGTAAAGGTCATCATCTTCCATATCAATACGGTTATTGTAGATATGCTGTAGTGCTTCTTCTATCTCTGTTTCAAAGTGGTAAGCCACACCTAGGCGCTGGATTGCATCTATAAGATCCAGCTTTTGTGATGAATTACTAGCCACGAGTTCCCTCTTAAATTGTTCCCTCAGCTCTTCAATTTCTTGCAATTCAATGGCTTCATGCACCTGCTTTAGTTACCATATTAAACGCATCATTAGATTTCTCAAAGGGAGAAGAAAATAACAAAGAATCACACACACACACACACACACACACAGAGTATTGTCCTTTTTTGCATGCAATGACCTTGTCTTTGGGGAGATGGGAAATGAATTGATCACCCCAAATGCTTGGATGATAATTGGCTGTCCGGCGAATAATCTCATTATCACGAGCTTGAGGAGTCTTGGGTACAACTTCTTGCGAGACTTGGGTAGACATGTTGCTTCGGCAAGGATGTTCACTAGATGGCAAATATTTTAAGCAGTGAACAACATATGCAGAGATCAGGTGCAATTATAGGCAGCTTGGGGGGGGGGGGGGGGGCGCGCGGGGCGGGGTACTTTCGGTGTTTATTACCTCAATTTTCAACGCCTTCTGTTTTAATTACTTTTGAATTGATAAACGAAAACCTCGTGTTAAACATGGTTGCTGATGTTGTTGTATGGAAAACATTTTGAATTGCAAAATATAGACTGAACCGATCAAAAGATTGATGTCTTTTCTCAAGTGTAAGAGTGTCGAAGTAATAAATAACCTGGCAAGACCAGTCGAACTACAAGGAGGTGTACTTTCGGTGTTTATTAATCACGTAAGATTATATACATTATTTTACCTCAATTTTCAACGCCTTCTGTTTTAATTACTTTTGATTTGATAAACGAAAACCTCGTGTTAAACATGGTTGCTGATGTTGTTGTATGGAAAAAATTTTGAATTGCAAAATATAGACTGAACCGATCAAAAGATTGATGTCTTTTCTCAAGTGTAAGAGTGTCGAAGTAATAAATAACCTGGCAAGACCAGTCGAACTACAGGGAGGTGTACTTTCGGTGTTTATTAATCACGTAAGAATATATACATTATTTTACCTCAATTTTCAACGCCTTCTGTTTTAATTACTTTTGATTTGATAAACAAAAACCTCGTGTTAAACATGGTTGCTGATGTTGTTGTATGGAAAACATTTTGAATTGCAAAATATAGACTGAACCGATCAAAAGATTGATGTCTTTTCTCAAGTGTAAGAGTGTCAAAGTAATAAATAACCTGGCAAGACCAGTCGAACTACAGGGAGGTGTACTTTCGGTGTTTATTAATCACGTAAGATTATATACATTATTTTACCTCAATTTTCAACGCCTTCTGTTTTAATTACTTTTGATTTGATAAACGAAAACCTCGTGTTAAACATGGTTGTTGATGTTGTTGTATGGAAAACATTTTGAATTGCAAAATATAGACTGAAACGATCAAAAGATTGATATCTTCTTCCAAGTGTAAAAGTGTCGAAGTAATAAATAACCCGGCAAGACCAGAGTTGAACTATAGGGAGGTTAATTGTATAAATTATAGACAATAATAATACAACAACAACAACAACAATAGTAATAATACTAGTAATAATAATAATAATAATAAAGAAGAAGTTGATGTGAACTTTGAGATGGAAGATTAATGTAAGGATTAAACAATGATAAAAATAAATGTCAAGGTTAGAGGATCCACTAATGGTATTTCAAACAAGTATAGCATAAACTCTTATTATTCAACTGGAAATCACACACAAAGGAGGTTTTAATCGGATGATTTGTCATTAATAGCTCATTATAAATTGTTAACATGATCATATTAATTATCTTATTTATGTAACACCAAACTTTTAAATATTGTCAGGAATTCATGATGTTAACTTATGTTAACAACAAATCAAGTTCATTTCATAGCACAAGTGTAGGTTATACCATACGGTTGGGCTATGAGAGTGCCAAACATTTGTTGTACCAGGTGTTATACAATACAAATCTAGATTAACTATTTAACAAACAAGGTATTAAGAATTAGTAAGATAAAAAGATAAGACATGTTAATATTAAACATTAAGGTCCATGTTGAGTTTACACTATACTTATTCTTACACCATTAGTGTAACCTTTTCACCTTGACATAATAAACTTAGCTAAACATAATGAAGAAGAGAAACATAAATAAACAAGAGAAGAATATAAATAAGATACAAGTTAATTAAGTAAAGGAAAGGAAATGAAAAGTATAAATAAGATATTAATGAAAGCAAAACTTAAGTATTATAAAAATATAAAGAGAGAGAGAGCAAGAGCAAGTTCTTGATTTGAACAACCAAGCTCCTAAATGCATGGCAAATACCTCCTTTTATAGGCCAAAATTTGAAACTATTGGTTTGATGACTAATTGTTGAGTGGGTGGCCAACTCTTGACTTGGTGAAAATCCTTATCTTCTTGTCTGAACAAAACATCATTGCTAACATCAGAATTGGAACCAACTGTACACATTAAAGTTGTAGGAAATTATCTTATCTTTCCAGAAAAAAAATTGAGGTCATTTGGACTTCTAGAACTCGAGATATGGGTTGAACACTGAATAGTGTTTGGGATGCAGGACAAATTCGGACTTCTTCGTTGTTGCTATAATTTGGACTTGAAAACGACATTTTTAAATCTTGGACTCCCATGAAAGTTGTAGGTCTATGTCTTACCTTTCCATTCATATAAAGCAGACTTAAATTCGAGATCTACAACTTCAGATATGACCCAATTACTGAACAGTATTCCAGTTTGGATTGCACCAACATCTCTTTTCTAAGTTTGGCCCTCTCTTTGTCCTTTCAATTTCAGTATTTAAACTCATCAATCAATCCTTTCATTTATGTGATAGGCCAGCTACATTTAAGATGAACATTTACCATAAATTAAAGGTATCTTATATTATTAGATATGTTTCATTTATGTGATAGGCCAGCTACATTTAAGATGAACATTTACCATAAATTAAAGGTATCTTATATTATTAGATATGTGATTATAAAACATGTTTTAGTTAAGGAGTTATTGATACTTCAAGTGCAAAATAATGATATAAAACCTTGATAAAAATACACTTTTAAGTACTAATCATAGACCACATATTTTGTTGATATTTTCTAATGCCAACAAAATACTCACTATCAAAAAATTAATAAATACAAACAGAAATATCGAGGGAATTAAAGTGGAAAAAAAATTAAAACAAAGCAAAAATAAAATAAAATGATGACGTGTTATTTTTATTGAATTAGTATAACACCTTGAAAAAAAAACACATCTAAAAAAACAATATTAAAAAAAATGCAGAGTGATAAGATTATATGAAGCAAAATTTCTAACAAAGCAAACATCAAATGAAATCAATAAAAACAAATCAATCACACAAAAAGATATAAAAAATAAGAGTGAAAAAAAAAATTAATTAAAGGGCAACTAAAAATTTGATTTGATATACATGCGCTTAGTAACGATTCGTAATTTTTCTTTCTCAAAAACAACTTGAGTATACAGACCATTTTGATTTTTTTTTTTTACGTAATATAAATTATAAGTGTAAATCGGAAAGTTTATCCAAACATCTAATAATCATCTCTATAAATAAATAAATAAAATGCTAATAATAACTAAAAGAGAAACTGAGAAAAATAAGATATAAATGTAAATCAAGATATTTGATCTTGCAAAATGAGACATTGACCTATTTTTGTCCACTAAAATTGTTCATTAAAATCAATAAAAGATATTAGAAATAAAAACACATATGAAACAGAGTGAATAAAATAAAAACAAAAAAAATATGCATGAATGAACATACAAGAAATATTATTTCAAAATAACTATTTTTTTGTACAAAACATAACGTACTTGTTTAAAGTCAAATAAAAAATAAGCAAAAACTAAACACAAAACAAAACGGCATTTTTTGAAAGAAATTCTTTTTCCAAAAACAACTTGCAAAACCCATGATTTAAGTAATGAGACATAAACAAACTGATAGAAAAGAATATGAAGTTAACCATAAAACAATTTTTTTAAAAACAATATAGAATGATAAAATCGCAAAATATAAAGAGGAAAAAAAAAAGAATTCCTAACCGTATTAACACTTAAAACTTGTGACTCATGTCATTAAATTGGAAGCATTACAAATGAAAAAACCACGAAGCCCAATCCAGAACAAATCAAACACCGAAGGATGTATCCGGGAAAAAAATCAACCATAAAAAAAATTAATAAAAAATAAGGGTGGAAACCAAAATAAAAAATAAATTAGGCATTTAAAAATTAAATTGCAGGGTTAAATCAAGCAGAAAAAATAATTAATAAAAAGGAAAAAATAAAAATAATGAAGGCTAAATTGAAACAAAATCAACATAAACTTTGATTTAAGTATGAAATTGAATACTAATAAAACTTTAACAAACAATCTAAGGATAAAAATAACAAATCAAAAGAATAAAGACCAAATTGGTAAAAACAATATATGATAAATTATAATTTAAGAATTGAATTGAAAATATAATTTTTTTTTATAAAAGGGTCAAAGGAAGAAAATAAGCAATAAAATATATAAGGACTGAAATTGAAAAACAAAAAATTGAAAAAACATGCACTTTAACTGGAAGAGATAGAAAAGAACGGTAATCACTTCTATTGAGTTGTGGAATGCTAAGGTCTTAGAGATCATTGAGGGGATTGACACGACCAAAAGATTGATGTCTTCTCCCAAGTGCAGGAGTGTCGAAGTAATAAATAACCTGGCAAGACCAGGGTCGAACCATAGGGAGGTTAATTGTATAAATTATAAACAACAACAATAACAACAATAATAGTAATAATAAAGAGAGCTTTGAGATGTGATATTGATGTAAGGATTAAACAAGGATAAAAATAATTGTCAAGGTTAGAGGATCCACTAATGGTATTTCAAACAAGTATAGTATAAACTCTTTTTATTACTCAACAGGAAACCACACACAAAGGAGGTTCCAATCGGATTATAAATTGTTAACATGATTACATTAGTTATCTTATTCGAATAATGCTAATACTTGTAAATGTTGTCAGGCATTTATGATTATAACTTATGTTAACAACAAATCAAGTTCCTTTCATAGCTCAGGTGTCGGTTATACCATACAGTATGGGCTATGAAAGTGCCAAGTATTTGTTGTACCAAGTGTTATACAACATAAATCTAGATTAACCATTTAACAAGCAAAGTATTAAAAGTGAACAAGATAGCAAATATAAAGCATGTTAGTATCCAACATTAAGGTCCATGTTAAGTTTATATTATACTTATTCTTACACCATTAGTGTACCCTTTTCACCTTGACATAATTAACTTAGCTAAACATAATGAAAGAGAGAAACATAAATAAACAAGGAAAGGAAATGAAAAGCATAAGCAAGAAATTAATATAAGCAAAATTTAAGCATTACAAAATATAAAGAGAGAGCAAGAGCATGATCTTGATCTGAACACCAAGATGCCTAAATACATGGCAAATGCCTTCTTTTATAGGCCAAAATTCAGAACTATTAATTTGTTGACTAATTGATGACTGGGTGGCCACATCTTGACTTGGTGACAATTCTTATCTTCTTGTCTACCAAAAACATCATTGATAACGTCATAATTTGAACAGACTTCAATCATGAAAGTTCTAGGAAATTGTCTCATCTTTCCAGGGTAAAATTTGAGATCATTTGGACTTCTAGAACTCAAGATATGGGCTGAACACTGAACAGTGTCTGGGCTGCAGGCCAGATTCGGACTTCTTCTTTGTTGCTACAATTTGGACTTGAAAACGACCTTTTTAAATCTTGGGCTTCACATGAAAGTTGTAGGCCTATGTCTTATCTTTCCATCCATATAAAATGGACCTAAATCCATGATCTACAGCTCCATATATGACCCAATTACCGAACAGTGTTCCAGTTTGGACTGCACCAGCATCTCTTTTCTAAGTTTGGCCATCTCTTTGTCCTTTCAATTTCAGTACTTCAACTCATCAATCAATTCTTTCATTTATGTGATAGGCTTGCATTTCAGATGAACATTTACCATAAATTAAAGGTATCTTATATAATTAGATATGTTATTATAAAACGTGCTTTAGTTAAGGAGTTATTGATACTTCAAATGCAAAATGATGATATAAAACCTTGATAAAAATGCACTTTTAAGTATTAATCAGGGATACTTGGGCTTCTCTATGTGGTAGTTCGGAGCTTTAACCTATTTGAAACTCGATTACTATTAACCTCGGGAGTGCTTTATCGAACCATTATGTCTGAAATGGTTACTCATCGAAAAGGTTCTCTATTGACTTGGCATGAGTGGTTCTTAGAAATTCCAAACTCACATACTCTATATAACATCTTTTCTAGTTCTCAGGTTTAATCCTAAGACACTCTTTTATCTCATGGCTTGTCTCTATGGGTTGTTTCTACATCATAGACAATCTAATGCTTTTAAGATCATTCCCTCTTTGACATGTATCATTTGTGGGTTGCAGGTTGAAACACATGAACATTTATTCTTTCAGTGCTCTTTCTCTATTACAGTTTAGGATGCTATCATAAGAATGACCCTTATGGGTTGAATTTCTTTAACATGGCATCAGCTATTTCAATGGGCATATACGCACTTGAAAAAGAAAAAAAGAAATTTACGCATCTACTTGCTCTATTAGCCCTCTCAGTCTCGGTTTACTTCATCTGGTATGAGAGAAATAACTAAGTTTTTCATCAAATTTATCGATCTCATCATGATGTTTGCAAGGACAATTTTTATTTGGTCCAGTCCTGTTTTGTTGAAATCGAACTAGGGTTTCACATCCCAGCTACTTTCAGGTCTATTTGGTGTCCTCGAGAGTTATGAGATACCACTACTCTTACTGATTTTGAGATTCTGTTTAGCATAGTTTTATATGTAATCAATCAGTCCACCGACTCATCTGCTATTTATCTTCACAATTTGCTTCAATCCCTTTTCATTTCTTTTGACTTTTATTTCTTTTCCTTGTTATTTTGGTCACACAGACAAGGGTAACAATCATTTGAATTTCTTAGAAGTATGGCCTTCATACTTTGTATAGTTTTTTTTTCTTTTATAAAAAAAATTTAACAACTTAAAGTTGTCGAGAGGAAATAAACATCTCACCATGTCAATGCCATGACTAGATACCTCCTCTACAATAATATTCGCCAATAAGTCATGGTCTCAGACTTCACCAAAACCATCCTACATGTTGACACTGTATCAAATTATAAAGGCCTCAGGATGAAATTTCAACTAAAATTAAAAGACACGGGTGTTTCCAAGAGCAACTAGGAGTACAACCTGCAAATCTGGATGGTCTAGAACCTTCACCTGTTGAACTAGGATCTGCATTGCCTACACAACGAATAAAATAAAATGAATTACAAAATTTACGTAAGAATATATATAATATTTTACCTCAATTTTCAACACCTTCTGTTTTAATTACTTGTACTTTGATAAACGAAAACCTTGTGTTAAACACGGTTGCTGATGTTGCTGTATTGAAAACATTTTGAATTGCAAAATATCGACCACATATTTTGTTGATATTTTCGAATGCCAACAGAATAGTACTGTTGTTGAAAATTTGCTTGTCAATTATGTGGAATGCATGCTGTGATATTTTTCAATGCCACATATCTAATCATGGTTTTCAATTATTTGGGCAATGAAAAGAATATTTCATTAGCAACGTAAACAAACCATAAAAAAAAATTGTTAACAGTAATCAAAATAGAAATTGATAAAATTAAAAAATATAAATTAAGATATTCAATCATACAAAATAAGACTTTCATCTGATTGTGTTTACTTAACTTGTTTATTAAAATCAATAAAAGATAAATTCACAACGTAAAAAGCTCATGACTTAAAAGATAAACACAAATGAAATTGACAAATAAACTCATGCCTAAAAAAAATATTATGCAAGGCTAAATATATTAGCAATATTAATTAAAAATAAATATTTTTTTATTTTTAAAAATAAATTGATTAGTACTTAAAAGTGCATTTTTTTCAAGGTTTTATATAATCATTTTGCACTTGAAGTATCAATAACTCCTTAACTAGAGCATGTTTTATAATATCATGTCTAATACTATAAGATACCTTTAATTTATGGTAAATATTGATCTTAAATGCAGGCCTATCACATAAATAAAAAGATTGATTAATGAGTTTAACTACTAAAATTAAGAAGACAAAGAGAGGACTAAGCTTAGAAAAGAGATGCTGGTTCAGTCCAAACTAGAACACTGTTCAGTCATTGGGTCATAACTGGAGTTGTAGAACTTGGATTTAGGTCTACTCTATATGGATAGAAAGCTAAGATATAGGCCTAAAACTTTCATGTGGAGTACAAGATTCAAAAAGACCGTTTTCAAGTCCAAATTGTAGAAACAACGGAAAAGTCTGAATCTATCCTGTAGCCCAGACACTGTCCAGTTTTCAACTCATATCTCGAGTTCAAGAAGTCTAAATGCACCGATTTATTTTTTTGTTGGAAAGCTGAGACAATTTCCTAAAACTTTCATGACAAAAATCTGTTCAAATTCTGACGTTAGTAATGATGTTTTGTTCAGACAAGAAGATAAGGATTGTCATCAAGTCAAGATGTGGCCACCCACTCAACAATTAGTCATCAAATCAATACTTCCAAATTTTAGCCTATAAAAGGAGGCATTTGCCATGCATTTAGGCATCTTGATTTTCAGATCAAGATCATGCTCTTTATTTCAAGTTTTATTCTATGTTATATTTTCTTAATCTCTTGTTTATGCTTTTCATTTCCTTTACTAGACTTATATAATTATGTTCTTATCTTGTTTATCTATGTTTCTCTTTTTCATTATGTTTAGCTAAGTTTATTATGTCAAGGTTGTCGCACCCGACATCGCGGTGGCCTTAAAAATTTATCTTTGGAAAGAATGGATTTCTGTCATCCTATTATTTGATGGGGAACGGTATTGTTTAAGGAGTCGCCATCTAGTATTATGGTTACTAGGAACCCTAACTGGTCAATAAAGATTCTATGATTCGGGACTGGTTACATAAAAGAAAAGATATTATCACCCCTTAAATGTCTTGCCTGAGGCAGACTGCATTGCTGGTTTTGCCTTAAATTGCTAAACATTTTTTTAGTTTATGCTATGATAATTTGCTTATAATATTCCTGACTTTGGCACCAGTGAATATTCAACTACGGATACTTCCAACTCTGGCGTTAATAAATATTACGTAGCTATAAAATAAATTTAGATCAATATTTTTATTTCTAACTCTAGCATCAGTGAATAAACAAATAAGATAAATTTATTTTTACGCATACACATATTTTTTTATTTTTTTTAGCTAAATGAAATAAGATACAATGAAAATAAATTTAAATCAGTATTTTTATTCCTGACTCTGGCATCAGTGAATAAACCAATAAGATAAATTTATGTTATTTTTATTCATGCATACACATTTTTTATTTTTTATTATTTTATTTTATTTTTTTGGGCTGCGCTAGACCTAGCCAGTTCAGTCTGGTCACTGGCCTAAACCAGTGACCCGGCTGGGTTGCAGGCGTGCACCACTCATGCCTGCTACAGAAACAAGAATGAAGTGAATTATAATTCACTTGCTACTGTAGCTGTGTGTAGGTGTGAATTATAATGCAAAGGAGAGAAGAAAAGACTTACCTGTGGTCTGCTGCTCCTGAAGATAAAGACGCTGCTCCTGAAGATGAAGACGAAGTTGAGGGCGGTCGGTGCTATTCCTCTTTTCTGTTCCTTCTCTATTCTTCCTTCTCCTTTCTTTTGTGCTTCTCTTGTTCTCCTTCACGTTTGCTTTTTTTCTCTTCGTCCTCCTGTGTTTGTGTCCTGTTTCCCTTCGTTTTCACGACCTTCTCTTCGTCTTCTCCTTCGCTCTTCTTCCCCCTATTTTTTTCTCTGTTAAACCTTTTGTTCTGGGTCTGTTTCTCATCCGCCGACCTCTGCTCTGCTCTGCCTTTTATAAGGCCTAGAGAGCTTGCCCCTAAACCAATCCTGCCTTTGCAGGACTGTTATCCCTCCATGAACGGGATTGTGGGCAGAGGACATGGTCATGATTGGGCCGGCTTTGTTGCTAATTTTCCAGCTTACTTGTTGAATCAGGATGAAGAAGACGCACGACTGTTTCCTAGCAACGGTGCCGTTTTGATAGAAATTAAAATTTTCACTTTGACCCCTGCTTCTTGAAATTTAACCATTGGAACCTAAATAATAAAAAAATTCTTTTAATTTTGCCATTGGATTAATTTCACCTAAATCCCTAAATTATAGCACTGTTTACAAAACAGTCCTTAATTCCTGGATTGTTCAATTTGATCCTTAATTAACTTAATTCTTCAATTATTGATCAATTGATTCTCAAATTTAATAATTACATCTTCAAATTTTAAATTTTGTGTTGTCTTAACCCCATTGCAACTATATTCAATTTTTATTATTTGTTCAAAAATTAGGTTATGACAAAGGTGAAAAGGTTTCACTAATGATGTTAGGATACATATAAAATATAAACTCAATATGGACTTCAATGCTTATATCCTAAACAACTTGCTATTAACATGTCTTGTCATTTTTATCTTATTAATTCTTAATACCTTGCTTGTTAAATGGTTAATCTAGATTTGTGTTGTATAACATTTGGTACAACAAATGCTTGGCACTTTTATAGCTAACCGTATGGTATAACCTATACATGTGCTATGAAACAAACTTGATTTATTGTTAACATAAGTTAGCATCATGAATTCCTGACAATATTTAAAAGTTTGGTGTTACTTAAATAAGATAATTACTATGATTATGTTAATCATTTATAATGAGCTATTAATGACAAATCATCCGATTGGAACCTCCTTTGTGTGTGGTTTCCAGTTAAGTAATAAAAAGAGTTTATATTATACTTATTTGAAATACCATTAGTGGATCCTCTAACCTTGACAACTGTTTTTATCATTGTTTAATCTTTACATTAATCTTACATCTCAAAGTCCTCTTTAACTCATCATCACCACCACCACCACCACTATCATCATTATTGTTGTTGTTGTTGTTATTTATAATTTATATAGTTAGCCTCCCTGTGGTTCGACCTCGGTCTTGTCGGGTTATTTATTACTTCGACACTCCTGCACTTGGGATAAGACATCAATCTTTTAGTGGTGCCAAGTTTTTAGCGCCGTTGCCGGGAGGTAAATTCTTGTATAAATTATAATATTTATTTTATTTTCTCTTTTCACTTTTCTTGTATCTAACTTTTGTTTCTTTTATTTTGTTTCTTTTTGTTTTTTTTTCTTATTCCTTTTATTCTCTTTCTACACGTGCATAAGTGTTTGGTCATGTACATTAAGTGGTAGACTTTGTAGGGTATCCTCATCATTTTCAGAAAATATGGCCGAAGAAGATAACCAGTCGCTTCATAATGAGAATAACCGAATTAGAACACTTAGAGATCACATGAATCCTACAAGAACAAGTGCACTCCCATGTATAGTTTCCCTCCTGGTGCATCTCTCTTCAATTTTAAGTTAGGCATTATTCAACCTTTACCTTCTTTTCATGGCTTAGATCAAGAAAATCCATAATTGCATTTGAGAGAATTTGAAGAAGCCTGTAACACCTATAATGACTTAAATTGTAGCATGAATACCATTAGATTAAAGCTTTTTCTTTTTCATTACAAGATAAAGCTAAAACATGGCTACAAAATCTTAGGTCAGGATCCATTCGTGCTTGGGATGAAATGCAACAACAATTTTTAAAGAAGTTTTTTCCATCTCACAGAACAAACTCTTTCAAAAGACAAATCACCACTTTCACTTAAAAACAGGTGAAACATTTTACGAATGTTGGGATAGATATCGAGACTTGCTTAATACTTGCCCTCATCATGGTTTTGAAACATGGAGATTGGTTTCATATTTTTATGAAGGGTTAACACCTAAAGATAGACAAATGATGGAATTGATGTGCAATGGAACTTTTGAAAATAAAGACCCTGATGAAGCAATGGAGTACCTAGACTTGCTAGCTGAAAATGCTTAAAATTAGGACACTACGGGTACTTATGAGGCACTGGGTAAAACTAAACCTCATACATCTAGTGGAGATATGTACAACCTTAGGGAAGATCATGACCTCTAAGTCAAATTTGCAATTTTAGCTAGAAAAGTCGAGGCACTTGAATTTAAAAAGAATGGTAAATTAAAATATGTTCAAGACATTGTGTGTCAAATCTGTGAAATGAATGAACATGCAACCAATGACTGTCATATTTTGTCTTCTTTCAAGGAATACCTCCATGAATAAGCCCATGCTTTAAACAGTTTTCAAAGGCCCAATCATAACCCATACTCGCAAACATACAATCCTGGTTGGAGAAATCACCCAAATTTTAGTTGGAAGAGTGATAACAATAATGCACAAACTTCACAGCAACCATTTCAAGCACACCATAATTTCCAAAATTCTCATGTATATGCACCTCCTTATGCTCCACCTCCTAAAAGAAATATTGAGGAAACAGTGTATGCATTCATTGAAAAGCAGGAGACAATCAACACTCAAAATGCTCTTGTAAAATTAACATCTGCTCTCAGTTTTTCAAGAGAAAGGTAAGTTTCCATCTCAACCACAGCAAAATCCCAAGGGACAATACAATGCAAATGCAAGTAGTTTCGGAAGCCAACACATGGATCAAGTCAAATCAGTCATCACTCTTCGCAGTGGTAAAGTTATTGAAAAACCTACTCTTGAACCTTGTGAGAAAGATGATGAGTTAATCTCTAAAGGTAAGGAAGGGGTTGAATCTGAATATTGCAAAGAAAAGATTGCCCCCCCAGCACTTCTATTTCCTCATGCCATGACCAAACAAAGAAAATTCAATCACAACTCTGAAATCTTTGAAACTTTCAAACAGGTAAGGATCAATATACCTTTATTGGATGCTATTAAACAAGTACCTTCTTATGCTAAATTTTTAAAAGATCTATGCACTGTGAAGAGAAAACTAAATGTGAAAAAGAAAGCCTTTTTAGCCGAACAAGTAAGTGTCATTCTTCAAAACAATAATGATTTGAAATATAAAGACCCTAGTTGTCCTACAATTTCTTGCTTTATTGGAGAACATAAAATTGAAAGAGCTTTACTTAATCTTGGAGCTAGTTGGAATTTACTTTCATATTCAGTCTTTCAGAGTCTCAATTTCAGGTGAGTTAAAACCAACTTCTGTAACTCTTTTACTTGCTGATAGATATGTAAAAGTGTCTAGAGGAATAGTTGAAGATGTTTTAGTACAAGTTGATAAATTCATTTATCCTGTGGATTTTATTGTCATGGATACACAACCTATTGAAGCATGTAATTTAATTCTTGTTATTTTAGGACGTCCATTTCTTGCAACTTCTAATGCATTGATTAATTGTAGGAATGGACTGATGACGTTATCATTTGGAAACATGACATTGGAGATGAATGTTTTTAACTTTTACAAGCAACCTAGAGATGATAATGATTTACAGGAAGTAAACTTTATTGAAAAATTAGATTTTGATCAATTTCAAACTACTTCAGTGAAATTGAGTTTAATGAATTTGAAGATTTGCAAATGGTTTATTTTCAGGAAGAATCAAAGGCAAATAGTTGGAGATCAAAAATTGAGGAATTGCCACCACAATCAATTGAGTCCACCAAAACTTGATTTGAAACCGTTACCATTCAATCTCAAATACTCATTTTTAGGAGAAAATAAAACTTTTTCAGTAATAAGCTCTTCCAAACTTAATGCACATCAATAAGGTAAGTTATTACAGACTCTGAAAATGCACAAAAATGCATTAGGATGGACCATAGCTGACATAAAAGGAATTAGCCCTTTGATTTGCACACACATAATTTATTTAGAAGAAAATGCTAAACCCTCTAGAGAAATACAACGAAGGCTTAATCCTAATATGAAAGAAGTAGTGAAAAATGAAGTCATTAAGCTTCTAGATAATGGAATCATTTATCCTATTTCTGACAGCAAATGGGTAATTCCTACCCAAGTTGTACCCAAGAAGTCTGGAGTCACTGTGATAACAAATGAGAAAAATGAGTTAATTCCAACTAGGACTATTACTAGTTGGCGCATGTGCATTGACTATAGGAAACTTAATTCAATGACCAGAAAAGATCATTTCCCTTTACCTTTCATGGATCAAATCCTAGAAAGAGTTGTAGGTCATGAATTTTATTATTTTCTAGATGGATATTTAGGTTACAATCAAATTGAAATTGCATTGGAAGATCAAGAGAATACTACTTTCACATGTCCATTTGGTACTTTTGCATATCGAAGGATGCCTTTTTTATTATATAATGCACTAGTAACGTCTCAAAGATATATGCTTAGCATATTCAATGATATGGTTGAACGTTTTCTTGAAATTTTTATGGATGATTTTTCTGTTTATGGTGATTCATTTGATGATTGTTTGACTAACTTAGAAAAGGTTTTGAGCAGGTGTGAAGAGAAGAATCTTGTACTGAATTGGGAAAAATGTCATTTTATGGTAACAAACAACATTGTACTTGGTCACATTGTTTCATCGAAAGGAATTGAGGTTGACAAATCTAAAATCGAATTAATTGCTAACTTGCCAACACCAAAATCTATTAAAGATTTTAGATCATTCTTAGGACATGCTGGTTTTTACAGAAGGTTTATCAAAGATTTTAGTGTAATATCTAAACTATTGTGTAACCTTCTAACAAAGGAAAATGTTTTTGAATGAACTGAACAATGTGAAAAAGCCTTTGTTAAACTTAAAAGCTTGCTTACTTCTGCTCTAGTCATTCAACTTCCTGATTGGTAATTACCTTTTGAAATAATGTGTGATGCTAGTGATTATGCCGTAGGTGCTATCTTAGGACAAAGAAAAGATAAGAAACCATATGTGATTTACTATGCAAGTAAAACTTTAAATAGTGCTCAAATGAGTTACACTACCACTGAAAAATAATTACTTGTAGTAGTATTTGCATGTGACAAGTTCAAATCTTATATTGTTGGCTCACCTGTTGTCGTTTTTAGTGATCATGCAGCTTTGAAATATCTTCTTTCAAAAAAGGATTCTAAGGCTAGATTGGTATGATGGATTTTGTTACTTTAAGAATTTGATATCACAATCAAAGACAAGAAAGGCACTGAAAATGTTGTCGCAGATCATTTGTCAAGATTGACAACAGATTCGAGATTTGACATCACACCAATCAATGACTACTTTCCTGATGAATCTTTATTTTCTGTCTCTACAATGCAATGGTTTGGTAATATTGTTAATTTTCTTGTTTCAGGACATTTGCCAGCTCATTGGAGTACCCTAGATAAAAGAAAGTTCTTGAACGAAGTGAAGAACTTTTATTGGAATGACCCTTATTTATTCAAATATTGTCCTGATCAAATATTTTGAAGATGCATTCCTGACAATGAGGTAAGTAGTGCCCTTAAATTTTATCATTCTGAGGCATGTGGGGGTCATTTCTTATCAAGAAAGACAACTGTAAAAATCTTACAAAGTGAATTTTATTGGCTCACCATGTTCAAGGACTCACATGTATTCTGCAAGACTTATGAAAATTGTCAAAAGTTGGGATCTATTTCAAAACGTCACATGATGCCTTTAAATCCTATTCTTGTCATTGAGATCTTTGACTGTTGGGGTATATATTTCATGGGTCCATTTCCTCCATCATTTGGTTTCTTGTACAAATTAGTCACAGTAGATTATGTTTCAAAATAGATAGAGGCAATTCCAAGTCGAAATAATGATCAGAAAACAGTGATAAAGTTTTTGAAAGAAAATATTGTAAATCGATTTGGAATCCCTCGATCCATGATAAGTGATGGTGGAACACATTTCTGCAACAAGTCATTTGAGTCTTTAATGAAGAAATATGGAATCACACACAAAGTTGCCACCCCTTTGCACCATCAGACAAGTGGACAAGTAGAATTTGCTAATAGGGAGATCAAACAGATCTTGGAAAAAACAGTGAACCCTAATAGGAAAGGCTGGTCTTTAAGACTTAATGATGCACTTTAGGCTTATCGAACTGCTTATAAAACATCATTAGGTATGTCACCTTATAAACTAGTCTATGAAAAATCTTGTCACTTGCCCGTGGAACTTCAACATAGAGCTTATTGGGCTATTAAAGCTTTTAATTCAAACCTTGATGATGCTAGTCAGATGCAAAAATTACAAATAAATGAGCTTGAGGAAATAAGAAATGATGCATAAGAAATTTCAAGAATTCATAAAGCAATAATTAAAGAGTTTCATGACAAGAAAATACTGAGAAAAATATTCAATGTTGGTCAAAAAGTCTTGCTTTATAATTCTCGACTCCATTTATTTCTTGTGAAACTAAGATCAAGATGGAGTGGTCCTTTTATTGTGAAACATGTGTATCCATATAGGGCCTGTGATATCGAGAATCCAAATAATGACAATGTTTTCAAGGTAAATGGACATTGTTTGAAAGTTTACTTTGATAATTTTTCAGTTGAAAATGATTCTATTGAATTGAGGTGATCCTGCATATAAAGATTGATTCTTTTTCTCACACTGTTTTTGTGTTTCTTTTTAGTGTGACTTTTTTTTGCTAGTCTCTCAGCCCGGTCAAATAGCGGATAACAGTACTCCGTGACTCTTAAGTCGAGTCTTTTAGTTTCCTATGATAACTGATATCTGTGTATATATTTGTGCAATTCTTTGCTCTTTCTCCTTTCTTTGCATCTCTTATCCAATTCTCAATTGAAAATGGACACCACTCCACTCTTGAAAAATTAAAAAAGTATTTCCCGCTTTGCCTCTAAATACGATTGCAAAAATTTACTGTGCTAGGTGTGAAAGATTGAGGTTGTTAATGAATCATGGAATTCCTGAAGATATTCGTTGGCTTGAAGTAAAGGTCCGATTATTAGGTGAGTCCTCCAATTCTTTCATTTCATACATGCTTGGAACAGGTAAAAGCACTTTTGCGAAGAAGCGTCGTGCAAAACAACTGAAAGTCTGTCACAGATGTGCTAGATGGACTTGTGATGCAAAATGTTCTTCTTTAGGAATGGTATCTGTAAACCATGAAGATAAAATACAATACATTAAGGATGGCTTGAGTAAGGGATGTTTAGGTAATCTTCTATTGGCTCTTGAGACGCACCCTAGTGGAGATGTGCATCGTGCAATTCATGATTTATGGCCACAATTCCATAAAGAACATGCTCGACATAGTCTTAGGAATCTAACTAAAAAAGACCATGTTTGCTAGTTTTTAAGAAAACTAGATGAGAAGCCTATCCCCGACCCATAGAGGCGTTTAAGCCGTTCTTGGATGTAAAATCAAAGAAAGATGTGAGCCACAATCACAACTACCTGTACATACACATGCTTTTTCAAAATAAATAAATCAATCAATCAATAAAGAAAGAGAGAGAGTGAGACTCTAGCTGGCCTACATATAGGTGGTATGATTGCATTTTCAATTTCTCATCTATAAAATCTTCTCTTCCTTCCCTTCATTTCTACTAAGCCCATACATTCAACATACATAAAAGTATGTAGAAATGGCAGGTTCCTCAAGTCATCACATAAGAAATATTTGTATTTGTTGCTACCCAATTTTTGACCCATGTTTTGATAAATTTTCAGAAAAATTCAAAAATAGCGAAAAACATTGAAAATCCAAAAAAATACATTTTTAATACATTTGCATCGTTTTTTAGCATTTTTAGCATCGTCTCAAAAGAATTTAAATTTTCAAAGATATTTGAAACGCGTTCAACTTTTAACGCATTATTTTTAATCATTGATTTTCCTCATTGAGTCGATGTTGATATTGCTCGTTTTCAAAAAAATACAAAAAAAAATATAAGAAAAATCAAATTTACAAAAAAAGAAGTTGAGGGACCAAATTTTGAGGCTCAAACAACATTTTGCCTATAAATAGTAGCCTTCAACACACACAAGGGGGGGCAATTTTGCACAATCAAGGGAATCACAAATAAACCCTAAACCACAAAAAAACCCTAAAAATCATAACCCTTTCTTCTCCTTAACCCGAAGCCGGCGCCCCATTTGAAAGGAGGAACCAAGACCAGCCGCGCCCCCCGGGGTCCTTGGCTTTTGCTCTCCCAGAACCAGAGAGCCAAGGACCCTCCGGCCATATCAGACCCCCACATTTTCCCCCTCAGTTCCACCATCTCCATCGTCCTCGTCTCCCCCTTGACAGCCATCAACACATAGCCCTCACCTCCAACATCTTCTCCCAAACACAACCTTCTCCCAAACACAGCCTTCTCCCCTTCACCGAACGATCTCCTTGCATTTCCTTCTCCTCCCCAAATCGGTTCTTCCCTCTCAACACAGAACAGTCTTTCCCTCAATAACAGCCAACACTCTCTCTATCCTCTCCTCTCACAGCCGGCTTGTTCTCTTTCTTCATTAACAGAAGTCAGCCGTCGCTGCACCTCAGCACCGCCACCGGTCTCCACCATAAGCGACCCAGACCAGCCCGAACACAGTGGCGCTCACAGACCCAAATCGGTCCGCCTTCTTCTGCTAGCAATAGTCACTGCCGCCAGCCAAGACACCCTCTCATTCTCCTCTCGCCGGCCAGCCTTTTACTGCGACTGAGACGCTGCAGCACCACCCGATCTGCCACCCGAAGCAGAGGAGAAGAAGATGAAACCCATAACAGCTGACCCGCAGTGAAGCAGATCCGAAGAAGGAGAAGGGAGAAATGCAGATCTAAAAAACAAAGAAAGATAAATCTAAAATCAACTGTTTGTGGCCCTTTTTTGCGTTTCTTGTTGCAGGTAGAGGTAGCAGTCACCGCCGACGAGGAAGAAGGGAGGAGCTCCCCCGCTGCTTTTTTTTCCTGCGGCGCGTGAACCCACGCGCCGCCAGTGACGGTGGCGCGTGGGAAGACGCGCCGCCACTGTTCATGCTGTCACAGAAATGGTCCCAGCACTGTTATGGATTTTTGAATGGCTGTTTTGTAATTTTAAAATTGTTTAATGTAATATTTGTTTATTTTTGAGTTTTTTGTAATTTATATTTTGTAAACATGGAAGCAAAAAAAGATAAGATAAGGAAAAGAAAAGAAAAGAATATAAGGAAAGTGGATGTGTGTGTTTGTATTTTTTTTATGGATGTATTTTTGTTTATGATAAAATTGCAAAGATTAAAGAAGAATTTAATATTTTGATTGGATCACGGTCAAGAATTATTAACTTATACGTAAGTTGTATTTCTAATATCCGATGAAAAAACAATTATTAAAACTTCTTTAAACACATCAAATTCACGAAGCAGCTTACCTTAGGTAGGGTGCGTTAGGGGTGTTAATACCTTCCCTAACCACAACCAGTCCCTTACCCGCGAATCTCTGACCAGACCAGTATATCCGGTTTCCTAGTAGCCTTCAATAAATTACTAGGTGGCGACTCCAACGAATCAATCAAAACAAACGACAACGAAAAATCGCCAGCTGATGCCGCGCGGATTTTCTGACGTGCGACAGTATTTTTGGTGGATCCAGTTTTAGGAAGCAAATAAGGTTTTTAGAATCAGCAAATCATCTTTATCAGGTACTAATTGAGAGAAAGATTCATTTAGTGTATGAAAGAGGCAGGCTTGAGTTAATGGGGAGTGTGTCAATAGCTGCATTTTTAGGAGGTAGTCAAGGTTTTGGGGTCATCCCCAAAGCTTTAGCAAAACAGGACATCATTGGAAAAACAATTGGAAAGGAACTACAGGTCTCCACAATGTCTGATCGAATGAATGCAATGATTAACCATGCTGATGCCTTTATTGCCTTACTAGGTGGTTTGGGCACATTGAAAGAGATCTTTCATATTTTCTCTTGGGCTCAACTACACATTCACCATAAATCCATAGGTCCATTAAATGTTAATATTTTTTATGATAATTTGTTGTCTTTTCTTGATCATGCTGTGGAACAGAAATTTCTAACATCTTCGGCACGACAAATCATAATCTCTGCCACTACTGCTGAACAATTGATTGACCAACTATAGTCTTTCATCTCTGTAATTGATCCCTCCATGAGTCGCATAAATTGATCAACTAAGGAAAGCCGTAAAAAGCTTAGATTGGATTTGAGCCTTCGTTTGTGAAACCTTGTCTGTTGGTTTTATTAATAGTATATTATTTCGTTTTATTATTTCTTATATTTGTTTAAGTGTGTTTCAAGTTTGTCAGTGTTTTTTGTTTCAGGTGATGTCTTCTATACTCTATCTTTCTATCTTAGGACATTGAAGACAATGTCTCGTTTTGGTTGGGGGGAAAGGGTAGTAGTTGATATTAAAAAAAATTTAACTAACTGTGTTTACTATTTCATAAACCATTTGCAAAACTGTTGTTACTAGGATAATAGAGTAAAGAAGTTCTTTTGTTAAAGTGACTCTTGAAACGCATCTCAGTAAACATTCTTAACAAGGTCTATCAGAATACTTCTTGAAATATTCAGGTTTACAAACTCTCGCATTATTATCAATTGATTCTGCTCATATACTCATTTAACAAGTATTCTTAAACCTTTATTTTCACACAAATACTTTAACATATGATTGTGGGTTGTATATTGGATTATTACATTATTTATGTTCTTTTGTTAAAGGTAACAACTAAGGGAAAGGGATAGTATATAATTTGCAAAAAAAATTTGATAATAATAAAAATGTAGATAAGTTTGGTTTTGTAGCCTCCCTAACCTAAGCAATTAAGCCCGAAGAGATGTTTTAACACCTAATACCCTAAAGTCAACTGACTTTGGAGCTATAGGCCCAGTGCTTGTTACATGGGTTAAGGAGAAAAGCTTAAGGGAATGAAACATTGCACTATCTACGTATCAATATTTGCAACCCGAGTTACTAAGCTCATAGGGGTGTCTCAACACTTAATGACCTAAGACTAACTGGTCTGGAGTCATTAGCCGAAAGCTCGTTACATGGGTTAAAGATGCATTTTGTTTTAAGTTATATGTATATATATTAAAAAAAAGAGAGAAAAAAAGAAAATAATCTCAACCCAGGGAAGTTTAACCTTAGATAAACATTAGAACAAAATATTGTTTTCTTCCAATAAAAGCCTCATCATCTATGTTTTCATACATTGATCACATAAAAAGAAGGTTTATTAATATCTTGTTTCAACAGTATGAAACGGATATATAAATTTAATGAGTTTGTTTATTTACATAGATTAATGGAAGTTGAATGATGAATACCTTGCTTTGTGGAACTTGTCATAACCCATTTTTGGGTTATTCCCCAAATTCACGTTTTCTCTTCTAAAAAATCAAAAAAATATTCAAACTAAAAACAAAAAATATATAAAATAAACAATAAAAGTAAGAAGAGGATGTTAGAATGCCTAGAAAATGGCCAGAAATTGGTTAATGAGGGTCAAAAAAATTCAAATATTAAAATTTGACAGTATATCTCTTACAGATGAAGAGCCTTGTTGACAGAAAAAAATCAATTTGAAGAAGAAAGGTCCAAAAACAAATATTTATAGACTCGATTAAATTTTATTGGAGGTTTAATTGAATTTATGAAGGGTTTGATTGCAAGAAAAATTGATTTTTAATTCAATTTGAACTTTAATTGGAAGAAATTAAAGTTCTGGGTCAAATTAGAATTTTTGAGAGTCGATTTGGTCAAATCTAGGGCTTAATTGCATAATTATTGAAGTTTGATCACCAATTAGGGACTTAATTGAATAAATCCAAAACCAAGGACCAAAAGGGAAAAAGGCACTGAATTATGGGGCTTGAATTGAAGTTCTTCAGGGGTAAAATTGAACAAAATTGAAAGTTTAAAGCCAATCAGGGGTGTAATTAGAGATAAATCACAAATTGAAGGACTAAAGCGTAGTTGGCAAAAAGTTACTGTTTATCTTATTCTTCAGAGAACCTGCTCGATGGGTCTCCTTCCCAAGGCATTTGATGCCTCGTTTCTTCCCCAAATTAGATGAAACTTGCACGAAAATGATCCCCTGACACCTGACTACACTCTAGTATAAACCGTTCTGGCTGATCGAGGCTGTAGAGGTGGTGGCACCGCCTCAAAGTGGCCAACCCGACCAACCATATTCCTGCACAAAACTGACAGTTCATCATTGCTACTTTGAGCCAATGGTTAGGATGCTTTCAGGTCGAACTAAGGGCTGAGATTTTGCACCAGAAGAGACAAAGTGTCCCTCTTCCATTGCCTATAAATAGATTTGATTTTCATGCTTTAAGGAGGAAGAAATTTGGGTCCAAAGACAGCCAAAAACCAGCCTCCCTAACCCAATTTCTGCTACCAGCAGAACCTCCCTCTCTCTCTCTCCACTGGCTTGAAAACCTCCATCTCCATCACAAGCAACTGCCTGAACACCTCATATAGTGAGCGCGCCATCGAGCCTCTCTCCTCTGCAACTCTGCTTTTGCTTTCACCAGCAACTGACACCGGCCACCATTCCCTCCACCGAAGCCTACTGAGCCACTGGCAGAACCTCCTCGTCGCGGCCAAGCTTCCACCGCATGTCAGCTTCCTACCCCTTCCTTTTCTTCTTCTTCTTCTTCTTCCTCTTCGGTGGTCTCCACTGTTCATTTCAAAAAAAAATTAATTCCAAAAATCTTTTCCAAAAAAATTTATAATTTTCTCGTGTATTTTTTATCTATTTTATGTAATATTGCTTTGTATTTTTATATCGTAAAAACACAAATCCGGTATTAAAATACCTGGTTTTCATCAAAACATTGCAAAAAATTATAAAACAAAAAAATATTTTGTTTTCATGTATAGGTCAAGTCTCTAAAAAAAAAAAAAACATCACATCATATTTTCATACAACAAAAAACGTTTTAGCATGTACTTTGGCTCTAATAACAAGTTTGTTAAAGTCATGAGAACTTGGCCAATATTTCAAAAATTCTAAAAATATATTTTTGTCTTCTTTTAGTGTCCGTGATTACGAATTTATTCGTAAAACGTATTTTTGATATTAAAAATATAGTTTTTTTTATAGACGTTAGAATGGTTAAGATTTTACCTGATAAGATAAGGACCTTCTTATTGAGTAGGACTTTTCTTGAACCATAGAAGGACCAACAATTAAATAACACCTTAGCTTTTTATTAGACAATCAAACAATGCAACTTACCTTAGGTAAGACGTATTTCGGGTGTTAATACCTTCCCTTTACGCAACCAATCCCCGTACCTGATCTCTAAGACTAGTTAGGGTTCCTAGTGACCAAAATATTAGGTGTCGACTCCCATTTCATTTTCCACGGATAAAAAACAAGATTTTCTTGTCTCCTCATATTTGCCATATAGATACATTTAAATTGAAGTTGAATATTCGCCACGACGCCTCACACATGTGACAGAACTTGCAAATTATTTTTCTATTTTAACGCTTTGATTACTAGAGACTAGTAATAAGCTAGTGAGGGGGGGGGGTGTGATTAGTACTTAAAAGTGCATTTTTATCAAGGTTTTATATCATCATGTTGCACTTGAAGTATCATGTCTAATACTATAAGATACCTTTAATTTATGGTAAATGTTCATCTTAAATGCAAGCCTATCACATAAATGGAAGAAGTGATTGATGAGTTTAACTACTAAAATTGAGAAGAGAGAGAGGGCTAAGCTTAGAAAAGAGACGCTGGTTCAGTCCAAACTGGAACACTGTTCAGTCATTAGGTCATAACTGGAGCTGTAGAACTTGGATTTAGCTCTACTCCAAACACTGTTCAGTGTTCAGCTCATATCTCGAGTTCAAGAAGTCCAAATGCACCGATTCATTTTTTGTTGGAAAGCTGAGACAATTTCCTAGAACTTACATGATAAAAATCTGTTCAAATTCTGACGTTAGTAATGACGTTTTGTTCAGACAAGAAGATAAGGATTGTCACCAAGTCAAGATGTGGCCACCCACTCAACAATTAGTCATCAAATCAATAGTTCCAAATTTTGGCCTATAAAAAGAGGCATTTGTCATGCATTTAAGCATCTTAGTTTTCAGATAAAGTTTTATTCCATGTTATATTTTCCTTAATATCTTATTTATGCTTTTCATTTCCTTTACTATACTTATATAATTATGTTCTTATCTTGTTTATCTATGTTCTCTTCTTCATTATGTTTAGTTAAGTTTATTATGTCAAGGTGAAAAGGTTTCACTAATGGTGTTAGGATAAATATAATATAAACTCAATATGGACTTCAATGCTTATATCCTGAACAACTTGCTATTAACATGTCTTATCATTTTTATCTTATTAATTCTTAATACCTTGCTTGTTAAATGGTTAATCTAGATTTGTGTTGTATAACACTTGGTACAACAAATGCTTGACACTTTCATAGCCAACCGTATGGTATAACCTACACCTGTGCTATGAAAAGAACTTGATTTGTTGTTAACATAAGTTAGCATCATGAATTCCTTAAAAGTATGGTGTTACTTAAATAAGATAATTAATATGATCATGTTAATAATTTATAATGAGTTATCAATGACAAATCATCCAATTAGAACCTCCTTTGTGTGTGGTTTCCAGTTGAGTAATAAAAAGAGTTTATATTATACTTATTTGAAATACCATTAGTAGATCCTCTAACCTTGACAACTGTTTTTATCATTGTTTATTCTTCACATTAATCTTACATCTCAAAGTCCTCTGTAACTCATCACCACCACCATCATTGTTGTTGTTGTTGTTGTTTATAATTTATATAGTTAACCTCCCTGTGGTTCAACCCCGATCTTGCCAAGTTATTTATTACTTCGACACTCCTGCACTTGGGATAAGAAATCAATCTTTTGGTGGTGTCATAAACTGTATTTGTATAAAACATAAAAAAAAAAAGATTATAAATGAATTAGTATAACACCTTGAAAAAAAAAACACATCTAAAAACAACAATATTAAAAAAAATGCAGAGCGATAAGATCATATGAAGTAAAATCTCTAACAAATCAAATGTCGAATGAAATCAATAAAAACAAATCAATCACACAAAAAGATCTAAAAAATAAGAGTGAAAAAAATATATTAAGTAAAGAGCAACTAAAAATTTTATTTGATATGCGCTTAATAGCGAGTCGTAATTTTTCTTTCTAAAAAACAACTTGAGTATACAGACTATTTTGATATGTTTTTTTACTTAATATAAATTACAAGTGTAAATCGAAAAGTTTATCCAAACATCTAATAATCATCTTTGTAAATAAATAAAAAAATTGTTAATAATAACTAAAAGAGAAATTGAGAAAAAAAGAGATAAATGTAGATCAAGATATTTGATCTTGCAAAATGACACATTTACCTATTTTTCTCCACTAAAATTGTTAATTAAAATCAATAAAAGATATTAGAAATAAAAACACATATGAAACAGAGTGAATAAAATAAAAAGAAAAAATATGCATGGACGAACATAAAAGAATATTATTTCAAAATAACTATTTTTTGTACAAAACATAACCTACTTGTATAAAGTCAAATAAAAAATAAGCAAAAACTAAACACAAAACAAAACAATATTTTTTGAAAGAAATTCTTTATCCAAAAACAACTTGCAAAACTCATTATTTAAGTAATGAGACATAGACAAACTGATTGAAAAGAATATAAAGTTAACCATAAAACAATATAGAATGATAAACTCGCAAAATATAAAGAGGAAAAAAAACAAATTCCTAACCGTATTAACACTTAAAACTTGTGACTCATGTCATTAAATTTGAAGCATTACAAATGAAAAAACCACGAAGCTCAATCCCAAATAAATCAAACACTGAAGGATGTATCCGGGAAAAAAATCAACCACAAAAAAACTTAATTAAAAAATAAGGGTGGAAACCAAAAAAATAAATAAATTAGGCATTTAAAAATTAAATTGCAGGGTTAAATCAAGCAGAAAAAATAATTAATAAAAGGGGGAAAATAAAAAAAATGAAGGCTAAATTGAAACAAAAAAAAACAACATAAACTTTTGTTTAAATATGAAATTGAATACTAATAAAACTTTAACAAAAGATCCAAGGACAAAAATAACAAATCGAAAGAATAAGGACTGAATTGGTAAAAATAATATATGACAAATTATAATTTAAGGATTGAATTGAAAATATAATTTTTTTTTGTAAAAGGGTCAAAGGATGAAAATAAGCAATAAAAAACATAAGGACTGAAATTGGAAAAAAAAATTGGACAAACTTGCACTTTAACCGAAAGAGAGAGAAAAGAAGGGTGGTCACTTCTATTGAGTTGTGGAATGCTAAGGTCTTAGACATCATTGAGGGAGATACTACGGCTTCTCCTTCTGGTAGTTCGAAGCTTTAGCCTATTTGGAACTCAATTACTATTAACCCCGGGAGTGCCTTACCGAACCATTATGTCTGGAATGGTCATTCATTGAGGAGTTTCTTTATTGACTTGGCATGAGAGGTTCTTAGAAATTCCAGACTCACATACTCTATATAACGTCTTTTCTAGTTCCCAGGTTTAATCCCGAGACACTCTTTTATCTCATGGCTTGTCTCTATGGGTTGTCTCTACATCATAGACAATCTACATGCTTTTTAGATCATTTCCTCTTCGACATGTATCCTTTGTGTGTCACGGGTTGAAACACATGAACATTTATTCTTTCAGTGCCTTTTCTCTACTACAGTTTAGGATGCTATCATAAGCATGACCCTTATGGGTTGAATTTCTTTGACATGGCATCAGCTATTTCAATGGGCATATACGCACCTGATAAAGAAAAAGAAATTTATACATCTACTTGCTCTATTAGCCCTCTCAGTCTCGGTTTACTTCATCTGGTATGAGAGAAATAACTAAGTCTTTCATCAGATTTATCGATCTCATCATGATGTTTGCGAGGACATTTTTATTTGGTCCGTTCCCGTTCTGTAGAACTTGAACCAGGGTTTCACATCCCAGATACTTTCAGGTCTATTTGGTGTCTTCAAGAGTTATGAGATACCACTGCTCTTACTGATTTCAAGATTTTGTTTAGCATAGTTTTATATCTAATCAATCAATCCACCGGCTCATCTGTTATTTGTTTTCACAATTTGCTTCTGTCTCTTTTCAGTTTCTTTTTAACTTTTGTTTCCTTTCCTTGTTATTTTTTGTCACATAGACCAGGATAACAAGCATTTGTATTTCTTAGAAGTATATATGGCCTTCATACTTTGTATAGTTTTTTTTCTTTTATAAAAAAAAATGGACAACTTAAAATTGTCGAGAGAAACAAACATCTCACCATTCAATGCCATGACTAGATACCTCCTCTACAATAATATTCGCCAATAAGTCATGGTCCCAGACTTCACCAAAACCATCCTACATGTTGACACTGTATCAAATTATAAAGGCCTCAGGATGAAATTTCAACTAAAATTAAAACACACGGGTGTTTCCAAGAGCAACTAGGAGTACAACCTGCAAATCTGGAACCTTCACTTGTTGAACTAGGATCTGCATTGCCTACACAACGAATAAAATAAAATGAATTACAAAAGTTACGTAAGAATATATATAATATTTTACCTCAATTTTCAACACCTTCTGTTTTAATTACTTGTACTTTGATAAACGAAAACCTTGTGTTAAACATGGTTGCTGATGTTGCTGTATTGAAAACATTTTGAATTGCAAAATATCGACCACATATTTTGTTGATATTTTCGAATGCCAACAGAATAGTACTGTTGTTGAAAATTTGCTTGTCAATTATGCCAACAGAATAGTCATTCGTGGGTTGCAGGTTAAAACACATGAACATTTATTCTTTTAATGTCTTTTCTCTACTACAGTTTAGGATGCTATCATAAGAATGACCCTTATGGGTTGAATTTTTTTGACATGGCATCAGCTATTTCAGTGGGCATATACACACTTGAAAAAGAAAAAAGAAATTTACGCATCTATTTGCTCTATTAGCCCTCTCAGTCTTAGTTTACTTCATCTGGTATAAGAGAAATAACTAAGTCTTTCATCAAATTTATCCATCTCATCATTATATTTGCGAGGATATTTTTTATTTGATCCAGTCTCGTTTTGTTGAAATCAAACCAGGGTTTCACATCCCGGCTACTTTCAGGTCTATTTGGCGTCCTCGAGAGTTATGAGAGGAAACAAACAACTCACCATGTCAACATCTCACCCTGTCAATGCCATGACTAGATACCTCCTCTACAAAAATATTCGCCAATAAGTCATGTTGACACTGTGTCAAATTATAAAGATCACATAATTTGTTGATATTTTCCAAGGCCAACAGAATAGTACTGTTGTTGAAAATTTGCTTGTCAATTATGTGGAATGCATGCTGTGATATTTTTCAATGACACATATCTAATCATGGTTTTCAATTATTTGGGCAATGAAAAGAATATTTCATTAGCAACGTAAACAAACCATTAAAAAAATTGTTATCAATAATCAAAATAGAAATTGATAAAATTAAAAAATATAAATCAAGATATTCAATCATACAAAATAGGACTTTCATCTGATTGTATTTACTTAACTTGTTTATTAAAATCAATAAAAGAAAAATTCACAACATAAAAAACTCATGACTTCAAAGATAAACACAAATAAAATTAACAAATAAACTCATGCCTAAAAAAAATATTATGCAAAGCCAAACACATTAGCAATAATATTTAAAAATAAATATTTTTTAATTTTAAAAAATAAACCGCATTTGTATAAAACACAGAAAAAAAAAGATTCTAAATGAATTAGTACTTATAACACCTTGAAAAAAAAACACATCTAAAAACAACAATATTAAAAAAAAAAAAAAAGCAGAGTGATAAGATCTTATGAAGCAGAATCTCTAACAAATCGACGCCAACAACGCTGCTTTAAACAGAACCAATATGTTGCTCATAGAAAAGATGACCAAGACAGATGGGCAAATGGATGAAGCTGTTGCACATGCTCGGATTATTAGAATCAATGCGCGAAATGTGGGAGGGGACATCATTCGCTATCGCCGAAGCCTAGCCGAAATCGATGCCTTTCTAGGGAAGATTGAGAACCACGGCTTTGCCTTTTTACCTTTGGCTAGAGAGCTTATGGAGGAAATGGATTGAAATATTTTATATTTCCTTTTTATTTCTAAATATAATAAACTTATCAAGCATTAATGAAAAGAGCGTTGACCCATCTTCTTATGCAAACTCTGTCTCTTGGTGAATATGATTCAAGCAAACAACTTGAAAGGTAGTACTCCTAGCAAAGCAATGTGACAAGAGAATCTATGTTTATAAGGTGGTGGCTATTATTCGTTCACAAGAAGGCTGCATCCATACCCCATATACAAAGCATTCTTATCACAATCATACATTTTCTTATACATCTATGCACACATCTGCCCACCTAGAAACATAGGTCCCCCTTCTAGAATCCACAACACTCGACTAAGGAAAAGAATGGAAATGAAGAAAGGACACACCCAAAAGCTTAGTAGCAAAAAGAGCTTCAAGAAGTTTGGAATAATGTTGCGCACTTAATCGGTTTGCTTGAGCAAATGTTTTGAGCCAACCTTTTTCCTTCTAATGAGATCATGCAAGCATCACTTTCCCCTTTTAGGGACCCTGAAAGTGAATCTTCCAAAACAACACCTACACTTTACACTGAGAATGAATGGCCAAACTTTAAAGAATACATAGTAGTTATGGAAGAGGAAGAATGGGATGAAAATAACATTAGGGAATTCACAAAATTAATAGGACAACATGAACAAGCTTGGAAACCTGCTAGAGAGGAACTTGAAACCATAAATACGGGCAATGAAAAATTAAGAGAAAAACTGAGGATAGGGATTGTGATCACTCTTAGAGTAAGAGAAGATTTGATTGCATTACTCCGAGATTATATAGATATCTTTGTCTGGTCCTATAAAGATATGCCTAGTGGATAGGGTACTGCTAGTAAAAGGATGCAAACCGGTTTAGCAAAAGTTGGGAAGAACTCATCCGGATGTCTTGATCAAGGTAAAGACAGAAATTGAAAAGCAGTGGAATACTGGTTTTCTAGAAGTAGTCAAGTATCCACAATGTGTGTCCAACATAGTGGTGGTACCCAAAAAGAAGGGTAAAATCAGAGTTTGTGTGGACTTTAGGGACTTAAACCGGGCTAGCCCTAAAGATAATTTTCCTCTACCACACATAGATATGTTAGTTGATAATGTAGCACGCAGCTCCACATATTCCTTTATGGATGGATTTTTGGGCTATAATCAAATAAAAATGGCGCAAGAAGATAAGGAGAAGACAACCTTTGTAACACCATGAGGAACCTTTTGCTACAAAGTCATCCCATTTGGTTTAAAGAATGTCAGGGCCACCTACCAAAGGGCTATGGTGACTTTGTTTTACGACATGATGCACAAAGAAATTGAAGTATACGTGGATGACATGATTGTTAAATCTAGAGAGGGAGAGAATCATGTCCAAATATTGCATAAATTGTTTGAAAGACTAAGGAAATATAAGTTAAGGCTTAATCCAGAGAAGTGTTCATTTGAGGTGAAATCTAGGAAGTTGATGGGATTTGTGGTGAGTGACAAAGGGATAAAAGTGGACCCTGATGAAGTAAAGGCTATTCAATCTATTCCAACTCCCAAGACTAATGAAGTAAGCAGGTTCTTGGGAAGGATGAATTACATTGCTGGGTTTATATCCCAATTAACCACGACTTGCGACCCAATCTTGCATTTGTTAAAGAAATGTGCTTGGACAACATGATGAAACAGGAAGGAAGGAAATGGCCATTTATTACCTCAGCAAAAAGTTCTTGGAATGTGAGTCTAGGTATATAGTGATTGAGAAGCTATGTTATGCACTAGCATGAGCTGCAAAGAGATTGCGTCAATATATATTATATCATACTACGTGGTTGATTTCAAAATTATACCCATTAAGGTACATCTGTGAAAAGCCCTATCGTCAAGCCAAATTGCAAGATGGAAAGTTTTGTTGGTTGAATATGACATAATATAAATGACAAGGAAAGTTGTGAAAGGATAATGCTAATTATTTACCAAGTGAAAGGAAAATAAAAAACCAAGGACGAACAATTGAGACCTTACCAAGAATACCCATCTAAACTCTAGAGAATTTGAGGAAATAGAGTTCACCCGTCTAGGAAGGGAAGAAAACCATTTTTGTTGACGCTTTGGCCACGTTAGCTTTCATTGTTAGAATAGACTTTGGGCATAAGGTAAAACTGATACATATTGATATCAGTAGTAACCCAGCTCATTGCTGCTCAATCAAAAGAGAAGTAGATAAAAACCATTGGTACTACGATATCAAGAACTTTGTCCCAAACCAGGCATATCCCATGGGGGCATCCAAAATAGATAAGAAAACTTTGAAAAGATGGACAATGGCTTTTTTATATTGATAAGGAGATTTTGTATAAGAAATCATCCGATGAGATGTTGTTGAGACGTTTGGATGAAGCTGAGGCCAAAGACACAGTATGGAAAGTCTATTAAGGGATTTGCTCAACCCATGCTAGTGGACACATGATGGCTAGAAAGATACAAAGGGCCGATTACTTTTGGATAACATTAGAAAAGGACTGGATCGACTATGTCTAATAATGCCATAAGTGCCAGGTGTACAATGATAAAATCAACGCCCCTCAAGTTCCGTTGTTTAACTTGATATCTCCATGGCTCTTCACGATGTGGGGAATTGATGTGATTGGGCCTATCAACCCAAAAGCAAGCAATGGTCATAGGTTTATTCTTGTGACTATCGACTACTTTACAAAATGGATAGAAACCGAGTCATTTGCTCATGTGACGCAAAAAAGTGGTGAAGAAATTTATTGAAAGAGATTTGATCTGTCATTATGATCCACCAGAAAAGATTATAATTGATAATGCCTACAACTTCAATGGCAAGATGATAATAGAACTCTACGCTAGATGGAAAATCAAGCATTCCAATTCTTCGCCATATAGGCCAAAGATGAATGGTGCGGTAGAAGTTGCTAACAAGAATGTCAAGAAGATTATTCAAAAGATGGTATTCACCTAAAAGGATTGGCATGAGATGTTGCCATTGGCCCTTCACACGTACTGCACTACAGTCCTAACCTCAATAAGAGCCACCCCGTATCATCATAAAAACTTCTAAAAAAACATCTTTTATGAGAATTGCTAATTGCATTGAAAGTTTCAATTGTCATGAACAAAACCAAATCTTTTAAGTTTTCCTTTTAAAATAATAATAAAAGACAATACTCAATGGAGCAAGAAAAGGCTCCATAAGGAACCAAAGATCTCTTTACCAAGAGGATAGGAAGTATAGCGCATGGAGCATATTTTGGTTCAGAAGAATAGGTCGGACAAACAAATGAAAACAAGAGCTCGAAGAAGTCTACAACGGAAAGGGGGGCCTATGTTTCCAAGATAAGTAACAAAAACATGCATGTTATATTGTCATAACACTAACCTGGCAAGAAAGGTGTGACGAAAGCCAAATTAGTTCTAAGTTTTTAGGAATTGCTAAAAGACAGAATCTCAAGTCAACGGAGCTACGGAAAAGAATATGAATAGTGAACCATCATTACTTCATTTCCTCGAGGTAAGACGTTTTCTTTTGAAGTTTGAGATAGGTGAGTCACTCGATATTGAGACCATTTCTTAGAAAAGTGTGGAGTTTTCTAAGAATTTTTAGATGGGCAAATCACCCGATATTGAGACTATTTTTTTAGAAAAAAGTGTGGAGTTTTTCTAAAAAATCTTAAGATAGGTCGGTTACCTCTATATTGAGACCATTGGACCGATCACCTGATATTGAGACCATTTCTTAGAAAAACATGGAGTTTTCTAAGAATTTTAAGATGGGCGGGTCACCCGATATTGAGACCATTCCTTAGAAAACCATGGAGTTTTTTAAGAATTTTAAGATGAGCAGGTCGCTTGATATTGAAACCATTCATTAGAAAAGCGTGAAGTTTTCTAAGAATTTTAAGATGGGTCGGTCACCTGATATTGAGACCATTTTTTTTTAGAAAAAGCATGGATTTTTTCTAATAAAAAATCTTAGGATGGGCCGGTCATCCGATATTGAGACAATTTCTTAGAAAAGCATGGAGTTTTTTAAAACTTTTAAGATAGGCTGATCACCTGATATTGAGACCATTTCTTAGAAAAGCGTGGAGTTTTCTAAGAATTTTAAGATGGGCAGGTCACCCGATATTGAGACCATTTTTCTTAGAAAAAGCATGGGATTGTTCTAAAAAAAATCTTAAGATGGGCCGGTCACCTGATTGAGACCATTTCTTAGAAAAGCCTGGAGTTTTCTAAGAATTTTCGATCACCCGATATTGAGACCACTTCTTACAAAAGCGTGGAGTTCTCTAAGAATTTTAAGATTGGGCAGGTAACCCGATATTGAGACAATTCCTTAAAAAAGCGTGGAGTTTTCTAAGAATTTTAAGATTAGCCAGTTGATTAGTACTTAAAAGTGCATCTTTATCAAGGTTTTATATCATCATTTTGCACTTGAAGTATCAATAATTCCTTAGCTAGAGCATGTTTTATAATAACATATCTAATAATATAAGATACCTTTAATTTATGGTAAATGTTCATCTTAAGTGCAGGCCTATCATATAAATCAATGGATTGATTGATGAGTTCAACTACTGAAATTGAGAAGACAAAGATAGGGCTAAGCTTAGAAAAGAGATGCTGGTTCAGTCCAAACTAAAACACCATTCAGTTATTGGATAATAACTGGAGCTGTAGAACTTGGATTTAGGTTTGCTTTATATGGATGGAAAGCTAAAACATGGAGCTTAAAACTTTTATGGGAGTCCAAGATTCAAGAAGGCCGTTTTCAAGTTCAAATTGTAGCAACAACGAAGAAGTCTCAATCTGTCCTGCAACCCAGATATTGTTCAGTGTTCAGCCCATATCTAGAGTACTAGAAATCCAAATGCAGCGATTCTTTTTTTGTTGAAATTCTGAGACAATTTCCTAGAACTTTGAAGTCCATGTTGAGTTCATATTATACCTATTCTAACACCATTAGTGAAACCTTTTCACCTTGACATAATAAACTTAGCTAAATATAATGAAGAAGAGAAACATAAATAAACAACATAAGAACATACGTATAGTAAAGGAAATGAAAAGCATAAACAAGAGATAAAGAAAAAATATAACATAAAATAAAACTTAAACATTACAAAAATATAAAGAAATAAAGAGCATGATCTTGATCTAAAAACCAAGATGCCTAAATGCATGGCAAATGCCTCCTTTTATAGGCCAAAATTTAGAACTATTGATTTGATGACTAATTGTTGAGTGGGTGGCCACATCTTGACTTGGTGACAATCCTTATCTTCTTGTCTAAATAAAACATCATTGCTAATGTCAGAATTTGAACAGATTTATGCATGAAAGTTCTAGAAAATTATCTCAGCTTTCCAACAAAAAAAGAATTAGTGCATTTGGACTTCTAGAACTCGAGATATGGGCTGAACAATGAACAGTATCTAGGCTGCAAGACAGATTCAGACTTTTCCATTGTTGCTATAATTTGAACTTGAAAACGACCTTTATGAATCTTGGACTCCCCATAAAAGTTTTAAGCCTATGTCTTAGCTTTCCATCCATATAGAGCAGACCTAAATCCAAGTTCTACAGCTCCAGTTATGATCCAATAACCGAATGGTGTTCCAATTTGGACTGAACCAGCATCTCTTTTCTAAGCTTAGCCCTCTCTTTGTCTTCTCAATTTCAGTAGTTAAACTCATCAATCAATCCATAGATTTATGTGAAAGGCTTGCATTTAAGATGAACATTTATCATAAATTAAAGGTATCGTATATTATTAGATATGTTATTATAAAACATGCTCTAGCTAAGGAATTATTGATACTTCAACTTCAAAATGATGATGTAAAACCTTGATAAAAGTCCATTTTTAAGTACTAATCACACCCCCCAACCAGTTTATTAGTAGTCCCTAGTAATCAAAGCGTTAAAATAGAACAACAATTTACAAGTTCCACAAAGCAAGGCATTCATCATTCAACTTCCATTAATCTATCCGAATAAACAAACTCTCATTAAATTTATATATCTGTTTCATACTGTTGAAAAAAGATATTAATAAACCTTTTTTTTATGTGCTCAATGTATGAAAACATAAATGATGGGGATTTTATTGAAAGAAAACAATATTTTATTCTAA
Organism: Populus simonii; assembly: GCA_007827005.2. Classification (NCBI taxonomy): domain Eukaryota; kingdom Viridiplantae; phylum Streptophyta; class Magnoliopsida; order Malpighiales; family Salicaceae; genus Populus; species Populus simonii. Next base: position 1,426,421 of record CM017478.2, read on the forward strand.
TGTTTTTCTAAGGTTAAACTTCCTTAGGTTGGGATTATTATTTTTTTTCTTTTTTAAATATATATACATATAACTTAAAACATAATGCATCTTTAACCCATGTAATGAGCTTTTGCCTAATGACTCCCAGACCAGTTGGTCTTAGGGCATTAGGTGTTGAGACACCCCTACGAGCTTAGTAACTTGGGTTATAAATACTAATATGTTGATAGTGCAATGTTTAATTCCCTCAAGTTTTTCTCCTTAACCCATATAACAAGCATTGTGCCAATAGCTCCCAAGTCAATTGACTTTAGGGTATTAGGTGTTAAAACACCCCTTCGGGCTTAATTGCTTAGGTTAGTGAGGCTACGAAACCAAATTTATCTACTTTTTTATTTATTTAATTAATTACATTTATTATCATTTATTATTATTTTTTTACAAATTATATATTATCATTTTCCCTTAGTTGTTACCTTTAACAAAAGAACATAAATAATGTAATAATCCAATATGCAACCCACAATCATATGTTAGTGTGTGTGTGTGTGAAAATGAAGGTTTATGAATACTTGTTTAATAAGTATATGAGCAGAATCAATTGATAATAATACGAGAGTTTGTAAACCTGAATATTTCAAGAGAAGTATGTGATAAACCTTGTTATGAATATTACAAATAACCATTGGAAAGTGTTTGTTAAGATGCGTCTCAAGAGTCAATAAAATTCTCTCTTACTCTGTCATCCTAGTAATAATAGTTTTGTCAAATGGTTTTAATAATAGCAAAAATAGTTAGTAAGTTTTTTTTGTTTTTTTTAAATGTCAACTACTACCCTCTCCCCCCAACCAAAACGAGACATTGTCCTCAATATCCTAAGGTAGAAAGATAGAGTATAGAAGACATCACCTGAAACAATGAACACTAACAAACCTGTAACACACTTAAACAAATATAAGAAATAACACAACAAAATAATAAGCTATTAATAAAATCAAAAGACACAAAGTTTCACAAATGAAGGCTCAAATCCAATTTAAGCTTTTTACAACTTTTCTTAGTTGACCAATTTATGCAACTCATAGAGGGATCAATTACAGGGATGAAAGATTATAATTACTCAATCAATTATTCAGCAAAAGCAGCAGAGATTATGATTTATCGTGTCGAAAATGTTAGAAATTGCTGTTCTACAGCTTGATCAAGAAAAGACAACAAATTATCATAAAAACCATTAACATTTAACAAACCTATAGGTTTATGGTGAATATGAAGTTGGGCCCAAGAGGAAATATGAAAGATCTCTTCCAATATGCCCAAACCACCTGGTAAGGCTATGAAGGCGTTAGCATGGTTAAACATTGCATTCATTCGATCAAACATTGTGAAGACCTGTAGTTTCTCTCCAATTATTTTTCCAATGATGTCCTCTTTTGCTAAAGCTTTGGGAACGACCCCAAAACTTGACTGCCTCCTAAAAATACAGCTATTTACACACCCCCCAATAACCCAAAGCTGCCTCCCCCGTACACTAAATGAATCTTTCTCTCAGCTAGTACCTGACCAAGATGATTTACTGATTTTAAAAACTCTTTTTCTTTCCCAGGACTGGATCATTAAAAAACATAAATATTTTTTTTAAGAGCCAAGGATCCTGCCATTTCAAGACCTGTCTATGCTTGTAGAATGTATAGGTTGAGTAGAAATGAAGGGAAGAAGAAGAAGGTTTTATAGATGAGAAAAAGAAAATGAAATCATATCACCTATAGGAAGCCAGCTGGAGTCTCTCTCTCTCTCTCTCTCTCTCTCTCTCTCTCTCTCTTGAAAACATGTATTTGTACAAGTAGTTGTGATTGTGGCTCACATCTTCCCTTGGTTTTACATCCAAGAACGGCTTAAACGCCCTCTATGGATCGGGGATAAGCTTCCCATCCAGTTTTCTTAAAAACTGGCAAACAGGGTCTTTTTTAGTCAGATTCCCAAGATTATGTCAACCATGTTCTTTATGAAAATAAGGCCATAAATCATGAATTGCACGATGCACATCTCCACTATGATGAGACTTAAGAGTCAATAGAAGATTATCTAAAGACTCTCTATGTTTTGAAATAAATCCCACCTTTTGACAATTTTCACAGATTTTGCAGAATGCATATGAGTTCTTGAACATGGTAGGCTAGTAAAATCCACTTTGTATGATTTTTGCAGTCATTTTTTTTGACAAGAAATGATCCCCACATGTCTTAGAGTGACAAAATTTAATGACACTACTTACCTCATAGTCAGGAATGCATCTTTGAAATATTTGATCAGGAGAATATTTGAATAAGTAAGGGTCATCCTAATAAAAGTTTTGCACGTTGCTCAAAAACTTTCTTTTGTCTTGGTTATCCAAATGAGCTGGCAAAAATTCGAAAGCAAGAAAATTGATATTTTTAGCAAACCAGGGCATTGAACTAAGAGAAAGTAAAGATTCATCAAGAAAGTAATCATCGATTGGTGTGATATCGGATGTCAAATCTATTGTCAATTTTGACAAAATATCCACGATAACATTTTTTATGCCTTTTTCATCCTCGATTGCTTCCTGTTTGGTCATGGCATGAGAAAATGAAAGTGCTAGCAGGGAATCAGTCTTTTCTTTGTAATGTTCAGATTCAACCCCTTCCTTACCCTTAGAGATTAACTCATCATCTTTCTTACAAGGTTCAAGAGTGGGTTTTTCAATAACCTTACCACTGCAAAGAGTGATGACTGATTTGACTTGATCCATGTGTTGGCTTCCGAAACTACTTGCATTTACATTGTATTGCCCCTTTGGATTTTGTTGTGGTTGAGATGGAAACTTACTTTTCTCTTGGAAACTGAGAGCAGATGTGAACTTTGCAAGAGTATCTTTAAAATCTGTCATGCTTTGAGCAAGTTGAGTGTTAATTGCCTCTTGCTTTTCCATAAATGCATGCAATGTTTCCTCAAGATTTCTTCTAGAAGGGGGAGCATAAGGAGGTGCATATCCATGAGAATTTTGGAAATTATGGTGTGCTTGAAACGGTGGCTGTGAAGTTTGAGCATTATTGTTCTCACTCTTCCAACTGAAATTTGGATGATTTCTCCAACCAGGGTTATATGTTTGCGAATATGGGTTATGGTTGGGCCTTTGAAAACTGTTTAATGCATGGACTTGTTCATGGAGACATTCTTTAAAAGAAGGCAAGGTTGGACAGTCATTGGTTGAATGTTCGTTGGTTTCACAGATTCGACATGCAATGTCTTGAACAGATTTTAATTGACCACTCTTTTTCAATTCTAGTGCTTCGACTTTTTTAGCTAAAGATGCAAACTTGGCTTGGAGGTCATGATCTTCCCTAAGGTTGTACATGCCTCCACTATATGTATGAGGTTGAGTTCTACCTAGTGCCTCACAAGTACCTTTAGTGTCCTAATTTTTAGCATTTTCAGCTAATAAGTCTAGGCACTCCGTTGCTTCATCAGGGTCTTTATCATTAAAAGTTCCATTGCACATAAATTCTACCATTTGCCTATCTTTAGGTGTTAATCCTTCATAAAAATATGAAACCAATCTCCATGTTTCAAAACCATGATGAGGACATATATTAAGCAAATCTTTATACCTATCTCAACATTGGTAAAATGTTTCTTCTGGTTTTTGAGTGAATGTGGTGATTTGTCTTTTGAAAGAGTTTGTTCTATGAGAAGGGAAAAACTTCTTTAAAAATTGTTGTTGCATTTCATCCCAAGCACGAATAGATCCTGACCTCAGATTTTGTCGTCATGTTTTAGCTTTATCTTTTAATGAAAAAGGAAAAAGCTTTAATCTAGTGGTGTTCATGTTATAATTTAAGTCATTATAGGTGTTACAGACTTTCTCAAATTCTCTCAAATGCAAGTATGGATTTTCTAGATCTAAGCCATGAAAAGAAGATAAAAGTTGAATAATGGTTGGCTTAAAATTAAAATGAGATGCATCAGGAGGAAAAATGATACATGATCGCACACTTGTTCATGTTGGATTCATGTAGTCTCTAAGTGTTCTAACCCGATTATTCTCATTATTCTCATTATAAAGCGACTGATTATTCTCTTCAACCATGTTTTCTAAAGAAGATGAGGATACCCTAGAAAGTCTACCATTTAATGTACGTGACCAAACTCTCATGCACGTGTAGGAAGAGAATAAAAGGAAGAAAAGAAAAGGAAAAAGAAAAAGAAAAGAAGACCAAACACAAAAAATAAAAGTTAGATAAAAGAAAAATGAAAAGAGAAAAATAAAATAAATATTATAATTTATACAAGAATTTACCTACCCTGCAACAGCGCCAAAAACTTGACACGATCAAAAGATTGATGTCTTATCCCAAGTGCAGAAGTGTCGAAGTAATAAATAACCTGACAAGACCAGGGTCGACCACAAGGAGATTAACTATATAAATTATAAATGATAATAACAACAACAACAACAACAACAATGATGATGGTGGTGGTGGTGGTGGTGGTGGTGGTGAATTAAAGAGGACTTTAAAATATAAGATTAATGTGAAGATTAAACAATGATAAAAATAAATGTCAAGGTTAGAGGATCTACTAATGGTATTTAAAAATAAATGTAATATAAACTCTGTTTATTACTCAACTAGAAACCACACATAAAGAAGGTTTCAATCGGATGATTTGTCATTAATAGCTCATTATAAATTGTTAACATGATCATATTAATTATCTTATTTAAGTAACACCAAACTTTTAAATATTGTCAGGAATTCCATGATGCTAACTTATGTTAATAACAAATCAAGTTCCTTTCATAGCACAGGTGTAGGTTATACCATATGGTTGACTATGAAAGTGCCAAGCATTTGTTGTACCAAGTGTTATACAACACAAATCTAGATTAACTATTTAACAAGGAAGGTATTAAGAATTAGTAAGATAAAAAGATAATACATGTTAATAACAAACTTTCTTGGATATAAACATTGAGATATAAGATTAATGTGAAGATTAAACAATGATAAAAACAAACATCAAGGTTAGAGGATCCACTAATGGTATTTAAAATTAAATGTAATATAAACTCTTTTTATTACTCAACTGGAAACCACACATAAAGGAGGTTCCAATCGGATGATTTGTCATTAATAGCTCATTATAAATTGTTAACATGATCATATTAATTATCTTATTTAAGTAACACCAAACTTTTAAATATTATCAGGAATTCCATGATGTTAACTTATGTTAACAACAAATCAAGTTCCTTTCATAGCACAGGTGTAGGTTATACCATACGGTTGGCTATGAAAGTGCCAAGCATTTGTTGTACCAAGTGTTATACAACACAAATCTAAATTAACTATTTAACAAGCAAGGTATTAAGAATTACTAAGATAAAAAGATAAGACATGTTTATAACAAACTTTCTTACATATAAACATTGAAGTCCATGTTAAGTTTATATTATACATATTCTAACACCATTAGTGAAACCTTTTCACCTTGACATAATAAACTTAGCTAAATATAATGAAGAAGAGAAACATAAATAAACAACATAAGAACATAAGTATAGTAAAGGAAATGAAAAGAATAAACAAGAGATAAAGAAAAAATATAACATGAAATAAAACTTAAACAAGACAAAAATATAAAGAAATAAAGAGCATGATATTGATCTAAAAACCAAGATGCCTAAATGCATGGCAAATGCCTCTTTTTACATGACAAAAATATAAAGAAATAAAGAGCATGATCTTGATCTAAAAACCAAGATGCCTAAATGCATGGCAAATGCCTCCTTTTATATGCCAAAATTTGAAACTATTGATTTGATGACTCATTGTTCAGTGGGTGGCCACATCTTGACTTATTGACAATCCTTATCTTCTTGTCTAAACAAAATGTCATTACTAACGTCAGAATTTGAACAGATTAATGTCATGAAAGTTCTAGGAAATTGTCTCAGCTTTCCAACAAAAAATGAATCGGTGCATTTGGACTTCTAGAACTCGAGATATGGGCTGAACACTAAACAGTGTCTGGGCTGCATTACAGATTCGGTCTTCTCCGTTGTTGCAACAATTTGAACTTGAAAATGGCCTTTTTGAATCTTGGACTCCCATGAAAGTTTTAGGCCGCTGTCTTAGCTTTCCATCCATATAGAGCAAACCTAAATCCAAGTTCTACAGCTCCAGTTATGATCCAATAACCGAATGGTGTTCCAGTTTGTACTGAACCAGCATTTCTTTTCTAAGCTTAGCCCTCTCTTTGTCTTCTCAATTTCAGTAGTTAAACTCATCAATCAATCCCTTGATTTATGTGATAGGCCTGCATTTAAGATGAACATTTACCATAAATTAAAGGTATCTTATATTATTAGATATGTTATTATAAAACATGCTCTAGTTAAGGAATTTTTGATACTTCAAGTGCAAAATGATGATATAAAACCTTGATAAAAGTGCATTTTGAAGTCCTAATCAAGCACAGCATACTTTAACATATGATTGTGGGTTGCACATTGGATTATTACATTATTTATGTTCTTTTGTTAAAGGTAACAACTAAGAGAAAGGGATAGTATATAATTTGTAAAAAAAAAAGAAAAAGAAAAAAATGATAATAAATGTAATTAAATAAATAAATAAAAACATAGATAAGTTTGGTTTCATAGCATCCCTAACCTAAGCAATTAAGCCTGAATGGGTTTTTTAACACCTAATACCTTAAAGTCAACTAACTTGAGAGCTATTGGCCAAGTCCTTGTTACATGGGTTAAGGAGAAAAACTTAAGGGAATCAAACATTGCACTATCTACGTATCAGTATTTGTAACTCGAGTTACTAAGCTCGTAGGGATGTCTCAACACCTAATGCCCTAAGACCAACCGGTCTGGGAGTCATTAGCTGAATGGTCGTTATATAGGTTAAAGATGTATTGTGTTTTAAGTTATATGTATATATAATAATAAAAAAAAAAAGATAATAATCTTAACCCAAGGAAGTTTAACCTCAGAAAAACATTAGAACAAAATATTGTTTTCTTCCAATAAAAGCCCCATCATCTATGTTTTCATACATTGAGCACATAAAAAGAAGGTTTATTAATATCTTGTTTTAACAGTATGAAGTTGATATATATATATATATATATATATATATATATATATATATATATATATATATAATGAGAGTTTGTTTATTTGGATAGATTAATTGAAGTTGAATGATGAATGCCTTGCTTTGTGGAACCTGAAAATTGTTTTTCTATTTTAACGCTTTGATTACTAGGGACTATTAATAAGCTAGTTGGGGGTGTGATTAGTACTTAAAAGTGCATCTTTATCAAGGTTTTATATCACCATTTTGCATTTGAAGTATCAATAATTCCTTAGCTAGAGCATGTTTTATAATAACATATCTAATAATATAAGATACCTTTAATTTATGGTAAATGTTCATCTTAAATGCAGGCCTACCACATAAATCAAGGGATTGATTGATGAGTTTAACTACTGAAATTGAGAAGACAAAGAGAGGGCTAAGCTTAGAAAAGAGATGTTGGTTGAGTCCAAACTGGAATACCATTTGGTTATTGGATAATAACTAGAGCTGTAGAACTTGGATTTAGATCTGCTCTATATGGATGGAAAGCTAAGACACAGGCCCAAAACTTTCATGCGGAGTCCAAGATTCAAAAATGTCATTTTCAAGTTCAAATTGTAGCAACAACGGAGAAGCTTGAATTTGTCCTACAACCCAGATACTGTTCAGTGTTCAGCCCATATCTCGAGTTCTAGAAATCCAAATGCACCGATTCATTTTTTGTTGGAAAGCTGAGACAATTTCCTAGAACTTTCATGACAAAAATCTGTTCAAATTCTGACATTAACAATGACGTTTTGTTTAGACAAGAAGATAAGGATTGTCACCAAGTCAAGATGTGGCCACCCACTCAATAATTAGTCATCAAATCAATAGTTCCAAATTTTGGCCTATAAAAGAAGGCATTTGCCATGTATTTAGGCATCTTGGTTTTCAGATCAAGATCATGCTCTTTATTTCTTTATATTTTTATAATGTTTAAATTTTATTTCATGTTATATTTTTCCTTTATCTCTTGTTTATGCTTTTTATTTCCTTTACTATACTTATGTTCTTATGTTGTTTATTTATGTTTCTCTTCTTTATTATATTTAGCTAAGTTTATTATGTCAAGGTGAAACGGTTTCAGTAATGGTGTTAGAATAGGTATAACATAAACTCAACATGGACTTCAATGTTTATATTCAAGAAAGTTTGTTATTAACATATCTTATCTTTTTATCTTACTAATTCTTAATATCTTGCTTGTTAAATAGTTAATTTAGATTTGTGTTATATAACACTTGGTACAACAAATATTTGGCACTTTCATAGCCAACCGTATGGTATAATCTACACATGTGCTATGACAGGAACTTGATTTGTTGCTAACATAAGTTACATCATGAATTCCTAACATTATTTAAAAGTTTGGTGTTACTTAAATAAGATAATTAATTTGATCATGTTAACAATTTATAATGAGCTATTAATGACAAATCATCCGATTAAAACCTCCTTTATGTGTGGTTTATAGTTGAGTAATAAAAAGAGTTTATATTACATTTATTTTTAATACCATTAGTGGATGCTCTAACCTTGATATTTGTTTTTATCATTATTTAATCCTCACATTAATCTTACATCTCAAAGTCCTTTTTAACTTATTATTATTATTGTTATTGTTATTGTTATTTATAATTTATATAGTTAACCTCCATGTAGTTCGACCCCGGTGTTGCCGGGTTATTTATTACTTTGAAACTCTTGCACTTGAGAGAAGACATCAATATTTTGGTCATGTCACCGGTCACCTGATATTGAGACCATTTCTTAGAAAAGCGTGGAGTTTTCTAAGAATTTTAAGGTGGGCAAGTCACCCAATATTGAGACCATTTCTTAAAAAAATATGGAGTTTTTCTAGAAATCTTAAGATAGACAAGTCACCTGATAGGGAGACCATTATTTAGAAAAAAACATAGAGTTTTAGCATGATCAGGTAATTTATCTTTACAACACTTACTACGTTAAGCACTTGACAAGTCTTGGTTTTGTAAGCATTGTAAAGTGGGGGCAACTGTTGTTTCTTATTTTTGGACCCCACATGCTGAAGATGATGTGTGAAAACCCGCTAAATTATAATCTGAGTAAAATAAATAAAGTATCGAATAAATTAAATAAAAGGATTCCAAGTATTGTAATTGGATACAATACAATAAAATATAAGATGTTAAGGTGAGAATTAAGTAAAAAGAAGAGTTGAGTGGCAAAAATAGAAATCAGAAGAAATGAGGGCCAATGTGTAAATAAGTAAAAATTAGACTATAAATGCTCCATTTTTTTTTCTCTTTTAGCCGTAAGCTTCAAAGAAAGAGAGGGGGAAGAATTGTGTGATTTTTCTACTTAAATGCTCATTGATTTCACTAATTAAAGTGAGTAATTAGAGGAGTAACTTAATTAAACATAAAGAGGGGGTTGATTTTAAGGTGGTGAATGCATTGAAGAAAGGATTTCAAGCTAGGGTTTGAAGAGGGAGAAGAAGAAAACTTGATTTTTCTTGCATTCTTTCCTTAAATCCTTATCAAAGTGAGGTAAATAACATGCTCCAAATGATTAATTCCTTTAATTTTATGTTTGATGAAGGATTATGCAAAATTATGATTATGTGAAATTGTGGATTTATGTTATAATTTATAGGAATGATGCAAATTATGTTTGAACCATGTTAGAAAGCATGAATTATGATTAGGTAAGTGTTTAATTTTAAGTAAAAGAAGCAAAAATTATTTTTCCTCATTTTAATTGAATATTTGGCCAAAAGAGGAATAATTTGGGGGAATTGAGGTTAAATACAATTGTTTGGAAAATATGGGATGATGAAGGTTTATAAGTGTTGTTATATGAATGAAGTAAGAATTTTTCAAAGAGAAAAGAAAAATCTCCACTTCCTTCCCTAGGTTGTTTTTGGCTAAATAGAGAAGAAAAATTAGAGAATGAAGTTTAAATGATATTATTGAGGAGTTTTTGGCTAAATGAAGAAGAAAAATTAGAGAATGGAGTTTAAATAATATTATTGAGGAATCTTACCAAATTGAAGACAATTGATGTTGATAGATTAAATTGTATAGGGACTTTTGTGGGAAAAAAAATAAGTAAATGTTTCATAAAGGAGGGTTTTGTCCTCCTTGAATTAAAAGTCAATTAAACTTAATTAAGGGTGTTGGATTTAATCAAAGAATATGTAATGGGTATTAGAATTTTTACCTGTTCGAATGAATGAACAATGACAAAGTAATTTTTGTTGGTACAGAGGAGGCCGCAAGACCTAATCAGCAACAAGGGATATCTTCACGCGCACAGACACCAAGTAGGTGTTCGACACCTTGGAGTAATTAATTAGTTTTAAAAAAATTTTATTTTTATTGTAGAATGAATTTTTATAGATTGTAAATTCTAGTGCTGGTTACTGGAAATAATGCCCTGGTGAATGGGCAAGCCTTGAAAAATTATTTACTGGTTACTGGAAATAATGCCCTGGTGAATGGGCAATTACTGGAAATAATGCCCTGGTGAATGGGCAATTACTGGAAATAATGCCCTGGTGAATGGGCAAGCCTTGAAAAATTATTTCTTGGTTACTGAAAATAATGCCTTGGTGAATGGGCAGTTACTGGAAATAATGCTCTGGTGAATGGGTAAGCCTTGAAAAATTATTTCCTGGTTATTGAAAATAATGCCTTAGTGAATGGGCAATTACTGGAAATAATATTCTGTTGAATGGACAAGCCTTGAAGATCATTTCCTGATTACTGGAATTTATGCCTGATTGCATGGCCATGTTAAGAAAATTAATTTACTAATTAATGGGATAGTCACTTGATATAAAATAGATTAATTGTAAAACTTTGAAGTTAAATATGCTGGTTTGTGGGAGACACTCTTGATATTTTTATTTTAGTAGTTGTATCCCTATGTCTAGAAGAGAATTTATGAAATTAGAAACTTCAAAAGAAAATAAGACAATTTATTCTATGATATGAAAGTCACTTTAATGTATATGAATAATTAGTCCTTAATCAATTACTTATTGAAATGTGCAATTGTTTTAATCATGTTTTATGCGATAATGTTTTTAGGTGCATCGCACCCTCGATCAAGAAAGTAGATGCTTGGATAAATAATTTTGTTATGTGATTAATGTAATTGGAAGAACTAATATTTTGTTGTAATATACTTCCATATCTAAAAATGTAATGTTTAACTTATTATCTTATGTATGATGTAATTTAGAATATTATTATTATTATTAAGTTGAATTATGGTTGGTTGTGTATATATTTGAGCACAAATACTAAAAAAAAAAAAAGAGACGATGCATGTTAAGAATTTATTAGCTTTATTATAGTGTTCTATAGAAAATAGATTGAGATATTGAAATATGCTTGAGTTTTTTGAAGTCCAAATAATAGGACGAATATTGTGATTGATGTTACAGGTTACGAAATAATTGAGTCGATAACTTGGTATCTAAAGAATACAAAGGAAACTCTGCCGAAATTTCAGGAAAATTGTGTGTATATATATATATATATATAAAAAAAAAAATTTGTAGCTACGAATATATATCATATATTTTGAGTTTATAATTTGAGACTGTTACATGGTGTGTACCCCCTTTTTGAACCAAGTGTAGGAGTTTAGCTCATGTTTACTGCAAGATTGACAAAAGCAGAGAAGGAAGAAATGTTTGTCGAACCCTGTTTGAGCTGTTTTCTGCCCTCTTTGTCCTTCCCCTTTGCTATCAAAATCATCAGGTTTCTTAGACTGATTAGGGGTCTTCATAATGCTAAATTTGTTCCTTTGTTATCTTGCTTTTAAGGTTGGATAAATCCCTCAGAATTTGCACTAAAAAAAAAATGATTCCGCTGTCGTCGTAATTTTTTGTTTCAACTTAGGCTCTGATTCTGACTTGGTTTTGTACGATATCTGACCATCCTAGCTATATTCTGTCACTCATGACATGTTGAAGAATTGACCTGCACCTTTATTGGGTCCTAGGGGTCACTGTTCTTAAGGCAGACTCTTAGTCAGATTTGGATGCTCGACATTGTCAGATCAAGAAAACCTTTTTGACCAACCAGATCCTTGCCAGATTCTGTTATCTAAAATGATTTTATCTCACTTCGAATCCTTCATCAAAGTTGTAGTTTTGGACGTGTAGATAAATTTGAGCTTTTGAATCGCTTGATTTCAATATTAGAAGCTCAAGATATTCCCGTTTGAATATCTAGTGTGAAAGTTGGGATTCCTTGCTCGAGAAGGATTTTTGCCCGAGTTTGCAGGGACATAATTGCAAGATGCTTAGAGTTTCAAGACCAATTGCATGTCAATTTGATGAAGCCTTTTTTTGGACCAATGACCAAATGGAAAAGTTGCTAAAATAAGAAAGTTGATTGAAGATAAAATTAGAAGAAATTTTTGTGGAGGAAGAAATTGAAGAACCATGTTTTTTTTTCTGTATAGCTATCCTGGTTTTTCTTTCCTTTTATCTGCAATTTCCTGTTTGGTTTCCATGTTTCTGTTGCTGGATTGGAGAGCTGCAAACCACGTTTTAATTGCCTCATTTTAAAGGAAACAGCTGGTGCCTCATGGTCCCAGCTATGGAAGGAAAGAAAGGAGTTGTACCACCCTGTGATCAATGGAAACTAAGTGCTGAAATCAGAATAGGAATCAGAATATTTTAGTTTCCTTTTTGAGTTTTTTTACTGCAAATCAGCAGGGATTTGCATCCTAGAATTAATGCATTGAATCTTTCCTAAATAGAGATATATTAGACTATATATAAGCCCCTCTAATGACCTAACGGGGGGGGGGGGAAGAAAGAAAGAGCTGACAAAAAACAGAAAAAGAAAGACAAGAAAAAACGTAGGAGAGGATAGTGCAAATAACAGAAGAAACAGAAGGAAAAAAAAAAGGAGACGGAGGCAAAACAAGGAGAAAGAAAGGAGGCTTTTCTTTGATACTAAAAAGCCTTCACTAGACGTGAAAGGGCTTTTCTTTGATACTAAAAAGCCTTCACTAGACGTGAAAGGGAGAAAGAAAAGAGGGAGCAGAAGCATAAAAGAAAACAGAGAGTAAGATCTGCAGGTATAGTTTCCAGCTTCTTTTCTTTGTTTTATTCAAACTTGGCACCGTTGGTCTGTTCTATCTCAAAGCCCGTCTCTTCTTTTGCTCTAGGTATTTTGGTTTCTGTTTGAACAAAAGGTACCATGCTTACCCGCTGTTCTTTTACTGATTTTGAATCGGATTATTTTTGACGTTAAAGCTACGTGCTCCTTTTCTTGTTCTATTGCTGTAAGGGACTATGAGTTTTAAAGGTCTTCATTGTCCCTTTCCTCTGTCTGCTTGAGTGTCACCTGGCCATAGAATGTTGCATAGGAAATGTTGTGGCTTATAAGCGTGTTTTTACTCAGAGGAGAAAGTAAAAGAAAAACGTGAGGGAGGGTACTTTTCAGTTAAGGGACTTTGTGTTTTTTTTTTGTTTCGGCAGGTTCCAGGTCACACGTTTCCTCTCTGTTTATTGTTAAAAAAATGAGATAGCAGGCACGTTTTTTTAGTCTTAGCATTTCCTATATATTCTCTTCTTTTATGTGAAATGCACATGACAAATTTTTTTTCAAGATCAGGAAAAGGATGAGTGGTGAGTCACGATACCTGTTATAGGTTTTAGTTTCAGAACTTTGTTTTTTATGTTTTATGCACACTGACTTTGTGTTTTATTTTAGATAATATGGGTCAGATTTGTTCTGGTTTCAAGTTTAAATTGGTGTGCCAAACCTTGTTTATTAGAGATGAATTATTTTAAGATTCTTGCGAATTTTGGAATAGGTAAATATTTTTTTTGTGATGTTTGTGTAATCGTGTTATTCATGTTTCTGAAAAACAAAAAATATATATATTTTCTTGTGTGTTGTATAAGGTTAATACCCTAACATATTTTGAGTTTCCTCTTTTAAAAAAAAACAAATATTTGAAGTTTTTTTTTAAAATGTGTTTTAGCATAGATTTCTTAAACACAAAAACAATTATTTTATTGCATTCTGGATTTTACAACATGTTTGTAAAACTCTAAAGGGTGTTGGCTAATATTCCAAAAATACAAAAATCTTATTTTTGGAAAAATTCATCTATTATTCACCGTTAATGTTTGGATAAAGAAATCCCAAAGGGATGAATATCCAAAATAATATTGGGAATAACTTATTATTATTCGTTATTAATGTTTGGATAAATATATATTGAGTTTCTAATACTGAATTGAGTTTTTAATTTTACCTATATAAATATATATTATTATACATAATAAAAAAATAAAAGAAAATAAAATAAAAAAAACTTTTGTCAAACGGGCAGTTGTGCTGAAAGCAAACGATGATTAAAAAATGCTGAGATTTTTGAAAATTTAAAATTTATGTCCCCTGTCATTGGCTATAAATAGCCAGTGACAGTGCGCCAGAGGGAGGACAGGGGGAGGAAAAAAAAAAGAGGAGAAAAAAAAGAAAGGAAAGAAGAGAGAATTGATTTTACTATTCCAGTTTTTTTTTACTATTTCTTTACGAGAGTAGGATATTGATTTTTAAAAAAAAACAATATGAAAAATACCAAATATATCCTAACCGTTAGATCTAATAGTGTTTAGATCTGAACCGTTGATTTAATAAGATACAATAAGGCTTACCGCACCCAATTAAAACTCAAATCAATCTCAACCCTTAAAACAATTCTCTCTTAGATCCGGTAGCGCCACGTCACACGGTGTACCAAGATTTCTGTACACCGCGACACACTAGATCACACCTCAACCCATCCGGACCGTCCGATCAACTTGCAGATCCAGCCAATCGCAGCCGCAGGATCAGTTCAACGGCGATCCAACGGTTCACAGCCTTCAGCTGCACCGGTGCACCGTGCACGCGTTTATACCATAGCACATCTCAGAGCCTCTCTCTCCTCTGCCGGCGACGCTCTCTCTCTCATCCGATCTCCACTTTCCGGCCGTTTCCAGCCTCCGAACCACCACAGAAAGGTTTCTCCCCTGATGTAAAGAAAAACCCCGGTGGTTTTCATCGTTTTCTCGTCCTCATCTGGCCGGAAAAGGGCTGCGATTTGCGTCGGCCACCGAAGCTTCAAACCGACGATTCTCCCTCGTCAGCCATCAACGGACGTCGAGACCACCGCCATCAGAATCCTCGCCCTCAGATCTACCAAAAGCAACCATCGGTTGGCCAGAAAGCTCGCCGGGAAATCTCCCCGCCGCCAACAGTAGCCGCGCGTGTGCCACACGCGCCGCCAGTGACATTTTCGTAATTTTCGGGGAAATTCAAGGGTATTTCATTATTTTGCCTATACAGTGGCACTCAGGTAATTTTTCGGGGTTTCTACTGGTATTTTTGATATTTTTTATATATATAAATGCTTGTAAATTTTCTTGCATGTTGTAAAAAATACAAAAACCAAAGTCGACACGTCTCTTTTTTTTAAAAGGACCGATGTCAAAAATGTAAATACCAAATATGGATTATGTCCATTATTTCTTTTGGTAACCCAGACGTAATTCTCCTTTTTAGGGTTAAAACGTCAGTTTTCAGACGAGTCTCCTAATTTTTAGGGACTCATGTCATTTTTAACGCGTCTCCTATTATTAGGGACCGACGTTAACCATTTAAAAAAAATAAATTACCAATAAACCCAAAATATAATGGATTATATCCATTATTTCTTTTGGTAACCCAGACGAAACTCTCCTTTTTAGGGACAAATGTCAATATTTTAGACGAGTCTCCTAATTTTTAGGGACTGATGTCATTTTTAACGTGTCTCCTATTTTTAGGGACCGACGTTAATCATTTAAAAAAAATTACAAATAAGCCCAAAATATAATCGCATTTGAATCAAACAAAAAACACACAAGTAAGGGTAACCTTTCTATTGAAAGGATGTTTTAAGGATGGTGTCTACCTTCCCTTAATCATAACTAACCCCGTACCCGAATCTCTGGGACCAGTGTCTAATTTGGGATTTCTAGTTCCCTCAAATTACTAGATGGCGACTCCAATAAAATCTTTGTTTCCCCCAATTGAGAAAAAAAACCCTTTTTGTTAAAATAAACAAAAAAGCGGGAGCCGTCGCCCGACGTCGTGTATCGACAGAATGGCGACTCCACTGGGGACTTAGGGTTGAGCCAACTGCTTGTGTTTGCTTTTCATTTGCTCTTTCTTATCACTATTTATTTTTGGGCATTTATTTTATTTGCATTATTTATTTTATGCAATATTTACTGTGATTCTTTTTCATTTTCCATATTGCAACATGCATGCATGTTATTTATTTGTGTCTTCACATACTTCACTGTGAACCCATAAAAGCTCTGGACCCGAGCTCGTCCTTTTTAAGATTAGAAAAGAAAGATTCAGGTGGCAAGTGTGACTTATGTCCACTGATGCTCATTTGGACTTTCGCTTGGATTGTAACTCACCCTATGCAACTAGTATTGTGGAGTTTTTCTCCCCTACTCATGTTGTATAAGGTTAAGAGGCCGATTACTTCACGAGTAATTCGGGCAATCTAAGAACCAAAGAATATCTTTAAGGATAGACTAAACTAAGCCAAACCTTATGAGCTAGATCCTATCAAGTAGTATATACCCATTAGGACACGAACAAATGTCAATGCATGAACATACATGTTCATATACATTTCATATGCTCATTAAATCTCCACCGATCCTTACAGGAAGTGTGAGATGGAAAAACCCATTACTATTGAGGAATTTTTGACCAGATCAGAATTGAGCCAACATGATGAAGGGGATTGTTTGCCATCAGAATTTAAGTCTCAGTTGCCAGAGCATGTTAAATTAGATGAGAGACCACTTGGTACAGGACAACTGCTAGACTGTTGGGAAAAGTTATCCTCTCATGATCAAATCACTTTTCAGAAACAATATGGGGATCTATCACATTTACTGAAAATTAGGGTCCAACATGCTTGTTTTGAGGCCATGATAGGGTTTTGGGATCCAGAATATCGGTGCTTCACTTTTGATACTGTGGATATGACCCCTACTATTGAGGAGTATGAATCCCTGCTAAATTGTCCCAAGTCAGAAAAGGTGTACTTTTACACACCTATAGAGCATGCACTTTCTAACTTTGCTTGGATTACCCAGATAGACTGTCAACTAGCAAAATCACATGCAACTAAACGAGGAAATAGCCAGGGTTGGTTTTGGAATGAACTAGAAGCCATATTCAAGAGGAGATTACATGATGAAAGCAATGAAATTCGATTGAGAATTTTGGCCTTAGGGATATATGGTTTGGTTCTTTTCCCATCTGCCGAAGGAATGATTGATTTTGAGGCTGTTAATGTATTCAAAAATGTGGTGACCCTTAAAATTAACCCTGCTACAACAATTTTGGCAGAAACTTTCTCATCCTTGAATTATTGTAGAAAAGCTGGAAGGGGTCGTTTAAGATGTTGCTTACAGTTATTGTTTGTCTGGACTGTGAGTCATATGATTGAGGGGAAGATTTCAGGTTTGGTTGGTACCCCGTGGCATCTTTATTCTCAGCTGGAGAATTTTGCTGAAAAACACTTGCATGAAGTAGGAAGAACCACATGGGAATCAATGTTCCTAAGTCTAAGTAAATCTCAATTTCATTGGAGAAGTCGATACGCTTATTTCAAATCTTATCTGGCGTATTGTGGTGAGTACCCATGGGTCCCGTTGATAGGAGCCCGCTGCTGTATTAGTTACTGTCCCAACATGGTCTTACGACAGTTTGGATTTGAGCAGTTTATTCCAAGGACTACCAAACTGGGAACATTTTATGAAGATTTCAAGACCTCAAAGAAATTATTGGAGTCAGTGAAGAAGGCATGGAAACATCCTGGTAGGGTTACTTCTGCTAAGAGAGTAGAAGGAAAAACAACTGAAGGATATCCAATATGGCAAAAGAAGAGAGGGAAAGGGTACAAAGTTCCTCCTTTTGAAGGGCCACCCAGGTCTTTGATTCAGTCTACTGAAGACATACACGAAGAAGTTTGCGCCCAACAAGAATCTTATAACCTAAGTTTGAATGCTGAAGTGGAAGAGTTATGGGCTAAAAAAAGAAAGTTAGAATCTAATCTAGCCACTCGAGAGGAAACTTTGGCTATCATAAAACAAGAAAAGGATGACTTGTCAGCTCAGCTACAACATCAACAACTTCAGTTCCAGCAATTACAAGAAAAATATGTACTTTTGTCAGAAGATAAGAGGAAGCAAGATGTCAATATGAAGAGATGGGTTAGAAGAGCATCAAAAGCTGGGGAAATGGTATTAAAATTGGAAGAGAAAAATGAATCACTTCAAGAGCAACATCAAAATCAAGATTTAGTCATTGCCAATTTAGATGAGCATGTCGACCATTTGCTTTCTGTTGAGCAAACCTTATCATCAGAAAAAGAAAATGCAGAAAGAGAAGCAGAACGTTGGGCTTCTGAAGCTATGCGCTATCATGTACAAGCAGATGATGCCAAGAATTATGCTTTAGGATTAAGAGGCCTAGCCCAACAAATAGCAGATGGTGAGCCAATGACCAGAAATGAATTCCATCAGTTTTTTGGGTTGATCAGAGATGGAATTAATGAGATCTCAGCATACGATGGTCCAAGGCTTTGGAAAGATTGACTTATTGTACTTTTAATATTATCAATTAATAAAAGGCAATTTCATCATCTTTTTGTTATGAGAAATGTTTATTTTGATTCTGATTTATGGCATCAAATTTCTCCCCTAAATCGGTTCAAGTTCCTGTGGGTTTGGAGTCCTCAGTGAGAACTTTCTTAAGAGAATCTGATCTGGTCTGTTCCTCATCATTAAAGGAAACCTTAAAACAAATAACAAGCATGCATAAAACATATGGCATTTTGCATCCATTTGTGCATTTCATTCATTTTACTTGCATTCATTCAGGTTGAAATATAGGTCCCCCAAAAGACCATAAAATTCATTACACTCGACTACGAAGGAAGATAATGGAGAACGAAGAAAGAGCACATCTAGAGGCTCATTATCAAAGGGAGTTGGAGAGCATGAAAAATGACATCACACGACTTACAAGTCTACTCGAGCAGGCCCTAGTATCCAAGTTTGGGGAGGATACATCTACTCAGCCGGCAGTTGCAACTCCATCTGTATCTATGCCAACAGCTCCTTTTGTATTCACGTCTCAAAATTTAGGAGCAAATCCCTCTTCATCTGAACAACAGTTCACTGCCCATGTTCCACCAGCACAAGTGCCGGTTACTGTAAACTTGACAGCTGATGACTCACATATGATGAAATTCTCTAAACAAGTTGATTATGAGAAGTTGACCGCTCTAGAAGACAGATTGAGGGCAGTCGAAGGGGCAGACTTATATGATCCTGTTCATGCTGCAGAGATGTGTTTAGTTCCAAATGTAGTTGTACCCAAAGAATTTAGGGTACCAGAATTCATCAAGTATACTGGAACTGAATGCCCAGTCACACATCTTAAATCTTATTGCAATAAGATGGCAGAAGTAGTGAATGATGAGAAACTTCTCATCCATTTCTTTCAAGATAGTCTTTCTGGATCGGCGCTAAGCTGGTATACAAGGCTAGACAATACAAAAATCAGAAAGTGGAAAGATTTGGTAAAAGCTTTTGTGGAGCAGTATAAATTCAACATGGAGGTAGCCCAGGACAGGTCAAGCTTGTTAGTCATGGAGAAGGGCAACAAAGAGACTGTAAGAGAATACGCTTTGAGATGGCGTGAAAAAGCATCTTATGTGCAACCCTCTTTGTTAGAAAAAGAAATGGTCACTCTGTTTTCCAACCCTTTCAAATCTCCTTACTTTGAACACCTAGTGGGTAGTTCATCTCAGCATTTCTATGATACTGTAATTATCGCTGAGAGGATAGAACAAGCAATAAGAATGGGGAGAATGTTAGAGCCTACTGAGAAGAAAGGCTTCATTGGGAAAAAGAAGGATTCTGAGGTGAACAACGTGGAAGAAGGGTATAAGGGTAAGAAGAAAAATTACCATCATTATAACTTCCAAATACCTACCCAACAAGTTGCAAGTGTAAACTTCACTAAGCCTTTCCCTACCAACCAACAAAACCAACCAAATGACCAACAAAGTAACCAGATTGTTAATCCTCCAAGAAGGAACTTTCAAAGAACCCAAGAACGATTGCCACCATTACCACTTCCCTTGGGAGAAATGTATTCAAAGTTGTTGAGTATTGGGCAAGTGGCTCCTGTTCCCTTAACCCCACTGCAACCTCCATACCCAAATTGGTATAAGCCGGATCTGACATGTGAGTATCATGCTGGCATTGCTGGGCATAACATTGAAAGCTGTAATGCATTTAAAAACAAGCTTCTGCAATTGATAAAAGCTGGATGGATAACTTTTGATGATGCACCAAATGTGAATTCTAACCCTTTACCCAATCATGCTGCAAGTAGTGGAGGGGTAAATGTTGTAGGAGTAGAGGGTAAGAAGGAAAGAGTTTTGAAGGTTTCCATGGAAAGACTGTACGGTATGATGGTACAGTCTGGATATTTACTTGAGGTTGAACCAGTGATGAATGGAAATAATTACTGTAAGTTTCATGGCGAGGTGGGACATCACATTGATGATTGTCAAGAATTTCACCAGGAAGTGAAAAGGATGCTGACTTTCGGCATGATAAGGATAGAGAGTGAAGAAGAAAGCAGTGAAGTTGGGATGATAGGCCGTCAGGAGAAAAAAGTGGAGGTTTGTAGACTCCAACCAACTATGGGTGGTCCACCAAAACTAATCCTGACCAAACCTGTGTGCACAAATAGCGGAAGTTATGGCACAATGCCTTACAATTATGGATATTCTTTCAACATTAAGAATCCTACTCCTGTCTTCCATACTGAAATCGGTGGTTTAACTCGAAGTGGTCGGTGTTTTACACCAGAAGAATTGGAGAGGCAGAGGAAAGCTAAAGGAAAAGAAATAGTTGATGCTTTTAAAGGTATGGAAGTGAACAAACCTATAAGTGAAGATGAGTCTAACGAATTTCTGAAGTTGATGAAGCATAGTGAGTATAGTGTGGTAGATCAGTTGAAGAAAACTCCTGCTAGAATCTCTTTAATGTCACTTATCTTGAGTTCTGAATTACACCGTAAAGCATTGCAAAAGGTGTTGAATGAAGCATATGTGCCCCAAGATATTACTCAGGATACAATGGAACATTTGGTGGGAAGAATTCAAGCCTCTAATTACTTATACTTCACTGAAGATGAGCTAGACCCGGAAGGGACTGGGCATAACAAGCCTTTGTACATCACCGTGAAATGTAAGGACTGTCTGATCGGCAAAGTGCTTGTGGATAATGGTTCAGCTTTGAATGTGCTACCAAGGCATATGCTAGATGAGATGCCAATTGATGCTACTTATATGAGGCCAAGCACTATGACAGCTAGAGCATATGATGGTTCCCCTAGACAGGTAATAGGGACCATTGACATTGAATTGTTTGTAGGGCCTCAGATGTTTTTGGTAACCCTACAAGTAATGGATATACATCCTTCATATAGCATGTTATTGGGAAGACCATGGATACACGCCTCTGGGGCTGTGACATCATCTCTACACCAATGTCTGAAGTACATTATCAATGGTACTTTAGTGAAAGTTAAGGCAGAAGAAACCTTGTCCATGATAAGGAATGTGTCAGTCCCTTATATTGAAGCAGAAGATTGCAAAGATGGAAATCTCCATGCCTTCGAGATTGTGAACACTGAATGGGTACCAGAGAATACGGTGCTGAGAAGACCAATTATTTCTGATACTTCCAGAATGATAGCTAAGTGCTTTTTGAAACATGGGCTACCATTCCAGAATGCTTCACTTACTGGAAATTTTAAGAGAGTCAACATGAGGAAAGTTAATGCTGCTGATCAGAGGTTTGGGCTTGGCTTTAAGCCTAAGAAAGATGATTACAAGAGAGCTGCTAGGATTAAGCGAGAAAGAAGGTTGGCCAGAATGGAAGGAAGAAAACCAGAAGAAGAAGACATTGTAATCCCACCCATCCATGTTTCTTTCCCAAAGTCAGCATATGTAATGAAACCTGAAAACATGATAGAAGTCTTGGGACAAAAACTTGCTGTCATGGATATCAACAATGTAGAGGAAGGTGAAGGAAAAGGCTGGAATTATAATGATGAGCCGAAAACAACAGAAGAAGATGAGCTGTTACCTCAGTTAACTGTCCACTCTCTAGAAGAGGCTCCAACCAATACCTTTGTGCGAAAGCTTTCAGTTGATGAAGTATTCCAGAATTGGGAGATTGAAGAAGCCCCAGTTGTTTTCAAGAAGTAATGATTAAGCGTCTACTTATATTCGCTTTTATGTGCTTTGTGTGCTTTCCTTTGAAGTTTGCTTTGTGTTTTTGTACCTAGTTGGAAATCTTGGCTCAAGATGTCAACATAAGGTCTTTTTATAATTATTGAGCCAACTTTTAAATATTATTGAGATCGTGCATTTTCCTCAACATTTGTTACCTTATTTTGCTTTGTTTGACTACAAGATATGCATTTACACTATAAACACCTTCCGCTTTCAGGAATCCTGAAAGTGAATCCTCCATAAATCCACAAACATATTGCATTGAAAATGAATGGCCAAACTTTGATAAGGATGTGATTGCAATGGATGAAGAGGAATGGAATGAAGATGATATGAAAGAGTTTACTAGACGGGTAGAACAATCTGAGCATGCCTGGAAACCTGCAAAAGAAGAATTAGAGGTGATAAATGTAGGCACAGAGCAAGATAAAAGAGAGCTAAAGATTGGAACTCTGATTACCACAGAAGAAAGATGTAGTTTAACAGCACTACTACAAGAGTATATGGATGTGTTTGCCTGGTCTTATGCAGATATGCCTGGTTTAGACATTGATATTGTAGTACACAGAGTGCCTCTGATAGAAGGATGTAAACCTGTTAAGCAGAAATTAAGGAGAACTCGCCCGGATATTCTACTCAAGGTCAAAGCAGAGATAGAGAAGCAGTGGGATGCCGGTTTTTTAGAAGTTATTAAATACCCTCAATGGGTATCTAACATAGTGGTAGTCCCAAAAAAGGATGACAAAATCAGAGTATGTGTAGACTTCAGGGATCTAAACAAAGCTAGTCCTAAGGATGATTTTTCTTTGCCTCACATAGACATTCTGGTAGACAATGCTGCTAGGAGTTCAACTTATTCCTTTATGGACGGATTCTCCGGGTATAACCAGATTAAAATGGCTGAAGAAGATAAAGAGAAGACCACTTTTGTCACACCATGGGGAACATTTTGCTACAAAGTGATGCCATTCGGGTTAAAGAATGCTGGAGCCACATATCAAAGGGCAATGGTGACACTTTTCCATGATATGATGCATAAAGAGATTGAAGTGTATGTAGATGATATGATTGCCAAGTCTAAGAATGAAGAAGATCATGTTCAGGTTCTAAGAAAATTATTTGATAGACTAAGGAAGTATCAATTGAAGCTGAATCCTGCAAAATGCTCATTTGGGGTGAAGTCTGGAAAGTTGCTCGGATTTGTGATAGCAATAAAGGAATAGAGGTCGATCCTGATAAAGTGAAAGCAATTCAAGCTATGACAGTTCCTAAAACCGAGAAAGAAGTAAGAGGCTTCTTAGGACGTTTGAACTACATCGCTCGATTCATATCTCAGTTAACAGCAACATGTGAGCCAATCTTTCGATTACTTCGAAAAAGGAATCCTGGTACATGGGACAAAGATTGTCAAGAGGCTTTTGATAAAATAAAGCAATACTTACAGAATCCACCTTTGTTAGTGCCACTTGTGCCTGGAAGACCTTTGATCTTGTATTTGACAGTAACTGAGGTAGCAATGGGTTGTGTGTTGGGACAACATGATGAGTCTGGAAGAAAGGAGCAAGCTATCTATTATCTGAGCAAGAAGTTTACCGATTGTGAATCCAGATATACTATGATTGAGAAGCTATGTTGTGCCCTTGTATGGAGTACGAAGCGCCTTCGACAATATATGTTGTATTATACCACCTGGTTGATCTCAAAAATGGATCCTCTTAAATACATCTTTGAGAAACCTTACTTGTCAAGCCGAATAGCAAGGTGGCAAGTAATGTTGGCCGAGTATGACATTGTATACAAGACAAGAAAATCTGTAAAAGGAAGTGTAATTGCTGATCATTTAGCAGATAATGCTATCAAAGATTATGAGCCTTTGAAATTTGACTTCCCGGATGAGGATGTGTTGATAGTAGAAGAAGACAAAGAGAAGAATGATTGGTGGATCATGTATTTTGATGGGGCAGTGAATGTATCTGGCAATGGAGCAGGGGCTGTGATAATCTCACCTGATAAGAAGCAATATCCCATCTCAATCAAGCTACAATTTGAATGTACTAACAATACTGCTGAATATGAGGCTTGTATCCTTGGCTTAGAAGCTGCTTTAGAGATGAAGATAAAGAAGCTTGATGTCTATGGGGATTCAATGTTAATAATCTGTCAAGTGAAAGGCGAATGGCAGACCAAAGAAGAAAAATTGATACCCTATCAACAATATCTCTCAAAACTGACTGAGGGCTTTGATGAGATAGATTTTACCCATATGGGAAGAGACAAAAACCAGTTTGCTGATGCTTTGGCAACATTAGCTTTTATGGCCAAAACTGATTACGGCATCAGGGTACAACCAATCTGCATTGAGATTAGAAATTTTCCAGCTCATTGTTGTTCAATTGAAGGAGAAGTAGATGGGAACCCATGGTTTTATGACATCAAGCGGTTTATCCAATATCAAGAGTATCCCTTTGGGGCATCTAAAGTAGATATGAAGACCTTGAGACGGTTAGCCATGGAATTTTACCTGGATGGAGAAATTCTATATAAAAGATCATTCAATGGGACTTTACTAAGATGTCTAGATGAAATCGAAGCTAAGGTAGCATTGCAAGAAATTCATGAAGGAATTTGTGCAACTCATGCAAGTGGGCATATGATGGCCAGACAACTGCAACGATCTGGATACTTCTGGATGACCATGGAGAAAGATTGCATTGATTATGTCAGAAAATGCCATAAATGTCAGGTGTATAGTGATAAGATAAATGCACCTCCAGCTCCTCTGTTCAATATGACATCACCATGGCCATTTGCAATGTGGGGAATAGATGTGATTGGCCCAATCAACCCAAAGGCCAGCAATAGGCATCAATTTATCTTAGTAGCCATTGATTACTTCACAAAGTGGGTGGAGGCCAGCTCTTATGCTCATGTAACTCAAAAGGTGGTCAAGTGTTTCATTGAGAAAGATTTGATTTGTCGGTACGGTTCACCTGAGAAGATAGTGACCGACAACGCCCAAAATTTTAATGGAAAAATAATCACAGAATTGTGTGTGAAGTGGAAAATTAAACATTCAAACTCGTCTCCTTACAGACCAAAGATGAATGGTGCTGTCGAAGCTGCAAACAAGAATATCAAGAAGATTATCCAGAAGATGGTAGTCACTTATAAGGATTGGCATGAGATGCTTCCCTTTGCTCTACATGCGTATCGCACAGCAGTAAGGACATCTACTGGAGCTACACCTTACTCATTAGTATTTGGGATGGAGGCGGTGATGCCTTTGGAAGTAGAAATTCCATCTTTGAGAGTACTAATAGAATCTGAACTAGAAGAAGCTGAATGGGCTAAAGTGAGATACGAGCAGCTAAACATGATAAGTGAGAAGAGGTTGGCTGCAATTTGTCATCACCAGTTATACCAAAGAAGGATGGCCAAAGCATATGACCGGAAAGTCCGACCAAGAGAATTCAAAGAAGGGGATCTTGTACTAAGAAAAATCCTACCATTACCAAGTGAAGACCGAAGCAAGTGGGCACCAAACTATGAAGGCCCATATGTAGTGAAGAAAGCATTCTCCGGAGGGGCTCTGTTGTTAACTAGGATGGATGGAGATGATTTACCTAGGCCTGTGAACTCTGATTCTGTGAAAAAGTATTATGTATGATGTGTTTCATCCAATCAAACTCAATTAAATGAAGTTTTGGCCAGGAAATTCTCTTTGCATATACCTCACCAAAAAACCCATGCATGATCTCAATGGCTCAACAAATTGATCTTTCAAACTTTTTTACAGGAGAACTCATTCTTCTTAAATGAGGTTTTAAAAGAATGGACTTTGTTTATGATTTCAATGAAATAAATCAATGATTTGTTTGGAATAATGTTCAGAGCAATTCCCTTGAAAGAGATGACCAAACAAGTCAAAACGTGTAATTGGAACAACCATCACTCAAATTATGTCTTGGACCTACATTTTAACAGCATGAATAATGATTGGTAATATATTAGTTTGTCATGGACTCGCAAAACATGGTGTCTTACAACTCCAAAGCATTACGCTGGATGTGGACAAAGTTTATTGGTTTTAACTGATCTTACTTGAGATGAGGAAAGGCCATCTTTGATATTCCTTTCACTTTCTTTAAAATGATCCTTTGCCGTCCCAATTTGAGCTGAGTCTATTTAAAACTTTTTCTTTCATAAGAACCTTAACTAAGATCACACCCTACACTAGGGGGCAAAAAGAGAGAAATGATTATGGAAATCGTCTTGAAAGCATGTGAGCTTATAAAGTCTGTCGCCAAGGAATTCAACAAAATTCCAAATAATTGAGAAAATGCTCAACAAATATGAGAGTACAAAAAAACAGAAATTCCTAATTTGGAATATTTAGTATCATTTTTGGTTGTCAAGAAAGCAAAAGAAAAGGTGAAGATAAGATAACAGTGATCTATAGTTTTTAAACCCTTAAACACTCTTTTGAGCTTATGAAATACTTTTTCTTCTATAGCCTTGAGCCATAAAATACATTACGTGCCTTTAAAGTCCTTTCTAATCAAGAAAGCAACCTGGATCAATAAACAGCATTCACAAAATATAAGAGACTTTTCCATAAAGAGTCATGGCGTAGCAAATAATTACTCGTTATTATTCATGCTGTTAAAAAAAAAAGTGTTCCTGAAAAATAAAAGACAAATGATTTCTTCTCTCAAAATACATTCAAGTAATCACTTAAACACGTTGAAAACCAAAGCAGAAGGTCATCTCATCATTTATCTTCATCTGAGATTACTTTTACTAAGAGATTTAACACAAATCCCCAGAATTGCTTGAACATTGTTGTAAACAGACATTGAGAGTTTCAGTTTTCAAAAACAAAACAGATCTTTTGAAAAATCATTTTTGAAAAAAGGTTTTCTTTGTAAGAAAAATGAACATTTGACACACTGCGAGGCACTGTTAGAAAATCAGTGACACAAGAGCAAAGGAGGAAATGAAATGAGGCAGTTAACTCTTCCAGGGGGCAGAGAAGCAGTTACCAGATCCCAATGGCACGAAGAAATTTGCTTCCCTAGTGGAAAATACACATGATAAAACTGTAAACTTCTTCCAGCATGAGGACTGAAATAGTATTGATTTGCAGTATCATAATTCTTCCAGCAACGGAGATTGTTGACTCTCATAATATGATCAGTTAGACAACAAGATAACTGATACATCTTCAGTAAGAGAAATGTATATGAAAATCCCAGGTGAAGCGGGATAATCCTCATATATTGACCATGTGAATTGGTAAAGGCTCCTCAACAATGGGAATGTTGCCAATAGAACAATGTCGGGCCAAGGAGAAGCGAATGCTCTCAGTGAAGTAACCAATAGAGAAAGGCGCAGTGACTGTTGGGAAACTCAAACAAAGCTTATCTTAGAGAAATGAGCAACATGGGTCGGCTTGAGTAGATTTGAAAGATGTGTGAATCAAAAGAGCTCACTAAAAAATCAAGATCAGGATCCTCAAACAAGATGAACGGGGGATCTATATTTCAAAAGGTAAGATGCATTGCATATCATCTAACTTCACGAGCATTGCATATTTGTTTTGCAGATATTTCACGAAACAATATTCCCACTGGGATCCAACGAGACTCACATGAATTGAAGTTCTTGTAAATCACATCAAATATGGCAATTCCACAAAAGCAAAATTCATAAATGAAGACATGAAAGATGGATTTTTATTCATGGAAAAAGGGGTTTACAAGTACAAATGTTAAACAGTGCGAGGACGATCAGGGATATTTTCATCTTGATGATTAATCATGCCTCGGAATTCCTCAAATTGCTTATGCATACGCTCCATCTCTTCCTCGAACTCGAGGTGTCGTGTGTTAACATAGTCCCGCCAAAAGTCCACACGTGTATTCAGCTCTTGATTTCTCCTCTCCAAGTTGTTTCTGTGACGTCTCTCATCACGGAGTCTATTCCTTAAATTCTCAATCTGATGATGGAGATCAAGAACCTGAGTATTCAACTCAAGTCTTCTGGCATGAAGACGCTCTGCAACGTTCACCAAAGACGAGGTAGCTCTGATACTGAGAGCAAGTGACTGATTCACTGCTTCAATATCGGTCCTAGCTGCCAATATTATTTCATCACGAGGAAGGATCATGTCTCTAGCCACAGCTACAGCAATATCTTCATTGTCCATTACAGTATCCTCTATTGTAACTGGACGACCATTCACTTCAAAGGTAGTACGCCAAACTGCAGGCTCTACTGCAGGAACAGGGTTTGGGTTAGCATTGGAAGAAGAGGAAGACATGGTTAAAGCTTCAAAAGTTAAGAACTTTGAGAGTATTGAAAATGCAAGAAGTTGATAATGTCTTTTGCCAAATACTGCGTGATTTATAAGGAATTTACTCCTACCATCGTTTTGAATGGCAGCTCAAATCTCAACTGTACATACAGTACTTCCTTGAGAAGCTTTCCTCATTTTTGGGATTTACAAATCAGATCTCAACCATACAGGTATGCCTTCCTTTAGAATTTTTCATCAACCCTGAAGCTCATTGTTGAAATCACTTTCATGTATTTCACAAAAATGTTGAAATCACTTTCATGTATTTCACAGACGGGTCGGTTCACAAAACCATTACTGAAATCATTTTCATGTATTTCACAAAACCATTGTTGAAATCACTTTCATGTATTTCACAAGATTAATCTGAAATCACTTTCATGTATTTCACAAGATCAATATTGAAAACACTTTCATGTTTTTCACTTGGGCAGGTCGCCCATAACAATTAGACCAACCGAAAAATCTGTGCATTTTTCAACACTTCCATCGTTTTTCTTTACAAAACTTACTATGCAAAGTCAAAAGAAAATGAATTTTCCAATGCCTTTGCACCGTAAGCATTGTAAAGAGGGGGCAACTGTTGTAACCTAATTTTGGATCCACCAAGATTTTCTCGAATGTTATTTTATTTCTGTTATTCTTTATAAAAATCCAAAAAATTAAGAAAAAGTTTAAAAATTCAAAAATATATTTTTCTCGAGTCAACCGCATCTTTCCATCAAAACTGAGTCTACCGGGTCAATACGGGTCAAACCATGTCGACCAGGGTAAAAAATGATTTTCGGGTCGTTTCGGGTCAAAACCGTCATTTCTGGTCAAAACCGAGTTCACCGGGTCAATACGGGTCAAACCATGTCGACCAGGATAAAAAATGAGTTTCAGGGCGTTTCGGGTCAAAACCGTCATTTCTGGTCAAAACCGAGTTCACCAGGTCAATATGGGTCAAACCATGTCGACCAGGGTAAAAAATGAGTTTCAGGCCGTTTCGGGTCAAAACCGTCATTTTCGGTCAAAACCGAGTCCACCGAGTCAATACGGGTCCAACCATGTCGACCAGGATAAAAAAATGAGTTTCAGGTCGTTTTGGGTCAAAACTGTTATTTTCGGCCATTAAAATTGATTTTTAGCGGTTGAAACGGGGTTTTTTCTAATACTGAATTGAGTTTTTAATTTTACCTATATAAATATATATTATTATACATAATAAAAAAATAAAAGAAAATAAAATAAAAAAAACTTTTGTCAAACGGGCAGTTGCGCCGAAAGCAAACTGTGATTAAAAAATGCTGAGATTTGTGGAAATTTAAGATTTATGTCCCTTGTCATTGGCTATAAATAGCCAGTGACACAGAGAGAGGAAAAAAAAAAGAGGAGAAAAAAAAGAAAGGAAAGAAGAGAGAATTGATTTTACTATTCTAGTTTTTTTTTACTATTTCTTTACGAGAGTAGGATATTGATTTTTTAAAAAAAAAACAATATGAAAAAATCAAATATATCATAACCGTTAGATCTAATAGTGTTTAGATCTGAACCGTTGATTTAATAAGATACAATAAGGCTTACCACACTTAATTAAAACTCAAATCAATCTCAGCCCTTAAAACAATTCTCTCTTAGATCCGGTAGAGCCACGTCACACTGTGTACCAAGCTTTTGGTACACCGCAACACACTAGATCACACCTCAGCCCATCCTGACCGTCCGATTAACTTGCAGATCCAGCCAATCTCAGCCGCAGGATCAGTTCAACGGCGATCCAACGGTTCACAACCTTCACCTGCACCGGTGCACCGTGTGCGCGTTTACACCATAGTACATCTCAGAGCCTCTCTCTCCTCCCGCCGGCGACGCTCTCTCTCTCATCCGATCTCCACTTTCCGGCCGTTTCCAGCCTCCGAACCACCACATAAAGGTTTCTCCCCTGATGTAAAGAAAAACCCCTGTGGTTTTCATCGTTTTCTCCGCCTCATCTGGCCGGAAAAGGGCTGCGATTTGCGTCGGCCACCGAAGCTTCAAACCGACGATTCTCCCTCGTCAGCCTTCAACGGCCGTCGAGACCACCGCCATCAGAATCCTCGCCCTCATATCTACCAGAAGCAACCATCGGTTGGCCAGAAAGCTCGCCGGAAAATCTCCCCGCCGCCAACAGTGGCCGCGCGTGTGCCACACGCGCCGCCAGTGGCATTTTCGTAATTTTCGGAGAAATTCAAGGGTATTTCATTATTTTGCCTATACAGTGGCACTCAGGTAATTTTTCGGGGTTTCTACTGGTATTTTTGATATTTTTTATATATATAAATGCTTGTAAATTTTCTTGCTTGTTGTAAAAAATACAAAAACCAAAGTCGACACGTCTCTTTTTTTTAAAAGGACCGATGTCAAAAATGTAAATACCAAATATGGATTATGTCCATTATTTCTTTTGGTAACCCAGACGTAATTCTCCTTTTTAGGGTTAAAACGTCAGTTTTCAGACGAGTCTCCTAATTTTTAGGGACTCATGTCATTTTTAACGCGTCTCCTATTATTAGGGACCGATGTTAACCATTTAAAAAAAATAAATTACCAATAAACCCAAAATATAATGGATTATATCCATTATTTCTTTTGGTAACCCAGACGTAACTCTCCTTTTTAGGGACAAATGTCAATATTTTAGACGAGTCTCCTAATTTTTAGGGACTGATGTCATTTTTAACGTGTCTCCTATTTTTAGAGACCGACGTTAATCATTTAAAAAAAATTACAAATAAGCCCAAAATATAATCGCATTTGAATCAAACAAAAAACACACAAGTAAGGGTAACCTTTCTATTGAAAGGATGTTTTAAGGATGGTGTCTACCTTCCCTTAATCATAACTAACCCCGTACCCGAATCTCTGGGACCAGTGTCTAATTTGGGATTTCTAGTTCCCTCAAATTACTAGATGGCGACTCCAATAAAATCTTTGTTTCCCCCAATTGAGAAAAAACCTTTTTTGTTAAAATAAACAAAAAAGCGGGAGTCGTCGCCCGACGTCGTGTATCGACATATGGCATTAATGTATTTAGTTGTTTATTTCCTCCTCAACAATCCAAGCAGTTCATCCATTTCCAAACTATCAAGTTATCCTAACTCCAACAGCTAAATTGACCAAGGTTTGTTTTTTTTTAATGATTTTAATATTTTAATTTGAGTTGTTTCTTAGTTATTTTTCTTTTTATACTCAAACACCTCATCTCTGTTTGTGTAGCACACTATTAGGCTACATACTGTTTATGAAAACGATACATACTCACACTACTATATTTTTTGTTAAAACTGAAAAGTATACACAATAAGATTAAAAAAAGCTCAGACCTTTATGAGATGTAAGGTGGATTTTTTGTCTTTGTTGGAAATAAAGGGCAAAGGGTGGAGAATTAATCCATACTTTCAGTAAAAAAATCTAAAAGCTATAATTACTAAAGCAATCATGGAGCACAATTATATTTGGTTTATAATAAATTGACATAAAAATAAATGTATCAAACTTCTACCATATTTATAGCATCAATGTAATTAGTTGTTGGTTTAATTCAATAGCTTAAACTATTAAGTGAAATCCCAACATATGATTTATATTATTCTCTAACATACCTCCTCAAGTGAAAGCCTTTTGGACTTGAAACTTGTATAAGCCTACACTATCTTGTGCTTAATTTTTATCAAATAAATGAGGATGATGAGATTTGAACTCGTGACCATTTAGTCATCAAGGCTTTAATACCATGTCAAAGAACCAATTCAACCTAATAGCTTAAGTTGTTAGGTGAGTCTCAAGATATGATTTATATTATTCTCTAATGCTTCTCAACAATCCAAGCAATTCATCCATTTCTAAACTATCAAGTTATCATTTTTTCATGATTGTCTCGTTTAATTACTAGGAAGCTTTTATTTTATTATTTGTTGCAATCTACTACTAGGTTACATTTCAGATCCGTAATTGTTTGATCTCTCTAATCTGTATAGAAACTAAGATTTAATGATTTGCTATGTAAGAAATTAGTAGATCTTAGAAAGAACTTTCAACTAAATTAAATGTAATTAATTGTGTCTATGTCTTTTAGCTTCATCAATCTCTTTATTTTTGAAGGCTCTCTACTAGGATTAATTAGATTTTTTATTTTCTAATTGACTACAACTGAGAAGAGATAGGAAAATAGTTATAATAATGAATATTCAAAGTGCAAATTAATATATATGCATTGATGATCAGTTATAAAAGATCCGATAATGGATGTTGACTTAGACTAAGATTTGTTCTTTTGAATGATTTTGATATTTTAATTTGAGTACTTTCTTAGTTATTTTTTTTAAACTGTTTTTTTTTAATACTTAAAACCCCACCTTTGTTTGCATAGCACAATATTAGCTAGATAGTGGAAATAATAAATACTCGCATTACTATATTTTTATTAAAGAGTCTAGGTTTTATTTTTGGTTACATGTGACAACACACCAGCTATATATCAAAGTAAAATAGAAAAAAAATACAAAATAAGAAAAATAAGCCTCCTTATTCTATTAGAAAGTCTCCTCTGCTCCTCATTAGCATGGGGGCTATAATGGGCAGGCATTTGTTTCCATTGTAATCGCAAGCAAGCGGAAATCGGCAACCTAGCAGTTATATAGGCACTGAATCTATAACCAATGACGCAATATTGTTTTTCATTACTTCTCCAACATGGGTGTACTCATCTTCCACCTTGTAAATGACATCGATGACTCTCGTAAGATTGAGAATGCGTTCAAGCAGAGGCATCGGCACAGCGGTAGGTTTGAGACACTCTTCATTTATATCCTTCCAAGCATCGACGACTTGCATGTGAAACTCTTTATACACTTCTTGTTCCGAGAGACCATATTGCTTTATGTAACATTCAACTCCAGAGGCAGCATGTCCTCTCTCTTGTTCAAACTGAAAAGTATACGTAATAAGATTAAAAGAAGCTCAGACCTTTATGACATGTAGGGTGGAGTTTTTGTATTGGTTGGAAATAAAGGGAAAAGGTTTGGGAATTAATCCATACTTTCAGTAAAAAATCCATAAATTGACGTAAAAATAAATGTATCAAACTTGTACCATATTTATGGCATCAATGTAATTAGTTGTTTATTTCCTCCTCAACAATCCAAGCAGTTCATCCATTTCCAAACTATCAAGTTATCCTAACTCCAACAGCTATTACTTTCAATGAATTTCAAACAATCTTTACTTACATGTTTTTTAACAAACTAAAATAAGCTCATACCTTGTGTGATCTTACATCATCTACGAGTCTGCAAATTGTTTCTGAGGCTCTAACAATTTTAGGGCGATTGAACAACCAGTCAAATGCTTGCTCGGTCACCATGTCGTCCATGCCAATGAAGGACACGGTTGTGAGCATGGAATAACCAGTCGTTACTAGAGCCACCTGCATATATTCTTCCATCGTTGGGATATGATTTTCATGGAACCATTTGGCTTCGTTAAAGTAGGCCCGGACTAGAACTTTCATCTGTCATACATCGTGCATATAAAAATCATTACTAAGTTAAACATAACAGAGTAATTTCTACAACATAGTATATTAGTATTTGATTTAAGGAGAGAGTCAAGAGTGTGGTGCATACTGCTTCTTTTCCAAAGTGGACTCTGTAGGACCATCCCTCCTTCGCCACTTTTTCCTCAATTTCACTATAAACATTCAATAGTGCTTCATAACATATTTTCATGTAATCTGGAAGCTGGTGCATGCTTTTAGTGTCCCACCTGAAAATTAAGTGTCCAGGTTTTTGTAATCGCATTGTAACCGTTATTTGTCTCTTAATTAAGCTCTACTTTTTAAAAAATAAAATAAAGGAGCCGTCTCCATGCAACAAACCTGTCAATTGCTTCTGTGAAAAGTTCCAGCTCTTCAAGGGTGCCATAAACATCATAGATGTCATCAATAATCGATGTCATGGCTATTACTTTGGTAAGTATTTTCCTTGCGAGGGAGTACTGAGGCTCAAAATATGCACCTACTATCCAAAAGAAGCACTCGACCACCCTGTCCCTTGCAAAAGGAAGCCTTCTAGCAAAGTCCAAACCCTTCCACCACCTGAAACAAATAAAATATTGAGCACTATCTGATGAAGTAAATAGCTTCACAAGTAATCCTCAAAAAAAGAAAAACAAGAAAAAGGTGCTGATGCACGCATTATAACTTGCTCTCTGCGTCAATATTCATTTTAACATGTCAACGTGCTTTCATTCTAAATTTGGATACAAGTATCACCTTGTAATTTCTGAAAGCTCTTCTTTATGTAATTCTTGCACGAGATTGAAATTCAACTTTGCAAGCCTTAGTAAAGTTTTGTTACATGCCGGCTCGTCCTGATAGATAGAAATGTAGCGCCTGCTCTCCAGTCTTGGAACGCCCCTTCTGATGGGCTGCTTTAGGGCATGAGAAACTTTTGCTGTTAGTGGACAGTTTGGACTGGTTGCCATGGACTTGAGGTGGATGGTTGTGAAAGCTAGGGCCTCATCAAGAATATCTTCTCCATGCACCGCTAGATGTGCTGCTTCATAGAGACCTAGGATGCCTCGAACATCATTGGATTGCTTGAAAAAACCTTTGTCATCTTTGAACTTGTTGAATATATCTGAATTAAATCACCAAAGAAATGGACTTGAAAATTTGTATGAATCTTATGTCATGCACATTTCTTATAACAAATGGCCATACATATACTAATTACCACATGAAACGTTGTAGCCATGTTGTCTTAGTAGTCGAAAACCAAGAGCAGTGTTGTAAAGGTCATCATCTTCCATATCAATACGGTTATTGTAGATATGCTGTAGTGCTTCTTCTATCTCTGTTTCAAAGTGGTAAGCCACACCTAGGCGCTGGATTGCATCTATAAGATCCAGCTTTTGTGATGAATTGCTAGCCAAGAGTACCCTCTTAAGTTGTTCCCTCAGCTTTTCAATTTCTTGCAATTCAATGGCTTCATGCACCTGCTTTAGTTACCATATTAAAAGCATCATTAGATTTCTCAAAGGGAGAAGAAAATAACGAAGAATCACACACACACACACACAGAGAGAGAGTATTGTCCTTTTTGCATGCAATGACCTTGTCTTTGGGGAGATGGGAAATGAATTGATCACCCCAAATGCTTGGATGATAATTGGCTGTCCGGCGAATAATCTCATTATCACGAGCCTGAGGAGTCTTGGGTACAACTTCTTGGGAGACTAGGGTAGACATGTTGCTTCGGCAAGGATGTTCAATAGATGGCAAATTTTTTATCGGTTAAGGAAATAGAGCAGTGAACAACATCTGCAGAGATCAGGTGTATTTATAGGCAGCTGAGGGGGGTACTTTCGGTGTTTAATTATTAATCACGTAAGAATATATATAATATGTTACCTCAATTTTCAACACCTTCTGTTTTAATTACTTTTAATTTGATAAACGAAAACCTTTTGTTAAACATGGTTGCTGATGTTGTTGTATGGAAAACATTTTGAATTCCAAAATATCGACCACATATTTTGTTGATATTTTCCAATGCCAACAGAATAGTGTTGTTGAAAATTTGTTTGTCAATTAATACGTGGAATGCATGCTGTGATATTTTCTAAACGCAAGGTTTTCAACTCTGTGGGCAATGAAAAGAATATTTCATTAGCAACGTAAACAAATCATTAAAAAAAAATTGTTAACAATAATCAAAATAAAAATTGATAAAATTAAAAAAAATGTAAATCAAGAGATATTCAATCATACAAAATAAGACTTTTATTTGATTGTGTTTACTTAACTTATTTATTAAAATTAATAAAAGATAAATTCACAACATAAAAACCCCATGACTTAAAAGATAAACACAAATGAAATTGACAAATACACTCATGCCTAAAAAAAATATTATGAAAGGTCAAACACATCAGCAATATCATTTAAAAATAAATATTTTTTTATTTTTAAAAAGAAACTGCATATGTATAAAACACAAAAAAAAAAAGATTCTAAATGAATTTCGCATAACACCTTGAAAAAAAACACATCTAAAAATACAATATTAAAAGAAAAATACAGAGTAATCAGATCATATGAAGCAGAATCTCTAACAAATCAAATATTGAATGAAATCAACAAAAACAAATCAATTACACAAAAAGATATAAAAAAATAAGAGTGAAAAAAAAACCATTAATTAAAGGGCAACTAAAAATTTGATTTGATATACGCTTAGTAGCGGGTCGTCATTTTTCTTTCTAAAAAACAACTTGAGTATACAGACTATTTTGATATGTTTTTTTACTTAATATAAATTATAAGTGTAAATCAAAAAGTTTATCTAAACATCTAATAATCATCTCTGTAAATAAATAAAAAAATTTGTTAATAATAACTAAAAGAGAAACTGAGATAAATAAGAGATAAATATAGATCAAGATATTTGATCTTACAAAATGAGACATTTATCTATTTTTGTCCACTAAACTTGTTCATTAAAATTAATAAAAGATATTAGAAATCAAAACACATATGAAACAGAGTGAATAAAATAAAATAAAAATATGCATGGACGAACATGCAAGAAATATTATTTCAAAATAACTGTTTTTTATACAAAACATAACCTACTTATGTAAAGTCAAATAAAAAATAGGCAAAAACTAAACACAAAACAAAACAACATTTTTTGAAAGAAATTCTTTATCCAAAAACAACTTGCAAAACTCATGATTTAAGTAATAGAAAAGAATACAAAGTTAACCATAAAACAATTGTTTTTTAAAACAATATAGAATGATGAAATTGCAAATATAAAGAGGGAGAAAAAAAAAAGAATTCATAACCGTATTAACACTTAAAACTTGTGACTCAAATCA
This sequence comes from Populus simonii, assembly GCA_007827005.2. NCBI lineage: Eukaryota > Viridiplantae > Streptophyta > Magnoliopsida > Malpighiales > Salicaceae > Populus > Populus simonii. The sequence continues at coordinate 1,464,221 of CM017478.2, forward strand.
TTAAATTGGAAGCATTACAAATGAAAAAACCACGAAGCTCAATCTCAAATAAATCAAACACCGAAGGATGTATCCAGGAAAAAAAATCAACCATAAAAAAAAATTAAATAAAAAATAAGGGTGGAAACCAAAATAAAAAATAAATTGGGCATTTAAAAATTAAATTACAGGGTTAAATCAAGCAAAAAAAATAATTAATAAGTGAGAAAAAATCAAAAGAATGAATGCTAAATTAAAAAAAAAAAAACTTTAACAAAAGATCCAAGGATAAAAATAACAAATCAAAAGAATAAGTGTAAACCCCGGGAAAAATAAATAAATAAATAAAAGTGAATAAATTCATGCATGTGGTTAAATAAAAATAGGAATTCAGAAATTTTTGAATATAAATTTTCGAGCGAAATAATTTGAGACATTATAATAAACCCGGTACTGTTGAGGATTGGATTTAATTGAAGAGAATAATATAGTTAAAGGAAATGGGGTCTAAATGTAAATAAGAGAAATTATAAAGTATAAATACTCTCTTATCACCAAACATCTGCAGAAACCATAGGGAAAGAAAATAGAGAGTTTTGTATCCATTTTTGCAAAATCAAAAGAGAAACACTTAAATTTCAAGAACCCATCCAAAATTAAGGGTTTATAGATGAGATAAACACTTGTGTGCAAAGGATTAACAAGAAAATTGGACAAGAAGAAAAGAAAGGAGGGAGTTGAAAATCTTCAACTGGTTGAAGATCAAAATCTTAATTTGTACCGGGTAAGATGTTCTAGACATGATCTTAAAAATTCATTTCAAATTTGATAATGAATTGATGCCTTGATATTGAATTATAGGTTAGGGTTCTTAGACATGAATTGGAAAAAAAAGTATTTGTTGATAAAATTAAGTTAATTCATATGTGATATGTAGTTTATGAAAGTATTGTGTGAAGGGAAAGGGTGACGAATTTGGACAGACTCGTCTCGTGACTTTCGGTGAGATTTCGGGTAGGAGGATGAGGGAATTAGGATCGGGTTCCTTCATAGAAATTATAGATTTGGATGTTAGCTAACCAAGAAAACTAGTCTTACTTAATTTAGAGATGTAGAACTTTAGTTATGGGTTACCAACCGAGACTGAGTCGTGACTGATTCTGTAGGGCAGTAGGACTGATTAGTTGATGAGCAATTTTTACTATCTTTGAGGTAGAATTGGGTTCTCCTTCCTAGAGAACTTGTAGCCTCGTGTCTTAACTTTCTAACGAGATCAATCTCACTTAAAATGGAGTTCTAGAACTCTAGATATAGTTAAAAATCTGATGAGTGTTCAAATAGTAACAGTTCAATGTCTAGACAGTAATAGTTGGACAGTAATGGTTAGACAATAACAGTTCAATGTCTAGACAGTAACAGTTGGACAATAATAGTTTAAAATTAGACAGTAACAGTAGACTTTCACGTGAATACTATATGTAAGAATATAAAAGAATTGAGTCATACGAACACTTGCACATTGAGATACTAACTCTGAAAATATACATGATATATGTATATATGTTATTATGAGGAAATGAACATGCATAGAAAGTAACATATGAGTAATGAATGAATATGGATTCTCTATAATATCAGCTTGAAGGAATCATAACCAAAAACTTCCTTGTGATTCAGGAGGAGCAACCATGATTGAATCTTCTATTAAGGGAGGTCACGAAATAGGCAGAGCAGGTGCGTGATTTTCCCTCCTATTTGCACTTATACAATTTAAAATTCTTTTAGTGAATGCAATTACAATAAATATTGTGTTCAATGTAAATAAAGTCTAGCATATTTACAAGATTAACTTCGGCTAATGGCATCAGTGATAGGATTGCCAGGAAATAAATTACAAGATTAGCTTCGGCTAATGGTATCCGTGATAGGATTGCCAAGAGATGAATTACAATATTAGACTTTGCAAGGTCACCCGGTTTATGCAAGCAAATAAGAGTATTCAAATAAAGAATATGAAAATGAGTGTTAATTGGGTTTAAAAAATTTACAAGCAAAATATAAATTGTCTATTAGAATTCTTATAGATCCAATAGAAAATTAATACTTCATTCGTATACATTACATGAGCGCATATATATATATATATATATATATATATATATATATATATATATTTGTTTTATCAACATAATAGTATGTTTATTTATGTAACAGGTCCATCAAATATCCAGGAAGATCATTAGTTTAGGACTCTCTACTTTGTCAAGCTTATGTAAATATTTAAACAAAAAGGAAATTAACGCATTTATGTAGTATGCTTTTGTGTAAACCTTGATGTATTTATAAAAGTTCAACTTAGCATGTAATACTTTAGTTATTTTGTAATTAACCCTTTTGAAATGTTTAAGAACACTTATTATGTTGTAAATGTTTTCTTTGCATGTTAGTATTCCTTTTTCTTTTAAATTTTATGATATGATACGTGGGCTATGTACATATTGAACTTACTCGTAGAATTATATATATATATATATATATATATATATATATATATATATGAGGAGTTGAATTATGATGATTGATATAAGATCCGTAATTATGGGACCTTGTGATAATGGGTTAATTAAGTAAATTGATAGTAGTCGATAACTTGGGATTTCCTAAATACAAACAAAACTCTGTCGAATTTTTGGTAGATTTAAAAAAAAAATTACCCTCAAATTAAGAGCATATGTTGGGATCTTTTAACATTGATCAAGTCGTATAGTCGGACTGTTACAATAAGGACCGAATTGGTAAAAATAATATATGACAAATTATAATTGAAGGATTGAGTTAAAAATATAAATTGTTTTTGTAAAAGGGTCAAAGGATGAAAATAAGCAATAAAAAACATAAGGACTAAAATTGAAAAACAAAAAATTGGACAAACTTGCACTTACACCGAAAGAGAGAGAAAAGAAGGGTGCTCACTTCTATTGAGTTGTGAAATGCTAAGGTCTTAGACATCATTGAAGGGGATACTTGGGCTTCTCCATCTAATAGTCTGGAGCTTTAGCCTATTTGCAATTCAATTACTATTAACCCTGGGAGTGCCTCACCAAACCATTATGTCTAGAATGGTCACTCATCGAGGAGGTTCTCTATTGACTTGACATGAGAGGTTTTTAGAAATTTCGGACTCAGATACTCTATATAACATCTTTTCTAGTTCTAGGGTTTAATCCTGAGACACTCTTTTATGTCATGGCTTGTCTCTGTAGGTTGTCTCTACATCATAGACAATCTATATGCTTTTCATATCATTCCCTTTTCGAGATGTATTCTTTGTGGGTCTCAGGTTGAAATACATGAACATTTATTTTTTTAGTGCCCTTTCTTTAGGATGCTATCATAGGCATGACCCTTATGGGTTGAATTGTTTTAACATGGCATCAGCTATTTCAGTGGTGGGCATATACGCACTTGAAAATGAAAAAGAAATTTATACATCTACTTGCTCTATTAGCCCTCTCAATCTCGGTTTACTTCATCTGGTATGAGAGAAATAACTGAGTCTTTCATCAGATTTATTGATCTCATCAGGATGTTTGCGAGGATATTTTTTATTTGGTCTGGTCCCGTTCTGTAGAACTCGAACCAAGGTTTCACATCTCAGCTGCTTTCAGCTCTATTTGGCGCTCTCGGGAGTTATGAGATACCATTGCTTTTACTGATTTCAAGATTCTGTTCAGCATAGTTTTATATGTAATCAATCAGACCACCGTATCATCTACTATTTGTCTTCACAGTTTGCTTGTGTTCCTTTTCAGTTTCTTTTTAGCTTTTGTTTTTTTTTCCTTGTTATTTTTTTGTCACATAAACCATAAACCAAGGTAACAAGCATTTGTATTTTTGGAAGTATGGCCTTCATACTTTGTATAGTTTTTTTCTTTTATAAAAAAAATGAACTTAAAATTGTCGAGAGGAAACAAACATCTCACCATGTCAATGCCATGACTAGGTACCTCCTCCACAATAATCTTCGCCAATAAGTCATGGTCCCAGACTTCACCAAAACCATCCTACATGTTGACACTGTATCAAATTATAAAGGCCTCAAGATGAAATTTCAACTAAAATTAAAAGACACGGGTGTTTCCAAGAGCAACTAGGAGTACAACCTGCAAATCTGGATGGTCTAGAACCTTCACCTGTTGAACTAGGATCTGCATTGCCTACACAACGAATAAAATAAAATGAATTACAAAATTTACGTTCTAAAATCCACAGAATAAATCACACCAGGGTGTCATTCAAACTATTTTAAGAAATTTGTGATTTCATAGATTACATTTAGCCAAAAAATTGAACAGCGCAGGAAATAAAAGCGTTATATAGGTTCAGAGATGAATTCAAAACTAACAAAAACAGATTCTTTGCTCCATCTGAAATGCCAGTTTTAAATTTTTATGTGCATTTATCAAGCAGTGCTATAACAAAATTGTAGTATTCGACCTTCTCCTCATCTAATCAACTTGTACTCATCTATCTATAATGGCTTCAATTTACATGGATTCATCATCTGGGTGTGCAACAACAAGCGATACATTTCTCCTGGAGAGAGCTTCGCCTGAGTTTAATGAAGTCTTTGCATATGAACTTGGTGATGAGTAAAGAACTTTCCAAGAAGAAGCAATCCACAGTAAAATCAAAGAAACAGCAATCAAAATCCATCCCAATCCATCCCATCTTTTGTAGAGCATTCACCTGTTAAACACCACTATCTTAAGCAAATGTGCATGTGTGTGTGCATGTATTTTTCTTGATATTTTAATTTTTTATATTTAAATGAATCAAATAAAAAGAAAAAAAAAAGAATCTTGTAACATCTCTTTTTTCTTCGTGGTAATTAGCTTTTAATTAAACTTCTCTATTATCTTACATAGATTTCAGCAGGAACTAGCAATATATATAGGTATGAACTCTAAGCATTATAACTTTTAACGTTATGGCCGACGTAGAAAGTTTGGCTTCTCTACTGGAAGAGGATAAGTAAAAAAAACAAAAGATCGATGATCATGGCCATTGGGTTCATGCAATAATATTCAATAAGGCGTAGAAAAAACTTCTTTTCCTAATAATTAATATAGAAATCTTGAAGAGGAACAAAAAGATATGAGGTCTTTATGTGTGTCTCTATATACAAATGCGGCAAGAAGAACAATGCCACTAAAAATCAAAGGCGTAAAATTAATCGTGCAGCTAGCAAAGTTTCCCAAATTAAAACCATTTGTGCGTGTAACTATCATCTAGAACCCATTCCTTTTGCCGGCTGCGCAACTGCATCAACAACATTGTCTTCTCATGCGAGAGAGAGAGAGAGAGAGAGAGAGAGAGAGAGATTTATAATTAATTATAAAAAAAAAAAAATCTCTAAACTGTATACTGATAGGTGTTTCACTGTGAATTTGCTAAATGTAATTATTATTTTGACTTTCTCTTACACAAAGTTTTTGCCGGCGGGGTATTTTTTTTCGGATCCAAAAGTCATAAAAATTTCTTAGAGATAATTTAGTACTTTATATTTTTTTGTAAATATATAAAAAAACCCTTAAAAGGCAACAAAAAAATTAAATGAAAAGCTAAGAAGGCTTTAATTTTGCGTAATTTTCTTCTTCCAAAGAGTACAATTACTTCATTTACCTTAATTAAAATAAAGAAAATTACAAGATAATCAAAGAGTATTTTAATATTTTTATTATAGTTTTTTTGTTATACTTTATTTGGATTAGGGGCAAATTAGTATTTTCATAAATAAAAATAATAACAAAAAAAAGGGCTATTGGGGCATGCAGAGCACGCGCCAACGAGTGGATATCGCTAACACTTTTAGTGCAGCGTGTGCGATCGACAATCAAAATTTCTTAATCATCATTTCATTTAAAGCACCTAGTAGAGGCGAAGCTTATGGGATGGCGTGTATTGCTCAAATCATGGTGGTTTGATAGCATTTGAACTTTTTTCTCCTCCCTCTATTTTCTCTCTCCACCCTTTAAGATTCGTGCTAGGTCAGCAAAAGCCATGGTTGTCCTCCCATTTATTTTATCTTTTAATTATAATTCTCTTTCTTTTGATTGGACTTTTTTATTTTAGATTTTTTTTTAATTTCATTTATTTCCATTTAATTTTGTTTAATTTGTTTTTATATCTAATATAATATATACACATTCTCTTGATTATTGTTTTTTTTTATCATTTTCTTAGTTTTTTTTTCTTTCAATTTTATCCCTCAACATTTTATTTTATTTTTTTCTAGATTGAGTCCTCATTATTTTAATTGTTCTTTTTTTATTCTTCTCTTAATTTGTTTTTTTTTCTTTCAATTATTCCATCAACATTTTATTTTATTTGTTTTTTTATCAAATTTTGACTCTCGTTATTTTAATTTCTTTATTTATATCTCTTTTGTTAATTTTTTTTTAATTCTTTCCTTAGCATTTTATTATATTTGTTTTTTATTTAATTTTGACCTTTTATTTTATTTTTTATTTAATTTTAGTCTTTATTTTTTAATTATTTTTTTATATTAAAAAAATGACGTAGCCCACGGTGCAATGCAAAACAAATTTAGTCTCACCTGTAACCCAACCAAAGCTTAAGATATCTCTACCAGTGGGACTAATTAGATGTCAAAATTTTATTTGGTTCATGAATAGATCAAAACGAGCTTGGATTAATCCTAAAAACTAGTATAAATTCCTCTTTATATATACATGTGGAATACTCAAATATAAGAATCTATCAAATTATTATTATTAATAAAAAGATTTAAACTTTCCTAAAATATATAAAAACATATAATCTAAAGTTTTCTAAATTATTTATCTATAATAATTAGAAACATAATATTCTTTCACCAAACCAGAATTAAAAATTCTTAAATGCATAAAAAATAATAAATTCAAATATGATAATAATAATAATAAAATCAACATAATATTATCTTACGAAAAACATTAAAAAATATATTTGGTAATAAATTTGGATATATACATATAATTGAAAATTTCCCCAAAATAACTATAGATCAATATAACAGAATCTTGTAAAAAAAAGATTAAAATAAATATTAAAGACACAAATATACCATCAAGAAAAAAAATGCAACAACATAAAAATTATTTAAAAAATCAACTAATCAAAAAGAAAAATAAATCATATTAATTGCATTGCAAAATCAAAAATCAAAATAAATAGTACAATTATAAAAGTACCATAAAGGAAACACAATTATTAATGTTAGTTTACATGATTCGTTTTTATAACTACTAGTTATAGCTAGCTAGCTAGCTAGCTAGCTAGGCTGGCTCAGCCAAATATTACCTTGTACATTGCTATTTACTAGCACACATGCACAGGTTATCCAAGCCAGCCAGGTTGCTCAATCCAAGTTGACTCGAAGCAAATTATTAGCATAAGTGATGGGTAATTAATATTTTGATGTGTTTGTATTAACAACTACATTTTATTTATTGGAAAAGTGACGGGCACACAGTAACATGAATGGGAAATTAAAGTTTTTTTTTTTTTTTAATTTGAAGATGAGAGATACAGTTGCATTAGTTTGTATGTAAATTAAAACTATTTTTTTTCTTTAAATAATTTGAAAAAAATATCTCTCGACAAAAAAATTTAATAAATTTCATCGTATATTAATCTTAAAATATCATGTGTTTGGTATTGTAGTATAAATTATTTTTTAAAATTGTATTAAAAAAACACAAAAAAAATATGAATTTGATATTTGGTTTTTAAGTAAAACTAACTTTTAAAATATCATAAAATAAAGTATAATTGTTTAACCATCGGACTAATCTTCTACAGTTAATTAACGACATTGGAAAAAAGACTCATGTTGATAAATATTTTCAATTGTCCTAATTTAATTAATCATATATATATATATATATATGGATGTCGTGCCTCCTATAATTTGATGTAGGAAAAATCTGAATAAATTATAGTTTGACTTACATCATCACTCACATCAGTGCTACCCTAATATTGTTGCCATCCTTTCCAACTTGCCAAATTGAATCTTTTTATACAATTTTTGTTCTTGAAGGAGTTGTGTGCTCTTGTGGTCCATCACTCTCCATTTCCTACCCTATCCGATCTTTCTAACTCCTTTTCTTTACTTTTTAATCAACACTTTCGCTGCTCCATTCAGTGATTTCACTTTTTATCCTCTCGAAAAAACATTAAATCGCTGCCATCTAGACAATGCAAACAATCAAGCAAGAAGTAAGAACACCTCTCTCTAGCTAGCTTAATTTCTCTCTTTCTGATCTCTTTTATATTCTTTACTGTTATTCATTGGCATACATCAATTCATTTTTGAAGGTCATGTGGCCTAAGTTTGTGGCTAACAAGTTCTTGAGGAAGATGTTGGGCAGCAATAACATCGTTGCAGACTTTCCAAATTCAACAGAGACCATGTTAGAGCTAGAAGAAACTTCAAGTACTTCTTCAGATCAAGCCTCGCTAATGATCAGTTCCAGGAAATACATCACTGGTGATCAGGGAAAACACAAGTACAAGCTCTCTCCACAAAACCATAGACAGTCACTTTATTTATCAAGATGTTTATGGGATTTTCTTTCTTTCTTAATCTCTTCTATTTTATGATCGTTAATATAGCTATTTTAAGCAGGATCTTTGTTGGTTCATGGAATGTTGGAGGCGTTGCACCACCTGATGATTTGAACATGGAAGATTGGTTATGCACACATACTGACCCTGCTGACATCTATGTTCTTGGGTTAGTTCCTTAATATTTGGCTCGAGGATATCACTTGACTATAAGACATTTTTTAAGAAATAGTGCCCACTAAAACTTTGTTTCTCTCGTTATTTTTTTTTATCTTATATGGTAATTGATTTAGATTTCAGTATTATCAAGTCTTACATGGATATCTCTTAATCACTGGAATTGATTGAAAGATATGTGCTAGCATATATTCATCGAAACTGAGATCTACAAGCCCAACGACGTTTTGTATTTGTCTGGCGTATTTTTGTTGGAAAAAAAAGAGAGAGTTACTGTTGTTCTATGTATCATGTTATCAATTTGGCTGTATTAGATATTTCAGGTTCCAAGAAGTTGTGCCTCTCAGTGCTGGAAACATTGTTCTAGGTCTCGAAAACAGCAAGATTTGTAGCAGATGGAATTCTGTTATTAGAGAAGCACTTAACAATAGTATCTCAAAGCATGTTCAAGAAGATAAAGTGGGAGAGTTTTACAAAGTGCACCCCTTAAAAAATCATAGCATTGCTTCTCTCGACAAAAGCAGCAATAATTTTCCACACTGCTTTGATTGTATCACAAGCAAGCAAATGGTTGGGATTTTTATCACTGTTTGGGTTAGAAATGATCTCCTTCCATACATACAACATCCTAGTGTCTCCTGTGTAGGCTGCGGCATCATGGGCTGCCTAGGAAATAAGGTACGTACATACATACATACATACATACATACATACATACATATATATATACACACACACACACACACACACACACTCACGTAATGAGGAAAAAAAATCAATGCAAATAGATCTGTATGAGTGCTTGTTGAACTTCAATATGGTTTATATATGCAGGGATCGGTCTCAGTTAGGTTTTGCTTGCATGAAACAAGCTTCTGTTTTGTGTGTAGTCATCTGGCTTCTGGAGGGAAGGAAGGAGATGAAAAGAACAGAAATGCTAACGCTATAGAAATTTTGTCACGTACAAGATTTTCTCGTGGTCCTTTGCGCAATTTGCCCCGCAAGATTCTTGATCACGAGTAAGTATATTTGTGTGTGAAAATTCTATATCCCGTGAATAGGCTGCAGATGCAACTTTTTTCTTTGTCTGGCCAGTTTAGATATCATGATTTTTTTGCTCTATTTCTTTTCAATCTTTCAATTATTATTCTTGCCACTCTTAAAGGGGTGTAAGATATTTATTTCATGACACAATTAACTTCTAGTGTGCTTAGCATTGAGAATTTATAAGATAAGATAGAGACTGACTTCTTCATTAAAAAAACAATAACTTAAAAGACCACTTATAATTTGGAAATTTTTTATAGCAAGAGTACGTAGAGTCTAGTCGGTTAACACCCAGCATGAAAATAATTTAAATGTATTATTATTAGACGGATTTGAGATGATTTGTTGTTTAGATGTAATCATGATGTAACAAGCTACCTGGTTTGCTTAATTAATTTAAAGCCAATTGTATTGTTATTTCAAGTGATTTGAAAATTGAATTTGCCTTGCTTAATTAATTTCTACATAATTCCAAATTTACATGGACCTTGCAATAATAAAAAAATAAAAAAACCCATGATGATAATATTTATTTCCCTACGTTTATTGGTCAGAATGCTCCTCTAGATTGTATGCAGGCAAGTTGAGTTTCTAGCCATTTGTCGGAGAGAATTTGTTTAATTAGATACAACCGTTCTGATATATATATATATATATATATATATATATATATATATATATATATATATATATCAAACTTGGCCCAATAATGTCATTGATTTAGACAGTTTGTTTTCATATGATCAGTAATTTATGACAAGTTGTATATGTTTAATTATTGTGTAGCACTATTATTGCTGTCCATTTGCAGTCAGGTAATTTGGCTTGGAGATTTCAACTACAGGATATACCTGCCTAACACCACAACAAGATCTCTAGTCCAGAAAAAAGAATGGAATATTTTGTTAGAAAGGGATCAGGTATATACGAAAACAGAATATTAATTGTGTAAAACTTTTATTATTACAATTACAAGGATAATTAAGTTTTAAGCTCCTTTAAAAATAAATATTAATTTGCAGCTCAAGGCCGAGCTCATGAAGGGTCATGTATTCCAAGGTTGGCGCGAAGGAATAATTGAATTTGCACCTACTTACAAGTACTATCAGAACTCACAGGTTTATTATGGCTGTGATCAGAAGAGGAAGGGTGAAAAGAAGCGTGCTCCTGCATGGTAATTAAACTTGTTTTTCTTGATATTCTTTTTTGTAGTCGTCCTAAAACGATAACTAAATGAGACGATACTCAAGAAACTATATATAGAAGATGGTGTTTTTTGCAGGTGTGATCGAATAATTTGGTTTGGAGAGGGACTGAAGCAGAAAGAATACAGCAGAGGTGAATTTAGATTGTCAGACCATAGACCTGTTCGCGCAATCTTCATAGCAGAAATCGAAGTCCCAAGTGATTCCAGGAGACTGCGAAGCTCCTTTACAGGCAGATTTCGCTGCTTAAAAGACCATCTTGAAGAGTGTTTTAATGAAAAGATATCATGTAATGTCGACAGAAAAAGCTTCTATTCTGAATAATAATAGCAGTTTCTCTCCATATGCACATAATTCTGTAGACGCACACGCACATACATGCCATCTTAGAGTGTATCAGGTCATTGTCAGCTGATACAGAACAAGCTTCTATTCTGAATAATAATAGCAGTTTCTCTCCGTATGCACATAATTCTGTAGACGTACACGCACATACATGCCATCTTAGAGTGTATCAGGTCATTGTCAGCTGATACAGAACAAGCATGCAAGTTAAAATATATGTTCAGAAAAATAATGGGGCTGGAACTATTAGGTTATTTAATAAATGAAGGCCTGGAAGTTTAATACCTGTTATGTGCCTAAATTCCAAACTCTCAGTGCGTTGAATCATAGCAAGTTGCAACCACAATTGACAGGCCTGTGCTGCTAACTATAAAGGAGCACCGTGCATATGCAAATACCAAGAGAATTCAATCAGTCAGTCAGAATAAGCTCCAATACGTCCACAATGACCAATACGCTTTCTTTAGCTTAAGCATATGATTTAAGAGAATTTTATGTGCATCCACGATTCTGTCACACATCTCATTCAATGAGATATTTCATTTCTAAGATCCATCAAGAAACTTGGGATGAATATGAACAGAAGTGAACCCACCGTTTTGTTTTCTACTTCTTACCAACTACTCTAGGTTTTACGACTAGAATATTGCATAATACCAATGGAATATAAATATAAATATGCTTCAGCAAAGAAAAGGAAGAAGAAGACGAAAACGCCTGTTGATATTAATAGTGAACTGCTGTATCTAGGGCTCTCTAGGGCATAACGTGTCTGAGAGGTGAACCAAGTAAAAATATAGTAGGGATAGATACAGAGTTAAATTCAACCGTCCTGAGTGGTATAACTTAAATGATTAAACTTTTTTAAAAATTATCGGTTAGAATTTTATAAATCTTAAGGTTATTAAAAGTTTATATAGTTATTAACTCCAAGACATATAAAATTAGTCAAAATGCACACAAACTGACTCAAACATACACGTTAATAAAAAAAAATCAATTAGATTTTATTAGAGTTAAGTCAGGTCAATTTAATTAAATTAATATCTAAAATAATTATAATAAAAACCTTGTTTAGATTAAGTATCGGGTTTGATGGAATACCGAGTTAGCAGTTAAAGATCTCCCTTGACAAGCCAAATGTTTAGAAGAGATTTGAGGGAAAAGTAGAAGAAATTAGAGAAAAGAGAGAGATATGCAATTTTGTAAGTGTTTTTGTATTATTTCTTATGACCCCTCGAGCTTTGTACACTTTTCTTTAATACAAGGATTGAACTCCTAACTAACTTGCATCAAACTACTAACTAAATGAACCTAAGTAACTATTAGCTAACTTCCCAACTAACTCCTTGCCACATTTGATTCCTTCTTCTCAAGACTTAGCTTCTAAGAATACCCAATTTAAGATTCATGACCTCAAGAATCTGAGCAAGAATCTAGAAATTGATTATTTAAGTTCTTCCTGGTAACCTTGAACTCCAACAAATGCTCAATATAGAAGTTTTTAATAGCCAAATAATCATCATAAATATTGATGAAGCTCTTATAGAAAAGAAAAAAAACATATTCCTCCTTGATGATTTATTTCGGCTTACGCAACCAAATAGGTTTCTACATGTTGAGAAATTAACACTCATAAGAATCATCAGTACCTAAGTCTTTCTCAGCCTCAAGATATTGACTTCTTACAAAATCTTTCTCCTTCTCTTTTACTTCTTTCACATTATTAACACTCCATCCAATTTTTTCTTTTTTTAATCCATCATCCATATATATTTTATTTTATTTTTACAATTTCACACCAGAATTCTAAATCTTTTCATCAAACTTTCTGCTTTAAGAAGATCTAGACAACAATTTACAATAAGTAACATTCTTTTTATTCAACGAATCAAACTTTACTTCATTTTCTTCAAAAACCATTCTTGTTTCTCTTCAAAATTAATCTCAGATTTAATTAAAGAATAACATTTTACCTCCATGAAAGCATTTTGATCCATTATAGTAAGTTCCTGATGTAATGAGAATTGAGCATAAACATTTATCCCCCTTTATGGTTGATTTTCAATAAAAAGCATAACAAGCTTCATTGTAATCCTAAATAGTTGGAACATCTCAAACAAAGTCAATTTCAAAAACTTCATACCCCACATTGCGGAACATGGATGACTTTGGAAGGTTTAGTCATTTTCAAACTCCCTAGGTTTAGTCATTTTCAAACACCCTTTCTTAATAGAAGTTGGACTTGGATTCTCCATGCTTGGACTACTTTTATGGGTGAAAGAATCACCGGTAATGATTGTTTTGAGCCTCCTTTCAAAATCACAACATTGATTTCTTAAAATTGTTCATGAGTATTTCGTATTCATTCTTCAAATCTCTTATTGTGTTCTTCCAAAGCCTTCATCATGCTATTTTCCACCATTTTTAATTGTTTCTTGGACCCAAGCTACCTTACTTTGGAAAGTGACTTTGATACCAATTATTAAAGATCTTCCTTAACAAGCAAAATGTTTTGAAGAAATTTGAGGGAGAAGTATAACAAATTAGAGAGAAGAGAAGAGAGAGATATGCAATTTCTGCAATTGTTCTTGTATTATTGTATTATTTCTTATGCTCCTCCATCAAGCTTTGTACAATTTTCTTTTGTACAAGGATTGAACTCCTAACTAACTTGAAACAAACTACCAACTATATGATCCTTGCTAATTCCAACTAACTAACTTCCTAGCTAACTTGCCAATTAACTCCTTGCCACGTGTGATTCCCTCTTCCCAAGACTTAGGCTTTAACATCAACCCGTCAAGCCGGGTTTAATAACTGTAAAAATAAAAATAAAAAACAGCTAGCATAGCAGCTTTTGTAAGAGAAAACCACAATCTTGATCTTTGCATTTAAACCAATGCTCGACATAAGACAGCAAATAGTCTTGAAAAAACAAGACAGATATAAAACTGAATACAGTTCTCAAAACAAAACAAAAGAGCCAAGACCAGAGTACAATAGCAGGAACCCACAAGGACCTTACAGCATATTGCAGCACCAATTTTCAACTCTGAGCCATCAAACAGAATGCAGTTGTAACATATCCAAGTGAAGGAAAATCCTATCACAATAACCTTTAGAAAATTAGCACCCAAAACAGCAATTAAGCAAAGAATAACTTTCTACCTTCATACATACATAATTAGTTTTCAGAGCACTGCTTACAATTCAAATGACACCAACGGGAGAAAACTCAAAATGCCAGCAAAAACTCAATTCAAGTAAAGTCCCAACAATCAAGGTATACCCTGTTTTAGGTCCCATCAACTTGTACACTCAGTCCAAATACAAACAAAACTATCCCTCTCTGACATATGCTCAAGATTATTAGCCTTTTTTTTAATAAATAAGATAGCATTTTCTGAGCAACCTATCTGGACAATACTTCCTCTATCATAATTTCCCTTCAATATTGCCAGAATTAATCTTCTCCACATAACATCTTTACAATAGCATGAACAACCTATTAATTTCCTCTAAAGTTTCATAGAATGATTTAACACTAAACAAGCCTTTCCTACCAAACTTCTATAAGAATCTATCGTTCCTAGACCGGCTCAAGTTGAGTTATAGCCTTTCATTGTTCTGGATCTAACTCAAATAAACTTTTCTTTGGAGTGAAATTTTGACACCCGCTTGGATCCCAAATTCCTATATAAAAAACCTTTGCTTCCATCTAGTTTGCATATGAAGGTCCTAGGCTCCTTCGTTTTATAGTCTCCAAAATGACATGCAAACATCTTAAAAATGATGCCCAAAATTTGAACAGTGCAGTTTTGAAATGTTTTTTTTTTTCCATTCAAAACAAAGGGCTCTCTTTCACCATGTAGACCAGACCTAGAACATGATTTAGTGTGTGTATGGTAATGCGGTGCAGGTATTTTTGTAAAATTGTGCTGAAAAGACATCAAAATGATGCTTTTCAGCATAAATGCACTTTGAAAAGCACTTTCAATCGCTTGCAGCATTACCAAACAGAGTCTATCCACATTAAACAAATGAAGAAACAGTAAAAGAAAAGGAAATCTCTTTCCTGTACATTAGCACTAGCATGTAAAGCATGACACTAACAAGTTTATAACCTAAGGCCAAAGTAATGAGGAAATGTCAGTAAAACAAAAGGTTCTTGAAGCTGCATGAACACAGTGAAATTAGGCAACATCCCAGCATGCAAATTTTCATATACTTTCAAACGCCCACATGAATTAGAAGAAAAAGAATATATTGAATCTTTCATAAGAATTCAGCACATTGTAAATTCCAGTGATTAACTATTTCAAAGAAGTTATCTATATATTTGGAGACTTTAAAGAAAATCTAGTAAAAAAAAATTTAAGCCTACAAACCTTTTAAAAATGCCTTTTAAATTAAGATCATACACGCTACAAACTCCTGGATTGCCCGTGTGCTATACTTCTTGGAAATGCCAATGATCTACCAATATTTTGTTGTATTAAATCGGAGCGTGAGCATTAGAAAAAAGCAAGAGAAGAGGGTATTCCAATAACGAAACATATGAGAGGTTTTATAAATAATGGCTGGAAACAAAAAGAAGACCGGAAAAAAAAGGGGAGTTATGGAAAAAGATAAGAAATAGATCAAACTAATTAGATATTTCACAATTGTAAGTTGTTGGCATGCTGATGAAGAAAATTTTCCAACAATGAAGCATAGTGGCTATAAATTCTGATCAAATTTTACTTCATCATATGGGTTTCAATTTAAGTTGGTTACCAGGTTAGAGGACTCAAAAATAAAATCACAGTTACAATAATTGTGACAATTTCTGATCAATAATATTATCCAGGAGCTTTGTTTTCTCTGTTCATACCCATCTATCTCCCTGTGCCTTCAGAAGATTTTATTGACACAATTAACAACTATACAAAGTCATGCTAAATGTCAAATGCAATCCTAGAAGTTCACTTCTGTCATTTCCTAAATAGAGCTAGAAAGGCACTACCAGACAACCTACACTAAAAAAAATTTTGTTCATGTGAAATTTATTCAAGAAAAATCCTGCAAAGGAAATGATTTTGTAACATTAACAGATTTCACATAACATTCACTAATTTTCTTTTCTTTTTTTTCTTTTTTGTATTTTAGTGAACTATTTGTTAAAATTGGCAAGTGTGTAGTTCCTAGAAAAACAAAGTTTTCTTTGAGCATGAATTTCTCTCATTCAAGTAAGTTCTTGCTGAATTAAAGAAATGTAAGATAACCTAGTCTTCTCCATGAATCAGCGCAAGACCCCCCTCCCCAAGAAAAAAAATACTACCAAGAAACAACAACAGATAGAGAAAAGCTCAATGACTTATTAGTGACCGCTTTTCACACAATTATCCACATTCCACTTATTACCCCAGCACTCTTTATAACTAAGACCCTACACTGTACTTCATTTAGAAGCCAACAGTATCTGTCAATACTCAAATTCCAATCCTAGATTTAATTTCAATCGTACAAACACCACATTGCATCACGCAGATAGTTTTTAATAGAATTTAGTGAAACATTAAAACACGATGCAGTTTCGCAAAGTATCAACTACATAGTGCTAAGCCCTCATCTTTGAGAAAAAGCAAAAGAAAAGAAAAAAAGTTCAATTGTGAACGATGGTGAAGAGCATCACTAATCAGATGGTTCATGCATAGAATCAATTATAATGATTCTATATCATTAGTTTATTCTATTTTGTATTTAAGAATAGGAAAAGAGAGAGAACATGCAGGAAAAAAAGGTTTGATTCAGAAAAATACATAAAAAATATGTTGAATGGTCATCTCTATCCTACTCATCCACTTCCCTGCATAGGAAAATCAAAATAAATTTTCTTTATAATGGAGAGTGAAAAGATTATTCAATTACAATATATGTTGAAAGAATTTGTGTGAGTGACCTCAAAAGCTTAAATTTGCCCCCTGTTAACAAAAAAAATACGAAATGATGGAGACTTTTGCATCCAATCAACAATATATTCCATCATATTTACCAATGAAAGTTCCACTACTGAAAAAAGTAGATGTAATGTTTCATTAATCAAATGTTCATGTCCATCTTGAGGAAATCAAAATGACAAGCACATGAAATTATTAAAAATTCCATACCAGGACTTCATAAGCTCAATGAACTAGCTTGCTAGTATAACTCTGGGTCATTACATGCTCTTTTACGCAAAAAATCAAAGGGAAGCTGTAAACACCACCAAATAGCAACAAATTTCAAAATATTTATGAGCACAATTTTCAGAAAATGAATATGATGGAACTAAAATACATAGCACGTGCCATACTATGCTGCTCTTAGAGTCACCTAAGAAAATAAGCAAGAAGCCCACAGGAAGCAAAAAAGCTTCTACCCTATGACAGAATTCATGTGCTCATCCTCATCTTTGGAATATTTATTTACGTAAGTCTTCTCATTAGAAGGTAATGCAAGAAGCTTTCCAGACACGGTATTTAGTAGATGGAAAAGCAATACCAAGAAGAAATTAAAAGATTTGCAATCCACAAGTACAAGTCAACAGAAAAATATTTCCAGAATGAACAGAGAAACACTGTTGGCAGCAATGAAACCTCTTAACCTATGAAAATGCATTGGTTGATTTGTTGAAGACTGGATTCCAGAAACAATACCTTAATTGCAATGCAGTTTTTTACTCTTTAACACTAACATTTAACTGCACAATACTAGGAATGTATTACTGAAATTTTCAATCACCTGTATGTTTATTTACAAAGGCTTGTCATGTAAAAACATAAGCATATCAAAATATGCAACTTGCAAGAAGTATCCATAACAATACCTGGAAGAAAGCTTCCTTTTCTATCCTGAATTCTCACACAAGCACAATGGCACAGAGTTTAGGGTTACAACATTATTATTCACAGAAAAGAATGTGATAGTTCGTACCTCCAAAATAGCTTTGGCTTCATGGTCAAACGCTTTGCAGAGAATCACGTAACTTTTCTCAAGTCCCATCTGTGAAGGGATAAAGCTTCTTAAAACAGAAGAGGGAGGGGAGAGGGTTGGATGTAAATTGTACATACTGTACATCATATAGTCAATAATAACATACCAAGGGATCAACTCTCAGTGGTGAAATGCTTGAAAGTGACTGATGGATTAAAAAAAAATTCAGGCATAAATGGTAAAGAAATATTATGAATTGGTGGGAAAATAGTTAGCAGCCTGGGAAGGAAAGAGGTTTCTTCTGGTTGCGAATTGCCATCAGCATCTAATAATACTCATTACTATTGCATTTTATCTAGTAAATGAGTGCCACTCAACCAAGAATCTCAGAGCTAAATGTCACAAATTTAAGAGATCACTAAGATAGCAGTATTGTCGAGTAAAAGACATACCTCAGCTTACTTTTGTAGAAATTCATGGCTACTGCATTAGCTTTTTTAACTGTTAGGACTACAGCACTCATGTGATTCTAGTGAAGGTGAAATGACGAAATTAAATATCAAATATGATGAAGCACAACATGAACCTAGAATAGTTAATTCTGAAGTACAAAGTGAAGAGAGTTGAGATTTACAGAGAGGAAGAGAAAGATGGGTTATATAATTGTATGATGTTTAATAAGAAAACCTAGAAACATGTGTGTATTTGTATCTCTAATTAGCTATTCACAACCAGTAAAAGGCTGACAAGAAAGAGCATCAGCACCTTGCGAGCAACAAGCTCAATTTATTGCATAAATAATTTCCTCAATCCCTTCCCTTGGACACGAGACTCGAGCTGTATTTCATACACATAAAGAACAGGTATCTCTTCCTCAAGAGTAAAGCGATAGTTTATAAATCCAACCAAGGGGCTTTTATCTAACTTTATTGACATTTTATCAACACTGGAATTTGGAGCCTCGTGAAAAAAAGTATAACATGCTTCTGAAGCCATCATGTCCCTACGCTTCATCTTTTCTTCTGTAGACCATTTGGGGCCAAACATCCCCTCCATTTTGACCTGTGAATTTTAAAAAAGTTAAATGCCACAATGGTACCAGCACAGAATCTCCAACTGACATATTTATAGACCATCTGTAAATGTTGAGGTCGCAGAAACCCAGATTAACAGAAACATTAAGATTCTTAACTCATGTTTATTTGGAGAAGGTCTTGAATGTGCTGTTTTACAGAAGAGGAGTTGTACCCACTTTCAGATTCCAAAAACACTGACAGATCTAGTAATCAGATCATGACAGGGATTCAGATTTTAAGAACATAGACTGTGCACACAAAATAGCACACCCATAAAACAAAAGGAACCAACTAGCTTAAATCTGATATTAAGTAACTACAGTAATTCAGCCAATTGAATCATCCAAGGAAAATGTACTCTTAAAAAGCTTTAAATTAACCATAAAAGCCAATTTGAGCAAGAAACCAAGTAAGGAATCAACGATTATACCATTTCTATTGTAATGAAAAAAGGGCTCGAAAGAAACAAGATGGTCCTTCTCAGAAGAAGCTACTTTTATCAATTCATCAATTCCCTTCTTCTTTTCCAGTATCTAATTGAAGGAGAGAAAAAAATAAGAAAGATATAAACTTTATATCTCAATATAACTTAAATGAAAAGAAAGAAAGCTTCTTTTTCTTTTGTGTTGTTTTTACGTGATACCTCTCTGCGTTTAGCCTTGTTTTTCTCCGCTGCTGACAATGTTGATGTTGCTCGCCAGCCCTCTCGACCCCATTATTTTTATATTGCTCTACTCAAAGCTCACACAGTCACACCCCATCATTTAATTACAATCTTTTCGGTATATTTTTTTTTTTTCCTTGTAGATTCATAATACTTTTACCACTATAGTTTTACAATTTTCCAATGCCATCCATATAGGTTCCAAAAAAAACGTTACAATGTTCACCTAACCAACATAAAAGATGGAGATAGTTGAGATACAGTAGACAAGATAGAACAAGAAAATAAGATCATATTGTGTTTTGTTATAATATAAAAATAATAATTATTTTATTTTTATTTTATTTAGTTGATGATAGACAAAATAAAATAAAATATATAAAAAATTATTATATTATCAAATTGTATTACTATCAAACTATTTGGTTAGAACATGCATCTGAACACAACTCTATTATTTATGTGTTGATTCAAATTCTCTCAAGCCATGTTATTTATAAACCTAATTTTTCAATGTCAAAAATAATTTATAATTGTACTTACCTAAATATTTATTGTTCAAGATGAGATTGCATATTCATTGCATCTAAAACATTTATCTTCTCTAAATTTGGATTCCAATTTCATAATTCTCCAAGGAATTTTGATAAAATCAATGACCATAATGTATTTTGAAAGCTTGTATGTTCATCACATCATAAGGTTGAATCTTTAATGTTGTGTTGGATGACAAGAAAAACAAATTAATATTTTTTAAATCTTTAATGAACAAGACAATTATTAACAAGCAAAAGAACTTTTCTACCATTTATTTTTTATCAAGATGATTTTGCAATATTTATTGCATCTAAACATTTATCTTTTCTAGATTTGGATTTCAATTTCATAGCTCTCCAAAAGATTTTGATAAAATTGATGACAATAATGCATTTTAAAAGCTTGTATGATCATTGCATCATAAGATTGAATCTTTGATGTTGTGTTGGATGGCAAGAAAAACAATTTAATATTTTTCAAATCTTGGATGAAGAAGACAATTATCAACAAAAAAAAAAAAAGATATCTACTCAAGTTCATATTCTTGAAAACATTGTGGTTCAGCATACCTCACAATGAATCATAAAGGAATTTTCTCATACTATATTCATTATAGCAAATAATAATTGTTTGTTTTTTCTTGTCTTATTTTTTACCTTCAAGTTGCTTTGTTGCAAGAAAATGATCTGGTTATAACTTATAAAACAATCATGTTTCATCCTTATTAAAAACATATTTTGTGAAAAATTGATTTTGTTTCATTTTTATAGATTGAAAATCACTTTTCATGAGCTCCATGCCAACTTATTTACTTTCTCCAAAATGATGATATGTTTTGATGTCATGTCTTCATTGGAAGCACTTAAGCCAACCTTGATAAAAATGGAATTCTAGCATATCTACAAAATAAATATTTTTAAAAAATTATTTGCCTTATTAGTGATTAGTTCTCAGGTCATATTCACATGTTCTTGATATTAAACAAATCATTTATAGAGAACCTTCTCTAACTTTAGGAATTTTGAGATTTTGTGTCATTTGACATCGTTTTTTATAATATTGGTTTATAAATACTCTAATGGTCTGCTGATCATATTTGATATTGTTGCTTAGTTTATTTGCAAGTTAAACTTTTCTAACACCCACCTTTACAATTTCTTTTAGGTTAAAGTTAGATTTTTTATTTTTTACTCATACAATACTTTATGCATTTCATCTATCATTATTGATTTTTTTACATCTATAAGATGAAAAGTCATTGTATTTAGTTTTACTATTTGTGATATTGTATGTTCTTTTTATATATGTTTTTACTTGACTTAGTGTTCATTAAGTAATCATTGAATGTAATTTTAGTTGATTGTAAAAATAGATTAGATCAATGGATTCTTCTATTTAATAAGACTAATTACATTCATGAATTTGTTTTGGCTAAAGAAATTCATAGAATAATGATAATTCATAATTCAATAATTAGGTGGTAGTCATATAAAATAAAAAAACAATACCTTGATAAATTAATTTATTAATTAATGTATAATGTATTAATTTATTGATTAAATAATATCTCAATTAATTAATAAATTTCATGATCCAAGATATTAATATATAAAGTTTTAATTGTATTTATGATTGAGTGAAGAGTCATTAAAAAAAAAATTGGTTAAAATTTTTCATGGAAGGTGTTATTATTTGTAAAATAACAAAAGGGGAAAAAGTTTTATTTTGATATTTGAAATCATATCTTTTTTTAAGGATATATTTCGAAACATAAAATAGATTCTTATAATATAAAATGTATATGATATAATGTTATATTCCTTTATGCATTTATATATTTTTTATCTTGTATTTTATTATATAATGAGAGTATCATTTTAATGAGGTTGGATTCCTTAAAATTTAAAAGTAGATAAAAATAAAGTAAATACCGTAAAAAAGATGAAGGTATGATAACTATTACATGATACATCGTTGGGCTGGATCATATCTTTGTTGGGGAATTTCCCCCATGCGGATCGATGGTGTTCATGATCATTGCCTATCAGAGGCTTAGCACACTGGTACACAATATTTAACGTAATTCGACAAATCACCTACATCCATGGGAGAAGTCCATATTATTAGAGATAGATAGAGAAAAGGTTACAACACACATGCATAGAGGAGGAGGATCACATCCACTCAACTTAACTCCCATTTGCTCTCACACACACTGTTGCACAAGGCAGCAGGGCTGCTGCCCTTGGCATCCACTCCTCTTTCTCTCCTCACGTATTTCTCTTTTGTTCTTCTCTTTGCCACTACACACTCTCCTCTACTATGTTGGTGCCTATTTATAGGCAAGAATAGTGCCATCAACTCTAGCTCTTCTTCAACAATGATAGCTGTCAAAGTTGATGTTTGGTATGGGTTGCTACATTAGTCAATGGATGGTGCCGTCCATTGATGGCAACAATCCTAACAATCACCCCCTTTGCCATTCATGTGAGGCAATTGTCCTCTTGCTTCTTCAGCATATGCTTGCACCTTGCAGCTCTTCCAAGCTTACCATTCCGAGAGCGTCTTCGGCTAAGTTTACAGGTATTTGCCACACCTTTCAATCACTAGAGTCACCAAAGCACACCCTTGCTCACACCAAAGGATCACTACAACCAAATGGTCTCTCACATCTCATCTAAAGAGTGTTAACGCTTATCTCTGGCACAACATAACATTCCCCTTCGAGCGTATCAACCATGCTCGGTCCGGAATGATTTATCAAGCCTTACACCAAGGCTTACAACACCCCCTCAAACAAAAATTTCTATTTCCAAGTGCAAGAATCATTATCTGAGTATTTCAATATGATCACGAGCTCACCACTCTTCCAAGAGTCTACTTATCCTGGAGTTGTGTTTGCCCTATGTTCCACCCTAGGAACCACGCCTTACTTCTCCGTGAGTCTCTCGCTCCTAGTTCTAAGAGTCCAGGTAGCTCTTCACCTTTAACCATGGGGCAATCCATTAAAGGTTGATCCATATCTGTCTTCATACTCTGAGTATTATAATGCCATTACCAAGCTCACCACCTTGAAAAGAGTCAACTTGTTCTCGGAACTTGCGCATGCCCTCTGCTCTTACATAGCAGTCGCATCTTAATGCTCCATAAGTCATCCACTTATTGTCCAAGACAAATGTTATCTAGCTCATTGATCTTTAGCATGGGGGCAATATCCATCAAAGTCAATTTGGCATTTGTCTTCATAGTCATCATAGCCACTTCATTGGCTATTCATCCACCTGTCCACTCATATCTGGCCATTACATCGGCTCTGAAGCGTTCTGAACTTGGGCTCATATCATGAGAAAGATAACTATGGGAGAGATAACTGCCACTGATTACATAAAAAGAGAAAGTTACGGTATACTCTTCACAATCCTCCATCTTAATTTCTATGTTTGGAGCTTCTACACCTTTTTTATTGACAGCTCTACCTACATCAACTCTCTTTGGTGTCTTCGCCTTTCATTATAGGCGGTCGCCTTTTATCACAGGCATTTGCACCCTCTCAATTAGATGCATCTGCAATAACTCATCTTTCCATCCTTGCATGCATTGGAATGGTCTTCGCCTATTGTCTTCATCAAGAGCACAAGAGACTTCCTGTTGTACAACTTTTCACATAATCTCTACTCTAAGCTTCATCTGGGAACACTTATTCTCCTTGCACTTGTTGTCTCATTACAGTACCTCATTAGATCCTACGGGTACTTCTGTACAATCTTCGTGTGCCCTCGTGCAATTTCTGTTCTCCAGATTTCTCTATATTCCTTGATTATGTTTGACAGAAGCTCATCCTGTCACAACACCTGTCCAAGTTAAAATAAGGTGTCAATCTTTATCCCCTTGCTGTATTTCTCTTCCATTATCAGGGTCTTCATCAATTCTACCATCGAGAAATCACAGTCACCGAATCTAACTTCTTTAGAGAAATCACTGCTTCATTAGATCCTTGAACATATGGAACCCAACTGTTTCCTTATGCCGTCATCTTGCTAGTCTTCAAAAGTTTCATTACAAATTGTTACATATATGAAAATAAACTGTTATATATACGAAAATAGTACTGTATGGATAATCCTTCAACCAAGCAAGTTACCAGGAAAGATTGGAGGGATCGCACCGGTCCCGCTTAAAACCTAATCTCCTAGACATAACTTCTTAGGACATATCTATCCACCGTACTGCCTTTTCGTATATACAACCATTTCCTAGCTTTATTGCGGCTTTTCTTTACAAGTGATCTGGAAATCTTGGTTTTATACCTGATTTCTCAACATCTGGCGAGACTACCAGTGCTTAGATTCGTCAAGATTGGTCTTTGTCAGTTTCCACTCTCCACCTCTAATTGTCTACATGATCGGGTGTCTAGAGTGTCCCAATTTCGCCTTCCCTTAAGGCAATAAAAATCCCCACTTAATAATTTAGCACATGTAATTGGGTAAACATATGTGCCTTCTTCTTTATTTCTGTCGACCACCACAATGACCTTTAGATGCCTCCTCATCTAGCAATCTCTCTTGTTAATTCACCATCGCCACTTTCGGTCTAAATCTCAACAATCGAACCATACCATTGCATTCAAAACGATCAAATTAGCTGGAAACAAGTCTGAAATCATCGAAATCACATTTCAGAAGGCTAATATTTGATCAAAACAATTCTAGCCTCATCAATGACCCAGATTCAATCTCACATCCGGTTGCATGTAGAATCAGCTACACTAGATCTTATCCCTCGACTTGCGGCTCGGCTCCAACTTGACTAAACTCAGCTCGGCTCACAGGTGATGACATGTCTAGTGGGTCCCACTATGTTGACGTGTCAGATGACTGGTTGTTGACATGGCATGCCAACTGTGCATGCTAATGCCATGATTACATCATCATGACATCATCCTCATCCGGGTCAGCTATGTGGGTCAGGTTGTCTGGTATTCGGGTCGGGTTAGCCCATTTGGGCGAAGAAGACGCGTGGCTTTGCGTGGGCAGCTTTCTCGTCGGAGCGTGTTAGGGCATGCAGACATGTCCCATGTTTGAATTTTGCACTGTTTTCACCTGTGTGCTCATCTCTTCCTCCTCTTCATAGTGGTATGGTCAAAACATCATTTTTACAACTTTTATTTTTGAGCAAAGATCAAACACCATTTTAAACCATATGCTCTAATACCAATTGTTGGGGAATTTCCCTCATGCGGATCGGTGGTGTTCATGATCATTGCCCATTAGAGGCTTAGCACATTGGTACACAATATTTAACATGGTTCGACAAATCGGCTACATCCATAAGAGAAATCCATATTATTAGAGATAGATAGAGAAAGGGTTACAATACACATTTATGGAGGAGGAGGATCACATCCATTCAACTCAACTCCCATTTGCTCTCACACACACTGCTACTCTTGACAACCACTCCTCTTTCTCTCCTCATGTATTTCTCTCTTGTTCTCCTCTCTGCCACTACACACTCTCCTCTACTATGTTGGTGCCTATTTATAAGCAATAATGGTGCCACCAACTCCAGCTCATCTTCAACAATGGTGGCTGCCAAAGTTGACGTTTGGTATGTGTTGCTACATTAGTCAATGGACGGTGCCGTCCATTAATGGTTGCTGCATATTAATGGCAACAATCCTAACAATCTTTTCATAAAAAATATACTATGATGTTGCAAGCATATTTTTTTTAAAAAATAAAATTTGTGACTCGGGTTATAGACCCAAATAAATATGAGTTAATCTTTTAAATGTATAATATGTGAAATCCTAGATCCGGGCTCAATCAAGAACTTATTTTTCAATCAATTTAATGTTGAATGATGAAATTGAAAAAAAAATATATATCAATTTGAAAAACTTGTCAAAGTAAAAGGATAACAATAAAAAAAAAATAAGGATTAAATTTAATAGGAAATAAAAAACTAAAAGAGGATGAAATTGAAAGAAATTTCCAATTTTATAGATTATTTAAATAAAATAAATTGTAATAAAAAGAATAAGAACCAAATCTGAAGAAAAACAAATTGAAGGGCTACTTTGAAATCTTAGAGGGTTAAGCGAGGAAATCGAGGAAGATGGAAAAAAAGGTCATTGACGCTAAACCGGAGATTTGTTGATTACACGTGCCGCCCAAAAATGACATTGTCGCCGAGATGATTTGAATGCTGCCAGGAGATGCTGCACATCACTTGATTGATACATAAATGATCTACTTACTGGCACATGCAATGCACACGACAACTACTTTTTTAAAAAATAATTTTTTATTTGTTCAATTACCCCTAAGTCAACTTATTTATAACAAAAAAATCATAATAAAAATATAAAAAAGTCGTTGATCTCTAAGTTAAGTAATTTCTTTTTAAAATAGTAATTTAGTTATTTTATTGTATTTTAAAAAAATAAAAAACTTGTAAAGCTTTGATTTCCAGTTTAGTTATTTTTACTTTCAAGGATAATTAAATAATTTTATTGAAAAAAAAGAAAAGCAAAGACTAATATATTTTCAATAAAATCCAAGTAAAAAGAAGTTTTTACTTCCAATGACCAGTCCATTGCCCTGGTCTGGAAGAGAAAAATCATAATTATATTATAATAATTCACAGTTTTCGGAGTCCGTGTATACAATGAAACATTCATTCCTCTTAGTTTTTTTTCTTATAATATTCTGTGGTCATGTTGGGTTTGACAATACGACGAGTAGCTGGGAATCGCCAGTGATTTTGTTTTCGGTTGTTGATCAATGGCAAGACATGTAAATAAACGTGGCTATAGCCATTCAGGGGAAAAACATGTCAGATAGAATACAATGAAGAGCCCAATACCTAACTACCTAGCTACCTGGGGTAGTCTGTATTTGTCTTTTACATAAAATGGTGGAAAATGCTAGAAAATAAGAAACACATGCCTAATTACAGGGTTAATGGTATTGAAGTTGATTTTTTATTATTATTAAAATCTGATTTTTTTTATTTTAAATTAAAATTTTTAAAATTTTTAAATTGTTTTGATGGCTTGATATTAAAAATAAAATTTAAAAAATATAAACAAATTCATTTGAAAGTATTTATAAAAAAAATTATTTATTAAAAAAACTTCTACGGTATTTTTAAATATTTTTTTAAATGATAATTTTACCATACATATACAAAGATTGCTATTGTATTTTGAATTGTAATAATAATTATATTTTAAAATATTTTTTATTTGAAGATTTATTAAAATAATATTTTTAATTTTTAAAATTTAATTTTAATATCATCAAAATAATTTAAAAATATAAAAAATAATTTAAATAAAATACTAATTTTTTTTTGAAAACAACGTTTAAAATACCGAAACAAACACATCATAAAACTTTAATATAACTTCATAAAAATTGTTAATTAGACATAAACATATCAATTTTTCAAATAAATAAGAGTAAATTGCTACTTCAAGTGATTTTAATCCAAAATAATACGTGGAAATTGCATAGTTAAGAGTGCATACAGTTTTTAAAGATCATTGACAAAAAGTTATTCCAATAACATGAAATATTTATCTTTAATTAGATTGAAAAGATAAATTTAATTTTGATACGTGAAAGAACCGATAAAATTATATCATATTTGTTTTTTTTTTTAAATCAAAATGCTAGAAAATCTAACTGGTTTTCTCGACCAAATTTCAATTTCCTTTTATGGCCTCAAATGAAAAGAGACCCAGACCCATAATAAAGCGACAAAGGGTGGAAATATTCAGTCAAGATAAGGATAAATTGGTCATCAAGAAAAAAACATTACTCGTCTTTAAAAGCAACAACTACACGTCGACCCCAGCCAGAACTCATTAGACAAATAGATAAAAAATCCCATTGTTAAAAATAAAAAAAAAACACAAATTCCTCCTTCCCTCCCTCTCTCTCTCTGGCTATCTATACAAGTATTTTCAGTACTGCTTGCTGCACTAAAAATCCTCATTTTGATATCAAAACGACAACGCTGTGCCATGGCTTCTCAAGGAAAGAAACTCATTAACGACCCCAACGGTTCGCTCTTTTTCCTCACATTTTTTATTATTAATTTAATTCTTGTCAGTAAAATTGCTTCTTTGCGATCATTGTTTTGTGTTTGGTTGCCGATGAACCGTTTTTATTTATTTATTTGAAATGTAACTGTTATTTGTGTTGCTTATAAAAGAATCCTTTATTGATATTGGAATTTATTGATTTTCCTTTACATTTCTATGTTGATTGTAATATTGG
Source organism: Populus simonii (assembly GCA_007827005.2). Classification (NCBI taxonomy): domain Eukaryota; kingdom Viridiplantae; phylum Streptophyta; class Magnoliopsida; order Malpighiales; family Salicaceae; genus Populus; species Populus simonii. The sequence goes on from CM017478.2 coordinate 1,493,130, forward strand.
TGCTATTTTTGAGTTCTTGAATAAATACTTTGTTTGATTGCCAAGAAAATCCGAGGAAAAGAAAAGAAATAAAGACGATAGAATTTTGAGTATTTTTTTTTGGTGTATTTGTTTTTCAATTTAATGACATAAATGTGAAATAAATTTCTGAAATTAGGTGTGGTGGACTTTTAGGTTGGTTACATGTTTCGTTTGACTCAACTAATATTTTTTTAAAAAACTGTGTTTATTAATCAGTGAAATTTTTCCATTGGAAGATTAATTGAAGTAATTTTTTATTGCAGCTGTAGTAACTGAGTTCATCGAGGGTCTTGTGGAAACCTACCCTGGATTACAATACCTGGATGGCTTTCCAGAGGTGATTTATTTTTTTAAATAATATGTTTATTTAAGAATTTGGAAATGGCCTTAGATAAATTAGAATTGGAGGTTAATTGTGATGTTTTCATTATTGTGGGGACGCAGGTCAAGGTTGTGTTACGTGCTGATTATGCAAGCGCTATGCTTGACAAAGTTGCCGTTATATCAGGTTCTTGGTGCTTGAAAGGATTTGAATATGACAATTTTTAGTACTTTTAGTGTTGAAGCTTGAAATATATACTGTGCACCTTCAAAACTCTTGATACGGGTGTGTCATTTGGTTCTCTGATGTTGTTATGGTATAGGAAGAGAAGTGGTGAACTGTAAATCTATGTGCTTTTGGAATGACAAACAAGTTTTGGTACTGGGTTGGTAGTGGTACTAAATGTTGCTATGTAATTCGAAACGAAAATAATTGTTATCATCTTTATTGTTCTTTTCCAGGCTGGATAATATGCTTATATATGTTTTTGCCATCTTTTATGTGTTGATGTACATATGTAATGGTGGTTTTACATGTTCCTGGAAGAGTTGTGACTGGATGGTTTGCAATTTGAATTATTTGGCTGGAGTGAACTGTTACCCCATGGAACTTTTGTTCTATTTTTCCATAAGATTTTGTATAGCAGCTCTTCTACACACACACACACACACAGAGCAAATGATTCTCGGTCCTATTTTTCCCAATTTCCTATAATATTGTCAGACACGTATATATTGTGTTTATTTGTGTTCTTGTGGCCTGCATCATAGACAGAGTCAACACCTTGAAGCCCAACCTACTTAATATCTGGTCATACTGTTGTGTTAAGATATCATCGGTTCCTTTCAAATGATTCTTGGAGTGAGGCATTTTCTTTTAAAATTTCCTATTTGAAAGTTTAATAAGCAAACAGGAGTGAGCATAGAAAAGTCCAATTCTAAAGAAAGCTGAATGAGATGTGAGATGCATGACAAAAGGAAAAAGAAAACACTTAGAAATGTTTTGATATTGCATTACATGATCCTAAATCATAGAACTTAAAGACTGTGTGCGTAAGATGTGAATGCTATGCTTTCATATGATACAGGAGGAGGGAGTGGGCATGAACCTGCCCATGCTGGATTTGTCGGAGAAGGGATGCTAAGTGCTGCTATTTGTGGAGAAGTTTTTACTTCTCCTCAAGTTGATGCAATTCTATCTGTATGGTTTCTGTATATTAATTTCTTTTTGCAAACAATTTATTTCACCTTATAAATTATGTACCCCATCCTCCTCATAGATGGCTTTGCTCTAATGTGATTCAACTTCAGGGCATCCGAGCTGTTACTGGTCCGATGGGATGTCTTTTGATTGTCACGGTATTGCAATTTCAAAACTAGTTGGTTAATAGTTTCATCTTATTTGGGTGTGGCAAAGTCTCATTCGGGCTCTTAAAAAAAACAAAGAAAGAAAGGGAGAAGAAAAAATGGAAAAAATGAAACTTGGAAAAGAGGGACAATGAACTTTGCAACACTCTCTTAAGTTCTTAGCTATCTGAACAATATTTGGCTGTCAAATTTATTCTGGATTCATAGTTTGTAGTCGGAATGTTGACAGAATTATACTGGTGATCGTCTAAATTTTGGTTTGGCTGCTGAGCAAGCAAAATCTGAAGGTTATAAAGTCGAGGTATCTTAACTGAACTCCATGTTTCTACTGCATAGCTAGATAGAATATCCTATTTAATAATATTGCTTTTGCAGACTGTAATTGTTGGAGATGATTGTGCATTACCTCCACTGCGAGGCATAGTTGGACGAAGAGGGTTGGCAGGGACTATTCTTGTTAATAAGGTTCTCTCTTTATACACACACAACCTAAGGCTGATAGCATGTGCATTCATCTTGCACACTTTGATTTTGTTTCTTTTGACCTTTTCCTCTTTCTTTTGTTTCTTTCTGTAAATGTAGGACTTAGATTAGGTTTTCTCTTGCCATTTTCTTTATAAAGGATTAATTTGATCATAATTTTTATCCACCAATTTTCGTAGTTGTATTGGGGTTTCTGGCTACTAATTTCATATGAAGTTTAATCACTATTTGTTTCACTTACGGGCTTTCTTCTTATAACTTCTTCTCCCTATGTGAAACACAGATTGCTGGAGCCGCAGCTGCTACTGGCCTTTCTCTCGATGAAGTTGCTGCAGAAGCAAAACGTGCATCTGAAATGGTTGGAACAATGGGCGTTGCTTTGTCAGTTTGTACATTACCTGGTCAGGTTACATCAGATCGTTTGGGGCCAGGAAAGATGGAACTAGGTCTTGGAATTGTGAGTCATTTCCATGGAGTGATTGCTTTCTTAATGTCAAAAGTGCACTGGACATCGTTTTGATTTGATAATACTTGAGTCCATCTACTTCTGTATGTGCACATTTATCATAATGCAATTATGTTTACCATTCATGAGAGAGATAGGGGGGGGGGGGGGGGGGGGGGGTAGCTGTCCATTTTTTCTGTAGCATTTTACCAAATCTGTGGTGCTGTCTGTTTTACTTGACATTGATTTTTGGTTGCACATTCACAAATCAATTCCAAATAACATCATTTCTTTCCAGCATGGGGAACCTGGTGCTGCTGTAGCAGACCTTCAGCCTGTGGAAGTAGTGGTTTCTCATGTTCTTCAGCAAATTTTATCACCGGTATGTTGAAAATCTTAGGACTAGCCCTAAGGTACTCATTTTGTTTTATGTTAAATTCAACTTAATCATGCTTTGGTCCCAGGTAGTTGGGGCCTTATCTATGCTCCCCTTTTAGTAAGAATTAGGGCCAGTTATAAGTTTTTGATCTGCAAGGGAGATGCATGAGATTATGACAACATAAAGCAATCATACTTCGAAAAAGAAAAACAGGTGATGTAGGTTTTGAGCCCCAATATAGTCAATGTGAATAGGGTAATTTTTTATTGTATAACTTTATTCTTATTCCCAGTTTTGTAATTCAAGTGTATCTGTGACCTTGTCTCCATTTATTTTCATTCCGGTACTTGATTTTATTTCTATCATCTCATTGTGATTTCTTGATAGGCCCCAGACTTTTTAAATATCTTTTCAATGCATCTCAATTTTGAAACTGTTTTTTTTTTATGTAAATACACTCGATCTATCTCTGCTTTCAAGGAGGTCTTAAATAGTTAGCTTTAAGATTATGCAATCTTATGTGAAAAAAAGGATCTCTTACTCAGCTGCTAATGTCCTTACCCCATTTGTAATAGGAAACCTCAGATATTGATATTGCATATATTTCACTGTCAACATAATTGATGCTTAGTTGTTTGTATCATTGAATTGTTGCAGGATAGGAACTATGTTCCAATCACTCCGGGTAATAGAGTGGTACTATTGGTCAATGGGTAGGTCTTCCTTTTTGTGCTTTACATTAGTACTATCATATTAAATTAGATTAGCACTATCATAGTAATGATGTTCAAAATCAAGCATTCTATTTTCATCAGGTTGTTGGCTGTTCTGAACATATGAAACCTCTGTTTGTGTTCACCCCATTTACATATATTTCCTCATCTTTTTGCAAGTTCCTACATTTAAGTTAGAGGGCTGCACCCCTGTTTTTGAGGAATTTGTTTCCCCTCTTATTTCTTCAATTGTTTTCAAAATTGCAGACTAGGTGCCACCCCTGCAATGGAGCTAATGATTGTAGCAGGAAAAGCAGTTCCTCAGTTGCAGCTGGAACATGGATTGGCTGTTGATAGAGTGTATACTGGATCTTTCATGACTTCCCTTGATATGGCAGGTTTGGAACTGATATAATTTTTCATCTCAATGTTAGGTTTCTTTCAGGATTTTTGAAAGAGCATTCTGTTAATGAAGCTTATCTCAGCTTTTGTTTCTTTCAGGATTTTCAATCTCCATAATGAAGGCAGATGAAGCAATTCTGCAACGTTTGGATGCTTCTACGAAGGCTCCACACTGGCCTGTTGGTGTAGATGGTCTGTGGTGACATGCCAGGATATTGCTTTTATTCTTTGTGGTTAATTGCATGGCTTCTGGTCTATAAGATTGATTTATAAGATAATTCTTCATTACAATTAGGTAGCATCAATAACTGGTGATCTATGTTCCTTTAGTAACTTTTGTTAAAAACCTATATAATTTGAATTTTGAACTACAAAGTCAGTTAGAAGTTCTACTACTGATTTCATGTTGATTGGTCTCACGAGTTTTCTTTGCAGGTAATCGCCCACCAGCCAAGATCCCTGTTCCCCTGCCACTGTCTCATTCAGGAAAGAGTGATGAGGTATTTTCATATTGATATATTTCTCTACTTCCATATGTGATCTTAGGAAAAGACAACTCTCTTCTCTGATTAAAGTTCCCTAACAGCTTGGATTTCTTGATTTTTCTACCGTTAATTCTATAGAAAACAATTTGAAGATTCAACATGCTATCAACTATAATTGTCTATGTCATACACTTCATATCTCTCTCTTACTGTGTATGTATATGCGTTATTGGTAAGTTGTCCCCAACTATTTCTTTAATTTTAAAATCTTTCCCTTCCATCCTCTTCCTTCTCCCCCGATCCAGATAAGCTGGGGTTTACTTGCCTTGCGTTTATTGAGATGAAAAGCTGAGCTCATGTTTCAAAATTGCTGATGCTACTTATAGGAACCAAGAAGGGTCATGTAGAATAGTTACACATGCTAAAAACATTAAAAGCCGCTTCTGGCACTGAGTCAAATAAAAACAATTGTTTAGGTAAAAAAGTTTTCCATTCAGGCAGATGCCAGTAGACTCTGCACGTATTTCTGCTGGCAAAAACATCATACTGGATGGTCACCCTTACACCAAATTTCCATAAAAATTGTGCTATTTATGGTATTATATTGAATAATGATTACTTTGTCAAACCTGACCTCCCTGGTATGGTTTTGACTAGTCATTGAGTCGGCCACAACAGCTCAGTGAACAAGGACATCTTCTTGAGGTGGCTATCGAAGCAGCGGTGAATGCGATCATAGATCTTAGAGACAATTTAAATGAATGGGATGGCAGAGTCGGTGATGGTGACTGTGGATCAACAGTGAGTCTATCTCAAATTATGTTCTCACTCATCTTGCAATTATAACTTTGTGTAGGGTTGATTTGTCTGCTTTTGCAGATGTATAGGGGTGCAACAGCAATCCTGGAGGACATGAAGAAACAGTAAGTTTTCTTCCCTGCTGCTCAGAAGTTTTTGTAGGATGTTGTATATTTTTTCAGTTTTAGGGATGTTTTTAACATATAATTGAATTTTCATATGATTCGGGGGGCAACTTCATATGATTTTCATATGCTATCATTTGTTCTCATGAATTGATTGCATCTACCAGAAAGAAATAAACTATTGCTCTATGATGAATGGCTAATATGTGTTTTAGTCTCTTTGTAAATTGTAAGAAACTTTTTATTTCTTGAATAAAGTTACTTTTCCCATGACTTGCCTGAATCACATTTTTCTATTTCCAGTTATCCCTTGAATGATGCTGCAGAAACAGTTGGTGAAATTGGATCATCTATCAGAAGAGTTATGGGAGGAACCAGTGGGATTATGTATTTACTTGCATTGACTCAAAACTTGATTAAGATTCACATTCGTTTCTTTTGATTCTTATAATCATTCGTGCACATCTACTCTTATTCATTTCTACTTTTTAAAACAGATACACAATATTCTGCAAGGCAGCTTGTGCAAAGTTGAAAGCAAACACCCAGTCAGTTGTCACATCTAAACAATGTGAGATGATACTCCTAATGTGATTGCCGTCGAACAGGAAAATCTTGATTCTAACTGCTCTCTTGAATCAGGGGCTGAAGCACTTGAAGCTTCCATAGCTGCTGTCAGTAAATATAGCGGGGCTAGTGCTGGATTCCGCACATTGCTAGATGCCCTTATTCCAGCTTCAGCTGTTCTTCAGGAGGTCAACAATAATTACTTTTTTTCTACTTTCTCTGTTCATGTGGCATTATCTTTTGATACTAATCTAGTTACTTTCATGAGCAGAGGCTAAATGCTGGAGATGATCCTTGCATTGCTTTTCTCCTCTCATCTGAAGCAGCAGTGGCTGGAGCTGAATCAACCAGACACATGCAGGCACAGGTGACATTTTTGTTCCTTGTCTTTTCTCTAGATCCTATTGCGTGTATCTTTCCCAATCACAGGACATTATGCAATATGACTCTGACTGAAAATGGCTCTGATAAAGCACAATGCTTTTCATGGTAAAAGAGAGGTTGGTAATGATTTCCACCAATTTTTCAAGCCCATACGGAAAACAAGTGAATGAATGTTTACATGAAGTAAATGATGGACTATGTGAATTTGCAACCAATTTTACACCCTTTCCAATTCTCATCTCTTAAAATTATATTAGAAACAAAATACAAGCATATAACTCACAGCAACGGAAGGATTGGGGGGGTGTTTACAGGTTGAACTATCATTCAATGTGTAATTTTTATATTCAGAGGCATTAGCTTCAAGTCAAACCCTGTTCCTAGAGAAACAAAAATCAGGTAGAGTGAACTTTAAATATAAAGAACGCACAAAAGTTGTCAAGGTAAAAAGGTTTCTACTTCCAATTATTGTGGGAGTGCAATGTAGGTATTTATCAAGACTAGAAATTATTTTAATGCTGGTGGCTGACAGTTGAAAATTTTCTTCTGTTCTTCACTGGAATAATTATAACGGATGTTTATCCTTATGCATGTTTCCTTTCTAATATTTTTGTCCATGTTGACTACCAATCGCATATTCATTGGTTTTACTATATATATATGGTGGTATTTCTTATTTCATACCGCCCTATCCAAATCCAAGTGGAATTTTTTTGAGTCCTTTTAAGCCTGTAAAAACTAGCAGCATGAGTGAAGCTGGAAGAGTTTCCATAATATAGATACAGGTCACTCTGACAACCTTGAAAGATCATTGTGGGGTTCATGAAAGTAAAAAATAATTCACTCGAGTAAGAACAAATGATAAATGTCATGTGCTAGTTCTTTACCTTACCTGGTATAGCAATAAAAGCACTTCCATATATTCATGCATTGCATTGTATGGGTGTTGGAGATCTTACCATATAGCTTATGCAGGCCGGTCGCTCAGCATATATCTCCCCGGACATCCTTGCTACAGTGCCAGACCCTGGGGCTATGGCTGCAGCTTCATGGTATAGAGCAGCAGCCTTAGCCATCAAGAACAAATACCAGGTCCTTGAGTAGATGCATCTGCCTTTCCCTTCAATTCGAGCTTCTTTTTGGCTACTGATTTAACTAAAAAGCTATTTTTTCATCATGATTGTATACTACAGTCCAACTAATTAGGCTTTCCGCTTTTGCAAATTTTGCTCGCAAAGCTGAGAGAGTGAGTTTTATGCATTCACGTTGTAAAATCTCCAGAAAGATTTGATCAAATCATACTATAGTTGACCATAATATGTTTTGAAACTGTTTGTATGACCGGTCACTAGAATATAGACGTTTGGATGTCTTGTTGGATTATGCATGTAAAAATAACATTCTATGTGCTTATTTTCTGATATTTTGCACATAATTCGAGGAAATTTTAGGACACACTAAAGCATTGTTGCTGTCGTGTCTTCTGCACAAAACCCAGTTATTTGCTCAACTGCATGCAGGTTAATACAGCATCAAAAGACAGGAAGCCTCTGATCTCAACGCACAAATAAAAAAGGAGAGAAGAAATTTTAAATTAACTAGTATACTAAAAGAACGAGGTGTTGTCACAGTGGAGTTGTTTTTTTGAAGTTTTTATCTAAACTTAAATCAATGGCCCCTCTTTCATTTTTTAAATTGTTTAGCTCAATTTTTTAAAATAATAGATATTTTTTAATTATTTTATATTCTGATAATATTTTAAAATATTTTATCTTTAATTTTTTTATATTTGATATAAATAAAATGTATTTAGATGATGTATTTTTAAAAAATAAAAATAAAAATAAAAACTATTTATTCTCAATTAAAAGAATAATTAGATAAAAAGATTAAATTACAAAGAAAAATCAGGGTTAAACAAACACACTTATTTGTAAAAAAGCTTTCCACAAAAATATTAATTTCTCATTTTAACATATAATTAGTATTATCACCTCTTTTTTAATCTATCCATTTATATATTTTCTAAATTATTAAATTAAATTAAACATAAACAATATCTCAATATTTCTTAACTAAAAAAAAATATATGTACAATAAAACGAAATCATAATTCTAACACGTTAGATCTATAAATATAATTATATCTTTTAATGCTGTAGTTGAAGTTAAGATTTGATACAACTTAATTATATATAAAATTCAATTATAAAAATTAATTTTTTTATTTTTTCTAGTTTTTTCATGATTTCATATATAAAATTTAACTTTAACCACAAAAATAATTACACCGGTCTCTCTCGATCATTAGAGAATAAATTATGAGATTCAAAGTTGTGTTCTATTCTAACTTGGGTTTCCTAGAAACTACCCCCCACTTAATCGATAGGTCTCAAGCATATTGTTGATGAGTGATTTTCGGGGAAGGTCTGGCCAGTCAGGAGTCAGGACATTTCCTTGTCGATGCCTGGAAACGCAGCAGAAGACCTCCCGGGAGGGTGTAGAATAATTAATAAATAGAGGGAAAAAAAAAAGGGAAGCAAATAATTATAATACCAACAGATTTAAGTCAACAGTCTTCCACCGTTGGATCAAATCAAATCCAATTCTTAGCCCAGAACTTAGCAACCCGAATCATGTGGGTCAGGCTCTACGAAAAGCCAGAATGGTTAGAATTTGCTTTCTTAGTAGCTCATTTGCTTGCGGTTAAAAAAATATTTTTAATCTTTTTAAATTATAGTTTTTAAAGAAATGTATATTTATTTAAAATGATTTAATATGAATTTAAATTACAATTATAAGGGAAGCCAGTATAAAAAATAAAACCTATTTATCTAAACAAATAATGTTTTTTATTGGATCGGTCAAAAACAAAAACTACCATGATACGGTCAGTAAACAATAATATAATTAGTATTTTATATTTTATTTATTAAATTTGAAATATTATTTATTAACCATAAAAAAAATAAAATTATTCCATATATAAACAGACACAAGCAGCCTTAAACTAAAACAAACCCCGGAGTATCTGTTTGTAGTAATAACATGACGGAGCAGCTAACAGAGGAACAGATCGCGGAGTTCAAGGAGGCTTTTAGTCTATTTGACAAAGATGGTGATGGTATTGTTATTATCTCTACACTATTTGATTGTTTTTTGTTTTTCAGTCAAGAGAAGATCTACTGTGGATTTGTTTGCTCTTCTCTTGCTACTGATTAGTAAATGATGTGTGTGATGTAGTAGTAGGAGGAGGACAATTGTAATCTGGGTTTTGTTTCTTTTTCTTTTTTTATTATTTCTTTGTTGTTTGTTACTGGCATGTTCTTCTTCATGGAAAGTTGCTGTGGGTTTTGTTCTTACAAATGATTTGTTGAAGGCCGAAGCTTTTTCCGTGGAATCAAATCAATTGTTATTGTTCTCAATATTGTCATCTTGATGGTCCATTTAGGATCTTCTGTGATTAGTTGTTTGCGCTCTTGTGATGGGTTTATGCATAGGACGCCATTTGGATTAGGTAGTTGTGCATGACTGACTGAGTCCTGTTTTCTCAGAGATGGGAAATTTTAAAGAAATGGGTTGTGTGAGATTCTCACTTTTAAATTCTTAATTAATTGTCTTAAGTTGAACTTCCATCAAATAAAGCGTTGCGTCAATTATTGTGCTTTGCTCTGGCCTCTGTGTGTGGAGCTTATCAAACGATAGTGGACGAAATCACTTGGATGCAATAAGAGGATGATTTTTGTGGGGTCAACACGTCCAAGTTAATCAGCTATCTTGTATGCTGTGATTTAAAACTATCTGATTTATAAATAGATGGCACTGTGCTGTGGAATTTTGATGATCGAGAAGTATTTATTTCGTGTCAGATTGGGAATTCTTTTAATCTGTGTGTAATGTCTTGCAGTTCATCTGCTCCTTCGCAGTACAATTGTGAAATTAACATTACAGCCTTTTAAAATTGTAAAAAGCTTCTATAATATACCATTATTGTTCAACAGGTTGCATCACTACCAAAGAGTTGGGGACAGTGATGAGATCTCTGGGACAAAACCCCACTGAAGCTGAATTGCAGGACATGATCAATGAAGTTGATGCTGATCAAAATGGAACTATTGATTTCCCTGAGTTTTTGAATCTGATGGCAAGGAAAATGAAGGTGAGCTTTGTAAACTTTTATTAGTATTATTGCAGTTGTTTACTCTGTTGGGCTTGGGGCACCACTAGTAAGTTTTTTTTGTGAATGGTTATCTTTTAAAAGTTTAAAATGTTCCAGTATCATATTAGAATTTTTTGTTCTAAATTTGGATGGCTGTGAGTCGTGATTTCGTGCAGAAGTCTAGTTCAGAAGCACTGGATTGTAGTGAAATTCTAGATATTATAGTATGTTCTTTATTTGTATTGTGTATCCTGTTGATTCACAAGTAATTGATTCAGCAATTTCTGGTGCTGATACTACTATTTTGTCTGGTTATTGTTGTTTTGTCATGCTAGCAAACTTTTCTCTATTTTGCCTATCTTCCATTCTTAATAATCCAACTAGCATGATTCTTTACCTTTGAAGTTTTCATTTGAAGGGTGTTTTACACTCCTCAAGGGTTTAACCACACTTCAGTCATTCGCTCTCTTACATGAACTGGCAAAAATGCCTTTGGGGTTTCTCAAACAAAAGACTCTCTAGTCTCCACCATCCTCTGATCATCACGCATAACTGAAATGCTGAACTTGAATTTGCTACCAAAATAAACTCATATCTTGTGATGGCTTGTCCTTTCTCATTACACACCCTTCACTTCCTTATGTCCATAAACTCCGTATGCTTCTACATTCAATTCCATGCCCAAACACCTACTACTCTTCTCCAAAAAAAAAAAAACTTTTATTTTATTTTGGTGTTTCTTCACGTTTGTATTAAAAAGAAAAAAAATCAGTGAATGACTGGTGTTTTGAGTTTACTGTTTATTTGGGTCCCCGGTTAGAATCGATGCCATTTTTGAGAGCTGGGTTTGTGGAATGGAGGCAGCAATATTTTGGTATTTTTTTTTGGCTTGAGCTGGGGTTAATGTGATGGTTTGCGGGACTGGGTCAAAGAGCGAGTTGGGGTTTTTGAGCCGCAATTCTCTTGGTATTTGTGGTTCGGTTTGAGTTGGGGTTAAGGTGGTGATCTGGGGTAAAGAGTTGGAGAGCGAGTTGCAGTTTCTAATTTGGGATTTTTAGATTGTGGGTTTCTTTTTGTTTGATATTCACAGGTTTTGGTTCATATTAATTTCACATTAGTGAAATAAATTATGTTTAGGTTTTTTGACAAGTTTAGTTCATGTTAGTTTCAAATTTAAGATTTGTTTTGAAACCAAAGAGTAATGTTTAATTTTAGTCTACCTTAGCTTGTTTTTATTTTGAAACATTTTATCTCTGCATAAAATAAATAAATAAATGAAAAATGAAGCATTTTGTAACGTGTCAAGGTCCCCAAGGCACCATAGCTTTTGTTTGAGACATCTTGATGGCATATTGGTCAGCTTGCAAAATAAATGGAATGATCAGAGCTTGGTTAACCAATTGAAGAGTGCAACTATCACCTCCTGTGTTTATTTCGTGGAAACTGACTTTTCCTTGGTTAAAAGTTTTCAATTTCCTGTTGACGTGTATATTCTGCTGTACTTTTTATTGAATTTTAACTTTCTGGGTGAAGGATACTGATTCAGAGGAGGAACTCAAAGAAGCTTTCAAGGTATTTGACAAGGATCAGAATGGCTTTATCTCTGCTGCAGAGGTAAACAACATATCAGTATCTTTAATGCTATCCTCTTCCTTGATTTGTAACTTCATATAGTCACTAAGCCTGTTGTAAACTGGATGATATATTGCCCATCTGCTCTTGACATCTGCTGCTCAGGTGATTTAGTTTCTACTCTGTGTTGATGTTTACCTGACATGTGCAGCTTCGACATGTGATGACAAATCTTGGGGAGAAGCTGACTGATGAAGAAGTGGAAGAGATGATCAGAGAAGCTGATGTGGATGGTGATGGCCAGGTGAATTACGAGGAGTTTGTGAGGATGATGCTGGCCAAGTGATGGGAGACCTTTGTTTGTTGACCTTGAAGCATATAGTTTATTAGGCTTTGTGGTAGCTTCTTGTGTTTGAATGGGATGATACGTACTTTCAGTTTCTCTTCCAGTCTTTAACCTCTTATGCTCAGATAGTCTTGTGTTTGAATGGGATGATACATGCTTTCAGTTTCTCTTCCAGTCTTTAACCTTATGCTCAGCTAGTTTCATACTAGTATGCTGTTCTTATGAAGTTCATCTTTCTTCTGTGTTAATGAATGTTGGTTTATATCATAATGTAGATTCATATCATAATTCATATTCACTTGTGCTCCAATGACTTCTCTTTTTGAGGTTCTCTCCCAGATGTTAAGAATATAAAATAATATCTGTTCCTTTTCTAGGCAGGGCCTCGATTGAGCAGTGAAAGTGGATCATCTGTTCCTTGCTCTGCATTTCTTTCCTCGTGGGAAGAAATCTTGCGTTATAAATAGCTGTTATAACTCTAAAAGTATTCAATTATCTCTTGGAAAATGATTTCTTTTCCTTGTTTAAAATCTGCACCAAATTGTCATAGCTTGGCACGTCCAATAGGGTTCTTTCCTTGGTTTTGTTCTCATTGTTTCATGAGATCGATTCCCAACAATTGGTTTCATTAAGATAATTCGCCATGCCATTTTGTCATCTGTTGCTTTGTGTTTGCTTTGCGGCACTAGTCGTCCGTGGGCATTGATTTTCACTGGGATTTAACTGATGAAGTTATGCTCCTCTCCTCGCACTGGGACTCTAGGTTACACTATTGGAATCCATCCATTGGAAAACTAAAGAAAGAAGGTCCTCACCATGTTTGTTTTCGAACTTGTCAATCTGCAAAATAGCATTGCCTAGTTGTTTATTTCCTACTCAAGTAATTACCCTCGTCTTTGGTGCAAACTGTTAGCATGCATTTGAGCTGGTTAGCTTAGTTTTCAGCTTTGTTTCTTAGTGTCGTGCAGGTTCCTTAGCATTGGAGATTTGCTTTTACTGTTATCCTTAGTCGGCTCCGCCTGATTCTACAAGTTACCATCATCTACTCTGCCTTCGGCTAACAACCACTATTGATAATAGGCTAGAGGTTCTTAAATATATAGATGTTAATGTGAATAATAATTGTGTTATCACAATATAAATTTTACATAAAACTAACCTCAAATTTTACATAAAATAAAGCTTAAACCATCACAACTGAAGCCCAAACAAAACCATAAATTACAAAACATCAAATCTATAATTAAAAGTGTGATATTTTAATATTATTTTTATTTGTTAATTATAATCTCAAATTAATACGGGTTATTTTTAAACATTATTTTTATTTATTAATTATAAAGATAATTGATAATGACAATAATAAAACATGACAACGTGTATTTTTTAACTTGTAAATGGATGATTTGAAATTTTAAATAACTTGTTCACTATGTTTACATGTTCACCTATTAATTAACAATTTTAAATCATGTTTATTTAAAATAAGTATGAAAATACATAATATATAAGACAACATTAAAATCAACATGATAATCAGCTAAAACAATATTACAAAAGTAATAATAATAAAAATAACTCTTAACTAAAAAAATAACACAACATAATAATACATTTGAGTCTCTTTATGTCTTCTATGACGACGAGTGGATGGGTTGATTTCATCAATAGCACGACTTCTACCTGTCTGTGTGGTCTCATCCTCTGAGACAACATCATCTAGGCTTAATGTTTCTCCTAAAAGTCAATTGTAGTATGACATGTCTCGAAAAAAAAAGATGCGTAATAATAAGCAAATCCATGTAACAACTTTCCAACTTAATATGAAGCAAATAGAAATTATTAATCCATAAATAAAATGCAACAGTTTTGTCCAAATATATAAAAAAGCAATAAATACTTACAACATTTTGAATCTGACGTGCAAGTGGCTCATACTCCATCTCCTCGCATAAAGGAACCCGCACTGGGTTTGGTGTAATGATTCGGGGTGCCATACTCAGGTAATGACCCATGTATTTCTCCTTGGATATTATAGGATGCATCTCTCTAAAAATAAAATTCCTTCATGTATCTCATATTGATAAATATTAGAGATGATGGATTATCTAATTATAATCAGCGTGCCTACTTGAATGACTAATAGATTGTAATTGATCGCTCATATCTATATTAGATAGGATGTGTTGCTTAAAGCTAAATCGCCATATTACATGGTCTAGGCAATTTTGTATCACGCTGATGGTGATCTTTTTTACATGTGTGTTTTCTTTTCAACTTTGCTATCTTAAAGAAATCTAACCTTTTATGGTATCCCCGCGCAAGTACCTTTGACATTCAAGTGTATGAACACATTGTAATTGAACAAATATTTGGTTTGAATGTTGAACTCGATATTCAAGTAAATGTGCAATGTGCCATTGCTTAAAAATATTCACCAAATCATCTTATTTTTGAAAGTTTGTCCACCTATCAAATCACCATTAATCATTACAAACCATGTCATCAACTCCAATATCATGACCAAATTCTAGAACATGAGGCCTCATTATCTTACCACCATCACTATCTGATGTTTCAACTAAACCCATGACATTCTCATCTTTATTATCACTAGGTTTGGAGGAGTCATACCTGCGCTAATCATAATGTGCAATTTTAATCCTATTTTCATCATAAATTCCTATAACCCTATCTTTCAATGTCCTAGACATACCAACACCAGTTGAATGTGATAATTGCTTAAATGACTGAGCAGACAGGGGTATAGATACATTAGTATCTCCATGCTCCCATTATATGAGCTACTAAATTTACATCGACTACTTACATACAACTCCGTTATATTCGTTTCACTTTGGACGAACAATTCCATCATATTTCTAGAATCCACATCATATATAATCGGTATTGGAAAATATTGATGTTCCCCAACAAGACACCTCCAAGTGATATCTATTTCAACATCATTATAATCCAACACAAGTATTCCATATATAACATTTTTTGATATTTTTAAATGACATGTCTTTAGTAGCATTCAAGAACACAACACTTCCGTCAATATAAATGATATTATTATTCGTATCAGGAACAATAGTACCACTATAATGACACAACATAAAGAAGTTTAAAGACATATTTTGTAAAATAAAAATACCCATTTCATAAAAAATAAATTATCTCACAATTCAATGCAAACCCTAATTGATTACTTTGACCTAATAATATCAATGAAAACATATCTAATTGCATCAACCAAAAAACTAAATGATCTCAATTGAACAAAGCCCCCAATTATAGTAATTTTTCTCGTAACTTTATTAATAACATCAATTGATTAAAAGTCTATATAACTGCATCAATTAAAATAAAATTTATTTCAATTCAAAAAATATTATTAAATATGGCAAGTTACCCAATAATCAATTTAAACCCTAATTTCTCAAATTCAAACCTAATTGATTTCATAAATAACATTAATTGTATTAAAAACATGTAATTGCAACATTTAAAACCCAAAATTATCTCAACATCAATAAAATATCTAATCAACAAACACAACACAAATAGTTATAAATCAAAACTCAAAATTTATCAATTCAATAATAAAACTCATAAAACTAAGAGACAATGCAACTGTTTAACCTTGATTTTTTGATGTTTAGATGGCGGTTCGACCAGTTGTGGCGGCGGGGAGGCTGTCAACAGGAGCTTGGATTTGCAGTTTGCAAAAAAAAAAAGAAAGGAGAAAGACTCGTGGAGACATAGGGAATATGATTTTGGTGTTTTGATAGAGGATTATAGGTTGTTTTTATGAGCGATTGGAGGTTGGTTTTGTTCTGAGATTTTTGATTTTTAAAGTTTTATACTCTGTAAAAGCGGCAACAATAAAAAAGAGAAGGAAGATTATATATTCATCATAATTGCTATTCAGAATCAAGGATATATTAGACTCGTGATTCTGAATCACAACTTATATTAAAAACATGATTCCATAACAGGTCTTTTTCAAACTATGCTATTTCCCCTGAAACTTTTTTAAACTGTATTATTCCCCGAAAACCTTTTTTTGTAACTTTGTAATTTTTCAAAAAAAAAAAAATTCAAAGTAAAGAAGGCATGCTATGAGAATAGTAAGTCCACAGATATTGTCCAAAGCAAAATACTCCGAATCTGACAACCAATCATCACATACATTTGTCTTCCCTATAGCCGTTGGCATTAATCAAGTGTCCAATACATGGACGAAAGATCTCAAATTCTTTCAAGGGAAAAGTTGCAATTTGCAAGCCAACTATTGCACAGTATTTAAAGTAATATAAAATTATTATTAAAATTATTTAATAGTATTCAACAATTTAAATTTTTTATATTTAGTTAACTTTTTAATATGATATCAAAATAATCACTTGAATCTTATCAGTAAATAGGGGGTTGGAGAACAAAATCAAGCTGTTAAGCATAATTATCAATTTTCCCCCAAAATTCCCATACCATTTTTCTATAAGAGAGAACTACTTCAAACAATAATTAAGATCACAAATTAAATTGCCATAAATTCTAGACAATTAATTATACAAGCAATCCAAGAACCATTACCTCATCTTGATATATTGTACCATACATCTATGCATTATTAATTAACAAAAGAATTTGTTATATATTAAGAAAATAAAATTACAATTAGTTGCTTTCAAGTTCTTTTCCAGGATCCCACAATCTAATCGGTCAATATAATATAGCATTTTTTTTTTCTGAAATTGCATGAAATTTTCTCCTTTTTATCAGATAATCATAGGATTAAAATGAAACAAAATAATAATAATAAAGAAAGCCTGTCATCTAAAGGAAAAGGAAGGATAAATGACAACCAAGCATGAATAAAAGATAAGAAAATAAAATAAAATAAAATTTACCAAAGATAAAATGGAAAAAATATACATGGAAAAAAATATTCCTCTCCTCTCACCCTCCTTCTTCTTGAGTAGTAAGAGAAGATGCATTGCCAGTAGAAGCAGAAGTAGAAGAAGAAGAATTCTTATGATTATGCATCCAAACTTTAAAAACCTGTCTACTTATCCCAATTCCTCTACAGAACCTCTCAACTTCATCTTCTTCATCTTTCCTTTGCAACTTCCACCCCAACTTCTCTGCAAATCCCAACATTTTCTCCTTCTGTTCAGGTGTAAACTTAGTCCTATACCTCTTTTTTCCACTCCTTTCACCTGACTCCACCACCATCACTGGTGGCCTGAAATCCCTCTCGTTATTCCCTTCTGCATAGTCTATCATTTCCATCACCACTGTCTCTGATGATGGTGGGTGCATTAAGTGATCCCTTCTGTTGCTGCTGTTGCTGTATGTTACTTTGCGGTGGAAGTTGCGGTGGCAACCACAGGCTGCACATTGGAGGGAGTATGGTGATGAGGTATCATCTAGGGTGAACTCACCACACCCATCTGTGGCATAGCTACCAAGACTGGCTGCATGGTTTCTTAGGCATTCTTTGTACAGATCGTTTGTGTTATCACTTTCCATTGTGCTTCTGTCTCTCTCTCTTTTCTTCTTTCTTTCTATGTCTCTGTTAATTTGGAGGGTGTAGATGTACTGTTTTGATGTACCACAATAGTTGTATTTAATGGAAGATAAGAGGGTTTGAATTACTATAATGGTCCTACATTGTTATTTTATTTACATTAACGTTCCATACACACACACACACACACACACACACACACACACACACATCCCTTCTTCCTCCTCCTCCTCCATCTAATTTGATGTGAAAATAATATTTAAATAGCTTTTTATATTCCTATCAAAAATTTAATTTCTCAACTCTTTAATTAATTTACATATGGCACTCATTTCTCTTTTCTATTTTTTCTTACGTGGAAATATTTATTAAGTTGTCAAAAAAGCAACAAATAATTAATTTGAAATAATATTTAGTTTGAAGGGCATGCTTCAAACTCGATTTTTGAAAAAAGTAGTTTTGTTACATTGAGAATCATATCCCTAATTGTTAAATAAAAAACAAAACTAGCTCTATTTAACACTAAATCTTAATAAAAATATATGCTATGCTTTAATTGGTTTATTAGAAACCATGGATCAAGGAAGCTGTTTAATATTGCTACAAAATATATATTAGGGATTTTTTTGAAGTAAATAAATTTAATTTGTTATAATTAGTTAGAAACTTCTATCATGAAAGTTTTATATCTAGATCATATTCAATTATATGTGAAAAATAGTTTTAACACAATTGAAATCATATATGAATTTTCATATATAAAAACACTGTGACAGACATGATTAATAAAGTTTCTAATTTTAAAAAAATTAATTACCTATTACTACGAAACTTACAATATGAAGTCTTGTCTTGTATTTAGGTCATGAGATTTTGGAATGAAATCATAGAGGAAAAAAATAAATTCCTCGACGCACGGTTGTAAATCATTTAATTTCCTTGTAGGTCAAAATCTTGAATGGCACGGTTGTAAATCTTGGAAAGCAAAGGGTACAAAGGGGGAGATACTTGAGATTATATATATATATATATATATATATATATATATATATATATATATATAGTTATATAGTGTTGGTTCATGAATGCAAGCAGAAACACTCATCAATAAGAATAAATTCAAAGGAACATCTCTCTTTCTCACTGTCTCTCTGTCCTAGTAAGATCGTTCTAGGTGAAGAATGAGTTGGAATCCGTCTCCTCCTCCTCCTCCTCTTGTTGTAATATTCAACCAAAATGATGGGCTTCATTGTCCCAATAAAATAGAATAAAATAAAATAAAATATAATATAATATAGAACAAGCTAAGCTAGGAGAAAAGGAGGCCCCGTGAATGGTACGGGCATGTCCAATAATTGACGTCGGGAATGGAGAGGCAAAAGTCGTCGGGAATTTCATATTCCAAATATTTGCGTCTGCCACTTGCCAGGGCCACTCCAGCCGACGAATCCATATGCTGCCCCTCAAGTCATCAACTCCAGTAACCACGTCATCCATGCAAACACACTTATTAATACGTAACATCATATTTATCAGACAATTAGCTTCAGTGGTAGTCTAGCCTAATTACTTCGATACTGTGAAAGAGACATCTCAATCATTTTAGAAATTTCATCTCAATTATTTCTCAAATTTAAACAAATTTAAACTGTATGGTAAAATTTTAAAATATAATTTATATTATTTTTTAATATATTTTATTGAGTGAACTTGAAATTTATATAAGCTCATATTATTTTATATTTAATTTATATCAAATAAATAGGGATGATGAGATTCGCATTTGTGACAGCTTGGTCATCAAAACTCTGATACCATGTCAAAAAACCATCTTAATCTAAAAGTTTAAGCTATTAGATACGACCCAAATTCAAGGGCGATCGATCCAAGATACAAGATCAAACTAGTCCAAGATTTAAGTTTTGGGTTATTATGAAATGTATTATAAGAAATATTATAGGCACTACTTTAGTGTTCTAATCTCTACCTTAACTATTGTATATTGCCCTACACATATAAATAGAAAAGAATTGGCTACCTAAAGATTATGCCTCTTACTTCTTCTCAATTTGATATCAGAGCCTTCTGCAATTTGAACTCTTCTCTCCCTCTCCCAGATGGATTCTACTATTGCTGCTACTGACTTCTCCCTCCAAACTGGCATTGCAGACCAACCAGCTACAAGCTGTTGGTGGTGGTGTTCTTCCACAACAGCATTCTCCTTTACTTGCAAAACACATCAATGACTCTTCTTCTCATGTTTCTGTCGTTCCTCTTAATATTATAAGAATACCAACTCTAGCTATAATAGCTTTGTCCAACACTCAACAAGTTGTTTCGTTGAAACTTATGAATATAAATTATCTCTATTATCGAATGCAGATGAAGCCATATCTCCTTGGTCAAGGTATTTTTCACTTTGTTGATGGCTTAATGTTGTGTCCTCCATCTCATGTTTCTGACATTTTTGTTGGTTCCTCTTTGACAATCAGCTTTTTTTTTATTCGTTGGAAGCAACAATATCAACTTATTTTGAGCGTATTACTCTCTTCTCTCTCTATGGGTATGTTGCACTTCGTGGTAGATTGTCATACCTTATATTGTGTTTGGTGCACTCTTAAAAAAGCTCTCGCATCCCCATCTAACTCTCCCATTATACAACTTTACGGTTCCTTTCAAGATCTTTGGCAAGGTGATGCATTGGTTACTATATACATGCAGCAAACAAAACTGTTATTTGACAAATTAGATGCTGCTGGTCGGCCTATATCTCTTGAAGATTTTAATCTATATATGTTTCATGGCCTTCGTAGTGAGTTCAAAGACTTGATAACTAGTCTTGTAACCAAGACAGAACCGTTGTCATATGCCGACCTTCATAACCACCCTTTACCCATGAATTTCTGCATAAGAACTCCCTTAATTCCATGGATGTAAACTCATCTTTGTTGTCATCACCTCTGTTGTCGCAGCCACCACTGCTGCCAACACCCTCTACTTATCTTGCTACATCTTATCACAACCCCAATTTCAGTCGTAATAGGGTTCGTTCTCGTGCAACTGACGTCCCAATAACAACCGTTACAATCATTAGAACAGGTCCTTAGCTGTTGTCGACTAGAGGCGGAACAACTGGCAGCAGAACAAATGCAATACAGGGTTTGGACAATAGAATTTTAAGTGTCGATTATGCTCAACCTTCAACCACACAGCTCCACATTGTGTCTAGTTTCATGACAGTACCTAACAACCCTCTCCTCATCTTGTTGTTGGGAACGTTTCTATCACTACTTGATTCCCGAGCACCGGCACAAACCAACATGTTACACCTAACCTTGCAACTTTGACCGATTCGGCATCCTATCTTAGTAATGATCATTTGCATGTTGGTGATGGTAAGGGCCTTGCTATATCACATATTAGACATACCATGTTACATTCCTCAAAATTTATTTTTAAATTATCCAATGTTTTTCATGTACCTTATAATACCAAACCGCTGCTTTCTATTCAAACTTTTATAGTGATAATCATGTTTATTTTAAATTTCATGCTTCTTTGTTTTATGTCAAGGATCTCATCACCAAGAAAGTGCTCATTTCTGGTCAGAGTAATGATGGTCTCTTTATCCTATCTGAGTCTTCTGCCACGTCAATCCCTAAAATGTATTGGTCTCCTTGCATCTCCGTGATTGTTGATCTGTGACATCGTCGTTTGAGTCATCCAACTTCCCACATTTTAAATTTGTTAGTTTCCAAAAATAAACTAGTTTGTACTTCTAGACGCTTTCTTGCTTAATGTCAAACTTGTCCATTAGGTAAGTCGTTGCGTCTGTCGTTGCGACCTACGGGTCACAAAACTACTGCCCACTTGATTTAATATTTAGTAATGTTTGGGGCTTTGCTCATATGTTTTTTCTAATGGTTTTTGTTACTTTGTTATCTTTATTGATGCTCATACCAAACATATATGGTATTACCATCTTGTTGCAAAATTTGATGTGTTTTCTATTTTTCATCGTTTTTAAACACTTGTTGAGCATCAATTTTCATGTAAAATTAAATCTATTCAAATTGATTGGGGTAGTGAATATCATAAGTTACATTAGTTCTTTCAGATTATTGGTATTTATCACAGGCTAATTTGTCTTTATACCCATGAACAAAATGACACCTTTGAACGTCGTCATCGGCATATTATTGAAATCGACCTTACCCTTCTAGGACAATGTAGTGCTCCATTATGATTTTGAAACTATGCTTTTGAATCATTAGTATTTCTTATTAATCGCATGTCTACTTTTATTCTCGAAAATAAATTTTCGTTTCAGTGTATGTTTCATCGTACTCATAATTATAACTTTTTGGGTACTTTTGGATGTCTTTGTTTTCTATTTTTACCTCCATATCATTCTCATAAGTTGGTTTTCATTCCTCCCCACATGTGTTCTTAGGATATAGTTCTTCTCATCTTGGTTATTCTTGTCTTGACTTAATATCAAAACATATTTATGTCTCCTATCATGTTTGTTTTCATGAAGATGTGTTTCCTTTTATGAATTTTGAATAGATAGCACAATAATTGGTTACCTATACATATCCTACATACCTCCTAACGTTGAATGCTCCACAAAACTTTCAGCCTACTACCTTAAAAACTCATCAAACCAGCACCCTTGACCTGTCATCTGTCGCACCCCTTCAAACCCACCACTTGCCCACTAGGTCTGCAACCATTCCATCACCACTCAGCCCTGTCATACTATCACCATTTGCTTATTTTTCTAATGATCATTATGTAGGAATAAGTTCTCCTTCTACAGAAGTTCATGCTTTTAGATCTGTTACTGTAGAATAGACCAGTTCTGCAACAGGTTCTCTATTGTCTGCTGTACAATCTGACCCCTCGATAAGTTCCCTAGTTGATCTCTATTCGTATCCTCTCTAACAACTCATAGGTACAAGTTTTCTCTCCCTCGACCTGCTGCTTGTCAGCATCACAAGGTCCTCCGTCCTCCCCAGCTGAAAATAACATTGTTAACAATGCCTGCCATCGTTACTGCTGCTTCAATCTGTCGGGTAGTGTCTCCTACTACCTATGAACTCATTGCTTTTACTGATGCTAACAGGTATGAGGTTTGGCATAGAACTATGCGCGAGGAAATTCAGACCTTGCGTGCTAACAAAACATGAACCTTGGTTCCCTTTAATCCTTCGATAAATGCTGTTGGTAGTTTATGGGTGTACAAGATAAAATTCCAGGTTGATGGCATCATTGAGAGGTATAAGACGTGCATAGTTACTAGAGGTTTTACTCAACAAGAAGGTATTGGTTACTCTGAAACTTTCAGTCCCCTTATCAAACAAGCAACAGTCAGACTAATCTTCTCCATTGCGGTTTCGCGTGATTGGAAGATTCATCAATTTGATATCCACAATGCCTTTTCTCAATGGAGTTCTTGACGGAGAGGCTACATGAAACAATCTCCAGGTTTTGTTGACTCTGCCCTTCCTTTTCATGTGTAGATTGCATAAATTTGTATATGGTTTAAAATAGGCTTCGCGGGTGTGGTACACTCTTCCGAATGATTTTTTGTATTCTATTGGTTATCGCGCTTCCAAGGTTGACACCTCCTTATTTATCTTCTATATTGATACTGATATTTGTTATCTCTTGATTTATGTTGATGATATTCTGCTTATAGGTAGCAACTCTACTATGCTTAAACGCTTAATGCAGTTGTTGAGCTTAGAGTTTAAGCTTCACGACTTAGGTACTATTCATTATTTTTTGGGCATTGAGGTTCAATCCACCGGTATGAGTCTAATGTTACAACATCATAAATATACATCTAACATCCTCACTCGGGCTAGTATGATATCTTGCAAACCTGTTGATACTCCTATCTTTACTTCCAAAGCTATCATACTGTCAAATCCTTTGTTTTCTGATCCTACATGTTTTTGTCAAGTTATGGGTGCTCTTCAATATTTCACCTTTACGAGACCAGACATTTGCTTTGTTGTTAACAGAGTTTGTTAGTTTATGTATGCTTCTACAGATTCTCATTTGGCTGCC
This sequence comes from Populus simonii, assembly GCA_007827005.2. NCBI lineage: Eukaryota > Viridiplantae > Streptophyta > Magnoliopsida > Malpighiales > Salicaceae > Populus > Populus simonii. The sequence goes on from CM017478.2 coordinate 1,517,315, forward strand.
ATTAAATGCATTTTGCGTTACCTTCAAGGTACAACAATACATGACCTACATATTACTCGTAGTTCTTCTTTTGTGTTACATGGTTTTATGGATGCAGATTGAGTAGGTAGTATTGATGATCAAAAATCTACGGGTGATTATCTTGTTTTCTTTGGTCAGAAGCTGATTTCGAGGAAATCAGGTAAGCAATATACAGTTGCTCGCTCCTCTTCTAAAGCTGAGTATAAAGCCTTAACAGATGGCACTGCTGAGATTATCTGGCTTCAGTATTTATTGTCAAATCTCCAGATTCCTTCTATTTATGCTCCTACCATTTGGTGTGATAATCTTGGTGACACTTACTTATCTGTAAAATCTGTTTTTCATGCTCGCATAAAACATGTTGAGCTTGATTATCATTTTGTATGAGATAGGGTTGTGAAGAAGGAGATTCAGATTCATTTTATTTCCTCCCATGATCAACTTGCAAATATCTTCACTAAGCCACTTCCTACTGCTTCTTTTACTGTTTTTCGTTTCAAGTTTCAGATCGATCCTCCATCCTCGGCTTGAGGAGGCATATTATAGAATGTATATATAAAAAATATTATAGGCATGACTTTAGTGTTATAATCTCCACCTTAACTATTGTAGATAAGGATTGACTAACTAAAGGTTATGCCTCCTAAGATTGGCTTGCAAGTTAGCGAATTAACTAAGATTATGATTTAAAAATAACTTTGTTTTAAAAAATCTAAATTAACCTTGTTTTGATGAAAAAAGATTGATTAAGAATAAAACCCAACCAGAATTGGATTTGAATTAGCCGGTCCCATGTTCTCTTTAGGTATGCTACTTGCTAAGACAATGTTTTATAAGGTCTTTTTATTAAAAAATAAAAAAGAAGTTGAATTTCAAGGTTTTTTAAGGAGAAAAAAAAGATAATAATACTAGTTGAGTTACTGTTCATTCATCACAAAGTATTGTCCTGATAAGCTTGGAGTTTTAATAAAAATTACAACTTAGGGCAACATTCACTTTGTATAGCAAAGGTCGAAGCTCATGAAAAGAAAGAGACAAAGAGACAGAGAGAGGATAAGAGGACAAGTTCACTTGATGAAAAGGAAGGACAGTGAAGCAAGTCCTACGTAAGATCAAATATATATTCACCTTACAACCATTGCTCAAACACATGAAAGCAAACTGCTGTACTGGTGAGTTATTTTCATTTCTTTTATGGTGCTTGATAGCAGACGGGCTAAACTTTGAAGGTCTAGACTGTGATAGAGAAGGGTGAGAAGTGGAAAGAATGGTGTGGTGAGCATGACTATTTTGTGATGCTAGCACGATAGAGAAGCTGGTGAGGGCCAAAACTCATAGGAATTGGTTTCTGCTGCTGCTGCTTCTGTGGTTCACTTGACGTGTCGGAATCTTGTCCCTTAGGCTTTATAGTGCTGCTTTGTTTCCATTTCTGCACCCAGTGTCCTGTCATTGTTGAAGGGCTCACATGTACAGTGCAACCCTACAGGCTGTAGCAGTACATTTATCGGGCCCCGAGACAAGAAGAGATAATAAAGGGAGATGAAGTGAGAGAAAGAGAAGGGGGCCATCTCCTCTTAATAAATAACTTATAATAAGACGCACGAGAATCATAAAAAAAAATTAAACAAAATGGAAAAATGTAAAAAAACATTAATAAAAAAAAAAGGTTAGCTGGTTGGCTTTCAATTATTTTTCTTTATTTTTATTTCCATTTTTCACCAAAGTAAACAAATTGAATGATAGTTCTTGTGATTTTATTACCCATCAGCTTCATTATTTTATATATTTTTTAAAAAAACTAAAATATTCTCGGATCGGTTTCCATATATTAAGATTAAATCTCTTTCACTATTAATAGATAATTTTGATGAGTTGAGCTTATATAATCCCTGTTTAATCAATGGAGAGGTAATGCATAAGCATCATAAGGTTTAGCTTTATTGCTCCCTCCCCAATAATTTTTAGTGCTGCCTTGTGAAAGAAAAAGAAAGAAAAACCCATCTTCTTAGCTCAAAACGGGTCCTGCCAGTGAGTGATGATGATGTGCATAATGTACGTATGTGTTGATGGCCTTGATTGCTGCTAACAAGCAGAAGAGACAATACAGAGCAAGAAAAAGATTAAACAAAAGGTGAGGTAAAGATGAAAAACAAAAAAGATGGCTTCGTGTGCGCATGATTTGTGGTTTCAATCTGTCAATTTACTGTGTATGTGTATGGACCACTCTGAGAAAAGTTGAAAAAACCTTATATCACAAGTGTTAAATCACTGTCACAATCTTGTTACCGCATATTGATTCTGTTGCTACCTGTGCTAGAGGCCAAGTCAGTCGGCAAACATTTTTTTTTTCCTTCATTTTTTTAGGACAAAACACTGCCAAGGATTTATTACTTTGTTGACTTCTGTTTTCCTTGTATAAAAAAAAACTCCTGTCTTGATTTAGGAGATCTTGTTGTTCCGCGTTCTATTTTAAAAATATTTGTTTATATAAATATATTAAATTTTTTTATTTTTTAAAATTTATTTTTATATTAACATATAAAAACAATAAAAAATAATTTTAAATAAAATCAATTTTCAAGTTTTTAGCGAACACCAAACACCCCGACTCCTAATTTACAGAATTGTCACTAAATTAATAGAAGAAGAAGAAGGAGTGAATATAGACATCTTGGTAGCTTGTTGCCATGTTAGGGCTTCAAGGTTTGGAGGGAAAACTAGTTTTTTTTTTTTTTTTAATTTCTTTTATACTTATTCCCGATCGACTGCATCATAATATTGAGCTGCTGTGAGAAGAAGTGATGAGAATAGCTATTCCAAATCATATCAATAACGACATTGATGTTCTATCTAAAATTATTAGTGGTAGGAACATTTAAACGTCATGAATATAGTTTTTTGTTCCATTGAAGGGGATTTAAGGGCATATAAGCTGCTCGAAGCTCGTTGAATCTTTTGGTTGATAGAAAAATACATAGTGATATCACCTGCTGGCCATGATACAAAATCTAGGGCAACAAAATGAGAATTTTTAATTTAACTAATTAATCCCTAAACCCATCCCTTAATTTCTAAATACAGCATTGAACAAGTGTGAGAAATGTGTTATATAGACTACAAAAGCATTATGAATTTGGAATCACAACTTGTAGGCATTCCATCTAATTCATCACAATATGATAGGGATGACAACTCGTGATCGAGGTGAATAATTAGAACAAGAGAAAATGGTGTTAAGTAATAAATAATTGTCAACATGAACTCACACATTTCTGTCTGTTAAGGGAAGCTTGGATTGTAAGTTCCATGGAAGACAGAATTAGGTCAAAAACATTAGTTTATGTATCCCTTTTAACAATTTCATGGGTCCCCACTCATTCATGATATTGTGGTCAGCTAGAATTTCCCAACTTTCAGTTCATGAACCTATCCATCTTCAACCTTAATAATGTTTTTTTATTTATGATTTTATAGTGAAGTATGACATTTTTGCTAAAACATGTGACAATGTTGGTATTATATATTATATATTTGTGGTTTCAAGTTAATTAAGCAATTTCTTTTCTTCTTCTTCTTCTTTCTTTTTTTTATTTTTGTGTGTGTGGAACAATCAAGACGTGCCATTTTCAAAGCATATATATAAAATTGTGTGCACCATGAGAAGTCTAGCTAGCAATTGTATGAGGATTTCCTTTTCTAGCCAAAAATTGTTGAGAAAATATATAGAAACCAAACACCCACCATTTCTCTCAATATTCCTTTTGTTTTCTCTGTTAAAGTTAATTAGGTTTGGATTAAGTATTGCTAAGTATTCTTAAAGTATCTTGAAAACAATCTAAACAACAGTAATTTGTCTTTTTTTAAAAAAATTATTTTATTTATGATATTTAAAATGCTGGCAAGTCTAGAAATAACAATAAATGAAAATTCTATCATCATTTTTATTATTATTATTATTACCATTGTTTATTATTATTATTATTATGAGCTGGATTTGATATCAAAATGTTTAGAATACAAACAAGCACTCAAGCTAATAGGAGTATATTGCATGTGCACATGTTCCTCAAGTACAGAACTCCTTTCATGCATCTTAGACCAAAATGGATGATTTGGAGATGAAACCTCACGGATCACTTAATACTTAATAGTTTAGTTGCAGTACTCTTAGCATGATGAATCTTGACAATGGTGAGCATCATCCTTTAAAATATGGGTGAGGACATATACGCTGTTCTTCGCCAGGAAACCATGAGACAGCTTGGATTTTTATCTAATGTTCCCATAAATGACTTGGTTACATGTCCAGACATAGATTGGCTGGAAATTAAATTCCATTGCAGTCAATGAACCTGGTTACAGAATCAGACACCATGCTGGCACCACTTAAGAGAACTTTAGTCTTGAAATGGAGATTAGTTGAAGGCAAAGGAAAGATTCTGAGTTTGAGATCAGTAGCTACAACCTAGCTAGACGATGAAAGTGGCTTTTGATTTTGCCTAACTAGGTTCTCCCAAGATGAGATTTGGGGAGAACAATTGGCTCTTCAATCTCGAGACATGGATCCAGATTGCAGAAGACCCACTCTCCTTCAACTCTCATTTAGATCCTGAACATTTGTTAGTAAAATATTTATATCTCATGTGCACATACGCATCAAGTACAGAATTTGAACATGTATCTAACCTTAACCAAAATAATTTGGAACTTTAAGATTTGCTTCTCTGCCTTGTAAGATTTTTTGTCAAGGAAAAGATTACTTGGAGATTAAATTCAAAACCCACTTGAGAGTTAATTAAATAGGACAATAACTGACTGCTAAATTATGAAAATGCTGCTGTTGACTAGGGAACCATGAGGCGAGCTTTGATTTTGGCATATTGATGACTTGGCTGGACAATGTTGATCTCCTACTATCTGGCAGGCAGAGCTTGGATGGAAAATTCATTTGATCTGTCTGAGTGCCTCTATCAGTCTAGTTTAGACTTCAGAATTTGCAAAGGACATGTATCGGAGAAAGGTCGGAGAACACTATCTTATGAAAGAGGAGCAGCAGTGAAAAGATGACTGAACTCGGATACTCAGCTCAAAATCAATTGGGTTTTGGAACTTCTGGCTTTTTATGCCTTTCTTCTGTTTTGGATTATTATTTTTTTACTAGGATGGTCAGCAAATGAGCTTTACAATAATTAATGACACAAAAATTGCTTTTTTTTTTAGTTTGACATGGGTGTTCGGGTCAGCTTGCGCGCACCTCGACTAATCCCACGGACCCCTCCAGTTGCAATTATATGAGCAACCACAAAGCTCGAACCTCAGACCACAGAGGGAGCAAACCTTTTGGTCCCAAGCTCTTACCACTAGACCACCACCTAAATAGTTACACAAAAACTTGCTTTACCACCTAAACAAGCAAGCAAAAGCTAACACTTGCATTTATAATAAGCTATTGCTTCACCTATCGATCAATAAAAATAATAAATTTAATTTGTTTTTAAGATTTTTAAAATTTCGTTAGACAAATCTAGAGTTCTTTAGGTTTTATACAAAAATTATCTGATGATCAAATGTTCTTTTCAACTTTACTTCAATGTTGGATTATAATATACCACAAGTCGTTCAAGTGTTCAATCTCTAACAGTAATCCACACAAACCACTAGTGAAAAATCTTTTAAACCCTTTTAAAAGAGAGAGATTGCTATATCTTAGAGTGCTAACTCTTTTTTTTTTTTTTTTTGTATTTTAAGTGTTTCTATACTATATTTTACTCACCTTCTCTTAGTAAATAAAATGCATAACATTCTATTTATAGAAAACCCTAAAAACCTTATAAATGATAAAATATCATTTTACCTCTTAAATAGTATCACATATATTATTTTAGGCTAATTTTAAAAATTTATTCAATTCAAATCCTTACTTGATGTTTTTAGGTCTAAAATTGTAATCCCTGTATTAATACCATTTTACTCCTCAATTTCTAAAATTTATTTACAATTAAATCACACTTGATTAATCATTCTATTTTAATTTATAATCAATAGTTTTTATGCATGTGACCCATTAGAGTCCCTAATAAATTAGCTCAAATATAAATTATAATCCTAAATAAAATAAGATTAAATAAATTAAACAATTTAATTTATTATCAATTCAACAATTGATTGATATATATTTAAAGATCAAATACAATATCTAGCAATCTGTCATAATTCTCCAAATAGTAGGAAAATCATAAGTGATTTGAGATAACCTTTCAGTGACTAGTTTTTCAGTATAATTATTATCTCTTCATCAAGAATCTTTTGATTTAGACATTATAGTATGAAATATATCTATTTTGTTAAATTATATTATTTCTCAATATTATAATCATTAATTCTTTTTAATAAGAAAACACTTAAACTCATTCTACTTGACCAAAGATTTCATAATCAATAGTGCCATCTCCATTCATCGAGCAGAATTTGCTTGTACTGATGCAAACACATCGCCCCTGCATGCTGGCAGCATAAGGGCTGCCACCAAACTAATAGCACTGCTGCTGCTTTCACCATCCAATAACAACCATCAGCAACTTTAGCTCATCTTGTTGAACACGGCAATGTCTAACTCCAATGTGATCATCTTGTTCTACTGTCATCACCACCATGTCACTACCAAATCAAGACATCTTTGGTGACATTATCATCATCACCACCAAATTCGTGGAAATGCAATGCCATTTTTATGCCTAGTTAACCTTATCGTTCCCTTTAGTGTCAGCACCTTTCTAATCTATAACAGCTAAGCATAGGATTAAGTGGCATTTCAAGCATTCAAACAATAACAACACTACAGCTGTTTCCAAACCCCTGCTTTTACCATTTCACCAAAATCCGGCCAAACTCTACCTTTTGACATTCAAAATCATAACAGGAAAATACAAAACTGTGAACCTTCAAGATATCAAAAGTCCAAAAGCTCAGAGTCTTGAAACTTTCACAAACTCAAAGCTTGAACTTTCATACAGAGGAAACCTAATATGATACGATATTTACTGTTGAATGCCAAGGCATTGCGACGCTACATAATTTACTTGTCAATATAATGGGGCAAGGGAAAGTGGGAAACGTTCTGATTGTGTTGGTAAAGCCCTCAACCTTCACATTTTAACTTCACGCAACTCTTAGTGCAAGTGAATAACCTACTGCTCCTCTGGTAGATTCCCTGGGTGAATACTACCTTGGTATGAAGTACTAAGTTGCTCTGACATCCAAATCTATCTCTCTTGACAAGAGCAGATAACTACACCAATCATTTTCACCAAATGGGATAGCCTTAACTTACGCAGCACACCGTGCAGCCTGTGTGAATCAATTCTGGCACGACAAACTATCAATTGTCAAGCTGCGGGATTTAAAAGGGTATCCTTCCTTTATTAGAGAGCAGATAGATTTTAAAACAGATTCCAAATACTTAATTTTCTAGGTTTATTTCACTCTAATTTCAACCCCCTTACAAACTCCAACCCTGCCAACAAATTTTCAATTCTATAGCTATCTTTCAGCAACTGAAATTTAATTAAAAATGTCTTTTATCAGTTTCAGGACTATAAGGAAAGCTCTTAGCTGTCCTCCATCTTTAAATGGAGCAAGGGACGTAGCATAAACTGGCCTAGGAAGTAGCACAATGATGGGCAGGACAAAAATGGCAAAAAAGAAAAAAAAATTGCTATTTACCATCCAACCTAAAAATGAAAACTACCAGGAGAGACCTATGAATGAATGATAGAAGACCATTGACACATGACTAATATGCATTCACCAGACAATAAATTACTGTCACATGCAACACCCCACATAAATCATGAGATGACCTAAATTATCATGTTATTAGAACCTCTTAAAGGGGAAAGAAGAAAAATATCCTCTAAGTTGGTTATCCTAGAATGAACAGACACAGTTGGATTCTACACCAACTATGATGATTAAACAACAAGTTCAACGACGGCAGGGAAAATGCAACAAGAGCGGGATTGGCAGGTGATATGAATTCGTGTAAGAGAGCTGAAATATTTCCTGTTTATTCTAAGTTAAATGATGAGACATCAGGAATCATTAATTGCCTCTTTATCCACCATCTAACTAGCAAAACCCATCCACATATACTAATTTATATTTCAAAACAGTAGCAAGAATGCCAACTGATTGTTGACGAAACCTTACTATCCTTCAAAACTTAGACTTGCTAGTAAATAACAAATTTCTCACTAACAATGTGGCAATCCTCAAGAAACTACCTCACAAAATCTGCGACTAGGTCATAGGTAAGCCATGAACAATCAATCATTTTCACAAGTGTCCATAAAGAATGAGGCAGCCAGATTCACTAAAAATGGGTTTTTATTTCAAACGCATGCTGAATCAGATGAAATTGATTAAGCACATACATAAATAATACAAGAATAGAGGAAATTTCTTAACAATTAACAATAGTAGCGAAGGAAGAAAAATTCAATGACATAAGATTTAAAAGATCAAGAAAAAGAAACTACAAGGCATGAATCTATCAAATAAATCTCATCTACTACATCATTTTCCCTGGAATAAGTTCGAAACAGCTAAGACTACATGCAGAAAGACCATAAAACAACAGTCAGCGCCAAAAAGGCACAATTTCAAAATAATCGAATGCGACGGAAACTCATCAACTACAAACTACATTGCAAGCCTCTGCCACGACAAGATGCATAAATATACACAAATACAAACATGCTGGGTTGCAATGTATGCAAGACAAAGATCCACATGGTACATCTACCTGATAGTGACAAACTTGTTTGTACCGTGTTTAGCCCAGTGAGTTCTCAGATCAATGGGATTAGAAAAGTCATAGCCTTCACCAGCAAGTTTCTCTAAGACTTTCTTAAAAGCTCCTAGACTCATTTTTCTCCCTGCTATCCTTGCACCACGTCTTTTCATACTCATAGGCAAGGGATACACAGATATGCATGTCGTACAACATGCTGATTGCCACCCACCACAACCCCAACGATAGCATTGTTGAGGGTTGCCAGTACACGAGCAAACTGGTATAGGAATGACTGAAATGTCCATATTGATCCCATTTATCATAATTTCAGCAGTTTTCTTGGCAGACCTTACTCGTTGAACAGAAAGAGTATCCTCAGGCTTGGGTACTTGAGGGCCTCTCTTACCCTTCTTTGCTTTCGGGGATTTTGGGGCTTTCTGACGCTGCCTCTTTTTATTAGGACCATTTACCTTTTCAACAACACCAGCCTCTTCAACTAACTCTAGCGGTTCATCCTTTGTTGAATAAGGTGGTTGAAACACTTGCATATGATGAGCTGAAGATGTTTCAGGAAAAACAGCCGCATAATTATGGTTTCCAGGCAACACATTGATAAACTTTTCTCTCTGGCCAATCCAAGCTCCCCTCATATACTCCATAGGGTGCATGGGCTGCGAAACACCAACATCTTTATGGTTAAAACCTCCATTCATACTTGTCATGATTGCGGCACTGCGCGAACCCAAAAAGGGTTTCTCAGGCATTGTTGGGGACATGAGCTGAAGACCCAGATTTCCTTTAACAGGTGTTGGTTCATAGTAACCCCAATTACGAATATTCAAACTGTTATCTTCATCCATTATTTCAAACCTCGACAATTCAAGAGAACTTATTTAACCTTAACACAATTTGTTGTCAGCATTGTGTGCACCTAAGAAAATCTCCAAAAAGATTACAGACGCAAAAATTAATTCAAACCCAAATCACAGAAACCAAAAAATTAATAAGCAGATAGTCAAATCACAGTAAAGTTTGTGCCTTGAAACTAGCAGAAGTCTCAATTAGCAGAACTGGTAAGGCAAAATAAATAATAAAAACATATGGGTCATAGCCAGAAAGTAAGATCTTCGAATTTTTGGATTTGTCTGATAAAATTTCTTTTAAAGAAAATAGACAGCCATTGGCGTAGTATTTTAGGAGATATAAAGCAACTTACTTGAAAGAAGACGTAGAGAGCTTTTTAGGGTTCTTGTTCTCTACTGAAGAAGCACGAAAAAAGAAGTGATGCACGCCAATTTTTTTATGTAATTACTTTTTACTCATTTTTGAAAGTGCTCCTTATCTAGGAATTTGAGAATGTTGGTGCGCACTTGCTAGTGATTTGAGATCTTTTCGTCTCTGTTTCGTTTGAGCTTGAATTTTTTTTTTATTAAAATTTGAATTTTTTTAAATTAATTTGTTAATATTTTAGATGTTTTGATATTTTATGTCAAAAAAAAAATTTTAAAATATTATTTTAATATATTTTCAAGTAAAAAAATACTTTGAAAGATAATTTTTACTATATTCTCAAACACCTCAAAATAGTTATTTAGATATTGTTAGTGTGTTTTAAAAAAAAAATTATGATTTAAGTTATAGAAGCTAATAGATCTAGTAAAATAATTAAAAAAAAATACAATAAATGAGCGGGATTTTTTTTTTTAAATTAAATAATAACAATGACAAGAAGAAAATAAGGCTTATTAAGAAGAAAAAAATAGAAAGTCTGAATTTTAAAATAATTTAATATTTAAAAATAAAATTTAAAAAGTAATAAAATTAAAAGGCTCAAATCAATTATAATTAACATGACAAAATCACAACTTGGATTGTGAGGAGGTTAGATCAATCTTATAAAAAGCAAATTGAAAAAAAAATAATGCCTAAAAAATAGAACACGTACGAACTCTAGTAAAGCTGTAAAACCTCACGAGCTGGATCATGCAAACAAGGTATCTAATAGAAGGCAAAACGAGGAAAATAACGAAGCTTAATTTTAAAAAGATCCAATTTTAAAGGGGAAAACCAAAAAATTATATATAAAAAAAAGATCTAAAAAATATACTCGAGTTAATCAACCATAATTGTTATCTCGGTCATAAGATTGAGATAATCTGAATGAAAGAAAACCGAAGAAGATCATAAGCCTATTATAAGTAACTTAAATGATGAAATTGTAAAAAAAAAAAACTAAATGAAAAAAATAATAATATCAACTTGTGTTAACTTCTCAAACTTGTAACCTAAGTCATTAAACCAAAATCACCCAATCTGAAAAACCACAAAATCCAATTCCCAACAAATAAAATGTTGGACGATGAAATTGATAAAAAAAAATCAATTATACAAAATGATTCAATAAAAAAACAATTAAGAGAATAAAAACTAAATTTAAAATAAATAAATAAATAAGATGACAACCTCGAATTTGAAATTAAATGGACAAATTAAAAAAAAAAATGCCAAATATTCAACCTTTTTGTTTTTTAAAACTTTACAAACCAATTTTCAAACTTGACAAACCAATTTCAAACTAAACAAATATTCAACCTTTTTGTTTTTTAAAATTTTTTATTCAACCTTTTTGTTTTTAAAATTTTTTTTAATCTCAACTTTCAGACATAATCTTTTGTTGGAATCTATAACTCAGTTATTATTTATTAACATAAATAATTCTCAACTTATTTTACAAGTATAAACTATTAATTTTTTTTTTGGTTATAAAAATAAAGGTTAACAACGCCTGATCCTGCAGCGCGGGGCGTTGTTAAATAAATGGTACCAAAAACAGGTCCTTAATTTTCTAGTTCTATTTCACTCCAAATTCAACCTCCTTACAAACTCCAATCCTGCCAGCAAATGGCAGGCAGGACAACCACGGCAGGAACAAAAAACTTGCTATCTTGTTAGACCATCATCCACATAAGAACTCGAACAAAAACGAGAAGAGACCTCTACATGATAGAACATTACCACAAGAGTAAAATGCATTCATCAAACAAAATAAATCACTGTCACAATCAACACCCCACAGTAGCCATGAAAGGACTTAGAACTATCATGTTATTACAACCTCTTAAGGGAAAAAGAAGCAAAACATCCTCTAAGTTGGGTTATCAATAACAAGTTTCTCACCTACAATGGGGCAAGCCTAAAGCAACTACCTCACAAAATCAGAAACTAGGTCATAGGTCCATGAACCACTCATTCATTTACACATGCTGCAATAACTTCAGAAAGAATGAGGCTGCCACATATACTAAAATTAGATTTTTATTCCAAATTTATTCTAAATCAGATGAAATAGAATACGCACAAGTAAAAAAGGTAAGAAAGAATCAAGGAATCACTTAACAATTAACAGTAGAAAAATCAGTCACAAATGAGGCAAGAATCTATTGATAAATCTCATCTATTACATCAGTTTCCCTGGCATCAATAAGTTTGAAACAGCTTAGAGTACAAGCAGAACAAGGATCCATATGGTACATCTACCTAATAGTGACAAACTTGTTCGTACCGTGTTTAGCCCAATGAGTTCTCAGATCAATCGGATTAGAGAAGTCATAGCCTTCACCAGCAAGTTTCTCTAAGACTTTCTTAAAAGCTCCTAGACTCATTTTTCTCCCTGCTATCCTTGCACCACGCCGTTTCGTACTCATAGGCAAGGGATACACAGATATGCATGTCGTACAGCATGCTGATTGCCATCCGCCACAACCCCAACGATAGCATTGTTGGGGGTTTCCAGTACACGAGCAAACAGGTATGGGAATGACTGAAATGTCCATATTGATCCCATTTATCATAATTTCTGCGGTTTTCTTGGCAGCCCGTGCTCGTTGAGTAGGAGGACTACCCTCAGGCTTGGGTACTTGAGCGCCTCCCATACCCTTTTTTGCTCTTGGGGATTTCGGGCCTTTATGACGCTGCCTCTTTTTATTAGGAACATTTACCTTTTCAACAACACCGGCCTCTTCAACTAGCTCCAGCGGTTCATCCTTTGTTGAATAAGGTGGTTGAAACATTTCCATATGATGAGATGAAGATGTTTCAGGCCAAACAGCTGCATAATCATGGTTTCCAGGCAACACATTGAGAAGCTTTTCTCTCTGGCCAATCCAAGCGTCCCTCACGTACTCCATCGGCATCAAGGGCTGGGAAATCCCAATATCCCTATGGTAAAAGCCCGCATTCATACTTGTCATGATCGCAGGACTTCGCGAACCCAAAATTGGTTTCTCAGGCATTGTTGGGGACATTAGCTGAAGACCCAGGTTTCCTTTAACAGGTGTTGGCTCATAGTAACCCCAATTACGAATATTCAAACTGTTATCTTCATCCATTATTTCAAACATGGACAATTCAAGATAACTTATTTAACCTTAACACAATTTGTTGTTAACATTGTGTTCACCTAAAAAAATCTCCAAAAAGATTACAGACACACAAAAATGAATTAAAACCCAAATCACAGATTAAAAAAAACTAACAATCATATTGTTAAGCCATAGTAAAGTTTATGTCTTGAAACTAAAAAATTCGATATTAACTGAACTAGCAAGCCGAAAAATCAAGATAAAAAAAGAAGGAAAGAAGCATATGGGTCATGGTCAGAAACAAAGATCTTCGCATCCTTGGATTTGTCTGAGATTTTTTTATAAAAAAAAACTGAATAGACAGTTGCTGGTGTAGTATTTAAGCAAAGATAAAGGGACTTACTTTGAAGAAGACGGAGAGAGCTTTTTAGGGTTTCTTCTCCACCGCTAAAGAAGCACAAAAATTAATTAATTCACGCCATTTTTTGTATGCAATTACTTTTTACTCATTTTGTAAGGTGCACTTGCTAGTCTTGTGGGTCAATTGGAACATTTTCTTTTTGTCAAATGCCGTTATCTGTGTAAAATATTGATGTCGATTAACTATTCGAATTTATTGCATTTTTTTTATTTTTTTTATTTAGATGTAGTCCTTAAACTAGCTCATTTTCCGTGTTAAGCCGCAAAGTAAAATTTCTTTTGAGCAAGAAAAAATGACAAAAGTATTGACAACTTGTTTTTTTTTTTTTAACTAATTCTAAGATGAAAAACATTTGATACTTCACTTGGACTGACTTGTGAAATTTATAGAGATAATCTTAAAAAAAAAGAATTAAGAAAGCTTAATTTTGAATTAACTCAATGTTAAAGGATGAAATCAGTAAAAAACAATATTTGATTAAAAAACATGTAAACTTGAGTCAACCAAGCAAACTCATGATGAAAGTTATGCATGTCCTTGGATTCAATAAATTTTTTATCTCAGAAATTATTTTTCATTTAATTACACGGCAATAAAACACATGATTTTTTTTTATGTGTGAAACAATATATTTTTAAAAGTAAAAGAACCATAACAGATACGTAAGATTAAGATAACAAAGGTAGATCATCGACAACAAAATATAAAATTGCATTCTTTTGGGTTCGAGTTAAATAAAAAGTAAATCATCGATCAAAAAGGGTGAAATTATATTTTTTTTAATTGAGGGTCAGAGAAAGCATTAAATAAAAACAAAATAAAAATAAATAATACCCTGGATGTCGCAGATTAACCTATTAAACTGTTACCTGAATAATGAACTCAATTGAGTTCAATGATTTGTTTTATCAATTTTTTAAACCAAAAATAAAATAGAAAAAAAAGAGAGCCTAGCTGAAAAAAAAAAAAAAACAACTTAGAAGGAACAACCTAGATACGTTGGCATTTAAGCCTAGGCATGTGTGTTTAGGCTAACTTTTTTTTTCTCTTATTTAAAGGGAAGACTACGTGTCATTTGCTTCTTTTTATTTATTTCTTTCAAAATATGCAGATGACACGTTGCCCACAAGGTAAACAACGAGTCGTATCCCAGCCAGATTCCAGACATCATTGTGGTGGTTGGAAAATTAGAGCTATGAGTGTTTAACCCACCGAACTCGTTTTTCAAACCATTGAAACTCAAAAACCAATCCTAGAACATGTAGAAACTAATTTAGCAACCAAATAGTCCAAAAAATGGCCCAAATAACAAAATTATATCGAATAAATTCTCTTTCTCGACTTAGATTTGACTTTTTAGGAAAAATCAAGGCTTTAAACAACCACTATAAGACTCCACATATCAAATATAACCCATTGATACCAATTTCAAATATTTTGGTGGTCGAAATAGGTATAAACAATGATTTTCTCTCTCTAAGTCGGAATTCAGCGAGATTCTTTCTCTCTTATGACAAAAATGAATTGAAAAAATAAGAGAAATAAACTTTGATATCAAAATTGATTTTCTAAAAACTAAAGAGATCAATCATCTATAAACCAAAAAAGATGGGGGACTAAAGTAAAATTTTTGTATTAGATTCAAAGCCACCATTTATGTTACCTACCATTTTTATTTTATTCCTCTTACTTTCAATCCAACTCCCCCCCTAGAAAAAAAATATGCAATTTGATGCAAATTCGGCTCATAAAGATTTAATTGTTTAAAAGAAACGTCCGAGGACTAAGTTGAAATTTTTATAAAAATTGACTCTTTCAATCCACAATGACTTGTGAAAAAGTATAGAGTGAAAATAAAAATAAAAACCCCACATGTTTTAGATTTATACTTAATTAATATAATTTTAATGTCTCATTATAAACTCATCTCTATAAATGACACATATCAAGAAAGAAGCAACCAGTAGTAGATTTCACAAAAATATATGCTGCATTATTAAAGATTAAAAACAATATTACATCATTAAAAAAATTATTCTCTCTCCCTCTTAACATACTCTCAATCCCTTAACATATATATATTTTTTCTCAATCTCTTTACAAAAATTGAAAGAAAAAACATTAACTCTTTTATTTTTTTATGTCCATTGAACTTTAAATCTCACTAATATAAATTATCAGCTTATTTAATTGTGTTTAATTAAAATATTCAAAAACCTAAATAAAAAAATAATATTCCATCTACCTTTGCATATCCTACTTATAATTAGCTATTTTTATTAATCAACAAGAAATCTCATATCCAAAGTTTAAAACTTTGGTTTAATTTCTTGGTTTTTCATTTTTTATACCAAAAAAATAAAAAAAATACTAAACTAATCAAAACCCATTTTTCTTAGTCAAAGTTTTGTACCTAATTCTAATTCATTAATGGTTATTCTTTCTTTCTATGTTCTGTATATCAAATCAAAACACCCATATCATTTCTACATTAAAAAAAGAGAGTTTGTTGAAACAATGAAGGGTGGAGAGAAAAGAACCAAGCAAGAGATGGAAAGAAAATGCCTATATATTGAGAGAGATAAACAAAGTGTTAGAAAGAGAAAGATTTTGTTTTTAATTATGTGATATCTGTTTTAGTGGGACTAAGGAGTAATTAACTTATAGAATTTGATTGGTTGCAGCTTAAGTATTACAATTTTTTTTCCCTTCCAGTAGTGTTTAGTTTTCTTAAACCAATTTTTAACATAGAAAAATACTAGTAGTTGGTTGCACCATCATTTTATAGGGACTTTTCATTGTGTTTTATCTATATAATTTAAATAAATTTTGTAATATTTTGTTTGTATTAATTAATATCTAGTTTAGAGCACCTGACTCATTTAACATAAAACATAATTTGTGAGTTTTTTAATGGAATGATGTTGAAAAAAAAAATTAATCTTTTATAAAAGAACTATAGTTGTATATGAATGGAAATAATGATTTTTTTAATGAGTTAAAGATAAAAATAAAAATCACCATCAAACTACTAATTAGAAATTCTCAAACTGAAATTCATAACAAAAAAAAGTGAAGAAAAATGAAAGTAACCAAATTTAGTGTAATTTTATGGTACTTATAGAGCAATTAGTGACTTTTATTAGTTACTCCCCATGATCTACTTTAAAGAAATAGAAAGATATAATTAAGAGGGATGAGAAATCAATGTGAAGATATTTTTATTATATTTTATGGATCATGAATTTTATATTCTTTTTTTTTTATGTCTGTCTATTTATCTAAAATGGATCTAAGGGAGTAAATATCATAAAATTTCCTTTAAACTGATATAAAATAAAATAAAGTAATAAAATCTCTAGTAAAATGTAACAATTAAGTGACATTTAATATATAGCATGCTAAAAGGTTTAATTAACAAAGAACAAAAAAGAAGAAATAAAAAAAAGGTTCCTAATATGATCATTAATTACTTATAGACAAATAAAGAAAAAACAATTGATAAAATCTGAAAATTAAAAAAAAAAAAAAACTATTAACATTAACTGATCAGAAACCCTTCATGCACTTGCAATATTTTTCAAACAAATAAACGCAACCCAACCCATCTAAAATCATAAATCAACTTAATTTCTTCTTCCACGGAATCACAACCCAACAATTCTATTTCTGATAATCTATATTCATTTATGATCATATCTCATGGAGATACAAACACCACAAGAGTAGGGCAAAAAGAAGAACACCATCCGTACGTGTTCTTCTTTTATAGAAAATGAGACGTATATTTTATGGGTCCAGCCACGAAGGAGCAACTCTATAAGTGTATATCTAATCTAAATTCAGCTCTACTAAATGCCTTGAAGACTACTTGAACACAAACATTCAATAGCTTTGAATAATTAAAACCTAAATCGCTAATTAAGAAACATCTTATTCACACAATTTAAGCAAGCTTTTAATAATTAGGCCAACCCTATATGAGTTATTTTTCAAGAAAAGTGGAGTGCATTATTGAAATTGACATGCAAATGCCTTCATGAAAGAAAAGAAAAAGGAAGAGGAGTTCTTGACTAGAGACAAGATACATAGTTAATAGATTAATTAAAGAAGTGGGTTGATAAGATTACCACTATCTTTTAGGTTTAACTTTGTATATATTGATAATATGTGGTTAGTTGATCCTTCAAACTATACAATAATGGCAGCACTTTCTCATTTCTAGTTCTTATCCTATTATTCCTCAAACTTGAACACGAGATTTAAAGGTAGGAATCGTGTCTATTTGTAAGAGTGGTTGCAATTGTTTTTTTAAATTTTTTCGTTATGAAAATGAGATTATCCCATAGAAAGTAAATCGAAACAAATTATAAAGTTCAATTCTCAAATAATCTAATATTCAAAGATGAAATTGAAAAAAAATCAATTAAAAAAACACAAAAAAAATAATCCAAATAACCTATATTAACTTGCTAAACATGTGACTTGAGTCATGAGACCGAGATGATCTCATGGAAAACAAATCAAAATAAATTTTAAAGTCAATTCTCAATCAACCCGGGTTAACTTGCCAAACTCATAATCCAAATCATGAGATCGAGATAACTTTATAGAAAACAAATCAAAATAAATCATAAGACATAATTTTTAATCAATCCAATAATTCTGGTGTGGTGCTGTTTATGGAAAAATCTTGTATTGTCATCCATATGCTATCTGCTCGTATGACTGTTAAATTAACACATAATGTTCTAACATGTTTGACAATGAATTCTTTAGTTATTTCTATTTAAATATTTGCTTTTTTATATTTCATTTCAGTGTATATTTTAATTTTTTTAATTTAAGTGCTCAATTTTAAATTTCAATAATATATCAATTGGATTTGTTTTTTTTAATTTGTTAGTTAATTGTTAATGATTTTGCAAGTGTCCGTACGTTGGAATCCTTATATGGGAAAAAAGAAAAAAAAATGGTGATGAGTTTACTTTAATTAACCTTAGTTTTTGTTTTTATTTGAAATTATTACTTTGTATATATAATTAAATGTTAGCTTACAAAAATAAAATAAAATTGAGATATATCTAATTTGAGTGAAAATGAAGAAAATGAGATGAATCAATGTTCTATTTTTCTTTCTTAAAACAGATTATGTTTTATCCCCCTTTTTTTTTTAAATTTGAATCAATACAATTCATCCAGTTTTGTTTTCCAATTTTTTTTTTTTTTTTTGTCTCGGTTGCTAAAACAGATAGAAATAGATAATTGGCATGTGATATGAGAACCGAATATAAAAAATTAATGTAAAAAATGAAAAAATTAATGTAAAAATTGAATGTGTGACTTGGATTGTGGATTGACTGTGTTCAATAAGTATTTTTTATTTAATTATACAATAATAATAATAAATAATTACAGTATATCAATTGAATTAAATAAAAAAATTTATCATGATAACTTGTAAAAAAAACACTTGTTAATATTCTGAAAAGATTTCTATAATATTACTCGATAACAAAATATATTAAATGGGATATAATTAAAAAAAATATTTAAAAAGTATTTTTAATTAATCTAAGTATAAAAAAGTATACCTATTATAATTCAAATTATTTATTTTTTAAGATATTACATGAAAATTGTTGGAAAAGATCAAAAAAAAAAAAAAAAGTGTCAAGCGCGTGGGTCTACAAACATGTTGTGTGCAATTTTTTTGCGTTGTCCTCCACCTCACGCTGTGTATCATTTTCTTTGTTTTTGAAAGAAAAAAAAACAAAAGAAATGACATGAAATGCGAAGTGATAGACGATGCACCACCTTCTGGTATGATCACCAGTTATCTAAGGTGACCGAAAAGTTGGGTTCTAAATCATTTGACTTAAAAATATTTTTTTCAACTTTTTTTTATTCAAAAACACGTAAAAAATAATAATTGAGATCTCAATAAACTCATTAATAATCTAAACTCAACCTTCAATTTCCTCATAAACATAAAACCAACCTGATTAAAAGACATTCTGGAGCCCTAGCTATATTTTTTGCCAAGATAAAGAGTTAAAAACACTATAATAAAATTTATCTTGTTAAATAGAACTTATCGACATGAAGAACATGTTTTTAGGTGGCAAGATTGTGGACAGCCAAACTATTTCTTCTCTCTTCCCCTGTTTCACCAAAACGTGAATAAAATGAAATTTGAACACAAACGTAAAGACAGAGCTTGGCAGAAAGATTCAGAATTTAAAATGGACATGTAAGATGTAACAAACAAGGGTTGGACAAAACTTTGTTATGAAAGTATTGAGCAATGAAGAGATGAGTTGGAAGTCAATTATGCAGCCAAAATCAATTAGGTGCGGTTGAGTGGAGTCAAGGTTTTCGAAGTTTTTTTTTATATTTTATGAGGATGATGGCCATTCTGTCAGGAGCTTCAAAAAGGGTAAAGAACAAATCAACACTGCTAAGATTTCGTATTTAAAACTAAAACCTGCAATCATAACAAGGTATTGCTTCATCTGCATGCCTTCCTGCTACCCAGAAATTATTAATTCATTGCACAAAGCACAAGACACTGCAAAACATGGAAGTTGAGTTTGAAATTTCATTTGATTGCAAAGGTATTTCAAGTTCGACTGTGGTTAAACCAATACAGCAAGAGGCACCTGCATGCAGTTGATTTCAGCTGGACTGGACATGTTTGTTTTTGTATTTGAATGTGTTTTAAAAATGAATTTGACTTGAAAAAAACATTATATTTATATTTTTTTTTAGTGTTAAAATCACTTTTAAAAAACACTCCACAATATAATACCAGAACAGATTGAGATCATGAGCCAGCTCCAAGGATAACATATTTGCAAATTATCAGTGCTGGAATCGATGAATGTGTGTCTCCTGGAAAATGGTGAAAATTATGCCTTTAAATCGTTGGAACTGCATCTTACTGTCCTTTTATTTTCAGTTTCACAAGACACTATAACTTTATAAGTACTACACTACTACCATCATCAACAGAAATTCATTTGCACTGATGCAAACACACTGCCCTGGCGTGGAGCAAAATGGCTGCCACCATATCAGCCTCCCATCACCGCCACCAGCAACTTCAGTTCATTTTGTTGAACACAACCGTATCATTACCGTCATCTCAATCATGACATTATCAATACAAGACATCTTTCATTTTTGATATTATCATCATCATCACCATCACCATTAAATTCATGGAAATATAATACCATATTTATGCCTAATTAACCTTGCTATTGATGAAAATTTATTTTAACTAAACAAATTATTAGTGAATAAAAAATTAATTTTAAATTATTAGTGAATGAGAAATTAATCTCAAAAAACTCTTGGTTTTTCTACTCAAAGAACACTTGGTTTTTATAGATTCAATTATTGATTTATGGTGGCTAATTAAAGGTTGATAATGACAAAGATTAATTCTTCAACCTTTTAACTTCAAAAATTCTCTATAAAAAAAGAATTAAAGGAAGAGTTTCTAACTTTAATTTTTTAGATTTTTACAATTTGTTCCTCACTTCATTTTTGATGTTTTTCTTTTTTTTTATGCTTTGATTTTCCTCCTAAATCTAGAGTTTAGTTCATCTTATTGAAATATATTTGAGTTACAAAATCTTTAGTTCAAAAACTTTGTTTAGAAATACATCTAAACCAATGTGGTATAGTTGAAATATTGAGAGATATATTATAAACATCCTAGTTATACAAGTGAGGAGCAAATAAACCTTAATGACAAATAATTCATTCTTTACAACAACAAAAAATTCATTACTCTAAAATAATTCAAGTGTTAGAACCTTCACATTTTAACTTCACACAACTCTTAATGCAAGTGAATAACCCACTTCTCCTCCTGGTACTACGTCTCTCCTACGTCAAAACCTATCACTCCTGCAGGAGCAGATTACTGTACCAATCATTTTCACCACATGGCATAACCTTAACTTACACAACACACCATACAGCCTATGTGAATCAATTCTGACACAACATTGTACATTGTACCAAGAGTCAAGCCGCGGGATTTAAAAGAGCATCCTTCCTTTCTCAGAGAACAGATTTCATGTTCAGTTTTTCATGTAAACATCATCTAATTCTAAAATTTCAATGCTTCCAATTGCTCAGGTGAAAATTTTAGACCACGCAACTGGTGACCCATAAACTCAAACTAGAAAGTTGTGTATGTCCATTCACTATTAAGTGCAGTTGATCAGTAAGGGACTTCTCAAGTGTCTCCTCACAGACATGCTTAACATAACTACAATCCAAAGGGTGTACTTGATAGCAACAAAAGAGGTGATGCAGAGCACAGTAGGATCATAAAAGAGTAAGTTTAAATGCCAGAGAAGTCTAGAATTATATTCTAAATTCAACTAGATTTCTTTTAGATACCAAGTCTTGAAGTTTAAAATGAGTGGAGCTCTATTTCTGTAATGAATATATTTTCAGGAACAAGCACCGAACCAGGGGTGACATGCATGATTCAAGCGAAGCAACTCATTTGGTTACTCTACCCATGGAAGCAAAGCAATCTCCTAGGGCTATTTGAGACACATCAGGATGCTCAAAGGAGTGTTAGAGCTAGCATTGCAGGTGATAAAACACAGGCTGGTTTGAGAAGCCACCTAAGGAAGAGACAGCAATGTCATCAGGATGCTAGTATTTTATTTTATTAGTCTTAAATGTTATTGGATTTTCTATTCTAAACAGAAACAATTATGTTGCAGGTTCAGGAATGCAAGTCCTTATTGGATTTGGAATACTAAAACTCTAAATAAGCAAGCAGTCTTCCAATATTTGGATTACAATAATATCAAACAATTTCCAGTAACTTTGATTTTGATTATGTGACTCAAATCTTCCCTTCGATGCGACTCCTAAAAACCCTAGTGTGAAATTAGGCTTTTCTATACTCTAGGCTTGACTCCTGAAAAGCTTACTATTGTGAGCATACAGACCCAATCAATTTAAACCTTAAAAACTCATCAATCATCCATAAACAACCTCACAGGCATGCATAAATCAACCCCACAACTGCAGCATGATGCTCAACAAGACCATGAATGGCAGGTGATATGAATTCATGAAAGGGACCTAAACGATGCCCATATATTCCAAGTTAAACGAAGACATGAGAAATCATTAATTACTTTTCAAAACCCAGCAAGAATACCAACAGATTGTTTGATCAAACCTTACTATCCTTCCGAAATAACAGATTTCTAACTAACAATGTGGCAAGCCTCAAGCAACTACCTAACGAAATCAACAGACTAGGTCATAGGTAAGCCATGAACATTCATTCATTTACACAAGCTGCAATAACTGCATAGAGAAAGAGGGAACCGGATTCACCATCTAAAACTAGATTTTTATTTCAAATATATGGTAAATGGATGAAATTGAATATTGATATAGGGAAAAAAAAGGCAAAGCATAGCCAAAGATAGTTAACACATTCAAAGGCTGGTTATCTGGGATGAACAGCCAGAAAAGAGAACAAACCTCTTATAAAATTATCAAAAAATCAAAGTTGTTTCTTGTTATAGTAGCAGCCCTCAAATACTAGTAACAGAAATCCTAGCCCTTGAAAATAAATAAATCTTAGCCATCTAAACTATCAGAATAAATAATACATAAATAAACTATTAAAAGAAAAAACCTAATTATATAAAGGCTACAACAGTTTTAGCTCCAGCATCAAATACGCATACATATAAGAACCAAGGAAATCTCTTAAGAATTAACAGTAGCAGTGAGAGAAATAAAAACTCAATCTCAAGTAATTCAAAAGGTCAGGAGAAAAAGAAACTATGATGCATGACTATGTTAAGAAAATATCGTTTACTATATCATTTTCCCTGGCATCAATAAGTTGGAAACAGCTAAGACTACCAGCAGAAAGAGGATAAAACAACAGTTGTAGTGCCAAAAAGGCACAATTTCAAAATCACCGTATGTGACAGAAACTCATCAACAACAAACTACATTAGAAGCCTCTGCCAAGACCAGATGCATTAAAAAATATACAGAAACTTGCTGAGTTGCAATACTTGGGCAATATAAAGATCCAAATGGTACATCTAGCTGATAGTGATAAACTTGTTCGTACCATGTTTAGCCCAGTGAGTTCTCAAATCTATGGATTAGAAAGTCATAGCCTTCACCAGCGAGTTTCTCTAAGACCACCTTAAAAGCTCCTGAACTCATTTTTTTCTCCCTGCTATCCTCGAACCATGCCTTTTTGTACTCATAGGCAAGGGATACATAGATATGCAAGTCATACAACATACCGATAGCCACCCACCACAAACCCAATGATAACATTGTTGGGGGGTTCCCATACACAAAGAAACCGGTATAGGAATGACTGAAATGTCTATATTGATCCCATTTATCATAATTTCGGCAGTTTTCTTGGCAGACCTTACTAGTTGAACAGAAGGACTACCCTCAGGCTTGGGTGCTCGAGGGCCTCTCATATCCTTCTTTACTTTAGGGGATTTCAGGGCTTTAGGACGCTGCCTCTTCTTATTAGGAACATTTTCCTCAACAACACCAGCCTCTTTGACTTGGTCCAGCGTTTCATGATTTACCAAATCAGGTGGTTGAAACATATGCATATGATGAGCTGAAGATGTTCCAGGCAAAACTGCTGCATAACTATGGTTTCCAGGCAACGCATTGAGAAACTTCTCTCTCTGGCCAGTCCAAGCATCCCTCATGTACTCTATATGGAACATGGGCTGCGAAACCCCAGTATCCCTATGGTGAAAACCTCCAGTGACACTTGCCATGATCGCAGCACTGCGTCACCCAAAAAGGGTTCTCAGGTGGGAACATGAGCTGAAGGCCCAGATTTCCTTTAACAGATGTTGGTTCATAGTAGCCCCAATTACGAATATTCAAACTGTTATCTTCATCCATTATTTCAAACTTGGACAATTCAAGATAACTATTTAACCTTAACACAATTTGTTGTCAGCATTGTGTTCACCTAACAAAAAATTAAGACAAACAAATTAATTCAAACCCAAATCAGAGAAATAAAACAAAATTAAAGTTGTCAGCATTGTGTTAACCTAAAAATCTTCCAAAAAAATTAAGTCATGCAAATTAAATCAAACCCAAATCAGAGAAATAAAAAAAATAATGCTTAGATTGTCAAATCATAGTAAAGTTTGTATCTTGAAACTAATAGAAGTCACAAATAGTAGAATTAATAAGCCCAGAAAATAAAGAAAAAAAAACATATGGGTCATAGTCAGAAAGTAAAATCTTTAAATTCTTGGATTTGTTGATAATTTTTGTTAAGGAGAATAGACAGTCATGAGTGTAGTATTAAAGGAAGGACTTACCTGGAAGAAGACGAAGAGAGCTTTTTCGGGTTCTTCTTCCCGTCCACTTAACAGCACAAAAATGAAGATTTTTTTTTCTTTTGAACAAAACAAAAATGAAGTTATGCACGCCATTTTTGTAAGTGCTAATTACTATGCCACCATTTTAGATTGTATCCCAAATCTATAAATCTTATCAATTAAATCCCAAGAATTTCTTACATTTCTCATTCGCACTCCATCTACTTTTTACTCCTTTTTGAACTTGCACCTCGTATGCCTTTAAACGCGCACAGGTTAATGGGCAACATCCTTTTTTCCTGGCTTTCTGAGAATATATGTTTCTTAATTAGGTTTGCATGTTAACTGTGTTCATGAGTATGGTTTATAAATGTTGACTTTGAAGGGTCGAAATTCATCTAGAGCAGAGAGGTTAGTTTTTGAGGAACCTGCAATCAATAAAAACAGAAAAAATTCATACACTCGTACATAATACAGAACATGATGAAGATAGACAAAGACATTCATGAAGAATAATCAAGTTCGTTGTCAATTTGGTTCCAATTAAGAAACCATGGACTTAGTTGACAACAAATATGTCTTTGTAGAGATTATAATAAATACCACCTGCCTTCAAGGAAGAGATTCTAACATGAAACCTATAACCATATAATTAAATGTATACACAAAAGAACATGAAAAACAATAATGAAACCAATTAATTAACAAAATATAAACCATGTTGAAAAAACACTATAGTTTTTTATATTATTATTGTTGACCCTCTCACAATTCACTCGGATTATAATGATGCATTTTTTTAAAAAAATTTGTTTTGATCCTTAAACTTTTTCTTTGCACAATTAAGTCCTTCGAGCTCAAATTAACATCTAATTATATGTTTTTTTTTTAGGGATGATTGAATTGAAAGATAGAATATTGAAGAGAAAAACATAGGTAATATAGATGATGTTTTAGAATTTATTTGAAAAATACATTTTAGTCCCCCGTTTTTTTTTTATCTATCAAGTGATATATCCTTTTAATTTTAAAAAAATTAAAGTCAGCATCAAATTTTATTTTCATCATTTTTTAATTATTTTTTGGTGGGAAGAGAGAAAGTTGCCATTGCGCCAACTAAAACAATTAATTTTTGTACTAGATGGTTCCATGTGATGAGAGAAGTTCAAATTATGTGTTTTTTTTTTTTTACCTTGAAAGTGCTTGAAAAAATAGATCTAAGGTCAGAAGAATTTTTGCTTCGGGTTGATTTTGGGTTTTGAAGCAGTTTTTTTGTGTCTTTGGAGGTTATGAATTGGTTTACCAAGGTTTTTAAGGTGTTTTGGAAAAAAAAAAAAAAGAGTTGAAAATGGGTTTTTAAAAGAAAAATCTAGCAACCCCGTTTTTCCTATCACTGTGGTGGTTGGATTTTGGGGATTCTAGATGAAACTTCGTTTATTTTTTAAAGCTGAATCATCTGCCCCACTAACTTACAGAAAATATAAACGCCTGCGCGCAAAGGCCTGACCTTGCAAGCCTGCGCGCGAACCCTTTATTCATGGGCCATACGCTTGGCCTGGTAATCAACGTCTAACCTCATTCTTTTCTTTTCTTTTCTTTTCTTTTTTATAATTTTGATTTTTATAATTTAAACCTTTTTTTATGTCTTTTTAAAAACATTTTTTAAGTTTGTATTTTACTTCTCTATAATTGTTTTTTTTGCTTATTTAGAATTTTTTAAATAAAGATTATTTTTTAATTATATTGGATGTGTTTAATTTTTTAAGGGATTAGTACAATTCATGTGTAATTTTTTTTTATATTTTATATATATTAAATTTATTTTTAAAAATTAAAATGTTTATTTTTTATAATATATTTAATATGTGTAGCCTTGCATAGTATCATTTTCATTTTATTTAGTTCAATAAGTTTTATGTGTGTGTTGATTTTTATTACAAATTGATTTTAATAAACAAATTCATTAAACACAACTAGGTAAATGACCTATGTTGCGATATTAAATATCTTAATTTATATTTGTCTTTATTATAGAATGTGTTATATTATAGGATATGTTGTACTTATATAGAGTTATTATGTGTAGTATGATCTACCTTGTACTTTGTATGTTATCCTATTCATATATATAAAGAGGATGGCTATCATATTATGTTAAGCCTCGTACTTTACATAGAACTTTATTGTATTATCTTCTTCATTTTGGTATCAGAGCCTTTATCCTAATAGAATGTTTTTTCAAGATCAATAGATCCTATCTGTCAGCCAATTTCTACTATTGTTGCGCCTTACAGCTTACCTATTGGTTCCTTTTCTCTTGATCTTTCTTCATTGGT
The DNA here is from genome assembly GCA_007827005.2 of Populus simonii. Lineage (NCBI taxonomy): Eukaryota > Viridiplantae > Streptophyta > Magnoliopsida > Malpighiales > Salicaceae > Populus > Populus simonii. Next base: position 1,544,635 of record CM017478.2, read on the forward strand.
GGTGGTGTTGCCTACCAACATGTATATCAACACATTTCAACCATATTTCTCTCTATACTTTGCTGCTTCTACGACCACTATCCTTATTCCCTTCTTGTCTGTGAATGTTGTTCCCAATCCATTAGAAGCCATCATTCCTCTTTCTAACATGCAACATGTGATTAATCTCAAGCTCACCAACATAACTATCTCTATTAACGGATGTAGATGAAACCATATCTAATTGTTCAGGATGTATTTCTTTTCATTGGTGGATCATTTCCATGTCTTTCTCCTCACGTCATGTTGCCTGCTGATTTTGCTGACTCTACCACTTTCAGTTCAGTTATTAATCCAACCTTTCTCTCTTAGAAATAACAAGATCAGCTCATCCTTAATGCTCTCATCTCCTTTCTTTTTCCACGAATTTCCTCCATCTTGTGGTTGATTGTTTGAGTTTTGCTAGTGTTTTGGAACACACTTGAGCATGTTCTTGCTTATCTATCCAATTCTCAGATTATGGAACTATATGGCTCTTTTTATGATCTTTGTCAAGGTGAGGACATTATTGCTATTTATTTGTAAAATCCAAGAGTTTATTTGATGACTTGGCTACAACAGGCTGGCCACTCTCCCTTGCAGATTTCAACTTGTATGTTTTTCGGGGTCTTCGTGGTGAATTTCATGATTTGGTAACCAATCTGTCCACTAAGGTTGAGCCTCTTCCTTATTTTGAGCTACATAGTCATCTCCTTACCCCTGTATTTTTACACAAAAGCTCTCTTCAATCCACAACTATTGTTGCACCGTTGTTGCCTTCCCCTGCGCAGTGTGGTTTCTCTAGTTTTAATGACAGTACCTCCACTCACACTCATGGTAGAGGATGCCATGGTGGTTGGTGGAATAACCGCCAATCCTTTTCTAGTTCGAGCAGCCAGAATCACCATGGTAATAATAGTGGTTATTGGTAACAAAATCGTGGCTAGAGTGGACAATATAAGGGAATTCATAGCAACATAACAAACATAATCCTTCATAAGATTAGTGGCCTCATACATACCAAGTTAGGTGTCAACTCTGTAATATTTTTGGTCATTCAACGTAGTAGTAGTAGTGCTCTTAGTTAGTGACCCACATAAATCAACCTCCTACCAGCTACTCTTTCAGCGATGCTCCAATAGCCAACTCTATCACTTGGTTCTCTAACATAGGTGTGAATCAACATGTTACTCTAGACATTGCAAGTATGACAAGTGTATAACCTTATCTTGGTAATGATCAATTGCATATTGGTGATGATAAGGGACTCATCATCTCTAATATAACTCATACTACCTTACATACTCCAAAACACACATTTACTTTGTCTAATATTCTACATGTGCCTGAAAAAAAAAAGAACACTATTTTTTGTTCAACAATTTTATCGTGAAAATTGTCTTTTTCGGATTTCACTCCTTTGTTTTTCATTTCAAGGATCTCATAACCAAGGATCTTTCCGGTCAGAGTAAATATGGTCTTTATGTCCTTTCTGAGTCTTCTGTAATGTTTCTGCCTTAAGCCTTTTGGTCTGCTAGCATGTCTACCTCTGCTGCTGTCTGACATCGTTGGCTCGGTCATCCTAGTTCACATGTTTTGAGTCTCTTAGCGTCAAATAAAAAGGTTATTTGTACTTCTTGTTGTTTACATTTTCAGTCTCAAGCTTGTACATTAGAAAAATTATTGCATCTATTGTTAGGACCTATGTGTCACAAAACCTCTACTCCTTTTGAGTTAATTTTTAGTGATGTTTGGGAATGTGCTTCCATTTTTATTTTTTGATGGTTTTCACAATTTTATCATTTTTATTGATGCGTAAAAGAAATTTATTTAGTTTTATCGTATTGTTGTCAAATCTGATGTATTCAATGTGTTCAACCAGTTTTAAGTTCTCATTGAATGACAGTTTTCTTGCAAAATTAAATCTATTCAAATTGATTGAGGTGGCGAATATTGCAAATTAAATTCCTTTTTGAAAACCTTTAGTATTCACCATTACTTAATTTGTTCATATACCCATAAACAGAATGGCACCGTCGAGTGTCGTCATCGATATATTGTTGAAATTAGTCTTACTCTTCTTGGTTAATGAAAAACACCTCTAAAATTTACTTTTGAAACCTTTATGTATCTCATTAATCATATGTCATCCGCAATCTTGTGTAATAAATCACTATTTGAGTGTTTGTTTAATCAACCAACTGATTATACTTTTTTTACGTACTTTTAGGTGTTTCTGTTTTCCTTTTGTGCTTTTATAATACTCATAAATTAGACTATTGTTCTACTCCGTGTGTGTTTTTAGGCTATAGTTCTTCTCACTTGGGTTATCGTTGTCTTGACTTATCATCTCATCGTATTTGCATCTTTTATAATGTTCATTTTTATGAACATCATTTTCCATTTATTGAGTCTAAATAGGTATCCCACACTTTTACCTCTATGTTTCCACCTACACATACTACCAACCTTCCTTTACTACCTTTATGATACCAGCCACCTCAGCACCATGGTCTTCGATTCCTTCCCCTTCAATTCCATTATCATCACATACATCTTTATTTCTTGATCGTTCTCCAGGTTCAGGTTCTGTCGTGCCATCCTTGTTTCTGTCTGACTCCCCTACTGCTGTTGTATCTCCAATTTCATCATCGACTGGTTTTCCTTTTAGCACCTATGTTCAGTCTTCTCTTTTCAGCCCTTTATTCAGTTCATGCCTGGTTTGGACTTAGTTGTTGATCTATCTAGCTGCTCCATTCCACAACAGTCCTTATTTCTCTAGTTTGTTGTTCCTCGAACCCCCCGACAACATCATATACTTATGTGTCCACGCCAGAATAGGTCTGCTCATCTGAGTTTGGTCTATACCATTGTATTGTCTTTAGCACCACTGGTAAGCTCCATGAACCACTTAATTTTAAGGAAGCTAATCGTTTTGAGTGTTGGCATAATGCTATGAAATCTGAACTTGATACTTTATATGAAAATGATACTTAGTCATTGGTTCTTTTTTATCCTACTATGAATGTGGTTAGATGCCGGTGAATGTATAAAATCAAGCGTCGAGTTGATGGTGGCATCGACTGCTACAAGGCTCACTTGGTTGCGCGAGGATTCACTTAGTAGGAAGGGATTGATTACTCAAAAACATTTAGTCCCATGGTTAAACCAACTACTATTTAGTTGATACTCACAATTATCATATAAAAATTAACAGATTTAACAACTTGATGTTCATATTGCATTCTAAATGGCTCACTTTGGGAGGTAGTTCTCTCATAGTTTTGCAATAACCTGGTTGTTACTTATTTGTCTGCTAATCTGATTTTTCATGCTCGCACAAAGAATGTTAAGGTTGATTATTACTTTGTTTGTGATAGAGTAGCCAATAAGGAAATTCAAATTTGCTTCATATCATCTAAGGACCAATTAGTTGATGTTCTTACTTAATCGATTCTTTATTTTACCTTTGCTCATTAACGGTCTAAGCTTCATGTGGATACCCCACCTTCAGCTTGAAAGGATGTATTATGGAATGTGATATATTATAGGATGTATTGTACTTCCTTTATGTAGAGTTATTTTGTATAGTATGGACTACCTTGTATAAAGTTAATGTGTGTAGTATGCCACATTATGTTAAGCCTTCTACTTTACATAAAACTCTATTATATTATCTTCTTCAATTATCTCTAAGTTTTTTTAATTTAATTTTATTTATTGTTAATGACTTTTTTTAAAATTTCTTTAAACAGTGGTTCTTGATTTATTTAATTAAATGCATGCATGAGTTTTTCAATTTACATTTAAGAATTTTTGTGTTAAAAAGCGTGTTGAAAAATTCTATATGTTCCATTTTTTTTTATCATATATTAATATTTTCAACTTGATTCTTATTTTTTAGATTTTTTATTTTTTTCCTTAACCCTTTTATACAAGTTTTATTGTTTTTAATTTCACCCTACAATTCAAGTTTATATTGTGTTGTTTTTTATTTTTCATTTTGGTCCTCATTCTTTTGATTTTTATTCCTTTTGTTAATGTTTTCGTTCTTTTCAATTTAACTCTCAAATTGAAAATTTTTGTTTCCCCTTAACTTATTTTTCATTTTAATCTTAACCCTCAACACAAACCCAAGCATAATCTATGAATCAATATTTAATGTTCAAATCAATATAAAGCTCAAGCATAATATATGAACCAATATTTAATGTTTAATTAGCAATCACAACCTTAAAAATAAACTCATAATCCAACACAAATTATCAAATCATCTCAAATAAAAAACAACATCAATCCAAATCAATAATTTCCAAATAGTCCAAAAATTATACACAACAATGAGATTTTTTCCCCAAATTTCACAACATTTTAGCAATTTATCATAAAAATTATTTAAGGTTATAGATCAACCTTCTGAGGTGTTTATAATCAAGCCTAGAAACTGCTGAAGGTACAGGAACAGTGACGACATATGGGTTCACGCGCTGCCATAGATGAAACAAAAAAATAGGTTGATCTAAAGTGGTTCCTCCTTTTTTTCCTCCCTATGCGACGATGTGTGTCACCACTATATGCAAAAAGGGAAATCCATACATAAACTTTTGGCTTTATTTCCTTTTTTTTTCACAGATACACTTCTCTTTCTACTTTTTCTCGATCCTCTCTCTCTATAGTTGGTTTGGATGATATGATCGTGATTGGTTCGATGTGGAAAGAGACTTGTGTATTCAAAAGTGTATAAAGGTTGAGCTGTTAGTCAGTTGCTTGAGAGGCAGTCGTGGGCGACCTAGGTAGGAGAAGGGTTACTGTTGATGCTGCTGGTAGTGGTGGAAACTAGTGTATTAACCATAAAATGGGTAAGGGAATGTCACAATTACTTCCTTTTCTCTCTTTCTCCCCTATATATATATATATATATATATATATATATATATATATATATATATATATATATATATATATATATATATATAGTTAGAGTCTGTCAAGGTGAAAGAGGTTATGTTTGAAGGCTGTCATGAAAGGATCAAAGCTTATGGGCTGTTGGACGGTGGTTTATGGGATGTGGTAGTGAAGTATAGAGTGACTAACAATATTGAGGTGACTCATGGTGGAATCAAGAAGTTGAAAAGGTTGTGACTAGTGGGTGTTGGAGGAAAGGTCGAGGTTTATTTTATGGGTCATAGATGGAAATGGATGATTGTTATATTTATTGACAACTTAAGGCAATAGGTTTTGGTTGGGAAGGTTTCGGCTAGAAGTATGGGTGTTACAACTATATATGGAGGTTGCCCTTGTTGGCGGTGATTTAGAAAATGAATGGTCGATTGTTGTTGGTGGCTCTCGGTGGCTGGTTAAAGGCTAATGTTGGTGGTGTTTACGATGGGATTAATTTTTGGGTATATGTTGGTTTCAATCTTGACACCGGAGATGATTATTGTTTTGTGTGGTTTTGGGTGTGAATGAAGGTGGAGAAGAAAATGAGTGGTTCTTGGATATAGTTGACAATAGAGGAGAGAAATTGGATTGTATGGAGAGTGACACGATCAAAAGATTGATGTCTTATCCCAAGTGCAGGCGTGTCGAAGTAATAAATAACTCAGCAAGACCAGGGTCAAACCATAGGGAGGTGAACTATATAGAATTATAAATAAATAAAAAAGATTTGAAGAGAGCTTTGAGATATGATAATGATGTAAGGATTTAAACAAAGATAAAACAATTGTCAAGTTTAGAGGATCCACTAATGGTATTTCAAATAAGTATAGTATAAATTCTTTTTATTACTTGACTGAAAACCACACACAAAGGAGGTTTCAATCGGATTATAAATTGTTAACATGATTACATTAATTATCTTATTCGAGTAATGCCAATACTTGTAAATATTATCAGGTATTCATGGTGATAACTTATGTTAACAACAAATTAAGTTCATTTCATAGCTCAAGTGTCGGTTATACCATACAGTTGGCTATAAAAGTGCCAAGTATTTGTTGTATCAAAGGTTGTACAACACAAATTTAGATTAACTATTTAACAAGCAAGGTATTAAAAGTGAGTAAGATAACAAATACAAAACATGTTAGTATTAAACATTAAAGTTCATGTTGAGTTTACACTATACTTATGCTTACACCATTATTGTAACCTTTTCACCTTGACAAAATAAACTTAGCTAAACATAATGAAGAAGAGAAACATAAATAAAAAACATAAGAACATAAGTATAGTAAAGGAAATGAAAAGCATAAACAAGATATTAAGGAAAATATAACATGAAATAAAACTTAAACATTACAAAAATATAAAGAAAGAAATAAAGAGAATGATCTTGATCTGAAAACCAAGATGTCTAAATGTATGGAAAATGCCTCCTTTTATTGCTAAAATTCGAAACTATTGATTTGATGATTAATTATTGAGTGAGTGGCCACCTCTTGACTTGGTGAGAATCATTATCTTCTTGTCTGAACAAAACGTCATTGCTAACATCAGAATTTAAACAGATAGTCTTCATTAAAGTTTTGGGCATTTGTCTCCTCTTTCCAACAAAACAAGAATGAGCTCATTTGGACTTCTAGAACTCGCGATATGGACTGAACACTAAACAGTATCTGGGCTGCAGGACAAATTCCAACTTCTTTTTTTATTGTTATAATTTGAACTTGAAAAGCCGTTTTGAATCTTGGATTCTCATGAAATTAGGCCTATGTTTTAGCTTTCCATGCATATAAACCAGACCTAAAACCAAGTACTACACTTCTAGTTATGATCTAATAAACAAATGGTGTTTCAGTTTGAATTGAACCAGCATCTCTTCTTTAAGCTTAGCTCTTTCTTTATCTTTTCACTTTCATTAGTTAAACACATCAATCAAACCTTTAAATTGTGAGATATGCCTGCATTCAAAATGATAATTTACCATAAATTAAAGATATCTTATGTTATCGGACTTGCTATTATAAAACATGCCCAAGTTAGAGAATTTAATGATACTTTAAGTGCAATATGATGACATAAAACCTTAATAAAAATGCACTTTTAAGTACTAATCAGAGAGCTTGAGCCTTTATGGGATATATGGAGGCTAGAATGGACCTTTTCTATTAAGGAAGATAAAAGGGTTTTAGTGGGATGAGAGGTCTATTGATGGGTAACAACTGTTTTTTATTTTTATTTTTATTTTTTTCTTTTACTTCTTTTTTTAGAGAGTGTTTTAATGTGTATCAGGTGTTGGTGTGTGTGGGAAAGGATGATAAGGAGTGTTTTTGGCTTGGGTTTTTTTTTTATGGCTAATGCTCTAACTAATTTCTCCCCCCCCCCCCCTTTAGGTGTGTATAAGCACTTATTTATATTGCTCGAAATATTCTTTTCACATTTAATATTTATAATGTTCCACGCCCATCTACTAGTTTCTTGGTTTCTTTAAAAAATTATATCATATTTTATCTTCTAATTTTTAAAATTTCTTTTCTTTTAAGACAACATTATGCAATTAAAAACTTTTTTCTAAATTATTCCTCATTATTTTTTCACTAAAAATTTCCTTTTTTTCTTGATTGATTTTTTTCCTCTCTCTCTCTCTCTCTCTCTCTTTTTCTTTTTTTGAAAAATTTATCAATGTGAAAATAACAAGAGATATGATCGAGAATTATGAAATGATTAAAAATTGACTAAATCACGTCGAAAATATACTTTTTAAGAATTTGGTATTTTTTGTATTTTTTTAGAACATTTTTGAAAAAAAATGGTAAAAAATTGGGTTATAAGACTTAAGATAACCAATCATACAACCTACTAGGAATATATATTGTCATACATCTTAGATATGTCTCTAAACATTGGTTAACCTATTTAATTTGTCCATCTATCTAAGGATGGTAAGATGAACTTAGTAGTAGCTTGACTCCCAACAATTTGAATAATTCTTTCTAAAACAAGCTAGTTAAAATTTATCCTTGTTAATCATAATAGTTGTAAGTAATCCATAGAAATTGTAAATATGATATAAGAATATATAAGCAATCTCTTAAGTAGTATATGTATGTGTAATTATCAAGAAATGCCTATAGTTAGTGAATTTGTTCATTATAAATGGTATAACATTTTTTCCCCTTGACTTTGATAGTCTTTCAATGAAATTCATCATCATGTTTCTCCAAATACCTTCTGAATTGGTAGTGGCTAAAACAATCCAAGATAATGCACTATTTTTATTTTTGTATGTTTACACATGTCATATTCCTCTATAAACCCTTTTACTCAAGTCTTCATGGAAAGTCAGTAGAACACCATCTTGAGCCTCTTATAAGAATTTTGTACTACTGCATGCTCTTCCAAATGAGAATCATGTGCAAGGCTGACTAATTTTTCTCTTAACTCCTTATTATTGCTAATGACAATTTTGTTCTTATATCTTAAAACTCCTTTTGTCAATGAATACTCATGCCAATTTCCATTGTTAATCATCTTTTCAACAATAATCTTTTTAAATTGATTATCAAATTCATAAGTCATTCTAATTTAATCAAACCATTCTAGATCAAATATAGTAATGGCTTCCAAACAACCATTCATAGCTCTTTTATTAATAATACCAACTTTTTCTTCAACCCATAAACCTTTCCTCTAAGTTGGAGTGAGTATCATTTGCTCTAATAATAATTTCAAGCTCTTATTATAGTGTTTATATATCTCTATTGCCATCAAAATTACCATATACTTTTTTTCATAAATAGACAATTTAAGATGCTTTGTACTTAGGGCTTTGCTAAAATAAGCGAAAGTTCTTCCTTTCTGACAAAGAACAACTTCTAATTCATTAAAACAAGAATCATTTTTCAAATCAAATATTGCATTGAAATCTAGAATAGCTAACTGGAGCCTCATAAAAAGTAGTCTTTAAATCTTTAAAAGCCTTATATGCTTCTTTATTCCATTTGAAATTGTAATTAATAGCTTGTTAATTACTCTAAACTTCTTCTACACTTTATGTAATAACCAGCAAGTCCGAAGAATCCCCTTAATTCTTTAATTGAACTTGGTGTTGGTCAATTCTTTACTGCATCAATCTTTTTAGGGTTTCTAGATACACCATTTATAGATATAATGTGTCCAAGATACTTAACCTTCTTTTCATAAAGTAAACACTTTGTTTTCTTGGAAAATAATGGGTTTCTCTTTAAGGCCTATAGTATTGACCTTAAGTGTTGTACATGTAGTTGTAATGAAGAACTATAAACCAATATATCATTAAAAAACATCAACATAAATCTCCTAACAAATGGTTCTAGTATTGTATTTATTAATGCGTGAGATATAGATAGAGAATTTGTTAAGACAAATGGCATTACTTTGAATTCATAATGATCATGGTATGTCTTAAAAGCAATCTTCTCTGTATCATCTTTTTTCATGCTTACTTGGTGATACCTTGATCCGAGGTCAAGTTTTGAGAAAAAGATGTGAACCTTATAGCTCATCCAAAAGATTATCAATAAATGGAATATGGAACTTCTTTTTAACTATCATATTATTGAGTTACCTACAGTCAATACAAAATCTTTAGGTGTTATCTTTTTTCTTGACTAACAAGATTGTGGAAGCATAAAGGACTGCTATTATGTTGTATGGTCCTATTCTGTAACATTTGCTTAGCTAATTTTTCTATCTCTTATTTGCGCACATCAGAACTCTTATAAAACCTGATATTTACTAGTTTAGATCTAAGAATTAATGGAATTATATGGTCTAAACTTATGACTGGTGGTAACTCTATAGGTTCTATAAATATATCCTCAAATTCTTCTAGTAAAACTTTCACTATTGTATCTTGTTTAGTTACTCTTGATTCATTAGTTACTTCTATTGAAAAGAAATGACCTATAAACCCATAGACTACTTCCTTTAGACTTTTGTATACTTTGGCAACTTTAATCATATGTAACTCAGCAACTTCAATTATTCCTTTCTAAATGACAAATTCATCTTCATGAAGTCAGACAAAATGGGAGAATAAATTTGTAACTAATCCACTCCAAGAACTACAACACACCTTTCTAGTTTCAATACACTTAGGCCAGCCTGAAATTCATGACCCCATATGAACCGATATTTAATTGTATAATTTTACAAAGAATCAATCATTTTTAATAGAAAAATAAATTATACCAAGATAAATTAGTTTAATCATGTGAAAGCATAACTAAAATAATGAGCATTTCTTTGTAAATATGTCATGCTAGAATAAGAATTTCAAATTGTAATGATAAATACATAAATAAATAATATAAACCTCATAATAAATCATTCAACTAAGTATTTTAAATAACTCAAATTTAATTTTCAAATCAAATATGCATTTGTTCAAATAGTTATCCAAGAAAATAAATCTATACCCTTAAATCTATTAATGAAAAAGGATTGAAGCTTACAAAAAAAAAAAATAATTAAAACAAAAAATTTGAAATAGAAAATCATTATAATCAAAACCATCTATGTATCCTTCCTTTCACAATTCTTCAAAAACACAATGACAATTTTTTTAAAAAAAAAAAAGAAGAAGAAGGAGATATACCTGGAACTCTTCTCCTTGTTGGTGTGGAGAACCTTGATGGAGTGTAAGGGGAAGAGATTGAGAATGAAAAAAAAAGAGCAATTAATTAACTTAACAAAACTTGGCAAAAAGAGAGAGGAAGAAGATGAAGATGGAGATTTACTTGGTGTGGAGGAAGTTTAGCGTGAGGTTGAAGTGAGGAAGGGAGAGAATAATAAGAAGAAAAGAAAGGTGATAGAGAGAGAAGTGTGGGAAACATTGTAAAGAGGAGAAGAAAAAGCAGAAGAATGATGTTGTTCTAAAGTTAAGGATTCTGACCTTTTAATTTGGGGCTTTTTACCGATAGAATTACCGCTGATCAAATAAATATTAATATATTTTACATTTCTGTCGGTGATTCTATCTGTAATGAACAGTAGTATGTCGGGGTGGTTTTTCAAACCTCTTTGGAATATACTGATAGGCTTAGTCTGTCGGTGATTCCATTTGTATGTTCCAGTGGCATCGAAGTGTGATTGATCTTTTCTAACTCTCTAAAATATACCGACAAACTTAATCCATCAATGATTCCTTCTGTAAATCTCAGTGGCAATGTATGTAATTTTTTTCTAACTCTCTGAAATTTTCTGACAGACTTAGTCTGTTAGTGTATATGTTGGTATATTACATGTCGTTGGTAATTCCATCGCTATAAAACATTTTCTATGTGAAAAAATTATATGTATTCCTTATCTATCCATTATGCTGAATATGTTAAAACCAAAGCACAATAAACATTAGTTTTTTGTATAATAATAAAATCATAAAATATAAATGTTTCCTTGTCATGTAATAATGAATTTTAGTCATTATAAAGGAACATCCAAAAATATTACATTGAAGTTAATTTCATTACACGTTTATTTTTTTACAAATTAATCAGAATTGTCTTTTTTTTCTTTAATTTCATCATCGTCATCTCCATTACAATCTTTTATATTGATTTCATTGCTATCATCATCTTCATCGACTTTTGTATGTCTGCTAATTCTCAAAACATCATTTAACTCATCAACGTCAACATTAATAAAAGTATTCTTAGTGACATGAAAATTTGAATTTTTTTTTAAGTCGGTAGATAGAAAAACTTGATATGAATCAACTAATTCATCAAGTTGAAAGACATAATCTCCCACAGTTACTTAATCTTTACCATCCTGAACAATTTGAATATGACCCTTAGGTTTGGTTTTAATTATGAACAACCAATAAACCTTAGAATGATCCTTTTTAAAGGAAGAAGTGTTTGTATAATAAACTTGTGACATTACTTGGTGAAAATAAAGACATCGTCGACGTTGCGATGTCTAGCCTTTATATTGATTTTGACCAAACCACGATGGAGATATACAATAATATCTTTTTCAGTGGTATCATACTAATATAATTTTAATAAAAAAACTCTATTATGCTCGCTATGATATTGCAATTCAATGATCTATTCTAGCTTCTCATAATAGTTAACTTCAAACTTATTAGAAGTCGATCTCTTAACACAAACCCCATTGATATATGTTTTTTACCCTAACCATACTCTTCAGTATGAAACACATGTCTATTGATGAAATACTTGTTATAGCACTTCGTCTTTCTTTCAAGACTCAGACATAGTAAATTCAAAGTAACACTAGCATTCCCTCCCAATTAATAACCTTGATAAATGAATTACAACCATTAACAATTAATGAGCAATGTGTAATGAATTTAAATACTCTAAGAGATAAGAATAATTACATGTGTTCTGAGCTACGTGGGAAATTATTCATCTTGTAATTGAAATATTTGAGATTCAGTCCGTTATGAATTTTAGGATAGTAAAAATTAATGATGTTATCTACTAAAAATTATTCAATCTATCAGTTTATGATTATAAGAGAAAAATTGTTAAGAAATAATGACATGTTAATTATTATACTTACTGAATAAAAGGTTTCAGTCCATCGTAGTTAAATTGCACATAATTATGTCCATGTCTAAATTCCATTTCTATCAATTATCTTCCCCTCATAATATTTTTTTATACAGGTTATCCAGGATAGGAAAATATTGACAAGTTCTCACTCGAAGGAACTTCCACACCAAGGTTGTCAAAAACACATTTTTAACACGGCAAGGAAAATACAAAATAAACTCGGATCATAAAATCGTAAGAAAAATTTTTTAAATGAAGAGCAGTGCATAAAATATCGAGAATTTTCTTTAAATGAAGAAACATATTCTTTTAAGAAAACATATATCATCAAGATAATGAAAAGCAATTAGCTAAAAGCAACTCTGCAATAATAAGTCAAACCGGTGAATCCCTATATTCATTGGTCAATTATGATAAGATCCCCCATATTTTTTCATGTCTTCTTGATTTTGATCAATTATTTATTGACAGTGCTTTAAAACAACTTGGAGTATGGACAGTGCTTTGAAATCTGCAGGCTGGGGTGGGTGTGACAAGGTGTTTTGTGTTGGTGTTGCAGAAAAAAAGTTAGGCAATACTAAAACAACATTTTATATATATAAATCAACTTCTATATATTCACAGCCAGCCAACCTCTGCAAATTATAATTGTACCATTGATGAGGACGATCATGAGTTGGAGAATTATTTCAGTGTAATCTAAAATTTAATTAACCTTTGACAATGCTTCTTTTAATCTATTGTATGTTAAGCTAAATATAAATATATTTAGACGTATAAAACACTAATAAAATTGAAGGAAGACCATTTACAGACCATGTCTTTAATTGATTTTATTATGCAGGCATGCATCATCTCATTAGCAACTATCATTGATGCTGATGACAGTAGAGCTTTTTTAATTTCTCCATTCTAATTAACTTATGTTTTACCTTTCCTTTTCTTTTTATGGCTTTTCAAATCTTTTTCCTGATTCACTACTTCACCCTGCAGAAACTTCTTACATAGAAGTAGCAACATCAACAGTTCTTTTCCCCACCTCACTTCATCCCTGGATTAAATTTATAAATCGAATTTGTTTTGTGCTTGTAGTTTTGTCAGAGGTATCTGAGCTATAAGTTGCTGACAATAAATTGACTAAGTAATCCATGAATATATTAGGTGATCGTCAATTCATTATAAAAGATTTCAACTTCAGAGAGTAATTTTTGCTTATCACTTTCTAAGCAAGTTCAAAATTGAAGCCCACCTACTCTTCCTATTCATTTTCCCAAACTAAAGAACTACTCTTAATCTCTTTCCCGTGCATAAAGCCATCAAGAAAAAGCTTATAATTCTCAATCATAAACCTACATCCATCACTTCCGTAGCTTATATATATATATATATATATATATATATATATATATAATGCAAGAATATACACAAAAATTGCAGCACAACATAAACACATGACCTGGCAACAAATTGCAGCACAACATAAACACATGACCTGGCAACAAAAAAAACTTCAAAGTTGCAGATCACAGAACACTCACTAGTAGGTTGCAATTTGCATATACAATTTTTTTCCACCTAAATTGATTGATTTTTTTTAAAAGAAAGAAAGGGCTGAACTCTGAAAGTGAAAGAGAGGCAGATTATAGAGATTGTTTGTTTTGAATTTGGAAGTTTGCATTTTGAAACGATGGAACTGGAGACATTTTGAGAAAATGAGGCACTTTGAGAAAGAGAAACGCTCGGTTTTGACTTTTTGCTACAATCGTGCAATTACTGCATATATTCCTTATAAACTCGTGAAACCGGATTTAAAATCGTGATTTTACTCGATTTCAATGACTTGATACGATTTTATTATTTTTCGAGTTTTTAAATCCATTTAACATGATAACATGTATTAACTCGTAAAATCGTATGATTTTACGAATTAAAATCGTAATTTTAACAACCTTGTTCCACACTGTCGTCATGCTTTGGAAAACAGTTGATTCTTGTTCTCAAGCGAGGCTTAAAATAATATGAGATAAATGTTGAAATCTTTTCGACAATATAAGCCTCGCATATCGAAGTCTCAATATGCGCCTTGTTTTTTACTTTTCCTTTAAAACTGAACAAATATTTGTATAGAATTAAATGAATATTTTGAATTAAGAAAAAAAAAAGACAATAGAAATTAAATTACGATGCATATGTAATCCTAACTTCTTGAATGGATACATCCATCTATACTGGACAAGGCCTTCAAATTTTATATCAAATTGTAAATGTATGGGTAAATGCTCTATTGAGTCAAAGAATGATGAAAGAAATATCATCTTAAGTTTGTAGATTGTCTAAATGATATTCATTTCAAGCCTCTTTATGTGTTGGGTATGCAACTTGTTAGAGTATATATCTTTAAAGAAATTACTGATCTTCGTGAGAGCATTTTATATGCCCCTAGGCAATAAATCCTGGTAAACAAGTGAAATGAGTGTTTGCATAAACATGTGATAGTTATGACTTTTCATTCCATACAATCTGCAATCCTTCAATTCATCAATTTAGATATGTTTGAAGCATGTGCATTAAGAAAATACAGACTCTTAAGCCATTGGTAGACAAGTAACAATGCATTCTTATTTAAGGCAAAGTTGGTTTTGCAACCTGTGACCCATTATAAACCAACTCTATATTTTTACGGTGACAAAACAAAGTTATATATATTATAGTCTTCATGTTGTCCTTCGTCTTTCTTTTCATGTCCGTAATCGTGTTAAAAATATTTTCAAACATGTTATTTTCAATGTAAATGACATCAATATTATGACTGATGAAATTGGTCTTCCAATAAAAAAGCTTCCAAAAAATACTTCGCTTTAACCAATTATGGGTCACATAAAAAACAAGAAACTTCTACTTACTAGTTTGAAAACCAAACAAAATGTCATTGTATTGCGACACCACATTATACAATTCTTCACTCAACGGTACTGGTGGTCCAATATCCTTTTCAACTTTACTAACAAATATGTCTTTTTATTTTCCACCATATATATATATATATATATATATATATATATATATATATAAAGGATGTTTTACCACCATTTATTAACGTGAAGGCCTTATTATTTTTCGTACAATATGAACATGCTAATTTTTTATGCATGCTCTAACCAGAAACCATTCTATACTCAGGGACATCATTAATAGTTCACATCAAAACTGCCTTTATCTAGAAATTCTATTTCCTCGAGACATCATACGTCACAGTCTCGGATGACCACAATTATTCCAACTCATCAATCAATTATCGAAGATAAACATCTATATTCTGACCCAGACTATTAGGACTGGGTATGATCGTAAATAAAAACATGAACTCTGACCTCATACACATCCTAGGTGACAAGTTGTAAACTGTGAGTATCACCGGCCAACAAGAATAAGAAGTAGCAAATGACCTGAATGGATTAAATTCGTCTATATACCTACGATGTACGTTCCTTGATTCAATTAAAAACTGAGGATACACCTTATTAAAATGTTTATAGGCTTCACCATTGGATGAGTGCACCATGATTCCATCCACCACATTATTTGAATGATGTCATGTCATGTGCTTATTAGTCTTTGAAGACATGAATAACCTTTACAATTTAAGAGTGATTGAGAAGTATCTAAGTTTTCTATGTGTTATAAGAGTCCTTCCTCTACCAGTTGTGGGTTTATAATGAGCATGCCCACATGTTTTGTACTCGATCAAATCTGTTTTTTTAAGGTAGTACAACATGTAAAAGTTTAGGCACATGTCAATTTTATGGTATCCTAGGCCGAGGGGTTTCATTATGGATTTCGCAGCATAGAAGTTCTCTTTCAGTCTATTCCCTTAAAGTAAAATGTTTCTCGCCCATTCAATATTCTGTCATAACCAGCCTCACTCTGCCCATGATTTGACTTGATGGTGAACACCTGTGCAATGACCTATAATTTATTATGATTTATGCACCCATCCTATAATGGTTCAGCGAAATCTTTCAAAAGATAAAAAAATTTGGCCGCATCTGCATTTGGTTCTTCATATACAATTGAACATCCATCTGCATAACCCTGATTTATTCTCATCTCATCCATAACCATAGTCATATAAGGATTATTATTGTCATCTACAACTCCATGCACGTTGCTAGAAATAGAAGTTGACTCAACCATCCTTTCTATCATGGTCTCATAAGGAACGTATAGTTTTCTATATGCAAACCAATACAAGTATTTTTCCATAAATCTTTTTTTGTAGAAGATGCATTGTTATAACATATGGATCGAGAATTTTTTTTATTTTTACACCTTTTATATGGATATCTAATATCATCTCCATTAATATTTCTCGGATTAGATAGTACGTAATTAATAAAACCCTCAATCCAATTACAATAATCCATCATACGCAACCCTTTGGGTGAATCTCGATACATCCATGAATGATCATCCATTTCTTATATCAAACCTATATAGAATATTGATGAAAAAATGTATTAATTATTAATTATATGAACTAAATAAATTAGCTAACATTGGTATAACTCAAACTTATTCAATCTATTTTAATAGTACTCTTAAATCATTATCAATTATCTTCATAAATTCAAATTCATACACATTTACTAAAATTTTCAACTCAACAATAAAATTGATAAAATATAAAATGCACCCATTAAATAAGCTATTATTTATTTCATTACAAAACATTTAAGTCAAAAAATCAAAATCAATTTCATCAAATTACAAACAAATACAATTTCTTAAAATCTCAAATAGACCCTAACATGTACAAATAATACATTCATACAACAAATATCCATGGAAAAAAGCTAAAAAAAAAGTAAACACACAAAGAAACTACATATATTACAAAAATATGTAATAAAGATTAATATTTTAAAATTAAGTTCAAACAAAAACTGGATAGTTTTGTTTATTTGATATGGAGAATCCTAATTTTTTTTAATGAAAACAGTGATGCTGACAGACTGAGTGTTGGGGTGGCAAGATTTGTGGTGATCGGACATTGATTTGTGATAAAATGAAGGGAGGGAGTCTGCTGTTTTTTGCAAAGGAAATGAAGGAAGAATAAAAAATGAGGGAGGGGGAGAGGAGGGGTCGCTCGCTAGGTCATAACTTAAATATTACTGATGGATTCACAAATGGATATTTCCGACGAGTTTATTCCATCGGTATTTTCATATGTAAAAATGACATGTCATTGTATCTTTTTGTTTTTTTTTAATTCATTCTTTTCTCACTATATTTTCATCGATATACCCCAACATAAATTTTCCATCGGTGTTTACCAATAGACATAATGAGAAACTATTTCATTAATAAAGTTCACCGCAATCTACCGATGAAATTTTTTCGTTTGTATTTGCTAATTTTTTTTGTAGTGGATTTATGATATTTAGACTGAGCAAACTTCAAGAATTTGTTCCAAGATGGAGCCAATCATGAAGTTGAGTTCAAAGAAAAATAAAATCTTGATCAATATAATCCAAGCAAAATATGTGGTTCTTTAACATGTATCACATATGTTGATTGGACCTCATGTACTTTATTCTTATTTAGTTTTGTACTTAAATCATTTAGTTATATGGATTTAATTTAAAATCATTAGCTAGTTAGGGTTTATTTTGTAAGCTATATTATATAAATAGTTGAAAAAACATGTTTTTTTTTTTACCATCATTAAGAATTGAATAGCATAAATGCTTTTTTTTTCTTTAGGTTTTTTATTAAACTTTAAAAACTAATCAAATATATTATTTTTATGGCGTTCTAACTATATACCTTCAGTTTTTAATTCAAGAAATCATATTGGTCATAATTTTCTAATATGATTTGATCTTTCTTAAATAAGTATTCAATTATTAATTATGGATTGTAAAATTCAACCTTTTAAATTCGCATCACAAGCTATTATGAGAATATATATCTTTTATTTTCGAATAAAAAAAAACTATTCTCTTTTTCTTGTAGACAATTGGGTAATAATTGATTTTCAAATCTGACATTATGAATTGAGCTTGATGTTTAGAGATTTCAGTAGGGTTTTAATTACTGTCCCTATCTGTTCCAAATTAAAGCCTGGAACTTCTGACGAGTATACTCGGAAGATATGAAAAAAGACAAGTCCCACCAGCATATAGGGTCCTTTTAATAATAACAAAGGATGAATATATTGGTTGGCTTAGGGTTTGATGATACCATGGAAAGATGAGGTCCATACAGACATGAAGGTAAGCTCCTGCAAAGTTATCTCGTATTTCGCTTTATAAACCCTACACATTGTTTTCGCTTTCTTTTCGCTTTTACAGAAGTAGAGAAAAGTCATCCATACCATGCAGGTTTTGGCACCACAAGAAAATGAACCTATGATACCATAAACCTGACCACCTACTGTATTTAGCTTCTTCTTTTTTCCAGTTTTTTCAATATCATCTGGCATATTTATAAAAAAATTCAAGTGTAGAGAGGTCCCCAGGATAGCATACCATAAACCACATGGTTATTATTGGATAGCAGATTGAAACTCTATAGATTATTTTTTTTGTTAAGTACGTAGTTATATTTATTATTTAGAATATAATAACATAAACAGGTTAAAAATATTAATCTTTTGTGAATGAGTGCCACGAATTCTTTATGGAACTATAGATATTCAGCAGAGTAATTATCTCATATGCTCCAAGCTTGTCATTTATTTTTTCTCTTTTATTAGGAAAATCAGGTGGGTATATAATCATTTTGTTTTTGTTTCAAGGGAAAAGGCTTTAGAGAAAGTGGGTTGAAAATTGGGTTCTTCAAGAGGCATTTTTTTAAAAAAATAAAAAATAAAACTTAACCAATGTATAATTCCAATTTTTAGATTAAATGCTTAATTAATAATCATTTCTTCTTTGAATATATAGATAGGAAAATGACAAAATAAAACTCTTTAAATTATTTTTGAAACCAACTCTTTCTCCTTTCTCATGATCAATATTGTTGTGCATTTAGTATTGGACTTCAAATCTGGGAAAAGCATTTTGTTTTTGAAACTGGCTCGAAATGTTTTCACCAAATTATTGCCACCATTTATATCCTATATTATTGAGAGGAAGAGAAGAGATAGCCCACCAAATATTTACCTCAACATGACCTCACTTTTGACTTGAAGGGCATATTATACACAAAGCTGCAAAACCCATTAGATACTAGCTACAACCTCCGTGAAATGATTTCTGTGGTTGGCCAGCCAGTTGTGATATATCAGAGAGAATGAATGTAACAAAATCTTGAGTCACAGAGCCACTATCTCATGAACTTTGACTGGTAAGGTATAATAATATATAAGCACGAGCTTCCTTTTTCAATGATGAAATAATTAAACTTGCCTAAAGTTCTGAACTATATGATTCTGCAATTACTTCTGCAAAAACAATAAGACAATAATATTCGAAAATAAGCCAACCTTATCAGAAAGCAATTAACCTCGAACTTGCCCTAAAGTAGTCAACTATGGGTATTATTAAGTTAATGCCAATTAAAAGAGGGAAAGAAAATAAATAAATAAAGAGATTGATTTAGATGGAAGTTGTAGATTGGAATTAAGGCAATAATATTAGGTTGTTTTTTTATAAAAAAAGAAAGAAAGAAAGAGAAAGAAAAATGCAGCACATGCTCCCACGGCAAAAAGCAAAATAAATTTCTTTTAAAAGGGAAAAGTATATGTCTTTTGAAAAGCTCAGTTAAAGGTCATCCCTTTGCCTTTTTGTTTGGCTGAAGTTATGAAAGAAAACATGAACCAGAAAGAGTGTCTTAACACCAAGAAATTTAACATCCAGCTCAAAAAAAAAAAAAAAAGCTTTGAATGTCTCTGCATAAATGGAAAGATGCTTTGCTTAGCTCTTCTTAAATCTGTGCCCCACTGGCCCCCAATGGGGCTCTGATTCTTATGCAGGGGGAGAGAGAGAGAAAAAATATTGTTTGTGAATGGAGTTTGTTTGTGTCTATGTCTTTGGAGACCTTGAGAGGGACGAGTGAGCCTGTCATTAAGCCTTACAACTGTGGCACTGAAAAACATGGCGTTCTTACATTTACATTTATATGAGAAGACCAGAAGATCAGGATCAAAAGGACTATCTGATTCCTCTCACTCTCGTTGTTTTGTGTTGATAATTTTTTTGAAATTTTTATGGGCTATAAATATTGGTCAGCAGTACTTTAGCCTATATTAATGGTGTGGGAAGGTCACCTTCATTTTCTGACTTAGGCATGCAAACATATCCACATAGTCCAAACAGAAAATCCAAAACTACCAAAAGTTTGAAGGAAAGGAGTTATGATTGTCTCTGAGCTTATTCAATGAAATAGTTTCAGAGTAGGAAACCTAATGAACAACTCATATTTTGCAATTTCTTTATATATATATATAAAACTCCATATAGCAAGAGAGGAACAGGTCCACAAATTTGAATCAGAAAATTGAAAACCCATTATCATAATTTCCATTAATTACCAAAATTAACGAACAAATAATAACTTCACACATACTGATTGATATTACAACACTTCACTAATCCACTTGAGATTATAATCACAACACTCACTTGGTATAATGATCAATAGATAGAAGAAAAAAATTATAAGAAAGAGAGAGAGGTGGATGGGGTTAATAATGAAGAAACAAATACATAGCTAGATAGGAGGATTAATTATTTCATCTGTTAGAAGTTTTTGCGAGACCAATCCCATTATTGTGCTCTACTTCGCCTTCTGTTATAGATGATGACATGTAACTGAATACCAAAGAGTTTTCATCTGTTGTTGTTCTTGCATGGAACTTCTGTTTGCAAGCATGACAAGTGATTTGTAGAATAGTGGAGTTGATTTGCTTTATTGCATGCTGTCTCAAAGCTTGTGCTTTGCCTAGTTCAGCTTGAGCTTGTTGCCTAATTCTCTTAGCATTGGCGAATTCTTGCTCTGCCAGTTCAATCTGTCTTTTCGCTTGTTGTCTTGCTTCTTCAGCATAAATCTTCTCTGTCATGGCCATCCTCAACTGCTCTCGTGCCTGTTCTTTAAGCCTTGAAGCACCCAATTCAGGTTTTGGACTGTTATTGCTCTCTCTAGGAAAGCTTTTGCCAGCATGATCTTTGTTTGTGTAATTGATGTTTGATTCATTTCTGTCACTAACATCACTTGACCCAATTGAGAGCTGCAACTGAGTGGAATGATTATCATCTCTCTTAGGAGAAACTGAGACCTCAGGGGGATTTCTTGATGTGGTCGAAAGCTGAAGCTCCAAATTCTGGTAGTGTGCAGCACTTTTTGAAGAATCTGTTTTATCCACAACATCTGTAGCCGTAGTAGGGCTAAAGAACATGGCATGATCACTCGTTGTTGTTGGCCTTGGTATTATCAAAGGAGGCCAAGGAGCTGTACTAAAATTGTTATCACTAGAAGGACTTGGACTTGAAGCAGTTCTAGACAAGCATGCAGCCGGTTGTAGCGACTGTGATTCTGATCGGAGTCGCCCCATATTGCAGCTATCTTGGTGTTCAATAAAACTCTCAACTCTAAACACAAAAAAAAAACCCTTTTAGCACCTATAAAGAAATACTGAATAATAACTATATTGAATACCATTTGATGAAATTGGACCAGATGTCATGCTCGTACGTTGTGGTAAGAAGATACTGAAAAAGGGTCCTTGTTGACGACGAAAGGAAGAGATCAAGTAATAAGTGCCTTAAACAAAAAGTAAAAAGAATTGAAGGAGTGATAATTAACTAATGCTTTTGAAATGCAATTGACTTAGTGGAAGAAAATATTAATTAAATATTTGGATAAAACCATGTTTATCACAACTTTAAGCTAATCATTTACCAGAATAGATACAACTTACAAGAGATTGAACAACCAATAATAAATAAATAAATAAAAACTGTTTTTGGGTCTTGAGCAGTCGATGGAAGGAATTTGAGGGAAGAAAACCACCTTCAACAACTGATCTTTGGGAACCGTGCTCAATAAATGGCAGTACTACTTATAAACTTGGATTAATTAAGGTTCCATCAATCAAAAAGAAGAGCACCATCCTCTAGGAAGGAAAGAACATATCTAGAAATAAAAATATCGATGGAAAAAAATAACAGCAACCTGAGAAAGTTAACATGGATGGATCTATAATAAATATTATTAAATAATTAACCTGGAAAAAACACGGCCGCAATCACAAGAATGTCCACGGGTGCCACAGGTTTTGAGATGAGCTTTGTAATCAGATTGAACAGCATAGCCCTTAGAGCATTTTTCACAAACCCATTGTTTGTGATTGCTATGTTTTCTTCGAAAATGTTTCTTTATACCAACAAGATCACCAAGCGCGTGACAAGGGTCATGGTGCAAGCAACTAGGCTCTGGACATACGAATACACGTTTCCTTACAACTGGGGTCTCTCTCTTTAGTAACTTCCATGGGACCTTATGCCTTCTTCTATGCATCTGTAGGTTTTGGTCTCTTTGAAACCCTTGGTTGCAGATCTCACAAACGTAACGATCGGATTCCAATAGTGTTTTTGGCGATAAAGAAACCACTTCTGCATCTGGATCTATGCACACCAAAACAAACCGATGAATATGTTTATACATGTACCTAGAAACACTGGACAAGAATTCAAGAATATATATATATATATACATATAACAAATTACCTGGTGTTCCCGCTGGCCTTCTTTTCCTCTTGTTATTGCTATTTCCATTTTCCAAGCAAAAAAATGGCTCAGGATTAGACGGAAGTGAAGAGGGAGAGCTATTGGCTAACATGGATGAATTCTTGTTGATTCTATCTTGCGTGTGATTATAAAGAAGCAGAGAAACAATCCTCCCTCCCTCTCTCTCTCTCTCTCTAGAGTGTATTTTTCAAGTGCTATGGATGTGTGGGGGAGAGAGAGAAGAAATAAGAGAGCTATAGAGGTAGCTAAGCTAAGCTATAGAAGGAGTAGTAGAGGAGGAAGGAGGAGGAGAAGAAAAGCTATATTTACTTTGGTTTTCTTTCGGTTATTATCAGCTTTCTTTATTATCTCTTTCTATCAGCTTTCTTTCTTTCCTTTCTTTTCTTTGCTGCAACACTCATCTTCGCCAGGTATGCTCGTAGAGTCTTCTTCTTAAAAAGAAAACAAGGGAGAGAAAGAGAGAGAGGGGAAGGGGGAGAGAGAGAGACAGAGACAGAGAGCCAATCACATTGATCGAAACTTGATCCCACAACCAGAAATATGGGCCAGAAAGTATATATATAAAAAAAAAAAAAAAACATCCCCACAAAGAAACAACCAAAGTCTTGTAATTATTTGGCTTCACAAACAGTAAAAATTTTGCATGCATATATACAAAGGCTAGGAGGAGGACATCTCTCTCTAAATACACGCAAGCTACCTATTTTTGTCACCATTTTATATCTTCTTCTACTGCGACCCCTACTATTCTCTCTCTTCCTTTCGTAACTTGAGGGGACTTGAAGATTCTCCATTGACCAAAGTGCCCTTTCGTAAGACCTTCAGTAACTCTGGTTAACTATGGATCTGAAACTGGAGCAGCTTTTTTAAAAAGGTGACGTTGAGGATGATCAGTCACCCTCATGGGTAGATTAGTCAAATAAAAACTTGTATCTCTAAGCAAGATGGTTATCTTTAATTAATTGGGATCATTGGCCTATGTTTGAGCTTAAATATGAAATTAATCTATACTAATTTATAAAATCTTTCATTATTATATGCTTGTGTTATTAATTACTTTTTATTAGAAGAGGAAGGGTAAGATTTAGACTTGTAAGCTCTTTGGTTAAACAATCAGAAGTTATTGATTAAAAGTTTAATTAAGCTATTATTTATATTATACTTTAATAAAATTGATCATACTGTTAAATAAGTATTATTTTTATATATATAAAAGTTGATTAAAAAAACACTACTTAACATAAAATAAAAACAAACAAAAAAACAAGTAACATTGAGCTTAGATGATCAGAGCTAATTTTCAAAATATTTCTTTAAAATTTTCTTGTTAAATTAATGTGTGATTGTTGTGCATTAAAATTAGTATATTTCGGTAAAATTATAACTCGATCTCAAAACTTTATTCTAATATAAAAGTGTTACTTGAATTAAGAATATTTATTTTTAATTTATTAAATAATGACGATGGATTGAGATATTCAGATGTATGTATTTCAAATTTTAATTGCATGTTCCTTTCAATTTTTTCCCAATAATAATTTCATATAAAATATATTATTATTATTATTATTTTATATAATCTACTAAAATACAAGTTAAACAACTGATTTATTTATACTTGTCCTAGATCTATCTTGAAGTGAAGAAAAGTCTTAATAAATAATTATAGAGTTATTCCATATATATATTTCTAGACTAAAATGAAAAAAAAATACCATGATAAAAGACATTTTACTATACTAATAACTACTCTAATAATCCTCCTAAATCATTAATTTTGATCAAATCTAAGTGTTTTATTTTTGGTTTAAACTGTATGTTTTCGAGTAAAAGGAAGATTAATCACTATCAATCGAAAGTAATACATTTAAAAAGAAAAAAGAAGATCTTAATTAATTGCATGCTTGAATATATAAACTAGAGATTTGTCAAGTTAGAACAAGCAAAAAGAACTTTCTCTGTATTCTTTTGGATTCTTGCTCGCCTAATTTTAAAATCCTCTACTTATACTAGCTAGTGATTAGTTATTATACTGGCTCCGAAAGCAGGAACCATATCTAAGTTAATTTCCAAAACCAAGCTGTCCTTCAAATATTATTATGATTTTTTATTACCCCATTAGAGACTTGTCGTTTCCATCTCGCCTCAGATGGTGTTAGACAAATTAAATACATTTTGTATGGTCCCAAAGTACCGATACGTTAATAAAATACTTGTTTTTTTGTTTGATTTATGTTTTAAAATTTAAAAAAAAATTAAAAAATTTTTATTTTTTATTTCAAATTAATATTTTTTGTATTTCCAGATTGTTCTGTGTTAATTTTAAAAATAATTTTTTAAATATAAAAAATTATTATTTTGATGTATTTCCGAGTTAAAACACTTTAAAAAATAACCGTTATCACACTCTCATGCATCCAAATACATGTGTAATCCATACTCTTACATGTACTACATACGTACGATTGAAGTTGAACCTTCCTTGTACATGATTCTTATAACTCTACGTAGCATAATAGCTCTAAAAAGGGAAAAAGTACTTTGAATTAATACAAACGGCATGGAGGGTGCATAACATCATTGCATGACACGTACCACCATAAACAAGAATATACCATGTCATTGGGCCCCTAGATCTAGGCCTTTTCTAGTCCCAATCTTGGCCCATTTGGAATGATCCCTTGCATGTTGCCATAAAATCAAACCACCATGATCTATTGATCTTAGCCATCGAATGCACGAGCTACTCTAAGCAAGAGATTCAAGCACCTCAAGGAATGGTGGGGATGATATTGTGCAAGGTAACATGATGCATGGAAGGAGCATGGAAGCATCTCTCGGTGACAAAAGAATCTAAGTAAAGGGGAAACTCCAACACAGGAGATGTGGCCTCCTGTTTGGTGGCTGCCGGGGGAAAGTTTGGGACCCGCCTCAATGCCCTACCATAATTTCACCACCTCACCACGCATATCAACTTTATCTGTATATGGATTAGTATAATGAAGATAAAAGGAACCTTATATAGCATACAACTAGAAATTAAACAAATACACATGTGTATGCACTTAAAAAAATCACCAAGCCATGAATATATACAAAGCTTAATAATGTCAATATTTTTAGAGAGAGAGAGAGATCTTCCTTGATGGGTCAGTGCTCATAGGTCGATTAATTATGCTTATAAAAGAAGGGAAGTACTGCTATAAAACAAAAGAAAGTAGATTAATCTAGTCATTAGTGTTGAACAAAGTATATGAATAAAAGATTCGGGATCAAGAACACAATTGGGGAAGATGATTGCAAAGGACATTCACTTGCGATGCTGCATGTGTTTGAGAATCCTACTCCCATCATCCCCCCATTCCTTCCAACACAATAAACTATGTATTATACTATAATTAAGCTAAGCAGCTTTGCTTTTCATTCTCATTATTATATTTCCTGTTTGCATCGTGAACAAAGTAGCCGCAGGAAATATATATAGAGTTAAGATGGGGCCAAGCTAGTATAGTCATTAACCTTATTTTCTTGGACCTGCCCGATCCCTAGAAACAATATGTATTGATTAATTAGGTTAATAAAAAAAAAAGTGAAGATGATGGAGTGAAGAGGGAACTTTCGGTCTTGACCAACAAAAGGCTACTAGAGGGGGGAAACAATGTTTCTTTCTCTCTCGCAATGAAACTGAAGTCATGTTCATAGTAGAAAAGAGAAATCAAAAGTGAATTTATCGTGCAAATCAATCCACAGGCAATTAACTTGAATCTGTTGGCAATTTTGGTGCTTGTGTGGTATGTACTTGCATCTTCTATATAACTCAATTTAAATCTCAAACTCAAGTGAAGATTAAAAATATAAGATTTTAAATTACTAGATTTGAAGGGTTTTATTAAAAATAAGTACTTGATTTGGATATATATTAATTAAAAACACTGTAATCTTTAAATAAAAAGTATATGAGAACTTATGCAATGCAATTGGGTTAAGGAAGCTTAAAAAGTAAAACCCTTTTCAGTTGATGTATCTTGATAAGCATCTACATGAACCCTAAATCTCGTTCAAGTAGTAGCCTTTTGTCATGTGCCTCTGCATGTGATCCTTACTGAAACTACTAGTCTTCTTGCTTTTCAATGTAAATGTTACATAAGCAAAACTCTCAAATAAACAATTTTGATTTATCAAAATAACCCATTTGTTAGTTGTTTCTTCATCCTTTATAACACCATTCACTTTTGTTTATTCTCAAGCAAAACTTTTACCAATTATATAAAAAAAATTGAAGATTGTGAAGTACCACTATGCAATATATGCATACGAATAATATATATTCTTACAACTAAAGATATCAATACATCCTTTAAGCCTAACTATTCATGTGATGTTTGAAAAATTATCAGGATTTCACTTATCACAACTAGAAAATCTCAAAACACCGATGAAATACTCTGTCGGTGTAAACACACTAATTCTGTCGATATAAAATCATTGACGGATTTACCGATAAAAACATGTTGACAAAATATATCTTGTCATTGATGTCATATATGTTGGTAATTTCATCAATGATTTTTATACCGACAAATATAACGACAAATTATTGTTGTCAGTCTTTAAAAAAGAGACCGCCCAACATCTGTCACCAAATTTGTTGGTGAATATTACCAAAGAAATTTTGGCAGATACTTCTGTAGAGAATCTGTTTGTCTCACAGACAGTTTTCCAACAGAACACCGAAATATATATGTCAGTGATTTTATCGGGATGGATCAAAACAATTAATAACTCTCTATAATTCTCCAATGAAAAGGTTGAAAATTTATCGACATAAATTTCATCAATATTTAAACAAATTGTGTGTTTTTTCTTTTTAAATGATATAAAACAATTTTACAATTCAATTAAACAACATCAAATAACTAATTTAAATTGAAGAATAAATTTTATAAAATGTAAAAATCAATCGCAAGCTCCAGTTGTAGGTTGTGGTGGAGGGGAGGAAAATCTAATGGAGGTCCGCAAAGGGGAAGGTTATGATTGGAAAAGTATGCTTTATACTTTGCCATGATCTCCTCCAGCTTCTTTTTTTGCACTTCATACTTTGCCTCAATACTACATCAAACAATTTTTCACACAACAGTATTGATGAGGACTTGGCAAGAACCTCTGGTGGAAATTTTAAAAATAAAAGAAGAACTTTTATCACTGTTATTTAAGATGAAGGCCTTATTGTTTTCTATAC
Organism: Populus simonii; assembly: GCA_007827005.2. Lineage (NCBI taxonomy): Eukaryota > Viridiplantae > Streptophyta > Magnoliopsida > Malpighiales > Salicaceae > Populus > Populus simonii. The sequence continues at coordinate 1,573,156 of CM017478.2, forward strand.
AATATGGACAAGCTAATTTCTCAAATATGCTCCATCCCGAAATCATCCTATACACAAGAAAATCATTTATAGTCCATATTAAAGTTGTTTTTATTTAAAAATTTTATTTCTTTAAGACATCATACGTGAAATCCCTAGATGAACTGTCTCAACTCATTAATCAACGGTTGAAGACAAATATCTATATTCCTACATGAACTGTAAGAATCATGTATTATTATGGATAAGAACATGAATTTCAGCCTCATACACAATATTCTCGGGGACAAGTTGTAACTTTTAGTATTATTGTCCAAAAAGAATAAGGTGCAGTAAATGACCCAAATGAATTGAACTCATCTATAAACAAATCACGACGCATGTTGCGTGGTTCCATTAAACTCTGAGAAAGCTCCCTATTAAGCTGCTTCTAAGCTTCATTATCAGAAGAATGTATCATTACTCCATCCTTCATATAATAAGAATGATGTCATGTCATGAGCTCAGTTGTCTTTGAAGACATAATAACAATGATGTCATGTCATGGCCTCGGCTGTCTTTGAAGACATAAAAAATATTTGCAGCCTAGGAGTGAATGAAAAGTATCTCATTTTTTTGTACGTCACAAGTGTCCTTCCATTACCCATATTGGGTTTATACCAAGCATGCCCACAAGTTTTGCACTCGGTTAAATTTACATCCTCACCATAGTACAACATGCAAAATTTAGACACATATCAATTTTTTAGTATCCTTGGCCAAAGAGTTTCATCATGGATTTTACAGTATATAAATTCTTTTTTAACCTATTCCCTTCAGATAAAACACTTTTTGCTCATTCAATTATGTTATCATAATCGGTTTCTCCCATATCATAATCTGACTTTATGGTAAACACTCATGCAATAACCAATAATTTATTGTGATTTGTGTACCCATCTCATAATGGTTAATCAAAATCTTTTACAAGATCGAAAAACCTAGTTGTATCTATATTTGGTTCTTCATCTACACGTGAATATTTACATGAATAATCATGATTTATTCACATTCCATCCATCGCCATGCTCCTATAAAAATTACTATTATCATTAACAGCTTTTTGATTGATGTTAGAACTAGATGTTGAGCTAACAATTCTTTCTAATATGGTCTCGTAAAGAACATATGGTTCTCTATATGCAAATCAACACAGGTATTTCTTAACAAATCATTTTTTTTTTTAAGATGCATCATCACAGGATCTAGTTGGAGGAACTTTTTACTTTTATGTTTCACACATGAACATCTAATTTAGCCTTCATTAATATTTATCAGATTTGAAAATATAAAATTAATAAAACCTGGACGCATCTAATTCATATTAAAAATGTACCGCTTAAAATAAAAAATTAAGTTTTAACTGTATGAATTAATTGACAGCCATGTCCTTTTCTTCTCTAAAGAACCTCTTTTTTACTAAAATTCCTTAAATCTAGCTGTTGCATCACTATTGCAAGCGACATTTTACATAGTTGACAATAATTGAAACACTATTCAAAGATACATAGTTAAATTCAGACATTATGACTAAACAAAATCTAATTAAAGGATTTGGTCACTAGAGAATTTTCAAACTTATCTCTAATGTAACCTATGAAGATGTGATATTTGTATTAGAATGAAAAGAAAATTTATGATACTATATTTATGATACTAATTAAAGGATTTGGTCACTAGAGAATTTTCAAACTCAAGTACCCTCCATTTCAATACTATAATGTATTAACTTAATTATTTTAAAGTTATTTTTAATTTTTCAAATAAAACCACTTATTTTACTTAGAATTTGATTCAAAATAAAAGTTTTTATGATATATATGCAATAAATAAATAAAAGAATAAACTTATCTCTTAGAAGAGTATTTCTTGGTGCAACAACCAATCATACCCAAGCGTGTATTCACAAGGTATATGCACAAGTAAATGCTCAATTCCACTCTTCGAAAGAGAATTATATTTGAAAGTTTTTAAAACAAAATAGTATTTTTTTTATTTTTTTTTTAAGAAAAAATAACATTATTATTTTATTTATCTTCACGTACGAATGTTCATTAATGTTTATGCTTATATAAAGTGAGAATAAATAATAAAGTAATTACTAAACTACAACTATTTTTTTTTAATAAACTTAAAATGGCTAGTAATGATTGTAATATGTATTATTAATAATTAAGATTATTTAATATTAATTTATATTAATATTATTATACATATTCTTTCATTTAATAATACACAAAGAAATATTAAAATCCAATTTTCAAGAAATCAAAATAAATCTCAGTCAATATATGCTAGATGTTAGAGGTATCACATCTCACAAATTTTATTTTACAATTATTGTATTAATTTTTAAATAAATTTACCAATGGCTAGTAACGGTTGTAATAAGTATCAATAGTAGTTAAAATTATATATCACAATACTATATTTATTCTTCCATTTAATTAACAGCTAAAGAAAATTGTGTTTGAAAACTTTTAAAAACAAATCATTAATTATTTCCAAAGAAGAAAAAAAAATATTTTATATATCACAATGTTTATGTTTATGTTTATATAAGAAGAGAATAAATGATCAATTAATTATTTAACCATAATAAAAAAAAATTTAGTAAACTCACGACGGCTGGTACAGTTATAATAAGTAATAATAGTAGTAATTACAATTTTATTATAATATCATAATGATTAATTGTATTAATATTACCATAAATTTTCCTATTTGATAATAGAAAATATTAAAATAATAAAAAAAATCAGTCAGCATCACAATGCCAAGTGTTGAAGGCATCAGATCTCACCATATCCATTTTACTATTATTGTATAGAGGATAAATAGACTAGACTAATATGAATATGAGGAAGTGACAGTACAAGTGAAAATGAAGGGGAAAAGAGGATCATAGAAACACGATCAGATTTTCTCCAAGATAATGTTGAAAAAATAAATTAAAAAGCTAGAGGGCCGGCATTGTTTAAAGGAGAGGTAATAGCAAAAATAAAAAAAAAATAATAATAAAAAAGAAGTCTGTCAACCTCTCCACCCTCATTCTAGCTGCAATTTTAAATGGTACAATTTTTCTATCTCACTGTCTTACCCTATTATTTCTTTATATTTGTCCTTTTCTTTTAATATGATGGTATCATTTTATTTTTATAATTTGAAGGTGTTTAATTACTTTTTAAGAGAAAGGTTGAAAAAGGATAATTAATTGAAATTATCATAATATATGACTTGAAAAAAAATATATCATGTATGTTAGTGAGTAATATAAAATTATTCTTTAAACCTCATCTAAAAATTTAAATTGTTGAATTTAGATGATTTTTTAATACATTATTAGAACTTTATTGAATAAGCGACCAGTTTAAATCTCATTATTTTTTATTTTATTTAATAAAAATTAAATATAAAATAATATAAATTTATGTAAGTTTTAAGATGATTATGTTAGAGTTGCGTGTAAGAAAGATCAACTCTCATAATATTTTTATTATTATTATTTTATAGGTAATTATGAAAATTTTAAAAAATAAAACATAACACGAAGAAAAAAAAAAGTATTTGTCAATTGTAAGTGAGGAACAAGCGTAGATGGGAGACAATAAAAAGTAAAATATAAAAAACTAATAAAAGCCCGGAAATATCCGAGTTGCAATTAAGTGCCTAATTAAGAGAGGTTTAAACCTTTCTAAATTTCTAAAAATGGTTAATTAATTTTTACAAATGATCTTGAGAAATAAATAAATAAATAAATTTTCAAATCCATTATTCATGGATGTTATAGTTCTCAATCTTTTAATGTGAATAAATAAATAAATAAATAGAAAAGATTCGAATTAATAGAAGCAACATTTAATGAGCTTGTCCCAACAATTTACGACCAGACATTTCAACCAAATCTCTGTAAAAGTTTTCATTACCACTTAATGGCACTATATGCTCATGAACCTGGCCAAAGAAAAAAGAAAAAAGCCAAGAACCATGAATGCTAATTAATATATAAATAATAAATATTTAATATATATTTTCTCACAATGGGGCTAGCTCCTTTCCTATCATATATATGGCCTGCCTACTCTTACTATATGATTCCAAATAAATCAGAAATACGGAGAAGGAGAGGGTATGAATGTTGGGTGCATAATGGTATCTCTGTCACCTCATAATTTCATGATGGGAAGGCAGAACGTAAGGGCCCTCCCTCCTTTCACACTATTCTCTGATTCCTTTGTCTATTTCATCTTTGTTCGTATTTAAAAGGCTTCACCAGTACATTCACGGATAAAGCCCAATTGTTTTATGAGCTGATACATATTTAATTAAATTACAATTAAAACAAAAGCTAAAAGACATAAAGGATTCATTGTGGACCCCCAAAAAATTTCCAATAGTAAAATAATATTTTTTATCATTAAAAATAACTAATAAAACTTCTTATTGGGTAGTATAATTATTTTTTGCATAGATAGATTCATTAGACATTACTAAATTTATTAGGAACAAATAATATGTATATATTTTTTTAACATAATAAAATGATTTTAATGTCCTTAAAGCAAAAAAAAACAAATTCAAATTGAGATTCATGAGTGTTTCGGTAAAAAATTAAAATGAAGAAATTAAATGTAAGAAATTAAAATGTAAGAAATTAATTATGTTTTGTTAGTATAGTTTGATTACACTACTTTTAAATGTAAGAAATTAAAATTGATATACAGGAACTTCTTTATAATTTCATCATAGCTTTTTAGTTATAATCATGTGTAACTCCACCTTCTGTATTCAACAAATTAATTGATAAATCCTCATAATTTCAAAGATTAACTATGTATTTAATTCTTATATTTTCAATCCAATTTATAACTTATCCCCGTCAGTTCCATGATCTCTTTTTTTTTTGGAAAAGAGAAGAGATAAGTACGGAAGAAAATAAATTTTAATTAGGAAATAAGGCTTTTTTAAAATAAAAATGACTAAATTGAGAAAATTAAGTCAATGGTGATCGATGAAGTGATTATTTATTTTATTTAATTACCAATAGGGACTGATTAATTAGTTTCATTAATCAACAGAGACTAAGCTATGCATTTTGAGGATGAAGAAGAAGATAGATTACACGATGAGTAAAAGAAACCTCGTAATTAAAAAAACAAATTCATAATTGGAGAGAAAGAAAACCATCATAACTTTAATTAGCTCTAATTAATTAAACTATATTTTAAAGCCACCAACGTACGGTGCTCATAATTCTCACAACTTTTCACTTTCAACGCCTCATTAAGGCCTCATAACCACCCTTTAAAAAGGAAGAACACCACTATTTTTTAAATTTGTTTTATTTCCAATTCGAAGAAATTAGTTTATAGATTTTACTGTTGAAACTAAAATGAATTAGCTGTTTAATTAACAGCACATAACTGTTTATTTTTTTTCTAATAATATTATAATTGCAAAGTCATCGTTGTTTTTTTTTTTTTCTAATAGTCATATTGATACAAAATATTGTTTCCACTCGATAAAGAAGACTTGTTGTTATATATATAAAATATAATAAACATTAATAATATTTTGTATTGTCTTTTTATTATAAAAGAAATTTTTAGTGTATTTATGGAAAATTTATTTCCATGTGTAACAAATAAATATTTAAGAAAAAATGATTCTCAGCCCTTAATCCAAATATTTATTTTCTTTCTTCGCCTTAAAACCAATTACAGAAGCTTAAGCTTCGTGTGGTGTGGACTGTGGAGTACAAAAAATAGTCAATCACATCTCTATTTCAAACACACACTTAGAATAATTTGTGAGAATGCATTTGATGTAAGATTAAGATAATATACCGATTGCATTTATAATAGCACTACATCATTGGCTCATGTTATGCTGCAAGTTGGATTAATTTTATTTTGAACTTACAAAAATATTCACACATTGCTAACACTTTTTTCTAGTAAAATATATTTATACTAAAAGTTGATTTGATGTGATCGGGTTAACTTAGAAAGTTCAAAACAACTCAGACTACCGGTAAAAAAACATAGTTTGATTAAAAAATTAAAAAAATATATTAAAAAAAAACAATTTGAGATGATAACATATTGGATCGATCCAGATCAACCTAGGTTAAGCTTTAAAATTCGCAACTCAGGTCATAAGACCATAATAGCCATATAGAAAGTAAATAAAAAAAATTATGAAGCCTAATTTTCAATTAGTCCAATGTTGAAGGATGAAATTGAAAAAAAAAATCATCCAAAAAATAACTCGAGTTAACTCAAGTTAATCTACCAGACTCACAACTTAGGTCGTGAAATTATGATAACCCCATAAGAAACAAATAAAAAAAATGAAAACCAATTCCAATTATCAAAATATTGAAAGATGTAATTGAAAAAAAAATCAATAAAAAAAAGACACAAAAAATAACCCGAGTCAACCCTGATTATTCTGCTAAACTCATGACTTTGGTCATGAGACCAAGATAAACCTCATTAAAAGTAAATCAAAATAAATTATGAAACTTAATTCTCATTCAAATCAATTTTGAAGGATGAAATTAAAAAAAAATCAATTAAAAAAAAGACACAAAAAATAATTAAATCAACTTAGGTTAATCCGTCAACCCTTGACATGGGTTATGAGACAATGATAACCTCAATGTTCTAAGAGAGTACATGATTACTTTAAAGAGATAGAGGTAGCTATAATTTAAAAAAATATAAAAGATGAAAGTGTTGTTATTATGACAAGATTTTTGAATTGTTTGAATCTAGAGATAGCAAATGTTATGAAGTTATAGAACAATATAGAATTAGATGATATGGTGTGTATGACTATAAAGGTAGAACAAAACTCAAGAGAAAAGGATATTCAAAGTCAAGTTAAAATTGTATTTTGTTTTTTTTTTATGAAAACCGATTTGGAAGCAGAATGATAAGGCTACTCAAAAAGTAAATCCGAAACACCTAATAGCAAGAAAGAAGTCTCCGTCAATATTAAAAGTAAATTTGAATCTCAACCACCTTATAATTATAATATTAAATATTTTCATTGTTAACACAACTTTTTAGTATCTAAACAAAAGAGATATGATCTTGCATGATCATGGGGATGTGGAAAACAAAAGTGATGATGAAAAGATGTCATTGCTTGAAGATGTTAGTGATGAAGAAGCAAGGATGAGTCATTTAGAGTTAGTTATGCAGTGAGTGTTTAAGTTAAAGAGGATGAGTTAAAGCAGCAAAGAGAAATTATTTTCCATATTAGATGCCATATCAATAATAAGATATATTGTATAATCATAGATGTGGAACTCTCTCGTATATTGTTTTTCAACAACTTTTCTTCTCTCTCAAACTAAAAAACTGAAATGTAAATAAAATGAAGTTTTTGGATTAAAACATTTAATCACCAAACTAAAAGAACCAAAAAGAAAAATTTTAAATATCTTATTGGAAAATTTACCAAAAATGCACAAACACCATAATGTCTTTTTATATATATAAAAAAAAGGGGCTCTCGTTTTTTCTTTGTTTCAATTTTGATTCTCTCAATGTCTTGATTGTTTTTCATAAAATTGAGTACTAACCCAATGTAGGATTTTTGTTTTCAAGACCATAATAAAAAGTAAATAGGAATAAATTATCAACCTCAAATTCCAAACAACACAATATTGAATGATAAAAAAAAAATTTGACCTAAAAAAGAGAGGACATAAATTGACACCATATGTTTTTTTTAAAAAATAAAACTGCTGTCATTTTTTCTTTGTTTTAAGCTTAGTGCCCTCATTTTCAATCTCTTATGAACAATAACATCAAATTCCTTTTTGTAAAATCAAGCACCAATTCAATGTTATGATATTTTTTTGAGATCATAATAACCATATAGAAGGCAATTTAAAACAAATTATCAACTCCAAACCCCAGTCAAAACAACATTGAATGATAAAACTGATTAAAAAAATTGATGACCAATGAAATAAAGGACTAAGACTTTGTGAATCCAAAATATCTCACCTCTTACCAAACCTTTTTATTTTTAAATTTTTATTTAGTGTAATTATAGTTTTAATAGACTATAGAGGTAAACCCCTCATAAAAGTTTACTAAATAGGTGGCTTGCGCTACTGCAGGCTGGGTCAGATTTTTCCTAGCATAAAAGAAAATGTCAAGGCGATGATAACAATTTTAAAGGAGTAAGAAAAATCTAGGACCAGAATTATTGACTTGAATGCGTTCAATAATTTCAGTTAATTTAATAATATGATTAAATAAAGCGCAAATGACCAATTGAAAAATGAACGTTTGCCAATATTATGATAAGATTCCTTTAAAATATTATAAAATGTCTCAATGATCTTATTTGATACCAAAAAAAAAAAAAACTAAATGAGAATGGAATAACCTTATAAAGAGAAAAAATGAAGCTTCATTACCAGTAAATCAAACGTTGAATGATGAACGGATTTTAAAAGAGGACAAAAAAACATGGCTAGAGTCAACATGCCAAATCCATAGTTTGATCGTGAGATCGAGATAAATCAATACAAAATAAATAGAATAAAACAATGGAGCTCAACTCTCAATCAAACAAAATAATGAAAGGAAAAACTAAAAAAAATCAAGTAAAAAAAATTGAGTCAACACAAGTTAATTCGACTAACTCGTGATCCAGGATATGAGATGAATATAAGCTTAAAGAAAGGAAAGCAGGAAAAATCATGAAACTCAAGGTTCAATAACCTTATGTCGAATGATGAAATTGAAAAAGAAAATCAATTTAAAAAGAGACCTAAAAAAAGATCAAAGTTAAATCAGGCTAACCTAAGTGATGAAACTGAGATTATCCCATAGAAGAAAAACAAGAAAAAATCATGATGCAAGATTTCTAATCATAAAAAATTAAAAATAAAATAAATAGAAATTAAAAGAATATTGACAAAGTTGGATAAAAATAAAATAAAATAAAATGTTACAGGAGGAATTGAAAAAAAACTAAATCAAGAAAATGATAAAAAAAAAAAAAGCAATTAAAAGAATGAAGACCAAATTGGATACAAAAATAAAATAAAATATTGAGGGATGAAATTAAAAGAAAACTCAAGAAAATGATAAAAAAAAAAAATAGCAATAAAAAGAATAAGGACCAAATTCAATACAAAAATTAAATGAAATAAAATATTTAGGGATAAAATTGAAAAAAAAATCAACATAAAAAAGCATTAAAGGCAAAATAAATAATAACAAAAAGAATGAGAATCAAAATTGATACAAATAAAATCTAGAGGAAACATTTAATTTTTAAAAGGCTGACACAAAATTCATGATGATGAGAGAAATCTAAGAAAAAGAAAAGAAAAAAACTCACTGAGCCTAATAAATGCTCCTCTGTGTTCATGTATGTATATTCAAAGTAAGGAGAGAAAAAAACAACAAGGAAAAGAAAAGAAAAACTTATTAGAGTCGAATAGTTGCTCCCTCCTCTGTATACCATGTAAACAAAGAGGGGGGAAAAAACTCATTGGAGTCCAATAAATGCTTCTTTGTGTACACGAATCTAGCCATTATTAAAAGGATGACATAATGCTTATTAAGAAACTCATTTAATTTCTTCATTTTAATTTTTGACCGAAACACTCATGAATCTCAATTTGAATTTGTGTTTTTTGCTTTAAGGACATTAAAATCATTTTATTATGTTAAAAAAATATATACATATTATTTGTTCCTAATAAATTTAGTAATGTCTAATGAATCTATCTCGTAAAAAAAAAAATACTGTTCGACATACTCTGTTTGGTTTCAGTATAATAATAATAATAATAATATGTTAAATTATGTATCGACAGACTTAGCTTTAATATAAATAATCCAAATACGATGAGAAATTCAGCACCACATGTGACTCTGACTTGAATGACCGACAACATGCGATCTTTGTCATGTTGAAAATAAATTTTAGCCATCTTCGTCAACCAACATCCAATGTACGTAATTCACAATATCAATCAGTTGATAAATAATATTAATAATAATAAAAGAAAAGAAAAGGTTGTTCTTTAATTATTTCAATTGGCATGTGGAATCATTAACTGACGACATATAAAAAAAGAGTAGCAATGTATATTGTTGATGATTTTTATTTTTTTATTGTTTAATTTAGGACTCACTGTGTGTTTGTTAGTATGGTGAGGAGTATTTTTATAAGTGTTTTTTAATTGAAAATGTATTAAAATTATTTTTTTAAATTTAATTTTTTTTATTTTTAACATTACCATATTAAAACTATCTAAAAGTACTGAAAATTTATTAATTTAATATTCTTTTAGGTAAAAAACAATTTGAAACACTTTAAAAAACAAAAACTACTAGAGTTTCAAACAACGATTTATAAAGAGTCTATTTGTCTTTGTTGCTTTGCCGTATTTTTCAAAAACTTTGAATTTTTTTTACTTCAAATTAATTTTTTTAGAGTTTTTGAATCGTTTTATTTGATATGTTATTTTCATGTTTGCCTTCTAAAAGTTCAAATCAACTTCTAAAGGTTATTATTCTTAAGATTGTTTTCTTAATTTTGAATAATTTATGAAATTAGAGATTTCTTTTCAATATCATTCCTCATGAAGTTTTTCTTCTATCAGGTTTGATTCTCATTCTTTTAATTCTTATTTGTTTTATTTGAGATGGTTTTTGAAATTATTTTTTTTTTCAATTCCATCATTCTTGATTTTATTCCTATCAAATCTAATCCTTGTTTTTATTACTATTTTTACGGATTGTAGATTTGAGAGATTAACTCGGGTTTACGAGATTAACCTAAGATCTCCCCCCCCCCCCTCCTGTTAAGCTTATTTATTTTTGGTTTCATCCTCCATCATTTTGTTATTTTTTATTCACATTTTATGAGATTTTTTAGTCATTTTGAAAATATCACGGCTTACCTCAATTTTTTTTTTATCTTTGTTAAATTTAGTATTTTTTCAAGGAATTTTTTTTATTAAATTAGATTAATTGATTTAATCCACATATACTTTTAATTAATCAGGTGTTTAGCTTATTTGTTTAGCCCAAGGTTTAGAATTTAACGGATTATGAGCTTGAAAGATTAACCTTGGTTTATGAAGTTCATCCAAGTTTGCTTATTTTTTTTTTCTCTAAATTTATATTTTTCTTCTGATTCCATCCACCAATATTTTGCTATTTTTTTAATTCATTTTCTATGAATTGTTTACGGTTAACTCGGATTTTTTTGGCTTTTGTTGAATCTAGTTATCTTAGAAGGAATTTTATTTTTTAATTAATTTAAATTAATTGAGTGATTGTAAGCATGAGATGCTCGTTTTATGGCGCTTTTGTTTTGTTTGCTTTTTGGGTCATTACTCTGACAGCACTTGTGATCTCTTTCAATTATCAAATTCTTAGATTTTTCTTATTCCTTTTAAAATGTTGGTATCATATGAATATTTATTTTTTTTAAGTTGGAAAAAATTTAACCAAGCCGCAGTGTAGAGCAGGTCATGTAACTAGTATCAATCATTTGATCTCATGGCTTTAAATTTATGTTCTTGGATTTGTTTTTCATTATGTTGTGTTGTTAGATTAACTAAAAAAACAGGGTAATCCATACTGATCTTCTTAATCAAACCATTTTTTTTTACTCATATGCTCAAATAATAGCACAATTAATGGTTAATTTATCTTATTTTTTAGTGCATACATGTTATTGATAAAGAAAAAAATACTTATATATGTAAGATATATTGATTTATAACGTACTATTTTAGGGTTTTTTTTATTTTTTTTTATTGAGATTGGTGTCTATATCATTATATTTTCAAATATAATTATAGACACCAAAACGCATCCTTGCCCCTTAGTGCATGTTATGTTCAAATTAACTATATTGAACTAAGTTCTTGAAAAACATTTGGGTCATGCAAACAAGGCACTATACCACACTTTGTTAGGTTCTCGCTGCCAAGTGACCATGATCGTCTAGGGGACGTACCTTTTCACAAATACAGTGACAAAACCACTTAATGCCTTACACGTAAGAGCCGTCAGATACCTCCCACTGTGATGCTGGGACCCATTTGGGGAATTTTGATATCCAGCTGTCGACATCATGATGGGTGAGACATTGGAGTTAGGGAGATGCTTCTCTTGGTCTGGTGATTGTCGAGCAAATACAATGGCCTGCATGGACCCCTACCAAATTCTCAAATACGAAACCTTACTTCCTTGGCATTTCTTAAATTTTCAGAAGTTTCCCTTGTCATTTTCGTACTCCACACACATATTATGGGATTACACTAGATTACCAGATGCTAAAATATGAGAGGGAGCTGCTTCTTCTTGTTTTCTCTCGCTCTTTAGTTGAATACCAATTAGCAAGATAAAATGGATTTGTGGCTGTCTTAATCAAATTTCCTGAAATGTCAATTTGTTGTTGGCGGATTCTTCTCTCAATACGTATAGCAGAGATTCTGAGATCAGATCCCAAATCCCTGATTATCCATCATAATTGACATTAGCTAGGACATTTCGGGATGTTATTAGCACAAATTAATGGTGTTTTGAATGGTTTGTTTGGATCGGATGTTCTTGCTCACATCCTATAATTTAAAAACAAAAAACAAAAAAGTGTAATAAAGAAGATCAAATAATTAATCAAGATTGCTGTTTTTCACTTAAATCCCCCATCTATTGTATATTACTCACTTAACCCTCATCATAGAGTTTTTGCCCTCGAAATCATAAAACAAGAGTACAATATTGACACCCTTCTTTTCAAAAACTGTAATGATGGGGTTAACTGGACAAGGCTTTATAGCTAAGTGATCCAATCAGGAATTTGTTTCCTTTGCCCTTACTGCTATATAGCAAGAGGTCGGAAGTCAGTCAATTCTTTTTTTTTCCTTTTTTTTGGCTGTTCGACAATCAAACTAGGTTTCATGAAAGCAGCACCGTAAGGCAATGAGGCAGAGAAATATGAGCAAAACTTGAGAAATGGTGATGGTAGAGTCAATCGATATTGCTTTTACTAGACAGCTAGGGAAGAAATTAAGGAGAGATGGGGCAGAACAGCCCGTTATGTAGCCAAATTATTGGAAAGAGAAGGAAATAACAAGAAGAAAAAAAGGTTATTACTGTGATGGGACTTGGTTATTAATGACATTTATGGATACTATTAAGGAACCATAAACTAACATGACCAATAATGTTAATAATTAGTGCCCATATCTTCTCTTGCTTAATTAATCAATTATCTTCCTTAATTTTGTTTAGTCATGATCAAATGCATGAAAAATACTGGCAGACAATGAGTGGAAATTAGATGGGGAAGGTGAAAGGGGAGGGAGTTGGGGATATAGAATTTTGGTAGAAGTGAGATCTTCAGAAACATAATATTCTCAGATTGTCTTGTCTCGAAAGGGCCCTCAAAGCTTTCATCATTCATTTCTGCTCTGTGTATATATGATATCATTGTTTTTTCTCTTGGAAGTATGTACTGATTGAAGCCAAATGTCTCTCGTGTTATTGACAGCATCCTTTTCCTTCCTGCTCGTCTTCCTTCTCTTGTTCTCTCCTTGGTTGCATTAATGGATGGACAAATACAAGAGATATCTCTGATCCAGACAAATAATTATGCAGACCTTGTCAATATCTTTGACAGGACGAATGTATATTGTTCACCATTGCATCAAACCCCTCTTGACAAAGGTGAAGGGGGAGGCGTGGGATGTTGGGCATGGCCATCCATGTTTGCAACCTCAATCGCCTCCCTTATAATTAATTTCTATTTCTTAACTCCACAAGTTTCTAGGGTTAAAAAATCACAGAGATGCTCAAGGGAAGTTGCAGATTGGTTGAGAATTATCTCAACTAATTTTTCTAACCCACAATAGATTAATGAACCCAAAGGGGAAAAAAAAGGGACTAGTTCATGTGGATATGGAGAAGGGAAAGGTACAGGCTAGCTTAGTTGAACTCTCAGCATCACTTGCATCAATGGATCAAGAATATCGTGTAAGAATTGTCTTGAAAGCGCCCACAGAAATAGCAGGAGGGGCAGCTTTGAAAAACCATGACGTGGGGATTTGGCCTCCACAAATGTAGAATGTGGCACAGGACTTTACATGCCCAATTATTTCATGATTAATTAACTGTACTAACTAGATGTGTTAAATAATTTTATCAGGATCATCATCAATTCTACGTTTTGCCATTGTATAATTAATCTCATGATTTCCTGTATTAGGATGTCGCTGAGGTTTCCACTTTTTATATCCCCTTGAAGTTTTTATTTTCTTTACGGGCTTAATTAGGTTTAGTATTTTACTAAAAAAATAGCATTTTATAAAAATAAAATAAAAATCTACAACGTTTTTCATTAAATTGACTAGGCACAAAGGGATGCATTAATCAAGAAATTTCTACGCAGTTTCACTGATCTTGAAACAGAAGAAAAAAGGATTGGAGATACAGATAGTTACATGATTTTCATGCACGCACTCTCACGACGTGGAAGCATACAAACACCCACGATGAACAAAAGAAAACAAAGAGTGAAAGATAAGTCATCTGAATAGTTAAAAGCTTAAGAGAGATGACATAGAAATTGAGATAAGCCAAAACAGATAGAGACAATATATATCTATATATCTATATATTAAGTGAATTCCTTGGAAATGTTTGTCACTTATGGTGTCTCAAACAGAAACTGGTTGGTTTGGTTCTGTTTGTGTTTGTGCTTGCAAATTCCTCTCCCTATCTACTTGATTCGTTTAATCTTATCTTACTAGGAAAATAAAAATAAAAAACAAATAGGGTTTAATTAAGGCACTGCAATTATATATATATATATATATATATATATATATTTAGTAATATAGACGTACACAGACGGATACTGAGACATGGAGCGTGGGGTGTTCTCCTTTACACGACCTTTTTAGTATCCATGTGTGCCTTCATCACCTTCAACCTAGGGTAGTGGATCGTCTCACATGAAAGACAAACAGCTAAAAAGTATGGTGATCTTCTGACCTAGGAGTGCATGAGTTCTCTCAAAAACGAGGTGAAGGGGAAGAAGGAGAAGCTTTCCTGCATGTGTCACCATCTGGCTGCAAAAACATGGAGCTTTAGTGATATCTTCTGTTCTGAAGCACTACTGGAGAGTAAAACAAACAAAAAGTGACCAAAAAGAAGTTATTAAGTGGTAAGATGTCACACACTGGAAAGAATAAAGATAGCAAAGGTGCTATTTACAACAAAAAAAAAGGTCTCTTCGAATTGACAAATGCTTTGCAAGGAAGGATCTAAAGAGCTGGGATTTGTTATGTTATTTCATTAATTTTTTCTCATTTTTACTCATAAAACATATAACTGATGGGAAAAAAAAGTTAGCCAAGCAAACCCTAATCATCAAATGAGATGCTGGCCCCCCCATAATTTAGGCATCTTTTCATCCACAGCCCAGCTTAGAAATTTCTCCCAAAGTTGAACAGTGATGGCTCAAGAAACAAACCATGTGAGTGGGGAGACTTATCTTTAAATCCAAAAAGAGAAGTTTGCCTGTGCAATTCCAAAAGTCAAAGCATCAAATCCAAAAGATCAAGAGCCCCCCCTTCCTTTACAAAAGAACCAATGTGCAATTATATATATATATATATACATAGATGAAACTTAGCATGGACCTAGCTCTCAGAATAAAAGAATTCTGGTCTGCCATAATTTTTATTTTTAATCCTTGGAAGACAAGAATTTCTTTCCTTGACATTCCCACTGGGATTAATATGATCATGTCATGAACATATTTTGATGTTTTACACGTATCAGGATATATGATTTTTCTTCTTGTTCATATTCTCTTTCTCCTATCGATCAGACCAAATCCACATTTGTTTTGCTCTTCATGTTGGTATGTATCCACTAGAACTATGTCTCGAAATTCTAACTACCCTATCATTTCCATGGGTTTTCAAAACAATTTTTCATCAATGAACAGATCGAAAGGAAGCCTTGCAGTTCCTGCAAAGAAAAGGAGATTAAAGTAGCCCAAATGATTGAGCTGGTGATGAGCTTCATATTAGCAAGTAACCATTCAATTGGTTATAAAATATAATAGAGTTTTATTCCACTTTTCTCTCATATTACGAAAACATATAGTAATACTATTCCAACTCATCTAGCTTTTTTCTTTTTCATTTTCATTTTTTTTGTAAATCATTTTCATTTTAAATTTGTGGTTGAATGAGAAATTAGTGAATTAAACATTCAATCAAGTGTAAAGTAGTTAGATAAAATAATTAATTTTTACCACAATTAAATAAATAAAAAAACACTCAGAAAATAAAAGATATCATACTGTCTTTTTATAAGTTTTTATGATAAATTATAGAAAGCAGGAGTGTAAGGTATAATTTTCTATCCCTTTTGACAAGCACAACTGACATAAAGATGTTATTCACTTTGATTTCTAGCTGGTAGGGAGACTCTCACCTTTAATAACTTGACATAAGTCAATAATTGGGATTGTGGTATAAATAAAAGATGGTTAAAATTTAATTTATTTTAATATTTTTAGATTGTTTTGTGTGCTAATATCAAAATTAAATTTTAAAAAATAAAAATATATTATTTAATATATTTTTAAATAAAAAATACTTTAAAAAATAATCTAATATTCTTTCAAAGATAATATCGCTTTTGTATGTTTTCGGTCCAAGTAGTTTCTCTTCCATTTTAGTTAAATAGTACTTGTCCAAATTGGTCCTAAGGTGTTTGTCAAGAAGGCAATAATTGGTAATTGAAGAAGAGGAGAAATCATCCATCGACAAAATCATGGGCCTATTACTTCTAAATAGCAGCTGGCATGTTGGCTATCCAATCCAGCTCTCCTAGCTCGCAAAATATTCAAAGAGCTGCCCCAGTTGGGCATGCAGGTTTTGGGGCTATGTATTTTTACTTTTCTTCTGTAAGGGAGCATTGGATCCGATAACAACTAGCATGGTTATGTGCATAGTTTCGAAACCCGATCCGATTATCGATTCGGTCAAGTGATTAGGTTACGGGTCAGATGGATTGACCCGAGTCAATCCAAAAAAAAAAAACACCTAAATAACACATTCACTTTTGTTGAATAAACACATTAAGTTCTTCTGTGTTCATAGAAGCAAAATTTGAATCAAATGTCGAAGGAATTGAGCTAATCTCGCCAAAACACCTAATAAATCATCAGCATGCTTCTTTAAAACTTCATTATCGCAGTCATCTTCAATATCATTAATATTTGTGAGATCTACATTTCAATCACAATTAATAAATAAATATTATATATTAAATAAAATTTTATTTTAAATAATATTTATCACTAAATAATCATAAATATTCAAATCACCACGATTATTTAAAAATAGATTTGACATTTTCAGATCTCGATGAAGAGCCCAATTATCATGAAGATGCTTCATACCCTCCAACAACTGGAGCATTAAGCATTTAACTTCACTCTGACTAAATGGTTGTCGCATTGACTCAATGAGTCCTCTGAGGTCATGCTCCATGTACTCCATCACCATAAAAATGCTATCAAGGCTACTCCCTACCACAACTTCTTTAACATCAACAACTGAAGGATGATGAAAAGAAAGAAGAATGTTTATTTCCATAAGAGAAGTCAGTGGAAAACCTTCACGTTCTTTCTCCATCTTTACCTTCTTCAATGCTATAATTTCCCCAGTTTTCTTTTCTTTGACTCTATATACAACACCATAAGTGCCCTCATCTATTTTATTTAGTCTCTCAAACTCATCAACACTTCTACACCCTTGAAGCATGTTTACACTTCTTTGAGGTGGACCTGCAGGTTCTGGTGTTTTGCAAAAATCATCTTCATCCTCAGGTTCTGTATCAGAATCACAAATCAAGAGTCAAGTCGTCTTTTACTCCTCTGCTCCTCTGGATTTGTTTCGTTAAATCAAATTGATTTGTCTTTCGTTAATTAGGTTTTCATCTGTCCCCAATTTTGCTTCGTTCTTCTTCAGCATACGACGTCGTTTAATGTCTGTTAATATATAAAAAAAATAGACCGGGTCTCACCCGGGTTTGACCGGGTGGACTGGGTCCCGGGTCGACCCGCCGGGCCGGTCCGGGTTTTAAAACTGTAGTTCTGGGATCCAAGGGCCTCTTTAGTTATATAAAATAGTTTTTTTATTTTTTATTTATATTTTCCCTTTTCATTGTTTTATAGTTTATTGAAGGTGGAAAATGATATTTTGAGTTTTAAAAAGATGTATTACTTCCTAGTATTCTCATTATATGTTTTGGAATTTGACTAATCTCTAAAATTCTTAAATTAATTTCCATTATATTTATAAACAAACATAAAACATTAAATGTTGCTTTTTTAAAAAAAAAATATTTCTAGATTTTGAAACAATAGACAAAGATAAAAGCATACTTCATTAAATGCTGCAATGTAATTCTAAAATAAATTCAAGAAAAACAAGGTTCTAATGATTTTATTGACAAATTTCAGTAACAAAAATGGGTTGATAACACAACATTCATCACTATATCTTCATATCAACTCCCTTCAATAAATATTTATGGCTTTGTAACACTGATTAGGTGTCTCTTCCATCATCCTTGACAATCACTTATTATGTTGACAATGGACTGGTGATGTTACATTACATGCTATTATTTCTTATAAATACAACAACCCCTATTTATTAGCTTCTAAACTTGATACCTGAAATTCTTGTAACTTTTAATTGAATAGCCTAGAATCTTGTCATGATATTTTACCTATTGTCGCAGGGGGAATGTCGGTGAGTTGATATTGATTCATATAGGTAAAAAAAATTTAAAAACAAATTGCCACTTAGTTTTAGGTAATTAAGAATCCTAACTAATTTTTCAGATGTTCCAAGTAAAAAGTTGATTATGTTAAAAGAAAGATGAAAATCAACTTACATTGTCCCACTTAAAGTAAGTTGTCTTGTGTTTGTTTTTAATGATAAAAGATATATATTGTGCATACAGTTAATATTTTTCCTAGAACTAATACATGTAATTTTGATTCTCAATTATCAAAACTCGAGCTTTAAAACATTTTTTGGCTTCCTGTAATTTTGATTGGTTCATCTTTACTTTTAAGCTCACGTCATTATGTTCAGCTCAAATACCACTTCATATTCATCTTCATTGCAACCAGCTTAATCCTACATCATAGCCCTAACCATTACGGTTGGCTCATTAAACTAACTCAATTTTTCAAAATAACCCCCACCTTGAAGATGTATTTCTTTTCATATCATTTTTCCATGCCATAGATGTATTTTCACTTAATATCATTACTCGTCCCTGAAAGCATGATTTATATGATATCATTTTCTCGCATTGAAGGCATAGTTTATAATTATAAACAATTTAAAAACACATTTTTCATGAAGTACATATTCTCACAACAAACTTCACAATGATAAAAACAAATTACACAAAACATTTATTTCTCATCACATACACATTCCCATAACATGCTTCATTCACAAACATAAACAATTACACAAAATGCTTCTTTAATTAAAAAGAAGTTAGGTGATGAATGCGTACCTAGGATTCCTTCAATTTTTCATCTTTTAAATTTAGTCTTTATTTTTTTTATTACTATTTGTTTTATTTGAGAAAGTTTTTTGAATTGATTTTTTTTTTAATTTCATCATTCAACATTAAATACGTTGAGAATTTAGCTTCTTTATTAAGCCTGGGTCTAGGATTTCACAGGTTGCAAGTTTTAGAAATTAACCAAGGTTTAGAGGTTCTCGTGGACTTGCTTGTTTTTTAAAAAAAAACCTTATGTTTTTTCAGTTTTATCCTTCAACATTTATTCAATTAGATATTGGGCTATGTTATTTTTATTTATTTTCTTTCTATATAATTTTTTACAAATTTTAAAAATGACTCGGGTTATCTCGATTTTTTTTATTTATTGTTCTTTGTTGAATTTACTTTAGAAAAAATTTTAAATTAATTTTTTTTTCAATTTCATCCTTCAAGGTTAAAGGTTTTTTATACTGGGCTTCGTGATTTTCTTCAATTTCATTTATATTTTTTTATTTTAATCTCATTACTTAGACTGTAAATTTAATAAGTTAACCTGAGTTGACAGATTTTTTTAGGATATTTTTTCTAATTTAATATTTTTTATACTTCATTCTTCGATATTGAATTGTTTTAGAATTGAACTTCATAATCTTTTCTAGTTTGTCTTCTATTGAATTATCTCATTTAAATAATTCGAGTCATGGAATTTCATTGGTCTACCCGGTTTGGTGGTTTTCTTGTCTTTTTTATTTACTTTTTTATTTTTCAATTTCATCCCTCTATATATAATTTGTTTGAAATTAGACTTTGAATTCTTTTTATTATTTGTTTTTCCCATCTCACAATGGAACATGCATATTTACTATGCTCATTGAGTTTTTTTTTTCCTTCTCTTCTCACTTTCTTTTCTTTCTTTTTTTTTCATAGATTGGCTGGAATCCCAATTGCATCATTTTTTTTGTTTCGGTTAACTTTTTTTTCAGGTTCCGATGATTCATTTTTGTTTAAATTAGCCCATTAACGATTATTATCTTTTCTATTATTATAATCGGGTCTACTCCCCAAGTTACTTTTTCTATTATTTTAGCATTGCCCGCTAAAATAAAAATTCTTCACCTATGATGTAGCGCAGGCTCACAAATCTAGTGGGAAAAAAAATATCTTAACCCGATGTAGCGTGGGCTCACAAATCTAGTGGTTCTCTGCTTACCAAGGTTGTCCTGTCAATTGAAAAAAAAAAAAAAAAGTCTAGGAAACCAATACATACTGATCTGGAAAATGTCAGACGAAATATTAATTTGAGAAATATAAACCAGGAGGCAAAACCTCAATGCCCATATAATTTGTGAGCTTGAACACCCATTTTGGATAGGCAGAAATGCAAGCTGGGATGTTTTGCATTTGGGCAAAGTGCAAAAGAGATCCCATGTAATAACAGGGTTTTTTTTTCCCCTGCACAATGGACAACTTCAAAGGACTTGATTAGCAATATCCTTGATGCCATTGCAAATAATAATCCCCGTCCAAGAAAGCAAAATTCTTTGCACCGAAGTGTCTAATATTTCAACTTCCAAAACAGTTATAATTCAAACTTAATTAGCATAGAAGCAAATCGCAACTCAATTCCAGAATAATATATACAGTAGGCAAGAGGGGACAGGGGATACCATGTACATTCAAGTCGTCCAGAACAAGAACCCTTGCAAGCTCTTTGTCGCATTGAAAAAAGGTTTAACACAATCATCTCCTTTCAATCATTATCACAGGGCAACCTACATGTACGGGTGATGCGAATCTGAGGCAAAAACAGATAACTCATTGGCCATTACAGAAATCAACATGTTTGTTACAACTAAAAATTAAAAAGGAAAAGGAACAGAAAAGAAACCCTGTTAAATGTTATTCCGACGGAAAGTTGTTTGTTTAATATTGAAATTCCACTTCGAATTCAAATCCCCTTGGGATGAGGATTTGGAAGATATTTTGTATTAGTTATTCATCGTGTAGTTGAAAATCAAAAGGTGTATCAAAAAAAGAAAAAAGAAGGCTGTTTTGTTGACATTTGTACTGTGCTTGCTTATCAAGCAATTTGATGTTCAAATTGAATATAGTGACCATGGCATTAATCTTGCCATCAGTGCCAAATCATAGAATGGGCTTACAATACATGACAAAACCTAAGATCAGACCCATATATTATGCACAGGTCAAGGATCTTGCCAGGTCCATATTGCTGTTCTGGGTTTTGGTTTTGGGATCATACAAGCATGCAATGATTTATCAGTTCAAGTTGGTCTTGATTTAGAGAACGGTTTGTACATAGATAAAAACCAGGGTTCAAAATAATGAATTGGCGTCCCTGATTCACCATCATAGAATGACAGAAAACAAATGTAATAAAACCTGTAAACAAACCATTAGGCAACCAAAACTATCTGTGAGTGTGTGCATGCCCACAATCATGAGCTTGTGATTAGAATATCAATATATATCTCTGTGCCGAGCAGGATCTGGCATGTGGATAATTGCATAAAACTAAAGCAACCATTACAATATATTACCTGAGCAAATGCATAAATTGCTCGCAAGATTCTAGCATAATCAGTTCCAAGCATTTGAATGACTACATCTGCCAGAAATGTGCCCCACAACCTGTATAAAAAAACAACAGAAACAAAGCAGTCATACAAACTAAAGTTCTAATCAATTACGGAGAGAGATAGTAGACTCAGGCATCACAACAGCTTGATCTCTTGAGAGCATCTGCATCTATGCAGCACATGTAAACTCAAACCAGACCAGAAGACAGAGTTCACTAACAAATTTGCACTTGCCTTACAAAAAGTTGGCTGGTAGAACAGCTGGGTTTTCTAAGATGGATGTCTTTGATAATTAGGGTAAAAAAACAAGCAAGGAACGAGAAAGAAAAGGACTGAAAGACAACAGAGAAAACAAAATATATAGCCCTCCTAAGCACATCCAAGATTTTATTCACAAACTTCAGATGCCTGTCCATCCATTTCAGAGCACCTCAGATGTCACTTGATAAACAAGAAAGATTAATTGTGGCGAACCAAAAATTATTTTATTAGTCAATCCTGCATCTTCAGAGTTCAGAATTAGGATACACATGCAAAATTATATCCTTGAGCACTAAAGTTGCTCCAATTGCTGAGATAAAAATGATAAAGTAGCATCAGCCATGCAGATGTATACATGCAAACAGAATTCATAGATAAACACAATTATGATTATTACACATTGAAACATCTAATTAGAAAGTTTAGATTTATGTGAAGATTTTCTTATCTGAACAAGGTTAAACACAACTAGGTGGAATGAAATTTATTATTTGTGTGCAGCTCAAGCATAATATAGAAACCATGGAGTTTCAGACCACATGATGTTCACAACAGCGTTATTACTGTCCTTAAAATCATAGGTTATCCTGATCACCCTTCAGGACAGTGAATACATGGATTTACATCATAGTTAAGCCTCTCTGTCCAACCATGAATTCAATCATTTTATCTTAATGTTAGGGGCAATCAAAAAAAACAAACAAACAGAGATAAACACAGCTAGAACATAAATAAGTTCTTCATTGAAGATGAGATAATACATTGGACCAAGCAATGACATCATGCTCCTCAAACCCAGGTATCTTGACGCAGCTCCAACAAAACCCTGTCCACAATTAAAAGAATGAGAAATACTAGCAAAGAAAAGAGCAATAACACTCATTGTCTTGAACCCGTAAAATATAGAGAAAATAGGTAATAATGATTTTTGTGTTAGCACAGATCAAGTTGCAAAACATATT
This sequence comes from Populus simonii, assembly GCA_007827005.2. Classification (NCBI taxonomy): domain Eukaryota; kingdom Viridiplantae; phylum Streptophyta; class Magnoliopsida; order Malpighiales; family Salicaceae; genus Populus; species Populus simonii. The sequence continues at coordinate 1,596,616 of CM017478.2, forward strand.
TATACAGCTAACTGTCTAGATTTCTATGTTAAATGAATAGGTTTACCTAATATCCACATCCTACTTGAATTGATCAGAAAACATTGAAATTCATCAATTTTAAATAGTATTGAGCATATTATAACATGCCTTTCATAATTAATAACACCTATTGTATGTTTATTTAATTTCCAATAATGGAGTTCATAAGACAGGATGCTTCACTTGCATGATGCAACCACCAATTAAAGTGGCATCTTCAAAGCATGGAAAAGCATTCAAGAAACTTGTCAAATATAATACTATAATTACCTGCTTTGCCACAAGTAAGGCAGCTCTGGACTCCAAATTAATGGCAGCCAATTGTCCACCCTTTATACAGAGAAAGAAATGTGCACTATTAGTGATTTTTTACATATTATCTAATATATAGATTATCTGATTCAAAGCAGAGGATATATAAAGTTGTGGCAAGATGGCCCATAAATTCAGCCAACTAGGTGATACCAAATTATATCAGAAAAAGAAAAAAGAATCCATCTAGCTTCATGATGGCAAATGGAAAACCCCCGACATATTTATACAAATAAAGAGGCACATTTAGAATAAAAGTGAAACAACCACCTCTTTAAAAACCACGTGAGCTTCACTAGAAACTTGGTGACTATCCAAGCACTTGAGAAGCCAAGCTTGTGCACCCATTTAGAGGCTCAATCAGAGCTCAAGCCAAGCTTGGATGTTTTACTTCTTAGCAATGCATACTTAAAAGGTTGGATATTTAACTTGGCTCTGCTTAATCACAGGCCATACACTTAGGCACAGTAGGCCTAGATAACAATAACACTCTAGTCTATTCAGCTCCAGAGATCCTTAATCCTGTCTACAGGCTGTCAACAACATGAATCTTTATCTATCAACCCAATAATTATGACAAAAGTTGGCCCTAAAACACTTTCTTTCTACTTTGATTGACCATTTTATTGTAAAAGCAAGCTTCCAACAGTTGATTATTTTTTTTCTTCCAACCTGACAATATTAACTTAAATTTACGTTGAGATCCTTTGCAAGACTTTGAAGATGCATCTAGTACTTTGGCATTACAATTTTCGCATACGATGTCTTCAAATAATGCACAAGTTGAGTTAACAACAGAGAAATGAAAATAAAATATATAATTTGTTTTTAGGTACTCTGATATGTGCAATTTGGTAAGATCCTACAAGCATTATACCTGAGCCAAAGCAATCATGTATTGTCCAACTATACACAAAAAACAATAAGTCATTTCCATTTAATGCTAGTAAAAGAGAAATAAATAATAACAAGGCAGAAATAAACAAAAGATTCTTAGATGACATCAGGATGTTAATTTGTTTTACAAGACCTTTGCAAAGTAAATGTTTGACTGCCACATTCTATTAAAGAAAAATGTTACTGCATTCATATTTATTCGACAACTACATAATAATACTGCCAATCATGTACCTTCTTGATGATTTCCTTTTTTATTTGATAGTTTGCAGCTTCTAGAAAAACCTTCCCTGTTAACTTTTTAGCTAACTACATCAAAAAGAATACCAGCTTAGGAACACAGTGAAATGATCAAAGATGAAACACACTAACTGAAAAAACAAACAATTCTTATGATCTTACCCATTGATAAATTCTTGTCAATGTAAACACACCGCCACCCTTAAAAAAGAAAAGTTAAAATAAATGAAGCAAAGAAAAGGAAAATAAGGTCAGTTTTTTAATTAAAAAAAAACATTCAAGTTATGCTAGTGTTAGAATGTGAGTAACCACCTTCAGAATGATTGACTGGAGATCTGCAGCACCAAGTTTCTGTGCAGCGAGGGCTTGTACCTTCTCTTGACTAAGTCCAATTCCTAGACTACCTTGATCATCTGAGGTCTTAGATAATTCCCATAAGCCTGGAAAAGTTCCTGATTGTTCACTATACGATGGTGGAAGCAAGTTTTAAGTCATTTTACAGCTTACTCGGAAAGAAAGAAGCATAATTTTTTGCCAAATAAATATAATGCTCAATATTAAGAGATCAAACCGAATGGCCATCAACTATAACCAGCTCATATACATGCATCCATGAGTGAAGTAATGATAGAAGAGGCAAACTAAATAACTTTCACCTTTACAATTATAATACAGAATTTTTCTAGCAGAGGTAGCACCAATACGATTGTTTAAAACTTTGGAAGTGAGCAATCACTATAGCATTCTGGCATTGAAGAATTAGAAATAAAATAGTAGGTAAAGGTAGCTACCAATCAGATATCAAAATTCTTCTGAATATTTACGTTGGAACATCATCCAACAGACACTAGAGACAGCTAACAACATGATATCAAGCTACACAAAGAACTCTCCCATTAGATTCAATACGTTTTAAAAACATACAAAATCAGTCTTAACTCCAGCATTCTTTATCCTACTCTTCTCTTTCATGAAAATCCTCATTCCATCTTGCTTTAAAAGAACTAAAAAAAAGAAGAAGAAAAAAAGCACCAACTTTAAAATAGTTAGCAGAAAATTCATTTGCCAAAAATCAAGGAAAAAGAAATCCATATATTATAAATTCTCCTCAATTCAAGCACATACAGAGCACAATCGAAAGGAGTAGATCACGTGTAGAACAAGATGTCCCACGTTAAGATAAAGCTTTTTGTTTTCCATTAAACAATTCCAATTTAACACTGCAATATATTATTCAAACATTTTTACAACCACATGAATCATTTTATACTGCAACAAAATTTGCTTAAAATTTCAACAATCAATCCGTTCTCTCACTAACATTTCTCGAGCCCACCTCGTCTTCACTTTCTTACAAAATGAAGGAAACAATCAAGCACTACATCCAATAAACAAAATTTACCTCGCGTATTCCTCAAGCAGATGAAGGAAAATCTCGGCTTCTAGGTCTTCCGTCGACAATTTACTGGAGCAACCAATGCTCAACTTCTTCCTAACTGTAAGCAACACGTTTCTATACGTAGGCCTCCAACCCCTGCTCCCACAATAACACCACACCATATCCAAAAATAAAATAAAAATTATGAATACACAACAATGGAATAGCAATATGAATAGGAAACCGACCTCAAAGTGGACCTGGCATCGGCAGCAAGGAATAAAAACCTTGACTCAAGACATGATATCATATCTTCTCGTTCTTCCATGTCTTGGTCCATCATTGCATAATCAATTTCCGCTCTTTTACTCGCTATTGATTTTAGTAACGGGCTAAAGTGACTGGAATAAGGGATAATTAAAAAATAATTAAGGAATATTTTCAATTTATTAACTTGAAGAAAAATAATGAAAAATTGAAATTACCTGGGACCGAAGAGGATATTTTCGAGTTCATACAACTCTGAGTCAGTAGCGAGTTCGAGTACGGACCGGAGATCACGGTCAAATGGACCGTCTTGGCTTTTTGGTGAGAATGAGGCATGGCTGCTACAGCGGAGTGGAGAATATAAAATGTTTTTAGGCCAGATTGAGCTGCGAACAGAGAAAGAGTATTGGGGAGCGCTGGAGATTGAGGAAGGAAGAGGAGATAATGCTGAAGGAGCAACAATGGCAGTCGCCATGGCTCTGGCTGAAGGAGTAGCAATGGCAGTCGCCATGGCTCTGCTAAAATCTCAGATTAGTCACTCAGTTGTAGTGAGCCACTTATCTTTCTTGTTGACACTCACTTATTGAAGGCGGACCCCACCTTCCCCTTGTCTTTCTTAGCTTTCAAAGAGTGTTTGTTTGTTGTTTTATTATTGTGATAATTATAATTTTGGTGCCTGTATTTTGTCAATATTTCCATTTGAGTTTCTACTTGATAGGCGATAATAATACGATTGTGAGCTTAGTCAAATTTTTTATTCGGTAAAAAAATAATTCAAGTGATGATAATATTTTTTAAGGAGCAATAAAAATCTAGGATATAAATCATTAATTTGAATAGATACAATAATCTTAATTAATTTAATATATAATTAAGAAAAGTCAATGACAGTAAAAAAAATCAAAAATAAAAAATTAATAACCAGAAAAAAAAAATTAACTTACTTTTTTAGTATTTTAAAAAGATCTCATGATCTTATTTAACTATAAAAAAAATTAAATAAGAATAATTTTTATAGAAATATAAATTAATTAGAGTTAGCATGTCAAGTTTATGGATCGTTCACGAGGATCAAATTAGATATAAAAAATAAATGAAATAAAATGCTTAAGAATAAAATTATATAAATAATTAACTTTAAAAGATATTAAAAATAAAATAACTAGTAATAAAAATAAATAAAAATAAAAATTAATACAATATAAACTGGAGGCATGTTTAATTTTTGAAAGGATTAGCATGAAATTCGAGAGAGGAAAAGGGAAAAGTGAATAGGAGCTCAATCAATACTCTGTTATATACATGTGTTTAGCTACCGTGAAGAGAATGACTCCATATTTCCAATGCTATCACGGAAGGGAGTGTTTTTATCAATGGAAGGCACCTCCCACCCACATGTATATGTTTTGCCAACACCAGCTACTTTTTGTTTTTTTCATTATTTTTATATTTGTTAAGATATTAAAAAATCATGATAAAATTACAAAGAAGCTAATAGATGTATGTGTTTATCGTTTTTGCTTTTAAAAATAATAAAATCATTTCATTGCGTTAAAAAATGTGTATAAACTAATTTATCCAAAAGCAATATTACCCAAATAGAAAATTTTAATAGTTTTCTTCTAAAAGTAAAAATCATCATTAAAACATTTCAATCAATAATGTAATGTGTCTAAGATCAGTGTTTTGCTTTGCTGATGAGCTGTTTCTTTTCTTTTCTTTTGTAATTGTAATATTTTAATCATTTTATAGGTTTTCTCATGGAATTTAATAGTAGGAGGGACATAGGATCAAAAGAGAAAGTTATATAACCCATTATAGACAGGTTGAGCTCTATCTTGCAAAAAGAGAATCTGGTTAGGGACTGACTTGTCGGATATAGAATACGTTTGGGACTATTTTGTAATTAACCAAACATAGTGTGGTTTATTTTTTTCAAGGAAAGGGGAAACCTTGAAAGCTTTAAAAACTAGGTTTGCTTCTGTCATATTTTTTACCGTTAAACATTTTCCTTCACTAACTATCTATTTCTGAAGGAAAAAGAAAAGAAAAGAAACAACGTCAAACAAAGAAAATTGATAACCGGTTGTCTTGTTGACAGAAAATCATAGAGTAGGCAAATCTCCTGAATGATCCACACAAACATATACACAAGTGCATTAAATGCAACTAAAAAGCATATAGCTGAAATTGGGTTCATGGTACAAACTCATCTTGCAGAAGAATCTCGTAAATATCAGTTCTAAGATTCAACTCCTTATCCCGCATTACGTCTTGGAGATCTGACAACTCTTTCACAGTTAGGATGGAGTTCAACTTGAGAAAACCATCAAGCCATAGTTTTTTTGACCTGAGGAAACAAGAAAACAAACCTCGCATTGAGACAGTAGCCCAGCGTTCAAAAGGTAACATGGGATGTCATTGAGATGAAGAATTCATTAACAGGCAAGCTATCCCCTTCCATATTTTATGCAATATCCCGTAAAAGCCAAAAGGGGGGGTGTAGACTCATGAAAAAGGACAGCTGTCATTCAAATCCTATGATTTTCTGATAGCAATTAGTCAAGTTCTTGCAATCCTCAGGAAGACACCATTTCTTATATTAGTGTGCATACCATTTTGCTTTCAACAATTTTGTGTTCATATGTTCTCTAGCAGTCAATTATATGCACTGACATATAGTCCATATATTACACAATGGTGACCTAAGTTGTTGAGCATATATTTGGAAAAAAATCTATTTTATGGATAAAAGTATCCATAATAATGACCTCATCGAGAAAGCAAGCGACTTACCATGGACAGGCGTGAATAGCTCGAAAGAAAGCGCGCTTGGCTGCTGCAGGATTGCATGCTATGTCAATTTCATAAGCAATGTACAAACGCCAGAGTATGACTGAGTTGCTCAATCTCTCATTTTCTAATGCTCTTTCAAATAACCCATGGATTCTATGCTGGGAGCTTCCCCGACTCATCTCAAATGATAGCGCGAAAAGCCAAAGAATTACAGATGGTTTCCTGAGAAAATCATGAGAATGGAGCCATGATAAAAAAAGAAAAAAAAAAAAAGGCATTGTAACGTTAACAAAGATATTGCAAGGCGGATTATAGTTGGATGTATGTCATGCCATGGTAAAAGCAGAAGAACCAACACACAACAGAATTAATAAATTTTGAAGATGTAAGAGCATCCTGAAGCAACAATTCATTAATTATCTTCCCATCTATCATTCTTCAAGCAGCTTGAAATTCCTTGGTTCTTTTACAAACACCGGAGGTTCACATTGAGTTCTAACCATGGCAGGGGAAGTTTCTACAGGTCATTTGCTGTGGTATCATAGCAATGCAAACCACATGAACCTGTCCTAGAGCCTCGAGTGCAGGCACCTTCTGCTGTGCCATTCCACCATGCCAAGCATCATAGTTTGCACATTATAATGATTCACTCATGGCCAACTTTACACAAAGAAGCATAGATGGCAGCCTTACATTGTCGTTAAGCGATGAACAAAATCATGCAAACCCCCACAACCCCCCCCCCCCCCCCCCCCAACTAACTCCCTCCTCTCTCTCTCTCTCTCTCTCACACACACACACACACAAATGATGGAAGATAAACCAATAATGTATCATTGAAAATTTGAGATTAAAACTAGAGAGAAAGCAAAGAGCTGAAAGAATCATCCTACTTGTGGAAGAAGTCATCAAGCATCGAGCGTACTTTATTGGGTGTTGTATAAAGATGGCTGATCTCCAATAAGGTCTTAAATAGTTCAGGGCTGGAAGGATATATTTGCAGCCCCTTCAAGATGGAGTCCCAGACTTTTGATAAACTTGATTGCTTATGATATCTTAAAAGCATCCTTACATGATAGTTGAACAAAAACTCAAGTTGGTAACTGTGGCATCTTCTATCTGCAAGTCAGAAAAAATTAAGTCACCAGAAAAGAACACAGACAATTCAATGACAAATATTAAACCCTATCTATTGTCCAGTGGCCCCTGCTTTATAACCAGGTTTTTACTTTTCAGAACCATTCAACAAGTATGCTAACCTTTTCAATTCTTTTCAAATGTTCTTTGTATTCCCTAATAACTTTATCTCAGCACAATTTATATGCTCTTTAAAGATGTCAACATTCTCTTTTGTCTGAAGCAGCAAAAAAAAAAATCCTGTAGATTAGATTTTAAAATTAGTAGGTGTCATATCACGTCTTTGTTATTGTCCTCCTTAGTTTGTTGACTGTGTCAGCTTGTCCATTCCATGTAATGCATTATACTTAAACAGAAATCATGTGCTAGAAATCACATGAAACATTTCAGAAGAAACTGAAAGCGATGATCATTCTGAAACTGAAGGTACAAAAGAAATTTCATGGACAACAATGCCCGCATTGTCATTCAGGTTGTTAACATATTTGAGAGCATAGTGAGTTCAAATTTTGGAATTCAAAGTTGGAGTATCTGTTTGGATCTAAGTTAACACTAGACATACTTGTTCAACTTAAAGTCAAAAACATCTCATGACAAAAAGGAACATCCTGCTTTCCAATTCACAAGAACATGGTTGTCAAATCAAGAATCGAATCATGAATTGGAAAGCTCATTTCTGAATCGTTAATCGAATCAAATTGTGAATAGCAAGATCAGTATTACTTATACAAGTACCTTTCAGAACATATGTAGATAATATAAATTTCTCAAATGCAAAGAAAGAAAAAAGATAGAATAATTATAAATATACTAAACATGATATATTAAAATAAAGCATTCTTAAAGTATATGTTTGGAATCTTTTGTTTTCTTGTTTCAAATGTTTAAAAATAATTAAATCTTAGAAGCTTCCTAGAGAAGCTGTTGAAATAAATGGCATATAATTTTTTTATATGAAAATAATAATGATAAACTTATTCATATGTCTGATAAGAGTGACACAGACATGCTTATATCTAGTGGGCAGTGTTTTGTAAAAAAAAGAATTATCCAGCTGGGCCCTGAATATTTAAAATTCCTTTTATTTATTTTTCCCAAGTCACGTGTGCTTATGAATTTTAATTCGAAAAACTTTACAGTCTTCACTTTTATCCATCTGTCTTCTTCTTCTTCACCTCTTCTAACACAAACTTCTTCTTTCTCTGCAAACCGGTCAGCATCTTCTATCAAAGCTACAATTCCTTCATGTCTTTATTTTTTCCTCTTGGAATTCCTTTCTTCCAGATCTGTTTTTTTTTTTTTTTTTTTGTGGCAACTCAAGGAATTGTACGAAACAAATGATTTAGGACGATTCAAATCAAATTGTGCAATTCACGTCCGATTCTTGTATGTTTCCAATTCACATACCCAATATAAATCATTTTCTGGGTGAATCGAATTGAATCCTAATTGTAAAATTCTAATAACCACACACAAGAAATCATCATCCCTTAATTAATTTGATTTGGCATACCGGGTTCTACAATTACTATAACAAAAAATAATGAAATGAAGAGAAAGCAAGGATGGTCTACTAACCTGGAAGCACCATTGTGAACGCCTCATCTAAAACTGCAATACCTGCAGCCCATCCAGTCGTCAATTCTTCAAATAAAGCTGCTGAGCAAGTTAGAGCAAGAGATTGATCATCTACAACACCGCGCACCCATGCTGATCGTACTATTTTCAACCTTTCTTTAAACCCCTGGTGTGCTCTCAATAATTGCAGGCTTGACGGTTTAGATTCAAATGGTTTGTACGTTACACCATTTCCTAAGCAGGATAAAATATGCAACGCACGAGAAGGTGATTCTTGATTATTTCCAGAACTATTGGCAAGTTCTGTCTCGGCATACCAGAAATATAAAAGCGGAGCATTAGATCGTAAATCCTGCACACAAAAACAGAAGAAACTTAGTACTATTTTAATGTACAAGCACCCACATGCTTAGATAACAAGACTCAAAGACAGTGTTTTGAACCAGTAACGTATGAGGTAAAATTCAGTATCTTCAAGCACCAGTCTTTCTCCATTGTTACAAGAAACAGAACAATTAAAAGATAACGATGCTGATGAAAAAGGCATGATACATAGAGAGCATTACTATGCAGTTACAACATAACAAGAACTGCAGATATACAGAAATGTAAACTTGGAAAAAACAGGAAATCTGAAATATGTATGTGTCTCAACCACTAGCACTCTTTCTATGTTTTACACCATGTAATCAACTTGGGATTCAAAAACACCACATTATAGTGGCTGTGGCTTTTACTTATTATTAGGAAACAAACAAAACAATGAGACACTGACATTCCTTACCTTGTCCAACATTACCAACCCAAAAACCAAAGACAGAACAAAAAAGTTTAGTCAATATTAGGATTAATCCAGTATTCAGAGCTCAAACTCTTTAAACCTCTAATGGTAACCTCCCAAGCCACTGCTATTGATTCAGAAAAAAAATTTGTACAAGAATAACAATATAAAAGTTGGAAAATATTCTTATAACGTACAAAAATATTCATATAACATTGCTACAAAGCATACTCAGAAGCAATTGCATACAACTAGCAGGACATTCTCCAGATATATGCAGCAGTTCAAAATACGAGTAGGTATGTAACCATGACTAGCAACCAAATAACAAAACAATTATACAACCATAAATAGACATCCTTGATTGTTATCAAAGTTCAGCTATAAAGTTAATCAACTAGAAACCAAAGGTTCAGAAAGATAAGAGTTATTACAGGCGGAAGCCCTTCAACAGATGTCAATGCCAAGTCAAAGACTCTTCTTGCATAACCAATATTACCAAAAACAGCTTCTCTCCGTGCATAAACTCCGCATAGCAAAACATCCTACAGTAAAAATGCACCATATCAGATTAAAATTGAAGATACTTTTTTCGTAGATAAAAGGCCGGAAAAAAATCTCCAGATGGAAAATGCAGGAATCAAGTAGCCTATTTAAAAAAAGTTGCCAGTGCTCCCAGCATGCATCTTCCACAGTAATACAACAATAAACCACATACAATCAACTGGCTTAAGAGAAAAAGGCATAACTTGTCCTTAAAAGGACTGGAGGAACATTTGGACTCTTACTAACATTTGGCATTAATGTTAAACACCTTAAAAAACTTACATCCATCCTTTCAAAACATTTCTTCCAATTTCCTGTTATGCTCAAACAAGCAAAAGACTCCAGAACCTTCTTTTTTTGCAACATTATTGTCTAGAATTCATGTAAACAAGGAAAACACAATTTACATTTTGATACTTCTATGGCTTCAGTTTTTCAGGAATATGGAAACATATCATGCATTTTGATGGAAAGAAAAGAACAAATTATGTAATGTGATTACTTATGAAGATGATCCATGCGGCCTTGCCAGTAAAATGAACAAGAAATACCTGTCGATCATTCTTTAACAGGGACTTTGCCAGCACACGACATGGGGTAGTAGAATCCATTTTCGTAACGGAAAAATCTTCAGCGACAAGAGCAGCTTCTTCTAATATGTGATTACGTGGAAAAGCTGTTAAGCAAAGTAATACAGCATTTCGAAGAAATTTCATTGCATCAGTCCTCTTAGAGCTGTTACTGGTGACACCCGATAGTAACTCAAAACTGTTAGAGCTTGAACTGCCTTCTGATCTGTCCAAAATATCATGAAGGCTTCTCAAGTTCTTTGATATAGGATCTGGCAACACCTCAATGCTCAGTAGTTTGTCCTTCCAACTTGAACTGTTTGTGCAAATCCTAGAAAGAAAAGCAAGAATCCACAGCTGTTTTATTTCATGAATAACATTGTAAAATGAAAACTACGCATATTTATCATTCTTTGTTGAAAGAAAAGGTATATAATTAGATTACAGATCAATCTGTAATGAAACAACCAATAACTTCCTAAGTATAAGTTTGAATTTCAAATAGGCTACTCTTGTAGTAGTGCTAAACAATCAAACTCAAACGATTCTGGATAAAGTGCAGCAGTTTAAGAAAATATAAAATATGCAGTTGGGAACTTGTGTTGAACTGATTTAGTGGCTTAATAAGCTCTACTTTTTAAAAGATAACCAGTCAAGGAAGGTCTTTCAATCTCCATACCTAGAAGCAGGAAAGGAGTTGTCTGGTTCTGTAGAGCTACAAAGTTAATCAGCCCTTAAAAGAAGTTCCTTTTGATTTAAGGTTCATGGATGTCCTCCTGTAAACGAGAAGATTAGGCTTAGAATAAGACCCCTGATAAATGGGACTAGACCTTCATGACAAGAGGAGATAAGTACTCAAGGTCTCGACAAAATAACCTTTTGGTGAGCAGAAGACCTAGTACTGCAATTGCTCAGAAGCTTGTAGCCACTTCCTCAAGCACCCCTTCTCAAGTCATCTCTTCAAGGGAACCTCTTTGCAGAAGCTAATCACAAAGTTTTTGTTTTTGATGTGAACCTATCAGGTTTAAATAGAATATCTAGGAATGTTCCCAGGACCATGGTGTGATAGGTTATCTATTTTTCCTTCTCCTTTCGTTTCTTATGTTGCATTCGAATCCTAATTTACTTGCAGCTAGTTTCTTAAGGGTTCAACTCCTGCTCATTTGAAGTAAACTTTGAAAGTCCTCAAATCATGATCTTAGTGTCATTGGACTTCATCCAAACAGATCAAATTTCCTATCAAAGTTTCAGGGTGTCAGTTTTCTCTTAACATGCATGCACAAACAAAGAGGAAGAGGCCACAGTCCCTGACTAGGTATAAAAACTTCATCATATGAAAGAAATGATAAAAACAGCAGCATCAATCAACAACACGCTAATAGAAACACTAGATGGCTATAAACAAACAAAGAAAGGCCTTCTCCAACAGAAACAAATGAAGCTAATTTGAAAGTTGAAATTTAATTTCCTGGCCCTTCATATGTACAAGCGTTTCCAAGGACCTAAAAGGGCCAGCAGAAATGTAATTAAACATGCATTATTTGCATATCAAGCTTAGTAGACAAAAATAAAAAATGTTCCATGTCAATAAACTTTTGTAAACACAAAAAGGGCTTGCAATTGACAGTTTGTTCCAAAAAGTTTACTCTCTTACATATAACAAATCAAATCCAAAAAGAGACGTATTAAACTAAAATGAAACCACAAACTCATGAAACTAGATAGAAAAGAACTAAATAAACTTACCATTGCGACAGGTCCCCACCAAAGAATTCAATAAATTGAGTTACTAGAGATAAGCGGGCCTCTTGAGAGTTTAAAGAGAATAGGTATTCAATGACATCTTCAAATAATACAGCTCTTAGGAAATGTTCATCAGCTTCTCCATCAGGGGTCCCACTACTGGGAGAGATCCTGCCTACATCATAGCAATTATGATTTAGTGAGTGCCTAAGCATATATTTGTAAGAACAGATACTTCCATGCATATTACATCTTAGTAAATTGATGTTGTGCTACTTGAACATAAATTGAACAAATCAACAAACACAAATTAGGAGGGAGGAGGTAGGGAGGGAGGGGGAGAGAGAGAGAGAGAGAGAGAGAGAGCACCAAACTTGCCATGAACAGGCATCCATTGATTACAATCTCTCAAGGACTCTTCTTTAGACCACCTAGCCCAAGTTGAGCTGTCTTTAACCTCACTACTAGGCTCAGCATCCACATCAATGCCAAGCTGTTTTAGCAATGCTTCAGTATCATCTTCCTGCTTGATATCCTCATTCTCAGATTCCTCTAGAAACTCATCAGCAGTCACATCATTATGGACTACATTTTCTTGGTTCTTAGCAGTTTCCTCATGTTTGGATAGCAGTTCTGACCAGCCAGTCCAACCACCTCTGTCTTCATCATGTGAAGCCTCCTCTTTCAAAATCCTTTGCCTATTTTCCTCCTCTTTCTCCAGCCAACTGGACCACCCGACAGCCCCTTCTTCTCCAACTCTTGGACAATCACTATTCCAGAAGTGCTCAAACAGCCTGAGTTTGCTATGTTCAGTTAAAAGTAACGAAGGAAAAAACACTGTAAATTCAATTTCAGCCTGAAATAAAGCAGTGGCCAACTCCTGATGCCCAGCCTGCCACTCGAGCCTGCAAAGACTAAGAAATATATCAACCAGACCAAGCTCCTGTTGCACTATGGCAGGGTCCAAAGAAGAAGGTTTCTCATTTTGGTAAACCTGCATCAAACAAATAAGGAGACTTAACTTTATTTGAAGAGAGAGAGGGGGGGGGTTGACAGTTGAAATTAGATTGTCTGGACAAAACTCAAAAAAGGAAAAGAGGCAACCATAGCACTCCCAATAACTTATAAAAAAAGTCAAATACATTAATACCAGATGCTAGAAAAGGCTTAAATACTTTTGAGATTTTGTACTACCAACTGACATGGAAAGTTGGTGACTGGATCTCAAAGATCAATATACTTGTACCATTAATTCCCAAGACAATAATAATAGAGAATACGAAACCCAATTAGATTCAAATCAAGAAGCTATTGATGGCCAATGCAAAGATAAAATTGGATAAGAACCTGCCTAAACTGCCTGCTGCATGCAGAAGATACAGCTTGGATTGCATGTGCATACATTTTTCGCATATCTGAAACCTTGAATCTGGAGAACTCCCCTTGAACAACACGCAAATACTCTTTCCACAACTTGTGATTCCCTGAATGATGCATGAGTACCTTCTCCCATCTACCAATTAGCATATCCGAACTGTCTCTACCCTGATAAGCCTTCATTAGACAGAGCAACAGTTCCTCATTGTCAGGGTTGAGCTCTGTGGCCTTTTCCAGTACACTAATTTTCTTCTCAAGCATCTGCAAACGGGCACCTTTCTGAGGCTGCATACTAGCAACCTTGTCTTGGAACTCTGCAAAATCCAACCATACTTTCTCATCATGAGGGTGCTCCCTTGTTAACTTATTAAACTCCCGAGTCTTGCGCAACACCTCATCTTCCCAGGATTCTTCAACAACTAAACAATCCTTCAAAACAGAACCAGGATGATCAACACCATCATGAGACATTTCTGTATCTGACAAAGGAATAAATTCATCTGAAACTACAACCCTAGGCTGCTTTCGTGCAAGAACACGAAGACGCTTTAAATTCTTATGCCGTTCCACTGCAGCATACTTGGAAGACCAATAACGACCACCAGACTTTAATTGAGTATCCAAGGCATCAATATCACCATCTCTATCAAATCCAGGACCCCTCTTATTCAGCCGATAAAGCCCTCGAAAATCATGTTTTGTTGAATTATAAGGTTTGTACCTCGGAACATCCATTCTGCACATTAATTTGAATCCACGTTATAAATTCCAAAAAAAAAAACCATAAAATCAAGCTTCACCAAACAATTTCTTTTCTTTAAAAAAAGATAAACATAAACAATTAAAGGACAAAAAAAAAGTATTTACTTCACTTTCACTATTTCCAAAACCAAAACTACAACATAAAATTACTTAATTCCATTAATTTTATCCACACAAAAAAATCATGCGCCAATAACTCTATTTCTTCTAATCAATCATAACTCAATGCCTTCACAATTCTATCAAGTTTCAATAACATTTCTAGAATCAAATAAAAGAATTGCTCAATTTATGAATAAAAACACTTAATTCCGTCCATATTCTCAAAAATACTAGCATTTGCGGAAGCGTAGAGAGAGAAATACCTGTAAAGAGTGCCATAGACCAAATTATCGCGATCACCATGAGTATCAAAATAATAATCCTTAGTAGTTTTTGCATCAGAACCCGCCCAAACCCTAACATTTGATTTCCTCGAACCAAAATCCCTAGCGTCCTCCTCATCTCTCGATCTATCTCTCTTCTTCTTCTTGCTATGTCGTCTTTTCTTCTTCTTTCTCTCTCTACCCGAATCCGAATAATCCGAATCAGAACGAGAATATTTAGCTTCACTTTTCTTTTCTTCTTCTGGTTCTTGTAATAACTGGTAAGACCGGTCTTTTCCTTGATTGGAAACGCGGTCGTCTTTATCTTCTTCTTGTTCTTCGAGGTCTGAATCTGAGTGGTGCGATGGGTGGAGAGAGGAAACGGCGTCATTTACGATGGAGAGATCAGTAGTAAAGCTGGTGTTGTAAAGCCATGCCGGAGGAGGAGGAGGAGGAACTGTATCATTTATAGGTGTGTTAGTTTGTTGTTGAGTTATAGATGATGAAGCTGCTACTGCTGCTGCAAAGAGAGGGAATAAAGAAGGCGACGAGGACGTTTTTTCTGCTTCTTTTTCTTCTCTTTCCATTTTGCACACTGCTGCCTACTGCTACTACAGATTAGCCTACTGAAATTTTGAAGCAAATTTTAACAATGATTAAAAATCAATTGTGGTCCCTCAATTTGTAATATTTTATCCAATCAATCTCTATACTTTATTTTTCGTCAGATTGGATCATTTCGTTTGAATTTACAATTGATTAACTTAAATCTCTTCATCTACTTCAAGCCTCCTGTAAATGCCGCGTGAACTTTAAAACAAAAAAATTAATTTTTTTTAATTAATATTGATATATTAATATTAAAAATAAATTTTAAAAAAATATTTTAATATATTTTTAAATAAAAAATATTTTAAAAAACAATCAATAATAAACATTATCTTCATCCTGGCATTCATGCTACTTGATACAAGTTTCACGAGAGAAATGGTGAAACTAGAAAAAAAAAAAATTGTTTGATATTTTTTATGATTTTTTTCTTTGTTGTTTTGAAAAAAAAATTGTTTTAATTTTTTTTTTTTGTCTAGAAAAAAGCAAAATATGTATTAGGCACTTGCAATTTGAAGAGGACGGTGCCCAGTTAGTTAAAATAAGTTTGTGCACAAGCATTGTGGACTCTGTTGCTTATACATTTTAACCCTCCAGCGCTCACACTATCATAGTCGGAGATGGAGAGGATGCATTTTCGTGTGCTGTTCACCTCACCTTAAATTAAGAATATTAGCTTTGCCCTGCCTGTGTGTCCTGAGTTCGAGTCCTCGCGTGTACCCGCACTTGAGGGTTTAGCTGCTGTGGTCAATTCATGTGACTTGTTCCGTCCCCGTCCCGGGTTCGACCCTCTATGTGTACGCCTGTCACCTCCGCGGTGCCTTACATGCTCATGGGCTTGCAGGATGTCCAGCGGGCCGTGGGGAATAGTCGTGGTGCGCGTAAGCTGGCCCGGACACCCCATGTAAATAAAATATATATATATATATATATATATATATATATATATATATATATATATATATATATATTAGCTTTGCAACCATCTAGGTGGTGTCTTAGTAGTAGTAGTAAGAGCTTGGGACCAAGAGGTTTACTCCCTCTGTGATCTCAGGTTCAAGCTCTATGGTTGCTCATATGATGGCCACTGGAGGCTTACATGGTCGTTAACTTCAGGGCCCGTGGGATTAGTCGAGGTGCGCGCAAGTTAGCCTGGACACCCACGTTAAATTAAAAAAAAAGGAATATTAGCTTTGCTCTAGTTTTGATTTTTAAAAATTACCGGTTCGAGTTTTATAAATCTCAGGGTCATTAAAGACTTACATGATTGTTAATTTCAGGACACATGGAATTAGTCGAGATGCGCACAAGTTGACCCGAACACTTACGTTATATATATGAGCTTTGCCATCATCATCAGTAACAATAAGCTTCCTGGAGGACGTGGATGAAGTAGTTGGAAATCATGGTTTTGTGAGGTCTCGGACTAGAAAAAAAAACACTTTTTCTGGTCGTCTAGGCTTGCCAACTACTGAGAGATTTAACAAGAAAAGTATTAACCTGCTTGGATTCATTATCATTAAAAGCCTAATCAATGGAGGCTTGAGCTTATTTTCATGAGAGCGCTTGTAAACTCTCCGGCTCTTCTTAATTATTGAAATGGGCAATTGATAATTATATTAGAGTGGAAGAAATAAATGTTTGTTTTCAAATAGCAGAATTTCTTCATAGTTGTTAGTCTCCCATCAAAACATTTAAAAGAAGTACCGAGAGATCTATTTGTGATTAATATTTTTTAAGCTCATGATTACATCTCTCACTGCTATACATATTCAGGTGTTGGCTACGATACAGAAAATGGATTTTATGTTGATACCAACATCCTATGAGAGTAGCATGAACAGAAGAGAACCTCATAAATTGTCACTTTCATCATAACTATAGTCATGACACTAAAAAATATTATGCCTTGAAAAAGAAAATAGAAATATTTATTTCCTGAAATACTTCCAATAATTTGTGAAAAATGAGATGCAACCTGAATAAATAGAGAAAAATCTATGTGATGCACTATTCAAGATCAAATAATTTTCAACAATTTTATTTTAAACTTTTGAATAAAAACAATGATGCTTCCCCATGTCTCTAACAAAAAATCTCATTGATGAGATCTTCACATCTCCATTAAATTCTTCATGTCTCCAATGAAAAATCTTCATAGCAACACCTCCATATCTACATTAAAATATTCATGTTTTTAAATGAATTCTCTATGTTTTCAAATGTGTCTTCAATATCTCCAATGAAAATCTTCACGCAAAACTTCCATTGAAATATTCATGTCTCTATACAACATCTCCATACGATACTTTAATTATTTTTGCATAAGCATTCTCTATTTTTTAATAATGTTATGTACTTTAAGAGGAACTAGTAAAACTAATCAAACTCACATCTTTCTTGTAGGCAAAACACTATTTTTTCTTACAAGTGTGTTGACAAAAGCCACAAAAAATATAACATTTATATAGTAAGTATTTTCTTTCCTCTTTTTGCTTGTAAAATTCTTCCAAACATGATTGTTTAAAAGACCTGAAAAGTAAATGATGGTATAGAAAAATAAAATAAAATAACTTTTATATCCATTTGGGCCTACCCAAAATGAGTAAACTCCCCCCTACCAAGCCAAGCTAAGCTATTCCTAAATTGGCAAACACCTTTATGCATTATTTTTTTAATTCCTAAGACTTTGCACACAAATTCTATGTTCAGGCACCACATTTTTCTATAAAAAGCAAACACCATATTTCTACACTAATGGTTGTTTCTAGAACTGACAATCATCAACTTCTCCATTAAGCATAAAAAGCATCATAACCTCCACTAATGGTTGAAATTTATTCTCCACACACCAAGGTACTTGTACTTGCAGTACACAAGGTAAGCAAATATAATCAAAATCTATAATTACTTTGGTCACTATGTAAGTCAAGCCAAGCAATTTCATATATGACCATCAACCATCCAATAATTCCAAGAACCATTATCAACCACCTAACAATTCTATGAACCATAAACAACCATACAACAAGTTCATAGACATAACATACAACATACATACTCCCTACAATTTCATTATGTTTTCCTTTACTATATATTATTTTCTCATCTTACATTTACTAACTTAAGCATTAGAGTGTCATTTGTTTTTAGTAGAGACCTATTTTGTAGAAATACTCAAGCTCAGTCAATCCTCCAGCCCAAGATCATAGGCGTAGAAAGTCCAATTCAGTCTGAAGTTTTTCATGACTTCATCAATATTATATCATACTAGAGAGCAGTTTTTTCATAATTTTTTCATGTATAAGTAGAATCATATTATGCAAAAGAACTTATTTTATGTACAACTTAAATACAATGTTTTGTCTTTGTAATAAAGCAACAAAATTTTAATGCATTTTTTTATATAATTTTGTTGTTCTTTGTTTAATCTAGTTCTTTTGCATATCTAAATTCTATACTTATGCATTCTCAATCGTTCATGACATATATTAATATCCTAATTAAAAAAAATCCTTCTTGAGTAACAAAGTTGTTAAAATTCAAATAAATTTGGGTTTTTTCACAACTGTATTATAGGTTTAATGTGTAGGTTTGGTTATCCTGCACTCTTCTACAAAACAAGTTCCTTTTGTGGATAGAAGAGGACCCTCAAATACTTAAGTTAGCAAAAATAAGAGAGAAAAATAGTAAATTGAAAAAAAATAACAAGTAAGAGACGAGTTTTTGCATGTGTTGATTGAGTTGTGTTTCTTGTGTTAGTAGTTTTTAGGTATTTATATACCCTTGGTCACCGAGATCATATGGTTCACCTGGCGAGGAGTAGGGTAATAGACCTTCATTCTCATAGGAGAAATCATGATGAGAAGTTGTTTTATCATTGAAAACTATTTACCTTGCCAATGAAAAGAACAGTTAACCATAGAACTCAATCAATAAAATGAATTGATTACATAGAAGATAACAGTCAGCTAGACGAATATTCTAACTGCGATGTTGATCAATAAGGTAATTTGTACATGAGATAACATGTGAACATATTGTAGGCTTTTATGACTTATAAAATGGGTAATTAGGCAACACCATATTGATTTCTTAGAAAAATAAAGGTCATAAAAACGCACACATAAACATTGTTTTGTGTTATAGTAATTTTTTAGGGATGATAAATTACTAGATCATTTGCTTGTTTGGGTTGTGACCGGACAATTTAATTATGCTGACTAGACAACTTATTGCATGGTCTAGGGCCTCAACCCAATTATGTTGACCAAACAGCTTGTTATTCAATCTATGATTGGCTTTTAACCCAACTAAAAAAGTTAGGGTTTGAGCTTTAACCCAACTCAAATGGATATGAGACTTTTAAGCTCGATCGAGCTTTAGGTAAAACCTAAAGGCAAGAAGTCATGGTTGGATTTGGTATGTATATTGGTATATCCAAACCCAATCTGAAATAAATAAATAGCATTAAAGTTTGAAAAATTACATATATATCAAACAAATTATATATAAAATAGTTGTAAATCATAGCATTTGTTTTGGGTTCAAGTCATGGATACTCAATGAGTGCCTAAAACCTGATCAAGTCAGGTTCAAATATAAAAAATTCATATCCGTTCAGATTTGATCGATTACAAGTAATTATTTTGGGTCGAATATTGATAGTTTAACACTTTACTTGCTGATATCCATTATCATCTTTAAGCCCAGCCCATGTTTATCACATAACTTACAGTCCAATCTAGGGAAAAAACTAGATTTCATTATTTTTTTTATTTTACTGTTTTTAAATATAATTTATCACACATTTATATCAACATCTTAATTTTTAAAAATAATTTTAGAATGTAATTGTATTAAAATTTTGAATTTTTTATTATATTAAATTAATATGAGAAAATCAATTGCTCAAAATAAACAATAAATTATTTTATAAAATGTAATAGTTTGTAACAATAAAAAAATGAATGAATTAGAGTAAGTAATTTCTTTATGAATTGAATAAAATTAATGATTGAATTTTTTTAGCATTATGAGAAAAAAAAAATCATTTTTAAAAATCAATGTAATAATTAAAACATATATAATAAAAAAAAATGATGATGTTTTCACATAAATTAGATTTAATGATGAAGAGGATATATATATATATATATATTAAATTGAACTAAAAAAATATAAATATTCCCTTATATATCTACATGATATAAATATATATTTTAAATTAGATTTGAATTAATTTTAACAATATCCATACAACATAGCAACAATTACATAGCAAGTAAAGTAACTATCTGATAAAAAACCACAAGTCAGAGTTATTTAATTTAATTTTAGGGGGGATAAGATATTTATATGGGATTTGACCCTATATGATTAAATTATGTCGGTATTTAATTATTTAAAACTAATGGAATTAAAGTTTCAATTCAAGACAGAATAGGGATCTCTACACGTTTAATTCCAACTGTAGTTTATTTATTAAAACTAATTAATCAGTCTGTGTACCGCCAGAATTCCTAGCTACTATTTTCTTTATTCTATAAGAAAATGAAATTGACAGAGGGATCAAGTTTATGAACAGATTGCAAAACATAAGGATTGAATAATAATTTCTGAAACTCCAATAATTAATTAATTATATTAATTATGGTTATAATTAAGTCAATCGTTGACCTCCGCACCAACAAAACCAAAGAAACTTCTATGAAGACATTTTCATCGATGCTGCCAACCCGAAAATGTACAGAGACCTACCTAACAAAGAGATGCATGCCAGCAGCCAGCAGAGCTTGAATGAAACCACTGAAACATTCTCACTAGACCATAAAATCTAAGCATCAAACATTAGCAAACTAAAAATTTCTGAAATGCTCTCACTGGGCTTCCATCAAACTCAAATGGGATGCTGCAGTGAAGTTCTTGTCTGGAGCAAGCCAATCAAAATTGGATATGCAGCTATTTTTTTCACATGCTATTACTAATAACCTAAAAAAAATTGCCACCATCATGTACAGCAAGATTTTTAAGATTCCCCTTCCACCAGATCAAACAAAGTGGACAAAGAAAATCCCTAAGAATACACAGTGCGTGAAGAATTACAATTATGGTAAAATTAAAATACAACTTGCCAAGGGGAAGGGGAGATATCACCAAAGGAAACCAAACACACCTTTCAATGCATACAGCTATGCGATGTGGCATGCCCACTTTCCAGATCAATTTAAATATATTACCAATATCAATTGCTCCTTCCCTCCAACCACCATGAAAAATCTTCAGTCAGTTCAAGCTGATATGGGTTCATAAGGGTATGATAGCCAAGGGTGCTTCAGAGCCTCGGATGCAGAAGGGCGTTTCTTTGGGTTTACTTCAAGCAAATGAGAAACAAAGTCAATGAAGCCTTGGTCCCCCATTGGCAATCGGTGCCTCAAGGATGTCTTTTTTGGAATCAGGTATTCCAGTCTGCTAGTATCCTGAGGAATAGAGAGAAGAGTCAACATAATTGCACAAGCCAAACATATTATATCCAGTTTTAAAGTTTCACATCAGCACATCCAAGGTCATGAATGAAAATCGGTTCGAATCCTCTACAAGAAATTACTGTTCATTCAACAATCGGAATTACAACAGGTATACACAAGCATTCTTGCATACCCTCTCTCCATCATATACTTGAAGCTTGCAGTATACATTACCGTCCATTTTGATCCAAAGTTTGAATCAGACTTTGACATCCTAATTTTGTACTCTAAAAACTACAAACTATTTTCATAAGGGGCAAAAATAAGCACAATTAGTGATGATAGTATTTGAGATGCTGGCTAGTTATTTTCATATGAGCAATAGAACAGTAGCAAAACAAAAGGATGTTTTACCTGATTCCGCTCATAAAGCATGTGATTCTTGGAAAAATACTTGTATGTATCTCGTCCTTTAGCTAGCATGCTTTGATCAATGGGACCTATAATTCCAATAACTCGTGCCAATAACGTTGCTGGTGAATCGTTTTGGAACAGGACCTGAGAAGTTTCATTTTAGCCAATTGGTACCAGGGTCACAGTTGGGTAACCAAACTGTGGAAGGTCCAATGCATCCATACTTTAAATGATGTGAAGAAATTGTTCAAGCAGAGGGAAAGAACTGCATATTGATTAGCCCTTGCAGAAATTACTCGAAGTAATATCCAATATATCTCCAAAAGAAATATATTTTGAACTTCAATAGATCAGAGGTCACTAGCCCCAGATATAAAGATGTTCCCCCCAGAGACAGAATAAATATATAAATAAATGCATCACAACATAAATATGAGAGGTAGCATTTCAATTGATAAGAATAAAAAAAATATGGGTGCAGCCTAAAAAACAAAAAGAAATTTAGCTCTCTCTCCCCTCTATGTATTTACAGCACCTCAGCTGCACCTACATATCAGCATCAAGTCCATTGTTCTTTCCTATCTTCTGCATTCCAGAATCATGTTCTCATATCCCAACCTTTTACCCTGGCAACATACTTTCCAGCTTCCAAAATCTCCAAAACTAATGGTTTAAACACCATCTTCTCCAACTTAGTCACATATGCAATGTTCCACTCCCTAAAATCCCTACAAGGTTCTCACCTCATAAACTAAGCTCGTCAAATAATCCTCACAAAAAACCTTCTCAACTCATTAAACACAATGACCTCTGTTTTTTGGCAAAGTCCCTCAATAATTATATTGAATCTTATATGATAACTCATGGTAAATTTATGCACAAATGCATGTGATATCATTCTTCATCAAGTTATCTTTCTTACAAGAGTTAATCTATGCATTCTCCATCAGTTGGGAAACTAAAATAAAACTCTTAACTCTCCATGTATGGTGGCTTTTGGCATAGTTCCTCATGGATAACTTTCCCACATGTTTATATGATAAATCAGTAATTTTATGTTCAAGTCATTGTTCATGCAGTAAGCAATCTCTTTCTTACTCAAACTAATTTGTGCATCCACTCACTGATTGAGAAATCAAATAAGACTCTAACTATCCTTGCATATTGAACATCTTGTCTTAATTTAAAAAGAAAATAAAAGGAAAGGAAGAAAAGACTACAAGTGTTGTCCAAAAACAATGGGTGAAACAGATGCATGGACAATGAATACACCCTGCTATTCTTACAATTTCCTCCAGGGAAACAAACTAAATAGGTAAATAAGTAATAGGTAAGACTTACATTTCCAGTGCAAAGTTCTGCCAAAATGCAGCCAAGTGACCAAACATCTATCTTCTTATCATACGGATGTCCTAGGATAACTTCTGGTGCACGATATGACCTGGATTGAACATAGGAGCACAGATGATCTGTCTCAAAAACAGCTACTCCCGAGATCAATGACTTTCACCTCACATCTACTATAGCTTTTCACCAATATATTCTCGGGTTTTAAATCACAGTGTATAAGACCAAGGCCATGCAAAAACTGAAGTGCCTCCAAACATTGAGTGGTAATTGACTGCATAGAGAATTTGGGAAAAAGTTTATAGACCAGCATGCATGAAAAAAATGATGTATTCTCCTTTCTTTTTTGGTGAGGAAATGAAATTTTGAGAAGGAAACAAGGGGTGCTACACATTCCAAGTAATGAATATATAACTCTTGGAATGTCAAGAGGATAGAACTCTTAGGAAGAAAATGGCACACAACAAACCTGCAATCTAGGCATTGTGAAGTATACCTCCCCTCCTGATTCTCTATTGAACTTATGGAACTCATATAGGTTTGCCTTGAGAAGCTCACATACGATTAACAAATGCTCCTGCAAAGCAAAGAGAAGTTAAAAAGTAAATTATTTATAACTTGCATCAAGGAGTTATCACGAACTTCTCCCTCAAGAAACCAAATCCAATCAAATCAAAGCTTCATTTTTAGATTCTTGTGGTGCAATTGAAAATGCATTCACTAACATCTATGGCTATTCTTTTATCGATTTTCAGCTCATTTTAATATGATGTCTGCAAAACAATGCTCCTATGTCTAGTGGTTTGAAGTAAGTGGTCCAACCATGCAACCAAGGTTCAAGAACTAGTAACAACAAGAAACAAAAAATTGCTGCTATAAAAATGAGATGCTTCTATGCATGTCTGCATAACCCTTTTGCAAATTTATCAATTAAAATGTAAATTTCTACTAAGAGAGGCAACATTGGGGCAAAAACTAATAGCATCAACAAATACAGGAACAAGAAAACTTTTCTAACCCAGAATAGTGGCTTGAATAGGGATTTTATGCATGAAATCTCAAGAAATTCAGCTTTCTAATGAAACCATATCGCTAGCATAATTTCAAAAATTTTCAGTCATTTCCTCTCCCAAAACCTGCTAGAGTACTGGTGGATACAAAAAATCCTAACTCGACTCAGACTACCAATTGTTCACTTCCAAAAGCAAAATTCCAAAGCCACATGAAAATCTAGGAACAGTGAGCCATCTCCCACTATTAAGTTTTTGGCATACACAATGTTCTATCCACAATATAATGGACTTGAAAGTGCTAAACAATTACACTTAACCATATAAGAACTTCAAAGGTTGCCGATGCAAAAACTGAAACAATTAGAATTTACAAATTTTTATGTGATCTTTGAAGATAGGAGGAAACCGAATGCCAAATGTCTATTTGGCTTGATCCCAGCTAGAACTGTTTTAAAGAAGATTGTTTTGCTAGCAAATCGTGTACGATTTTCAGGTCTAAACTACAAGGTAGTTTTGCAATTTTTTTCTTACATTGGATAAATTTTGTAAAACTTGACCGGTCAACTGCTTCACTATTAACTAACTAAATGGCCAGCTGGCTCCACCAAACAAGCACCTCCTTTCTTACCCAATATAAGTTGCAACCTCACATTTAAAGACAATGAATGAATGGAAATTTCAGCTATATACTTTGAGGTTGTGTGGTTCAATCTATCTTAAGTGTGATGCTTAGATTTTCTATCTTCTAGGTGTGATTCCTAGAAATCCTACTAGTTATGGCTAGCTGGCTCTGCCAAACAAGCATCTCCTTTCTTACCCAATATAAGTTGCAACCTCACGTTTAAAGACAATGAATGAATGAATGAAAACTTCAGCTATATACTTCAAGGTTGTGTGGTTCAATTTATCTTAAGTGTGATGCTTAGATTTTCCATCTTCTAGGTGTAATTCCTAGAAATCCTACTAGTGTGATGCTTGTGGTCCTTTATTCATTTCCATTTCAATTTATTAACCCCATATCCTATACTCCTGCCTATTTTGATCACCATAGCCTTAAACACATCCCAATTTTCACCAATAACCTATTCCCCATGTTTTACCCCCACCAAATATGCTAGAGCTTGTAATCTTTATTGAGTTAGGTACTGTGAATTAAAGACCCTGCATCAGTTGTGCTTGTTATAAACACTCAAATACAAAGTCTCTTTACAAGAAAAACAATGGCTTATAACTCTATCTATTATTTCAGAATGGACAAAAAATTTATAACTGTATCTATTCAGGTGCCAAATAAATTTTTTGAAGGAAACTTAGGAACCAGGTCAGGTGGCCAAAACTTAACAAAGCAGCATGATGATCTAAACTTTTATTACATACTTATATTATTTCTTTCGCAACTAAAACTAACTTACACAAGGATACAAGGAGGGCAGGATACTGAGAGCTACGCCAGAGAAACCATCTACTGTGATAAAATATTAAATATTGAGGGGAAAAAAACAAATCAAGAAATACAAGCATATCCACTTACTCGGTAGTAGAAATAATCATACAATCTGAGAAGGTGGTACTTGTCAGCATGATCATGCTTGTTGACATACTTTAAAAGCTTTATCTCGTCAAGACTTTGATCAAAGAAGTCCTTGTTGTTTTTTATAATTTTCACACAAACATCCATGCCTGTGTGCAGATCATGTGCTTGTATAGCTTTACTAAAAGCAGCTGAGCCAAGATACTCAGTAACATGATAACGACCAGCAATTACAGAATTCAAAACAACATGGAAGTTCTTGTCCTCCTCAAAGCCAGTTCTAACCAACAAAAGCAGTTCAAGAGAACACGTGTTAGAATCAAGCTAATTAATGAGAAGCAGAGTTCAATTAAATAGATCACTTGATTAAGAATCAAACATTGACTAGAGAAAAATAAATAGGTATCCAAATTTCAGCACATGCCAAATACAAGGAGAAAAACATATGTATTATAAGAGCAATTCGTCATGTCAAAGAACCATCTCAACTCAATAGCTTAAGCTGTTAGGTGAGGTTCCAAGATATGATTTATATTATTCTCTAACATTCCCCCTCAAGTGAAAGCCCTTTGAGCTTAAAACTTGCACGGGCCCACAGTACTGTGTGCTTAATTTTTATCAAATAAATGAGGATGGTGAGATTCGAACTCGTGACCGCTTGGTCATCAAGGCTCTGATACCATGTCAAAGAACCATCTCAACCCAATAGCTTAAGATGTTAGGTGAGGTCCCAGGATATGATTTATATTATTCTCTAACACACCACAAAGAAACATATTACTCCACTTGTAATGAAAATTACAGCTCTATTTGGCCTTGGCCTTGTTGTGCTTATAAGTTAAATAACTTTGGTGTTGTAGGAAGAAGTGCTAAAAATTAAAGTTGTTTTGATAAAAGTTGATGGATGATTGGTTACGATTGTTGTTACAAGGGCATTCACCACAAAAAACATATTACTCCACTTTTAATGAAAACTACAGCTCTATTTGGCCTTGGCCTTGTTGTGCTTATAAGTTAAATAACTTTGGTGTTGTAGGTAGAAGTGCTAAAAGTTAAAGTTGTATTGATAAAAGTTGATGGATGATTGGTTACAATTGTTGTTACAAGGGCATTCACCACAAAAAACATATTACTCCACTTGTAAAGAAAACCACAGCTTTATTTGGCTTTGTTGTGCGTATAAGTTAAATAACGTTAGTGTTGTAGGCAGAAGTGCTAAAAATTAAAGGTATTAATAAAAGTTGATGGATGCTTGGTTACGATTTTGTTTATGGGATGTTGAGTTTAAAAACAAGTAACGAGTGTTTGATTAAACTAATAATAAAAGTGAAGTTGAAAATCAAAATGACAAATAAGGGCATAAGTAATTTTTGGTCTATTAAGGTGGGTATGAACAAAAAAAATTGGCATGCAAAATTAACTTAAACAAATAACAAAAACTAATATGTTTTTGTCTTTTAATCAAAACACTTGAACAAATAAAAACAAAAAAGAATTGTATATATAGCTTGTCAAATGAAAAAAAAAAATTGAGCTACATTCTAATGATTGTCAGTTTTTTTTTTTTTTTTCAAAGAAACAAATGGACTTTGTATTTATAGAGTAACAAGATCATAATTATTTGAAATGTAGATGGATAGTTGTTGTGTTGTGACTTTTAGCAAGGCCAAATAAACCCTACATGTAGCTCCAATATTAGCAGTTTTTGTCAAAAATTTCAACAAGCCAACAATTCACAAAATAAAAAGAAGTGGGAAGGTTGTGCCTAACTAAACATTACAAGCACACAACTAGCCACCATTACGGCCGCTAGGATAGAGTAAAGTAGCAAGGTAATAAGGGCAAATGGAAAAGGAAATAATAGAAAACAAAGGGTGGAGAAGAAGTTGTCTTGTTCTAAGATGAACACAAGACAACAATAAATGCAAGATTTTAAATGTTGGCAACATACCCTCCTGGGATATGGATATCCACTTCCAGGGACAAGTTTTAATTGATCCTAACCAAACATTGATCAAAATAAACTTATTCTATCATCCCCATTTATCCAAACAACCAAACAACACCAAAGTTCCACCAGTCCACGAATGTTTTACCTTGAGAGCATAACCATAATTATTCAGCAGAGAAAGCAAAAATATTAACTTAAGCAAAGACCTAAAGGGCACACCAAGGACACTATCACAGGACACAAGTAGCCTCATTTACCAAGGAACTCGGATGTCTACATTCCTATTTTTAATAAGGATGCGTTCAACAAGAATTTTGTAATTAAGGGGGTTGAGAAATGAAAGGGTTTTGAAGTCTTCTGTTTTATTTATGATTTTTGTTCTTCTGAACACCATTATTTTGCCCACCAAATGACTCCAGCAATATAAATAGTCTTAAAACTAGATTAGCTTCTTTTTTTTAACCAAATACATCTATTAATAGCTAAAAGTATAACAAAACTAGGATCAAATTGCAACATCATAGTGCACAAAAGTTTTGCAAGAGAGAGAAGTCTACTTTTCAGTAATTGCACAATGTTTCTTGTTTTTCCTTTCCTGATTTGTATCACATCTATTAATTTGAGACTGAAGCTTAGTCGAGCTGCTAAGAGTTCGTAATCTTGTAGACATCTATAAGATTAGCAAGTTACCTATTGTCAGTCAATCAAAACTCAACAGGCATGGTAGCAATATTCATTTTAATAAGAGTGACAAATTAATCATTCCACACTCAAAAGCATCCCCTACATACCCTATCCTTCCTGCTCTTTCCCTTGGATCTTTCTGGTCTTTATTCTTGTTTTAAGTTCTTTTTACAATGCTTTGTTCAATCTTTCCCATCCCTTGTTGTGCTCCACTGGCTGGTTTGCAAAATAGTTTACATGGCTCTTTCAAATACTGTGTAATGAAAGATTCAGTAACAACACGATCTTAAATTCCTAAATTTGGACCAAAAAGACTGAACATTTCAAATAATCTGGTAGAAGTGGTTCCCCTTATAAGATAGCACCCAAAGGTTCAATTCCATTTCATAATTCTGTCAGAACACCATTTGTGTGTGAGAGAGAAAGAGAGAGACAGCGAGTTTGTTTGTAGAAAGGAATAATATCTTTGCTGGTTCAAAATAAACCTCACAAACAATTCACCCCCTCCCAATCCTTAAATGTTGGCAAGAAAACCAGAATCTCCATAAAAATGGTGTTGCTTGTTTTGTTAACTCGTAACCACTTCTTTGGTTATCAGAAGGTAGTAAAAAATCAAAAGAGATATCAAATCAGGTGCCAACAAAGGTTTAAGGAGAAAAAAGTTGAAGATACCATGAGAATACGGAATACTCAGAAGAAAGAAAACACTTTGACACAGGAGAGAAAAAAACACAAGAGTCCTGTATAATTAGTTGTATATCATTATATTCTGAGGATATGGGGGATGTGTTAGAAAGAAAGTTTGTATGTCAGAGTTGTGAAAGGGGATAACACTCTAGGATGTGAAGTAGAGACATCTTATCGATTCTAATAGTGCCAAGAGCCCAAGATGCATAATGCATCATTAAGCAACCAGAAATCACTAATTTTTTATTTAGATAAACTCATCAAAGAAGAACATACCGGTTTTTCCTATGCACAATCTTAAGGTTGAAAGTTTCAAATTCCTCCTCCTGAACCTTGATTTGCCTTACTTGCTCTTGAACAGCAGCAGCTTCTTCATCCTCCAAGGATGCCACAGGATCTTCTTCCCTCACACCACCAATCTTCTCATCTCTTTCTTTCATGGCATGCTCTGGTTCTGTATAACCATAATTTGAGAGAGAAGAGGGACTAGAATCTGCTGATCTCACAGCATTTGTATTATTTTCATCCCTAGAACTTTTAACAGTTGAGGAATCACAGCTTTTCCGCCGCCATGTGTCATCAGGCCCTGTCAAAGCATTCAAGTGATCATTTGTTTCTTCACTGACAACCGCATTGCAGTTGTCTGACCATAAAGATTTACTAGAGCCTGCCTGCAACAACTGTTCATTCCTCAGTGGTGGGGGAAATGAAAACCCACCATCTGCATGACTTCTACCTTGAGCATGCATGTCTCGGTCACTTCCAACCACATATTTATTAAGTTTCTTCTTATCCCTGTTTTGTTTATCAACATATTTCTTGTCTGAGACATGGTGAGAAGATCTAGATCCCCCAACTCCAGTGTCATGATCACGAAAGTACTCTACATCCCCTTCACTACTGCCTCCAACCAAACTTTCCCGAATTTCACTTCCAATATCAGCAGCATCACTGTTGATTCCCACACCAATCGATCTAACTGAACCATGTTGATCGTCATCCATACAAATATCATCTAACTGTGGCCTTCCACACTCATTCAAAACCTTCCCATCTCCTATCATGATGAGTTCATTTGTCTGCGTGACAAACCCCTGCCAGACAGGTTCTGCTCGCATCAAACTTAGTTCTTCTTCATCCATCAACTGCCCATCATATTGCGAAATTAAATCACTCCCATTATTCGTCCCATACATTTCTGTCACTGATAACCCTATAGGATCATCTGATGCTGTGACTGGTTCAACAGTTTTTGCTTGAAATATCTGCTCGCCAGAGAAGTAAGAATCCTCCTCGGCAAAAGATTGATCATCGTCTTCATCTTTGGTTGGAACTCTATCCTGGGGGTCTGGAACGCTCCCATGCCCAGCACCCTTTTCATTGTCACTTGGGTAATCAATTTCATGTGCCAGAAACCAGGCCTCGTCCTCGATAGGTTGTCTCATATATCCAACATCATCATCGTCATCATATTCATCAGAATCCCAATACTCATTTTGATAATCAATAGATTCACTTAATCCATCACCAACAGTAGCAAAACCAGAAACTAGATCAGATGCATCCTCAGCAATTCCCTGACTTACAGATAGCCAGCTGCCTCCTGCAATCCTTTTTCCACCTGGATCATCAATTACCAGGCAAAATTAAGACGAGAAATCACCGGAGGGGAGAAATTATGTAGAAAATGGAAAAGGATAGGTAATCTGAATTTATTGCACTATATAGTTAAACATAATTCATTTAGTAAAATACAACCAATGGACTATATGTTCCCTGTTTTACACCCTACATGCCATAGGAAACCGGAAAGCAAAGAGATTGGTGTTCCAAAACCGAAAGATACAAGATGAGCTTCATTCCTAAAAATTTGAGCTCCTAAATCATTGAAGAACTGAAAGCGCTGATATAATATATGAATATGCTGGGAGGATGATGATCATGCTGTAATCTCTACTTCTTTAGCAAATATTTTGTCTTACATCAAAAGAGGCAAAATGGATCTTCATGTATAAGTGACAATAAAAACTTAAACACGTTAGCATGCCTTTATCCCTTTATTAGGGTAAAACCAAATGGGTAAGGCGCCCCAGATTCTCACACCTGAGTTGCAGCTATCCTTTTTAGCATGAATATGGGAAAAAAAAAAAAAAACTGTAAATTTTCGGTCAGCATAAGATATAAACATTCAACTTCTTTGACAGTAAAACAGAACGTTTCCCTTAGTTGTTGGTGTTAAAGAGATGACGCTAGTTTCACAACAACAAGATAGGTATAAATAATCAAGTATATACTACCTTATTGATAAGATTCAACCACCTAAACTGGCTAGCCATCTTTAATGTTAAAATAATATCCTAACAAGTTGAAAATAGTAGAATGTTTTATGCAAAGTGAGTTTCAATGTTGATGGATGACAAGATTTCTTTCTTTCTTTCTTTTTCGCTGCCTTCACTTTCTGAATCAATAAACAATAACTAGCAAAAACTCTAAACCCCTGAAAAAATCAGCATAAAAGGTCACATAATCACACTTATCATATGAGCTTACCTGAAGAATTGATTTCTTGTCCGACAGGAACATCGAGATAGGAACCTATAAGGTAGCTATTATCAGCGCTGATGACCTTTGAACTTGGCCCATCACGCTCAAACGTTTCCTGACAATTGATTGATGGCTTATCCTCTGACTTGAGTTTAACTGGTGGAAGCCTAGGAAATTCTTCCTTTGGAATATCAGATACAAGTGAAAACCCTAAGCCACTTAAATTCTTCTGCTCTGTGCTCTCTTGAGACTTTCCAAAGAACAAAGTTCTTCCAACCTCATCCACCTGTTCTTTGATAGCTGCCCTAAGATCACTTGTACCTGCTTTCTTCTTTCCATCTCTTTTGTCCGAATTTGTAATAGTATCATCATAACTGGTCAATGCCTCCCCCTTGGGGAATGGAAAAACAGTCTTGACAGAACAATCTTTCCACAGGTCTGAGGAAGAATTTGCGGGTTCCTCATTCTGAGACCATGGGTTACCCGCAGAGAATGCAACGGTAGTTTTAAGTTGCCAATCAAGTTCCTTCAATTCATTCGTTTCAATTTTTTTATACTTGGATTCTGCATTGGCATCACTGGTACTATTGCTTCCAAGCCATGAACTTTTCTTTTCACCAGTTAAGATAAACTCTTCTCCAGATTTGGCTTTTGCTCTAGCAGAGAAGTTACTGGTGCTAGTACCAACATCATTCTTGTATGGATTAGACGGACCATTGCTTGGATTAAAGTTCCATGAATACAAACCAAGCACGGTATCCTCTGAATCAATGGCTTCATTATTTTTACCACCCCGTTCCCCAGCAGAAGCAGAGTTTTTCCATTTGCTTTCAGTCCCATTTCTATACTCTATTTCTTTCACAACAAGTTCCTTAGAAATTTCACCACTATGTTGATGACCTGACCCCTGAGGATGACAGGTTAATTTGCCCCCATTATCTTCTTCCACCACCTTCCCCGAGTTCTTATCTTCAAGGGCAAGTTTTTGAAGGAATCCATTCAGATCAGGGAGGTTACCAAGCTCACTGCGCAATGCTGCCTCTGCTCTTGTGAAGCGATTTTTCTTCAGAAAGTCCAGAATAACATCAACTGAGCTTGTCTCCTCCATAATCAACTTCTAAAAATCAATTAGCAAATACTAGAATGACAAATCCACCAAAACTGAAACAAAAAAAAAAACCAAATAAACCAAAGGAAAATAAACCCACTCAGTAAAAAAAAAAAAAAAGCTTACTTTCATCAAAGAAACAAACTTCAAGAGGTTTAACACTCATCCACTTGGCAAACAACAAAACACCATATAATGCTTGAAACCACATAATAAACCAACCCCACAACCTCATTTAGTTCAAAATTCTCTTTTTCCACCAGTGTTTAGTTAAAAAGCCCCAAACTTTCAAAATCACAAAAATTAACTCACATTTCCAACATTAACCCAACAAAACAAAACAAAAACCCTAAATATCCTTCCAAACAACAAATCAAGACATTAAGAGATCCAAAACTCTTTAACCCACAGTATTAAAAACCTTAAACATCACATTTTATAAAAAAAACTTCAAGATTCAAAAAAGAGGCCTTCAATCTACAAGATTCATAAAACAAAAACAAACCCATTATTTTTTTTTCCACTTACAGATCGAAGATGGCTCGAGAGAAAAGAAAGGAGCTTTCTTTAGTGTGGATTCCATAGCCAATCTCACATTAACAATAAACAAAGTACTTACGATTTTGCATTCGTGGGTTTCGGTTTTTTAGGTCTCTCTCACTCGTTTTTTTTTTTTTTTTTGGGTTTCTTGTATTGTTTTTGGCCTGCAATCTTCTCTCAGGCCTGGCAATGGTTGTTTTTTGTAATAACAATAATTCAATAAAATCTTGAGTTATGATATTGTGTTTTTCATGTGGGTTTAAGGTTTGCCTTGTATTCGTGAAATGTTGTTTTAGGATTAATCTAACGGTGGAAAATGTTTTTCAATCTAGGTTGTGGGGTATCAAATGGCTGATGAAATTTTAAAAAATGGGCTCCGGCTTTGTTTTATGCTCCATCATTACATTTACGAGGGCATACATAGAATAAAAAGCTTTGCATTCTTTTGACAACATTTACCATAAATGTATATAACCTAAGAATTTGAAGCATAATCCTTTTTTTTTTTAGACCTAGATCTTAACAACCAAAATTATCATTGTCTATTTTATTAATGAAATAAATTCTTTTTACCTTAACTTATTATTACATTAAAGATAATGATTTTTTTTATAATTATATCAGTTATGATGTTCAAATTAAATTTATTTTTCAAGTTAAATCTAAATTTGTAAGTTCACAAGAGTGTTTTTTTTTTAAAAAAAAAAGCATGCCTATATATAAATAATTGATAAATACAAATTTAAATGAAAATATCGGTGTGGTTTTCTTGTAAAGTATATCCATTTACTACTTGAATTATTAACAAATATAAATTAAATTGAATATATTTATTTGGTTAATAATTTAATCAAACAAACAGAGTTGAGTTTTTCATTATTTTTTTAGTTCCTTTTCAATTAGGGAGTTTTTCTTTTACAGTATATTGTTATCAAACTCATATTTAGTAGTGGGTTAACCGAGTCAACCCAGATTAATCTTAAAATAATATTATTTTAGTTTTTTTAATTAAAACAACACCATAATAGATAAATACTTTTAAAAAAAATCTTGAAATTGACCTGATCAAGACTTACTCGAGTTTGGTCGAATTGCAGGTTGACTCGATCTAGTCTCAATTGGGTTTGGTCTAATCACAGGTTGATTCGATGAGTCACCCGAGTTTGATTAAGCCAATATCCACCTAGTTATATATATAAAAATACTCTTGGCATGGACCAAGTTTGAGTTAGGGGTCGTTGGGTCAATCCACTAGATCAAGTTGAGTTTAATAGTTATGCTCCACCATATTTATTAAGGCAAATATTTTGAGAAAATAGGTCTTCAAGACCTTTAAAAAAATTAAGGTGAATCCTTATGTTTAGAATATAAGATTAACCTTAGAAACAAGTATAAACATTAAAATTAATTAACAAAGAAACTAGAACACGTCATCTTTTTAATATCAATTTCATATCCAGCCTATCATATTTTTCTATTCATAGCATTGGCATGCAAATTTTTGTTTTTAGTCTCTCGAGTTTTAGTTTTTTTTAATTAGTCATTAATCTTTTTCTTTTCTTTTCAATTAGATCATCTCCCCTCTAAAAGCGTGGGTGCTCTTTGAATCCAATTTTAATTCTTTATCTTCCCACTATATAAACAATATAAACAATATGAAAATTTTGTTTCTTTCTTATGTGAGATAAAATTTTTGGGTATCACATAAACATGTCAACTAATGATTTCTTAAGATTAGTGTCTTATTTACAAAAATTTATTTTAATATTTTTAATGTTTTATGCTATAAAGATTATGTTAAAGAATAAATTTCAATAAAGTTTTAACCTTAAAAGTGAGTAGATCTCACTTTTGATTTAGCTTCAAATATGTCTATTAAATATGTTTTAAAATAAATTTTTTCAACACTCTCCCATGACTAAAAATTATTTGACAAGTATAAAAGATTTGAAGATTTGTAAAGAGATAATGATTTAGTGGATTACTATATTAGGATTAATAACTCTTAACTTTGAACTTTTTTTTATTGAAATAGTATCAAATTTACTTAGCTAAATAGTAAACGTGATATCTTAAACTATTTAGACTTTTATATAAATTAAGATAATAATAATATTTATATAGTTCTTTACCTTGAGATTTCTTTTGGTTCCCAAAGTTATGTTCATTTTAGCATTGAACAACTCCTAGATTTATGAGTGTCGTAGATAATTCAGTCTTTTCCAAATTCTTAAAGAAACAACCATATTTATCACTTATATAGATGACATTTCATTAAGAGTATAATGTTATACTTCACTTAGTATATCAAGATATGAAAGTCATTAAGAGCATGTTTTGCCTTTTATCACTCTACAATTAACACCTTTTTATGAAATTAATTTTTTTGCAAGTGCTATCAAGAATGTTATATGATCTAGTTTTTTCTTTAAACCTAGATTTTAGAATCTCCAATCAACTAGGTAGATTTATCATCATTACATTTTTTTTTTTGTTTTTAAAGGTTTTAAGTTCATTCCCTTTGATTAAATTATACACAAGCTCTCTCGTCAAAATTTTTGTTAGCAGATCCCTAATATTTTTTCTTAACTTTATATAATCAATAAAAATAATTTTATTTAAGAGCAAGTGTTTAACGATATTATATTTCTAGACTTATTATTATATATTATTTTATGTTATTTCAATTGCAAACTGATTATAACAATGGATACAAACTGCAGGCACTAGTTTTTGCCAATATAAAATATCCTTTAAGAAGTTTTAAAACTATTTGGCTTCCTCTCTAACACTATCAAGAGTAATAAACTGTGATCTCATTATGGATATTGTGATATATGTTTGCTTAGAGGATTTCCAAGATACAACTACTCCAACGAGTGTGAAGTCATATTTAAATCCTTAGTATTAGATATCTAATTAGCATCATTATACCCTTCTAATGTCACTGGGTATCCAGTATATAGTAACTTATAATCCAAGGTTTTTTTTTTTTTTTGTAAAGCATACCTATATATGAACTATTGAAAAATACAAATTAGAATGAAAATACCGAATTGGTTTTCTTGCAAAGCATATCCATTTACCACTTGGATTATTGACAAATTAAATTGAATATATTTATTTGGTTAATAAATTAATCAAACAAACAAACATAATATTTCTCTTTAGCTTGAGTTGAGTTTTCATTATTTTTTTACTCCCATTTCATGCTTTTATGGATAGTGGTTATTTGAATTGAATATATAAAAATTAATTTGATTTCAAATTAAATGGGGGGATTTAAAAAAAATTGATAATAATCTTATAAAGTATCACAAAAATATAACAAAACAACTAAAACGCCAATCATATTCATATTCATTGTACACTCACACACATTTCACTATTCACTACAATAGTAGATTTATAGTTTGACCCTTCTAAAAAAACCAATAGCCTTTGAGTTAGGGGTATTTTGATCTTTTTACACAATCTATTAGTCATTTAAAGATTGAACAAGGATATAAATGTCTTTTCCATAATTTTTAAATAGTAAAATAACTTAATTACTCCTAATTAAAAAAATAAAGGTGTTGACTAAGGGTATTTAGGTCTTTTGCTTTTTAAAATAAAGTAAAACGTCAACTTTGCCATTTCAATCAAAGAAAAATGAACCATGGACCCATGGCCTTTTGGTCTTTTCACACAGTTTTTTGGTTAATCTCATAAATATAGAGGTAATTTGGTCATCTTAGCCTAAATTATCATTTCTTTAATCAATAAAATTGTTGGAGTGTGCTTATAACTCGTCAGCTAGTGGAAGGTGCCCATATTTTTTGGGTAGAACGTGCAGCACCTTCCAGAGATAGAATTAGCCCCTTTATCATTTTGTTAGACGCGCCACAAAGTTCTCTTCCTCCTGGTATGACGTGTGTTGGTGGCGATATGGTGGTTTGTCGTCAAAGAACCTTTTTTTTTCATTTCTCTCTCCTTCACTAAAAAACATAGGTTTGTCCTCTTTCTTTTTGCACTTCAATTTCAATTCTTATTCTTTTGATTTATATTTTTTTACC
This sequence comes from Populus simonii, assembly GCA_007827005.2. NCBI lineage: Eukaryota > Viridiplantae > Streptophyta > Magnoliopsida > Malpighiales > Salicaceae > Populus > Populus simonii. The sequence continues at coordinate 1,634,335 of CM017478.2, forward strand.
CTTTTATAAAATTTTTATTTTTTTTCAATTTAATTCTTCAGTTCCAATTTGTCATATTTTATTTTTTTTTAATTTGATCCTTATTGTTTTGATTTTTTTTCCTTAACTCCTTCAATCTAAATTTATGGTGTATTTGTTTTTCAATTTGGTCCTCATTCTTTAGATTTTTCCCCTTTTGTTAAAGTTATTTGTCTTTTTAATTTAACCCTCCAATAAAAAATTTATATTGCCCTCTAATTTATTTTTTATTTTGATTTTCATCCTTATTCTTTTAATTATCATTTTTTATTTTATATCCTCTTGTGTTATTTATTTATTTTTTCTTGATTTTATCATTCAATATTTTATTTGTTGCGGATTGAGTTTCGTAATTGTTTCACATATGGTACTTTTAACCCTAAAAGTGAGTGGATTCCCCTTTTAATTTTGCCTTAAATGTGCCTATTAAATATGTTTTAAGATAAAACAATTTCCAATACTCTCTCACATGAATGAAATTTGTCTGACTAGTATAAAAGATTTGAAGATTTGCAAAGAGATATTGAGATGGTGGATTACTATATTAGGATTAATAGCTTTTGCCTTTGACCCTTTCTTAGTGAAATAGTATCGGATTTACTTAACTAAATAGTAAACACGATGTCTTGAGTTATTTAACCTTTTATGTAAACCACGATAATAATATTCATATAGTTCTCTACCTAGAAATTTCCTTTAATTTTCACGGTTATGTCCTAAACAACTCCTAGATTTATGAGTGTGTAGATATTTAGTCTTTTTTTTAGAATATTCAAAGAAATGACCACATTTTTTACTCATGTAGTTGATCTTTCATTAAAAGTATAATGCTATACTCCAATAAATATACCAAAATATGAAATTCATTAAAAGCATATTTTGCCCTTTATCGCACCTATAGTACCCAACATCACGGCGGCCTTAAAATTTCATCAACGAAAAGAACAGATTTCTGGCATCTTGTTCTTTGATGGGGAAAGATCTTGTTTAAGGAGTTGCCATCTAGAATTATGGTCACTAGAAACCCTAATTGGTCAACAGAGATTCTATGGTACGAGACTGGTTGTGGCTAGAGAAGGTATTAGCACCCCTAGCGCACCCTACCTGAGGTAAGCTACATTGCTGGTTTTGTCTTAAATTGCTAAAAATCTGTTGCTCTATGCTATGATGGTTTGCTTGTAATATTCCTGACTCTGGCGTCAGTGAATATTCAACTATGAATACTTCCAACTCTGGCGTTGGTAAATATTACGTGGCTAAAAAAAAGAATAAAATAAAATAAATTTAAATCAGTATTTTTATTCCTGACTCTGGTGTCATTGAATAAACAAATAAAATAAATTTATTTTTATGCATGCATATATTTTTTTATTTTTTTACATAGCTAAATAAAATAAATTTAAATCAGTATTTTTATTCCTGACTCTGGTATCATTGAATAAACAAATAAAATAAATTTATTTTTATGCATGCATATATTTTTTTTATTTTTTTACATAGCTAAATAAAATAAATTTAAATCAGTATTTTTATTCCTGACTCTAACGTCAATGAATAAACCAACAAAATAAATTTATTTTTTTATGCACACACACACACACACACACACACACACACACACACACACACATATATATATATATATATATATATATATATTTTATGTGAGGCTGGGCCCAGCTCAGCCCATATGGGCTGGACTAGACCCTGCTAGCCCGGCCCGGTCACTAGGCCAAGCCAGTGACCCGGCTGGGCAAAGGCACGCATGTGTGAATTATTCATGCATGTTGTGCATAGTGAGAAGGTAATTAAAATTACCTTCGCACAATACCAGCCTTATTTGAATTCTACAAAGCTAAAGAAAGCTTACCTACTCTGCTGCAGTGCTAGCGTTTTAGGCGAAGATCAGTGAAAGCGCTCGTTGCTGGGAAACTGAAATTCCTCCTTCTACCTTTGCTTTCCTGCCCTCTGTTTCTTTCTCTCATCTTCTATCTCTGGTGCTGGAGATGGTGAAGGCAATGGTCACTCTTTCCTCTGTGGCCTTTTTTGGCTTTTATAAAGCCAGAGTATGGTCTCTGTAATGAAAGTATGCTATCCTGGCTATTTGTGTTCTGGGTCTTTTTTCTTCTCTCTCGGTCTCTCTCCCTATTCTCCTTCTTCATCTGTGTGTTTCTCTCTGCCTCTCTCTCTGTATAATCTCTATCTATCCTCCTGCTTACCCCCTGTGTTTTTTTTTTTTTGTTTCGGTTTGTGCTCTCCCTCGTGTCTGTCTCCTACCCCCTGTTCACTCGTTACTGGTTGCCGAAGACGATGGTCAATGCCGGTTCTCGTCTTTGTGTTTTCATCCGTTGGTGTTTTTCTCTGGGTTTACGTCTCCTTTGCTTCTGGTTTTATATTTTGTTGCCCATGTTCTTGAGATGAAGGAACGTAGACAATGGTGATGTCGGTTGTCAATGGTCTTTGGTTCCAGGTCGTTCTTTTTCTGCAGGGACGAAAACAATGGTAGGGCTGATCCTCGTCTATGTGTCAGATGCAAATTTAGCAACATACTAGTAACGGATTACATATATATTAATTTTTTATTATTACGTATAACTGGTTGCTAAAAAATAAATTAATATATTAAGAATCAGCAACGGATTTCCCGTTGCTAATATGGTAGCACAAAATTTTCAATGAAAAAGTATGTCGCTGATAAAAAGAAAGATTAGAATTTGACTTTTATACAAAAAAAAAAACAACAATGACGTGTTAATAATTAATTGGTACGTTGCCAAAAAAAAAAAAATAACCTCACACGGGCATATACCAATCTCAAGAGAATAACCTTTCATTCTCCAAAAGAACCTTAACCCCATCTGTCCCTTTCTTCCTTTTCCAAAAACCCCATCTTTTGTCACTTTTTTAAATTGTTCTCCATGAATATGTGCTTCCAAGGCGTCCCTTTCCAATAACCCCATCTATCACTTTCTTAACTTCTTCTCTAGTGCTATGCTTCAAAGGATTTCATCTTATAAGGAACAAATATGGTGCAACAAATTAAGATAGCAGGTATAATTAGAAACCCATATTTGAGAGGTTGTGTGTGTAATTTAGAGAGAATATATATTATTTTATTAACTAATTTTATGGATGTGAAGAGTAATTTTGTTTGATCTTTTGCAAATTATTTGTTAAATATGGTTGTCATCATATGCTAATGTTTCTAATTCTTAATGTAATGTTCTTTATCTTCGTAATTTCTATCGGCTAACAAAAGTCTAAAACATGACAAATAAATAATGTATTTCATTTTAAATTCATTAACTGGGTGAGGTCGATCGATGTAATGGAAAACAAATATACAGAGAAAGGGGGGTTGGGCTTTGTGTTGAATAGAAAAATAAACATTGGATGGTCAGTACTTGATGATATTATAAACAGGGTAGAGAGAGGGCAACTTAGTTTACTGATGGTCACAATCATTAATTTCATGGTTACAATTTGAAATAAAGGAAATTGTTCTTGTTTAGTAGTGTTAAATAGAGCAGAGCAGAGAGAGTGTGATTTACATGTTTCAACAAATAAAGGAAATTGGGAATTCAATTTTCTTATTACAGTTGTATGCAATGAAAGCAATTTGTAGGATTGCGGAATGAGCATTGTTTCCATATGAATCTATGCTCAATTATTGTCTTTGAAACTTCACCATGTATTAATAATTGTATATGATAGCAGAGGAAGGAAGGAAGGAAAGATCTGTAATCATTTTACTCAATAGTAATTCTAATTGGTATTAAATATTAATATATCACTTATTGGATTTTGAATCCCAAAACAACATGATTTGTAGTTCATACCCTGTTATAGCATATCAAAGAAAAATTTAAAATTTAGTGTTGCAATTTTATATTTACTTCTAGTATTTATTTATTTATTATTTATTACTATGTATCTTCTTTATAGTTAAAGTAATGTTATTAATTTACTTTTTTAATTTCTTAACACTATTATTCTTGCTCATTTTTTTCTTTCTAATTTCATATTGTTGAACCCTTCACATCACATTACTTATTTGCATTTGGAGTTGCCAAGTTTTTGGGTTGTGCTTGTTGGGTCCCCCAGGTTTGTCAATTTTGAAAGATAACTTTGTTTATAGAAAAATTGCATGGTCAATGAATCTTGGCGTCTGTTTGCTAATAATGGTGTAATTTGTCTCCAAAGTGTTTTTATTGTTTATACTGCACTTCTTTGAAAGAGAAGTTGTTATTTTGTGTGTTGTGCAGTTTAGCGACTATAGATTACATAGACATATAATCGTATTTTAGTTTGTCAGTATTTCTTTGTTTAATGTTATAGTCTTAAGTAATAAATTATTGATCAAATAAATATTTAATAGTTAGTTAAAAAAATAATTGTGGCATGTGTTTGCATGAAAACTTCATTTCTACAATATTTTTTGACATTGCAAATGATTTTTTTTTAATAGAAGAGTCTAGATTACTAATGCTGAAGAAAAAAAATGACGGTGGGAAATAATAAATAGAATAGTTGCTTGGTGTACCTAATTAATTAACTAGCTATTTTGCCTACATAATTTTACTAATCCATTGGACAATCAAAACCACATAGTATCTTTCCTCTTTTAACATAATTCCAACTACTTAATTATATTTCAACTTCATGCAATACTCCAGTGTTGTTATCTTTTCTTTTATTGCAAGTTTTCATAGCTTTCCCTTTTATAATTTATGAGCAAGTTATTAATGAAGTTATTTTGATAATTTATTATATAAAGTGTTAAATATAGATTAAGGAATATATTAAATAATATTCTAAAATTTTGTTGGTTTTAATTATGTTAATTAGATTAATATAAATGATTGATCATGGATGTATCGCTGTTATAGGGATGGTCATATTTGTCCATAATTTGTTGCGGGTGTACGAAGATTTATCAATTTTGCATCTTCAATTGATGAAAATGTATCTAGAGGTAAAATTAGATGTCCTTATGTTATGTGCAAAAATCAAAAGTTTTTAGTGGAAAAAGATGTTTATAAACGCCTATTTTCAAGAGGATTTTTACCCGATTATAAAAATTAGACTGTACATGGAGAGCCTTATGTTTCAGAACCAATAATTGTTGGACCTTCATCAGTTGGGTGTAGTCATATTGTGAATGATGTTTATGAAGAAAATTCATATAGGAATATGGTTCTGCATGTAATGGGGTTAGTGATGCATACTCTAATGATATGGTTTCTAGTCCTATGGTAGCAAAGGAACTTCTAAATCTAAAGGCAGATAAATTTTATAAATTACTGAAAGCTATAGAGGAGTCTTTATAGGATGGGTGTACTAAGCAATCCAAATTATCTGCTCGTGTATAATTGCTTAATATGAAGTCAACTCTAAATTTGACTCAGACTACCTTCATTAAATTTACTGAATTTACAAGAAGTTGCATGCCTGATAATGGAAATTTAGTTTTAAATTTCTATGATGCTAAGAAATTTATGTGGCCACTTGGACTTGGTTATGAGAAATATGATGTGTGTCTTAATTATTGTATGCTGTATTATGGGGTAGATGCAATGAAAACAAATTAACTTTTATGGAAGTTTACGATACAAACCTAGAAATCTCACTAATAAAGGTTCTACTAAGTCAGAGAAACAACTCTGATACTTTCCTTTGACACCAAGACTTTAGAGGCTATTCATATCTCCACATCATGCCAAAGATATGACATGACATCATTTTCATAGGTCAGATGATGGAGTTTTGGTGCATCTATTTGACAGGGAGACATGAAAGAAGTTTAATCAGGATCATCAGGACTTTATATCCTGTCATAACCCAATTCTGGGTTATTCCCCAAAAATCAATTTCTTTTTCAAAATAAAAATAAAAAAATAAAATAAAGGTTGACAATGTGGAGAAAGCAAATTAAGAAAGACTGCAAAAATAGGCAAAAATCAAGCTGCAATTTTTGGAGGAAAATCAGGGCCTAATTGTACCCCATTATGCCCAAAAAATGGGAAAAAAAATGCAAATTCAAGGTCAAATTAATTAATTATTGGATGAATTTGCATAAAAATTAAGTCCAATGACATAATTAAATTTTTAATAGGCCAATTTGATTTAATCATGGGCCAAATTAAATTTTAATTATGTTTAAGAATTAATTTGGGTCCAATATAAAGATTTAATTAGGTGCAAGGACTTAATTATACTTTAAAAAAGTCAAATTAATTTTATTTGGGGCTTAATTGGTGAAATATTAAGTTTGGAAGCCTAATTTGGGCTTAATTGAGAAGATTGGAATTTTAACAGATCAAATTTAATTTTTACCAAGTTAATTGATTGAAATTAAGGGCCAAATTGCAAGATAATTGAAGTTTTGGGGTCAATTAGGGGTTAAATTGACAAAATTCGAAGCCAAGGACCAATCTGCAAAAGGTGCCAAACTATAGGGGTTTAATTGACAAAATCCGGGGGTCAAATTGAAGAAATTAAAAGTTTAATGGTTAATTAGGGGATGGCCTAATTGCATTAAATCAAAGGTTTAAGGTCAATTAGGGGTTCAATTGAAATGATTGGAAAGAACGCGGACTAAATTGAAAATCAGTCAAAAATCCTTTATTAACCCAAAACGACGCCGTTTTTGCATTAAAAAGAGAAAAAAAAGGGAGATAGGAGACGCGTTGCCTGGTCACTATTCATCATTTTTCCCGTGAACACTGCCCGGGTAGCAGTTTTGCAGGTGCATTTAATGCCTCGTATGGCCCTTAAATTTGACAACACATGCACCAAAATGGCCACCTGAAATCCCTCTATCCCCGAGTATTATCCGTTCAGGTCTATTAACATGAAAACGGCTCCGGTGACTGGCCTGAAGTAGGCAACTCGGGCAGCCTTGGACTGTCAAATTTGGCAGTTCGAGGTGCACACTTTGAACCAACGATTGGGATGCTTATCAACCAAACCAAAGGCCACAATTTGACACAATTAAAGAAAAAATGTTCCTCTTCCACCTCCTATAAATAGGGCTGCATTTCATGGCCTGAGGGAGGAGAAATTTGAGTCCAAAATCGGCCAAAAACTAACCCCTCTGCCCTCGTTTCTGTAGTTTTTCTCTCCCTCCCTCTCTCCGCCGTTCCAGCACCACCAACTTCTCCACCACTAGCTCCAGCACAGGTAGCTATCCCAACCACAAGCTGACCACCCTCACGCCTGAAACAACCACCATTTCTTCCTCTCTCTCACTTCTGCAGAAGCTTTCATCTTCTCCCCGTGGACGACTCCGGCCACTGCTCCTCACATAAACACCACCAGAACCACCAGCTAAGCCTCTTGATCACGGCCGAGACGACTCCTACTTCGAGTGAGCCGCTCCTCCGTCAACCTCCATTTTCTGCAACCATTTCGGTTGCATGCAGAACGTGAACCATTGTTCACGTTCTGCAAATAATTAACATTGCATATGGGCCAGGTCAATGTTGGCCCAGCCCAAAAACTAAAAAAGGGAAAATATTATGGGCCGAGATCGGCCCAACCATTTTGGGCCGATGTTGGCCCACCTTTTCTGGGACTGAGCTCGGCCCAGTCAGCTGGGCCAGGCCAGGCCAGCCCATATGTTTTAATAATATTTATTTAATATATATAATATTATATTATATATATTTCTTTTAAAAAAACAAAAAAGTAAATAAAATTCAAAAATCATTTCAAAAAAATTATGATTTTTTCAAATATTTTTCTACCAATTTTTCATAATATCGGGTTGTATATTGACACTGTAAAATACAAATCCGATATTAAAATATCCGGTTTTCTCATAAATATTTTTTTAAAAAAATTTCAAAACATTTTCAAAAAAAAATCTCAAAAACTTTTAAATCAATTTCCCTTTTCAAAAAAATACAAAAAAAATAATATTTTGTTTTCATACGGCCAAATCCTAAAAATTTTCCAAGCATATTTTCATTAAAAGATTGCATCTTTTTCATGTTTTGAAAATTCAAAAAATGGATATCATAACCAGTTCATGATCATCCATTAGGGTTTGGCCAAAATATCAAAAACCTTTTTCCAATCTTTTTTTCTAGGATCCAGATGTAGACTTTAATATTTGTGGAGTGTAAAATTACATGATAAAGTACACCCTCAGGTATTAAAGATACAAGGTTTAAATAAATACGATGCTAAAATTCAGACTTTAGAACGGTTAGGATTTAACCCGATAAGGTAGAGACTCTCTCATGAAGATAGATCTACCTTGAGCCTTAGAAAAGACTAATGAATATGACCCAACTTAGAAAAAACAATCAAACAACAATGTAGCTTACCTTAGGTAGGGTGCACTGGGGGTGATGTGTATTTTCCTTGCACAACCAGTCCCTTACCCAGACTCTCGCAGACCATAGGTTCCTAGTGACCATAATACTAGGTGGCGACTCCTAAACATTAATCATAATTTTATGATTAAATCCAAAAACCCTTCCCAACACACAACACCTCACAACAGGAGGCACGACAGAGAGCCTCCGCTGTTGCCAGATGACGACGCGGCGCTCGCACCCCCGCGACACATCCAATCCACAAAATATTCGGTTAAGATTATACATTGATGATTTTAATCCATTTGACATGTCTTCAAATGTCTACTCTTGTTGGCCAGTAATTATGACTGTTTATAACTTGCCTCCTTGGAAGTGTATGACCTAACCATTCATGTTTTTGTTAATGATTATTCCTGGGCCGAAGAATACAGGGAAAAAACTTGGTGTTTTCTTATGATTGTTAATTGATGAATTGACAAAGTTATGGCTTGTTGGTGTTAGTAAATATGATATATATAGGAAGGAAAATTTTCAATTAAGGGCAGCTTTGATGTGGACCATTAGTGATTTTCCAGCCTATAGTATGTTATCGGGTTGGAGTACTCATGGCAAGTTGTCTTGTCCTTATTGTATGGAGCATATCAAAGCCTTTATATTAAAGCATGAAGGAAAAACAACCTTTTTTTACTGTCATCGGCAATTCCTACCTATTGATCACCCATATAGATATTAATCAAATAAGTTTTTGAAAACAGTAACATAATGACTCCCTCATTTACCTCATCGATCTGGTTCAAAAATATTATCTGAAGTGTCCAAGTTTACGGAGGGACATAGTAGAAGTTCCTCGCATAATGATAAAATTTTAGGCTTTGGTGTTACACACAATTGGGTGAAGAAGAGTATTTTCTAGGAGATTCCATATTGGTATAGAAATTTGATTCGTCATAATCTTGATGTCATGCACATTGAAAAAAATTTCTTTGACAATATTTTTTATACAGTAATGGATTGTCCTGATAGAAGCAAGGACAATTTAAAGGCTAGGTTGGATATTTAGTTGTATTGTAAGAAGCCAAACTTACATTTGCAATATGATGCAAGTGGTTGGGTTTACAAACCTAAAGACACTTATTATCTCTTCAGAAATAACAACAAAAAGTGTTGTCATGGATGAAATAATTGTCCTTTCCTGATGGTTATGCTTCAAACATCTCATGGTGTGTAAAAGAGGCACAATGTAAGGTTTCAAACATGAAAAGTCATGATTGTCATGTTTTTATGCAAAGACTTCTTCCAATTGCTTTTCGACCTTACTTGCCTAAGCCACTATAAAAGTCATTAACTGAATTGTCAGTATTTTTTCGGAACATTAGTGCTACAAGTTTAAATGTCCAACATATGAAGTTGTTGTAGATGAATATCATTGAAATTACTTGCAAACTTAAAAGGATTTTTCCTCCATCCTTCTTTTAACTCTATGGAACACTTGACAATACATTTACCTTAGAGGCAAAAGTTAGAGGACCCGTTCAATATCGATGGATGTATCCATTTGAATGGTATGTTTTCATGTCATATTATTTTTTATTATTTTCCATTTTTTCCCAAACTAATTGATATCAATGATATAGGTATATGTTTTATTCGAACAAAAAAGTGACCAATAAAGCTAAAGTTGAGGGTTTCAGATGTGAAGTATATTTGATTGATGAAATTATCAATTTTACATCTTATTATTTTGGTGATGACGTGCAAACAATATGGAATTGAGTTCCAAGAAATGATGACGGTGGCCTTAAAAGTCTTGATGGACAACTTTTAATTTTTTCTTACCTGGGGAAAAAATTATCCAAAAGATCGTATATAAGATAATTATCACATGCTGAAATGAAAATTGCATATAACTATATTTGTTTCAGCTGTGAAGAATTGAAGCCCTATTTAGAGTAAGTATGAAATATTTTTTTTCCATACTTTATTCTTAAGAATTTAATTTTAAAAACAAATTGTTTATAATTTAGGCAATGTCATCAAGAGTTAAAGTCACAACAACCACATGCGAGTGATGCCGAAATAGAAAAATTATGCGAGGAGATCTTTCCAATTTGGTTAAAAAATAATGTAAGTAGTTTTATAAAATGATTTTTTAATTCAATTTTATTCTTTTAAGAAATTATTATTTTTTTAAAAAATATTTATTATGGTGTTAAATATTGTGCTAGGTTGAATATCAATCAAATGGAACTGGGAATCAAATCTTTGCACTTGCTATGGGCCCTTCAAATGTTATAATGGGTATTATGTGAATGGTTTTAAATTTCATATTCAAAGTTATGGTCGATTTAAAAAGACGATGAATGATGGGGTTAGTGTGAAAGGAAGTTGCTATGATGACAATGAATAATAGTATTATGAAATGCTTGAAGAAGTTGTGTGGCTAAAATATTTAGGGAGTAGGTGCAAGGTATTCATGTTTAAATGCCATTAGTATGATACAAAAAGAGGAATTAAAATGCATAATTCAAATGGTTTGGTTGAAATCAAGCATACTTCTCGACTATATGGAAATGAAGATTTTGTGCTAGCGCAACAATGTCAACAAGTCTACTATACATGTCCACCTGATAATAAAACTTTTGAAAGTGGACAGTTATTAAAACAACTGATAGAAGTCGCTATAATATTGATATGAGTGAATTTATTGAAGATGATAACAATATGAAATTATTTGATGTGGCTCAGTCAGATGATATTTCTCAACCATGTCATGTCCTTCCTACCCAGACACTTGATGATCCAAATATATTTGTTGAAGCATCATATTATACAGAAATCAACCATTATGAATTGCTTCAGTTACATGCAAATTTGGTAAAAACTAAAAGGGTTTCAGAAGAAGAATTTGATGATGATGTTAATTATGATTACGATGATGATGATGATGTGGTTATGAGTTATGATAATGATGAGCAGCATGATGATGATATACTGTAAAATTTATTTATTTTATTTATTGTATTTGGACTTATTTTTAAGTGATATAAGTTGTGTTTGTATTAATGGTATTAATTAAAAATAATTATTTTTTATTTTCTTATTATTTTAATTAGTTCATGTTCAGTAATTAAAAATAATTCAGTTATATTTATTCTATAATATTTATTATTGATGCTAATTTTTTATTCTATTTCAGGTATCTAGCATGCCTCAACATGGTTCTATATTAGGTTCCAGGAGTAATAGGACCACTTCATCTAGATCAAATGGCCCTTCATCCGGGCCCAATAACCAAGCATCCATTTCTCATCAACCTATTCATCATGAGTTGTATGATTGCTATAATCCTACTTTGAGTACATATCATACTTAGCAAGATTATGGAAGGAGGGATGATTATCAATCATATGAAGGTTTTCACTTTCAAGATTTACTTCAAACTTAAGAAGGTTTCCCTCGAGATTACCCATATACTTTTAAAGGATATAATGTTGATGGGGTTTATTGTCATTGGAGGGGCAAGGTTGTTAGGAAAGGTGAGAGAGTTGGGGAAGATAGAGGAGAATGCTACGAGATAGTAGATAGTGATAATGGTGATAATGATGAAAATAAGGGAGATGATGTTAATGCAAGAGGATTAGGTGATGAGGGAAACGATTGTAATGTTAGAGATTCAGAGGATCGAGATGACATCCCATCAATCCATGATTCAACATCTTCTCCATTGCATCATGAGCAAAGGGTTCAAAAGGAGGGTTTTGACATACATAAAGATCCAATTACAAAAAAAAAGAGCTTCATCTATATGGAACAACATAGTAACTTTAAATTTATAAGGTTATTGTGCTTTATAATTATTTTTTAAGCTTCATTATTTTAATGAATCTTTTTTGTTTTTTAAGCTTCAATAACTCATCGTGTGGGCGTGAGATCGGACTTATTTTGAGGTCAAATTTTAAAGAAGCATGGCACAATTGGGAAAGAGTTGATTTAACTTATAGGGATAAACTTTTTAAAGAGTTTAAGGTATGAGATTATACATTTGTATTTTAATTTTAGACATAATTATGTGTTGATGAAATCAACTAGCATTATAAGATTGGACATATGTAATAGGTAGCTATTTTGGCAGGAGGATGCAGAAATCTATATATAATGAAAATAGGCTATTGTAAAGCCTTAAAGAAACATGAGACTTAAGATTTAAGAAACAATAGGTTTGAACTTTCATAATTTGTCCCCATATATTGCAGAGGTTTAAAACATGATTGCCTTATGCTTTGGTGATACGTTTTTTATTAATACATGTAACACTTGTTGATGGCATTCCTTTGTAAAGATATGAGTTAAGATACCATGAAATTTATGTAATTGTTTGAATATGAGATTCGTACAGGGTGTCATTCCTTGTAATTAGATTATATGACCGTGAACCCATATCATTCTTTTGGTTCATGATTTTTCTTCTGTTCTCAGCGAGCATTTTTCATCCGAGACTTTTGTTTGATGTAAGGCTGAATGTTGAGCGATGGTGTATTAGTAGAGTTCTTAGTTTGTATAATTTTTCATTTAGCAATCTTAATTGTCTCTCATTTTAATGACCTTGATTCATTGTGTCAAACCAACTCATATATTTTTTTTTATTTTAAAAAATATAATAATAATAAGAATATAAGACAAATTAAATTCCATTTTATGATGTAGTTAAGAAGTTATTATTATTTTAATAATATTTTATGTTCATCTTTTTGGCTACTGGTTGTCTATGCATTGGAATTATAGAGGCTAGTTAACAACTATGTTGAGCTTTGTCTTTGTTTTTTTGGTAGAAAAAATATACATTTTTTTAGAATGATGAACCAATTATTCGTAAGGTTTGGGAAGATAAGACTAGAAGCTTTAAACCAGCAGTTGACTCGAGCTCATAAGAGAGCTATGTCAGACAGAAATATCACAAATATTATAGATTGCATTAATAAAAGTCCAGTTTGGATAAATAATGGCGATTGAAATCAAATAATTAAAGATATTTGATCCACCCCTGGATTTTGAAAGAGATCAAAATTTGTAAGGAGTAATCGACTAACTAAAACAGATGGTAAATTAAGCAGTCATTCTGGAGGTACGATGTCATTTGCATCATATCGAGCTAGCACGGTAAGGATTTTCTTATTTGTTACAATGGACTTTAAAATTTTATATTTATATTTTCTAATATTGTTTTTTGGTTGATAGCAAGAAAAAGCAGGTGGAAAAGAAACTCTATGGGATGATGTGTTTTCAGTGTTGCATCAGAGTGCCAAGCAGCCTGAAACCTTCATAGATAACAAGTCTAAAAAAGTTGTTGTAAGTATTTTTTATGTAATTTAATTATTATTTAAGATTAAAATGAATTTATTATTATATTTAATTTTATTATAGGAGAATTAAAAAAAAAATGATTTCAAGATATGAAACTGATCGGGAAAATCATCCTTTATTTGATGAAGCTGCTTGGTGTGTGGTTATAGGAGGAGTTACCACGGGTCGAATATATGGTGCACCTGGTATGCCAAAATCCATGGTTAGTACGAGTGCTTCTTCACAATCCTATATGATGGAGTCAACACCTTCAAGTTCATCAATTTAGGTAGTGAAGGAGCAAATAAAGGAAAGAGATGGTCATATTTTATCACTACAGCAGGATATGACTTCTATCAAAAAATTTCTTAATAACATGGGACACCAAACTTGGATATCAAATATGGACTAAGGTGTGTCGGCATAATGGAATATCCATTGCTGATTTATACAATCAACAACTGAATTTTAGCATTAGATAAACTTTTGCTAAAAAATTCAGCAACTAATAATTCGTTGCTAAAAAATTAGCATCTCTTATTTGCATCTGACATTATTTGTTACTAATTTCGTTGCTGATTTTTATCAGCAACAGATTTTAGTTTTATCTGCAACAGACTAGATGGTTACTAATAGGCTCCTTTTTTACTATTGTAAGTTGTGTAGTAAACATGTAGAACGTGAATCATAATTCACATTCTGCATGTTTATACACGAAAGAAAAGAAAAGAAAGAAGATGATGAAGATGGTTTCCCGGCTTGGAGGCGGTGTCATGTTGTTGTTGCGAGGAGGTTCTGATATCCAAAAGGGACTCGTTTGGTCAAATATCAAAATAAGAAGGAGTGAAATAAAAGGGGAAGGCATAAGGGTGTGTTTTTCCAAACGCATCCTTAGCCCAAAGAGGATTGGGCCGGTTAGGCCTAGGGCTAAGCCCAACCCAGTATTAAACCCTCCTTTTTTTTTTTGTTTTTAGATTGGATCTAGCCTAGCTGTACTGGCCGAGCTAGATCCAGTCGGCCCAACCGTGTTACTGGCAGTTTAATTTTAAATTCTTTGGAAAAGACATTGTAAATGATACAAATACGTTAAAAATATATTTTTTTAGGTTTTTGTTGTTATTTGCTATTTTTTTTGGGTTTTTTTTTTAAAAAATCTTGTTTTGAAAAATAAGGTAAAAAAATTGGGCAATAACAATGGTCATTATATTCATCTTAACAAAGCCATCATAAAGACATATTTTTTGCTTTTTTTTTCTTTTATAAACACATCATTTTTGGAGTAAAAATTTTTCAATCTCAAAGACCATCTTGAAACTAATTTTACTCAATAATGAGTCAAATACTGAGTTCTTTCCAATATTAGCAATATGAAGAACATTATTGAATGTAATAAGCTTTTTGAAAGTTATCTTCAGTATGTCCTTCCCAACACCTAGTATGTTGAAGGTTAATGAATTCTCCAAGTACAAGTATTTACCATCCACTTCTTTATAAGTGGAAAACATCATCTTATTGTCACATACATGCTTTGTTGTACTAGTGTCAACTCACCACTGCCCAGAATTGTTGATTAGGTTCACTTTGAAAACAACAATAAATAAGTTAATTTCTAAAAAAATTATTAGTGAGGTGATTAATCTCGGTGATATTGGCTTGAGCAGTCCTTCCCTTTTTAAAGTTCTCTTGTCAAGCCTTTGTTTTACAGTCCTTAGCCAAATGCTTAGTCTTGTTGCAGATAAAACTTTTGTCATTGATCTTCATGGAAAATCCCTTCCCATTTACAATTTTTTTTCCTTATAGGACTTTGCCACTTATTCCATAATATTTGTTTTAAGGGTCATACCAAAGGAGTTGGCTTTTCTTTCAGCCAACTTGTTTTCCTCTTTTGTCCTTAGCCTTAATATGAGGGCTTCAACTCTCATTCTCTTATACTTATGTTTAAGATAGTTTTTGAAGTCTTTTTAAGATGGTGATATTTGTTTTCCAATAATTACATCCATTTTGAAGAACTCACTTAGAACCATTCTTTTAGTATGAATATTATACCAAGATGAACTAAAACTATTGAACTTGGCTTATCATAGTTCATGAGCTGACCATCTTGAAATTTAAAAATTTATCGATTATGAGCTTTTTCATACTATCATCTTTGACCTTATATTTTTTTTCTCCAAAGCTTTCCATAACACCTTTGTGCTTTTGATTGAACTATACATATTATATATTGTATTGTCCAATACATCCAAGTTGTAGTTCTTGCACACAAAATCACTATGATTCCATGCATCAATATTTTTCCATAATAATGGGATCAAATTCATTTTCAGACAACTTTGATGCTTCTTTAAATAAGAACTTAGCCAAGTTTAAGATAATATGATAGAATAACATTTTTTTTATCGCCAATTCTTAAAGTTCAGCCCATGAAACTTTTCAAGTTTGTCATCATACACCACAAAAGATGATGGTGAAATCTTCTTTATCGAAGTAGTACTTGACGATCAACATGGTTAAGTTAACCAATTATTGAGTTGAAGTCATATAGTTTTCTATATAAGTAGTAGCCAAAAAAATTATTAAAAAAGTTTTGGGGTCTCAGAAGCAAGTATAAGATAATAAATCATAATAAATTTAATAAAAGAATTATAATAATCCTTGGTTAGAGTTAGACTAGATATGTTGTTTGCGCTTTGCCGCAGGTCGAGCAAAACATTTTTGACATAAAAAAATGCTAGGCTAAAAAAAATATAAGTCTCGAGTCAATGGTTCAAGTTTTAATTTAAATAATATGAAACAAAAACAACAACAATAAATAAATTGATTAAAAAAACAACAAAAAAAAGATAAAAAGAACCATACCTGAGCCTATTTGAATAATCAAACAACCTAATGCTAATCCAATAGAAGGAAAACCACAAAAAATAAAAAAAGTATTACTTTAAAAAGAAAAAGAAGAAAACATCACCTTAAGAAAAGGGGAAAAAAACCAAGAAAACTCAAGTGAACCTCCTAAACTTGGTCTAATCTTAAAAACTTACAACTCGTTAAATCCTAGACTCTGGTTCAGTCATGAAACTTAATGGCCAATCAATTTAATTTTGAAGGATGAAATCGTTGAAAAAATATTAATCAAAGCCAAAAAAAAAGCAACAAATAGAATGATGATAAAATTTGAGAGAAAAACACCTAAGAAGGATAAAATGTTTTTAAAAAATTAGAATAATCCCAAATTAAATAAATAGCAATTAAAAAAATAAGTATCAAATTTGAAAGATTAAAAAATAGGGTTGAAATTGAAAAGTATTTGTAATATGATATATTATTTATGGATTAAAAAATATTAGGGTGTGAAATTAAAAAATATTATAGAGGGCTAACCTCATAGAATCAAACCCAAAAGATAAGAAAAAAAAAAGAGATTAAAAAAAGAAAAAAAAACCAAGTAAACCAATCAAACCTCCTAAACATGGTCTAATCTCTAAAACCTGTAAGTTATGAAATCTTGGGCTTCGTTCAATTAAAAAACATAACTCTTGACAAACTTAATTTTGAAAGATGAAATCGCAAAAAAAAAAATATTAATACAAAAAACTTGCAAGAAAAAAAAGAGCAACAAAAAGAATGAGGATGAAATTTGATAGAAAAAAACTCATGGAGGATGAAATTTGAAAAAATAATTAAAAATGATCCTAAATAAAATAAATTACAATTAAAGGAATGAGGAACAAATTTCAAAGATAAAAAAATATAAGGGATGAAATTGAAGAACATTTGTATTTTGATAGATTATTTATAGATTAATTTGATAAAAGAAATATGAAAACATCAGTTTAGAAAAAAAAAAAAAGCAAACCCGACATACCTCTTATACATGGTCTAATATCTAAAAGTCACAACTCATGAAATCTTTGACCCAGATTCAATCAAGAAGCCTAATTCTCAACCAATTTAATTTCAAATGATGAGATTGGTAAAATAATGCCAAATAAAATAAACAAAAATTAAAAGAATGATGACCAAATTTTAAAAATAAAAAATTATAAGGAGTTAAATTTAAAAATATTTGTAAAAACTAACCAAACCTGAGCAAATATCCTAAAGTTGGTCAAATTTTTAAAACCCATAATCCATGAAACCCTAGATCCAAGTTCAATCAAGAAGTTTATTGTGAGCCAATTTAAAAATATAAATTTTGAAAAGTTGTCAAAGCAAAAAAAAATTGGCAATCAAAAGAATAAGGATTAAATTTGATTAGAAAAAAAATAAAACAAGGTGAACTCGTAAAATAAAATCATTTATAACTTAAAATAAAAACTTATCAAGGTTAAAAAATTGGCAATCAAGAGAACAAGAATTAAATTTTACAGGAAAAAAAAAGAGCAAAGGAGGGTGAAAATCATAAAACAAAATCAATAGAAAAAATGATACTGACTAAAAAAATAGCAATCAAAAGATGGGGACCAAATTCAAATTATTCAAGATAAAAAAATATAATAAAAAAGAAAAGGATCAAATATGAAGAACAAAAAAAAATTAAAGGGCTGTTCTTGATTTTTTAAGGGGTTAGCGTGAAAATTTAAGTGGAGGGAGAAAATAAGAAGGAAGAAATGGTTGCTGGCGCCAAACCGCCGTAAATATTGGAACATGCGTTGCCTCATCTGGTTGGGGCACCGAGACCTATCAAACTCCGCTCTAGAAGACAATGTTTGGTGTTGGATGACCCAGTATGCCACCCGAACGAAGCGGGGGCTATCCACACAGCACATACACTAGCATGTTTTTTTTTTTTTAAATTATATTTAATAAATGTATTTTACAATAATGCCCTTGAGTGCATTTAAAAATTACAATAAAAAACAATATAAAATGACAAAAAAAACCATTGGGTGAGAGTTGAATTGCTTTTGTTTTAAAGGTATCCAAGTAATTAGACTATTAAACAAAAATGAAAATACAAAAATTGTCCCTGAGCAATAAACATTAAACTATTTTTTTCTAGGGTTAAATAAGTAATTTTATTATATATTAAAAATTAAAATTACCAAACTAACCATTTACAATTCATAAAAAAACAATTATATCAATGCGAAAAGGCTATCTAGCTGCCAATTTCTGGTTCAAAATTTTAATAGCCAAACAACAATATAATAATAATATAATAATTATACTATTATAACGAATAGTTTTCTATGTCTTGCCCACAGTAACTTCTCCTCAAGGTGTAGTTCTTCTCTAATGTGGCTTAGTTTGGTCCTTGAATTGAATTTGTACCTGGCTACATTTTGACTTTGTTTCGGGCTTCAATGCCAGCATGTATATGTTCCACATTAAGGTTTTCATGTCTTTTTTTTTTTTTTAATGATAATCAAAATGCTTCAAGTCTTGTGTTTTTTTCCTGCTACAATTTTGAAACGGGCATCACCTACCGAGTTGCAAACAAACGAACAATTACTTTTTATTTGGTAAACAAAATACATGTCATCACCAACCACTAGACCTCCTTTCCTCTGTACAGAAGTTAAGCTGACAGTGCTTGCAATCTGCCCGTCGGGTACATATAGAGAAGAATTAACGAACAAAAGAATTATCCTCTAATTAATGAGATGATTAAAGAAGAATTAGCGGTATATATAGTTATCGTCACCAAAATGTTGAAAAGGTTTCAACTAGTGACTGAAATAGGTGCAAGAAAGTGGCTGGCATTTCTTGAAAGATTCCAAATTAAGGATTAGAAACAACTAGATAGCTTATTCGTGTTATTGGGTCAGACCAAGAGTTTTTAGCATAAAATGTTTTTTCAAGCATTCCTGGTATGTCTTTAAAAAATAAAAAAAATACATTATTTGAGTTTTGGATTCGATTGGATTCAATAAGTTAATTTCATTTAGTTATACGATAAAAAAATAATTATGATAAATGAACCGAATAAAAAAAAATAACCATGATGATCTACACAAAAACTCTTTAAAAAAATTATAATGTTTAATTTCCAAACAACCTAATGTTAAATGATGAAATTAAAAAAAACTAAAAAAATTAATCTAAACAAATGATACGAATCAACATAAGTTAACATGTCATACCTGTAACCCGACTCATAAGGTTGATATAACTCTATAAAAATAAAATGAATAAAATTATGATTGCCAATCCCCAACAATCCAAATCCAAATGTAGAATGTTGAAACTAAAAAAAAAATAAAAATTACCAAAAATAAAAAACCAGCAAACTCAAGTAAGTTCGTTAAACCCTGTGAAATGGATCACGCCAATGGGATAATCTAATAAAAAAATAAATAAATTATAAAGTTTAATTTTTAAATCAATCTAGTATTAGAGGATAAAATAAAAATAATATAAATCTTACAAAAACAATTTAAAAAATATACCAAGTTAACCTAAATTCAGATTGTGTCCTGTGGCCATTCCCAAATCAATGAAAGAAAGTTTTAATTGATGGCCCATTTGTTAACTTTTGCTCTTGGCATGGATCTTTGTATTTACTTTTCTTGAAACTTTTTAAACCCTAGGGCCTTCAGATGCAAACTTGGCCACTCACAAATCGTTGCATCCAGCATTTGATGTTGTAGCCCACCTGCCCTTACTAGGTCAGTGGATTATCTTTTCGGAAGTTGAGGATTTTAATGGAAGGAAAGATTGCTTTAGTTTCTCTTAATTAGGTGATATTTCTTTAGTCAGGAAACCCAATATTATATTATATATGCTAGCAGTCTGCGATTTTTTTTCAATATTTCTTAATCAGGTGATAGCTCTCCTCTTCATTCCTCTTCTTTACGCTACTATAGCTCGCGGAGGCATTCCTCTAACTGAAATCTCCTTCTCTCATCCGTCGTGGTCTTCATCTACAGGAGAAAGAGGGCCACTTCTATGGACAAAGATCTCATGCCAGTCATCCCCCTATCACTACAACCCAATCTGCTCAACCATCAACCACCTCAAAAATTTTCCATAATTAGGTAATATTTCGGTGATATTTTATTGGAAGTTTTCCAAGAAATATTGCTTTGATTTCTCTTAATTAGGTGATATTTCTTGGAATTTCTCCCTAATTTTAAAACACTAATTAGAAATGTTTTAATGCTTTTTATTATCGTTTAGTAATATGATAACACTTGCTTTTTAAAATATTTTTTTATTTAAAAATGTATCAAAATAATATATATTTTTTTATCTTTTAAAATATATTTTTGAAATCAACGCATTATAACAATCTAAAAACATAAAAAAAAAATTATAAGCAATTAATTTTTAAATTTTTACCAAATGATTTCTGGGTTGCGTTTCCAAAAGCTACCTTAATTAGTCTTCTCTTAATTAAGTGATATTTTCTTAAAATTTCAAAATTCTTAAATTTTTAAACCCCAATCCCAAATTTTTATTACATTGTTCTTTTTTTCCCCTTTTCTTGTTTTATACATACATGACTGTACAAGCAAAGAGGTACAATGCCACAATGTGGACATTGTGTGGTTTAATTTGGGCAAGGTAGGTAAGAGTATATGCATAGCTTTTATTATTTTATTCAAGAACGTAGATTAATTAAGTTCAAATATAACTTGTCTTCTCGTCTTAATTATACTGTATATATAACAACAAGTTCAGTTGACTAAATTATGTCACCTATAAGCCAATGCCATTAATTTACACGCACATCACTTTGGATCAAGGTCAAGAATTAATTAACCGATTGATCACTAACAAATTACCAAGTGGGGATATACTCATCAACTGATAATGGACTGGAGTGAGCATATTGGAGATTTTTAGTCAAATCCTTGAGTGATTAGAGGTTGTTAACCTTTCAATCCCATATGAGATCATGCTGTGTAAGAGGAGAGTAGTGATATGATATGATATGATGTGCATTTTTACATGTGCATGTGTCTTTGTGCCCACCTGCGTTTTCGATCAGTTTCTAGATGCTTGCGCAAATCAAATAGATATATAAAGAAATTAAAAAAAAAAGATGATGAATTAATGATGAAAACATCCATCAAAAAACAGCAAATGGCAATATATGCATCTAAACTATTGAAGCATAAGCTTGATGGTGGTGTTAATTAAGCTAGTTCCAATTCCGTACCTCTTATAATTTTGATAAGCGAAGAGCAAAGATGCATTAACAGCTCCCAAGAGACAAAACAAGGCACTTGAAGAGAAAAAAACATGATACAAATTAAGGTTTTGGCAATAACAAAGTGAGGCAGATGCAGTATTTGGGCATATATATATATATATATATATATATATATATATATATATATATATATTGATCCTGTGTTTACTATGAAATCAAGCCCCAGGTAAGGATATGCTGAGCAGATCTACACTTTACTTGTTCTGCTATACGAAGGAGCAAGAGAGTAGTTAATTGTTGTTCAGAGTTTAATTAGCTGGGCCAAGCAAAATCTACAGAAGAAAAAGAAATGCCTTTCATTAGCTGTGTTAAGGTTGGATTGGTGTTCTTTCCTCTCTACTCTGTCTGGAAAGGAAGGAATCATGCATGGTGAGAAGGCTTAACTGTTAATGCACTAAAGGAGATGATTATGATCGATCAGCTTAATTTGTTAGACTTTGGTTGCACAAAACTAAACTAGTTTTTATTATAGAATGTATAGCATGTATATATTAGAATAGAAAATTAATATAAGATTATTCCAATGTTGTAATCTCTACAGTTACTGTAGTGCTCTGCCACATATATATAAATAGGAAGGTTGACTAAGGCACAACCTAACATATTCTATTATTCTCAACTTGGTATCAGAGCCGCAAGCCCTAAAAATTAATTAACCTACTTCTCTCACAGCCTCACAGCCTCCCTTCTTCAATGGAACAGCCGTCACATACATCTTCCTCTGCTGCAGCACCAGCAGTCCAACCTTCTTCTACGGCAGTGCAGCCCTCTTCTCCTGCAGCACCTCCTCTACTCTCCTCTACTGCTTCACCGCCTGGCTTCTCCTCTGCCATGGCTGGTGAACACCTCCTCTTGCAGCCCACGTCTGATGCAGCTGCTGTCTCTGCTGCCGCAAGCATTATCTCCCTCTCTCACACTTATCAAGTCATCTCCCTCAAATTAACAAACACCAATTATTTATATTGGCGTATGCAGATGCTGCCGTATCTCCTAGGCCAAGGAATTTTTGGTTTTGTTGATGGCTCCAACACATGTCCACCTTTACATGTTCTTGCCGGAGATGGTATCTCTCTTCAGGTAAATCCGCTCTTTCTTCGCTGGAAACAAGAGGACCAACTAATTCTAAGGGCTCTTCTTTCCTCCCTATATATGGAAGTTTTGCATCTTGTTGTTGGTTGTCAAAGCTTTTATTCAGCTTGGCGCACTCTTGAGCGCTTTCTTGCTTCCACCTCCAACTCTCGTATTATGCAACTTCACGACTCTCTTCAGGATCTTCAACAGGGTGATGAATCAGTAACTTAATTTATGCAAAAAGCTAAGGCCTTATTTGATGAATTGGCCGCTGCTGGTCGGCCAATTTTGCTTGAAGATTTCAATTTATATGTGTTTCGTGGTCTTCAGGGAGAGTTTAAAGACTTAGTTACAAGTCTTATTACCAAGGTCGAACCTTTATCATATGCAGATCTTCACAGTCATCTCCTCACGCATGAATTTCTTCACAAATCTTCAGCTGCCATACATGCTCCTCTGCTGCCCACACCCAACACTCCATCATTTGCCCTTGTTACGCAGTGCTAGACCTTTGGCAATTCAAGCTGCAACAGGGGTCGCTTCAATGGTGGCTGGTGTCCAAACCAGTTCAGCAGCAGCGGCAATCAGTTTGCTAGCTCTAGACTTGATCACCGTAGCTTCCAAAACTCCTCCTTTGGTGACAGTCGGCAAGGCTCTTGGCAACGCAATAGGGGGCAGAATCCACGCTGCCAACCGTGTTAGAATTTTGGCCATACAGCTCCCCACTGTCCTCAATTTCAGCAGCGAGGTTATGGCCAACAGCCTACTGCCAATCTGGTGCAGCGCAATCTCTCCTCAACTGGTTTTGTTGATTGGTTTCCAGATACCGGTACCAATCAACACGTCACACCTGATCTTGCCACCTTGACTACTTCAGAACCGTATCTTGGTAATGATAATTTGTATGTTGGTGATGGTAAGGGCCTCCCTATATCTCATCTAGGTCATACAAAAATATATACACCACATCGTTCTTTCACCTTATCTAATGTTCTTCATGTTCCTGCAATCACGAAACCTCTGCTCTCTGTTCAGAAATTTTGTCTTAATAACAATGTTTATTTTGAATTTCACCCTCGTGTGTTTTATGTCAAGGCTCTCAACACCCATGACGTCCTCCTTTCAGGTCAGAGTAAAGATGGTCTCTATGCCTTGACAAAGTCTTCCATCACATAAGTTCCTCAAGCCTATTGGTCTCCCTGCACTTCTGCCTCTGCCGATTTATGGCATCGTCGACTAGGTCATCCTACTTCATGTATTTTTCAATTGTTAATCTCAAAAAATAAGATCATTTGTAACAACAAACGTCTTAATTTTCAATGTCAAAGTTGTCCTTTAGGAAAATCATTGCGTTTGTCTTTAGGACCTACGGGTCACAAAACTTCTGCTCCGCTTGAATTAATTTTTAGTGATGTATGGGGCCCTGCTCCTCTCTTTTCTTTAGATGGCTATCATTATTTTTTTTTTATCTTTGTTGATGCTTATACTAAATATGTATGGTATTATCCTCTCGTTGCCAAGTCTGATGTTTACTCTATGTTTCATCAATTTCAGACTCTCGTTGAACGTCAATTTTCATTAAAAATAAAATCTGTTCAAACTGATTGGGGCGGTGAATATCGAAAAATTATCTATATTTTTTCAGACCGTTGGTATTCATCATCGTCTAATTTGTCCCCACACGCATGAACAAAATGGCACCGTAGAGCGTCGTCATAGACATATTGTGGAAACAGGTCTTACTCTTTTAGGGCAATGCAAAACACCTTTTCGATTTTGGAATTATGCTTTTGAAACCTCTGTTTATCTTATAAATCGCATGCCTACTCCTGTTCTTGCCCATCGCTCTCCGTTTGATTGTTTATTTCAACGGTCTCCTGATTATCATTTTTTGCATACTTTTGGGTATCTCTGTTTTTCTTTTCTGCGTCCATATAATAATCATAAATTGGACTTTCATTCCTCTCCATGTGTGTTTTTTGGATATAGTTCCTCGCATCTTGGTTATCGATGTTTTGATATTGCATCTCACTGTATTTATATTTCCCGTCATGTCCGTTTCCATGAACATGTGTTTTCATTTGATAATTTTGAACAAATTGCATAGGTTTCCACCATAACCCCCATCCCACCCGTTACTGTCACCCTCCTAAATTTGTTAAACCACCCACCACCACCCATTTTCACCAGCCACCCAAACAACCCACAGCACTCAGCTCTGCCACTCCAAACAGCCACCCGACCACAGCCCCCAACCATCCCTTAGCCATCATCCCATGCTTGTTTATCTAACCCTTATGATGCAGGTTCAGTTCATCAATTGGTCTCATCTCCTCATGGTCTTGGGGCACTCTCTAGTCCCTCCTCTGCTTCGCCCACCCTGGCCAGCATTCCTGTAGATTCGGTCTCTGCCTACAGCCCCTCCTTTGCTGACAGTCCTGTGCTTGAGGCTGCTTCTCCATCATCCTCTCTCGCAGGCCTGCAACTTATGGTTGATTTATCTTCTTATCAGCTGCCATAGGTCTCCTTACTACCACCATCTTCCCCTGTGTCTCCACTAGTACGTAGCAGACATCCTATGACTCTTAGACCGCGGCAGCCGAAGACAACAAACCTGGTTGCTTCCGCTGCCGCCACCTTTACCTCCACACGGGTACTGCATTCTCTCTCTTCTGAGCCTTTTGTATTTTCTGATGCTGATCGGTATGCAGTTTGGCATAATGCTATACGTGATGAGATCGCCACTTTGCGCACAAATCGCACTTGGTCTTTGGTCCCATTTCATCCTTGGATGAACGTTGTTGGCAGTAGATGGGTATATCGGATCGAACATCGTGTTGATGGTAGTATTAAGTGCTATAAAGCGCGCCTTGTTGTTAGAGGTTTTACCCAGCAGGAAGGTATTGATTATTCTAAAACCTTCAGTCTAGTTATTAAGCAGGCCACTGTCCGATTGGTTTTCTCTATCGCGGTTTCGTGAAATTGGAAGATTCATCAGCTTGATATTCATAATGCCTTCCTCAATGGTGTTCTTACTGAAGAGGTCTACATGAAACAGCTTCCAGGTTTCGTTGACTCCTCTCTTCCATCTCATGTGTGCAGATTGCACAAATCATTGTATGGTTTGAAACAGGTACCGAGAGCATGGTACACTCGTCTAAGTGATTTTTTGCTCTCCGTCGGTTTCCGAGCTTCCAAGGTTGACACTTCCCTGTTTATATTATCTGATGGTACTAATATCTTTTATCTCCTGGTGTATGTTGATGATATTCTGCATACAGGTAGCAACTTTGCTATGCTTCATCATCTTATACAGTTACTCAGCTCTGAGTTCAAGCTTCGTCACTTAGGTGCTGTTCACTACTTTATGGGTATTGAAGTTCAGTCTACCGATATGGGTTTAATGCTGTGTCAACATAAATATATTCTTGACATCCTCACCCGAGCTGGTATGACTTCCTGCAAACCTGTTGATACTCCAGTCTCCCCTTTGAAAGTCACTTTATTACCGGATCACTCATTCTCTGATCCTACATGATTTTTCGTCAAATCGTGGGTGCTCTTTAATATCTTACCTTCACCCGTCCAGATATATGTTTGCTGTTAACAGAGTCTGTCAGTTTATGCATGCTCCTACAAATTCTCATTGGGTCGTTGTTAAGCGTATTCTCCGCTATCTTAAAGGTACTGCATCTTATGGTTTTCATATCACTCGAGGCTCCTCTTTTGCTCTACAAGGCTTTACAGATGCAGATTGGGCTGGTAGTATTGATGATCGCAAGTCTACGGGTGGCTATCTTGTCTTTTTTGGCCAAACACCGATTTCTTGGAAATCTGGCAAGCAACGCACGGTTGCTCGCTCCTCTACTGAGGCTGAGTATAAAGCCCTTGCTGATGGTACCGCTGAAGTCATTTGGCTTCAATACTTGTTAACAGATTTGCAGGTTCCCTCAGTCTCTGCTCCTACCATTTGGTGTGATAATCTTGGTGCTACCTATCTCTCAGCCAATCCTATCTTCCATGCTCGTACGAAGCATGTTGAAGTGGATTATCACTTTGTTCGTGACCGCGTTGCCAAGAAAGAGATTCAGATTCATTTTGTTCCCTCTCGGGATCAACTTGTCGATGTCTTCACTAAACCGCTTCCTGTTGTATCCTTACTGCTTTTCGGTTCAAGCTTCGGGTTGATCCCCCACCCTTAGCTTGAGGGGACACATTATAGAATGTATAGCATGTATATATTAGAATAGGAAATTAATATAGGATTATTCCAATGTTATAATCCCTACAGTTACTGCAGTGTTCTGCCGCATATATATAAATAGGAAGGTTGGGTAAGGCACAACCTAACACATTCTATTATTCTCAACTGTTTTGTGTAGGATGGTTTTCTGATCCACTGTTTATTCATGTTTCGTGTTGAATTGAAACTTTTTGTACTTTCTGATTAATTGAATTTTAAATTAATTTTTTAATATTTTTAAATTATTTTGATATAATGTTAAAAATAAATTTTAAAAAAATATTATTTTGATATATTTTCAAGCAAAAGTCTATTGAAAAGTAACTTCTACCAGACTCCCAAATAAACACTAAATATGAAACCCAACCTAGGTCTAGTTTTAGATCGACTAGTTACTAGATAGACCCCTCGGGTCCAGCAAAGTTTATTAAGAATTGTTTTTTTTAAAAAAATGTTTTTACAAAGCTTTGCATAGCAGGTTTGAGCCACCTGTTTAGTTGATTTTGATTAATGAATTAATTCTTCAAGTATCAAAAAGACACAAGTATCACTCCAATAAATTATCCAGTCCCCTGAGGAGCTTTAAATATCAATATTAAAGAAACATGTAATCGAAAACAGATTTAATTAATAAGTAGGGGGATCGAAAAGGCAGATTGATGAAATATCATTGGATATTTAACTGTTAAGAATAATTGTTGGATCCACATATCTAAAGTCATTTTAATTCGCACCAATATTTCATGAACTAGATATTAAATACGAGACATATGTTTTTTTTTAATATAATAATAATAATATTAATAATAATAATCAGATTAATTTATTATTGAAATAGCTATTCAAATAATAGCCAGAAGAAACACAATAAATTAAAAAAAATTTAGAAATAATTTCAATTACAATAAATTAATAACATCAAAATCAAAGTTCGTTTCTTACACGTTTTTTATTTATGTTTATCCAGAAAAAAAAAACACTTTCAAAGCTGCAAATAAAGTCAGCCTCGTTAATCTGTATCTAACAAAACAGATGTTGAAAAATCAAGCTAAAAACTCCATCCTAATACACTGTTTTAGAGTTAAATTGTATTGGGTAGCTATAAGTCCTGTCAAGATCATCATGTCGATTTCCACGGGTTACGTCAGATTGTAAAACTATATCTTTGATGGCATTATTGGAGCTTGTAAAGTTATGCGTATACTGCAATCCCTCGCATATTTCTAATAACCAAATAAATAAATAAATGACCAAAACTTCCGAAATTTAGGTTTCTGCACGCCCCGAATCAATTTTTATTGCTGATTAGTGCCAGGATATCCCATACGTGAAGAAGGCACAAAGCTACTGCTCCCAGAGCTTTATTATATGCATGTTAGGATGAAGTTCAATATCAATCCCATAAATATTTAAAGACATGATACCAAACTGAAACTGAGTTAAAGCGTCTAGAATTCATCAAACATCAGTCAGTATGTTACCAATAAATTGAAAATGAAGAAAGATGTTTTCAATACAATCCAATCAAGTTGTTAATGGAGGTAGAAACACACACACAATCGTAAGATCTTATAAAATATATCCATGATAATATCAAAATATTAAAGAACCACCTTTCGTATCATTAAGAAATATAGAGTTATAATCCTGAGAGGAGCTCAACTGGTCAGGTCTTGGGTTTGCTCTCCAATAATCACGAGTTCGAGTCATCTCAGGACCACTAGAGGCTTACATGATCGTTAACTTAATTCAGGGCCCATGAGATTAGTGAGGTGCATGCAAGCCGGATATCCACATTAATAAAAAATAATAGTTATTTTGTTTTATTATTTATTAAGAGTAGAATAATATTTTTAATTAGTTTTTTTTGTTTTAACCTATATATAGTTTTTTTGTATTTAGGTTAAGTTGATCTTTGTTTTTAGTAATTCATTACTATTAGATAATAATATAAATCATATCTTAGGGCGTTACCTAATATCTTAAGCTATTGGGTTAAGATGATTTTTTAACATTGTATCAGACTCTTAATAACCAAGCGGTCACGAGTTCGAATCTCACAATCCCTATTTATTTGATAAAAATTAAGCACAAAATAGTGTGGGTCTGTGCAAGTTTAAGTTAAAGGAGTGTGTTAGAGAATAATATAAATCATATCTGGGACTTTACCTAACAGTTTAAGTTATTAGGTTGAAATAGTTTTTTGACAATTACTTTATATAATATCTATGAAACTCTAACATTATTTTTTTTTTGGGATTATTTAACACGTATACCTTAGTTATTTGGTTTTAGAAAAACTGGATTAATTCATTAATGCTAAATCATTTGGTGATCATAGCAGTTCTTATGTCATATGTAAAAATAACTACTATGCATCCTAACAAGCTAAATATATATTGAAACCTAAATTTCCCTTCTGTTACATTCCATGTCAATAACGTCCAACTTCCAACTGATGCCATGCAAACTCCATGCATGTTAAAATAAATTACAATGTTGATTATAGTTTCACAAGTTTTTCAATCTAGGGATCATAGAAATTACATGTATTAATTTGTAAACTAAGTACTGATAAGAAAAAGCCATGCCAGAATTCCTTATACAGAACTCCTTAGATCACAACTTTTTCTTTTCCTTGTTCACGAAAAAGCAACAATATATACACTAAAATCGCTTCGGATAGAGAAGATGAAGTACTAATTAACAATATATATATTATTGTATGCTAATTTTTTGCAATCAGCAAACCAATAATATTCTGAAATGGTATATATGTATGGACTCGCACTCTATAGATGATGGTGTAGTTTTACGTACATGTGCTAGGACGGTAAACAACAAAGGCAGATGATCTTGACATTTAATTTAGATAGCAACTTCAATAAAACCTCGTCTCTCTATGCATAGAGCTTTCTTATGTATATGAAATATTTCCTACATATGCTACGTACGTACATGTTTCTCCCCTTAAATATTTCTTGAGTCAATGCAGTTGTAGGATACAAGACTGAGTAACTAATTAGGTGTATGATTACTGTGCATTTGTTGGTCACTCATTTGACACACCACCAAGCTGTGCTATGAAGATCTTCAAGCTGAGAAAAAATCAATGAATGGAACGCCAGCCTTGCTCTGATGTTCCAATATGACTTCCTGCTGATCTACCTCTTCATCCTCTCTCCTTGCATTGTCTATCACTTCACTTTTATTGGAGTCCGTGTTTACTTGGAGAAAATCGTAGAACTCAATGGGCCGATTTTGATCTGCAATTGCCATGTATGTAAGGAACATGAGCAATAAGAGCTAAGAAATTATTATCAATATTGTAAAACTAGAACCCGAACTGTATATATATAGCACATCACCATGATGCTAGCTCGATCTAGTTACCTTCACAATTACTTGGATCGTCATTGTAGAACTCTTTCCAAAAGGCCGGTAAGTAGCTGTGAGTGATTAAAGGATATTGGCCGAATTTCTCACAATATTTCTTGACAAATGAAGAAAAGCTCCTCGTCTCACAATTTATCTGCATGTCTTGTTTTGAAGAGAATTTTTGATCGTTTACCAAAGCTTGAGCAGTTCTTTTTGCATGAAGCCTAGACCTTTCTCTATATCTTCTTGCCATGATGACATGCCAATGATTCTTCACTGCATTATCGGTGCGACCTGGGAAAAGCCTTGCAATAACTGCCCATCTATTCCCATGGATCCGGTGAGAAGCAAGAAGTCTTTCTTCTTCCTCTTCGGTAAAAGGACTTCTATTGATTCTTGGATCCAACTGATTAAACCATCTCAACCTACAACTCTTCCCTGATTCAATTTGTTCAAACTTCGTTTTGTTAGTTATTAGTCACAGTCATAGTTAGCTTCCCTTTTAATTTCCATTAGTTATAAGTATATCTCAACTTTTGCATAGAGTACCAAACCCTAGTTGTTTCTAAATAACAACATAAAAAAAATATTGAAATGAAAATATTTGTGAGGATACAAATTATTTTCTCTTTAGGTTTAAATTTTCACCTGATCTTCCATGAAGCTTTTCGGCGATCGCGTTCCAATTATGAGGACCATACTTCTCAACCAACTCCTTAAGCTTCTCATCTTCTGCAGGCCTCCAATGGCCTCTAGTACACATTTTTTTTTTTTTTTTTTTATCTTCTAAATAGAACAATCAAAGAATCCAATCCCAAGAACCAAAAACACGATATATATGAACCCTAGCTAGCTATAGCTATAGCACTACTTCAATTCAAGAACAAGAGTTCTTCATACCTTCAATTCTTGTACCTTCTTCTTGTTAAAGCAAAGAAGAGCTAGCAAAGCATATATATGTAACTACAGGGAGAGAGGGAGGGAGAGAGAGAGATGTTTAATTGTTTAGCTAGAATACTTAAATACAGGGCAAAGAAGATGATTGGAGAGATGAAGGAGATCGATGCCAAAGAGAATATAAGGAGGTATATAGAGGGAGAAGAGAAGTGTTTTCGATCCGTTAGAGAGTAGGAAGGTTGGGGCAGACCTCTACCAGCGATTGATGCAACATCTAGGCTAACAAACGTTTATAAGTAATCATCTATACGCATATCTCTCTCTGTGTGTGAGAGAGGGTGGTGAGGTTGCTTGGTGGGGTGAATTTCGTTCTGCTTTCAACATCTTCCCAAGTTTCTAACCTACAACGTCTACTTATAACCCACCTAGCTTTTCTTTTTAATTCTCTAATTTATTATTATATATATATATATATACAGTACTTCTAGCTATAGAACATCTAGCTAGTAAATGAAATGAAAACAAAAAAAACCTGCTTGTTAATTTTATGAAGATACAATGCTCCTATCACTAAACAGAAATTTAGTTAACCCTAATGGGAATACTGAATCATCCAAAACCCTAGCCACCTAGCTAGAAAAAGGGAGTTGGGTTAATTATAAGTAATTAAAAGTTGATTATGCAATGTACTTTGGGATATACAGAAGAGGTTGGTAATCTTGTTATAGCTAGATTTTGATAATGTTTGTTAATATGTTATTTATTTAGGGCGTTTCGGGTTTTGATCACTTTTCAGACCTAATTAACTAACATTTTAGCTTTACAAACTTGAGAAAGGTGCATGTGGAGAGTTAGACTAAGGCGTCCATCATTAATTAACTATATATTCTTTTGAATCAAACATATTCTGGTCTTTCCTTTCTACTATTAGAATGGTAATATTAATCAATTAATTTCAAATAAAATCCATCCTAACCTTATAATGGGATGGTCGGTCTCTAATATGTATGCCCTGCAAATTACCTAATTTCTATATTTGGTACGTAGAATTTATATGAATGCATATATAGTGGTTTTATTTCAGGAGAAAAAAGGTTTTTTTTTCCTATTATATTTATAATATAAATTTATATACACCATGTTTCATAATATATGCAAAACTTTTCTTTTCTTCTTTCTATTTTTTTTTTATATATGCATGAATAATGGTTTTGTTTTTGGTAATATGCGTGTACAATGGTTAATTGATGTGTGAATATGTATAAATTAAAAATAAGAAGAAATTAAAAAATAGCATTTAAAATTATAGCTTGTACATAGGAACAAATATGATATAATAAATAGTAGTTCTTATTTTTTAAGTGAGGTAACAATAGGTAAATTCTATTAGTCAACTAAAATCATTTCTTTAATTATTATCAGCCAACTATTAGTTTGGAAGAGCTACTGGATAGTTGATGAAAAAAACGATTAGTAATATGTTATTGAAGAGTTAAAATTATACATGAAAGTTAGAAATAATATTTATGTAAATTTTTTTATGCAATTGTCAAAAATTTATTTTGAATTTTTGGCTGATTCTCTATTTCTTAATCAATGAAAATTTCTAGAGCTATTTTCAATATTAATATTCAATATTAGATCTATTGGAAATGAGACTTTATAATATATTATTGACTCGGGCTATTTTTTTAACCACTTTTTTCTAATTGATTTTTTTATTTCATCCTTCAATATTAGGTTGATTGAAAATTAATCTTTATAATTATTATTTTTTATTCCTTTCTATGAGGTTATCCTGATTTTATAACCTAGATCACAGGTCCGATAGATTGACTTAAGTTGACTATATTCATTTTTTGTACATTTTTTAATTGAATATCTTTTTGATTGAGCTTTGTAATTATTTAATTGATTTATATGGGGTTATCCTGATCTCATGATCTAGGTTAGGAGTTTGGTAGGTTGATTCAGGTTGAGTTGGTTTATTTTTTTTTAATTTTACCCTCCAATACCTTAATTTATTAGATTGGTTGGAAATTGATTTTATAATTTTTTTTATAAATTTATCCCAGTTTCATGACACAGGTCGCGAGTTTAATAAGTTAGCCCAAGTTTACTTAAAATGTTTTTATATCCTTTTTTTAATTATTTTTTTTAATTTCATCATTCAATATTAAGTTGGTTAGAAATTGAGTTTCATATTTTTTTTTTCTATTTACTCTTTATAGAGTTATTCTAATCTCATAACCTATAATATTGTAGGTTTGATAGGTTAACTCGGATTGACTCGGATAAGTTTTTTATTCTTTTTTAATTTAATATTTTTTTTTAATTTCATCCTTAACATTGGGTAGATAAGGAATTGACTTTCATAATTTATTTTGATCAGCTTTTTATATAATTATCATGGTCTCATGACCTGTGTCGTAGATTTAATAAGTTAACTCATATAAATTTAATATATTGACGTCTTAATATTTTTTAAAATGACCGTATTAATATTTTTTAAAAAATATTGCTTAATATACTTTATATTTTGCTTTCATAATTAATCACTTAGATATTTTTTTATGTTAAAAAAAATAATCTAACCTCCCGAGCATCACATACTAATGATCTAATATATAACTACGACTAAGCATAACCCCCCCTGTGAGATGCTAAAAGCCATTTTCCGATGATAACAATCCAAGAGTCAAGAGACCTAATATCCAAAACAAGTTTACCGAGAATGAGGTGGAATCTTGATGAGGAGCCTTGTAATTTTGTTTTTTCATTCAATCTTCAATATCCCTTGTTGTTAAGAATTGTACTACAAGATCTTGTTAGCAGTATGCCTTCATTTCAAACTAAAATTCAGTTAGCAATATTTAATAAGGGCATGAGTCTTCTGTTGACTGTTGGCCTACCGTTCTCCAGGTAGGAGAATTGCTTGTTAAAAAAGTACTGAGGGAAAGCCATCTCCCATCTTTCACCCACCATTATGTCATGAGGAAAACCCCTTCCCAAGAGATTGGTGACTCGCATCTCATCTACTAACTCAGCCGTTTTCTTTCTTCACCAGCGACAAACTCCTCTCTCTCTCTCCCCCTCTCTAGTTCATTTTCTGTCTTCTGACCTTGAGAAATTTAATGTGGAATCCCCAGGAACTCACAAAACCATCCAAATGGATCAAAATCGTAGTAAGGGGGTTCTAGAGTCTACAAGTCCAGGTCCATGTTTGTATGGCATCACCGATGTGGAAAACGTTTTCTGACACTAAACTGTTTCATGAATAGAGACATCTTTCTTGACTGTTCGTTCACCAGTTTTACCTACTCACTCTTTTTTGCCATTACGGATTTTCCTTATTACCAAGAGTTAGTTTAGTCCACGAGGGAACTTGAAATTTTCTTACACTTTGCATGCTAACAAGAACTCCCAACTATACAACTCTTGTCGCAGCAGTCTCTAACAAGAAAGGGGAATTCATTCAACTCCAAAAGATAACTCAATGAATATATTCTTTTCTAGTTATATCTAGTTTATTAATCCGGGTTATGCTGCGGGGCGGATTAAATTTTTTGTTTTTTAACATAAAAATATATGTTGTTAATGTTTTTTCTAGTAGAAAGAAAAATTTAAATTATTTAAGAATTGATCTGATGTGTTCAGTCATTTTGACGGGTCCAAAGATAACTGGATGATTGGTAAAATCATAATTTAAGTCAAAATAAATATTTAAGATGAGATCTTTTTAATAAACATCAAGATGACAATATATTAGATTAATTCGGGTTAACCTGTCAATCCCCATAAAAACCAAATCAAAATAAATTTCAAAACTCAATTTCCAATAAACTCAATAGTGAAGGATGAAACTGAAAAAAAATAATTAAAAAAACTTGTGTCAACCCGAGTTAATCTGTTAAACCCGCGACTCGAGTCATGAGACCATGATAACCCAATAAAAAACAAATTAAAATAAATCATGAAACTCAAATTTTGATCAACCCCATGTTAAAAGATGAAATTGAAAGAAAAATCGATTAAAAAAAGATATAAAAAACAACTCAAGTCAACTAGGTTTAACCCACCAAACTCGTGACCCGAGTCATGATATGAATATAACCTCATAGAAAGAAGGTCAAAACAAATTACGAAACTTAATTTTCAATCAACCCAACGTTAAATAATGAAATTGAAAAAAAAAATCAATTGAGTTAACCTATTAAACTCGCGGTTTGAATTATGAGTCTGAGATAATCTTATAAAAAGTAAATTGAAAAAAATTATAAAACTCAATCTTATTAAATCTAATGTTGAAAGATGAAATTAAAATTAAAAAAAAAACTATTCAAGTAAATAGTATTACATGAGGAGGAATATAATAAAAACCCTTCTTTAGTTTTTTTTTTTTGGTTAAATTCTTCGTTATAGAA
The DNA here is from genome assembly GCA_007827005.2 of Populus simonii. Taxonomy (NCBI): domain Eukaryota; kingdom Viridiplantae; phylum Streptophyta; class Magnoliopsida; order Malpighiales; family Salicaceae; genus Populus; species Populus simonii. Next base: position 1,670,191 of record CM017478.2, read on the forward strand.
AGACCGACCTTCCCAAGTTGGTTACCAAATCAAACCCTGTGACAAGATGCTAAGCTATTTCGTTACTTGTTTTGGACATCAAATAATCAGGTTGAATATATAGGGTGTTCATGTGAAGAATGTTGTAATATAGGACATCTAATTGATGGAAACTTCACACTTTTCTGATTTTTTTTTTGGCTAATTATCGCAGACCTCTCAATTTGGGTTATTGATGAAAACAAGATCAAGGCCGTTGGATCTTTCCTTGTCTGATATTATCACTATTAGTAATATGATTTGAGACCTCATTTCCCTAATGTGAGGTTAACGGTTTCTAGGGTTACAAGTCATCTTTGAACTGCTCAACTATAAAAACTGCCAATAGCCAGCTTCCGAACAACTTTAAGAGGTTTTCTGCTGTTTCTTCAGCTTCACACAAGAACAGTACACCAACCAGCCAACGCCAAACAATGTATTACAAACATCCGTTCTGCTAAAATTTTCTCCCTTCTGTTCATCTTACTCCCGTCTTTATCATTTGTTTCCTCCTCCACCACCATCTTCAGTGCTTGAGAGCATATTATAATAAGACAAGATTTATTGAAGAAGAAAGGCTTGTTTCGTTGATGAAAGCATAGCTATAAGATTCAAACATGCTAATCTACAACTTGGCCGAAGCCTAATCAATAAAAAAAACTCTTCAAGTTTTTTTTTAAAAAAAAAAAGAAAAAAGAAATACTTGAATTGACCCGATAAAAAACTTGATTTACCCACGACTCCAAGTCTTGAGCCAGGTTCATCCCATACCGGGTCTTATCACTGTCGATGATAGTAGAAGCAGCATGAGAAAATGCAACTTTGAGTACAACTTACTTCTGAGCTTATGGGTATTAGGTAGAAGAGATGGATGTAAATATCAAACTGTTGGAATGTATACATTCCTTTAAATTAATTTGTACACTAACCTTGATGGAATATAACACCTTTGCATTCTCAAATAAAAACCACATGCCTCAAGGACAAGGATCAAAGGATATCGTCACATGTTCTGTTAGATTCCAAAAACAAAAATCATCTGGTAGTGTTTCATCTGCTACTCGAGCTGTAATCTAACCAACAAGAAGGTGTATTTTGAAGGTTATATTTGCAAAAAGGAACACAAGCCTCTATCCAATAAGGTATTTTTAAATAATATACAGAGTTCCCACTATGATTAATCTTCGCGTAATATGGAAGAAAACTTACGCACTATGAAGTAGGAAAGCCTATCAGCAGCATAAAGAACAAAAGCACTGAAACCATGTCTTTCGGCTCAAGTGTTGATTGACGCAATAAACTCAAAAAGTCTGGGATGATTGCAGCATTTTGTCATGTTTAAATTTGACCCGGAAGTTTATATCCATAGAACCCTCTCTAGCTGGGAAGATCATGAGGGAGAAGCATCAAAAATCTTCAACACTACTTGCGAGTGCGGCCGCAATCACTGCCACAAGCCACTTAAATGACGACACATTCACTCTCGTTTAGCAATTTTCAAGCTCGGAGTTCGTATTGTCAAAATCTACGACAGTTTATTCCACAAAACTTTGAAATTATCACGTAAGGTCTGCTTGTGGACAAAGGAATATCTTAAAGTCTATCACTCGTCACAATGTCTGAGCTTGATGCATTTCAGTCAAATATCAATGATGCAAAATGTAAAGTGAAGTGCTACAACTGAAACTCCTATCGATACATAAGAACTTCACCTATGGTAGTCGATGATTTATAATTAAGGATTGGAAGGCAATTTGTATGCTCTTCAGATAGATTATTTTCCATTCACTTGCTGAATGCCTTTCCGCTCATAAATGATACGGTTAAGATAAGCGCAATCCTTTAGCTTTGCCTTCCATTTCTTTACTGTGCAGCCAGAGGATTATAAAAGAACTTCTTGTCCAGCATCTAACGTCTTTAAGTTCCACTCTAATTCTAAGATGACAATAAAGAAAAGGAGAACTTGGTAGTGCAAGGACGATAACATTTCAAGACAACAAGTTTTGCTCAAGAAGAACTTGGGGTTCAGAATTGGTTTAGAGAGCTTTTTATATTGTTTATTATTTGTTTTCAGATAAAAATTGAGTTTTTAGGTTACAAAAATCAGAGCTAGACTTTTTTTAATTCTATGTTTGTTTTTTTTAATCAAGAATTTTTTTCTTTTAGGTTTTGATTTTTATGCCTGTAAATTAAATATTTAAAATGATAATTAAATTATTATTTAGTTTTAGTATAGTTATTAAATAATATTATAGGTTATTATGAAAATATTTAAATTTTATTTTTTTAATTATTATACACCTAATATGCAAATAAAATAAAAAATTTGATCATGATTGCTCAATAAAAATACATTATTTTTTTATTTTTAATAGGCTTCTTACTTGTTTTATTGCATTAATTTATTTTATTTTATCATTTTTCAACGTATAAAATATTGAGGTATTATTTTAATATTATTTTACTACAACTTGTTATTTTGAAATTAGGTTTTTATCTAAAATATAGGGATTGTGATTAAAAAACATGATTTATTTAATAAAATAAAGGTTTAGATTAAAAAAAATATTTTTCACTGTAGTAATGTAATGAGAGGTGTTTTCCGAATAAAAATATATTAAAATTATTTATTTTTAATTTTTAATATAGCATATTAAAATTATAGAAAAAAACACTAATTTAATATCTTTTTAAATTTAAAATAATTTAAAAAATAAATTTAACCAGAAAAACAAAAACTGGGGCAACTATTATAACTATTTTTTAAAACAACGCTCAGCACCCAGGCTAGTAACCAGTAAAATTACTATACAAATATAGACATGGTTTAAGATCAAATAATTGGGCCCAACCAGAGTCCAGAAAATTTGAGGCCCACTAACATTACCCCGACCCGGTTTAATTAAGATATCAATAATAATAACCCTAATAGATACAGCCTTCGCAGCTCTCTCTACCAGTCTATACTTGGAAGCCGTAAGAGAGGAGAAGAGGCTCAAGAGAGGCGCAGCTCAGCAGAGTTACTGACCTTTTCAACTTTACGTTTGCAAAATGGTTAGCTTTTTTTTTTATTTTTTTTTAAATTCAACGTTTAAGTTATGTGCTCTTTGGGTTTGGTTTTGTTGTTGGATTAGCTAGCTCATAGGATTTCATCTTGTCTCAGTGATGCTTAATCGTGTTGTGTAGTTGACGTCTTAAAAGAAAACATGGGCTTACATTGTTTCTTGTTGGTTTTGATACCGTTGAATTTGTGGGATATGATTACTTTGTTTTGCACAATGAAGTGAAAATTGTATTTACTGTTCTCGTTTGTGTGTTAGTGATGATTGCTAAATTTGGCCCCTTTTTTTGTTTATTTTCTGTAAGATCTTGTGAATGATTTTTCTAATTTGGATTTTCAATTGAAGCCTTTTTATTTATTTATTACTACACCTTTGTGTAAATCTTTGTTCATTTGTTTCCCTTCACATTCCTTCTGTGTGTCTTGCTGTTGTTTTAACCTGTGCATGATTTAACGATAGCATCTACGTGTTTGTAGAATTTTCAGATGTTTTTCTCATCACTCTTGTTTAATTGGATGCTGCTTTTATGGTGAATTACAGGCTAGAGGGTTGAAGAAACACTTGAAGAGGCTCAATGCTCCTAAACATTGGATGCTTGACAAACTTGGTGGTGCATTTGTATGTTTGCAATCTCTGACCCTATGCTGCAATGTCAATTTTTTTTTATTACCTGTACTAGCTTCTTTTTTGTTCTTCTTTGTTGATTGTGATTAGTTTTATTTTTTGTTGTATAGGCACCCAAGCCCTCATCCGGACCCCACAAATCTAGGGAATGCTTGCCTCTGATTCTTATTCTGCGTAACAGGCTGAAATATGCTTTGACATACCGTGAAGTGATTGCTATTTTGATGCAGAGACATGTCCTTGTTGATGGGAAGGTCAGGACAGATAAAACTTACCCATCTGGTTTCATGGGTATGTGCAATTCTGGCTTAACTCTTACAAGTTTTACGATTTTTTTTTAATGTGGATCGTCTAGATGGGATTAGGATTTTGTACTTTTCAATGCTTTGGTATTGGTTGTAGATGGTTTAATAGGAAGTTTTTACTATTACTATCTCTGGCTCAAAATAATGGATGAACTTGCTGTTATTTTGATTTTCACATCTCTTGATTAAGGATTTGAGGCCTTCAATACAGCAAAATAGTTGTTCGCAAGTGCTCATATGTGTGATAGGTAGGTTATAAGAGTCCCTGGCTGCCAGAAGTTAATACTTGTTTTAAGTGGTCACTTTGTGTGATAGGATATGAGAGCTCTTGTCTTCTGTCATGCTTGATTGGAAGTGCTTATTATGTGTGATATACTATTAGAGTTTCTGCCCCTTTTCACTTATATGATCATTTCTTTTTCATTTTTCTCCCTCAAATTCCATAATCTTCATTTGGTTGCTTACTATGTTTTGCTTCCGTTACAGATGTTGTGTCAATCCCAAAGACAAATGAGAGCTTCCGTCTCCTCTATGACACCAAAGGCCGCTTCCGGCTCCACTCACTCAGAGATGATGAGGCCAAGGTTTGTGTGACTTTTGGCTACATGGTTTTGTTTATTTTTTTGTGATTTTTTTCTGTTGTTCTGGACCATCAACTAATTTGATAGAATGAATTGCATTTTTTAATTTCATGTCTTAGAGTGGAATCACCTCAGATAATGATTCCTTTTTTGGTTTAATGCCTTCGCAGTTTAAGCTTTGCAAAGTTCGGTCTATTCAGTTTGGGCAGAAAGGAATCCCTTACCTGAACACCTATGATGGGCGCACCATCCGCTACCCAGATCCCCTTATCAAGGCCAATGACACCATCAAGCTGGACCTAGAGAACAACAAAATAGTTGACTTCATCAAGTTTGATGTGGGAAATGTTGTCATGGTCACTGGAGGAAGGAACAGAGGCCGAGTTGGAGTAATCAAGAACAGGGAGAAGCATAAGGGCAGCTTTGAGACAATCCATGTCCAAGATGCCACTGGCCATGAGTTTGCCACCCGCTTGGGCAATGTGTTCACCATTGGAAAGGGCACCAAGCCATGGATTTCTCTTCCCAAGGGTAAGGGTATCAAGTTGTCTATCATTGAGGAGGCTAGAAAGAGGCTTGCAGCATCCCAAGCTACTGCATGAAGTTCATGATTTTTCCTTGAATTCCGGGGTCAGTTGTGTTTTGTTATCGTAATTTTGTACTCGACTTTGAACAATGTTTGTTTTTAAAGACAATTCCAGGGATTCCAATGCCAGGATTGGTTGCAAAGCGCAATGTCATTAGTAGATTAAAAGGCGTTACATTGAAAGCGATATAAATTGTTGGGGAAAAAAATAAAAACAAGAAAGCGATGCAAGGCAGCCCAAAAAAATCGAAGGATATCATAGCTATTAAATCTTGGCTTGATTGGATGAGTTGATAGAGCTTGATTTGAGTTGGTTTTTAAGTTGAATTAGAAAAAAATATTGACTTGTAAAATTTGATTAATCTAATTGAGTTTTAATGATTTTGTTGACCTCATCAAATTTATTTTAAGCTAGATTAGATTTTTGGTCAAATTCGACAATCCTGACTTGAACTAAGGGAATTTCCGGCTATAGTAGCAATACTAGATAGTGGCGTGTGTTTACCCGGTCGTGGGCGTAGCTAATTTTTTTCTAACTAAAAAAATGATGTTTCATCTTAGAATAACTTGACTGGCTTTGAGATATAAAATTGAGATGACTCTTTTTAAAAAAAAAAATCACAAAGTCAATATTAAATAATAAAATTAAAATAATAATTAATATTAAAAAAAATAATCTGTAAGTTAACTTAATTAGCTCATCATGTGTGATTTCATATTAGAATAAAAAATTAATTTTTAAAAAAGGATATGGAAAAAAAATCAAAGTTAAATCAATAAAAAAAGTTGAAGAGAAACCCAAGTCAACCAGGATTAACTTGAGTAACCCGCACTTGGGATAACCCAACAAAAAAAAAAAGCAAAGAAATCACAAAACTCAATGACCAATAATTTAATGTTAAAGGATGGAAGTGAAAAAAAATTAATTTCTTAAAAAATATTGAAAAAAAAACCTGAGTTAACCCAAATTAACTCGACTACCCTATTACCCGAGATATAAGATCGAGATAACCCCACAAAAAAAGGAACAAATCATGAAGCTCAAGGCCAATAACCCAATGTCGAATTATGAAATTAATTTTTTTTTTTTGTGAAAATAACCTAAAAAAGACCAAACTTAAATCGAACTAATGTTCAAAACCAATGACCCGAATTATGAGATCGAGATTACTTCGTAGAAGATAGAAACAAAAAAAAATAACGAAAGCAAATTTTCCAATCATAAAAATAAAAAAACAAAACAAATAGCAATTAAAATAAAGAGATCCAAATTTGGTATAAAAACTAAATAAAAAAAAGTTAGGGACTAAATTTAAAAAATAAAAAAACAACAATCAAAAGAATTATAATCAATTTTGGATAAAAAAAACAAAATAAAATGTTAAGGGATAAAATTAAAAAAAATAACCAAGAAAAAAGATTAAAAACAACAATTAAAAGAATAAGAATCAAATTGGATAAATAAATTAAATGAAATAAAATACTTAGGAATGAAATTGTAAAACAATAAACTTAAAAAAACATTAAAATCAAGCAATCAAATTATTAAGGGTCAAAATTAAAATAAATACAAATTAGAGGATAAAGTTGAATTTCCCACCAATGAAGACATCTGGTCTACCTTGTCAAACAATCCAAGGTGCCGCCCTGTGTGTACGTAGGAAGAGGACCTTTCTCCCTTCCCAATTCTTAGGATTTTCTTCCATGTCTTTCATCATTCCATAAGCAGCTTTCCCACTACAAGGATAGCACAATGAGAGCATCAATGAACTTCTGGATCTTCACACTATGAACTTGCATTCGTGATTAAAGCTGATTCGGAAGGCATTCTCGGTGTGAACTTGTAATTATATTAGCTATTTTGATAGATCCTCACTAAATTTTAATTTTACCCAAAGCATTGAGCCATGCCAGTTCCTCCTAGTTGGCCTCTAGCCATCAACAATGAACCTTCTGAATACTTACACCCACTGTGGACATGACCATTGACCATGTCCCTCGTTACACTTATCAGTTAATATAGAATAAAGAGGAAGACAGCTCAATTGACTACATGGGCAATTCTAGAAGCCATGTATTAATGCTGCATTTGGTTTGGATGCAAAAGCAGGTGACTTGTGGAGAAATTTCATGGAACCATGACTATTTTCTTTTGTTTGATTACAATAAAAATATTTTAAATAAGGAAAATAAAACAGAGGTAACCAAGCATAATTTTCAATCATGATACTCTATGATTTTGAAATGCATCGACTCCGTTTTAGGATCCCTTGATAAATTGCTGGTTGCATGTAAAGGGCATTAATGTTATATCAGAAAAGCAAATATTATGAACTGCAAACTCCTCCAATTCCCAAGACTTTCAGCCTTGAGTCTTCAATCACCGGTTTAATGCCTCATTGGCAAGTAAAAAGGAACTTTGGATGGCTATTAATGACAGCAAATTCACATTAAAATTACGTTGGCCTACAAATTCCCCCCTCTTCTTTCTTAGATCTTTTGTTTATTTTAATTTTAGCAGTAAACTATGGCCTAATAAATTGAAACAAATGCAACTGACAATGAAAGAGAGGTCAGTGCCTGAGTATTTTCTCATGAAAGCGGATCGTGCGAGGGAAAGTCCAAAAACAGTCGCAGACTTCAGCATTTTTGCATGAAGTAGTACGTCCCACTCTCAAAATTGCATACTTATGATTTTGAATGGATGGTGATTTTGAATTGATATGCTGACAGTAATAAACTTGGAGTCTTGGTGGCTCTTATGATGATAAGTTATAAATTTAGCGATGGTGTGGTATTTCGAAGAGTCTTGATAGAAAGCAGGACATAGCAGTCGGCTGACTTGAACCATCCACAACAGTGATATCATGATTATACCATAGATTAATTTGGTGAAATAGATGGATGCTATAATGTCCTGGTGATGATTATGAGATATGTTTAAAAGGCCTCAAACCATTTAATAGTTTTGGAAATGGTTTTTCTAGAGAAGGAGACCCTACAGCTTACCTAAATTCCTACAGGAAGCAATAATGGTTCAGCAGCAGCAAACATTACCTAACCTCACTATATATAGGCTAGAATTGCTTACTGCCTCAAAATTTCTCTGACAAGAACTCTTGAAGTTACACAATTTTATCCCATACTGCATGCCACAGCTCAGAATTTTTTTACTTCGGCCATAAACTTCCCTTCCCTCTTCTACTATTATGAATACTACTGCTGATAGTAATAGAAATAGTAATAAAATAAACTTTCATCTATTATTAGTGAGATTCTCCCTTGAGCCACGACATCAGCCATTAAGAACTCCAACTTTCTTACTTTGTTACCACTCATTTGCATCCCTGAAAAACCATCCCTCTACATGAACAAATCCATCCACACCCAAAAAAAACAAAGAAAGAACCAAAATTTCATGGTGGGGTTTCTTGAAATAACTTGAATTGATCATAAAATCAATAAAAAATTTACCTTTACATAGACTTCAGTGTGAATAGGAGTAGGGAGATGTTAGGAACGAGAAATGAAGAACAAGGAGGATTGGGAAGATTGGAAGAAAGAACTAGCAATTGAAAATTTGAACTTAGTGACCGTTGCAAGTTATATACTTAATGCAATACTCATCGTTTCACTTAACTAAATAACATTGCCTCTGATTGTTAGAGCATTAAACGACAGCGTATGGAACACTGTTTCCACGTGTGTTGACAACTAGGAGAGCCAGCACCTGAGAGTACTCTTGTACAACCTGAGGGAATGAAACAGTGTCAAGAAATTCAGCACAATCAGAATCTTCCTTCCTCTTCTCTGTTGTTCCAATTCTGTTATCCTATTCTGTCTTCTTCTCTGCGTTCTTATTCTTTTTCTCCTTCACGCATAACACACTGGAATCAAATCTGACCAGTACTTCTTGAAGGTTACGCTTACGCATTAAAAGCTTTCTTATCTAAGCCTCTGGATTCCATATTAATCGGAAACTCACAATCTAGCTCGTAACAAGTGGTATCAGAGCAGGTCTTCATCGGAGCATTGAAATGGCACCAGACACTAGGGCTCAGGATATGAGAAAGTTAGAAGAGTCACTTGAGTCTGCCAGTAGGGAACAAGCTCAGAAATGTGAGCAGATGCTGACCATGATGGAAGCCAACAAGAATGAGCAAGAAATGAAGTTCACAGAGCTGACAAATCTTATTAGCAGAATATCCTTCCAGCAAAAGTCCTTTCTGTAATCTCTCTAACAGCCAGTTGGTGGAACCAGCACATATAAAGGTAGATGAGACAATCAACTGGATGAATCCTTTGCTAAGAACTGCAAGCAATATGAAAGAGGGTCATCATCCTGCAAGGTATGCAAGCCTATAAGAGATTTTACTTACTTTGATGGAGAAGATGTACATAAATGGCTATATAAATGTACTCAATGCTTTAAGTTAGAAGAAGTAGACTCAAAATGGCTTCCTATTACTTGGATGGGGCAGCCCTATATTGGCATAAAAAATTTATGAGAAGCTTAGGGAATCATGCAATCACTTGGGAAGACTATGTAGAGGCTCTGTGTTGTAGATTCAGAGGTAAAAAAGATCCTTTAGAGGAGTTGATGGAACTAAGGCAGATTGGGGCACTCAACAATGTAGACTATACTCCATATGCATACTCGAGGGCAATGAGGAGGATGAAGAACAGGAGGGATGATGAGACTAGTACAAGAGTCATCACCCCCCACATTTCACCGAATGCACTTGAAGGCATAGCTCGTTATCACACCCTGAAGGTGACTGGCAAAGTAGAGAGGCATACCCTCCACATTCTAATTGACTCTTGAAGCACACATAACTTCCTAAACAGGGATTCATCCAACAAGATACAGCGCAACTCTATAGGAATAAAACCTCTAATGATGCAGACTACTGATGGGGGAAGAATGAGGTGTACTATAATAAGCAAAGACTTTCAGTGGAAGATGCAGGGAATGAACTTCATGGCAGATATCTACATTGTTGAAATACATGGTCATGACATGGTGCTAGGTATTCAGTGGCTGACAACATTGGGAAACATCTTATCCAATTATCAGGAGCTATGAATGTCATTCAAATGGCAATGGTGAGAGGTGATTTTGCTGGGAGATAAACCAACCAGCTTCCAAGCCATCATGTATGAAAAACTCAACAGTATAATGAAAAATTCTAACCAACTAGCAAAATTGAGACTATGCAGCCTAGCTATCATAGAAAATGACAAGAGGGAATACTCTCTGCTGAATGCTGAAGCATCTGAAGAAGAAAGGAATGAGGCCTTGGAGTATCTCTTGGATCATTACCAGGAACTCTTCAATGAACCTAAGGGTTTGCCACCAGCCAGGGTTCAATACCAAGAGATTACTTTGGAAGAAGGGCACAACCAGTAATGGAACTCTGTTTCCACGTGTGCTGAAAACTAGGAGAGCCAACCACCTGAATGTTCTCTTGTAACTAATATATAACAACATGAGGGAATGAAACAGTGTCAGGAAATTCAGCACAATCAGAATCTTCCTTCCTCTTCTCTGTTGTTCCAATTCTGTTATCCTATTATATCCTCTTCTCTACGTTCTTATAATTCTTCTTCTCCTTCACGCATAACAGATATCGGAATCAGATCTGACCAGTACTTCTTGAAGACTACGCCTTAGAGGCTTTCTTACCTAAGCCTCTAGATTCCATATTAAGTGGAAACTCATAATCTAGCTAGTAGCAGGAGATGACCAAGAGAAAACATATAAGAAGGAATTAGATTCAAATGGGAAGCCCGTGAAGGTGGTGTGTAGGCCTTTTGGCTTAAGAAATCAAATAAATTTCTTGATTCTTGTTGTTGTCGTCCAAATCCATTATTTGAGAGTGAGAGACAGTGAATGATAGAGTGAACTTTGGTTTTTAAGAGACCAAAAAAGGATTGCTTTTGAAGAACAAGTTATTGTTTTTATTGTTGATGGTTGGAGAAGGAATGAGAGAGAAGTTGCAAGAACAGTGCAAGGACCAATTGCACAGCATTTTGTTGCATTGCAGTTCACCTCACTCTCAGGTAATTGCTCAGATCCTTGTCTTTGGCAGATTCTGCCATTGTTTATAACGAATAAAGTACCAAAAGAGACTCTCAAATTTCAAAATTGTGACTCGTTACGTCTAGCTTAATAACTTGTATAAAAGTCCCCGAAATTTGGGCTTATTTCAGCCTCTCTAAAAGTTTGGTCTGGTTAAATCTTGTTTGTTTTGAAAATGATCTTAAAATGCTTAATAAAAACCTTTTTTTTAAAAATCATTCTCTCTTGAACAAAGAATTTCAAGATTTGACTTTGATAAATAATTTTAAAAAACAATCAATGATCTGTCAAAAGCAACAATCCACCTAATAACTCCCTAAAAGATGGTTAAATATTTAAATAAACGATCCAACCATTAAAATTTGTTGTGCAAAAGCTACATGAAATAAAGACAATGATATTTTCATGAGTCATAAACTCGCAAAACAATTTTGTGCTAATCGATAAGGTAATGAGATCAAAATTTATAAATCATGACTAATTTTGATATCCTTTAGAGATAAATATGTCCCTTGCAATCTTAATTTAAGCTGAAATGAAGCTTTTTTCTTTGTACAATAATCCTTGCTAGGATCACACCCCACACTAGGAGTAACTATTAAAAAATGATGAAAATGAAGGTATTTGAGAATGTCCACTAACTATGAGAAAGTGGTAAAAAATCCAAAAAATATAAAATACCTGTGAACGGAATCCATGAGATCTTGATTGAGGCTGCATAATAGGAAAGCCCAATAAGCCAAAAAAAAAAAAAGTTTTGCTAAATGACAAATCTTGAAAAGACTCATAAGCAAAAACTTCTTATGTGACTTCGACAAACAAAGAAAAGGAAAATCATTGAGGAACTTGCAAATAAAATAGGAAAAGGCATTGGTATCTTGATAAGAGCAAATAAATAGATTTTGGGAAAGAAAAGCTGATTAGGTGCTCGATCAAAGGTTTAAAGTGAAAAGAAAAACCTGGAAAGATTCTTTGTCTTAACTTTTAAAAGTGAAGGTCTTTAATGGCGTAAAATATGCTAGAAGAATAGCAAAAGAGGATCAAAGGGCATAAAAAAATGAAAGTGATCCTAGGCCAATAAAAACCCTAAAACACCATTTAAGCCTACGAATTCCTTTTATTCGGTAACCATGAAACTCAGCTTTCATTATGTGCCTTGAAAAGTCCATTCTAATTAAGCGAGCGGGAAAGAATGATAATAACGCTCTCAAAATATAAGAAACCATTTATGAGAATCGTGATAGCGTGAAAAAGTATTCATATTTGTTCACGTTGAGAAAATCGAAAGACAAGACTTCAAACAAGTATTTGATCTTTTTAAACCCAATGCAAAATGAATCGTCTCCTAAACCAATCACCATGATGAAATATCTTTCTTCAAAGACTAATACAAGAAAAAATAACGGACTAATGTATTTGGTCATCAAGCAAGTGGAAGGGAAGAGACAATTTTTTTTGCCTATAAAACAGTGAAGGAATCTTAAAGAAAAGTGGGGAGAACAAAAAAATAAAAATAAAAGAGGAAACAAAAACTATTTCTCACATTCTCTCCCCACATACACCAAAAGATCCCTAGCCCCATTATACCTAAATCTAGTCACTAGCTGCTTAAGAAAAAAAATAAACATCCATAGAATTGTTTCATTCATCTCTCGGCCTCTACGCCACTATCAACACATACCGGCCTTCATTCTACTACCAACAACTTCTCTTATGCCCCCCACACAAATTTTTAATCTTGAAACCAAAACTCACCTGTAAAGATTGTTCTCTTTACAGCCCCTCAATTTTTATTGTGAAGAGACCAAACCCAGAAGCTCACACCTTTTCATCACAATGTTGACCTTAATCTTCTTCACCATAACTCAACTATCTTGAGTAGCCCTCCACTGTGCAAACCTCCACCTTATGGTGTTCTCCTCTCATCTATCCATTCGAAGTCATCGCAAATCGACCTACTATCACTGTCGACCACATTCCTTTACTTGCAAGTACCAACTCCTTAACATCATAGCAACCTCCACCAACAATAGATCCGATAATGCCAGCTCCAACAGTATCATCGCTGTGAATACTACCGCCAATGACTTTTCCTCTCTTTCCAACCATGAACTGATGACCCATCAACAACCACTAGAATGGTCCTCTCCACACACAATGCTCCACCTATGGTAGCAGTGATAATAAGTTAATAACCATTTGAAGAAAACATAATTACAGAGAAGCAGATCTAAAAAAAGGAAAAGAAAGAAAAAGAACCAAAGTTTGTTGTGTTTGTTTCTTGCTTTTATAGGTTCCCCTTTGTTACACCATCGGCATGGGAGTGAAGAGGATAGAAAGAGATGTCAGATCCATGCCATCGTGCCCCTTTTAAGATGTCAAAGCGTCACCTGCATGCGTTGCCAGTGGCGGCGACACGTGAGACCCATGCATTTCCATTGTTTCGACGATCCCAGAATCTTCCAGTGTGCTTCCTAAGTTTCTAGAAATCTCTTCAATTTTTTTCCAACACATTAGAGGACCATTTTGCAAATTTCTGAATTTTTAGTATATGTTTTAAATTATTGTTAGAATTTGAATTTTTGATGTTTTGTAAACATATGTAATTTTTGAATGTGTGAGTAATTAGTGAAAAAAGGGTGTGTGTGTGTGTTTGCATTTTATTTTATTTCGTGTTAAATAACTATTATAAAAAGGAAAAAGAAAATTTTAATTAATCCAATGTTTTAATTGTATATGACAAACAAAAAGATTTATGCTTGTTGTATACAACTCAATCCTTACAAAAATTGTATTTTATTTATAAAAAAGAGAAAAAAATGTTTCAGCATTGTTTTAAATATTTTTTGTATTTCTTTGCATTTTTTGTGAAATTTACAACAAGTTTTTAAAATTCCTTAAGGATTTGGCTAATATTTCAATTATCTTAAGTTTTCTTTTTTTTTTCTTTCTCTAAAAATTAATTGTTAATATTTAGGTATAAATGTTGGACCTATAAGTAAGTTGATATTTAAATATCAAGAGTTCACTAGAAAATTCTTAGAATTTATTTCATATTCACCAAATTTAATTGAGAGTATTTCTCACTATAATATACAAGTTTTGTGAAACACTTTCATAGACGGACCACTGGCTAAAAACTCGTCAACACCCTTAAACCATATTCAGACCACACAATGCAACTTACCTCATGTAAGGTCCACTACCATAATCAGTCCCTTACCTTGGAGTTTCTGATAAGACTAGTCCATTCGAATCTTCTAGGTGGCGACTCCTTGGTCCCCCTGCATCATGCGCGTACATGCAACATAAATTTTAAAATTAATATTTTAAAAAATTGATTTTTAAAAGATATGTTTTTTATATTCCATGTAAGAAGTTATTAAATTAATCCTCTCTCTTGATTTACAATTGATCTTGGTGATTTCTTTTTCATGCGTGTATATAGGGATCTTAAGGTGTTAAGAAAATGTTCAATCACTCTCGATTTCGTGAAATAAAATTCAATTTTATTTATTTAAAATAATTGGAGCTTTAGAGACCAAATTTGAAGCTTAAAGAAAAATCTAATCCCTTTTTTTGCCAATATCGGGGACTAATTTGCATGGTTAAGGGGGAGTTCATGTCCTATTTTTAATTTCAGTCCCTCATTCTTCTATTTTTTTTTCAATTTTATCCCTTTATTTGGGGATTTGACTTAATAGTTCATTTGATTTCCTTGGTAAATTTTCATAGTTAGGGGGAATTAGGGTTCTAAGTGAAAATTAGGGGAAAGGTAAATTATCTTGAAATTGGGACCCTAGGATCATTATAGGTTATGAAATGAATAAAATTATGATAAAATGATGAGAAACAATTGTGGGATTGGTGGGTTTGGGTTGCCAACCATGTGTAGATGGGTGAATAGTGATTTTTCTAGCTAGTTTGTGTAAATTGTGTTATAAATGATTTGAATGATAATTATTTGGGTGTTTGGTGTTATTTTACATAATGATGATGAATTTGATGAATTGAGAATTTAGTGTAATTAAAGAAATTGTTAGTCAAAAGAAAGAAAATGGTTACAAAGTAAGAAGAAAATTATATAAATTAGTAAGTCCATGTTTTCTCTTTTAGAGCCAGCCAAAAATAATGATGGAAGTGTCAAATAAGTCATGTTTGTATTAGTATGTAAATTATATCAAATATTATATGTGGCGTAATTACAATATAAATGAACAAGGGTAGATAGAGATGAAAGTATGATGAAAGGTTTATGTATGTTTTCATAACCATTATGAAGAATAATTAATAAGAGACTTATACGGTGAAGTTGTGGAAAATATGATTAATTATGTTAGGGAATGAAGCAAAACATTGATAAGGGAAAGTTAAATATAATAATGACTTTTATTTTGAGATTTTGAGTCCGTTAAGGGTATTTCTAATCAATGAGAGAATTGATTCGCATGGGATACTTTGACAGTTATACCACAAACCCGAGCTAAAGGAGGAGCTTCTAACATAGCAGGTAGGTGTTTCGTACATTTAATTTTGTTACGTTATGTTAATATTGTTAATGTAGAAATTCAATCATTTGTTCCGATATTACTTTGAAAGTAAACAAATAAGTGAATTATGGAATAAAATGAGGTAAGGATACTTTGACAGTTGTGCCACAAACCCAAGCTGAGGAAGAGCTTCTAGTACAGCAGGTAGGCGCTCCACACTTTTAATTTTGTTACATTATGTTAATATTAATAATGTAGAAATTCAATCATTTATTCCGATATTACCATGAAAGTAAACAAATAAGTGAATTATAGAATAAAAGAAAGTAAGTGAGTGAGAGACTTGATTAGCTATTTTGGATATTTGGATAACTAATAATATCAATATGATATATTGATATCGACTTCTATTTAAAACTTGATTAGCTACTTCTGAAAGGAGGCTAATGATGTCAAAGGATCCTTGATATCAACATTAAAAAACAAACATAAGTAAGATATTAAAGTGAAACGTGATTAGCTACTCTGGCTATTTGGATAGCTAATAATATTAATGGGTTACATTGATATCAACATTTTCATTTTAAACTTGATTAGCTAGGGGGGCTAATGATGTCAAAAGTTATTTTGATATCGACATTTCTAAATAATGGATTTAAGATATTTGAAAAGGGATTGATTAGTTATCCATGTTAGGATAAATAGTGATATCAATGGGTTATATTGATATTGACGTTAATTATTAGTTTCGATTAGTCGATCCCGGATAAGAAATACTAAATGCTGCTGGTAATATTACTACCACCAACAAAAAAAAGGGGCCATAACTGAATACTAAGAGAGTATGAATTTTCAAAAGAAATAAGATGGATTAGATATCAAGGAAAGTGTAATAATATGATTGCACTTGATTTAGAAACATTGATAAGAAATGATAAGTATGGTTAGTTCATAATTTAAAACATTAAATAGTGATATAATTGTTGCATTTTCATAATAACTATATTCGTTTAACATGGCCATATCATTTGCTACGAGTAATTTCCCACTCATCATGTTTTGTTATTATAGATTAGGAATAAATATGTATCATTTTGAGATTAAATGTAATCTTACTTAATTATGTATTAATGTCATTTAAGTTTTATTTTGATGCTTGATTTTGAACATACAAAATCATTTAATATGATGTTCTTATGACTCTTATATGTATGTTTTAAATTTTATTCTTCCATAGATTATATCGTGAATTACAAACATAAATATAAATGCTTGGTTAAAATGATGAGCATCATTGATGTGTGGTGAGATCCAAGATGATTGGATTAGGATTGAGATTGTGTAGAAGTGAATTGGAATATAGTCGATAACTTAGGACCTCTCGGTATAGAGTAAAGTTTGCTAAAATTTTAGTATTTTTTTTTTTAAAATAAAATCAGTGTGAATAAACATGAATATATTATCTTATTTCAGATAAATTTGGGTTGTTACAAATATGAGGACTGAGGTAAATGTGAAGAAAAATAGGCCGATGTGTGTAACACTCGCGCTAGTGGGTGGGAGAACACCACCACATTCAAGCGGCGAGTAAGGAGTCTCCTGGTTGAAAGTGGATCGTTGAAGGCCAAACATCGACTTTCACGATGACGTTGGAAGTGACACATTGAGCTCTTCCTGTTGTGGTGGTGGAAAAGTGGTAATGATGCTTTGATGACTCTTTTTTCTTTTTCTACCTCTTTTCTCTCTCATTTTCTTGAGATTTAAGCTAGAACTATCAAAATTAAAAAGTGTCATGTCTTTTTTTTTGTATCAAATTTAGTCATATTTTATTGATTGCTATTTGTTTTAAATTCATTTTTAATTGATTTTTTTTTCAATTTCACCCTTTAGTGTTTGGTTTCATTTAATTTTTATATCAAATTTAATCCCCATTCTTTTTATTGTTACTTGTTTTATTTTAGATTTTTTTAATTGATTTTTTTTCAATTTCATCTCTTATCATTTGGTCTCATTTTATTTTTATATCAAATTTGGTCCTCATTTTTTTAATTTCTATTTTTATGTCTTTTTTACAATTGATTTTTTTTTTTTTAGTTTCATCTTAAAAAAATAGGTTTGTTAGGATTGGGTTTCACAGGTTTAACCTGGGTTAACTGAAGTTTTTTTTTCATTGTTTTTTTTAAAAATTAATTTTTTGTGTTCTTTTTCTTTCAACATTTAATTGATTTGAAAATTGAGTTTCATAGTCTTCTTTAATTTGCCTTTTATAGAGTTATCCTGGTATGACCAGGTTGTGAATTTGCTAGGTTGACTTGAGTGTATTCAGATTGTTTTTTTTTGTTTTTGTTTTTTTTCAAATTAATATTTTTTTTGTTTTCAATATTTGATTTATTAGTAATTGAGCTTTTAATTCTTTTTATTTTTTATTTTTTATGAGGTTATATCGTTCTAATTTAATTTTTGCTTTATTCTTAGATAAGTTTATATAAACCTTTTAAAAATATTAAAATGATATGTTTTTATAATATTAGAAATCATTTATCTTTTGCAGTTAATCATTGTCATTTATTTTATTTTCTTCTGTTTATTTACTATTAAATTTTTTTATTTTCTTCCGTTTATTTACTATTAATTTTTTTTTTAATCATATTAGAGCTTATTAATCTTAGTGGAATTAATAGCGAACATCTTAACTTTTTTTTTAGAAAAAACCACTAACAACACCCAGTATTTTTTTTTAACATAAAAAAAAAACCTAACCAGCATTACACATTCCACCGACATAGAATTTGGGGGTGATAATGACTAATGAGGGAAATGTAAACCCTCCCGTGGAGCATGCTTGACTTTGAGAATAGAGGACCCGCCACCGTGAACGATTATTATTATTTTTTAAAAGAGTAAACTAAAAATAAAGTTTTTTATTTATTATTATTTTTTATTAATATAAATATCCATGGATATCTTAATTAATTTTATAAACCATACAATTAACAATTATATAAATTTTTAATAGTCCCGAAAAGATTTAAATTTATGATTATTAGAAAGCAAACTTAAAATTGACTAGTTGAACTACTCTTCAAAATTAATTTTTTATTTATTTATATTTTTTATTAATATAAATATTTAAATTAATTTGTATATATCTTTAATAATTTAATAAATTTTAAAATTAATAATAATGTAAGACTACCTCTATCCAATTAAACAACACCCTTTCTTATTTTGTTGGAGGAGAAGGAGGCAAAGGTCGCCATGTTAAGGTGGGAAAGTAGATTAAACTCTTCTCCGCATTTTCGTGCCACGTAAAATGTACTGCCAAAGCAAGTCATTGGGCCAACAGTCATCCCCTCTGCCTTTGACACGGCACCAGGCAAGCGACTGACTTTTAAGTCTTCACTCTCTTATTAATGTCTCGTGGCACGCACTCCTTCCTTCCTTCTTTCTTTCTGTACTGCTCTCTTAAGCTTGCATTCCTTTGCTAATAGCAGATGATGCTGTTTGGAAGTCTGTAGAGTTGGGTTTCTTTGCTTCAAGTAGCAGCAGGTTTGTGTCTTTTTTAACCTCTTTTTTCTTTTTCGTTTTTATCCACTTAGTTTTTAACTGGTTTTCAATAATTTAACGTAAAAGTTACTATAACCCTTTGCTGTTCTTGAATGACTCTGTATCAAAGTTGTTGGTTTTGCTTCTTCAAAGTTAAGTTTGGGTATTCTTGTTCTTGTTATGAGCTGTTTATCAAAAAGCACCAATGTGTAAAGCTAGGTAATAAATTTGTTAAGTGTTATGCTTTTCTTAGTAATGCCATGTTCAACTGGGTCTTTGAGTTCTAAGCTCACCTCTCCTTGGTCTTATGGGTAAGAACTAAAGACAGTCTGCTAGAAGTTCTTTTGGCTAATGATGTTTTTCCACAACATTGAATCAGCTATCTATGTAAACTGCTTGGTGAATCAGGATTTGAGGGGTAATTAGCTGCAGATTATCATTAGGATTGTCACTAGGTTGATTCAAGATTGAGTGACTTAATGAGAGTATAAAATTAGTCAATAAGGTTGGCCATTATAATGAGAATAATATGGCTTGTTCAGAACACATCTGTGAACAAAAATAATCACTGAATGGCTCGATTGCTGAAAGTGTTTTCTTAGGTAGTGACGGGTTACTGTACAAGATAGAAAAGATGGAGATAAGAGAGACAAAGAAGATAAGAAAAAGAGAAACGAAAATAAAATGATGTTTGACAGTGGCGTATAAGGTAGAGTGACTGTTTTGATTATAGTAAATAAGATAAGATAAAATAAAATATAAAAAAATTTATTTTACCCTTAATATGTTTATATATATATATTTACTTTAGTTTATATTAAAATTAATGATATTATAAATTATAATAACACTAGTTATAAAAATTAAATTGCTCGACAGTGACGTATAAGATAGAGTGATTGTTCTGATTATAGTAAATAGGATAAGATATAATAAAATATAAAAAAAATTATTTTACCTTAATATATATATATATATATATATATATATATATATATATATATATATATATATACACTTTAGTTTATATTGAAATTAATGATATTATAAATTATAATAACACTAGTTATAAAAATTAGATTGCTCGACAGGTTCACCAAAATCTGAACTGGTTTAGGTTTAAAAAAAATAGTAGAAGGATTGACTCAACCTTATCCAATTAAAAACTCGGGTCGACCCATGACTCGAGATTAAACACGGGTCAAAAACCCGTTGATTTAATTTATTTTTTTTTGCCAAAATGAGGTTGCTTTGATTATTTTTTTAAAATTTCTTTTTTGGGTCAACCCGGGTTGACTCTCATGGCTCGTGATCTAAGCCTTGTCTTGGGCTGACTCTCGAGTTGATTTTTAAAATTATGATAATAATCATTTTTATTGATACATTGAATCGGGTCATCCCGGGTTGACCCTCGCGACCCGTGACCCAGCCTAACCCCTAAGTCAAGTTTTAAAACTATAATGATAATTATTTTTACACATAGGTTAACCCAAGTCAACCTAGGTTGACTTTAGCGACCTATGACTCGACCTTGTGTCGGGTCAACCCTCGAGTCAAATTTTAAAACTTTGATGATAATCACTTTTAATTTTACGTTGACTCATGTCAACTCAGGCTAACCCTCCTGACCTTTGACTTGGGCCTTGTCTCGGGTTAAGCTCCAAATTGAGTTATAAAATTATGATAATAATTATTTTTATTCATACATTGACTCGGGTCAACCCGAGTTGACCATCTCAACTCATGACTTTGGCCTTGCCTCGGGTCGTTTCTTGAGTTGGGTTTTAAACTTTGGTAACAATTACTTTTATCCTTATACTGAGTTAACCTGGGCTGATCATCCCAACTCATGACTAGAGCTTTGCTCTAGGTCAACTCTCGAGTTGAGTTTTAAAACTATGATAATAACCACTTTTATTCATACATATCTTAGTTAAACAATTTTAAAATTGAGAGTTTTTTACAATGATATTTTAAAAATAAAAAATAAAAATTATTGTCTTTGGAGATATGTACTCTTTATATCTCCAGTACAAAAATTCTCTCCAAAATTGTTACAAGAACTATTTTATTTTATGTCTTTGTCTCTATCTTGTCAACAACACATTTATGTTCATGTCCTTTTTTGTTTTAAAACAGTAACCAAACACTATCTCAAGATAGGTTGCAAGTTGGTATAAATCATTAAGTACACAGAAAGTGCTAACATTTGCATTAAGAAGTAGAT
The DNA here is from genome assembly GCA_007827005.2 of Populus simonii. Classification (NCBI taxonomy): domain Eukaryota; kingdom Viridiplantae; phylum Streptophyta; class Magnoliopsida; order Malpighiales; family Salicaceae; genus Populus; species Populus simonii. The sequence continues at coordinate 1,691,712 of CM017478.2, forward strand.
TCCGTTGGCAGTTTTTGATCCATCAAGTACTAGCAGCTAGAACCACTGAAATCTGGTCAGTACTAGATTGCTTAATTGTATCCTTTTGAGCTTGAATTCAGTGAGCATTAAAGGTTATAAGCATGGGAACTAAGCTAACTAGAATTCTTCTGCTGTAATGTATTGGGCCTGAATGAGTTGTTTTTATGCATTTTTTGAATCATTGCTATAATTGGAGCAATTGATGTTTCACCTGCATTTCTTATTTTTCTTCTCCCACATTTTGGGTACGCGTTCTTGTTAATCAAAATAATTTAGTGTGATTCTTCATTGAATTTTCATTCTGTAATTACACACGCATTTATGTGTATTGAATATTGACTTCATTTTCTGTTCCTTGTGTAGGTTCTATTAATAAGAAATGGCTAACCATGACAAAGATAATATTCCAACGCTGTCAGACACACATCCAAAGTCAGTGGATGAAAATGTGGATTCTCGATTTCGGCCATTTCTTTCCAGGACTCAAAGTGCATCAACTTCCATTCCTTTGGATTCCATGGAGTCCTATGGTTCTGAAACCAACATCGTTAGCTTTACTGGTCCACTGCGTAGTGCAAGAAAAGCTCCACTGGTACAGATGAGTGGTCCATTATATATCAACCGCAACACTGAAAACTTGTTTCTGGCAAAACATGGTGTAACAACTCGCAAAAAGGTGGATTCCAAGCCAGAAAAATATCCATCTCTTAATGGAAGGGATAAGAATGACTGGGATGACAACTATACTGCTACAAATGCCCATTTAATGAGGTCTGGGCAACTAGGCATGTGCAATGATCCTTACTGCACAACATGCCCATTGTATTACCATTCTACAGCTTCACAGCAAAGACATGCAAAAACTTCTAGTATATTTGATTCCAAGGTATGCTTTTGTTCTAATATGAAAAACCTTATACCTCCTGGAATTTCTGCCATGTTATTCTGGATTTTTACTGCTGCTACATTTTGCCCTCAATTATATGAACAGGGGGAACCAGTTTCTCTTTGGATTCAGGATTTAGACTTCAGCTCTAAGTGCCTATTTTGTGAAAAATACTTTTACTTGGTTACTTTGGTTGGATATTTTTATCATATATCCACGATTTTCCTCATCACTAGTTTGGTTTCATGATGATCTCTGTTATTATTGACCTAGTCAGTATAGCTCATCAACATAGCTGATTGCTCATTTTCTGAGATTGGAACACCCTAGTAATATTTTTGTGGACCTTTCTACTGTAATAATGGGGGTACTGAAACATTTAAATGAATTTTATTTCTGCGCTTGCTAGCTTTATTTATAGAAGTGGAGTTTTTTGTGCATTTAAAAACTGGATTAATCGCTCAAATTGTCCTTGTATAATAAAGAAATTCTACAATTTATCCTTATATCTCTAATTGAGTCTATTTAATACTTGAATATACATTAAGTTTCTAATATATCTTTCTAACAAGATTTTTAGGCCAACTATGAAAATTATTCACGTAGTTTGCTTATGATTATTTTTTATTTCCAAAATTCCCTTACAAGAAGACTTTCATGTGCAGATCATGTGATTAATTCCAATGGTTTAGTCTGAAAAACTTGCCAAAAAGATAGATTAGAAATTTAATGTATTTTCAAGGATAAAATTGACTCGATTTGATATACCAGGACAAATTGGATAATTACCCTATTATACAAAGATAGAGTGAACCATTAATCCATAAAAATTTCACTATGCTCATCCAATATGACTGGAATTTTTTTGATAATCTTGGTACAATATTTTGCTTCTGAAAAAGCACAAGTACTTTGTTCTTGAAAGTGACAAGTAGTTGCTCAGTAGGATAAAACATAAAAATCTTGCAGATGACTTCTCATTTCATTGACATGCTATCGCAAACTGGTCGTACTTGGTGAAAAGATGAAATATTTTGAATTCATGACGTGATGAATCTCACAAGTCGAAATACAAGTTGTAATTATGGTGATTGGTCTGGACTCTTGATGCTGTTCTTGTTGGTGATGATAGAGCGGCAGTGGAGGAATGGGATTATGATAATTGTTTTGATGTCTTCATGAAGGAAAAGGTGGTGCTAGTTTTGTCTGCAGTATGTATGTGGTGGTAATAGAGGCTGTACAGATCAAAGGAGTGTTGGTGTTATTCTTTATGGTCAGAAAGTGTTACATGTCATCAGATATTGTGTCTCAGTTTCCTCTTGTTTTGAACCATCCAATTCAAAAAAAATGTTATATTGAAGAGTGTCTTTTAGTTTGTATAGTTAGGTATTGGTTGTAGGAGTAATATATGTGTATTTATTTGAGGGCAGGGACTTTTATGGGCTCTGGTTGCGTATGCTTTCTGGGTACTGAACCTCATAACTGTTAATGAAACTATTAATGATGATTCACATGGGACATGGTTTGTTGGTCAGGGAGTTGGGGCTTTGAGTTTCGTATTCTCTTTTTCGATATTGGAATTGGAATATTTTATCTTTATGATCATCGTAAATTCTTTTGTTAGTGTTCTTCTGTTGATATAGCCTACTGTTATGGAACCTGTTAAATTCTTAATTTCTGGAATGCTCACTTTCATTGATCGTTTGCAAAACTCTCACTAGCAATCAGTTAAATTCTCCAACGGAAGAACTCATAAAAGCTCAAGGTTGGATCTTGACACTCTGTTTGTTGGTTTTGAGGACTACAACATGATGGTAGGGGAAAATTGGTGTTCAAGGAATTTGGAGGAAGAAGAAGAAAAACTAGTTCAATTTTTGACTTTTCAAAGTCGTAGATTCATTATGTTTTTGAGGACCTAATATGATAATTGGTTAAGAGAATCAGTTTTTTTTTTTAAAAAAGATTTTGACAGCTTATATGCTTATGGCGAAGATGATGGATTGATGCATTGACAAAATTTGATCATTGGTTTTCATGTCTAAAGTCCCTAATTTGATTTGTTTTTATTTAGTAAATTTCTTATGCCATTGTTAACTTGGTAAACTAGACAAACCATTTTTTTCTTCAAGTTGGTTTGTAAGGACTTTATGGAGGGGTTGGTTGGCTTCAGACAAGATCAAGAAGCAGTGTTTGACTGTTTTCCTTGTGGGAGAAAGCATTGGTGAAAAACGTTGTGCACACTCTTTACTCTCATTTTTCCATAGTTACATGAGCTCAATTAAAAATATAATCAACAATATCTACCAGACAAAAAAAAAACATTCCAACTGCCTGAGAATTGTGTTTCTTTTCTAATTTTACAAGTAGGAAACCGTATCCAGTATCCTGTGAATGGGCTTATATTCTCATTTGTAACATTACAGTCTGTTGAACCATTACTCGATCATTGCTTTATTTATAATTATTGCTGCCATATCTTTGTTATTACCAATTATGATAATTTTATGGGCCTACTTCAATGTGTTCATTCAACTTTTTGTGCTTCTTGCAGTTTCATAGTGTTCTCTATGGAGATGCTAAAGGCTGGGCAAGGAGATTCAATAATGCTATAAACTCATATATTCCTGGAGTTATGAATCCTCATACTAAAGTTGTTCAGGAGTGGAACAAATTTTTTGTCCTTTCTTGCTTGGGGGCAATTTTTGTTGACCCCTTGTTTTTCATCTTGCTGTCGGTGAAACAGGTGTTGTGGATTTGTTTATATTTCCAGAATTTATAATTAGAGTTGCATTAAAATTGTGAAGTTCATAGATTGTGCATTTTATAGCTCAGTAATCATGCTTTTAGTAACTTTTATGCAGGTTTGTGCAATGTATTATGCAGAGATATTTTTTTATTTCTTTTTTCCTGCAAGGATATGAGATTTTTCTTCACATCCTATTGAGTTTTGCATTCGGATTCCAGAGTTCGCCCTGAACAGTATGTGTGGAATCCGGATATTCTATTGCTGAGAGGTTCCATGATAAGGTCTTTTTGCTGTTTGTGATTTCATGTGGATTATATAGAACTCCCAGATTCCACACATACTGTTCAGGGCGAACTCTCATAATAATGCTCAAAGCTGCTGTTATTGTTTAGACACTTTATCTGTTTTGAGGTTCAATGCTTTGTTATTTAGGCACTTTATATAATATTCTCCTCGGTTCATTACTTCATGCTGTATTGTTTTTGGTTTTACATGATTTTCTTTTCTGGGTGCAGGAAGAAAAGTGCATAGTTATTAATTGGGGAATGACTAAAGCAGTTGTGTTTTTAAGGTGCTTGACTGATGCCATCTTCTTACTGAACATACTTCTTCAGGTACAAAGCTGGGTTTTATTAGGAGAAAAAAACTCCTAATAAAAATGATGAGCTTGTAATTGTGTTCTTCTAATTAGTTCAGTATGATTGTCAAATTCCAGTGCCTTTGTCTTGAGCTATTGTAAAACCCAGCTTTGACCATGTACAAAAACTGTTTTAACTAGCTAATTAATCCATTAATATTCTCTTCATTTATTTTCTGCAGTTTAGGTTAGCTTATGTAGCTCCTGAATCTAGAGTGGTTGGTGCTGGAGAGTTAGTTGACCATCCAAAGAAAATTGCCAAGCACTATCTCCGAGGATTTTTTTTTATTGACTTATTTGTGGTATTACCACTTCCACAGGTATGTTATTCATTCTTTGTCTAGCATATCCTTCTTCTGGGATTGGTGTCGAGTCTGTTGTGAGAGGTGCTTAAAAGAAAAGGCTGTTAAGGCATTGTAACTATCCACCTTCAGAAATTTGCTTAAAAATCAACATGTTGCATCTATATTCTTGTGTTTGAATAGTTAGTTATCTAGTTATCAGTGTTCTGAACCTAGCTGAGGATGTGAAAATTAATTACATGTCATTATGTAATTTCAATCCTGGCGAGCACAAGGATGTCTCTGGGCCTTATACCCAAGTTAGTTCAAGCAAGTCTGAATCTGATTGCATGATATGTGGAGGATAAATAATGTCCACAATTGGAAATCAAGTCTTGCAAGAACCTGAAAATGGTAGGGGTAGATAATGAATCAACAAAAGTGAAGTGTCCAGTGCTGCAGCCTCTAATATGTAATGAGCAATGCCATGACAGTGATTTTCCGAACACTCTCCAAATCTCATTGTCAGTCATATATATGCATCTCAGGTTCCATAAATGGAGATATGTGCGTCTTTCTTGCCAAGATTGAGATTTGAAGAGCATGTGGACAATCACTTTCAAAGTGACCATCCATAGTGTTACTCAGTGTGCATTTACATCCCTGATAAAAAAAAAAAAAAAGCATGAACAAATATCTATCTCTGTTCAAAAAGTTAAATCAGGATAAATAAATTAATGAATTTAAAATGAACAGAAGGCAATATGATAGTGAGGAATGGTGCAAGATGGATCAATATAGCCCAACTAGTTTGGGTTGAGGCTTTGTTTTCGTCGTCGTTGTTGTCATTGTATGTGAATAGAAAGAAATTACTTTGAAAATGGTTCGCATTATTGATAAACTTCTAGTGTTTTGAGTAGAACTAGACAAACTTTCATGTGATTATTTAAGGAACGCATTCGTAGTTAACTGGCAATTAACAAGAAAAAGGTTAGAAGATTTATGTGAAGAGAGCTTCTACACTTGACGCAACCCTTCTGCCTTTGTAGCAGTACACCGTACAGAGGCCAAAAGTTATCCTATCTCGCCTCAGTTGCTTTAAATTGAAAGGAAAAGATCCTTAAAGTCCTCCCCATTCCATTTACCACACAAAAACAACAAATATAGGATACCTCCAAAGAAACATACAATCCTTGTTCAGTGAGCCTTTGATTTACAATTACAGTTGACTAGAGTGACTAGCTGGAGATAGATGGAAGTTTTAATTATTCTGAATTTCTTGTCACATGCTGAAAATGAAATAACTTGTGATTGCTTGGAATATAAACTGTATTCTTCTAGTATTTGGATAATTGTGTCTAATATAATTTGTAATCTTTCTATTATTTGATTATTTGTGTCTAACATAAATATTAAACCTGCATCTGATACCATATTCTTGGTAATCATGTGCAGATCACTTTGTTTTTACTACTCCTACCAAAAGGATTGGATTCCTTTGGAGCAAACTATGCCAAGAATATTTTACAGGCAGTGATTCTTGTCCAGTACATTCCAAGGTTGTTTAGGTTTATTCCTCTTCTCATTGGTCCGAATGGCTTCATATTTGAGACGGCTTTGGCAAACTTCTTTATAAATCTTTTCACCTTTTTGTTGTCTGGCCATATCATTGGATTGTGTTGGTATCTCTTTGGCTTGCAGGTGAGTAGAAGTCATTATGTGCTTAAATATGCTGGCAGAGCTTTATTTTTATTTTTTTTACATTTTTCTTGCCATTTGACTATCCAAAAGCTTTTATAAACATTGTTACTATTCCAGATTTCATTATTAGAGATACATAGAGTGGATGAACTGTTAATGATACTTTTTTTCATTAGTTTCACCCTCTCCTGTTAAAGAAGTGAAGTCATAATGCAATCTCAAGTTTGTAACCTCTGAAGCAATGAAATAATTCATCATTCTGTTTTTTATTTGAATAATAATATAATGAAATCATAATTGTTTTCAAATAAAGTATATTAAACTAGTTTCAAAATCAAGACCTGAGCATCATTCCTTCCAAGTTTCTCATGCTGCTGTCATTGCTCAGATTTCAAGTCTATTTTTTATAATGATTTTAAGACTTGTTTCATATATTTTCTAGCATGTATCTTTACTCATCTGCATATATCCTTCCATATATCAGCGTGTTTTGGTGTGCAATTATTTAATGACTGAATTTCTTAAAATTCCTACATGGAAGGTTTAGCTATTGAGCAGTATTTGTGCTCTCAATGTCAATAAAACAAACTCCTAGTTATTTTTTGGTTTACTTGTATGACACTTATTTTATCTTCGTATGTTGTCCCGACATGGTTTGTTTGCTGTCTTCTTGTATTATCCTGGCATGGTTAGTTTGCTTTCTTTGGCATATTGCTTGCTTTCTCTTTTTGTTAATTAAGAGAATTCTACAACTACTTTCATATTACAATGCATCAGTGATGGTACTCAAACGATTCTCTTACTCTTTTAACAGAGGTTAATTCATTGTCTTCATCATGCCTGCCGTAATTCTAGTTATAAAAATGACTGCATGAAGTGGATAGATAGTGGTGGACACGAGAAACATGGGTCTGATGCAAGCTGGGATAGCTGGAAAGAAAATGCTAATGCCAATGCTTGTTTTACGTTGGATGGTTTTTCTTATGGAATCTATGCCCATGCAGTCAATCTCACTGGGGAGAATACCATCATCAGATACACATATTCATTAGTTTGGGGAATCCAGGTATGGAATCAATGGCATCTTTTGTACACCGTTCTTTCATTTTCTTCTATCTATTATTAGTTAACTGGAAATTCTCTCTAAAGTAAGGCGTGCGAACTTGCCACTTGAAGTTGTGTTTACCAAGATGGTATTGCTACTAAGAATATTGTCTTTAATCATCATGCTTTTATTCTTAGGTAATAACTTAGTCCTTGTCCAATTTTTGTTTGATGGGTAATTGATCACTTTGGTGCACTTATTATCAAACCTAATCTAACTGTGGCTTTTAATGTTGTACAGAATTTCTGTATCACTGCAGAAAACATTCCTTTGATTTTATCTAGTTAATATTTACCATTGGATCAAAGTTTTAATGGTTGACTTGCTAATTGTTCATCTGGTTGTTCAATTTTACTGAATTTGGGGCTGTTTAGTATTCCACTCTTAATTCAACTCAACAATCATCCATTCACTGTCATCTTTAAATCATAAAAAAAATGAAGTTCATGGCTGCAACAACAAAATCTTGTTGGCAAGATTGTTGAATGTGCTTTTGTATCATGGCCTGTGTTCCTAGCAAAACTCACACCTCCTACAAATCATGGAAAGCCCATTACCCTTTTTTTTTTTTAAAAAAAAAAAAGTGTTATTGAACCCATTAGAATCCACAACCTAGGTCACGGGTTTGATGAGTTAACCCGGGTTGACCGGAATCGATACAATATGTCACCATCTCAATGTTGAAAAAAAAAAATTTAGCTTCAATTTTTTTTTAAAAGTGAAACCTCTTTTACTAGTTGTTCAGGTTGCCTTTAAATTCGTGTGTGTGGTCTTTATTTTTATGTTATTTTTTTTGTCCTTTGATTTTTTATTTTTGTCTTTAAATCTGTCAAGTTGACTGGGTTGCAATTCCCACATGATTTAATTAGAAGCCTAGACCTAGTATGGACTCGAGTCAGGAGTTTGCAAGTTTGACTTGTTGGATTAGGTTTGGTGACAATGTCAAAAAATTTATCGTAGCTTGGATATTTTTTTTTAGTTCAACCCTAGCATAGAAGTAAACTAGTACTGTATATTTCTTGTTAATATAATCCTATATTTTATTATTATTTTGTGAAGCAAATTAGCACTCTTGCTGGAAACCAAACACCGAGTTATAACTCTGAGGAAATCCTCTTTACCATGGCGATAATTGGAATCGGCCTTTTGCTCTTTGCTTTTCTCATAGGAAATATGCAGAACTTTCTTCAAGCTCTCGGTAGGAGGTATGATTTATTGGTGAAATCTTTATTCTTGTGAATCCATTTCAATAGAGTTCTTATTTGCAAGCATGGATGGTCTGGGTCAGAATGAGTATGTTAAATGGTGTTTTTAGTGAGGAAGGAATTTATAGCTTGTGGGTTAAAAATTATCCTGGGTTAAGATTTAAAGATATTTTCTCATTACTCTTCTTCAAACTCATTCATGGGTTTTAGATGCATCTTATACAATGATGGTCATCATGACTTCTTTTTTTTTCCTTTAAAAAAAAAAAGAGAAAATAACCTGAGGTAGTGCGATTAACCTATGCCAAAATAACTTCACCATGCTTGAACTCTTACTCTCACTAAAGAAAGAATCTGACGCAAAGTCCACTATATTAACAAGAGACTTTGAAAAATATAATCTATCAGCAAAAACAAAATTATGTTTAGATAATCTTGAGAGTGCATGGTACGGTCACCTCATACCATAAGTCAATTACATACACTGCTTCTGAGTTGTTTTTATGGTCACCTCATTAGCTATTATAAAAGTTACCATAAGTCAAGTTGTAGGATGGAGCATTAGCTATTATAATAGTTACCACAAGTCAAGTTGTAGGATGGAGCAAAAATGGATAGACTTGCTGCACACCTGGACACATTTATAGCACGTATTGTTGTTCATGCCTAATGTCAATTCTGATATGTTGATAATCGCTATAGTTTCAGTGAAAAATATACTCGTAAGTACTTGCAGTCCTCCATGTTTTTTCAATATCGTATTCTAGTAGGCTACTCTTTAATATCACATCACATCAAGTTCAGTTGTTGAATTGATTAAAGAATAGGCTTACACCAATTGGGTACTCAACACAGTTATTCTTCATGAATGTGAGTTTAATATTTTAATTTAAATCTCCGAAGATGGAAGTGATATGTGAGAAATGAGATCAAAAGGCTATTATGAATGCACCTTGAGAAGAAAATGTTGTAAACCTGCATGTAACTTTTGATATGGTGCTATTATGATGCAATTCATGTTAACCATTTAGTTTTTGATTCCTAATTTGTTATTTGCAAGTAGACTAGAATGTCATTTGTTTGACTAATCATTACTTGACAACTATTTATCATTCTCCCTTCTAGGAGGGCAGAAATGTCACTAAGGCGACGTGATGTTGATAAGTGGATGAGACATCGACGCTTGCCGGTAGAATTAAGAAGGTGTGCAATTAATTTTAACTTCTCATCTCTCTCTATATATATCTGTCTTCTTCTTTTTTATCCTTTTATCTTTTTTTGTAATTCTCTCTCTGTCGCTCCATCACACAAACACACATCTATCATATATTATTGACTTGAAGGAATGGTGTTGAAATTTGATGTAATTCAATACAATTTCAAAGCTATACTGCAAGTGAGTTAGTAGCTCAACTAGTAATAGTCAAGTGGTAAGAAGTTAACTAGAAGAAGATGACATCCTTGGTCTGAATACTATCACTTTCATTTTCTAACCCACGTATAAGTATGCAATTAACTAGGGACCTTGAGTTGATGAGCTATTTTTCGTGGTTTGACTCTTAGATTTGGTCATCCACTTCTGGGTTGCAAGGTTGTACTGTTCAAAGTGCACAATGAGTGAAACTTGTTAGCAATATCATCAATTATCAAAAAGTACAAATATTAAACTATTGAAAAGATATTGGTAAATCCTTGTCTAGTCCATTCAAGACCTTAATCCATTCACTCTGAAGAAAAGATCACATAAATTTTTTTTTTAGACGAAAGATCTTTTTTTATATGAAAAAAAAATTCATGTGTTATATTTTCTGAAGGCTTTTTTTTTTTTTTTGATCAAATGTTAGAAATTTTATAGATAAAAAAAGAGCTAGCTGAAAAACTAGCAAACCAAATATACATATGTACAAAGCTAGCAGAGACATGCACCCGGCCAGCACAAAAGAAAAATAAGACAACCCAAAGAAAAAGAACAACGGTTATTTGAGGAACCCAAAATCAAAGGTGCCTAAGATAACCGGACAGAAGACAGCCCAGACACAAACTGTCTGCACAGGAAAGCATATACAAAAGATGTTAAGGCGAGCCATATGAATTATAAACTACAAAAACATAATGTGTTTTATAACTGATGGAAATTATACAACCTTTCACTCCACAACCTTAAAGGAAAAATAACTAATGTGGGGAATATAATTTATTTATACAAAAAAAAGCTAAAGCTAAAGGGATTTTCACTGTGCACATAAACACATTTCACTATTCATTACAATAGTGTAATTTTCTTTTTTAAAGCACAATAAGATGACTACATTGCCCTTGAAGACAATTTTTGAAGCTAGCATATAAGGGCTCTTTTGTCTTCTTACTTTTTAAAATATAGTAAAATGATAACTTTACTCTTAGAAGCAAAATTTTTAAAGTTTGCGTTCATGGGTTTTTTAGTCTTTTTCCTTCTTCTTTTTTTTGTTATTACCAAGTAGAGTAGTGACAATTTGACCTTTTAGTAAACATTAAATATTATTGAAATAAAAAAAAAGTTATTGGTGCATAAGAGCTTCTCGTACAATTCGAGTGATGCGTGCGATGTTTCTCAACAGTAAAAAATGTCATTTCATCGTGTCGTTGGAATCACTACTATGCCCTTTTTCTTTTTAGCCAGCGCGTGTTCATGGTGGTAGAGTGGTTTATTGTTAGCGGAACTTTTTTTTATTTTTTCTTCTTCTTTTCTCTCCTCCCTTGAAAAATTTCGGAGTTGTCCTTTTCGTTATTAATATTTCAACTTACATCCTTATTTTTTTTTTTTTATTTTTGTTCTTGATCTTTATGTAAAAGATTTATTTATTTATAATTTTATCCTTCAATTTCAATTTATGAAATATTACTTCTTTTTTTTCCAATTTGGTCATTATTCTTTTGATTTCTATTTTTTTTCTTGACCTTTTTGTACAATTTTTATTGGTTTTTAATTTCATCCTTCAATCCGAATTTATTGTATATTTTGTTTTTCAATTTGGTCTTCATTCTTTTGATTTTCCTTCTCTTTTTGTCATAATTATTTTTCTTTTTAATTTCACCCTTCAATAAAAAAAATTTAGTAGCCCTCTAATTTGTTTTTTATTTTGATTTTTATCCTGATTTTTTTATTTGTTATTGTTTGTTTACGATCCTTTTGTATGATTGATTTGTTTTTCTGATTTAACACTTCAACGTTTGATTTGTTGTGGATTGAGCTTCATGGTTTTTTTTATGTATGATGTTTTTGCTCTAATGACTCAGGTTATAAGTTTAAAAAGTTAACACGAGTCGACATATTTTTTTGTTTTTTTACTTGTTTTCTTTTTCTATTTCATCGTTCGACGTTAGTTTTTATATATATAAAGATGACTTTATGGTTTTTTTATTTTATTTTTTTCTATTGGGATCTCAGTTTAAGACCTAGCCGTGGATTTGGTAGATTGACCCGGGTTGACTCACATTTTATTATCCAAGTTACATGTTTATCATGCTAATTCAGATTGATTCAGGTTGATTTTTTTCCTTTTTTTTTAATCTAATTTCATCATTCCATATTTAATTGGATGAAAACTGAACTATATCATTTTTCTCCTATTGGAAAAAAGGTTTTTTCCTAGGTTATCATGATTGCTTCTTTTTTTTTTTGTCTGTTTGTTGTTGTTGTCTATTTTTTTTTATCTAATTAAAATAAAACCAGATTATTTAACCAGTCAATGCTATAACCCGAGTAGTAGATTTATCTTTTTTTTAAAAAAATACGCTTACGACACCTAAACATATTTTTTATGAAAAAAAAGATAATAAAACCCTGCAGCGTAGTGCGAGCCCACATCTAGTTTATTATCTAAATATGAAATGAATAATGGGCCACAAAAATAACATCTTCATTTAAAATTAAAATGTAACTAACATTCTTCAACTTGGCTCATTTAACATTTAATATGTATTGATTCAATGTTGGTATATCCTTAAAATTCTTCCCATGGATACAATGTCCTTTGTACCCAAGCAAAAGAGTTTAAATTGAATGAATCCTAACGATAAGTCCCATGGAGCAAGTGTTACCTTCCATGTATTACAATGTAACTCTTTTTTGAATGAAAACCATGTGTTGTACATATCTTTATGATTAAACTTTCAAATATTCATTTAGAGTCACAAATAAAATTCAAATATGCATTGTTATTCTCTAAACTGCATGTGTATAACCAAATAAGAGAAGACAAATATAAAATTAATGTAGATTTTTAAATCGATAAAATGCGATACAAACACAAAGTATCTCAATCATATAAAGACTACATGATAGAACTAAGTCTCGTATGCTCAACATGCCCCGTATAAGAAATAAATGATAAACCTTTTTGTCAATAGATTAGCAATCATCAATCTAGTTTAATGTGTTCAACAATCACTTTGTTTGCTTTGACATGTTTTTGAATAGCTAGATACTTAATGTCGATGTGCTCACTATGACTTCACTTTTATTATTCTTGGCCAGAAACACTGTAGCAGAACTATGCAATAAATTTTCAATGGCTTGGGAATTGTTTCAACAACTTTAAGCCTCAAAATAAAACTTCTAAACCATATAGCTTGTGATGTCATTTCAAAGCATGATACAAACTTTGCCTTAGTGATAGAAATAGCAACCAAATATTATTTTGCACTTCTCCAAGAAATGGCCCCTCCAACTAATAAGAAGACATCCTAATGTCGACTTTCTTGAGTCAAGGTAGCCAGCAAAGTCAAAATTTGAATATCCAATCACTTCTAGATGAATCATTTATATATAAGCTTGTAGTCCTTAGTACCTTGAAGGTATCACATGATTTATTTTTTTTAGCTATCTAATGATCCAAACTTGGGTTACTTTTGATGTCTGCCCAACATTCCAACTACATATGCAATGTCAGGTCTTATACAAACCTAACATACATTAAACTTCCAATTGTGAAAGCATATGGAATGTACTTTATTTGTTCCCTCTCCATATAATTTCTTGGATTTGATTCAATCTGAACTTGTCACCTTTGACAATAGCCTTATTAAGATTTCTCTCTAAACTTTCATATAAAATTTCTCTAAAACTTTATTGATATAGGCTTATATAGACACTCCTAATGTCCATCGGGATTTGTCTCTCTCAAGCTTTATGCCTATGATATAAGAAGTTTTTCCTATATTTTTTCATATCAAATTGCATCAAAAGAAATTGCTTAATCTCATAAGTGAACTCAAATCACTTGAAGCAAGTAGAATATCATCTACATATAGGACTAAGAAAATTATTTTACTCCCACTAACCTTATGGTAAATACATTGATCCATGATATTCTTTATATAATCAAATAAAAAAATAACATTATGGTATTTTAAATACCATTGAGGGGAGGCTTGTTTAGCCCATATATAGATTTCTTACTAGAACATTGGAGGAATCAAAATTTGTAACGCATAAAGTTTGAACAATTGCAAATAAACAACAAGCTTACTAAAATATGCAATGAAGCTAAACATGGAGTATCCACCCATGTAAATTAATCCAAACAAATAAATCAAAATGTCATTGTAATCTTTCTTGTGGGCTTAGATTATAACACACAAGTGATTTATATTACTTTATGATGGAACTATCATTTTATCTCTAAAAGAATTTTTCTAAGCCTGTAGGAAACTAGGTTATATATATATAAACCAAAAACACTTTTGAAAAACAATATGCATTACAATACTAAATACTAAATACGTAGTTAATAGATAGCTTAGATAAATTATGCACAGGACAATTAAAACTAAAACGTAAGCATCAAAACTCTATCATTCAACTCCTTTGTATAGTGTCGCCAAACTCAAATCAAAACCCTTGTTTATGTACATACAACCTTACTCAAATGAAATGGGATTCATGACATTTATTCGTTTGAACCATTTAGCAGTGTCCTAGCAAATATTCTTTCATTATGACTTGCATGTTGCTGCTATCCCTTTTTATTTTCCATCTATAATATTTCCCATTGTTTTTGTGGTGCACTTCTAACGATTTACTTCTATGTATGGTTGCATTCCTTGGAATATGTTTCGTAGATCTAATAACAGCTGAAACTACTCTCATGTAGGAGAGTGGTAGAAGCTGGACGGTACCATTGGGCTGCTACTAGAGGTGTAAATGAAGAAATGCTTTTGGAGAATTTGCCTGAAGACCTCCAGAGGGATATAAGAAGACACCTCTTCAAATTTGTCAAGAAAGTAAGATACAAATACCCTGGTCTAATAAAATTGCTTTGCTGCGTATTGCATGCCCATTTATTACTTCAGATCCTTAGGGCTTATAACTTCCCAATTTAATTTGACTATGAGGTGGCATTCAAACTCCAATCTCATTCCAACCAAAGAGAATTTTGAATTATCATGTATTTACCTGTAACATTTTGTAGGTATGGATTTTTCGCCTGATGGATGAACATGTCTTAGATGCTGTTTGTGAGAAATTGAAACAGAAAATATACATTAAGGGAAGTGAAGTTTTTTGTGTTGGTGGTCTGGTTGAGAAGATGGTTTTTATTGTGCGTGGAAAATTGGAAAGCATCGGACATGATGGGACGTTGGTAGCCTTATCTGAAGGGAATGTTTGTGGTGAGGAACTTTTCACATGGTTTCTTGAGCATAGTTCAGTGTCCAAAGGTATATTATTATTCTGAAAAATATATTGATTCTTATTTCACTTCATTACTGACTGGTTTAAGTTACCCGCTAGCTAAACTTCCAATGGCTTCTGTCACACCATAAGAGCATGAACATGGTTTATTTTGCTCCCTGGTGCAGATGGAAGGAAAATCAAGATTTCTGGACAGCGTTTGATTAGCAGCAGGACAGTAAGATGCTTAACAAATGTAGAAGCATTTTCACTCAGTGCCGCAGACCTTGAACAAGTCACCAGCCTTTTTGCAAGAAACCTGCGGAATCCGCTCGTCCAAGGAGCCATAAGGTTATTCCGATGCCAATTCATAGCTTTTAGCATATGCTTTAATGAGGATACCAGTTTGGTCATGCAAGAAAACAATGCATTTCAATTATTATTCAAGCTTTTCATCTTATTCCCCTGAGAAATTACAAAAACTCGAATTCCATTAAAATTTCATATCATATAATTTCATTCCAACAACACATTTACAACAAAAAAAAAAAGAGAGAATATTATTTACGATAATAACAAGATAGAAATTTTTCACGCATTCCAGTATCATTGTCATGGATCCAGGATCCAAATCAAATGTTGGATGTCAGATTGTGGACATGAGTCATAAACTTGAAGGGGATACATGGCACATTAAATCAATGGTTGCAAAACGCACTCTTAAAACAGCAAGCTCTTTCACTTGACTTTGTTTTGCCTTCTCACAGGTATCAATCTCCCTACTGGAGAGCCCTTGCTGCTACCCACATTCAAGTTGCCTGGAGATATCGGCAGAAGTGTCTGAAGCATAGCAAGACCTCTCAATCAAATCATATTACCTCTCTCTCGAATCATTCTTCTTTCTCGAGGGTTTAGATCTTGTATTTTTAGATTGCTAAGTGATCTTGAGCCTATCTCCCTCTCGAAAGCTTCTTCTTACAAAAAATTATTGTAGAACCTTGTCTCTTAAAATTAATTTCTTCAAGAATTTTCTTAAATCATATCGCTTTATATACACTTGAAGTCAAGGCCAAAAATTTAGCTTTCATGATTGATTGTTTTTTTAAAGACCATGAAATAGCTCTTGAATTAAGTTTAAAAATATATCTAGAAGTGCTTTTATTGGGTAAAGCTGGTAAAGCCAGCATTGAGACCCAACAACCTCAAAATTTTGATAAGATTCAACTAAATTAAAGAAAACTAACTTATCTTCACTCATGTAATTGATATAGACATCATCTAAGAACCATAAATCTTTGTGATTTTTTTTCATTCCTATAACAAGTCATAAAAAAAAAGTGTTATCTCCTATTTATGTAAAATTAGATTTTATACCATCATTGATATAATCATATTTGTTACACTTTAAGCATTCAACTTTTAATTCGTTCATTGATGTAATATTCATATTTCATTGACTTTAGCTTGTAAAAAGTTGAATAATTGTTTTTATATCTTTTATTTTTAGAATTAGAATATTGATTCTTTAAAATTATGACATCAAATTCTATCATTATCGTTGTTTGTACTTCATTAGACACCTTTATATAAGGTAGAGTAATAATTATTAAATGAAACTTGTAATGCATGTTCTTTCTTGTCTTGTTGATTCAACTTTTGCTCATGAATTAGTAAGGAATTTTGCAATTTATCAATGAAGAATTCATAAATATTCTTAGATTTCTCTGTTGAACACATAACAAAATTGAGTTTTGAAGTCAATGATCGAAGAATCTTCTCAATGATGGTTAGATTCTTTATTTTATCATTATGGATTTGCATCTTGTTAATGATTTTAATTTGATGTGAACTTCAAGGGTAAGAATATAAGAACCTATAAATAAAAAAGAGCAATCTAAAAAAGAAAAACAAGGCATCAAAGTTATTGGAACGAAGACTCCAACACAATAATTATAAGGAATCGCGAATTGAAAGTATAAGGAAGAATGCCACAAAATAGTTAATCTTTGATAAGTTCAAGATAGTTCAACGAAGAACTAATATATATGAGTAATTCTCACACAAGCAAACAAAAGTTACGAAAAAAATCAATAATAATCCAATCAAAAGTTACGACATCTCATCATCAGTGTTGTGACTCTCGATCTCAATATTATTGTGATTCTTTAAAATTATAGCTCTCTTATTTGGACATTAAGAAGCTATGTGTTCAAATCTCAAATCTCATATACCTAAAATACTTTATATCTCAATTACAAGTCATTCGAGCATCAGATTTACCTTTAGAATTAGTAGTGATTTCTTTCTTTGCTTTAGAATGTTCGATTTTAGCACCCATAATTGACTTGGTTTAGGCAACCCTATCTTTCTTATAATTCAGTCTCCATGATGAAAAACCTAAATTAACAACTTGTTATGTATCTCCCTTTCTCTTAAGTTGCCTTTCCAACTTCATAGCTATATAGACTACGTCTTTTAACTCTATATAATGTTGCGACTCAACTATATTTGTTATATCACGATTTAAACCATTTAGAAACCTAGCGATAGTTTCTTCTCATGTACTATATTAGCTCGAATCATAACAATTTTTATCTCTTTATGATAATCTTCAACACTCTTAAATCCTTGAGTTAAACTTTGCAATCTGTGATATAATTCTTGGTAATAGTATTCTAGAACATATCTCTTTATCATGATTGCTTTCATCTATTCTCAAGTATTAACAAGTCTCAAAATAAGTTGATTCTACCATATTATAACATAATTAGTAAATTTAATTACAATGAGTTTTTACCTTTTTCTCATCTAAATAGTAATGACAATCAAATATCATCTCAACCTTCTTTTTTCCATTCTAAATAAACCTTGAGATCATTTCTCCTCTGAGACGCTAGAATTTTAAAATTGATACTCCCAAGTTTCTATCCAAATAATCACGGTAACCAAGATCTCTACCTGCACCTTTATAGTTGAATTGATCATCTTGTTGAAAACCTTTATCTCTTCGGTTTCTAGGTTTCCAAAATCTACCCCTTGACCAATTGATGCATGGTTAACATCTTTAGATTTTCCCTCTTCATTCTCGCCAACAAGCTCGTTTATAAGTGATATAGCTTGTTTTTCTAGCCTTCTAGCGTTGGGATCCCTACGATTTGACCTATCTCGCATATTACCAATCACGGACTCATACCTCTCTAGCTTGTCAAAAACCTCTCCAAACCTCAACTTTGTCCTCTTAAATTGTTATAGCTTAGCTCGAATCATAAAAATTTGATTATCCCTCTCTTTTAGTGGCGATGTATCGCATTTGAAAGATATCATCGAACTCTAAAAATCACATTGATAGCAAGAAAATATATCGTCACTCACTCTCTCACTTGTTTGCATTTAAATAGATGTCACTCCATATATGTTTCACTCAAATATAGCTTTTCACAATAATATGCTTATATTTTTGTCTCTTTACCTCTCGTGTTATCCTTGTTAGTTCTTTAAGAAACTAATCCTAAACAAATAAAGAGAATAAGTTGTAATATCAACCTTAGATTGTTTGGAATCAAAGAATCAAGAAAAAAATGGCAATAAAATGAGTTATTAATACAAAAATAATAACACAAATAAAATAACAGCAAAAACAATACGAACACAAAAATTAATATGAAAATAAAAATAATTTACAATTACTAATTTTGAATAAGATGTAATTCAGAAACTCTAAGAAACCTAAAACTATCTATAGACTACTAATTTAGCCAAAAATAATAGTAGCAAAACAAAGAAATTTTGAGCGACGCAAACTGACACCAAAGAAACTAATTTTGGAATTTAGAATTACCCAAACTTATATGTGTTTAAATAACCCCAAAATCAATTATCAAAACTTAGATACCCAATACCCCCTAAGAAATATCAAATTGTGGTGTATTTCCGTAAGTCCTGAATTCAAACTTTTTTGTAACTTTTGATTTGCAGCAAATTCCATAAGGTGCAATTTAAAAAAAAAATTGTATTAAGCCACAACAATAAGATGTAAGAAAACAATAAAAACTAATATGGAAACTTGAAGATATACAAAACAAAGAAATTTTGGGTGACGCAAACTGACACCAAAGAAACTAATTTTGGAATTTAGAATTACCCAAACTTATATGTGTTTAAATAACCCCAAAATTAATTATCAAAACTTAGATACCCAATACCCCCTAAGAAATATCAAATTGTGGTGTATTTCCTTGAGTCCTGAATTCAAAATTTTGTAACTTTTGATTTGCAGCAAATTCCATAAGGTGCAATTTAAAAAAAAAATTGTATTAAGCCACAACAATAAGATGTAAGAAAACAATAAAAACTAATATTGGTATATATATATATTCTTATTCTAATCAACTGATGCAAAATCGAAATGTAAAAACCCTAGAACCCGCACGCAAGAAATGACAACACAAGAAAACTGAAATCAAATTTAAAGATAGCAAAAACTCGACACAATTATTACTTGAATCAAGGCATCGAAGATATTGGAATGAATGCCACAACCCAAAAATTTTAAGGAATCGTGAATTGAAAGTATAAAAAAAAAATACCACAAAGACAAATGATCTTTAATAAGTTCATGATAGTTCAATGAAGAACCAATATGTATGAGTAATCTTCACATAAGCAAACAAAAGTCATGAAAAAAATCAATAATAATCTAATTTGAATAGCAATCCTTAAAAAAAATATTTATAGTGTCAAAATAAACTTAACCCTAATGGACTAATAAAATGACATTAAGACCTAATTAAAATAACCTATAAATTTATAAAATAAGTAAACAATCAAAACTAATTACATTAACCAAGTTGTCACAAATATACTTGTCAGACATTAACTGTTGTAACTCTTTTGAATAGTTGACTATGATTACTTGTATAATAAATAAGTAGCCGACTATATATCCTTGTCAAATTCATAAGCTATTGACTTTATGTTTCCTTGCAAATTATGGAAATTTTGCCTTGTAAGTTAATTAATAAAACTCCTAAACTACTAACCATAATATCTCATGCTAATTAGAGATCTACCACCTATAAAATCCCATGCTAACTTGGAATCTTTTCCTTTATAGGAAATCTACAACATATAAGGAAATATAATCTTAAACCAACTTAAAAAATAATGTAATTCTTGTAAAAAAAAGATTTTGGTTTTTATTACAAGGCATTCCTAAACCTAGATTGCTATGAAATTTTAATCCTACATAAAACAAGGCCTCTAAAATATCTTGATAAAATTTCATCTCAAAATAATGATTGGATTGAAAGTTATGCATAAAACTGTATATTAGGAAGATTATGGCCAAAATTACCTCTTTAACCCTCTTGGCCATTGACCTTGTAATTGGCTTAATAGACAACTTTAATGGATCCTTTCATGATGTTTATTTTCTCTCATTATCATTCATGAAAAATAGTATGTGACCGACTCTTTCATATTTATTCTAAGCAATTTAGATTCCATTTGAAGTGCTTGAAGTTGCTAGCTCTTCGCTCTTGTTGTTTTTTGATACTTTTTTTTTCTCCCTAAAATCCTAAATATCCTTACCAGTTTTCTTACAAATAGTGGTTTTCAAGATTAATAAATCAAACTATTAGAAAATATAAATTTTTGACTTATAAATCCTTCTATTTCTAGTTTTTGCAAATTTATTATTGTTAAGCCAGATAATGGTTCAATTATTCCTTAAAAAAGTAATTTGTTATTAATCCTTAAACAATAAAAAAAAAAATCTTCATTAATATGCTTTAACAATCATAATGACCATAAAAACATATAATGGCTAGTTGAATAAAGTTATCGAAAGTTATGATTGAAGACTCTTTTCTATCTCTATTAGAGGCTAATTTATGTTGTGTTTTGGAGGTTATTTTTCTGTTTTATAAGGTCCTAATTGTTTTTGTAATTTTGTTGATTTTGATCTCTATTTTTTTTCATTAAAGTACATTAAAATTCTTATGTTTTGGAGTTGTTGCTACTGCGTTTTGAGGTTTGTTAATTAGTGCCACTACTGGGAAAAACTTGTTGGTTTTTGTTGTTGTTATGTTGTGTTGATATAAAGAAGTTTTTGCTATTACAAAAGGCTATCATTATTTTTATAAAGGAGTTTATGTTGCTATTTTTGTGTCTATGTGAAATAGTTGTTGTTACATAAACTATTGTTATATCATGTTTTTCTTAATTTTTTAGTCTTTTGATCAAACTAAGCTCTAATACTAATTTTTTAAATCTCTATATCAATTTTTAGGTGATCTTGGGTCTAAACAATTGGTATAACAAAGATTAACATATGAATTAGGAAACCAAAGTAATAAAGTTATTATTAATGTATGAGTTCATATTAACCATGTGAACAAAATTTTTATTTCTTGTACAAAGATGTTTTATGGTCAATCTCTGAGGTTAACATTCCTAGGTAATTGGGGTGTACTAGTTCATGTGTCATATGATTTTAGAAGACAAATAATAAATAGGCTCTTTTCCTGTCTAACATAGAAGTGTTCTCAAATGGTTCCACTGATGTTAGGCTATTTGAGTTTGAGTTGGATATGCAAATGAGTAAAGTTTTTAATGAAGTTTAATGTCAACCTACAAGCTAAATTTGAGCCTAAATGTTTATGTCTTCAATGCATGGGAAAATAATCTTATCATATGCAGTTTCCAAGTTCAGAATGTGATATTTTCACATTGTCCAACCATGCATGCAATGGAATTTTCTACAAAAAGTTATGATTATTTTAGTTTTTATGTTTATGTTTGTGTTTCTAGGAAGTAAAAAACATGTGCTAGTTAATATTTTTCTAGTTTTATATCAAACTCATTTATTTGGATCTTAATATTGTTATCTTAGGAGCCGTTTAGGAACGCGGTTGAAATCACGTTCCCTCAAAATTTAAAAAAACAAATTTGCTATTTTTTTATGTATTCAGATCATTTTGATGTGCTGATCTCAAAAATTATTTTTTAAAAAAAAAACATCATTTTGATGCATTTCTAAGCGAAAAGCACTTTAAACCGCAACCGCTACCACAATCCCAAACAATCTTAATGTTCCTCTAGACTTAAAGGGTTGTTCCAAGTATATATTTTTTTATTCAAACTATGTACTAGAGATCTTTTGGCTAATTTTGAATTGAAATCTTTGATTTGACCTTTTAGGAACCCATCAAATTCTATATCTTCTTTGTGAGTGGTAAACTTATTCCCTTAACTTTGTATCTCTAAAGTGGTGATTTCATCTATAAGTTTAGAGTTGTGAGTTATTCACATCTGTATCTTTTTGGTTTTGCACCTTAAATTGGTGAACAGAAACTATCATTTGTGTGAGTAACGTATTTCTTTTTAATTTCATATCATCCTGGTATCACCACCCTACAAAAAGACAATATATAAACTTCTCAAATCTCATCAAGTTAATTACATTTTTTGCTTGGGTTGAAATTAAAGATTGGGACTAAATTGAGAGTGAGTATTAAGATTAGAGATTAAATTGAGGTTTTCTCTAAAGTATATGCAATGTACATAACATGCAAAGTATATTAATGAATTTATCTAACCCAATGGTTGGAAGGGTTTTCATTAATGGACTAAAGGATAGCCAAGTTTATTGTACTATGTTCCTAAAATGACAGGTAAATATCATAAAAAATCATTAAATCAATATAAAAAAAATAATGTTTATATTTTACAGGAGAAAATGACCAATAATCTTACTTGGACAAGAATAATATTTAACAAGATTTATAGAAAAAAAAATATTTTATATATTTATCAAAGATAAATATAGATGGCATTCATGCATGTCTAATGTAGGTTAATAATTAATCTAGAATATGAATTATTCATTAAGAGTATTGTTAGTTAATTTCGCTTATAAAGCCACGTATTGTTATATATACAAACAATTAATAAATTTTTAAAAAAATAAGGGAAAATGGGTGGAAATGAATCAAATTAAAGGTGGGGAAGGGAGCTTGTATTATCAATGTGAAATCTTAAGCCCTAAGAATAATTACAAAATAAACAAATACTAATATTTGGAGAACACAAACTTTTACTATATGAATCTTATCATATTAATTGCATAAATACAATAATAAAATTAAATGATTATTAATTTATTTAGTTTTCTTATGTTTTTTTTTTAATTATTTAGAAGTCTAATTGTCTTACTACGCTGTATTCAGCCCAAAAAAACTTAAAGTCCTAGGCTTGGAGAAGGGCTAGGCATGCATGAGTTTTCCTTCCAGCATGCAAAACATGCACTCCTCAAAATAATCATCCCATGCATGTGTTTACGTACACCAAACATAAAACATGGCATAATTTCCAAGGAAAGGGAAAAAAGAAAGAAAGAGATGCTAAAGTCACATCCAAGTATTAATAATGACATCTCTAGTACTATATATATATATATATATATATAAGATAAACCAATTAATATTAGCTTTTTAGGCCAGACTCAAATAGTCAGTCCTTTCTAGCCATTTAAGTCGGCCCACAGAATTGGAATTTCAGCCTAACATCGACACTCAACGATACCTAACACTCAATCTATCCAATCCTACCCTGGGACATATCTCTATGCATTATTTTAGGATTATAGGAGTCAACACAAACTTTTCTTACACATAATATTATTATTTTTATACAAAGCGAATATAATCTTCTACGTCAGGGGCACTAATCATTACCAACATTTCTACCAATGATGACAAGGCATAAAAAAACATGACATGACACAATAATCAATGCCTACCATAGCTAGCTAATGCCCTTTTCCTATACAAAAAGCATTTGATAGCATTAACAAGCATCATTTTCTCTTTTGATAAATTTTCAGCTCCATAACCTATGGTGAGCACCAACATCTCCACCAATGACATCTCATTCTTCATGAAAAAAGTTAAAGGACTAGGTTTATAAATCCACTCAGTCACATGTAAGCAAGCTGGAGCCAATTCTGCATACAATCTCACCATACAAAGCCAACCATTCTCATAGCCATAGATATACTAAGCCATTAAAAGCCAAAGCTACTTCATTGAAAGCCAAGAATTTACAAGCCATTGTAAGCCAATACAAACTCTACATCATACAATCACATACATTCTAAAATTACACATTTTTTCACCTTTATTATTCTCTTTTTTTCTATATTATTTTTCTACTATATTTTGTTGACTTAAACATTAGGAAATCCCTTATTTTTTAAGAGACTTGTTTTTAGGCAAACATCTAGCCACCAGATAAAGCTTAGGTACAATCCATCAACTAAAGACTAGCCTAGTTATATTAAATTCCAAAATGCAACTATACTTTCAAACTTTGATTTTAAAAATGAATTTATCAAAGGTGAAACTAATTCTCTTCCATATTTTTTCTCTAGAAAATTTTCACGATTCAAGATGACCACACCAATCAAGAAAACTAAAACATCATATGTCACAACCCTTTTAAGATTAGTTCACTCAACCATAAGTCTATTAATTTAACCCAAGTCAGGCCTCCCTTCGTGAGGCCAACTTTTACCTAAACTAACTAGTTTTCAATCTTGTTAAATTCCTATAGTCCTACTACCTTACCTTTAAACTGTTCTCAAGCTTTGCAAACCCCCATCACAAAGACCCATTTCAAACACTCCATTAAAATCTTCTTAAAAGATACTCATTAACCCATATAAATCGAGAAAGTGGCATATGTATATATGTCCAATAGAAAACAAATTTTATAATGAATATCCTAATAAAATCATCCCTTGTATTTTCCTTTTCAATTCCAGTTTGCCCTAGAAAATTTGCAAAAGACTAGACAATTTTATGAATTCATCTTGATTGACACTAACTTGGTCAAGATAACTCATAATCATGATACATATAAATTTTCTAGAATTGCATATTCAAAAACAAATATTTTATAGGTTTTAACCTATCAAGATTGGAACCAAAATCCTTATACCTAAAAGAGATTTTCTCAAAACTTTCAACTCTTAAATTTAGTTATCTTTACTATCAACAAGCATGATTCAGTACTCTTTACCTAAAAAATTATTATCATTGTTGATTTATTCATTTTGATAAAGTTGTCCAAAGCATTTTTCATCATAGTTTTCAAATAAATACTGGCAATACTTTTCTCCAACATATGGAATTCTACCTCAAAAGATTTTAGAAGCTTTGAATTTATTTGCATCAAAGAAACTTTCAAAATATGTTCATGTATCCTTACACTTTGTCTCCATCTTTAAAGTCTTTTGGATTTTATGCTAGAAATTCATAATAATACATAATGTAGATGAATAAGTTGGTTGCTTCCCAAATCTCATAAGAGATAAAATAGTGGCTCAAATTCAATATATATAAACTAAGCTTGCTCTCAAGCAGTTCAATTATGGCTATAGTCTTCCCAAGACCAACCTGTATCATCATCCTCATCTTTTGTCTAATATATATTTTTAACATCAAAAAGTAAAATTTAAGTTGACCTTACAACTTTTAGTTCTAAATCTGAATACAAAAATAAACTTCAAGAAACCCTGTCATAGATTTCAAGTTTCTTTGATGAAGAAGAAAATTCTACCCTAGCTAATGAAGATCCAAATTATAATCCTAAAATATAAGGTAACTGTATAAACCTTCAGACTCATTAGATAGTTCATTAATTCAAATTCCTCTTGGACATTACCCATGATGCCAACATCCATCTCGACAAACCAATAAAACTTCAACAATAATTTCAAGATTCTTATTCTCAGAAGACAACATTACTTATCATATGGAAGACAATCATCAACATCAACGTTCATGTGTAGCAATTCCTTTCCACTTGGCAGAAAAATGTCCCAGTCAACAAATATCATCCATGATGATTTCAGAATTCAAGCAAGTTTTAATTATATTTCAAGTTTATGTGCTCGACTATATATATGTAATGTAATATTATGAAGTGTGTGTGTTTCTTAAAGTTGATTTCAACTTAAACCTTAAAAAATGACCACTTTTATAATGGTCTTAACCATAATATAATATGTTTCTCTTCTCAATAAAAGGTTTATATCTTTATATTTTGTTTCTAAATAATAATAATAACAACAATTATTTTAGCTATATTATTTTCAAAATTCTATCCAGTTTCTAATGGTATCAAAGCCTAGTTAGTTGTGAGTAGTAAGAAAAATTGATCAAAGTGTACCTAGTAGTGTTGGTAAGTCAGTAAATCCATTGGTCAACCTTGTTAGTCGTTATCAAGCATTTTGCTAGTTCCAATGGTGTTCTCATTCAGTGTTAATGAAGTTTATTAATGTATACAGAACACCTAATAATAATAATAATAATAATAATAATGCTAACAACAACAACAATAATAATTATAATACTATTAACAATAGTAATAGTAGTAGTAATGATAATTTATCTTTTAACATTAGATTTTTGGGGGATTAAGTTTCACTATTTTCTTATATATAGTACTTTTAGCCTAATGACCCGATTTATGAGTTTGAAAAGTTGATGTGACCTACTGTTCTCTTTATTTATTTTTTCTGATTTCATTGTTCAACATTTTTTTTTGAAATAAAATAGGCTTTATGGTTTTCTTCAAATTTTTTTTACCAGGTTAACCTGATCTCATAATCCGGGCCATGAGTTTTACAGGTTAATACAAGTAGACTTGCCCCTGATTATCCAGTTTACATTTCTATCATACTATCTTGAATTGACTCAATCTTTTTATACAATTTCATATTTCTAGAGGTTTTTTTTTTCTAGGTTATTATGATATGTTTTTTTAATTTTATTTGTTTGTTATCTTTGTCATTTTTTTTATCATTTAATTAAAGTAAAACAAACTTATTAAACCCTGTAAGGTCTGTAACTCAAGTTGTTTATTTTTTTTATTTTTTTGAAACCTGCTTATAGTACCTAGATATTGTTTTTTATGTAAAGAAAAATACAGACTCGCATTGTAGCACGGGCCATATCTAATACCTACTAAAAATAGATATGATTTCAATAGATTTCTAAAATGATTAAGAATAATTATTTCATCAATTTCTTATGATCAACTCTTAAGGTTACTATCTATTTTTTTTATATATTAAATTTCTTTGAATATATTTAACATATAAAAGATGTGTTTTTAAAATCATTCAAGAAAGTATCTAGTTTAAATTAGCATTAAAATACCCATATTGTATAAAAACAAAATCCCATAATACGGCTTATTCAAGGTAAAATGTTCAATTACAATTCTGTAGTTCAAGTTTTATATTTTCAACAATCTTCATTGAGAAAAGAAACTATTTTCCACAAGTTTAATTGAATAAATCACATTAATATTAGATTCTGACGCATTGCTGTTTTTAATATATATATATATATATATATATATATATATATTAAAAACAGCAATGCGTCAGAATCTAATATTAATGTGATATATATATATATATATATATATATATATATATATATATATATATATATATATATAAAAGTATGTATTGTTTGCTTTTCAAGTTTAAATTTTAAAGTAAAATATTTTTAAAAATTTATTAAATTCTTCAAAGTATGTTCATTCTATACAAGATGTGTATCTTTAAAATTGTCTTGAAAAAATATATTAAATGAATATGAAAATTTTAATGATCTAAAGATATTTTTATCCATAGTTTTCAGACTTGGCTTGATGGCTGCCCCGATCCAAGACCCGGGTCAATATTCTTTTTTTTTTAAAATCAAAACGACGCTGTTTTAATTAAAAAAAAACAAAAGTCAACGGGTCGTAATCGGGTTTTTGATCGGGTCTTGCAAGGTCAACCGGCCGAGTTAGCCGGGTCACGCCAGGTTTTTCTTTTTCCTATTTTTTCTTCAACCCGGGCCAGCTCCAGCACTGAGTCAGTCGGGTCCTGGATTGATCCGCCAGGCTGGGCCGGATTTCAATCCTATGCTTTTATCATAAACTTGTTTTTTCTTCATATTTATCAAGAGGAGATCATGAGGAGCTTTCAATCAATTTGTTTATATTTCATGTAAGAAGTTATTTAGCCCACCTCTCACATCGTTCGTAACGTTAATACGTGGCTGCCTTTCAATGGAGGAAAGATAAACCCTCCCTTGGTGCAAGCCTTGACTATGAGAATATAGGACCCGACAAGGTCTACGGTTGTTATTATTATTATTATTTGAAGAGTCAACTAAGAAAATAAAATTGTATAATTATACTAATATTTTTATTTTTTTTAGTTTATATATTGAATTTAACTAATTTTTTTATAAATATTATAAATATCTACAAATTGAGTTTATATTATTAATTTTTATTAGTTAAACTTAATTAGAACTAAAATTTATACTTAATAAATCAACCTAAACCTTATTATAAGCTATAAAAAGATAATTTATACTTAATACATCAACAGTGAAAAATTAAATTTATTATGATAAGGTATACAAATTAGGTTGAGTTGATTTAATTTTAAAAATCTCAATCTACTATCCAATATATAATATATATTTTTTAGATTTTTTTAATTTATTATTATTTATAATATCTATATTATTTAATTTTAACAATTAAATCAAGTTAAATAATATAAATACCATTGAAATGGTCTTTTTAACGCCCCTAGTTTTGGCAGGGAGGGGGCAAGAAGTTTCATTACAGAAGCAAAACGAGTAGATAATGTTTATTTTTTTGCCACTAGACTGTGTTTTAGAAAATTTTTAATTTTTAATTATTTTTTATTTATATTTTTAGATTACTTCAATGCACAGATGAGAACAGCAATGTCAAGTGGGAAAGTTCAATAAATTCTTTTGTATTTTCGTGCCTTGTAAAATGTGGGCCTAAATTCCTCCCTCTGCCCTTGACACGCCACCATGCAAACGACTTGACTTTTCAAAGTCTTTACTCTTTACAAAGTCTCGTGGCACTCTCTCCTCCTTTCTTTCTGTACTGCTCTATCAAGCTTGCATTGCCTTGCTAGTTGCTAGATGATGCTGTTTGTAAGTCTGTAGAGTTGGGTTTTCTTTGCTTCAAGTTACAGCAGGTTTGTGTCTTTTTTGAACTTACCTTTTCTTTTTTGTCCACTTAGTTCTTAATTGGGTTTCGATAATTTAGCGTAAAAGTTACTATAACCCTTTGCTGTTCTTTAATGACTCTGTATCAAAGTTGTTGATTTTGCTTCTTCAAAGTCAAATTTGGGTTTTCTTGTTCTTGTTATGAGCTATTTATCAAAACGCACCAATGTGTAAAGGTAGCTAATAAATTTCGGAATTGTTATGCTTTGCTTAGTAATGCCATGTTCAACTTGGTCTTTGAGTTCTAAGCTCACAACTCCTTAGTATTATGGGTAAGAATTAAAGACAGTCTGCTAGAAGTTCTTTTGGCTCATGATCTTTTTCCACAACATAGAATCAGCTATCTGTGTAAACTACTTGGTGAATCAGGATTTAAGGGGTAATTAGCTGCAGATTATCATTAGGATTGTCACTAGGTTGATTCTGGATTGATTGACTTAGTGAGAGTATAAAATTATGGCAATTATAATGAGATTAATATGGCTTGTTCAGAACTCTTTTGTGACAGAAATAAACACTGAATGGCTCGAGTGCTGAAAGCGTTCCCTAATGTTGCCCGGAAAGATGTTAACCATTCTAGGAACATTGCAGTGTAGAAATTAATATCTCAACTGCGCAAGAAAATTTAAGTATTCTGAAGATAGGTTGCTTGTTGGTATAAATCATTAACTAAAGAAGTGCCAAGATTTACATTAAGAAATTGATTCAGTTGGCAGTTTTTGATACATCAAGTGCTAGTAGCTGGAACCACTGAAAATTGGTTAGTACTGTGCTGCTTAATTGTAACCTTTTGAGCTTGAATTCAGTGAGCTGAACTCTTCTTTCATTAAAGGTTATAAGCATGGGAACTAAGCTAAATTATAATTTTTCTGCTGTAATGTATTGGGCTTGAATGAGCTGTTTTTATGCTTCCATCAAATCATTACTAGCATTGGAGCAAGTGATGTTTCACCTGCATTTCTTATTTTTCTTCTCCCACATTTTGGGTACCCGTTCTTGTTAATCAAAATAGTTTAGTGTGATTCTTCATTGAATTTTTATTCTGTAACTACACACGCATTTATGTGTATTGAATATTGACTTCATTTTCTGTTCCTTGAGTAGGTCCTGTTAATAAGAAATGGCTAACCATGACAAAGATGATATTCCAATGCTGTCAGACACACATCCAAAGTCAGTGGATGAAAATGTGGATTCTCGATTTCGGCCATTTCTTTCTAGGACTCAAAGTGCATCAACTTCCATTCCTTTGGATTCCATGGAGTCCTATGGTTCTGAAACCAACCTTGTTGGCTTTACTGGTCCACTGCGTAGTGCAAGAAAAGCTCCACTGGTACAGATGAGTGGTCCATTATATATCAACCGCAACACTGAAAACTTGTTTCTGGCAAAACATGGTGTAACAACTCGCAAAAAGGTGGATTCCAAGCCAGAAAAATATCCATCTCTTAATGGAAGGGATAAGAATGACTGGGATGACAACTATACTGCTACAAATGCCCATTTAATGAGGTCTGGGCAACTAGGCATGTGCAATGATCCTTACTGCACAACATGCCCATCATATTACCATTCTAGAGCTTCGCAGCAAAGACATGCAAAAACTTCTAGTATATTTGATTCAAAGGTATGCTTTTGTTCTAATAGAAAAAACCTTATAGCTTCGGGAATTTCTGTCATTTTATCCTGGTTTTTTACAGCTGCTACTTGTTGCCCTCAATTATATGAACATGGTGAACCAGTTTCTATTTGGATTTAGGATTTAGACTTCAGATCTAAGTGCCTATTTTGTTACAAATATTTTTACTTGGTTACTTTGCTTGGATATTTCTATCATATATCCACTATTTTCCTCATCACTAGTTTGGTTTCATGATGACTATTGTTATCAACCTAGTCAGTATAGCTCATCATTTGATTTCCATCTCTTTATACCTCGGTTGAATTCGAGAATCAACATAACTGATTGCTCATTTTTTTGAGATTGGAACACCCTAGTAGCATTTTTCATGGACCTTACTACTGTAACAATGGGGGTACTGAAACATTTAATGAATCTTATTTCTGCACTTGCTGGCTTTATTTATAGAAGTGGAGTTTTTTGTGCATTTAAAAATTAGATTAATGGCTCAAATTGTCCTTCTATAATAAAGAAATTCTACAATCTATCCTTATTTCTCTAATTGAGCCAATTTTATTCTTGAATATATGTTATGTTTTTAACCTACCCTTTTGGCAAGTTTTTGAGGCAAAACCATTGGAATTAGTCACTTATCTGCACATGAAAGCCTTCCATTTGCCTAGCTTGTAAGGGCATTTTGGAAATAAAAAATAATCATAAGCAAAATTTTGATGGTTTGGACCAAAAATCTTGTCAGAAGGATATGTTAGAAACTTAAACATATATTCAAGAATAAAATTGGCTCAATTAGAGATATAAGGACAAATTGGAGAATTATCCTATTATATAAAGATAGAATGAGCCACTAAACCTTAAAAAAATCACTATGCTCATCCAATGTGACTGGCATTGTTTGATAATCTTGGTATAATATATAGCTTCTGAAAAAAAAAAGCACAAGTATTTTGTTCTTGAAAGTGATAAGTAGTTGCTTGGTGGGATAAGACATAAAAATCTTGCAAATGGCTTCTTGTTTAATTGACATGCTCTCTAATGAAATCTTGCGAGTTCATGATGTGATGAATCTCACAAGTCAAGGATGCTCTTGTTGGTGATGATAGAGTGGCAGTGGTGGAATGGGATTATGATAATCGTTTTGATGCTTTCATGAAGGACAAGGTGGTGGTAGTTTTGGCAGCTGTATGTAGGTGGTGGTAACAGAGGTTGTACAGATCTAGTGGGGGTATTGGTGTTTTTCCTTATGGTTGAAAAGTGTTATATGTCATAAGATATTGTGTCTTAGTTTCCTCCTATTTTGAGCCATCCAATTGAAAAAACAAATGTTGTATTGAAGAGTGTCATTACGTTTGTATAGTTAGGTATCGGTTGTAGGAGTACTACATGTGTATTTATTTGAGGGCAGGGGATTTTATGGGCCAGTTGCATATGCTCACTGGGTACTGGACTTCATAACTGTTAATGGATCTATCAATGATGATTCACTTGAGACAGTTTGTTGGTGAGGGAGTTGTGGCTTTGAGTTTTGCATTCTCTTTCTGGTATTAGGATCGGAATATTTTATCTTTATGCTCATCAAACATTCATATGTTTGTGTTCTTCTGTTGTTATAGCCAACTGTTATGGAACCATTTAAATTCTTCTTTTCTTTCGAATGCTCACTTTCATTAATCGCTTGCAAAACTTTCACTAGCAATCATTTAAACTCTTCCATGGCATAAATCATAAAAGGTTGGATATTTGATACTTGGTTGGTTTTGAGGACTATGACATGATGGTAGGGGAATTTTGTGGTTCAAGTTGGAGGAATTTGAAGGAAGAAGAAAAACAGATGGTTCACTTTTAGGCTTATCAAAGTTCAAGATTTATTATATTTTTGAGGACCTACTATGATAATTGGTTAAGAGAATAGGTTCATTTTTTTTCTTTTTAAGATTTTGACAGCTTTTATGCTTATGGTGAAGATGATGGCTTGATGCTTTGACAAAATTTGATAATTGGTTTTACTGTCTGAAGTTCCTAATTTGATTAGTTTTTATTTAGTAAAGTGCCATTGTTAACTTGGTAAACTAGGCAAACCAATTTTTTCTTCAAGTTGGTTTGTAAGGGCTTCATAGAAGGGGTTGGTTGGCTTCAGACAAGATCAAGAAGCAGTGTTTGACTTTTTTCCTTGTGGGAGAAAGCATTGGTGACAAAAGTTGTGCACATTCTTTGCTCTCATTTATTCATAGTTACATGAGCTTAAATAAAAATATAATCAACAATATCTACATGAAAAAATTACATTCCAACTGCCTGTGAATCGTGTATCGTTTCTAATTTTACAAGTAGGAAACAATATTCAGTACTCTGAGTGGCTTATATTCTCATTTTCAATATTACAGTGCATTGAACCACTACTAGATCATTGCTTTATTTATAATTTTTGTCTCCATTTCTTAGTTATTACCAATTATAATAATTTTATGGGCCTTCATGCAACTTTTTGCACTTCTTGCAGTTTCATAGTGTTCTCTATGGAGATGCTAAAGGTTGGGCAAGGAGATTCAATAATGCTATAAACTCATATATTCCTGGAGTTATGAATCCTCATGCGAAAGTTGTTCAGAAGTGGAACAAGTTTTTTGTCATTTCTTGCTTGGTGGCAATTTTTGTTGACCCCTTGTTTTTCATCTTGCTGTCGGTGAAACAGGTGTTGTTGATTTGTTTATATTTCCAGAATTTATAATTAGAGTTGCATTAAAATTGTGAAGTTCATAGATTGTGCATTTACATATAGCTCAGTAATCATGCTTTTAGTAACTTTTTTGCAGGTTTGTGCAATGTATTATGCAGAGATTTTTTTTTATTTCTTTTTTCCTGCAAGGATATGAGATTTTTCTTCACATACTATTGAGTTTTGCATTCAGACTCCTTGTTTTAGGGTTTTCGATTTAGTGTGTTCTAATCATGGATATTGTATTTCTGAGAGGTTCCATGATAAGATCTTTCGCTGTCTGTGGTTTCACATGGATTATATAGAACTCCCAGATTCCTCGCATGACTGTTCAGGATGAATTCTCATAATAATGCTCAAAGCTGCCGTTATAGTTTATATACTTCATCTCATTTTGGTTTCAATGCTTTGTTATTTAGGCATTTTATATAATATTCTCCCTAGTTCATTACTTTGGATTGTATTGTTTTTGGATTTATGATTTTCTTTTTTGGGTGCAGGATGAAAAGTGCATAGTTATTGATTGGGGAATGACTAAAGCAGTTGTGTCTTTTAGGTGCTTGACTGATGCAATCTACTTACTGAACATATTTCTTCAGGTACACAACGCCTCTGAACATTAATTTTTGTTGGTTTCTTTCTTTCTTGATGTTGTTAGACCTGTCATCTCTATTATAACTAAAAATTATCTCGCATTTAGAAGTACCTTAGAGGTTACTTATTGTAGGCTTCGTAGTAACTTCAGCCATACAATCAACCTCTGTAACACACCATTTAACACAATTAAGGCTAAAAGGATCAGGTGGAATTTTAGAAGAACAGTTTCTTTCTATGATCACATAACCTTATATGACACGTGATATCGAAATTCAAAGGTGAACAGAACCTGTATTGGCATATCCAATGACAGAAGGAGAAAAAAACTCGTAATAAAAATGATGAGCTTGTATTTGTGTTCCTCTAATTAGTTCAGTATGATTGTAAAATTCCAGTGCCTTTGTCTTGAGCTATTATATGGAAACTGTTTTAAATAGGTAACTAATCCATTAATATTCTCTTCATTTATTTTCTGCAGTTTAGATTAGCTTATGTAGCTCCTGAATCTAGAGTGGTTGGTGCTGGAGAGTTAGTTGACCATCCAAAGAAAATTGCTATGCACTATCTCCGAGGATGTTTTTTTATTGACTTATTTGTTGTTTTACCACTTCCACAGGTATGTTATTCATTCTTTGTCCAGCATATCTTTCTTCTGGGATTATTGTCGAGTCTGTTGTGAGAGGTGCTTAAAAGAAAAGGCTGTTAAGGCATTGTAACTATCCACCTTCAGAAATTTGCTTAAAAATCAACATGTTGCATCTATATTCTTATGTTTGAATAGTTAGTTATCTAATTATCAGTGCTCTGAAACTAGCTGAGGATGTGAAAATTAATTACTTTTCATTATGTATTTTGGATTCTGGCGAGCACAAGGATGTCACTGGGCCTTATGCCCAAGTTAGTTCAAGCAAGTCTGAATCTGATTGCATGATATGTAGAGGATAAATAATGTCCACAGTTGAAAATCAAGTTTTGCAAGAACTTGAAAATGGTGGGCATAGATATGAATCAACAAAAGTGAAGTGTCAAGTGCTGCAGCCTCTAATATGTAATGAGCACTGCTATGATAGTGACTTTCCGAACACTCTCCTAATCTCGCAGTCATATATATGTATCTCAGGTTCCATAAATGGAGATATGTGCGTCTGTCTTGCCTATAATGAGATTTGGAGAGCATCTGGACAATCACTTTAGAAGTGACTATCCTTAGTGACACTCAATGTGCATTTAAAGCATAAATAAATATCTAACTCTCTTCAAAAGTTAAATCAGGATAAATAAAATAATGAATTTAACATGAATGGAAGGAAATATGATCGTGTGGAATGGCACAAAAGGATCAATTTAGCCAAGCCCAACTAGTTTGGGGTCGAGGCTTGGTTGTTGTTGTTGTTGTAATGTGAATGGAAGGATATTACTTTGAAATGATGGTTTGCATTATTGATAAACTTCTAGTGGTGTGAGTAGAACTAGACAGACTTTAATGTGATTATTTAAGGAAAACATTCCTAGTTAACTGGCAATTAACAAGAAAAAAGTCAGCAAATTCATGTGAAGAGAGCATCTAAAGTTGACGCATCTCTAGTAAAGCAACCCTTCTGCCCTTGAAGCAGTACACCATACAGAGGCCAAAAGTTATCCTGTCTTGCCTCAGTTGCTTTGAAATGTAAGGAATAGATCCTTAAAGTCTCTCCATTCCCTTTACCAAACAACAATAAGTATGAAATACCTCCAAAGAAACATACAATCCTTGTTTGGTGAGCCTTGGCTTTACAAGTACAGTTGACTAGAGTGACCAAAGTGACTAGCTGGAGTTAGGAGCTGGAGGTCGATGGAAGTATAAATCATCCGGAATTTCTTGTTGCATATACTGAAAAAGAAATAACTAGCAATTGCTTGTATAGGTATGCATGAAATTTACACTGTAATCTTCTAGTATTTGGCTAGTTGTGTCTATTATAAATTTGTGATCTTTCTAGTATTTGATTAACGTGTCAAACATAAATTTAAACCTGCATCTGATACCATATTCTTGGTAATCACGTGCAGATCATTGTGTTAGCAATCCTACCAGAAGGATTGGATTCCTCCGGAGCAAACTATGCCAAGAATCTCTTACGGGCAGTTATTCTTGTCCAGTACATTCCAAGGTTGTTTAGGTTTATTCCTCTTCTCATTGGTCAGTCTCCAAATGGCTTCATATTTGAGACAGCTTCGGCAAACTTCTTTATAAATCTTTTCACCTTTGTGTTGTCTGGCCATATCATTGGGTCGTGTTGGTATCTCTTTGGGTTGCAGGTGAGTAGAAGTCATTATGTGCTTAAATATGCTGGTAGAGCTTTATTTCTTTCAACATTTTTCTTGTCATTTGAATATCCAAAAACTTTTATATACTCTGTTACTATCCTGATTTCATTGTTAGAGAAATATAGAGTGGCTGAACTGTTAATGGTACATTTTTTTCCATTAGTTTCACCCTCTCCTATTCAAGAAATGAAGTCATAATTCAATTTAAAGTTCATAACCTCTGAAGCAAGGAAATATTGCATCATTCTGTTTTTGATTTGAATTATAATATAATGAAATCATAATTGTTTTCAACTAAAGTATATTAAACTAGTTTCAAAATCAAGAGCTGATCATAATTCCTTCCAAGTTTCTCTTGCTACTGTTATTGCTCGGATTTCAACTCTATTTTTTATAATGATTTTAAGACTTGTTCCATACATTTTATAGCATGTATCTCTACTCATCTGCATAAACCCCTCCCATGTATGCATGTTTCAATGTGTAATTCTTGTAATGACTGAATTTCTTAAAACTCCTACATGGAAGATTTAGTTCTTGAGCAATATTTGTGCTCTTGAAGTCAATAAAACAAACTCCTATATATTTTTTGGTTTACTCATGACTATATTTATCCTTTTATGTTATTCTGGCGTGGTTTGTATGTTGTCTTCTTATATTATCCTGGTATGGTTAGTTTGCTTTCTTTGACATCTTGTTTGCCTTCTTCTTTTGGTTGATTAAGCGACTATCTACAACTAGTTTCATATTATAATAGTACTCAAAAGATTCTCATGATCTTTTAACAGAGGGTAAATCAATGTCTTCGTGATGCCTGCCATGATACTAGTTATCAACATGAATGCAAGAAGTTTATAGATTGTGGTGGTCGAAACGAGACTTTTAAACAACAGGCGTCAAGTTCAAACTGGACCAACTGGAAAAACAATTCTAATGCCAGTGCTTGTTTTACTCCGGATGTTTTTTCTTATGGAATCTATGCCCAGGCAGTCAATCTCACTGGGAAAAATACCATCACCAGATACACATATTCATTATTTTGGGGATTCCAGGTATGTGATCAATGATATCTTATGGACACCATTCTTACCTTATCCTCTATCTATTATGAATTGATTGGAAATTTTCTCTAGAGTAAGGAATATGAAACTTGCCATTTAAAGGTGTGCAAACTTGCCACTTGAAGGTGTGTTTGTCAAAGAGGGTTTTGGTCTCAATCTTTCTTTGTGAGAGTTGCTTTTTTATATAGAGACTGTCACACATTATAAGGCTGAAAATCAGCCATTCAAACCATACAAATCATGGAAAGTCCATTGCCATAAAAGAATTTAATATGTCCAAAGTTGGAGATTGAATCTCCCACTGCCATCCGCGGAACCATGTTGCTTAAGGAGATTCTTAGCTAAATCATAAAGCGTGTGGATGTACACATCAATCATGTTGGCATGTCACTGTACTTGGATTTTGAGCATGCTGAATATGGCTTTCATGAAATAATATGTTCTTATTTTAATTTGGAGGAGAGTTTTCTTAAACCAAAGGTACAGATGTGCCGTTGGCTACAACAAGTAATGTGAAAAGTGTTGGTCAATTGAATGGTTATAAAAAATTCTTTATGGATACAGAATTTCTTAGTTCTATGTTGTAGAATGACATCTCTTTTTTTATTTGGCAAGTGTTGCCTAAGTTACAATACAGTCCATTTTAATCCTGCTTATCCTGAAGCCCTTGATTTCTTAGGGTACTTCTTCATAACTCGTATATTTTATGCCACATACCTCCTTGATCTTAAAAAGAAGTCACTGTATTTCTTTTTCCAATCATTATAGTTGTGTCAATATTGGTGCTAACTATAATACTCTATATTTCTTGTTGACATATATATATATATATATATATATATATATATATATATATATATATATATATATATAATTGTTTTTATTTTACTTTGTGAAGCAAATCAGTACTCTAGCTGGAAACCAAACACCGAGCTATTTTATTTGGGAAATCCTCTTTACCATGGCAATAATTGGAATTGGCCTCTTGCTCTTTGCTTTTCTCATAGGAAATATGCAAAACTTTCTTCAGGCTCTCGGTAGGAGGTATAATTTATTGTTAAAATTTTCTTCTTAAATATCATGCAAAAGCCCTTGGTTGGGATGTATTTTTTTTTTTTGGTTAAATGTTTGTTGGTGAAATCAATATTCTTGTTAATCTGTTTCAGTAGAGTTCTTATTTGAAAGCATGGATGATTTGGGTTAGAATGAGTATATTAAATGGTGCTTCTAGCGAGGAAGAAATTTATAGCCTGTGCTTGGTTATGCTGTGATTATCCTGAGTTTAGATTCAAAGATATTTTTCATTACACTACTTAAAACTCTTTCATGGGTTTTAGATGCATCTTATACAACTTTTTTTCCTAAGAAAAAAAAAAGAGTAACTTGAGGTAGTGTGATTAACTGATGCCAAAGTAACTCCTCCAAGCTTCAACTCCGACTCTTCGTAAAGAAAGCATTTGATGCAAAGTCCATTATTTTAACAAGAGACTTTGAATAATATAAGCTATCAACAAAAATGAAATTCTGTTTAGATAATCTTGAGTGCATGGTATGGTTCCTGCTAAAATTTTCATCACTTATGTGACTAGCTCATGTCATCAATGAGAGAATCCTATTTTGATGTAGAATTGCTAAATTTATTGAATTGAAATTTCAAGATTCTTAGTTTCCAATAGTATGGTTTTTTATCCATGATATAGGCATTGAAACTTGAAGTGATGTCATCACCTTTATTATCATTTTGACAACAATGTGTCAAATAAATATAATCCAATCTGGGTAATTAGATCTATTTGTAGATTTATTTATATCTATATGTGTCTTACCTACACTCAATGGCGGAGGCAGGGGGGGCTGGCAGGGGCCCCGGCCCCTGCAAGGAAATGTTTTTCCCAGCCCCTCCCTTGTAAATATTTATAGGAAAAGAGCTACAAAGGAAGTTCTAATTAGAGCATGAACTGCAGGAAAAAACAACTAGTAGGCCACTGGCAACCAAAGACATATTTACACAACAATGTTACCCGGGAATTTCCCCTACAAAGAAATGTTTTTAATTTGGCCCCCCCTCATTTTTTTTTCTTGCTCCGCCCCTGCCTACACTGCTTCTGAATTTTTCTTATGGTCACCTCATTAGATATTATAATAGTTATCATAAGTCAAGTTGTAGATGGAGGAAAAATGGATAGAATTGCTGCACATTTGGACACATTTATAGTACATATTGTTGTTCATGTCTGATGCCATAAAAGTCAACTTTGATATGTTGATTAATCTCTATAGTTTCAATGAAAAACTTATTCTTAAGTACTTGTAGTTCTTTGTGATGTTTTATCTTAATCTAGTTGGCTACTCTTTTTATATCACTTCACATCACATCAAGTTCAGTTGTTCAATCGATTAAAGAATAGGCTTACACCAATTGGGTACTAATCATAGTTAATCTTGATGAATGTGAGTTCAATATTTTAATTTAAATCTCCAAAAATGGAAGTGATGTGAGAAATGAGATGAAAGTCTATTACGATTGCATCTTGAGAAGAAAACGTTGTAAACCTGTGTCACTTTTGATAAGGTGCCATTATGATGCAATTCATGTTAACCAATTAGTTTTCTATTCCTAATTTGTTATTTGCAAGTAGACTAGAATGTCATTTGTTTTCCTAATCATTACTTAACAACTATTTATTGTTCTCCCTTCTAGGAGGTCAGAAATGTCACTAAGGCGACGTGATGTTGATCAGTGGATGAGACATCGGCGCTTGCCGGTCGAACTAAGAAGGTGTGCCATTAATTTTAATTTCTCATCTCTCTCTATGTATCTTTCTTGCTTTGTTTGTTTTTTCTGGTAATCCTCTCTCTCTATCACATTCACACTCACTTTTATCATATATTTCTGACTTGAAGGATTACTGTTGAAATTTAATGTAATTGCATACAATTTCAAGGCAAAGTGCACAATGAGTGAAACCCTGTCATTGAAGTCTTTTATATAGTGCAACCAAACTCGATTCAAAACCCTTGTTTATGTCCTGGCAAATATTCTTTCAGTATGACTTGCATATTGCTATCCCTTTTTATTGTTTCTATGCATTTCCATCTATAATATTTTCTTCCTCTTTGTGGTGCACTTGTAATGATTTACTTCTATGTGTGGTTTTCTTCTTCGGCATATGTTTCATGGATCTAATAACTGCTGAAAATGCATGTAGGAGAGTGATAGAAGCTGAACGGTATCATTGGGCAGCTACTAGAGGGGTAAATGAAGAAATGCTTTTGGAGAATTTGCCTGAGGACCTCCAGAGGGATATAAGAAGACACCTCTTCAAATTTGTCAAGAAAGTAAGATACAAAATATCTGGGTCTAATAAAATTGCTTTGCTACATATTGCATGCCCATTGATCACTTCAGATCCTTGGGGCTTGTAACTCCCCAATTTAATTTGACTGTGAGGCAGCGTTCAAACTCCATAGCTCATTCCATTCAAAGAGCAATACCATAGATTTTCTTATTTAAAATAATCATGAATTTTCAATAAATTTACTATGTATTTACCTGCCAACATTTTGTAGGTATGGATTTTTCACCTGATGGATGAACTTGTCTTGGATGCGGTTTGTGAGAAATTAAAACAGAAAATATACATCAAGGGAAGTGCAATTTTTTATGTTGGTGGTCTGGTTGAGAAGATGGTTTTTATTGTGCGTGGAAAAGTGGAAAGCATCGGACATGATGGGACGGTGGTAGCCTTATCTGAAGGGAATGTTTGTGGTGAGGAACTTCTCACATGGTTTCTTGAGCATAGTTCAGTGTCCAAAGGTATATTATTATTCTTAAAAAAATATTGATTCTTATTTCACTTCATTACTGACTGGTTTAAGTTACCCGCTAGCTAAACTTCCAATGGTTTCTGTCACACCATAAGAGCATGAACATGGTTTGTTTTGCTTCCTGGTGCAGATGGAAGGAAAATCAAGATTTCTGGACAGCGTTTGATTAGCAGCAGGACAGTAAGATGCTTAACAAATGTAGAAGCATTTTCACTCAGTGCCGCAGACCTTGAACAAGTCACCAGCCTTTTTGCAAGAAACCTGCGGAATCCGCTCGTCCAAGGAGCCATAAGGTTATTCCGATGCCAATTCATATCTTTTTGCATATGCTTTAATAAGTGTAGCAGTTTGACTTTGCTATGCTGTAAAACAATGCATGTCAATTATATTGCAAGCTTTTCATCTTTTCCCTTGAGAAATACCTACTATGAAAAAAAAAATCGAATAACATTAAAATTTCATATCATATAATTTCATTTCAACAACACATTTACAACAACAAAAAATGAGAATAATATTTTTAATAATAACAAGATACAACTTTTTTTTTGTGCATTCCAGTATCATTGTTATGGATCTAGGATCTAAATCATAACCTTGGATATATTACTCAGGAGATTGTGGACATGAGTCATAAACTTCTGGGTATAGAGGGATTAATAACAAAAAATGGGGTGAAAATGATAGTTGAATATGAGCTTAAAAGAAGTCACAGGGATCAACAGAATAGAAAATGGGATAACCTTGTCCGAGCACCACTTTCAGAAGGAGAAATTAACATCTTTTAAGGCTTATGCATGCACAAAAGGGATTGAAGGATGGTATCATCTTTCTTGTTTTGGCGTATGTAGATGAACTTATCTTAGAGATGCCTTATGAAGAATTTATTCAAGAAGATTTCATGGGTATATGGGAAGCAATGACAATAGTTATGGGTATGCATTGGGGCCATAGACTTCGAAACAGGAATGAGAGAAGGGATGCTATTTTAGAGTTTGATCTGGTCGATTATTTTGGTTTTGTAAACACATTCTTTAGTGAGAGGGTATCTAATTTAAAAATATTTGAAAGTGAATGAAAATAAACCCTTCCCTCTCAAGAAGAGTCTGTTAAGCCGCATAAAAAAATCCATGAAGTTAAAACAAGTAAAGTGCTTATGTTAGTGGCTTCAAGTTTCTTATTGGTCACAGGCCTTGAAGGTGTCTTCACACTAGGATTGTAAAGTTAATTGTCAGAATAACTTACCAGTCATGGTTCTAAAGTTCCACCTGCCGTTGTGAATTAGAGTGGTGATGCAAGGATTCTAAAGTTACCTGTCAGAAGAACTTTGGTCTTCTTTATGGTAGCCAATACTACATGCTTCATACAAGGATTATAGGGTAAAGCCAATTCTAGTTAGGCAACTTGTGGTGGTGGCTTTTAACTTCCAGTGAAGTTGTGATTTGAGGATAAATATAGTGCTGAACATGCTGCATAGACAGTGACAAGTTTTACTATACATATGTGATGGACTTTGCTGTATGTTAATTCTGAAGGTTGAGTTCTTTAGTGTACATTTAGCATGACTTGTGCATGTCATTTGAGTTATTATCAAAGATTTGCTTCGAGTAAAATATTGAATGGATATGATTTTGCTTCTGAGTTAAAAGTCAAGGGGATACATGGTACATTAAATCAATGTTTGCAAAATGCACTCTTAAAACAGCAAGCTCTTTCACTTGACTTTGTTTTGCCTTCTGACAGGTATCAATCTCCCTACTGGAGAGCCCTTGCTGCTACCCGCATTCAAGTTGCTTGGAGATATCGGCAGAAGCGTCTAAAGCATAGCAAGACCACTCAATCAAATCATTTTGCCCCTCACTCAAATCATTCTTCGTTCTCAAGGATTTAGATCTTTGTATTTTGTAATGTAAGAGTTAGGAAATCTTCGGAATGCATGGCAACGTAGGAAGTTTCCATGTAAATTGAGGTCAACATAAAAATTAGGAAATCATTGTCAATGTACGAGTTCGTATTAACCATATGAAGAAAATGGTTATTTTT
This sequence comes from Populus simonii, assembly GCA_007827005.2. Lineage (NCBI taxonomy): Eukaryota > Viridiplantae > Streptophyta > Magnoliopsida > Malpighiales > Salicaceae > Populus > Populus simonii. Next base: position 1,735,257 of record CM017478.2, read on the forward strand.
TGTGCAAAGATGTTTTTGTGTTCAACCTTTGAAGTTAACATTCCTCGGTAGTTGGGTTTTTTTTAGTTTATGCAATAAGCGATTACGTTTTAAAATTCAATGTCTAAGAATAAAGTTTTTTAAAACTTTTTGGATAGTGAATAATTATATGCTCATATTAATATTTATTTTTTTAAAATTTAGTATGTAAATAATTGGTGGGAGAAAGCATAACTTATAAAATATATATATATATATTTTTGTGGGGTTTATGGATTCTTAAATGATAAAGTCAATAATTTTTAAGTAAGATATTATAATAAATGAGAGAATAAACTTTAAATTTTAAAAATAATTGTTAATTATTGTTTAAGTATGATAAATGCTTTGGAATTTAAAAGTATTAATACTTAGAGAATAGAAATTATGAATCTTTTATTAAGGTAGTTTAGGGAGTATTTATAGCACCTGAACAATGTTATTTTGCTGGAGTGGAGGCGTTGAATAGTTATTTTCTCTTAATAACATTAATGAGGAGTTTAAATTTTTTACAGAACATTAAATGAGGGCCAAATATTCTTACATACTATCAGTGAATCCTCATACTTCTGCTAGACCCAAACTTGCTTGGAGAGCTTTATATTTTGATATATAATTGGTGGCTAAAAATTCAAATGGAAATCATATTAAAAAAAACTTGTTTATAAAAAGGGGCTCGTAAGCACTATCCTAACACCATTTTCTTTAGAATTTAAAGATCCATTGACATATAATTTTCAATATAGGATCAATTGTATGGATTTTAGTGGGATCTAAGCTTCACCTGAAAGTATAATTTGCTCAGCCATTGGTATAGGTTTTTCTTAAATATTTTACTCAAAAGAACATTCAGCTATGAAGTCTATTAGAAGTTGCCCCTTAATAATTGGTCTTGGGTGGTACAAGTGTCCATATTCTCCTAACTTAGTTGCCCACCTCACTAGCCATCCAGACATGTCTGGCTTGTGAAGTATCTGTTGCAGAGGCTAGTCTGTCAATACTATAACTTGGTGAGGTCATTAGAGCTAGGATCATTTTATCTATTTTTAAGTACCTTGTCTATGTATTTTAGAGAGCTCAACTAAAATAATATATTGGGCATTGTACACCCTTTTCTTTTCTGACCAACACCGTACTAACTGCTAGATCAGAAACTCAAAAGTAGAGGAACCAACTCTCATTTTCTCGTGATTGTGAAATCTTAGGAGAGGAAAGATGCCTTGAGCTCTTAAAAACCTTTTTAACATTCTAATGTTCACTCAAAGTCTATGATATTCTTTAAAGTCTTGAAGAATGACAAACTACGTTCCCCTAGCCTAGATATGAATATGTTAAGGGCGACTAGTCTTATAGTAATACATTGGACCTTATTGATCTCTCGATAGGGAGTCATATCTAATATCGCCTAAATCTTGTTAGGTTTGGGTTCTTTACCCTTGCTAATTGACTAGGAAACCCAAATATTTACCTCCTCTAATGCCGAACAGACACTTGAAAGGATTCAATTTCATCGGACATCTATCCAAAATAGAAAAGACTTCTTCTAGGTCCTTGAGATATTGTTCAGAAGTCATGTTCTTCACCAACATATCATCCATATATCCTTTCATAATACTCCCAATATGGTGCTCAAACACTATTGACTATACATTGATAAGTAGCCCTTGCATTTTTCAAGTCAAAAGGCATTACCTTATAGCAAAAAGTTCCTCATTATCTACTAAATGTACAAGAATTTGAGGATATCCTAAATTAGCATCCAAGGAACTTAAGAACCTATAGTCGGTTGTAGAGTCCACCAATCTGTCAATCTTAAGGTGATAAAAACTATCATTTGGACATGCCTTGTTCATGTTGATGAAATCTACACACATCTTTCATTTTTCAGTGCTCTTTTTCACCATGACCACTGTTATAACCCAAATTTTGACCTCGTGTGTTTTTATAAATATTTACAAAATACAAAAAAAATATGTTCTTGATGTATTTGCATCAATTTCAGCATTTTCAGTGTCTTTTAAAAAGATTTCAATTTTTTTCAACGTATTCAGCTTTTAATGCACCATTTTCAAAATTATTGATTTTTTCCTATCGAGTTGACATTGCATTTTTTTTAAAAAAAATCAAAATACAAAAAGATAAGAAAAATAAAAAAAAATTGGATAAAAGGATCAAAATGCAAAGGTAGAAAATAAGGGACTAAAGTTTTTTTGGAACTAGGAATTGAGGAGGAAAAAGACAAATCATTTTGCCTATAAATAAGTGGTTATCTCACACAAGGAAATGGTGGGGGAGATCAGAAAAAAAAAAACAAATAAAAAAAAGCCAAAAAATATTTTCCCACATTTTTCTCTCCAAATCTCTCATACATAAAACCCTAGCTGCCATAAAAAAAAACCGCCACCCATCTCCAACCTTTCCCATCTTCTACTAATTACTTTCCCTCCCCGCGGTCTTTCTCCTATCCACCAACCAACACCAGAAAAACCAACAAACACCCCATCATTACCAGCAAACTCCAACCTCCAACCGAGAGACCACAAAAATCCTAAACCCATTTTTGAATCCTTGTCGCTAGCCATTCAAAGGAGAGAACAAAAATAGACCCCTTTTCTTCTTTCTTATTGTCACTTACACATTAAAACCCTATATTCACTAATATCTCCTAAACAACATCATGATAGCTGGCCATCGCGCTGGCCACAAAAGCACCACCAAGACAAACAACCTTTTTTGTCATTTTCTATCAATAACAGCTCCCATCTTGGTAAAGAGAAATAGCCCATGTTTCTGCCACCCACAGACACCATCAGTGCTAACGCTACCTAGCAACCTTTCATGGATCCACCAAACACCACCACACAACTCATGGTCTCTCTTCTCTCCAAGCATTATGAGAAGCTATGGTAACAACTATACAATCCTTTTTCTGTCTTGACCATCGATAGCTACATCAGGAAAGTAACCTCGCCACGCTAACCTCCTCCTCTTTACTAATTGCTCCTCTCAATAACAGCCAACTAAAGAAGAATTAAAAGCAAGAGGAAGAAAGAATCAGATCTAAAAAAAAGGAGAAATGAAAGTAAAGGAAAATATTTGTGTGTTTTTCTTTGTTTTGCTGGTGATGGTGTATGATGCCGCCAATATAGACATGAAAAGAAAAAGGAGATCTACCTGATCCACCTATTTTTCATTGCACCAATGATGGTGCGTGGGTTCACGGGCCACTAGTGATTGATGTGCATAAGACCCACATGCCAACACTGTTACTGCAATTCCAGAGGTTTCCCATATTATTTCATGAATTTTAGGATGTCCATTTTACAGGTGTTTTATGTGTTTCATTTTTAAATTTTGAGTTTGTATTGTTTGTAAACATGTAATTGTGGGGTGTATGAGTAAAATATAGTAAAAAGGGAGAATGTGTGTTTGTTGCATTTTCTTTTTATTATTTTATTTTGTGTTAGATGAATGATAAAAAGAAAGAAAAAGATAAAAAAAAAATTAAGTAACCCAAATGTTTTAATTGCATACGACCAAATGTTTTTTTTTTAAATCATGCATACTTTCTAAAAAAAATGCATTTGTATCATGCTTTTAAAATACATGGATATCATTGTCGCACCCTCGCGGCAGAGCGCGGCGTCGCGGCGACCCTCGATTGATTTCAGGGTTTTTTTTGTTTTGTGTAAAGGAGTCGCCACCTAGTATTTTGGTCACTAGGAACCCTAACTGGTCTTTCAGAGATTCTAAGACAAGGGACTGGTTGCGTAAAGGGAAGGTATTAACACCCCTAGTACACCCTACCTATGGTAAGCTGCTTGGTGTTTGGTTTGCTTTGTAATTACTATGGTGTTGGTGTTTTCTTCCTAGGTTTGATTCAAACTAAATTTATTAAGATAGAAATCCAAGGAGATTCCATGTGCTTTAAAAGCTTATTTTTTCCTTAGTATTTCAAGAGTTTGCGACTTGCAAATCACAAGGAGGAGGGACAAAAATTTAGAAATCTAGGGCACTTTAAAAGCCTATTTTTGCCTTAGTGTTTTATACTCTCACGGCTCGTAAACCATGGAGTAAAAAAAATTGAAATGTCCTCGATTATAATCAAGGCTTCTTTCAAGGATTTGTGAGGACTTATTATCCCTAGAAAATTATTTTGAATATTTACCATTTAGGGTTTCTTTATCCAAATATTAACAGTGAATAATAATAAGTTATTCCCATTAAATATTTTGAATATTCATCCATTTGGGATTTCTTTATCCAAACATTAATGGTGAATAATAGATGAATTCCCCTCAAAATAAGATTTTTTATTTTTTGGAATATTGGCTAATACCCTTGGGAGTTTTACAAACATGTTGTAAAATCCAGAAATGCAAGAAAATAATTTTTGTTGTGTTTAAGAAATCCATGCGAAAACACATTTTCGAAACTTCCAATATTTTTTGTATAAAAAAGAGCGTTTAAAACATGTTAGGGTATTGACCGTATGCAACACACAAGAAAACATTTATATATATATATATATGTATATTTGTCACATTGCGTCGAAAACCGGGTATTCTAAATACGAGATTTCTATTTTTACAATACAAAAAAAACACACAAAAAAATAAATACACATGCCTTGCCCAGTTACTGTTCAAGTGAATTAAATTTCACTTGAACAGTAACAAATGCAACTAAGAATGCATGCAAAAGCTGGGAATAAAAGACAGCTTACTTGGTTTGCTAGTGATGCCCTTTTTCCAGTCCTCCGTTGTCTAAGTTCATCTGGCGTTCTCCTGTGTTGCTTGCCTCTTTCTCCTTTCTTCTCCCTGTTTTCTTCTTTTCTTTTTCCCTTCTTCTCTGTTCTGCTTTCCTTTTCTTGAAAGCTGGCGCTGAGACGGACGAAGACGACAGGTGTTGAAGCTTCTGTGCTCAGCCAATGGTTGCTGCTTCTAGGGACAACGAAAGCGATGGCCACGCCAGTTTTGGTCTTTATTCGTTTTCTCCTTCTGCAGATGCTTTCTCTCGAGATAACGAAGATGATGGCAATGAAGGCATGTTGTGCTGGTAGAGTTGTCGCCCTTGCCTCTGTGTTTTCCTTGCTTTCGACAGTGTCGTTCTTATGGCTTTCTCTGCCCTGCCTCTCTCTCGTTTCTTCTTGTCTTTTTTTCTTGTTTTTCTCTGTTCTCTCCTTTCTTTTTTTGCCTGGCTTCCCTTCTTTTGTTTTCTGTTCTTTTTCTCTCCTCCTCTTCTACTGCCTGCCCTCTTGATCTCACAACAACGCAAGGACGAAGGAAAGAAACTCCTTCTGTTTTCTGCATTTTTTTTTTACTGCCTGCCTCTCTTGTGTTTTTCTTGTCTTTCTTTTGTTGTCCCCCCCTTTAGGTCAGCAGCCGAGGCTTCTATATAGCCTATACATGGCTTTATTTAGGAAACAAATATTACATTAACTCTAGGGTGTAATATCGGGTGAGCAGAAATAGGAAACCAAAATATTTTGATTCTTATTCTCGATCATCAGTGATTTCTTTACAGTATAAAGGATGATGCGGCTCCTTTCTTTCCTTTCATAGCTGGGACCATGAAGCACAACTGCTCCTTTTAAAATGAGGCAATAAAAACATGGTTGCAGCTCCAAAAATCAGGGGTGATGATAAAGGAAAACAACAGGAATTTGCAAAGAAAAAAGGAAAGAACTCAGCTGGGAAGGTTCGTGCAGGAAAGAAATCAGACGGGGGAGGGGTTGTTCTCAAAATGACAATCATAAAAATGAGAGCAAAACGTGATCAGCTCCCCTATTTTTGTTTTTTGATCGAATCTCTGTTCTTCAATTTTTTCATCCGGCAAAATTTCTTTCTAATTTTATCTTCAATCAACTTCCTTATTTTAGCACCTTTTCCATTTAGTCCTTGGTCCAAAAAAAAGATTTAAATTGGCGTGCAATTGGTCTTCAAAATTTAAGCATCTTGCAATTGTGTCCCTGCAAACTTGGGCAAAAATCCTTCTTGCGACAGGAATCCCTGCTTTCACACTAAATATTCAAACGACAATATCTTGAGCTTCTGATATCGAAATTAAGTGATTCGAAAGCTCAAATTCATCTACGTGTCCTGGACTACAACTTTGATGAAGGATTCGAAGTGAGATAAATTTGTTTTGAATAACAGAATTGCAACCAAACTCGGCTGGAAACCTTCTCGCGGCAGGATTCTATGTTTTCACGCTAGATTTCAAACAGGAATATCTTGAGCTTCTGATATCGAAATCAAGTAATTCAAAAGCCCAAATTCATCTACGTGTCCCGGACTACAACTTTTATGAAGGATTCAAAGTGAGATAAAATTGTTTTAGATAACAGAATCCGGCAGGAATCTGGTTGGTCAAAAAGGTTTTCTTGATCTGACAATGCCGAGCATCAAAATCTGACTGAGAGTCTGCCCTAAGAACAGTGATCCCTAGGACCCAATAAAGGTGTAGGTCAATTTTTCAATATGTCATGAGTGATAGAATATAGCTTGGATGGTCAGATATCGTACGAAATCAAGTCAGAATCAGAGCCTAAGTTGGAACAAAAAAATTACAACAGCAGCAGAACCAGTTTTTTTTTAGTGCAAATTCTGAGGGATTTATCCAACGTTAAAGACCAAATAAAGAAGGAAAGAATTTAGCATTATGAAGACTCTTGATTAATCTAAGAAAACCTGACGATTTTGGCAGCAAAGGGGAAGGATAAAGAGAGCAGAAAATAGCTTAAACAAGGTTTCGAAAAAATATTTATTTCTCTACTTCTATCAATCTTCCAGCAAACATGAGTTAAACTCCTACACTCAGTTCAAAAGAGGTATACACTGTCTCTAGCACGCGGGGTCCAAAAATGAGTAACAACAATCATAACCAATTTATGATCATCCATTAGGATTTTGCCAAAATTTTCAAAAAAGCATAAAAATTAGCTTGTTTAATTAATATTCGAGGTAGAAATTTTGCAACATAACGTATACTCATGGTATGAAATGAAATGAATTAATAAGAATAAATGTTAGGAATAAGTTGTATCTAGCAAATAATTGTGATGCTAAAAGTTGGACTTTAGAATGGTTAGAATTTAACCGAATAAGATAAAGACTTCATCACGAAGGGAGATTCGCCTAGAACCTTAGGCAAGACCAACAGATAGAAACATGACCAAGAAAAACAATCAATCAACAATGCAACTTACCTTATAGGGGTAATGTGTCTATTGGGGATAATGTGCCTTCACTTTGAACAACTAGTCTCCTTACTCAGGCTCTCGCAAACCATAGGTTTCCTAGTGACTATGATATTAGGTGGCAACTTCATCAAATCATAAATTTATAATTAAACCCAAAACACACTCATTTCCATGAGGCTTACCCGTCATTCAACACCGTGCACATCACAACAAGATGATAACTCCACTAGGGAATTTATCTAGTTGGACTAAGCTTTGTTTGGTTGATTGTTTGTGCTTGTTTATTTTTATTGGTCTGTATCATTTAATTTTAGCATGTATTTTATTTACGTATTGCTCATGCATAAGTACATCGGGTATGGATTAATGTCTTCATGCATTTGAATTTTTCAAATAAACCCGATTCTAGATTAGGTGGGGAGTGGTGGTCTGCCTCATGACTTTCAGTCAGGGTTCAGATTCATGAAAAGTCATACTATGAGCTGAGCGTTTACTTGGTAATGGAGGTCATACTATGCTCCAACCATTCCTTGTAAACCCCTATACTTTATTCATGAAAGGTGATCGCTAGACAGATTATAGATCCTTTTGAGACTAGGTAGTAAGCCTACCCTTCATATAGTGGCTTATAACCTTCCCTTAGGATATGGACTCCTTGATAAATCATTTTGCATCAAGGCTAACCCAATCAATAATCCTGAACTCCGTAGGATTTTCTTAGTTAATACTGTGAATTTTTCTGAATACAAACAAGAATCTAAAATGATGTAACTAGTTGGGGGGAATTGCCCAAAAACCACGACCGAGAAATTGCTACACATAAAACCATTTTATCTTTTTTGAATGAAAATGACTCAGATCCACCTTTTTGTTTTGTACTCTCCAATATGTATGAGATTTAACCCAGATGAGGACTTCGAAAAGATCTTTTCAAATTAATCAGACTATAGATTTTTGCCCGTGTTCAACAAAGTAGTCATTGACTAGCCCTTTAAATAGGTTAATCCATATTCAATGTACGCGTTTATACACTTGTATTTATAAGATCTTTTCAAATTAACTGGACTACAGATGTTTGCTTGTGTTCAACAAAGTAGTCATTAACTAGCCCTTTGAATAGGTTAATCCATATTCAATGTACTCGTAAATACACTTGTATTCATAAGCATACATGCATTCATGTTTAAATGTCATATGAACATACACAAGTTGAAATATAGGTCCCCAAAAAGCTCGAATCCATAAAGTTTACAACACTTGATTGCAACAAAGAAACTTAGAAGATGAAGAATGCGCTCAATGTAATGCCCAATTCAAAGAGGAGCAAGATTCCCTAATGATTAACATGACCCATATCACTAACTTGCTTGAGCAAACACTCTAAGTGGATGCCCATCTAATTGGCATGTGACTTTGTAACAATTCAGCCTAGAGAAATGATGGGTAGACAAAGTTAAGAATCTTGGTGTAATACAATATTTGTACAGTCAACCATAACTTCACCAGCTTCAGCAGTTGTAGATGCATTCGTTAATGAGTCCCAAAAGATAAAATCCTTTGAGGACATTGATCATGGCATAATAATAGTGTTGGAAGCCAAAATAAAGGTTATCGAAAGAGTGGACTTGTATGATCCTGTTCAAGCCATTGAGATGTTTCTAGTCCCGATTGTGGTTGTACCAAAGTTATTGTGCTCAAACTCAATGTCTTGTCACTCACCTCAAGTCTCATTGCAACAAAATGACAGAAGTAGTGTATGATGAAAAATTGTTAATATACTTCTTTCAGTATAGTCTGAGTGGGGCAACGTTAAGCTAGTACACGAGATTGGACAATATGAAAAACCTATAAGTGGAAAGACCTTGTAGATCCTTTGGAAAGACCTTGTAGATCCTTTCATCAAGTAAAATAAGTACAACATAAACTTCATTCCACAAAGATCTAGCCTACAAGGTATGGAAATAGGTGATAGGGAATTTATCCGAGAATATACCCAGAGGTGGTTTGGTGTAGTTACTCAGATGGGTCTTACACTGCTAGAAAGGGAGATGGTCAGCTTGCTTAAAACACCTTACTTTGAGTTCCTGATTAGAAGTGTAGCCCCGTACTTTATTGACCTAGTGGTTGTGGCCGAAAGGATTGAACAAGCTATTGAAGTAGGTACTGTGAATTTTAAAGTCATGATAGAATCCGATATGGGGAATGGCTCTCAGATTAGGAATCTGGTTCGATCGGATCTCACTATATCATTGGCTACTCAAATGTCACTGCCAAAGATTGACATACCTTTACCACTTTAAGGTATTTACCAACATCTCTTGAACACTAGACATATCCATTAGATACCATAAGATCATCATTCTCTAGGTGGTACAATCCAAATGAGAAATGTGAACATCATGATGGAATCCTCGCCCATTCATTCAAAAGCTGCAAGAATTTCAGGTATTAAGTTCGAAAGCTGGGAAGTAAGGGACAAGTTGAGTTTGTGAATGATAATGTCATCTATTACATTGTCACTAGATCATCATGAGCACAAGAAATGGTTGGTAAACACTGACAAGACACAAATGTCATTGAGAAATTTGACCTAATAAAGAGTGTGGCATTTGCCAAACTTTACTATTCAGCATTTTAGGTTTGGGGTTACATTACGTATTTTAATGAAACAAGCCTTTTTAATCTCTTTATTGTTTTGAAATTAAAAGATGTTTTTGTGAAAGTAATAACTTGGCATTATATTGTTGTCCATAATTGGATAAATATAATGGCAACAATGTTCGAACCCTAAGTTGCGTAATGCAAGATGTTAAGAGGCAATTGCTACCTTTTTGAAACTCATAAAATTGACTTTCAAAGTATTTTGACCATATCAATTTTGTAAAAACCCTTTTGTCAAAATAATCCTAGAAATAGTGTTTAGACATTTTTTTCTAAGGTGGTGAACGAATCATTCAAGCAATTCTTATTTTGAGATGACCACATAAATTTGAACCAAGATATAAAAAATGAAAAATGCAAAAAAAGCTCACACCCCATGTCTCTTGGGCCATGTTTTAGTTGTATGCATAATTGCATGTAGTTTGATTTTTTAGTCATTGATTCATAAAAACATAAGTCTTTATGCAAAAATTCCAAACTATTACACTGAACAAGGAAAACTTTTATTAGTTCTCTTCGCTTGTGCTTGAAATGATGAAAGGTCATCTTTGTTATCTCTTCGCATTCTAAAATATATCCTTTGTGGACTATTTAAGCTTGAATAAGTTTTTATTTGTAAAAAACCTCAATAGAATTACACCTCACACTAAGAGGCAAATGAAAATTTCAACAGTCAAATGTCGATCCAAACTAAGATCATACCCCACACTAGGGGGCAAACAAAAATTTAAAGATCAGAACCAAAAAGGAGGTTATGAAAAGCCAAAGCACCCGATAAATCCAGATGTTGGGGGAAATTCTTAAATAAATAAAAAACAATGACTAAGTCAAGGTCAAAACAAAATAAAAATGCCCCACCAAAGCAATCAAAAAGGCAAATCAAGGAAATATATATATATATATATATATATATATATATATATATATATATATATATAAAAGATTGAAAAACACAATGACAGTGATCCTAGATCTTTAAAACCTTGAAACACTTTTTAAGACTACAAATCTTTTTCTTTCATAGTCAAAAGCCATAGCCTCATTGCGTGTCTTTAAAAGTCTTTTATAATCAAGGGACCAATAAATGACATTCTCAAAATGCAAGACTTTTTCATAAGAATCATGACATTACAAATAAAAGCTACTCGTTATTATTCATATTAATAAATAAATGCTCAAAAAGAGACAAATTTTGTCAACAAAATCTCAACTTTTACTCGAGCCTTTTGCTTTAAAACCTAAAAAAGTAGAAGATCACCTCATCTTGCACCTTCACCAGACCAAATCATCTTTTTCCAAAGAGATATTAAACCTTTGGGAATTGTAAGAAATTCAAAATAAAAAAAATTTAACCATACATCGGTTAAATTTTTGTTTTCAAAATGCAAAAAAAATCATTTGAGCCAAGAACAACCCTAACTTTAAGGTAATATTTCTTTCTCAATCCATACCTTGTCAATCATCAATAAAATATCTCTTAGCGTTGAATGGTGTGTTTTGAGTCTTTAACCAAATAAGTTTAAACTTCAAGAATACTTTCAAAAATTATGTCTCTCTGATTTCATTTCCATAATTAGACTTGAATGAACATGATTCTTGAAATTTGTGATTGATTCTAAAACAAGAAAGATTTTCAAACAAAAAGGTCATCAACTGAGTATGCAAGGTCCTTGAAAAAATGACATTGACACTTTTTATAAGTCATCCTTAAGAAGTCAAGTAGTCAGGGGGCAATGTAGTGGATCTTGAGAAGGATAACAAACAATATCTAGATTAGTTGGGGGAGGGGGGGCAAAGAAGCACATAATCAAATAATGATTATGAAAAATCCATCAAAGGTATGAATAACATATAGTGATGACAAATGCCTCTTGATGATAAGCATAAGAATGAGCATAACTAAATCAGCTGAGGATAATGTTGCTTAAGGGCAATCTATGATTTGACAAATTCTATCAGCAATTGAAAGTAATGCTACACTTGGGGGGCAATTTACCATAATCATTGACAATAGATGATTTGATGAACTCCTTCAAAAAGTAAGAGTAATGGAGTCCTGCTTCTCCATTAAAGTGAGTGGGCAATGATGCAAGAATGACTATGATACCTTAAAAATGTTATCACATGAATGCATCAGTTTAGAGCAACTTACAACAATCATTGATAACATATGATTTGATGAACCCCTTCATAAAGTGAGAGTAATGCAGCACTACTTCTCCATCAAAATAAGCAAGCAATGGTGCAAGAATACCATAAATTGGAGGGCATCATCCAATCAGGGGCAACATTATGGCTAAAAGCGTTTGTCACTTCTTAAAAAATGGTTAAGTGAGCAGATCTTCATTTATTGCCTAAAGGTTTAGGCAATGCGACAAATAGGCAACCAAATACATTGATTACATGGGCAAAACCCGAGCGGGTTGATTTAACAAAAAGATGATCAAATACATTGATCACATGGGCCAAACCCGAGTGGGTTAAAGGATTTAAGCTGAGCAACTTGGAGGCCAGATCGATACCAACAACCTTTCCACTAATAGTGTGCTTTCTAGCCCTCACAACAAGATAATGTGCTTTCTAACCCTATCTTTTTTTATTCCGAGTGCGTTTTCTAGCCCGTAAGAAGATAGTGCACCAGCAAACCCTATCTTTTTCTTTCTGAGTACGCTTTCTAGCCCTATCTCTTTTCTTCCGAGTGCGTTTTCTAGCCCTTACTTCTAAAAATTTCGTTAAAGATCCATCAATCTCTGAGGTATCTATGAGTATCTCAAAATTTTTGAAGGATTAAATTTTTCTTGATATGGTAAATCCATAACCTTTTATCTTTTCTTCTTTACAAGTTTACTATCTAAAATCTCTTACGAGACTTTCTATCGTAAATATTGTAAAGAGATGGCAACTTTCATAACCCAAATTTTGACTGTTTTTTCTAAATATTTTCAAAATATAAAAAAAAATAAAAAGAAATATGTTCTTAATGTATTTGGGTAATTTTTCCACGTCTTCTAAAAAGAATTCAAATTTTTTTTCAACACGTTCAACTTTTAATGCGTTATTTCAAAATTATTGATTTTTTTCCATCGAGTTGATGTTGCCTTTTTTAAAAAAAAATTAAAATACAAAAAATAAGAAAAATTAAAAAAACATTGTATAAAAAGACCAAAATACAAAGGAAAAAAATGAGGGACCAAAGTGTTTTCGAAACTAGGAATTTGGGAGGAAAATGACAAATCAATTTGCTTATAAATATGTGGTTACCTCACATAAGGAAAGGGTAAGGGAGATAAAAAACAATCAAATACAAAAAAGCTAAAAAATATTCCTCCACATGTTTCTCTCTAAATATCTCATACACAAAACCCTAGCCCACATTTATACCTAAGTAGCTGCCATAAAAAAAATAGCAACCCTTCTCCAATCTCTCCCATCTTCTACCAATTACTCACCCTCCCTATGGTCTCTCTCTTGTCCACTAACCAATACCAGAAAACCCAACAAACACTCCACCATTACCAGCAACCTTCAACCTCTAGTCAAGAGACCCATAAAAATCCTAAACCTAATTTTGAATCTCTACCGCCAGACATTCAAATGAGAGCAAAAATGACCCCTTTTTCTTCGTTGTCACTATCACCTGCACATTAAACCCCCATCTTCACTAATATCTCCTCAACAACAGCACAATGACTGACCACAATAATGCCACCAAGAAAAGAAACCATTCTACCTTTTCCATCGATAACAACTCCCATATTGGTAGAAAGAAATAGCCCATATTCTGGCCACCTACAGATGCCATTAGTGTCGAAGCTACCCAACAACCTTATCACAAATCCACCAAAACCAGGCACCACCACACAATTGACGGTCTCTCTTCTCTCCAACCACCATCAGAAGCTATAATAACATCCAAACAACCCCTTTCCCTCCCGACCAGCGGCAACAATATTAGACAATAGCCTTCCCACGCTAGCCTCTTCCTCCTCACTAATTTCTCCTTTCGGTTACAACCACCTGAAGAAGAATTAAAACTGAGAGGAAGAAAGAATCAAGTCAAAGAAAAAAGAGAAACAAAATTAAAAGCAATTGTTTATGTGCTTTTCTTTGTTTTACAGGTTATGATGTATGACATCATCGCTACATATGTGAAGAGGAATAAGAGATCTACCAAATCCACCTATTTTTTGCTTTATTGTAGACGACATGTGGGTTCATACGGTAATAGTGGTAGTGGTGCATGAGACCCACACGCTGCCATTGTTCCTCCAATTCCATAGGCTTCCCGACACTATTCTGAATTATAACAACTTCCCTAGATTGTTTTGTGAATTGTTTTCTTATGGAAAGCCTTATAACATGATAAAAAAAAATTACTATCATTGCAATACCTATCGATGAGGTTCTAAATAAAATTCACATGAAAAATGAGTTTTTCACGGGGTGTAATCCTAGGCTAAGACGTGTATACTTAATATGGGCTTTGTATTTGAGCTTACTAGTAGTTAGGCTTGACCAATGACTAGAAGTTTGCCTAAGAAAACAAGTCCTAAAAGAGACTCTTTAGAGCTTAAGTTAGTAAGTGTATAAGAGAAAATGAGAAAAATATAAGTATATGGAAGTGTTCAATATGAGAAAGTTATAACTTGTTTTGTTTACCTAGTGATCCAAAGTATTTATAGGCCTTAATCACGTCAGCTCACATTGGTAGTTACATGAAAATTGAATGGTATAAACATTGGCGTCCATTATTGAATGTAGTCTTTGGCATGTTATTGGTGAAGTGGTTGGTGAACATCAATGATATTTTTACTATAAATAGCTATTGGTAGAGGAGAAAGGTGTTTTATTGAATAAAATATGCAATATCACCATTGACTAGAAAATGTGGTGTCAACCTTACATAAAAGTTTATACTTACAAAAAATATATTAGTAAATTATAAAATAATTTGTGTGTGGATGGTGCGCAGTTCCACATTATAAAAAAATTTTAGTGTGTGTATATTGGACAATATGTTTGAAAAAGGCTGGAGGAGGACAAAAAACATTGGCCATTTAGGCCTTAACGACATGAGATGATTGGTGGCCATGCCATGGTTGTTGCTATATCAAAGCAAAACCCATGGTCTATAGAGTGTGGCGATTGAAATTGGAAATTATTTTTTTACAAGAATCTCCTTGATTAAAAAAAAATACTATAATAATAATAATATTATAATTGTATTTATGAACGACACTAATTAAGTATTTAAAGTTCATTTTTTTTAGTGTAATTGTATATACAGACAAAAATTATACAAAATATGAGAAGCATACCCCAAGAATTACAAAAACCCGTTACCAAGTCCAAATTACCTGAGGCAACAGGAAAACAAGCAAAAGCTAAGAGAAGTTCAAAAATTAGAAAAATAGACAGCCAAAACAACAGTAGGGGTGGGTCTATTAGGTATTTGGAAAACTCAAAATTCATCTACCGATTGTTCAAACAGAAGCCTAGAAACCAAGAATTTTTAGAAACTGGTCAATAAATTTCTAGAAAATCCAAAACTGATCAACTGGTCTTACAATAGCAGTAGACCTAAAGTGCAGAATTCAAAAGACAACCAATGTAAAGGAACCTCATGACATTGGAAGATGTCATATGTACCTAAGTGTGGCTGGAATCAGATACCTTGGTTTGAGCTTTATCAAATGGGATCGAACAAGCTTGAAAATCTCCTAACTAATATCATAGTGAGGATGATAAATTTGATGGAAGACCTGATTATTCCTCTCATACCAGATGAAGTAAAACATGGTTGAGAGGACTAGTTGTGCAAACAGATGTATGAAATCTTTCTTTTTTCTAAAATACAAGGATGCTCACTTAAGTAAAGGTTATTATGTCATTGTAGGCTAACCTATAAAAGTCCTGTTCATAAGAGTTCCCCAAACCAAAGTAAAGAAAGGTTACTAAAAGAACATGTGGTCATGGGTCTCAACATGCAACCCACAAAGTATACATATCAATAAGGTGATAATTTGATAGGTATGAAGTCTATACATGGTGTTAAGACAACTCAAACTAGCAAGCAATATGGTAAAAAAAAAAGTGTCTTGAAATTTGACTTGGAAAATAGAAGAAATGATGCATAAATTATATTGGTCTCGAGTTTGGAAGAACCTTCCAATTCAAGTCGATAATAAACTTTCTTGATGAGTGAACCTTCTAGAAATAGAAGTTTGGTAAGGCAGTCCTTGGATGAAAGTGCATAGATTCCTAAATAGTATGTAGCTCCTAGCTCCTCGAGGGGAAAGCCCAAGTACCCTCCTCAATTATGTCCAAAACTTTTGCATCCCAGTGCAGCCCCGTGAAGGATAACATCCTAAAAGGTAAAAGGTCATAAAATTGTTGCCCATCCGATAACCAATAGTTAAGACAGAGAAATAGTTGTCTCATCACCTATATGAGAGATAAATAGCCCTTCACATCAGTCTCTACTGAGAAGAATCTTCCTTCAAGATTAGGAAGGAGCTAAATGAAGTCTAATATATTAGAAAGATTTCCCTTCAAGCTTCCTTCAAGATTAGGAAGGAGCTAAATGAAGTCTAATATATTAGAAAGATTTCCCTTCAAGCAAGACATTATGCATCTAAACTGCCCAAACAGAAGATTTATACGATAGGAGCTTTTAGACATGTTTAAGAATGGTTTTTTTTATTCCATGTCATGACCCTCTTTATCCCCAAACCCCCTCTCCTTTTTTTAAAGGGCAAAAAATAGAAGCCAAACTACCTTAGTAGATAATAGAGCATGGAAGGATAAAAATAATCAACCAATATACATGAAAAGAGAGTAGAATAGATTCGAACAACTCAAGATGACCAAAATAAGTAAGGGATGCTGACGTCTAAAGCTTGATCCTAAAGATAATTTGCTCCACTAGAGGTTTGACCTTTAGCATGTAGTGATCCGACTCACCATCAGCATTTAGTTTGACCTTCTCCGTTGCAAAAAGGTCACCAACCTCTACAACAGTCTACGACCTAAAATGGTAGACCAAATTAGAATGAAGTAGTTGACTTGTTCCAAAAGGCACTAGCTTCTAGGGTTACTATGTTATCCAACCAGTCATCTGGTTCCTTAGATTGTTGAACTAGTCAACTTGTTTTAGCAGAAGATTCGTCCTGGGTAGTATTTTTCCTACAGCAACTTTTAGGGGGATGCAATCTCATTTGCAAAAACGCTACATGCTTGTAAGGCATCACCTCTATTTTTAATATTGAGCATGTCTTCTGCGTAAAAATTCAGGGCCTCAACTGAAGCCTTACATGAGTATCCAAAAACTTTATAAGTTTCATAAGCTTTTGGTTTCCACTCATAATCATTTGTAATCGAGATAGGTTCCAAAGATAACCTATATTTCAGCTGGAAACCTTAGACCATAGGCAACGAGGCATCCAACTGAACATAAACCTAAGCGTAGTCAAGTCGGGTGCCTCTAAATGTTTGTTCATCACAAGCCAAAGGTCTTCTAACCATATTAGCGGCCATTCCAAGGTCCGCTTCATTCCAAAAAGGAAAAGGTAACCCTTGTTGGCAAACACATGCATACACTTTTGAGATTTTGTTTTTATCAAGTATAAAATGAGGGTACTATAGTTGAGGATAATGGTCTTCCCCCACAAGCATCCACGATCCCTTTTCCATAAAAGAGTTAGCATCATTCTCACTCATGAAGTATAAAATCAAGAAGCCTTGTTGTTTTGTCATGACACTCTCAATGCTACAATTCTTCTATAACCGGAATGCAATAGAATTGGTTGCATAGTAGAGCATCTGAGAACCCGAGAAAAATCCCACCAAGCAGCAGTTCCTAACTTACTCTCATCAATGGTATTATCTGAGTTTTCCAAAATAGTGTCAATCTATTTCCTTGGGAAAGATATTATCTTAGCTTGGGTGGTTGAGTTTGATACTTTCACTCTATCAGCCCATAAAGTGCTAAGGGTGGAGTTGGTGGTTTTCTTTTGTGCCATAGTGGCAATTTGAATGACGATAAAAAATTAAACAGTTAGGAGTAAGTCATTTACTTTGCGCAACTCCACTAAAGTTACAACCAAATCCAACAGTAGGTTGTGGAGAGATGGCCTCTGTAAAATTAGTGACATTTATTTCCTCAGCCTTGGTCCAAAACTTGGAAACCAGTCTCCACTGTTCAAAATCAAGGGGACTAGGTGGCGAACCCACGATATAAATTTGAGTAAGATCCAATGGGTAAATTATGGGAAACGACCAAACGGTTGTTTTACCTAGAAGTTCTCCTATAAAAATGCAGAAGTGTTGCGAGGACAGTAACTCCCTACTCAGTAATCGAAACAAAGATCCATTCAATCAGAAAGTGGAGTAGGTTAAGAAGAACAACATATCCGAAAATGAAAGAAATCAAATGGTGGTCAAAGTAGTTATAGCTATGAAAACACCTCTTTCTAATATTTCTTCAAACCTTATCTCTCTAAAAAAATTATTTCTTCATAATACTCGGTTAAGTACTTTGTCTTTTTTGTGGTTCACACATGTCATTAAAAAATATATATTTTTTTGGCATAATATCTCTATTAAAGGAAAAAATAGTAATTAATTCTTACTAAATATAAAGTTTTCTAACATAGCAAAATAAGAAAAGGTTATTAAATATTAGCTTGTCATTTAACAAATTAAAACTATAAAAAAGCCCTTTTTCTTTTCATTTAGATGGAGTGCATGCATTAAGTTTCTTATACTATCTTGAAAAGAAAGGAAAATGATTTTTATTTTTTTTACAGTTGATTTGGAAAAATTAACCTCATTTTTATTTATCTTTGAATTGGTAGAGAACTTTCTTTAATTTAATCAATAATTTATTTTCCTCCCTTCAAGGTAATAAGAACAAAACAAGATTCTAACTTCTTCCTCATACTTTACTTTTAATTTTTTTTAAGTGAAGAACAACATTAGACTAAAGACAATCAATAACAAAAGCATGTTGCCGAAAATTACAACACCAAATAACTTTATCATGATTGTGTTTTTTTTCCTTGATTGGACTGCAATTAATCTCTCATGATCTTCAAAATCCATCAAACCTTTTATTAATTTTGTGAATTATCAGAGTCACCACCAAACATGCTACTCAGAATTGAAGATCTAGTATTAATTAAGGAGGGTGTGTGTTGCTTTTTAAAAGTTTAATAGAAAAAAAAATTATTTAACAACTTATGTGTTTTTTTTTTACACTTGTCATTTTGTTTTAATTCGACATCGACAAATAAGCTATTTATAGTTAATTTTTGTTATTCTTTGAAAAAAAAAGGAGTTTTCATGTGGAGCTATAGATATGAATCCTAAATTCATTAGTTTATTCTCTCTAAAAAAATAATAATAAAGTCTATTTCTTTTGAAGGTTTACAAATCTTAAATAGACTAGAAACACTATCCCAATTGAGAAAGAAAGTAAAAATTTGAAAATACAAAGGAAAGAAGCATAAAATTCAAAAACAAATCATGAAATCTAAAAATAACAAGGAAAATAACAAAATTGTCAAAACCAGAGGTCTTGGCGAGATTTTAAATATCTAAAGATTGATAGTTCACGTAGTGACGTAGAGGTTGCTATAGGAAAAACAACATTCAGGAACTCCAGATAAAATTTGAGTCTGATTCAACAGTTGGATAAAACATTATGATCTTTTTGAGTCATTATTATGGCTTGACATGACCAAATCTCCTCTTGAACTAGACTTGTTCCACTATCCATAAATGCACCAACTAAGTCATCCATGTAATATGTTTGGGTAGGTCCTCATCTAGTTGTGACATATTCATATCTAACTGCTTAGAATATTTTATTATCGTAGATCAGACTATATCACCATACCTATGAAGTTATTTAGTTGGTCAGGAAAAAAAAAAGGAATCAGAATTAGAATTATTAATTACATTTCATTTTATTTGGTTGAAAAAAAAAACTTGTAAAACCCGAACCAACTTAAATCAATTACTAATCCAAAAACTAAATAAAGTTATTGAGTTAACTTATAGAATACCGAGTCAATTATTTTATTTTAAAAAATTATTAATATTGTCTTGAAGAGATTTGAATTATATTTAAATTACTAAAAATCTAAATGATTTTTATTAAATCAATATTTTATCCAAATAAATTAAAAACCTGGTTAAAAACAAACATTGAGTTTTTAAGTTTTTTTATTTAGCTTGGCTGCTAGGTTGCACACAGATTAAGAATTACATGGAGATTATTTTAAAAAATATTTTTTATTTTTTAAAATTTAACTATAACTATTCAACATCTGTAAAGAGTCAGCTCTCACTCCAATACAACCCCCCCAGGGGACAATATCTGTAAAGAGTCTGCGGCTTTGGAGGATATCACTTTCAGCTACCCTTCAGTCGACTAGTCCATCACTTGTAGGGACCACCAACTCTGCTAAATTGTCTTCTTTTTATTTTTTTTATGTCACCCACCAATCAATCAAACCCACCCATTAGCCAATAATGCTCTTCTCAACAGTCACTTCCAAATTCTTCGAGCATGGTGTCTCCATTTTCATTACATGAGAATTAAGGTAAGTACAGTTACAGCCTATCCATCTGGCTGGCTTAAAGAGTGTGCATTGGATGTAGCTGCGGCTGTAGCTGTAAGCCTCAACAAACAAAAATTAAAAAAAAAAAAAAACTTTAAGTACACTGATGATATCAAAACAATTATCACATTATGAGAAGTTTTTCTCCCCGTAAATTTCATTATTATTTTTTAATTTTTTTATTAGATATTTTTATTACTCAACTAAGTTTTTTTTAATTAGTTTCATTATTTTTTTTTTAATTTTATTCTCAATATTGTTTTTTACTACTTAACCAGGTTGCAAATAAATCGACCAAGTCAATTAGATCACCTCACCTTAACTTTCATGTGGTTTAATTTTAAACTCGAGCTACACAAGGAGTTGAATCTGAATG
This sequence comes from Populus simonii, assembly GCA_007827005.2. Taxonomy (NCBI): domain Eukaryota; kingdom Viridiplantae; phylum Streptophyta; class Magnoliopsida; order Malpighiales; family Salicaceae; genus Populus; species Populus simonii. The sequence continues at coordinate 1,756,141 of CM017478.2, forward strand.
TTATAAAATGAACCCGTTATATTAAATTTGATAACAATTTCATCTTTATTTTTGGTATATTATTTGTTATGCTCAAATATTTTTGTAATTTCACTCGAATTCCAGCACAGACCAATAAACTATTATATATCCATATGTAAGAGAATCTCCAAAGTACTATGTTATATTAAAGCTTAAAAATCCTCTCATAAACTTGTTTAATTTAATGTAAATATGCACCACCTCATTGAAAACTTACTGAAGGAACTTAGAAATCAAATTTCTTATTTCTCAAATTTACTTTTTAAAATCTCAATAAATCTTTGCTGAAACTTGAAAAACCTCAATATTAAACACTTTAATTAGGTTTTATATGCGAATATTTGGTACAAAGTCAACAATTTTTCTTAACGACCACACACATGAATGAAAAACATAGAAATTTTTCAACATTCCATTTAAAACAATACACATTCTTTGGAGTTAAAGAACAATGTAAACCCTAGTTTGTAAGCTTTGGACCTCTTTTGGCATATGGGCACGAGAGGGATGTTAATAAGCTTTGGACCTCTTTTGGCATATGGGCACGAGAGGGATGTTAATAAGCTTTGGACCTCTTTTGGCATATGGGCACGAGAGGGATGTTAATAGAGGAAGGGTTGCCATCCAAAATCCCCCCATACATTCGACATGGTCGAGATCTTGTCAAGAAAATTAAACTCGTCGGCATGGTAGGAACCGGTAAGATCATCAAACATTCACAAAGCATTAATGGTTTTTTTTAATGGAATTTATAACATTCTTCAACAGCCATGCCTTTCACACGAGAGTTTGAGTTATTATTTTTTCTACCTCGCATGAGATAAAAAAAAAATTATAATTATAGGTGTCCGGATTAGTTTATACGTACCTTGACTAATCCCTCGAGATCCTGAAATTAACGATCAGATAAGCCTCTATTGGTCCTGAGATTTGTGACACTCAAACTGGTAATCTTTAAAGAGCAAACTCAAAATCTGATCAGTTGAGTTGCACCTCTCAGGATTATTTTGCATGAAATAATTAACATAAGGAGTAGTGGTGCCTTGGGATATGAAATATATGGTAATGTGACAAAAATGATTGGGAGAAACTAGAATCCAAAGCGATTCAGTCTTTTATCATATGATACAAAAATAATAGGCGTGGCATATTTTACAAGTAAATTAATTGCTACATATAAAATCTATGTGCACGAGCCTAATTTCTCCATTGAATTATGTTTTCGAGTTGAATTCAATTTTGGTCAAAGGAGCCAATTATTCTTAATTAGCTCACGCATGTTGCTGCCTAATATCCCTTGAGCAAGGTAACCCACACGGGCCAAATTTATTAATTAGCCTTTTTTTATTATTATTATTATTTGTACTATTTCATTGAGAGTTTAATAGATTTTAGACTACACGATAAAAGATAATAATCATCTATTTTCTAAATTCTAAATCCTAAATCTTCTTCTATACTAAATAGCGCTATAAATTCTAAGTAGTTGTTAATATAGTGTGTTAAATTCTAATTACTAGTTTTCACATATTAAAATTATTTTTCTTAATTGAATTTAGAAAAATTATAGCTTTTAATTGTCGTCATGACTTTTGAAAAACTATATATTGTAATTTCTGAAAATAACAAATGGAAAAGATTATGATGTTAGTTTTTAAAGTATTACCAAAAACTTAAAAAGTCATTATAGCTACAGTCAAATTAGTGATTCTTAAACGGAAACAAAATATACAAACTAGGCTAAATATAATATCAGCATCCTTTTGGAACGCGGTGAAAACCACGTTCCACTAAAATTAAATTTTTTTATTAAAAAATAATTTTTTTATATATATTTTGAATCATTTCGATGCATTAATTTTAAAAATAATTTTTAAAAAATAAAAAAAACATCATTTTAATGCATTTCAGCACAAAAAAAAACTTTAAAAAATAACCATAACCACACTTCCAAACATGCAAGAATAGAGAAGGGGTCACATTTATAAAGATCCAATAATTTTGAACTATATAACTATATATATATATATATATATATATATAATTGTAATAGATTATCTTAAAAGAGTATCAATTTGAATCTTTTAAATGGGTTTTTGAAAATGTTATTATAAGATTCAAGCTAACCCCATATTTCATTAATCATTATGACAGTGATTGAAGTACTATTTTTTTTTTTTTTTTTTGTAATGCTGAAATTCAAAAACCTTCAATTATTTTCTGTTATTTATTATTATTATTAACGTACTTTTACCATGCTCTCGAAGACGCCAAAATGTGAATGAAAAAGGATCCACGGTCAAATCAAAAGTTCAAATACACTTCACAAGGATAAAAAAAGAAAAAGAAAAAGTGGAGCCCCCAATAATAGAAAAAGAACAAATGACCCATTGAGGAGTGGTCATATCAATATAATGGAAATCCTCTCCATCAGAAAATGTCAAGGCAAATGCAGTTAAAAATAATCTTTTGAAATTCAGAGACTTTAGTATGATGATCATGAATGAGGTGGAGCCCAACATTGATGATGTCAAGCAAAATAGAAATCAAAAACTATTTCCATGCCTGCCCCACTGTCCTCATGGTTCTCTCCATTCACACACACAAACAGACACCCCATTCAAGAGATTTTATTACACGGCCAAAAAAATAATAATAATTCAAAAAAAAAAGAACAGAGACAGAACATCATTGGTAGATAAATTAGATTGAATGTCCATGAACAGAAGTCAATACCCGAACCACATTTTTTTTTTCTTGCTGAGTTGGGGTGGTAATGGAGGGAAGGAATGGATGGCAGATTTATTACTACCCCTTCTAAGCAAGAAAAATATGTATGGTGCGTTCTTGACTCCCTCTTTAAATGGCTAGTAATCTTCCAACGTGAATTTTTGCAAAATCCAAAAAAGAGGTAAAAATAATAAATAAAATTTAGTTGGTGTAGATTGTAATGAATTGTGGCAGCAAAAACAGGCACCACCACCACCGGCAGCAGCAGCAGCAGTAAATAAGCATCTTTGGTTCTTGAAGATGGCATTCAAAGTCCCAACCAACCCCAATACTTCTCTCCCACAGTGAATACCACCAGCAAAAACAACACTTTAATTTTCTCTGATCTCAATATTCAAAGATGGTAGAGAGAAAGGGGAACAGTTATGTTTGCAGTAGCAGAATCTGGTCATCAGGAACTAGGACAATTCATGGCAGCCCTAATTTGCTGGACAGTGGTGCCAATAAGGTTATTAACAGTATTCACTGACTCCAGGTTCAGTTTAGCAGATGGCAAGCTGCTGACTAGTATTTGAAATGCTACTGTAATTAGTGAACCGCTCAACCTGGCCGTGCTTCCTTGTGTATTAGAGCTTGTTGATGCACCATCTCCTTGGTCAGGACGGCCATCAGGAGAAATGGTGAATCCTGATGGCAGCAGAGGTATATAAGAAGGGTCCTCACCGCTCATTGCTATGTTGATGGCTGGTAGATCGACGGGACAATAGACTACAAGTGAACCTGATGAGTCGACACAGCTCTCTTGCAGTATTAACATATTGTTCTGACTAGTGTTGTAGGCCTATTACAGAATATTATAGAGTTATGAAAGTCATTAAATAAGCATTTTACTTTATACAGTGACACAATCACTATAAAAGGTAGAGAATGAGCCAAACAGAGATAGCCTTACTCGAAGAACAGATATGCAGTTCCCGGGATGTGAACCATTTGTGATATGGGCAACTTCTTGGACTGCATTGCCGCTAGAGAGTACATCCCACTAAAGAAAAAAAGTAACAAAACCAAAGCCAAAATATCAGCAAGAGGTTTATCAAAGGAAAACATATTACAAGCAATTGAACATGCCATGAATCATTCCACCGCCAATTTCAAAATCTACATCACCTGTGGTCGGGTTCTTTCATCCTTGAAGAAACTGAAGACATTTTGAGGAGAAACTGGAAGTGAAAATGTGGTAGCTGCACTTAGAACTACACCATTAGGTTGGCCAGGATCCGTGCTCTTATGGAGTGTAACTCGAACTCCAACATCATGCAACCCAGATAGTGTGCTCCATCGGTGGCTGTTAGATGTGCTTATGCTAGAACAGAAACTGCTGACCATTCGTTGGGCAAGTTTCATCATGCTTCTCTTACCTTCTGGTGATGGAATTACTGGAAAATGAAATGCACAGTTAAAATCATGATTAACTAAAAAGATTTGACTATGGCAATAAATTTACCTCCTCCAAGATCCCGGGTCGAATTGCCAGACACCATTTGACATGCCACTCTTTCGCACATCCTTTGAAGTGTAGCAAGCCATCGTTCAGCTCCAAAAGCCATACCACTGTGAATGAGATCCCTATAAAGCTGATGAGTTGTGGTTTTGTCTTCGATCTCTACATGTTCCACCCAAGTAACCTGTTTCACACTTCAGGTTAATAACTAAGTACAGGAAATAGTTCTACAACTATCACTGTTTTGAAGTTGAAACACCAAAGTAATAACATATAATGAAGCTTTCAGGAGCAACTAGACAACCTTTGAGTATCCATTTGGCATGTCCTGAATCAAGCATCCAGAGGGAAGCCTATGACATCGAAATTGGGAGGAAAACTGTGGAATATCATATGAAACACTAACAATTGCCCATAAGCCTTGCTCAATTTGCTGACAATACCGGAGGATACAGAATTCCCGAGTCGGAACCAGGGGTGAAAGCACCTGCAACTCTTCATACATCTGCAAAAAAGCACATTTCATATGATAAACCATTCTTCGAGCCAGTTGTTGAAACAAAAGCAAGCAACTTAAAGCTTTTTTTCTTTACCAGTTGCAAAGAACCACTGTGACTACCCAACATTCCAGATGAAATTACTTCAATGGTCTTTGCCACAGACACCATCGTGGGAAATGATTCGACCCACTTGTTCTGCGAGCTCCAATCAATGATACAACTCAGAGACAGCCTTAATAATTAAGATATTTTGGGTGTCAAAAAAATATATATTATTAGGGAGTAAGAAAAGGACTTACTGAATCCATAAACATGTCAACCAAAGCTACACCATTCATGATAACAACACCTGAATCTCGGGATGCTTCTATTCGAACATTGGGATTCTTTAAGTGACTCATAGCCCTTGGAAAGATCCTCTGGTAGCTATCCAGATTAAGAACATCTCTCCCATCAGCGGACGATTTCATCCACAAAGGTTCGTTGGTTTGCAAAAGCCTTAACAATTCCTCCATAGCATTTGCAGCAACATCAGTCATAAGGGACTTGTCCATATCCGAAATGACTGGAGGTTGGAAAGCCAAATTTGAACTAGTTGGGATAAGATCAAGATCAAGTGAAGGGCCACCAATCCCTTGGGCCCCAAAATTCCCCATTGATAAATCCAAGGAAGAAATGTGAAAAGGTTGCACTGGAGGGAGTTGGGAAATTGGCCTCCCTATGTATTTAGCAGCAATGCTAGAAACTCTATCAAGCTGCAACAATCAAAATTTTGCAAACCATTTCATGAATGGCGCAAGAAAAAATAAAAATAAAAAGTTAGAGAGAGAGAGAGAGAGAGAGAGAATTGAAAAAACAGAAGCTCACCTCTTCTTTCAATTGAACATTCTCCATTCTTAGTTTGTGTTCATCAAAATAGGAATCCTCCGTAACAGGAGGACCCCCACAAGAGGGGCAAATTACATTCTTGAGTGCCTCTCTAATGGCTATATTCTCACATCGGATCTTGTCATTCTCAGCTCTAAGAGAAGAGTTATCTGCTCTTTCATGTTGAGCCTGAACCATTAACCAACAACAACAAAACAAACCTTTTAATAACTTTTAACAAAATTCAATCAAAAACAAAACAAAGAGACAAACAAAACAAAAATCTCTAATTCACCTTCATCTGGGTCCTCCTGTTTTGAAACCAAAACTTGATCTGTCTTGGTGCCAAACCCAACTCTCTACTTAACTGTAACCTTTGTTTCTCATCTGGGTGTGGACACTCCTTAAACATTCTTCATTCCCACATAGTACAAACACAAAACAAGATTAAAAAAAAAAACATCAATAACCCATAAAGACCAATATTTTAAGAAACATTTCACACACACATGTCATATACCCCACAAAAGTAACACTACTAAATCATCAACGGATTGCATGATTGACGAAAACAAAGAGATTGCAATGCGAAAGAGTGCTTACGACTCCAACTTCTGAATCTGGAGAGCAGTGTGGCGGTGATAACGCTTCTTCCTCCTATGAGGATCAGAGGGGTCATGGTCTCCACCACCACCGCCACTAGTTCCTCCTCCAACACTGCCATACTCCATTTTCTCCCCAAAAAGAAGCCTTTTTATATAAACAGCAACAAGAGGGAGAAGAAGAAGCTATTAGCGAGTCCCCTATAGAGCAAAGAAAGAATATATCAAGATTGATGGCCCATGCTATAATATACCATGGCTACAGTAACATCCCTGTAGAGTACAAGATAGAAGGACCGTTCGATTTTTGATTTTTTGGGGTTTGAGGAGAAGTTGAGAGGGGTTTAAGCATTTGGTTTTCGAAGGCATATCATAAGGAGAGAAACGGCTGGAATGTCAAAGAATTTGGCATGATTTCAGAAGAGTGAGTCAAGGAGAGAGATTTTTCATAAAAAATAAAAAAGATTAAATCTTGGGCTCTAATTAAGTCTCTCTAATCTCTCTCTCTCTCTTAAAAAACCTAAAACACCCCACTAAAACACTACAGCACACACTACTCCTACGATTCCTTACTAGGAGTGTGTGTATTTTGCTGAGCACACTTATTTGTGAAAATGTGTGTAGCTGATGGCGAAGGGGGTTTTAAAGAGCGACAGTCTTGTGGGCTTTTAAATTCTGAGTCATCACCGTATTCGAGGGAAAGGAAGGAGAGAAAGGAGTCAGTTGGTCTCTCTCCCTCCCTCCCTCCCTCTATCTCTGAAATTTAAGACAGTCTCTCTCTCTCTCTCCTCTAACTCATTACTCACTCAACTCTCTCACTTTAATACCACTAAACAGTGCTCCACAACTAGTGTGGTACTCTACTATTACATGCAATGCTCAGCCATGCCCAGATGTGCAAAAACAGAGAAAATAATAAATAAATAAATAAAGCAAGAGAGGAGGATTAGAGAGAGAGAGGTCACCAAAAAGTCCATGTAGCGAGTCAGCCGGGGTTTGATAATTAATTTCCGGCGTGTGATTTTGTTTTCTTATTACGTTTGTTGATAAATATAGACTTTTTGTTTATTTTCTTTTACTGGGATCTTGTTTTTGCCTCTTTGCTCACCTTTTTTACTTAATTACTATTATAGAGTTTGCAAGAATAGACACATGGATTACTACTAGCGATTAGTGTTATTTAGTCACTTAGAGATCATTAAGACATGCTTTTTTATATATATAAAAACTATAATTTTAATATATTTTAAATTAAAAAATATTTTCACATCCCATTATAAACACCCACTTAACTTTTTTTTACACAACACCAAGCTTATTTGTGTAAAAATGAGATGACACATTTCTGTTTAAAAGTATAATTGTGGTTGTTTTTCAAAGTGTTTTTCGTACTGAAATGCATTAAAAAGATATTTTTTTATTTTTAAAAAATTATTTTGAAATCAACACACTAAAATGATTCAAAACACATAAAAAAATTAATCTTTTAAAAAAATAAATAATTTTAAATTTTTTTTGAGAACGCAACGTTCCCAAACGGTGCCCAGCCCAGCTAGAATCATCTCTCAAGATCCACCGAAGGTAATTAGAAATTAAGAAAAATAGAACTTAGGAGTGTTAAATGGTAAAAGTTTAATATATCTTTGCCTCTTTTGTTATTGCACACACTACAAAACAATGTAATGAAAGTCAAACTTGATACCTTCTTGGAGTGAGTGAGTTCTGTCCACGCTTCACAGCTAGCTCACCACATAAATCACAAAATAATACGTGTATATATATATATATATATATATATATTATTTTATTATTTCAAAGTAGGACCGGGGTGCTGGACCCCACGTTAGGAGCCATTTCTTTTTCTTTTAAACTAGATCATGTGGACCACAACCTTATAAATTTTCTTCTGATTGATGTCAACTCTCTGCTTTCTTCTCTGGTCATGTTTTTCAATGCCTGTTGAGAGGAAAGCAAGCAAACAGAAGCCCTGGAAATATTCAATAAATACATAAACCCTATGCTTTAATCAAGCTCGCCTTTTTTATATGGCCCTCGTATGTTCCATGCACGTGAGGAATGGAGGGGGAGAGGGATATTGTTTTTTTAAAAAAAAATTAAAATGAAAATAAAAAATATTGTGACAATTAAGAATAATTTATGCCTTGTGCAATATTTGTATTTAATAAGGAGAAAAAGCTATGATCGTATAGCATCTGGCCTGTATATAACTATGTCTTATATGCAAATATTTATATTTAATCATCCATTCCTCCTTTTGGGCATGTTTTGATGGGAATTCGGAATAATTTCGTTCCTCTTTAGGGCATAGGATATTATTGCATGACATTTTGAGTAGAAAAAAAAGGAATCTTGGATTAACTCCATAGTCAAAGAAAAACAAGAGGAAATGGCCGCTGCCTAACTCTGGTCCCCTTTTTTCCATGGTTCCGACGTGGCACTTCTAATTTACAGCTGTTTATTTCTTTCCTGTTTTAACTTAAAGGTGTTTTTAAAAAAATTAATTTTTTTTAATTAAATTTTTTTGATATTTTTAAATGATTTTGATGAGCTAATATCAAAAATAATTTTTAAAAAATAAAAAAAATATTATTTTAATGCATTTCCGAGTAAAAAAACACTTTAAAAAATAATTACAGTCATAATCTCAAATACAGGTTAATAGCCACCATGGAAACTTAGACGGTGGATCTATTCATAAATTTCAAATTTTATTATTATTATTATTATTATTATTTAAAACGTCAAGCATTTTAAAAAATAATCACACTTATAATCTTAGATACAAGTTATTAGCCACCAGAAAAACTTAGACGGTGAATCTATTTATAAATCTTAAATTTTATTTTTATTATTTTTATTATTTAAAATGTTAAACATTTTAAAAAATAATTATAATTATAATCTCAAATACAGGTTATTAGCCGCAAGGAAAACTTAGCCGGTGGATCTAAATCTCAAATATTATTATTAGTATTATTATTATTATTATTTAAAGCGTCATAAATCTCCTCTCTATTTCTAACAAACACGAACTTTTTGAGAGAAAGAACGAACATTTAATTGCATCGATAAGTATAATTAATCATCACTTAACAGTGCACAAAATCCAATTTTTCCAAAAATAAAGAGTCGAAGTTGTTACTAGGCAGTGGAAGGAGGATGGTCGTAAAGGGAAATTGCGGTGGTCGCAGGGCTGATTGGATTGTATTTTAAAAGGTATTTTATAAAAATTTATTTAAGTTTTTATTTAAAATTAATTTTTATTTATATTTTTTAACGTTTTAATGTGCTGATGTTAAAATTTATTAAAAAAAAAGTTATTTTGATGTATTTCTTAATGTAAAGTACTTTGAAAAGCAACCGCTATCACATTCTTAAACACCCTATAATCCCAATCATTTTATTGTTTTATTGCTGTTATTGTGTCTGATATTGTAGAACATAATATTTTTTTTAAAAAAAATTTCTAATTAAAAATATATTCAAATAATATTTTTTATTTTTATATTTTTAACATCGACATATAAAAAATATTAAAAAATACATAAAAAAACATCAATTCAATATTATTTCAATCAAATAATATTTTTAAAAATATTTTTAAAAACTATTACCATAATATCTTCAGATACGAAAGCAAAACAATAACATTACAATAATTTACTGTGATTTGAGATTAAAGATGTGCTTTAAAAGAGCTTAAATTGCAGAATTAAACAATTCAGGGACCAAATTCATTTGTCATTCCATAAATTAAGTAAACAACATTCCTTGCAGAAAAATTCAAGAAACACAATGTATATGACTTAAATCATGGTTTTTAATGCTATTTGAGCTTGCCATTAAGGTAAAATAATAGATTTAATGACTGAATATAATCATTTAAATATAAGATATGATTATTAATTTGAGGTCTTCTTTAATTAATACCAGTAGCTTATCTCTATATATTAATATGTTGTTGTAGCAATGTATTCATCTCGGGAAGAAAAAATTTAAAAAAAAAAAAGAAAAAGAAAAAGGAAATCGGGCATTGCATTCATGCGAGTGATCTTTAATGCTGAAGAAAATAATAACCTTCGACTATGAAATTAATTTGTTATTTAGTAATATTTTTGTTTTATTTAATTTAATGCTGCAACTTGTTATCTTAAGAAATAACGAGCTGCGGATTATCAGATATGTTATTAAGAGATTTAAAACCATCATCAATATTAATCTTTTATTTATGACTAAAAATAACAACTAAGATTTTATTCAAAAATAGAAAAATTATAACGATCCAAAATAATAAATAGCTGACAAGTAATTTTATGGGTCTAAATATGTACATAGTACATAAAAAGAAATAAATAGCCTAAAATTATGAAGAAAAAAGAAAGAAAGAAAAGCAGAGAGGTTTGCCATCTAGGAGACCACTATTTTATATAGAAAATTAGTTCTTAAGAGTTCATGCGAGAGAGTCTAAATCACATTTTCTATGAGACCCTAAATTTCTTGATGAAAATTAACTTTTAAAATACGTGTCCAGAATAAAAAATAATATAAAGTCTATATCATTCCTATAACAAGAAGACGAAGAAGAAGCAGTACCACCACCAGATTTAACAGTTTTATCCACCACTAAATTTAACAGTTTTATTGATGAAACTTTTCGTCGGTATGTATTTTACTGATGGGATCGCATATGAAAACAGTTTGTTGGAAAAACTCTTATCAGTAATTTATAGTCTGTCAATAAATCATTCAGTAATAAATTTACCAATGGATTTACAGACAGACAAAGCATGTCAAAAAAAATCAACCCACTTCATTCCATCGTTAAATCCATCGGTAAATTTAACATATTACTAACAGGAAAACCATATGTAATTCCATTGGTTTTTTTATTTTTCCATCGATATATTTGTCAGTAAATATAACATATCACCAACAGAATACCTTTTGTAATTCAGACAGAGAGTTAACAGTAACAGTGACATTTACAGTAATTCTTTTCCAACTCTCTAAAATAGGCCAACGAAAGTGTTCTGTCGGTAACCCTGTCATTAATACTTTAAAATATATATATATATATATATATATATATATATATATATATATATATATATATATATATATAAAAAACAATATATTGAAGAGTAGAAAAATAATTGAAATCAAATATATAAAAAGAAATTAAAAGAATATAAAAATTAAATATTTATTACAAATTTAAACATTTTTATGTTCAAATACAATAAGTCTAAAATATAGGCGGCACTAGAGGAGGAGGAGGTTGGTCGTCGCCAAGACCGTGAGGCCAATAAGAAAGAGCACATGGATCACCCATATATGATTTCATCTCCATTACCACTCGGCAGAGTTCTTTATAATCCACAGTGAGTCGTTCATATTTTTTTTTTATTAAAATGGGTCATCTAATCATATATTTGTTGGTTTAACATCACTGTGAACTCTGGAGTTTGAGTGCTCAGAACCGATTGTGAGCATCCAACGATCGAAACACTACGGGTCATTCGCAAGTTTTTGACCGTAGTGTTAGAAAGTCCGTATACCTGATTTCTATTGGGACCATCGGACAATCCTGCCTCCAACTACAAATCCATATCGATATCCAGATGGGTCGAAAGATCGTTCTCATATCTCTTCTTCAAGCAACTGTTATATGTATCTTGGAAAGAAAAAATAAATTCATCAAATTGAAGGAAATTATAACTTGATAAAAAAAATAGTTGAAAACCTACATACCATAAAGTGTTGAGCTTGGCTATCTACGAACTGTTGCACTCTTTTTTGGCGATCATCACTCTGGACATGTGTTTCAACAAAAAGTTTTATTGGTCTTGACTCGCGTCCAAGAATCATAGCTTGCAAGATAAAATGTTGTTAATTAAATATATTTATAAAAAATAACAAATTAAAAAAATGGATGTAATAAAAAAAATTATTACCACCCGCTTTGTATGCAAATTAAACGGAACAAAGTTGTCGGTGTGTGTGGTAATGAAACCTTGAACAATCCGGTGTCGGTTCACCGTACTGGACTGTAACCGTCACATGAAGCGAGTGGACGTCACGTGTTGAATGTATTCCACCCATACAACCTTTGAAATATATGGCGGTCTGAAATCCTTCCAAACCACCACGTCATTCCAAGTTGGAAGCTCGTTTCCTCTCGCATATTTCTTCTCTTTCTTTTAAGCCTTGTACTAAAAATTGTGCAACCTATATGTTAACAATAAATTATCTGTTAGTAAATGAAAATGAAAATTTTAATATTTGAAATGAATATTATCCTGATTTCAATCTTACCTAGTTGTAGCATGATTCTCCCAAACTCTCCTCACAACATTATCATCAGCTCTTTCCTATTCAATTTTTCCCTTGCAGTAAAAATTCATAAAAGGAAAATTTCAGTAATTTTAATAAACTAACCGAGTTAACATATTAAAAAAATATATTTAAGTTAATACTAACCTTAAACTTTGAAAACCATGCATTGACTTGCGGTTTCCATTTAGAATGTTTGGAAACCTGGCTCCATTAAAACAATGGAATTTCCATCGATGATTTAAAAGCTGATGTTATTGTTCTTGCAACCTTAATGTTTGTAAACATGGAATTGCATTTGTTAAATAATTTTTTTTTAAAATTATTAAACATGTTGTGAAAATAACAAGGCATTCATGTTAACAAAATGACAGTAAAACATCTTTTTTTATTGCCACAGACGATTCTTGCCAATGGATTACAAGCATAGAAAGAACAAAAAGGAATTTTTTGCTGGCAGAGTTGAAAGGGATATTGCACTATCGTTACCATCGAGTGAAGAATTATATGACATGGTCTCGGAGTATGTTAACATTGTGTTTGGTTTTCAATTCGGTAAGCAGAAGTTTTCTAATTTCGGTTTGACCCATAATTAGATAAAGTGTAGTATTTTCTAGGAGCTTTCTTATTGAAATTTTTGTTTTTTTACCATAAAAATATAGAATTTATTTATGATGAGTCATGAGTCGCAAAGCCCAATGTCAGCTTCGCCTTAGACAAGAATGCACAATTATTTGTCTACCAATGACATAAGAGTCTAGGTTTTCCTTATGGACATGCTTCAAACATATCAAGGTTGATGAATTTAAAGGATTGTAAATTGTATAAAATGATGAGTCATGATTGCCAAGTGTTTTTGCAAACACTCATTTCGCTAGCTTATCGAGATTTATTGCCAGAAGGGATATGTGATGTACTCACGGAAATTAGTCACTTCTTAAGAGATATATGCTTCAACAAGTTGTAGACACAATATATGGAGAGACTTAAAACTAATATCTTTTAGACAATCTATAAACTTGAAATGATATTCCCTCCATCGTTTTTCGACTCAATGTAGCATTTACCCATACATCTACCGTTTGAGGCAGAAATTGAAGGCCCAATCCAATATGGATGAATGTGTCCATTTAAGAGGTTAGGGATTACACATCCATCCTAATTAAAATTTTATAATTTTTTTAAATTAAAAAAATTCATTTAATTCTATGCATATACTTGTTCAATCTTAAGAGAAAAGTAAAAAACAAGGCACATATAGAGGCTTCAATATGTAAGTGTTATATTGTTGAAGAGATCTTAACATTTATCTTGTACTATTTTGAGCCTCACTTGAGAACAAGAATCAATCACGTTCCAAGGCATGACAATGGTGGAAAAGTGTCTTTAAGTGAAAACTTGTCAATATTCTATCATTTTGGATGACCCGTACCAAAAAATGCTACGAGGAGAAGGTATTTGATAGAAAAAGAATTTAGATAAACACATAATTATGTGGTATTTAACTACGATGAACTGAGGCCTTTTATCTAGTAAGTATAATAATCCACATGTTGTTAGTTTTGAACAATTTATCTCTTATACTATCATGAACTAATAGATTGTTGAATTCCTCGGAGGCAATATTATCATTTTTTACTATCTCAAAACTCACAGCTAATTGAATCTCAAATCTTTCGATTACAAGATGAACAATTTTCCACGTAGTTTAGAACACATAATTGAAATTATTCGATTGACATAGATTGAAATAAAATCAATTGGTTTGTGGCAATTCAATTTAAATTGTTGTGTATTTGTAGGTTTAAAAGTTTTGGGTAGTCTCCTGTATAGAGGAAGTGCTACTGATTTTTTTTTTTAAATAGGAATGATTTACAGTACCTTAATCCTTTAACTTGTGTAGATACCTAGGAAAAAGTCAATAGCACGTTGTATGAACAAGATCGCTGCTAGTTCTTCTAATAGCTCTTTTAACGACCATGAGTCTAGATGCTGACCAAGAACAGACATCTGAAACACATGTAGCCATGCTCGACGTGGGGTCATCGAGTGCGATGCTGCCATGTCAAAAGGGTCCCTTCACAACGAGATCAATTTATATGGAAATACCAGTCTTGGTGGAAGAACGACATTTCAATCTAAGTTTGTTTTTCCTTTACAGAGACATGTTAATAATTTTTGAAAAAATAATTTCAAGCAACATCATAAATATCAGGTTTACAAACATTGAGGCTACGAGAACCATAATATCGACGATGAAATCATTGATGAAAATTCTATTGTTTTAATAGAGTCAGGTTTCTAAACATCCTGAATAAAAAACGATGATTAATGTATGGTTTGAAAGGTTTAAGGTTAATATTAACTTAAATATTTTTTATGATGTTAATTTAGTTAGTTTATTAATATCAATGAAATGTTTCTTGTAAAATTTTAACTGCAAGGTAAAGTTTGAATGAGATAGAGCTGACAACACTATTGCAAAGAGGGTTTGAGAGAATCATGCTGCAACTAGATAAGTTTGAAATCAAGATAAGATTTCTTAATTCTTTTATTCAATTTTATTATTCATTAACTAACAGATAATTCATTTGTATTATATAGGTTATGTGATTTTTTGTACAAGGAGCAAAAGAAAGCAAAACAATATGCAGAAGAAAGAGACCTTCTAGGCTGGAAAAAGATGGTGGTTTGGAAGGGTTTCATACCTATATACATCTTAGAGGTCGTGTGGGTGGAATATATTTAGCAAGTGACATCTAATAGTTTCAAACCGGAATTGGCGTGTTCATGGTTCCATTACCATGCACACCGACGACTCCATTCTGTTCATTTCACATACAAAGCAAATGATAAGATTCTTTTTTAATTACATCTATTTATTATTTTTAAAAAAATATATTTAACTAAAAACCATTTTCTCTTGTAGGTTATGGTTCTAGGACACAGACTAAACTTAATAGAGCTCAACACATGCGGATTGATTACAGCTAAAAAGAGGTGCAATAACTATTGGATAGTCAAGCTCAACACTTTGTGGTATATTGTTTTCAACCATTTTTTTCTTAAGTTATTATTATTTTTTTTAATTTGCTAACTTTTTTTTCCAGGATACATAAAATACCTAGTTGAAGGAGAGATGCAATGATGATCATTCGACCCATTTGAATCTCGATTTGTATATATGGTTAGAGGTAGGATCATCTGGTGGATTCAATGGAAATCAGGTGTATGGTCTCTTTAACACTACTGTCAAGGACTTGTGGATGACCTGCAATGTTTCAACTATTGGATGCTTGCAATTGGTTTCGAGCACTCAAACTCTGGAATTCGAGGCGATTTTGGACTAGCGAGTTCAAATTAAGACGACTCATCTTGCTATTGATTGTGAACGACTCATTATTGAAATGGCTAAACTCCACCGATTGGCAATGAAAATGAGATCACAAATGAGTGGTATTATGTGCTCCCTCTTATTCGCCCCACGACCCAAGCGAAGACCCGCCTCCTCCTCCTTTAATGCCTATATTCTAGATTAGTTGTATTTGAACTTATAAATGTTTAAATTTGTAATAAATATTTGAATTTTATATTAATTTATTATTTTTTAATTATTTTCTATTTCTGTTGAATATACTTTTTTTAAAAAATATTTTTAAATTATTACTGATGAGTTACTGATGGACTTAGTCTGTTGGTATATTCCAGAGAGTTGGAAAAGAATTACTGCAAATATCATTGCCAATTTTTACTCACTGATGGAGTCAGTTTAATGATTATATGTCAAATTCACCAACGGACGAGAAAAAATCATTAATGGAATGACATATGGTTTTTCTATCGGTGATATGTTATATTACACGATGAAAATACCAATGAAATGAAGTGAGTAAAGTTTTTTTTTTTCAGCAACCTTTGTCGGTCAGCAAATCCATCTGTAAAACTATTAGCGACAAACTAATCCAATATTAGTGATGATAATTCTAGAATACGAAATTTGCCAATCAAATTGTTGGATATGCACATATGTATTTGAAAGTTCTAGCTTAACCTGGATCTAATAGCTTTCATAATTAATGTGAAATACAAGAACTGGTCACAACAATTATAATAAGTTATAAAGGAACCGAGAAATGCCCTTTTAGGGGCTGATGGATCCAAATAAAATGGACCAAAAAAACCTCTTAAAATAAACCCAAAAAATTCCCTAAAAATAGGTCTAACAAGAACACCAATTAGGCTCGGGCTTGATATCCCGATCCCAAAGTATAGTAGAGCGCCCAAAAAAAATGAGCTCAGGTATGGTAGCTCGAGCCCAACACCCAATAAGCTTGGGTTTAGGCTCTTGTTAGAGCCCAACTTCCTAAAGAGCATAGGTTCAAGCAAGAGGTCTGAGCCCATGTTGAGCATGCTGTAACGCCCAACACCCTAACACTTTAGCACTCTCATGGGCTTGGGCTCAGGAGTGCACCTCAAGCCCAACATGCTTAGGTCCAGGTAGCGTGTCTGGATCCATTTCTCACCTCTAATGGGCTTGAGCCCAACACTCGCTAGGGATTTTTCTGGGACTCCACGCGGGTCCCTCTATATTTTATACCGATCCAATACGTATTATTTTGATTAGAATACAATTCAAAATATCACAAAGATAAAATTACACTCCAACCCTTTCTTTTCACAAAAAAATAAGATTCATTAGGTATAAATAAATCATAAATCTTTTAAGTTCACAATCTTCATTTATATATATATATACCTGGATTCATGGGCTATTATTATTATTATTATTATTATTTAAAAAGTTACAAATCTCCTATCTATTTCCAACAAACACGCACTTTTTTAGAGAAAGAACATACCATTTTATTGCATGGATAAGTATAATTAATAATCACTGATCTTAACTATTAGGATAGGCGTTGTACAAAATCCAATTTTGCCAAAAAGACAAAAAAAGTGTCGAAGTTGTTACTAAGCAGTGAATGATGTTGGTCGCAAAGGGAAATTGTGGCGGTGGCGGTGTGTGCAACCACCATAACCGCGTTGCTCAGCTGCTAAGAGCAAAACAATAATGTTGCAATAATTTACCATGATTAGAGATTAAAGATGTGCTTTAAATGAAGAAAATAAACAATTCAGGGACCAAATTCATTTGTCATTCCATAAATTAAGCAGTGGTCAAGTAAACAACATTCCTTACATAAAAATTCATGAAAAACATTGTATATGACTTCAGTCATGGTTTTTAACGCTATTTGAACTTGCCTTTAAGGAAAAATAACTGATGCAATGATTGAATTTAACCATTGAAATATAAGATATGATTCTTTGAGGTCTTCTTTAATTAATACCATTAGCTTATCTCTGTTTATTAATAATGAAATCGGGCATTGCATTCATCCGAGTGATCTTTATATATATATATATACATATTGATTCTTACTATGTATCTTCCCTTTTGAGGAAATCCCCTTCCTTGGTATAATGGTATGGCTTTTGTTTCAAAACATGGTTGTTTACTGATTAGTAATCACGCGACATTTCTAGCTAAAACATTGCTCCTAGGGTTCAAGCAGATAATGAAGAAAATGAGAGGTTAATTAATGGCCTTTTATTCAATTTGTTTCAGTATTTTTCTCGAAACTATATATTTGGTTGTTTCAAAGATATCAATTACATAAAAACAAAATGATAGATATGTTATTGAATTATTTTAAAGATGAAATCATATCTTTTAAAAGGTGTTTGATTGTTTAGTAACAATTGTTTTTTAAAGTATTTTTTGTTCAGAAATACATTAAAATAATATTTTTTTAACAAAATATTTTTAAAATCAGCATATCAAAACAATTCAAAAATATAAAAAATTTAATTTCTTAAAAAACATCAATTGGAATGCCCCTTAATCATCTTACGTGGGATACAATAACAAAACATATACAACACGTACGTACATGGTTACATAAATATGTAGTTTTCTTTCTCTATTTTTCCTTACAACATCCTCCAGAGCTTATCTTCACACATCAAACAAGATTTAATGTCTCATGTTATTAAGAACGTGTTGACCTCTTTTTTTTTAATATAGACAGCGAAACTCAACCTCTCTAATCGTTATGTTGCGTGGAAATACAATAACGGGTCGTAGCAACCATAAAATAAAGCTCTTCTGTGTTGACATTAAAGATGATGAACCCTTTCAGTAACTCACTGCAACTCGGTCATAATAGCTAATAAATTAACACAACGTAGCCTTTAAGCATCGAGGAAGCTGTTGTTGGCTTGTATCTGCAGCTTTATATATATATAGTGAATTCGGCCATTAATGCAAAACCAACATGCTGATTAGTTTTCAGTGTTACGGATGGAGTTCGCAGCAAAGTCAGTATGCGTAACCTAACTAGCTTCTAAGGCATAATGCTTTCTAGCTAGATCAATTAAATACTTTAACAAATTAAATGGTCCATTCATATGGGGATTTTAATTTGATAATTAATTACTCACCATCTTTCAACTATATTAAATTTGCTTTTTGCTGATCTTATTACATGGCCTTATCTAAATACACCAATTTAATAAATTTATCTCTCCCGGCGGATGGGCAGATGCTGCAAAGCGTGTGTGAAACAAAAGTTGTCGCAACTTCTTCACCAGCAGAACCTAAACTAGTTATTAGTAGTTATGGTATAAATATTGGTATGGTCGACAAGTAGAAGATTTAACTGTTCATGCCGATGGCTTCCCGAGTGGTTTTGATGTCGTTTCTTCACAGCTTCACGTAGTTATTATAACTCTTTAAGTATCCATGCCCATGCATTTACATGCACGAGCTAACAATTTAATTTTAGGCAGATATATGCTCCCGTAAAATAATCCCCAAAATTACAAAACATTTCCCAGCCCTTAGATCTAAAGAAAAAAAATAAAAGAGCCGTAAGATTAAAGCAGGATAAGTTGGAAGAAAGAAAGCCATCCCACTTGCGAGAAATTGAACATCAGCAAAAACACATCAATCCTTTCTCTTTTGCTCTAATGATACATCTCCTCCATTACAAAAAATTGCTCAATTATACTCTTATGAAATCAACTAATTTTAATTATATATATATTAATTAAAATTAGTTTTATATATATATATATATATATATATATATATATATATATATATATATATATATATCATTTCACACGGATAGCCATAACATACCAATAAAGCTTCTAAAATTTTTAGAATTTTGATTTTTTGTATTGTTGCTTTATTAGTAGGGCTATTTATTTCTTATTAATTAATTTTTCTTCCTTGTAGTTAGATTGAGGTTTAGGTTACAATCTATATAGCTAAAATTCTGTTTTTTCTGTTCATATTTTCTTTTTATTATATATATTCTTGATTTTGCCAAAAAAAAAACTTCTAAAATTTTTAGAGTCTTCAACTGGTTATAATCGTGGCCAGTAAATTGGATGTTTAGAATTGAAAATGTATTTGAGAATTTTTCCAATGGACTGGATAGAGACAAAAGGAAAATAATAAATTTGAGGCTAAAAATTAAATGTAATTATTTGTTATCGGTATATGTATAAAAAAACCGATAATTTCATAACGAAACAAAGCTATCTTTCTCTATTTTGTTTTAATGAGATTCTCAATTTTTGAATCAATTGCAATAAATATAGTAAACAAATTAATCATTGTTTACTAAAAAGTGAATGTGGTCGGAGAAAATCAAACTGGTAGCCAAAAATTAGTTACGTGAGTCTTGTAAGAATGTTGTTTACGTACGTATACAATTCATTCAAATAAAAAGAGATTAAGTCATTATTCAAGAAACACAAAAGTATTGAATTCTGAAAGTTAATAAAAAAAATATACTAATTTCGTAATGAAACAAAATCATTTTTCACTCGGATTTAACAAATTTTGTAACATATATATATTTTTCAAAATTCTATTACAGAAAAGACTTATTATATATATAGTGTAATTATCATGTGCAGCATTTCTACTATTATTATTGTACATAACCCTAAAAACACATACACAAAAGATGACTGCTGCTCTCACCATGCAATCATTACTATTCATACAACTATATTGCTCCTCTATTCTCTAACTTGATATCAGAGCAGGCTTGTTATTCCTCTTCATCATAGACTCTATAAGCACCCAAAATATAGACTCTCACATTGCTGCACTGATTCCCTCTTATGTTGCAACAATCCTTCCCCTTGGTGGTGTATCGACCTTTACTGTTGTTCCTTCATCTGGTAATGAATCATTCTCCAGTGGCTTTCATTCTTCTGTTGCTGCCATTAACAACATATCTGCTACTGCATTTCCATACGTCTACTCTGTTGCAATGGTTCCTTCATCTAGTATCACAACAACAGTCATATCCTCTAATACGATAATTGTTCCTCTATCAAACACTCAATAAGTAATCTCTTTAAAACTATCAAACACCAATTTTTTATACTGAAGGATGCAGATGAAACCTTACTTGTTAGGCCAAGGTGTATACTCCTTTGTTGATGGCTCTCTCTTATGCCCTCCTACGTATGTTCCATCTACTGATATGACTTTATCCAGTCTTAACCCTTCGTATTTGTCATGGAAGCAATAAGATCAATTAATTATGAGTGTTATTCTATTGTCTTTGTCTACTGAAGTGTTATATCTTGTCGTTGATTGCCAGACATCTCATGGTCTGTGGAGGACTCTTGAAACTACTCTTGCTTCACCTTCTAACTCACGGATTATACAACTTTATTGCTCCTTCCAAAACCTGAGGCAAAATGATAGCACTGTTAGTGTTTATTTACAGCAAGCAAAGACGTTATTTGATGAGCTTGCTATTATCGGCATGCCACTGTCCCTGAAAGATTTTAATCTCTAGATTTTTTGTAGATTGAGAGGAGAATTTAGGGACCTAGTAGCCACTCTCTCCACCAGAGTAGAACCTATTTCATACACTGATCTTTATAGCCATCTTCTCACACATGAGTTTCTGCACAAGGCTTCTCTTCAACCCATCATGACAGTTCCACTACTGCCAACACCATCTTTGCCTCTTTCAGATTTCTTCTCATAGCGTCAGTCATAGTCCTCAGGTAACAATTATAACCAAAATTTTGGTCATAGGGGTCGTTTGCGTGGAGGATGAAAGAATAATAAATGTGGCTATCTCAATCATGGAAATAACAGGCATAACTCTGGTTAGAATGTTAACAGTAATGACTTTGGTTTTGGATAGTTTGTTGGAAAAAATTGTAGGCAACACAAAAATCACTTTGGGGGTTATGGTTAGTGGTTTAATCCTGGGTAAATAAAATGTCAGCTCTACTATATCTTTAGGCATTCAGCACAACAATGCCCCCAACTATCCACTCATAATATGCAAGCCAATGCTAATTTGGTGTGTAATACTCAATCTGAGAGTACTCCTATTACTTGGTTTTTTTGATACAGGAGCTAATCAGTAACTGACACCCGACGTTGCAAATATGGCGAGGTCAAAACCTTATAATGACATTGATCAATTTGATGTTAGAGATGGTAAGGGTCTCGCTGTCTTTCATATTACCCACTCTAAAATTCATACACCTAAATGTACATTCACCTTATCCAACATTCTACACGTACCTCACATTAAAAAGACTATTATTTGTTCAAAAGTTTTGTTTAGAAAAAAAGGTGTTTTTTGAATTTCACCCTTTTATGTTTTATGTTAAGAATCTTGTTGTTACTTATTTTTAGGTCCCCACAAAAAAAAAAGAAAAAAAACCAGAAAAATTATCGAAAGAAAACAAAAAAATATATAGCATTGAAAAGAAGATACAGGGGTGCCCAAAAAAATGGCTAAAGATTGGTTGAGGAAGTTCAAAAATACAAAGATTGAGATTTGACAATATATTTTTTTATTGATGAGAGTCCTGTTGACAAATAAAATTCAATTTGAGAAAGAAAAGTCCAATATCAGATGTTCAAAGGCTCAATTAGATTTTGTTAAAAGATTAATTGAGTTTATGAAGGGTTCGATTGCAAGAAAAATTGATTTTTAAGTTAATTTTGGCTTTAATTAGAAGAAATTAAAGTTTGGGGGTCAAATTATAATTTTTAAGAGTTAATTTGATCAAATCAGGGGTTTAATTGAATAAATATTAAATTTTGATGGGTAATTAGAGACTTGATTGAAGAAATCCAAAACCAATGACCAAATTGGAAAAGACACGTAAATATAAGGGCTGACATTGACCAAATTAGGGGCTAAATTGAAGAACTTGAAAGTTTGTTGATCAAATAACGATCAAAATGCACAAATTTAAAACCAAGGATCAAAGTGAAAAAGACGGTTAACTTCAGAGCCCATGTTTGAATTCGGCAGGGATGCAATTGAATTAATTCTTAAAATTAAAATCTGAATTGAGTACTTGATTGAACAAATAAAAAATTAAGAACTGATTTGGGAATTGACATGTTTTGGCATCCTTTTGTTTTAAATGAAACCAAGGATCAAAATGAAACGACACATTTGGCGATCTTACCCCTGTGTCATGACTGGATAGGGGTAGTAGCTATCTCTTTCCCTTTTCCACCTTATAAATACCAGGGGACGAAAAAGAGAACGGATGAGAAAAAAAAGAAAGGGACGACGAAGAAAAACAGAGAAAAAAGAGAAGAAAGAGGAGAGAAACATAAGAGAAAAAGAAGAAGAAAGAAACATAGGAGAATAGAGCAAGGAAAGAGAAGAAAAGAAAAAAGAAAAAAAAATGAATGAAAAAAGAAGGAAAACAGAGAAACAGAGAGGAGTAAGAACAGAAACAAAATAGAAGGAAAACACATAAGAAGAATCATCGACCCAGTATCTCCACAATGCACAGCCGTCTTGTTTAGAAGAAGAACCACCAACGCCACTATGAGCCACCGTTAGGTTAACTTTCTCCTACCCCTCTCGTCCTCCTCCTTTTTCTTCTCCTCTGGTTGCCCTCCACTGTTCTATAGGTGAACAATAAAGAATGATTTAATTCCCTCTCCACTGTTCACGTTGCATATGAACAATGAAGAGTTTTCTCCACTATTTTAAGTCGGACAATGCTGGCCCATACCAAAATGGTTGGGTCGGGTCCGGCCTAGAAAAAATATATATATTTGGCTGATATAGGCCCAACACTCTTTTGGGCCACCATCGGCCCAACCCTTGTCTTGGGTCGATGTCGGCCCAATTCCCTTTTAGGTTGAACTAGGCCCAAATAAGCAAAGGGAGATCATTGCAAAAGAGGCAACCTAACCAGCCATATGAGCATCATCAACTTCATCTCCAGCAACAGCACACTAGGTAAGCCTCTCTTTCCCTTTAAAACTATGATAATAATTATTTTTACTCGGGTCAATGGTTAATCTCACTTGTGACCTAAGCTTTGCCTTGGATCAACCCCGAATTGGATTTTAAAACTATTATAATAATTTTTTTTTATTTTTATGTTGACTTTGGTCAATCCGGGTCAATCTGACTCGTTGGATTTTGTGATTTCGTTAGCAATTTATGATATTGAACTTACTAATTCATTTTGTAAGTTACTATCTAATTAATGTGAGCAAATTAAACATTACAGCATGTTTCGTTCTCCTCCTCTATATAAAGATCAGCCAAGACCTGTACTCTGACCTCCTAGCCGAAGACCAGCTACACGTCCTTGAGCTTTAATTTAATGTATAGTTTATAGTTTTTGGATTTTTGTAGTTTTATTTTTCATTAGCATGTTTTAGGTACCTTTAGTCTTGTAATAGTAAGAAAATGTTTTTTTGTGTGGAAAATTTTATGATACAATAAAGTAATTAATGATATTTTATTAATTATATTCTGACTCACCTTAAAAGAAGAAAAATATAAGTAAAAAATAAATAAATAAAATTCATGATGCACAAAAAATAATAAAAATATTTTCATTTATGATTTTTCTAATAGCATACTACTAATTACTTTTTAATTATTATAAAATTCATTGTTTTTGTGGTAATATGTAGTGTTTTATTTCAATTTCTATAAATAAAGTTGTATTAGATAAAAATGGGTTAAGGCAATTTATTCAATAAAACTATTTTTACCAAAACAGACTTACCAATATCTTATGTTTTGTAGAATCATTCTTTTCATAACTATAATAATAATAATAATTAGTATTACTATTACTACTACGGAAGATCTTTGCTCTATCTGAGAAACTTAATTCAATCTTTATTAATTATGTTTTAATGATGAATTGATCTGATTATAGTACTTCATTCTTTGTCAATTATTTAAAATCTAACTGCATGATTGTAGGATCAAGTTTAATTGTTTAAATTCATCTAATTGCATATATATATATATATATATATATATATAGATTCCATTATAAAAATAAGATATCATGGAAATTAAGAAAAAGTTATTTTTAAATTTTATCAAACATTGGAAAATGTTTGATTGTCTTATTTTTTTAAAAAAATATAATTATAATTATATTTTTTTTATTTTTAACTCTAAAAATAATTCTTTACTCATTTTTCATGATGAAAAGTAATCTATTTCTTATGAATTTCATTTTCTTAAGAAAACTTTGGGCTGGCTCAATCCAAGAAGAAACATTTTAATTTCGAGAAGATTGGCTGAGTGATTGAATTTATTTCTGATGGATCTTTCAATTCCAACGGTTAGATAGATAGCTAGAGGTAGAATTCCGAATTTAGATTAGAGTACTCTAATTTCGTATTCTAATAGTTATTAAATCTTCAATAAACTAATATATATATATATATATATATATATATATATATATATATATATATATATATATTTCGTTTGGGCCAACCCACCTTACAACCGAGAAGAGAGCTAAGGCCCGACTGAAGTCACTGCAAGAGTTGATAGGCATTGAGCCACTTGCTTTAGGGCTGGTTGCTATTATTGACAAATCTTTGTAAGTAGTGTTTGAATTGTGGTCTCAAGTTTTTGTTTTTATATATAAATATATTAGAATAATTTATTTTTATTTTTTAAAATTTATTTTTGATATTAACACTTTAAAATAATTTAAAAATAAAAAAAATATTTTTTTTAAAAAACATAATCATACCTCAAGAACAAAAGGAATTGAAGTCTAAGCTAATAAAGTTAGGGGATGTTTTGGAATATAATAGCGATTGCTTTTCGCTTAAAAATACATTAAAATTATATTTTTTTTAAAAAAACATGGTCATACCACAAAGATAAAAGAAACTAAAATCCAGATTAATAGAGTTAAAAGGGAATTTACGAGTGTGGTAGAGATTGTTTTTCACTTGAAAATGCATCAAAATATTTAAAAAAAAATTATTTTTGACATAACATATTAAAATGATTTAAAAATATAAAAAATATTAATTTAAAGTAAAAAAATAAAAAAATAAATTATTTTTAAAAATATTTTTAAAATGAAAAAATAAATAGGCTCTTAAAAAAAAAAAAAACTGGGAGGGCTAATAAAAGTTTTTGTTTTTTTTGTCACGCAAAATTCTTTTATTTTCCTCACTTTATCTAAAAAGTTGATGGAACATGTAAAATTTTTCAAATGTAAACGGCAACGCTGATACAAAGTTTCATCATGACCCTTGTTTTTTTGGTAGTTATTCAGAAGCATTAAATTCCCAAGTTGGATTAATTTTCTTAATTAAATCCCCACACATTGGAGGGTGGTTCTTCATATATATAAAAGTTTGAGTTAATTATAACTTAATCCAAGTATTTTATCAAAAACTAATTAATTAGTTCTCATGATTTTAATTTTTTATATTCTTAAACTCATTTATAATTAATTATTTTCACTGATTTCATATTTTTTTTCAATATATTTTATTTTTTCTTAAGATATATATAGAAATGGGATAAAAAAGTTGATAACGTTAAAAAATTGATGAGAAAAAATATTCTAAAACAAAATACTATTAAATTAGGAATAATCAATTATTTTTTTATATTAATTAATTAATTACTAGTGCTAAATTATAATTAATTCTATTACAATTGTCCGCACGGATACTTTGGCTATTAGTTACGGATTCTATCATTCTGGAAAGATCCTCTTTTTCTTAATTTCTCGTATACAAGAAGAAGAAGGATGTTGAAGCCTGGAAGTTTCTTGTGGTGATTGGATAAATGAGTGACCTTCGATATTGAGGTTGAATATATTTCGTTAAAATTTAAATATTTTTTTAATTTAAATTATTTTTTAAATATTTTTAGATTATTTTAATATTGTTATATCAATAATAAATTTTAAAAATAAAAAATATTTTTTTAATATATTTTCAAATAAAAAAATATTTTTTATATCAATAATAAATTTTAAAAATAAAAAATATTTTTTTAATATATTTTCAAATAAAAAAATATTTTTTACTATACATTCAAATATCCTTTTAGATTTGACCGCCACCACCAATAATTTAAAAAATATATGTAATTATTGCAATTCATAATAAATTGTTTTTTTTTTATATTGCATTTTCATCGTTTTCTTAATATTTTTTTTAGTCTCACATTACTTTGCATGTTCATTATTTCAAACGTTATTTTATGATTTAACGAACATCAATTTTGTAAAACCAAAGAATTACAATTGTTAAATGAAAAGAAAAAAAACTTAATAAAAAAAAAGGATGCAAATTTAAAAAAATCGAAGTGGCTCTCGATCTGTTCATAATCAAACACCTTTTCATAATTTACTTAGTGTAAATTTTGAGTTTAAATGGGAAGCAAAAGTACTCTAAAAACAGATACAAATGAAAAAAAAAACTCAATATATATAAGAAAAAGAATGAGAAAAGAAAAAAAAAAAGTGAGGTGGTTGACTGTTTTATATGCACCGTGTTTTCACCTCAAATCTTTTAATGTATTAGTTTGTTAATTGATAATTGTTAATCATCCATGGCTATTGAAGATTTTTAAAGTCAACCTGGACGGAATTTGGGGGCTAGCGAGAGCCCGGCGCCTGCAAAAAAAAAAAAAAAAAAAAAAAACCCTTAAATTATAAGGCTGAAACCAAGTTTTTCCTCCTCTAAAAAAATTGTTCTAGTCTTGCCTCCTATAAAGTTTTGCCCCAGAAAGTCATACATCTACTTCGGTGTCTCTCAAAACGTGTGCCTATCAATCTTTACCCTCTATAATCATTGATTGACCGCTTATATATCATGATTATGGCAAGTTGAGGCCAATGACCAGTTCCTTGCGTTGTAGTTTTTTTTTGTTTTTTTTAGCTTTAGTTTAGAATACATGCAAGTGTTGTAGCTTTCTGTTTTCACACACATCCACACTGGATACTCCATATCCATTCCTTAACTACTCGTTTCCTGCGTCTATATATATTGCCCGCCTCCGAAGGCAAACACCATTGCATATACACACAGAAGAAATTAAGAGCATTATTTATCAAGAAATTGAAAGGACGAGGAAGAGAAAGAGTTGAAAATGAAGCTATTGTGGTTCTTCTTACGCTTCTTCTGCCTAGCACTTCTGTTTAGTACATCTTCTCAGCGCATGATGTACGTAGTAAACCAGTATTGATTCCTCTATTATATATGCCAATTTTAACTTCAAATTAATATATGCTTATTTAGAAAGAAAAACTGTTTGTTACTAGCTATTAGCTAATGAAAGTTTATGTTACTGTGCTGTCAGTGTCAACAGGAGGTCTGCTCTTGCTCCAGATCCACGAGAAGGCCGCGATTTAGATCAACCAAGACCTCGACCACCAGCACCAGGTGGGAGACCATCTCCACGCCCTTGAACACGATAAGCTTTAATTTATTGCTGGGATATTGAAGCTCTTGTATGGATACATCAGCAGTTCATGTCAAATTCATCTCATTGTACTTTCCCCCCCTTTGTTTTTGTTATGACATGGTTTTTTTTTGTTTTTATCTTTTTAATTCCTTAATTTTTTTTTATCTCTCAATTCAGAGTGTAGTGGAAATTTCAAGGATAGTTGCTATTCAGTTTTTTGTATAGTTTTCTCCTTTTTTCTGGGTTTCTAGCCCTTTTCTTGTCCTTTTCTATCCGTGTATCTCTTTGGCCTTGGTGGCTTGCTTTTCTCACCCGCGATGCTTATAAACTTATTTGATCTATCCAGAAAAATAAGGTTACCAGGAATAAAAATGAACATATGATTAGGAAAATTAGGAAATTGGAATGAAAATAAAGATAGAACACTAAGGCCGATTGCTAAAAGAAAACTAAGTATTGTGGTGGTGGTGATTTTTTACTATAATGTTAGTTGCGGGCTGCTGATGATAGCAGCTGGCTAGTATACTATGATAGGTCATGAGATGAAGTGAGAGTTTATCAGGAGAGCCAAAAGGCCGGCTGCTAAAGGAATCACAAAATCATATTTATTTCCTTAAATTCGCCTATTCCACTGCAGTATAAGATAGTTAATTAGCCTAAAAAACGATTAGTTTTTGAAAACTTATTTGAATGTGGAGAGTGAGATGTGTCCTAGGAGGCAGTAATGGTACAAGAAGAGTGCAGGAGAGGAGCTAATAAAGGAAGAAGAAGATCCGCTAACCCTAAACTTCATGGCTGTTTATATAGCTACAAGATCTACGCCTAGATGGGGAGCATTCCTTCTCAAATGTGTCGTTGCCCATCTACCCAGATTCTGTTCGTGGAGGCATCGTCATTCTGGGTTTTTTTCTGGAATTCCAAATCATAGAACGTGTGTTCGGGGTAGATCACAAACAACATTTCAACTCATCTTCTCCACTCCACCATGCATCTAGCTAGAGTCTGGAGAGATTACTTCTCTCATGGTTAGGGACAATGGGGTATCAAGATTGGAACTCATGAAAAATGCAACAACGTGTTGGCGTGCATGAAAGTCTCGTAGACGGGGAAACCATCTTCGATTCTTCGGCAATTTCCTTTAAACAGAATGCCGCAATTATTCTACAATAACCATGCGGATGAGCTGGAAGAACCAAAGCACATTGTTTGGATTTCGACCAAATTAGTGGAACCAGGCGGTAATTTTCCAAACCCTAATGTTGGGTTTTCTTGCAATATATACCGTAAAAACTTTGCCTATTTATATACATAACCAAGCAGTCATGCACGAAAGAGTTCAAAAGGTTTTGTTTATCTGGACAAATCAGTTAGGCTACTATTTTTATTGTTTTTCCTTTTTTAATCTTTATCTCTTTTCCGTACCTCTATTTCTTCAATCATTGTGTTGGTCTGACCTGCCAAGATAATAAATAGTTATCAATTCCGTATCTGATAATCAACTTCTTCATAATCTCTATTTCTTATATAGAGTTTAATTTGTATATTATTGTTGACATATATTTTGTATATTCATATCTCTCTCTCTCTCTCTCTCTCTCTATATATATATATATATATATATATATATATATATATATATATATATACACACACACACAAAGAGAGAAAGTAGAATATTTAATATATTTTATATTTAACAGAAAAATTCTATTTTAAAAGTATTATTTGTCAAATCAAATATTTCTACACAAAATTCATCTTTTTATATATAGTTATAGATTTTTTGGTGAAAGCATCCGGCAAAGTCATAATATTTTTTGATTTGTTTTCTATTGAATTATTATGGTTTCATTATTAGGTTGTGAGTTTTGCAGATTAACCAGGTCATGGGTCTTTTTATCTTTATTTTAAATTGAATATTTTTTAAAAAATATTTCATCCTTCAACATTGAGTTGATTGAGAATTAAAATTTATATTTTCTTTTGATTTGCTTTCTATTATATGGAGTTATCTTAATCTTCTGACTTGGGTTACTTGAGTTATTTTTTTTTTTTATTTTTTTTTTCAATATAATTCTTCAACATTTATTTGATTGGAAATTGAGCTTTGTATTTTTTTTATTTGCTTTCCATGAGGTTATTACAGTCTAATGACCCGAGTCACGAGTCAAACCGATTGACTTGGGTTTTTTTGTCCCTTTTTAGTTGAATTATTTTCAATTTTATCATTCAATATTGGATTGATTGAGAATTAAACTTCATAATTTATTTTAATTTACGCTCTATGAGGTTATTCTGGTCTTATGAAGCGTTTTATGAATTTGTTTGGTTGACTTGGTGGTTTTTCATGTTGTTTCTTCATTGAATTGTTTTTTGGAATTTCAACCTTTACGTTGGGTTGATTGAAAATTGAGTTTTATAAATTATTTTGATTTGCTTTCTATGAGATTATATTACTCTCATGATTCAAGTTTGGTAGATTAATCTAAGTTAATTTGTCTTTTTTTCTTAGTAGAATTTTTTTTTAATTTCATTATTCAACATTAGATTGATTGAAAATTGAGTTTAATAAAATTTTTCTTTCTTTCTATAGGGTTATTAAGGTCTAATAACTTGGGTAGTGACTTTGATAGGTTAACCTAAGTTGATTAACCTGAGTTGATTAAAGTCAATATAATATGTTGTCATTTCAATATTTTTTTACAAAAAATGTTGCCTTGCTTTTTTTTTAGTAAAACTATATTTTCATCGGTTGTTCGGGTTGTTTTTGGACCCTTTAAGTTGCCCATGTCATATCAAGTCAATTAATATTTAGTTAAAAAAGAATTATGCTAAAAAAACATTATCAACACCTGGATGTTTTTTTACATTAAAAAAAATTTGATTCGACCCACAACGTAACATAGATAATAATCTAGTTTAATTACTATATGTGATATGAATAGAAGTTATTGAATTTTGATATAATTTTAGATTTTAATTATTGTATGTGATATAAATAGAAATTTAAAATATAAACATGTGAAAAAATAATGAATCATTTTGTTTAAAGAATTTTTTTTTTACTAATTAGAAGTGATAGTAAAAGTAATATAAATCTTTTTATCTAAAAGAAGTAAAAAAAAATGTAAGAAAATCACAAAGAACTCATAAAAAAAATATCAAGGACCTAATTTAATAATTTGAAAAACAGAACATCGAATACTTGTTTGATTGTCTAAAACAGCCCATTAGCCGAGCTTAAATAGGGTTATAAAAGTTTTCAAAAATAGGCAAATTTTAATTTTCCAGGAAAAAATACCACTTTAAATTAGTCAACTTAAAAAATTTGAACAAAAACCAAGATAAAAATGATAAAAAAATTAATTATATATTTTCTAAAATGGCGAAACAATATAAGATTAGAAAAACGAAGAACTAAATGATGGAATTCATTTAAATTTTAGTGATTGGTGGTATTCTGACATCAGATTAAAAGTTATGGAGAAAATATTGAAAGTGCTTGAAATCATCCCAAATTGGATCGAAATTATTATATATTTCCTTCCATCCATACACTGGTCTGCCAGCTTCATTTATAGAGATTATTTTTTATAATATTTTTTTATTAAAAAATATATTAAAATTATTTTAATATTAACAAATCAAAACAATAAAAAAATATAAAAATTAATTAATTTTTTCAAATTTTAACTAATCCCATTTAAAACACAATACCAAACAGTAGCGTTTATATCTCCTTCGTAATCTCTTGCAACAATTTCTTAATTAGATATAGAGTTTAATTTATATATTGTTGTTGACATATGTTTTGTATATTCACATACAAAAAAGATTTTCTTTAATACAAAAAAGTATTTTTGTCAAATCAAATATTTCAACTTAAAATTCTTGTTTTTATAGTTATATTTATATATTTTATGGTGAAAGCATCACACAACTCAATTATGACTATCTTTTTTTCATAATTCTAAGAAAAAATCCTCTCTGTTTTTTTATTAGTTTAGTTATAAGATTAAACAATGAATGTGAATTATCTAGAAAACGTATAACTCTAGCCTTATTCAAAAATAAATATTTGGAATTAATTAAATCAAGGATTTTCTTGAAGGAAATTATTTCCCAAAAAACTTTAATTGGATGTTGTCATGCTGATTCTTACAAAGTTTACCAAAGCCTACATATCTCTCGATCCCATTTTCCACTCCCAAACAACTTCTAGCAAACTAGTTTGATTTCCCGAGCAACATTATCGGATAAAGATTTTTTTTTCAACATTAAAATATATATATGTAGGTGTTGTTTATTGGTATTTTTACCATTAATTGTTTTTCAACTGTAAACTAAAAATTTATAAACATGTTTAATAAAATAAATCAAAAATTATATATGCCAATATAAACAATAATAAATTTGTTGATTCAATACAAAGATTAAGTAAAAAATATGAAATAAATATGTTATTTCTTAAAAAAAAAGAGGTTGAATATTTATTTCAGTTTAAAATTAAGTTTTTAAAGTTTAAATTGGCTAAATCAATAAAAATAAATTTTTTTTTGTCAAATCAAGCCAACGACAAAATTTATTTTTAATATCACGAGAGCTCCATATAAAATCAACCATAATAAAATATCAAACTCAATTTCTAGTCAACTTAATGTGAAAACATTAAACTAGTAATAAAAAAATCAAGTGACAAAGAAAAATTGAAAAAAAAAAGACAATGTGTGTAATTATTATAACCCACATAATGATTTATATTTTTTTATGTTGTATTTTCATCGTTTATTATTTAAAAAAAATCAACTTAATATTTTTTTTTAATTTTGTATTATCTTATATGTTCATAATTCCAAACATCATTTTATAATTTACAATACATCAATTTTGTGAAACCAAAGTATAATTATTAAATAGGAAAAAATCAACATTATGTACCCAGAGGGGAAAAAAAAATCTATTCTTGCCTCCATGCACAGTTTTGCAAGCTCTTCCCCTGAAAGTCATACATCCACTTCGGTGTCTCTCAAAACGAGTGCCTATCAATCTTTACCCTCTATAATCATTGATTGACCATTGACCATTGACCAGTTCCTTGCGTCGTAGTATTTGTTTTTTTAGGTTTGGTTTAGAATACATGCAAGCGTAGTAGTTTTTTGTTTTCACACACATCCAAACGCTGGATTCTCCATATCCATTCCTTAACTACTCGTTTCCTGCGTCTATATATATTGCCCGCCTCCGAAGGCAAACACCATTGCATATACACACAGAAGAAATTAAGAGCATTATTTATCAAGAAATTGAAAGTACGAGGAAGAGAAAGAGTGGAAAATGAAGCTATTGTGGTTCTTCTTACGCTTCTTCTGCCTAGCGCTTCTGTTTAGTACATCTTCTCAACGCATGATGTACGTAGTAAACTTGTATTGATTCCTCTATTATATATGGCAATTTTATCTTCAAACTATATGCTTATTAATTTAGAAAGAAAAACTGTTTGTTACTAGCTATTAGCTAATGAAAGTTTATGTTACTGTGCTGACAGTGTCAACAGGAGGTCTGCTCTTGCTCCAGATCCACGAGAAGGCCGCGATTTAGATCAACCAAGACCTGGACCTCCAGCACCAGGTGGGAGTTCATCTACACGTCCTTGAACATGATCAGCTTTAATTTTAAATAATATAATTTAGATATTGAAGCTCTTGTATGGAAACATGAGCAGTTCATTTCAAATTCATTTAATTGCACTTTTTCCCATTTGTTTTGTTGTGACATGATATGTATTATCCAAAGGTATGATCATGCTAATTAATTTTCTCTTCTTCTTTGCCGATTAGGCCTGAACGACTATCAACATTTTTTGTTATATGAAAAAAAAAATTATAGATTTTTCATATATATACATAAAAAATAAAAGTTTCAATTGGAGACAGAATTAGATTTCACTCTTATATATAGTAAAGTAAGAAAAAAGCAAAACAAAAATTTCAAATTGGTAAAAAGACTGCTCAAGGGTTTGGTAAATTTATGAGGTTTTTTACTTATAAAGAAAAAATGAACTTATTTAGCATGAGGTTTTTTAGATGCAAGTCTCATCAGTAATTTTTTTTTTTAGAGATATGGTAAATTTATGAATTATTAGCCATATTTGTACAAATACCTTACTTTTTTTCTTATTAACTTAGGTGTCCGTGCTAACTTACCCGCACCTTAACTAATCCCACGGGTCTTGAAGTTAACGACCATGTAAACCTCCAGTGACCCTGAAATTTATGAGACTCGAACTGATGATTTCTAGGGAGCAAACCTAGAGCCTAACCAGTGAGCTACACCCCTCAGGATTGCAAATACATTACTTTACACCTTAACATGTGTGCTATAGGTCCTTTTTAGATTTGTGTTCCCAACCAAGCTATATAAATGTTTATTTTAATTTTTTTTAAATATTAAAAATATACAAAGAACAAGCTAAACTCAATATCTTAGTAGTTACTCTCTAGATACAACTTAAAAAAAAATAGATTCAACTATGAGTAAAATAATAATTTATTTTCTTTTTCCTTTTTATATCTATTTATTTCTTTAAGATAAACTTAAGGAGTAATTAATTGGATATAACTAGTTATTTTCTTAAAAAATCTTTGGGGAATAATTCCTTATAAAAAAAATCCCTAGTTTAATTAACTCCCGATATTTGAATAAGGTTAGAGTTATACTGCTATTTTTTTTTAGATAACGCACAATTACTGGTTAATGCTATCCAATAATATTATCAACAAACTGAAAGAAAAAAAATTGTGGCAAGTGAGATTCTACAATTGAGATAAGTAGAGCAAGTAGATATAGAAGTTACAGAATATTATAAAAAAAATTAAAATTAAACATAAGATTAAAAAGAAATTATATTTAAGATTTAAATATAGGAATGGAAGAATTACTTGTCTCAATAAGGATCCAATCCACTTATATATATATATTAGGAAAAGTTTTTTTTTTTTAAAAAAAAGAGAGAGACGAGGCGGTCTCTGTTTCTAGTCCCCTTTGGCTAGCTCCGCGCGCCACTGGACCTTTGGATGTGTCTACGAGTTCATAGTCAATTTTTAGCTTAGCCAAGCATCATCCCCGATAATTAGCTACCGTAAATTTAATCTCAGTAATATAGCTAGGGTTTCATTTTGACTCCAATATTACGGCTAATTTGTGTACTTAATATATTGTTACAATGGATTTTTCACATGGTTTAAAAATATTATTAATTGATATGTTACATTTTTTTATTTATACTATTCTAAATTATCCCATTTTTTATTTAGGAATCTTACAAAATAAATTTTAATTAGGAGTATTATAGAAAAACATATGATTTAATATTTTGATCAGATAATTATTTTAAAACACATAAAAACAGAAATATAGACAATCTTTTTGGGATGAATTCCATTTGATACTTTCATAATCATTTTTATATTTTTTATTATCTTTAATGTTTTGATCCTTGATTTTTCCATATAAATAAACTTGGCCAATATCTAAATTTACAAATTGGTAAGCTTCAGGTTCCCTGATCATACATGTATTCTGGTTTGTAGAACATGAAGAAGAAGCAAGCTAAATTTCCCTGATGATTTAGAGAGAGAATGGATATTAATTAAAATATAATCTAAAGAATTATTAAATATATAAAAAAGCATGACTTTTCTTCTTCAAGAGTTATTAAAGAAGCATGCTTACGGGCTGCAAGAGTAGCAACCATGTGGGACATTTATTTTTAAATTTAAATAGGATGGATAATGATGTGTAATTTATTATCAACCATAAAAGAATCAGGAAAGAAGAGACAAGAGTAGAAAGAATGTTATTTATTTTCTGCATAATTCAAAACAACCTATTGGCTATATTTTATAGCCGACTAAATTGAGAAAGGTAAATGACATGTTTAAAAATAGAAAAGCACTAACAATACGATACTAACAATAAGAAAATATTCCTCCCACTACACTAGTTTCTAGCAACCATCAGTAACTAACAAAGACCCATTCCTCATTCACCCCACGTACCGTTCTACTCTGCAGGGATAACCATATCAATTCCCCACCCTTAAGATTCCTTGTCCGCAAAGAATGCAGGATAGGACTTAGCCAATCGACGTTCATCTTCCCAAGTGGCATCATCAGCTGAGGCGCCTTTCCATTTAATGAGAACTTCAACCTTGGGACGGTATTGGCCTTTTTGGATGACTCTGCGATCAAGAACTGTCTCAGGTTGAGGTAGAATGTTGGCTTCATCAGTCACAGGAGGAAGCTTAGTAGAGATGGTAGTGACGGGGCCAACATGTTTTTTTAACATGCTAACATGAAAGACATTGTGAATCAAAGATCCCAAAGGCAAAGCCAAACGATAAGCTACTAGTCCAACTTTTTTTTGTAATTTGGTATGGACCAAAATACCGGGGTGATAGCTTCAAAGAGCTGCGAAAGGCCACCGATGTCTGTCGATAAGGTTGCAGTTTCAAGTATACAAAGTCGCCCACCTCATAGCTAACCTCACGACGCCGCTGATCTGCTTGACATTTCATCCGCGCTTGAGCTAATGAGAGATTCTTTCTCAACTCACATAGAATGGCATCTCGATTACGCAAATATCCATCCACAGCCTGTACATTGGAAGTTCCAAGGACATACATCAATAAGTTTGGATGTGGAACTCCATACACTGCCTCAAAAGGTGTCATTTTGGTTGCTGAATGGACTGAGGTGTTATAGCTAAATTCTGCCCATGGAATCCAGTCAATCCATTTGCGTGGTTGGTCCCCTGCAAAACACTGCAAGTACTGCTCCAAGACGCGATTAATCACCTCTATCTGCCCGTTAGTTTGAGGGTGGTAACTTGAACTCATGCATAACTTAGTGCCCTGAAGCCGAAACAGTGTGCGCCAAAAAGAACTAATAAATACTCTGTCCCAATCACTAACTATGGAAGTTGGGATTCCATGCAGCTGGACTATGTGAGAGATGAAAGCTTGTGCAACCGTGGAAGCTGTATATAGATGTTTCATGGGAACAAAATGTGCATATTTAGACAAACGATCAACAACCACCATAACTACTGTATGATCACTGGATGGTGGCAACCCTTCAATGAAATCCATGGATATGTCAGTCCATACTCTGTCAGGAATTGATAATGGCTGAAGTAATCCAGCAGGTCGCATGGAATCTGCTTTGTATCATTGACAAACATCACAACTTCTCAAAAATTCTTTAACTGTCCCACGCATTTGTGGCCAAGAGAAGCTTTGTTTGAGTCGGGATAATGTTTTATGATAACCAAAATGTCCTCCCGTAAGAGAAGAATGACATTCCGTAATGATATCTTGAAGTAAAAAGGAAGTGGGACTCAAATAAATCTTACCCTTGTTGAACCAAACTCCATCTCGGTATAAAAATGCAGCAGTGGGAGATGTACTATCAACCAAGGTCTTAAAGAATGGATCATGTGCCACTTCATGTTGAAGCTTTTGCCACCAATCAACATGTGGAGTAGAAATGGACAGAAACTGAAATTCAGTTACCCGTGAGAGAGAATCAGCCGCCTGGTTGTCAACTCATTTCTTGTACTCAATGATATATTCATATCCCATAATCTTTGGTAACCAACGGGTCTGAGCTGGTGTAGTAATGCGCTGCTCCAACAAATATTTGAGACTTTGTTGGTCTGTGCGCACAATGAATGGTTTGCCAAGCAAATATGGTCTCCATTTCTTAATGGACTTCACAATTGCTAACATCTCTTTTTCATATGTGGAGAGAGTTAGAGTTGAACCTTTAAGAGTCTCATTGTAGTAAGCTATGGGATGATTGTTTTGAGAAAGCACAACTCCTATGCCAACTCCGCAAGCATCACACTCAATGACAAACGGCTGTGTAAAATCTAGTAGAGCCAAAACTGGAGGAGATGTTAATGCTTGTTTCAAATCGTTGAACGCCTTTTTTGTCATGTCGTTCCATTTGAAACCATCTTTGGAAAACAACTAGTTGAGGGAAGCAGCAATGATACCAATATTCCGAATAAATTTTTGGTAGTACCCAGCTAAACCCAAAAATCCTCGGACCCCTTTAATTGTGGTTGGAGTTGGCCATTCCAGAACTGCTACAATTTTGGACGGATCAACAGAAACTCCTTGTTCTGATATAACTTGGCCTAAATAATCAACTGAAGTAACCCTAAACCTGTATTTAGATTCCTTTGCAAATAAACTGTTAGTAGACAAGATTGTCAAAACAGTGTGTAGGTGACTTAAATGATCCTCCCAAGATTTTGAATACACCAAAATGTCATCAAAGAAGACAAGAATGAATTTCCGTAAATGAGGACGGAAGAGATCATTCATAAGTCCTTGGAAGGTTGCAGGTGCGTCGGTAAGTCCAAACGGCATGACAACAAACTCATAGTGGCCTTCATGCATTCTAAATGCTGTTTTTTAGGAATATCGTCTTCCTGTACTCTGATTTGGTGATAACCAGCACGAAGATCGAGCTTGGAAAAATTTTTGGCTCCATGTAATTCGTCAAGAAGTTCATCGATGACTGGAATAGGATATTTATCCTTGATAGTAAGATCATTTAGAGCTCGATAGTCTATGCAAAAAGGCCAATCCCCATCTGCTTTCCTGACCAACAAGACCGGTGAAGAGAATGGGCTATGGCTGGGACGTATGAACCCTGCGTGTAATAGCTCTTTCACCATCCGTTCATTCTCGGTCTTTTGATAATATGGATATCTGTAAGGTCTTACACTGACTGGCTGGACGTTGGGTTGCAGCATAATTTGATGGTCATGTGATCGTTTAGGTGGTAAGGATGTAGGAGGGTTGAAAACGTGAGAGAAGTTGGATAAGAGTTGGACTATTACAGAGGGGTGTGAATTTGGATGGGTAATGGAGCCTACTGGAATGATAGTAAAGAATTGGCTAAAGACATACATAGTATTAAACTCCTTCTCTGTTAAAACTTGTAGGCCTGATTGTTTCAACCCTTGAAACACACATAAATTTCCATCTTTTTTGAAAGACATGGTGAGTCTTTTATAATCTGTCTCCACTGGACCTAGTATCACAAGCCACTGCACTCCCAACACTACTGGGCACGCAGCTACTGGAAGAATAAAGTAATCTGCTGTAACAATCTGTCCTTGTATCATGATGGTGAGTGATGGGCACAACCCTGTGCAATCTATCTTCTCCCCGTTGGCTACTGTCACCTGGAATTTTTTATTAGGAACCACAGGTAACTCATATTTGTGGACTATGGACTGATCGATAAAGTTGTGTGTGCTTCCACCGTCTATCAATACCATGACTTCTTTGCTCCTCAATCTTCCCATCACCCGAAGGGTTTAAGGATGAGCTGTACCTGCAATTGCATGGAAGGAAATTTCAGGAATAGCTTCTTGGTCCTCTGCCGCTGGTAGTAACTTCGATTGTTCCACAGAATCCTGATCCTTTACATCACAAATCATGAATAATTTAGGTCGTTGGCAGCGATGACCCGGAATGAATTTCTCATCACAATAGTAGCATAAGCCTTTTTCTCGCAGTTCTCGTGCTTCCTGGGTGGAAATACATCTGACATTTAATGTGGGATTCATGTTCTGCCATAAATTTGGTGGAGGTCCAAGCACCCCGATCGTATTACTCATGCTTGTTTTTACTGTAGCTGCGGTTGGTTGGATCCAGTAAGGGTGTGTTACCTTCTTTTGAAGTTGGTTTTGTTCTTCAATCAACCTTGCGACACTGATGGTATCTGATAGTGTGGTTGGATGCTTAATCTTGACATTCAAGCGAATGTCATCTCTTAGACCTGCAATAAAACAGCCGATAAGAAAGGTTTCTGGAAGGCCATTAACTTGATGGGAGAGTTTTTCAAACTCTTCTTGATAGGCTGCAATGGTAGTAGTTTGTCGCAGTCTTGAAAGAGCTTCAGAAGGGTCTTCAAAATCAGTTAGACTAAAACATCGGAGAATGGCTTTAGTGAATTCCTCCCATGTTAATGGTCCCTGGAATTTAGTCATCCATCGATGCCATTGTAAGGCTATTCCTTCTAGATGGAAGGATGCAAGCAGTACTCGTTAGACAGGTGAAACATTATTGTACTCAAAGTACTGCTCAGATTTGTAAATCCACCCCATAGGATCTTCCCCGCTGAATTTTGAAAAATTCAATTTAAGTGAAGATTGATGGTTTCCTGAGTTGTGACCTGATGATTCAGCATGAGCAAATGCGTTCAACTCTGGAGGATTCATTCTTGGACTCCTGGAGACGCGTAAGGCTTGTAACTCAGTCAGTATAGTTTGTAAAGTGCCATGCACCTGATCGAAGTTGGATTCGTGTCTAGCCAAAGCTTCTTTGACCTCGCTGCGGAACTCAGCGTAGTTTTTCCTCTGGTGTCCATGTTGTAACCAGGCTTTGATACCAATTGATGTGTAATTTATTATCAACCATAAAAGAATCAGGAAAGAAGAAAAGAAGAGACAAGAGTAAGAAGGATGTTATTTATTTTCTATATAATTCAAAACAACCTATTGGCTATATTTTATAGCCGACTAAACTGAGAAAGGTAAACGACCTGCTTAAAAATAGGAAAGCACTAACAATACGAAACTAACAATAAGGAAATATTCCTCCCACTATACTAGTTTCCAGCAACCATCAATAACTAACAAAGACCCATTCCTCATTCACCCCACGTACCGTTCTACTCTGCAGGGATAACCATATCAGACAACACGTCATCCACCCCGTAATATTTTAAAAAATTAAAATCCCAGACAACTTATCATTTGAAATTCTCCAAATTCCAGCCATTATAGTGGTCAAAAAATAAGATATATTTTTAGTTATCCAATAACTCATTTTCAACCCATTTTTTTACCCCAAAACACCTATAAAATAACTCTGACACCTTTACAAACTCATAAATGGTCTTAAAAGATTAAAAAAAACCACCCAAAATCCAAAATCAACTCGAAGTAAAAAATCTTTCTAAGCTTAGATTTATGGATTTAGGTCATTTCAAGGTTAAAAAAAATATAAGTGGAACTTCCCTAACTAAATGGAACCATTTGATTCCAAGGAGTACCATTTTGGTAGTCAAAATCAATGATAACGTTTATTTTCTCTCTCGATGCTGGATTGCAGTGACCTCTCTCTCTCCTCTCTCAAATTAGGGACTAACCAAGAAATTGTTTTACTAAATTAAAATTGAAAAAATATTGACGGGCCAAATAAATATAAGTTGTAAACTTAGAGGATTAAAATAAATATTTTGTGTGAACTTTGAAATCATCACCCATCTAAGGCGCCTTTTTCTATTTTGATCCCCTGTCTTTCATTTTTTTTCAACTTTTAATCCATATAATTAGACAAGAGGGACCATATTTGAAAAAATCATGAAACTCAATTCTCAATCAATCAAATATTGTAGGATGAAATTGAAAAAAAAAATTAAGTTATACAAAAGGATTTAAAACAAAAAATAGCAATTAAGAGAATGATGATCAAAATTGAAATACAAAATAAATTTTATCTTTAATTAAAGCTTGAAATTGAAAAGAAAAATCAATTTAACAAAATAACCCAAAAAAAAAATCAAAATAATAAGGATCAAAATTGAAATAATAAATATAAACAAAAATTTGAAATTGAAAAGAAAATCAATTAAAAAAATCAAAAAAATATGGACCAAATGTGAAAAATAATATATGATAAATTTGGATTGAAGGATGAAATGGAAAAAAATAAAACTTCTACAAAGTGGGTCAAACCGTAATTTTTAGGGGAGGAGAAAGAAAATAAAAAGAAAAAATAAAGGTCCACCAGCGATAACCCGACCTACCAACACCAACACGTGTTGTACCAACATGAAGAGGACATGATGATGCTTTTAATGACACAATTAAAGAACATTTTTGGACATCAAGAGGCACCATAAATGCCATCCAAAGTGAGTGAGCGACTCCCATGTGTTGGCGAGTACGCCACACACACCTATGGCTTTTTTATGTTATAATTAGTAAAATATTAAATTGTCCCTAAGATGACCTAATAATAACAAAAAAAACCATTATTTTCTTTTAAGGGTATTTTGGTTATTTCATTGTGCATTTTATATATATGTGTGTGTGTGTGTGTGTGTTACCAAATAGCCCCTTAGTTGACCTAATAATAATAAAAGTGTCATTATAAAAAATATAAAAAAGTCCTTTGACGCCAATTTTAATTTTTTGCTTTCAAGGATATTTTAGTCGTTTTATTGTCCTTTTAAAATGAAAAAAAAATGTATTTTTTCTAATTAATTTGATAATGACTAATGGGTTTTGAAAAAAAACTTCAAAACCCCTAATATCATATGTTAAGTTTTTTTTCCATGAGAATGGAAAAACCATGAAAACACTATTCATTCCTATTTTAGCTTTTGTTAAGTGTTTTTCATTCCTATTTTAGCTTTTGTTAATATTTAGGTAGAAATTTGGCAAAAAGTACTTTTAGTTTTTCTTCAACTTTTTCTTATTCTTTGTAAATGTGAAGACAATATAATTATTATGCCTTAAAGTAATTATAATTATGAGAGAAAAAAACTAATATTTGTAGTGAAGTTAATTTTGCACAAAACACAAATTATTATTTATTGAAACAGTGTAATGAAGAGTTTGTTTTTCCTTTATAAAAACTTTAAACTGGTA
The DNA here is from genome assembly GCA_007827005.2 of Populus simonii. Taxonomy (NCBI): domain Eukaryota; kingdom Viridiplantae; phylum Streptophyta; class Magnoliopsida; order Malpighiales; family Salicaceae; genus Populus; species Populus simonii. The sequence goes on from CM017478.2 coordinate 1,799,252, forward strand.
ATTGAAGGCAATTTGGTCTTTTTCTCATGATCCATTGATCATTATCAAATTAATAAAGGAGACGCGTCGCACGTGTGCAATGTTATGGCGATCATCCTCCCGAATCGGTATTATTGAGAATAATATGGGTGGAAAGCATAAGAAATTCTTGTTCTTTATTAATAAAAGAGGGGCAATGAAAGTCACCACCTAATATTTTAGTCACTAGAAACCCTAACTGGTCTCAGAGTCTAGATAAAATAACTGATTGCTTAAAGGAAATGTATTAGCATCCTTAGTACGTCTTACCTAAGATAAACTGCATTATTTATTTGTTTGATCTAAACTAAGATAATAATGTGTTTTTAACCATTTGTTTATCTAGGGTTTAAGAAAAGTCTTCCTTAATAAAAAGGGTCTTTATCTTATCAGGTTAAAACCTAATCATTCTAATGTAAAAACATATATAAAAAAAATGAACTGTTTTGTTTATTTAATGTTGGGAATACATCTTACGTATAAGTTTATAATCTTGTATATTAAAAAAACAAAATAAATGTTTTTTGTGTTTTTGAAATGTAGGCTAAGTTCTAACGAATATCATAAACTAGTTATGATATCCTTTTACTGATTCCTATATTTTCTTTTCTTAAAAAAAAACAAGATAAAAATACAATTGTTTTTTATATATAAGAAAAATAAAATATTCATGAAATTTTAGAATTTAGCTATATGCAAGACAAAAAGAAATATGCTTGAAATAAATTTGCTCGGCAAAAAAACTCAATTTTCTTTTCATAAAACTACCAAAATAAGCATAAGGGGTGTTTGCCAAACATACCCTTGAACAAAAAATTCTTTAACAAAAACATGGCAAACCAAACAACGTCTTAAATTCTTGAACTGATTTTTACTCGACTGGATTGACCTAAAATTCTTGGTTTGACCATAAAATAAACAAAAAATTCTCGTTCAACCCAAAAACAAAACGAAAGTTAAAAAATTAAACACCGAAAAAACTCTTGATTTTTTTAAAATGGGTTTCGGTTCAAAATTGAAACCCTAAAATTATAAACCATCAAAACTTATTTTTGATGCAAATAAACCCTAGATTATTTAGTAATCAAGCATAAAGAAGGGTTATGTACAAAGAAATGAGCCAAAATAGGTCTGAATAAAGGGTCTAAGGCAATGTTCTTTCCAAGAACCCGAAGAACATGCTCAGACCCAACCCAGCAACATGAAATCCATATTAAGACCAGATATGGTCAACCAAAAGGCACCTACATGTTGGAAATCATGCAAGGATCAATAATCTAGTATCCATTCACTACAATTATCAAAGAATAAACATGATTTTGTCAAAATGAGTTTAGGTATAAAACATGAACCCTATGATTAAATTCCATAAACAATTTGTTATTGATGCAAATAGATACTAGATTATCAACAAATCAAGTTGCCTGAAGGGTTTAGTGCAAAGAAATGAACCAAAACTGGTTAGAATAATGAGGCTAAGGCAATGTTTTTTCAAAGAACATGCCTAGAAACCCAATAAAAACCCAGCTACTACCTAGCACTACCAAGCCCTAGAAATAGTATTTTTGGCTTCAACATGGTTTTTTTTTTATCTCAACATGTCACACTACTGTACATAAACATGTTTCAATCTAAAACATTAATAAATAACATCAAAATATCAAAACATCAAAATCATGCTTGAGGTAATAAATCCAAAAACTATCAACTTAAAACAGACTAGCTACATGTTCATGTAATAAGGATTTAAAATTGAATTTTCTAAACTCATTTTGGTCATGAATAGACATAGCACAACCAAGAAGAACATCATTCCTTAAACATGCATTGCTTAAATTGAACAACAACTAAAACAACACTCTTTATATATATATATATATATATATATATATATTAGAAACATCAGACAACTAAAAAAAACTTCAATAAATAAAAAAATAGCATTAAAAAGGTGAATACAACATCATTTTTGAGCATTTTGAACCTCTTTTCTATGCTTGTAAACATAAATATTAAAAAAAAAAAACACCTCAAGCAGGTCACAAGGACATGCTTTTAGATAAGAAAATATACCCAAAACAACTACTTTTTTTTTTGCTTTTTTTTGAAAAGTTTTATCTCCTACTAACCTACTATTCTTTCAAAGTTTAGAAAATCTTTTAAGTTATGCGACCTTTACACTTTGGTTTTTTATGAAAATATTGCAAGTCCATCTCCTTTGTCCAAGCAATTTCCTCGTTATATGTATAAACATCTGGTTTCTTGTTTCCTAGTTCTCACGTACGTGTTCTTGTAAACTTTTCCATTATCAACAGTTTGACTGCTGCTATCACATATGCTTCATGAAAGGAAAAGGTCTGAAGTTTTAGTTTACAAAAAGGAAAGTCTGAATTCTTTAGTTTATCAAAGCGTTAGAAATAATAATCATAAATAACTAAAAATAAATAAATTCTATGTCTTTTACCCCTTTTTCCCTTTGTATTAAACTTTATAGCTAGTTAAGTTACAGGCTTACTAGCACTTATCAAATTTCTTAATATGCAATTTAATTTAATGATATTTACATATAACCCCATGAAGCTCCAAGGAAGCAAGAAATTGTTGTTCATCAAAGAGTGGAGGATAATCCTCTACTTATTTTTTAAAGGTGGAAGTCACGATATTTCTTTTATCTAAATCATGCTTATGCGACTAGAACCAATAGGAGAAGATTCAAAATGAAGGCCATGACTAATTAATTATATTGAGGATGACTAAGTTTGGAACCATTCACCAATTTGAATTTGCCCTTTTAACTACTTATATATGTTGACTTTGATTACTTCTTAATTTCCACACCAATTAAACTAATTAATTTCTTCTTCTCCACGAAATAGATGCCTCTAAGATTTCTTGCATAAGTGTATATATATACACAGACCTTCCACGTTCAAAAGCAAACAGAAACACATAAAAGTGAAGGGAGAGGGAGAGAGATGAGGTTTTTGTGGTTGGTCTTGCACTTATGCTGTTTAATGCTTCTCTTCTCTTCATCTTCTCAAGTTACGATGTAGGGCATCACTTTTGTTCATTAATTTCCTCTATTATGTCAATATAAAGCAGTACTTCAAAATATATACGACTTTTCTTTCTTTTGTTTTTTTTTTCGGTGAAAGAATTAAATTTTATTAATTATTAGCTAAAGTGAGCTTGCATTTACAGGAAATATTATCCAACTCCTCCAAGGATTAATACCGACAGAGGCCGCGATAGAGATCAGGCAAGACCTGCACCCCCGCCTCCGAGAGGAAGACAACCCGGGCGTCCCTGAGATTTAGACTAGGTTATATATATATTATTGTAGGTCATTAATTCTTAAAATTCACCTAGATAATTGCATTTCCCGTTCAAAAACTTGTTATTTATTTAAAAGAAAAGAGAACTTGTTAATTAAGTGGATCATCCAGAAGTTCTTCCTGTTTAATTACTTCGGTAATTAGGAAACTCTCCATCTTTGTTTCTTTAATTTTCGTTACTTCCCATGTATAATGTAAACATGTGTTTTTTCAAGGTTGTTCTTCCAGTTTGATTACTTCGGTAATTAGGAAACTCCATCTTTGTTTCTTTAATTTTCGTTACTTTGGATGTATATTGTAATCATATGTTTTTTCATGTATTAATTGGAAGGCATAGGGAGGTATGTCGGCTATTTAGAGTAAATTATAGCTTTGTCTTTCTATTTTAACCATACTAGCTATTTTTTACAGGAATGCTCTTTCTATTTTTTTATTATACAAAAAAATCAAAAAATATAAGAAGAAAATAAAAAAAAAAAGATACATCAAGGAGAAGAGTATACCAGAACGCCTAGAAAATTATCAAAAACTGATTGAGAAAGATCAAATATACAAGATTAAAAAAAATACAGTGTATTTTCGATTGATAAATGTCTTATTAACAAAGAAAATTCAATTTAAGGAGAAAAATTCAAAATGGGATGTTTAAGGACTCAATTAGAATTTTTTAAGGTTTATTTGAATTTACTAATGGCTTAATTGCAAGAAACATTGATTTTTAAATGTCAATTTAGGCTTTAATTTGAAGAAATTAAAGTTTGGGAGTCGAATCATTATTTTTAAAAGTTAATTTAGTCAAACCAGGGGATTAATTGCATAAATATTGAAGTTTAATAGATAAATAAGGACTTGATTGAAGAATCCAAAACCAAGAATCAAACCAAATAAGGCGTATGAATATAGGGGTAGAAATTGACCAAATCAGGGGCTAAATTGAAGAAATTAAAAGTTTATTCAGAACCAAGGATCAAAATAAAAAAGACAATCAATTAACTTAAGGGTTGATATTTGAGTTTAACCAGGTTAAATTGCATGGAATTAAAAAGTTTTTTTGTGTCGATTAATGGTGCATGTGTCAGAATTGGAAGAACAGAGACTAAATTGAAACTTTGTTAAATCTCAAATTAAAAACCATAATTTCTAGGGTTTTAACCCAAATGATGCGTCGTTCAGCCTCTATTCATTTTCTTCCTTGGCAGTTTACGATGATCAAGTTGGCACCTTCCAAGAACTCGTGCTAAAGTTCTAAACCTCTAAATGGCATGAGTTTTTTTTGCAAATTAGGTTGGTCCTTTGAACAAATGAATGTGGAGTTATAAACCTTCAATTTAAGTAAGATGGGTTCTAAATGAAAGGTGTGCAGCCTTTCTATCAGATTCAGGTGGTCTCAAGTGATGATGACGTTGACTGGTTAGTTCATGTTGTTTGTCATCACTCGATTTTCTACCCTGTTTTTTTACATATTTTAAAAAACTTAAAAAATATATTTTCAATGCAATTTGACTGGTTTGCATTTATTTTTTTATTTTCAACCCTTTTTCTTGTCATTTTCATATTTCTTATCATGAATTTTATTCTTACTCTAAATTCATAAATCAAATATTAGATTCATTAATATAATATTGTATGATTATTAAAGATAAATTAAGTATTTATCAATAATAAATATGTATTTATGTGAATATAATAATTTCATGTGTGATCAACCGTAACATGATAATCAAGCAAAGAAAGAGACACCAAAATAAATACTAAGTTTTGACCCCCCCCCCCCCCCCCCCCCCCCCAGATATAAGGTTAGAAAAAAGAAGAAGAAGAAGAGAATTGAAGGTTTGAGAAGAGGAGAAGATAAGAAGAGAGAGAAAAAAAACAAAGAAAAGTATAAATAGTGATAGACCCACACAATACATGGGTGGGGGAGAAAACAAATAGTGAAGAAAAGAGAGAAAATTTCTAAGGAAGAGAAATTTTAGGGGAAAGGAATATTTTGAAGAGAAGAAATGAAAAAAAAAATAAAGAAGAAGAACACAATCTAGAAAAAGGAAAAGAAAATAAAAGAGAAAAAGGAAAAGAAAATAAAAGACAAACAAGAAAAAGAAAAAAGAAAAAGAGAGAAAATATGGAAGCTCCCTCTTTGATTTTCTGTCCACCATAATCACCAACAACAAACCCTAACACCACCAATCACCATGAAAAGCCACTGGTCATCTCCAACAACAAACCTTAATCAATATAATATTGAACATATTCATGCCTATTAATTATCTTGGATCCCACACTCATATTTTAAAAATGAAGATTGAGTCTTGTTAGTGGGTTCTTGTCCCAAATCAATGTCTTAGATCTTTCTTTCACCTTTGATAACAAACATGCATATAAAAGTTTAGGGAAACTTTTAGCATATAACATGTACATTTCTCATTAAAAATAAATACGAAGCAGCTTATCCTATATAGGATATATAAAGTGATTTTTATCTTTTTTATTGCATAATCAATCTTTATATCTTTTTTATTATATAACCAGCCCCTTAGAATGTTTAAAAATAAATTAGGGTTTTCTACTTACTATAAAACTAGATGTCAACTTTTTTTTAACCCTTTTTATATGTAGTGTGCCTTAATATCCCTTATGATATAATTTAAAAAACTTCAATGTTCATTTTGATTTTTAAATTCTTTTAAATAACATGCAAACAAGAATTCATTTTTGCAATGTGGGGCTTGATTATTCCCATCTACTTCTAGATTTGGTCATTAAATAATTTAAAGAGACAAGGTGATCTTTCATGATGTAATCCAAGACCCTTAGATCTCCCATTTAACAAAAATAAAAATATACAAAAGATATTCAATGACAATTTATTTTTTAGAACTTAAATAAAGAAAAAAGCAGAGAGCTAGAGAAATGTCATTTTCCACCCGTAAAATTTGGGTCTTCAAACTGCTTTTACTTTTTGAAAGTGTTTGAAAGTGTGTTATTGGTTGTGTTTTTAAAGTTTTTTCTCAGAAATATATCAAAATAATATTTTTTTATTTTTAAAAAAATTATTTTTTACATCAATATATATATATATATCAAAATATTCTAAAAACACAAAAAATTTAATTTAAAACAAAAAAAATTTATTTTTTAAAAAAATATTTTTAAAACACAAAAACAAACAATAATAATCATTAAAAAAAAATATTGAAACTGAAATTACCGGTCGCCGGTCCCTGTCTACAATAATTGCCAACTATTAAGATTAAAATTATCTGCTTATTTGTACAGCAAGCAAGCAAAAAAAAAAAGAAGAAGAAGAAGATCTGCTTACCCTACAACTGTCTCATTTCACTTCCTATAAAAGTTAAAACTGAAGTTACCACTTACGAGCAGTGGCGGAGCCACGTAGGGGCAAGCCCCTCCCAATTAGCAACCATTGCTATTCTTGATTTCATTTTAATTATTCCATGGTATAAAGCTGTGTTACTTTTTAAATGATTCGTATAAATTAATAGTAGATAAATTAATATTTAAATTAAATAAAATATAGAGATTTAACAGCTAAATCAAATATAATATAATAAAAAAAGAGTTGATCAAAACTAATACAAAGTTGTGTTACTTTTCTATTTATTTCATTATATAATTTTAGTTTTATTTTTTTATAATTAGTTATTGAAAATATTAGAGTTTATAATAATTTATGGATTTGTTGAATTAATATGTGTATAGGTAATATTATATGTTAATAGATATGAATTGAAATGAGTTTTGATGAATTGATAAGTATTTTGTTATGAATTTCATATGAAAAATGATGATAATGATAATGATTAAAAATGAAGTACAGGACAACTAAAAAAATGAAGGACATAATAAATAAATTAAAAAAAACATTTAATATTTATGTTTAATCTACTTGTACAAAATAATAAGCCAGTAAGAACAACATCAATTTTGAACAATCCTTTTAAACTATGATTTTAAATATTATGTACCATATGTTAGCATAGAATTGTTGTCAAGAACTTTTCTAATCCTTGAAAAATTTAGAAATAGATAAATAAAAATTTGTTGTATATATTGAGAAAGATATTTTTGATGAGATTAAAAATAAAATCATTATGAAACAGCTTTAAAATATAAAAACTCAAAGATAACAATTATAAAGTAATTTTTTTCATTTTAAAAGTATTCTTATATTAATTTTGCTTAACTTTAGTTGGTATATATATTTCAAATTAATTTTTATATATAATACATGTATGTATGACATATAATATCAAATATTTGTTAGTAATTTGCCCCCTCATTTAAAAAATCCTGGCTCCGCCACTGCTTACGAGTCATCACTGCCCTAGGAAAGTTTTATTTAAGTAATTAATTATATTTTTCAATTCTGTTATCTTTGTCAACGTTAAGTTTAATTAATTATTTAAGTACACTAAGTTTTAGTAATTTTTAAAGAAAATTAACTCAATTTGTCTACTATTTTAGGTCATATTTTTAATATATCTTAATAAATTTAATTACTTTCAATCTGGAATTGTATTTTGTGTCAATTTCCAATCTATCCTTATAAAAAATAATTTCATGCAAATTAAAATATGTCAAAGAATCATTTTAATTCAATAGCTTAACCAATTAGATGAGATCCCAATATATGATTTATATTATTTCCTAACACATCTTCTCAAATGAAAACTCTTTTAGGCTTGAAACTTGTACAGACCCACGCTATCTTGTGTTTGTGAGATTCGAACTCGTGACCGTTTAGTCATCAAGACTCTGATATCATATTAAAAAATCAATTCGACCCAAAAGCTTAAGCTGTCAAGTGAAGTTCCAAAATATGATTTATATTATTCTCTAACATAACCTCTCAAGTAAAAGTTCTTTGGGCTCGAAACTTGCACAAACCCACATTACTTTGTGCTTGATTTTTATCAAATAAATAAGGGTGATGAGATTTGAACTCATGACCACTTAGTCATCAAGACTCTAATACTATGTCAAAGAATCATCTCAATCCAATAGCTTAAACTTTTAGATGAGATCCCAAGAAATGATTTATATTATTATCTAACAAAATAAATATTATTACTTAAGAAATTCAAAAACCACCTAATTTTATAAAAATAAATAAACTTGGAGAAGAAAAAAAACAAATTGTGTTGAAATTCATTTTTTTCATTGTTACTTTTTTTAAAAAATAAATAAATTAGATTTAGTTTGAGTTTCTCAGGTATTTTTATCAATTTAGATAAGAATATCTAATATAAAAATATATTGAAAAATGACCCAATATTCAAGAATAAATTGCGAGGAACTAAACTTATGAAGATAATTAAAAACTACATATTGAGTTAATTCAAATTGTGTATTCTTAAATTCAAATTCTGAAGATGTATTATAAACTCTAGTCTTGTGTAACTCAATGCTTCTATGTTTTTTTAAAAAATAAAAAATTCAATCTAAAGCTCTGATTATTTTATCTTGTATTTAATAACTGATGTCTATTCTTCTGATCTTTTCAGCAAGCAATTGCTTTCCAGCCAACCCTTTGTAGTCTAATCTGAGTATCTTCCTAGGAACTTCCCCTTTACACTTCGACCACAGAAATTAAAAATTGATAGCATACGAACGTGTAAGTATAAATATACGTATTTTTCTCCATTAGAACATATACAGAGGAGGTGGGGCGTTTGTATTACCTATAGCTTCGTCCTCCATACGTCCATACAACAAGGTGTCAGGTGTGTATGATCCTTGGCCTCATCCCAAACTATACACAAAAAAAATCCAACTGGCTCATGAATTTGACCACGGCCGCCATCTCCCGTGCCGCGTCCTCCAAGTAGCCGGATACTCAGACCATCACCTCCTGCTCCTTTACCATTTTTTTTAGTAAAAATATACACTAGTAGTTACTCAACAAATTTCTGTTAATTAAATATATATATTTACATCCAATTTAAAATATAAATTATTCTTATTTTGGTCAAAATAACCAGTCAAATCTTTTGTTAAAGTTAAATTTGACCAAAAAATTGCTCCAGTCAATGTCGCATGTCCACCATAAAAGTTATAGGGTTATACCATATATAAAAATAAACACTATGAAAATTAACTTTTATCATATTTTCTAATTATATATGTATATAAAATTCAAGATTGACATGTCACATTTTATAGACCCACCTCAATTTAAGCATGTTGATTCGGAAAAAAAAGAAATAATAATAATATATTTTTGAAATAACAAAAACAGCACAAGGGTATGTATTAAATTATGCGTAACAAGGACAGCGTTAGTTGTCTGTGTGATGTGAACACAAATTTCTTTTCTCCGGAATGATATTAATGAAACATGCCAGTCAATTTACTGTGGTGAGTGCTGAATTAATAATAATAATAATAATAATAATCGAAAAAGAAGAAAATAAACTTTGCGAAATCGGACCTTTTCAACCATTATTTGGTATGAAAAGTATGTAGTGGCAGGCTGCGCCTTCCTGTGTCTCTCTATATATTTTCTTCTTTAGTGCCATACTTTCATCACTCATTGCTTCTGTATGAATTCGAGATAGAGAGAAAAATGAAGTTATTGGCGTTTCTTTTATGCTTGTGCTGCTTAATTTTCTTTTTCCAATCATCCACACAAGCCAGAGCTCCGCCGCTTCCACCGACACCTGGGCGGTTACAGCCACCTGCACCGCGGCCCCCACCACCTGCGGGTCGTTTCAACGATCAGCCCAGACGTTCCCCGCCACCTCCTGGCGCACCTCCTGGAGGTCGTCCATGAAGAACTAATCAACGTTTTTATTTTATTTTTGATGAATTATGAAGAATAATCCATATACGTATGCCTAGCTAGTCCATGAATATTTGCATAGAACTGCCGGGTTCCATTTTAAAATTCACATTTATATATCCATGTCAATAACAGCGATCATGATGATGATCTACAAAATCTTCATGGTCTCACTGGAGTATATTGTTTATGATATATCCAGAAGCATTGATATAGTACTCTTATGTTATTATTGTTATTATTATTATTATTGTTTATGTTGAGATATTTCATGCAAGAGCATGCTGAACTCTTGTTATTTTCCTTCTATGTATATCATGAGGATGGAAAAAAAAATAAAAAACGGAGGAAGAAAATACAAAAGAGCAATATAAAGTATAGATAAATAAAAGTAAATATATATTTTTTTTGTTGAGAAAACAAATCAATTTAGTATATTTTGTTTTGGATTGTAATTGAATCAATATAATCACCAATTATAGAAAAAATTAATTACTAAATTTCATTCTTTGATGTGGTACTTGATTTTTTCCATAAACAATGATTGTATTGATTGGGTTACAATCTAAAAGATATTGCCTTGATTTGTTTTCTCAAAATGTTTTAAAGATCAATCATGTTTCTTTCCAAATATAAGATCCAGATCCAAAACTAAAATATTTTCTTTTCTAAAAAGTTTTTCTAGTGTGTTTTTTATTTTTAGTTTCTTTTCAAAATAATTCTGTTTATCAATATCATTCCTTTTAATTATGATATTTCTCAAAATGGTCCATTATCTAAATCTAAGAGTGTCAAAAATTATTAATAATAAAAAAAATCAATGGTGCAACGCAAATATATATATAAAGAGAGAACTAGGCGTGTTTGAGAGAGAACTATCTTTCATGTCATGTTTACAAGAGAAAGCCATATAATTTGCACTTAAATTACAATATTTTCAATACATGTATTTATACTATTTTAGTTTAAGGACAATACATCTATTTATATTAGTTTAAGGTAAATTTTAGAACAATAAAGGGATAACAACATCATCACTTGTCTACATACATGCATCTAGAATAATTAAAATTAATTCTTTAAAAAAATAACTTCAACACTACTCTAAACTCATTCATAGTATTCTAGATTTCAAATGTAACTCCAACACTTCCCTTAATTTTAAAGATACAATTCTTGAAATTTATAAAATGTGTAGACGATGCTTGAAAAAACAATTCTTGACACCTTTTTTGAAACCTTCTTCTTTTGTTCTTTTTCTCGTTTTTTTTTTTTTTTACAGCTATATTGTTGTCACCATTTCTGCATCTTCATCTTGAATTATCTTTTTTCATCAGTTAATGGCATCTCATTGAATCTTTTCAATCTCTTCTTCTTTAGCAACTGTATGTACTTGTACATAGCTTCTCTTGGTCTTTCATCTTCTTCTTCTTCTTTTTTGTCGTCACATTTTTTTGGCCACACATCACTCTTTTAAGATTTAGCTATTTCAAGGAGACCTTATATTTGGTTCACTTTTCATTAGTAGTTGCCTTTCTTTTTCTATCATGGATTTTTGGTTATTTTCTATCTTTTTTTATAAAAAAAAAAAACTATCTTTTCTCTTCTTATGTGGTCTCTTTTGTACCATGTTATATCTTATGCAAGAACTTATCATCTTATACTTAGCTTCTTTGGACTTATTTTATGTCTCTCCTGATGCAAGGTTTTAATTCTCTAGTATGGCTTTGTCATCCCGCAACTCTATTTTTTTTCTTTGGATATCACTTCTCTACCCACCCTCTTGAATCTACTACCTATTTGTTTTTAGGATTTCTCTCATTTCTTATACACACATGCTTTAATCCTTTAAAAGTCATACTAGACAGAACAAGCTCCAGCATTAGTTGTTAAGGGTGGAACGTGACTTAGGCTTTAATACTATGTTAGAAATCAGTTAGAGAAAGGAGAAAAAAAATAGAGAGCATGGTGAGAGACAATTCCCTTTCATATTATATTACTTTTAAGAGGAAATCATATAACTTATACTTAAATTACAGTCCTTTTAATACATCAATTTATACTAGTACAAGAACAATTCTAGAAATACTTTAAGGATAACATTATCTAAACTAATTATTTGAAAAACTCACTTTCACAGTATTCTAGACTTCTTCATATTATTCTAGATTTGAAAACTAATTCTAATAATATGTTCCCTAAGGTATCAAGTAGTTTTTAATTTCATATCAAAATTATTATTCTGATAAATATCATCTCTAGTATCATATGTTTATCATGATGGTCCTTCATTCTTGTTAGAGATATCTTACCCTCAACAAATTCAACTCATGATAAGTCAAGTTCCTACCCACCTATTTACAAAACAGAAAAGCATTCAAATTCAAATATAATTCAGCCAAAGTAAAGATAACGATTGTTTACTTTAAATGTAGATATTGGTTAGTTTGTATTAGCCATTCATTTGTATTTTATCTTCTCTGTAACTACACTTATTATAAATACAAAGGTCTTCACGAATTAAGGTAGGGCAGCAACACACTCATGCACATTCATTCTATATGGTATCGGAGCTAAAAGTGATTCACGTCCTTTCTTCTTGATCCCAATCATGCCTTCTTCTTCCTATGTCGTACCCTCCTCGTGGGGGCGTGACAACGCTTCTCAGACTGTGATCTAGAACGGTCTTTGGTTTGATAAGGGAGTTGTCATCTAATATTATGGTTATTATGAGCCCTAACTTGTCATTTAGAGATTCTAGGTAAGGGACTGATATTATTATTATTTTTTTTTTTGCTTTGGTCTGATGATGTTTCTATTTCTATCAGTCCATTATGGTGGGTTTGCTACGACAAATAAACTCTGTTTTTCTAGGTCAAGAATTTAGCCTGGAATGGTGAAATGTTCTCAATTATCATTGAGGCTTTTTTAGGGATAAACTTGAAATTTTTGAATATTGCATCATTTCAAATAATATTTCAGATAAAAATTCTTTGCATTTTTTTTTTAATCTTATACCATGAGTGAATGAGTTCTATTACTACCAATAATATTTTGAATATTAACCTCACACATGTTTTTTATTCTTAAATTAAAGTGAGTAATAATAAATTATTATCCCTAATAATATTTTGGATATTAATCATTTTTAGGTTTTTTTATCCTTATATTACAAGTGAATAATATATTCTTCTTGTCAAAAATAAATTTTAATATTTTTGAAATATAGGCCATAATCCTTTGAAATTTTACAAACTTATTGTAAAATCTATGGAATATCTTTTTTTTAATGTCAAAGTATTTTAGATTTAAAAAAAATACTCAAATAATTTTAAGGATTTTCGGTCATAAACAAGAAAAAAAAAAGTATTTTTTATATTTTTATACTTTGGTTTAGGTTTTGTTTGGGAAAAACCCATTTTACTTTGTAATAAAACTGCATAATAAGCTTAAGGGGGTGTTTGTCAAACACACTCATAAACCAAAAACACCTTTAGCAAAAACATTGCCAACGAAACAAGGCTTTGGCTATTTGACCTAATCTGGTTGACTTGAAATTTTTTATTTGATCATAAATCAAACCAAATATTTGAGTTTGACCCAAAAACAAACTAGAAACAAAAATAAAAACTCAAAATTTCTTGGTCAAATCGAATCAAACACATAAAAAACAAATAACATTCAAACAAATTCCAATAATATAAACACTAATCCAAACTAGATTTCGTGAAATCAAAAACATAGAAAGGTTGGAAATCATTAAAGGGTCAAGAATTATAATTTCGTTCACATCAATTATCATTAAATCTTCACAACTTGAACACAAAAAAGTTTCAGTCCGAAACTAAAATCCTAAAATTAAAATGTTGAAATACACGTTATAAATGCAAACTAACCCTAGATTACTGGCTAACAATGTCATATAAAGATACGGATACAAAGAAATGAAACAAAACAAGTCAAAATCACGTAGCTAAGACAAATATTCTTAAGAAGAACACGAAAAAATTCAAACCCGAACCCAAAAATGTGAAACCCAACCTCGACCAAATATGATCAAACCAAGGCCACAGACATGTTGAAAGTCATGCAGAGATCAATAATCTAGCATCCATTCACTTTGATTATCAAAGAATCAACACGATTTTGTTAAAATAAGATCGGTCCAAAACTGAAACCCTAGGATTAAAACCTTCAAAATCTTGTTAACGATGCAAATAGATTCTAGATTATTGACTAATTAAGTTGCCCGAATGGTTTAGTGCAAAGAATTGGACCAGAATTGATTCAAAACATGGGGTTAAGGCAATGTTCTTCTTAAGAATATAAAGACCATTGCCCACAAACCTAGTATTGAAGAACAAGCTGCCAAACCCATAAAATGGCATTTTAGACCTCTAAACCTACTGTCTTTTGCTCACACAAATCACATTACCATGGTGACACATGTTTAAATCAAAACAAACAATAAAAAAAATAAATCAAAGAAAACAAGCATGTGGTTTCAATCTTCAAAATTATCAAAGCTAAACAGCAAGTACATTAAACAATGTCAACAATGTGGGATTCAAAATTGACATATTGACACTCAAAAAAACTTAACAAAACCGAGGAACCTATACATGCATCATCAAGCCCTAAAAAGATCAAACATCTATTGTCATATTTAACAGAATACAAAAACCATTTTATCTTATCGAAATCAGTCACAAACATATTTTCTTGTCATCTAGTAGCATGAACAACAACTTCAAGTAAGATTTAAACAATAATAACAACATTTTATGTATTAATTGATACCAAAACCACAATCAATGTGATACAAAAAAATGCTTGGAAACATCATTAAACATGCAATAACAAGCAAGAGATATGGACATTATTTACTAGACTAAGTGAAGGTTTTATACCCTCCATTCCTGAGATGATGCTTTTTCCACTGCTTGTTATTTAATAAATTGTATGCCCACCCCAGTCATTCAAAACAAATCTTCCTTCGAAAAACTAACCAAATGTTCTCCTAATTATCGGTTTTTCTCTTCGTAAACATAAGAGCTGACCTTCTATTTTTATGATTTGTTGGTTAAAGGGCTTGAGTTTCAACTCAAGAGTTTGAGAGAAAACAATTTTTTGAAGCATTTATTTTACTTATACGAATAATAAAACATAACTATAATATTTTGGAGATTTCATTTTGCACGCGACAACATTGTTTATCAATTGAAATTATTTGCTTTTGATTAGAAAAGATGTTATAAGGCACGTAAAGTGAGTTTTGGTTCTTGATTATGAAAGAAAATTATATTTATAGGCTCAAGAGATATTTAAGGGCTCTCATGACTAAGAATCATTGGCACTTATTCCCAGGCTTCTTCTTTTTTCCCTTCATTTTGGTTGATGGTCTCCCAAACCTTAAGATTTATCTTGCAAAATGATCTTGTCTTGCCCCTAGTGTCAAGCTTGGATTACTTGACTTTGTTTTCTTCATTTGATTTTGATCATCATCATTCTCGTTATTTTTATTTTTAATGATCTTTTTTTTCCTTTTTTTTTTACACAGCATGCTAAGCCTTTTTGAATCTCTACGTGCCCCCAGCTTTTATTTACGCACTTTTGGTATTTTCATTGATCATTGAGGATCATTTTGTATAATTCCAAGGTTAAATTATTTTTATAATCTCCATACTTGCCCCCAGTATATGGTATGATCCAAGTTAGGGTTTTTTTGAAAGAAAAATTTTACTAAACTTAATGGGAACTTGCAAAAGATATTTTTCAATCATTGTGAAATAATTATCAAATATGACCTTTTATCATCTCAAACGCATGCATTTAAGATCGGTAAATTTTGCTCTCATCCATTGTGATTAGTTGGACATGAAAAATAGTTTCCATCGTAATTTACAAATTAAATTATGAATCATTATTTAGCTAACTAAAAAATCAACTTCAAAGTTAGTTGGAATGGTTTTTTCATTTATTTTTTAGGTTTCTAAGCATTTGGTCACCTCATTAGGAGATCACTTAAATTCTCAAAACTCGCTTGTTAAAAAAGAACACTAATTTGACCTCTGAATTTGTACTAATACCTTTGATTTCCCAAAAAATATTATTGAAATTTGTTTTATCTTTTATGAAAAAAAAAATTTGCCTATGAGATCATGCGAAAGGCTATTTAGAGTTTTTTTTTTTTTAGTTTATAAAGAGAAAAATACACCAAAACATTCCTGGCGAAACTTTGATCTTTATTGATTCATCAATATAGTACATTATGTATAGTACTTCTTTACAACATTAGAGTTTATAAGTTTAGGTAAATCATCTCTGTCTATTTTGGTCAATATCAAGGTTCCTCTAAAAAAAGCTTTCTTCACCAAATATGATTCTTCATGGTTTGGCACCCATTTGCTCTGGTCTTCTCTTGAGATTGGCAAGATTTTTTTCAATATAAGGTCTTTTTTTTTAGTACCCTTGATCTGACTCCCCTGTTATACACTTTAGCTATTTTGCTCTGGTATAGCTAATGGTGACAAATTGTTGTCAAACTCTTCTCACTTATTAGATTTAACTGCTCAAACTTGGATATAAGACCATAAAAAATGACTATAGATGGGTTGTAATGATTAATAAAGAAGCAAGAATCGAAAGAAAAGAGCCAAAAAAAAAAGCTGACAATCCCACCCCTCCGAGTAACTTTCCCAAGGCATGCTCAATTGATAAGATCTAATGATGAAGTGATAAAGATAACTGACCTCTGCATCAACACTTTAGAGAATGAGAATAAGGGACAAAGTGTGGAGACAAAAGTTAAAGTGGAGGATGAAATGCTGCCTCAATTGTCTATTTACACAATCGGGGAGATTCTTACAAGAGCTTTTGTGAGGAGGCTAACAAATGGAGATAAATTTCACAATTAGAAAACTAAGTCTATGCCTTTTGTGTTTAAAAAGTAATTGCTCTTGTTTGATTGAAAGGTTTAGCTCTCGATCAACTTGAATCTACCAATACAGAGGTAGCTGATCAGGAACAAGAAGTTGTCAAATTCATTGAGTCAAATGAGGTACAAACATATGATGCTAATAGCTGATCCTTATAGAAAAGATGTTTCTAAGTCGAGTGGTGGTGGTTGGACCTTGTGAGATGGTCAGAAATGTCATGTTCATTATCCTGAAAGTGGCAACTTAATTAGTCTTCTTAACTGAAACAGATGATAAAAGGATTAAACGACATGTCACTCATTTCTTTATTAAAATCTAAGTGACACATCATTCATTTAAATCCTAAAAATTAAATTTTTTAAATAAGATATTAGAAAAAAAAAACTCAATTTACTCTTTGTCCTTCCAATTTAAGCATATAAATCATTAATTGACGTGAAACTTCTCAATTTTGATAATTACACCCCTTGGCTTCCAGATTATGCAATTTCATCCATATCAACCTTCAAACTTTTAATATCTTTCAAGTAGACCCCTAATTTGATTAATTTTAGTCCCTGAACTCACGCATTTTATGTATTTTGGTCCTTGGTTTTGAAATTCTTCAATTTGACCCTCAATAAGCCTTCAATTTTTAAATTTCTTTCAATTAAACCCTTAATTGCACCAATTTAGCCTTTTCAAGTTTCAATTGTGTCCCTGATCTTCCTATCTTTATGAATTGATCCGAATTAGGCCTCCAAACTTAATTTTTTTTCAATTGAGTTCTCAATTGAATATATAAAACCTATTAGAAGTTAAATTAAGTCATTGAATTTAATTAATTCTTTTAATTTTGATCAAGTTGGATTTCAACCTCCATTTTTTTTATGTTAAGTCTTTCTTTTCTGCCCATCACATCAAAATATCTCATTCTAGTTATTTTGGTATATTGCAACTCGAAAACTTATCTTCTTGTAACCCGAAAATATTTTTGATTTTTTTTTTTAATTTAAAATTAGATTATGATAATAGGGAAGAAAGTTGATGGCAGTTGTCAATGGTGTCAGTATTCTTGAATCAATAATTTTTAGGTTCTCTGCGCTCTATATCAAAGAAGAAAAAAGGTTCGCTGTCCTAACTCGATACAAATAGTGATGGAAAAGTGAGGAATCTACTGATCCCAAGTACATTTGATAGGATCAGACAAGAAGTACTAGTTCTATGTTGTTTTTCTTTTTTTCCACAAACAGAAACAGTATACAAAGTTTCATACCTACATCCAGTTTATATGATATACACCATGCCAACCTCTACGAGAGCAGCATGGGGGATGTTCAATGCCACTGGAGGTTCTCGGCAATTTTTATCAAGAAAAACATAGGCCATAATCAGGAATTTTTTCAAAAAGTTTGAATCATTGCGCACTGTTAAATGCGACTGACCTAGGAAATATGCGGTGCCACTTTCCCTGGCATCAATCAATTCTTGTAGCTCCTCCCTAACAGATACCCGGATTCTAGGACTACCTTCTGGCATTAGAAATCGAACCTTTTTTCTTCTGACCGGAGTTTTTCTTTCGATCAAATCTCCTGATGGACTTGACAGAGTTTCATTGTTAGCTATATTTGTGGAGCCGGCAACTGAGGTGGTATCATGCATAGGAATCAGTGCATTTCTGTCCAACAATGGCTTCCCAACAATCATCATTCTTCCTTCAGGAGAAGTCAGAGATTCACAATCACTTTCTTCTAACGAAATGAATTCTCCGATTGAGCTAATAATCTGTTCCTCAAAATCATCTGTGTCTCTTATCTGATCACAGTACCCATACCTCACAATGCATCTGTAAATTCTGTAATCTTTGGTACCAACTCTGCCTACTAGATACCGCTCGCTGGGAGGCACACAAGGGACTGGTTGGGGCTTGAAGGACACAAAGATCAGCACTTGATGAAATGCTGGAAGATTTGTGATGAAATGCGAGAAAAAAGCTGGGATTCCTGTCACCATATCAGTGTAGATTAAACCAATTCCGGGTACTCTGGAAACTCCTAGGCCTGGGCTATAATCCGTAAGCCATTCTGTCGAAACCTTGTTTTGAGAATCAAACTCATATTTCTTCATAGTTCCGTAATGCCAAGCAAGCATTATAGTGAAAGAAACTGCAGAAATAACAAATAGATACCAAGCTCCTTTGTGAAAACTCAGCATACATGCCGATACATATACAGCCTCAACGAAACCAAAGAACATCAGGAAGCACCCAGATACAAACAAACTCTTCTCCCAGTACAGAGCGATCACAAGTGACATCATACAAGTCGTTACTATCATCCCAAAAACTATTGCCATACCTGTATGGAGATTTAACCAGCATACATTAGATTAGACCATCAAATAATTCGAAGAATCAGAGAAAACTTTATCCAAGCACCTAATGTTCTATAAAGCATCTATTGTTTATGCTCCTAAATATGGCAATAATTTGCAAACTATTAATAGCTACTTTAAATGTTGTAACATCCAAGAAAATGAATGCTTGACATCACTAGGAAATCTATAGCCCCACCCACTATCTTGTAATTGATTCATATTCTCCTTATCCTAATGCATTTCAAAAATTGTCAACTATAAGTGGTTACTTCACTGTGCTCCAAAAAATTCCTACAGAACATTGTCATCTTATTCAAGGATCTTAGAACCTCGGAGCTTCAGAAAAAGGGAATGAAAAGAATATTGACGGAAAATACCTGCTGCATTTGCAATCCTCGTTATGTCATGGAAACCAATAGTGATAGAGAGACTAAGGGCCATCAATAACCAGTTGACATCTGGAATATAAACCTGCCCAAGTCGCTTATCTGATGTATGTATAACTTTAACTCTAGGGAAACAACCAAGTGCCAGGCACTGGTTTATTATGGAGAAGCTGGCTGTTATTGTTGCTTGGCTTCCTACAGCTGAAGCAAGCAGAGATACCAGTATGAAGACATGACGAAGATGTTCTGTATTTGTAATGGTTTCCACAAATTAGAAACATAAATCCCAGGTGATGCAACCATCAAACAACATAAAACATCAGTGAAAAACTTACTAGGTACAGATTCACTTAGATGATTAAAATTTTCAGTGCCATTCCAGTGTTTAGAGATAAATGCAGCTTGACCAGCATAGCATAAAACTAGAACGGGATAAATCAAGCAGACAAATGTTATCTGCATCAGAGATACCAAGCAAAAGTTATATTGTAATTCTGTACTGATTCTGTATAATTGAGAAACGGCAACAAATATTGAGCTATTTTCAATACCTTGATTGATCTCTTGGAGAAATGACCTAGATCTGTAAACATTGTTTCTGATCCTGCAGGATAAATAGTCAGATGAAGAGGTTAACACAATTTGGCACTACCAAAAACAGCATGTTCAGAGACAAAAGAAAAACAACAAAAAAGCTTAGTATATAATGAAGAACATGCTAGCCGACCTGCTATGCAAAGAAGAATGCTATTCAGTGACTTCCAACTGGCTTTGTTGATTTTTCTTACAAATCTATACATGTACGCTGGGGAGATTGCAGAGAAGATTTTAGGGTCCCAGTGGAATACATTATATATACCAACTCCACTAATAAACAGGAGCCATATAGTGACAATTGGGGCAAACATGAACCCAATTTTATGAGTCCCATAGTACTGCAGTATAAAAAGGCCTACTGTTATAACACATGCAGAGGGAACTGGTACATCTGAAAAAACCCAAATCATGGAAGCCGGTCAGTAACTGAGATAGCAAAATCTTGGCAGATCCTAATGAATAAAGGGAGATTAAAATTCTAAACAGTTCAATCTTCAGGTATTTGAAACTACTAATCTTGAAAGGAAAATATAAAGCATTATCATTAATATCATGTTATTAGAGAACATGTATGCTTTTGAGCTTGCATTAAAAGATACATATGGTTAAATAAAAGCATATCTTTTAATAGAAAGCTTCTAGCTTTACCAAGATATATAAATGGCTATTGTTCTACACACACATAGAAATGAAAATGCCACATTGTATATGCGATTATGTCCAAAGGGACATGCTATCAGAACCACTTAAACAGAATATCATGACACAAAATAATGGAATATATTGTTATTAATTTTTCTTTCATCAAAAGAAAAGATTAATAATGTGCAATACAAGTGGAAGCAAAGTGAAAACAATTATAGATATCCTTCAGAGGTCAATCAAATTTCCAAATGCTGCAGATTAAACTGGTAAGTTTTCATCGGAAATGCACAAGGTAGCCGAAGAAGAAATTTTCATCCTATTCGCCAAAACTATTTTCATGGTAAACCTCTTACATTTTTTCAAATCATCTGATATGGTTTGTTCTGCATCTGTCGAGGAGGTATCTGAAGAGAAACAGAATTTGCAAATTAAATTATGAAGGACATCAAGGCTATAATCAAATATGAAAAGAACGATGTGTATACATTCATAGAGCTAGCTCTTACATTTAATGTTTGATAATGAACGTTGAAGACCTGATGAAGCTGATAACACTGGGAAAAGGGAACAACAATAATAAGGGAGTACAGGAGAGAACTAAGGTTAATCAAGCTATTAACTCTGAAAAATAAAAGTTGATCAAGATTTAAGAATGCCTAACCTGAAATAGATGGGGTGATCACCGCATCCCCAATTATCATGCATGCACCAAATAATGCTGTGAACAGCATCAAATAATGACTACTTCTGTGGTTTCTAATGGCTTTTCTTGCTCTTGATTCAACTTTTCCCCTCAAAGTGCTTACTTCTTCATGTTGCATAACCTCTTTGGTGCTTCTATCATTTGGAAGCAGGCCCACTTTAGCATGCCTGCACAATAATGAGTACAGGGCAAAAACACCACCTGCGAGAATTTGTTGAAGTAAATAACATTTCATGATAGGATCAATTTTTAAATGATCCAGAGTTTAACAGTTATCAGAGATCATTACCCTCTCCATTATCATCAGCCCTGAGTACAATGAAGGCGTACTTAAGTAAAGAAACAACAGTCAGAGTCCAGAAAATAAAAGAGAAGTATTCATATGCAGTCTCATTTGATTTGAAATCTGTCGTTTGAATTGTCCCAAAAACATATAGTGGAGCAGTGCTCAAGCGACCATACACAACTCCTAGAGTTTGAAATGACAGGATGAGTGAATGCCTCCAGGTTTCCTTCTGTAAAAATGAACATGCAAAAAGGTTAATGCAAACACAGTTTTGGATCAGTCAGAATCTGAAGACAGAACAGCAAGTAGTAACTTCTTAATTTTTTGTTGAAAAAGATTCACATGGCAAAGAAATTAGCACATTTACGATTTCAAGCTCTAGCAATGCTAATCAATAGTAATAAATGCATATGGAAAGGACGCAGCATTGACGAATTCTATGGATTTCCATGTCTATACATGCAGAACAACAGATCAAAGTTACAACCCATCTGATTGATTGAGCAAGCACGTACTTTAGAATGACAAGCATGTTGCAATTACAAAATGTCCCAATAAAAGCAAATCGGTATTGACTTTTGGTCAGTCCTGCTATCCACTAATATGTTGGGATAAAACCTGTAAAGCGAGCATACGGTCCAATTTGAAGATGGAGTGTTTAGGTAATATAGGTGAGGTTTTTATGAAGAAATGCTGACCCGATAATGGATTCAGTCCACAAAGAAAAGGGAAGAAGGAATATTAGGGAGAAACTTTATTAGAAAAGAGTATTCAGAGAGAAGGAATCGCAAATGGCAAAAGATACCCTTCAATCCTATGCACAAGTCCTTTTATATCTAATTCAAAACACGTAGACTTGCTAGCTGTATCTAAAGACTACTAACCAGCCAAGTGAATCTTCCCACAAGTACTACTTTTCCTACTAACTAACTAATCTTCCTACCAATTTGTACTGTAACAGCATCAATTGCAGTGAACCTCCTTCTATTTTCTCCTAAAAGAAGCACAGTTTTCAGAACATCAATTAATTTTTCGAATGCGTTGGAGAGTATTCAAACAGGAGATGGCAGACCATAGGCAACAAAATTGCCACCGGCAGACCAAGCAAAATTTGCAGGGAGAGAGAAAATAACAATGTAGCTTCCAAGCCAACATTGCCCTCTTTGTAAATGTTAATAATCAACTCCAGTATATGCAATATACAAGGAACAGATAAACAAAAAAATAACATCATTGTTCATGAAAATCAAAGCAATTTTAATAATAGATGAAATGAATTAAGCAGCCAATCTATAAAGACTAGATCTTTTATTTAAACAAACCACAACAAAAATCACTAAGAATTCCCATCAATCAAAAAGAAAATTGATATTACCACTATTATTTTATCTATCCAACTAGCAAATTCTCAAGAAACAAAATGTGCAACAATTCACATCTCATCTCAATATCACACCAAAAAGTCTTGATCTTTTTTCTATTACTTTATAAATGCTTATATAGTGATATGCCCTTTCTCATCAGTCATCACTACTCAAAATCAAACAAGATGGAACTTGAGTGGATTGATTGAAGCTGCTCTTGCAAACTCAAAAACAACAATCCCAACACAAATCCTAGGTTCCTAAACAACCCACAAAGTCCTGGCACAGCTCTATACACAAACATCAAAGACAACAGCTAAACAACTAGATTTAACCCCAAAACAAGAAAGAAATGCATGCATAGACACAAGATGTGTACAAATTACAAGAACTGATTTAGCTTCAAACAGTTAGCGGGAAACTTATTACCTTAAGTCCATCAGAGTAAGTAGTGGGACTAAGTGGAGGATCCATTTTCAGAAAAAAGAAAATGGGCACTTAGGACTCCACCTCAAAGAAAAAGATTTTCTGTGGTGCAGTAGTGGACGTAAGAACACAAAAGAAAAAAGACACAGCTGGGAGAGTGGGACAATGAGAAGCGATCGAGTTAATGCACAATGTGAAAGACTGAACGTTACAAACTATGAAGTTGTTGTTATTTGTGCTGATTTGTAGCTTCTTTCTTGGATGAAGGGTTCTCTCAACTCTCAAGGAGTGTTTTCTTGGTTTGATTGCAAGGGGGATCACCTTTTGGTTTCTTCTTATAATGTCTTGAATTTTAAATTTATAGGTAGTAGAGACTAGAGAGGGTTGATGGGGATTGCTAGGATCTTGGAAATATATTTCTTACAAGCAAACATTAATTATTAAAAAATTAAATTAAATACAAGGAAACAGGTTGCCTCAAACTATACTTATTTCTTTTTTTATTATTTTATTTTGATAGCACGGGAATGTCACAGGCGTCCTTTGGGAAGCCCAAAACATATTTCATAATATTTTAGAATTTTTTTTATTTAAAATTTTTTTAGATTATTTTAATGTATTAATATTAAAAATATATTTTAAAAAAATAATTAAAAAATAATCGCTATCAAGTAAAAGTTTTAAAAGACAAATTCAAAGATGCAATAGCTCGTAAATGGAATCTCGCACTTGGAGGACTCTTTCTGCTCTAAGAAAGTCCAATAGGTCGTAAAGTTTCTTTGATTTGATATATCAACTAACAGAAAGAAATGGCTTTATAATTCTTCCTTACAACGTTGGAATAATGTAATAAAACAAATGAGAAATTGGACACTGATCGATAACGTGATGGCCATTGCATCTTGGAACAGCTGCACATGTTCTGTGATCAATGAATCCTCACCGATTTCCCAAGCTCATGCTAAACCTACTTTTATGCATAGTTTTAAGATTAAATCTGGCAACACGTGTCAATTCAGGACTTGATTAACCAGGAGCTGGAACTGGGTTGGGTTTAAAAAAATAAGAGAGATCAAAAACTCGGCTGACCTGACAGGTTGACCTGGTAACCCGGTAAGACCTGATTAAAAACATGGTTGCAACCCGTTGATTATTTATTTTTTTTAACCAAAACAACGTTGTTTTGATTTATAAAAAAAAAAATTGAAGCTGACTTGGTGACCCGAGCCTTGGGTCGGGTCGATCATCGGGTCGGGTTTGAAAACTTTGCTTTTATAGGCAAGATAATAGTCTATTTTATATCGTGATAGTGATTACTTGAAAATATATCAAAATAATATTTTTTTTATTTTTTAAAAATTATTTTTATATCACCATATCAAAACAATTTAAACATACTACAAAAATAATTTAAAAAAAATAAAAAAAAATCATGAGATTTGTAAGTTGCTAGAATTTGAATAAAGGGAGGATTTTGTTTTCTATTTCTGGTTTATGAAATTTTGTTTGTTTCTTAGAACTTAAGAAATCAATGGAGTTCAGATATGAAATGTTTTTTGACATTTGTCTAAAAGAAATCATACATAAAGATAACGTTTGATTCACGAAATTGGATGGAAAAAAATGAGCCACAAATTAAATTGTCCAAATATTATTGTATTTATTTTATTTCAGGAATCCAATTTTTCCAAAAATCTCACTTTTCTTTAACTTTTTTAGTTTGAGAAAGTGATTCTTTTGTTTAACATGAGGAATATAATTTTTTCCAAAAAATAGTGAAAAAGTTTTAATTTGTAAGGAATATATTCTCATTAATTACCTATATTTCAAAAATATCATAAACTTGATTAATTTATTATTTCATAAGATCTTATTATAGAATGGAAACTTTTCAAAAAATCCTAGACTTAGTTTATTATTTCATAATGATTTAATATAAGATTGAAACTTTTCCGATCACCAAGCAAGTAAAATTTGATATTGAAACGAATATACCCTCATTGTTGATAATATATTTCGATACTATTCTAAACTAAATTTATTATTTTACATGATATAATACAAAATAAAAGTAACCAAAATCATAGAAAAAAGATGAAATGTTTTAGGAAGATTAATCTTTTTAAAATAATTTTATAATATAATGGATCAAATCTGTTTGCGGTTTAAATTATTCGATTTATATGTAATATTATTTATTGGTTTTTAATAAAGCGATCAATTATATAATGATAATAATAACAAAGAATAAGACTGTAATTTATTTTAAATAGCTTTAGAATTTTTAAGAAAGTAATAAACACAAACATTCTATACTTTTTAGAGTCACTTTCACAACCAAAAAAATTAATTTACACCAATGAAATATTTTATCGGTGTAAAAATTGTATTTTCATCGGTATAAATATCATCAATAGATTTACAAATGGAAACGTATTATCGGTGAGTGTCTCATCAGAGATTCAAATCCTTTAGTAATTCATTCATGATTTCAATTCATTCTTAAAGCAACTCTTTAATAGCTGGTGATGGCTGCCTCGGGTTGGATTTTGGGGTGCCTATTGCTGATACACTACAGCCCAACCTTATATCTTAGGTTATAGTCATAGAGATATCATAAACCTGAATTCTATTTTTGATCTATCGGTTGCTCCAACCTCCAATCACAACTTTGGATTGTATTTTGGATGGATTGAAGGTTCTTCTCCGTGTTTAGCATGTATGTTGATGTTATATTATTCCTATAAAAGAAACAAGTTAAAGATGTTGACAAGAAAAACATTAGTCCAAAAGATATACAAAAGGTTTCAAAGTTTAACAAATGTCTCAACTCGGTTCTTCATGAACTATTGCACCCTTTTCTTTCTATCCTCCCTCTATATATGTGTTTCCAGATACAACTCCATTAGACTCGCGCCTAAGTTATGTAGCCTGGAAAATAAATCATTAGTTAATTTTGAGTAATGATCATAATCACTAGCATTTTAAGAAAACATACTTTAAAATAAAACATAGTCATTGTGCTTTACATGGTTAATAAAAGGAAGTGACCTGCTGGTATGCTTGGTAATGAAATTGTGAGTATTCTTGTTTATGTTTGAGGACCCACTCTGTGATCACCTCCTAAAACTTTTAACGTTAATAACTCTAGATATCTCTTCTAATTACTCTCAGTGATGTGGCGAGGTCTAAAATTCTTTTACCCCTCAAAGCCATCTGACTCGACTATTTGCTTAGCATTGTTGTGTGTGTGTGTGTGTGTGTGTTATACTAGAAATCACGCAACCTAGTTCAGAAGTTCATTAAACTTAAAAGATATGATGATGAAAAGATTACAATTTAAAAAAAAAAAAAAAAACTTGATATGTTAAAACTTACCTAATCTCACTATGATTTTTCTAGATATGTCTGGTAACCCTAGAGTTTGCAGCATCCCACAATTTTTTTTCCTTATAATCATTTGAATAAAATAATTAATTTTAAAATTTTAAAAACATGTATATTAACTAAAAATAATTATTATATATGTACTAACCTTAAACTTCCCTATCAAGCCTTAACCATGAACATACATTCTGGATGATTTCTAAGCTAACTTTGTTGAAACAAAGGTACTTCTATCAACGCTTTCATCATCGGTCGCACATCTTCCATGTTTGTGAACATGAAAATTAATTAATTAACTCCAAACTATATAAACACTTAATCATTAATTTAATGTTATCTTTGAGGGAAAAATTGACGTGGTTATTCCCTCAGTATGTTCATCGAAAAATAATGACATGCCATGTTACTGATGGAATCATTAACATAGTATTTCTTGATTTTTTAATTATTTCTATTCTGTTAGAAAGTCTATTGGTAATTACCGATGTAATATTTTTCATTGGTAATGTATGATGAATATTTTTTGTCGCTCTTTTAATTAGAAATTATAAATGGAATATTTTTTGTCGGTATTTCTATTGTTATTTGATAATCTTTTGTAATGTTTCTTACAAGAATGATTCAAGATAAGGGGGAAAAAAGGCTACGTTTGAACTAAACTTCATCAAGGATTCCTGCACGCAAAAAGCACCTCAAAAGAGTTTCCACTTTTTCTTGTAATAAAATTTATTATTGTGATTTTGACACCATTTTTAGTGTATTTTTAATACGTGAAATTTTGTGTGTACAAATTTCTAGCACACCTAGTGGGACACTCCTTTCCTCTCATCTCTTGAGTCAACAAATATGTTATCCAAACAAAAAAACATGGAGCATGTAAATATCCAATCAATTCTCAAGGTGCTGAAGTGGATACTTTGCTAGCCATTCGCCTACGGACTTAGTTAGAAAAGTCCAAGTTGGTCTCTCTACTGAGAATATTCTTCAAAAGAGAAGAAAAAACAATTTCCTCAAAATATAAGTTTGGAAACTCTCCTTTTTCAAATCTACAAGAAGGGATTGAGATTCCATCATATAACTCAAATTCAAGCATGCAATTGAAGTCCAGATCTCATTATTTAACTTCTTCCAAACAAAGATGGGGAGATTACTCATCTGACCTCTACTCTTAAATGCTAGTTATAGTCATTGAGGCATTACTTTCTAAGGATCGTGTTCATCAAATATCTATTGAAATGGAAGAGCTGAAAAAATTCATCAAGGAAATGGATGATCAAATCGTTATGTTGATGGACCAGTTGGAAAAGCAAAATATACCTACTAAAAACACCAAAAGGGTCAAAAATCTATCTAGTAATAATGCTCATCAAGATCCTTTAAAAAGCTAAGATGCTTTGAAGAGCAGCAAAAACAAGAGCAACATGATTGAATAGTTGTGTAAAATGCCTTTCAAAACACTACTGGATCATCAGTAGGCTCATATACTCTCCAACAATGGCATCATATGATTGTGGATACTATCCATACTCAATATAAAGGTGTTCCTCGATCTTCTCTTATGCATGTCAAGCCATTCACTAAACATATCAATGAAAAAAGGATGTCACCAAACTATCAACCTCCTAAATTCTAGCAATTTAAAGGTAAAGATAATCTAAAGTAACATATTGTTTATTTTATTGAGACTTGTAACAATTCAGGAACGTACGAATACCTAATGGTGAAACAGTTCCTTCGGTCCTTAAAAGAAGTATCTTTTGACTAGTACATTGAGATCCATACTAGAAAGATAGATAGTTAGGACCATTTAGAGTGAGAGTTCTTGACTTGCTTCTACAGCACTCAATGAACTATAAGCTTGCCAAAACTTGCATCATTAAGAAAAGAAAAAAAGAGCCAGTCTTGGACTGTATTGAAAGATGGGGGGAACTTAGTCCTTAGCTGTAAGGAGAAGATAAGTGAAGCCTCTTCCATAGACATATGCATCTAGGGAATGCAGTGGGAGTTGATATATAGTCTTAAAGGGAACATGCCATTCATTTTTTAATAGCTCGCTACAAGAGCCCGTGACTTGAAAATCCAAATAGCAAGGCATGAAAGCTATTTCCCAAGTGATTCTCATAAGAGGAAGGAAGCAAACAAAGAATTCAAGAAAGATGTAAAGCCTACAAAATTAAAAGAAGTTATGGTTGTCTCCCCGACACCTATAAAGGTTTCTATCCAATAAGCCAAACCAAAATAAAAGATTGAAGAAAAATTCCAGAAAAACCAAACCCAAGAAAGAAAGATGTTCACTTTGAAGCAATTACAAGAAAAACGATACCTTTCTTTTATTCCAAGGTCTTCGGTATTCTAGATCAACTTCTAGAACAAAGTTTGATTAAACTTCTTATACATAAATGGTCTGAGGAAATTAATATAGTTGATCATCTAAAGTACTGCAAGTATAACTAGATAGTCGGTCATCTTGTTGAGAAATGTTTTGTCCTCAAAGATCTGATAGTTTGTTTGGAGAATAAAGGAAAGATCCAACTTGAAAAAGAAGAAGAAACCACAAGTATAAAAATGACAATGATTTCCTTTGGATCTTTCAATCCTATTCCTCTCCCAAGCTTGCTTTGTAAAATGAAAGTTATCTTTGATATGCTAATGATTCATCTAATCATCTATCACAAGAAGCACTTCCTAATCAATTTGAAGTTGATTTGACAAATAAGATAATTTAGGCATATCCATGAACACCATTATATGATTAGATAACACAAGATCTTGTTCAATGCCCGAGGGAAGTCCTAACCCTGTATGAGAGCTTGGCCAGCAAGCTTTTGGACATTGAATGTACACTCGAGGAGGACTGAACAGATGTAGAGGATCCTGACAAACTTGTCAAAAACTTCTTTTTTTATTGAATTTACGCGGGGGAAGAAAGAACTAACTTCGCTTCTGGCTTTCCTGATCTCCAGCTAAAGAAGAAAGAGAGATGGGTTCGTTCATCAATTCAAAAACGCTTGTTTCGTACCTTTAAAAGCAAATTTGCTGCTCGAAGAATAGAAATCTGGCGCTCACTAATGGGCTTAGAGTTGTATCAGTTGGCTATTGGTATATAATAACTTCTTTTGCAATTGGTTCTCTTTCTTTTCCAGAATCAAAAAAGTCCTTTGGTCGCGATCAAAAATCAAAGGCAGAATAACGAGCTGAGAAAGGGGGCAAAGCGGAAGGAAGAGAGGCTAAGCACTAGGCGTTCCGATCGATGCTTAGTTCACTCCCAAGAAAGAAAAAAGCGTTTACCATTGGCCCTATAATCATAAGAAAAGCCGTACTCCTCCCATACTCTGGTGAATAATTTAATTGCCTCAGTCCGATCAACTTATATTATTAGTCAGTAGCTTGCTTGAGATTTGGAATTAGAGGGGACAATAGCAAGTGACGGTTTCATTCCTTATGACTTCTTACTACTAACTAGGGCTAGGGTTGAGTTTCTGATATAACTGAAATCCTACGATGAACTAAACGAGAAGATCTACAATCATCCTCAGAATCTGAAGATGATTGGAGATGGATGATCTTCTTTTATTTCCAAAAAAAACAAAACAAATATAAAAGATATGTTATGCTAAACATTATTGAAAAAAGTCTTATAAAAGTGAAACTAACTGGATGGAGATCCTCTAATAACATGGTTATGCATGAGAATGATGATAAAGGATGAAACACGGTAATATATATATATATATATATATATATATATATATATATATATATATATATATATATATATATGGTTTAAGCCATCTAAATTTACTAGTTCCTAATGTAGCTCCACCTAGAATGATGATTAAAAAATGTGAGGTAGTCAAGACTAAGACATAGATAAATCCTAAAAAGAGAAGGTTCATCAATGTCTCATTCAAGGAAGGAGGAGTTGGGTATTGCAATAAGAAAGTTTGTCAACCTTAGAGATTATTTTCCAAAAAAACTCTTTTGAGATGAAATTGTCATGATCAATGTTATAACTAGTGGGCAAAAGGAAAAACTATTAGCTGTAGAAGAATTTTCTCGAGTCAATCCTCAAAAAAAAAAAAATCAAGTCAAAACGATTTTGGGCCAAAACAATGAAAAGTTGGATTGTGAATGCATTTTTTGCATGGATGCAGGCAACAACTATGAAACCTATTCTCAAGAAGGGAGACGAGCAAATATAGAATCTTAAATCCATTTTATTAGACTTGCATACGTGTTGTTCCATGTAATGATGTTGGTGAATGAGTTGACCAATGAAAATAACTAAGGGTGCGTTTGTTTCCTGGAAAGTGGTTTCCGGGAAACTACTTTCTAAACTTTCTTGTGTTTGTTTGCCATTAGAAAAGTTAGTCAATGAAAAACACTTTTCAGTCAAAGAAAAATTTGGCTTGATTTCCAGGAAAGTGTTTTCCTTTTTATTTTGGGTGGAAAATACTTTCCAGAATTGTGAAAAATTTAGAAATGTTATATTATTTACAGATTAT
The DNA here is from genome assembly GCA_007827005.2 of Populus simonii. NCBI lineage: Eukaryota > Viridiplantae > Streptophyta > Magnoliopsida > Malpighiales > Salicaceae > Populus > Populus simonii. The sequence goes on from CM017478.2 coordinate 1,830,996, forward strand.
ATCAAATTTGGTCCTCAAACTTTTAATTGCTATATATATTTTGTTTTAAATATTTTTTTTTCAATTTCATCATTTAGAATTTAATTTTTATATGAACTTTAGTCCTCATTTTTATAATTGTTATTTGTTTTTCCCTTATCATTTTTTATTTGAAATTTTTTATCTATCAAATTTGGTCCTCATTCTTTTGATTGTTACTTATTTTATTTGAAATAATTTATGAAATGGTAATTATTATTATTTTAATTTTTCATCTTTTAATTTTTTTATTTTTTAGATTTAATCTCTATTATTTTGATTATTATTTATTTTATTTGAGATAATTTATGAAATTATATTTTTTTTCAATTTCATTCTCATTCAACCTTTTAATTTGTAAGATTTGTTCCTCATTATTTTAATAAACTTGAAAAAAAAAAGATATTCATAAGTTATTTTTCATCTCATTTTCCATGACATAACCAAACATTAGAAAGTGTTTTCCAACTTATTTTCCATTACACTACCAAACATCGAAAAATAATTCACTTTCCCGGAATTCACTTTCCAAAAGAAAATTACTTTCCAACAAACAAACGGGGCCTAAGGTGCAATTGTTTTCATATGTCGCGGGTCATTGGAGGGTGTAAGCTGCTATTTCTGCAAGAACTATTTTTGCAAAAAATGAGCACAACTCCTTTTGACTTAATTTACACTGATGTATAGGGACCTTCTCCCACTCCTAGCCTCAATGATCACAGATATTATGTTATCTTTGTTGATCATTTTACTAAATATGTGTGGCTCTTTCCATTACATCAAAAGTCAAATGTCAAAACAATATTTCATCATTTTTAGAAAATGATTGAAAATTAGTTTGATGTAAAAATTAGAGTATATTCTAACAATGATGGCGAATTTCTTGTGCTTCGATCTTTCTTTGTCGATCATACACCTTTTTAGAAATGTTAGCTTTGATGAGTCTATCTATCCATTCCAACAAATCATGCAAGAGTCCTCTCCAAACTCTTTAACTTCAGAGACTTCTTGTCCTAGTCCATTGCTGCAAGTTGTTCCCAAGAACCATCCACCATTCACACGGCCTTAAAATACTCTCCACCCTGCTTCTTCCACTCGATCCTAGTGAAGATCGATCTCTTGCCTATACTCTAGGTGCTCTCCCATTACAGTTACACCAGGTAACAGCTCCTCCCTCAGAACCTGAGACCCAACCAGCAGACTCCATTCCAACACCTCAACTAGCTCCGTCCAGGACCATTATCACACGATCCATGCATAATCTTTTCAAGCCAAAACAAATTCACAATACCACTAAATACCCTTTACTTAAACCATCAGAGCTATCCTTGATGACATAAAGCCATGTTAGAAGAGGTCACAACCCTACTTAATCATAGGACATGGGAGCTTGTTCCATCAGCTCCAGGGCAAAACCTTGTAGGTTGCAAATTTGTGTTTCAAAATAAATAAAATCTAGATGGTTCCATTACTTGATATAAAGTTCGTCTTGTCGCAAAGGGATTTCATCAGCGCTAGGGAATTGATTATTCTTAAATGTTTAGTCTGATGGTAAAACCATCCACGATCAAACTCATTTTAACCATTGTGGTTATGCATGGTTGGTTTCTTTATCAACTCAACATCATTAATGCGTTCCTGCATAGAACACTTGAGGGAACAATATCCATGCATCAACCCCCAAGATTTGTGGATCCTGCTAAACCATGACATGTTTGCAGACTGAACAAAAGTATTTATGGCTTTAAGCAAGCGTCAAGGCAGTGGTACAAGGCTCTCTGAGATGCACTACTTGGCTTTGGTTTTATTCACTCTACAACTGACAACTCATTGTTTATTTACAAATCTGATGGTATATTATGCTACTGCCTAGTTTATATTGATGACATAATTGTTATAGGGAACTCAGATAGCTTTGTTGATGGCATTATCCAACAACTTAAATACATATTCTTAATAAAAAACATGGGATCTCTATATTTTTTTTGTGTGAATAGAAGTGATCCCAACACCACAAGGTTTGTTTTTGTCACAACACAAATACATTAGGGAGTTGTTCTCGCGAACTTCTATGGACAATGCTAGAGAGATAGTCACTCTCATGTCCATTATGGCCAAGCTTCATATTCATGATAGCTCTACTCCTGCTAATAGAACTACATATCAAAAAGCCATTGGCACGCTTCAATATCTAGGTCTCACCCATCCCAACATTGCTTTTGTAGTCATTAGACTATCCTAGTTTATACAACAGCTGACCATAATTCATTGGGCTGCAAAAAAGAGACTATTTAGATATCTTAAGCACACAATGTATCATGGCATTTTGGTACAAAAGCATGATCAGTTCCACCTTAAAACTTACAATGATGTAGATTGGGCATCCAATGCAAACACTCGGGTCTCCACAACTACCTTCATCACTTTCCTTGATCCTAATCCCATCTCATTTTCTGCTCGCAAGCAAGGGTTATATCAAGATCATCTATAGAGGCTGAATTCTGCGCATTAGCTACTGCAACTTCAGAGACCATATAGCTATGATGTCTTCTCAGTGAGCTTGATCTGCATCTCAGACAACCATCACAATTGTTCTGCAATAATATTAGGGCCAATCATTTTAGTTTAAACCATGTACAACATACACGAATGGAGCACATTGAAATTAATCTCCTCTTTGTTCAGGATCTTGTCAAGAAGGGTACGATTTCTCTACATCACATTCATACCATTGATCAACTAGTTAATATCCTAACCAAATCCCTACCGCAATAACAATTTCACTTACTAAGATCCAAGATTAGTGTTGCCGATGGCACCTTTATCTTTCCGGGGGCATATATGGGAAGCTGCTATTTTGGCAAGAAATCAGGCAGGAAAGTTGTCATCACCAGCTATCAAGATGTAACGACATTTTTTATTATTAGTCTTTAATTAGGAAATCTGTACAACTAGAATACATATGTATAGCTTAAGTTTAGCAGCAAATTAAGCTCCTCAAATCTATATTTATACACATACTGTTTCAACAGTAAAGATTAGAATAACACAATCAAATTTTTTTATTGAATTCCCTATACAAGGTAGATACTCATGCCTAACAACTAGGAAAAGGTGGGGAGGTTAAACTTCTGTTTGAAAGTTCATGCCCAACAACTAGGCCGCCAATTATAGCTTCAAATCAAACCATTCCTAGCCCTTCAAGAACCGATCTCCCTTGACCTACAAAAAATCAATCTCCCTCTCTCTTTTAGCCATAATAATAAGCACAGTCCTCTTTTCCATTTTAACTCAAAGCTAACCCGAAAATTCAAATACAAACTCACCCAAAACTGACCTAAAAGTTAACCCAAAGCCAACCCGAGAATTACAACACCATCGTGTGTGTGTGTGTGTGTAGTAATTTCAAGTTAGAGGAGATACTTGTTGTACCTGAATTGCAAAAGTAAATGAATCTTGAGAGGATATTTATAAAAACTAAAATTTCAATAAGTCTGACCTGTGATCCAAAGATTTCTATGACCAAACAAACTAAATTTATTGGATTTAGATTCAAATTAAATTAAAAACTTAATTCAAATGCATTTCATGATTCTTACTTTAATATTTTATTAACTAAAGGTATTTCAAGTAATCTTCATATCAATTTTTTTTAAAATGTTCTATAGATGAATGACATTTTAGATAAATTGCATCTGGTCTGTCTATAAATAGACAACAAAACCACCAAATAAAAAACAAACATAGAAGACAAGCAGAGAAGAGACAATGAATAGAAGAAAAAAAAAAGACTAAAGACCAAGTACAAATACTTAGAAGTTCTCTCAAATAAATTCAAGTCCATCAAGGAAGCAAAGGATCAAAGTTTTTATCTTCATCAAAGCAAATCATGGAAACAAAGGATCAATGTCTTTTTCTTAATCAAATCAAATTAAGTTAAGATCTCACATGGTTAAGAATTCACATGGTTAAAATTTTTAAACTCATGTAAATACTCTTTATCTTCATCAAATCAAGTTAAAATCTCATAAGATTAAAGCTTTCGAGCTCATGCGAATAATATTTATTTTTATCAAATTAAATCAAGTTAAAACTTCACATAGTTAAAGCTTTCAAGCTTGTGAGAATATCTTCCTATTCAAAACAAGATTTAGTTCTGACGATTAATCAGAGAATTCATGCACGCAAAAAGCTCAAGAGAGTTTCAACTTTTTCTTGTAATCAAATTCATTATTGTAATTTTAACATTATTTTTATTGTATTTTTAATACATGAAATTTTGTATTTACATGTTGAACTAAAGCTAATTAGGCTTCACTGCCTTGTTCTTAGCTTGCAAATATGAAGAGGATACACCCCTTGAGGTTCGTATACCCATGGCATGTTTTGTTTTGTTGTTTCTTAAGAAGACAAGTCAGGTTCTTAAGAAGACAAGTCAGGTTCTTAAGAAGACAAGTCAGGTTCTGAGGCTAACTACTGGATGGAATTGATTTGCCGGTCGGTAGTGATATTTGGAAAGCATGGAGGAAGTTGCAGCTATATGACAGGACAAGCTAGAACGGAATTTGACAATCACCAACACTTGTCATTTCATCCACCACTACCTCAAAGCTTGTACTAAAGCTGACGCAAAGGTATCATGTGATTTAATCTTATTCAAGCTATGTTATTACAATGTTGTTAAACCTAATTGAATGATCTATCACTGTTTACTTTTCTGCATTAACAGATGAAAAACATGGTGTTTTTTCTCATTGAACTTGCTCTAATGCATCATGACACAATCAAGCACTCTCCATCAATGGTTGCTGCCTCAACAGTTTATGTTGCACTCTGGACCTGACACCGGAAGCCTGATTGGAGCAAAACTTGGAACTTTACACAGGCTGTTCAAAGGAACAGCTAATGTGTGTAAAGGGCTAAGCAACATTTTCTTTCTGTGAACAATTGATGGGTGATAACTTTTTTTGACTTCCATTCCTCTTTGACCAGGGATTGTGTTTGGCTAGTTGAGAAACTGCATAAGATGCCATGGAAAGACAAGCTGAAGGTAGTTCATGGGAAGTATTCGGTTCCCACTAGAGATAGAGTTTCCTTGCTTCTTCGTGTTGGTTCTGGGTACCAGTATTTTCATTTCAAATGGGATTTTTGCCTAAGGAAATAGTAGTGGTAACAAAATCTAAATTTCATTCTCATTTTTAAGTTATCTCTGTCTTTTTGGACCTCAGATGTATAGTGAAGAACATATTTCCTCGTTGTTTTAGTAAGGCTAGACTTCTTGAGAAAATTACTTTCCATTTCTTGACAGGAAGTAGAATTTGATGATTAACCCCAACAATTTATGCGTAAAATGCCGTTCTTATGTATAATGCAGCAACTTCACTTGTCACTCCTAGAATTAAATGATGATAAATACAAAGACTATCAACATAAATAATGAGTAATTCAAGATTTGAATCCCAAACAAACAGAACAGAACCAAAGCATTAGCTGAATCTCAGGCATTGTTTTTGGGATCAAAACATTGAGAAGGAGAAGGCAGAGAAAGAAACACTAATCTTGCCAAAACAGAGCAAATATCTCATTGGAATCAAAATTAGGGAGATGTCACTTCTGCTCTGTACACATAGTATGCCTTCCTCAAAAATCTGAAAAAACCCACTGACGAAGCAGCAATGATTTTTTCCCAGATATTTTTCTTAGACAAAGTTCTATACTGCAAGTACTCTTACATGCAGTAGAGATGTATGCTCTTTCCCCAAATTAATGGGATTTTAAGTCACTCACCATCAAGAATCAATACTGATGGATGATATAACTATTCATAACAGGGAAAAAAAAAAAAAACTCCTGCAAAAAATATAAAATGAGGTGTAGACCAAAAGGTACTCGTCTCCTGTCAATATTCAAAAAATCAATTACCCTAATTCTCAATCATAAGCCTTCTCCCAATCATCCACCGCCACAGATAAATCTTCTTCTCTTGAAACTCCTCCAGATTGCATTGCAGGCTGCCTTGATGCACTGGAAGTGCTTGCATTTGATTCCAAACCTGAACTGGAAAGGCTTCCTGCAACTTGTTTTGCGGGATCCTCCATCTTGACAGAGGCAGCAGATGAACTGTCAGCCTTCTCAGAGTCTAGGACACTCCATCGGTTAATCGAAGCCACAATTGGAGCTTCTTTCCCTTTCCATGCAGAAGCCTGAACGTCTGCAGAACCACCATCAGACCACTCTTCACCACTCCATGAATCTTTCCTACAACCAGTCTCCTGCACTACAGCTTTCTTCCACGAAGTTCCCTTCAAAGCTGCAACTGTTCCTTCCATTGCAGTCCCTGCCACTGCCCAGGCATTATTAGCTGGTGATGCCACAGATGCACCAGTATTTTGAGGAACCACGGATGCTCCATGATATAATGATCCATGATCCAGCCTTCTCATAGCAGTAGCTGCTCGAGCAGGATCATTGAATACAGCCAGTGCATTCTTATCATTCAACCAAACTAGTTCACATTCCCCACCAAACCTAAGGACAAGTGAACTTATATCTGCCTCCCTCGGCAAATCTAGAAAAGATACAACAAGCCTGGGATCCATGTCTACAAGAACATCAAAAACTGGTGGATGGGAACTTAAAGTTGTCGTACCCTTAATCCCAATCACACGAGGTGGAGGTTTGGATTTGGATGTAGCATGAACTACAAAAAAACGCTTTGGTTCCCAACCAGCAGAATAAATTGCAAGCTTCCACCTCTCAGCAATCAGACTAACTGCATCCCTTTTATCCTTCAGCATAGGGCAAAAAACATGAATCTTAAGACCCCTAGTGGTTCCTCTGCTCTTGCCAAGAACCAAATATTTGCACCTTTCCTCCACAGCAAGCACCCACTTTGGATCACGCCTGTACAGATCACCAATCAACTCTGTCACTGCAGAATTCTCACCAAAATGAAGAGCTTCCAGATTAGGAGGGGTGATATCAAAAGCATCAGCAAGAACCCTTTTCCTCTCCAACTTGGCACATTCATCATCACACATAAGCTTTCTTTGGCCAAGAGGAATCTTCTTTCCAGTTGATTCCACTGGTTGAAGAGATGCTGGCAACTTGTGGAGAATGGAAGCTTCTAAAACAGTGTCATTATAACCACCATTGCTCCCCCCAGCATCACAAGGAACAGATGCTGTCATCCTGCCACAAGAGCAACTAATTGTGACAAGGAACTCACATCTGACATCAGGACAAGGAGCATGAGGATGACAAAGTGCAGTGCAAGTATGCCTGCAATCTCTCTTAGGGGCACCACATGTCTGCCCACAAGAAGCTCTCGTGCCAGTTTCATTTCCAGATGAGGTATCACAAGGCAGTGAATGACAAGTTCTTCCACATGCATGCAGACCACATTGCCTTGTCTTACCACATAGTTTGTTGCATCTGATATCCCTTGACCCACAGGGTATGTTCCCGAGAATCACATGCCCACCAACACACTCCTTAGCTACAGGCACCAAACAAGATGGGCAGTCTCCGAAGTGACAGCTATGAGAAGCTGGATGGCCACAAGGCTGAGGGACTGAGCATGGGAGCTGACATGAAGGGGGAGGTGTACCACAAGGCAATGGAGGAGGGATGGAAGTTCTCCTACACGCACATGTCAGATCAGTGAAAATTGTTTCAAGACAAGGAGGACAATGGCCACTGTGACAAAGATCATCACAAGAATGCTGTCCACACCTTAACTTCTTCCCACAGGCCATTTGACAAAAGTGCGGATCCCAATCACCAGAGAACTGGTTGTTAGAGTTGGAAAGAGGGCAGCATCGCTCGCTACACCTGTGCCTTCCACAGTTCTTCTTTCGACCACAAGGCTTCTCACACAAGAATTTTTCATTCTCTGAAGTAGTTTTGTAACACTCCACAGTTTGAGAGGTTGATCCACAACGGCATTTTTGGGTTACAGAAACCAAACAAGGTGCGCAATCCCCAGAATGGCACACCCCTTTACATTGGTGCATCCCGCAAGGAAGTGATTTGCCACATATTTGTGTACATGTTGGAATTGGATCCAAACAACTCTTTCTTTCCTCCTGCAAACTTGTTTTTCCACAATAGCAAGACCTGACCCTGTCAGGCATTAACTCACAATCGCCACAAAGACCTGGATGACAAGTTTCATCACACATATGGTTTCCACAACCCAGCATCTTTCCACATGTAGAATTGCAAGAAAAAACACCATCTTCAGCTTTCACTTCTCCCTTCACTGCCATGGCACCACACAGAACAACCTCCGTCTTTTTCTTGCAGAAACATGAAGCATTGACCAACACCTGACAAGAATCGCATGGACCAACATGGCAAATCCGCTCACATCGATGACGCCAACATTCAAGAAGCTTATCACATGGGTGTCCACAGGTAACAACAGACATCCGATCAGCACATCTTGTTGTGATTATTTTCTTCCCACAAGGACACAGACGTGGTGGAGCAAAGGCCTTGCAAGGAGGACATGGCCCAGGGTGACACTGCAAGACACAATTATGAGGGCAAAGATCCTCCTTACTCCCATCAGCACCAGGAGCCTCCTTCTCAAGTGGCTTTCCACATGGTTCTCCACACGAATGAGGAGTCAAATACAAATCCGAAGGTGGATCCCTCCTCTTCCCACAAAAGCAAACATACCGAATATCCTTCAACGTCGTAAGCTGCACAGATTGACACCCCGGACACCGCCAATTAAAACCTTGATTCTTCTCCGCAATCAAATCAACAGAAGTCGGGGCACGAGCCCATTTCTTGATACAATTCAAATGAAAAATCGAGAAACAACTCGAACAAGACCAAATTGGCACAGACCTCCGAACCATATCATAACAAATCATACACTCAACCGTACTCTTCACAAGCTTCTCCTGAATATCTTGTGCAAGCTGCGGCAAATTCGGGTCATTCAATTCCCGAGTCTTCTCACTCCTCTCTATCCCCTTCCTAGGCCGACCCACATGACCTCTAGGTGCATTCACAGTCATACCACCTTTATTATACCTATGATGTGCTGTTCCAGACCACCCATGAGCAGCATCACCCCCACCATTTCCATTGTATCTAGAGTTGGAACTCGAAGGCGGTTTGGTGTTTGCATCAACCTCAGGATTAGAATTAGCTCCTCTCGGAACCCAATTCTGAGTGGGGAATCTAGACGACCTGTTGTTGTTGTTGTTGTCTCTTCGATCATTTCGGGGTTGAAAGCTCATATTCTCTGACAACAACAACAACAACAACAACAACAACACTCCTCCTCTGCTACTTCTACAACTACTACTGGTATCCCCACCACCAAGAAACAAATAAATAAAAATTGAAAATTAATGATCTAATCTTAATATATGATTTCAGATGATGAAGAGGAATACGTACCTGATGATGAAGAAAGATTGTTGAAAGGAAAGGAAAGGAAATGGAGGATGGGTTTTCTACTTTTCTTGCTTCCGGTTACTACTTAGGCATCACCAACCAGGGTATGAATGGGCCTAATTATTACGAAGTAATTGAGAGAGAGAGAGCTGAACCATCCTTCCATTGAAGGTTCTGAGCATTGGAACTGTCCACTCGTTGGCCCAATATTACTACATCGTGGGCCAAAAAATTTTAGGGGGTTCTGATCTGAGCATAATTGATGCTCATTGTCTTGAGAAAACTGCTCTTTCCTTCCTTCATTCTCTAGCCAAGACAAGAGGGACATGAATGATTTGCTTGAATACTGACTGAATCTCATCCAGCAAAATCCACACACATACATCTTCACAAAAAAACAAAAGAAAAGAACATAGAATTCACTTTCGTCTTGTCTTCTCATTACAACCTCAATCAATCAAGGTATGTTTTGTATAATAATTAGAACAGATCAAGAAAAGAAACATCGTTTTCTCTCCATTCTTCTCCATTCTTTTCTCCATCTTTTGTTCTTGTTTATTTGGTATTTCTAAAAGATAAACAAAGCCCAGAATCTAAATTACCTAAAGATTTGTTCTTTTGAAGCTTTACTTCTAAAAGGCTTGAATCTTTTCCATGTAGGTATTGCTTAATTCTGCTCTTTTTTTGCTTCTGTCTTTCCATTGAAACCTACAGGAGATAGCAGCTATGCGTGTGTTGCATTGCATGATTGTTTTATACGAGTAATCATCAATATTGTGTATCTGGTTGATTGTTGAAAAGTCTACGCAATCTGGGATTTGATGCAATGGATACAATGGCATCAAATGTTTTGCAATTAGTGAATGGTACTTTGGAGAGGGTGACATCTGCTTTGGATTTTCCATCTGCAAGAGCTGTTGTTTTTGGTGTTCAAATTGGAGGTAGATTTTGATCTCTTTTAAAACTGGTGATTGGTGATGATTTGATTGTGTATCTCTGTACTTAGTAATTTTAATTAACTTGTTATGTTGGCTTTGTTTTTGTTAAAGGGCATCTCTTTGTGGAGGTTCTTCTTTTAGTGGTCATTCTTTTTCTACTTTCCCAGAAAAGTTATAAACATCCTAAGCGACCGTTAACAAAGAAGGTTAGCGTGGCTTGACACTTTTTTGTTCTCTTTTCCTTCTTGTCTCTTTTTATACGTTAGTTGAAAGAAACTGCCTTCTTGCATTATGTGTTTTGTATTGTTTAGAAGTTTTCTAACTTGTCAGGATGATAAATCATGCATGTACTTAAAGATAGATGAATACATTTGAATGTTTGTACTGATGTCTTCTGACCTAGGGCATTGAGCATTGAGAGTTAGCTATATTTTAGTTGTTTTTCCTCTTCTTTTGGAGCCACGTGAAAATGCATGAGGATGGAATTTAAAAGAATTCTGGAAATCAAGTTTCGAAGTTTTTGTCCAAGTTTTAAAGAAAAGAGTTCCATCATACTTTTATAATGCTGAAGACTTTTGTCTCTGCTATAATATGGAGTATGAAATTGTTATTAGATATCGATTCACCAATATACCTGTCCACAGTATCCTTGAGCATTGCTTGATAGCCCACTGGAACTTCTAAGTTCTATGTATCCTTTTAAACTTCTACATGTGGTGCTTCCATATGAATTTCTGTTATTTTTCCTTATGACTGATTCTTAGATTTATTGGTACATGGTATTTCATTTCAGATTAGATTTGTGCTTTTCACTGGTTTAGCTTGTGGATATGTGAATTATAGTTTGTTTGAGAACTCATTCTGAAGTGTGAAGCTGTTCCAGCATAATATTACCAAAAAGTGTGTTGTCTGTAGGAAATAGATGAGCTATGTAATGAATGGAATCCAGAATCCCTTATTCCTCCAATTACAGAGGAGATGCGATATGAGCCACCAGCATTGGAAAGGTGAACATACTTGTCGTCTCAACACATTTGTTTGGCTCTTGTCAAAAGTATCCTTGTGCTTGCATGTATAAACCTACCCTCCTATTGTTGTATGGAAAAGCCATTAATTGCAGTTATTGAATTGATGATATCTCGCATCCCCTCAAAGAAGTTGCTATTTTGATACTCCAACAATGACTTTGCTGAGAAGACATATCTGGACGATTCTTCTGAAGTAATCACAATTCATGAGCTACTTTTTATTGCAGTGCTGCAGGGCCACATGCCATAATCAATGGAAAAGATGTTGTAAACTTTGCTTCAGCGAATTATCTTGGTCTAACAGCGCATGAGAAGCTACTTGTGAGAAATTCTGTTCTGCTTAATTTTATTTTTCCATTTATGATAATGATTTTCCTTAAATTAGAAAATGAATGACCAAGTTTTTTATTAAAAAAAAAAATTCCTCAGGAGTCAAGTACCTCGGCCTTGGAAAAATATGGTGTTGGTTCCTGTGGTCCTCGTGGGTTCTATGGAACAATTGGTGAGACTCAATTTCAACTGTAATTTAAATGAAGCAGGATGAAGATTTGTTTCCAATTTTTTACCTTAAATGCTTACCTTCTGACAACTTTTGTTTTTCTTAGATGTTCACCTTGATTGTGAGGCCAGAATAGCCAAGTTTTTGGGAACTTCAGATTCAATTCTCTATTCATATGGACTTTCCACTATGTTCAGCACAATTCCATGTTTTTGCAAAAAGGGAGACATAATTGTTGTGTGAGTATGGTAATCCTAAGTGTTAAAGATTTGTTTTACCTGTGTGGCTATATGATAGAAATCAGCTAAAAGTGTTTTTAAAAATACATAAATCCTTCAATTTTTTTTTTCATTCAATATGTTTAGTCCCTTCCCTTGAAATTTAGTTATGTCAGTTTGATTATCATTTTAAAATGATTATAACACACCTTTGACTATTGCACGTATGCTGAGCCTAAATTATGCTCACCAATGGTACCTATATGATAATACATGACCAAATAAGATTTCCCAGTCTTCTCATCCTTGATTGTGTATTTTTCACTGATTTGTAATATGCATATCTGGTCGCTCTAGTTGTCTGTGACATAGTTATCCAGATATTTTACAATTTTCGGTTCATTTGTGAAACCTTTTATTTTAAAATTGTTCTGGGGAAGTATAATATATCACTAAATAAAACTGGTACTTATTGTCTTTATTATCATTTTCCCTTAGGGATGAGGGAGTCCATTGGGGAATACAGAATGGCCTTTATCTTTCCAGAAGCACCATTGTGTATTTCAAGCACAATGACATGGAATCTCTGCAAAATACTTTGGAGAAAATCACTGCTGGGAATAAGCGGGCCAAGGAATTGCGACGCTACATTGTAGTTGAAGCTGTGTACCAGGTATGAGGTATCTTGTTTCTGTTTTGCATGCATATCAAATACATATATATTTGATAAGCTAGAATAAAAGAAAAACTTTTAAATGCTTGCACTAAAAGGGTATTGGCTGCAATCAGCACAGGACAACCGAATCATGATATTGGATTACTTGTTTTTACCCAACTCAGGCTTAACCATTGTGTTTTTTAGGCTAACTGTTATTACATAGCAGTAACTCCTAAGTTGATGTCCAATTTTTTCTGAAGTTAAAATATGTGGCATAGTAATCACGCAACCTCGGATCACACCACCACCCTACCCCCCACCAGCCCCTCCTCTCTCTTTTGTTTGTATTTGCTTTAAATTTTATTTCTTTTAGGAGTTTGTACTTTGAAACTGACAAAGCTAGTATAGACTATAGAGGCCCCTGGTCTTGTGGGGAAATCTAGTGTTTTCCTTGCTCTTCTGACTTTGTTGATTCAGTGGAATTGATTGCTGATGCATGAAGTTTCTGAAAAATGATTAATATATGAGTGTGTTAATTCAGTAACTGCATTTATTTCTTAGTGGTACTGCTAGTCATCTATTTGCTCTAACACTTTGTTATTTTACCCCATAACTGTAATGAATATTGAACTTGCTTGACTGGGATATTTATTTTTTTGCTCTGAAATCTGTAGAATTCTGGACAAATAGCCCCTTTAAACGAGATCATCAGATTGAAGGAGAAATATCTCTTCCGTGTTTTGTTGGACGAAAGCAACTCATTTGGTGTTCTTGGCAGGTTTGGAAGAGGTCTTACTGAATACCATGGGGTGCCGGTATGTTTTAAAGATTCATTTATTTCTTGTTACTGGCTCAAACTCTCTGATTTATGATTTTATGGGTTGCAGATTGAGAAGGTAGATATTGTTACTGCAGCTATGGGCCATGCATTAGCCACTGAAGGAGGATTCTGCACTGGTAGTTCCAGAGTCATTGATCATCAAGTATGAAAATATACATGCCTAATAACTTCATTTTATTGAAATTTGGATGAGTAGCCAGGTCCTTCATCATCATTCTATTAGCATATGGTAGTGCTGCAGTGGTAATGATAATTATTATTTCTTCCAATTCTATAGTGCTAATGCTTATTATTTGCTTATATTTGGCAGCGGCTTAGCAGTTCTGGATATGTGTTTTCTGCTTCTTTGCCACCATATCTTGCAAGTGCTGCAATTACTGCTATCAATGTTCTGGAAGATAATCCTGCTTTAATAACAAAGTTGAAAGAAAACATTTCTGTCTTGTGGAAAGGTTATTGCATTACTCAGTTGTCATTCTTATGTTTTTCTTTTTAACATTCTCTCCCTTACATACAAAGTTAGACTCATGATACATGTGTATTGATGTGTTACTATTCTTTCTTTTTTGGAAAACGGCCACCATTGTCTTGTTAATTTCACCAGCACCTTTGTCTTCATTTGTATTTACTTTCTAGTAAAGTTTTGTGTTCTCAGAATCTTTTCTTCATGAGCACTTGAGAGTCAATCCTTATGTAACACACGTCAATTATTCAACCACAGAAACTGAGGCCAACTATCGTATCATCATTTCATCATAATATTTCCTTGAGAACATTTGAATTGTATGAATTGTCATTGGAATGTGATTAGTTGGACCTCTTTTGTTCGTTATTAAATTGAACCGAAGTTTGAGAAAAAGCATCATATATTTTGGTCCTGTTTGTTTATTATAATCTCTTTCTTTTCCTATGGTTGATTGAGTTAGAGGTAATGTCCGGTATAGATTTGTACAATTGCAACATATTTCTTTATGGTGAATATAAATCATTTGTCATATGAAGTTTTATAGCAATAAAAGTTAGAAGCTTGTGCTTACAAACTAGGCAGCATACAGGCGATCTCCTGGGGAAACCATCAAGTTTTGTCTAGAGAAATTATCCAACTATGGTTTTTGGTTCAAAAATGCCAGGTTTTATTTGGAGCTAGAGGCCCTGTTGTCAGAATAACTTTTTAGGTAATGATAGGGGTGCTAAACTATTTCTTGCTAAGCTGTGCTTACTAAATGACCTAGCATTTATTACAAGAAAAAAATTTCAAAGCATGGAATGTAGATCTTATCATATTTAGTGGGATAATTATAATTATGAAATTAAGTAATTGATAAAATACAAATTGCATGATGTCACGTCAACTAGTAAAGAGTTTTAGTAAAAAATATTAAGTATTTCTAGCATTATCCTCACTTTTTTTGTCTTTATAGCTTTTTTATTTTTGCATGGTTTGCACGGATTTTCCTATTTCTAAATTTATTTGGTGATTGCAGGATTGTCCAACTTACAGGGTCTCTCTATAGCCAGCAATCCAGAATCACCTATTGTTTTTCTTAAACTAGAAATGTCCACAGGTTCCATGAAAGATGACCTTCAACTACTCGAAGCTATCGCTGATCGGGTAAGGAATGAATTAGTCGTTTGGTTTATTATAATTACACTTTGGTTGTACCTTGCACTTACTCTGTTTCTTTGTAATTATGAATTTTTCAGGCATTGAAGGAAGACTCTGTATTTTTTGTAACCTCAAAGAGATCAACCATTGATAAATGTCGTTTGCCTGTGGGGATCAGATTGTTCGTATCTGCTGCCCATTCAGATTCTGATCTGCTCAAGGCAAGTGAATCCTTGAAGAGGGTTTCAGCATCGGTGCTGACGAATCAATAATCGAATGCTGTGCATCTGGTTGATCTCGTTTCTTGCCTCTGAGCTGCATTAGATTTTTCTCGTGGCACTCATCCATCATATTCATTTCCTCTTCAGATCCAATTCAAGGAAGAATTTTTGTGTGAGAAGCCAGTGGATGTTGATAGTTTATGAAATTCTCTTGGGATTATTTGAGTTTCAACAGATCAGCATATTTAATTTTGTTTTCAGTCATAGAATTGATTCCATCACTGAGGTTGACAACAAGCAGTTGATTAGAACATTTATCAGATTGTATTGATTGGTCCAAGCAAGGTTTATAGAATATTTGTGGCATGTACTCCACTTTTGGTTCCATAGGTTTTTTCAAGCTATTTAAAGAGAGAACATCTCTGGTGTTGCCACTGTTTTTATTCACGGTTTGGATCCTCATTCGATGCAGTGTTTTTTAATTGAAAATATTTTTAAATGATTTTTTATATATATTTTTGCAGTGTTTTTGAGTAATTTTGATATGTTAATGTAAAAAAAAAATCATGTAACAGCCAGATTCAGAAAGTGAGTCCTCGAATCCCTGGATTTGGCCTATCAAGCCCGTTCTTGCATGGGGCCATTATAACCAGCTTCTTCTGGATTGAAGACAATAACGAGACTATTTCTTTCAATAACCTTTTGTCTTTTAGAATTTATTTGTTATTAAATTAAAAAATTATAAAAATAAATATTTACATTAAAGATAACAAATAAAATTATCAGAAAAAAATATATTCCTTAAATCTAGACTATATTTCTTTTTTTTTTATCAATGTATCTCTTTATTATTTTAACAAAGTAATTTTTTTATTATAAGCATTGTTTATGATCTCAAAAACAAGTTTTTAAAAAAACAAATGATGTCTAATATTTTATATGTGATTGAAAGAAAAAAATAATAAATATGATAAAATCATGTTAGAAATCTTTAAAAAAAAAAATAAAGAACATGATTTATTTTCATAAAAATCCATGAGCATTTTTTTATTTTTTATAACCAGGTTTCTTCTATATTGAAGACAATAATGAGACTATTTTTAACAGAGAGATATAAAGATATGGAAATAATTCGGAAACTCTAAGAAGAAAAGAGTAATCCACTTTAGTAAAACACATGCATGTTATAATAGGGTAATATTATTAAGCCCAACCAAACTCGCTAGGTCAACACGGTAATTTAGTGGGTGCACTCACGACTCGATCAATTTATTCAAAATATGGTTTTTAAAAAAAAAAACTAAAAAAACATGTCGATTTAACTTTTAAAAAAATAAGAAAATATTAGAACTACGACATTTTAGATATACTCGGGTTAAACTAGGTTAACTCGTCTAACCAATGACCTAAGTCATGGCTGAGGTCTGTAACCTTGCTTTTTAGAGTTTATTTTTTATTTAATTAAATAATTATAAAAAAAATGATATTTGTAAGAAAGATAACAAATAAAATTATCGAGAGGAAATATATTTCGTAAATCTAAATGTTTTTTTTTTTTGTTAATGCATATCTTTATGATTTTAATGAAGTATTTTTTTTATTGTAAGCATTGTTTTTAAAATAAAAATCAATCATGATCTCAAAAAGCAAGTTTTTGAAAAATAATATCTTAATATTTTATATATGATTAAAGAAAAAAATAATAAATGTGATAAAATCATATTAGAAATATATCAAAAAAATTTGGTCCTTTTATTTTTATTTTTTCACAAACAATATAACCGAGTTCTTTTTTTTAAATTGAGTATCAATTCAATGTTGGGATTTTTTTTATTACCGTGATAAATTCATAGAAAAAAAACAAAATAAATTATTAAATTCAATTCTCAATCAAAAAAATATAAAATGATAATATTTGAAAAAAATTCAATAACAAGAGAAAAAAAACTTAAAAGATAAAAAAAATCCATAATATTTATGAGGTTATAAATAGTAAAATCATTGTTTTTAAGATGTTTTTGAGAATGATATTTAAAGACAATAGCGACATTTAAAAATGAGTTAAAAAAAACTATATTTTTATCTCACTTTCAATCTTAACCCTTTTATTTTTTATTTTATTTTTGTAAATAATAAAACTAAATATTTTTTAAAAATTAAACATCAATCTAATATTAAATTTTTTTTGACATTGTAATAATCCCATAAAAAATATATATTAATACAAATTAACAAACTCAGTTTACAATAAAAACAACGTGAAAGAATAAAATGGGAAAAAGGGATGAAAGAAAACTATTATTATCCATGGTATTTTCACTGAACACTCGTGTAGAGTTAAAAGACAGAGCACTTGAGGGTCTGGCTCAGTGGTCAACCGTGTGACTTGTTCCGCTCCCGTCCCGAGTTCGATCCTCTATGTGCACGCCTGTCACCCCCGCGGTGCCTTACATGCTCATTGGGCTTGCAGGATGCTCAGTGGGTCGTGGGGAATAGTCGTGGTGCGCGCAAGCTGGCCCGGACACCCCACGATAATCAAAAAAAAAAAAAAAAAAAAGAAGACAGAAGCGGCTTTTAAAGACAACATACTTTGCAGGCATTTTTATGCAGAAACATAATAATGGGACAAACATTTTGTGCAAAACCATAGTTTTAAAACTTGGTTTTGCCTAGCAGGTCGACGTGGAATTTGGGGTTGAAATTAGGTTGGATTGAAGAAAAAATAGGAGAAGAAAAAACCCGGTGTGACCTGGTAGCTTGACCCGGCAAGACCTGGTTAAAAACCCGTTTGCAACCCGTTGACTTTTATTTTTTTTATGTTTTTTATTAAAACTACGTCGTTTTAATTTTTTTTTTAAAAAATGACCGGAACAACCTGGTGACCCAGTCAAAACCTGAAACCTGAGCCTTGAACCAATCCGGATCTAAAACCTATATGCAAAACCATACATGGTCCTTTGAAAACTACGAAAAGTTTTTCAATTTTGTTTTTAGTTTCCAAAGTTATTCGTAGCGATGTAAGAATAGAAAATAGTAGTTTTATGATCCTGATGGAAGTCGTCCTGATAAGCATCAATATCACCATATTGGAGAACGCAAATTTAAGCAAAAGATACTACCTATGCATCTACATCCAAAACTAAACACCTTGTTGGAATGCGAAGTCCCCAAAGAAATTGCTTCACAATGTTACAACACGAATTCTACTCTTTATCATTTTAGTCTCTCTCTTTCTTAAAACGTCCACACCAGCTTCAATTTTTTTATTTTTTATTTTATATATAGTGTCTTTTGGATAAGCTTAAATGTACCTAAATAGGTTTTTATAACCCAAATAAAGTTTGTAAAACATAATTTACATCTCACGGTTCGTGATCATACAATAGCTTAAACTGTTAGGTAAGGTTTCAAGATATGATTCCTCCTTAAGTGAAAACCGTTTGAGCTTGAAATTTGTACAGGTTCATATTACCTCGTGCTTGATTTTTATCAAATAAATGAAGATGGTGAGATTTGAACTCGTAATTACTTAGTTATCAAGGCTCTGATATCATGTCAAAAAACCATCTCAACCTAATAATTTAAGTTTTTAGATAAATCTCAAGATATGATTTATATTATTCTCTAACATTACTTTCTTCCGTTCTATTGTTTTTGTGATCCACAAGATTATTTTCTTGGAACAAGGACATGTCTCTTGATAGCTATTTTTTGTTTTTTTTTTTTAGTTTAACGTGGATATCCGGGCTAGTTTGCGCGCACCTCGACTAAAATAATCTATATTAAGACTAAAGTAATCCACTTATATCTTATGATTAAAGGGTTAGTAAAACAAATTAATGGGTTGTTAAAGAGTTCATAGGAAAGTAAAGGTTAGAACATAAATCAAGAAAACAGAAAGGATCCATGAGCATCAATGAAGACTTTAACTTGCTCATGGTACAAGATACTGAAAACTAAAATATCTTGGAACATGAACATGTACGGACAGCAGATTTAACATGAAGTCATAAAAAATATATTTTTCTTTCTCGTATTTCTGATCTTCAATAATGCTTTGTTAGGTTCCAAGTCAATTTTCATTAGTGTCTTTATGTATTGCTTTTGATTAAAGATATCCTTGTATGGAAGACGAGGTAGAGAAGATAGAGGTAGGTATAGTTTGGCATTATAATTTAACTGTGTATTTGAAATTTTTTGAATTTTTTTTAAATTTTTTGAATTTTTTTAGTATTTTGTATTGTTCTCGTGATGTCAAAAATAAAAAATATATATTATTTTAATAAATTTTTAAATAAAAAATAATTTAAAAATAACATCTATCATAATAAAAAACAAGCTTCTAATCAAGCCTGCATATCTCTTTGAGAACAATAATTTTTTTAATTAACGTGGATGTTCGGGTTAGTTTGCGCACACTTCGACTAATCTCACGGGCCCTGAAGTTAACAACTATGTAAGCCTCTAATGGTCATCATATTAACAACCACAAGGTTTGAACCTGAGATTACAGGGAGAGCAAACCCCTTGATCTCAAGCTCTTTAAAAATAATTATTGTGATAATTAAATTTGAGTGGTTTAAATCCATAAAAAAAAAGAGTGGGCTTTTCTTAAATATAATTATAAGCTTTCTAATTGGCTTAAATAAGAACTCTCTTTGGAGGTGGGTAAATAGTTTTGCTTCCAATATTTTTTTTATTTTTTTATTGTGGATTTAGTAATAAAAACAACATTATTGAATTCCTGTTGGGTAATTTGAAAAGAAAAAAAAATATTTTAGCTCTTATTTTTTTATATAAAAAAACATATATTACACCAAGACAACTATTTTAAATATCTTTTGAAATAAATAAACAAAGCCATAACTATAGGGAAGTCTTTTATTATTAATTTTTCTATAAGAATTCATGGATAATTATTTAAAACAGAAAGAGTAAAAGAAAATAAACACAATTAAAGAATAATAATGGATATTAGGAGGTTTGGTGTCAGTAAGACAACCCCACGTTCTAGTCATTACCTACCGCTCACAATTGACTGACCTAACCACACCTTCATTTTTTATATTTTATTTCGAAAATAATTAAGTTTTAATGAAACCGTTTACTTTTCGATCGAGGGATAATGGTATTTAAATTATTTTCTTTTTCTTTTTATTTCAATATTGCACTTATTTTTTTTCTATTTATTAATTGTACTGTTATCGAGATGATAACGTGACAATTAACTCTCCATTAAATAAGTTTGTGTTAATATTAATTTTATATTTTATATTTTCTTAAGAGATAATGACATATAGACTACTTGTATTTTATAAATATTTTTATCTAAATACTTGCATTAATTTTTTTATTTAAATACTTGTACTATTATGATCAATTAAGTAGGAGGTTAGTTTATGTTATAAATATAATTAGGCAAAATTCTTATATATCCTTATAATTCGAGTTGTTTCTATAATATCCAATACTCTAATAAATTGAATAAATTCATTTACATCATATCCCGATATTTAAATCCATAAAATTATACTTAAAATTTCATTGATTAATGTGTTTATTTTATTGATTTATGTTAATTTGTAAAAACAGTTATTTTTTAAAATATTTTTATTTAAAAATATATTAAAATAATATGTTTTTTTAAAAAAATTTATTTTTAATACCAGAATTTTATTTAAAATAAAAAAATTTAAATTTCCTTAAAACCGCTTTTCAAACATAAAAATATTATTATAGTTTCCAACACCAAAATCCTCGCTATAAATCCAAATTCATCTCCAGTCCATCTTAAACGGAGCAAACTCTCTCTCTCCATCTAAGATTCTTTTGAGTCAGAAAGTAAAAGGCTTTCAACGTTGAGCTCTCTGCTTTTCCTTTCCTCATTGCAAACATGTCTCTCTTAACTGATCTCATCAACTTGAACCTCTCTGATACCACTGACAAGATCATTGCAGAATACATATGGTATCAATCATTTCCGCTTTCACCCACGTTACAGTCTTTCTTCCCTTTTCTTACTATGTTTCTTTCCATTTCTTTTTGCTGCAAATGGTGTTATACTGTTGTTTCTCAGTTTTTATTGGATTCTTTAAGTTCCACCATTAATGATCTATCTCACTTCTTTTCCTCAATATCCTTCAAAGTCTTGATCTTGATCGGTCACTTATGTTGCAGGATCGGTGGTTCTGGTATGGACCTTAGAAGCAAAGCCAGGGTAATCAATATTTTCTCTGTTCATGCTTCTATTATGACCTTTTTAGTTGCTGTTTTCTGAAAGTTTGTTGATTTACATGAAACAGACACTCGATGGAGCGGTGAGTGATCCTCAAAAGCTTCCAAAATGGAACTATGACGGTTCAAGCACTGGCCAAGCTCCTGGAGAAGACAGTGAAGTCATCTTATAGTTCTCTCTCGCTCTCTTTCTCCCCTTACTGCGTGTGTTTTAATGGCACTTGTCTTTTTGGGCATGGATTTACTTTTGTTTTGGTGTCATGAAAATAGCCCACAAGCAATCTTCAAGGATCCATTTAGAAGGGGCAACAACATCCTAGTAAGTCCCTTTCACTTGTCAAATAAAATTTGTTCGATTCACTCATTGATATTTCTTCAGAATTTAATTTATGTTTATTTATTGCAAATTTATAGGTGATGTGTGATGCTTACACCCCAGCTGGAGAGCCAATCCCAACTAACAAGAGACACAGCGCAGCAAAGATTTTCAGCCATCCTGATGTTGTTGCTGAGGTGCCCTGGTACATATCTATTCAATCCATGTCTTTGTTTTTCAAATTTGTTCTTCAGATATTCTCTATTTAATTTTACGTCATGAATATTCTTTTTTGTTTTTATTTTCTTAAGAGATTTTGGGGGATTCTATCATAATTCTTTTGAAATAATTTAATTTCAATATGTAGGTATGGTTTAGAGCAAGAATACACCTTGCTGCAAAAGGATTTAAAATGGCCACTTGGGTGGCCTGTTGGTGGCTATCCTGGACCTCAGGTGTTAATCTCTCCTTCTCTCTCTTTTTGTGGTTTGATGTGCCTTTCCTTTCCTTTAAATCTATTTTGTTATCTTCTTTTTCTCTAAATTCTTGAGCTCCCGATCCTAAATTATTGGCAATAATATCTTAACTAAAAAAATTCAATTCCCATTTTTGGGGTCTCATGTTTTTATTCAACAGACTTCCTTAAATGGTCCTTCTGTCCTCTATTAACGAAAATAGAATTGTTTGTTTGTCAACACAGGGCCCTTACTATTGTGGTGCTGGTGCTGATAAGGCTTTTGGCCGTGATATTGTAGACTCTCATTATAAGGCATGTCTTTATGCTGGGATCAACATTTCTGGCATCAATGGAGAAGTGATGCCTGGCCAGGTACCTAACTTTTTATTTATTTTGGGGGGCATTCTTCAAGCTATGCAAAGGGTTTTTTTGTGTTTGTGCCATGATTTATGTTTGAAGAATTTGACGTTCTGTAACTTAACAGTGGGAATTCCAAGTTGGCCCTTCCGTTGGCATCTCTGCTGGAGATGAGTTGTGGGTTGCCCGTTACATTCTTGAGGTGCTTTGAGCTTGTTATATATCTTTTTTCTTGTTCATGCTAATAAATATGAACTTTTTGAAACAAAATATGATGCTGATGCTTATGCTTGTGGTTTTATGACAACAGCGGATCGCTGAAATTGCTGGAGTCGTCGTTTCCTTTGACCCAAAACCTATTGCGGTTAGATTTTGATATCTGAAACTAAATCTTTTATGATGCAAAAGTAGAGGCTTGAACATCTTATTTATGAAGCATATGCACTGTTCTTAACTTTGTTGAGTGCCTTGTTTTGCCAGGGTGACTGGAATGGAGCTGGTGCTCACACAAACTACAGGTAACATATGATCTGTACACAGAGAGACATGGATTTTCTTTTTTACGAGTTTCAAATTGAGTGTCTAATAATTGTTTGTGATGGTTGTTTCAGCACCAAGTCCATGAGAAATGATGGAGGGTTTGAAATTATCAAGAAGGCCATTGGAAATCTTAAACTGAGGCACAAGGAGCACATTGCTGCTTACGGAGAAGGCAATGAGCGTCGTCTGACTGGTCGTCATGAAACAGCTGACATCCACACCTTCTCATGGGTAAAATAATCTTTCTTCATTGTGGATTATTTGCAGCATTATCTTTCAAGATTCAAATGGTTGTTGCCTTCATTTGATAGGGAGTGGCGAATCGTGGCGCTTCAGTAAGAGTTGGCAGGGATACAGAGAAAGAAGGGAAAGGTTACTTCGAGGATAGAAGGCCTGCTTCCAATATGGATCCTTACGTTGTGACCTCCATGATCGCAGAGACAACCATCCTCTGGAAACCATAAGAGATCACCACCATTCTTGCCCCCTGGTTGATTATCGTGATTGTGGGCTATTGTCTTTTCTTGATAAAGTTGGTGCCTGGTTAGAACTGGATTGCCATTGGATTATTATCTTGGTACAAGAATTGCCTCTTCATATCGCAAGTTATTATTGGGAATGATGAATGCCCAATGAAATAACAAATGATTGTCCTCCGTTCCCTGAATTTAGTGGTGTTTTGTCTTTTTCAATTAATGAATGAAGCCCTGCTGCCTCCATTGTTTACTTTACTGTTGGAAGATGGTTGGGAAGAACTGAAATTCATTATAAGGGTGGGTGTGTTTGTAGTGCTTCTGAAATTTGTTTTTTTTTTTTAAGTGTTTATAATTTTTAAAAAGCATTGAATTTGTGTTTATTGTAGTGTTTTTTTTTTTTAACGTGTTAATATTAAAAAAATATTTCTGAAAATTTTATTTTAATATATTTTTAAGTGCAAAATTATTTTAAAAAATATATTAAAATTGTTTTGAAACTGATTTTTTTATGTACTAGTTTTTTATTTTTCAACTAGACATTGACTAAATATAATGTATGATTAAATGTGAATTGAGGAAGTGTTTACCCAATTGATAAAAAAGAAAATGTCATTCAATTTAAATGTGAATTATCTTCAATTTTTTATTTTTTTTTATTATCGTGGGGTGTCCGGGTCAGCTTGCGCACACCACGACTATTCCCCACGGCCCACTGAGCATCCTGCAAGCCCAGTGAGCAGGTAAGACACCGCGGGGGTGACAGGCGTGCACATAGAGGATCGAACTCGGAACGGGGGCGGAATAAGTCACACGGTTGACCACTGAGCCAGACCCTCAAGGGCAATTATCTTCAATTTTATAAAAGGGAGTGGTGGTAGCGTATTCACAAGTTAACTGTATGAAGCGAAGAGAGTCAGAGTGTCTATGAGCCATTTGGGGCCTGAAATTTTAATTTTTTAAAAAAGAAAAATTGTATTTTTATATGTTTTTTATGTGATGATTTTAAAAATAAATTTTAAAAAATAATAAAAGATATTACTTAATAAATATTTAATAAAAAAACATTTGAAAAGCTATCTTTTAAGTTAAAGTTGTGAGCTAAGTTAAGTACTTGAGTTGTCGTTTTGTTTTCGTTACGTACTCTTTACTACTTTTTTGTCATTTACATTGTCAGCTATTCTTTATCATCTCATAAACTAATGCAATCCTTTGATCCAAAAAACAAAACCCTAGTTTATATATATATATATATATATATATATATATATATATATATAATAATTAATTATAAGGGTTTCTTGGGGTACTTTCAAAGAAAATATTGTATAGAGTGAAAAATTAATTTTAAGTAATTTTTTTTAAAAAAATTGCTGAATCCTCATTTAAAATGCAATACCCAACAAAAGTTAAGAGCTATAGTTAAATTTTGTCTGCTCACTAATACTAATGGCCATAAACTATAATATATAAATCTTATTTCAGAAATCTTGCTGAGTATATAAAAACCTAAATATCCACGTATGAAAAAAATAAAAATTGCAAAGCCACGTGGTGCTCTGTAGTCTAGAAATAAGGATATCTGTCTGTCTGCAACTTTGTTTTTTGTTTTAACCCATCTTTTAAAGGTGGGAAGGGGCATCGATGCCGTACCACTTTGGCCTTTGCTTTTGAAGCCTATGTAGCCTTTTCTTGTCACTAACAACTACCGAGTCACCACCCACCCACCCACAAACGCATGCAAGTTTAGAGTGTATTTGATAGTGTAGTTACTGTTATAGCTGTGATTTGAAAAAAATTATTTTATAAAAAGTATTTTTAGTTGAGGTTGGTTTGGAAAAATATATATTTGGTTAAAACTGTGGTTGAAACTGAGGTTGAGTAAAAAGTAGTTTAATGTATTTGGTTAAAAAAATGTTTTTTAAATTGAGGTTATAAAATAATTAAATATATATATATATATATATATAGTTTTTAATTTAAATATTGTAGATTTAACTATCATTATTACATTATTAAATAAATAATATTTTATATCAAATACTTTTTATTATTCCATTAAATTATCTACAATTTCATCACGTATGAAATTTATCTGATAAGAACTATAGTTTCCATGGTTTTTTGAGCGTGCAACAAAATCAAGTAAAATATCATCAGAAACAGAATTGGAATTGCGATCAAATTCCACAAGTGTTACGTCATCATGCGATGTTCTTCTAATTTATGTTGTGTTATTACATAATATTAAACATTATTTTTTTGAGTAAAACACAATTTTAAAAAAATTAATTTTTTTTACCAGGTCTGACGCGGTGCAAAAAAAATTCACCTAGCACTGTTCACGTTAACAGTGCCAGGTGAATGCTTCTTGCGGATGAATTATAATTCACCTGGCATCACCTGGCATGGGCACTGTTATGAAGAGTGCCCATGTGAATTACATGAGAAGCAGCTGGAGAGAAGCAGCTCCCATCTGCTTGTGCAAAACGCCGGTTTGATGTAAAAAATTATAGGACCCATCAAATAATAAACTGCTGTTTACATGTTATCAAACGCCTGGTATACACAGTTTGCTTTAAAAGCAAAAGCTACCGCGTCATTTTAACCTTTTTATACCTTTAGAGAATTCTTGGAAATTATTTGTGACTTTTTAAAAAAGAAAAATTGTTTGTTTTTATAGTTTAAAAATATATTTTAAAAAAATTAATTTTTTTTATGTTTTACTTCAAATTAATTGTTTTGATATTTTTATATTGTTTTGATATGTTGATATCAAAAATAATTTTAAAAAATAAAAAAAATTATTCTAATACATTTCTAAATAAAATTTTTTTTTTAAATAATCATTACCATTTACCACAGTTCTAAACACTCCTCCCTTTGTCAACAACAATCTTTTTAGGTTTTTTTTATGTGTATATAATGTTGTTCTTTAAAAAAAAAATTAAAAATTTCTAATTTAATTTTAATTGAAATGTATTTTAAAAAATATGTAAACTAAACATTTTCCCATCTATTACACTCCGTACACGAAAGGTTTTGTTTATATATATATATATATATATATATATATATATATATATATATATATATATATAAACAGTCCTGCACTCATGCTATCGTTAGGGTTTTTTTCTTCCTTCTTCAAATTATCACAACTTCAATCAAATTTATTTTGTTTTTTTAACTAAATTAGTAAACAAGATTTTTTAGCTCTTTTATTGTTTTTGTTCTCTGTTTTCTATTGTTATTTAAAAAAAGGAAAATAAAATATGAAAACTTTTTTTTTATTTTTTTTATTTTCAGTAAAGTAAAACCTGACAACAATATTTTAAAATGTTTTTTTTCACCAACAGCCTATTATCTAACAAAAAAAAAAAAAAACAGTGACTTATATTAGTCATGGTAGCCAAGTCCTTATTTCAACTCAGGTTGGTCCTACATGGTTGGTGGAGTGCTGTGTCAGTGGAGGGATTTAAACATACATATCCGAATTTATATTGTTTTATTTTTGTCTTTATTCTTTATTTCTTTTCTTCCCCCCCTTTATTCAATCAACTATAGTTTGTGGTTTGGCCCCTCTGCGAACTAAACTTGAAAACGATCTATATATATAAAACAATGACTTTCAGTCATACTTTTAAAACCCGGTCTAGGTATGTTCAGGTCGGCGGGTTAACCTGGGATCCGGTTAACTTGGAGCTAGAATCGGGTCAGGTTAAAGAAAAAACAGGAAAAAAAAACCCGATGTGACCCGGCAACTTGGTTAAAAAACCGGTTGCAACCCGTTGACTTTTATATTTTTTTTACTAAAACGACGTCGTTTTGATTTTTTTAAAAAAAATTGACCCGGACAAAACCCGGAACCCAAGTCTTGGACCAGGCCAGGTCTAAAAACTATGCATTCAGTAACAATTTATTTTTTAAAATCACTATTTTAGCCTTGTTTATTGCCGCGTGTCCGTGTTTTATAAAAAATCTAAATATTTTTTCTTTCAATTATTATTTTTGATATTTTGATATTATTTTGATTTGCTAGTATTAAAAATAAATTTTTAAAAATAAAAAATATAATATTTTGATATATCTTGAAGTATTTTTTACTGGTATGAAAATTTAAGTTATAGTTATGATTTTTTAATTTTACCATAATTTTCCTACACTTCATGGAGGGACTACGTACCAAAGTTGCTAAGAAATTATTATCATTAATATTTTTTAGTATTTATTGGCGTATAAAGTATATATTATTTTAATTAAACACACATCAATTTCAAGAAATAGAAAAATGACTCCTAAGTCCTATGATTGACCAGTAGCTGGTGTTTGTTGGTGATGGTGTGATGGTCACCAATGAAGTTCCGGGAAGGCTCACATGAAAGTCATCAAAGCTTAAAAATAATTCACTTGAATGTAGTTCCAATGTTATTATCAAATAAATATTTATATTAATTTTATTATAAAGCAAGTATTTTATTTATAAAAAACAATGTCTTTTCGGGAGAAACTTAGAGACTATTATGCTCTAATTTTAAAAAAAAAATTAGAGTGGAAAAAAAGAAAATTGAAACTTCCTTTTCGAATGCAACATTAATTTTCTATCCATAAGACTTAGTTTTCCAGTTTTTTTAAATTATATTGAATTTAGAAAATATATTTTAGATGTTCTTCACAGTTTTCAATTCAAGTTTTCCACTGTTTTGTAAGTAAAGAAAATATGAGCAATATAATTATTCTTTTTTTATATGCAAGCGATTTCTAGAAATGTAAAAATATTTAAAAAATTATGTATTTTCATATTAGTTTGTATCATAAGTTTAATTTTTATTATAATATAATATAGTTTTTAAATAATTTTTTTATGATATTTTTTAATTTAAATGATATAAAATTAATATTCTATAATTATATCATTAAAAGTAAAAAAATATTAAGATGGCTATTTAAAAATTATGGTTTTTATTTTATGAAAAATAAATCATATATGATTCATTAACGCAATACGTGAATTGAGATCATATCGTCCCTATTCCTAATGCAACCATGACGAAGAAACCAATTTCATTCTCCTTTTCGAACTACATATTCTTCCATAATCCAAAGAGATTGGGCCCCGCAAGAAAGCAACGCATCATTATCCCAAGTGGCCAATTATTAATTAGGAATTTTTAATCATTGATAGATCATCAACTTTGGAACAATAGTAGCTGAGATTGTCACAATATGATTTTATTTTTTTTTAGTTTAATGTAAGTATTCGGGCTAGATTGTGCGTATCTTGACTAATCCCACGGGCTCTGAAGTTAACGATCATGTAAGCCTCTAGTGGTCATCATATGAGCAACCAAAGGGCTCGAACCTGAGACCACAGAGGGAGCAAACTTCTTGGTCCCAAGCTCTTACCACTAAGCTACTACCTATATAGTTAATATGACCTAGCTTTTGCTATCTAACCTCGTGGTAGAAGGTGAAGATAAAGGAATTGATTGTGAGTGTAGTTATAGTTGTTTTTAAAAGTATTTTTTATTTGGAAATGTATTAAAATAATATTTTTTTGTTTTAAAAAAATTAATTTTGATATCAGAGTATCAAAATGATCTAAAAATATCTAAAAATATTAATTTAAAGTAAAAAAAAATAAAAAAAATTAATTTTTTTCAAAAACACTTTTAAATAAAAAACAAACAGTATCAAATCATTGTTGTAATTGCATAACACTCACATGCCATATATCTTTTGTAGGGTTTTAATGGGAGGGTGAATCATAGCACATTGAAGATGGATAGTGTCTTGGATAAAATTATAAATAAACTTTTTAAAAATATTAAAGAAATATATACATTTTTAGTTTTATATATGTCAACCAAGTAAAGTCTTGGATAATCTTCATTTCATGTTTGAAATGTTTTACAAAGTGTGGAAGCCATCTTTATTTTATAAAGCATAATTTATAAATATATATTATTTACTTTTAAGATTTTATTTTTTTTTGGTTAAATGGAGGTCTGTACCATTGCTGAAGCAATCCTTAGCTTAGACTGGCTCTGTTTCTGATCATACATATTAAAATTTGGTTCGAACATTCATATTAATTAAAAAAAAAAATCACCATCTATCAATACTGATCTTACTTGGTAGACGAAACAATCACTACTGTCACAGAAAGAAATAAAACATCACGTAGTGCATCGTTATGTGGAAGCCATGAGAGAAAATGGGTGTCTCCATTTGCGACTTTGATATATTTTGTTGAAGAAAATCTCCTTATGATGACCCTTGCGTATATTTCCTACGCTATATTGTGCTTGTTTCTAATAATAAAATTATCTATTATGCTTAATTCTGCTTTTATATATATATATATATATATATATATATATATATATATATATATATATCCTATAAAAGTAATTTGAGACCTAGATCTGATTATAAAACTCGATCCTTATTTTTTAAATACATGCGTTAGGCACGAGAGGAAAACAATTTACAAATTAGGCTTTGAACTCATTTTTTGGGTTATTTGAAATGGATCTGAAAGCCACTACTCATACTTAATAAGTTTTTTGGGGTCATATTTAACTAACCTAAATTTACTTGTCATGGATTATATCTCAAATCATATATATATATATATAAAAGAGTCCATGAAAAAAAAAAATAAACACAATAACATTAGTAAAAAGAAAAGTATTTACAAATAAAAATAGAATTTAATTTTGTTATATATAAAAAAATATTGTTGATACGATAGTGACTATATCGATAAAATAATGATTTATTGTATATAAAGTGAATAAAAAAACCTTTTAACTCACATATCGATTTTATATTTTGAAAGAAATAATATATACATATAATTTTTTAAAAAAATAATTTTTTTTAACTTACAAAGGGCAGAACTCGTTGAGTGATCATATCACCCTCGAGCTGAACTTAAATCACAAAATAATCTCTTTTTTTATATAAAAAAAATCAAAGTCTAACACGTTTAAGTGATCATAGTTCAATGGCAACTCCTTGATAACAATTATTAACATAAAAAATAATAATTACCCACATATATACACATAAAATATTTCCCATCAATCCTTTTTAATAAAAAAAATTAAAAATCTTAGCATTAAAATAAGAAAATCCACACTTAAACGAAACATGAGATTCAAATAATTTCCCACACATATAAATCAATCAAATCCACGCAAAATCAATAAGAACATGCCCAACAGATTATACAAAGTAAAATAAAAAAATTTAGATCCGAAATTGACCTCGCAGAGCTGTTGGAAATGACCTGGAACAAGGAAAAATAAATTTAAAAAAAAAACAAAATTGTGGGAGGAATTTTACTCTTGGATTTTCTTCTGGCTCTATTTATCTAGGGTCTCTCCTATATTATTTTTTTGGACCGTGTATTATTTTTAATAATCCTCACTGTAAAAAAAATATCTTTTTTTTCTTCTGAATATTTAAAGCTTGTTTAAAAATATAGGCCAACTCATATTTTAAAAAAATTAAAATTTTATTTTATTAAAAATTAATTTTTTTATATGTTTTGGATCATTTTGATGTGTTAATTTCAAAAATAATTTTTTAAAAATAAAAAAATATTATTTTAATACATTTCAAAAAAAAAAAACATTTTAAAAAACAACTATAATTATAACACTTCCAAAAAGGCCGATAGTCTATTCACAAATGGCTTTGCTTTGCTTACCTTTTTATCTCAAAACTCCTCCTTCTTATCTTTATCTTTTGTTGTATTTTCCTCTAACCTCCAGCTCTCCTCTTTTATTTTTAAATTCACAATTTGTTTTGGAAATCAACTTAAACTCCTGTATTTTTTTTTATGTTGATCCCTGTTTCTTCATTGGATTGTCGTTTTGCTCCCCAATTTATTTATTTTATTTTTTCTTCTTTTTAAATGTGAGGTAAAAAATATAATAATTAGTTAAAAATATAATAATTCTGAGTAGCTATGAAGTTTATGTTGTATCCCCGTGTAGGTGGGCATGTTACGGGCCAAGGAAAGCCACTAAAGTAAGTGAAGAACTAAAGCCCAGACCATAAAAAGGCATAACTGCAGCCTATCCAAAAAAAGGTTTATTATAAATCTTTATTTATTTATAGCTAGAATTATTTTTTGAACTTTTTAATTTATGTTGGAATTTATTACTTTATTTTAAAAATATGAAAGACAAAAAAAATAATTTTTAAATTTTTTTAATAGTGTTTTAATCAATTTTTTTTTAATTTATAAAATTGAAATCAATAAGAAACCGACACGTGCTAGTATAACTTAGAAGATATAAATGGTTGGAATGATTTTGAAGTTGGTAATGTGAATGTATATTATGGAATGTCAAGAAAAATAAGGTGGGTTATTGTAGTGATAAGTTTGGTTTGGAATCATGTTCTTAGACATGAAAAAAAAACTAATGGGTCATGTGTGAATTGTGGAAAAATGACAAGGAAACATAACATGTTTTCCCTTAGTATGAGAATTTCGGCTAGGTAATGTTAGGGAGAATGAACTTGGTTGATTTGATTGTTATAAAATTCATGTTTAATGGTATTATAAAAGGTAATTAAAGAATAGTTATGAACTAAATTTTCATAGAAATGAAAGAAAAACTCATGCTTCTATTTAGAGTAAGTTTTAGTTAAAGAAGATGATGGGAAAGAGAGACAGAGATATTTCTTTTAAGAGATTTGGAATCATATAGGAACACATGTTTTCTTGGATTTGGGGGGAGGGGGGGTGTTTGGCTTGATGAAAAGAAAAAGAAGAGGAAAGTAATAGGAATCCATAATCTAAATGAAAAATGACTAATTATAGGTAGCATGATGAACTTAAAAGGCCGTTTGTTTACGCGGCGCATGCTGCGTTTTAATTACACCGTAGTTTTCAGTCGTTTGGTAATGAAAAAAAAGTGATTTACTGTTCATGGGTCCTACATGATTTTTGCGTCCGAAACGCAGATAAAGAAAAGCACGAAATTCCTGCTTTTCTTACACTGTGCATGCTACACTGTTCCGGTCGGACCAGTTCCGGCCGGACCGGGTTCGGTCCAAAGCTCAACTTGCATTGAACCGGGTCCGAACCAGTAAAATAAAAAATAAAAATTATGTTTAATTTTTTAATTGTGTTTTATTCGAAAAACTAATGTTTGACATTATTCAATGATACTACGTAAATTAGACAGAGATTGCTTGATGACATAGCATTTGCAGAATTTCATCGTAATTCCAATTTTGTTCCTAATTATATTTTACCTTATGTTGTCATAAAAAAAAAAACCAAAAAATATTTCAGATATATTTCATACGTGATGTAATTGTAGATAGTTTAATGGAATAATGAAAAATATTTTATATGAAGTATTATTTATTTCATGATATAATAACAATAGTTAAATCTACAATATTTAAATAAAAAACCATCAATATTCATATATATATTTTTTAAAATTATTTTATAACTTTAGTTTCAAAAGTATTATTAACCAAACACATTAAACTACTTTTTGTTCAACCTCAATTTCAACCACAGTTTTAACCAAACATACATAAATATCAAATCAACTTCAACCAAAAGCACTTTTTATAAAACAACTTTTTTCAAACCACAACCACAACAGCTACCACAATACCAAACATAATGGGATTGAACTTTTATGGTGAGTTTTTTTGTGATGACGAAAAGTTTTCATTTATTATAAATGCATTGTATGATGTGTTAAATGGTTAGAAGTGGTAGAATAAATTGGGAAAAAGGTATTTATTTCATGTATGTGAAATGTATGATGTTGAAATAATGAAGATTGTTACCTTGAAACCTAGATATGGTTTCTAACTTAATGGAAATGATATTAATGAAATTAGCCTTATAATGACAGGGAATACCACAACAGTTAGGCCTCAAATTGGAGGAAGTGTAGGATCGTCATGCACGACAGGTAGGGGCACAACACCTGTATTAAATAGATTTTAGAAATATTATATTTAAGTTCCATTTAATGTTGGCCTATTATGTAAAGATTGGAATTAATAAAGGAATTATTATGATCTTGATTAGTCATCCATGTTATGGAGACTAATGATATTAGTTGATCTGATATCGGCATTAAATAAAAAAGAAATGTAAATGTAAAGTACTTGATTAATCGTTCAGGCGATAAAGACTAATGATACTAGGTTTGATTGGTATCGAGTGAGTCTTGATTAGTCTTTCATGTGGTGAAGCTTAATGATATCGATTGGATCAATATCAGTATTTATTAGTCCTCTAGAAGTATGGAGACTAATGATACTGTAGTGATAGGTATCGACAAGAATCTTGATTAGTCATCATGTAGTGAAGATTAATGATATCAATTAGACGATATCAACATTGATTAGCCACCCTAAAGTAAAGGAGGTTAATCATATCATTGTAACTGATATTGATATTAATGTGAATAAAAGAGATTGGATATATGAAAAAGATTAATACAAAAAAATAAGTTTTAAAAAAGGGAGAAAAAAGAAGAAGAAGAAGAGAAGATTGAAATAGAACTTATTGAATTCTCTTCATATTAATATAGTTGTGACATTTTAGTTTATTTTTATTAATGTTTTGTTGTAATATAAATCATAATGTTTTCCTTTAGTAGTTAGTTGTCTAAGATTCATTTAATAAATATGTTATATTTTTTTTATGTTCAATGTTAATTTTCTAATTAAGTTAAATTAGTTTATTGATTGTTAAAATAAACTAACAAATTTTGATTGCATTGAAATAAAAACTATAAACATAAAATAGTTAGTAATAAGTGGAGATATTTGTGTCTATTTCATGCATACTGTTTATAATTAAATCTTTTGAAAATAATAATCATTAAAAATATTTTCACCAATTCATTTACCTATATAGGTAGAAATTGAAATGTATTTCTTATATCATATATTGTATAAAAACATTCCATGTCTTTCTTACAAAAATAAAAAAGATAAAAAAATATAAAAAGTGTTTCATTGATTATTATAATATTTTATTTATACTTTTGTACGAAAAGTTAGGAGGACCCTAAATAAACTCTCATGAACCCGCATTCTAATAATTGTTTTTATAAATTAGCAGAATTTTTCAAAATGAATAATACAAATCTTATGGATAATTTTCTCCAAATGAATAAAAAGTAATATATGAAAATAATAATAAAACTTATATAAAAATAAAGATCCAATTTAATATTTTGATAAACTTTGATGTAGTTTTATTATTATTTTTATTTTAATATCATTATTTTTGGGTTTTTTTAAAGCACTTTTTTAGTTTCTATAAAAAGAATTAAAGTGCTAACATATACTATATAGATTAAAAGTGATTTAAGAAGATCATAATATGTTATTTAGGATTTTATATGGATAATAAATAGAAAATTAATGAAAACACGGGATCATCTTTTTTTAATAATTTCTTCAAATCATGTTTTTGTTTTTACCCCTCCTATAATTAGTAATTAGAGGTGCTGTAAAACTTATATATTAGTATTGAAGATCTATAATATTAATTAATTTTATATTTATCACACTAGATATCACAATGAAATTTAAAAATATGGATATAAAAATGGACAAGGAGTTGTTATCTAATTTATAATAACTAGAAACTTTAATTAGTTTTTGAAAATTTTTAAATAAAAGATTGATTATACTAAAAGGAAAATACATAACCCTATAATATATTAATTATGTTAAGCTGCATTGTGTTTGTATCTAATGATAAAATTACTAATGTGTTTTTACTCAAATTGACCTAAACTATTATTCTATGAAAATAATTTGAGACTGAGATTGATTATAAGGTTCAATCTTCACTTTTAAAACATGAGGAGTTGGATTTAAGAGGAAAACAAATGATAAATTAGGGTTTGAATCCCTTTCTTATATTATGTTCAAAATATATCTGAATATCATTATTCACACTCAATAAGATTTTTATAATAAAGTTAACTCATTCTAAATTTTTTTATCATGACGAGCAACATTCC
The DNA here is from genome assembly GCA_007827005.2 of Populus simonii. Taxonomy (NCBI): domain Eukaryota; kingdom Viridiplantae; phylum Streptophyta; class Magnoliopsida; order Malpighiales; family Salicaceae; genus Populus; species Populus simonii. The sequence goes on from CM017478.2 coordinate 1,866,855, forward strand.
AGTTCACATTAAAAAAAAAGATCTCAAAAAATAAACACAATGAATTTAATAAAAAGAAAAATGTTAACACTTAAGAATTAAATTCATTATGTTTTTATAAAATGTTATCAAAATAAGAGCGACTCTGCCAATAGAATAAAAAATTATTGTATAAAAAAAATGAATAAATAAAAATCTTTCAACTCACAAATCAAATCTATATTTTAAAAAACAAATTCATATTTTAAAAGAAATAATATATATACATAATTTTCTAAAAGAAATGATTCTCCTAACTTTTAAAAGGCAAGACCATTGAGTGCTCATTCTATAATTTGAGTTGAATCTAAATTAAAAAAAATTATATAAAAAAATAGATGTAAATTGTTTTACACACACAAATATATATATATATCCTACCATCCTTTTTTAATAAATAAAAATATTAAAGATCTTGGCATTCAAAATAAGAAAATCCACACTTGAGATAATCCTCACGCATATATATATATATATATATATATATATATATATATATATATATATATATATATATAAGGTTTATTATATAATTAAATATGTACTTAATTGAAAAAATAGGCAGCAATCATGTTATTTTCTCAAATAAAAAAAGATTAGTAGTTGTTTTTCTATATAATTGAGATTTATAAGTAGTTATCTTATCGGGTCTTATTGAGGATTTTTAACTAAAAAAAAAAACAGGAGGCCTAAATAAATATTTTATTTTTTAATGGCGTTTTAATCAATTTTTCTTCTTTTATTTATAAAATTGAAATTAATAAGAAACCGACAGATTTTAGTATGACTTAGAAGATTTAGATAGTTTGCGTGTCACATAAAAAACCATTACAGCACCAAACTTAGGACCTAGAAATTGCTAGCCCAATCCAGTAAGAGCCTAAAGTATAGTCTAAATTGGGAGATTTAGGTTATTGAAATGAAATTTTTGGATTGAAATCTTCTATTAAAAATAACATGATAATTCATAATTAATTTAATTTCTACCTCTGATTTTATTATAGACAAATTGTGATTATATCGAGTTTTGAAAGCAAAAAGCTAATTGCTTCATGGTATTTATTGGTGCGGCCGAAATGTTGTTTGTTCAAAATTTAAGGTTTTTTTTATATTGTTTTGATGTGCTAATATTAAAAATAATTTTTTTAAAATAATAAAATAATATATTTTCAAAAAAAAACACAACCTTATTCACACTCCAAACAAACCTTTAGATTTTATGCTTGTGTATGAATATTTGAATGCTGGCTAATAAGAGAAAGGGCATCCTGCTACTTGACATGGATTTTATTTTGTCAGTGTGTTTCATGCTTCAAAGATTAACTTTGTTTTAAAAAAAATTAATGGAATGTTCGATCAAATTTATATGTATTTTAACTAATCTCATAAATTTTAAAATTAATTAACATGTAAGCTTGAAATTTTTTTTTTTATTTATGTGGGGTGTCCGGGCCAGCTTACGCGCACCACGACTATTCCCCATGGCCCGCTGGACATCCTGCAAGCCCAGGAGCATGTAAGGCACCGCGGGGGTGACAGGCGTGCAAATAGAAGGTCGAACCCGGAACAGGAGCGGAATAAATCACGCAAATTAACCACAGCAGCTAGACCCTAAAGTGCTGTAAACTTGAAATTTTAATTTAACTTGTTATGGTTAAGGAAATGTGTCGTGGACTTTTATGCATTGAGCAAATGTTTTTGTGGACTATTATGCATTGAGCAAATGTTTTTGTGGACTATTATGCATTGAGATATTTTGGGAATCAGTCGTGATTAACGTGAATTAAAAAAAAAAAAAAAGAGTATATTCTCAATATGCTATAGAATAATAACCCCGTCAAAATCACAGACTTGAGCATCTGCTGCAAGTTCTGATTTTTTTTTGGGTTTCGAAAGACTTAGGGTTTTCTTTTCTTCAACCACTCTGATTCAACTTTCATCGGATAAAACTGCAAAAATTGTCAGAGATTACCATAAAATTATTGTTGGATCTTACTTAATGACTTAGATTTCTAAGTGAAGATTTTTTTATATAATATTACAGATTTAATGATCACAAGTTTAAAACTTATTATTATATTTTTTTTTGTAAGTAAATATATTTGAGAGTAATATAAAATAATTATCGAAATCTCTTTTAAAAATTTAAATTTTTAGATGGGATTTAAAATAATTTTATATTTTTTTAAAAAAATATTTTTTTTAATAAAGTGGGATACTAACACTAAATTCATTCAAGCGCGGTTGTTAAATTCCTGGATTAATTTTCTATTATAAAACTAGGTCTTTATTTTTCGAAATCATGCATTTTGATGCGTAATTACAATAGGACTATTCACACCCACGAAGATGATGGGCTTGTTAAGGTAACCGGTTGAAAAATAATACTATTTTAATTATAATTTTACGTTAAACATCCAAATTAAGACACTGATTGTAATCGGAGATAAGCGTAATAAGCTCCTTATTTATAAAAAAAAAATAAAAAAAATCTTCATTCCTTCCATGAATATGTTCTAATGAAGATATAAATCTTAATTTCTTCATTCCTTCCTTATTTATCAAAAAGATATATAATTTTAAATATGTTCTGATTAGCTTTATGATGAACGAAATGAAGCAAGAAAATGTCTCTGAATTCATGAAAACTGAGAATTAATTATAAAAAAACTACCATGAAATATTAAAAAATATTTACAAAAAAAAAAAAACAGGGGAGATACCATGGTAGAAGTGAAAAACTAAAGCAAAACCCTGCTGAATTCTTACTAGTCACTACTAAAAGAAGGCCTAAACCACCATGATCATCAATATTACTTCAAGAATTCCTTTCTATGAATCACCAACAGAGATGGGTCTGCCAGCTAATCCCAGAGGCGAACGAGAGAGTTGATGTGATGATCTGGTGGCGATCTCCTTAAGAGCAGGTTTCATCTCAGGCAGCCCCCCTGGTGGCCAATCCAAGATTTTGTAGCAAGATTCTTGCTTTATCTTCTTAACTTGATTATGAACTGGAAATCCCATCTGCCCCTCCTCAATCCCATCTTCCTTGTTGTCGCTGTCTCCTCTTCTATGCTCCATGTTTTGCCCTGTAAAAATCGAAGACAAAATTGTCTGCCCTCTCTCTTTATCGTTCTCTGTTTTTGAATGGAAGGAAGGTGGCCAGTGTTATGTATATATATATATGTGTAAAAAATAAAGGGAGAAGTTTGGTGGGAAAGATCAATCTTTATTTTTTTTTATTATTTTTAGACGATTTATTTGGACCCAGTTGAGAAAAAAATTAAAACTTTTATAATTTTCTTGGTATTATTTATTTATTGGGCATATTTTTGAGCAAGTGGAGGCTGTGGAGTGTGATATCCCTGCCTGCTAGGGCTTTTGTTTTTTTGGGTTGTAATTAAATAATTGCTATATAAGGCTCATGTGAGTTTAAATTTGTAAAACTAAAAAACTGATTTAATTTTAAATTACAAAATAACCATAGTCGTCTCACTCATTCCAAGGGCCAATGAAAGTTAATTTTATGCATAAAATAGAAATCTTCCTTGGTGAATTAGATTTATTTTGTTTGAATTAATTTTTTATTATATTTTTTAAATTATTTTAATGTGTTAGATCTCAAAAATTAATTTTAAAAAATAAAAAATATATTTTTCAATGTATTTTTAAATAAAAAAATATTTTAAAAAATAACCACCATACAAACATTCTTTAAATCTTAGTGGCTAATTAAATATTAAGGAATGAACATTAATGCATGGGAATGCGTTAGCATCAAAATTGATAAGAAAATTCTGCCCTTTGACTATGTCCACTTCTTCTCTGTTTTCAGATAACTATGGCATACCCGACACGTCGTTGTCAGCCAAATAGTAATGGTAATCCAGCTTCTGGAGCAATAGATGGAATTACATCTTTACCCTTGTTAGGAATGATTTGTTTATTATAACCATGTTTAATAGTATTTATTGGTAGAAAAAAAAATCACTCCTAAGTTCTCCTCTCTTCCAAAAGCAAGCAATTCCTTGTCCAATCCTATGGTTATAGTAATATTCTCTTTGTAAGAATATAAATTTATTTTTTAAAAAAGCATAAGCTATCTAGAAACATATTAATTATTTGAAAATAATATTTTAAATGAAATTCAAAATTAAAATTTACAACCTTAGATTAAAAGTGAAATGTCTTCCAAGGTAATAAAAAAAATCAAATTCGTATCAACATTCAAAAGCTGATCTAAAATATCTTAATTATTTGAATAAAATTTAAAATTAATTTATATCTATATGGAAATGTGATTGCGGTTGTTTTTCAAAGTTTTTTTTAGCAATGCATTAAATTTTTTTTTTTTAAAAAAAATTATTTTTGATATCAGCGTATCAAAATAATTTGAAAATACAAAAAATATTAAATTAAAAAAAATAAAAAAAATTTAAATTTAAAATTTTTTTTAAAACATTTTTGAAATATAAAAATAAACAGAACTTTAGCTTCGATTAAAAATAAACGAACTTCGATAAAAAATGAAATTTTTTTGTAAGAATTGAATTCAAAATGGATGACTAATCCACATAATATGACTAAATTATTAGTCATTTGGTAGATTTCACGAGGAATAATTATTAAAGAACTCGAAATAAGGTCATAAAAAAAATTACTATAGAATTCAGATTCGCATCAACGTTCAAAAGCAGCCACAAAAGTAACAGAATTGGAGGTGGCGTCAATTTATTGGGGCGCTGAAGCATGGTGGCAATCACGTTATTTCGAGCAACTTAAGGAACCTTATCTGTGGTCTTAACTAGAATGACGAGACGCTTGACGTGGCGTTGACGTTATAGGGTATTAAGGCGGTTATAGACTTGAGAGTTTGTTAATTAAGGAGACGGCAGTCATTAGCGTGAAGCTGAAATATCTAGCCACGTGGCGTGGTGTGCTATTTCTAAACGCAATCACCACCGTCCATTATGATAAAAGTTAAAAAAAAATTATTGTCTGATTTTGGGAGGAATTCTAACTTCCCAAACCTACAAATATTCTCCAACAGTGGCATCTTATGCTGAGAATTCTATTTATTGGATTCTGTTTATTTATTGTATTGTAGTATCTATTTTTTTTAATATTTTTTATTAAAATCTATTAAAATATTTTTTTTATTTTAAAATTAATTTTAAACATTATTACATTAAAATAATATAAAAATTTTTAATTTTAATATATTTCAAAATAAAAATTTTTTTAAAAAATAACGAGAACCACGTTATAACACTATAAGAAAGTAACATAGCCAACTTAAACTTGCCTAACATGCCAAAATGTATATAATTTATATTATTTAATCATGCTAAATGTATCAAAGCTGGAATAGCTCAGTTGGCTAGAGCGTGTGGCTGTTAACCACAAGGTCGGAGGTTCAAGCCCTCCTTCTAGCGCTTACTTGTTTTCTCCCCCTCAAATATGTATTTTGATGAGCCAAATACTTGTACGGCTCCACTTTTATTAAAGTTTTTGTTATGAGTTTGTTCATTCTCTCACTTCATCTATATTAATCAATCATGTCAATTTGTTTAAAAAATGCCAATTTTCGAGTAATCAAACTATCTCCATGTTAAGTATACTATTTTATTTTTGGATTTTGAAACATATATGAAATTCCCTAGAAAAAATAAAATATAAAATTTTAATATGTTTTTTTATTCGATGATAAAAGTATTCTCGATTGCATGGAAATTAATATTAAACTTTTCTTTAAAAAATCTTAAAAGCACATCTTTTTAGAGAAATTAATACCCGCAATCAAGTCATAGTTAACAGCAATCAAATAAGCATCAACTGCTTTACCGTATAACAGTTCAGTTCCTTGAGCAGATGTAATTGTAAATCTTCATTTTTTAGGTACATTAAAAAAAAAACTTTATAATCTTTTTAATTACCAAGTAAATCCTCTAAGAAATTAATAAATTTTCTAATAACAAACACTATATTAATTCTTCACAAATAAATACATTAATTTGGATATAGATGGTATGTTTAACTTTGGAGATTCAATTGGAAAAAAAAAAGATTTTTTTAATATTTATGCATGAAAATTAGTTAAAAGACATCTCGTAAAAGAAGGATTGTCTCAAGGGACAATTAGAATAATCTCATTAGCTTGAATATTTCTCCAATTCATTTGGGTAGTCCAATTCATATTTAAGACTTTTGACTTTAGTCTCACCAACTATGATAGACAAGTTAGAACGGTTCAATTGCTGTCCTTTTTCCATTAGGTAGAAGTAGAAACTTACATATTTTTTTTTAAGAATTTTTGCAGTTTAATCATGTTTTTAAATTTTTTTTTAATTTTAAATTAATTGTTTTAATTATTTTTGAATCATTTTAATATATTAATGTTAAAAATAATTTTTTTAAAAAAATATTATCTTTTTTTTATTATTATTATTTGAGTTAATTTAATTTATCGAGATGCAAATCCATCACACTATAAGCTGATTAATGTTTCAATGAAGTACTTGTTCAGCATTTTTACTTGAAATTGAAAACAAATAATTATAGACTTGGTAAGTAATCAAAAGGTATTAATTAATAGACATATGAAATAGGAGTACTGGGTTTCGTCTTTTACCAAACAAAAAAAAATATTACAGATTCAAATCTTTCTTTCAGAGAATTTCAATTTTTAAAAATATATTATCATAAAAGGATGATCAATTGAATACCAAATACGATTTTATAATCAAAGGGCAAGACTTCTGGTTTATGTCAAGAAACACATCAAGGTGTGTTATTAGGTGACCTAACCATCATTCATAAGGTTTTTTTTTTAAAAAAACTTATCTATTCAGGGCAGAGGCGACATCTTCCTGATTGCTTGAGAACATAGTTAAAATCGTGTTTTTTTTAAATTTAATTTTTAAAATTTTTAAATTAATTTTTTATATTTTCAAATCATTTTGATATGATGATATCGAAAATAATTTTTTTAAAATTAAAAAATATTATTTCGATACATTTTCGAACGAAAAATACTTTGAACCGCAACTACTACCACACTTCCAAATACCTTTAAATAATTATAAATTTGAACTTTTAGTTCTCCTATAAGGGTTTTTTTTTTTTTTAATTTAGTTCTCTAAACATGATATCCTGACTCCGTCCTTACTTGTATGTATTCATCATGTTGAACAAGAATACTTTATAAAGATGGAGAGTTTTCCTGTAAAAACATTATAATATACAATTAAATCAATCATCAAATTGACCTAACTTAGGTCGGCCCTTAGCAAACATGAATAGGAAGCTCAACTAACATAGAAAAGGTTGCAAAGGACCACCAAAGTAATCACTTGGTACGCATCTTACACTTATGTCACTCAACCTCTCATCATCACAGTATTTAACTAACAATTTAGCTGGGAAATAGTTCATGTGGATAGAAAGAATCAAATGGCACCCGAAAGTGGGGATTGATTTTGATTCTTGATGAAAATGATGCAGACCTAAAATATTTCCCCCTCTTTTCTTTTTCCATTTTGGGTTCGTAAAGCAAGCAAAAGATATAAATATGTTGGTTTTTTTTTTTTTTTTTTTTATCGTGGGGTATCCGGGCCAGCTTGCACACACCACGACTATTCCCCACGGCTCACTGAACATCCTGCAAGCCCAGTGAGCAGGTAAAGCACCGCGGGGGTGATAGGCGTGCACATAGAGGATCGAACTCGGGACGGAGGCGGAACAAGTCACACGATTGACCACTGAGCTAGACCCTCAAGTGCTATGTTGGTTTCTTTTGTAGCTTTAGATGGAGGGTTTTTTTTTTTTTTTTCTCTAAAAGAACATGAAGGGATTCTTTTGATCTATTAATACAAGATTATGGAACTTGTTAACTATGCTTCATGTGGTTACTTTTAGTATTTCTTAATGACTATGATAATTGATTTATGACTACTATGGTCATATTTAATTATTTTTTTACAAGGACTAATCAAAGGTTGATAATGAAAAAATTAGTTTTGATTATTACCAGTATTAATTATTCAACTTTTTAACTTTCAAATTTCACTATAAAAATTAGGAGAAGGGTTGAAGGAAAAGTATCCTACAATGTTTTTTAGATTTTTATACACTCATATTTTATTGTATTTTTCTCTTTTTATGCTTTGATTTCCTCCCAAATATTGAGTTCAGGTTCATCTTATTGAGAGATGTTTTAATTACATACTCTTTAGTTTAAAGACCTTGTTTTAAAGTGCATTTAAACCAAGATGATGTTGTTGGATCTTGAGAGATATATTGCAGACATCTAGTTGCATAAGTGATGAGCAATAAAGCCTCAAGAACAAATGATTAATAATTATAATAATAATAATAACAATAATAATTAATTATGAAAGAGGTTTTTAGTATCTTAAAAATTTAAGTTATAATTTAACTCACATGTAGATTTAATATTAATTATTTATACTTTAATCTATAATATTTTGATTTGTTATGATTTTATCCCTTTTGTTTCATTTTAGAAAGTTGTTATATATCTTATTGATTTATATTTTTCATTAGGTAAATTATTGATTGGTTTATGACAATTTATGCTATCTTACTGGTACAATCATGCTTTTAGCTTATCTTGCTTATACTCTCTAAGATTTGCATCAAAGTTATCTGGTCGGTTTTGTTTACGTATATAGCACTATTCATGTATATGTTACTATTCACATACACGATATTCTTCATATGTATAGAAAGTTAATGCGATGAATAGATATGGTTTATGAAATTCTGTCTAAGAAGATTGGATTTTAAGAAGGGCTGTATGCAACCCATCCAATCTTTCCTGAGAACTTAATTAGTGAAAATATTATTCACACTATACTAGTTTTGTATACGGTATAGTTCATAAGTTAAATGGTGATAATTGAACAAATCACAATGAAAAAAAATAGAGCTCAACAAAGTAAACTAAGAAAGGGAATGACTATTGATTTTATCTTGCACAGTTTAAATATTTTTATTTATTAAGTTGCTTTTTACAAGTTTTTATTTTATTACTTGCTTATTTTTTAGACGAAGTATTTATTTATAAATATCATTAGCTATTTTTTTAAAACATATTATATCATGTCATCTACTCCTTCTATTCAAGATTTAGTTGTGCTAATTAATGTTTCTTCGACAAGTATTACTTTAATAGTGAGGATTCCATCATCACCTTTTATGGTGTATGGTGAAAAACCTGAAAAGTTCAATTAATTAAACTTTAAGATATGGCAACAAAAGATATTGTTCTATTTGACCATCTTGAACTTTGCAAAGTTCTTGAATGAGAAAGCACCAAAATCATCAAAAATAAATAAATAAATCTGACCTTACTACTGTGGCAGTTATGGATATATGAAATCATATTTATTTCACGTGCAAGAACTACTTCTGGGATTGGTTGAAAAATACACTATATTATGTATATAGTTCAACTAAGAGTTCAAAAGCTCTATAGGAAGCTTTAGAAAAAAAGATAAAAAAAAAAACTACAAAGCCGAAGATGTTAGTATAAAGAAATTCATAATCAAAAATTTTTTAGATTTCAAGATGGTTGATTCAAGGATCGTAATAAGTTAAGTTCAAGAGTTTTAGTTAGTATTGCATGATATATATATTGAAGGTATGTCTATAATAAACTCTTTTGAAGTGGCTATAATCATTGAAAAATTACCATAGTTTTGGAAAGACTTCAAGAACTATTATAAGCATAAATGCAATAAAATAATAATTGAAGATTTTATTTTGAGGTTGAGGATATAAGAGGACAATAAGTTATTTGAAAGAAGAGCTAACTCTTTTGGAGCCCTAAAAGAAAATGTTATGAAACAAACAGTAAAGTTTCATAAAAAAAAAATAAAGAAGTTTGTTGTGAAAGGAAAAGGAACTGCCAAGAAGTTTAATGACAAATGCTTTATCCGCAACAAGATTGAGTATTTAACCAAAGATTTCAGAAATAAAGGTCATCAAGGAAACCCTAAGAAAAGAATTGCTCAACTTAATGTCAATGAAGTTGATCACCTTACTAGTGAAGTTTAAAAAATGAACATGTCTTGAGTTGTTTTCAAAGTCAATCTAATTAAAAATCTTGAGCAGTGGTGGGTTGAAACTGGTACTATAAGACATGTATGTGCTGATAAGAGGATGTTTTCCACTTACAAAGAAATGGATAAAGAAAACCTATACATGAGAAACTCATCAACCTCTAAGGTACTAGTTGTTGGAAAGGTCATACTGAAGATGACATTTGAAAAGCTTTTCACCCTCAACAATTATAACGCTGTTATTAGGAAGAACTTAGTGTTTGGCTCGTTGTTGAGCAAAAATAATATTAAAATGATTTTTAAGAGTGATAAATATATACTTTCTAAAAGTGATATGTTTGCAGAAAAGAGGTGTCTATGTGATGAGCTTTTTAAAATGAATATCATGATCGTTGTAACCGATGATGAGAACAATAACAAGATTATCTCTTCTTTTTATTTGTTTGAGTCTTATGACGTGTGATATAGCAACTTAAGTCATGTGAAACCCAAAACCCTTTAATAAGACTTTATCTTGAAAAGAAATAAAAATTTCTTAGTGTTTATAAAGTAGGTAGTTGAAAAATTAAAAGTAGATTTAAAGCGCAACCAAGCTTTTAGAGGGAGAGGTCCTTGGCAAAGTGGGCTTCAAGATTAAACCCACACGCGCGCACATCTTCGAGTCGAGCCTTGATTTTGGTTTATTGTAAAAACATATTTTGAACCACAAAAAATTATTTTTTGTTAATGAAAATTCGAACATGGATCTGGTCTATGAATAACTATTTCTTCTAGCCCATATTGTTCAGTCCAACCCGTGAATGTTAACATTCTCTTCCAGCAACTTTTATTGCAAATCTTAAAAGTTTTTTTTTGCTAAAAAAATATTGATTTATAACTACTATGTTTAGATTTAATTCTTATTTTATGGTGGGTAATCAAATGTTGATAATGAGAGAATTAATTTTTCTACGTTATAAATTCTAAAATTCACTATAAAAATAATAGGTTGAAAGAAAAACATCCTTCAATGTTTTTTAGATTTTTACACACTCTTAGTCACCTTATATTTCCATGTTTTTCTTTCTCTTGTCATACTTTGATTTTCCCTCAAATTTTGTCGGTATTATGTCTAGAACAAAGCTGGTAAAAGTGGGGGACCTTTTCTTTTTGGATTCAGAGAGATTGTCATCTCTATATAAAAAGTAAAGTTTCTTTGTTTTTTTCTTCTTTCGATACATGAAAGATTTCGTTCCTTCATTAAAAACTCAGCTAGAACAGGAGCTTACAGGCAACAAAAGCTTTACATGGAGAAATCATGAAAGCCAAATTTACAGGAAAGTAAAGAGCAAGCTAGTAAACTCAAAGTCCCATATGTATTGCTTAAAACCTAAAACCTATGACCTAAATAAGCCTTCGGCTCGTTTTGTTTCCAACCATTAGAGAAGTGGCTGGAAAGTTGGGTTGGGATGGTTTGGATTTAAAAAATTATTTTTTAATATTTTTCATTTAAAAATATTTAATAAATATTTTAAAAAGCTTAATAAACCAATTTTAACATAAAACACTCGTAAATCAATTCAAAAACAAAAAATTAAATTGATAAAAATTCTCCCTTGACCTTGATTTATATTTTTTGATGTTATGAAAACTCGAAAACATCTCAATAGTATTTTTCTCGCCAAAAGAAATCTAATATCAAAATTGAATCTTTTTTTTTTTTCCAATGAAAAGTGATGAACTGACCACGTTTTCTCTTCTCCCTATCTTCTAGCAACATCCCCTCTCCTCTTGAATTTCAGGGACTAAACATAAAACAAATGGAGTTTAAAATTGAAAAGTTAAACCCTCAAATATAAGGACAAAAATGAAAAAAGGTAAACAATTCAAGGACCAAGGTGTACTTTTCCGCACCTCTTGAACAATAAAAAAAAAGAGAAGGGCAATTTTTTTCTATTTTAGATTTAATCCATATTTGCGTTATTTTGTAAAATTATAGATCCAAGTAAAACGAAAACCGAGCATCAATCTAGGGCATTTCTTGACAACGCACACGCAATATAAAAGAAATAATCAGGATTGAAACAAACTGCCAAGCACCTCTTGCAGAAAATTGTCCATCGAAACAAAGATTCCATCATCGAAGGTTAAGGATGAATTAAACCACATAATGCATTCTGCATGGCTTCCAATTTATTAGATCCAGTGCTGGCCAGCTCCAATTCTCACCTTGAATCACAGATGGTAGCTTAGGGTAAACATTCTGTCCATTGCCACCGAGTCCACTATTTTGATCCCAAATCAGGATTGAAATCACTTGATCATAAGGTAGAAGGTTGAAATTGAAAAGGAAAAACTCGGTAACCGAATAATTGATAAAGAACCGGGAAAAAAAGGGACAAACCAGGCAGACTTTAGCAGTCAGCAGTGCACTTGGATCTGCATGAACAGTGAAAGAAACAGCAAAACCCCTTCTTATTTTAGTTTATGGTGTAATGTAATGTAATAATTTATAGTGTATTATCTCTCCCCATTCCAATTTGTTTGTTGTTTGAAGTTATTCTGCTAAAAAACCGACTGATAAAACTGTTCCCAGAAAATATGTAAAGAACCCCGCAACAGTTTATACCAGCCTGCTCTTCTTTATTCAAACAAACTGCCAAGCACTTCTTGCAGAAAATTGTCCATCGGAGCCAAGATTCCAGGAAACACAATCCATCATCAAAGGTTGAGGATGAATTAAAACTACATAAAGCATTCTGCATTACTTTCAGTTTATTAGATCCAGCTGCTGGCCAGCTCCAATTCTCACCTTGAATCGCAGCTGGTAGCTTACTCTTACAGGGTAAACATTCTCTCCATTACCACTGAGTCCACTGTTTGATCCCAAATCAGACTCTGAGTTTAACAAGCTTCTCCAAGGAGCTGATAAGCACAAAAAGTTTCTACCTTTTAAGAGATGTGCATAACACCAAGCCACCCAACGAGAACCTGCCAACAAGATTATGTTCCAAATTCCTCATGAAGAATGGAATGTTCCCCTCTTCATTTTTCTGACACCAATAATACTGTCCTAAACAACTTTTGCCCCCTTAGCAGTGTCATCTCTTCAATTCCAAAAAAACACGTTGAACTTTTGCTCAATAGATATGATAACAAAAGCAGGAAGAATGAACTTAACGGACCAGTAGTTTTGAATAATGAAAATGGCAGGTAACAAACTGTAATCTTCTGGCAAAATATAATAATTTAAATGCCTACTACTGCAATCTGTTGGTGATCTAATCAATGAGGGCTTTAGAATCATCATGACTCAATTTATAGAGAAGAAGATCTTCGAAATACTTGTCTGGTAACCTTCCCATTATAAACCAGTAGATTTGGGGACTGAGAGAGAATAAAATTGTTGCATGGTGGAATTAACAGAGCTTCAATTGAACCTTCAGAACACCATGAGGTTATCAGCAAAGCAACGATGTCTAACAGAGATTTTCTTACACAATGGGTGGTTGAGAAGACAACACCATGTTCATATAAAGCAAAACTTTACCACCAGACGTCCACATCCTCCCAGCAAAACTCAGGAGCTATAGCAAGGCTACACTGTTTTCACTTATACGAACTATTTAGCAAGAGCATCAACAGTGCAATTAGCTGAATAGTATCTGACAGAATCAAATACCCGGTTGAACAGACTTAAGCTGCATAACAGTAAGTGATGCTTCACAAGAAACTTAAGAGAGGCTCATCTGACCTCAAACTGGGATGCCTGCCCACAACGCTATTACCAGGTTCAGGTTTCTGAACTCCCCTCTTGTGCATTGTTTTTCTCACTCTCATAGCTTCATTCCACCGTCCTGCACTTGCATACGTGTTTGCAAGAAGAACATAGTCACTGCTGTGATCTGGTTCCAATTCCAAAAGCTGTTTCCTAACCTGCTTCCCGAGTTCAACATTTCCGTGCAACCTACAAGCAGCCAACAATGTTCTCCACACAATGGCATTGCACTGCATTGGCATATTACTTATTAATCGATAAGCCTCCTCAACGAAACCAGCTCGACCCAAAATATCCACCATGCACCCATAGTGCTTTATTGTTGGTTGGATATAGTACTCTTTCTTCATAATATCAAAAAATCTCCATCCTTTATCAACCATCCCTCCATGGCTGCAAGCAGACAAAACCACCAAGAAAGTAATATCATCTGGTGCCCAGAGCTTTTGTTCTAGCATATTGGAAAAGAGAGCCAATGCCTCATTTGCATAGCCATGACTTGCTAGTCCCAAAATCATCGTATTCCATGTTACTGTATTCTTCTTGTTCATCCCATTGAATATCTCAAACGCTTCTTCAAGTGCTCCACACTTCGCATACATATCAAGGAGTGAATTATTAACCTCTGTAATACACCCATGACCAATGTTGCTAATACAAGAATGAACCCATCTCCCAAAATCTAACGCACCCAATGCAGAACATGCGGAGAGGATCACAACGAATGTGGCCTCGTCAGGCTCTATGCCGAATTTCAACATCCTTGAGAACATTTCAAGTGCTTCACTGAACTTACCACAAGAGACATGGCAATCAATTATAATATTCCATGCCACTAATTCTGGGTTGGGAATTTCTTCAAACAGTTGGCGGGATGCTTCTATATCCTTAAACATGCCATACATATGAACAAGAGTGTTCCTAACAAAGACATGTGAATTAAGCCCACGTTTCAATGTACTGCAATGCATTAGTCTCCCCAACAAAACCAACCCTAACTGACCACAAACCTTAAGCAAGAATGAGAAAGTGAAGCTGTCTGACACTAAACCTCTCTCTTGCATCCTTTTATAGTAATCAAAAGCTTTTCGAGGGTCATTAGCCTTGCCAAAACCCCTAATCATCGTATTAAAAATAAAAGCATCCGGGTCACCAATCTTTTCAAAAACTGAAACAGCATAGTTCATATCTCCATGCTCTGCAGCAGCACAAAACACAATGACCTTGCCTACAACAAAACGGTTCTGCTCAAAGCCAAGTTGGATTACACGGGCATGAATTTGCTTCAAATCTTTCATACAAGAGCAGTTCTTCAAAAAGGATATGACAGTTTCTTCCTTTGATATGGAAACAGTATTTATGGTTGAAATACGTAAACGAAAGGAACCCAATTGCAGGGCCTTCAAGTTCGATTTTAAGCGGCAAAGGTAGTTAATGATCATGGTAAAACAGTTGAAATTTAAGAAGACAAGAATGATGAATATTAATCTGATGAACCAAAAGCTAGCTTCCAATTCTTCAAATGCAAATAAATTTCTTATAAGGTTAGTTACTAATTGCAGGTAGCATGGAGGGCTTGCCTTTAACTGATCCAAAAGATGAACTCGAGTCTCACTCACCAACCCGAAAGTACCACTAGCTGTTAAACCATAACAGAGCTAGCTTTGGAGACCAAGTTCTGTATAAAAAGAAAGACTTGTTTGTCCAGCCTAATACTTCGTATACTGTAAGAACTTCAAAATTAAACATGCTTGTGCTATAATAATATTAGTATGGTAAATTTTCGGGAATTACTATGCATTCTAATTCATATGCAAATCATTAGTCGAAATTTAAGTTGATAAACTTTCCCTCGTGATTCGATTCTTGAGAGTGACCATTCATCTTCTGAGAGCGACCTTAATGAATATATCAGAAATATATATTAAAAAAAAGAGAAAAACTTGTTTGTTTAAATGAATTTTTTATGATAAAAAATAAAAATATTGATGTTTGACGTGGAACACCAATATTTCTATCCTTATTTGAGTACCGTGGGGAAATGTTGGCTTCCTTGCTCTGTCTCCTTTCTCTCTTTTTTTAATGGAGTTTTTAGCCTTTTGGTCATCTTGTGGGATGGGCCCAATGAATTTTGAGATGAGTTTTTTCTGTATTTTCTTTGATGCTCAGACATCAGGATCGGCATCGGCATCGGCATCGGCATCCTTGTTGGCCTTGGGTTCAGTAATTATATGGGTCTGTTTGTTTTGCAGAAAACTTTTTTTTTTTTTAAGTTATTTCCTATGGTAATGGTAGAATGATGATACTTGTTAAAATAGTGATAAAATGATGGTTGTAATTATAATTACTTTGGCAAAAAAAAAAAGTAGTGGTAGTAGTTATGATTGTGGTGACAATAATAATGATAATGATAATAATAGTGGTGGCAATTATTGTGGTGGTAATAATAGTGTAGGAGTAATGATAGTGATGGTGAAAATAGTAATAAAGTGGTGGTTATATTGATAACCAAGTGATGGTAGTGGTAGATAATAATTTGGAGGACATGGTACATATAGTAACAAAGATGAAAAGACAAATTAATAGAAGGTGTAGCATAAGACCACATATCAATTTGGCATCTTCTTCATCAGCTTAGAGGTTGAATCTGAAGAGAGAGAGAGGGATACTAGTCAAGGTTCTTTTGCATGCTAAGGCCGAACCACATAAGGCCAAGAAGGAGACGTTTACTGATGGGGAAGGTATAACCGATACACAACCTATGCGTAATCATGATATAAAATGTTTCGGGTGTTTGGGGTGTGAACTCTTTTCTTCTCAGTGTCTAAATAAAAGAACAATGATTATGAAGCATGGTGAAATTGAATCTGAAAGTAACAAATTTGATGTTGATGAGATGCTAATTTTAAAGGATTATGGTGATGTGGAAGATTACATATCCAGTTGAGGGGGAGGCCTTGGTTATAAGACGGGTTTTGAATGCAAAAGTTAAAGAGGATGATGTAGATCAGTAAAAGGAGAACATCTTCCACACTAGATGTTACATCTAAAACAATGTATGTAATATGATAATTGATGGAGGTAGTTGTGATAATTTAGCTAGTACTACTCTTGTTAGAAAATTAAATTTGAATATTGTGAAGCATCTTAAGCCTTATAGATTGCAGTGGTTGAATGAATGTGGTGAGGTGAAAGCCACTAAACAGGTGTTGATTTCTTTTGCTATTGGTAGATATTCTGATGAGGTTATGTGTGATGTGGTTCCAATGCATTCTAGTCATTTACTTTTGTGGCGCCCATGGTAGTTTGACAGGAGGGCTATTCATAATAGATTTAGAAATAGATACACTATTGTAGAAGATGATAAAACCATCACTCTTATACCTCTATTTCTAAAACAAGTGTATGATGATCAATTAAAGTTGAAAAGAGAACGTGAGGTTAGGGGGAGAGCAAATCCATGTGAGGATAATGGTGAAAGAAAACCATCAAATTTGACTAATTCTAAATCAATAACTAAACCGGTTGAGAGTGGAGATAAGACCCAATGAGTAAAGAAAGTAAGTGTGAATGATGATCATTGTATGAAAAAATTAAGGAAACAACTAAATTTTTATGCTAGAGAAGGTGAGATCAAATTTGTGTTTTATACTAATAAGCCAATAATTTTCAGTTTCGCAAGAGCAAAAAAAAGTGAGTCAAAAGCTAATAACGCCTATTATAGATAATTTTCAAGTTATTCCCAGCATCAAATAGAGAAGTAGATTTATTAGTATGCAAATTTTGTAAAATTAAACCAATGTAATTTGAAAAGACTAATTTTATTATGATTTTTAAACACAGTGGAATTTTGTCATTACCAAATTAACTAGGGATAGAATTGTCTTTTTAATTGTTAAACACAGTGGAATGATCCATTTACCGTTAGTAGAAAAATTCTTAGAACTTACATCTGGGGACTTTTTAGTCATTGCACTTTTTTATATGAAGTACTATGATTTAATTACCCTTAAAGTAAAAATTTTAAAATTTTGTGTTCAGGGGCTTTTTAATCTTTTTATTATGATTTTTCTTGTTATTATGAACTTCATTGAGAGAAAATTACTTTTAATTAATATAAAATAACATTTTAATAGAAAAGTTGTTGGCATGTGCTACGTATATGCCAACACGTGAGATATACTCACACCATTCTGGCGGCGCGTTCGGTGACTCTCGGAGACCAAAAACTTTTTTCTACCGTGTTGTTGGAATCTTAACGGCATTCTCATCATATTGGGGCGGCACATGGCGGTGAAGGTATCAAGGTTTGTCGTTGACGATGCTTTTTTCTTCTTCCTATTTTCTCTCTCGTCCCCTTAAAATTGCCCTGGGCATTTAAAGTTTCAGATTTGTTCTTTTAGTTATTGATATTTCAACTTCGATCTTTATTCTTTTTATTTCTAGTTTTTCTTATTGACCACTTTTTAAAAAAATATTATTTGTTTTCAATTTTATTTTTCAATCCCAATTTGTTATATATTATTATTTTTTAATTTGGTTCTTATTCTTTTGATTTTTATTTTTTTATTCTTGACCCTTTTATAAAATTTTTATTTATTTTCAATTTCATCCTTCAAACCCAATTTGTGATATTTTTTTCAATTTGATCTTTATTCTTTTGATTTCTATTTTTTTGTTCTTGATCCTTTTGTAAATTTTTTATTTATTTTTAATTCCATCATTGAAACCCAATTTGTGATATTTTTTTTCAATTTGGTCCTTATTCTTTTGATTTCTATTTTTTTGTTCTTGGCCCTTTTGTAAATTTTTTATTTGTTTTTAATTTCATCCTTCAATTCTGATTTGTGATATATTGTTGTTTTTTTAAAAAAAATTGGTGTTTATTCTTTTGATTTCTATTTTTTTTTCTTTGCGTTTCTGTAGATTTTTATTTATTTTTAATTTCATCCTTTAATTTCAATTTCATGACTTGAATCGTCGGTTTGACTGGTTAATCCGAGTTGGCTCCTCCTTGTTGTCCAGGTTATATATTTATTGTGCTAACTTAGATTGACTCAGGTCAATTTTTTTAATTGATTTCCCAATCATATTTCTCTATATTTTCTTTTTAAAAATTACTTGTGGCCCATGAGCACTATTTTTATAAAATAAATAATAATAATAATAATAATTCAGGCCACCCACGGAGCGTGGAGGCACGTCTAGTAAACGCGCTATATAGGAATGCTATTTAAGAAGCAGTAAATAATAAATTGATAGGGCCTATCGCAATCCGTTGAAGGGATCAGCAATCCATTTAAGGGATCAAATAAAAAGGACAAGATGGACGGACGACATTATTCGATGCCCCACCGGAAACGTTATGGAAGTCGGTCCACTTGTCGGTAGCAGATGCTGACAGGGACTTGGTAAAGAGGCAAAATCCTCGAATACACGCCATTCGCCAAAAGGATTATCATCCACCAACGTAGCACATCTTTTTTCCTTCTTTTTTTTTTTTGGAAAAAAAAAGGAAGCATATCGCTACTTTAATTTCCACTACTTTGCGTATGAACAAGTAGCTCAACTGTCAATGGAGTTTCTTTTCCTCTAGAAAAATCTAGGTTTCGAGTTTTAGTCAAAAAAAAAAAACAAAAATCTACTACTTGTTTCATACTTTCATGGATATAGTTGAGGTTAATGACTTGCATGGGAGGGCGGTCTAATAAGAGATTTGTTAAAATTTAATATTTTTTTATTGTTTTAATATGCATATATTAAAGATAAATTTAAAAAAATAAAAAAATTATTTTAATATATTTTTAAATAAAAATTATTTTAAAAAATAATTGTAACTACACTTTCAACCACCATATCTTCAAATCTTATTCCTATGTTCCAGCTAGCTAGTTGCGTAGGTTAGCTATGGCTTGTCTTTCCTCTTAACATATATATTTTGTCTTTTGATTCTCCTCTAATTTAGTCTAGAGAGAGAGAACTTAATTAAGTTTAAATTGGTTTCTAAATTTAATTTTTTTACCAATTAAACTCTTATTTAAATTAATTTAATCTATTTAAAATATAATTAAGTTTTTATATCTAATTAAAACTTTCAATTAGACCCAAATTAATCCTTAAATATAATTACAATTTAATTTGATCCATGATAAAATCAAATTGACCTATTAAAAATCTAATTATGTCGTTAGATTTAATTTTTATGCCAATAATCATTTAATTTGACCTTAAATCTGTACTATTTCTTTAATCTTGAGTAAAATAGGATACAAATGTATAATTATTCTCCAAAATTATAATTTATTTTTTTTATACATTTGAAATTCTCTCCTGCTAAAATATCATTATTATTTTATTTTATTTTTAAAAAAGTGAATTTAAGAAATAACTTGAAATAATTTATGACGTTATTAACAAGCAAGTAAACCAGGAAATACTGTTAATCGGAAAAGGTAAATTACCTATTTTAGGTGAAACTCTTAATCAGGCATTCTCCTCCAAACAAATGTCCCATACACGTAGACTTGGCATTAAAAGCCATAATCAACACTGTTGTTATTCCTCCTTCACATATCATGCTGCCAAAGTGGGTTCTATTCTATCTCATCACTTTACTAGAAGAATGGGGTATCTGTCCAAAGCAGCAATTGCATCAACTTTATGAGCGGTTGGTTGTTGTTGTTTTTTAAAGTATTTTTTATTTAATATATATTAAAATAATATTTTTTATTTTTAAAAGATTATTTTTTATATTAGAGCATTAAAATAATCTAAAAATATCAAAAAAAATATTAATTTGAAGCAAAAAAATTAAAAATAAAAAAAAATCAAATTTTTTCAAAAGTATTTTTGAAAAGCAAAAATAAACAAGATCTTCTAACTAGTTCTCTTTAATCTTTTTGAAATATATTCAAAAACCTAACATGTTGAGAGCGAAAAGTACTTTTAAAAATAACGTTAACTACACTTTCAAACATCCAATCCGGTATCTTATTCATGTGTTCCAGCTAGCTAGTTGCGTAGGTGAGATTATCACTTCACTAGTTTCCAGTCACATTCCATATATTTAAAGAAAAAGAAATTGAACCTTTCAATTATTTTCTAACAAGCTTTTATTTAGGTTTTGCATGGAGAGGTAAAATTCCACGTCCAACTGCTTTCGGGATTTGCACGTCAATAGCTTTCTTCCCTTGAAGGAAATTGCAACTACTTTTTTGGATGGCTCTTTCTGTAAATGGGACCTAATTTAAAATGTCTTCTCTTTCCTCTTGACATATATATTTTGTCTTTTCATTCTCCTCCAATTTAGTCTAGAGAGAGAGACAGAGAGAGAGAGGGAGAATCTGAGAATCTTGGGAACAGAATTATTCCACATCTATGAAAAAACAAATTCTGGAGGCGTTACGTAAACGCGCGGGGAAGAACCGGATGATAGAAAAATAAATATAAAAAACATAGAAGTTAAATATATAATACATTGTTATTGTTCGGTATATTAAATTAAAAGGAATTAGTGTTTCAATGTACACAAAGACTCAATTTACTGTAAATTAGAACAATAAAATTACCTTTATATAAATAAATAAATCAAATCAAAGAACACGGTGGTCTTAGAGGTATAACAATCTTTTCATACTTGGTTCTTTCATTAATTTCAAATTTACCATGATGGTTTTCTCTTAACTTTTAAATATAATAAAATGATCTAGTTACTCTTGAAAATAAAAATAATTAAACTTGTATATATTGGTTTTTTTATCTTTTTAATTTTTTAACATACTCAATATTAGGGTTTTTTTTATACAAAAAGTTAGAATGAGGGGTTGTTTGGTAATTTTTCAAGTTTGAACCATCAAATCAAATTTAATGACATGCTCATGATTTTTTTTACTTGACACTTGTATTTTTGATAATTTTTTTTTCATTCCAACATTTATTTCGAAACTCAGGCTAAACAAAGAATTAGGTTAAGTTTTTTTAAATCTAAATTGATATAGCAAATTTAATAACCATGCTTAAAAGTTTTCAATAATTTAAATATTTTTTATATTAAAAATAATTGTAATCCAAGGCACAGTGATTTAAACTAGGATACACTATATCCATGAATTACTGTTGATCGGAAAAGGTACACTGCCTATTTTAGGTGAAACTCTTAATCATGCATTCTCCTCCAAACAAATGTCTCATACACCAAGACTTGGCAATAAAAGCCATGCTCCACACGAATCATGCACTGTTGTTATTCCTCCTTCACGCCATGCTGGCAAAGTGGGTTCTATTCTATCTCATCACTTTACCAGAAGGATGGGGTATCGTGTCCAAAGCAGCAATTTGAGCAACTTTAGGAGCTAGCTCTCTTTAATCTTTTTGAAAAAATACTCCGTGTATTCGAAGTTGTGTGCTCGAAAATTATTCATAAATTCCACTTATACGTAAAAGATAGAGGAGTGGCCTCAATTTTTCCTTGATTCCTGTTTTGTTGTTAGGTCGTTTCTCTCTGTGCTAACCCTAGTTCTAACAGTGGAGAAAGAGAATCGTAAAACCTAACATGCTAACGTGCACTGTGTGCAATGTCAATTATTTCCGCTGCTTCTCTAATCATTCAGAAAATGACATCAGAAAAAACGGAAATAAAAATCAATTTAATTACTCACATGAAAAATTCGTCATCTACCATTTGGACAAAACGGAGCATTCATTTACCAAACTACACTCGAAAGTCATCTTAATATATATACTCTTTAATTTGTTGTTTTTTTTTCACTAAGTAATTGCTATTATGGGCCAACCTTTTACTATTTGCATTAAGTAATAGTTGTGGTCACCATCGTATCAACTACATGTTTGATCAGCAACAATAATCAAAGACAACGATTTGGTAATGTGATGTGTACAAGGTAGAAGGAAGTGTAAGCTGTTCTATATTTATCTGAAATTTCGGTTGATATATATAAGAATCTATTAAAATGCTGACAAAAGATACCACTATAAAAAAGGTGACGAAAGAGTATCGGATTGCCATTGCTTGACGAATGTAGAAACAAACATAAACAAATACCTCGCAAACGGTGGAGATATCAGCAAGCAGATGAAGATCATGAAGCTGTTGGTCTTTTTTATTCGAGGGAGTTTTATCGGATGAGCTTGTGTATCAACCGTTAGTTTGATTTATAATTGTCAAAATAATTTTTCTAGGGTTGTTTTTATAAATTAGGAATGTTAGAAGACATTGGAGAAGGGAAACATTGATCAAGAACCAATGAATTTTGACTGAATGTCCTCTGGTTTTTTGTTTGGTTTTTTTTTTTATTATCAAATTAGCATAGTAAACTTAAAAATTTAATGAAATGACACCGTTTGAAAAAGATTTGATGAAATAATATAATTTAATCTTGTTACGTTTTAAAAATACGACGTCAACTAAATATCACGCTTCTTAAACGCGTCAACTTTAGATGTTGCGCTTCACAAGTGCGGCATCAATTAAAATTTAAACCATATCAAAGAACAACAATAGTACACACACATTGTCTCTCTTTTTCTCTCTCATAAAAAACCATTGACCACTACCGGAAAATTGATAAATACAAACGGAAATACCGAGGGAATTACCGTGGGAAACAAAATTAAAACAAAGCAAAAAAAAATGATGACGTGTCATTTTTACCAACAAAATTACCGACGGAATTTATTCTGTCGGTACAATCCGTCGGTTCGTTGGTAAACTGTGAACACTGTTCATCATGTCAATTACAAAGGGAATTACCAACGGAATTTTCCAGAGAGCTCCAGAATTATTTACTTTCCAATTGCACTGTTAATTGTTGTTCTTTACGGACAAAATCACCGACGGATTGAAAAGTCATCGGTGTTATTTGACGGTTTTCTGAAAAAATTCAATTAATTTAAAATTTTTATTTAAATATTATAGACGGAATCACCGACGAATTGAAAAATCATCTGTAATTGTTGGCGGTTTCTGAAAACTTTTTATGAAATTGAAAATTTAAATTAAATAATACCGATGGAATTACCGACGGAATAATTAAAAAATATTAATATTCAATTATCCGTCGGTAAATCCGTCGCTAACGCGCCCCAATAAAAAGCCTGAATCCTCTTATTTCACAAGAAACAGACTCATTTCTTATTATTATTATTATTATTCTTCACTATATGTAAAAAACATCAATATCTATTTCTTTCTCTTCTTTTCTCTCCTCATCTCCTTCTCTTTTCCTCCATGCTCGGGTATGTCTTCTTCTTCTTTCTTCTTTTATCCTCTTAGTTTTTTTTTAATTAATATGCTTTACAAAAATTTTGTTCTCTCCTTAGCTTCACTTGCAACTACATTAAGGTAAGATTTTTTTTCTTCTTCTTTTTTCATGATTTTTTTTCTTCTTCTTTTTTCATGATTTTTTTCACTATATTTGTTTTTTATTTTATTTTTAATTGTTTTTGTTCTTAATAATTGTATAAATGTTGTTGTGAGATTTTTTTTCATATGAGATCAATTTTTAGTTGATTTATTTATAGGATTTTTAAATTTTTAGCAATTGCAACTTCATTTTTTTCATATGAATTTTTTTAGTTGAATTTATTTTTTCATTTTATTTATTTGTTGCAAACTTGTTTGAGTTGATTTTCTTATTCTTTTTCCAATCATTTTGAGTATATATTATAGAATGTTGATTTATGTTAATTTAATTATTTTATAATTTTATAAAATGAATTTTTTTAAAATGTTTTTAAATAATTACCGATGAAATTTCCTTCGGTAAATCCGTTGGTAATAAAAAATATTATTACCGACGCGTATGTTCCGTCAGTAATAATATTTTTTTTATTACCAACGGATTTACCGATGGATAAAAAATTACCGATGAAAGATTCACTGACAGAGTATTTCTGTCGGTGATTTCATTGGTAAATTAATTACTGACAGAATATGTGTTTTACGCCGACGAAAAAATTTCATCGGTAAAACTGTTAAATGTTGTAGTGGACGCTCTCACTTCTCTATAAAAAATAATCCATTAATCACTTAAATTTTTCCCATAAAACAGCCAACAATCAAACCCTTCCTAGTCTCTAAGCATCTTTTGATATTTTTGTGTTGAAAATTCATCATTTTCCTTTGCTTCCACCGCTATTGTCATTGTTACCGCCACCCTCCCTAACCTTTCTTCTAGTCCTATAAGTAAGGTAAACATACTACATTGCTATTAATTTGTGTTTGGTTTGGTTGAAATCGAATAATTATTTTGGTTGAATTTAGAGTTTGTTAAATCAATGATAAATTATGTAAGAATATAAGGGTTTATTTGATACAGTTGAACATGAAAATATATTAAATTAATTATGTGTTGCATTAAATTTAGGTTAAGTTGTCAAATCATGAATTTTATATATATTGTTGGAATCGACTGATTATATGGTTAAATATGCTTGATGATTTCATGCAATAGAGCATAAATGCGGTTGGATTATGACAAATTACATATTCCATTGAATTATTGATAAGTTGATGAATTTAATATTTTCTTTGAATTATATTAATTTGCTATGAATTTGGGTTTGATTTAATACAATTGAGCATGAAAATATCAATTCAACTTTGTATCATGAATTATGTTAAAGTTTTGGTTAAGTTTTCTTTAACATTAAATTTTGGGAATTTGATTGAATTTGCTATGAATTTTGCCAATTAGGGCTAGGGTAATGCAATTTAGTTAAAATTATGTTAAATTGACTAGAGTCTGATTTTTTTATAGAATGTCTGATAACATATATACGTTATGTCATTACAGTGGTAATATTGTTCCTGAAGTCAATAGTAGTATTACATACAATAGCGAGATCAGTTTGTTGTGAACTGTTAATTTAGACATGTTATATGCAGAATTGAAAGAAACCATTTGTCATAGGCTTGGGTGAAATTATAATGATATTAATGTTAAAATAACTTGGAGGTGTCAAAGTGGTGAACAATAGTATTATCTTGAATCGATTGTGTGTGATGGTAGTTTTAAGATAATGATTGATTTTTTCATTCAAAGTGGTTTGAACATGATGATATTGTATGTGAGTAGTCAACCAAAATATATGTGTGTCTCAACTTCTATTGGTCCTTCAAATTCAGATGGTAGAGGTAAAATTAGTTTATTGTTAAATGATATGTTGTAAATGATAGATGATACTATTTTTTTACAATCTTTTTGTTGATCAATACAGATTTGACTATTCTAAGCCTAGTAGCAATGAAGATGATGTTGATAATGATAATGGTGTTGGTGTTGGTGATGAAATTATTCCTCTTGTTCCTGAATTTGGAGATGCTTCTAGGTCTAGTTTTGTTGTTTTATATAATTGGTTACTTAGTCATAGGTGTATGTTAGGAGGATTTGATTTGGGGGTTGGTCAAACATTTAGTAGTAAAAATGAATTGGTTAATGTCATTAAATGATAGCACATTGCACACTCGATTGAATACCGAGTCCAACAGTCAAACTTTGTATTTGTTCAATTACAATGTGTGCAAACACCAAAATGTAAGTTGTATTTTCGTGGAGGATGTCATAAAAGATCAGATTTATTTAAAAGGGCCACACATATATGTTTCAACCTTTGTCCAAAAAGACTATCATCAACTTAATGCAAATTTTATTGATATTGTTATATCAACCTTTTTAATGATCAATCTTTCAATGATGGTTGCAAGCATACAGGATGAAATAAAATTGCATTACAAGTATAAAATATCATATGACAAAACACAAATTGCAAAACAGAAGGTGATTGAGCATCTTTTTGGTTCACATGAGAAGACTTTTGAGAAATTAATTTGCTTACAATGATACGTTACTGGTGGTAGAACCAATATATGTATAATATTACATACATATGCATGCATCAAAAATAAAGTGGCAAAAATTTAGCATTAACCTTTAGGATACCATCAGTATTGTGCTAGATATTTTGCTAGCAACTTCAACCATAAATTCAAAGACTTAGCTACCAAAAAAATTTAATGAGGATGTGTTATGAACCTTCTAGGTGCAAATTTAATTTGTGTTATGAAAAAATATGTAACCTAAACCTAGGATATAAAGAATGGCTTGAAATGGAGCCAAAATAAAAATGAACTTTATATTATGATAGTGGTCACTTGTAGGATAATATGACAACTGATTTTCAAAACCATTCAATCATGCTCTGAAAAATGCTCATGCAATGCCTATTTCTGCTCTGGTGCAATTAACATATTATAGATGTAATGGTTATTGGGTCAAGCAGAGATGTGAAGCTGGTGATGTCATTCAAAGTGGAGTAATTTAGCCTCCTACAATTCAGATCGAATCGACAATGAGCAGGGACAGACCAAAAGATCATACTGCAATGTTATTTGACTATAAGAAATAGGTTTTCTAGGTCAACACCTTTATTAAATTGGGTGTTGTGAAAGAAGTCAGAAAAGCAGTAATGTTGAATGACAGACATTACATCATCCATGTTCTTACATGTTGTGTTGAGAATCACTTGGACTTCATACAGTTTATTGATGATTATTACAGAGTTCAAAGCTACATATCAGTATATAGAATGTCATTTTATCCATTACCAAACTAGTTAGAATAGACTAATTACACCAGACCTTGAGTTGAAGTAGACTCATTTATGGGGGTTACACTTCATCTCCCATGAGGATGCAGGTATTGTGATGTTATTTTTGCAAATATATATATATATATATATATATATATATATATATATATATATATATATATATATATATATATATAGACACACACACTTTGAAAATGCAATTAAACTGATATGATTTTAATGTTAGGTGGTATATTGGATGAGCTTTTGAAAATAATCCAACACATGTGCTTGCATTTTATCGGAGCGAGCTCGATAGACAACATGCTATCTAGGTATTTATTGAACTATTTGTTAAATAAAAAAATTAACTGCACCAAATTATTTTTGTTTCATATTTATGTAACTTATAATCTGCAGGCCATAAGGACGTCTTACTCAAAAGAAAGATTGGTTATTGCTTCAGTTGTCTGCACTAGCGAGATGGATATATGGACATCAGTGGTCCCACTAACATGTTTTGAGATGGTCAAGCTACATTGCCCAAATCGGGTAATGCAATAGTTCGGCTACAAGTAGAATATTCTAGTCAATATCAATACGAGTGATGCTTCACACACCATTATTTATAGGAGTAAAAATGATTATTACGATTAGTTAGGCCAATATAGAGCTTATGTTTCACAGTGGGATGCATAGAGGAATGAGATATTTACATAGATACATCATATGATTAATGACGAGGAGTATATGATTTGGTACATGGGTATAACACGGTGAATCATTACTCCGAATCCTGAGTAGGTTCCTCCACTTGGATACATACAGTAAAAGCAACATGCCCAGCAGATTCAACATCATATAAGTAATCAAGTCTTTTTATGATTAATATATGTTAATCGTTGAGTTTTATGTATTTATCTTTTAATTTAACATTAATATTTTATTAATATTAGGTTGACTTTTTGCTACGAGAGGGTCGAGTGCATATTGACCAAAAAAAAGTAAAGTTTACATCATAGCATCCTGGTGGAAAGATGCTAACTCTTGATGATGTCGTGGCAGAGAACAATGTCACTTAGGCAGATGTAGGAGTTGGATCCAGTCATGCTACTAATGAGCTTGGATCATCCAGTAAACAGCGTAAACATATATAAATAGATGATTTATGTTTATGTAATTTGGGATTACTTGAATATTGTATTATTAAAACCTTTGAAGAGGGACTAACTCTTAATGATATTGTGACAGAGAATGACACCACTTAGGTTGGTGTAGGACCTGGATTCAGTCATGCTATTGATGAGTCCATATCATCAAGCAGACAATATAGACATAGATAGATATATGCTTTATGTTTATGTATTTTGGGATTACTAGAATATTTAATTATTCTTAATTCATTTTACATGTATATAGGTTTTTTTTTTTACATTCCAGGGCTACTTATGATTATGGAATATGAGAATATATTGAGTTTAGTTAGAATTTATTGATTAGGGTTATAAAGGTCTTTTGCAGGCTCTTTTAAGTGGGATAAAATTTTAGGTATAGTTTTTATATAGAGAAAACTTTGTCCAAATTTTGATAAAATTGTTAAATTTTTAACTCTATAAATTCATAAAGTAAATAAAATTTCATATTAATAAAAACTATGATTTTATAACATGAAAATTATCCAAAACTAAACAGTAGTCAAAACGATCTAACTATTTTGAAAAACAATCGAACTGTTTTTTACTACAATCTGATTGTTTAATCTAATGTCTAGTTGTTTTTCAAAATAGTCTCTTTAAGGATGTCGTGGTTCAGAACCACGACATTTGATGAAATATCACATTTTTTAAATGCGACATTTCAATAATGTCACAGTTCAAAACCATGATGTGTAGTCAAATGCCATATTTTGGAACCACGACATCTTCAAATTGTGTTATTTTTCCAAAATATTTTTAGTATTTTTGAATTTTAACACTTTAAAAAAATGGATAATATATATAAAAACTATTTAGGAAAATAGAACAGCTTAGAGAGTCGCAAATGACATCTACGAATCGCGAGTCACAAGTGTCATCTACGAAGCTCTCCAAAGTTAAAAAGATCCTAGAGGCACACCGAAGTTTCGATAATGACACCACCGATATTGTTGGAAAGATCTCGACAAGACAAATCCAACAACATCAAGGAAAGTCACCAATGGTGAATGAAGTGTATCACACGAGCTATCCAATGCAAATGAACCCCGATATATTTAGACAGCTCGTTTAGCCCTCTCTAGTCACCGTTCATGACCTTCCTTGGTGTCGTTAGATTCATCTCGTTGATATCTTTCCAACAGTACTGGTGGTGTCGTTATCGGAGTTTCATTGTATTTCTATGGTCTTTTTTTTTCTTTCCTTATTTTTCTCTCTCTCTCTCTTCTCTCTTTATTGTTAATTGTGTCAATCTTAAATCATATGCGACTTTATAAACTATGTTATTTTTTAAAATATTTTATGCACTGTGTTATTTTGTTCAATTTTTGTAAAGGGCTAAAAAACAAAAACTCAAACTTTTCCATCTTGTGATATTTTACTATTTATTTATATTTTGAGTGTTAATTTTCCAATTTAACCTTTTATATATATAAAAAATATAAATCAGGGGCCTGTAGAACACAGGAAATGAAAAGGGGAACCTGAGAAAAACCAGAAGCATGACATCTGCAGAAATTGCAGAAAAGTTGAGGAAATGGAAATTTTGCAGGATAAGCATGTGTACCAGCAGTGAAATGGTTGTCGTGTAATGTCCAAAAGCTCTCAATAAACTAGGATTTCAGATAAGGACAGGCCCCATGCTGAGTAGCCATCTAGTCATATATAAAGCTACTTCAAACACGAGATCAGCAAAAGTTTTGATGATATTTTTGCTATTTAAAAATGTTTTTAAAAAATTTAATTTTTTTTGTATTTTTAAATTATTTTAATGTAAAAATACAATGAAAAAAATAAAAAATATATATATTATTTTAATTTATTTAAAAACAAATCTTAAAAAAATAATTTATATCATAATATTGAACTGACTTCAAGTGATAATTTTTTTTATTTTTTTAAATATAATATTGGAGTCCGTATTAGGACAGGAACCTTAACACTAACTTTGATGCCATGTTTGAATTCCTTAATTTTGAATCTACTGCTTAACTTTCCAAACCTTAATTGTCTTCGTGCTTCTTTTTGTGTTTTTTTTAACTGTCTACGTGCTTCTTCTTGTGTTTTATTATAAACTACATTGATAATTTTTAAAAAAAATTCTATAAATTTAAAGGAAAAAATTATTAAATTTAATTAAATTTGTGCTACGAGTGCACCTTAAATAAACTAAAGTAAAACTAAAACATATAAAGTAAATATTATGCAGACACACTATTTATCCCTTCACGTTTTACTATCAACAACATTGTTTATTATTTTTTTAAGATTTTGTTATAAATTTAAGAGGAAAATACATGAGGTGAACACTAGCAGCCGTACTGTTCACCCCGTTATGTTTTATTATAGACAACATTAATTTTTTTTTAGGTTTGATATATATTTAAGAAGGAAAAAATATTAAATCTACTTGAGTTCATGATCCGGGTTCACCCCACAAGTTTTATTGTGAACATCACTGTTTATTTTTTTGGTTTAAGATTTGCTATAAATTTAAAGGGAAACAATATTAAACCCGGTTAAGTTCATAGTCTGGGTCACAGGTTTTTTTTTAAAAGATTAAATATAAATTTAAGGGAAAAAAATATTGAATCCGATTAAGTTCATAATCATGTCATGGGTTTAATGAGTTAAAGTCACAACAACCGGGTAATTATTTTTTTTTCTTATATTGCTTATTTTACTGGTATTTTTTTTATATATACCTTTTTTTTTAAAATAGTTTTTAAATTTATGTTTCAATTAATATCTCTTATTTGTAATTTTTTTCGCTTATTTAACATTTTTCTGGATAGAGATTGTCTTTTAATGGTGTTGTGTGTATTTAATTTTTTATTTTTTTTAAGGTTAAATATAAATTGAAGAGAAAAATATTATTAAACCTAGTTGAATTCATGGTCCGAGTCATAAGTTTAATTTATTTTTTAAGGTTGGATGTAAATTTAAGGGAAAAAAATATTGAACTTGGATGAGTTCAAGGTCGGGGTCACTGGTTTAATTTTTTTTTTTTAAAGGTTGAATTTAAATTTAAAGGGAAAAAATATTGAACCTAGTTGAGTTCATGGTTCGGATCACGGATTTAACGACTTAAGCCACAACAACCGAGCAATTTGTTTTCTTCTGATGTTTCTTTTTTATACATCTGCTGTGCATATTTTATCCTTATTTTAATTCATCAATAAATTTTTGATGCTGCTGTGCATATTTTATTTTTGAAAAACTTATTTTAATTCATCAATAATTTTTTTTTATCCTTTTGTAAACGATAACTTTATTTTAAAAAATAAAAAATATTCATTTTCATATAATATTTTTAATATGTACAGCCTTATATAACATTTTTTCCACTTTTATTTTATTTAGTTAATTTAATATGTGTGTCTAATTTTAATATCATTTGATTGAATGAAAAAATTAGTTTTAATTAACAAATTCAAAAAACACAACCGGGTGAATGTTTTGTTTATTAACACCTTCAATTTTTTTAATTTTATTTTTAGTTATCATTAATACTATTTTTTTGTTTATTAATTCATATAATTTATTTGATTATATATATGCATGAACTTTTCAATTTATACTTTAATTTTTTAATTTTTTGATGTACAAAAATACATCAAAAACATTTGCATATAAAATTTTTATATATAAAAGAAAAATATATAACCTACAGACAACTCGTCATCATTTTTTTTTTCCCCAAGTAATTTACAAAAACATAAAATAAAGATAAGTCAGGCACTCTCTAACAAAATAAACCAAGCAGGATGGCCTGACAGCTCTTGGATTTATATATATTTCCAAAATCGACGAAGGTTCACGAGGATGGTGGTAGTTTCTTTAATTTATTGGGATGTTGAAATGTGTTGAGGGTTGGTGTCTCGTCTCATGTGTCAGACTGTCAGTGTCCATAGATTGAGTGTGTTTAGCAGTGTGATAGTGGTTGATTTTCAAATAATTTTTCATGCTAAAATACATGCTAATGATTTTTTTTATTTTTTAAAAATTATTTTTGACATCAGCATATCAAAACGATCCAAAACGTACAAATCATATTAAATTTTAATAAAAAAAATTTGACATTTGTGGAAACACCGGTTGAACCGCGTTTCCAAACGGGTTCTTTGTGTCTTGTGAACTTGGTCCCTCTTCTTTACTAGAAAACAAAAACTAGTGCAATCATAAATGTTATAGCTGATTCTGACTGCTTTATCAAATTTATATTTAAACCCATCGAACGGTCCAATACCTTATTGCCGACCAAACCAAGGCCAATGCCAAATTAATTCCAGCCACATTTTTATGAGTATTCTTTACGTTCTTTCAGTGATTTTGTTAATAATTATTTGGAAATGCTCATTTGAATAAATTATGAACCAAACTTATTCATTCTACACAAAAAGAAAAGTCAAGTTTTTTCAAATCAAATCAAGTCAAGTGAGATTAAATTTGAATAAATTGCTCGTTTGAAATCAAGATCAGCATCCCTCTATTTAAAATTTGATTTTTAATAAAAAGATTCATGCAAATGAAAGATACTTTTGTTTTATTTGTTCACATTTTTTTTTACTGTAGTTCAATACAAAATAATATTTAACAAAAAAAATTAAAACACATATAATTTGCGGGTCCAATTATATAAAAAAAATCATTTAACTAACTTTCAGTGAGATATGATTATATTATATTCTCTTACATAATTTAAATTTAATGATTTAGATATAACTAGATTACAAGGTGCCTTCAAAAACCTTCAATTTGCAGTTGCAATTCTTGCACTATTTCACCTTTCAAATAAGGTGATTCAATGGATTGTTATAGAAAGGAACAAATATAGGCTTTTATTTTTATGAACATGGAGTTTTTTTATAGCGGCACCAGGGATTGATTTAATACCTACAAAACCCCCCTGATATTATTAATGGGATTGGGATATCTCCCTCAACGTTGCACGTAAAAGTCTCTTTTAGGGATAAGGTTTTTGGGATTAGATCACCACCTCTGACGAGAAACAAAATGAATCTAATAGAGAACAAATTAGGTGCGAATTGAGCATGAGAATGGAAATAGATGGTTGCTAAAATTTTTTTTATTGATGATGGAGTGTTTAACGATCTTTGCATTCCTTGGTATGACTTTCTGATCACTAAACTCCTTGGTAAAACCATTGGTTTCTTTCAAATGAAGTCAAGACTAATAGGGATTTGGAAACAATCTGGTGACTTTGAGCTTATAGATGTCAACAATGGTTTCTTCATGGTGAAGTTTGATATCAATGATCAAATAACAAAGGTTATTAACAGAGGTTCATGGATGATCTTTGACCATTATTTGGCAGTGTGTAACTGGTCTTCTGATTTCAATTTGGTCACTACCAAATAAATCAAACGATGGTGTGGAAAAGAATTCCTAGCCTCAAACTTGTCTTTTATGATGAAAGCTTTTTGCTTGTTATGGCCATAATAATTAGTACTCTAGTTAAGGTTGATCTGAATACACTTAATGTGGAAAGAGGGAAATCTGCTCGGGTGTGTCTGAAAATAGACCTTGAGCAACCTATTATGGGTAAAATAGATAAGAGATAATTGATACAAGGTGGAGTATGAGGGACTCCATATAATTTGTAGTAGATGTAGTTGTTATGGTCATCTGACTAAGGACTACAAAACAAAAATATGTCACAAAGTTACAGTGGAGGGTCTAGCAGTTGGAGGGCTAAACATAATGGTATTGGGATAGGCAAATGTCTGTTGTAACGTATCTCTATCAATAGTTGAGATTTCTGCAAACCCTGGCGGTATTCACAAGGATTGTCTTGTGGTGACAAGGAGGAGGAGACCTAGAGATGATAGGAGTGCTAAATCTAAATAAGGGAGTTATGATGATGATAGATAGATAGATAGATAGATATGTTGCCTTACATAATATGGAGAAGAGTATTTTGATAACATATAAAAATGGTGGACTCAATGACATAAAAGCTACAGACCCTGTTATTGAGGGCCATATTAGAGGCCTAATAGCCAAGACAGTGTACTGGCAAATTAAAAGATCCAAAAGAAAGTAGGCTATTGTTGGTAAACCCTTAGGTAAACTAGTTGTGCTTAAAAAAGTTAGTAGAAATAGAATACAAAAGAAGAAGTAGAAGAAAATTATACCAAATCCAGTGGGATAGAGTGTTTGGGATTTAACCTCTTTTACGCTTTTAATATTCATAGCTGGAAATTATAAGAAGACTTTATTGGGGGAGGCATGAAATATGAGACACTGGCTAAATAGCATGACTCCTAGAGATGAAATCTCTAAATAACAGCAGGAATGAAAGATATCCCACGTGATCCAAGAATTAATAATATAGCTGGCATAGGGCAACTTACATGTGTTAATAGTGGAGTTATGTTGTGCTCAAAGGAGATAACTCCTGATGTAGCAGATTTGAATGGGAATATAAAAATACAAATAGATATGGGTACTTAATCATTTTGAATCCCTTCTCTTCTATTTATTATTATTATTATTATTATTATTCATGTTATTAAAGATATGTATGTTCTCTCTTGAAATATTCATGGTGTTGTGAACAAACAGAGCAAACAATATTGCAGAGACTTGGGCGGCTAAAAGGCTAGACATGATAGCGTTAGGATACATGAATGTCTGTTTTAATGTATCCCTATCAATAGCTAAGATTTCTGCAAACCTATCGATTCTTACGTGGATTCTCTTGTAGTCATAAGAAGGAGGAAACCTAGAGATGTTAGGAGTGCTAAATCTAAGGAGGCGATTTATAGAGATAATAATGATAGATACACTGCCTTCCATAATGTGAAGAAGAGTATTCTGATTGCATATAAAAGTGATGAACTCAATGACATAAAAGTTGCGGGCCCTATTGGAGGCCTAATAATCAAAACAGTGCACCAGTAAAATAAAAGATCCAGAATAGAGGAGGCCATTGCTGGTGAACCCTTAGGTAAACTAGTTGTGTCTGAAGAAGTTGGCAGATGTAGAATACAAAAGGGAAAGTAGAAGAAAATTATGCCAAATCCAGCAGGATAGAGTGTTTTGGATTTAACCTCTTCTATGCCTTTCATATTCATAGCTGGAAATTGTGAGAAGACTCTATTGGGGGAGGCAGAAAGTATGAGACACGGGCTAAGTAGCATGACTCTTAGAGATGATGTGCTGCCAACAGAATCTCTAAATGACAGCAGGAACAAAAGATAGCTCACGTGATCCAGGAATTAATAATATGGCTGGCATAGGGCAACTTATATGTGTCAATAATTGAGTTATATTGTGCTTAAAGGAGATAACTCCTGATGTAGCAGATTTGATTGGGGATTTGGAAATGCAAATGAGTAGAGGCCCTTAATCGTGTCGTAAACATACAAAGCAAATGACATTGCAGAGATTTGGTCAATAAGTTTCATCCAACTTTCATTGTTATTCTTGAAACTCATACTCATTTTGTTAGGATGGAGAAATTTTTGAACAATTTAGATTATTCCCCGCCTGCGATTGTGGAAGCTCAAGGCCACACAGGTGGTATATAGGTATTATCTTTGAAATGTAACTTCTCTATGATATTAGTTGATATTACTAACCAATGTGTTACTATCCAAATTACTTCAGCACAAGGTTGCTAATTCTTAATAGTTGTCTATGCCTCTCTCATCCCCCATATCAGGCAGTAACTTTGGGATTATTTCTCATCGCCCACAAGATCCAAGGGCTTTAAACTCTAATGGGAGACTTCAATGAAATTTGTAGTCTTTCATAAAATCATAGGGGTATTTTCTCCTGGTTTAGAGTACCTAGGTTTATTCATATGATAAATGATTGTAATTTGGTGGACTTAGGGTTTTAGGGCTTGAAATTTACATGGCACTGATAAAGTTCGTTACTTAGCTAAAAGACTAGACATGGCTTTTTTTTGGTAAAGTGGCAAACTGAATTTCTTGAGACCTATCTAGAGCACTTGTGTAGGCTTTATTCGGACCACAATCCAATTATTATGAGATGTGGTAAACCCCCTGACGGATTAGGAGGCAAGCCATTCAAGTTCGAGGCAGCCTGAATTACTCATGAGGACTATAAAAATATAATTGTTAATTCCTAAAACAAGAGTGGTTAGGATATGGTTCATGGTTTAGATGAAGTTCGCCTGAATTCTTTATTATTCAACAAGAATATTTTCGGTAACATTTAAAAAAAAACACAGAATTGAAGGTAAACTAAGGGGTGTTCAGACTTGTTTAGAGAATTAATATCAGGATGCCTTTTTTTTAGCTTGAATGTGATTTATGTAGGGAGTATAATGAAGTCCTCGTGCAAGAAGAATTTTTATGGTTCTAGAAGTCTAGAGAAAAATAGGTGTGTCATGGAAACAAGAATATAGAATTTATTCACACTCTCACAAATGCCTGAAGGAGAAGAAACATAATTTATAGTCTTTCTCTTCTTAATGGATCATGGTGTTCTGATGATACAGTTCTCTAGGAAGAAGCTGTAAAGTTTTATAACTTTTTTTTCTACAGTTGTGGTTGACCTTCATGAAGTCCATGTTTTCTTTATAAGTATATGTTCTTTCAAAGCTCTGGGTAAGGATGGTTTTCAACCTATTTTCTTTAAAACCTATTAGGACGAGGTGGGTGATGATAAATGGAATCATGTTCAAAAAGCCTTTGAGAATGGGAATTTTGATAGGGATATTGCAGAAACTCTCGTGGTTTTAACTCCCAAAGAGGAGAGGTCAACCAATTTTAAAAATTCCATCAAATTAGCCTATGTAGTGTTATTTACAAGCTAATTACAAAAGATTTGGTGAGCAGGCTATGTCTTTATCTTTGATAATCTCATTGGTCCTCTTTAGAGCAGCTTTATTCTAGGTCGTAGTACTTTTGATAATGCTTTGATTATTCAGGAGGTAATGAATTATATGTACAGGAGCAGAAATAAACATGGAGTTTTGGCTATAAAAATCGATATAAAGAAAGCTTATGACATGGTTAATTAGGACTTCCTCTAGACTACTCTTGAACAGTTTTTTTTTCTAGCAACTACTATTAATCTGATTATGTTTTGTGTTCGGGCATCTTTCCTTACTCTTCTTTGGAATAGCTCGAAGCTATCATCATTCACTCCTAATCATGGGTTGCATCAAGGTGGCCCTCTTTTTCCTTATTTATTTGTTTTGTGTATGGAGAAATTGGATTGCTTGATTAGCAATAAGGTTTCAGATAAGTCCAGCACCCTATTCATGTATCTAGAAGGGGTCCGGGCATCTCACACCTTTTCTTTGCAGATGACATTATGTTATTTATGAAAGCTAGCAAGGCTTAAAATTGTGTCCTCATTAGTGCTCTCACTAACTTTTGTAATGTGTCAGAATTATATGTTAACTTTAAAAAATCTCAAGTCATATGCTCTAAAAATATTGGCAGACAACTAAAACATTAGCTTTTTTAGAAGTGAAATTGGAATGAACTAGATTTTTTTAACTTCTCATGAATGGCATCATTGATGAAGTCTTAAAAACTTCAGATTAAATAGGGACTTTCTGTTTTAAGCTAAAGTTTATAAGCTTGACCGTTTCATATTTTCTTGTAAAACAAGTCACTTATTAGGATAAAAGACCATGTGATATTTATATTAGTAAATTATAGGAGAGATGGAAAGTATAATAGCTAAAACAAGAATGTAGAAAAGTTTATTTTTTTATGATTATTGTATGCTAATTATATTGTGACTTGTGTTGTTACCTGGTGACCTACCTTAGGTATATATCCTCTCTCTCATGTTTTTTTTTATAATTTTTTGGTAAAGCTTTTTTATAGATGGTAATTAATATTTTTATTTTTTATAATTTTATAATACCTTAAAAAGATTATTATAATTTATTTTTAATTTTCTTATTAAATTCTAGATTGATCAATTATATTTATATGACGCATTTATAACAACAAAAAATCATATGTATTCAACTATAAAATTTGACATTTAAGATAAAAAAATTAAAATAAAAAGATCGATGTAAAATATTTGCATATAAAGTTATTTTTTACTTTACTAGATAGATCAACTCCATATTTTAGTCTTTAATTAACATTAACAATATTTTTTTATAATTTATCAATTTATTTTATCAAATACATACATTACTTTTTTTTTCATTCTTTAGTTAAAAAAAAAACAATACCACAAAACATTTCTATTACATTGAAGCCCTTTTCACTTATATAATAAATTAATTTAAAATTTTACACTTGATGTAGAGTAGGTACAATGAATAGTAATAGCCTGAAATAAAACCTAGATTACTTTCCGCATGACAGCAAGAACGACAAAATCACTAGTGCTTTTCCATCATTCATGGGATTCCACTGCGGTAATAAATTAATAATAATTATCTTATAATTAAAGAAAAAGTAAACACTGTGTTGGTCTTTTTACACTTCGAAGTAACGCGGAAAAATCCCTCCTATTTATTATTTATTATTACACTTACCAAAAAATAAAATAAAGACAAGACTGTTAAAACCGTGTTGATCGGGTCTGGACCGCAATATTTCAAACCGAGTGCACGTCCAAGCATGGATTTGGTTAATTCTAACTCAGTCCCTCAGTTTCTCCAAACTAATCAATTAGTCCTTGAAGTGATTAAATAGCCCCTTGACTAAAGTTGATTTCTTTGATTTAGTAGTATTTTGCTCCAAAAGCACATTCTTCCTTAATCAAAGTTTCGTACCTCACTAACTTCTCTTAGCTTTTCTTTTCTACAAAACAAAAAAGGGCATGAAATCATAGTATCAAATCAACCATAGGACTAATAAAAAAAAAAGACTTGGATCATTAGGTTATCGGGTTAATTTGCAGATCATTGGGTTAACTGCTTGTATTAAAACATTTTATTCTTTCTTTTCTTAGCTTTCACCTAATCATGTTAACTACGTTTTTATTAAGCCAATGTCGTATCCTATTTAACTACAAATCCGATTTAAAAAACATGAATAAAATTAATGAAAGGGTTAAGTTTTAATAGATTTAAGAAGTATAGGAGTTAAATAGGAAGTCTTGAAATCATGAGGACTAGTTAATTAATTTCATTTAACTTAGTGACTGGAAATGTTATGATTAACTCTTTGAATAAATTAGAGCGTACACGCTCCTAGATAAGTCCACGCAATTATTTAATTTTTGTACGAATTGGGAAGCGAAATATCGTATTAAATAAGATATTATTAACCGACGCGAATTCAGCGCGTGGTCCCGTCCCCCCCCCCCCCCCCCCCCCGCCCCCCCTTTTTTTTTACACGTTAATGTCAACTATTTTTTTTTCTTGAGAAACAAAAATATTGGTAAATATTTATTAAGAAACAAATGTATAAGGTATTGAACTTGTCATTTCTAGAAATATTTTTTTTTGTTCATAATAAAATTGTGTTTGATTAGTATTTTAAAATAAAAATAAAAATATATAGACAAAAAAATAAAAATAAAAACATCTATAAATATATAAAATACATATGTTCTTGATATAGTCTGCATAGTCCTCTTTTTAGACATAAAAATCAAAACTCATCTAGTTATATGTTATCTATACATAATAAATTATAATTTTCATAACATTTTGAAAAATTAGATTTAAAATTATACTACATATGAAAATAAGAGGATAATTAAAAAATACCGTATTTTATAAAAAATTGAAGAAAAATATAAAAGAATAATTTTTTTTAATAAAGTATATAATTTCAGATATTATTGAATATAAAAACAATATAATAAAGAATATCACAATCTATCTTTATTACTGCAATATAAAATTTTTAAGAAATAAAGTTGAATATGATATGATTGTAATGATGGGATAACATTCTTATCTAACTATTTAAGAGAAATATTGTATATTCTTGATATATCATTGGCTCACTTGCACAAAAATAGAATGAATGTGATAGTTATTAATGAATTTCATTTATTTTTATTTGAAAGAATAATTACATCAAGAATATCTAATTATATTTTTCTATTATTATTTATTTTCTAGTAAATTTGTTGTTAAAGGAGTTGAAGACAATATCTTCTAAATTTTCTAGTTTATCTTGTTAATTATTAGTTATGGTAACTAAAAACGAGTGTTCATTTTTTTTTTTAATATTTCACTTTCAAACACAACTTAACCTTAACATTTTAAGGATTATTTTTTTAAAATTACCACAATATGTTAAAAATTTTGGTAGAATAACACCATTTAAAAAAATAATTTGGTGAAATATCACATTTTCACCTTGTTGCATTTTTAAAGCGTGACGTTTACTAAAAATCATTATTTTTATCTTTGTTCAACTTGTATACTTAGAAATAGATTCTAATTAAAATCTCAAAAAAAATTATTGTTCACGTAATAATTGTCCTATATTTTCCAATGTCAATGATATAAATAAGCTTGCGATAACAAGTGTTTCTGAACAGTTAAGAGAGAGTATATCATAATTAGACGAGGATCTACCCTAAATATATTACATGGATGGCCTAACAGATGTATTTATAAACTAGTGAGACATGTATAGACCTAAGAGGAGGTTTGGTCACGCAGAACGATAATGATGGCTCAAAAGAACCATAACTTTTAATCAACTGTTGAATCACATTTAAATTTTTACAAGAGTTTTTGGAGGTTATTTTTCTTAAAGTATTTATTGAATCGCTACTCCAACTACCGAATCTTTAGATTTTAAAAATCTTATCCAGAGATCTTAATTTTATTAGTTTTATGATTTTTTTTATGAATCGGTTGACTAATTTAACTAATTATTATGAACTAATCAATCAATTAATCCTGAATTTAATTAATATAGTAGTTCAAAAATATAATATTTAACTAAATATCATGATTATATTAAATAAAAAATTACTATTTCATCAAAACTTTTTATTACTGTGAATTTTGTATGCTAACCGTAGAACTTCTCAACATTTTAACGGGCGCGTCTGTCGCACTTGATAAGATAAAATCTAGAGCAATTTCCTCTCGTTCTCCGTACTTACACTCTCTATTTATAGCACCAAACAACCTTCTAGTTTCTCATCCACACAGACTCTCTGTTTTGCACTGTTGTCCGAACTCTTTGTTTGCAATTTTGTTAATGCTCTCTGTTTCCTACAACAATAAGTCCTCTAATTTTAGCAAAACCCTTTCGAGAGAAGTAAAAATCCCAATTTTTAGTTTTCGAAAAAAGAAAGAACACCAAATTTGGTGTATATAATTTAAGGGAACTGCGAACAGCACAAACCCTCGCCAGAATTCTTGTATTGAATCTCGTGTAAGAGAAACATGAGGAACCTATCTTTCTACCTCACGAACTTGACAAATTTCCTCAACTTTCTTTTCCCTTTTCTTATAAAAATCCCATCAAAATCTTTGCCTGTGCAAATTGAGACT
The DNA here is from genome assembly GCA_007827005.2 of Populus simonii. NCBI lineage: Eukaryota > Viridiplantae > Streptophyta > Magnoliopsida > Malpighiales > Salicaceae > Populus > Populus simonii. Next base: position 1,908,963 of record CM017478.2, read on the forward strand.
ATGGTTTCTCTGGTTTCTCGTACTGGAAGAAATCTACAGCGGTATGAGAAAGGCTATCGCCTTGTTGTAGGGTGAGTTTCCTTCTCTTTTTTGTTCTCTTCTTTTCTTTTTAATATTTTCCGTTTCTGGGTTATTTATTAATTCATTATGTTTGTATGATACTGCCAAACAATTGGAATTCTTCACAAGTTCGAGTTTTTTTTTTATGGGGGTCATTGTTAAACTTGTTGAATTTGATTTTTTTTTGGTTTATTTTATAGTTTTGATCTATTGCGTTTAATTTTGTATCTTTCATGGTTTTGATGTTTTAGGATGTCAATCTAGGCTTAAATTTAATTTTATTGATAAAAAGTGAAATAATTTCTCTTTTAGGGGTTTTCAATGGTAATTAATAATTAATTAATGGAATATAATTTGTATCAGTAAACGGTCAAATTTGTCATCTGATCTTTGTTTGTTAATTTGTTTTGAAATTTATGCAGGTGCATTCCATATAGATACAAGAAAAGCCAAGAACCAACTTCGGTTGAAGAACTAGAAGTTCTTGTCATTAGCGCACAGAATGGTCAAGGAATGTTGTTCCCAAAGGTAATTATATTATATCACTTGCAGCAATAGACTCTCTATCATCGTTTGGTTTTTAAGATGCTTGTATTTAGTCGTTTCCTTTTCTTTGTAATTAATGGTCTCCGTGTTGTAATGAACAGGGAGGATGGGAAAATGATGAGTCTATGGAAGAGGCTGCGATGCGAGAGACAGAAGAGGAAGCAGGAGTGATTGGTGTTGTTGAGGTTAGTATTTGCAAATCCATTATCGCATCAGAGCTTCTCAATGTTTCTGTCAATGCTTCTTTTCTGAAAACTAATCAAGTTATTTGCTGTTGACTTTGCAGGGTAAATTAGGCCCATGGCAGTATAAGAGCAAAAGGAGTAGCATAATGCATGAGAGCTACATGTTTCCTCTACTTGTTCAAGAAGAATTAGATAGTTGGCCCGAGAGCAAAACCCGAAAAAGAAGATGGGTATGTGTTACTTTTATCCCTTGATGGTGTTAATGCAGCTGTTGAAGAGAATGGGATCTGATTTTGCAATGTATTTGCTGGTTTTTTCAGGTTTCTATTAATGAAGCTAGAGAAGTATGCCATAATTGGTGGATGCGGGATGCTTTAGAAGAATTGGTTAGGCGACGAAGACTAAATCCCCAAGCACAGAGTTAGGAAACCAGGAACAAGTTTCAACCTAGAATAGGTTTCAGAGCGTCTTCTAGATGAAGTACAAATGTTGCTCCTTTTTCATTCTAGTTGATGTACAAATTTTGATTCATTGATTCTTTTAAGTCAATAAACATGATTCTTTACTGCCTAGAATAGGTTTCAGGCTTGATTCTTTCGAGCCTGTGAATTCTTTAAACGCCAAATGCTTGTTTCTGCAGGCCAATGCTGGCCATGGTGATGGAGTGCTTGGTGACTTGGTCTGTTTCAGTTTATGCATAAAGAATAATGCAGGCAGTTGATGATGATATTTGTAGATTGATTTTGCTTGATTTGTATATAACAATGCTGCTTTGGCGGACCCGCCATTGATCCAGTAATACAAAATACCTCGTAAACAGCAAATCAACCGAAACCCTAGCAGACCAAGTCGTTACTCGATCATATACACAAAATAATATCAACATTATCAAGACAAAAAAAGAAGGAAAAAACAGTCACTGGCTCTGCATGATCAATTGATCATTGTTTGCTGTCTATGCAAATTTTCAGGGAACACTCTGTAGTTTGATAAAAGCTACCAATTATACAAGAGATCACTACAGAAGACTTCGTTTTGAATTATACATGCCGTTGCAGTATATTTTGTTGCTCTTCCTCTGTCTTTGCCGAGGATCAACTGATGATCATCAAATATTGATAAGGGCCATAAACACCAGTCTAAAACGACAGTTGAACAAAATGGCTTGCCTAGAATTGATCACAACTGGGATCTTGACACCATGCGCTGGAAAGTTATGATCCATGCCATATCCTTGGAAGTCTTGGTTGTTGTTTCAAAGAGGTTTTGCATCTTCCTTCCGGGTTCCATTTCTAAAGAACCATCTGACAGTCCCAGAAGGCTGGAAAGGCTTAAAGGATTGGCAGAAAGTCAAAAAGCCCTCCTCCACTTGTGATGAGAAGAGGTAGGGTAGTTCTGTGATTGATGGACCAACCGTAGTGGAGGAGGTACTATGGCTTGATCAGCTTGACAGAGACCAGTGGTAGATTTTCCCCCCCTTCCGGTGGACTATATTGATGGAGTTGTTATGGTTAGATTGAAACTAACAATATGATTTAAAGAGCACCAGGCAAGCTGATAGTGATGGAACTGCAAGTTGCTCTCGAAGATGTCCACACATACACAAACATATAGGTTAATTTAAAAAAATATAATTTAAAGTAAAAAATATAAAAAATTTCATAAATACTTTTTCAACGTAAGAACAAACATATCCTATCATATAACCCAGCGATTCTGGCAGGGCTTCCCTGCCTCAGCATCCTAGGTCCAAGCCTCAGTGTGCATGCATGTCACCCCCGCGGTGCTTTACCTATCTACTAGGCTTGTAGGATGTTCAGTGGATCCGGAGATTAGTCGTGGTGCGCGTATGCTGACCCAAACATCTCGGGTTATCAAAAAAAAAAAAAAAAGCACATCAGCATAGTCATATGAAAGACATAAAAAGGAATTTTATGAGTTGTATAATTAACAATATAGGAAAATTAACAATATAGGAATAAATAAAACATTTATGATTTTTTTATTAAATAATTTTTTCAGTATTCAGAAAATTTGCGTAAATTTTATGAATCTTTTGTCATAAGAAAATGATGAAAATTATATTAATAAAAAAAAATACTAAGGCCCAATTTATTTTCATATTTAAATTCTATTTATCTTAACAAAAACAATCAAAGGATACAATTTGTTAATATTATATAAAGGATATAATAGTCAATGAGAAGTTTTAATATGTTGGGAGTTTTTATTATGGCACATGCATCATGTGCATTCATCATTTTAGTAATTGAAAAATAATTTATGAAATAAAGAAGAAACTTATATTATTAATTTAGTTTTTTTAAAATAAAATTTATAGACAATCTTACCAATATAATTATATTATATGATTAAAAAAATAAAAAAAATATTACATTACAATGCTCTTTCTGATTTTAAAAAATAAATTCCTTAAAATGAAAATAATAATTTATAAAATAATAAGAGATTAATATTTTTCTTGATAAGCCATATTTCTTAGAAAATAATAATCTTAATTATTGTAAATAATCATTATTGTACTCGAGCTTTTGATGATTAAATATCTTTTCATTTGTTATCATCGTTTGTTAGGAAAACAATAAAAGTCATATAAAATAATAAAAACACATCTTTCCTTAAAAAAAATAAAAATCATATTTTGTATATTTTTCAATTTATCTTTTATTTCCTTCTAAATATATACGTATTATTTTTGTATTTCTTTCATTAAAATAGTAGAAGAATTTTTATCAAATCAAATGTTTTGAAGATTTATGCTTTCATATATTAAAATTCATATACATATGTTGTATAAATTGATTCAAATCAAATTGAGGTAACTTTAATTGAATTATTGAATATTAAATTTTTAAACATATATAACATAATCAATTCCTACAAGAATAGTTAGAAATCATGTTCTTCTTTATTGTAGTATCATAATTAATAAGAACAATTTTGAGCCTCTTTCGTCCTTCACTTTTCATGCCTTTATTGCTTTACTTTAAGAAAAGCAATTTAAAATAAGTGTTTTTGTAAGTAATTTAAACTCGATTGATTAACTTTTGAAAAAGAAAAGTGACTTTACTTTAAAGCATATCATGTTCCATTTTAAAAACTATATATGGATAGGGATGCTTTTTGAAAGAAAAATAGAATGCTATTCATTTTAAAATAAAAATAAAAAATATGCATATTTGCATTGATATTTATTACAATATTCTCAACCTTATACCAATACTATAATTTTTATTAAAAGCAAACTTGCATTTATATTTTATCGTAAATATATGCATGATTAAGAATATTAATACAAGCATTTTATCATACAAAATTCTATTACATTAATGTGATATCTAAATTTCAAATATTAGTGTGAATTTTTTATATATTAATTTAGCTTTTAAAAATATTATAATAGATTTATATGCTTAGGGTCATTTTAATTCAAATAACATAATAATAAATTTACTTAAATACAACCTTCCTCGTCGTTTATTATCAAATTAGCATACTGCTTCGCGCTTTACAGCATGTGAATAAAAAATTTTTTGTTAAATAAAAAGAAAATATAACATGTATAAAGAGTGTTTGTGGCGACTGGTCTCAGGATGCAAACTAATTGTGGATCCTGGACTCGGCAAGACCTAAAGGTTTTTTGGGTCCTGTATAAGGCTCAAGCACGAGGTGGGTCCAGCAGAATCAGACCCAACAATGTTGAGTCCGGCTACCAAATCTAGACCTAATTGTGGGGAAGCTGGACCCAAAGCTATTGAGTCCTGCTGCATCAATCAGATCCAATAGTGTTGGGTATGGTTATCAAATCTAGACCCAACAGTTGGGTGCAAGATCTAACTCTAATAGGTCCAGCAGGACCCAACTCTAATTAGGTCTTGATAGAAGGTGGATCCAAAGTTATTGGGTCCTGCTGTCAACCAGACCCAATAGTGGATGTCACCCAGGGAATGACCCCCAGGGTGTATGTCTGTTGGGTTTAGCTACACAGCTATACTCAATATCCTTGGGTATGGCTGCAAAGCCAAACCCAACACCTTTGGAGGGTGTTGGGTCCTGCTTGTGCGGGACCAAATGGCTACAGTATAAGCAATCCAACCCAGGGACATAGGCATAGGAAGATTGTAAAGAAAAAAAACAAAACAATTGATTTCCTTTTATGTCTGCATGCTAGGTCCTTGGCCAGCACTAACGCTAGGTGGCAGCAGCCAGGAGCGCAGGTAAGCGCGCATTGCTTGCCCAATTCCCAGGCCTTTCAGCCTAAGCGTTAGGTGTCCACAACCCCAGGAGGTGTGCGTCCAGTCAAGCGCTTGAGGCCTGCAGTAATATTTTTTCAAATTTTTTTTAACAATAATAATATTTAATATTAATACAAATAATTTTGTTTTTAACAATTTCCTTCTATTTTTAATATTAATACAAATAATAATATTTAATAATATTTTTTTAACATTCAATTCGAATTAAAATAATAATATTTACCACATTAATAATAATATGAAACTTGTTTGATCAAAGTTGATACAGTAATGATATTTTTTTAAAAAATTATTAACAACAACAATAATAATATTTAAAATACAAATAATAATATTTATCATATTAATAATAATATCAAATTTGCCTAGCCAAAGTGTCAAGAGAAATAATTTTTTTAAACCATACATTGGCGAGAATATTATTTTAATCTTTGTATATTTATAATGAAGAGAAAGTCATCATCAGTTCTCCAAATCCAGCCTTCAACTTATTATTATTAATCCCTCTGTACAAAAATTGATGCATAGTAATAATACTATTAAACTTGTATGATCCAAGTTTTTTCTTAACAAATTTATTAACAATAATAATAGTGCCCAACTTGAATGCCCATCGCGCGGCTGCAGTCCCAGGGGCGACAGTGTTTTGTTCCAAGTTTTTCTTGGAAAAAATATTCATGATTTGACGTTTTAATATGTTATATGAAAAAATTATCATAAAAAATTATTTTTAAAAGATTACTTGAAATTTTTTTTTATTCTACATTAAAAAAAATAATATCTTATTCTTCTAAGTTGAGGTATCTATATTATTTTATTATTTATATAATGGACTTTGAAATAAGTTAGTAATCAACTAAAAAAATAAACAAATAGAGGTGCTTACGTTGGAGGAAAAACAAATTTGCAAGAAGAACAAAAACAATTGTATTGATTTTTTACCGGGTTGATCCGACGGGTTGACTGTTTTCCTCTGGCCCTGATCTTGAATCAAACAGAGCCTGCCAGAAAAAAAGGGTTAGTGCTCTTTAGTCTAGTCTCCTAGCAGCACCTAAAGCGTTGGATGCTGGGCATGGCCCAAGCTGTTGGGTCGTGGTGACAAAAGGTCCAAAGATGTTGGGTCCTGATGGCAGAAGGGTCTAATTGGTGTTGGGCCACGGTGCAGGGCAGGGCCGAAGCTGTTGGATCTTGGTGGCAGCAGGACCCAATTCGGCTTTCGGCAATGGTGAGGTTGCAACAAGGCCCATTGTTGTTAGGTCCTGGTTCAATAGGGTCCTGTAGTATTTTTGGGTCAGGCCCAAGGAGAAGATATGAATATTAAATTTGTTTGTTTGTCAAAGATGACCCTAGCAAGACTCAAGGCTATTTGAGTCCTGCAAAGAAAGAATCTAAGTCTATTTTGGGTCCTGCACAGCCAATGATCCAAGGCTACGTTGAGTTCTGCAGCATGCGAGACCCAAGTATAGTTGGGTCTTGGCACAGCTCAAGCACCACGTGTGCGCAACTGAGGTTCGGCCAACACGCAGGCAACCCAAATGCCATGTGTGTGCTGGGATTTGCCCAGCCCACATGTAGGCAGTTCAAGCGCCACGTGTACACAAAGGTGTGCCTAGCATTGAGGCAGGATACTATGCCGCGGACTCACTTTTTATTTTTATTAAAAATATCATAAAAATTTATAATATAAATAATATTTTCTAGTGGGGCGCGGGCATGACTCACTCCCAGCGCAACACAAGCGTGTGTGCGCGCCGGGGTGCCCAGCCCATAGGTAGGCAGCCTAGGCGCCAAGTGTGTGCTAGGCTCTGCTGAGCACACAGGTATCTGCCCAAGCGCTACGTGTCCCCACGTAGTTTTTCTTCGATAGTAATTAAAGTTTTTAAAAATTTAATAATAATAATAATAATAATAATAAGTTTTAATTTTATCTTTCAAATCAAATCTATGGTTGTTTTTCAATATTAACAATATTTTTTTCCTAATTTAGTAATTATTTTATTCATAATATTAATTATTCTAACAATAATAATATTTATAACACAAAAGATAATATTTTTAATATTAATACTTTTGATTATAGTAAAAATAATAATATTCATACACAAATCATACTATTTTTCATTCCAAGAATATTTATAACGCAAATAATAATACTTCTTAGAAGTCTTTTGGGCCTGGCTTACAACATTGGGTCCAGCTGCCATGCAAGACCCAAAAACTTGGCAGCCACACCCCACAACGTTGGGTCCAGCTGCCATGCAAGACCCAACAGTTGTTTACAGCAAAGCTAACGCTCGTAGCTGTAAATCTTGACCAAAAACACAGCAGATGAACGACCCCCTGAGGCTTAAAATAATTTTTTACATATGTTAAGCTAAAAGAGCAGCCCCACCAAAATCCCAACTAGCTATTTTCTTCTCATTCAAAAAGACAACCCCATCCCCTGTAGTCTTTGCAACTGATAAGGGCAACCCTGTTATTATGTCACCCCAACCCCCAAACCCAAACAGTGCAATCCACATAATATGTAGCAAGATTATTGTGCAAGTTTATAATAAATTGTTTTTTTGGTTCACAATGCATATATATACAATAAATCCAAGTAACATGCATGTACAGTGAAAACCCAAACATTGTAGAATTTTGTTAATGATTTAGTTACTTAATTTCAAATCACAGCAAGTACACCAAAACAAAATGTAATAGTCAAAATACATCCTAAGGGCATCTCCAAGAAAAAAGCCACAAAAAATTTAGGCTTTCATCCCTTTTATATATATATATATATATATATATATATATATATATATATATATATATATATATATATATATATAAACAGAATTATATTGGAGAGTAAAAGTAGAATTTCTATATCAGAGAGCTAATTTTATATATTAATTAAAAAACCAAAAGCTTGTTTAATATATATTTTATATAAAAAAGGAGTTTTGATTGTATTAGTGAGTTAATTATAATTAATAAATAATTATATCAATATTAAATATTTATTAATCACACCCTATAACAATAACAATGCTCAATATCAGTACATTTACAATAAGTAAAATCAATTGATATAAATAAATGGTTTTATTGATATTTTAAATAAAACAACGTATTAAATAATTTTATTACCTATTAATCACACCTATTATAATAACCAATAATAGTACATTTATTATTTTTATATTCTTCACAACCTCTAAGCGATAATTAACATTGTTAACCAAAAATTAATTAATTTTTTTTATTAATATCAACCATGCATCTACACCAATCATCTATCAACAATCATCCTATCATCATCAAAAATATTCAATATGTTATCACAATAATGAATAATTTTTCAAAAATTTCTTTAAAAATCTTTCAATGTCAATCTCACCCATATCAACCATATATTAAAAACATGTTTAATGCAATTATCAAAACATTAAGAAATAAATAGTATAGTGATTAATCAGCTACTAGCATAACCTACTTTCTTTGAATTACATGCATAACGAATTTGATACAAATTATTAAACTTATATGACTCATTATACTATTTGGAAACTTTGATTAAAACCTAGAGCTAAGTTAAATGCTTTTTTTACATTAATTTGATGTTTTTTACACCAAAATCATTTTACATATTTCTATTAATTATGTTATTTGTTCTGATTTCATTTCTAATTTTAGCACACTAATTAAATGTAATTTACCATTGCATTACCGAGTATTCTTTTGAAATTTAAAATGTAATCACAAGAAATATAATTATAAAACCTGAGCAGTTTATTAAATTAATTGAGATTTGGTTTGGTTTGGAAAAAAAAATATTTTTTAAATAATGTCATTTCAAGCTTTTTTTTTATATAAAAAAACTTGAATTAATTCTAGTCAACCTATTAATTAGTGATATAAAAAAAACTTGGATTAATTCTAGTCAACCCATTAATTAGTGATCTAGATCTTAGTCCAGGTCGACCCAAGACAAATCTTTTTTTTTTAATTGTGGGTGTCCGGGTCAGCTTACGCACACCTCGACTAATCCCCGAGGCCCTGAAGTTAATGACTATGAAAGCCTCTAGTAATCCTGAGGTCTGTGGCACTCGAACTGGTGATAGCTGGAGAGCAAATTCAAAACTTGATTAGTTGACCTATACCTCTGTAATTGACCCAGGACGGATCTTATTACTATGACTGGAATTTGTTTTTATATATATATATATATATATATATATATATATATATATATATATATATATATATGAGGATATATCATTGTGCTTACGGAAACGAAAGATGGTTACAACAGGGATAACAATTTTCAAAGGTTTATCTGTTCTAACTGTTATTGTTTCATGATTATAATTACTATCAGTGACTTTCCTATTGCTGTGCTAACATGGTTGATCTGAATGGCATCGAAGCTCGAGAGATGGGTTACAAATCAGTTCACATCTGCTGATGGATCGATGAGCTTCATCGAATAAACTCGCTTGGAAGATGAGGATGAATTTTAAGTTGCTGTAAGAATTCACAGGATGTAATTGTTCTGCTGGTTCTAAATGAACTACCAAGACAATCGACTTGATCATGATCATAACTCTTGTATTTTGATGCATCCTCTGTGTGGAGAAATTTACATGTTGCTCCTCAACACTTAATTTCAAAGAGAAATGAGATCAGTTCCTAGAATACATGCAGAGCATGCTGTGCTGCATGTATCAAGAACTTTGAAATGAATTTCATCGCTGCTGTACTCATATTCAGGATTCACAGCCATGACACTGAAAAGCTTGATTGGTGAAATTTATTTCAAACCATTGTTGTATGCTTACAAACTCAATTACTAAATTCTCTGAGCGTGTAAAAACTTTTAAGACAGCTCAAAATGGAGAAAGTTGAATGGGAGAGAAACAACGGGAGTCCATTTCTGCTTGACTCACCTCCCACTTGGATATCGATTGTTAGCAGAGGATCAACAATCTCTGATACGTGATCAGAAGGGCTGTTTTAATAGTATTATGGAGGCTATTGTTGCCCATGAACATGTTTTCGATCAGCTGGTCTTTTTCCTGTAAGCATCTCCAATGCATTAGAGTATACAACGGCAAATGCTAAATGAAAGAGCTAAATAGATAGTATGATATTTTAAATAGTGTAAATATAGTTTTTTTCATGTACTCCAATGATTAATGTTATTTTAACAATTCATTTATATTTTAATATTTTTGATACACTCCTACTTTACTTGTAAATTAATGTAATTAATTTTGATACAATATAATCATATATTTTCTTGCATAGCTTCTATTTTCAAAGAGAAAGAAAAGGCAAGTGTAGATAATTTTGTATTATAATCTGCGTGTTTGTATTATGATTTGAAAATTTAGAGATAATTTTTTTATATAGTTTAGATTTTATAAATTAGTTTTTCTGCATAAATTTTGTATATTTTATATTGATGACTTGCTGAAATTAAAGATTATGTTTTAATTTGTTGATTGTTGTGTGATATTAGTTCCATTTTTTTAATTAAAGTTTTTTGCTTTTGAATTCAGTATATGTTTTGTTTTATTAATATTTTAGGAATTTTTTTTCAAAAAAATAGATTTACTATTGCTATTATATCACTAATGAAAATAACACTTATGATTTTGCCTTTAACTATCATCATCCATCCTTATCGTTATTAGTAAGTGACAAATAATCACTAACTAATCAACAATTATCTTTATTTATTAAACTTTAACTTTAATAAAAATCTAAGATTATAATTATCAATAACTTTCTATACAATATAAGTAAAATATGGATTACCTTTGTCTATTAAACTTTAACTTTTTTTTCTAATTATGTTAAGGTAATTAGTAGAGTTAGTTATAAGGATGGGATGAGTAGTTAGAAGTTAGTTCAATAAAGTGAGTAATGTATATAACTAGTGAAAGGAAGAAAGTGCTTCTTTAAGTAATAACAAAAATAGTTTCATTTGGTATATTTTTTTCCTTTCAATTTTTCTTCTTCTTCTTCTTCTTCTTTCTATTATACATTATGTCATTCTTAAAGTTTTTTTGTTGTTAAAAAGAGATCTTAACAATTCCTATCAGAGTCAATCTAAAACCTTAATCGATTCTTTTTGGTTCAAAATAGTGGAGAGCAATAAGATGAAGATTGTGGAAGGACATTGAAGGAAGCTTGCTAAGAAATTATAGGATATTCATCAAGAACTTCGAGAATTAATAGCTTATCAACAATAAAAGTGGCGAGAACAATGGATAAAGCAAGATAAGAGAACTAGTCAGGTCGGTCTATAAATCGAAGCACTAACAAATCAATTCCAATTTTTTCTAGCTAATCAGATGGTAGGGAAGGAAATTAGAGCTAACTCTAAAGGAATCTTGAATACTCCACCAGTAGAAAAGAAAATGAGCACTCACAACAATCAAGAAGACATGTTACCTAGGTTTAGAAGCCATACTCGTGGAGATCATATAGGCAACCAAGATCACCACAGGATTAGATATAATCCACCTCTACCAAGGATTGATCTGCTAGTTTTCTGTGGTGATAACCTTAAGAGATGATTAAGAAAGTGCAAGAAATATTTTACATTGAAGTTGGTTCTTGTACAATAATGGGTTGAGGTGGCTTTTTTTACTTGAAAAGAAGGGTATAAGTTTGGTTTAAAGGATTCATTTTAAGTAATAAGAAGGTGGCCAATTGGGATAAGTTTATAAAAAGAGTACATATGAGGTTTGGAAGTAGGAAGGATATGGTGGAAGAATTTAATAAGTTGATTCAAGAAAGAGGAATGGAGGAATACAAGAAAGTTCAAAGAACTTAAACCTCTTATGATCGCAATAAACTTTGACCTGCATGAATCATATTACATATCCAATTTTGTTAATGGGCTCAAGGGTGATATAAAACCAATATTGAAGATTTTGAAACCAATCACCTTAATGCAAGCATTCAAAGATGCTAAGTGGCAATAAAAGTCAAGTTTAGTCATGATTAAAAGGAGCGAAATGGCTAGTAAGATAATTGTTCTAGTTGGTGTGAGTAAATGGACAAGACAATAACCTTTGAAGCTTTACAATCAAATTAAAAATGATACATCTCAATGCCTTAAGCAACCCTTTAAAACATTGCATGAGCAAAGAAAAAGGCTTGGGAAGTGCTATAAATATAGTGAGAAGTACAATTTAGGCCATTAATGTAGCATAAAAGAAATACATATGATAGAATAAACTGTATAGGAAAAATACCCACTTACAACCATATCCTTTAATTAACCTCCTCCTCTTCTTTTTTAACAATCTAATTAACCCTTCCAAGGCACCTCTAACCTAACCGAAGTGGCACTAGAATAAGGAAAGAGTAAAATCCCATGTTTTTAGGTCGCTCACAGGCCCATATAAATTTGAAGTACAAAAATCTAAACGAGTCCTCTTAATAATAAAGAATTTATATAGGTCCTATCAAATGATGAGAAAAGATCTCCATACGATCGCTTTGGTGAGGCAGGTTAATTTGCAAGGAGAATTTGTTGGCTCAGGCGGGGGTAAGATTGTGATCAACTTCATGCATTTCTCCTAATTCTATTTTATTAAACTAACAAGAACCAAAATTCAATGTTTCTATTAACTCAACACTAGAGGGATGTATGCAAATGAATTGGATCCTTTTGACTAGCTAGTTACTTGTTTATGATCTTGTCAATTTTATTATTTTCCATTGGATCCTTTTGATATATGCAATGCATTCTCTAACGGTTTAGATGGGTTTTCTGGAGGGAGAGAAGACAGTGGCCTTAACTTTAATTTCAGAAATATGGGAAACCAGGATCCTTTATTCTTCAATATTTGCTACTCAATGTACTCAAACAATAGCTTTTATCACTCAGATGTATTTGTGTGTACAAAAAGGCATTAGTTGAGTTCTGGACACAAATAAAGTTTTGAAAATGTTAGGTGGAAGCAGGGTCGCTCTAGCCAGACCCTAGATTCATCCCCGCTAATGGCTATAGAGAATTTCACATATTTTATTTAGTTCTGAGAGAACATCCTCTATAACCATCCTTTGACTAGGCATATCAGCTAAACATAGAACTCTAAGTTGAAAGATTGTAATCAAACATCCTCCCATCACTTCTATATGGGCTCTACTGCTAGTTGGACAAGTTCTATTTACTCAACTGCCTCTTGGATAACGGTTGTTAGCAATCTACAGTACCTGATCAGGAAGGGTTGTTTTAACAAAATTTTACAGGGTTATGGCTACTCGAGAACATGCTGTCAATAGGTTTTTTTCCTGTAAATATCTCCAGCAGCAGGATCCTAAAGTTGTATACATCACCAAATATTGAGACCTCTCCTACCAAACCATATTCTACATTTTAAGAAGCGGCCAAGAATTGTCAATTCTAGTATTTTTCTTTTTCGATGTTGATAACATTACATCTACATCTTTTTTAATTTACAGAGACAGAAAATTATGTTTAACCAAACTGAGTAAAGTTAGAGAAAACTCGAGAAACTCTTGATGTCTTGTGACTAGGATGATTACATAACTCCCTAAAAGAAATTGAGAAGAATAGTTGCATAATATCTTATTTGGCACGACATATCCAATAACCCCTCTAATGAAAAGTGAGTTAGTTGTTGTAAAATAGGATTCACTTGTGGTAGCTGAAAGAATCCTTGTAAGGCACAAATCATACACATGAGCAGTAAGGTCATTGTCAAGAAGGATGTTGCTTGGTTTTAGATCACAATGAACTATTTAATTTTCACAACGATTATGAAGATAATCCAATGTTAATGCCATATCAATGAATGTGTTTATCCTTTTCAACAAACTTAATCTTTTTTAGTCATGTAACTCTATTGGATTCAGATGCAACCAACTCTCCAAACTTTCTTTGGGCATAAAATCAAATACCAAAGCTTTGAAGTCATTGCCTTTGAAATTGATGGTAGAGCAAGCAGTGGCAATCCTAACAAAATTCTGATGCCTGATGTGTATTAATGCTTCGCATTCATCTAGAAAAATCTTGTTGGCTTCTCGATGTTGAAGTTTTGAGTACCTTTACAACAACAACTTGGTCATAAGATTTGAGAATACCTTTGTAAACAGTAACTCCATCACCAATCATGTTGGTAGAAGAGGATCCACTAGTAGCATGAACAAGGTCTGCATAGGAAACTTCTTGAAATTTCTTCTCCAAAGGTGAAGCCATAAATGATTTCCTTGTGGGTGATATTTTCATGCATATAACAGTGAAAGTTCCTGCCAACAAGAACAAAATTAAAAGAGCAACACTGCTTATAAGGATTACTACTCTCTTTGGACAACGTTTCTGTTGTCTTATTTTTGGGCATGCATGCAATTGAATCACCTTGAATCCTCCACATAGCTTGTGATTTCTTGCAAATAAAAATGCAGTAGCATTCTTGAAAACTCCTTTGATTGGCATTTCACCCTCTAACTCATTTAAGGATAAGTTAAGATTTTCGAGGAGAGGTAATTCACCAAGAAATTCTGGAATCGACCCTGACAAATTATTGCTAGAAAGGTTTAGAATTTTATAATTCAAAGACTTCTTAGATTCTTAAATGAGGATGAAATAATACCTTCAAAGAAATTACCCTTCATGTTAAGGGACTCTAACATGAGCTAGTTCTCAATAGTGGCTAGGACTTCTCTAGATAATTTGTTATCTGAAACTGTTAATTCCACGAGATTTCTCATGTCCACTTGATATGACAGTGGTCCTGTTAATTCATGTGAACCTAAAGAAAGGATAATTGTGAGAGAGTGATATAAAACTATTTTTGAAATCTCATCTAAATATTTAAGTTATTGGATTAAATTGGTTCTTTAATATGATATTAAAGCTTTACTAATCAAATGGTCACGAATTCAAATCTCACTACCTCCATTCTAAAACCTGTACAAGCTTACAATTCTTCTAGATGAGTGCAATTAGCTAAAGAATCATGCATAGTACCCTTAAAATGATTCTCTCCTAGATTGAGAAGAAGTAATCCAGAAATGTTTCCAAAGACGGATGGGGTTTTTCCTGAGATTTTATTTGTGTAAAGATAGAATTGTTGTAACTTAGATAACTTCATAATAGATTAAAGTAATCTACCTTCGAGCATGTTCTCAATCAAAGCAAGATACTGCAAGTTCTTAAGATATTCAATCTCTGCAGGAATGGCTCCACTAATATAGTTACCCCACAGTGCTATCCAATAGAGATTGGTGCAGTTGGGTTAAGGAGGTGAGCAAAGTTATGTTAGTGCCATTCTCATCACCGAGTGGGTTGTTGGTAAAAATTACATGTCCAAGATTTTTCAAGAATCCCAAATTCTTTGGTACTGGCCCTGTTAAAGCATTAAAAGGTAAATCGATAATTTCAAGTTTTGAAGCATTGATTATTATTGTTGGAATAGAGCCAGAGGATTGGTTTTTTCCAAGGTAAATCTTTTTTAGAATGAGAAGTGTCAAGCCAAAATCAAATAGGAGGTAACCACTAAATTGGTTATAAACTAAGCCAATGGTGTGTAAAGACAGTTGTTTAGGAACCATACCAGATAAATTGTTGTTGGACAAGTCTAGATATTCCAACTTGGAGAGATGCTCAAGTTCGACAGGTATACTTCCTTTAATAATGTTGTTCGCAAGAGAGAGAAATCTGAGACTAGAGAGGTTCCTAAATGATCGTGGTACAAAACCAATGAAATCATTTTTATTGAGGTAAAGCTCATAGAGATTTGATAAAGAGGTAACCTCGCTGGGAATTTCCTCTGTAAAACTATTCTTCTTCATGTTTACAAATCCAAGGTTTGAACAATGGCTCAAATATTTGGGAAGTTCACCCCCAAAGGAGTTATTGTATAGAGAAAGAGATTATAGGCGAAACAATTGACCAATTTCTTGTGGAATGGTGTCAAGAAAGTTGTTTGTACTGAGATTGATTTTCCTAAGGAAGGTAAGATTCCCAACATGGAGGGTTAGGGAACTTGCTAGTTGGAGTGAAGACTAATCTAGGGAAATCACCCTTAGATGCCTCGAATCACAAGTAACTCCTCGCCAACTAAAGAAATGCAATGAGTTATTCCATGAGTTAAAGCTTCAAAAGGATCCCTAGATATCAAATTAATACGATCTTGGCTATGACATCAAAGAATTTATTAGGAGTGTTTATTGAATGTATTTTAAGGTCTAAAATGAAGTGGATCAAAGAAGAGTTTAATGGGTTAAGTCAAGAGGCATGGATTAAAAAGGTTCAAATATGTCAGTCTGAACCTTTATCTAATTTTCAAGTCATATCTAAAGCTATCCTAGGATTTTAGATGTGATTCTAAATAGGTTGGAAACTAGACATTCATACCTTTTTTGGCAATATATGGTAGGCCTATTAATTCATTCGTATAAGAAAGAACGACGTGTTTGAAGTTAGAATTGAAATCTACCAAAAATATGTGAAAAATGGTGAAACATTATTTTCCTGTGTATTATGGATTCCAATCAACACTAGGATTCCTTAATGCTTACTTACCTATTCTACAAGGATTCCATGTTAAATAATGAGACATTTATGGTAGCAACTATTATCCATAGTTTGCAAGAATTTCATATCCATTATGGAATGTATATGGTGACAAGGAGGCTTTGGATTCTTTTGTTGTTCTTTTTTTTTTATAGGATTCCCTTATTAAAAAGAGGGATTATGAGAGGCTATTTACATAAAATATTTTTGCAACTTTCATTCTTATTTTTGAGAGCATACATTCGACCAAACAATAGAAGAAACTTTAGCATTCAGGATAGCATCTTGCAAGCAAAGAAAGAGGATTAATCGATGGAACAAAAGAACACTCTCATTTACAAGTTTTAGATTCGATTACAAGGGATTCAATGGAAGAAGATATGGTTTTAGGGCTATTTTTATAACTTATATTAATCTGATTATTTCTTAAGATTTATTTATTATTTTAATTAATATTCAAGATAATTATATTTTAGTTTTTAGGCTTTTATTTCTGTTGGGTTTGTTTTGGCAAAAAATTAATGTTTAGTCTTATTTTAGACATTAGGCTTGTGCTTGGATGAGTTTTAGTTAAGGCCCACTGGTTTAAAACCCAATGTTGGACCATTAAGGTTATTATCTTAGAACTATATTATGTTTTATTTTGCTGCAGCCTTTAGACATTAACTAAATTCAGTTTTGCTTAAGCAAACTTCTTCTTTGCTAGGACAAAGAGTAAATCCAACTTGTCAAGGTATACCTGACCTTGTGGTGTTATTCACAATCATTCAATACCTCTAGTTCTTAGTTACAAGTTAAATTTGAGTCAAGGTTTAACCAAACCTGATTATTCAGCTCTCTTGGGGAATTTATCATCATTGTTATGGGTTGCGTGACCACATGATGATGAGATTCATATTAGTTGGTATTGTTGGCTAAAATGAGAGAGAGAGAGAGATGATATTGTTGTTGCTATTGGTGAGGGATTGAAGAAACTGGTATCGACGATTGTTGAGGGGTCTCTGATATAACCAAAACAAAAAGGGTTGTTGGCTAAGATGAGGGAGAGAGGTTGGTTTTATGGCTATCGGGAAGGTGTTTTTTTTTTTTTTTCCTTTGGGTAGAGCAAAAAATCCTCTTGGCAAACAAGTGCAAAAAAGGATCTCCTTTTCTTTTCATTTTTTTCTTTTTTTTTATTTGTCATGAGGGTGGTATTTGTAGGGGTGAGGAGGATGTTGGACCACCCTACTCCTATCCAAATACACGTAAAAAAAAGGGTGGTTTGGCAGTATTATTTAGGGTCACTTTACAGCGGGTTTAGGACTATTAAAGGACCTGTTTTTCTGCTCATTTAGGGTATAATGGCAGGCTACAAGAGGGGTGTGTTTGTGTCATGGTGTGGGGGATGTGAAGGAGAGAGAAGGGGACCAAAAACAAATGGTGAAAAGAGAGGAAAAAATCCATCTCTTCCATCTATAAAACCGGTGCAGGGGAAGAAGATGATGGTGCACAATAACATAAAAATAACATCATTTCCTATTTTCCCTTTCTTATTTTCAGTTAATTACCAAAACAACATCGTTTCCTACAAAACATGCCATTTTGGCGCTTAAAAAACAAACTAGGTTTAGAAACTCCTCTCTCAAAATCAGTCTTCAATTTTTAATTTATTTAATCAGATCATTGATTAAGATTTTGATTTTAAGAATCAATTCAATTTCACCCTTTAATTTTCTTTTAGTTTTTATTAATGAATAGTAAGGATGGTAACATTGATTTCCCCCACCTCTTTTAATTTTTTTTAATGCAAGTATGATTCTCTAATTCTCTCAGCACTAAATAGGCTCAAGGTTATACTTGTCATGTATATCTATGAACTTCACCAATAACATTCACTCTGTTTTCACCCTCAAGTGCGAAAACCTTGACAAATGAATCCAAATACCATAGCTCAACCGAAGTTCCTTCATGTTGCAACACAAGTAATTGATTTTAAAGATCAGTTAAATTAATATGAATTTGTTAGTAGTGAATAAACATGCAAGTATATAAAACATTCTTTTTTTTTTCCTCGCAAAGTATGCTACCCAACATATTACTTTTGGATCCTTTTCTAGATGAATAGATGAAGGTCTAGAGATCTTCCAGGAATAATGAACTGAAGAGTTTCTCCAATGAGAGGCCAACCTATAGAACCTGAAAGAAGAACATTAATTTTAGGGTTTCTCCATTTTCTAATTATACGAGTGTAGTAAATCACCACCAATGCTACAATAAGCAATCCATTTGTCCACATCTTGTTATAGTTTTTGCTTGATGCTTCTCTTCTTCCTTGGGGTAATTGATGTAAGGAAGACGTCTTTTTATGTGTTAGTTTTTGTCACAAGTATTAGATAGCCATAAAATGATGCACAATAATATAAAGGTGATTAAGAAGAATACTGCAAGGATGCTTGCTACATACGAAACCTTTGCTACATGGAAGGAGCTGAAAACTGTTCCACCGATTAGTATTCTAGGTATATATAGGCTCTTGAATCGTGATAAAATTCAGCAGTAAGATATGTCCTCATCCATCTAGATATGAAATGCACTCCATAAGTCCTTTGGAACTTTTGAATCGAGAATTCTTTTGGCTATCCTTTCCTTGTTAGTGTGTTTTTTATGGTTTTTTTTTTATCAATAATATTGTTTTTAAATAAAAAATTATTATGATCATGAAAATAAATTTTAATAACAAATAAATAATCACGAATTGATCAATTATATATACTTATATAAATAAATCTAAAAATAACAAACCTGAAAAAAATTATATAAAAATATATAATAATAAAATAGATATTGTATTCTTATTGAATATTAATAAGCAACTATTTTAAAAACAAATTGCATATCATGTCCATATATAATTATTTAAAAAGTAATTATAAATATTACAATAAAAGGTTTGGATATTCTTGAAAGCTATGATATAATTGAATCATTGTTTAAATATAATTTTATTATTAAAAAAGTAATGATAGCATAACAAACATGGTAGGTTAACCTGGGCCTTGGCATATGCGTTTAGCCTAATCTAATAAGCCTAGGAGCGTATAAAAGGCAAGGTCTATGCGTTTGTTTTTTTTTAAAGGTGAATAATATGTCCTTTGCCCTATTGTTTTTTTAACAAATAATATGTCTTCCATTGGTTTGAATTATGGCCACCTCTACTAGTGAAGAGATTAGGGTCTCAACTTGTTTTCATCTATAAATATCTAAAAAACATCATAAAAACCTTACGAAACCCCTTTTTAACACTAAAAGCTCTTCAATCAGCCTAAAACCAAAAAGTTAAACCAAATAAAAAAAATCTTTTTAAGCTCTTATTTATTTTTTCCAACAAAATAAACAATTCAAATCACTTTCATAGAACTCGTCTATGTAATACAAGCTCATTCTCCTCTATGTAATACAGGCTCATTGATGCTAATTTCAATTTTTATTGTGTTCAGGGTGTGCATTACTTGCCCCATCTTCTCTTCTCCAATTTCCATCAACTTTACTTAAATATATAAAAATAAATATTAGGATTAAAATATAAATTATTAAGATGTTAGGGGTCAAATAATACACCATCTAAAAATAACACAATCCACTGGTCAACTCAAAAAAAAAAAAGCATTAATAGGGAAAAAAAGAAAAAAACTGTGCAGAAAAAAAAAAGTGCATGAACAGTAAAGTGACAAGAAAGAAACCCCAGGTAACAGCAATATAGTAACAGTAACAGCCCACCCACATGGCTTTTGGGCAGCTCAAAAGCCCAGCCACTTAGAATTTAATTCCAAATATATCTAAATTAGAGCAACCAAAAACCCTTCTTCGTCCCATCATCATCGTTTTCCTTACCTCCAGGTAGTAATCATGATTATGCCCTAAAATCCTGTCTTGTCTACCACTACCATGCCCGTCATAGTCCAAGCTCCCTCATGCTGCTTTTGGCCTAATCTAAACCCCATTTCGAACCCCGCGATTAGACCCATTCCTGCTAATTCCTTTTCCATAACCCCTCCTCTTCATTTCTTGAAAACCAACAATTTTCATAGTTCCAATGTCACCTCAGCAAAGGGCCATCGTTTTTTCAACACTGCTTCTGTAAGGGCAGCAGCTTCTGCAAGAGCTGATTATTATTCCACTTTGAATGTCAGTAGAAATGCCTCTTTACAAGAAATCAAAAGCTCCTACAGAAAGCTGGCGCGCAAGGTTTCTTTATATATATGTGTGTGTGTGTGGATTTCATTTATATTTGATTTTGATATGCTTAGTTATTTTCTTGAAATTTACTCTCTGTCTTTGGTTTGGTATGTATGTACAGTATCATCCAGACATGAATAAGGGAGCTGGAGCTGAAGACAAGTTTAAAGAAATAAGTGCTGCCTATGAGGTAGCTGACTAAACTTCACTATTGGTCCATGTATGCTTTGTGGGCCCCACCCTGTAGTAGCCTAACTAACATGCCATTTTCGAGTGTAGCATTGATTTGCCTCTCACCTCCATGGTGTTAATGAAGAATTTATGTAGGTCCTATCAGATGATGAGAAAAGATCTTTATATGATCGCTTTGGTGAGGCAGGTATGCAAGGAGAATTTGATGGCTCTGGCAGTGTTTCGCAAGGGGTAAGATCATGGGATCAACTTTATGCATTTCTGCAAATTCTTGCTTGTCATGCTAACGTGACTTGAAAATAGATGTTTTTATTGACTTAACACTCGGGGATTGCATGCAAGTGTGCTGGACCTTTTTGACTAGCTAGTTACTTGTTTGTAATCTTGTCGGTTTCATCATTTTCAGGTGGATCCTTTTGAAATATACAACACCTTCTTTGGTGGTTCAGATGGGTTTTTTGGTGGAAGGGGTGAAGATGGCGTGCTTAACTTCAATTTCAGAAATATGGGGAACCAGGATCTTGACATTCGGTATTGATCCTTCATTCTTCACCATTTGCTATTTAATGCACCAAAACTGTAACTTTTATCCTTGTTACTTGGATGCATTTGTGTATAGAAAATGGACATTAGACATGAGTGAAGTTTATGATTCACCATCTTGTTAATGAACTTTGAGTTCTCAAAATATCTGTAATCCATGAAAAGATTCCCCTGGGTGTGAAGAAGATTTTAACTAATATGTCTTTGAGCTTATTGAGCTTCAGGATAGCTGGATAGGACAGGGTGAAAGAATATCAAGTTGTTTTTTGGTGCGTGATTGTGACCTTTGATTTAGATGCTGATGTATCAAATTATGGTTAGAAATGCCAAGACTAGAACTGTAGCAAAGATGCTTTGCAAACTGGAAAGAAAGTCTGGAAGGTGTAAAGCAGAGCAATGTAGATTTATCTTATGTAACCTATGTATGGGGTGAACAATTGGTGATTCTATCAGTGTAGAACCCCATTCTACAGGCTTAAAGATGGTTTTATTATCATTAATTGGCTGGATGCATTTATCAGCATGCCCATCTCTCTGACTATATAGTAAACAACTTAAGAGACCATGTTTAAGGATCATACCCTTGGTGCTTTATGATGATAAATTTTGAGAAACCCTTTTGCATATTCATGAACTTACCCATTACTTTGACTTGGTTTGCAAGTGTTCTCTCTTTCACTCATTCCCACCCTTGTTTCTGGCCAGAAATCATCTTTTTTTTTATGATTTGTAATGTCTTATATTGAAGGTATGATCTGTATTTGAGCTTGGAAGAATCAGTTTTTGGAGGACAGCGAGAAATTGAAGTTTCTTTTTTTGAGACATGTGATAGCTGCAGTGGTACTGGTGCTAAATCTAGTAGCTGCATAAAATCATGTGCTGATTGTGGAGGTAGAGGAGGGGTGGTGAAAACTCAAAGAACACCATTTGGTATGATGTCTCAGGTAATTTGACATGTTATTTGACAACACTTATTTTTTTAAGAGGAAAAAAGGAGGGGGGGGGGGGGGGGGGGGGGTGATTCTCAGTGATTTTGTATCTTTTCAGATTTTTGTTTTTATCTCTTTATCTTTTGCTCCTTGGGCCAGCATGAAATTTATGACAGCTATTGCCTTCAGCGAAGTGCTGTCTTGTTGCAAAACAAGTATCAAAGTGTTGTTTGTTAACCTATTTGTCTCCAAACCAAGTTGCATCTAGTAGACACTAGTACTCTGCAGTAGTAAGCTCTACTGATATGTGTTCCTTTTCTTTTCTTTTATCTCTGAGGCTTTGCTTCATTTAAAGAATTTGGAGCAGGAGATTCAGATTACCTGTCTAGTTTTACTGCTGGGAATAAGTCATGTTCATCATTTGACTTTCTAGTTTTCTCACATTTAAATCTACAATCAATTGTCTAGATGTTCTCAAGCTGACATGTTTCTAAACTAATGAATAAGTTGAATGTATTTGCCTCTTTCCTTATCTGAATAATACAAGGAACTACACAGACAGGTAGGATTTATTAAAAAATTTGTTACTTAAACTACCTTGACTCATTTATTCCTTTTCAATTCTCTTCCCTTTCTTTGATAATGCTGTATAGATGATACTATACATTTTAAGTATGGGAATGTGAGTCTTTTTTCCTTTCATGTGTAAAGGTTGGATGACTTGTGCGATTTTCAGGTTTCTACTTGCGCAAAATGCTCTGGTGAAGGCAAGGTGATTACTGACCACTGCCGAAAATGTGGTGGAAATGGTAAAATAAGGTCAAGGCGAAGCATGAAAGTGGTCTTCCCAGCTGGTGTCAATGATGGAGCTACAATGCGAATTCAGGGCGAGGGTAGTTTCAACAAGAAAAGGTATGATTGAATAAAGATATTCTGTCCATCAAATATTTTTACTAGTATCATCAGTACATGTGGATAGGTAAAGCTTGGTTGTGTCCCTTTCGGTGCGCTTACATTGCTCTTAAGAGGCTGGATTACATCTCATTTGGTGCTCTTTCAGCCACTCCAAAGAAATTGATCAATCAATGCTAAGTGTAATGTAAAATTAATGCATGTTCCCAAAAACTTCACCGTTGACAACTAAACTAGTTTATGTTTGGGATTACAGTGCAAGGGACCATTCTGCTATCCTAATATCAAAAGCCTCAAAGATATTTTTTTGAAACTTTACTGTCAGAGGTTTGAGTTTACTGTTGGGATTTGGGACTGCTTGTGTTCCCTCAAACAGAAATCCCAGAAATACATTTGTAAAATTCACCACCTGTTGAGGGATGATTCCGATGTAATAAGTATTTAACTGTTATCTCTACATGGAGTTGGCTGACTGCAACATAAACCCAATTTTCCGTAAGGTATTAGTGGAATACAAAGGCAATTTATACTGCATGGAGTATAATGCCTGCACCAAGGAGGCTTTTTGATGTCGGTATACTGAGGCCCTTGGCTTATCAAAAGCAAAAAGAAAATGGGTGAGTTATTGAGTCAGGCCTCAAAATATAAATCCATACATATCACCTCAGCATTTGTAGGTTCATATCTGAATTTCTCCAATATCCATCTCTTTTTGGGCATATATTCCTTTCCATCCACTATAGGCTGATATTACATTCTACTTTCTGGTGTTCTCCTGGCTATTTTAAACTGGTAGGTCATCTGTCAAACATTAATATTTGCATATTCAGGTCTTGTTAATACTTTCTGCATGACAAACTTCCTGGTTGTGTCTACAAGTTTCCAGCCACCCTTGTTGGTTTAAATATATTATCTCTGTACATTTTGTTCTTGTCCATATCCCTAATCCCTATACATCCAAGCGCAAACCTTTCCATTGCATTGTAGAATCACAAAATATTTGTAATCCCTATAATTTCAGATTCAATTGGGCCTGGTTAACACTAGGGCATGCACCATATAGGTTATCATTTACATATAATGTATTTGCTGAGGTTGCTGAGTTCTTTATGCCAAAAATGAGAATGGGTTCTTTTGTAATACTTGGCATGCTCCCTATTAAACTTTTGTTTCTATTGATTTTTCTCTTCATTTATACTGTGTTAGCTATGGAATGTTTCTTCATTTCATATTATGATTAGATATTACTACATAGCAATGCAAAACTAAGTCTTACAAGAAAAAAAAATCTAAAACTGGAAGCATCACTTCATTTGCTTTTGATAGGGGCATTGCTGGTGATCTGTTTATAAGCCTCCATGTCAATGAAAAACAAGGGATTTGGAGAAATGGTCTCAATCTTTTACTCAAAGATCAATGTTGATTATACTCAGGCAATTTTGGGGACCGTCTTAAAGGTAATTATAGTTCCTTGTCTTCTATTAGATATTTTTAAAAAAATCCTCTATCTTTTACTCTTTTGTTGGAAGCATTGCTTCTCATTTATTTTTCAGGTGCTAAACTATAGCTTCACAGTTAATAATTTCTTGACTTGATGCTTCTGGATGTGTAACAAATCAACATGTCAGAAATTAGCATTCACACTATACTAATTTATCACATGTTCCTTCAACTCTGACATTGGTTAATAATTCACTTGTTCTTTCACTGCCCTTGCTCCAATCTTTTGTTTCCGGTTGAACAGCAATGTTCCTATTTCCATTTTCTTCAATGCCAGAATCTTATGAGAAATTATGCTACTTTGAGTCAAGGTTGTTTCATCATTTATAATTTCAGATTCAATTGGGCCTAGTTTAGATTAGAGTATGGTTACTTTGGCTTCTTCATGTTTTTTTTTATGAGGAATCATCTTGTGGAAAGTTTTGGAAAGGAAAATGGTTTTTTGAGGGCACCCAATGTAAAATTTTGAGTTTTGTGGTGGCTTCTCCAACAAGCTTTTGGCATAAAATGTAGGGTTGGCTTCTTCGTGTTCACGTTGTGCAGTCAAATTTTCTTCTTGAGAGTTATTGTCAATCACTTCACCTCAACTACAGTTTTTAATCTAAGTATGACTCTTAGAGCTTAACCCTTGACATCATCTAATCCTCAATTCCTGCATACCTGCTATAGAGGCCGGAAATTTTGATGCCAATGTTTATGCTTTAGTGATTTTTGGTACTTTAGATATTAGAAATTCCCTTTGGACCTAAAGAAGAAGCCTGACATTTAAGCTACCAATGCTATAACCATATAAACAACCATTGTTATCATTTATGGAACGTACTATCCATTGTCATCTCTGCATTTGGTTTTGTATGACCATTTTATGCTCATTTGAAACAATGGTTAAATAATAATCCACAAACAAAGATTCTCTTCCTAATATTGAAATGTCAGTCTACCACAATCGCAGTTGGAACTTACAAAATGCAATTTTATTGTATGAAATAATTGTACGATAGAGCAATCTTGAACATATCCTGTTCATACTCTTAAAGCAATCTGATTACTTAATCAAAACTGAATTGCTGGACATAGTTCTATGCCATAAAAGTAAACTCTAAATCAGATCATTTGACTTAGTATATGTTAACCAAACAACACGGATTGTTGGTATCATGCAAAATGTGTTTCTTCTTCATGGTTCAGTTCTTGAATGCATCTTAGGGGCCTTGGTATGGCCCGTGTTTTTCTTTTCCTTACCTCTTTTTCTGCCTTTCTTCACCATTCAAATGAGGGATGGGGTTGAAATGTGAGTTTTTATAGAACTTTTTCAGAAACATAGAAATGGCTTTTGGATGCCTTGAAGTAAGTTGTTTGACATATGAATCTAAAATAACTTCAGGTTGAGACTGTCGAGGGTTTGAAAGATCTTCAAATTCCTTCTGGGATTCAGCCTGGAGATGCTGTAAAATTGTCACGTTTGGGAGTTCCAGACATCAATAAACCTTCTGTTCGAGGTGATCATCACTTTATTGTGAATATTCTGATCCCCAAAGATATCAGGTCTGAGTCCCCTTTCTACTTTACACTCAAGAGTTTCTTATTCTACATGGGCATTTGTAGTGTTTGTACACGTTATTTAATTTAGTAGGTACTAGGTTGGTGCCCGTGCTGTGTTGCGGGTCCGCATAAATTTTCCAGTAAAATATTTAGGTGTTGCTAGTGCATATTTATTTTTTAAAAAAGAAATCTAATAACTCGGGTTATAGTCCCAACCAATAAATAAGTTGGCTTTATTTGAACCATATGGAAAAAAAAAAAAAAAAAAGACAACGATAGTAAACGGGAAAACATATATATATAAACGATCAATGAGGACCAAAATAAATAAATAAAAATAACACTCAACTTTGACTGAAGGGTGAAATTAAAAATAATAAAACTTTTATAAGAGTTAAGGAAAAAAGTAAGAAATCATAAGAATAAGGATCAAATTGATAACACCAATACATGATAAAAAAAAACTTGAACATGTAGAATTTTTCAACGTGTTTTTTTACATAAAAAATTGTAAATGTAAATCAAAAAATTTATGCACACATCCAATTAAATAAATCACGAACCATTGTGTAAATAAATGAAAAAAAAGTAAGTAACGATAAATAAAAACATAATTGGAAAAATCAAGAGACCAGTGTAGATTAAGATGTTTAATATCGCAACATGGGTCATTTATCTGGTTGTGTTTAATGAATTTGCATGTTAAAATCAATTTGTAATAGAGATGGACACACACATAAAATTTGTTGAATCATACTAACCTATGCAAAAATTAAACACACCCAATATAATTAAAAAATAATTATTATTCAACAAAGGCTTAAAAACTCAAAAAAATATTAGAGAATGGATATTAATTAATATATAAATTTTAAAATTATTTAAAAAAAATACATGTAAAAAAGCCATTGATATAAAAAAAAATAAAAACTTTGAAATAAAAGAAGCAATGAGGCCAGGCACTGCTAGGTCGTCTGCCCCAGTTGCTTGAAACACAAACAGACAACGCGTCGTCTGGAAATCCCAAAATTCGGCCACTAGTGTGGCCGGATAAACGAGGTTTTTTTAACCCAAAAACTTATTTTGAAATCGTTTTTGTCCCAAAACACTTAGGAAACATCCCATGAATCTTGTTAAATCAATCCATGGCCTCCAAAAACACAAAAACCGCCTTAAAACTTGAAATCTACCTGAATCCTAAAATCTTTTCAAGCTCATATATATTTTTTTAGGTGTTTTCAAGGTAAAAAAAACACCTAACCACAACCCCTTTATCATATGGAACCTTTTGACACAAAAAGATTGGTGGTTAAAATCTTCCCCAATGATAGCTTTCTCTCTCAAAGCCGGAATCTAGCAATTCCCTCTCTCCACCCAAATAAGAACTAAAAAAATAAGAAAAATAAAGTTTGGTATCAAAATGTATTTTTTTTAAATTATAGGAACCGGTCACCTAATAACTAAAAAATATGGGGGACGAAAATGAACTTTTGAAATAAATTTCAAAATCACCACCTATGTTACCTGTATTTTTCACTTCGATCCTCATTCTTTCAATTCAACCCTCCCTTCCAAAAAGTCATGCAATTGGATGCTGATTTGGGCTCAAAAAGGCTCAATTGTGGAAAAAAAAAGTTTGAGGATCAAAATGATTTTTTTTTTTTAAATATACTATTACAATCCACAATGAATTGTGAGAGCATGAACAATGAGAATGGCTACAGTGAATTCCCTACATGTTTTAGTTTTTGTTAAATGACAAATTACAGCTGTTTAAATAATAGGACTTCTCAGTAGTTGAATAATGAATACTGTCCTGATCATTATGACAATATGATTTGTTGGTATTCACCAGTCCACATGAAAGCCTGAGACTCCCTTTTTTATAATGATCAAGAGGCTACCACTATATCCATTACTTTGTTGGAGGAATTGAAATTACCTCTGATGTGTACATTGTTTATGAAGTCTAACCTTCTCATTATAGAACAGCATTTAATATTGTGTGAATTGTTTTCCTTTTGAATTCTATACTATCACTTTAAATAAAAAGATAATGTTGATATTTTTTGGATGAATTATTAACATTTTAGATAATTGCTACCTTAAAGTTGAAATTTCTGCTGCTGTTCAAAATCTTTAAAACTGTATGTAATTGGTTCAAACTGAAAGCTGTATTTTATATGCATAAACTTTATGGTTAACCATCTTCTCAAGCCGAACAAAATCGAACAATGGAGGGAATGTCTGCTCTAAATTGCCTGAATAAATATTGTTGATTCTGACGAGCTATCTAATTTTCAGTTATGGAACAGTTGGATTGAAGATTATAATTTCATTCAATAATATGCAAATTATGTCAGGCATTCTCTTTCTAATCATACAGAAAGATTGAGCTGTCAATTAAGGACACCCATGATTGTTTTTGTTCACTGTGTTAAAGCATTTCATATCTTAAAGCTTCTTTCAAAAGTGTGTCCTCTAAATAGATTAGATTCTGAATGAATATACTGTTGGGAGAATTGATTGTGGACATTATAGAACCTATAGGAGTACCATCATATGCAATGCCTGCTTGAAGTGGTTGTTTGATTGTGTTGGGAGTTTATGCCATAGTTTCTTTGTTTTCATCTCTTTTGTGAGGTTGCACACTTTTTGTATGAGCTCATTTTGAAGATAATTGCAGTAACAAGGAACGAGTGCTTGTCGAGGAACTGGCTTCACTCAAGTCTTGCAGCAAGGAACATGCAGTTTCTTCTAACAGCTCTGGTATTGTCTTTTTTTTTTTTTTGTCAGTTATAGTATTTATTTAAAACCATTTAAGTGGATACTCCAAGAATCTTCATAGTAGTATAATTTCATGCTGAACATGTCAAAATAGTCATCTTATATGCGGGGTTGTCAACTTTTAAGAAAAAATTATAGTTTTGGATAAATGGGGAGTGCATGGAGGAATGCAGGAGATAAGCCTAGGTACAGGGAGGATATTTTAGAGTAGATCCTTTACTTTTCTTCGAAAAAATAGAAATTTTGGGGATGCAAAACTTTTGGTAGATGGAAAAAGAAAATGTAGACTCCAACTAAGAATTCTTATGGAAAATGCATGTCCAGTTGAGTTGACATGTATTGGCACAACCTGAAACATACGTTCATGTGGCTGTGCTCAGCCTAAATATGGTGCTGCTGTTGCGCTTCTTTTAATCCATGTCCTTAGACCAAGGCTCAATTGGCAAGACAAGTAAAAATATGCTGGCAATGGCAATAGGGTTGTCGTGTCCTCCATGGAATCTCTGAGCTCCTGTCTCTTAAAACACATGCATGTGTATTGAGCATTGACAAGACCTGGTGTGTACTTAAAATCATAGCACTTTTGCAAGCATCCCTTCTTAGAAATCACATCCTCGACCTCGTTTTCAGCACAATTCGTAAACTTTTCCAGTTTTACCCTTCTAGTCAACATCTTTAACACTTTTTTTTTCTCAATAAAATGAAGTATTTGTTGCAAGTAAGAAAATGCCAAAAATATGGGTGGTTACTCAAGAAATTGTACATGTACATAAGATTTTGCATTTACACTATCAAAATATATGTAGTCTTGTCCTTGATTCTTGATTTTTTAGATTGAACAAATTTAACACGCTCCATATCTGTTAACACTCATGTCATGTCCATAAATCATAGTGTGGTATTTTTCAAAAAGACAATATTATGTTGTGTTCAATCCCTTCAGGCTTTGTTTGACTGCCACAAAAGCCTTCGAACTCATTTTCTGTTCTTTTTTAGTTCTAACTATGATGATTCATTGTTGCTGAAATCATAATCTCACAAGCAGGTTGGATTATTTTTATTATCTGAGCACAATTTGTTAATGTGATTAACACTTTTTTGAAGTGGCTTATATTTTGTGTTCGAAGACAAAACAAATCAAATATAAATTTGTTTGTATAAAGAGTATATTTGTACACACTAACATATCTTTAGTGAATTGTATCATAGCCATATCCTGATCCATGCTTTGTAGTATGTCAATTTGCTTTGAAGGTGGGAATGTGCTAGAGATTATTCAGATTTGGTACCTTTTCTTACATTTCATATCTGCACATTCAGGCACATTCGAAAGCAACAAGGATCACATTAGAGATCCAAAAGACAATGCTTCAGGTCATAGAGTCAAATCCACTGCGTCTTTGTGGAACTCAATTAAAGGCTTCTTGGGGTATATTTTATTGACTTCATATTACTTTCATATTCTGCCTTCATAAAGTTGTGTGTGATTAGGAGTGATCACTTACAATGACGTTTTAATAATAAAGCAGAATCAAAATGCTAATGTAGACAAATAATAAAGCACTAAGATATAAATGAAGAATATATAATACTTCCCTGAATCACTGTGATCAAAACTTTTGAAAATGAAAGCGGGCATGGGCTGGAGCATTGCAAGCAACCTAAGTTTGCAGGTGTTAGTCTTGAGATCAGCCAGTTTTTGTAAAAAGTTTGAAGGATAAAGAGGCCCGGATTTTCTTCCTCGAACTCCTCCTGGGGCCATAGTTGCATAATAGCCTTTCTGTGCGTGTCCTTTCTTATACTATGTTGTTGATTTCAAGTTGCCTTTTTTTCCCATTCAATTCTCTGTCCTCCTATGAAGTCCTCGCTCACGTACCCCTACAGTCTATGAATTTTAGTTGCACATGTTACGCTCCAGATCAATTAGCACTAAAAAATTTAGAAAAGGAAAGGGTGGGCAAGGACTGGAGCATGTTAACATGACATAGGGTGCCATGAATGTTGGTAAACATGCCTGCCTCTAATTTTGTTCACCTTGTAGATCTTGGTTTTATTTACGTGGCATACATGGAAAACCCATGACTCCAAATATGCAATGAAGGGATCTGGACTTGATTGATGTACAAGGAGGATAATGGTTGAAAAAATTCTCAAAAAAAAAAAGAAAAAAAGATTATGGGTGGAAATGCTGGTTGCATTCTAATAAATTGGTGTTGATGTCTTTTTATTTGTGTTTTGCATCGATATCTTCAATTTCTGGTAACAAAATAAAGTGCATTTTGTTAATCAAGTGTGTGCCTTCAACCATACCTTTTATGAGTAGTAGTGCAAGTAATAAATGAGTCACGGGGCTCGTGTACTTGTACATATCAGTGGAACATTTGTGGTGCTTGTTTATCATAATCTTTACACTTGTAGGAAACAAATGTTTGTGTTGTAATCATGTAGTTTTTTGCCCTCTCTTACGTACTGTCCCCTTAAATTATGAATTTGCAGGCAAAAGCAATCACGGGAAAGGTTTGCCTCTGTCACCATGACCAACACATCACTGTTGTGGAGATCTGGCAAACCGGAGTTTTCCATCATGTCTGTAATTACAGTTTCAGTTCTAACTTGTGTTTTAACCTCCATGCAAAAGATACAAAGGAACAATACCTCGCATAAACAGAACATTAGGAAGAAATGATTTTCAGCTGAGGTCAATGTTTTGAGAAACGTGATATGAGGTGTAGTCTTTGCCCATACCTGTAATAGATGTAATGGGATTTGATGCATTTTATTTATTTCCTGGCATCTTTCCCTTAGATTTATCGTCGTCAAGGGCTGGCATGAAGATTAGATTGTTCTTAGCATGTAGATGCCGCGTTCAATATGTATTTTTTGATTGGTTTTACAAGTAACTTCACTGTCTGCCGATTTATCCGAGCTCATCATTCTTGTAGTCAAAACTTAGTGTAATAGTGATTCTCATCATTTTACTTTGAATAATTGATTGATAGCCTCGTGATTTGAGGTCCGGAGCTTGGACTGATCAAGAATGTGTTAAACTAAAGTGTTCTTTTCAGAATCAATGCTACCGAGTCAGAACCAGGGATCCCTTTCTCTTATGTTTTACTTGTAGCCATCTGTGCCAACGCAAGAGCAGGGCATGGTCACCATTGATGATGGCTATGATTGTCTAAAACGATGTTTCAATGAAAAGATATCAAACTGGCTATGGCTAGGAGCATCAGAGGATAAAAAATGAATTTCTAGGGCATTCATATACAGCAGACCAACTTCAGATAATAACCCTATCTTTTTATCTCCTCTTTCTTTTTCAGTTTATATGGCCTTGTGAACAATTGTAGACTGAAGCATATGAGCTAGCAAATGGACTGACATTGACACCATTACTTCAGTATTAAGTTATTGCAACGTTGAAATTTCAACTGAGCTTCTAGCTCTGACATTAAAACGCGTTAAGCAATCCGATTCAACTCTTTATAATCCCCTCCATGATTACATTTTGTCTGCCCACCTCAAGATTCATTATCCAATCTTTCCTAGAAAATCCCCATATCACCTCTCGTAGATTTTCCTTCTCACCAAACAGTAACCAATGGCACTGGAATGGGTAGCGGTTGCCTATGCTGCTGGAGCAGAAGCCATGATGCTCCTTCTCTTAACCCTCCCAGGCTTAAACCCCTTACGCAATGGCCTTTTGTCTGTAACTAAAACCCTCCTGAAACCCTTCTTCTCAATATTGCCAATTTGCCTCTTCTTGGTCATGGACATCTACTGGAAATATGAAACGATGCCCTCTTGTAAGACCCTCAATTCCTGCTCCCCATCGGAGAATATGCGCCACCAAAAGTCCACTATTAAGAGCCAACGCAACGCACTTTTGATTGCTGCAGCGTTGGTTTTTTACTGGCTCTTGTATTCTGTAACGAAGCTTTTTGATCGAGTTGAGCAGTTGCAGTTTCAGATCAAAAAGTCCACCAAAAATGATTGACACTTTGCCCGAGCACTATCCTTGGAGATTACCTCAAATTTGTGCCTCGAAACAGCATAGCCTTTGACTTTTTGAGAGGATGTATCTCTTTGTAAACGTGATTGATGTTTTTAGGCATCTGGGCTAGTTTGGTTCTTGGCCTTTGTCTTGGCAAATCACGTCACATCGAAAGAGTCTTTTTTTCAAATGTATTTAGGCTAGATTTTGCAATTATATCGCCTTGTTTGCTTGAATGGAGACAGGAAAAGAAAGATTTTTATATCTACAGAGGTGGTGGCAATGACTCGTGCAGGTAAAAAATATTCAACAAATTCGGATATGGAGTAATTCAACAGGTTATGTATTGTGCCTCAAACACATAAACTTGAGATGATTGAATATTCATAGGAATAGTGTTTTCATCACAAATCTTTTAATGTTTTTTGTTGTTGTTAATAATTGAAACAGCCGTCTTGTTGCATTACTATGTGAGATATTTAAGTGGTTGAATTGCCTCAATGCAACAAATTGGCTTCCAAGATCATTTACCATATTGAAAGACTCTTTTTTTTTCCCTGAAGAGTTCATTTGCATGGTTTGGCTGCAGGTTTTATCGTTTTTTTTTTTTTTTTTTTTTGGGGGGGGGGGGGGGGGGGTGTCAAGAAGCAGCTTTTATTGGTGAAAATTAATACCAAAAAAAGAGCTTTTCTAATCTTACACTATATATCAAGTTTTCTAGGAGCAAGGTGTGGTGTGAGGTGCAAATGTGCGTTTGAACAATGAAATGCGAATTTTGGGCCAAGCCCAAAATGGCATGATTTTAACCCAATTAGAATTTCAATAAATTTTATAGATTCCAGATTACATCATTCTATACCCAGAGAAAGGCCCAATCAAAATTCATTGCCCCCTTTTAGAAAAATTCAGGATAGTTTTAATTACACAGCTTCTTCTTCTTCTTCTTCTTCTTTCCTTGAATTCTTATTTGAAGTAACAAGCTGCTGTAAGTTCTAATTCTGCATTGCTGAAAAAATTCCTCTTTCTATTAGAACCTAATTTTAACTAGTTAATTGTAATGTTTTAGTACATTTAGGGTTTTGTTTTTTTTTTTAAAAAAAAAAAGAATGAGGTAATGGTTAACAAATTCCGTTACTTGACAATTATTTTAGACCTAATAAAAAATATATTCATAAAAAATTATTTTATATTATTATTAAACATGTCCGAGAAATTAACCTTGAAATTTTCTAATTTGATTTATTGTCTACCCTGAATTTAAGATTAAACTATGTAGGAGTTGTTTCGACATGACCTAATCGAT
Source organism: Populus simonii (assembly GCA_007827005.2). Lineage (NCBI taxonomy): Eukaryota > Viridiplantae > Streptophyta > Magnoliopsida > Malpighiales > Salicaceae > Populus > Populus simonii. Next base: position 1,943,499 of record CM017478.2, read on the forward strand.
TTCGTTGGTCTAATGACAACCCGATTGACCAATAAAAAAAAACTAAGGATAAAATTAAAAAAAATGATGAAATTAACATGAAAAAAAAACTTTAGACCCAATTCCTTGCCTAACTCAGATTTAAAGTTAAATTGTGTGAGAGTTATCTTGACATGATGTAATTGATTCAGCCAATTCAAATACAACACGATTTTTATTAAAAAAAAATTGAAAGGAAATAAAATTAAGAAAAAAAAAAGTAAAAAAAAGTCTGATTTTTTTAAAAAAAGAAAAGTTAAAAAAAAACCTCCACCGTTCATATCCTAGTTTTTTTTTTTTTCTGTTGTAGGGTAATCGTCCTAGGAATTAATGCATCCATGCCAAACGTACTCGAACCTTGAATGATATCATATCTTGCATGTGTCGGTCGTATCTGTGGCTAATATTGCTCAACAACAGCGACATCAAATTATTTTGTGAAGTCCAGCACAACCCAGAAAAGACTTTCAACACTGCACACACACACACTTTTCAAACTTTTATGGAGTCTCTTTCGGGCTCCTACGCAACTCAAGATTCTGGATTTTTTCTTTCTTTCTTCTGATGTGCAAGTTATCTTGTAGCCAGCACTGGTTTTTATGGCTACCTAATGCGTATAGGTAGAGCAGAAGAACAAGGATTTAGCATGCCATACGAGTCAATCTCAGGGATGATTCAAGAATATCCTACCTAGGCCTTGCCTAATACCACCGGCAGAAGTTTTATCAATAAACCTAGAACGTACATGCAAAGTTTCTGAACGAAGTCTAAACCACCATAGCTATATAATCCTTTGTTTTCTTGCATTAGATATATCCCATCAACCATCGAAGGAACGAGAGGGTGTAAGATATGACAGTCGGTTGGAGGTTGGCCACTGAATTACGTGCGGTATACCTCGTATTTTTGTCTTGTGTTTTTTTATATATACAGGAGATTTGAAAATTGGTGTGGGAAGGTGCCTGGGAGAGCGGTAATTATTGTGATTTAAAGTGTGTTTTGCTCTAAAATAAATTAAAATAATATATTTTTTATTTTTAAAAAATTATTTTTGATATCAGCACATGAAAATAATCTAAAAACATTTTAAACAAAAACAAAATTGATGAAATTTTTTTAAAAATATTATTTTAATAGTGTTTTCAAACACTATCACGTCATTAATGCCAAAGCTTGATTTCAGGATGACCTTTGCTTTTCTTTTTCTTTTTTTCTATTTTTGTGGAGGTTTTTTTGCACATGAACTTGAACTGCACACGTTAACCATAGAAATCAATCAATTACAAGCGGAGAATTAAATAGTGACCATGAATCTACTTTTGCATCCTAAATATTAATGCACTTCTCCAATTTCTTACATTAAATGTCATTCTTGAAGATGTTTTTAAACTTTATATATATATATATATATATATATATATATATATATATATATATATATATATATATATATATTGTGATGAGATTTCTTTAAATGAGTGATTTTACTAATTAAATAGTGTGGAGTTTTACATATCACTTATCTTCTCTCTTTATCTCAAAGAAGAAGAAGAAAAACCCTAAAAAATCCAGCCTTCATGAAGTAGTTGATGGTTACAGCCAACGCCTTTCACCAGCTACAATCCCTCTTCTTCTTTTTTCTTGATAGTTTTAAATCATATGAGCTTTGTTTTATTTATTTATAGCGTTTTTTAATCTCTTGTCATTATGATCTTTTTGCACGGTCTACTTATCTGCATATGAACAATGCAACTAGCTAACTCTTACATGGTCAATTCAGATTTAGGAAGTTTAATTATTATTTTTTTATCGTTTATATCATTCAAATTAAGGATCATATATTACTAGAAAAACTATATGTTAAGATTATTAAATACTTTTTGAAATAAAAGTTATGACTCATAATTTTATTTTATCTAAACATAGTGCAAGAGCCCAAAATAGTGATTAATTTGTTTATATTTTTAAATATGAATAATGAAATTGTTATTTTTCTTCATATAGAAAAGTAGATTTTATATATGTATCACATAAATTATTAAGCAAGTGATAAGAAATCATTAATTTCTTTAGCGAATTCGATTTTTTTTTTTAAGAAAAGGTACATCCAATATTTAGCATTTTTTATGAAGGATTTCAACTTAGCCTTCTTCACTAGAAGTGATCATTTTCAGTTCAGCTCGGTTTTTATAAAAAAAATAACCAAATCAAAAAAAAATTTTAAAAAAACCAAAACCGGGTCAAACCGACCGGTTTCGGTTTGGTTTTTTAGGGAAAAAACCGGTTCAAACCAGTTTGGCTCGGTTTTCTCGGTTTTGGCTCGGTTTTTTTCGGTTTTGGCTCGGATTTTTTCGGTTTGGCTCTGTTTTTTTATTTGGCTCGGTTTTTTTCCAGTTTTTTCCGGTTCGGTTCGGTTCGGTTTTTTGTTTATAAAACCGAAACCGAACCGAACTGACTGGTTTTTTTAAAATTTTAATCGGTTTGATCGGTTTTTTTTTGGTTATTTTTTTTCTTTTTCCTCTGTTTAATCAATTTTTCGGTTTTTTTGCTCACTTCTAGCCTTCACCACTTCTATTATTGAAACATTAGAGTTTTATAGCATTCATTCACAATATTTCTCAGAATCCCTTATATATTCTATGTTTTTCATGTGTACTTTGATATGAAATTATTGTGATGCGACTTTCTTTTTTTTTCGATAATTAAAAATATTCACGAATCATATGGTACATGATTAAGAGAATGTGCCCTAAAATAGCCCATCTAAGCATTATTTCTTAGCGTGTGATACAATGAAGTTGGAACCGACAATGGAAACACAACAAGGAGTGGCTTTCCAACCATAATCAGCATGCAACAGCTAATAAAGTGTCTTCGTAATGAGTATGGGGCTGAAACCTAAATTGCATGCCTTTTGAAAAAGCGTCTTAAAAATCACCTAAGTATATATATATATTATTTAGAGGATGTTTGTAAATGTAGTAATAATTGTTTTTTTAAGGATTTTTTATTTGAAAATATATCAAAATAATATTTTTTTTATTTTAAAAAAATTATTTTTGATATCATTACATCAAAACAATCTGAAAATACAAAAACAAATTAATTTTAAGAAAAATCAAATTTTAAAATATTTTTAACTCTAGTTCGAAACACAAAGTCAAACAGGGTTTGCTCGTACATATTTTGGATCCCACCATTCCGAATCCAAAGAGAAAATAAAGGGAAATCTTGGATTCCACTCTGGTTGTTTTTTAATTGAGTTTTAGACTTGGAGAAGCTAGAAAACTTTCTCTTGGATTCCAAAGAGAAGATTTTTCTTGTCTCCTCTTGTTCTTTAAAATGAAATCTCCTTGCATTTATGAGTTTTGAGAGGGAAGAAAACTGGCTTTTAGACGGACCTACATCGATCTGCTAGTGCATGGCCAAACAGCCTGGCTTCTTTAAAATTCTGTCCAGCAATTGATGATGATGATGATGCCTTAAAAGTATGATTAGTTTTCAAAATTAAAAAAAAATGGGGAAAATCTAAGTGGGCCTAATTACCTCTTACCATGTGATTTGAACATGTCGGGAATATTAGAGAAAAAGGGATTCTCTTTTCTGACGCAATTTGGGATAAAACATGAGATCAATCACCCGATCTTAGAAACAAATTCTTCCTAATGAATTAAGTAGAATTAATTATTTTGGAAATAATATATCCAATTTTTTTCTCATGTCAATTCTCCACCTAGGTTTGGAGATAATTAGATAATTAATTCACCATATATGAGATCATTACATATCATATTTACTTATAATAAGCATTAAATCTTGAGTTATATTATATTATACTATACTATAAACTTTAAAAAAAAAAAAAAAAGGAAAAATAGAAGTGACAATCACTTTGCATCTAAACTTAGATGCGCGCTTTTTCTCTTTTTCTTTACCATCGAACTTTATTCCTTTATAATTGGAACCTTTGAAGTTATATTAACATGGTTTTTTTATTAGAGTTTCTTTTACTTTCCATACTCTTAAATATACAAAATATCAAAAAATATTATGTGGTTTTTTTTTCTTATGGCAATTCTCAACCTAAGTTTTGAGATAATTAGATAATTAATCATCACACCTCAACCACTTATAAACATTAATACCCTATTTGTTGGTTTGTTTATTTATTTTTAAGGTGATTTTTATGTTTAATTTGAATCGAATATGATTTTATAAGTGGGACCCACCAATAAACTAAGGTCTAGCTTTAAGAAACATCTTACATTAGTTATTTATTTTTTTTGTTGAGGTTCGGGTCTATTTGTTTTTTCATTTTAAAAGTGTTTTTGAAAAAAATTAATTTATTTTTATTTTTATTTTTATTTTTTTGCTTTAAATTAATAATTTTTTGGTGTTTTCAGATCATTTTAATGTGCTAATGTCAAAAATAATTTTAAAAAAATAAAAAATATATTATTTTGATGCATTTCCAAACAAAAAACATTAGACACTTCAAATAAAAAGATGAGTGTTTTTTTAGAAGATCAAAATGTTTTTGTATACATTAGTATTAGATGCTTCAAATAGAAAAGTTTAGGAGAGACTTCAACACTCGAGAGAAACTGTTAGCAAATATTTTTAATGAAGTTTTTAGAATAGTATGTTCACTTGTAGTAAATGTTTAAAACCAACAAAAAAAAATCTTATACCTTTCATAAGTCTGGACCATGTCTTATAACTATGATATACTTATAAATATCTTTTAAAAATTAGGATCAAAATTAAACAAAAGCGGGCATTAAATGCTGTTGTCCGATTTCAGGGGACTCGTAGAAGTATTGTCAATTTTATTACTTATCCCTGTTCTGCAGATGGTGCTGGCATCAATTTGCATGCTCTAGTTAATTAGAATTATATGCATTGACCCACACCTTAGTGATATATTTATCATATCAATTTAGCCTTAAGCATTGCCCTAGAGACATACAATTATACTTGATACCTTTCACAATCATAATAAATTGGTTAAAAGATGGTTCTTGAATAGATATATTATTCAATTATTTATCCGCGTTACACTGCGTTACGTGCTAATCGAATCAAATTTTAAAAAGAAATTGAAATAAATATTGAGACAACAATATATTGAATTGAGTCGAGTTAACTCAGGTCAACATGTAAAATCTACGACCTGATATATGAGACCATGACAATCTCATATAAAATAAATCAAAAAACATATTGAAGCTAAATTCTAAATTAGCTTAGTGTTGAATTATTTAAAAAAAAAATTAAAACGGATAAGAAAAAAACTGAGTCAATTCAAATTAATATGTTAAATTCAGATTACGAGATCGGGATAATTCAATAAAATGCAAATCAAAACAAATTATAAAACTTAATCTTTAATCAATTCAACATTAAAATATGATCGAAACACATACCATATTAATGAATAAATAGACCCACAGTGTGATTGTATGTTTTTACGACCCTAATTAGTGCCTGTAAAATTCGGATTAAGTTCTCTTTAATTCCTTATAAAGAGGGATATTAGTTACACTTGGGATCCATAAGCACACGTATACAATGAAAATTGAAAACCAATCAAATAAAAGACGTTGTGATTTTTTATGCTATGGTATTTTATTTAACATCATTACAAAATTATACGTAAGAATTGCAAGAAATCAAATAAAAAAAATTATAGTGACTGAATTTTCTGCAAGTGAATATTAAAAATTCTCAATTTTTCATGCATATATTCTAGTAAACAAATATTTATATCTCGTAATTATAGAAAATATCCAATACAAAGAAAAGTATAATTTATTTCTCAACCAAATAAATATATATAAAAAAAGAGAGATGAAAGTGAAACTTTGGACGATTTTGATGATCCGAAGGGAGAAAATGTGAATAAGAATGGTGGATACAATGTCAAGATCCATGGGAAGATGCCTGTCATAGTCTGTCATTGCCTCTGTATTTAGGATATTGTTGTTTTAATATTTGTTTTCAAAAGCAGGCATGCTCGTGAGAGTGAGAGAGGACCTGTCTTTATCATGCGTCCCTACCCGCCACTTGCCAAACTAGGGTTTTTCGATTTTTTTATTTATTTATTTTTGCTTTTCAGGTTTTTAAGTTTGATACCCATATATTAAGTTTCTATTATATCTATATTTTATTTATTAACAGTTGAATAATAAATTTAGATATTTATGCACCATACATTGAGATTTGGATATTTATTACTAAAATAAGAATTTTAGATATATTTTTTTTATTTATCATTTATTAAATAAAAAAAATTAAATATTTATATTTTATCATTCGAGTTTTAAATATAAAATCTATTACTGAAACACTATTTATTGTTCAATATAAAATCTAATCCAATATATATATAATTGAAGTAGATAATATTTATACCTAATTTATTAAATTAGTCATATAGTAAAATAATCATTCATAAATAACTTATATATTCAATTAATTTAAATCAAGTTCAAATTAAATTATTATCCCCAGTTAATGCAACAATCATGATGCCCAATCACGCACGCCATGCCTCCATGTACAAGGTAACATGCTCATGCAATAAAACGACCTTGTCCAATTATAAGGCCCACCACCAAAATATCGTAGATTCGTACGAATGAAAATGAAGATTTAGAGATTCTTACTCACTAGGTGTTGTTTTATTTATTTATTTATTTATTTTTATATTTGAAGTAAACCATACATCTAATTAATTATAATAATGCCTTTTCTTTTGTACACGTTACGTTATGATTTGAATAAAAAAAATTAAACCTAAAAATAAAATTGAGCTCCAAAAAACTATTTATAATTGTTATTAAATTTAATCTAATATATTAATATTTAATTTTCTTGACCTCACTCCTTCATAACTTTTGTTTAAAATTAATTATATAAAAGTTATCATTGTATAATCTAATTAACTTGATGAATCCAAAAATAATCTGATCAACAGGTAGAAAACATGGTTTGATTTAAAAAAAAATCAAGACGTTATTTTTTAAAAAATATAAAGACGTGACATATTAGATCAACTTGACTTTGCGACGTAACCCATCAAACTCGCTACCCAGATCATGGACTCTACTGGATTTAAAAACTTTATATTTTAAAATTATTTTTTACTTAATGATATGATAACAAAAACAAACACTTATAAAATTAAGCATAAACCAAATGTTAAGATGTTTGTTTGAGAATATGATAACCTCATATTAAGAAAATCAAAATAAATTATGAATACTAATTCAGAATTAGCTGAATGTTAAATGATGAAATTGATAAATAAAAAAATAGCAAGCAAAGAAGGGCATATCGGTTAAAGTAGATTCTTTTTTTTTTTATCAATTAAAACCTTTTCCAATTTAATCGGGAAAGCAAAATGAAATATTGATTAAAAAAAACTATTTGATATTGTTATTAAATCGGACCAACAGATCAACCTTGAAATCTTTTGACTCGATTTATTGCTTAGCCCGGGTTTAAAATTAACCCTCATATGAGTTGACTCTACATGGCTAGTTGACTTCATATATCCAAAGATAATCTGGATGACCGGTAAAAGCATGGTTTGACTATAAAACAAATTTCAAGATGATATTTTTTATAAATAATATTGAAGCAATGACATATTGGATCGACTCTAACTTTGCAGCTTAACTTGTAAAACTCGTGACCTGGATTATAGACTCTATTGGATTTAAGAAGTTTGTTTTAAACTATTTTTTATTTAATAATATGATAAAAAAAAAAAGATGCTTGCAAAAATCAAATGTCAATCAAATACCGAGATATTTGTTTTAGAATGTGATAACCTCATAAAAAACAAAAATAAACAATATAAAATCAATAAAATATTAAAGGTTAGAAATGGAAGAAAAAATTTTAAAACGTAGGATTAAAAAAAATAAAAACAAAATTAAGGTGTTTCATTATTTATATGAGCAACAAAGTACCATGTTATCTTCTATTTTCTTTTATTTTTGTAAGTGGAGAGAAGAAAGTCAATAACTCTTATATTTTATTGGAATGTGTAATAACACTGCTAGGTTATTCAGATCGAAAGTAGAGCTTTATAGTTTGCTTTACCCTTTTTTAGCCATACTCACTTCCACCATACGAATGTAATTCTTTATAGTTTGCTTTACATTGAGAATAATCATATCAGGTAGAGCATATAGCTGCTTCTAAAGATAGCAATATACATATTTCTAATAAGAGCTTATATCATCATGGGTTCTAGCAATTTTTCCATTTTTAACATCTCTTCATTAAAACTTTTGAGGTAGGCCTTATTACTTTTTCTTTTTTATTGGGTGATGGTGAAAAGTTTTGTGGAGCTCTTCTTTACAGGTATATTGATACTGAAGTGAGTAATTAGCTTATGACACAAGTCAGCAAAGTTAATTATAGTGTTTGGTTATAAATTATGATTCTAGACTCTATTTGACCCATAAAAACTAGTGGAGAGAATTTCACTCATGGTGTTGGTATCTTAGATCACCAATTCAAGACTATTTTTAACATTTTGGATATGTTCTCTAAGATCAAATAAGTCATTGCATGTCTTCAAATTCATCTTTGTAACTATAAAATCTTTGAGAAACGTGTTGTCAACATGTTTTAACATAATAGAGAGTCTCTTATATATCATGGAACATTTCTATCATTTTTATTCTTGTTTCCGCGTGGCTTTTTTTAGCTTTGAACTACTAGAATGAGATTTTTATAGAGAACAGGGTTATTGGTGAGAGTCATGGCCTATGGCCTTGCCTTTTTATCTATAATTTTGGTGAACTCATGTGAGAATGCTCTTTATGGTTACTCATCGAAATGATACGGGTGTTATGCCTATTTTCCTTCGCTTTGTTTTGCCTAGTTTCTCTTATAAAAATAGAGTTGTCTGTACACAAAAGGTGTTGAAAGAGAAGGTTGTTGAACAATCAGTGGTGGCTGGATGCGGAAATCCCCGAGTTGTTGTTAGGTAGCCAAAATAGCTTCTCTAAGCGCTCTTATATGCTGAGCAAATTGTTAGAAATCAATCAGAGTTGATAAAAATGGTGGAAGTTATGTAATTCTTCCACCTGGTGTTTCTGTGTTATCAACCGTTAAAAATCTTAAGTAATAAAAGGAATGGGAAAAGGTTTGGATAGAAAAATACAAACGACACCACTGATAAAGTTGATGAAAAACTTCAATGAATCTCTTTATGTTTTATCATAGCTAACAATGAACTAGGCTGCACTAGTGTGGATTTTGTTGATGTTAGCTGCAAAACAACTCTATGATGCTTAAGTTAGTTTTTAGTTTTTTTTTTAAGAGATAAGTAAGTAAAAAAAAATCTTTAGAAGTTAAAAAAGGTGATTTGTTATGTGTGGCCGAGAGATGATAGTCATAACATCTCACTGGCATTTAGTTTTTATAAAAACTTGTTTCATGACTTACCTTTCCCAAGATGAAGGTTAGATTTAGAGGTAACAAGGCTATTTGTAGCTTACCCTACAAAGTGGCTATGCTAAAAAGATCTTTACCTTATGGAATAAGAGAGTGAGCTTCATTAATTTAGAAAACAATGTTTGATCGGATGTGTTATTCATCCAATAAAAAATGTGGGTTTAAATATTTTATTAATTGAATTGTGTAATAAGATTTTATTATGAGCAGTGAATACTCAAAGAATATAATGTAGAAAACTTTAGTCAATGTGAAAATTATGTATAAGAATAAATGGGGTTGGGTTATTCCCGCACTGACCTGGGTTGTGCCCAAGAGCGCACCCAGCTTGTATGGCCTTAGCCCAAATTAGCTATTGCCTTTACTCATTAGGCTTGGCCTAGACAAGCTGGTCTTTTAGCCCAATACTTTTTCTTTAATATCGTACGAACACTTTTTATAGGTTTGTTATGATGCATGATAGGTTTATTCAAAAAGTTTTATTCATTGATGTGAAGATACATCTATAATAAGAGGAAAATTCTCCATACCAATGGGTTGCTGAAGTGAAAGAGCACACTAGCTCCTTCTCCCTTACATTATAATTTATTTTCAAACTGAAAAATATTTACTTCTCTAAATTTTTATTTTATTATTTTATTCTTCATGTAAAAATCTTCCTTTTATAAACTTTAGGGTAGCATTTGATTATTGTCACAAAATTGAAGATACTGAAATAATGGGGACATAAAAGACTAGACAGAAAAGATGACAGAGACATAATTATGTTTGGTAATGGTATACAACACAAAGTGATTGTCTCTGTATATTGTTTGGTAGTGGTGTACAAGACATAATAAAATATAAAAAAAGTTTATTTTACCCTTAATATACATTATTGTCAAACTTATATATTTTAAAAAATAATTAGATATTAGTTTTTTTCTTACTTTAGTTTATATTGAGTGTCAAAATTAATAATATTATAATAACTCTAGTTATAAAACAAGGATTGGCTTGGCAGGTTGACCCAAAACTAGGTTGAACCCGGGCCTAAACTAGTCTGAGTTCAAGAAAAAATAGAGGAGGGATTGAATCAACTTAACCCGATCAAAAACTCAGGTCAACCCGAGATAAAATATGGGTTAGAAATCCATTGACTTTTTTTGAAAAATAATTGTGGTCAAACAAGGTTGTTTTGATTATTTACTTCTTTAAATTTTTATTTTATTATTTTATTCTTCATGTAAAAATCTTCATTTTATAACCTTTAGAGCATCGTTTGATTATTATCCTAAGACAGAAGAGACTGAAATAGTGGAGACAAAGAAGACTAAACAGAAAAGAAGACAGAGATATAATTGTGTTTGGTAATGGTAAACAAGACAAAGTGATTGTCTCTATATCATGTTTTGTAGTGGTATACAAGACATAATAAAATATGAAAAAATTTATTTTGCCCTTAATATATATTGTTGTCAATCTTATATATTTTAAAAAATAATCAGATATTTTTTTTCTTATTTTAGTTTATATTGAGTGTTGAAATTAATAATATTATAATAACCTTAGTTATAAAACAATGATTGGCTTGGAAGTTTGACCCGAAATCGGGTCGAACTCAAGCTTGAACTGATCTGAGTTTAATAAAAAAAATAGAGGAAGGATTGACTCAACTTGACCTGATCAAAAACTCATGTCAACCTAAGATAAAACACGAGTAAAAAATTCATTGACTTTTTTGAAAAATAATTTTGGTCAAAACAAGATTGTTTTGATTATTTTTAACTTTTTTTAGGTCAATCGAGTTTACCCTTTCGACCCGTGACCTAAAACTTACAACGGATAGACTCCTGAGTCTAGTTTTAAAACTATGATAATAGCTGTTTTTATTTGTATGTCAACTTGAGTCAACCTGTGCTAACCATTCCGACCCATGACCTGGGTTTTGCCCCGATTAACCCCTGAACCGGGTTTTAAGACTATGATAATAACAACTTTATCCTTACAATGACTCAAGTCAACTCGGGTTGACCCTTTTCATTCGTGACCTAAGCCTTGCCCAAGTTGACCCCCGAATCAATTTTTAAAACTATGATAATAACTATTTTTACTTCTATGTTGACCCTCCAAACACATGACTCGAGCTTTACCTGGGGTTGACCTTCAAGTCTGGTTTTAAAACTATGATAATAACCATTTTTGTTCTTACATTGAATCAGGTTAATAATCAACCTCACTCATGGTCTAGGTGTGAAAACTCGATAAATTATAATACAAATAAAATAAATAAAATACTAAATAGATTAAATAAAAGGATTTCAAGTATTGTGAAGGGATACAATAGAATAAAAGATGAGGTGCTATGGTGTCAATTAAGTAAAAAGAAGAATTGTGGGACAAAAATAGATATAGAACATAATGAGAGCCAATGTGTAAATACAAGAAAAATTAGACTATAAATGCCCTATTTTCTCTCTCTTGGCCAACGATTTTAAATTAAGAGAGGGAGAAGATTTATGTTATTTTTCTACTTGAATTCTTGTTGATTTTATCAATAAAATTGTGTAATTGGAGACTTGGAATAATTAACTTAATTAGACAAATTAAGAGGGGTGATTTTAGTGTTGTGAGTGTTTTGGAAGAAGAAATTCAAGCTAGGGTTAGAAGAGAGAGGTAAAGAAAACTTGATTTTCTTTTTATTCTTTCCTTTAATCCTTATCAAAGTAAGATAAAGAACATGCTTCAAGTGATTAATTTTTCTAATTTTATGTTTTGATAAAGAATTGAATTATTATGAATATGTGAAATTGTGGGTTTATGGCATTAATTATGAGAATAATGTGAATTATGATTGAATAATGTTAGAAAGCAAGAGTAATGATTGGATAAGCGTTTAATTTTAAATAGAAGAAACAAAATCCTTTTCCCCTTTTTTTATTAGAGGTTTTGGCAAAAGAGGAAGATTTGAGAGATTTAAGGTTTTAAAGCAATTGTTTGAAAATTATAGGAAAATATAGGTTTATAAATGTTAATAGATGAAACAAGTAAGGATTTTTTAAAGAGAGAAGAAAAATCCCACTTTCTTCTTTTAAGTGAATTTCAGTTAAGAAAAAGAAAATTAGGACAATTGAGTTTTGATAAAATTGTTTAGAAATCTTACCAAATTGTAGATAATTGATATTGATAGATTAATTGAATAATGATTTTTGTAAAAGAGAGAAAAATCCTCACCTTATTTTCTTATTGAAGTTCGGTCATGATACAAAAAAAAGGGTTTTGATTTGGACTTTGTTAATATAAGAGGGTGGTTTTACACGAATTAAGTAAATCATTTGATAGTTCAGGGACTCATATCGATAAAAAAAAAATTAAAAAAGGGATTTTATCTTTCTTGATTTAAAAGTTTAATCAAACTTATTTAAAGATATTGAATTTAATCAAGAAATATATAATTAGTAATAGAATTGTACTGGTTCAAATGAATAAGCAATGACATTGTAAATTGTGTTGGTACAAATGAGACTACATGACCTAGTCAGAAAAAAAGGGACCTCTTCATGTACATAAGCACCAGATATATGTTCAACACTTTGAAGTAATTTAATAGTTTATTTCAAATGATTGTAGAAAGAATTTTCTTAGATGATAATTTTAGTGTAAAGTTATGAAATAAAGAGGTGGTTTAATGTCATGTTAAATGAGCAAGTTTAAAGGATTATTTCTAATAATAAGCTGTTGAAGGAGCGAGTTCAAAAGTTTATTTTCTGATTAATGAAAATTATACCCTGATAAATAGGTGCATGAAGATGATAATTTCTTGGTTAAGGGAAATAATGTCCTAACGAATGGGTAAGTTAAGAGAATTAACTCCTTAATTAATGAGATAAATACTCGATGTTATGGATAATTATAAATCTATTTCTATTCAGAAATCGTATTAAGAATTGATGAAATCATTGAATTACTAAAGATAAGATATTACATTTAATGATGCGGGAATTACATTAATGCACATGAATAGTTAGTGCTTACTTATTTGTTTATCATAATGTACAATTTTAATCATGCTTAATATGATTATGTTTTTAGGTATGCGACACCCTCGAACTGGAAAGTAGATGCATGGATAGATAATTTTGTTAAGTAATTGATGTTATTGGAAGAAAAAAATATTTTATTGTAATATACTTTTGTGTTTAAGAATTGTAATATTCAACTTAATTACTTATGTATGATGTATATAATTTAAGATGTTGTTATTATTAAGTTGAATTATAATTGGTTGTATACATATTTTAAATATAATTACCTATGAAAGAATTTGATGTAAGCCATGAATTAATTAGCTTTAAATAATAGCTCTATAGAATATGGAAAGGAGAATTTGATATTATGGTTGAGTTTTAAAGGTCCAGATGAGGAGATGATTATTGTGATTGACGTTTACAGGTTGAGAAATGTTGTATCGATAACTTAATATAAAAAATACAAAAAAGATTCTACCAGAAAATTGATTTTATATATATTGGTAACTAGAAATATTTTATTATAATTTGTGATTATATTTGAGGTTGTTACACCAGGTCTAACCCTTAGTCAATCATACGTTTAAAACCATGACAATAACCATTTTTACTCTTATGCTGACTCGAGTCAACCCTTTTATCGACTCAAGCCTCGACTAGTGATTCGGACCTTGACTCGTGACCTAGATTTTGCCCAAGTCAAGTAGAGTTTTAAAATTACGATAATAACTATTTTAATCCTTATATATCATAATTGAACAATTTTAGAATTAAATTTTTTTTTACAAAAATATTTTAAAAATAAAAATATTACTTCAGGAGATATGTTTCTTTTATACCTTATATTTTAAAAATATAAAAATTTATTTTAAAAACATATATTTTTTTATTTTTTTCATATTTTTATCTTTATTGACATCCTCCTATATCTGGGGAAAATAACCAAATGTTACGTTAATGTCATAAAATGGCATCGGAAAGCTCTTTTTATTGTCTGTGAGAACACCTATATATATATATATATATATATATATATATATATATATATATATATATATTATTGACAAAAATTAAATGAAAGTCGTGGAGTCTTATTTGTTTGAAGTACATAAGACCTTGGTTTTAAAACTGTCGACTTACAGTTTCATAAACAGAAATATATAGAGTAACGAGGATCAATGTAATTAATATACATATATTTAATAAAATCCAGAGGCAACAAGAACAGTTTATGAATCGAAAGAATACAAATTTATATACAATCTGTGCAAATAAATCCTCAGAGACACAAATTCTCGAATTTATTTACTTGTTATTCCTAAAAAAAAAGAATATTAATAAAGTGTTGGTCTAGCAGTTAAGGTATTACTATATTTTTATAAGAATGAAAATACAAGTTTAATTTCTAAAAAATATATTTATTAAAAAAAATAATCATAAAACCCTAACGGGACTAATTACATTAAAATATTTAAATAAAAAAATTGTTTTCCTGAACACCAAAAAAAAATACAGGGCATGGTGTTAAGTGAACTGACACTGTCTTGGAAGGGATATTTTATCATTAACTTTTCAGAAGGAGTTGGAATGAATGAACAAACTTTATGGCGATATTAAAGCCATAAGCGTGCCCTTTTTAATTGCTGTTAAACTAATTAAAGCAATTAACTACGTTGTCTCTCTAATTAATTAATTAATTAATTATGACCATAAAGTAGATTTCACACACACTTGTTGATATCATAAAGCCTGAAATACATTATAAACAAACAGCCCGTATAAGCTGCCCACCGTAAAAGTTGCAACTTCAGTTTCTCCGGTTAGGAAAATAAAAAAAAAACCTTTTAGTTTCATTCTCAAGGGGATTTTTTATATTTTACTGATGATATTTTTGTTATTATTAAATCAATTAAGAAATATTTTAATATTTGATCAAATATATATATAAAAAAAAAAACATAGACATGTGGCACATTTTCAAGTGCATCATAGGCATTCGTGCCTTTAGTAGGTTTATATGTTGACTCCTAGCATCTAAAATTATTATTTATAATGTATAATAATTTATAACCATTTTTGCCGATGAGCCTTTTTTTTTTTCTCTTTCCCTTTAAAAATTATATTTTGACCTTTTTTGTTGTTAGTATTTTAACTTTAATCCTTATTTTTTATTTTTAATTTTTATTTTTGATTTTTTTGTAAAAGTTTTATTTGTCTTTATTTTCATCATTCAATCCCAATTAGCAATATTTTTTTAAAAAATTAGTCCTTATTTTTTTAATTTTCTTTGGCCTTTTGTTGAATTAATTTTTCTTTACAATTTCACAATTCAATCAAAATATTATTTGTATTTCTTATTTCAATTTTGATCCTTGTTATTTTGATTTTTTTGGTATTTTTTTGTGAATTTTTTTTTCAATTTTACCCTTCAATCAAAAATAAAATTTATTTTTTTGTCGCTATTTTTTGTTTTGAATTCTTTTGTGTAATTGAGATATTTTTTTTCAATTTTATCTGTCAACATTTGACTGATTGAGAATTGAGTTTCATGATTTTTCCAATAAGGTATTTTTAGTTCAATGACCTGGATAACATGTTTGAAAAGTTAATGTGGGTTAACCTTTTTTTTTTAGATAAACTTTGTGGTTTTCATTATTTTTTTTCTATTGAGTTATCTTAATTTTAGAACTTAAGTTGTGGGATTGAAAGGATAATTCGAATTGACTCGACCCTAATTACAGGGGTTATACGTTTATTATTCTAACTCGAGTTGACCAGGACTAGTCTTTTTAGATCATTTTTTTTTATCTAATTTTATCTTTTTATATTTAATGGGTTGTGAATTGAGCTACATCATTTTTTTTATTTTGAAAATAATATTTTTTCTCATGTTATTGTAATTATTTCTTTTAAACATAGTTCTACTATCATTATCTATTTTTTTAATCACCTAGCTAAAATAAAATAAATTTATTTAACTTAATAAAATTTATAATTCCAATAGTAATTTGTTTCGGAAACATATTTACATTACCTAAATATTACTTTTTATGTTTTTTAAAAAAAACACACTGAACGCGGAGCAATAGCTAGTCTTGACATTAATGGCAATGCTAGTTTCCTTTCTTATCAAACAAGTAACAAGACAGATTTCACCGTGTAAGATACTGCTCTCTCATCTCTAAATAAAAATGTCTTAATTAAAATCATATCATAGTGGTTCAATGATAAAAATTTTAAATTAAAAAATTTATTTTCTTTTAGTTTTAGATTCGAGTCCTATGATTGTTTATATGATGGCTATTAAAGACTTACATGGTCGTTAACTTAAGAACCTGTAAGATTAGTCGAGGTACACGCAAGCTGGCCTGGACATCCACGTTAATAAAAAAAAAAATCTTAATTAAGCACAAATTCTCAAGAAAAAAAAAAGCATTAATGATTTTTTATTATAAAATGTTATTATTATATTCTTACCCCATTCATGTAGTTCACTTCTATTACTGTTTTTTTAATATAGAATATCCTCTCCTCTCTACTCTACAAATTATGAAAAATATATCTAAATTTTTTATAAAGTCTAGGGAATAATTATTAATATTATATTAGTTATTTCATGAATTTATTTTTTAAAAATAGATATAAGTAAGAGAAAAAATCCTAAATAAAAATATATTTTTATTTTTTATGGATATAATGTTTTTATTTAAATAAATTTTAAAAAATAACTAATAAAATATTAAAATTTTCCCGTAAATTACTACTCCTTTTGTTTTCCATTTTAAAAACAAGAGGCAAAAACAGAGACAGAGAGAGAAGAAATAAAATAAAATAAAAACAGTTAGACTACCCCCAACACCTTTCCTGCAACAACAACCATCACTTCACTTCACACCCTTCAATGCTCTCACACTCACCATCTCCATAAATCAGCTAGGGTTTCCTCTGTCACCTCTCTCTCTCTCTCTCTCTCTCTCACACACACACACACACACACATCAACCCCACCTATCTCTCTGCAAACAAGTTCTGTCTATCTTCCACCCCAAAAACATGAAACAAAACCTGCACTATCTCTAACACAATCCCACACATTTCCCTTTCCTTTCATTAAAAATCCTAACTTTATCACCCCCTATTTCACTTTCCCTTCAGAAATCCTGAATTTTCCTTCCAAAAATCCAGCCTTTCAGAAAATGGAGACCATAACTCTCCTCCTTTTTCTGTTACTAATCTCTTTACCTCATTCTAAACCAGATCTCTCACCCGACCATTCAGCCCTCCTCAGCCTCCGGTCTGCCGTGCACGGCCGGACACTCCTCTGGAACGTTTCGCTGCCGAGCCCTTGTTCATGGACTGGTGTCAAATGTGAACAAAATCGTGTCACAGTTCTCCGGCTTCCTGGTTTTGCACTCACTGGAGAAATCCCACTTGGAATCTTCTCAAACTTGACACAATTACGCACTTTGAGTCTTAGGCTTAATGCACTTACTGGAAACCTTCCTCAAGATCTTGCTAATTGTAAAAGTTTAAGGAATCTTTATTTACAAGGGAATCTTTTCTCTGGAGAGATTCCTGATTTCCTGTTTAGTTTGAAAGATCTTGTGAGGTTGAACCTTGCTGAGAATAATTTCACCGGTGAGATTCCACCCGGATTTGACAATTTCACGAGGCTGCGGACTTTGTTTTTGGAGGATAATTTGTTAACCGGGTCATTGCCAGATTTGAAGCTGGAGAAGCTAAAGCAGTTTAATGTAAGTAATAATTTGTTAAATGGGTCTATACCTGATACATTTAAGGGTTTTGGACCTAGTTCTTTTGGGGGTACTTCTTTATGTGGGAAGCCTCTTCCTGATTGTAAAGATAGCGGGGGGGCTATTGTGGTGCCTAGTACACCAAATGGTGGTGGACAAGGTAAGAGGAAGAAGTTGTCTGGAGGTGCAATTGCAGGTATTGTGATTGGGTCTATAGTGGGGTTACTGTTGATTGTTATGATTTTGATGTTTTTGTGTAGAAAGAAGAGTAGTAATAAGTCAAGATCGATTGACATTGCATCGATTAAACAACAAGAGATGGAGATTCAAGGGGATAAGCCAATTGTCGAGGCGGAAAATGGTGGAGGGTATGGAAATGGGTATTCTGTGGCCGCGGCGGCGGCGGCTGCAATGGTGGGTAATGGTAAAGGGGGGGACTTGAATAGTGGTGGTGCCCAAAAGTTGGTGTTTTTCGGCAAGGCACCAAGGGTGTTTGATTTAGAAGATTTGTTGAGAGCCTCTGCAGAGGTTTTGGGGAAAGGTACGTTTGGGACGGCGTACAAGGCAGTTTTGGAGATGGGAACTGTGGTGGCTGTGAAGAGGTTGAGGGATGTGACAATTTCTGAGATAGAATTTAGGGAGAAGATCGAGACTGTGGGTGCTATGGATCATGAGAATTTGGTCCCATTGAGAGCTTACTATTATAGCAGAGATGAGAAGCTTCTTGTTTATGATTACATGTCAATGGGAAGCTTGTCTGCACTTTTGCATGGTGAGTATTTCTGAATTTTTGGCTTTGATATTTTTGTTTCTTTTTGGTTGGTTCATATAATGATCTCCCTTTTTGGATGTGCATATTGGTGAATGATTGCTGATATTTTTATGGTGCGTTGCCTTTGGAGATAATCACTAAAGATTTTTTTTTTGTAGAATTATATTTATCTTTTTTTGTGTCTGATATCGATGAACTGAGTCAAAAATAGCTAACACTGTTTTCTTCCTAATTGTCTGGACGGTGCTTAAATTTGCTTGTTTCCTGCGCAAACCAAGTAGGTAATGTTAAAAGAGTAGAAGTCAACACGATTTGTCATTTCTTGTTTGAAATTTACTTCCAGTCAATAATAGATGATCTCAATTATTCTCTTCAGTAGGTGTTATCTAGCTATACGTTACCTGTGATCTAGTTTTTCATGATGATTGAGTTGTCATGTTTGCAAGCAATAATTTTGTGGTTTGTAACCTTCTTATATTTTCTTGGTGAACAATCTGGACATGCTTTGGTTTGATAAAGAATGGGAAACGATAAACAAAATTGATTATCAGCTGTGAACTTATATATATATATATATTGACTATCAATCTATTAACCTAGAGAGGTGTATTTGTTCTGCTTCATGTAGCGTATCCCCAACATTTCTTCTGATACATTTTACCACAGGAAACAAGGGAGCTGGTAGGACTCCATTGACCTGGGAAATCAGGTCTGGCATTGCCCTTGCAGCAGCCCGTGGCATTGAATACCTACATTCTCAAGGTCCCAATGTTTCCCACGGAAACATCAAGTCATCTAATATCCTTCTTACTCAATCATATGATGCCCGGGTATCTGATTTTGGGCTTGCCCACCTTGTTGGTCCTCCCTCTACTCCTAACCGAGTTGCTGGTTACCGAGCACCTGAGGTAACTGACCCTCGCAAGGTTTCCCAGAAGGCTGACGTATATAGCTTTGGTGTGTTGCTGTTGGAGCTGCTGACCGGGAAGGCCCCCGCCCATGCCCTTTTGAATGAGGAGGGCGTGGACCTTCCCAGATGGGTTCAGTCTATAGTTCGAGAGGAATGGACTTCAGAGGTGTTTGATCTTGAGCTCCTCAGATACCAGAATGTTGAGGAAGAGATGGTTCAGCTCTTGCAGCTTGGAATAGATTGTGCCGCCCAATACCCTGACAATCGCCCATCAATGTCCGCAGTAACAAGGAGGATCGAGGAGCTATGTCAGTCCAGCCTGCGGGAACATCACGGCCCACAGCCTGAACCTAGCAATGATGCAGATGATAACTCATCTCGATGAGCTGGCTACATCAAACCATGTATTGTAGAAGGATCTTCCTTGCTTTGTTTATGCCCATAATTATCATTTTTATTCTGGTGTTTGATTATATGTTTGATCGGGTCATCTTTCACTAGGAGCCAACTGTCATGTTTTTTTTTTCTCTTGCCCCTCATCCCCATTGTACTAATTTTTCCTCCTTTTTTTCCATAAATACTGAGGTGGATATCTGTTCTATTTCCTCTTGTTGGGCGGATGGTGGTGGTGGTGGTTGTAATTATTATTCTTGCTTTTACTTTTTCTTTTACTTTTGATGCAGCTTTTTATCTGTTTAGATCGAGATGTTTTGGTTACTTCGAAAGGGTTTTCTAATGTTTCTTCAGGTGACTCTCATCTCTCTCTCTCTTAGATAGAGCTTGCTTTTTATGCTACCCTAATTCTTTGGTAATGTAAACCCCCCTGGCCAAGGCCCTCATCTGAAAAATATTTTAAACTAACTGTTAACACATGGTGGACCAACTGCTGGATATAGATAGAGGAGGGTCAGCTGTAAAAAGCAGAGCAGTCTAATATTGTGGTCCGATAATGAGATGGGATATTGTTGAACTTTATAGGCATCCGAGGCCTAAGAAATCCTTATCAACAAGATTATTAGAGAAAATGAGCAGTGAGAAAAACAAAAGAAGAAGAAGAAGAAGTGGAGTAGTAGATGGATAGACCTTCCATTTTCTAAAATTCATGGATTTGTTTGTCTCGTTGCCTTGTGCTGTGCTGTCCTATTCTTCGTCTTTCTTCAGATACTGCCCTATGGTGTCTTCGAGTAAGATGAATACAAAAAACTTTTAACACATAATACAAAAAAACCGAACCCTCCTCCAAGCAGGATGAGTCCAACATTCACTGCTAGATGGACCTTTTATATCAGGTTTGTTTTTTTTATTTTTTAAAAGCGTTTGTATTAATTTTTTTTTAAATTTTTTTTGTTTTAAATTAATATTTTTTTGGTGTTTTCATATTATTTTGAAATACTGACATTAAAAATAGTTTTTTTAAAAATAAAAAAAATATCATTTTAATGTATTTCTAAGTAAAAAATACTTTACTTCACTCTTCTATGTTTAGAACACATTTTGGTGTGCAGATGCTGATTATATAAAACAAAACAAAAAATTGAATCTTTTAAAATTTTGTTGACTCCATAACTTCACTGATCTTTGGCATTGATGTTATATGTTAAAGTCAAACTAAAATAATTTGCGCTTGATTAGTGTCTCTATATAAAAAGAATAAAATATAAATATAAATATAAATAAATTACTGTATTTTTAAAATAAAAAATATATGAAACATCTTCTGTTCTCACTGTTCTCTTTTTTTATTTTGAGGCGGTAATCAAATACTACTCTAGAGGATTGATACGTAATGAGGTAATTTTATTTTAAAAAAAAAATTTAAATACATCATAATGTGTGGAAGGATATATTTTTTAAAATTATTAGAAACAAGAATTTAAACTTGATTCATATATAAATTAATATAAAAAATATTCTTTTTTTTAGTTTAATGTGGGTGTCTGGGTCAGTTTACGCGTATCTCAACTAATCCTACCGGTCCTAAAATTAACAACTATATAAATCTTTAATAATTATTATATGAACAGAGCTCCATGCTGATATAAAAAATACTCTTAATAATTGAATAGAGGGGGGAAAAGGCATCGGCCTGGTGGGTGATATTTGACATTCGTTGCATTGAAGGCACAGCAACGCTTTTGATTGGAGATTCAGGTTCACATTTCTTAGTGATTAGAATGTGTATTTGGAAACTGAAAAGGGCTTATCCAAATCTTATTGGGCCTCCTGTTTTTTTAAAAGAAAAAAAAAGTCATAAAGGCAACAAGAACGAAAATAGACATTAACACTCCAACTTGTTTTTTTGTTTTTTTTTTTATCATTTAGGGTTTTATTCTTGTTTTCAATTTGAAAAAAGAAACTAAAATAAAATAAAATTATTGTTTCAGATTTTTTGTTTTGACAACTAATTACCAATTGTTTCACATTTGTTAATTAAAAAAAAAGATATTAATACTAAATTACCTTTGAGCAAACAAGCCTAGCAATTAAAAAAATAAAAACTCATAGTTTTTACTTAACCTGGTATGGTTGGTTGATTTGAAAAATTCAAGATTTAAAGTCTAATTTGGATTGAAATTTTAGTTGAATTAGACTAAATATTAACCCGAGCAAAACATGATCGATCGGGCAAAGTTTTAATAATTTTATTGACTCAACTAAACCCTGTCGGATCAACATATAGAAAAAAAAAATAAGGAGCCATATGTTGCATTTTAATATTAAGTGTTGATCCAATGTTTTTTTTTTAATTAATCTTTAGATTGGATCTGACAATAATAAATAAATAAAAAACCGATACCCCACATTTATCATCGAGAGAGCTAATCCGAGGCTAAAAAGATAAATTAACACAATGAAGCAATTGCTTTTTTGTTTGAGACTAAGCAAATGATAAAAAAAAAAAATAATAACCTTCAACTTAACTTTTATAGGTTTTGTTATTTAACAAAGTTAATCATTTGTAAATATTTACCTTCTAAAAAAATCATCCTTTAATATCCATTTTTCAAATCCATTTTTTAGATGCATAATACACACACATATATCAAAATATAGTAGCTATAAAAAATAAAAATAAAAATAAAAATCGTACCTTGTCATGTTGTCCTATGGCCTATGCAACTTGGCATTCGTTTTCTTTTCCTCGAGAAAGCAACCCCACTTTGGCTCTTCTCGAGGCTGTAGTTAAATAGTGTTGTAACTGGAGAGGAAAAAAAAACATTTTATCCTTCTTGGGCTTAGTTTTATTGGCTTCTACACTGCATTAAATTATGTTATTATAGAGTTTTAAAATGCGCTTAATTTACCTGAAAACTGTTCTTACAGACAGGTTTTTCTTGGGTAAAGAAACCCTTTTTTAGAACACGAATCTTGGCCGTTTCAAGTGGTTTGCAGGAAGAAAGACACAGCATTGCATTTACAGTGGCATCCATGGCATTTCTAGCAGAGCCCACCAGTTTAATGTCTGATATTTCTTGCGACGTAGCCATCATGTCAGTATACAAACTCTAAGACAACTGATTTCAACATCCTATGACCTCTGTCTCAGCCATTAATTAAATATCAGCATCATTTTGTCACATCAAAAGAAAATTCCGGTGTCTTTCCCGTCAAAAGAAAACCACAGAGTCAAACTGGCATCATGATTTACCAATGAGTGGGCAAGAGTTATCTGTGATTACACCTCGACAGTAAAGAAGAAGGGTTCAGTGAGGTTTCAGACGGAGATAATGCTTGAAAAAATTCATGATACTCAAACTATGATTACTAAGACTTACAATAATAGTGTGATAGAGATAGATGCAGGGAAGAAAAAAAGAAAAAATCATATTCAATCATACTAAAAAATATAAGAATCTCTTATAGTCTTTATACCTATTTTTCTCATAATTATAACAAAAACTAAAAAATATGAAGAAATCATAGTCTTTATATCTTCCTCATAATTATAATAAAAACTAAATGTTGTGGGAGAAATCATTATAGATCAAGAGATATTTTACTGTGAATTATAATTTTCTCTTTATTCCCTAGCGAATGGGTGACACCAATACCATTAAAGAGACGTGTGTGACACTTCCCAATAGCCAAATTTAGCCATCCGCCATCTCCCTGGATGAGCAGTCGTGCCCTCTTCCACATGGTGTGGCACGTGTAGACAAATAATAGTTGGATTGTCGTCGGTGATCGATTGTTTGTGTTTTTTCTTTCTTTTCTCTCTCTCGACAAATAAAGTGCATAATTGTTCTATTTGTTTGTTGTTTGTCAAATTAGGCTTGATAGCCATGTCAAACCTGCGCGTTTAAATCAAAAAAATTAATTTTTTTCAAAAGCATGAATGGATTGCAAAAACAAACACTACCTCATTCAAGCAAGATTTTTCATTCATATGCAGTAGAACTTAACTGCAACTTCTTTTTTAGTTGTGCAACTTATTTTATAAATTTGTTATATTCGAAAAGGAAAGAACGAAAAAAATTGTTGAGTTCTAAATGATTTATTTCAAGTCTTTAAAAATAAACTTTCTTTTTTTGTATGTATTGTGGATAAAAATATTAATTTTATGTTTTCATCCAAGTATTAGACAGTTTTTTGAAAGCTTCATGCTTTTTTAAATCTGAGATGTTGCATGATCTAATTGTCAAAGTTTGTTATAAGATTGTATTTTTTCAATGTGGGATAAAAAAATCTTTTTGCTTTAAATACTTCAACTTAATAGGATAAGATAATATCTTTTTAATGTGGGATAAAAAACCTTTTGAAATAATCTTTTAGCTTATATCCATATGAATTGTTTCTTAATTTTTTTCATATGAAATATTAAAACCTCAAATATTTTTTTTTAATTTTCCCGAATTGACCCACGCAAGGCTAGGCCCGAAAAAATATCAGACCCGCGACTGAGTCTAACAACCATATTTAGGTCTAGCATGGTTGTCAGATCCAAGTATGATAGGTCTGACATGACTGCAAGACTCACGGCGCTTGGGTTTGGCATAGCTGCTAGGCCCAGGTATCTTGGGTTTGGAAAAGAGTTGAGTGGAGAATTAAAAATTAACACACTTTGTAAGGTTTAATAACACTATTAAAACATTTTTTATACTCTTAATATTTTTTTTTACATTTAAAAAAAAATCAATATTGGCTCGTTGCGGAGTGTAGGCCAATATACTAGTTAGTAGTTATTTCTTGACAAGTAAAACCTCTCTATAAATTACCTTTGCATAATAACTCTTCCATATTTTATGCCTAGGGTTTATGTACCTTCTTTCGCCTTCAACAAATAAAAATGAAGGCATACTAATTTTTATTTAATTATCGCAAACGTGTTTTTAATTTTTAAGAAATACATGACTTGGATCATAAACTTGTCTGGGTCGAATAAAATAACTTTAATTTAATTAGATGAAAAAATAGGAAATGAAAATAAATCAATTCACAACTTATTATATACGGAAGAACGAAACAAGGTAAAAAAGGACATAAAAAATAGGTCCTGATCAACCCGAGTTAGCATGATAAACTTGTAACCCCGACAATCAAGGACGAGCCAACTTGGGATATCTCGCCAAACCCGCAGCCTAGATCAAGAGATTTGAATAACCCGATAAAAAAATAAAGAGGATTATAAAGTCAATTTTTTTTGAAAAAAACATGTTAACTTTTCAAACTCATAACCTGAGTCATTAAACCCGAAACACCTAATTTGAAGAAACCGTGAAGTTTAATTTTCAATCAATCAAATATTAAATGATGAAATTGAAAAAAAAAAGAATTACAATTATACAAAAGGATTAAAAAAAACAATTAAAAGAATGAGGATTAAAATTGAAAAATAAAATTATTTTTTTATTGAAGAGTGAAATTGAAAAGAAAAATCAATTTATAAAAAGAAGGATAAAAAATTTCAAAAGAATGAGGATCAAAATTAACATAAAAAATAAAAACAATGTTTTGATTGGAAGGTGAAATTGAAAAGAATAATAACTTTTACAAAAGGACCAAGAAAAAAATTAAAAATCAAAACAATAAGGCCCGAATTGGAAATCATAATATCATCAATTTGAATTGAAAGATGAAATTAAAAACTAATAAAACTTATACAAAAGAAACAAGGGAAAAAATAAAAATCAAAAGAATGAGGATTAAATCGGAGAATATATATAATATTTAGTAAATTAAAAATGAATGATGAAATCAAAAACAAATAAAACTTCCATAAAAAAGTCAAGATAAAAAATTAGAGATTAAAAGAATAGGGATTCAAGTTGAAATATTAATAACAAATAGGTTCAAGCTGTAATTTTCAGGAAAGAAAGAAAAGAAGAAAAAAGAGAGAGAAAGGTCTACCAACAAGTCGAACCACCATCGAAGACACACATCACACCAATAAGAAGGGGACATGTCGGCTCTTCAAATGACATGATAGAAGAGCATTTTTAGATGCAGGAGGCGCCACACGTGCCACCCAAAGAGCACAAGTGCCTTCCACACATCTCAGGTTCAATACACATGCGCCCACCTTTTTTGTTTTTTTAGCCAAATATGAAATTGCCCCTAAGCTGACTTGATAAATACCAAAAACCATTGTGAAAATATCCAAGTTTTATTTTTTTAATAGGTATTTTGATTATTTCATTATGTATTTTAATTATTTATTATTTTTTATATTTGATCAAATACCAAATTACCCCTCAACTTAAAATATAATTACAAAAAAAACTATCGTGAATACAAAAAAAATACCTCTTCACACCAGATTTATTTTTTTTTTCTTCCAATGATATTTTGGTTGTTTCAGTATGCAATTAATATGAGAAAAGACTTATTTTTTCCCGGTCAATTTAGAAATGAAAAATGGACCATGTGAAAAGATTTCATTGCCCTTTGAAGTTAGTGTAAAATTTTTTTTAATGGAGAGCCAAAATTACCTACACTAATCCAATGAAAAGTGTTCATAGGTCTGGAGCTACAATGTTTTTCCTAGGAGTTTTAGGTTCTTTTAATTTTTTTATTTGACAATCAAGATGGATTTTTAGAGACTAAATTCACATTTTGGATCAATTAGATAAATTTATTATAGGACTAAGTGTGTGTGTGTTACAAAATAAGGTATTAATACTATCGTAAAAATGTATTTAAAATAAAAATGTGTTAAGACTCAATTTTAACAAAGATATTTTAAAGAGAAAAAAGATTGAGAAGTAGAACAAGAAGACCATTGCTTTACCATCAATCTTCTTTTTAAACAAAGAGACATGAAAAGACTAGATGTATATTGGTTGTTGTAGGAAGTAGTAGTTTATTTACAACTCTAATTTTTTGAATAATTTTATATGGACCAAAATAATATGGATTCAGCTTCATATTTCATATTTCTCCTTAGGACCACAATTGTTTGCTTGTATGGTTGCAGCTTTAAGAACACTCAATCTCCCACCACAAATTTTATTTTTTTGTCTTTTCTTTATCATCCGTTTGTTTCATTGTGTTTCTTGCCATATCTAATTATTTTTGCAAGTTGTGATTCATTTCTTCTCTTTTCTATAATAACTCCCTAATAACAACTATGATCACCTTTTCTGATAATGCAATTTTAATAGCTGGAGGTTGATAGTCATACATAGCCTGGAAAAGACTCATTTTGATGTTGGAATGATAACTACAATTATACCATCATTGTGATAAAGCCAACCATAAACACCATTGTTTAGGATTACATCAATATACATCTTAAGTACATCTCTAGTCGTTGATTCACCCTTTTTGATTATCGATCTGA
Organism: Populus simonii; assembly: GCA_007827005.2. Lineage (NCBI taxonomy): Eukaryota > Viridiplantae > Streptophyta > Magnoliopsida > Malpighiales > Salicaceae > Populus > Populus simonii. The sequence goes on from CM017478.2 coordinate 1,971,217, forward strand.
TTAAGGATGATAAGCTGAACTCATGAACAATTTCATTCATAATAGTCTTAATAATTCTTTTCAGAATAAACTAAGATACCCTGTCTCTCTGGAAGTCACAATAGATGCAAGTAATCTATGGAGCTTATCAAAGTGATTCAACAACATCTCAGCTATTGTTTTTGTGGTGAAAGGATGAGCCAATGCAGTGAAATGACTACACTTGAAAAATCTATACACATTTACCAATATAATATATTTACCCTGATTTCGGAAATCCTACCACAAAATCCATTATAATATCTCTCAAAACTCCACTTGGTACCAGTAATGGATGTAAAAGTCTAAGATAGGCCACCCTCTCCATTTTAGCTTGTTTACATGTATCACACTTCTACACCATTTGTTTCACCATTTTCTTCATTAAATGCCAATAAAACACGGTCTTTAATCTCCTGTAAGAGTTTTGTATCCTAGCATGGCCCCTTATACAAGAATCACGGGTTGTTTTAACTACCTTTTCTCTCATCAAATCATTAAAACACATCTTATCTGCTGCCAAATCTGGTACAAGAGCATCGAACAAACTCCTCCTAATTTGTCAAGTCATGGTCTCCTAAGAAAAATCCTTTAAACCATACTTCTGCCTTGCCTTCCAAGTAAAGTTAAGCAATTTCTAGCCATTATGTTTTAACTACATTATACCTACCCCGATGGCCTTCATTGATTCCCACATTTTTCTCTAGATTGTGGTTCTGGTATAGACGCACCATCCCTATGGTGTTAACTTGATTCCTGCCATCTCTTTCTGCTTCCCTTCCGGTCATATTTGTGCCTTTAATTGTTCATTGACTTGGCTTATTCTTGCCACTGTCTCTAGCTGTCTGCTATGAAATCTTGCAATTCCTGATGAAAAAACTTGTATTCTCTCATCTAATTGTCTTCCATGCTCTAACCTTGTTGTTTTCCACCATTTTTAAGCAAGTCATTGTTACTGTTGTAACTGCCATGGATTCAAGGAGGCTCTGATACCAATTTTTAAGACTCAATCTTAACAAAGAGGTTTTAATGAGATAAAAAGGTTGAGAAGTAGAGGAAGAGAATAGAAAGAACTTATGCAAGTTACACAACAGTCTTCTTCTCCACGTCACAGCCTTCCAAGCTCGTAACAAAATGGAAAGGGATTTCTAATCACTAACGCCATATTTCAAAGCTCACCTTCACTAATTGGAACATCAAATGCAAAATCCAATTACCGAGTAAACTACTTTCCGGCACTCTAGTCAAACAAAATAATGCGGGTCCTGGCTCTGTTGGAGACTTGAGAGAAAAGACAACGTATTTTTATACATCATGCTTGACGCCATCTCTACTACAAAAACGTATCATTATGCATTGAAAGATTCACAATTGTTAACAATCGCTCTTCTCTTCTCAAAGTTTTGACAACTTGACTGAACGGAAGATCTTTGGCTGTAATTTAGTCGCTAGCTGTCTCATTCTAGAAATGGATGGATCGTGGACAACATAGACTCTAACCAACATTATTAGGATGAATCTTTAGTGTCGCCACCACACAGCATGTACAACATAGGACTCGGCCAAAGCCTCATATATTCTTTTTTTTTTTCTTTTTTCCCTATCATTTAATTGAATTAAACAAAAGTGATGAAAACCAGTTCTCATTTTCAAAAACAGGGCCACATTTTTATCCTCCATGCATCAGGGATGCACTCGCAGATCCGGCTAAGACTGCCAAGAGTTTTTCATTATATTACGTGAGGAAACACATGGTGGGAATAAAGCAGGTATAAGGACTGGTAGTTTTAACCATAGATTCAGACCAATCTAAACCTGGTACCATGTACTCGACTTCTGATCTGTCTTGGATTAAACTACTGGACAAAGAAACTTGCAAGTTTGAAATTCATATCACACTAACTTACAACATGGGGATGCGTTCTTTTCATTGATACGAGGTGAAAATCACAAAAAGTACACCACACATCAAGAGTGTAGACCATCACTGTGGCATTTAAATTATGGCATACTATTATTCTTCAGCTCAACTAAACAAATAAAATCGAACCCCAACAGTGTGAATCCATTACCTACACTGAATAAAGAGCACATCCCGAAGCAGTTTCAGTCTTCAACTTTTCTTCTATGTCTGCAAGTGTCAAAGATAAAAAAAGATTACCATATGATAGATGACAGAACAAATGAAAAGATGCAATGTGGAGAAAAAACACTAACTAGAGCAATTACATGTACAGGGTATATAAATAACACTGGCAAATCAGACACCCATAAATGTTCAAAGTGATTTAATGCCAAGGAGCACAATTCTTCTGGCTTTTGACCAAGGAGATCAGGTCATGAATTAGTTGTTGATGGATCGTCCTTCCAACCCTTGGAGAGAAGATCATAGTTGATTGATGCAAGCTGGGAGAGATTCTAAAACAAGGGAAAAAAAAGAAGTGAGAATACAGTAATTGATACAACACGCTGGTAAAGGAATAAATATACCACAAATCATCCCATGAAAAATAGCGAAATAAACATTGGGGTAAGATATGGCAATGACCCACCACAACCCATTTAACCTATTATATTAATTGCTGACTTAACTAAGAACAAATAATCCATGTGCGAAACATTATTTAAAAGCATGATGAAAAATTCATCCCTGCAGAGCATTTTAACAGGGACCAGCCAAAAGTTGGCTATCAATCTTCCCCCAATTGAGCACATAATTATTTATAGTTCATAAACAAACTTCGATTCCATATCAATTCAACCTAAAGCCATAAAATCACATTGCACATATTATGATTGTAAGTGCTATCTATCGCCAAGTTTAACTTTTAACAGTATTTTTGGATAGAAAAGTTTCATATGGAATCAGAAACTTTCTTCCCTTTAGTGCCAAAAGCATCTCAAACATTCAGATTGTGTATAAACCAAGGATACGACAATCCAGTTTAGGGGAATGAAAATACCTTAAATGAAAAATTACTGAAGGAGTAATTGACACAAGAACCAGACTCGAACTCAGCAAGACCTCCACATTCATCTCCCTGTTCATCAACATGGCCCAAGAGTGAGTCACTTTTGCAAAATATGCAGGGGAAAACACAAATTTCAAATTTTGTGATGTTTTACCACTTCATCATGGCGATGGCTTAAGCAGCTACTGCTGCCACTCAAGCTATCAGAATCACTTGAATCCTCAAAGTCACTGGCTGGATAATTTGGGTCATCTGAAGTATTCCACGAGTATCGACTTGTGAAGTAGCTTGTATCTAGTGCGCTCTCTGAACTGGGCACAAATGCAGCCTGAAAGATTGATGCAAAAAAGGCAGTCAATCTATAATCCATGTTGTAAGACTGCAAAAGGTCATATTTATTATGTTCATGGAAGAATCATCACACCTTCTGCCTAGCAAGTGTGTCCCAGTTGATATCTTTAAAGAATATATGCTGCTTCACCTGGATCACAAGTTCTGCATTTATTATCAAGGTAGAATGCAATAAATGCGTGAATATGAACAGGCTGAAAATAAAAACTAGAAATACAAACTAAGTTCACCTCTGACGCTCCTCCAGCTCCAAGTCTCTGGTCAGGAACTTCAGTTAATAATCTGGAGACAAGTAGTATTAGTCACTTTAGGCTGAAAAATATCTATCAATTCATAATCCAAAACTCTACCCAAGGCAATCTAATTTGCTGTAATATATCATGCAAATAAAGATCTGCAGAACACAAAATAGATAACAAAGACTCCAAATTCATTCAGGTCTCGTCAAATACCAAAAATATCCCACGGGCTTGTATTAACGACAAATCAGTTGAGATGGAAGCATCCTTATCATCAATGATGATAAAATTAATCACACAAAGTATACATTTCAATAACAAAAATAATTGAATAACCATTTATAATAACTAGACAAACTCTCTTACCTATCAATTAGATCCTGTGCTTCAGGACTCATTTCTTCAGGCACCCGAGGCCAAGGTATGTTACGGTTGAGAATATTATCAAATATTGTCTAGAAGCAAAATAGAACGTAAGAATGCAGCAACGGAAAGGGAACTGAAATTTAAAATGCAGATCAAGGAAAAATATATAATAAATTCCAAAGGTATTGCAAGCTATCATTGAAAATTACTTTCCAGAGAGGCATTCCACCAAATAAGAAAAGGTAACTGATTAAGCAAAAGAGAAAGGGTAATTGCACTGCACCAGACGATCCAAAATACCCCCTCCACCTGAGTAACTACTCACATATTTGACTTTATTAGTTGTATGACTTAATGTTTGAAATAACTTTGCAACCAACCCTGACTAATGTCCAGCATGTAAGTAGATACCAAATCCCTATAGGCACAGTTAGGCAGCAGATGAGCCTGATATGTATACACAGAAATTCAAAAGTATAAACAACTACATAGCTTGTCATGCACTATCTCGGTACCCACGCGCATCTGCATGAGTTGTCACACACTATCATCTCAGGCCACCCAAGGCTTAAATTAGCAGCAAATCTCCAAACATGACAGGCATCACCAACCAATGTAGAGCAACAATTTCTTGCAGATTTGTCAGGAAATTAAAATTTTAATAACTTCATTTTCCCCTATAGATTCATCCATGTTCCACTTCCACGCCTATAATTTAGGTTTTTAAATTATTTTGTGAGATACTATAACATGCATGGAGATTTGAGAAAAAAAGTGAGAGAAGTAAGAAAATAGAAAAGGAAGAAGAAAATATGAAAAAAGTGAAATTCTCATCATTTATTTACAGTAAATGGCAAATTGAAACTTTTTAGAAAAATATAGGGGTAGAATTGGGAAATTTTATAAAATGGGAATAGAAGTGGAGCATTGATGGATGTATATTGCAAAAATCAATACCTTTAAAATTTTACCTTGCAGACAATGGTGCTGTTGCAAATGCACCATTGCTTAGTGCTAAACAATTGGAATTGCGCTTGCATGATTTCAGTTATATGTTCACCTAACCAGATCTCCAGCAATATTTTTTAATCCAAATTTATTGGCCTTGTAAAAATAAGCCTTGGTAGATTGCCTCCATATATAGTAAATACCCAACTGAGACAATAAACCTAAATTATACTACCTAGTAATAATCCTTTTCAAGTTTTTGTATTTCCTCAAAATCACTATATTACTAAGTGATGATGAAACAAGATAAAATCTACGGAGAACTGTTCTACTTTATGTCTTAAAATAATTATCCGATGAACTTCAGATTTTCTCAGAATCTGTCACACCTGCCTACTAGTAGCTATTTGTTCAACACCTTCCTCCTGCACTTATCATGAGCTGTAGTCAGAAATGAGAATTCTCATCCTCTACTGTTGTTACTGACTCTTGAGCAAATTTTAACCCAATGCCAAACCCACTGCAGGACATAGAACATAACTGAATTTCCATTCCACCAACACACTATAGTAGGCCAGGCTTTGGCAAAACTACATATTTTTTGGTCTAGGTAAAAGAAGAAAGGAATTCAACATTTGAAAATTGGATATAGGATGGATGTATGGTGTTTGAGGGAATACTAGTGTTCGTGTAGCTCAAATAATCCAAGTCTGGTTGCTGAAATTTCTCTGCAGTAAATATTAGAATTTAAAGAAGCTCCAGGAATAACATCTAGAAAATGAAACACAAGCATCACACCTCGGTTCCTAAGAGTCAGACCTAACACTGATTGCATCTCACAATCACAAAGAGCATATTCCCTGGAAAGTTCTTTGAAAATATTGCATTCCATTCCGCCTAGTAAAGAACATATAAGATGTTTATATAGAAACTCCTAATTCTAATTTTGGGTTTGACCTAAATGAGAATGCACTACTATTGTTAACCTAAACAAAAAAGTTCAATCTTCCTCTGAAAAGACCTTTCGGTTCATAAATCCTGAGCATGAAAAGGCCACTAACTTGTTGTTTAGAGAATAAAAAAAATAAAAATAAAAAAGAGTTTTAAGCAAAAATAAATTAAAAGAAGTATGCAAAAGAAAATGGAAAGGAAAACAATTCACCAAGAGAAAAGTTGAAGAGAGAGCATAGCAACAAAATGCAGAACGAGACAGTATATAGAAGTAGGGAGATAACCTGGGGATGCTCCGCATTAAAGGGTGGAATACCAATAATCAGTTCAAATAAAATAACACCCACAGACCACCAATCAGCGGTTGTTCCTGAGGAAAATTGCACATAATAGTTTATTGTCTCAGGCATTTCAATGCAATTAAACAAAAAGGTTAGCATTGCCAAACATACAATTTTGTTTAACCTAATATTGCATCACCATACAAATTAAATAACAGCATTTGTAGCTAAAACAAGGTATACAAACCATGTCCCGTTCCCAAGAGTATCTCTGGTGCCAGATAATCAGGTGTACCCACAGCAGAACGTTTCTTCCGCCTTTCTCGCTGATGCTCAGAAGTGGATAGTTGAGGTTCATCGTCCACAAGCATGGATGTCCCACTAACAGCTGGACCAGATAAATCATCAGTGCTATTGATGAGACCAACCTTGGAAAGACCAAAGTCTGTCAACTGTTTACAAAGAATGTACACCTTAGTTAGACAAGGGCATATAGAAATTAAATATCAGAACATGGTCAAAGAAGAAGCAAAATATATGCAATAAAAAGAGTAGATGTCTAGAAGAAATAGCAGGAAAAATAAAACAAAAAAAGGGAGTTACCTTGATGTGCCCATCATGTGCAATCAACAAATTATCAGGCTTCAAATCACGATGAACTACATGCAGTGAGTGTAAATATTCCAAAGCAAGCACCTTAAAAGCAATAATAATCAGATTTACAAACTGCACCACAAGCAGTAAAGGTATTTGCAAAAGAAGAAAAATTAAAACTTACAACTTCTGCAATGTATACCCTAGCAACATCTTCATCTAAGCAGCCCAGATTTCTCAACAATGAATACAAGTCGCCACCATTCAAATACTCCATCACAAGATACAAATTCTCACGACAAGTAAATGAATAGAAGAAGCGAACCTGAAAAATTACACATTTATTTTAGAATGGAAAAGAATTTCTCATGGCATGCCAAAATGCTTTGCAAGCTAGACCTGCTCACCACAAAGGGATTGCGGACTGAAATTAAAATATCTCGTTCGGCTAGTATACTTTCAACTGCATTCTTGCGGATCATATCAGCCTTTTTAAGAACCTGTTGCAAATGCAAGTATACAATCAATTCAGATCCAACCCCCTTTTTAGTGCGTGTTGAAAAACAGACAAGCATGGGACAATCAACAAGAAGAAGAACCACAACAGAAACAAAAGGTTTGCAAACTTGCACACCAGCACAAGCATTTTGTCTAAAATTTCATCTATTCAGATTACACAATTAATTAAGAAACAAGAGTTACAATATTGACAAAAGGGAGATTTGTCATTCTGAACTTTTGAAACAAGCATCGTTATGAATGCCAGCCCTCAAAGTCAAATCACACAGTTTCCTTAAAATCTCTATAAAAAGTGCTCATAAATATTCCTGCTGGAATTCAAGAGATCTTTTGTCTCCTGTCTTGCTCTTTATATAAACTTGAAGGACCACCAGCAACACATAAAAATCACTGTCTATTATTTGGCACAAAGCCCACCAGGCCTAACTACAATACCACGATCTCACCCCGCTCTGTCTTAATTAAGGAAATCTGCTTTGGTGGGACTATTAGTGATCTCTTTCTACAAGAGGTGAGATGCACCATTTGACTACAAGGTCCCATGAGCTTCATAATATAGTTGATTGAACACGAATTTACATAAATTTTGTCCAATCAAAGGAAATTTTTCAAAGAAAAAAAAGCAAATAGTAAATATAATGAAGCAAAAAGTCAGAACAGAAAAGGAAATTAAAACCACAGCATCAAACATTGGTACCTTAATGGCAAAAAGATCTCCAGTTGTTCTCTTTTTAGCTAAAAACACCCGTCCAAAGGCACCACGACTTATTGGTTTTATTATCACGAAGTCATCTATGGAGGTACGATCCTTAGAAGGATGTGTGGGACTTGTTCTCAAGCTTCGAACAACATCATCTTCCAGAGGAGCATCTTCATCAATTACAGTATTTGTTATATCAACCTTCTCATCTCCCACCAGCTCACAGAGCTGCAAATACTTCTCTCTGCACACGAAGAAAGAAGAACAGAGTGGTGATCAATTAACTTTCAATCAAAATTCAAATTTTGGAAATTATCTAAAAGAAGTGGCACCCACACTTTCATTGGAAAGCTAAATCCAAACTTTGTAATTCATGGATGTTCTTTGCATATTTTGGCATAGAACTCTAAAAAATAATAACACATAATACTCACCGAATAAGCTTCTCAATTCGTGTCCCAAAAGTCTCCACCATAAGAGCATCAAACTTTCTCCTGTCAATGACTACCCTCAAGTCTTCAAGACAAGTTAGCAAATAGGATATGGCGCGATCATCCTCCAACGGCATAGTTGCTACACATCTTGCAATATCAGCAAGTTCATTCAGCTGCATCATATAAAAGGACTTTTAGACAGACACAGACACATTAAAAAATAAAAATTTAAACAAAAAGTAATCAATTCATGTCAGCAAGAGCCACATTAAGGCCACACAGAATCCATCTTTCATGTATTTAAGGTGCTTCGAGCTGCCTTAAGAATATTATTATTACATTTTCTCTTTTGTATTCTCTGAAAGCTTACACAATTGCAAAGAACTTCATTTTGCATTTAGTACATGACCAATATTTAGGATGAAATTTCATTATAAAAAGAAAGCCAAGCATTATAATACTGACGAGACACGCCCTCTCAATAGTAAAGGAGTAAGTAGTTCTTTTAAATCCTAAAACACAGCGGTCAACCCCTTTTCTTTAAGATGCTGGTTTCAAGGACAGGACCCATAACCGATTTATCAATAGGAAGAAACAAAGTAAAGTAGATAGGAACCTGTGGAAGATCATCATGCTCGGAAAAGGCACTCTTCCCTGCCAAAAGCAAGTCTATCTGACTATTCCTTGGTGTCAATAATGGAGATCTAGGAGTCATGCTACCAGCTGATGATGTGGCCATTCCCTGATCAGACTTGGGACCAAAACGGGTTTTACATGACATGGAAGGTAAACCCTTCATGTCATCCATAAAAATAGAATTATCAGCTTCAGGAAAGAAATCAAGCATGTCCTCAGACCCTCTCCGAGACCAATCACTGAGTTTTGGTGAGAGAACATCAGATTCTTCGGTCACACTGGAATTTGATACTTTTGCAATGTCTGGGCTTCCCACTGCATGTTGGATATCCTTCTGTGCAAAGGATTCTATCATCTTCTCAAGCGTTTCAGAAATTCTGATCAAGCGCTCATTCACACTTAGACACATCTGATCGCATCGATCTGTAATTGCACAAATTCTTGAATGGTCTTCTACATATAAAGTTGGAACTTCCTCCTCACAAATGCGACAAATTATTGAACTCTCATCAGCAATATTCTGCTGATCACCCCAGTTACCCCAAGAAATTTTGTGTTGGTGCTTTGTAGAATGTTCATGCAAATCTTTGACCAATGGAAGCTCAGAAGCTTTAGCAGCAGCCAGAAGCACATCAGAAGCTCCTTTCCTGTCATTTGAAGTTTTCAAAGGTTCATTCTTATCATCATTCTGCCCCCTTGGAGGAACAACTTCCTTTGTAATTTTTACAGGAGGAGATGGGAGTGGCTTCCAAGAAGAGATCCGATTCCTTCCCGTAGGAGATTCGTCACTCTTTGGAGTGTTATCAGCAGGAGAGAGGAATTTTCCTGGCAGTATATCTTGTTCTCTGCCCCAAGCACACTGCTCTTGACTATATGATTTCCTTACTGATGCAGCCTTCTGCTCTTGACTGTATGATTTCCTTGCCGAAGCTGCCTTCTTTGGAGCACTAGAAATTTTTCCATCCCTACCAACACCTGGAGGAATGCGTTTATCTGCAGACTGCAAAAGCCTAAGCTGATGAAGCTGGAAAATATTTTCATCCTCAGCCAGCCCACTTTCCTTGTGGAATTGCAACAATCTGGTACACCTTGTAAGGATGAAAAGCATTCGGGTATGGAGCTGCTTCAGTATTCCTGGAGGAAGTTCTTGGCGTCTATCATCCAAATCTTGGACTATACCTTCACACTGAAGCCAGAACTCTCCAGGTGATGTCATAGCACAACTCCGAGCTAAAACCAACAAGTCTTCAATAGTTTCCTGCCACTCAGGATGACTATCTGCATTTTTTTCAAGAATTCCAACCAGATCCGCTGCAAAGACAGCCAGGTCAGAATTCACTTCTTCCTTTGCTTTGTCAAACTTTGCCCGTATGACAACCAAGATCTCCTGTACAAAACCAGAAAATTAATCTGGAGACGAACTTCCTAGAGCACATTGCACCATCTAGAGGAGATATAACACAAATTAATGCATTACCTCCAAGTTATTTAACCCTCGAGGCTTCCAAAATGGGAAAGGTCGTACACCTTTGGAATTTAATTCATGGGAGAAACTTTTGATATCAGCAGGAAACCTCTTTCTAGGGGCACTTGTCACACGAAGTATTGCTTGAAACCTGGGGGATTCAGACTCCTTTGGGTTGTTACAATCATAAGTCTAGAAAAGCAAACATTTAAAACAACGTTGTGAGGAAAACTAACTGAGGACGAAGTAACCGAGTAGAAGACAAGTGAATTCACAGATAGTACAAAAAAAAATCCTTTCATCAGTACCTCAGGTGTAAAAACATCAGAGCTTTGCAAGCTCTCAGAGTGCCCCCATGATGAATTATGTCGACCTATTATGGTAACAAAATATCAGAAATGTCTTTTTATGAGAAAAGACATTAAGAACATTGCCTATGAGTTAAAACATTCCATGAGCAGATACCATTTCCACATTACAAAGTTTAAATTGGTATGAATTTCAGAGAAGGTCCCACAGGACAATCCTTTTACATACGCAGATAAAATAAAAAAAGTTAAGGCAGTTGCAACTCTACACACTGTTTTTTCTGTATACAAAATCATTTCCAATGATGAAAACATAGCACCCTAGGGCCCCGTTATGTACAGCCACCTAACTTCTCGACAATTTAAGAAAAAGCCTCAATTCCCAGCAAATTGACGAAGTTTAATTGCAGTTCTGCTGCAATTGAATAGTTATTCTTTTTACACATGAAGTACTATCAACATACAATGTATCTTTCCTTCTCACCAAAATTTCTTTTGTTTAGAAACATGAACAAGTTTGCTGTCCAAACAACTCGCGCCTCATAAAATTTTCACTGGTAACACATTGTGCCAATCTGGTCCGTATGAATGCATGCAACATTTTCAATACCTCATTTTGAACAGCCCCTGTTGTTTTGACATGATGAAGGACCTACTAAATTGTATCTCTTCCAAACTATTTTTTGATATAATTCAATCAACCAGGGCATACAGATTCATCCCCACTAACTCCACAATTTTTCTTTATGAAAAATGGAAACTCTTTTGCACAAACTCAGTAATTATGACTAAAGCACAATTCTGAAAGTTCCACCAAAATTAGACACCATAATTTGAACTTTTCCTTATATAAATTATTGTTCTGGATACAAAGATTAGAATTTATTTTGGATAATTTATATTTAGGGAAACAACCATTACTTAGTTAACTAAGTTACATGGTATATTGCATGTTGGAACATCGCAAAAACAAATGCACAAAATATGGTCCTGGTGCAATTTTAAATCCCTTCAGTTCCATCATTCTTAATGCATTGCTTGTTAGGTCAGATCCAAGAATTCATTAAGCAAAGGTGAAATTGCAAATGATTTATCACTCATTATTTCCAGTCAATCTCGAAATCCACATATCTTACAGGTACCCGTCATAAAGTTCATTGAGGAGCTGTGAGTACTTAGAAGCTCATTGCTAAACGTAATCATCCTCCTTTCAGATTTAATTCTATGGAAGTTTTCAAAATCAGTTCACAGCAGACAACGAGTTACATTTCAAGGATGTGACTGAAAGCTTCTTAGTATTTACAAACCTTAATTACTCAAAAGCGGGCCTTTAGTCCTCTATTTTCCAAATTGACTAAAAAAGTGGAAACAGCTGCATTGGACAAATTTTGAAATCTGGATATGCTCCCAAATTATTCCACTTAAGAAAATTTTAAATCTAAATTGGGGGCATCATTCAAGCTTTGTTATTTTAAGCAAAATTTCCCAACAAGGCAAGTTAAAAAGTCAACCAGTAGTATTTTCAACAAAATGATTGTGCGCTTTCTTCCAAACCTTTGCATAACCTTTGGAGCAAAGAGCAAGCCTTTGCATGACCAATAGACTTCACTAACCCTTACTTGGATATGTGCAGATCCTCTAGAGAATTCCTCACTAAAGTCACCTACCTTCTAGGCTTTGAGGATGCAAGGGGTTAGATCTTGCTTAAGATTGAGTAGATCCCATTTCAGGTGATTTTATGGAAGAGACCAAAGAGGATTAACAAGAGCAAGTATGACACTTCGGGTTCACAGATGTCCTGATAAAATATATCCTTTTTCTTTTTCCAGCATAGGAATCCTCTTCTGATCCCATTGCAGTCTCAATCATCTTTCTATCATCATGCCAGGCATAAATGATTCCACTGTTTAAACAGCCATTTGCCCACATTCACCAAGCCACCCCCAACTAAACACCTACAATTCTCAGACAACAACAAATTCTCCTAAAAAAGTGCATCACCTAGTCTCTATCATCATTTTATCATCACTTCATACACAAACAATTACATTTTGGAAACAATTATATCCTACATTCACCAAGTCATCCCTCACTAAACACCTAAAAAGATGTCACACTAAAGCAAATTTTTCCAATTAGTCAAATTTACCTGACCAAATATGCGACCAAATGTAATCAACAAGTAAAAGCAAGCAGTTCACAACATTCAAAGCTATGCCAATTAAGAAATAAGCAAGTAACATCACTGAAAAGGAAAAGGAAAACATCATACCAGCTTCACTAGATGACTCCCCATTCTGCAACCTGGTCCTTGCCTGCAAATTAGGACTGATCTCTCTAGACTGTCCCCCTCCACTTCCTGTAGACATACTGTCCCAATTGTCACCAACGTTACCACTCTCTTGAAACCCCGTCAACTTACTCTGCCCCTCTATCCCTTCCTTCTTCTTCCCTGACCCTAAAGAACTTGAATTCGAACCCAACCCTCCATCCCCACCACGCCTTGACAAATTACTAGACCCCAATACACCACTCCCTTTATCACCTCTAAAACCAAAGAAACTCTCTTGTGGCAATGGCCCTGATCTTGTTTTGATCCTATTTAACCCCAAAGATGATGCTAAAATCGGCGAAACTGACGATTTTTCTGCTTCTTTCTCCTTATTTTCAACCAAAACACCACCTTTTTTGGATTTTAAACCCGTCCCAGAATTTGAAGTCCCGGGTTTGGTAGGAGTTTGAGGTTGGTTCACAGTTTCTTTGCCTTTAAAAAACGAGTCTTTCTTTTTTACCCCATCTTTAACTTGGGTTTGCTTGCAAGTAAAATTACTAGCACTACCAGTACTAGTTGGAGTAGTTGGGGTTGAATCTTTAGATTTGGAGGCTTTCTTCTTGTCGGATCGGATCGGTGAATTTGACCCGATTGATCTTGGACTGTTGTTGGATCCATCAGGACTAGAAGTTTCTGATTTCTTTGAAGATGAGAAAAACAGCTTGTTCTTGAACACCATTTCGTTTTAGGGTTTCTTTTTTGTTTTCTTTTTGTGCAGCAGCAGCAGCAGCAACCCTTTAGAGGAGCTGCTAAAGAGAGACCAGTGACATTTGAAGAGGGGGGGGGGGGGGGGGGGGGGGGGTGTTGGGGGCCGAATGGCGGTGGGTTTTTTTTTTTTTTTAAGATTGATTGGAGGAGAGGAGAGACAGAAATGTGGCTGGATGCAGGGAAAGGGAGAAGGATATGACTGAAAGTAGACTGAAAGGTGGTTTTGTGTTAAAAAGGGGTGACTTTTTTGTTTTGGTAAATGATAAATAAAATTAAAATTAACTTTAACAACAGCAAGGTAATCTTATTTTTTACCGTTAACTATATAATTTATAACTTATTCAATGAATTTGTTTTTCTATATTTTTAGGTAGGTTTAACTAATGCTCTTTTTGTTTGCTGAAAAAAAAAAATAAAAAAAAATTAAATTTTTAAAAAGTGAATTGTTTCTAATGTTTAGTAGTGTTATGAAAAATGATCTGAAAAACACTTTCCAGTATTTGGTTATGTTATGAAAAATAAACTGGAAAATAATTTATTGATGAATTAATTTTTTTCAAGTTTATCTAATATATATAAAATATTTAATATAAATATTTAATCACTTACAATAAAAGAATGAAATCTAAAAAATATAATGATGAATTTTTTTTTATTAAATCTTATATTCATATATAGTTTATTTTATAAAATATAACTATATATGTCATATCATATTATAGAGATGTAACCTTGTAAAATATTTCTTAAGTAAAACCTATTAATATTTTTTTCTAATTTTAAAAGCTTAAAATATGTTTTTTTTTTAATGTGAAGAAAACCAAATTAGTTTATGGTATTAAGTAAGAGTTATATATTTGAGTTTTTTTGGTATGAAGATTTTTTTAAAAGATAAATAAATACAAAAATATTTTGATGGGTTTTTTGGATAAAGATTGTTTTTTTTTATGGGTATAGGCAATTATCCCTTTAATATCCCTTTAATATATATATATCAAATAAGCATCAAGAAATAAATATAAATATCTAACATCAAACATCAAACATAGTCATGCATAAATATTAAGTTTTGATGCCATACATATATATATTAGTTTAAATTAACAAACATAAAATGTTAGACCGAATTAAACAAATAAACATACTTGTCAACTAACAAACATATACTTTCTTATCATAGTAAAATCATCTTAGCAATCAGGCCTGTAGTAGTATTGGTTCACAAAATTCTAAACCCAAATTTTCCTCAAATTAGCATTTTTTGCCATAAATGCTTTTGCCAACATTTCATTTTGGACCAAGTGCTCAAATGCATCCCTAAGAGTGATTTCATCAAAGAGGAAGATATCTTTTGTATACTGGAGGAAGATGTCTCTTTTCCCTTTGAAGTTTCTTCATATTCCCCTTCATTTTCAATTGAAATTGATTACTCTTCAGTGTTCTCTTTCAAGTTGACATCAGCATATAATTTGGCATAATTTCTGGTTGCTATGTCTTTTCCAACAACAATTGTCATTGCCTTGTACATATCAAGTTTTTTGTTGAGATACTTGTCATGATTGAGATGTGTTTATTCATAAAGTTTAGAATATGCAATTTTTTAGTTCCTTGTATAACATTTTGGAAACAAAAGTAAATATAAAAATTACAAAGAGTATAATATTTATCATACATTTACTTCTTCATCATATACATCTTTCGAAACTATAATAATCTTCAAACAATCATCCCGGCCAAAGCCATTTTTATTTTTAAGTTTGGTTATTATCCCCCATTTTTTTTTCACAGTCTTGAGATGATTGTCCACATGTTTAGGCTCGCATTGCACGTTGAACTTTTGACTAATTTCTGTAGCCACTTTAATAAAAGATTATGCTTTAAAGGTGGAAGAAGGTTTGCTTCCTTTAAGTGCCTCCTCAACTAATATCTCAAATAACATGTGAGACATAGGATTAGACCATGTGAAATGTTTGCCATTGCATTTTTCATTATGTGTGGAACTCATTTCTACAAAGCAGGGGGAGCTGATTGGGAACAAGATGTTGGAAACTTTTGTGGAAGAATTGGGGTATAAACGTCCAATTTTATAGGCATGAGGTCGTAGAGAGGTGTTTCTTAGTTGAATGGTAGCGGTCACAGCCCTTAAGGTAGTTAGAAACACTACATTCATTCGCTTGAACATGCTCATTCGATCATCCAAAATTACCAAGGAAGGAGTGGGTGAATGACACGTCGTATAGGTTAAACCCTAAAATTAGGGTTTTTTTAATTTAGGATTTGGCCAATTTCAATTTGGTCCCTACTCTTCAATTCCTTTTAATTGCATGCAATTGCACCCCTGCTAAATTCGAATATCAGCCCTATAATTCAACGCCTTTTACAAATGACTCCTTACTTTTTAATTTATTCAATTTAATCCTTAATTGACCACCAAAATTTCAATTCCTTTCAATTTGGCTCCTGATTTGACCAATTTCTACCCTCGAAATTACGCATCCCTTACAAGTTGGTCCTTGATCTTGGAAATTTTCAATTAAGTTCTTAATTGGCCTTCAAATTTTAATTTTTTCACAATTAAGCCCCTGATTTGACCAATTAAACATTTCAAAGTCTAATTTCAATCCCCAAACTTTAATTTCTTCCAATGAATACCTAGATTGACTCCAAAAATAGATTTTACTTGCAAACAAGCCCTCAATAAAATTAATTAAGCCTTCTAAAATTCTTATTAAGTTCTTAACCATCTAGATTTGTATTTCTTTACCTCAAATAAAAATATTTTCACCAATAGAACCTTTTACCAGTCAGAATTAGGTTGTCAATTTTGCCAATCTTATACATTTTAGTTTTATATATATATATATATATATATATATATTGCCTTATGTAATTCAACGCCTTTTACAAATGAGTCCTTACTTTTAGGGGTGTTTGGATACGTGGTAACAATTGTTTTTCAAAGTGTTTTTTTGTTTGGAAATGTATCAAAATAATATATTTTTTATTTTTTAAAAAATTATTTTTGACATCAACACATTAAAACTATTCAAAAATATAAAAAAATAATTTAAAATAAATTATTGTTCAAATCCAGTGAAACTCCGTAATAAAATTAGCTTGGCATTCGTGATGTTGATTCATTGTTGTTGCAATTGATTCATTGCCACTATTGCTGCTTAACATTGCATATTGTTTGCTTCTATGCAGATATCACGTTGTGGTTAATTTTAACCAGACTTGCTTAATTTGTTTTCCAATTTTATGCACATATGCTCAAACCGCTTCACTTTTCTTTGAGTACTTTTCCTACTGTCATTGACGAATTAAAATGTCGACATGTTGACCGCGTGAGAGCACGAAACTTCTATCTAATAATAACCAGTAATTATTTTAAGATTTTTTAAAAAAACTGACAAAAGTATATTTTTTACTATGGAAATGCCTTGAGTTCCAAAGTTGAAATTAAAAAGAATTGTTTACTTAAATTCATGAAAAATAAAAATAAAAGAATAACTATTTTTCAATAAAAACCCTATATTTCACGTCATATTCATGAAATGTTTTTAAATAATTTCAGTGTGTTTTAATAAAATTAAAAAAAGTATGGTAACAATTATTTTTTAAAGTGTTTTTTATTTAAAAATATATTAAAATAGTATTTTAAAAAAATTATTTTTAATATTAACATATTAAACGATTTAAAAACATAAAAATATTAATTTTAAATAAAATAAAATTCAAAATTTAGTGAAGCTTCCATTTGAAATGAAAATGTATCAAAATAATATTAATTTGATTTTTTTTCTTTATTTTGCAGTTTGAGAATAAAAAAAAAAAGACTTAGAGGGTGTTTGAGAGTTTGATAGTAGTAGTCTTTTAACATGAAAATGTATCAAAATAATATTTTTTTATTTTTAAAAAATTATTTTTGATATCAGCACATCAAAATAATCTGAAAACATAAATTTTTTTAATTTGAAGTAAAAAAATAAAATAAAATATATTTATTTTAAAACCTTTTTGAAATACAAAAATATAAATATACATGTTAATAGGGATGTTAAGGTGTAATAATTATACACGGATGTTAAGGTGTAAATACATATTTCACCCGAATAAAATCACGTTGGATTTTTTCTAAAATATAATCAAAAACAAAATCTTCATTACCCTTGTAATATTATTCAAAAGTTATTAAGAAATTAAACCCTTGCAATTTCTTTTTAATTTTTTACCCGATTAGGTTCGGGTAAAACCCGATCACAAAAGGTCGCTGTAACCTACCCGAAACCCTACCTAGATGTATTAATAACCTTAAACTTATATTTATACCAAGCTATATATAAAAACCTCTGGTTTCTAGTCTTTGTAGCCTCAGAAATCTCTTCCTCTCACTCTCTTCTCCAGCCGGTGGTAGCAGCGGCAGAAGCAGCATCTCCGACAGCCTGTCCTGCCTAGTTCCAGCAGCTTCTAGCTAGGAAGTAATAGGAGCTAAAAATTTCAGGTTATTATGAAATCTGCTGGATAATAGTTTCTCTCGCTTTTCCTGTTATATCTTGCTGGGTGTCTTGTGTTTACTTGTCTTCAATCACCAATTCTTGTAGGGCTTGTAACTCTTTGTACTGTGATTTCTCAAACTGACTCCTGCAAGTTCTATGCTCGTATTGGAGAATGAAGTTATGTTATGCTGAGTATCATCTTGTTTGTTTTTGTCCCAAAAGTACAGAATTGAATTGATAATATAAGGTTTGAATTGATAACTGCATGAATAGTGGGGTTTGGGTATCAAAAATCCATACCCGTCGGGTTTCCGGTTGGGTATGGATAGTAATTTTGGGTTCGGATTCGGGTATGGATGGTAACAAAACCGATGCATGGCTACCCATTGCCATACCTAACAATTTATTACATAGAAGTTCTGTTGGTGTGAGTTTTCAGCTGAGTTGAGGAGTTTATCACTGTTTTCTGAATGTTGGTTGCGACATTTATGATGTTCTAAGACCAAAATTTTGTCCTATCAACAGAACCCCTGACAAAAACTTTCTGCTTTGTCTTCTCTGCAACCAAACTGACTATTTGTACTGAGTTCTTCTTGTTCACTGTCACAGTTCTCAAACAGAAATGGGTTCTTCAAGCAAAGACCTTTTGCATTTGGAGAACAAGTATTTCGTAACACCATCATCCCTTGGTAAACCTCTCCCTCTAACTATTCCTTTTCTTCTTATTAAGTAGAAGAGGCATATATGTTTACATAATGGTGTGTGTTTATATATGTGTGCAGAGTCTATACTTCGTGTATGTGAGAAAGGTTCTGGACCCAGGAAGCCCCCAGCTGATGGAAAGCCCTTAACCACTCCAGTTCCTCAAAGTCAAGGTATTTGATTCAGTTCAATATTTGGTTTCTTTGCAAAGTTTGATCCTTTATTTGTGTCACTACAAAAATTAATTTTCTTGTTATTCTTTTCATAGTATACTGATATTTGTATTGAAAACTGAATTCATGAGGTTAATTGAAGCTTTTTCAGAAAAGGGTCTGATTAACATACCTGGTCTGTTTTACAATATAATGGAATTGGCGCAAATAGGGTTTTGCAATTTTGTTGCTTTTTTTTATTGGTAGTGATTGTCTGTGATTTTATGAGGGAAGATTTCTCTTTATGAAAAGAGCAAATACAAAAACGTAAGGTTCCAGTCGGCAGTGAATCTGCAGTTAACTAAAAACAATGGTGGTTCAAAATGAGGTGGAAGGGCACAAGCAGCTTTGCATCTTCTACATGTTTATGTAATTGGTTATTATCTCTAATATGGGCATCAATACTAGTTTCTTTAGTTAAGCTGCATGCAATACCCTTACTGGAGAAGGATCTGAGTGATTTTCACAATTTTGTGGTTTAGGAGGAGGTTTGGCAAAGTTTATTTCCCTTTCTTTTGTATCGAAGCATGATATCCAAAGTTTCAGATTGGAATTGTATGTGCTTGTTTTTCAATATGAATTGCTGGCAATTGCTTCATCTTGGTTAAAGACTGGTCTGTGGTGTTCTTATCCCCCAAAGATGGTCTAACTGTTTGTTGGTCTTCTACAATGTTCATGCTTAACCAAGGGAATCCTGTAGATATTCTTCTAGTGTTCTTATGAATTGATGCTGTGCAGAAGGAACAAAACAATCAAGATCAATGCAGACCTATCTCTTCAACTTTCTTAATAACCACCTTTTAAGTTTAACTATCAACATTATTGAGTTAGATATTTAGCAATTTATTTTCTGGCTGGATAAGACTTGTGTAAATTTTTGGTGACTAAATTGACCTTTGGTTGGTGATTTTCAATTTTATTCTCTCCTATCTGTTTGCTCTCTCATTCTTTCATGTAATATTGGGAACACAATTCCTGTTGAAAATAATTGTTGCTACCTTCAAGATCTTTAAAATGGATGGAACATTGTGCTAGACATCCTGAAGAGCTGTGTTTTTGCTTGCAGTAAGATTGTTCTGCTGTTTGTTGATGGAATAGGAGGATAATACTGTTGGGCAGGTCCACACTGTACTGTCTTTGGTTTTGGTCTCAACTTTCACTCTTTAAAGTGTTTATCAAAATTAGTATAGAATGGTCATTGCTGGAAGAATGTTTGTGTGATGCCAAACTCATAATTCTGGTTTGATTTCACGTAATGCTGGAAATAATTATTTTCTCTATTAGAATTGGATGTCTGCCACTTTGTTGCAATATCATGCCCTAGAGAACAATAGAATGTGGAAATGTAACCCTGGTATTTTTTAACAATGCTAGCTGACATCTTCGCTGTGCCACAGTTCTAGGAAAAGTGAGAGATTTCATAGGAGTCATATCAGAAGCCAATAAGCGGTTGCAGGAAGATGCAAAGGTATGCTTACTTGTGATGAGGAGATTCTTCTTCTTCTGCTTCTTCTTTTGAAATCTCAACCATAATCATACTAATTTGTATTTTACATGTCTCTTAAAATATAGGATAATTCTGAGAAATATGACATTGAAACGCTAACTGGAAATGAATCAGAAGTCGTTGAGATGGTAATTGACAGTTGCTTTCTATCCTCCATCCTTAGATCGTTGCTGCCCATGGTTTTCCCTGAGCTTACGAAGTTATTTTTATGTCTTGATTACAGGATTTGATGCTGGGTATAGCTGATCTTCATACTCCTGAAGCTGTAGCTGCTGCTGAATCTGCAATAGGTAATGGTCATCCATTGAATTCTTTGGCTGCTAGCAGTAGCGAATCAGAATCAGAAGACACAAGTGATGAAAGCCAAAGCGATGATGAGGCCAGTGATGACACTGAAAGTGATGGTGAAGACAATGGCAATGATAATAACAAAACATGCAAGTCTGGCAACAATGATTCAACTGAAGGTATTGTAAAACAATGCTCAAAAAGGCAACGAAAAATTGTTGAACTGTCTTGAAGGCTGAAGCATGTTCTGCTGTGGTTTTGGAAAGTCCTTATATTTGTAGTTTGGGCTTCTATGAGGACTCGACCTCAAGACGCTGGGGAGGGGAAAGGTCACTTCCAACTCAGCCTGCTAGATGGTTGAGTTTATATTACATAGGCATAACAACTGTTTCGTAGTTGCTTAAATGCAAGTTCTTTCGCATTCCCTGAACTCAAATTTTGCAGAACTGTTCTCTCTTCTTCTTCTTGTTTCTTTTTGACATTTCATGAATTTATATCACTTCTGCTTCATCACGCCGTGTGCACGGCATTATTTTTCGTTAAATGCCGAATTACATAAATGTTGAGATAATTATCATTCCCTATAGAGAAATGGCATGCAAAGGATTGTAGAAATTTAAGAATAGCATGGCCTCATTGTGCTTCTCTACTTAGATTTAGCTCGTTGTAATCAAAACATTGCGTGTAAGGGATTTAGTGGAGTCTATTCTGTTGAACTAAATAAATGTAAGGAATAAATATAGTGATTGCCACCTAATTTAGTCAAGGTTGTTTGTCACTGCACAAGGATCGAAAATCTTATGGGTTTTATGGAATCTATATTATCTGTTTTTCGGACATTTGGTATTGACATTTATTTAAAACACTACTGCACAATCCAGATTTCTCTGATCTTTTTCATTCTCCCTTCTAAAGTGCATAGGGTGGTCTTGTATGGTGTGCGTTACTTGGAAAGCTCATAGTTGCTCTATTCTGAGACTTGTGTTTCCATTCTTACTCGTAGATGCCCCTTTAAGCAAGTAAAACTCCGGAAACTTATACACTGGAATACTGTTCAGTCAAGTCAGAATGAGAAGAAGAAGGCAGTCGACCACAAGCCGACCATTACCATTATAGGGACCGAAACAAAAGGAATGAATTTTTTTCATCTCAACTCCCCAGGTGACCACCTTAGTCACTCATAGATCAGCAAATCCGCACATTTGAAGTCTTGTCGAGGAAGCGGATACTTTTTATAGGCAAACTCACGTAATTCATTAAGGTTACCCAAATGGGAGAAGGGAATCTTTCTACACTAAAAAAGAAAGTGACTGATAATCATTTTATGGACCGTAATCAAAATAAAAACCTTTTCCTGAGACTTGCAATCATCAAGATGGTGATGATAGATAGAAAACACCATGCCAATCGCCTTAATACCATTCATTTTGTTTTGAAAAAACACCACACTTAGGGCCGGAACTATAGGCAAACCCAAAGCACCAATGGCATTGGAAAAGAGTGAAGACACCTAAAAAATCAATTCTCCAGGGCCAATAGATAAAAACAACCAAGTTATAACTGTCCAAATCAAAGTCATGAGTTTGGTTACCTTCCCATCTCTTTGCTTAAACCTTTCCAAACTGATGAGCAACACTATAAAATTCATTACATATGCTCCTTAGACCGATTATAATGGAAAGAGCCAAGAGAATCAAAGATACATTTATTAGACTTATTCATGATATTTGACCTGAGCAAGCTTCAAGAATTCCTTTTAAGATAATGTCAAGCATAAAGTTGAGTTCAAAGAAGGATCAAGTCTTAATCAATATGATCCAAGCAAAATGTGATCCAAGCAAGATATGAGGTTGTTTAATATGTACCAAAGCTTGGTAAACAACTTTATGTTAATGGTTATAACTTTTAATCCAACATTTGAATCGGGTTGAAATCTTCCTAGAGTATTTTAAAGGTCTTGTTTACTATAGGGTTAAAATCTCAAAGCAATCATATATCGGGAAGGCTTTCCGATAAGGCACAAAAGTTACTGTTTGAGAATATACGAATTGAAAAGGCTTTTTTATAAGACCCAAAAGTTAGTATTTGAGAATACATGGATTGAGCTTTTATTTATATAAGACTTAAGCTTTGTATTTTATTGTACTCATTCTTTTAAGTTAGTTATTTGAGTTTAATTTTTAGCTAGTAGTTAATTAGAATTTATTTTTGTTTAGGTCAAATATATACATATCTTTTATTTCGGGATGTGGAAAAAACAAAAACAAATCATTGATATTGAATAAAATTTTTGTAAACATTTTTATTTTTAATTCTTGATTGATTTTTCATAACTTATCAAAGAGATTATCTTTGTGGCATTCTAACATTATACCTTTGATTATTGATTCAAGTAATTAACGATTCAGATTTTTATAATATAATTTTAACTTTCATGCATAAGTATTTTAATTTTTGATTTTGCAGTTATAGGGTTTTGCCCTACAAATTTGCCATCACAAACTCTACTTAAAAATATGTTAGGCTTGGCCTAACAAATGAATAATCGAAGAAGAAGAAATGGTTACTTTGTTGTTTGACACACACATTTCTCATCATAGTATTATATACAAGTAATAAAAAATAACCATTAATTATTGGTGAAAATTCATGAAAAAATAAAAGAAAAAAACCACAAAATTCTTTTTATTTAGACCCTTTCTTTTTCTTAATGTTAATCCACAATCAATGCTGATTTTTTAATATTTTTTATATCATGTTAAATTGATATAAGTCTACATGAAGAATATTCATTTTTTACATAAATGATAATTTTTATACTCATTAAAAAAAAGGTTAAAAACATGAAAAAAAGCATTATTTTTTGTGAGGTATTATAAAAATAAAAATAACCACTAATCACTTGGAAAAATTGATATTGAGAAAATGATAGAATAGTAGATAATAAAAAAAATAAAAAATTATATAAAAAAACAAAGAAAAATATTGGGTTGGTGCTTGCTAGGCCTGATAATATCTAAGCTCGAGCACCTAAGCAAGACACATCAAGATCAATGTCAAAGAACCTATCTCAACTCAATAGTTTAAGCTATTATGTGAGGTTTCAAGATATAATTTATATTATTTTCTAACACACCCCCTCAAGTGAAAGTTTTTTGAGCTTGAAACTTGCACAGACCCACATTACATTGTACTTATTTTTGTATCAAATAAATAGGAATGGTGAGATTCAAACTAGTGACTGTTTGGTTATTAAAGCTCTAATACCATGTCAAAAAATCATCTCAACCCAATAGCTTAAGCTTTTAGATGAGATTCCATGATATGATTTATTTTATTTTCTAACACACTCCTTCAAGTGAAAGCCCTTTAGACTTAAAATTTGCATAGGTCTACACTAACTTATGCTTAATTTTTATCAAATAAATAGAGATGGTGAAATTCGAACTCGTGACTGCTTGGTCATCAAAGTTCTGATACCATGTCAAAAAACCATCTCAACCTAATAGATTAAATTGTTAAATGAGATATCAAGATATAATCAATGGCAGCATTACTCATTTGCAATTTCCCTATGTTATCAGAAAAGTAGGGCCGTGTTTGTGGTCCTTTCCATTTATTTTATACACTATTTTCATTAGAAACATCCAAAATCATTTTAAAGACATGTAAAAATTTTATTTTGAATTTCAAAAACCATTCAAAATCACTCTAGAAAACCAAAAAATCGAACCACTCTCTCCTCCCTCTACATTTATGGACCTTAATGTAATACAAATGAAGTTTAGGGATTTTTTAGTATAAATCTAGAACTTTAAGGAGCAAAGTGAAGAAAATACATAAGATTTTTTTAAAAATCACTTTGTTTTTTTTGGGACAACTGCGTCATTCTTCCACTACAGCAGGGCTTGGCTACAGTAAGTTCCTCTTTGTTTTAGCTTCTTTAAAATTAATACTTAATTTTTGTCTATGAAAACTCAAAAAAAAAAAAAGATCTTAAAAAGAAGCCAAACAAACCAATAATATAAAATCCAAAAATAATATAACTACATCAAACTTTGTCAAATTATTAAATTGGATCCTTATTTTTTTTATAAGAAAATTTTCACTATTGTCTTATATCACATTTACTCATTTCAGGAAAATTTTCCATTAAATTATTTATTTTGACAAATTTTGCTAATTTATTAAAATAACTCCTTCAAATAAAAACATGCATTCTAATACCATATTATCGTCCTAAATATCAGTAGGACTTTAAATAATTTTTGTGTTCATATCATGAAGCTCCTTTTCTTTTTATTTATTCTATTTTTAAAATAAAGATGTGATAGAAAAAATATATTTTTAATTTTTAACTAAATAAATTGTATAAATTTCTTAATAATTATTATTTCAAGAGATCTGATTTTAAACGGTTATACACACACGTGGCACCCACATATATACTATCTACTATGATTTTATGTCATTGCAATCAATATTTATTTACATATTTTAACAATTAATAAAATAATTTAGTTATATATTATCAAGTTTTATATAAAAATATTCATATTTTAAAAACCAAACATTTTAATTTAGTAAATGAAAAAAATATTGACTTATAAATAATCTCAAATAATCTATTAAAGATTATATAAAAAAATATTATTATTTAACAATTGAATTTGAAACCTCCTATATTTAAAAAAAGAAAAACGCAATTCATAATGTTTATTCCTCCTCTCCAACATATTTGAGACCTTCAAAGATTATCCTTCAACAGAATTTGACAACTTGTTGGAGAGGAAAGATTTGAAATGAAGGAAAGAGGAAGAGGATGACAAGATCTAATGGGTTTTACCGAAACTGGTATGTGGGCTGAGATATGTGTTGTCTGTTTTTCAGGCCCATTAGCATCTAGGCTCGTTCTATCTAGTCCAGTTTGTGGGTTTTTGTTTGGGTTTTTCAGATGCATTGCAATAAAATTTTCATCTCTTTGTCATTTTATTTATTTATTTTAAAATTGAAGTTTATAATTTTTTATTTTTTTATAAGGTTATCTCGGTCTCGTTACTTAGATCATGATTTTAGCGGTTTAATCCAGGTTGACTCAGGTTATGTTTTTTGGGTGTTTTTTAATTGACTTTTTTTCTCTAATTTCATCACTCAACATTAGATTGATTGATAATTGTGTTTCATAATTTGTTTTTATTTAATTTCTATAAAGTTATCTCAATATTATAATTTGAGTCGTGGATTTAACAAGTTAATTCAGGTTGATTTGGGATCGATCCAATATATTCCGTCTCAATTGTTTTTTTTTTAAATGACTTGAAGTTTTTTAGTCAAATTATGTTTTTAATGGTTATTCATGTTGTTTTTGGTTATGTCAAGTTTATCAAATTATATCAAGTCAATCCTCACACGGTTTAATATTTTCCCAACTAAAAACCATAACAATAATACTTTGATATTTTTATATTAAAAAAATAACTAGACTTGTATATATCGAGTCAATAATATATTCTCAAAGAGAGAGGGAGTTGGGTAGTTATCATAAAACCTAACCTGGCACAATCAAAAGAATTGGATTTAAGTCTGTTTGGTATTGTGGTAGTTCTTGTAATTGTGGTTTGAAAAAAGTTGTTTTATGAAAAATACTTTTTGTTGAGATTGGTTTGGTATTTATATATGTTTGGTTAAAACTGTAGTTGAAATTGAGGTTAAATAAAAATTAGTTTAATGTGTTTGGTTAATCATACTTTTCAAATTGATGTTATAAAATAACTAAAAAGATATATATTAATATTGATGGTTTTTAATATAAATATTGTAGATTTAACTACCACTATTACATCATTAAATAAATAATATTTTATATCAAGTATTTTTTTTATTGTTCCATTAACTTATCTACAATTTCATCACGTATGAAATTCATCCGATAAAGACTATAGTTTTCATGGTTTTTTGAGCGTGCAACAAAATTAGGTAAAATATCATCAGAAATAAAATTGAAATTGCGATCAAATTCCGCAAATGTTACGTTATCATGCGATATCCTTATAATTTATGTAGTGTTGTTGAATAATATCAAACACTAGTTTTTCAAGTAAAACATAATTTTAAAAAATAGATTTTTTTTTACTGGGTTGGACGCAGTTCAATGAACAGTGGAGCCACTATTTACGTGAACAGTGCCCAGTGAATTAATTCACTTGAAGTGAATAGTGTATAGTAAATTAATTCACTCTGCACAGACACAATAGGGGGAAAAACAGCTCTCAGCTACTTTCGATAAACCGGTGATTTCAGCATAAATTATATGAGCCCAACATAAACAATAAATTAAGTTTTGACATTACCAAATATATTATTTGTACAGTTTGTTTTAAAAATTAAAGTTGCCGCAAACAAACACTATCTTAAAGTACAGCATATCCTTAATCACCTATAAATAATCATGTCATTATTCTTATAAAATTTTGATTAAAAAAATGATCATGTTATTTGTTATTTCAACGTGTAAATTATTGCCGAAGTACAATGTATTCCGCTAACAAAATACAGGAAAACGAAATAATGATGTAGACAGGTTATTAGCGATTTAAATATAATTAATTTACAGTAGAATATATATATATATATATATATATATATATATATATATATATATATATATATATTTATTTCAAAAAAAGAAAACATTGAGTTAAAAAAATAGCAATTTGTTATATTACATATACTCGATAAAATTATTCGACAGTTTCAAATAACTTAATTTGTTTTTATTTTTCATTGTTATATAATTGAGTGGATATTTTTTTAACCTCTAAAGTAGATTTCATACTAGTTTCCATATATTGAGATAAGTGGGAGAGACTCGAGTGTCATGGAGCACATAAATATCCTCTTGCTCAACCTCTTATTATTATTATTATTATTATTATTATTTAATATGATGCCCTAACTTTTAATTTTTAAAATTCTGTTTAGAATTGTGATAGAGGTTGCAGTTTAAAAATTTTTTATTTAAAAATATATCAAATAATGTTTTTTTATTTTTAAAAATTATTTTTAAAATCAACATATTAAAACAATTTAAAAATATTAAAAAATTATTTTTTAATAAAAATAAATTTTAAATTTTAAAAAATATAATTTTAACCGCGCTTATCTTTTTTTTTTAGTTTAACGTGGGTGTCCGGGTCAGCTTGCGCATACCTCGACTAATTTTACGGGCCCTAAAGTTAACGACCATGTAAGCCTGTAGTGGCCATCATATAAGTAATCACATGGCTCAGACCTAAGACCATAAAAAAAACAAATCTTTTAATCCCAAATTTTTACCACCATCACCTCACTTACATAGACAAAACAAGCGAGGTCTATATTAGGATAGGTAGGCAACTCTAGGCAGAAAGGAACACAAATGTTCATAAATGTAGAACGTGGGTTTTTCCTTGACCTGCTCTTCAATGATTGTACCTTAAAATATTATCAGAAAAATCCAAGCTCGAGTCGACCGTTCAAATCTTGTAATGTGACCAGAGATCTTTTTTAAAATCAAAGGGTAGGGCCGTGCATTTTCTCTATTGCATTTTATGGACAATATAGCGTTTGGGTTTTTTTTTTTTTTTTTTTTAAATCGTGCCATCCACATGCACTCTTATCTAAACAGAAATGGGAATTTAAATTTATTTTTTCTTGTTTTTAATCTTGATTAAATTGAGGGTCACACGCTATAGAATGTTGTGCCATTGTCAACTTGATTGATTAAGACCTCGACGTTAAAAAACAATTGAAAGATATAAAAAATGAGGACCACATGACCGGAAAAGCAATTCTTTTGAAGGAAAAACACAGAGGGCCACCATGAACGAGGGGAGCAACTACATAGAAGGAGGTGGCGTGTTAATTGTGTAGAAGCTAAATTATTGTTTTCATCGAGGGAACAAATGTGAGTTGTCACCATATGTCTGGTGGGGTTAATTTACATTTATTTTTATTTATTTATTTTATTAACGTGAAGTTCTGAGTTAGCTTGCATGTATCTCAACTAATCTCACGCACCCTAAAATTAACAACCATATAAGTTTTTAGTGGTTTTAAGGAGACTTGAACTTATGACTATTAAAAAATAAACTCAAGACTTGACCAATTAAGTTATTTTGAAGTTATTAATTTATATTTATTGAATAGCAGGGAGATGTATAATTGATTTTATTACACCTGAAGGTAGATATACAACACTTTTTTAGAAAAATAAATGTGTTAGAAAATCAATTTCAAATAAAATAAATACATAAAGCTAATAATCGACCATCCAATCTTAAACTTCTTAGATGGAGCTCAAGACCTCAGATTGAGCCTATCCCTCCTCTTTCCTAAAAATAAACAAATAATAGATGGAAAATAAGTTCGGCTGACCATTTCTATCCTCAAGCTTGGAATATATATATTGGCCCTCTTTATTTTGGAAATTCATGACCACTTGAAACGTGCAATATATTTCTTTTTTCTTGAATACTCGACGAGGATCTTACACGTTGTTAACCAAGAACCATAATTATTATACATGCATGTGTTGCAGAGATGACCGGCACTGCTTGATAAAGAAGAGGAAAAATAACACACTGACTCTTTTAACAGCACACACGCGACAGACACTGATTTAATAGTACACATGTGAGCAAAGAAATATTCAAAGATGGACAGATTTAGTGAAATGACTGCTGACGAACGCATTGACGAATGCTTGAGCATCTTTCAGGAAGAGATGGCCTGGTCTTGTCTCGTCAAGGGGGCATGGATCTGTGGTCTTCTGATCCCGTGCTACCACCTGCTGAATTGAAGGAAATATCATCAGAACTCGATTCCAGGATTTCAAAATCATCGTTCAGATCTTCTTGTTCTTGATCATGGAGATTATAAACGAGACGTTGGAGTTGTTGCTTGTGGTCTTCGAAGAACATTGGACTTTGAGAATTATGATTTGTATTGGAATGAAAAATTAGTGATCCAATGTTGAAGATTCGAGACCGAGACCATTACGGAGGATCATGTACCAAATTGTATGATGCTGTTCTTGATCATTCATTCATGGTCTTTCAACACAATCTGCAAGGCTTTGTTAGCCAAATTCATATATCCTAGCAAGATATATCCAGAATAAAAACTCAGTTTTGGTAAAGATGTAATGACTCTGTGTAGAGAAGACAGTGAGAAAAGGGTACGTAGGATGAATGACTACAAGCCAAAAAGTAATCTCCTCCATGGCCATGCTTTCTGAGTAATATAGAGTGGACCTGATGGAGAGTGTGGACAAAAAAACCCAGAAGGTATGTGTCCAAGATGAGGATTGTTTTCATCAACAAGGAGGGAAGATTGGATTAAGTCAAAGAAAAAGACAGGAAAAATGGTAGGTTGGATGTTGGATTTTTCGGGATATCTTGATAATTAAGAGATCAAGAAGAAAGTTGTATGTTCATTTGATATGTTCAACTTCAAACTAATATCTATCAAACCATTGTTGTTTCCACCGAAGTAAATGTGGTTGAGGAAGGAGCTTAATTTTGCCTGGTTTCAAGCATTTTTTTTTTAAAGCTTGACATATTATTTCAACAATAACATTGTTAAGAAATATATTTATTTTATTTTATTTATTAAAGATAAAATAATATTTTAATTTTAATTTATATATAATTTTTTTGTACTTAAATTAACATAACTTTGTCAGAATAAAGTGATCATGTAATATCAATTAAACCCTAGTCTCCTCTTCTTTTATTTTTATATTTCTCTTTGTTTAATTTGAATTGTTTAACATAGTATCAAATCACTGTTTCATGAAATGAGACTTAATCTCAAACATAGTTTTTGCAGATCCAACTCCACAGTGAGTTGGTCGGGGATTTGCAGGGGGCAACACGCCCTTGCTGGGGTTCGGGGTAAAGAGAGGATATTTGTTCAGTTTCTGCAATTTGCTATTTCTTCCTCCCTCCAATTTCTGCAATTTAGTATTTTGTCTTCCCTCTAGTTTCTGCAATCTGATATTTGCATACTTTTTATTATTATTATTGATTATGGCTACTAAAAGAAACGAGTTACTTTAGTCCATGAGTGTGAGGTTGGATGAAAAGAATTATTCGTATTGGAGTTATGTGATGAAAAATTTTCTTAAAAGTAAAAAGATGTGGGGATATGTAAATGAAACTTATGTGATACCTAGAAATACTGATGAGTCTTATGCTGCTTTGATAGATGCTTGGAAAGCAAACAATGCAAAGATTATTACTTAGATTAACAATTTTGTTCAGTATTTCATAGGTACGTAGTTGGTGAAGTATGAAACAGCAAAGAAAATTTAGGATCATCTACAAAGGTTATCCACGCAATTAAATTTTGCAAAGCAATATCAATTAGAGAATGACATATGAGCTCTTCACCAGAAAAATATGAGTATTCAGAAGTTTTATTCTGCTATGACAGAATTTTAGGATCAATCGACTCTTACATAATTGGCAAAATTAAAGGCATGTAGTGCCTATATTGCTCGTAGAAAGCAGCAATGATTGGTACAATTTTTAACGGTACTTTGCAGTGATTTTAAAGGACTTAGAGGTTCAATTTTGCATCGTTCTCCACTGTGTTCTGTCGACTCTATTGTTAGTGAGTTATTGGCTTAAGAAATACATCTTCATTCTTATTATAAAAATGAAATTCTTTCTGCTTATAATCCTTCTATACTAACAGTACCCTCAAACCCATTATTTAATCATCAGAATAAGCCTTACAAAAGGGTTGCCTTCGACGAGTGCAGTTTCTACAAGCAGAAAGGTCATTGGAAGGCTTAGTGTTCCAAAGTTAAGATGGCAGAATCAAGCTTGGAAGCTTGACAACCAGTCACAATCTAAGGCTTATAAACCACCTTAGGGTTATAAACCACCACATCGCACCACAATACTACAGTAGTAGTTTCATCAGGTTTTATCACCGATCCTAGTACTCTCCCTAAGCAATTTCAGATTACAGCCACAAGCAATGTTTGTTTCTTGTTATGACTGTTGATGACACTCTCATGCCCTTAGTAGATGTTGATTTTATTATCATACCTCACTCGTCTCTCCCTAATGTTTATATTATTTCTAAACTCGGATTGAATCTTGCTTCTATTGGTCAGTTATGTAAGTCTAGTAATTATTTAATCATTTTTTCCTCTTCTTTTTATTATGTACAAGATCAGCAATATCCAAAGCTGATTAAGATAGACCGTAAAGAGAAGAGATTATATATTTTAGATGAGTCAAAAGTGTTAGTTGTTGTTGTTATTGTTGTTACTGCTACTACTACTAGTGTTGATTTGTTTTATTTTCATTAGACTCCTTTCTCTTCTAGTTTTTTTTATGGCATTCTTGTTTAGGTCCTGCTTCGTCTTCTCGTTTGAGAATTTTAGCATCCACAAGAGCTTTAGAAAATTTACAAACTTGTGATATTTCTTATTGTAGTGGATGTAAACAGACGAAATTTCCCGTATCTTTTAATCAAAGTATTTTTGTTTCTTCTTCTTCATTTGATTTGATTCATTCTGATATATGGATACCTTCTCCTGTTACCGCTAAAGAAGGGTCTAAATATTATATTTTTTTTATTGATGATCATACTCGTTATTGTTGAATTTATTTAATGAAACATCGTTCTAAATTCTTTAAGATATATACAGTCTTTCAAGCTCTTGTCAAAACTCAACATTCTGTTGTTATCAAATGTTTTAGGTGTGATTTGGGTGGAGAATACACCTCTAACAAATTTTATGAGTTGTTTGCCTTAAAAGGAACCATTCACCAAACTTCGTATACGGATACTCTTGAGCAAAATGGAGTTGGTGAAAGAAAACATAGGTACATTGTCAAAAGTGTTCATTCTCTCTTGTTGTCTACTTCTATTCCTAGTATATTATAAGGAGAAGTTGTTCTTACTACTGTAACTTTGATTAATACAATTTTATCTTCTTATATTTCAGGTTCTTCTCCTTTTAAAAAATGGTATGGGTATACCCCTGATTATTTCTTCTTTAGAGTTTTTGGTTATACTTGTTTCGTTCTTCGTCTTCATACAGAACACTGTAAGTTATCCTCTCAATCTGTTATTTATGTCTTTCTTAGTTATGGTACAGGTAAAATGGAGTATCGTTGTTTTGATCTAATAACTTAAAAACTTTGTGTCTCGTTATATTGTATTTCTCGAGCATATACCTTTCTTTTCTATTTCATCCACTACTCATAGCTTGACTAGATCTGATGTTATTCGTATAGATTTTTTTTTAAGATTCTGATAGTTTATCGTCTTAGATTCCTAGTACCTCAAATACTCCTCCTCATATTTGACCAATTCGTACTGATCATTCTGCAGGTATTGACACTTTACTCTCTAACACACTTGAAACTCCATTTTCCTGTATGGTTACTTCAGTTCCGTTTGAGATTGTGGATTTATCTCTACGTCAATTCATACGTATTTGTAAGTCCACAAAGTTACTTGATTTTGCTTATTCTTATTATTCTTCATCATTCAAAGTTACTAGATTTTGCTTATTTTTATTATTCTTCATCATTTACTTCCTTTTTAGCTTCTATTCATTGTCTTTCTAAGCTATTTTTCTATAAAGAGGCAATTTTTTTTTTTATCATTTTTGGTAGCATAGTATACATGAGGAACTTTCTGCTTTGTATAAAACAGATACTTAAGATTTGGTTCTTCTACCTCCTGGTAAGAGTGTTGTTGATTGTCATTGGGTATATAAGATCAAGATTAATTCTGATGGGTCTATTTAATGATACAAAGCTAGGTTAGTTGCAAAAAAATACTCTTAACAGTATGGTATGGATTATGAGGAGACATTTTCCCCTATTGCAAAAATAACTATTATTCATACTCTTATTGTAGGAGCTTCAGTTCGTCAATAACATATCTCTCAACTTGATGTTAAAAATGTCATTCTTGAATGGAGATCTTTAAGAAAAAAGTTTATATGGCATCCCTTCCTGGTGTTTCACATGACTCTAAATATGTTTGTAAGCTCAAGAAAATGTTATATGGTCTCAAACAAGCACCTCATGCTTGGTTTGAGAAATTTTCTATTGTGATCTCTTCTCTTTAATTTGTTTCTAGTAGTCATGATTCTGCTCTTTTTATTAAGTGCACTGATGCAAGTCGTATCATTATACCTTTATATATTGATGACATGATTATTATTGATGATGACATTGGTGGTATTTCAGTTTTGAAGACGAAGTTAGCTAAACAGTTTGAAATGAAGGATTTGGGTTATCTACGATATTTTCTAAGTATTGAGGTAGCCTATTTACCCAGAGATTACCTTCTTTCTCACTCAAAATATGTTACGAATATTCTTAAGTAGGCTAGACTTACTGATAATAAGATTGTAGATACTTTCATTAAAGTTAATGCAATTTATTCTTTTTCTGATGGTTTACCTTCGTTAGATCCTACTTTATATCGTGCTATTGTTGGGAGCTTGGTATATCTCACTATTACTCATCCAGATATTGCATATGTTATTCATCTTATTGGTCAATTTGTTGTTTCTCCTACTACCGTTCATTGGGCAGCTATTCTTTGTATTTTGCGATATCTTCGAGATACAGTCTTTCAGAATCTTTTACTTCCATCCACCTTTTCCTTGGAGCTACGTGCATACTCTGATGCTGATCATGGTAGTGATCCCATAGATCGCAAGTCTGTTACTGGTTTATGTATCTTTTTAGGTAATTCTCTTATTTCTTGGAAGAGTAAGAAACAATCTATTATTTCTCAATCTTCAACCGAAGCAGAATATTGTGCTATGACATCTACTACTAAAGAGATCTTTTTGTTACGTTGGTTACTTGCAGATATGGGAGTCTCATTTTTTCTTCCTATCCATATATATTATGACAACCAGAGTTCTATTTAGATTGCTCACAACTCACTTTTTTATGAATGAACTAAACACATTAAGATCGATTATCATCTTACTCGTCATCATTTGAAGCATGACATCATTACTTTGCCTTTTGTTTCTTCTTTTTCTTTACAGATTGCAGATTTCCTTACTAAGTCACATTCTATTTCTCGTTTTTGTTTTTGTTAATTCAAATTGATTTGTTTTTCGTTAATTAGGTTTTGATCTGTTCCCAATTCTACTTCGTTCTTCTTCAGCGTTTTGGCCTTTTAAAAGGCCAAAACGATGTTGTTTAATGTCTGCTAGTATATATATAAAAAAAAAATCGGGTCCCAGCCGGGTTTGACCGGGGTGGACCAGGTCCTGGTTCGACTGGGTTTAACCGTGCCAACTCCCAAGCGGGTTTTTACCTCCACTTGGACCAGTTCCAGGCCCGGGTCAGCCGGGTCCCAGGTCGACCCACCGGGCCGGTCCGGGTTTTAAAACTGTGCTACAAATGTTTCTATTAAAAACAGGTTGGGAATGCTTTTCCATGGAAGAATATGGCTCTTCTATCTAAGACTCTGGGTATCCCAATGAACTTTATCAAATTTCTAGATTATATCAAACCTAGTAAGAAGATCTTTTCCTGAAAGATTAGAACCAAGTAGACCGTGGGTGACAGAATAGTCAAGAAAGAACTTAATGATAATAGGTTTTGATATCTTTTTTAGGACAAAAGCCTCGCTATTTGCTGTTTTAACTACCCGATAAGTGTCTTCTCATAGATAAAATGGAAGAACTATGGGTTTTGTTATGGAGACAGTTGCACCAGTATCAAACAATGCAATAACCTTGATAAGTTTTGCATATTTCTCTACCGGGATGTGGATTTTTTCCAAAAAAAATCGTCTGGTTGCAGTATGTCATGGGGTTGAGGGCCGTAATAGATATCATATGCGAAAACAGTTTCCGGTGAAGCTCTCTCTTCTTCATCAAATGGCAATTCTTTAAAAGAAAACAAAATCTAACAGGTGCTTCATCTATATGCAGAAAAAAGGGGTCATTTTGCCAATCATGTTTACAGCAACATGAACGAGATAAGATCCTGAATATATATATATATATATATATATATATATATATATATATATATATATATATATATTGGTGTTACAGGTTTGGTTGTTGTAGAGTTTGTCTTTCAAGCAAACGAGAACGAGGAAAAATAAATGGTGATCGGGCCCAGAATTTCTCGCAGAGGTAGATAGCCAGCCGCACGTTTTATTTCCTCAAATAGTCAAGATAGATAAGAAAATAGCAATGAATTGTAAACCAAGCATCGAGCTCTAATGTGAATGAAAAAGAGGAGACAATCACTCCAACGGGTTCATGAACTGGTCCGTACACAATGTCAGGAAGGACTGTTTTCTGAAAACTCAATTTCAACAACCTAATACTGGTCCTGACCGCACGATCCAAAAAGAATGTTTTATTTTTTAATATTTATTTTCAAAGACGTTTACAAATTCAATTGCAAATAAAACAATTAGAACTGCTTACAAATATATATTAATGCTAGTAGTACACACACACACACACACACACACACACACACACACACACACACACACATATATATATATATTATGTTCTCGTTGGAATAATATTAAAATACACATATAATCTTGTATATTCTTTTTCGTTTGAATAATAATAATAATAGGAAATCCATTTACTTTTTGATATATAAACTAGTGAAATGACAACATTTCCTCTTGATAAGTTATAATTCAATTCAATTAAATTCATTGATAGAGCTAAAACGCCTTGAGAAATCATTCTACCTCTACACTCAAAACACTATTTATTAAAATAATATAATAAATTTCTTTTCCACAAAAAAAAAAAAAAAAACACAACACTAGCATCAAAATATTTTTACATGGCCTAATTGTCAGTTTAAAATGGAGTAGGAATAAATAATTTTTTTCTCATTTTAGTTGAACAGTAAAGCGTCTTGAAAGTAAAAAATGTAAACTTGAAGTCAAGGGGTATTTGTTTTTTGTATTTTTACAATAGTTTTTTCGTTATTATAATTTAAACCGAGAGGTAATTTGATATTTGACTAAATATAAAAACTAATAAACAATTAAAATATATAGTAAAACAATGAAAATAACCTTAAAATAAAATAAAATCTAAGTGTAGGTCAAATGATGTTTTTTTTTTAATTATAAAGTTAGCTTAGAAGCAATTTTATATTTGGCTAAACAAAAACATAAAAATAAAAAGGTGGGTGCACGTGTATGGCACCCGGAGGAATGTGGGCGGCACTAGTGCACTTTGGGCAGCGCATGCAATGCCTTTTGGTGTCCAAATATATTTTTTCACCATATCATTGGAAGAGTCATCATGTTCTCTTATTATTGATGCGCCACATGCTGGCTTTGGTGGTCCGGTTTGTTGCTGATGGGTCATTTTTCCTCTCTCATCTCCTGAAAATTACAAATTGACCCTTTTTGTTGTTGGTATTTCAACTTCAACCCTTATTATTTTAAATTTTAATTTTTGATCTTGACCATTTTGTCAAAATTTTATTTGTTTTTAATATCGTCCTCCAATCTCAATTTATCAAATATTATATTCTCCAATTCGGTCCTCATTATTTGGATTTCTATTTTTGTTTTGGTCCTTTTGTAAAAGTTTGAGTGGTTTTCAATTTTATCATTCAATTCAAATTGATGGTATTATATATTTTAATTTGGTCCTTATTGTTTTGATTTCTAATTTTTTTTCTTAGCCTTTTTATAAAAGTTGTTATTCTTTTCAATTTCACCCTTTAATTATAAAATTATTTTTATTTTTATGTCAATTTTTCCTCATTCATTTGATTATTTTTTACGAAATTGATTTTTCTTTTCAATTTTACCATTCAATTAAATAAAAAAATTATTTTTCTATTCAATTTTGATCCACATTCTTTTAATTGTTATTTTTTAAATCTTTTTGTATAATTTAATTTTTTTTTAATTTCTTCCTTCAATATTTGATTGACTGAGAATTGTATTTCATAGTTTTTCTAGATTGAGTGTTTCGGATCTAATAACATAGATTTGAAAAGTTAACGCAGGTTTGGAGAGATATCTTTGGTTTAGTTGACTTTGATTATCGGGATTATATATATGTCATGCTAACCTAAGTTGATCAAAGACAAGCTTTTTTATTTCATTTTTTTCATTTCCATATTTAATGAATTATGGATTCATCTGCTTTTTTTTTTGTCTAATTAAATTAAAATTATCTTATTCCTTTGATTA
Organism: Populus simonii; assembly: GCA_007827005.2. Classification (NCBI taxonomy): domain Eukaryota; kingdom Viridiplantae; phylum Streptophyta; class Magnoliopsida; order Malpighiales; family Salicaceae; genus Populus; species Populus simonii. The sequence continues at coordinate 2,009,494 of CM017478.2, forward strand.
AAGTCTACTACTCGAATCCCGTATTTTTTAATAAGAAAAATACACTTGCAACAATCAAACATTATGGAAAAGTGAAAAAAAAAAAAAAATTCGCCCACGATGAATTGCGCGCACCAAGTCTAGTTATTTCTGAGAAAGATAGAAGTCAACTCAACTTAATATAGTTTAATACACTAAACTAGTTATTTATTGTGAGAGAGGACATGCCCAAAAGTTAAATCTTAAGATTTTTTATTTATTTTTTTAATTTGTCTACTGCATTGTTTATCCCTTTCCATCTATCTTAGCAGGGGGGGAATACTCTCCTTTATGTTCTTTACCATTTTATTTATAATAAAAATACCTATCAGACCACCCAAAGAAATTATTCTTCACAAAATCAACAAAACCTGATGATTCAGATAAAAAAATATACTAAATATTATAAAAATTGGAAACCTACAAATGTATAAACTTGGAACTTCTAGGAAAAAAAAAATTAGAATTTTAATGAAGATTTTGAAAACTTACCCTTCTTTTTTTTTTTTTAGATTTTCCGGCCTTCCAAAAAAACTCCTAGGTTTTTTTTTTTGTTGTGAATTTCAAGTTTTTATATAAGACTACAATAATCAAGGAACCAAAGAAAAAAAAAAGAGAGAAAACAGCCAATCTATCCTCGTGTAATAAAGTTAGTATTCAATTTAGTAAATTACGGGGGTATTTGGGATGGTAGTAGAAATTATTTTTTTAAATATTTTTTGTTTTGCAATGTATTAAAAAAATATTTTTTAATTTTATTTTTAATACCAATAAATTTTAAAAATTTAAAATTTAAAAATTAATTTAAAACCACTATTGAAACAATCAATAGTATGATACATACATAACCATCTAGGTGGTGATCCAGTGGTAAAAGCTTGGGATCAAGAGGTTTGCTTCCTCTGTGGTCTCAAGTTCGAGCCATGTGGTTGCTCATATGATGGCCACTGGAGGCTTACATGGTCGTTAACTTTAGGGCCCGTGGGATTAGTCGAGATGCGCGCAAGCTGGCCCGGACACCTACGTTAAACTAAAAAAAATAGTATGATACATACATGCCTAATATTATTAGAGGTGATCATTTTCGATTCGGTTCGGTTTTTATAAAAAAAATAACCAAATCGAAATTTTAAAAAAAAAATCAAAACCAGTTCAAACCGATCGGTTTCAAATCGAAATTTTAATCTGTTTTTTTTCACGATTTGGTTTTTCCGGTTTTCTCGGTTTAATCAGTTTTTTTTGTTTTTTTCTCACCTCTAAATATTATATAAAAAATAACCCGACAACCTGTGCTTATATTTTAGGCTCAATTGCCAATATGTCCTTATTTTTTAAAAAAATCTTTGATTTATCCGTAAATATAATGTTTTTTGCAATCTATCCTTTTAATATATTTTCTCGTTTCAATTAAGGAAAATAAACTCCCTTGCGTCTTGAGAAACTTATACCCAAGCTCATCTATTAAAAAGGTTTAAATTTTTCAAGTGAAGGTATTATTTTATTATGTTTGAGGGCCTAACATTGTATTCTACCTACCTTCACTTATTTATTTATTTATTTTCTATTTGCGTTTCCTTTCACCTGAGCTTTGAAATTGCTGACGTGGCTGGGACCACCTAACACTTGACAAAAAGATGGTCCCACTTATTTTTGAATTTTTTAATGTTATGTTTTGTTTTTTGTTTTTCACGCCAATTCTTTTAATAAATTTTCTATGTATTTTTTAATAAATATGGTGGGGCCTACCTGTTTTCATGTGCCAGATAAAAATAGTCACATGTCAGTTCATCCTAGGCGCACCAACTTTTTCAATGTCAGTTGTTGTAATAAAAAAATCAAATATCAAGCTCTCCAATATATATAATAAAAGATTTGACACTTGAAAATATATTTGGAAGTTTGTTTATGGTAAGTTTTTTTAAAGTGTTTTTTTGGTTTAAAAATATATTAAAATAATATATTTTTTTATTTTTAAAAAATTATTTTTGATATCAATATATTTAAATAATATAAAAATATAAAAAATTTAATTTTAAACAAAAAATAATTTTAAAATTTACCCAACTTTTATTTGAAATACAATTCCAAATAAGGCTTAATCAAAATAAAAATAAAAAATTTTCATGGATATCTAATTAGAATGTAAATTGAAGAATGATATAATATATTTAAAATTAATTTTTTAAATTATTTTAATATTAAAAATTAAAAAAAATATTTTAATATATTTTTTTTAAAAAAATAAAACACGTCGGTAGCTAGAGCTAGAGGCGGAGCAAGAAGAAAAAAGTAAGGGAGCCAAATTAAAAGAAATATTTTAAAAAAAATAAAATTTTAATTATTTTATAGAGAAAAAAGCTGGGAAAATTTTCTTTGCGGGGCTCGGGTCCCTGCCAGCCTCCCCCTAGCCTAGAGCGGTCCAGTAACCATGGTTGTTGGGTCAGCTGTTATGACATAAAAAAACTTGTGACAAATATTGTGGGGACGATTAATTTATTTTCCAATAATTTGAAGGAAAATTCAAGTTGTGGATAAGGACGTCACTCTGCAAATTGGCCAAACGAGGACCACCACGTGTTTTTGTACTCCAATATCAACCTCTCTATTTTGGGGGACCGATCGTGACTCGCCCGCCAGTCACGTGGGCCATTTTCAATTGCTCTCTGCACATGGCATTTCTTACTTTCTTCTTATTGCAATCCTCGTCATACTTTTCCTTTTCCTTTTTTATGCCTTAACAATTGAGAAAATTGTTTTTTTTATTGCACATGGATTTTTTTTCTCTTACAAAAGAATTGCACATAAATTTTTTTAAAAGTATAAGTTGAAAAGCTCATGTGTGTATATATAATTAAATAAATCAAAAACTATATATGTTAATAAATAAAAAAAAGAGTATTAATGATAACTAAAAATAAAATAGAAAAAAAATCAAAAGATAAATATAGATCAAGATATTTAATCTTGCAAGATGAAATATTTACCTAGTTGTATTTACTGAATTTGTATATTAAAACTAATTTTTAATTCAATCAAATGATATTAAAAATAAACACTCGTATTAAATTGATTAAGTAAAATAAAAGTAAAAAAAATATTATGTAAGGCTACATATTATAAATTATCTTAAAATAAACATATTTTATTTTTCACAGATAAAGTTTCTATGCACAAAAGATAAAAAAAAATATAAATGAATCAGAATAATCTTTTTAAAAATTAAATACACACAACTCCATAAAAAACAATCTCTATCCAGAAAATTTAACAATATGTTTACAGTGTTTTGTGAGTGTGTAATTAGTGTCGGCTCAATATTAAACAACCGACAATTTTTAGATTTTTACTTAATATTAAACTTTTTTTTCTTTAAATTAAGATTGTTATTATATTTTGCAGTTACAATTTAACCCTTCAATTTTTCTCATCAATGTTCCATAATAATACTCCATAACTCAGGATAAATGGCAAATCAACGTGATATTAGTCTAATTTATAAGAATACTTTTAAATCTCAACATAAATACATAATTTTCAAAACACTAAGTAATATTATATAATCTCTTACTTTTCACAAACCACCACTTGTTCTTTATTAGCAAGTTGATAACCATTGTGGAAAACACCTACTTTTATGTGTTTTATATTATAGCCATTCTTCAACTAAGATGATAAAACAAGGGGATAACGATTTTTTTTTTTTTTTTTTGCCTTTCAAACTTGTATAATTTTATTATTATTCTTGACGGATTCATGTATCATGACCGAGTCTCTACTGGCATCGTTTATATATATATATATATATATATATATATATATATATATATATATATATATTGCACAAAACATGGCTGCTTTATAGTATAATCCAAGAAAACTGCCATAACGACGTAGGTTTTGATAAGATAAACAAAGCTTGTGGGAGGATTTTTTTTTTTTCTTTTGGTTGTATAGGGCTTTTAGAAGATTTATGTAGTTTTTGGTTTTAATTCAGCTTAATAAACAAGGATGCAATGCTAAAAAAAAAAATCGAAGAAATTATTTTTTTTTATTAATGTTGGTATTCGAGCAAGTTTGCGTGTACTTTAATTAATTTTACAGGTCTTAAAATTAACGATCATAAAACTTAACGCCAAGCTATATAAACACATTAACATTAATTTAATGTTATATTTAAATAAAATCATATTTTCTTACATGCTTAAATTCAGCTTCTATTCCTCAATTAACTTGTCAGAATATGGATCCCTAGCATATGAGACCCTAGATCTATGACCAGTAGTCGATGAGCTAACATCGTTATATTTTTTCTCACTATAAAAAAAATACAACCAAATAACTAAGAATATTCAATAAAAATCTCGTTTATATTTTTTGTTCTAGTGCATCTATTCATTTATAACAAAATTCCAGCAGTATCTTCCCTGTACAGAACTCAACTTAATCTATATAAATCTTCCAATTTCTAGAAGACAACTAGAATCAAGCAAACTAATCACCTTAATCATAAACTTTAAATCTATATCCATGCTATAGAAACTCAAATTAGCAGACACTAAAGAGGAGGAGGAAAGAATGAGGATGCACTTGAGGTTGTGGTCTAGTGGTGGAAGGGACTTGTTCCCTTCCTCTGTACCAGGGTTCAAGTCTCACTATACATGTCTGTCATCTTCGCAGTGCCTTAAATGCTTACTGGGCTTGCAGGATATTCAGTGGGCCTGGGGATTAGTTGTGGTGTGCGTAAACTGGCCCGAACACATCAGGTTATATATATATATATATATATATATATATATATATATATATATAAAAAGAATGAGGTTGTATCCGGTTATAACACTTTTAGATTTATCAATGAAATATATCGTGTTATTTTGATGATGAGTTCACCTATATAAAATATTTTCATCTTTTAATTATTTTATTATGTCGGTGTATATATATATATATATATATATATATATATATATATATATATATATATATATAGCCAGAAAATGAGTAAGTGTGTTTTATTAAGATTTTTAGGGAAAAGAAAGACATTCTGTAACTGAGAAGAGTGTATTTGTCGTGGTGTGGAGTGTATTTTAAGATATAGTCAAAGAACAACTTGTTCTCAATATGAGAAAAACCTACTGATCGAGGATATTTTTTTTGTTAGGGAAACATATGGCATTCATTTGCCATACATACACACATACATACATAAAGAAAATCTAGACAGACAACCTTCCGAATTGACATGGCAAGTGATGTATGGTACTATCACTGCCATGTATATAAGTAATATATGAAATTATTACATGAATCCTATTTCCTTTTTACCATATTGTTTTTTTTTTTTTAAAAAAATCTTGTTCAAAAAGGCTAATTATTTCATGAAGGTGATTTTTGGAAATAATCTTTCAAAAATATTAGCATAATACTAATTACTAGTGATATTTAGTTCCCATACTAAGTAAATCAATTAATTAATTACTACCTAAATTATTTATCCACACACCAACTAAGAGCTTGTTTAGAAACATGGTTCTTAAATTTTAAATTTTATTTTTATTAAAAATTATTTTATTTTTATTTTTTAAATTATTTTGATGTGTTGATATAAAAAATAATTTTTAAAAAATAAAAAATATGTTATTTTAATATATTTTTAAATAAAAAATATTTTGAATAGCAAGTAAAAAAAGTGAAATTTCACACCGTAGTTTAGCACTATCATAATTTAGCAAAACAGCCACGTGGTGCATTCTGATTGGGCCTTGAGAATCTCCACATGTCACTTGGGATGGATAACAGTCGCGTATAAATTAAAGGAAGCAAAAGAATCTTCTTAAGAAAATTATATAAAAAGGAAACAAAGCTTGTTAACTCACTGTGTTTCAAACTCCCTAGTGTTGAAGATATCAAGTAATATTTTCTTTGATGCTGAGTTTGAAGACGTGTTTACTGAAGATATTTTCAGTGGATTATTATTATTATTAAGGAAAATAAAATATCATGTTAATCTTGTTGAGGGCTGTGGTTTTTAATTGACCAGCTTATAAAAGGAGTCCTGAAAGGAGACGAAGCATCTTGATTTTTATAGATTTTTTATTTTTAAAAAAAATTAAATTAGTATTTTTTTTATCATGTATTAATGTTAAAAAAAATTAAAAAAATATTATTTTAATATATTTTAAAACAAAAAACACCTTAAAATATAACATCATCTACAATACTCTCAAATGAGTCTTTAATGAAATTAAAATGGTGCTGTATGAAGATTTTCTTTTAATAAAAAGTTAAAATGAATTCATTTTTTTCTAAAAAAAAAAAAACTAAATTAAAAGCTGATGATTCTCAAAGTTAACCATGGTTTAACTATGGTTAAAATAAGTTTAACTATGGTTTGAATTAATTCTATCTAAACTAGAAGCTGAAGAGTCACCAAACGTACATTAAATGCCAAGTCGGTTTTAATTATTCTCACCAAGCGAATTGATATTTGAATGTCACGACTCACGACAACTGATTACCGGAAAAAATAAATAATTCACGGGACAAGCCACGTGTCACTCAAAACAGCCCTGTACAGCGAGCTACCAATCTCTGTCAGAGTTTGTTACGCACGTGGTGCAGCACCCGCTTCCCTGACCGGTCTCTATCCAGTAGAGAACTAATTTCTTTACCATAACAAGGAATCTTAAATCAACGGCCTAGATCTCATGCGGGGCAAGAAAGTTACTTTTGAATGGCTGATCTACTTCAACTCTCAAACTCCAAATCTCGCTGGTCGTCATCCTCCTCCCCCCATCCATTATCCAATTACCAATGCACTATATTTAGATAATAATCACCTTTTCAAGACTAACTATAAAGTATTATTAAATGTCAAGAACACAAAAAAAAGCTTCATGGTTATGTCATATTTACTAATTTTGATGATAAATTCATATTTGGATGGTTAAATGTCTTGTTGACTAAATTGATCTTTTAAAAATAATTGAGATGATTATCATATTAATTAATTAATTAAATTGCAGTATAGTTTTATAAAATAGCGTAAGATAAGATACAATTATGATGATAATCCAATTATTTGATATAGATTATGATGATGATGTTAGCATATAATAGTGGGACTAGGAGTGTGTGTGTGTGTGTTTTTTTTTTGTTAACTATGGATGTTCGGAGCACTTTACGCACATCTCAACTAATCCCTCGAAGTCCTGAAAGTAATGACCATATAAGCCTCCAGTTACCCTGAGATTTGTGGCACTCAAACTGATGATCTCTGAAGAGCAAAGTCAAGATCTGATCAATTGAGCTACATCCCTCAAGATTGACTAAGAGTATGTTTGATTTTACTGTAAAGTATTTTTCATTTAAAAAATATCAAATTAATATTTTTTTAAGTGTTTTCAATGGTTTTTATGTGCTGATATTAGAAATAAATTAATAAAAACTAAAAAAAATATTATTTTAAAGTACTTTCAATTAAAAAATATTTTTACAAAAATAACTCTTATCATATCACCAAATACACATTAAATTAAAAAAATGATTATTGAAAAACAATAAATATGATGCGTGAAAGCATATAGAAGGTGAAGATATTTTAATACCAATATTGCAAATATAAAGCAAGTGAAGATCCTGTTTAAGATCTTGTGAAAAATCGAGACAAGTTGTAACATTAACGTAGGACTCATGTAAGACTTCTTTGTAAGTGACCAACTAAGTAAGTTCTTCGAGCTTTGGTGAGAGTTTTGAAAATTAATTCAAATTACAAAACTGATTAACAGAAATTACGCCTTTTGGGAAAAACATTGCAGCTGAAATTACAGATTATCCTCTCACAAATCGTTGGAGATCGGAGCAATAATTTTTTTAATTTGATTCTCAATTTTTTTTCTTTGTATAACTAGGTTTTTTTAACCCAAATTAACACTTACTTGCATGTTTTTTTAAGAAATGATTGAATTAAAAGTTAAAGGATTGAAGTGAAAAACACAAGTAAAATAGGTGACGACTTTCAAATTTATTTGAAAATTATATTTGAGTCCTCCATCTTTTATTTTTTATTTTTTAGGTGATCAATTCTTTTAATTTCAAATAAATTAATTTTGATACTAAACTTTATTTTCATTATTTTTAGTTTTTTTGGGTGAAAGGAGAGAGAGGAGATAATTGGATTCTGGTTTAGAGAGAGAAAGTTGTTGTTTGGATGATTTTAGCTACCAAAATGGTAGATTTTTGTTCTAAATGATTTCATATAATGAGAGAAGTTCAAATTAAGTGTTTTTTAACCTTAAAAATACCTAAAAAACAGGTTATGAGTTCAAGAAGATTTCTAGCTTTCAGGTTGATTTAGGTTTTGAAGTGATAAAAACCACCCACCCTGTTTTTTTGGCTACCATAATAGCCAAAATCTGAGAATTGCAGATGATGCATCATTTATTTTTTTGAAGTTGAATTGGGACGTATTGTCTGCCTCATTAACTTACAAAAAGTAAGGCCCACGTGCGGGCGTCTTATTTATGAGTAAGACGCTTGACTTGGTCTCATATATATATAGTTATGATTTTTCAAAACTAAACCTTTTTTATATGTCTTTCTTTTCAAAAAAAATTTAAGTTTGTATTTTACTTTTATGTGATTTGTTTTAATTTATTTAGCTTTTTTTAAAATAGATATTATTTTTAATTATATTGATGTGTTTAATTTTTAAAGAAGTTATTATGACTCATCTGTATTTTTTTATATTATATATATATCAATTTTATTTTTTTAAAAAAAATTATTTAATTTTTATAATATTTTTAATACATGTAACCTTGTACAACATGTCTTTTTTTATTTTACTCAATAAATTTTATGTGTATATCGATTTCTATTACAAATTGATTTTAATAAACAAATTCATCATCACAACTAGGTAAATGATCCATATTGCGATATTAAATATATTGATTTATATTGTCTCTTATTTTTTTCATTTTTTATCGTTAATAATTTTTTTTAAAATTTCTTTACACAATGGTTATTGATTTATTTAATTATATCAATGCATAAGTTTTTAAATTTACATTTAGAAATGTTTTTATGTAGAAAAACGCATTGAAAATTTCTACATGTTCAATTTTTTTAATCATATATTGGTGTTTTCAACTTTATCCTTATTCTTTAGATTTATGATTTTTTTCCTTGAACTTTTTATAAAAGTTTTATTATTTTTAATTTCACTATTCAATCTAAATTTATAGTTTTTTTTTCTTTTTAGACCTCAATTTTGTTTTGTTTTGTTAATGCTTTTATTCTTTTCAATTTAACTCTAAAACTAAAAACTTATTGTTGCTTTTTAATTTATTTTTATATTTATTTTTTTAATTGTTATTTTTTATTTTTTTTGTGTATTTTTTTCATTTGATCCTTCAAAGTTTTATTTTATAGGGATAGAGCTTTATAATTTTTTTTTCATGTACAATATTTTTGATTTAATGACTTGGTTCACGAGTTTTAAAAATTAACAAGAATTGATATTTTTTTGTTTTATTTTTATTTTCACAATATTTTTTTTAATTTTTTTTTGTTATTTCCTCATTATATTATCAAATTAATTAAGATTTAACTATTATTAAGTTTATTTTTTTTTTTAAATAAGCACTTCTCTTTTTGTTTTTTTTAAATATATAATCTTCTGAGTTATTTTTAGATAAAAAAAATTTAATTCCACCTGCGACGTTGTGGGTGCCACCAATCTAATTTTATAACTTAAAAAGAAACAAAAACTTCTTTATTCTTACACTCGTAGTTGTCATAAAAAACCAAGTCTGTGTCCCCATCTCTTTCTCCTTCTCTTCTCTCTCCTCTCTCTTTCTCCCTTCCTTGCTTTCTCTACTTAAAGAAGCAAGCATCATTTTTCTATCTTCATTTTTCTTTCTTGGCTTTCTTTTTTACAGTTTAAGAGAAATAATTATTTGGTTTGGATTGGAGGAAAGCTCTATAAGTTGGCGATGGAGAGAGATTTTCTGGGTCTGGGTTCGAAAAACAATCCCGTTACTATCAAAGAAGAGGCCACCGATACTCCTCTTAAGGATTCTGGTATGCTAGCTTCTTTTCATCTCTCTTTTCATTGAGTTCTTTCTTCTTCCATCTGTTTCAGTTTTTTTTTCGTTACAATTCTAACCGACCGTATATTATGTTCTGATTCTTTTATTCTAAATACTCACATGAAATATATTATATAAACTTTTCTTTTTGTTGAATATATTGTTTTTCTTGAGTTTACCCTGTTTGGTTGCTTGGAAACTGAGAAAAAGAAAATATATGTAGGTGTGTTAGTTTTCTACTACTGATCTAATTCTTCGTCTGTGCTTATATGTTGACTGTTGAGATGGGTTTTGCGTTTCTGTTTGTTTTTTTTTGGGAGAATTGTAAGTGAAGGTGAAATCAGAATTAACTTCATTTTTTTTTTCCCTGCTTGCTTTGCTTACTTTCTTTTATTTATTATTTCCGAGGAGCCAAACAAGGGTTAAAGCACATGGCTTTTCTTCCTTCAAGAAGAAACCTGGTGGGGAAAATAAGAAAAAGAATAAAAATTAAACGGCACAAGAAAGTTTAGGGCACATGGTACAAATATTTGAAGCCTATAATCACTTTAAAGGGGACCATGGGATGCTATGCAAGAAAGTGCCTAAAACATTTACAACTGTTCAATATTTTCTTTTTTTAACCTAGGACTCATAAAGTCACAAGTGGTCAAGCTTTGTTTTTTAACGTAATATTTTTTTGCCCTTTAACTTATGGTGAATGCTAACGTGCACATGGGTGGTATGTTTTCGCTTGTGGGTCAGGCTAGATTGGTGTTTTTGTATTGCTTGTAGTTGGAGAATTGGTTGTTGAAACATGGCCTTTTTTTTTTTTTTTGTTTAACTTTTGAAGCTTTGCTGTGTTGGATTAATAAAACGAAGAATAAGATAATTTTTTTTTTGGTAACATGAACATGAGCTGTTAATGTAATAAAATAAAGGGTCATCTGCCTTCAAAAAAGAGAAATTAAATACTTGGATGTCTTGAATGGTAGTGGATTACAGATAGAATGTGATTGAAATATGCCCTTATGAGGGGGAGTAAAAAAAAATATTTTTTTTTATTTTTATAATTCAAAAATGTGCTTCTTCTGATAAGTAGTGATTGCCCAGGTTTCACCAACTTCTGTACTAAAATAATTACAAATGTAACATGGGGCATGAGCCCATGCCCTTGAGAAATTTGGAGGCTTTATTGTTTTTTACTACGAATCCAAGCTTCTGAGATCATCGGTTGTTCTTTTCAGTCTTTTTTGGAAGGTAACCATACATCCATTAGATGCTTAATTATTGGTGTCAAAACATGGATCATTATTCGTGTGTTTATCCTTTAGCATATGCATGTCTGTGTTGATTATTAGTGCAGGATTTTCTTTTCATCACAATTCCATAGCTGTACTGTATAAAAGTCTTGATAATGTGTTTCGACTTTGTCCACACATGATTTCTCAATGAATATATCAAGATTCTATTTTGCTATATTGCTTAGTTGAGCGAGCACTGTAATCTCCTGTTCTCCTTCAACAAACAGTAGTTGAGGATTTTTCATTTGATTCTCGGTTTTAAGTGCTTAAGATAAATTAAAAGATTGGACGGTCTTTACAAATTTATTTATTTATTATCAGATCAAATGTTAAGTTTAAATGGAGATTATAATCATGGACACAACTAATAGGACATCGTTGCCATTTTCTTTGGTGTTGCAGTGCCCGTGCCCGTGAGAGGTTCAGGGATGCAGTGGTCTTTTTCCAACAAGGTTTCTGCCATTCCTCAATTCTTGTCGTTCAAGTCTTCCATGGAAGATAAACCAAGAAAGGCTGTTCATGATCCCATGGCATCATCATCCTCTGGCTATATGTCAATTTCAACTGCTGATGCTTTTGATTCTAACCAGAAATCATACTCTGCCTTGATTCAGGTTTCATGTTGATTCCCACTATGCAATCCTTTGTACTAATGTTTAGTTAAGCTGTGTGCCGCAATTTTATTTCACATGTGAAGGAAATGAAGATCAGCCTTGGACTAGAATCTTGAAAATTAGCCATGAGATACTATTTGCATATTGTTGAGTAAAATGAATATGAATTGGGTGAACGTTTTAACCTTGCTTTCATTTTGTCTGTGTGCTACTTGTTTAACCATATCTTCTGCAAATTGTAGAAAAATATGGCTCTTGATAAACAAGCTGGAAACCATTATGCTATGACAACCTATGGTAAACAGCATTTCGATGCCCATTTTGTTAATCGCCCACAGGATATGAGGATGTTCCCAATCTCCAGCCAACAAAATCAAACAATCAACGTTTCTATGAGCTCCCCCATTCTGCAGTCCCTTTTTCCTCCCACTGGACACAACATGATTACTACTAATTCAATAGTCTCAAAACCTCCCGGAGGAGTTCCAGTCATAACCCCTGCTTCTGCTCTTCCTACCCCAAGTTCTGTCATTGGCACCACTGATCTTAGGTATCTAAAAGTCTATTTCTTGTTTGTACTTGCTGTTTTATTCAATAATCCCCGAAACATGGCTGGAATCGGCAAGTTAAACTTGAATCTGTTTTGTAGGGATGTTGCTAAATCCTCTGGAGCACCTGCCCAGTTGACCATATTCTACGCTGGTTCAGTGAGTGTTTATGATGATGTTTCTCCTGAGAAGGTATCTATTCACTTCAGTGCCTTTTAAACCTTGAAAGTTCATTTGTTTCAATGGAGGTGGAATGTTGTTATTATCTTTATTATTTTTAATTTCATTTATGATTCACTGTCTATCCAGGCACAGGCCATTATGCTTTTGGCTGGAAATGGTGGCTCTTCTGGGACTCAGAATAAGCCAATCTCCACGCCTCAAGCACAGGCACAAGCACCAATTCCTGGACCACCTGTAGGTGATATTTTTGTTGGGAACAAAATCAACACTACAGCTCCATGCTCAGGCATGCCAAGCCCTATTTCTGTGACCTCTAGTAGCACTAACGATTTAGCAATAGTTAAGCCAGTAGTAACTTCAGCACCTTCTGTTAAACAAATAGAGCCCACCAAGCCAGCTAGTTCAGTAGGACCTACTTCTGCCACTCTAGTTCCAGCAGGTATGACATTGTTTGCTTCGTGTAATGCTTTACTTTTAACATCTGCGTTTCTTACAATGATTATGTTCATCATAATTTGATATTATTGTGATGAAATCACAATTCTCTTAGCAGTGGCTGTACCTCAGGCTCGTAAAGCATCGTTGGCTCGGTTTTTGGAGAAGCGCAAGGAAAGGTATGTTGCAGTGTCTTTAATTCATGGCAATAAAGTAGGAACATTCTTGAAATAGGCTTCCAACTCATTTGCAATATATTGATGCTCAAGACATGTTTTCCTCATGAATTTGCAATGTATTAACTCCTAAAAGCAGAAGAGCAAAACTTCAAGGATTGACTACCGAGTAAACTATTATTGACTCAGTTTCCAACAGATGTTAAAGGCTTCTTTTAATAAGAGAACTATTTGAAAAAGAAAATTCTTTTGATGGACTCAAAATCTCGAGGGTCGTCAAACCCCAAGGGGCAATATTAGCAGAAAAGATAAATTTGATTGATAGAAAAGACATGGTCATCGAGTATATCATGATGACAAAATGTGAAATCATGTGCTTGAGGAACTGATTTTAACTAATAGTATACTTATTTTCTCTTTACTTTTGTGCTACGTTGAGTTTCTCACGTCAAAATGGTATTGTGGGTGCATGCAGGGTGATGCAAACATCGCCCTATAATGGAAGCAAGAAGTCTCCCGAGGGTGGTGCCCATAGATTTGATGGTATGAGTTTATCTATGAGCACCTCTAGCTCTTTCCCTCTCCCAGCCAGCAATTAGCAGTAAAAGGAGGGGAGTCCAGCTGAAGGGATCGAAACAGATTCGACAGTCTTTCATATAAGAAAGAGTGATCTTCTTCGATGTCTATTTTTTGTTATAAACTGTAAGCTCAATTCTTTCAAGGAGATAGATTTCATTACTTTAGATATATGGTTCTTATTATTAGTAGCAATTTGGTAAATTTTGTTTATGATCGGAATCTCTCAATCCGACAACACTCTACTTGTAACTTGTATTAGCTTCCACTATGCTGTAAAAGTAATCTTTCTAATTGTGGAAGATATTTATATTTCCTTCTTCTTCCTTTTTTTTTTTTTAATTCTACATTCAAATGGAACAAAGTAATTTTTTCAGTAGAAGTTCCTCTTTGGTGCATGGAAATTCTTTCTGGCCACCAAAGAGCATTATAAGAAGTTTATCATTAAATCGCAACTGCAAGGTGCAATCTTTCACTAGGTTATCTCATAAGATGATACACACACACACGTTGTGTATATGTGTGTGTTAAAATTAAAAAAAAAAAGAAATACAATGGAGGTCTTGATTTCACTTAGATTAAGAGATAAATCACCATGGACTATGAATTTGCACTGTAATTTGTTTTTTTTTTTTTTGTTTTTTTTTAATTTAATTTTTTTGTATTGTGTTTATTGAGAATTAAACTTTATAATTTTTTTTATTTGCTTTTTAAAAGGTTATTGTAGTTTTAAAAAAATATCCCAGACTAGAAATTGATTTTACAAAACAAAAATTGGTTTTTATTATTTGCAAAAAAAAATTAAAATAAGGGGATCAAAATTGATAAAGGGAAAAAAGGGAGGTATTTGTTATTACTTTTCATCCATTGCATTTTTTTTTAAAAAAAGCCAATAAGATTTTTTAAACTTCAATTTTGGTCCTTTTAGTTTGGAAGTTTTGCTTTTAGATTCGAAGTTTTATTTTGTTTATTTTTCAATCTTTTAGTTTGAGGATGAAGAGAGAAAGTCATCGAAAAATATTAAGTAGTGAGAAAGTTAATGAATATTAACATTCTAGTCACCAAAAAGAATAATATTTGAATTAATGAGTTAGAATACTTGAAGGGAGTTGATAGAGGTTAGTTTTCCTTATCACAATGCTAAAACCGTAGATTAGTCATTAATTTTTTATTCAATTATTTTTATTTTTTACAGAGATTATAGGTTGTTTTATGGTAAAAAAACATGTTTTAAAAGGCTTTCAGGGTGTTTTTAGGGGTTCCAAAACTTGGATCCTACAAGCACGGGTCTTGGTTTCCAAGCCTAAGCATGCCTAAGTAGTTAGACATGTTGCTAATGAATATGGAGAATATGATGAATCAAAAGAAGATGATGACTATATTCTTTTTGATGAGGAAGAATTTGAAGTTTTTAACGAAGTTAAAGATAAGCGGGTTGATAGATTACATGGTGATGTTATTGTTGGTTAAACATCGAATGGTGCCTTCGACTCTAAGAATGAATGGAAATTAAGTAGTGGTGATGATGATGTCGATGTTGAAGTTAGTGAAAAATCTAAAAGTTGTAATGAGGATGATA
The DNA here is from genome assembly GCA_007827005.2 of Populus simonii. NCBI lineage: Eukaryota > Viridiplantae > Streptophyta > Magnoliopsida > Malpighiales > Salicaceae > Populus > Populus simonii. The sequence continues at coordinate 2,025,000 of CM017478.2, forward strand.
GGAGGAAAGTGGCGGAGAGAGGAAGAAAAAGAATGTTAATCCAACAACTGGTTTCAGATGTAAGAGATTTAAGATTGCATTTGATAGATCAATTAAGTTTGAAGAGTGTCAAATTTTCATTAACGTTTACAATTTAAAGATGTTTTAAGAGAATATAAAATAAAGCATGAATATCATTTAAAAATATTATGAAGGATATATGCTTATTTGGTTCTTGGTAGTGCAACATTCATGGTAAAGTCGTTAAGAGATAATCATACTTTCACTTAATTTGGATATATAAAAGTTGCTAATTTAGAATAGATAACAAAGAGGTTGCTACCACTAATCAATGTTAACCTAAATATCTCAAAAGAAGCACTTGAAAGAATTTTGAATGATAAATTTAGGATTAAACCATAATCAATGCAACTTTGAAGAGTAATGATAAATGCAAAGGAGTATGTTAAAGAAAGCCACAAGGGTTCTTTTATTAGACTCCCTAGATATATCTAGTTGTTGAACCAATATAATATAGGTTTTAATTTATTTTAAGAGTTTGATCATAATTTTAATTCAAACATTCATTTACCACGAGAGTTTCAACAAGTTTATGTTAGTTTAAAAGCTATAAAGAATGACTTTGTTAATGAATATAGACCAATCATTGAGATTAATAAATGTCATCTCAAAGGTCCATATAAAGATGTTTTATTATTGGTAGTGAGTTTGAATGACAATAATAGATTGTTTCTCATTGTTTATGCTATTGTTCAGTCTGAAAACAATGACACATAATGATGATTCTTGTATGCTCTATATGGGTCCATTAAGAATGAAATACATTAAAGTTTATTTTGCAAAATATTTGATAGAAAAAAAAAAGTATATTTCAATTTATATTTTGTTTGTGCAACCTTTGCATTTGTTTTACCATTTTTTCCTCTAATTATATATGTTTTCTTTTGCTTTTTTAGAGTATACTAAAAGTTGGTGTCAATATATTCTCCAATGCAACATATATATACATTGTTCAAGGCATATTTATGCCAATATAAAGAAGAAATGATTTCATGGTTTGGAAATAAAAATTAGATCCTAAAATGCCTCAAAAGCTTATATAAATCTCAATTACAACATCAAAATGAGGGATATTATAGATGTTGACATTGAAGCTTTAAATTGGTTGAATAACATCCCTACTAAGACTTATACCAAACATTTATTTGATACTGAAGTTAAGGTAAAAAATGTAACTAATTATTTGGCTAAGTCATTCAATATCTAGGTTGGGAAATATAAAAGTATGTCAATTGTCATGTTATTAGAGAAGATTAGGTTGAAACTTATGTCTAGGTTTCATGATAGATTCGCTAAGCCTGCAAGTTGGAAAACAAAGACCAAGACCTATGTTAGGAAGCTAATGGATAATTTTGCAACAAGTTCTAATAAATATCAAGTATTTGAATGCTAAACCAAATTCTCTATTGATATGAAAAAAAATAGTGCTTATGTGGTGAATGGATAGTGACAAGTATGCCATGTAGACATATGGTCCTTTATGTACATCACAAGGGAATGAAATTAAATGATTTTTTTCATGAGTATTGTAATGTTGAAACATTTAGAAAGACATAATGAGGTGGTACACCCACTACCAAAAGTTGATCTAGAACCTAAAAAAGAAGATGTAATTGTTCTACCCCAAACTTTAAAAGGAGTGTGGGTAGCTCGACAAAGAAAAGATAAAGGGAAGAAGGGGAATATCAACCTAGTAATATAAGAAAATAGGACTTCCATACTTAGGAGCAACATCTGCAAGAAATATAGGCACACTTCCAAAACATGTCAAAGAGATAATGCTATATAACTTACATGTGGTAGTAATGGTAGATGATCTAGTAGTGTTGACAGGGGATTTAAAAGTATTGAAAGTGAATGACAGAGGACCTAGAGGTGTTGGTAAAGGTTCTGATGGTGTTGACAAAAGATCAAGAGGTGTTAAAAATGGTGCCTCCTTTCAACCCTCAACACAAACACATATCAGTCTCCTAAATATGCATGATAGTTCTATGAATGTAATTCAAGTTGTATTAGTAATTAATGTTCCTTGAAATTTTGGACTAGTGTTAGTATAGACTCTCAACACTCTACCTAAACTAGTTGCAATGATTAAAATATGTAAATGAGCGGTGACTTTGAGCAATATTGATTTGATTTAACTATTTCAAGCAACAAGAATAGATATATTGTAGATCTTTATGAGTTTGTTTTAACTGTTTCAAGTGGATATAAATGTTATAGATCCTTGTTTTAAAATGTTTGTGAATGCTTTGTTTTGTTATATATTAATGTTTCATGCATTTTGTTTACTAGAGAATACTACTAAGGACAATTCTATTTCATTTTATTTGTTTAAAATATTGGTGTTAATAGTTAGAAACATTAAGATTACACACACTAAATTAGTTACTAACAATAACTTTATAATTGTAAAGACAACTTTTATATTGCGATTACTGATCCAAACTCTATGTAACTTATCTTTCATTTTGTTCACTTTCTTTAGTATTCGCTTGAAATTATTAGAACCTTTCCTCCTCATGTAGTTAATTGAAATTTATTTATAGATTTGCACAAATCAATAAAACTCTTGTCCCATGACTTGTCATCACATATATATAATATCTTGTTTTTACTAGCTTTTATTTTTTATACCCTGATAGTTGCTATTTTTTTTTCACATTTCATACACTTTCTATTCCTAGACTTTATTCTATCCGAGATATTACAAGATTGTATGCTATTTACATTTGGTTTAGATGCTGACATGTTGATAATGTGTGTGCTTGTTGTATTGAAATATTTGGCAATGTGTGTTTATTGTTCAACAATGGATTCTTGGATAGTACTTGTGAAGGAGTTTTGATTGTGTGTTTACTAGATTTTTAGGCAGTATTTGCTGGATTTTTCAGGCAATGTTTGTGAGGAAATCTTGATTGTGTTTTAGCTAGGTTTTTGGTTATTTTTGTTAAAGTTTTTGTTATGCATTTGATGGAATTTTGGCTGACATGTTTGATGGAATTTTGGAAAGTGTTTTTCTTCAAATGGTGTGTTTATATTGATAATGTGACTTTAGTATTTTGTTTTTGGAACTTGTTGCTTGGTTGAGAAAATAGTATATCAAAGAAGAAGAAGAAGAACTTGATTTGTATTAAAAAGAGGAAATATAGTTAAAAATATGCAAGGATGACATTTTCATAATTATAATTCAATGAACAACGTCTAGTTATTCTTTTTTTTTTTTGGAAAAAAAGCAATGGTAACTTTAATAGTATTTCATGTAACATGAACTCTTTAATCATAATAAAATGATAATCTTGTAAATAATTTGAATATTTTTATGATTTTTTTTTGGTACGTCAGAATGAGGATGTATATTATTATGAATTTTTAAACTTCATATTTTTTGAAAGAATAAAGGCTAAATAAAAAATTGACTAAACCATAATATATAATATGAAATTTAATAAAGGAATAATTCTAAACAAACTATTTGATTCTAGTATCTGAAAAAATTTTCCAATCGAAGATAATGCTCACATAAATGCTAGTGCTATTCTTGTCCATATATATCTTGCCTATGAATAATGATTTTAAGTTCATAATTATATATCTATCATTTATATTATTCAGAAACTTATAACAAAACAAATAATTACTATAAAAAATAGTGTGATCAAACAACTTTACAATTGACCGGGTCTTTATTTTCGAGGTAGTTTTAAAGTTGGATGAAATAATAATAAAATTTGTATGCGAAAAATATTGATAAAAAATGATTTGACGGAAAATACATGTATGATTTAAATAAGTGAAATTTTCATAAATATAGCTAAAAACCCTTTTCCTCCTTAAATACATGGCTGATAGCAATTAATCTTGATATTTTATTTTCATTCAAGTTTTGTTTGATTTCTCTCCATAATTAGGGTTTGTTTAGCGTGTTTGGGTTGATTTTAAAGGAAAACACTAGTTAAAGTAAAGATTTGGGAGAGTTGGAAAGTTAAGGGGTTAGAGAGAGAAACAAGAAAATTTTAAGGCATAAAAATAATTAAAGGAAAAGCTTGCAAAGAATCAATTAATTGAGTACGAATTTGACTAGTAAAGTGTTATTCACTACCTATTTCATTGTGTTTGAAGTTCTGGGCATGTGACGGAAGAAGTCTCTAATTTATCCAAACTAGAGTTCTTGAATAAAATTAGAGGAATGAGTATTTAGTTGTGAAATTCTTAATTTTGCATGAAATACATGTCAGATAGAGTAAGATTTTAGAAATAATTGATAAAAATCAATGGGTGACCATTAATCTTAGGACTGACCATGAAATAAGTTTGGAGGAATGGAAAAATTTGATGAAATTGTAGATGGATTGGACGTGTATGTGTGAGAAATTGGATGTGGGATAAGTTTTTAGCGTGATTATGTAAAGTTTATGTTATGACCATGTGTAGGGAATATGATTTTCATATTATGGAAGTGGGAATGAGTGTTTGAATTGAATTTACAATTGCTAATAACGGTATGTATTGTGTTTTTGACATTGAAAGAAAGACGCGTAAAATGTGAATTGTGAATGTCTTGATAAAAATTATGAAATTTTGGGTTAAGATTGAGCAAGTAGTTGATTTTAATGTTGTTTAAATTGTGTGATAATGTGTTTTCATATAATGTATAGGTATGGGTAAATTGTATTTGGAAAAGATTTTTATGTGGATATTTGAATTTCATATTGGATGAGTGTAGGGAAAATTATGGATGTGAAATTTATGTGATTTTATGATATGCATGCTTATGGATTTATGTGAAAGCTTTAGATAATTGAGGTAGAATTCATGATTTAATAGATATTGACATGTTATGAGACATACGAGATGACATGTCCATGCGCTGTCACGGGCTTGTAAAACAAATGCACTTGATAGTGTTATAATTGTGAACCAACGTTAGATAAATAATAGAAACTAAAGGTATGATGGAGCAAATATTTCATGACGGAAAAAAATTGTGTTAGTGATCAAAAGCTTAGAGATTGAACAAAATGATTTGTAGCAATCTATAGTGTTTTGTGAGGAAAGATACAGTGCTTTCGCCACATGATTTAGCTTTTCTATTAATAAAAAGCAAAAAAAATTACAAAAGCTAAATTCTCTACCAACTTAATATAAAAAAAACCAATAAATATAATTTTGGAAGAAAAAAAACCCATGAGAAAAAACGTTGTAGCAATTGACAATGTTTTGTGAGGAAAACTATAGTGCTTTCCCCAATAAAATAAAATAAAAAACCATTTAGAGAAATATTGTTGCAATTCACAGTGTTTTGTGAGAAAAACTACAACGCTTTCCTTATATGATTTAGCTTTATTGTAATTATAATTATTAACCAACTCAATATTAAAAAAAATCGACAAAGATAATTTTGGAAAAAATCATAAAAAAATAATATGGGAAAACACTGCAATAATTCACAGTGTTTTAAAGGAAAAAAAATTACAAAGTTAAATTCTTAATCAGCTCAATATTAAAAAAAAATCGACAAAGATAAATTTAGAAAAAAAAAAAAACAAAACAAACACAAAAAAAAGAAAAAAAATCATGTTGGAAATGCTGTAGCAATTCACAGCGTTTTGTGATGAAAGCTACAGTGCTTTCCCACATGATTTAGCCTTATTTGTAATGACTTGTAATTGTAATTCTCAAACAACTCAATATTAAAATAAAATAAAATTGACAAAGATAATTTGGAAAAAATTATAAGAAAAAAAACCATGTGGAGAGACACTATAGCAATCCACAATGTTTTGTGAGGAAAGTTACAGTGCTTTCCCCACATGATTAATTTTTATTACAAAGTTAAATTCTAACCAATTCAATATTAAAAAAAAAATCGACGAAGATAATTTTTTTTAAAAATATTACAAAAAAAAAACACAAAAGAAACTGGAAAAAAACCATGTGAGGAAAAACTGTATCAATTCAGTGTTTTGTGAGGAAAAACTTGTATTTACTTGTAATTACAATTCTTAACCAGCTTAATATTTAAAAAATAAAATTGACAAAGACAATTTTAGGAAAAAACATAACAAAAACCATGTGGGAAAAAACACTGTAGCAATCAACAGTAATTTTTAAGGAAAGTTATAGTGCTTTCCTCACATATTGTAACTGCAATTTTTAACCAGCTCAATATTAAAAAATAAAATAAAAAAGATAATTTCAGAGAAAATCATAAAAAAACCATGCGGAGAAACACTGTAGCAATAAACAATGTTTTAAAGAAAAAAAATTACAAAACTAAATTCTCAATCAGCTCAGTATTAAAAAAAATCGACAAATATAATTTTGAAAAATAAAAAAATAAAATAAAAAACTATATGGGAAAACATCGCAGCAATCCACAATATTTTAAAGCAAAAAATTACAAAGCAAAATTTTTAACCAGGTCAATATTTAAAAAATAAAATCAACAAAAATAATTTTGGAAAAAAAAAGAAGAAAAAATGCAAAAAAAAGAGAAGAAAAAATAGGAAAGTTGAAAAAAAAAGAAAGTAATTTTGGAAAAAAAAAGAAAAAAAGGGAAAAGTTGGAAAAAAAGAGAGGAGGAATGCACTGTGGAATACTGTTGTAATCCACAGTATATTGTGTGTGGGGGAACAATGATTCCCCCACACCTTTTAGACGTATGTATAATTTGGATGTTGGAGACTTTTATAATTAGGTGATAAATTGTTGTGTTAGTTTCTGTATTGTATGTTTGTTATTAAAATTAACATGTTTGAGTAATGAATTAAGAAATATTTGGCAAAGTACGAATGTAGTTAATATTGACTAAATAGGTAGTTTAGAAAATTTTAGAAAATTTAGAAAACTAATTGGGATTATTTGGTTAATTTGTGTTGTTCTTATACTTTGCATAATAATGAAAAGTCTGAATGAAGTTAGATTAGATTAATATAGAAAATAGATAGTTTGAGTATACAATCTTGGAAGGATTTGACATGTTATGTTAGATTTATTGTGTTGGGTGAAGTCATTAGTCTTTTTGGGTTTGAATTAAGCTATTAATACTTGTATTAAAAAGAGAAAAGATTTAATCAATATTGTTGTTGTGTTCTTTGTTAATATGAAAGTGTTTATTTGGTTGATTTCTTGGTTGTTTAGTGTTGTAAATTTTATAATTATAAAGCAAAATGAAAAAGATTAAGGCCAACCATGGATTTTTAGACCATGAAGTTGTTGGTCTTAGTGGAGAAATGTAGGGGCATTCTAAATTTAGGATGAAAATTATGTCAAAGGAGGTGTTATGATTCATCATGAGAGTATTTATGTTGATTTTGATTGTTGTAATAATATGTATGTATGAAAATTTATATGAAGTTGTTGTAATAATTTAGGATGAAATGTTGTTAGTATGATTGGAATGATGGAAGTGAGGAAATCTCTAAATGGAGACAATTAGGATTAAATGCATGTTATGTTTTAAATATTTGATTGTTAAGCCCAAAGTAACAAAATAAATGTGGGAAGTTGGATGAGTAGATTGACAAATTTTAAGTGATAAAATAGATGGATGAGAATTTAATAAAACAATTGATAACTGAATGATAAAATAAAATGGGAGGATTAAATGAGTAAAATCAAAATTGACATAATGAGTATTATTTATGGGAAAAAAGGGGGAAATTATAGAAATTAAATGAAATATATGAGATTGATATTGTAAACAAAGTTAAAAAAGTTGGAGATTTGTTTGTTTGTTTTATATCTTTGTTAATATGGCTAAAAATTAATAACTATGAAAATGCAAGATATGGAAACTTGGTTTGATGATGTAAATTTTGTGTTAATTAATTTTCTATTAGTTGAGTTTATTGAAATTAAGATTATTGCATGATTGGACAGTTATGGCCATGTTCTTGGAAAATATAGGAACATGAAATTCTAAGTTTGATGTGTTTATGAGATGTTATGCATTAAATTGAAATTTAAAAATGCAAAAGTCCTAAGTGAATAATTTAATTTGATGGCATGAATAGCAACTTATGGATCTTTAATATTAAATGATTGTTATAATTTGTGAATATTAATCTTGGATGTTGGAAGTGAAATTTCAATATTTAAATGCAAAATTTCATGTTTAATACGAAATAGGCTAAAAATATGTCAAGACATATGGTAATTTGTGAAATTATATGTTGAGTTGAATTGGTGAACAAATAATTGGATAAATATATTATTTTTTGGAAATTATAGGAGAAGTGTTTGGTGTAGGACTTGAATTTTCAAAAGTTTGTAAAGTAAGAGTTCAACCCAAGAGTCGTTCTTTTACCTTTTTAATTATTTAAATTGCTCTTGTAATGTTAGATTTTAATGAAATTAATTTTTTTAGGCATAAATTATACCAACAAGCAAAATTGTAATCAACCACAATAGTGGAAACTAGTAGATAATTGTGCATAATTACAATGGTGGAAACGATAATTGTGATCAACTACAACAACGGAAATCAATAGATGATAGTAAATGACCATAACAATGAAAATATTTTATGTGAATAGTAATCAATCGATTGCAATGACTAGAATATTTGTATATGAATAGTAATCGACCACAATGATGGAAATATCTATATGTGAATAGTAATTGACCACAATGGTAGGAACCAATATGTAAATTATAATCAACCACAATGATGGACTTTGTAATAAATTTTAAGCCAACCACATCAGTGAGAGCTAATGATAAAAATATTTTTGAGCCGACCACATGAGCGGAGCTAATGATAAAAAAAATATTTTTAAGTCGGTTACATGAGTGAGGGCTAATGACAAAAATATTTTCAAGCCGGCCATATAAGTGGGGGCTAAATATAAAATATTTTTTTCTAAACCAGATGCATGAGTGAGAGCTAATGGTAAAAATATTTTCAAGTCGACCACATGAGTGAACTAATGATAAACTTTTTTTAAGCCGACCACTTGAGTGGGGGCTACTGGGAAGATATTTTAATGGGCTGGCTGCATTGTGGGGGCTATGAATTAAAAGATATTGAGCTGGCTGCATAAGGAGGGCTACTTTAAATATTAGATCAATCACAAGGCGAGATTATCGATGATTAAACTAATTGCAATGAAATTTTTTTGTAAAATTAAAATTGACTATGACAATAAAAATTAATATGTGAATTAAATGGACCACAATGATGAAATTTATTATATGAGAATTAAATTGAATTAAATGGACCACAATGATGAAATTTATTATGTGAGAATTAAATTAACCGCAACAATGGAGTTTATTTTTGAAAAATAATTGGACATAAAAAATATTAAGATGGAAGAAATATTGGAATGTGCCATAAATGAGTATCATATTTTATAAGGACACACACACACAGAGGAATGAAAGAAATATATGGATAAAGAAAAAATGAACCAAAACCATATTGAGATTGAAAAATAATATAGATGAGCATTACAGGTAACATAAATGTTGTAATTAAAATTGATATTGATGAGCCAACAAAAAACATAATAAGCATTGAGATGGATTAACTAAATTGGTTGATTGGAAATGATGAAATAAGTGTTAAATTGAATGAATGTGAATAGTGAGCCAAAACGATATTTATAAATTTTAATGGTGTTAAATGAATTGTTGAACCCATAATTAAACTACATACGACCTATAAGTATGGTAAGGTATAACAAACCTTAAATTGATTTGGACTACGAACTTAAATTGATTTGGACTTCGACCAATGAGTATAAAGGTTTGTAATAGTGGATGAGAAAAAAAAAACCCTTGTTATACATCAACAAAAGTGGATTAGATTGATTGGTAAATATTGGTGCATAAATAGTTGTTATTATGGAAAATAAATGAATGCGGTATCATATGGCTTGAATAGTGAGATAAATATTGTTATAATCCAATTTTGGCCTTGTTTTTAATTTAATTTTAAGGGGAATAAAATTTGAAATTAAAATATAGGGATTGATTTTGATTAAAAGTGTGATTTGTTAACTTGTGGAAAAACTAGGGACTACAATGTGTGTTTGTCATTTTCTCGTAATCTTCAGGATAATGATAGTTATCCATTTTTAAATTTAATTTTTAATCAAATTTAAACTTAAAAAATAAAATTAGAATGAGTTTATTTTGGATTTTATTTTCCATATGCTATGTGACTCCTGTATTATAAATACAGATCCAGTGCATGGAAACCGGGCGGGCTTTTACAAGAAAAACTAGGGGAAAAAAGGAAAAACCTAAATTTATTGCTAGAACAGGAGCTGCCCCCCCTAAAAATAAAAATAAATTAGAATGAGTTTATTTTGGATTTTATTTTCCATATGCTATGTGACTCATGTATTATAAATACAAATCCAGTGCATGGAAACCGGGCGGGCTTTTACAAGAAAAACTAGGGGAAAAAAGGAAAAACTTAAATTTATTGCTAGAACAGGAGCTGCCCCCCCTAAAAATAAAAATAAAATTAGAATGAGTTTATTTTGGATTTTATTTTCCATATGCTATGTGACTCCTGTATTATAAATACAGATCCAGTGCATGGAAACCGGGTGGGCTTTTACAAGAAAAACTAGGGGAAAAAAGGAAAAACCTAAATTTATTGCTAGAATAGGAGCTGCCCTCCCTAAAAATAAAAATAAAATTAGAATGAGTTTATTTTGAATTTTATTTTCCATATGCTATGTGACTCCTGTATTATAAATACAGATCCAGTACATGGAAACCGGGCAGGCTTTTACAAGAAAAACTAGGGGAAAAAAGGAAAAACCTAAATTTATTGCTAGAACAGGAGCTGCCCCCCCTCACCCCCAAGAACAAAAGCTCACCTCTATTTTTCCTTCCCTAACCAGACTTACCCTACACCATATAAGGCACACCATTTTTCAACATTGTTCCAGCAACCTCCTAACACAATAATGTAACCTGCACCATATCCCTCATCGTCTTCAGAAAACAAAACCAAAACACTCTCTCTATTTCTACTCTTTTTTTTTTTTTTACTAAAATGAAGAACTAAAGTTGAAATAAAAAAATCATCTCTGATTTTACCAGTATTGATTCTCTTTTGTGCTTAGAACTCAACAATCCCTGTTTAAGCCACATCCTATTTCATTCATAGTGACCATCAACGACCTTCGGTTGAGCCACTAAGTCGTCATCTCATCCAGAAGCAATGATTAGTCCTTTGGTCTCCATTGTAACCTCCCAACGCCTCCCACAAGAACCAACCATCAACCCATTGTCATAGTAGATATAAAAACAGTCATTTAAACCCGAAACCTGACTAAAACCCATTAATACCAGCCTTTCTATAACCCTAATTCGACCCCCATGGTAGTAGATCTGGACTGAGAAGAACGGTTTTACTGGAAAAAGAAAGGAAACTAAGGTTCACAATATCGAGGGTGGTTACAAAGACATTATAAATAACTACTAAGAAAAACACTTACCCTTTCTATAACTAACTTCTTCACACAAGTTTTCAGAAATCAACTATCTTGAAGATAAAGCTACGGTGTTATTAGGTCAAGAATGATCTGCACATGACCCCAACTGACTATAGAAAAAGGCCCAATTTATGAGTTCATAGGAGAGGAACGATTGAAAGATTCTAGAAAATTCCAATCAATTGGTTGCTAAAATGTTTATTCCTTTTTGTATTACCATGCTAGAAGTTATAGCTCAAGATATTGATATAAGGTCTTTGTTGTTGAACATCTTTTCTAAAGTTTCAATGAAATAATTAGTTTGTCCTTCATTTGTGTCTCTTCCATTGATTTATAACCAAACATTATCCATTTTCATAAATCACTAAGAAAGGTTTCCTATAATAACCCATAAATACACTTTTACAATTTTGCATGATCTCATAGACTTAATTTATTTCTTTTACCAAAATCTTTTCCCTTAGTGGAATTTTGAAAAAAATTGGACTTGCTCTTTGATTTCATAAATGATTTTAAAACAACATTTTGATATTCTATTTATAGAATAACAAATGAATCAAGCAACTTCATCGAGGTGACCAAATTTTAAACCAAAGTATACAAATAGAAAAATGAACAATCACCCTCACACCATGACTCTTGTGCCAAGTGTTTTAAATGTATGCATAATGGTATGTAGTGAATTTGTTGTTCATAAACTCATGAAATGCATTTCTTTGTAAGAGTTCAAACCATCATACTAGACGAGGTCAAAGTTTGTTGATCTTAAATGCTTGTGCATGAGATGATAAAATACCATCTTTATTATCCATTTCACATTACAAAAATGAACATATACCTTGAAGTCTCCTTTTGAGTCTGAATATTTTTTTTTTCATGAAAAATCTCGAATAGGATCACACCCCATACTAGAAGTAAATAAAATTTCATCAATCAATAATGATGAAAAGCCATAAGAAAGCCAAAAGGCAAAAAGAACCCAAGAAACTCAAATGCTAGGGGGTATATCCAAAGCAAAAGAAAAAGATTGAAAGACATAAAGAGGCAAGTTGATGATAGTGATCCTAAGGTTTTGAAACCTTGAAACACCTTTTGAGCTGTATAAATATTTTTCTTTCATAGCCAAAAACTATAGCTTACATTATATGCATTTAAAAGTCCTTTCTAATTAAGCAAGCAAGCAATCTGGAACCATAAACGAAGCTTTCAAAATGTAAATGACACATTTTTATAAGAGTTATGACATCAAGAATATGCTACTCATTATTATTCATGCTGATAAAATGAGTGTTCAAAAAGAGATAATTTCTTTCAAACAAAACCTCAAGTTTTTACTCTAGCCTCTCATTCTGAAACCCACAAAAGCAAAAGGTCACCTCTTAATATACTTTCACCAATGATAATATTGCCGACACAAAAGCAAATCATCCTCTTTCCAAAAAACATTACCAAGGAGTTACAAGATTTCAAAAGAAATTTTTTATAAACTTGCATTGAAATAATTTTTATTTTCAAAATGCAAGATCAAGATTTCAAAAATTCATTCCGAAAAAAAATTCATTCACTATAACCTAAAAGGAGAAAGGAGAGAAGGGTTAGTCAAAACCATTTTTTATCTGAGTCACTGATGGAGCACACTTAAGCGCAATGGCTAGTACAAAAGGGTAATATTGTGCTTAAAATGAGATTCGATCTCTTCGAGTAATGAAAAAAAAAAGAAGGGGGAAATAAACATTTCCTATAATGAGACAAATAAGACATTCTTGTTTACAAAAAGTAGTTTGATCCTTTCAAGATAGCTAGTTACACTGAAGGTTATTAGTAAAAAGAGGAGTAATGAATGATCCTCTTAAAATGATCAATGAGACAGAGAGTGTATAACAGGTAAATGTATCACGATGGGTACCATGAAGGCTAAACTAGGTAAAATTACAAACATTATAGAAAAAAACCTACATGGGCTAACTCGAGTGGACTAGAAGCCAAACGATGAAGATGACTTAAAATCAGAAATGACAAGATCTCATCAATTAAGCAACAAAGAAATTAATAAGAAATGAGGACCTATATTTTAAATTAGGTAAAGTTGCACGTATATCATCTAACTCTGAACCATTGAATAATGTGTTTTGTAAAAATTCATAAGAGAAATCCCTGATGGGATCTATAAGAAAGAAACGTCACCTTGAAATGGCCAAGAATAAAAAATGCTTTTGAAAAATTTTAAATTTTGAAATTTTTTTGACTAGGGTAGGCAACCCATGAGAATTAGGTAAACCGAAAAATCTTTGTGTTTTTAAATTGGGAATGTCACTTATTACAATAAGATAAATTTTGGAAAAAACCCTCAAGTTGTTCACCCGGGCAAGTTGCCCAAGAGAATTAGATCAACATGAAAAAATCTCCATATCTTTCATTAATGTGAATTAGGTCACTTATTACAATGAGACCAATGTTGAAAAAACCTTCAATTTTTTCACCAACAGGCAAGTCACCTATGCGAATTAGACCACTTTTGAAAATAAAAGTCTCAGACTTTTTCACCAACGGGTAGGTCGCCTGGAACAATTAAACCACTTTTGATAAATCTTCCTATTTTTCATAAAATTAGGCCCCTTATAAAAAATCTATGTATTTTTCAACAATGGACAGGTTGCTTAGAACAATTAGATCACTTTTGAAAAACCATAGTATTTTTCACCAATGGGCAAGTCACTTGAAACAATTAGACCACTTTAAAAAAATCCTTATATTTCTCACTAATAGTCAAGTTGTCTAGACCAATTTAACTATTTCCAAAAAATCTTTGTATTTTCACCAATGGGCAGGTTGCCTGGAACAATTATACCACTTCTAAAAAAATCTTTGTATTTTTCACCAACAGACAGGTCGCCTAGAATAATTAGACCACTTTTGAAGAGTCTTTGTGTTTTTCACCCACGGGTAGGTCACTTGGAACAATTAGGCCACTTCCGAAGAATCTTCATGTTTTTCACCAACGGGTAGGTCACTTGGAACAATTAGGCCACTTCTAAAAAATCTTCATGTTTTTCACCAACGGGTAGGTCGTCTGAAACAATTAGACTACTTTAAAAAAAAAAGAGGGCTTTCAAGCTTATTTTTCTTTACAAGACTTACTATACAAAGCCAAAAGAAAATGAATTTTCCAATGCCTTTGCACCGTAAGTATTGTAAAGAAGGGGTAATTGTTACAACCTAATTTTGGCCTATTTGCTTTTAATTTAATTTTATGGGGATTAAAATTTGAAATTAAAAGATCAGGGATTGATTTTGATTAAATGTGTGATTTGTCAACTTGTGGGAAAACTAGGAACTACAATATATTTTTGTCATTCTTTCCTAATCTTCAGGATAATGATAGTTATCCATTTTCAAATTTGATTTTTAATCAAATTTAAACTATTTTTTTTTATAAAAAGAATGAGTTTGTTTGGGACTTTGTTTTCCATATGCTATGGGACTCCTGTATTATAAATACAAATCCCAGTGCATGCGAACCCGAGAGTTTTTACAAGAAAACCTAGGGGAAAGAAAGGAAAAACCTAAATCTATTGCTAGAACAAAAGCCCCCCCCAAAGCAAAAGCTCACCTCTATTTCTTTTTCCCTTACCAGACTTACCCTACATCATGCAAAGCATGTCATTTTTCTACACTGTTCCAACAACCCCCTAGCATAATAGTGTAACCTGCACTATATCCCTCATCATCTTCAAAAAATGAAACCAGAACAATCTTTTCTCTATTTCTACTTTCTCTAACTAAAATGAAGAACTGAAGTCAAAATAAAAAAAAAATCATTTGCTTTCTCTGAACTTAACAATTCACAGTGACCATTGATGGCCTTTAGTTGAGCCACTAAGCCGTCGTCTCATCCAGAAGCAGCAGTCAGTCCTTTGGTCTCCATCGTAGCCTCTCAAAGCCTCCCACAATAACCAACCATCAACCCACTATCACCGTAGACATAACAACAACCACCTAAACCTGAAACCATAAGATTGAAACCCATTAATACCAGCCTCTCCATAACCCCGATTTGACCCCATAGTGGCAGATCTGGATCGAGACCCAACTAAAATCGCAAAGCCACATTGACCCTTACAATCCAGCCACTATATTGAATAACAACCAACAAATCAAAAGGAAGAAACAAAAAGCAGATTTAAAAAATAAAAATTTAAAATCAACTATTTGTGTGAAATTCTTGTCTCTTGCAAGTAACAATGAGCCACCGCTAGAGTAGAAAGAAAGAGAAGAAGAAATATTTTTAGATCCACCCATTTCTAGGTTTTACCTGCGGCAACGCTTGAATTCATGCACTGACAATTAAGGTGGGACGTGGCTACACACACCACCACTATTCCACCACTTTCAAGAGCTTCCCAATACTATTCCTGTACCTCTGAAAGACTCTAAACCCGATTCCTTTAGTTATAGGATACTTCAAACACTTTGAAAGATTAATTCATGACCTGAAAAATTGATTATAAATTGTGAATTTGGGACAAATGTGCTTATTATTTGGTATAAACTTGGATTGTTAATTTGGTTTGGTGTGCTATAGATTTTGAAATGATTTGAATATATTTGGTGAATGATTGAGTTTTATGTTTTTGGGTTTGTATCAATACTCATTGCAAAAAAAAAAATGTTTTGCTTTTAACTCAAATTTGACTAGTTTATTCACTGGTGTTAGAGTTAGAAATATTCGTACCAACCATTACCTAAATTAGAAATACTCTCGGTATTTACTAACATTAGAGTTAGGAATATAGACACTAGAATTAGAAAATTATTCTGATTCTCAATATTCATTGATGCCAAAATCAGCAATACCATATTCTTTTTTACATAATATTTATCAATGTCAAAGTTGGAAATATTTGTAGTTGAATATTCACCGATACTAGAGTCAGGAATATTATAGGTAGACCTTCAAAGGCATGACACAACAAATCCTTAGTAATTCAAGACAAAACCAACAATGCAGTCTGTCTTAGGTAGGACATTTAAGGGGTGATAATATCTTTCCTCTTACGTAACCAGTTTCATACTATAGAATCTCTGTTGACTAAGTGACGACTCCTTAAACTAGATATTTTCTCTTTAAGAACAAGATGCTAGATATCTATTTTTTTTCATGAAATTTTTAAATGCCACCACGATGTCTGAGTGTGACAAATATTATGAGCATATTGTATAAATGTAAACTGATGAAATTATTGTTGATACATGTATTAGAAAGACCTATGCAATGATATAAGATTTTGAAGGCTTTGCCAAATGATACTTTGGTGAAAAAGATGAAGATTTTGAGGTGTATCATATATGTGGGAAGGAAGAAGGAGTAACATTAAAATAAAAGAAGAAAAATCATTATAAATATTGTATAATGAAAACATCTTCGAAAGGGATCATTAGTACTGAGGATTTACCTTTTGATTGTTAAATATATTGCGGTAACAATTATATATATATATATATATATATATATATATATATATATATATATATATATATATATATATATATATAGAGAGAGAGAGAGAGAGAGAGAGAGAGAGAGAGAGCTGTTTACCGTGTATGTTATTTGTTAATTTTTACATGTACATTTAATTGACATCTCGTTTATGATATTAGTCCTTAAGTTTATTTAATTTTGCATTAGATAGATTTTTGTATAAGTAAAAGAATGATGTTCAAATAATGTTAGTATAAGTGAACAAGTACAAAACCCTCCGTGGATTGTGATATATATAAAAGTTTCGCACTTTTCATGAAAAAAAAAAAAAATTGATTGGTGAAAATGGCATAAAATGTTCTGGTGAGCTAATTTTGGTGTTTTAGGTTATTTTTTTTAGTTTTAATTTTTAGTATTATTTATTAGAGATTGAGATTCATGATAATTTTTGTTTTTTTAATGAGGTTATTTCAATCTTATTTGCCAGATCACAAGTTTGGTAGGTTAATTTATGTTGATTTGAGTATTTGTTTTTGTTGCATTTCTTTTTTAAATTGAATTTCTTTTTAATTTTGCTCTTTAACATTGAGTTAGTTTGAGAAATGAGCTTTGTATTTTATTCAATTTTATTTCTATGAGGTTATCTTATTTTCACGACCAAGTTGTGATTTGATAGATTGATACGAGTCGACTCAGGTTTATTTTTTAATTTTTTTAGATTTGTTTTTCATTTTGGTCCTTCAACACTTGATTTGCTAAGAATTGAGATTGATTTTTTTTTCCCATTTTGCTTTCAATGGGGTTGTCTTGTTCTTATTTAATTTTTGCTTTGTTATCAAATAGGATCATGAAGACTTTTTTAACAATATTTGAAGGATATCTTTCCATGATATTGACAGATATTCATTTTTTTTAGCTAATCATTGTCATTTTTTTTGGTTTATCTACTATTGTTGTTTTTTTTAATTATATTATTAAATAAATCAAGTTTATTGAACACAATCGAGTCAATGAACAGAGTCTCAAATTTTTCTTACTTCTTTAAGAATCGTACCTTCACTTGAGCGATATTTTTCTTCCATCAGAAAAAAAACTGGTCAGCTTGTGACGTGGTTTGAGACATCAATCTAGTTTTTTTTAAATTAGACAATAAAAAGGTATGATTGAAAGAAAAAAAAATGAAAATGAAAAAGGAAGAAGAAAATCACTTGATTCACTATTTATATGAAGATTAATACCAACCTATGTCTTTTAGTTATTTTGTTAATGTTAATATTCCATAGTTGTCCTTTTCAATGATCACAAAGAAAATAATATTTTTTTAATAGAACAAAAACCGAATAGAACCGAAAATAACTACCCCTAATTATTATAATTTACCCCAGCATCTTTCATACATTTGTTTTGAATTGAGAACTAAATCGAGAATCAAACAATAATTAGAGGATTAATATGTTGTTTACCCCACAAAACACATATCGTGCTTATCCAGCATATATAGAATTTACTGTTTATATATATGAACAAAATTAGTACAAGGTTCCAAGCGCATCACTTGTTTTCAAAGAAAGAGAGGCATATGTTCCAGATGGATGCTGCTAAAGTAACTGAGCTCAAACACTTTATTGATCAGTGTAAGACTAACCCTTCTATTATCCACACCCCATCTCTTGCTTTCTTCAAGACTTATCTTCAGAGGTATTAATTTCCAACCAAGATCTCTCTACATATCTTAATATTTCTTGTTTTTGTTTTGTTTGGTTTTAATGATTTAGTGTTTTGTTTTTGTTTTTTTGGGGTTCGCAGCCTAGGTGCTCGATTTCCTCCAGAGACAAAATCGGTGAGGCATGGTTTCTTGATCACACTTTTCACTTCTTATTTATGCAGTTTTGGTTTTTTGCCTGCTGTTGCTTTTGGGTTTGTAAAGAACGCACAAATTTGTGTACGAGCGATTGTCTCATTGGATTTGAACTTACCTTGTTGTCACTGGAAATGAGCTATAACTTCATTTCTTGCAGTTGTATAGTGCTGAAATATTTTAAAGAATGGTTTCGATACTAATTTACATTTCCTTATGATCATTTCTTGAAATGGAAACAAATGAGGAAAAAGAGAGAGAAAAGATTCAACCTTGAACCGAATATATACAATTAATTAGTGTTATTACATAAAACTCTCTTTGTTGATAAAAGTTTGAGCTGTATTTGATAATATATGGAGTTATTAAATTTTTTTCCATTAAAATCCTTCAAAGAGGAAAAGATGAAGGATTTTGTAATTGAAACATTTGATTTATCTCGTTCTTATGATTTTTACTCTAAAATATCACGCTGTTTGTCATTTCAAAAAAGAATGTTTTCTTCTCTAGCAATTTTTTTCTATACTGTTTATTTTACTGGCAGAAATATTGCTCTTGAGTTTTGGATTCTCACCTAGTGGATTATAAAGTTATAACTTGCTTGGAACAAGAGAGAGATCGAGTCCCTCATTTTTCAATGTCTAGAATTCTTTTCAATAACGACCATTGAGCCTAACTGGTTCTCTTTTTTTAAAAAAACAAATTATAAAATGGTTTGTAGCATGGGAGGTAATTGGCTTTATGGCAATTGTTATGTGATGATGACAGAGTGCTCATATGCAGGAGAAAGGTGATATTGACATGGCTGACTCTGGGGAATACTCTGATTCCAAAAGACCAATTGAAGATGATGATGAAATTGTTGAGTCTGATATTGACTTGGATAATACTGATGTCGTGGAACCTGACAATCATCCTCCACAAAAGGTGATGGAAAGAGTTCAATGAGTTCAGCCACTTCCATTTAGTTGGTACAGAGGCTTTAAACATTGGCTAAGCACACATGTTTTGTGATTACAGATGGGAGATCCTGCAGTTGAAGTTACAGAAGAAAAGCGGGATGCTGCTCAAACCGAAAAATCAAAAGCTATGGATGCAATCTCTGAAGGTATGCCGTTGGCCTTTGGTATTAGCTTTTCTGATTGAGGTTTTTCCCATAGTGTTTGTTGCCAAGTTTGTCTGTTTTCCAGGTAAGCTGGAAGAAGCCATAGATCATTTAACAGAAGCCATCACGTTGAATCCAACTTCAGCTATATTATATGCCACACGAGGTAGCTTTTTGTTTTTAAAAAAGGTTATGTTATCTGATTTGAAATTTATCTTTCAATTTTCATTGAATGCCTGTTCTTACCATGTTCATCAATCTCTTAGTTCCCTACGATACTTTTTTCCAGGTAGTGTTTTTGTTAAACTGAAGAAACCTCTTGCTGCGATTCGTGATGCTGATGCTGCTCTAGCAGTAAGTCTCTGGCTGGGTCCCTTCTACAACTGATTTTGTTAAGGCAGCAGAAGAAGTTTTAAAATTTTAGATTAATCAGTTGTCATGCGTCTGATATTATTTATCCCATTGGACAAACATGAGGACTTACAGAGGTGAATTATATTCTTTAGATCAATCCAAACTCTGCAAAAGGATATAAAGTACGAGGTATGGCCAGAGCCATATTGGGCCAATGGGAACAAGCAGCAACTGACCTGCATGAGGCGTCAAAGTTGGACTATGATGATGAGATTGGTTTGGTGCTGAAAAAGGTAAATTTCCTTTGTTTATCATGATTAAGTACAGTAAATGTTTTCTGATAGTACAATTAAATCCACAGGTTGAACCTAATGCCCACAAAATTGAAGAGCATCGTAGAAAATATGAACGCCTCCGAAAAGAAAGGGAGCTAAAGAAAGCCGAACTTGAGAGAAAACAGCAAGCTGAAGCCCAAGTAAGAGTTTTTTTTTTTTTTTTTAACTTTTATACTAATAATTGCTCTTTTTATTATTCATTGGGAGGAAAAACATTTAGTATTTTTGGTTCACCAATACCTGTCTCTTGTTGGAAAGTTTCTGTTTATGATGCATGATGCTCCAATATATGATGGTTCAAAAGTCTTAGTGGAAATGATCACGGCTACACTTGAATGCTTTTGGGTCAAGTTATAGTGATCTTAGATCAGAGGATCGGCAATCAAAAGTCACAAATGAAACAATACTCTTAAAAAAATAAATACCGGGGAGGCAAAACTTGAAATTGATCTACAATGTTCTCCAATCATTTAATAGGGCTGGCTATCCCCTCTTCATATGAGTTGCATATTTTATTCAAGTTTTTCTATTTAATTTTTTATGAAATTATTTCTAGATACTCATTTTTAGGATGATCTAATGCTAGTGGGAACGTCAAGATTAATAGACAAAGATGATTCAACTTCTCGTTTTAAAAGATCGTTAAAACAGTCAAGCGGTGTATTTTAAGTTGTTCAATATGGCATTTGAATAGAAATAATACAAGTTCAAATTTCTAGATTTATCCTATGCATACTCACGAGTGCTCAAACAATTTGTTTGGTGATTATTATAGCAAGAAATGCTATACAACCACCACTGCTTTCTCTTACTCTAATGGTTTGCTAAATCATGGTTCGTATTTGATTGCTGTATACTGAAGTACTCTTGATTCAATGCAGGAAAGAGAAGCCTTATCTGCTCTGAAGGAAGGTATGGGTTTTTGTTCCTTTTCTGTCTCATCTGCCCATGAGCACTTGTGTGTGTGCACACACACACAGGAAACCAGTGCAGCAGAGAAAATTTTATTTTGGATGACATGATACTAAATTTAACATAGTTGCACTGTATGGGCTTCACAACTTTTAGGCCTTGGAATATAGTCTTTCCCTTCATCACTGCTCTGCTGATGCTAGGTTGGTATTATTTCTCTTAGTACTGGGTGCTTATCTAGCCAACACTTGGATTTAGCACTTCTACGTTGGTCCTAACTTTTTTAAAACATTACACGTCCCTGCTCATTTTTTGGGCTTTTATTTTTTCTTCCTTTTATTTTTTCGGGTGAGGGGTTTGGTTTGTATTGGTGTAAACAGGAAGAAGAAATTCATGGATAATCAGGGGTTTTTTAAGTAAGTGATTAAATTGTACAAAAGAATGGAAACAACAAACTGACTTGCTCTTTGCCAGATTTCTTGAGCCGCCTTACGTCATTTCTGTTTCTTGTGTTTGGTTTGGGTATGTTTTAAAGTGTTGTAAATCATCTGTCTTTCATTAGTTTGGGGTGTCCAGCTTCCATTCCTTGTGTATATATGGCATGCATAGGTTTATGTTCTTCAAGTACAGTGAAGGATAAGAGAATGATCATAGTAACGTTGTTAGGGCAGAACTAGGAACAATGGAATACGTTAACATAGAAAAGCCGTTGCTTGCTCAAGCATATTTATTTAGAAAAAGCGGTTGCCATTTGTTATGTTTTCCACCATTATAGACTAGGATATTTCTTATTCCTAACCTTCTGAGTTGAGATCACCTGATGAATTGTTGAGATAAACTTTGTCATCAGTGATATGCGAAGTAGGATGAATTGTTCTACGGTGTTTCCAGGACAATGGCATCTATAGGTCATTTTACAATTTGTTTTTTTTTTTTTGATAAACAGGACAAGTTATAGGCATTCATTCTGCCAAGGAACTAGATCCCAAACTGAATGCTGCGTCAAAAACTTCCCGCCTTGCAATCTTGTACTTCACTGCATCGTGGTGCGGACCATGTCGAATGATTGCTCCCATTTTCACAAGCTTAGCTGCGAAGTACCTGAAAGTTGTTTTCTTGAAAGTTGACATAGACGAGGCAAGAGATGTTGCTGCACGCTGGAACATCAGCAGTGTTCCTACCTTCTACTTTATAAAGAATGGCAAGGAGATTGACAAGGTTGTGGGGGCTGATAAAAATGAATTGGAAAGGAAGGTTAAACAACATTCTGGCTAGCTAGTCCTAAGCTATTCTATTGTAAGAACCTTGCTTCTGGTAATACTCCTTGTGACTGTTTTCTTTCTTAACTCAACAATGATATTAAGACGTGAGAAATGTGTGAGATTATTATATATTTTCTAATAAGACAGACATGCTCAAGCCATGTCCCTTGTGAGATTTATACTAGTTATCTAACCTGTGATTATCAGCTAGATATATTGTTTTCAACACAAAAAAAAAAAAAAACAACATGTGCAGGTTTTTTCAATGCAAGAATGCAAGCGAATATGCAAGTCTTTTCAATGCATGTTTTGACATAAGAAAGTCCTAATTGTAAATTAAAAAGCTTGTTAATGTATTTAATTAAATAAATTAAGATCCTAATTGTAAATTGAAAAGCTTGTTCATGTATTTAATTAAATAAATTAAGAATTATTTGTGCTAACAATTAAAAAAAAAGTTGTTAATGATAATTAAAGATTAAATTAGAAAAATCAACACACACACATATATCAAGATATTTGATTTCGTAACATAGATTATATACTCGATTTTGTATAATAACTTTGTTTATTATAATAAGTGTTTTATTTAATAAAATGATAATAAAAAAAATATAAACATAGGAAAACAATCAGATAAAATTAAAAGAAAAAAATTAAGTAGGGCTGTCTTTCAAATATTAGAATATAAAGAATGCATTATAATATTAGAAAAAAATGTTGAAATCTTATTTGTAAACTAAGTAAAAATTAAATCATATTCTATTAAAAAAATGTCATAAAAATTGATAAAATTTAAAAAAAATCAACAAAAAATTAAATAAAAACACAATATTAAAAGATAAAATTGAAAGAAAAAAAATAAAAAAACATAAAAAAACAATGAAAAAAAGAGAGCCTAGGTGTGTGGGCTTAGTCGTGGGTGGCCTAACGTGGTTGGGCTTAAAAAATGTCTAGGCCCACATACTTGATTGACTTAATTTTGTTTTAAAGAAGTGGATGATCCACCCCTTATTTTTTTTTGAAAAAAAGCTAGTGGCGTGTCGTTCACTTCTCTCTAGAATTCAGTTATAATGGTGTTCAAAAACTCAAAAGTGATTTTTATTTTCTAGAAACCCATTTTCAACCCTTTTTCTTAACTCCAAAACATGTATAAATATTATATATACCTTAATAAACTCATACATGACCTCAAAACATCAATGCAAAAACATAAAATCAACTCAAAATAATTTTTTTTCGAGCTTAGAACTACATTCTCAGGCTATGGAAAGGCCAAAGAACACCTATGTGAGACTCCCCTAATAAAATTGAATCTATTAACACCAAGATCGATCTTTTCATGGGCTAAATTGATGTCAACCAAGACTTTCTACCACCAGAATCAAACGATCCTCTCAAACTAAGGACTAAAGAGTAAGAAAAATAAAGTTCTGTATCAAAACGAAACCTTCCAAAAGCAAAAGGACTAAAAAAAGAATTGGAAACTATGGGACCAAAATGAACTTTTCATGTAAACTTTGAAGTTGCCACCGGTTTGTCTCGCCTTTTCTAATATGGTCCTTCAATTTTCAATCCTACCATAGTTTAACAAATGAGAGCTAATTGACAATCAATTTGACTACAAAAGGACTTAATCGATGAGAAAACAACTTGAATGATCAATCCATAATGAATTATATGTGTGAACAATGGCGTGGGCTATAGTGATTTGCCTCTTTTTTTTAGTATTTTCTATAATTTGCATTTGTGCAACCAAACATAAGGATTCTAGTTATTTAATTAACCTTAGTGCCTACACTTCACCACATGGCGAAACTATTTTTTTATGCAGAAAATAATATTTAGCTATTGCTAGCGTGTTTTTTTAAGAAAGAAAAATACGAGACTCAGGTTATAGACTCAACTAGATAGAATAAGCTTGGTTTATTTTAATTAGATAAAAAAAAAATAATAGTAAATGGATCAAATTTAAAAAGAAAAGTAATTAGAATAATATGAGAAAAAAATAATTTTTTTCAAAAAGGGATAAACAATGTATCTTAATTTACAGCCCATTAAATACAAAAGAACAAAATTAGGTAAAACAAATACATAAAAAACTAGTCTTGATTAACCCAAGTTAGCATAACAAACTCGTAACCTCGGTAATTAGAGTCAAGTCAACCCGAGATATCCCGTCAAACTCGCAGCTCAGATCATAAGATTGGAATAACTCGTAAAAAATAAAGAGAATTATAAAACTCTTCTAAAAAAACTCACGTTAACTTTTCAAACCCATAACTCGAGTCATTAGAAGAGCTATATTTGAAAATACCATGAATTCCAATTCCTAATCAATTAAATATTAAATATTGAATGATGAAATTGAAAAAAAAATTGCTTTATACAAAAGAATAACAAAAAAATAACAATTAGAAGAATGAAGATTAAAATAAGAATAAAAAATAAATTTATATGTGATTGAATAGTGAAATTGAAAAGAAAAACTAATTTAGCAAAAGGATAAAAAATCAATCAAAAGAATGAGGATTGAAATTGACATAAAAAATAAAAACAAATATTTTATTGAAGGATGAAATTGAAAAGAATAATAACTTTTACAAAAGGATCGATAATAAAATTAGAAATCAAAATATTGAGGATCAAATTAGAAAATATAATACCATTAATTTGAATTGAAGGATAAAATTAAAAACCAATAAAAATCTTACAAGAGGGTCAAGGAAAAAAATTAGAAATCAAAAGACTGAGGACCAAATTGAAAAATATAATATTTGATAAATTAAGATTGAAATATAAAATTAATAACAAATAAAACTTCTACAAAAGGGTCAATAAAAAAAATTAGAAATAAAAAGAATAAGGACTGAAGTTGAAATATCAACAACAAAGAGGGCTACACTGTAATTTTCAGTGAAGGAGAAAGAAGAAGAAAAAAAAAAGGTCCATCGACAACAAACCGGATCACTAACGCCGACATGCATTGCTCCAAAACAGCCCTTGGCTCCAAGTTTAAAATTATTGCTTTTAAGGGTATTTTTATCTTTTAATTTTTATTTTTATTGTTTATTATTTTTATATTTGAACAAATATGAAATGGCCTCTTAACTGGTGTTACAATAACAAAAAAATCATTGTGAAAAATACAAAAATATCTATTGATACTGGTTTTAAATTTCTTACTTTCAAGAATATTTTTTTGTTTTACTGTTTAATCAAGAAAAAAAATACTTATTTATTTCTAGTTAATTTAATAATAATAAATATACCATGTAAATTTTTTTTAATAACCTTGAAAGCAATGTTAAGTATTTTTTAGAAAAAGAGGCAAAATCACACATTCCAGTGAACAATGTTTCCAAGTCTTTAGCTACAATGTTTTTTTATAGGAGGGTGCTTTTAATACCCCCCCCCCCCCCCCCCCCCCCCCCCCCCCCCCCCCCCCGATATAAGATTGGGAACTCCATGGAAGCTGACCTGATTTAAGTTATGGTAATAATCTCAACAACACATAATTGAGTCTTCTGCATGAATTCTTCCTTTTCATTTCACGTCTGCTCCTGTAGAGCCAAAAAGGTTTTCATTTACAATATGGTTCCTTCACCCAGAGAAAAAGGGAAAATCATACGAGGATGAAGATGATCTCTGTCTGCGTGTGTGTGTGTGTAAGAGAGTAGTTAGTTTGTCATTTTCCAAGCAGAATTTTCCTTGTAAATCCCACCAAACTTTACAAGCTTTCATTATTTCCAACAGTATTCTAAATAAAGCAACAAGAAATTCCTAAGCAATCAATCATATATTGGTCATAGTATATGAATTATGTATTAGTCATGACCTAGAGTTTAAGACAAACATTGATTTGAAACAAAAACAGAATGCGAAGAGAAAAATAACAATAATAGTAGTAATAATAATAAAAAACTTCATTTCCTCTGGTTGTTGGAGTAGAATCTAAGAACCAGGTAGAAGAAGAACCGATAAAGAACTCCCCAAGCTAACAAGATACCGATGTCATACCAAATATTGTCCATCGTAATATCCATGGAGAATAGAACATCTTGCCCAACCAACATGCAGTTTGGCTCTAATTTTGCTATTGATTCATTATGCAGTTGGCTCCATCTGATCTCTCCTAGAGGGCCTGGTGAAAGTTCTGAAGATTTCCCTGAATAGCATCTTAAGCCTTTGAACTCATTTGATAGCATCCCCTCAAATGGATATTTGATTGCAGATAAGTAATGGAGCCACCTCCAGTAGATAGGTATCTGCAATCGCTTCAGAAAGAACCCACAGGTGAGGAAGAATAGAGCTGTTGTTGCAATCACGACGGCGTAACCTGTGATGTAACTCGGAACAAGCGCGCTCACAAGCATCACATAAGCATTAGTAGTTATGAGGGATGCATAAAGAATCAACCAAAAGTTGAAGAGATTGCTTTTGAGATGCAGCAAGAATCTGGTGATGCCAGCAAATGTAAAGCCTTGAATAGCGAAAAATGGGAGATAGACTATGAGTGAGGAGATGACGTAGGAGGAAGCACGATATGAATTATGGGAAGTTTCCCTGATGAAGATGAACCTTTCTTGGATGAATGTTGGGACAGCATCATTGGAGGAAAAGAAAACAAGACAAACTGCGAAGATATAGAAATTGAGAAGCCTGTTAATGTCTTGGAAAGATGGATGACCCAGGTTCTTGAAAAGCGAGGACAGAATGAGTGCCATGACAGCTAATACGATCTCTCTCGAGAGGAAAAGCTCAGGAGTGCGAACCACATTAAGTACTGTACGCCATGAAAGAACTGCTACCTCCCGGAGCCATGGGTTAGCAAATTTAGGACCATGGTCTGCCTCATCAGGCTCTTCTTCATCCCAACTAGATTCTGTATAAGAAGGAGAATATGGGTCCAGCGAAGGGATGGAAAGTACTGGGGTTTTTGGACGAGGAACAACATGCTGTGGTGTTGAGTATCGGCTTGAAGGTTGGCTTCTTGGTGCATTCATTGGTGTTTTCCCGGGCGTCCTTCCTGGAGTTCTCGCAGGAGTCCATGATGGTGCTCGGCGAGGAGTTCCTTTGACACCGTGGTAGACCCAGACTGGAAAATCTTTGTAGAATTGAGAAGCCAAACGAGGATTAAACACACCACTTTGCATCGGTGTGCGAGTAGATTTGCGTTCAAGGGAGTTGTCAAATTCCTCATCATCATCGTAATCAAATTGACCAGAGTCCGCTTGAGATGTCATAGTTCCTGTAGCTGACAATCCTTGGCTTCGGAGGCTGATGGCATACTTTGATAGAGGAGTTTTCATGTAAGAAGTGGGCGGGGTCCTGAGGTTTTTTGGTATTCTGCGGATTGGTGTCTGTGCCACTTGATCTGGTTGGATACCATCGCGCTGGTACAACACAAGGGGATCAAGTCCAACAGTTGATTCATCATACTCTTTGATCACATCCAGAAGATACTCAATGCTGTTTTCATCATCAGGAACAGGCCTTCCAAATCCAGAGAGATGGTTAGGAAGAGCAGCGGGGCTTCCCATATATACCAGTCTGCCCCTGTTTGCATAATTTGATATCTTAATCAGCAAGATGTGATACTAGCAGAGAATCTTATGGATACAGTTTTAAGGGTTTCAGGGACTTGAGTTTTTGTTTATTTTACCTTGCGAGAACTGTGATACGGTCCAAGAGCATTTGAATCCTAAAAGATGGCTGGTGGATGGTCATCAAGACTATACTACCGCCCCGAGCTATGTCCTTCACCTTTTCAACTACACTGTAAGCACTTGTAGAATCAAGACCCGAGGTAGGTTCATCGAGGAACAGCAGTGATGGCTTATGGATGATGTCAATTCCTATAGACACTCTTCGCCGCTCCCCTCCTGACACTCCTCTCCTCCCCTCATCACCAATATACGTATGTGCTGTACTCTGCAGAATCAATCATGTTACTAATTTTGCTATTATGTTCACACAATATAGTAAATGTGTCTGTGTGTTTGTGTGATCAGGAAGGGGACATCATACTGTTAAACCCAGTTGGTCAAGGAGCTCATAGACTCTTTTCTTCTTCTCAGCCCTGGAAATTGAAGGGGGAAGTCTAACTTCAGCTGCGAACATGAAGGTCTCAAAAACTGTCAACGCGGGGAAGAGCTGGTCATCTTGCATCACATAAGATGAGATCATCTTCATGTGGCTTGTACTTATCTGCACAGCCATACCTTATTATATAAGCATAATATTAAATTATATCAGGTTCTTATGACTGAACAAGAGATTCAAAAGATAACACCAACCGGCTTTCCATCTATCCGAACTGATCCTTCAAGACTCCCTTTTGCAATCCGACCAGCAATGGCATCAAGAAATGTGGATTTCCCAGCGCCACTAGGCCCCATGATAGCCATGATTTCACCTCTTATAGCCTGTCCAGAGATATCATTCAGAAGATACGCTTCTTTGGTGATCCACACCCCATCTTTCTTCTGCTTTTTCATGACACTATATGATAGGTTCTTGAACTCAAGGCCATTCCCTGGCATCATCTTCCGGGGTTCTGGTGCCACTCCATTTCTGTTAGCTAACTTGCCCAAGTCTAAGAGAGTCTCAAGGTTGTTATTTGTATCTGACCTGCCTCGGCTTGCCATCTTCGAGTGAGTGAGCACCTTTTGGCTTAGCCAAATATGGGTTATAGATTTTTTTGGAACTGAAGTTAGAATTTTGGTATGGTATAAAAAGGTGAGGAATGTACCATGTGGATTGCAGACAAAAACGTGATGGTTAAACTCAAAGAATAAAGAGGATAAACCAAGACAGGCTTTCTCTTTCTGGCTTTCCTCTCCCATTGTTTTTCTCATTAATTTGCCTTGATGTTATAACCGGCAGTTGTTCTGTTTTGTAGCATTGAGCACTAGAGACAGCTTTTTTTTTCTTCTTTCATTCATTCTGTGCTTGTCTTTATGTTTCTTCTTCACTTTTGGCCTTTCAAAGCTAAAGGATAAAAACCTAAGCCAGCAAAATTGAGGCATAACAGGTTGAGGGCGGGGCCATGGACAGACCAATAAGATTCAGACAGAATAAATATACTTTGTTCTACTAATGCCTGGCAAAGGCAAATTAATGCTTCCCAAGCAACAGTTGGCAGTGCTTCGCTAAGGTTTAAAAGGATGGATAAGTTTTATGTCTTTGCATGGCATGTTAGCTTGCGAAAATGACACAGGAATAATGAGTAGATTGGATAGTGAAACAAGGAGAAGCATTTTTTCCAGAGATTAACGTTGGAGTTCTCTCTGCTCTTCTTTTTTACCTAGAAAGACATGCAAGTGGACCTTCTTCGAAGGGCAGAGGCATTATACATACCAGTCACAGGATGGAACTAGCAAGTAGCGAGAGCCTATTAGGGTCTGGGGAACACAGGTGAAAGAGCCTGTAAAAGCAAATAAGAGGATAAATGGACAATCTGGTCACTGTTGACAACGATATAAAAATGAATTTGTTTCTATATAATTTTGAAGGAAATTTATATATTTGTAAAACTAAAGGTACAGACGAATAATATTTACTATTTTTTATCTTTAAAATATTAATATAAAAAAATTTAATTTTAAAATTGTTTAATTAAAACATGTTAGGATAAAAATAGTTATTATTATAGTTTTAAAACCCGGTTCAAGATAAGATCCAGGTCATATGTTAAAAGACTTGAGTTGACCTAATTTTTTAAAAAAACTTAACAAAAGTTTGTTTTTTAAAAAATCATTAATGGATTAACCAAATATGATAGATAGACTTCACTATGTCTTCTCTATCACTATCTAATATTTTATTTGTTCGGAAGGATGAAAATAAAAATCATAAAACAAAAGGATGAGGGAGTGAGATAGTACATGTATTTGTTAAATAATATATTTATTTTTGTTTTATTTATTAAAGATATAATATTATTTTTATTTTAATCTATATATAATCTCTTTGTATTTAAGTTAATACAAACATTTTAGAATAAACAGATAAATAAAAATTTTATTATACTTTTTTTTTTATGTTCGTTTTTAATTTATGTTAATCTAAATTACTTTAACAGTATTAATCCATCCAATTAGCTATGTGATTAGTAAGAAAAAGGATAAATGGAAACTAAACTACCCAAATTATAAGGAATATGTACTAATAAGTTTAGTTTTAATGAGAAATAAATCAAAGGAAAACTTTAGTTCTTACATTGTATAAAAATACCATCAATCGTAATATATTATTACACGTGTTTTTTAATCTTACATTGTATAAAAATACCATCAATCGTAATCTTTAGTTCATCCATATTTTGTAACATGTTTATTTATCAATTATTTTCTTTAAAATTTTCTTATTTAAAACATTTATTTGTTTCATTTTACATATTTTGGAAAGGTGTTTAAGTCAATTCACAATTAAGCTATCATGTGTAATGCATGTATTCATTAATTTTGAAAAAAAAGTTGAGGGATGAACACATTAATAAATATGGATAAAATAAAAGCTATGATTGATTATCTATTTTTGCACAAAAATATGATTGAGAAGACATGTATTATAAAATGTTACATTGATAGGTTACCCGTGATAAATAAATAAAAACCAATTACTTTTATCTCATTGTTGTTCATTGAACAATATATTCATTTTAAATGTTTTCTCAATTCTTGTAGTTTTTTGAAAGAGGATTTATATTATATTTTTATAAACATTAATTGAGTTTGATGAATTTAAACTATATTATAAACAAGCTAAAATTAAATATAGTTTCATTGCAACTAAGTCTCTGCTCACTACTAGAAAATTGAAAAACGCTGATGAAATATTTTGTCAACGTTTATGAAAAAATTCCATCGGTATTTTAATTGTTGATGGAAATTCCGATGGAAACCTATTGTCAACAAGTTTCTCATCTAGGATTGTCGTTCCATCAACATTCCCTTAAAAAATTAAAATACCAATGAAATTTTCAATGGAATGCCGATGAATTATTCGCACCAAAAAAGAGATTTTAGTGCCCATTTTTGTCGACAATTCTGTCAAAAATTAATTTTGATGGAATTTTCAGATGCCGATTTCATTTGAAATGCCAATTCTTTCAGATGAAATGAGTATGAAATTGGCAAAGAAATGGACCTTTCTATTGGCGATTCCATTGGCGTTTTCACAATTGTTTTTTGTTAGTTGTTATTGTTAGTTTAATATGCCCCGTATCCAATCGGCTGGTTACACATGATATTATTATATTTGTGTAAATTACATATTTATTATTAATAAAGACTTAATTTATCTTTAATATTCATATAATATTAGATCAAT
The DNA here is from genome assembly GCA_007827005.2 of Populus simonii. Classification (NCBI taxonomy): domain Eukaryota; kingdom Viridiplantae; phylum Streptophyta; class Magnoliopsida; order Malpighiales; family Salicaceae; genus Populus; species Populus simonii. Next base: position 2,057,163 of record CM017478.2, read on the forward strand.
GAATCTAATATTTGATTTATGAATCTAGAGTAAAGATAAAATCCATGAGACAAAAATACTTCGTAAAAAAATTATAAAGTTGTTATAATTATGAGATTCCTATTGCATCAAAACATTGTTCCTAAAATGTTTTGAACAATGCTCTCTTAAATGCTTAACATTTATTAAAGTCGTAGAGACTGATATATATTATGTTCTTTCATTTATGAAAGAAAGTAACTGTTCTTATAAGCTGAGCTATAAGGGATACTTAAAACTAATATGTAGATACTTGTATAAGAGATGTCAATTAAACTGACTCGCATGAGAATTCTATATGGAGAGATCACCAATGTCTATGGAAAGGCTCACTACCAGAAATTCGCTAAATACAAACGAATTTACCGACGGAATATTTCTGTCGGTAATTTGAGGTTGAAATTACCGACGGACACTTTCCGTCTGTAATTCAGTCGGTAAATACCGACTGAAACTTTTTTGTCCGTAATTCAGTCGGTAACTACCGACGGAAATTTTTCGTCGGTAGTTACCGACTAAATTACGGACAAAAAAGTTTCTGAATTAAAAAAAAGACGGGTCGCTGACGTGGAGGTTTTGGCGGGTTATTTTTTTCCGACGGATTCAAAAACGACAGCCCGTACAGTGACGTGACCGGTTCGCCGTTTAAATTTCCAATGGACTCACCGAGGGATTTGAAATGGCAGATCCGTACGGTGACGTGTCTATGTTTCCGTCAGAATCACTGACGTATCACCGACGGAAATGCCGTCGGTGAAACCGTCGGAAAGAGTTAATATATCTCAGCTCTGCCGACCCTCTCCTCCCCTATTTCTCCTTCTTCTTCCTAATCCCAACTCTCCCCATCTGCAAACAACCAGCCCCCCCTAAAAAAAAAAATCTTCCTCATATCAGCACAACAAGTTATATTTCTTGAAGTTTTGTGGTCACAACATCCTTGTTCTGATTTACCGACGGATTTTATCAATTTTTGTAAGTAATTCTATCTTTTTAAATTTTAACATTTAATTAAATGTCAATTTTGTTGTTTTTTTAGTATATGTATTTTGTTAGTAGATGTACATGTTTTATTGTTATTTCTCAAACAAACTTGTAATATATGAATGTATAATTTTATACCTGTTATGGTTTGTTTTAGATTTTGTAAGATTGTATTTGTTTGTAAATTGTTAAAACTTTATGGAACTACCGAATTACATGTGCTATTTTAAAATAATTAATAGCTTGCTTAATGGGCCCGTTTAAAGTTTTATCAATGGTATTGCGGAGTGGTAATTTCTGTAAATTTATATATTTTAATTCGTATGGACATTGATAAATGATAATGAATATTTAATATTTATGAGAAGTTGTGATTGGTTTGTTGGATAATCTCGAGGTAAAGTAATATTTTTGCAAGTTTATTTACCTAACTTAGTTAATTAATACATGATGTCATCATAATTTTATAGAGGTTCGATATAAGTCATGGATGATCGTTCATGGATGTATCGAGATTCACTCCAAGGATTGCGGAGGATGGATTATTGTAACGGGGTTCAGGGTTTTATTAATTTCACAACATCTATTCCTAGAAATTTTACTAGAGGCGGTATTAGGTGTCCATGCATGAAGTGTGAAAATAAAAAGTATCTGCATCCAGATGTTGTAATGATGCATCTTCTACACAAAGGGTTTATGGAGAATTACCAGTGTTGGTATGCACATGGAGAAGTATTTGTTAGCGAGAGTGAGAGGAGAATGGAAGAAACGGTGGTTGCGTCTACTTCTAGTGCTAGCAAGGTGCATGAAACGGCAAATGACAACACTAATCCTTACAGAAATATGGTTATGGATGCAATGAGAATGAATCAAGGTAATGGCAAGCAATGTCCAATCGTAGAAGAAGAACCTAATGCAGATGCAGCTAGATTTTTTGATTTGTTGAAAGATTCTGACGAACCATTATGGGATGGCTGCACGAACCATAGTAAATTATCGGTCGTAGCACAGGTGTTCACCATCAAGTCAGATCACGGGTTGAGTGAGGCCGGGTATGACAAGATTATTGAATGAGCAAGAAGCATTTTACTTGAAGGGAACAGGCTGAAAGAGAATTTCTATGCTGCGAAGTCCATGATGAAACCCCTCAGTTTAGGATACCAAAAAATTGACATGTGCCCTAACTTCTGCATGTTATACTACCTTGAAAATGCTGAGATGATCGAGTGCATGACATGCGGGCATTCCCGTTACAAACCTAGAACTGGCAGGGGAAAGACTCTAGTGGCATATAAAAAACTTAGATACTTCTCGATCACACCTAGACTGCAGAGGTTATTCATGTCACCAAGGACTGCTGAGCACATGACATGGCACCAAGCACACCATGCGGTTGATAGAGTGATGGTTCATCCTTCTGACGGCGAAGCGTGGAAACGCTTTAACAGTGTTCATCCTCACTTTTCAGCTGAATCAAGGAATGTGCATCTTGGGTTGTGCACAGACGGATTCAACCCATTTGGGTCATTTGCTGCTCCTTATTCTTGTTGGTCGGTCATACTCACAGTTTATAACTTGCCACCGGGAATGTGTATGAGGCCGGAGTTCATGTTTTTATCTACTGTCATACCCGGTCCAAGAAGCCCGGGGCGGAATATAGATGTTTGTCTTTGACCGTTGATTGATGAGTTGGCGCAGTTGTGGTTCTCCGGAGCTCTGACTTATGATATATCGAGGAAACAAAATTTCCTTATGAGGGCGGCATTGATGTGGACTATCAATGATTTTCCAGCTTATGGAATGCTTTCTGGTTGGAGCACGCATGGGAAACTCGCATGTCCATACTGCATGGAAAACAACAAGGCATTCACGCTAGCAAATGGAGGTAAAGCTTCTTTTTTTGACTGTTACCGTCGCTTCTTGCCACTTAATCACAGGTACAGAAAGAACAGAAAAGATTTCTTTGTTGGCAGAGTTGAAAAAGATGTTGCATCCCCGCGTCTTTCTGGTGAAGAATTGCAAGATGTTGTCTTAGAGTACGGTGACATTGTGTTTGGCCTTCAATCAGGTAAGCAAAAGTTTTCTGGTTTTGGTTAGACCTATAATTGGGTAAAGCGAAGTATCTTTTGGGAGCTTCCTTATTGGAAGACCAATCTGATCCGCCATAACCTTGACATCATGCACATCGAAAAGAACATGTTTGAGAACATTTTCAACACTGTCATGGATGTGAAGGGGAAGACAAAGGACAACATCAAGGCTAGATTGGATATAGCTTTATACTGTAACCATAAAAATATGGAGTTGGTTTATGATGAGTCACGGGTCGCAAAACCAAGAGCAAGCTTCGTGTTAGAGAAAAACGCACAACTGCTAGTCTACAAATGGCTTAAGAGTCTGCGTTTTCCGGATGGACATGCATCGAACATATCAAGGCTGGTTAATATAGAGGACTGCAGATTGTATGGAATGAAGAGTCATGACTGCCACGTGTTTATGCAAACACTCATCCCATTAGCTTTTCGTGATTTGTTGCCAAAGGGAATATGGGATGCACTCACTGAGATCAGTCATTTCTTCAGAGATATATGCTCCAGCAAGTTGAATGTTGATCACATTGAGAGGCTTCAAACGAATATCGTCGAGACACTATGCAAACTTGAGATGATATTCCCTCCATCATTTTTTGACTCAATGGAGCATCTCCCTATACATCTACCGTTCAAGGCAAAAGCTGGAGGACCGGTCCAATATAGATGGATGTACCCATTCAAACGGTTAGATATTACAGTTGCAATGTAATTCATATATAAAAGTATTTTATATGTTTTTCTTAATTGAAAATACTTGATTAATATTTCAATGCAGGTACTTTTTTAATCTCAAGAAAAAGGTTAAGAACAAGGCGCATGTTGAGGCTTCGATATGTGAGGCCTATATTGTTGAGGAGATCTCAACATTTATCTCGTACTATTTCGAACCTCATCTGAGAACGAGAATCAATCGCGTTCCACGGCATGATGATGGCAGTGAAGTGCCTTCCAGTGGGAACTTGTCAATATTCTCCAATACTGGACGACCCACACCTAAAAATGCTGTAAGAGGAAGATATTTGTCGGAAATAGAGTTCAAACAAGCACACAACTATGTTCTATTTAACTGTGATGAGCTGAGACCTTTTATTCAGTAAGTTTATACTAATTAAACTTTGTTAGTAATATAATGTTAATTATATATTGTAATATCATACACTCATTATCACTTGCAGGCAACATCGTCAATATTAGCTCTCCAATAACTCACAGCTAACCGAATCCCAGATCTTTCAATTACAAGATGAGCAGTTTGCCACGTGGTTCAGAACACATGTAAGCACTATCACAAACTCATTCTAACTTGCAAAATTACTGTACGTATGCATGTCATTACGAGATTCTCGTTCATTTACTGTTTATTGATGTACATTACATACAAGGTTTATCAAATGGGAAGGAGTGCACCTAAGTCATTGTCTTCACTAAGCCTGGGGCCTGAAAGAAAATGTAAGTGCTACAACGGGTATTTTGTCAATGGATATGTTTTCCATACTGAAGAATACGGGCAAGGAAGAAAGACATACAACAGCGGTGTTTGTGTTAAGGGATCCACTAGTTGTGCGTTAGAAGTTGACTACTATGGTAGATTAGAAGAGGTCGTCGAACTGCAATATCATAACAAGCAGAATATAGTGTTTTTATTCAAATGTTATTGGTATGACACGACTGACAGAGGAATCAGAGTTGATACACACTATGGTCTGGTCGAAATCAACTCAAAAGCTAGACTTCGCAACATAAACAATGTCTTTGTTTTCGCAAAGCAATGTCAACAAGTTTATTACACATACACCCCTTCATTTAGAAAGGATCGATCAAGAGTGGATTGGTTGTCCGTTTTAAAAACGAAACCCCGGGGTCGTGTCGAGGTTGTTCAGGATGAGAACGAAGACACAAGTGTGCGAGATGAAGTCTTTCAAGTTAGTGAGGTGGTTGAACCATATCGAGTTGCTCCTTCGATTGAATTGGAAGAAAATTCAAATTTTAATGTTTTCGATGATAGTCTTGTTGATGTTGACGCAAAGGAGTTGAATTTTGTTTTGAGCTCTAGCGGAGAAGCAAATATCGATGAAGAAGATGATGTTCATATTGAAGATTGCGATGAAGGTGATGACAATTCAATTGATGACGAAGAAGAAGAAAATTCTGACTAACTACCAAAATGAAGCCCTATGTAAAACCCTTTTTTTCATGTAATTTAGATTATGGATGATATATTTTGAAACACAAAATATTTATTACTTGAAATAATTAGTTGAAATGCCACAATTACGAAATAATTACTTGAAATAATTATTGATCATGGATGATATATTTTGTGACATGAAATAATTACTTGAAATGCCATCACATCATCCACATCACCAACGGCCACACCGACAGACTTAAGTTCGTCGACGTTTCACAGAGAGTTCGGAAATAATTACTTGAAATGCCACCACATCACCGACGGCCACACCGACGAATTTATTTCTGTCGGTAAGTTGTCGGCGGGTCAATTTTACCGACAAAATTCCCGACGGATCGCGCGAATTTCAAAGGGTTGTGCATTAAATGCACCTCTGACCGCGTCATATTGCCGACGGAATTACCGATGGACCACGAAAAATATGGAGGGTCATTAAAAATTTTGGTGCGAAATTCAAAATTTACCGACGGATTTTTAACACATCGCCGACGGAATAAATTAAAATAATAATTAAATTTATATCCGTCGGTGAATCCGTCGGTAAAACTGCCATATAAGTTCAAGCGACCGCCCGTTCAGTTCATTTTTCTTCTCCTTCGTTTCTCACCTTAAGATTTTGAATTTTTTTCCTCTCCATTCTTCAAAGCTTTCACCTCCAATCTTTAGCAAGTTTTCTTTATCATCTTCATCAGTTTAAAATGTTAGTGTTTCCTCTATTTCATTTTACTTTAATAGTTTTTTTTTGCTATTTTTTTTGTTTTGGTGTATTTTTTGTAATGTAGATAAAGTCTATAGTTGTTTTTGCATAATTCATTGCTAAAGTCTATAGTTTTTTTTTTGAATTTATTGAATATTTTTTATTGTTGTATTGGCATAATTATTATTAGTTAATTTGTTGAATATTTATTGTTAATGTTGAATTTACCATAGAATTAGTAATTGAATATGTTGGAATAATTATTAATTTTACTTTATTATTGCATGATTTGTGTTTAATTTTTTCCATTTATTTTGATTGTTATTTTAGAGTTTTTTTTTAATTTATTGTTTTGTTGTATTGGCATAATTATTGAATAATTTGTTGAATTGTAATTCTTAATGTTGAATTTACCTTAGGATTAGTAATTGAATATGTTGGAATAATTAGTATAGATTGGGTAAATTGGTTGTGGCTATTGTTAATATGTGCAGGTTTGTGGATTTGGGTAGTATTCGGTATAGGAGAGGTGCTGTCGATTTTTTTTTTATATTTGAATTTAATTATATAATTATTTGTATCAAATTGTGTAGATGCGTAGAACGAAAACCAGAGCTGGTCGCTCAAGTGAGGTCGCAGCTAGTTCGTCTAGCAGCGAGGATGATATTTCCTTAGGTGCCGCTCAAGAAGAGGCACCTACACCACCTACGCCGTCAACCGATGCTGCCTCTTCCAGTGGTACTTTACAGCGCAGAGGCGGCGTGCCTTCGCAGCGGAATCAATTTAGCCGCAAGTACGAGGCACAGTGGAAGGACGACCTTTCAATGTAAGTTTGTTAAGGTTTTAGTTTTTTTTTTAAAATTACAACATAATTTATGAAGTAATCACTATTTCATTTATTTCATTTATTTTCAGGTTCACAAACATTGAAGTTGCCCGAGTAATATCATCGGCGTTTAAATCGTCGATGGAGATTCCATTGTTTCAATGGAGTTAGATATCCAAGCATCCTGAATGGATGCCTCAAATCAATGCATGGTTTGGCAGATTTCAGGTTGGTGTTAATTTATAATTTTCAGCTTATTTTTAATAAATTATTAATATAATTGTAAATAAATTATTGTTTTTATTTAAACTTGTTTATTTATACACAGCACAAATTCTGCTGGGACAGTGAGCATAACACTGTTGTGAGGAGGGTGTGGGAAAATCACGCGACAACTAGGTAAGATCGAAAACAATACAGGATTTTTTTTAGACAAAAATTTATGTTTCGAAATGTAATTTTTGGTTGCGTGAAGTAGGTTGCGTGATTTTTGATATGAAGCACAGAAAAAGGCAAAAAAAACCGCGAGGGATAGGGGTTTCCAAGGCTGGAACGATGTTGCGGTTTGGAGGGATTTCAAACCGATATACATCCCAGAAGATATATGGCCGCACTATCTTGAGCACGTGACGTTTGAGCGGTTCACATGACGCTCACAGTCCGGTGCTGGCAACCGGAATCGGCCAATTCATGGCGGGGTGACAACGCACACTGGCGGCTCCGTTCCGTTTGCTGCACATGCGAAACATATGGTAAGATTAATTTAAATGAAATATATCGTTAAATTCAGTTGTTTTTAATATATCTTTTTTCATTATAGGCTGCGTCTCTTGGACGTGAGCCGAGCCCGATGGAGCTGTTTGTGGAGACGCACGTGCGGAGTCAAGACCGCCAGAAGGGGGCGCAACAGTTCGTTGATAACCATGTTCAGCATTTCGTGGTATGTTTGTTCAAACATTTTATTTTCTAAGTTATTATGTTTATTGTATTGAATATGATGATTACTTTTATTTTTATTTTCAGGAGACCTATAATAATCGGTTGAGGGAGAGATACGGGGACGATACTTTGACCTATCTGGAATTCGATCCGGATTTGTGGATGGAGGTTGGCTCACTAGGTGGACCCGATAAAAATCGGGTTTACGGGCTCTCCAACACTACGGTCGACAACTTGCTGTCGACCCGTAGTGTTTCAACCGTTGGGAGCTCCCAATCAATATCGAGCTCCCAATCTAAGGAGTTCGTGGCCTTGCAGCAACACACGGCTCAGCTCACCGAGAAATACGATAACCTAAAAGCGGACTACGCACAACTCAAAGCGTCTCATGCATAACAAAGAGCGGAACAAAGAGCGGAGTCTGAGCAACTCAAAGTGTCTCAAGCACAACAAAAAGCGGAGTATGAAGCGGCTCATGAACAACAAAAAACGGCTTATGAACAGCTTCGCGAAATGATTATGAACTTGTCAAATAGTGGAACATGTGTGCCTAATCTTTTTTGGTCGTATAACCACCAGCCTCCGCTAGGATCTCCTCCTCCTCCAGCTCCACCTTTATATTAATTTGTAATCAACATTATTTACCTTTAAAACTTCATTTAATATTTTTCTTGAAACATATTCAGTTTGTAATGAATATTATTTAACTTTGTTTTTTTTTATGTTTAATATAAATTTTATTTGCATAATTGGTTTGTATTACAATTAATTTATATAGTTTTATACTATATATCCTAAATAATTTTTTAAAAAAAAATTTAGAAAAAAAAAATTACCAAGGATTTTCCCGACGGATGAATTCGGTCGGTATTTTAAACACTCACCGACAGAATTACCGACGGCATTTAACAGTAGCTTCCACCAGTACCGCCGAATTTACAGACGGACAGATTCGGTCGGTATTTCATACGCTCACCGATGTAGTTACCAACGGAAACTATCAGTCGGTAAATTACAATATCACCGACGGATTTTTATTCCGTCGGTATATTTCAAGTGGGAATCTTTTTTTTACGCACAAATTTCGTCTGTAAAACCATCGGTAAATGATTTTTTTGTTTTTCCGACCGAGATAGCGACGGAAGTGGGAATCACCGACGAAGGTAAAGCCGACGGACGTAATCCGTCGGTGATGACGTCAGTAAAAAAATCACAGACGAACTTCTAATCACACACCGACGGAATTGGTCCGTCGGTAAAACTGTGAAATCTTGTAGTGGCTCTCGCGACGGTTGTGTAAGTGATCCTTAGACTTGAGATCGCAAAGTTATCTTATATAGAGAATTTTATGCTTTGATCTTGTTATATGTTATCTTAATTGAGGTAATGAAGTGGAAAACATTGGGTATAACATGAAATATATAAAGGTACTTGAGTGATCAAGAGAGGATTCATTATCCTAGATAAATTAGAAAAAGTATTTCATCTATTCTCAAATACTATTGATTGTGAAATCCTTAGCCAATGTGAAATGAGATTTGAAAAGAGTTTCAAGTCTTATTTAAACGACCATGACTATTATATAGAGAACAAATATGATATAATATGATAGACATAATCCATGCTTTAATATTAAATCGAAACATTATTGATAAAAGAATATTAATTACACTGAGAAAACAATCACTAAAAGGTTAAGTCAAACCACTAATGACTTTTTTAATATTTAGGGGATCATGACACATTGCTAAACAATGCACCTAATCTTCAAATATTAATTAATCAATTGTTGAATTGATAATAAATTAAATTATTTAATTTATGTAATTCTATTTAATTAGAATTAGAATTTATATTTGGGCTAACATATTAAGAACCTAATAAATCACACACATTAATAACCATTAGTCAAAAATTAATCTGGGATGTGACTTGATTAAAATATATTTTAGAAATTAAGGACTAAAATATAATTAATACATGGATTATATTTCTAGACCAAGAAAAGTCAAGTAAAGATTTGATTGAGTTAATTTCTAAATTTTTTCTAAATTAATACATGGATATTATTTAGGGGGCAAATTGATATTTTTCTAATTTATATGGTTTTTTAGATTTCTCTATAAATAGTAAGCTATGCCTTTTATTTTTAAATCGTTGTCTATAAGACAGAAAAACTATGTAAGTCATAGAATAGAGACATATCACTTTAGGCATATCAATCCCTCTCTCCTAAATAGAAATTTAGGACTTTCTCAATGGTGGTTCATTTGGATTACTGTTGGAGGTCGACCAATTGGACGACTTGTGGTTTGTGACAACCTAGCCTTTAAAGAATTATAAAAAACCGAAGAAAATAAGATATTCAGGGAATAAATCATTAAACAACTTTAGATCTATCTATCAGAATCCTAAGAACTCTAGAATAAATTTTTTATTTTATTATTTTCGCTGCGTGTATAACATTCAGAAACCCAACAATTATCCCTTAGATGGTGCAATAAAAATTACTCAGAAAAAGATTACAATTTAGGGATTTCATGTTAACACAACTCTAACCACATGAAATACAGATTTACTGCAGGAGCTATCAAGTATAACACCGTCAGAAGAAAATACATTTCATCACATTTTCTTATTTCTCTATTTACTTATAAACAATTATACTTCCGATAGTTGTAGTTTTATACATTCTACACAAGACAAGCATACTCAAAGGTTCTTATAATTGCATTGCAACCACAATGGTATTTGCAATGTATTTTTATGTTGCAAGAAACACACAAAATGAAAGACTATTAAGAAAAGGTGCACTTTCCATTTATATAAGAAAATTATGATAACTATCTAAAGCTGCAGTATGCTAGTAAAGTTAGCACACTTGCTAGAAACTTTTACTAAATAAATCTGTTTTTCATATTCCTAAGAACCATATAAATGAACGAGGCAAAGAAAAAGAGCAACAAGAAAAATGCTTAAAAAAAACAGCACAAAAATTATTAAAGCTTAGTAAAATAAAAAGGAGATTCGTCATTTAATATTATAATCACTAGAAATCCTAACTAGTCAACAAAGGTTTTATGGTACATGACTGGTTACGTTAAAGTAAAGATACTATCATCCCTAAAGTACCCTGTCTGAGATAAGGTCTTTTGTGTTATGCTATCGATGATATGCCTATAATATTCTTAATTATGGTGTTAATGTATACTTAACTAAAAAACACTTTCAACTCTGATGTTGGTAAGTATTACATGAAGGAAAGATCTGTTATTCATGACTTCGTCGTTAGTGAATATTGAGATAAAAATTATGTATAAATCTATTGCTAATATTCTTAACTCTAACGTTAGTGAATATTAAAAGTACTATGAATTCTGGCATTGATGAATACGAATATACTTGACTCTACCACCAATAAATATTATAGATGATATTCCCAATTTGATAGTGGTGGATATCAATCTAAGTTGATATTCATGACTTTGACGTCAATGAATAAAAATCTATTTGAATTGAGAATTTTTACTTTTTTCTTGAAATTTAGAAATTGTGTTATTATTTTTTAATATTCAAGGCAATTGCTCAATATAAGTCCATTTACCCTAAACATGAATAACAAATATTTTATTTATTTATGTAGAAACAAGGATAATGATTTTTATCATTTTGGAAATTTGGATATGTCGCCCAATGGACCTTTTAATTTTGACCAAGTTTGGATAAGCTTTATAAACTTGTTATAAAGTAAAAATATACGTGCAAAATATTTTTGTATATATTTTTGTGTAAAAAAAATACTAAATTGTTTTTTTTTAAATGCTTAAACATGCTAATTTTTTTGCTTTTTTTTCCTTTATGGAAACGCTAAAAAAAAGTAGGGGATAAAAATATGCACAAATGCAAAAATATACTTTTGTTTCTGTTTCTTTTAAGAAACTTGGCCATGCAAATAAAAAAAATAATAATTATAACACTGCTGATTGTAGTGGCCTAGGAATTCGATAGTCATTGAGCTGGTGTAGGACAAAACCAAAGGATCAGTTTTCGTGTTTTACATGAAGGTGAAGGGTCTCGACCATCTTCTTGGAGATGAAAATGAGAAAGCTAGTTGGTTCTTTGATTTTGTTTTTGTGTATTTATTATATGTGTATATATGCTAAGTATTAGTGAATGATGAGTTATTACGTATTATCATTTATTTAATTATAACACACCTCATCTGCAAAATCAAACTCAATTTTATTAACTAACAAATAAAATAAATTTTCCTCACAATAATTACTTATCATTTCTTCAATTCTAAGATATTCAAGTTACAAAATCAAACTCAATTTCATCAAATAATAAATAAAATCAATTTCCTCTAAATCTTAAACAAACTCTAACATACAAATAATGCATTAATACAATAGAATCATTTTTAAAACGAAAGTTGTAAAACACTTAAATATACTAGCCAATTATAAATACTACAAAAACATTTCAATAAATTAACCTAAAATATAAATAAGTTGTAAAAAAAATGAGAAGGTTTGCTTATTTGGTGTAGGGAATGTTCACAGTAAATAGAACCAGGAGAGGGAAGTTGACACTACTGATAAATATGGGTCAGCGCTAATAGGTTAGGTGGCCAAATTTATGAAAGGGGTGACCAAATTTGCTAATTAAATAGGAGAGAAAGCTAGGGTTGTTGTTTTGAAAGAGAAGAAAAAAGAAGAAAAGGGGGGTGAACTGTCAGATTTTAATTCATTTAATTTTTTGAATGGAACTTTAGTCAGCATTAATAACATGTCAAATTACCAATGGAATTTATGAAAAGATTTTTATTGATTTTTCCTATTCCTTCATAATTTCAATAACAAATTATAGATTTTGTCTCTATTTGCGTTGGAAACTACTAACAAAATATTTTTTTTCGGTGTTTTCGTTGCTATTTGCTAATTTTCTAGCAGTGGCTATAGTAAAAAAACGACATCATTTTAGGCATCTTCAACTTAAATGAATAAGTGATTTTTGTTTGGGAAATTTATATTTTTTGTACACTGTGGTCCTTGGTGATTAGTACTTAAAAGTGCATTTTTATCAAGGTTTTATATCATTATTTTGCACTTAAAGTATCAATAACTCCTTAACTAGAGCATGTTTTATAATAACATGTCTAATAATATAAGATACCTTTAATTTATAGTAAATGTTCATCTTAAATGCAGGCCTATCATATAAATCAAAGGATTGATTGATGAGTTTAACTACTGAAATTGAGAAGATAAAGAGAGGGCTAAGTTTAGAAAACAGATGCTGGTTTAGTCCAAACTAGAACACCATTTGGTTATTGAATTATAATTGGAGCTGTAGAACTTGGATTTAGATTTGGTTTATATGTATGGAAAGCTAAGACATAGGCCTAAAACTTTAATGAAGAGTCCAAGATTCAAAAGGACTGTATTCAAGTTCAAATTGTAGTAACAACGGAGAAGTCGGAATATGTCCTGCAACCCAGACATTGTTCAGTGTTCAACCCATATCTCGAGTTCTAGAAGTCCAAATGCACTGATTTTTATTTTGTTGGAAAGTTGAGATAATTTTCTAGAACTTTCATGTGGACTATCTGTTCAAATTATGATGTTAGCAATGCTGTTTTGTTCAAATAAGAAGATAAGGATTGTCACCAAGTCAAGATGTGGCCACTCACTCAACAATTAGTCATCAAATCAATAGTTCTAAATTTTAGCATATAAAAGGAGGCATTTGTCATGCATCTAGGCATCTTGATTTTCAGATCAAGATCATATTCTTGCTCTCTCTCTCTCTCTCTCTTTATATTTTTGTAATGCTTAAGTTTTGTTTATATTAATCTCTTATTTATGCTTTTCATTTCATTTCCTTTATCTTATTTATGTTCTTATCTTTTTTATTTATGTCTCTCTCTTTCATTATGTTTAGCTAAGTTTATTATGTCAATGTGAAAAGGTTACACTAATGGTGTAAGAATAAGTATAGTATAAACTCAACATGGACTTTAATGTTTGGTACTAACATGTTTTGTATTTATTATCTTGTTCACTTTTAATATTTTGCTTGTTAAATGGTTAATCTAGATTTATGTTGTACAACAAATACTTGGCACTTTCATAGCCCAACCATATGGTATAACCGACACATGTGTTATGAAAGGAACTTGATTTGTTGTTAAAATAAGTTATAATCATGAATACCTGACAACATTTACAAGTATTAGTATTATTCGAATAAGATAACTAATGTAATCATGCTAACAATTTATAATCTGATTGGAACCTTCTTTGTGTGTGGTTTCCAGTTGAGTAATAAAAAGAGTTTATATTATACTTGTTTGAAATACCATTAGTGGATCTTCTAACCTTGACAATTATTTTATCCTTGTTTAATCCTTATATCAATATCACATCTCAAAACTCTCTTCAACTTCTTTTCTGTTATTATCTATTTCTTTATTTGTAGTTTATTTAGTTAACCTCCTTGTGGTTCGATCCCGGTCTTGCCGGGTTATTTATTACTTCGACACTCCTATATTTGGAAGAAGACATCAACTCTTTGGTCGTGTCACTTGGAGTTCTAAGTTTTTACGAAACGGTCTTTAAACTTTATTTAAGTTACAATTAAGTCCTTGAATGTTGAAGGAGGAGAGAAGGCAGAAGAGAGCAAATGATTTGGTTTTTTGAGTTTCTAGTATCCATTAGAACATGGCTTGAGATTTAAAATGAGTTTTTGTTGTCTTTAAGATGTTTTTAGGGTGTTTTTAGGTGAAAAGAAGTATAGAAAATGGGTATGGGGAATAAATAACAATGGCCACCATTTTTTTCGATGACGAGATGGTCCTAAAGTTATAGATAATGACTCTAGAGTTGCTTCATCGTCATTTACTACCAGAAAATTGACAAATAACAACAGAAGCTATAATAATAAATAGTCCATATGTACTTTCATACATAAATAGTGATGAAATGTGTTTGTTGGTAATTGTCGATGTAAATAGTGATGAAATATGTTTCACTAGTGATTACCAATAAACTTTCTAATGGAATAGAGAAAATAAAAAATTAATAAATATTTCATTGGTGATTCCATTAGAAATTTGACATATATTTCCGATAAAATTGTTGGTGAACATTCCATCAAAAAAATTAAATAAATCAATACCCGACAGTTCTATCCCCCCAACCAACTTTCTGTTTCTTCTTCTTGTCCAAGAAACAATAACCCTCTTCCTCTATTTTTTCATAAATGCAGCCACCATCCTTACAAATCCACCCACCTCGCTGATGTTAACCTAAATCTAACAATAGTGTCAACATATCTCTCTTGTTTTAATTTCTTGTGCTGCTTTGCTATATCAAGTAAGAAAATCAACCTATTTTTTTTAACCCACTTATGTTTTAGGTTAATTTATTGAACTTGTTTTTATAGTATTTGTAGTTTTCTTGTATAATTAAGTTTTTTACTTGCAATATTTCTTGTATATTTGCATCCCTATAGTGCAGTTAAAATGCTTAATCAATGTTGAACATCCATCTACTTTAAGCTTTTCATGCATATATAATACTTCTTCTCCTTAGATCCAATTGAACTTTGACTCAATCTACTTAATTGGTTGTTGTTGTATGTTTAGGTTGGCAAGAGAATTGTAATAACTAATAAAAATATAGTGAAGTTAATCACCAATGATATAACAATTCTTTATGGAAAAGTCCACTGGAAATTAAGCTTCTTATTTAGGATGAAATCAACAATAGATTACCAATTTTTGTCAGAAAGTTATAGAAAGTTTATGATTTTCTGATAGAATAATCCATCGGCAATTAAGGTTTTTATTTCTGACAAAATCAGTAATGAAATAAAAAATATTAAAAAAAATTTATAATTAACATGTCATTGACATAGATGACATGTTAAATGTACTAATAGAGAACCTAGTGGAAGGATTTTTGCATTCAATCAATCTACGCAGAGTGAATCGGTTCCTAAAGAACCCCGAAAGGGATCTGACTTTTTTTTTTAAGATACTTTAACTACCAAGCAAAGTAACTCGAGTTAGATGAGAGGCAGAGATGTAATTTCAAATAGACTCAATCGAACCCAAGAACCTAACCAAACAACAGGTTTTTATAGATAGAGAGGTGACTCAAGGGGCTTCCCGCTTTACTAATTCTTAGAATTGAACGATAGAAATTCTATCAGTGATGATAAAATCAATTAAAAACAATATCCGCTCTCTTCCCTCAATTCCTATTCTTTTCAAGATTTCAAATCCCTAATTACCCAAATCCCTATTTCTTTTTTCCCCTATATCATCGTTTTCTCTCTCGTCATCTATCTCTTTTTTCAAAGCAAGGCCTAACCAACCTCCTCTTCTCTTATCTCTTTTTTTAGTTTAAGGCAAGCTTCTTATTATCTTGGCCAATTAAGTTCTTATGTTGATCAAGTTTATGTGAATTTTATGGTTCAATAGCAAGGATTTAGGTTAAGTAGAGAAGGGAAGTAAATGGTATTTTGTGAATTTTATGGTTCAATAGTTTATGTGTTTGAGGAACTAGAAAGTTACAGTAGAACTATAATAAGAGAACCTTGAAACAATTTTTTTAAAAATCAAATTGATTATGATACCCCATTTTAGTGAATTGTGACCTAACTAGTAGTAGTTAGCTTGAATGATAAACTATTATTGCTAGATTTTGAATTTCAAAGTCCATAACATGATAATGTGATTATAGAGGAATGAAAAATTTTGGTTTTAGATTCGGTGAAGAATTTGGTTTACATAGGTGCCTCATGGTTTGGCAGTTAGGTTGATTTCCCCCTACTTTGATGGCATTTTGTGTAGCAACCAAGCATGATTAATTAACTCTTTTTTATTGGGAGGGTGGTGGTGTTCCAAACTTTTAATAGCTTTGTCAAGTTGAATATGGAAATTAGGGTTTGGTTAAATTATTGTGTTAATGAGGTTATTTAGGAGCTAAATTAATATATTACATGTCATTTTAAAGCTCTTTTTTTTTATGTAAATAACTTTTTATATCTTTGCTTAAAAACATTAGTGTTGGTAACTTATTTTTCTTATGTTAATTTTGGGTTTTTCTTTAAGAGCTTAAATGTTAGTAAAAAGCTCGTGGTCAATAGTTTGTGTGTTTTAACTAGGTGTGTGGGTTTTTCTTTGCTTATGAGACAACAATGGGTAGAATCTTTGGGCAAAATATTATTCTAAACATTTGTGTCAAAGGATTAAATGGTATACGACAATGATGAATAAGTTTAGTAGAGAAATATTTAAGTTGTAGGATCATATAACTTAAAAAATGTTTACTTATTGTTGCGTTGTTTCAAGGTATAGTCCTAATTTCAAGACATAAAACACCTACCTATTTGGTAAATGATGTTAAGGCTTTAACGAGACTAATGAACCTTTCTCTATAGCTAAGTTCATTTAGGCTTCATATGCTACAAAAAAAAAAAAAAAAAACAAATGAGTACTTTGCATACGTCAAATGTGGTTTGGGTTTTTATTGTGTTTGTAGATATTAATACGAGATAAAATTTTGGGTAAGGCCTCCGTGCAGGGGTAACTTTGTTGAAAATTTATTAAATCACTTGTGTAACTTATTGCAAACTTTTACATGTTATATAATTGTGTTAATTGTTATTTTCTTTTAAATACCATGTTTCAAAGGAGAAAAAGTTCCAAGTCCAATAAGAACGTTTATTGTTTCATCAAGCGGTAGTGTTAGTGACCGTGAACGTGCTGTTAATTTAAGTGTCAATCTTATAGAGGAACCAGATACAACCGTTACCAACCAATGCGTATCCAATACGAACATAAGAGTTGGAATCCCTTCTAAAAGAGACCTTTGTACAAGAAAAATTATTGCATAAGGGAACGTCAACCACACTATGTAAGTCATGTTTTTTTCTCATTGATGAAGTTATTTATTTGTATTAGGTTATTTTAAGTATTACATTAAGTAAAAATGACTTTCATGAATTGATTTTTAGGTTTTCCAATTTTGAAGCTGCTCGTTTGATCATAAGTACAATGAAATCATCGTTCGAAGAACCATTATTTCAAAGGAATCAGCTACAAGATCATTCTGCATGGATGAATATGGTAGATGTTTGATGGGAAAAGTTTAAGGTTAAATAAATAATATATACTTATTTTTATATAGTTTTCCTATAATTATAAAAATTAATCAATGGACTAATTGACTTTTAAGAAAAAAAATTACTCGGACACGAAAAGCGAGGGGTGTTCAGGAAAGTTTGGGAAAATCACAGTGCAATTAGATAGGCATAAAGTAACAAAATGTTATATTATTTTAAATTTGTAATATTTTATTTCCTTACATAATTTTTTTTAACAAATTTATATATTAGATTGCGTGATTTATATATTAGATGCAATGCACAAAGCTAACTTTGATAACATAGCATTATGGGAAAATTATAGATCAAGGCACACTATAAGGGATAATTGGGATAAGTTTCAAGAATTTATGACATTAGATAGATTTAGATAGCACTCAAATTTGAGTCTCAAAATAAAAACAAAAAAACTCATGGTTTGGTGAGCAATCACACTAGGGAAGTGCTTTCTATTGTGAACCATGCAAGGTGCTTGGTAAGAGCTTGTTGTTGCATATTAATAAATTTTCTTTTATTTTTAATTTAGTCTTTATTTATGAGACTTCTTTTACAAATTATTTATTTTGCATGAAAAATAGCTTGAGTGTGAACCAGCTCCAATACAGTTCTATGAGAAGCTCATATAAGGAAAGGAGATAAAGGAAAGGGCTGAAAAGATTTATTGATAGTAGAGTGGAAGCCTTCATTGTAAGTTCTTTTATAATGTTTTTAATTAAAATTCATATTTATTTGCATAATTAATATGAATTTTAAACTTGAACGTTTTGTTTTGTTGTAGAAGATATATAACGCTAGTATGATTACCAAACATGGAGAAGACGTTTCCACTCATCCTCCTTACGATCCTCAATTATGGTTAGAGGTTGCAGCAACTGATGAACCCAATAAAAATCAGGTTTATGGTATGTCTATGGCATCGACCTAGTATATAAGGGCGGGTCATATTATTTCAACGGTAGGCACACAACTTTTTGGCCTAAGCTAAATTTGATAAGATGGTTCGAGATAGGGTTCAAGAACAAATAATTAAGAGCAGAAGTTGAACAAGAAAATAATAGAAAATGAGATGGAATACATGTATATTTGGCTCTACATTTTCCTCCCCCTCCTGCCATTTCTAGTTTAGGATCTTTCCCTCCCTCTCCACCATTTTTGAAATTTTAATATGTTTGAAATTTTTTTGTATGAAATTCATTTTAATATAATTATTGGCGAACAAGATTTTTGTTGTTGTTGTCATTGCTGTTGTTGTTGTTGTTGTTATGAGTTTTTAGGATTATAACCCTAAATGTATTTTAGGATTATAGCAACCAAACAACATAAAAAAAAAAGTGTGACATTTCTACAAAGTTGACTATTCTGTTTGTGTTTTTGTAAAGCAATGTTATGTCACATTGCATCAAAAAGTTACAGAAGGTCTTTTAATTTATGATGGAAACACTATTGAATCTTTTATCAAAATATTTCATTGGTGATTCTATCAGAAATGATCGCTCATATTTTGACAGAATAGGTGATGAAATATTTTCGATGAAATTGGTGACAAAATAATCCATCGGCAATTAAGGTGCTTTTTTTACGCAATATGTAACAGAATAATCTATCAACAAATAAGGTTGTCAATGGAGTTACTAATGGAAAATGGATAGCAAAATCTGATTTTGTAATGTGAATATTTTGTCGGCGATTCCATTAAGAAAAGAAGTTACCCATAGAATAGATGAAAAAAATACAAATTCTCGACAAGTATTTTGTCGATAGCATGTTTCCATTATCTATTTTGTCATTATAGTAATTGTCGATAGAATTTTTCCTAAACATTGGTGAAATATTCCATCGGCTTTTTCTAGTTTCCTGGCGGTGGTTGGTGATGGCCTAGCAAATGAGGCATTAATCATTGTGGATGATTTGTCATCCACTTTGTTTGAGGAAAAAAATAAAGTCTTGGGTCGAATGCGTTGAACCGAAGCCCACGAGTGTGGTTGCCACTAGACCTATTTATGCAAGCTTGGTGCGCGCCCGACCTTGAGCCTCTTTAATCAGTAGGTCATCTTATTTTCATTTAAAAATAATTTCATGTAGTTTTTTTATTTATTATTTACTAAATATAAATATCTCTAAATTATATTATTATTTTTTTACAATAATAGAGGTTTGATAATTGATAATTAATTAATTTAAGATGATATATCATAGATTAGTTTTTTTTAATCAATATCAAGAAGAAAGGTCTAAACAACATGGATTTTACAGTTTTTTTTAATTATTTATAATTTTCTCCATGTATTGTTTTCACAAATAATTCAAGGTTATTTTGTTTTTATTTTTATACCTCATAAAATATTATCAATATTTTTTATGATTTTGAATGTTTTTTTGTTTATATAATTGATGAATGTAAGATGCACGTAGTTTTAAACTATATATTTAATGAAAATAGCACTAAATAAGATATAGATTATTTTTATCTAAAAAGGTATTAACACACTAACTGTGAATTAACATATAGAAAAAGAAATAGTATAAATAAAAAGGATTTGATAGTTAATAATTTATCATCTTTTAGTTTATATTATTTTTTCACCAATTATCTCTCACTTCAAACCATGATTCTTCTACACGTGTTAAAATGTTTTTGATGTTCAGGACTACAAAGAAACAAAATAATAATAATAAAATAAATTATCTATCAAGTTGAGAATAATGGGATTTTGTAATCAATAATGATGAATTATTGATTATAATTAATCCCTCTTTCAATACAGATTGCAGGAGTGCCATTTTATTTTTTGTTCTTACTTTCATGCTTATTTTCATTTATCAAAATCAAATGTATTCATGATATATATATTTAAACTAAAAAATGGAAAACACATATGTTATTAAATACTGTAAAATATATATTCAATAAAAACAATTTCCACATTTAATATTGATTTATTTGAATGTTATTAACTTAAATTTTTAAAATTAATTAAAATATTAAACAAATTTTATAAACTTGCATGCCGGCAGATACTATGCTAGTGATGTCTATATGTATGATATCACATTTCCTCGATATATAGCCATTGTAGTTTACCCTTATATATATATATAAGGGTAAACTACAATGGTGTATATATATATATATATATATATAAAACTTACCACACAACACAACCACCGAAAGCTTTTCTTTTTTTTTTTTCTCTTGAGAAATGTCAATATTATAACTGGTTGTTGTCTAGGGCAGCTAGCCGGCTAATTTCTAAAAAAGTGGCCGGCATCCAAAGGTATCGAGACAATCGATATATGCTCTTGGAAAAATCTCCATGTACTTCCCGTAAATTAACCATCGATCAATCTCTCTGTTGTTTTGTACGATTTGCAAGAAATATATAAAAAACAAAAAACTACGTAGTTACTATGCAAAATCCCTTTAAATATTGGTGGATTTCTGGATCAGAACCATTTATGGACTACGATGCTTAGCAACTAACCATCATTTTACGTACTAACTTGAGATACTGGCTCGGTTCAACCTCATCGTAGTCTTGATGAATGATTCAAATCTATGGTTGGATTGAGCCGCGCCAATATCGCATGCTACTGCATTTTCCCCCGCTTTCTTTCTTGCGGGCATACATGCATCGAGTGGTTAATTATCAGTTATCATAGTCAAATGGTGATCAGAGGATGAACTGGTGGGCTCTGTTGCTGCAAATTAAGAAGCATATGAGCATGTGATATGAAGGTAATACAGATCATTAATTTGTTTCAATATATTTATAACTTGGAAGGTTGCCTGCAGGATCATATATATTTGCTATGAGTTTTTGATGCAATTGATGGCAGATACATGCATTAAAATGTGGAGAAAACTATCCATACGTATGGAGAAACCATTTCATCGATCTAGCCTTGAATATTAATGCTTAACATGAACTCGTTTGCATGTGTTTTGCGCTGGGAATCAAACCCTAGACATGTATCAGTTTCACACAACTCAAGCAAATCCTTAATCACCAAGTCAATCCCATAAAATTACCATTATATGCAGAGAGGATGGTTTGCACTAGAATTTCAAGCAGAAAATTAATACAATAGAGCGGGCTTGACCTCAACGATTAGCTCTTCCTTTCTTCCTTTCTTCATTTTTTTTTTATTATATCAGAGGGAGGGCAAGGCCCTGGAAGTTACAGTACTAAGCACATTGTAGTGATAACTGCATGCCCCGTTCAAAGACAATCCATGGGAATTTCCTGAAAATAAGTAACCCCGAATATTACTTTGATCATTGACAAGGAAATATTTACTACTTCTCACCGTAAAATGAGAGTATTCTTCCCCATGTTTAATGAAATTTTGCCAAGAGTACGGTGATTTACTGTGTTATTACTATTCATCTTCTAACATTTCATTATTTATAATCTGTTCACTTTACAAATTGTTTTCTTATGTCCCTCAAATCTGTTCACATTTCAATATTTGTTTTCTTATCTAAACTTTAGTGCCTAGATTTTTAATTTCTTTACACTTGGTCCCTTCTATTTCTTTAATATTTTTAGGTCCCAAACTTTATATATTTGCAGTTTAGTCCTTATATTTTGAGGAAGGAGAGAGAAAATAGCTGAAAAAAATTAAAAAGAAAGAAAGCTCTTGGATGAACGAATTCTAACCATCAATAACTTTGATTTTCATGTTTATAAATTTGATTTTGAGAGAATAAATTAATGGAGGTAGTTTCTATTTTTAACTGAGAAAACTAGATAGAAGTTTGAATTTTTTTAAAATAAATTTGATTTTAAATTTTTAGAACAATTAAAAGGTATTTTGTTGATAGAAATGGGTTTATAAAGGTTAAATTGATTTTTTTTTGTCATGTTTGTTGGTAAAAAATAATTAAAATATGAGACTTTTTATTCAAAAACTTGAACACTGAACTTCCGGTCATTGAAGCCATTCTCGATGATCGGAAAAGAAAGAAAATAAACATTGCATCATCTACACAAGTAGGTGATGCGTCGTCCACCTAATTTAAAAACATTATGACAAACAATGGTGTCGTTCATAATTTAACAAAAGAATCTAGGCGCGCATGCCTAGATTTTTACGCGGGTCAAGAATGAAAGTCCATTCTTTGAGCCTATATGTACCTGCCCTCTTAACTTTTTATCTCATTATTTATTTATTTTTTTTCTGCGTTTTATAATTATATTCTTTTTAAATAACTTTATTTAAATGATGTTAAGTAATTATCCAATTATGCTATTATTTTCAAATAATGATAGCTTCTTTTGTGTATATATAATTTTTTATGCAAGATTTTCTTAATACGAATAAAATATCTATTTTTTATTATGAATTTTATATATAATTTTCTTAAATTTATTATTATATTTTTCAATCCATTCTCATCAAAATTATAAATTCATTATTTTTAAAAAGCTTGCTTTTAAAATTGTGATATGTTTTAGTTTTAAAAATATTACTTTGAATAAAAAAGTATAAGAAAAAAGAACGTATTAATAAGGGTAATAGGCTTTGATTAAAAAAAAATACATATTTTATCTTTATTTCAAATCGTTTGACTTTTTTTGGATATTGATTTTAGTACTTACAGTTTTTAGTTTTTATGAAATAAACAACATCAATAAAGAAAAGTATTTTTTATTAAAAAAATACATTAATAACAAAAAAAATTATACTAACAATTATATTTTTTTATATATAATTCAAATTATTAATTTTATTTAAAAAATTATTTTTATTATCATATAATGGTTGTTTCCTAATTTATTCTAATTTACCTTCTATTGGGTTATCTAATTTTCTAATCTGAATTGTGTGTATTACTAGACCTGCCTATTTTCCTGGTGTTTTATTTTACTTATTTATTAGTCGATTTTTTTTATATCATTCTTCTATATTTTATTCATTGAAAATTATGCTTTAATATTATTTTTTTTAATTGGTTTATCTCAATCCATAACTCATGCTTTAACAAAAAATTAGGTTTGCCTTACGGTGTAGCGTGGACTTATAGACCTAGTAATTTACTAATTGCACTAATCACATGAAGAAATGAAGAATAATATAAAAAGATGTGGGCAGCGACCTGAACAAGGAACAAGAAATGAAGAAAAACGAAAACGTCTCCATCACTGAGATATTATTCTATCTCCGTTATTTCTTGACTCCTCCTTCTCCCTGTCGAGGAACCTCCGTCATCAGTTTATCATTTCATATCGAAGGCCGGCCGGCCAGCAGCTACGATATCATATCGACAAAATTAACTTTTTTTTTTAATTTAATAATTAATAGAATTAATCGAGTTGTGTTCAAATTGGTTAAGATATCTACATTAACTATAAAAACAATTTGAAATTTTATATGTATACTTATAAATTGCAATTTGTTATTTTGGGTCAAATTTTTTTAAATGAGTAAACAATAATATTTTAAGAAAATCTTTATCCACATGGGAAATTGTTGGGAACTACTCCTGTGACTCACCATAATAGCCCCACGGCTACAAAGTCTTTTACTCCGTGTAATTATTTACCCCAAGAAAACCATTTAAATATCTCCATTTATATTTAACAAGATTGGTATGGATATAACAAGAAAAAATCACTATTATAAATGGTATTACCTGTCATAATTATAAATGGTATTACCTATCATAACTCAATTCTGGATTATTCCCAAAAAATCACTTTTTTTAATAAAATAAAGGCTGGCAATATGGAGAAAGCAGGTCGAGAAATCAAGGTGCAATTTTTAGAGGAAATTCAAGTCCTAACTAGTACTTGTGACCCGTGCTATGTCGCGGTCTAGAAAAAAATCTATGCATTAAAAAAACATCAAGAGACTACAAATGTGTTTTTTAAAAAAACAAGAAAATCTGGATTTAGGTCATAAATCCGGCTGGATAGAATAAGCTTGTCTTACCCTATGACATTAGATGCATCAAACAAAGAAACAAAAGGGAGTGATCACAGATAAAAAATTTTAATTAAAAAACAATCAAAATGCATTTCAATAGAACAGATGGAGTCACAAAGACAAAAAATAAAAGGAAAAGAAATGACCCAAGCAAACTTTAGTATGTTTGTCGGCATGTAACCCATGCATGAGGCCATGATATGTTTTTAAGAAACCTAAAAAAAAAGAATAAAATGCAAAGTTTTGAAAGATAAAAAAAGACCAATATCACTTAAGTCAACCTTTCCTTTGATGCTCATAACTTGTGCTTGTTTTCTTTTAATCATTGCAAGTAATTCTGCAAGCCTCACTAAGTTGGGTTAACACGTAAAGGTTTTCATTTTCTTCTCTCTTTTTTTAGGGTTTTATGTGTTATGTTTGTGAGTTTTGAGTCTGTGTTTCTTTGTGACAGATTGTGCTCTATTTTGTTTAAATTTTTTTAGTCTAAAAAAACATTATATTATACAAAAAAATCCATTTAATTTGCGTTTATTTTGCATTATATGTTTGTTTTTGTTATTGTTGATGTTGTTATTGGTAATTTTGATATGTTTGTGTTAAAATTTTACAATTTAGGGTTTACGGTTAATTTCTAAAAAAATAATTATAATATATTTTTCATAAATAGTGTATTTGTTAGGGTTGAATTGAATCTCAATTTAAAGTTATGTCTAAAATTTTAGCATGTTGGGAATGAATTAATTTACAATTTAGGATTTGGTGTAAATTCAGGAGAAATTGATTAGAAAGCATTTTTTATAAAATAATTACTTTTGTTTTTGTTGAATTGAGGCTCAATTTACAATTTAATTGGTAAAATAATATTGTGATTTAGAGTTTGATGTTAACTTTGAAATAATTGATCAGGATGTGTTTTTCATAAAATAAATTGTTTTTATAGTTGAATCTAGCTCATTTTAAAGTTGACTTGGGAATTACCTTATTAGAAAATAATTATTTTGCAGTTTAAGATTTGGGGTTAATTTGGAGAAAATTGACTAGGTTGTGTTAAATAATCTATTTGTCGGGTTAAACTCAATCTCAATTTTAAAGTTTGGTTGGTAATTTTAGTGTTAGGAAATAATTATTTTTTAATGTTATATTTCCTTGTTCAATTCATTATCTTGTTCATTTATGCCTTGTTCATATTATAAAATAATCAATTTATAAAAACATATTATTCATAAATAAAATCAACTAGTTTATATATTGATGCATATTTGTAAGTACATGAATTTTGGGTAGTCTATTGTATAAGGGAGGTGCTACCGAGTTTTGTTTTTCAAATAGGAATGTTATTATCTTTTTTAATCCTTTTATTTTAGTTTTATTTCATTTGATTTTTTTTCTTGTATGTTTTTTTGAATATTTTTTTCAAAAATATATTAAACACATTGCTGATAGAATTACCGACGAACTAAATCCGTCAGAAAGTTCTGGAGAATTAAAAAAAAATATTACATGAAATGCCACTGACAATATGTTAATCACCGATGGATTTTGTTCGTCAGTAATATAAAATAAATCAGTGATGGAATTACAAACGGCTTTATCTCTCGGTGGTATGACATAATCACCGATAGAATGATGCTGGTAATTTTTTTTATTTGGCGTGTTTTTCCATCTATAAATTCATTGGTGTTTATATTGTCGATGGACTTATCAATATAATATAAATCACTAATGAGAAGTTCTCTTATGAACAATAATCATCTATGATGCCCTTGGTAAATGTTTTCTTTACACAATTAGTGAAATAGCAACAAAACAATATGTCAATAACATGTAAAATTCTGGTAATGATCCAAAAAAAAAAATCAAGGTGAAAATAACATTGATTGATTCAAGGATGAAATTAAAAAAGAAAAAAACAAATATTTTGCAAAAGAAATCAAGATAAAAATCTAAAATTAAAAGAAAAGGGATTAAATATGAAACCAAAACAAAATAAAAGGAAAAATAACATTTCAAGTTAGAGGAAGAAAATGAAAAAAAAATATTCAATTTGATAAAAGGCCTCAAAACAAAAACAAAATAGTAATATAAAAGAATGAGGACTAAATGCTAAAAAAAAACTAAGGGGGCTAATAACATTCATTGATTTAAGGGTGAAATTGAAAAAAATCAAACATTTCATAAAAGAACTAAAAACAAAAACCCAAAATAAAATGGAAAGGTGTCAAAACATAATAAGAGAAAAAATATCATTTCATTTTTAAAGGATAAAATTAAAAAAGAAAATCAATTTGATTAAAGGTCCCATATTCAAAAAAAAAATATAGTAATATAAAAGCATGAGCACCAAAGTTAAACAAAAAATAAGGGGAAAAATAACATTTATTAATTCAAGGTGAAATTAAAAAATTTCAAACATTTTACAAAAAAAATCAAATAGAAAACCCAAAATCAAAAGAAAGAGGATCAAACATTAAACTAAGACAAAATAAGAGAAAAAAATAATATTTCAATCAAGTGTTAAATCGAAAACAAATTTAAAATTCACAAAAGAAATTAAGACAAAAGGCATACAATAAAAAAACAAATGGACTGAATCAGCTATCAAGGCAAAATAAGAGAATAAGATGGATTTTTTTATTGGACAACATGTTTTCCAAAGTAAAGAGAGAGAGAGAGAGATAAGAAAGGAAGAAAATGTCGCCGGAGCTAAATTGCCCAACATGCCACCACATTTGAAAGAGGACATCGTGATCTTTCTAATGCTGGCATGGATGGGCAATTCCACTACATAATTCCTTCGCATGCGCCACTTGAAGCATGCATAATGGCCTAACATGTTGGCGCATGCATAAAACACGACAACAAACTTCCTTCTTTAAATATTTTTTTTTAAAAAAAAATACCAAATTGTCTTTGTCGTGACTTTAAACCACAATAAAAAGATGAATAAGCCCTTAGACCCTAGTTTAAATTTTTTTATCCCATTGTAATTTTGATAAAATCCAAGTAAGGTCAAATTCGGATTGTGCCGTAAAACTTCTTGTCATTTAGTTTTATGTTATTAAGCATAACTCCAAATCCAACCGTTGGATCAAGCTAAAAATTTACTAGAAGATTCTAAAAGTATTTGTCTATGTTGAGATAAACTTTCAAGTGAATCGGAGTTCAGGAAGGAGTTGCGATATAGGTCAAAACAAGTTGTGTGAATTTTATTTTTTTATTTTCTTTTGGCTTGTGAACTTCCTATTTGGCAAGAAACTTTTTCTTACAAGGATGTGGTGGCTTATTATAGGAATTTTCTAGTTTTACAAGGATCTTTAATGGGCTGCAATATAATTTCTAAATGTGGCAAGGATTCATTAATGTTTCAAAATCTGTTTCTTACAATCATCCTAGCTACACAAGGGAAGAAGGACTAGTGGTATTTAATAACATATTGGTTTCTAGGATCATTGGGCAGATAAAAACTTAAGATTTATGGGCTTTATTTTTATTTTTTTTAGCTATATCTCAAAGCTTGTTTTGGTATAATTAATACTTTATTTTCAGTTAGGATATAGGGTTTGTTTGGATGAGGATTTGGACTTACTAATAAAGGTTTTGGGTCAATTTTTATAAGTGGGTCAATTCAGTCCACAATAGTAGATCCATTAGAGTTAGTTTTTCAGAATTCACAGGCAAATTTTACCGACAGGTTTATTTTACCAATGAATTTACCGGTGAATTTTACCAACGAGTTTATTTTGTTGGTAATATCATTTGTAAGCATGCCATGTCAATTTTTTTTTCTTTTTTTTTTCACTGTAATTCCCTTGATATACACCAACAAAAAAATTTTGTTGGTGTATATCGAAGGACATGGTAATGAAATATTTCATCGGTAAATTCTATTATAATTTATCGATAAAATTTTGGTTGTCAATATTTTTATCTGTATTTGTTAATTTTGAGATAAGAGAAGATATTTCCATTCAACCAAAAAAAAATTAAAAAACAGATAAAAACAAGGGAAATATTGTAAGTACTTGAAAAGTTTTCATCTTTACCAAATTTCACACTCGAAATCAGAAGCATCCAGACACTTATGATGAAGGTGTGATCTCGAGGGAAAATTTAATCCCAATCATTAATTATTCGTCCATGATGGATAATAATTATACATTGAAAACTAAAAAACATATTCACAAATGTGTCCAATAGGAAGACTGCTCCTATTTTATTTAATATTTCTGTTCCATTTTTATTCGATGGGACCAATTCCCAGTCTGATACCAATTTTTCCCATTCTTTGGGAAAGTCACAGATAAAAGCGTGCATGGTAAACATTTTTTTCATGCTATTTATGTGAGACAGTTGGGTCAAAATCTGGAGCTATATATTCTCTACATATAAAAGATGCGTGGGATTCTCTAAAATGCACATATCTCCCGATTTTCTAGTTAATTATTTTTTGTCTAGATTTATTATAATTTTGACATTTAAGTTTTTAAGGGCATTAATTAAGAGGAATAATAGCAAAAATAGTAGAGTATTACATCTACGACCTTTTCTTAATTGTATGTAGTTAACCCCACTTTGCTTATCAAGAACTCTCCTCTTCACCAAAAACTTGGTTTTCATGCACGTTAACTTGAATTTAGTTATCTCATAATAGAAAAGATATAAACATTTTTAAATTAATTTTATAATTATAAGTTCTTATATATATCAAAATAGAAAATAGACATGTCTTCTCTCTTTTTTTATACCTAGAAATCATCAAGTCTTTTTGTGAGAGATATATAAACAAATACTGTTAATTATAAATCCGAAAAAAAAGTGCTAATTAAATGACTAATTGCCCTCTGATTAACATGCAATTATATGTTCGGTAATATCTTTGAGTAAAGCAGGCTTAAATCCCAATTACTTTATTAGTTAATATAAGAAAAAATGACCCAAATTAGTTACTTTAATACCTACATTATACGTCCGAAGACAAAACAAAATGACCCAAATTATCTACTGGAGGTTTTGATGAAATAAAATAATTGAATTTAACGGTGTCCCAGAAGAAAAGAACGGTTGATATGTTCAGAGAAATAGCAGGAGGAAACAGCTAAAATTTTTCTATAAATAAAACATCTCTTTTAATAAATATAGTACAAAATTAATCCCTTTCATAACAACAAAGATAGTAAAAGAGAAAGAAGAAAAGGGTGTTTTTTATCTTCAGAAAAATCTCACTTTGTTTTCATTTTTCAATCAAAGAATTAATCATGGATTCGAAGACCACGTTGAGTTTCTTTCTGATCTTCTCATCATGTGTCTTTCTAGGGTTTTCAGGAGGTGAGGCTCTAGAAATGTCATGTATACAAAATCTGCTTCCATGTAAACCCTATTTACCAGGAACCGAGCCGCCGCCACCTGTTTGCTGCTTGCCACTGAAGGACATGGTCGCACATCAAGCTCAGTGTCTTTGCAGTGCTTTAGCAAATCCAGATCTCCTGAAGGATTTCAACGTCACCATGGATGGTGCCCTTAAGCTTGCCAAGACTTGTGGCGCCTCAGTTGACATGTCTGTTTGCAAAAATGGTAATCACTAATCCGAATTTCCTTCTTTTTTTCTCCTTTTTATCGTCAAAATCTGATCAATTGTTTTGGGATTAATTATCTAACAATTTCTTATGTGAATGGGAGAATTGGTTATCATTGTGCATGGATCTGTTCAATGGCTGGTTTTAGGCTAATATCTGAGGTTTTCTTTTCTTTTCTTTTCTTAGATTAATTTGAACGAAATTTTCTTATAAAACGCCATTCAAATTCTTATGTGCAATGTTTATATCTTTATATTAGCCATTGGACCACTCAAACTTGACACTTTTTCTTTAGGGTTGCAATTAAATTGTGAAAATTAATGACAATTGCATGAAATAATTAATGTTCTCAAGTTTAGATGCATGTTATGTCATCTTGTAATTGCGAGCAAGAATATATGAGCCATCTAACTCTATATATATATATATATATATATATATATAGCAACATCTCCATCAGGTTCTCCGGCAAAGCCATCAACTCCTACCACCAATGCAACAACTCCAAGTGGTGAGCTCTTGAACTTTATACTTGTGATGAT
The DNA here is from genome assembly GCA_007827005.2 of Populus simonii. Lineage (NCBI taxonomy): Eukaryota > Viridiplantae > Streptophyta > Magnoliopsida > Malpighiales > Salicaceae > Populus > Populus simonii. The sequence goes on from CM017478.2 coordinate 2,088,132, forward strand.
CTCTAAATTAATTTATTCTCTCTTTTTGTTTTCTTTTTTTTTTTTGCTATTCTACTTTGTATTGAAAAAAGAAGATCAGTGGTATTTATTTTAATTTGACGACCAGCTAAAAGATTTGAAATCTTTTTATACTTATATTTTATGACCATGAAACTAATATTTACTTTTGTTATCTGTTCTTGTATAGGTTCCAACACAACCCCAAAAAGTGCAGCAAATTATGAGATCACTCACTTTGGAGGATCTGGTTTCGTTGCTGCTATCTTTCTGGGTTTGATTTTTTGCATGTTCTAATGTTGTAAGAACATGACGGACTCACATTGGATTTAGACTCCTACTAGTTTAATTTTTCAAGCTATGCTGTGGGATGAAACTTTTTTTTTTCAATGCAAAAAAAAATTACAATTATTGTTAATGTTTTTTTATTATCAAGAAAATTTTAAACCATAAATAGAAAAATTTATGTTTGTTTAATAAAATATATTAAAAATTATATATACCAATAAATAATGATAAAATTATTGATTATAACCAAAGATCATGGAGCTCGGAAGATAAGATAAAAATATTATTTCTTAGAGGAAAAAAAAGTTGGATATTTTTTTTAGTTTGAAATTGGATCTATAAAATTTTAATTAGTTTGAATCAATAAAATTTTATTTTATTTTTTCAAATAGAGTATTAACTTAATGTTGAAACTTATTTGTAATATCATGAGAGCTCTATATAAATTCAACCAAAATAAAACATCAAACTAAATCCAAACTTAACTTAATGTTAAAAGATTAAATTAAAAATACAAAACCTAAGTCACAAAAAAAATTGAAGAAAAAATATTGTGGGTAATTATTGTAACAAATAGTGGATTGTCTTTTTTCTATGTTATATTTCCATAATTTTTTAATATTTCTTCCATCTTACAATGCCTCACGTGTTCATGAATCCAAACATCATTTTATGAAAAGAGTTAGTTAGCTCATTGTTCATAAATTAAATTGAAAAAAAAAAATCTAGTGACAAAAAAATTAAATGAAAAGAAAACATTATAGATAAGTACTTTTACAACACTGTATTTCTCTCATATGTTGAATTTTTATTATTTTTTAATATTTTTTATATCTTGTAATATTTCACATGTTTATGATTATAAATATTGATTTACGTGAGTTGATTTTATAAAAAAACACACTATAATTATTAAATGGAATGTAAAATGATCCAATAAGAAAAATAGAAGGAAATGAATGAAAAAAAATGATTATTCTTTTTTATGATATAAGACTTTGATTAGAGAAATTATATTGGCCAAAAAATCGTACTCGCTCGATAATGCAAATGAAACTTTACAAATTTTCTAGTAGTTGTTGTATATATTAATATTTGGAAAAGATTACAATTTAATCTTACAAATATTTTATTCACACATTAAATTGTTGGTTTATTATTCATATCTTGTCCTAGATCAAAAAAACTAAAAAAAAAAAAAACATAAAACTCACTCTAAACCAAAAACTAGAAATTAAATTAAACTTGATATTTAAAAACTAATTAACCAAATGAAACTTGGAATAAATATTTTGTTATTGGAGAATATTATAATTTGATCATAACACAGAACCGTTTGGGGGCATGCAATAAAAAAATAAAAGAAAAAAAAATTATAAAAAAAATAGTTTATACAAAAGTTTTTTTTTTTCCTTCAATTTTTAGTGTGTGATAGTAACGACCAAATTTTGTCACATTTATTAATGATGTGTCAGAAAATGGTAGGCTGGACCATTTGTTGGTTTTTGTTGCAGTTCAATATAATTTATAGTGAATTTCAATGTCATTCCATTCCTTTCAAGTCCGGCACTTATGGACTCTTTGTTTTTGTTATTGATAGTGTTTTTTAAAAATTATTTTTTATTTTGAAAATTATAAATTGATGTGTTTTTTTTTATGATTTTGACATTTCTATATTAAAAATTAAAAATATTATTTTAATATATTTTTTAATTTAAGAAAATAGACATCACATTATATAATAAACACACGTAAAGAAATCTAAATAAATTCACTCCAAATTTTTATTTCATTTCAATTTCAATTTTAATTTTAATTTATAAGAATTACAACTTACGTACTCCTCTCCTCTGGCTCTCACTGGGCAAAACGAAATAAAAAAATGAAAGTCACCCTCTTTTGTTTCATAGATTACAATACCGATGGAGGTAGCAGCTAGCTAAATATTGTCTGTTTCTAGTAACTCTTCCTTCTCCTTCAAAACGACATGGTTTCGGATCTCGAATCTCTCTCCTTCGATCAATTAGGAAGTGAATCAATGTTGGTATGCAAATCTCTTCATTTTAAAGCTACTAAGAGCTGTTCCTCACTTCAAGTTTCCTTAATAAATTGTGCTAGGGAATTTTTCTTTTTCTTTTTTTTCTTTTTTCTTTTTTTTTTAGTTTAACGTGGATGTCTGGGTCAGCTTGCGCGTACCTCGACTAATCCCACGGGTCCTGAAGTTAACGACCATGTAAGCCTTCAGTGGCCATCATATGAGTAACCACAGGGCTCGAATCTGAGACCACAGAGGGAGCAAACATCTTAATTCCAAACTTTTACTATCAGGTCACCATCTAGATGGTTGGATTTTTTCTAATCATAATGATGGAGTAGTAGCTAAAAAGGAATAATTCGTGAAGTGTAACCATTGTAATTGTGTTGTGCAAAGTTATAACATAGTACATATTTGTTTGTAATGTATATTCACATGCTTTTACTCATTGTTTATATTGTTATATATTTTATGTTCATCGTATATGGAACATCACAATAATGATCTTGTGATTGAGACTATGTAGTTTTTTTTTGTTTTTGCGTTAGCTAGAATTTTATAATTTTTATCTTATAATATATTATTAAATTAATGTATATTTTAAGTTTAATATTTTAAAATTATAAGCATGTAAATGTGTTTGAAAGTATGGTTGCAGTTATTTTTCAAAATATTTTTTACTCAGAAATATATCAAAATAATATTTTTTTTGTTTTTAAAAAATTATTTTTGATATCAGTATATCAAAATGATTTAAAAATATCAAAAAATATTAATTTGAAGCAAAGAAAAAAATAAAAAAAAATTAATATTTTTTTAAAAACGCTTTTGAAATGTAAAAACAAACATGATTTTTTATTGGGTGGCGTGCCTCACGCTGCAAATGAGCAATGGTTTATAATGTGTTTTGGATTGTGATTGTGTTATGCAAATATTAATTGTGAGATAAAATTTCAAATAGGTTTTTATACAGGAGAAAGTCTATCGAAATTTCATTAAAATTTTATGAATCCTTTAAATTTAAATTGAAAACTCTTTGTATGTTTAATGAGTATGCATAGAGTAAATTTTGTATTTGGTGTATTGATTGGGTGAGCCTTTATACAGGAGACCTTGTCTTTTATATATAAAATACCCCAATTTTCATGTACATGTTTTGTTTTAAATGAAAAAAACTCGGGATGCTACTCGTGACATTCTCAAATGCTGATTGGGCTGGCGGCTTAGACGATCGAACATCCACCTTTTGTCTATATGATTTTATTTTATTTTAGGCTCCAAACTGATCTCCTGGTGTTCCAAGAAACAGCAAGCCATCGATTGAGGCAAAGTAGAGTCCATTAGCAGTGATGGCTTTTGAAACTATCTGGCTCCCCCACCTTACGACTAAACTTGAGCATCCATTACCCATGCCTCCCACATTAACGTATGATAACCAGCTCAGTGCTCCACATCTCAGTTTGAATCCTGTCCATTCAGATTGACACTCCCTTTGTCCGAGATTTGGTGAAAAATGGTGCTTTGACTGTTCGGCATGTTCACATAATGATCATTTGGCAGACCACCTCATGATTCTAAGCCATTGTCTCTAGCACACCGAGCTCCTAAGGTCCAGGAATGGCCCTTTTTTTTATGGTGGTTCATAGGAAATTAATCAAAATATGCGTAAATTAGTTTAAATATTCACGTTAATTAAACAAAAAAAAAAAAGGCAAACCAGCAAGGCAACCGAAAATCTGGAGTTTCCAAAGCAAGACAGTAGAACAATTAAAGCTAGCAAATCACGAGGGTCCAGAATATAGGCTGGGATCATGGATTCTGTTTTGTATTTTTCTTTCTTGTTGATCTGTTTTTGTTGTATTTCAATGAGAATAAAATAATTATTTTGTTATTCATTTTTCTTATATAATTTTTTAAATATTAATTTTTTATTAATTTTTTTTTCTTATAGTTGTGTAAAGAATATCAAAACATGATTCTTTTTATTTTTTTCTAATTCAAACTACGATAAGATTTTATTTTAAAAAAAACCTTGTTTCTGATAAAATAAGATATATTTATTTCCAAAAAAAGAAATACATGAATGAAAAAGAAAATTCTGACTTAAAAAATATATTTTTTATTCAACAAAATAAATAGTTGTAATTGTTACAAATATTTAATTTAATTAACATAAAAATAAATTTTCAATATAACCCCACAACATCACACGTTGACAAAAATATAAAACAAACTATAAATAACATAATTTTATAAATAATCAGTGAAATAAAAGAGCTTGTTGTGATTCATAAATGCAACATTTCATGGATAACGAGATTTAAAATCATAAAAACTTATATTCTGAATCATGATATATTGTGAAATTTAACCTTAATCTACCTTATCTCCCTCCCCCTACATAACCAATCTTACCCCCCATTTCTAAAAAAACCCGACAACCGATAACCAGCCCCCTCCCTCTCTTAAAAAACCTTCACTTTACATTAACTTTAATATACTTATGTTTTAAATTATTGAATATGAAATGTTGTATCTCATAAGAGCATCTTTACGTAGATTGTCCCCCGCTTCCAAGAAAGCCAATTATGACTGCCCAGACTACAAGGTTTACACTCCAGCATTCATCAGGATGCATGTAATGCAATGTTCAAAATAATTATATGCAGCTATATTGTCTAAATGTTGACTAAAAATCTTATTAATAAGATTGTGATTTGTAATGTTAGGTAGTATGGGATTAAGGTAATCTCACACATGGTAGTATGAGATTAAGGTAATCTCATTTTATCAGAGCGAGCTAGAGAGACAATAACTTTTCCAGATATATGTTGAACAATTTTTTTCATAATTCAACTTAACTTTTTCGTATTATTGTCGTCTTATAATCGACAGTTGCTACTGCAATTTGCACTAGCATGATGGATATAAGAAGAACAGTGGTCCTGTTAGTGTTATTATGCAATTCATCCTAAATTCAAATGAAATTTTGATTATAAAATACATGATAAAAAGTTAATTACAGATGGAATAAAAAATTGTAGTTATCATGTAATTCACTAAAAATACAAAACCAAAAAATTGATTACAAGCCACGTTAAAACCACAGAAATTAAAAGAAAAGAAACATTGCAAAAAAATATATATAGTTTTTATATAATGTTTAATTCTATAAAAAAAGAAGCCTTATATAAATAGTGTTAGGAGTATTTAATTTTACATTAACAAGAGATTTAATATTTAGCGTTTGGGGTTAGTGTGTTGATGGTTGATGTTTGGATTGAGTTAGGATTAGTTAAAGTTATAATTTTTGGTTAAGGATTTGGGGTTATAGATTTGGATTAGGATTAGAATTAGGATTAGTTTTTATGGTTAAAGCTATGGGGTTTGGAATTAGTTAGGTTAGAGTTTGGGATTTTGAATTTGAGTTATGATAAGTGTTTAGTATTTAAATTAGAATCAGGGTTTAGGGTTAGGGTTATGATAAGTGTTTAGTATGATAAGTGTTTAGTGTTTAAATTAGAATCAGGGTTTAGGGTTATGATAAGTGTTTAAATTAGAGTTATGATTTAAGGTTTGGTTTAGTGTTTGTTTTAAATGGTTAAGTATCTTGCAGAATGATGTTAGGGTTAGGGTTTGATGTTTAGATTATAGTTAATGAGTATTTTGAGTTCAAACTCAAGTTAGAGTATTTTTTATCATTTTAAGGTTAGTAGATAGTAGGGCTTAGGTCTTAGTTAGGGTTAGAAATTAGATAAGGCTTGATAAATAGTTTAGGTATTATTTAGGGTTTAAGGGGTAAATATAAGAGTAAGATATGGTTTGGTAGATGTCACGGTTTCTTAAGCACAATATTTTTCAAATATCATGCTTTTCGATCACTTTTTCTTTACGTCACATTTTAAAATCATATCATGTTTTCAATCACGATTTATTTACATATTACATTTTAGAATCACGACAAATACAAATTATGCTACTTTAACAAATACCTTTTGCATCTATGTTATTTTACCAAAATATGAAGTTTTGTATGCTAATAAGCAAAAATACCTGCTGGCTTGTAGCAGAACTAAACAAACACCCATCCAAGTGCCCGAGGCAGAGATAGCCCATCACCGAAGTGGGAATTTGCTGAGAAAATGCCAAGTCCGATAGCGGTGAAAAGAGAAGAGACATCGAACCAGTCTGTTTCCTTCTTAACATCATTTCCCTCTCATGCGTCATGCTGAACTGAAACCTCATAAATTTTGGCATCATCTTGCGAGAAAACAAACATTGGTCTTCATTATGTACATAATAAGAGTCGAGTGAGTGTATCACATATAAACCTAAGTGCTGCACATTGCCAATGGCATAATAGACATAAATCAGTTTCCTTAGGATAAAAGAAATAAAGAAGGCAATCCATGGACAACCAAGAAATCCATGGACAACCAAGAACTGAGCTGATGACAAGTTACTTTGTTCTATACTCTACACTTTGTACAGGAGAAAAGGATCACCTATAAAGAATACAAATGAAAGAATATGAAAGCTATTGACTCACCACCCACAGGATACAAGCAGAAACTAAATATATAAATACAATTGAGAAGTAAAATGAAAACCTTAAATCAAAAAGAATGAAATGAATATGAAAAACAAAAACATGAAAGCAAGGCTCACGGAGTATATGTTACTAGCATAGGTAGCGCGGCTACCCCTGCATGAATTGCCCTTAACAAAGCCACAAAATTGAATAGGTTCTCTTTTGAGAACCACTTAAGCTTCCATGTCAGAGAACCTGAACCTTCGTTATCGTTGTCATTTGTTTTGATATCCTTTTGAGGTTTGGATGATAGGCTTTTTGGGGCATGTTGAAGGGCTAAGGTTATAAACCAACTCTCCCTGGCCTCAATAACCTGAAAATAGAATTATGATCTTAATGGGATATAACCTTCACCCTTTCAATAGAACAAGTACAACACAGAACAATAGAAGCAGGATATCGTTCCCAGAAAACCTTTACTTTTGAGAAAAGCAGTTTCTTAGACGTGCTAAGATAAAGCAAAAGACGATAGAAAAGAGAGCCGGACTATACGACACAAATTTAGTTCAGAGCTCTTTGGATGTAGAATTAATATGCCAGTCTAACCAGCATTCAAGTTGAGGTGCTTGTGGTTTATAAGCAAGCAATTTTATGAAGTAAAGAGCTTGGGCTCAAGCAATCTGAAACATACCAGCTCAGACACATCACTAATGGAGCAACAAGAATCAAGCAAGAAATATGGAGGCGAAGATGCATCCACTGAGGAACTCCTGAACTGCTTAAGATCTTCAACACACAAAAGCACATGCCCCCCACTTACAAACAGTGATCTGGGAAGCCACGAGTCCTCTGTCCATAAGAGAATTTTTGGCAGTCATTACAAATAGCCAATGGATGGGTTAACTAAAGAAGGAAAAAAAAGAACTTCAAAAAATAAATGCAAAAATTATTTTCACATCATAGAGTGTCTGCTAGAAAGCATGCCACAATAATTAGAAATAGTCCAATGCATATCCGTGGGAAGTCACATCATTGAATCAAATCATGAAACTATTATGATGGAAATTTTTATTTCAATCAAATTAGATATCCAAAGCATTTTAGTTGCATAAATTTAATGATAAAACTATAATTGTCATTAAATTAGTTCACAAGATAGAAATTAGGCTCTAAACAAATTAGTGTGGTGTATATGTTCATCAAATGCTTTACAAATTTAATCATACACGGGTCAACTATGCATCTAAGAACATTTCTATTTACAACTCAGATATTTTGGATTTTCAGTGGTTATAACAAATCTGATCCATCCTATATATTTAATAAATCTTTCGTATAAAACCAATACTAACAATTCTTGTATTAACAAACTACACAAAAAGTCATCAAGAATATTTTGTATGAAACAGGTATAACTGAGGTCTTTGTTTGTTAATAACCTTTCATGCTCCACATGAAAGAAAAAAACACAATAAAAACAGTGGGCTTGATGAATCATGCTTCTGACAAAAAGTCATAGTATAAGAATCATGCCTTATTTTATCCAACTTTACATCACAACATCTGAGGGACCAACCATTTACCAATTTTATGCAATAACACTTCATCACCCTAAAGCAGTGAGATGTATACCTTCGTTCTTCCTGTGCCTAAAAAGCACCATAGAATATTGGAATATGCTCAGTTTCAAACCTCGACATATTTGCTGCCCAAACAACTCAGCCTGAACCTGCTCCAAACTGTCATATAAATTCCCACAACCCAGTCTTACAACAAAGAAAATAAACACATGCAAATATAGAACAATTATTACATTTTAAAAACAAAATCATTTTAGAAGTGTGCATAATCAAAAAACTGGCATTAAATTTCCCATTCACGTATGAATGGGGCGTTAAGATTAGATTACCTTTTCAGCAAACACTTATTATTTGTTGTGCATGGTCCAGAAACTTGCAAGATATCAAGTACCTGCCTTGACTTCTCAATGCTCCGCGTTAGAAACAGGTAGGTTGCTCCCCTTTCAATGTATACCCTAACAGATAACAGCAAACGACAATTTTCAAGTTTTACAAAACACCAGTCTTCTAATTACTAACAGTAACAAATAAATCACTAACCTCACGACCTGAAGTCCTATACCAACTAAAACTTCTCTAACATCTTCAACTCTGTGCCAACCCAGCAAACTTAAAATGCTTCCTGCAATATGCCATTAAAGTGATCTTCCGAAGTTCAGCAACTAAGATCATGCAATCAGCATTCAGAAGCATCAAATGAAAAATAGGTCTCTTCTAAATACTTGATAACTAACCTGATCCATCAAATGCTACATCAATGAGCAGTACATACAGCTTGTCTTCACTGCTCAGCAACAAAACTACTTCTCTGCATGCAAAACAAAAGGAAAAAAAATTAGAATTTTCACAATAACATGTTTAAAGATTCATGATTAGACATAAAAGGAAGACAAGTAAGCAAAGTTCAACATGAGGTTGCATCTCATATTTGAAATCCAGAAAATTGGGAGTGCTTAAACATGCAAAAAGTGAAAATCTAGAATCAAGTATCAGCCTTTGAAGATGCAAAGCTATATAAAACCAATATACTTAATGTCTAGCAGTGAGTAGGTGCTCCATGCAGATTTAATATTTTACTGTTATTTTCATTGAAAGTAGTGTTTACAAGTTGTTCACAAAAAAAGCCCCTAAACATTCTAAAAATTTGATATACTTTGATTCTTTATATCTAATCTAATAATCTAAGCTTTATTGGAGCAAAATCATCTTCTCTGTCTGTACACAACCGAGTATAAAAGAACATGAGCTATTATTTCAAATTAATTACAAATCTTTTTTTTTTATTCTGTTAGGAAGGCATTAAAGACCTTCTTGGAACAAAGAGCAGAGGAAAAGAAAACAACTCGCTGATAACTTAATTAATCTAGAGCTTCTAGAAGACATGAGCTACAATTTATGGAAAAAGCTAATAATGCTCAACAATGGACAATGAGTGCTGCATAACTGAAGATAATGAACAAAAATCAATTTTTAGCAAGAAAACCTAATGCAAAAGCATAGTGACAATTAGCAATGAGCTGACCAAATTTATGGACATTCCAATACTCAATAGTAAGGGTTATGATGCTTATAAAAGAAAGAAAATAAATAATGAAAAGGGGAAAGTCTTTCGTAGGCAACATTTCCTAATGATTACAAAATGTTTACCTTTCTCTGTACATGGATTCTGGCTCTAGTATGCAATCACATCGCATATAATTCCTACAGCTTTCATTAATTCTGGAATCTGCTACTTTCTCATTAAAATAATTCTCAATAAAATCATCAGAGAATCCATTGACATTTACAGCATCCAGGGTTGTAAAAGAATTTGTGTGCAGCTGTTTCTTATCAGTAACATGAAAATCACTCTCACAAACAATTTGTTCCCCTTGCTCATCCACCAAATCAGCTCCACAAGTATCCCCATTTCCATTTAATTTTTCTGGTCTCCCTATCCTGCCAACCATATTCTCTAGCAAAGAAATGACTATTCTTCTTGGTTTCCTTTTGTTTTTTCCTTTCTCCAGCAAATCAGCCTCTTGGTTGGCAAAATGAGCATTTTCACCATCATGAGAGCCAGCAAGGAAATCATTGGAGTTTGAACTCAAAAATTTTGTGGAAATTGAGGTTTGTGAATCATTTAGATAACTGTCGTTTTCCATCACATGATGGATTCCATGTCCTTGATCCTTCAAAGGATTAGAAGATAATTGCCCTCCGGCCTTGGGATTCAAATACTCTTCATTTTGTGATTTAGCAGCTTCATATGATGAATCTCCAAATTCATATAAATCATCATCACTAGAGCTAGTATTACTGTTAGATGATGCCACTGAATAGGATTCTGCAGATAGCTGCAAAATTTCTTCCACCAAGTTGTTGCGTCGTTGCAAAATGTCGTCCTCATAATGAGGAGGAGACCTAGGATATGCAGGAGATGAATGAGTGGTCAACAGTGATATGCTTCCATTTCCAACTATTGTATGGACTCCTTGGACAGTAAAGCTACCTGTGTGGGAACTTCTACTTTGCATAGACATACTACCAGACCCTTCATGTAAATAAGACTTTTGATGCTTCTGTCTTAGATTCATGTTCCCCATCCCTGGTAAAGCAACCCCACCATATGAACCAGTATCAACAAATGAACTATTAGACTCGAGGAGATTTGTACTGGTCTCATCTCCAGAAGCTTGAAGATCATCCATAGAATCTCTAGAACTATCACAATGGTCCTTCTGTGTTGACTTGTTTGTTGGATGATTTTCCTTTGCATGATGCAATGTAACCTCACAATATGTACTGCAATCCGCAATATTCTCCGATTCATGATCCATCCAGTCCTTAAATTCCCGCAACCAAAGAGTAGAACGCTCCTTTTTCATGAGCTCAACTCTGTTAATCAGATCAACTATTTCAGCTTCATCATCAGATATGTCATTCTCCTCTTTGCTTTGAATCTCATTATCAAAAGATGGAGACTCTTGGTCAGAGGAAAAATAAATGGTCTCTTCTTTATTTGAAATTGAAGCAAGACGAGATACTTTACTCTGAAAAAAAAATATTGGGAGATGTCATTACTCTCCAAGTCAATAAACAAAAGTTGACTAGTAGAAAGGAACACACAGTTTTATATTTTAAAGACTTAAAAAAAAAAAAAAGGCAGAAATTTACATAAATTTTATAAAAAAAAAAAACATATATTACACACTTGATGCTGGGAGGAATTCAGTTTAGCAAAATGCTGTAGTGTCAAGCAATACATGAAAAGATCATAGCTAAATGTATCATCCCACAAATCTCATGTTGTCAATATATAAATTGTTGACTAATATGTGGACTTGCTCAACACACCATTAAAATTACATACCCTTTTCCTGTTGATATTTCCATCTCCTCCATCATCTCCTATAGCAGGAGAATAAAATCCAAAGCTGGTAGGTCGTTTCTGCCTCCTGGCAATTATGATTTGCCTCTTCCAAAACTCTCTTGCGCTGATTTCTTGGTCGTCTAACTTCACCTGAGCAACCATGCATCAGGAAACAGTTAAAAGTAGTTAGTTTACTAGGACTACAAAATTCATAATGAAGTTATGAGAAGGATCCTTAAAATATTAATTTATATTCTACTCGTCCAAAAGTTACAACTCTTCTATGCCCTTGAATTAGCATGAATTAAGTATTATGATCTGCCAGATCATCACTTACTGCTTCTGGATGAACAACATAGCTGAATACTTGAGCCCGATACCATCGAGCACCGCACAAAGGATTTCCTTCCAACCACAAGTTTCGCAAACATGGGAGGCCAGTAAGGAACTCCAGCTCTGAGAAATTGGAAATAATATTATAGGACACATCAAGGGCTTCAAGTGACTTCAAATTCTCAAGCCCATGTAATGTTGTTAGGGCATTGTTCCTCAAAACAAGTTTAACAATGTGACAGGAGATCTGCACAGAAAAAAAAATCAGTGTAGAAAATAAATCTTTAAGAAAAAATTTTAATTGAATCATTCTGCAAAGTAGAAATTCAGGTTTGACATATATAATTCTAATAAAGGAATCACTTATAAAATAACAGGCAAATGAAGTTTGAAAATACCCATTGCAGCACTAAATAGAGCTATCTGAGCAAAAGCAAGTTTCACTTATGAACATTTTGCATATCACCTTATCTACCAGAAGATGGAAAGATGAGAGAAATTTCTGTCAGGGATTCTTAAACTGTTTCTTCCTTGGTAATTTTACATCATTGAATAGCATTTTCTTTCCATTAGAGCTAAGTTGAGAACTACTTGAAGTTTAAAATAAAGAAGAAATCTTTCAAAAGCAGACAACTCCCCAAGTGTTTGCAAGCAAGATAAACTCTGAAAATGATCCTTAAATCTTGGAGCTTGGAGAATTCTTGGAAAGAAGTTGATGTATTTGACATTTGTTGGAACCACCCTTACCCAAAATAATTGTCAGATTGCATTAGTTTCGCATACATCAAATCTGCAAATATTAATTACATATTTACATTGCCTTATTAATACACACCCTAATCTTAGTTCTTTTATATGAAATTTGGGAATCAATATGCACACATAACCACCTTGAAACCACATTCTACTGTTGTTCGTCTCGTGTGCGCTCATTTCCACAAAACCACACCCTCTGTCAATAAAATCCATAACAAATTCCTACAACTAGGACATCCTCCAAGAAACCAAATAGTTTTGTAACCCTCATCACTCACTGTCCTTTGATTGTTTTTTCACCACTTTCCACATTATCATGTTCCATACTGCACCTCTTGTCTAGCCAAATCACTAGAACCAATATCTATTTGCCTGCTAATTGAAGCTCTAATACCATTCTTTGTAGCTTTAAGGATATGAAACTCTAGATTCATAAATGAACTTGATATCATGCATCTCAACTTCAGCCACCTCTAAATACAATAACATTATTTTAAGCATAATTACAGATTTACATGCGTAAATGTGTAATCAAGCCATGGATTTGAGCAGCAACGTCAAAATTTGAGTTTGGCTTATTTAGTTTCCAATAAAAACCAAATGAGCACCTCGGTCAATTTAGGTCAATAAATTTGCAGCAGATACGTTCCTTTGCAAGTTGCAGCAGTGATCTTTTTTTTTTTTTTTTTTTTTTGGTAACCCGGGGTGTTCGGGCCAGCTTACGCGCACCACAACTAATCCCCGGACCCACTGAACACCCTGCAAGCCCAGTAGGCATGTAAGACACCGCGGGGGTGACAGGCGTGCACGCTAGGGCTCGAACCCAGGTGACAGAGGCAAGGAAACCTTGCCTATGCCGCTGGGCTACAAGCCCTGGTGCATTGCAGCAGTGATCTTTAATAACTCAAGTGTTGGTTAAACTCTCAGAAAGCAATTATGATGCATGCCATAAAAAACAGTATCAACTAAAAAAAAAACAATTGAATACAACTCCAACTAGAATAAAAAAATCCACCTATCAACAAACTAGAAATGTACTTTGAAATGAAAATATAGTGCATTTTGAAATTTCAAAGCAACCAAATCCTAAGCATAGTATTTAAAGTATAATGGCTCCCTACCTCACAAAAGGGTGCAATTGATCTCAGATGATTGAACCCAAGATCCAAGTGCTTCAATTTGGTACACTTCCGCAAATTATCCACCTTTGCAAACTTATTTCGACTCAAATCAAGAGTTTCCACAACAGGAAGAAGTTGCAAAGACTCATCCATCAAAATCAGTCGATTACACGCACACGATACAAATGACAACCGATTCCATTGCGGTGAGTCCTTTATGTCCACAATCCTACTAGCAAATACATGCCGTAATGCATCCTAATAACACAAAAACAATAGAATAAAATAAATAATTCACTAACAATTATCCATTTCAAAAACAGAAGGCAGCTACAAAGAACCACACCCTAATTACTAACTAAAATTAATCAGCACAGAGAAATCAAGAAAATTAATAAGTTGTTTCTTTGCTTAATTATACTATAACTTCTCTAACTAAAATTGCCATGCCAATCCCTTCATTCAATCCTTCAATTAAACAAGTATCTCCTTTAATCAATGCCATTATTAGTATAGAAAATCGTGATTAATTTATTCCTTTTTATGTTTTTCAGCTTAAATTTTAACAATAAACAGATTGAATACGTCAAAAAAGATCACAAAAACCAATTCAAAAATTTTTTAAAAAAAAGACTCACAGTAGAATTGTGACAAACAATCTTCTCCAGAGAATGTCTCAATTCAAGCAACCCTTTGGCAGCCGACGTAGACAAATCACAACCTCTAAGTTCCAAAACCCTCAATCTCCCAAACGGAACCAAACAAACCGGCGTCGGATCACGCGTCGTCGGAGGCAAAACCGAAACAACCTTTAACTCCGTCAACAAACGGAGAATCCGCCGTAACTGCTCGAGAGCACGGTGGTCACCGAGGTCAGAAATGTAAGCGCGAAGATAATCAACTGGAGCTCCGGATAATAAATTCTCTAACTCGAGTAGTGATTCGAGTCGTGAATCGACGTAGCGGAGACCGCCTGGGTTAAGCTTTAAAACAAGGGTCCCGTCAATTAACGAACCGGCTTGTTCTTCAACGAATTTGACTAGTTTTTCTAGATAACGATCTCCTGTTACGATCGCCATTATGAATATATATATATATATAGAGAGAGAGAGAGAGAGAGGCTTGAGGGATTTAGAGAGAGAAAGGAGGTTTAGGGGAGGTTAAAGAGAAGAGAGAGATGAGTGTCATGGTTTTTGTGTGAAGAAGAAGGAAATGGGAGGGAGAGCGAGAGGGTCTGTTTGTTTGTTTGGGTGGGAGACATAGATATGGAGGGGAAAGGTTTGACTTCGGCTTTGGCGGAAGCATCTCAACCCAGGACTTTGAAGCGGAGAACTCTAATTTGTTGGTTACCGATTGTATGTCGATCGAGGGTGCTTATGAGTGTACCGGTGGTCATTTTAAAAAAAAAATTAATATATTAAAATAATATTTTTTTATTTTTAAAAATTAATTTTTATATTAATAAATCGATTTGAAAATACAAAATATTAAATTTAAATAAAAAAATTAAATTTTTATAAAATACTATTTGAAATATAATTCCAAATAGCCTTGAGTTGTTTAAGCCTCCAAGTAAAACCAAATAAATTAATTTCTTTCAAAATCAATTCAACTCTAGTACATGTGATTATTAGACTATAATAACAATTAACACACAAAAACACACATTTAAGAAGATATCAAGCTAAAAAAATATAATTGAAGTTGAATAATATTGTTATATACAACTTTAATTTATAATTTTATCATTAAATATTTTTTAAGCAGTTCTACATGTTTATAATTTCTTAAATAAATTCAGAAATTAACCTAAATAAACTAAGAAACTTGAAAGTAAAAAAAAATTAAACAAACTAAGAAACATGAAAATAAAAAATCTAAAAGTAAATAAAAAAACAATAAAAGTCCTAAAAATATATTACTTTTCTAAACTATATAGAAAATAAATAAAAATAACTAAAAAAATAAATATTTTTTCTTAAAAATCCTCCTACATCACTAACTAGTTATATGCATGTCATTTGAATAAAATATTATCATGATTTAAAGAGAAAGTTTCAACAAAACAAAAAAAAGAAATCATAATAATTTTTATGCAGTGAATGAAAATATAAAAGAATAATAAATTCATGAAAACTATATAAAAATCACAATAATATATATATATATATATATATATATATATATTATTCTCATTGCATATCCATATGCATTATTTTAAAATAAAAAACTTTGTATGTTAAACTCAATATATAATTATTCATAAAGTAATTATAAATATTACCATAAAAAAACATAATTTTATTAAAAGAGAAAGGCATGATCAAATAATTTATTAAATACCATTGTAATTATTTATTTATAGTGGAATTTATTTTAAAATATTAACATCTCTAAGGGTTAAGTGAATGAAGTTCATGTGTGCATAGACTTGAAAAGACAGCCTAGGCACGCTTAGGTTTGCAAGGGTAGGGCAAGTGTTATTAGATTTGAAAGGATAACGTAGCCATGTATTTATAAAAAAAATAAGTAAAGGATTCATTATTTGCCAATATGTTTTCAATGGAAAGGACAACACATTGAATGAGTTCAGCAAACATGTTTCTTCTACTAGAATTGAAAATCAAGGTTCAAGTTTGGGAATCTTATATTATTTATTTTTATTTTAAAACACTTTTTAATCCGTCTAAAAAAAATTAAATAAAAAAATTATAAACTCTAATCTATTTTTTTTTTTTTTTTACATACTTAAAGGGCAAAACCATATTCATTGAAAACCCTTCTCTAAGATGAACCCATTGATCGACCTTTCGTGGTTGAAATGTGATAAACCAAAATCTTCATTCCTCTCCTTAACTTTTTTATCTTAATAATTTGAGATTGAATTATGAGAAAATTAAAGTTTTAGGATTAAAACATAAATGCTTAAAACTACAAGGACAAAAAATGTAAACTAAAAAAAAAATAAAAGAACAAATTGAATTTCTTTAAAACTTCAATGATCAAATTAAGCTTTTAAAAGTTGCATTTGTTAGGGAATTGTACAATCCAATCTAGCTTTGTGTCTTTGTGAACAATAAACTTGAAATAATAAAAACCATATCTCTTTTAGTTCATTAACTAGATCATTGGTTGTCTCTACATCACAAGTCGAAGCAAAATATTTTTTTAACGTTGAAAAAATGTTTAGTTATCTCTTAAAAACAATTAACCTTGAATTCAAAATTTTTTGTATAATAGACAATATTTTAAAAAACAAATTGAGACAAGGACACACTAAATAATATTTTTATTTAATATTAAAAAAACAACATATTGGATTCATCTAAGTCAACTCAGGTTGACCTGCAAAACCTGCATGAATAATCTTGTGAAAAATAAATTAGAAAACTCAATTCTTAAATAACTCAATATAGAGTGATGTATCTGTTCAAAAAAAGTACTTAATTTTTTTAAAAAAAAATCTAAGTGAACTCAAGTCAACCAACTAAAAATTTGACCCAGGTTATCCATGTCACTAGATTCAATAATTGTTTTTCATCCCATATGTTATTTCTCATTTAATTATACGATAATAAAACGAATGAGATTTGTTTTTGTATGAAATAATTTTATAGAAGAAAAAAATAATCAAGACATGCTCGTGGGACTGAGATAACAAAAGCAAGTTTAATTTTGTTTAGCTAAATAATAAAAAGAAGTCTTTTTTATTTTAAGTTAAAAAATAGATAATTGATAACAAAGGATGACAAAAATAACTAGGACATTCACGTGGGACTGGGATAGGAAAAATAAGCCTAATTTTTTAAGCTAAATAAAAACAAGGTCTTTTTTATTTAAAGTTAAATAAAAAAACCATTGATAACAAAATGGTGAAATTGTAATTTTTTTTCATAAAGGGATTAAAAATGCATTGAACAAAAACAAAACATGTAATATAGTTTCCACTATGACGTTATGACTTAACTTGTCAAACTTACGATATAGGACATGGATTCAACTCGATTTAATACATTTTTTTACTACAAAAATCAGATGACATATCCTTTGTTAAGCCAAACAACGTGTCATCTGTCTACCTAGATTTTAGCAACTGTAAAGGTAACTGTAAATCAGGGTGATGTGTTTTTTGCTCTAAAAGGTATTATTAACCCAAAACTCCTTACCAATACTATTAAAACATCAAGAAACTAATTTCCCAAACTATTAAACAAAAAAAAAAAAACAGTTCAAACCACTTTGGTAAAGTTTTTCTTTCTTCACTTTATATGTTTTTTAAAGCAATATTAAGGTTCTAAATAACCATTATTAGACTCCTCTCATTGAATGGAACTTATTGCCATCGATTTCAACCACTTTGATGGTCGGAATTGATGTTAACAATGACTTTTCTCACTTTTATGGTAGAATTTGATGACTCTCTCTCTCTCTCTCTCTCATCTATCTCTCCTCTTATAAAATTGGGATCGAAAAACTAGAAAAAATAAAGTTTTGTATGAAAATTGAATTTTAAAAAACTAAAGAGACTAATTAACTATTATTTTAAAAATAAATGGGACCAAAATGATTTTTTTTGCATGAAATTCAGATTTGGCACCTATTTTTCTCATCTTTTCACTTTCTTCCTCTGTCTTTCAATTCCAAACTCTCTTAAGAAAAAAAACCCAATTAGGTATTAATTTGAGTTTAATAGAGTGCAATTGAGAAAAAAAATGTTTTGGGACAAAAAAGAAATTTTAGAAAAGAATCATTGCTTCAATCCACAATGATTTGTAATAGAGTGCACGATAAGAAATGCATAATATTTTTTCCACATGACTTTGTTTATTTATATAATAATAATAACAAAAAAAAAATTATTGTAGTGAAACCCCTGTCTCTTCTAGTTTATTTACTAGAGAGGTGGCATGTACTATGTTGCAAGTTGGGTTAAATTTTTCCTAACATAAAAAAAAATCAAGGTGATGCTAGTGCTTTTAAAGAATTAAGAGAAATATGAGATCCAGATGATTAACTTAACCATCCATGTTCAATAAGCTTGATTAGTTAAATAATATAATTTAAAAAAAAACATTGTAAATAATGAGAACAAAAAAAAAAAGCAATAATTAACCATAAAAACTAAGTTGTCGGTATCATACTCGAGAGAGAAGAAAGAAAAGCTTGTTGAAAGATAAGTCATCGCTCTGTCATGGACACAACTCCACCACTATAAAAAGCTTATTGAGACAATTAAAACGTCATTGCAAAAGGTTTTATGACAACACCAAAAGAGCTCGTACGTGTTGTTAGAGCAATGACCTAAAAAGCAAAGCAAACAAAATATCATGAGACAAACATCTCGTGCCTGTATGACTGTATTTAATCAATTAACTTAATTTAATTTAAAAACAAAATTCTTATAAAAAAAACAAAATTGAACAGAGAACAACAAATAAAAAGATATGGGATAACCCAAGTCATTATCAAAATTAGTGAAGAATCCTATAGAATGCAAATTAAAAAAAAAAACATAATGGAAGCCATTCTCAAATTAAATAAATGTCATAGGATGAAACTAAAAAAACATGAGCTTAAGAAAATGAAGAAAAAACAAGTAAACCTGAGCGAATTTTCTAAATATGAGTTAATTTTTCAAATTCACAACTTGTAAAATCCTAAACTCAGACTCAATCAAGAAGCTCGATTTTCAATAAATTTACTGTTGAAGTATGAAATTGAAAAAACAACTCAATTTAAAAAAATTCCAAGGCAAAAAAATAACAATTAAAAGAATGAGGATCAAATTGGTAGAAAAAAACCTAAGAAGGATGAAATCACAAAAAAACCTTTGAAAATCTTCCAAAACAAAAAATAATATCAATTAAAAAAATAAGGATCAAATCTGAAAGATAAAAAAATTAAAGGGGGTGAAATAAAAGAAATCCAATTTCATAAATCATCTCAATAAAAAAAATAGCAATAAAAAAAATCAAATATAAAGGAAGAACAAATTGAATGACTACTTTGAAATTTTAAAGACTTAGTACAGAGATTAAGGAAAAGAGAGGGAAAAAAGAAAAAAAGATCGTATGCACCAAATTAGAGGCTTGTTTGGCAAACATGCTACATAAGGATGGAGAGGATGTCAATATGATTTGACACCATCCTAGAAGTTACTGTTTGGACACCATATGATGTCTCACATGCTGCCTAAAAGGAGTAAAGACAATTCACACATGCACATGCCAAACTATATATTTTTTTAATAATATATATATATTAATTCAATTAAATTAAGAGCTAACCTGATTATTACAAAAAAAACTATGATGAAAAGACACAAAAGCCCCTGAACATAAGTTCTAGAAATTTTGCTTTTAAGGTCAAATAAGTCATTTTATTGTTTTAAAAAATACGATAAAGCTCCAAGAGCAACGTTTAATATTTTTTTTTGTTTTTAAAGGTAATTAAGTAATTTTATTGTGAAAATAATTAAGTAATTTTATTGTGTTGAAAAATGTGAAAAGAACTTCTTTCTTTCACCCAATTTGAAAATGACTTTTTAATATTTCAAACCACATCTATTTGTGTTTTAGTACACAGTAAAACACTAAGTTGTGTAAAATACTGTTTTTTTTAATTAGATAAAAGAAAAATTAATTAAAAAATGTTTTTAAAAAATATTTAGAAAATTGTAAAACATTTTTTTTACCGATAATTTTTTTATTGCTAGAAAAAATTTCAATTTTTTATTCACATTGTATTTTTAATTTATTTTAAAAATATATAATAATTGAAAGAAAAGATTTAAATAGTCTTTTAAATTGAGAGACTAATTAAGAGCCCAACATGATATTAATTTTTTTTAAAATAAAAATTGACTAGAAAATTAAAAAAATAGTTAAATATTTTTACCAATTATTTATTTATTTATTTCTATAAATAAATTTTATTTTCTTATTTACATTATAATTTTTTTAATTTTTTTTAACAAATACAAAAAAGTGAAAGAAAAGATTTAAAATATCTTGTTAATTTTTATTAAATTATTCTTTATTTATTTTTTACATCTTATTTTGAAAAGATAAATAAAAACGTTAAGGAAAAAATAAATTATATGTAAAAATTATAAGATCTTAAACACATAAAGTTAAAACTTTTAAATTGGAAAATCATAGAAAATAGTTTTCCATGAAAATATACACAAATTGAATTAAGTGTTTGTCACCAGTAATTAATAATCTTATTCTTCGTTGATGAAGTATAAGATAAATTTTACTTTTCAAAATAAAATAAAATAATTTTTAAGACAATAAAGAAAGCACTTTTTTTTTGTGGTTAATAACTAAACAATTAGCTAAATTATAAAAAATTATAACAAATCTAGAATAGAACAACAAAAAAATATTTTAGTATTTCTTCCTTTTATAAAAATTTAAGAAATGTAGGTTTCCATGTACCAAATAATTATTCTCGGTATTGGATATATGTCATGCTTTCAACATGACACGTCATCAACTTATCTTTGGTGGAGCGACTTAAAATTTAATAAAATATGCACTAAAGGGATCCTATAACTTATATTAATTTAATTAGATTAGTCGGTAAAATCTTGAATTTACTTTTTTGATTTTCAAGAGTTTAAGTTTTTTTAGGTTATTAAAAATTTATATAATTATTAATTTTAAAATTTATATAATTAATTGAAGTATATATAAACTGACTCAAAAATTTATATTAATTAAAAAAAACACGGAGTATAATTAATCAAAGCTCTATACTATAATTTCTATTCTAGTCCACCTCTTAGGCTATGTTTGGTATGCATCATTTGAGAATATAGTACAAACCATGTTTTTAAAAAATTTATTTATTTATTATTTAATTTTTGGTGTATTTTAAATTGTTTTGATGCGTTTATTTTAAAAATAATTTAAAAAAATAAAAAAAATATTATTTTATTATATTTTGGTATGAAAATCAATTTAAAAAGTAATCATGCACAAGATTTATTATTTATTAAATGACTATACTGCCCTTCATATAAATTATAACACTGGTTATTTTTTCTTCATTTCCCTCTCTGTTGCTCTCTCTGTTGCGCGGGAAAAAAAAGAGAGAAAATCGTATAAAACACCACACCTAAAAGCTAGGGTTTTCTTCTTCTCTGCAGCAAATCAGAATCCACCACAGGTAAATCAACGGATATTTTCTTCTTCTCTGCTCCTCATTTGTTCAATAAAACCCTAATCTGGCTTCCATTGATTTAGAAACTAGGGTTTTTGATTTAGAAACTAGGGTTTTTGATTTAGGGATATTTTATTCTTCTCTACTCCTAATTTGTTCGATAAATCAACAGAGTGCCTCCATTTTCTTGTCTCATTTCTGTAATTCAGTCTCACCCATCCTCTTGCTGACCTCTATTGCTCATTCATTCTTTTTAATCACTCTGTTGCTTTTGCTTTGCTTTGCTTTACTCAATTCACTCTGGTTTGGATTATCGGTTTTTTTTTTTAATTTCAAAAGGGCCTGTCCCTTTAACTCTGTCCTTGTGTTCCTTCCTTGCCCTTTAACAATGCTTGAAATACTGAAATTTTTGTTGGTTTATGTGAAAGTTGATGACCACAAATCCCATTTAACAAACAATTTAAAAACAGGTGCTGCTTTCCTTTCCCATCCTAACCATTTCTACACTTTTAATTAGATGGTCGGGTTTAACAAGATGTTTGCTAGTCCCTGGACCTGGAGTCTTTGGTCTTATACATAAGATACGAGTTGTATTTTATCGCTGCTTGATGCTTGTTATATAAATTGCTATAAACCTCTTTATCTTCTCTCAGTTGTTTGGTCTCTCTCTATCTGTCTTTACTAACCAAGTAAGCAATCTCCTTAATCCTTACCTTATCTTGTACGATGATCAAAGTTTTCTTTTTTATTCTTTCCTTTGCACTGTTATGTTTGCCTGTTTTCTCAAGTCCTGTGGGTTCTCTTTCATTTTTTAAGGGTTCTCTTTGACGACTTGTCCACTTGGTTCTGGGCTTTGCTCAAATGCTTTTGTGTTTCATTTATTGCTGCAATAAGGGGTGCTTTATTTTGTTGGAGGGGCCGTGAGGGACTAAAAAGTACGTTTGTCTACCATAGGACCCAGGTAATATCTGACCTGGAATTCATGAAAGCAATTGTTTACCTCATGACGGGTAGAGTGTTATATACAACCAACATAAAAAATAATAGAAAATGATCATTTTGAACATAAGATATCAGCATTGAACGAGTAATTGAACATTGATTTTGATTACATAATTAGTCTCTCCATATAGGTGGCAACTTGGAAGTGGCTATAGCATTAGTTTGACAGTGATTTAGACCAAGCTCAAACTTGGGGAAGAGTTGGGTCCATTAATTAATGGTATGCTTATTATAGTTAAATAACCTTCTACCGTGAACATGCAAATTCTAGACAATCCTAGTTCAGCCTCTATATCAAATACTGAACTGCCAGCCTGCATGTTGCTTTGTCTAAGGCAGTTACCCCTTTGATTCTTAGATTTTCTCATTTTAAATTTATGACGAGTCATTTTCACACTTTACATATCTGTAATAAGCTTTTTTAGTATTTATAGTTTACATGTAATGCTTTATACAACTTGATTACATAATTAGTCTCTCTATATAGGACTGGTATAGTCGAATCAAGTGAAAAACAGGAGTTCAGTAGTGTATTTAGGCTGGATATGAACTTTTTGGCATCCAAAAATAGTTGTGCTAGATTACCAGAGAACAAAATTTCTTCATATAGACTATAGTCAAGGGTGGAAATACGCAACATTCAGAGGTGAAATTTAATCATGTTGGAGAGCTCTTTGTTTTGAATGAGAAATTCGTTTTTTTCCACCTTTTTTGGCTAGCATTATTAACTTGGTAATAAGTAATGGAAAACAAGCTTCTTTCTTTCTTTTTGTGTTTGCTCTATTTTATCTGCTAATTGGACTTTCTTGATTGCTAAATTGTAAAATTTGAGCTGATTACAGTTCATTTTAGTGTGTAATTGCTTCACGAATGTATCAAAGTTGTAAACTTTCAAAGAGACAGTGTTCAAATTCCAATCTTCATTGTTTCTAGGTTGCTTTCTGGATATATGACTGCCTTGTTTGTGTTTTTTGCAGAGAAAAAAATCTGTGACTTCATGGGTTTCATGATGACCAAACTATGAAATCTAGATAAGGGTCTCCCCTCAGTTGTTTCACAGGCCAAACTAGGGGTATGTCAGCTGGCAAAGGGAGACTGAATGGTACTCAAAACTATGTTCCTTTGTAATTCATCCTTAATAATCTCAAAGATGCTAGTTAATATCAAAAGCCCTTCTGCTATTTTCTCGTCTATTACTAAAAGTCACAATCATTGCTCTTATTATTACTTTTTCTCTAGCTCTTCTTCTTCTAAGAACAAGAACTGGAGCCTTATACACCAAATTGTTAAAGCCTTTCACAACCAACAAAACCCTAAACCCTTAAACCCTATTCTTCTCTCTAAATTACAACTCTACCATGTACCTGACGTTATTATATCCCTTCAGCCTAAGCCCTTTTCGGCTATTAGATTCTTTGAGTGGGCTGAGAGCTTTTTCATTTCACCACTCTCTGCACCATCATTCTGTGCCCTCCTCCATGTCTTGCTTCAAAACCAATTATTTAGTCGTGCTGCTTGTGTTTTCGATAAGTTTATCATGCAATTTGGAAATGATTATGACACTTTGGATGCCTTTCGTGATGGTTTTTGTGATTTGGATTCGACAAATCATAGTGTTGTTTATGGGTTTTTGATTGAGAGTTACTGTCGAAAAGGGATGTTTGATAAATCTGTTGATATATTCATGCATGTTTGTGTAAAGGGTATTTTTGTTTCACCAAATGTGGTGTACTTGTTGTTGGGTTCTTTGGTTGATTCACATTGTGTTGATGTAATTGTGGATAAGTATGGTGAGCTGTGTTCAGCTATGAGAGAACAGCCTTTTAGTGTTTATGAATTTGTAATGAATAGGTTTATGAACAAGGGTGAGGTTGAAATGGGTTTGAGATTCCATAAAGCTTTGATTCAAGGAGGTTTTGGTCTGGATATCATTACTTGCAATAAGATTTTAAAAGGTATTTGGATGCAAAATGATATAGGAGTTGCAGATGATTATTTTAATATGGTATTGAGGATTGGCCCAAAACCAAATGTTGTCACATTTAGCACATTGATTGATGCATATTGCAAAGAGGGAAATTTGGATAAAGCATTTGTTCTTTTTGATGTTATGGCAGGGAATGGTGTGGCACCTGACTTAATTGTCTACAGCATTCTTATTGATGGCCTGTTTAAGGCAGGGAGGCTGGAAGATGGACAAAGGCTCTTGTTGGTAGCATTAGATAAGGGTATCAAGTTTGATGTTGTTGGTTTCAGCTCAGCCATGGATGCATATGTGAAAATTGGGGATTTAGGGAGGGTAATTCAGATATATAAGAGAATGTTGAATGAAGGGATTTCACCTAATGTGGTCAGCTGCAGCATTCTTATAAAGGGGTTCTGTCAGAATGGTAGGATCTTAGAGGCTTGTGGACTGTTTGTTCAGATTCTGAAACTTGGTTTTGAGCTATCTATTTTAACTTACAGCGCTCTCATTGCTGGATTTTGCAAATCAGGAAATCTAAGGGATGGGTTTTATTTATATGAGGATATGATAAAGAAGAGGTGTGAACCTGATACCATTGTTTACAGTGTTCTGATAAATGGTCTATGCAAACAAGGGTTGGTGGGTGATGCACTAAGATTCTTCTTTCAAGCTGTGAATAGGGGTTTAAGTCCCAATGTTTTTACTTTGAACACCTTGCTAGACAGCTTCTGTAGATTGAAATGCATAGTTGGTGCTATGAAGGTGTACTATCTAATGGGAATGTTAAATATAAAAGCAGACACAGTGACCTACACCATCCTTATTAAAGGCGCTGCTCAATTTGGTAGAGTTGATGAGGCACTGATGTTATTCTTCCAAATGCTCAAGAAGGATTTCAAACCAGATGTTATTACATATTGCACTCTGATTGATGGACTTTGTAAGCTGAAAAAATCATCTGCAGGATTATGTATTTTTGATTTCATGTGCAAGAATGCTGTGGCCCCTGATATTGCAATTTATAATGTTCTCATTAATATGCATTCTAGGGAAGGCCATTTGGAGGCTGCACTTGGACTCTTTGTCCATGTTGTTGAGAGAGGGCCAAAACCTGATGTTTTTACTTTCAACACAATGATTTGCTGTTACTGCAATTTCAAAAGGTTAGATGATGCAGTTCAGCTTTTTGCGAAGATGACAAGTGAACAGCTCAGACCCAATGCCATTACTTTTACCATACTGATTGATGTATTTTGTAGAGAAGGTAGAATGGATGATGCCATGTTGATGTTTTCCAAAATGCTGGAAGAGGGTCCCGAACCCAATTTGGTGACCTATAGTTGTTTGATTCATGGTTATTTCAAATCTCAAAGTATGATGGAAAGTGGCTTAAAGCTGTATAATGAGATGCTTGAAAACAATATTGCTCCAAATATTGTCAGTTACAGCATTCTCATTGATGGTCTATGTAAAAGAGGTCTAATGAAGGAAGCGTCTTGTGCTTTTCATTGTGCACTAGACAAACATTTATTGCCTGATGTGATAGCTTATACGATTCTGATCCGTGGATATTGCAAGGTTGGGAGATTAACTGAAGCCATGATGTTGTATGACAATATGTTGTTGAATAGACTCACTCCAGACCGCTTCCTGGAAAGAACACTTGAGGAGTATCAACTTAAAAAAGCTGGAGCAAAACATGTGTGTGCTTGAGGAGGATGCATGGAGACCTTTCTATCATCATCCTGCAATTAGGCATCATCATGGTGAATGAAATTACTACTGCTGCTTTCTAGTACTGATTATAATGTATATTAGTGTTATATTTCATCATACATGTTCACTTGTAAGTATAGACAAAACTCTGTTCTTACCCTGTAAAGAAGATAGCCGTGAACTCTTGTCTGGATCCATTGTATTATCACTTGGAACACCAGACCAAAAAATTTACCCTTAAAGAATATCACAATTTACATATTTTTTTCTAATTTTTAATCTGTCTTGAACGTTAGCAGATGTTTCTTCTTAGGGAAAAATTAAAATGGCCTCATGTTTATTTTCTCTTGTTTTTCTTTTGAGATCTGCCTTGCATACGCAATCAATTACTATGGCATTATTCTTTTTCGAGGCCTGATGGTGATCTTCAGAAAGCTACGAGTTAAAACTTATAAAAAGCGTAATCAACCCATGCAGCAGTTCTACCAAGAAAATTGAGTTTTTCGTGAATAATTATTTGCTCATGTGGTTTGCTGTCATCTTTTGTTATCCCCTTGCAACCTGATATTACCTTCAAACTGATGGGTTTCTATTTCCGAAGGTCAGCTTAATGATTGTAGGGGTGTAGATCCATGGAGACACGATTGTTTTCTACTCCTACAGGTAAACATGCTGGTGGTAAATAGTTATATGACTTTTGCGTGGTTAAAAGATTTTGATATTCTGGAATGAGCAGTTGGGTAGAATAAAAGAAGTACTTTGACTGGGGACGGTTATTGCTCTGAAGCTTAAGCTCACAATGAACTTTTTGCCGTGATGGAAGATGGCAGAGGCAAAGAATGGAATTGGACACGTTCGACATGCAATTACTCCAAAAATGGGGGTGAGGATCTTGCAAAGAAAGGGCTCTCTCTCCAACATGTCTTTCATCAATAGGTAATGACAAAGCTCAGCTAAGAAATTGTACTCGGCCTTTGCCTACGTTCTGCATTTTAGATTGCCCGTGTATTCTCCAGTATCAAGGCAAGCTGCGTGGCGGTTCAGAATTGGCTTACTTATCATTCAATCATTATGCAATTTTCTTTCAGGGAGTATTTGTGGACAGACTGAACAGATAAAACTTAGAAGAGCTCTAGAGATGGAATGGATAGTTTTGGATGAAAAAGAACGGTTCTCTGGAAGATGAGAGAATTCTGTCAGAAAAGGAAAGGGGTAACAAGTCAACATCTGCCAAAGTTACTCATTAAGACCCGGATTAAATTCTTACCGTTTTTGTGCAAGAAACAAGAACATTTGTAAGATTCCATAAATATTCTTCCAATTTCTTCTGGCAACTTGCCATACATCTACATCATACACCGCGTTAATAGTTTCAGGAATACCCAGCAGGAATCATTCTGATCCTATCTCTGTTCATCTGAAGAAGGGAAGGATCCCAAATGTGACATGCTATTACATCTTATAAACTCTCATTTAGACCTGGGAAGAAAGGGCCAAGGATACCCAAAGAGTTTAAACTTCAAGTGTGGAGGCAGTTATGCTGAGGTTGTTATCGATCTTGCTTGTACATGTTCAACATGTTATATCAATGAAATGAAAGTTTTGCTCCAAGTTTTCTTCCTGTTTGTGAAAGGTGGTACGTGTTTCCTGCAGGTATGATCTGTTGTTCCAAGGCAACTATTTTTCGTTGTCATTGACTGTTCCTTCTAAGTTTCAGAAAATGAGATTCTGTCTTGTAATTTCAAGAAAGTTGTTGCATGTGCTATTTCTCAAACCCAAGTGGAAGGTCAAGAAACACTGCCATGTTACAAGAGATGACACAGACAGCAACAAACAGGATGATGCTATTAACGGGATGATGCTAGCAAACAGGCTGTTTAATTTTACTTTCAGCAGAGCAGAACTAGGGCTTCATGCTACTAACATATCTATTAGGAGAGCTAACAAACATATAGAGACAGAGAGCAGAGAGGAGAAAGCAGCAATAACAGGCAGTTCCTGGTCAAGGTATGGATCATTCTCTGCATTTTTCAGCATCAATTCCTACATCTGGGCCAGGGTCTTCTTCTGCAGGGGTGTATGAATTCACGGCCTACCTCCTCCTTGTTGTACCCTTGTAGACCGCCCTCCATGGTTCCTCTCTAGCCATAACGATCACGAACGTCAAGAATAATAGTAGAGTATTAGTTTCCAAATTGACAATGAAGAGGTGATTATTCACAAGCATGCAAACCAGCAGAGATAAACATAAAAGCTGGGTGGAGAAAGGGTTACGTTCAGCTAGGAATTCCTGAGCTTCAAGGCTCTTACCACCTCTCCTTCCTTTGCCTTGGCATCAAGTTCTGATCTTACTTGCTGTGTGGTCATCCCAAGTTTCATGAAGTAGTATAAAATCTGAGTATCAACCCCTTGCCGCTGATGTTGCCGAATCATCTTGGTTTCATTCTTTGCTTAGTGACTTATCTATTGCACCTCGTCTACCCTGATAATATTTCCACCACCTATCTCGTAGTCAATCCTATTAATCATGCTAGGACCAAGCATTGAAAGGTTGCTTTGCATTTTGTTCATGATCAAGTTGCGACGAGAGATATCGAAGTCAAGTTTGTTTCCAGTAGTGATCATGTGGCTGATATTCTCACCAATATTTTCACCAAAGGGCTCTCTTCTGCTCCATTTGCTTTGCCAATTTGAGCTTTCTCGCATCTCCAGCTCAAATTGGGGAAGGGTGCGTAACAGACAATAGTGATTTGATATCCCTAATATCATGCTATCTATATATGATGGTCTTATATTTTAGGACATACAATGTATTGTAATTAAGACAAGATTATTTATTAATTGTATAATGAGAATATATATACAAATCACATTGAGATTATCGTACTAAATTTAGTTTGCAGGCAAAGTCACTTTGGTGATTGAAGCAAATGATTCAAAAACATTCTTTACTGTAAGAATGGAAGGGCCAAGAAGCATTGGAGGATTAACTTGCTGAGTCCATTTCCAATGGCCTTGCAATAAATCAAAGAGTAATTTATGAAGAAATGTTTTGAAAATGTGAAAGGGAAGGGCATGGCTCATTTTATCATCAACAATTTTTGAACATTTTTAAGTCTAGGACTAGCAACAGTTGCTGGAAACAAATGTCCAGGCTAGAACATAAGACGTTTAGAGATATCACAATGTTAAAAAGGATTCTTAGCATTGGGGTTGTCCGAGAATCGCTCAATCTGAATCCATTCAAACTTTGAAGTTTTTCCATTCAAAAGGGATGACAGTTATAAGAAGAAATTTTTTTCTACCAGGATCTCAATCCACTTGCTAAGAGCCCTTGTCAAGCTTTTGTGATCCTTGCACATTTCAGCCCTTGGAGGAGGCAAGAGTTGAACTGCAACTAGCTAGTTTTGATTCAATATGCCACATTTTTTTATGAATATAAAAGGAATGACCCAACAGTAACTTTGGACAATGAAGATCACCACTGTAAGATTTTGCAGTTGGAACATCACATGGTGACATATCGGTTGATACAACTGAGGTAAACCTCAGACTTTTAAAAATGGATATAACCTATGAATGTAGAGACCATACTTGATTATTTTACACCAACTTTGTGGACAAGGGGTTTAGTAGAGCGTAAGGGAGCTTTAGTTGATCTTCTCACCACTTGCTTGGCGTCTCTTCTCTTCTTCAACCTGTTCAAGCAACGCTTCTAACTCTGCTTCTGACAAGCCCTCTAACCGCTTCTGCAAAACCAGATTGAGGCCCGATTCCATGTCAGGAGCAAACAAAACAGGAATTCAAAGTGGTTATTGGGTATTTTCCCATACTTTTTCCATATACTAAAAGAATCTAGAGTCCGGTTCTACACAAAAAGGTGTGAAGTGACTGACTATACATGTTGACAGATAAACGAAGATGCAAATAAAAGAGTAGATGCAAGAAAACTTTTGCAGCATATCAAAATCAAATTGTCAGATTTTACCAAACTCCTTTTCCACTAAATGAAATGAATGGCTACCCTTCACATTCTTTATGAAAATATATGAGAATTGTATGGAATATTTAAGTACTAATTTGTTAATAAGAGCAATTCAGGACTCAAAAAAAAGAAAGAAAGAAAAGAA
The DNA here is from genome assembly GCA_007827005.2 of Populus simonii. NCBI lineage: Eukaryota > Viridiplantae > Streptophyta > Magnoliopsida > Malpighiales > Salicaceae > Populus > Populus simonii. The sequence goes on from CM017478.2 coordinate 2,119,108, forward strand.
ATATGTAGTTTTATTTTGTTTTTTCAACCATTTGCGAGATACTACAAGATATGCATCTAAGAACAAGTAATACAAAATCGATCAAAAAGGAATCACTGTCGCAGTAAATAAAAGAATGTCATATATGCATCATGCATGACTTCTGGCAAATAAATACTTAACTTCTGCAGATTTGAGAAGAAAACTCTACAAAAAACAATACCTCCATGACTTTATTTTCATAATCACGAAGTTGTTGGGCATATGTCATTTCCTTGTTTGAAACCCTAAAGATGTATGTTGAAATCCATCCAACTGTTAGACCCAAAACTAATACCAATTGAACAACATTCCCTGCTTGTAAAGGATCAACACCAGCATACTGCAGAATCCATCATAAAAGGACCATCAGATAATGCAAGTATACAGCGAACTATCTCAATGCATGATATCTATCCATGATTAAGAAAAACAAATTCCAGAAAACATCTTAATGTAACAAGCAAAACATGGCAGCACAATAAAAACTGCTAATGCATTACATAGCAGTTTACTCCATCGACCAGTGAGGCAGTGCAAATTGGTGTGTAAGTAAAGAGGAAACAGAAAAGAATGGAAATGGAAAAGGTTGGAATGACTTTAAGGATGAGAATGCCACGATACCTCCAATCCACTTTCCAAGCCAATGCCGAGAACTGTGACTCCAAGTCCAATCAACAAGACATCCTTCCTGTTGTACCCAAAAGGAGTCTGTTCTAGGAACAAGTACAAGAAAGATATGAATACAACATCCAAGTCAACAAAATTAGAACACCAAAATGACTGACATTCATTTAAGAGGCACTGACATTTAGCAGCCAGCAACTTTTACACAAACAAGGAAATCCTTTATTTTTTTAAGTTAAAGAAAAAAGGAATAATCATAACACTCAAATTCATCATGAGTAGCTGCTCGTACATGCCTTTCCTTGATCGGAGGAACCATCTTCACTGCTACTACGGGTAGTAAAGGTCACTTTCTTTGACATCATGCTGCCAAGTCCTTTTCTTGGAAAACAGAATTTTTCCTTTCTATACAAGCTTTGTGGAATTAATCTTCCTGAATAGTTGATAATATCATAAGTAAGAGTAACACTACAGGCCTTGAAAACAAGAAGTGTCCTTGCAACAGTAGTCATCAAGTCTGCTTTATAAATATTGTCAGAACAGCGATCCAAGAATAACTAATACTCAAATCATGAAAGAAAGAATAACAGTTGCGTTGGGAATTGGTAATTGCATATAATTTATTGGAACTTAAGCTCAAGGTAAACTAATATCAGTGTCAACACAAATAACACATGAAGCAAGAAACATTTTGTGCATGCTGAATTCAGGACAGAATTTAAAATTGGGACAAAAATTTCTAATTTCATGTAATTAATTTGCAGTTAGAACTATAGGTTAACTAGCATCATTGTGAATGAAACACATGAAGTCAAGAAACAGTGTACACATGCTGAATCCATAGCAGAAGTTGATGTCGGTGCATCTTGGCTGGGCTACACATTTTAATTGCTAAATTATAATAAAGAATCACATGCCTCATTAAGGACCAAAAGAAAATCTTGGGAGGAAATGAGGCAATCATAGTATCCAACCAGCTGCAAAAGGAAAGGGATAAAAGGGCATTTCCGTAGGGATCAACAACCTAAAGACAGTCAACAAGTATTCATAGCTACCCTCATAGATTGGGAACAATTTAGATTATTAATTGGAGTTTCAAAAATCGGCTCAAATCTCAGGGCATTCTTCAATAGTGCAAAAACATGCCTAGATTTTATCTACTTTTATACCCAAAAGAGAACTTCTAGAGATAATCTCACTAAGACCAATCAATCTTCCATCAGATAAGGAAAACCCCAACTACAGTGACTCCTTGAGAATACATTTGAAGCAATTCAAAGTAAATGAGTCCAAAAAAGACTAAGAAAAACAACCACTTTTAGATTCAAAGAATTTTGAAAGGAACTATATCATCTAAATAGCTTTCATCACATATGAGTAGCACAGAAACAAGACAAAATTCAAAATAAAAAGAAAAAAAGAACCTGCTAACAGACCTCTCATGAAAGCTCCAGCTCGCAATTGCATGAATGGAAGAGCTGAGAACCCCACAAAGGAGGTAGCTCCATTATTTCGTAAGATGCTGCAGTTTGGGTTTCCATGCAGTAGAGAAGACATCCCTGTACTCATCTCTGAAGTCAAACACAACAAAACTTAGTAAACTCATCCACCACCTTGTTTCTTGCTTTTAGATTAACTCATTGATCAAGAAAGGTCCGTTAAACTTGTTCTCTCTTTTCCTCTCAATATGTTCCATAAAAGAGGCAAAATCAGAAGAGAGAAAGGAAGAGAAATACGGTACTGTACCAGGATGAGGAAGCACTGGGTGGCTAGTGCTGCTCGTTGCAGTAAGGCCTCTTGATGAGGGAAATAAATATGGCCCACTCAAGGCTATATCTTTTTTCAAGAAAAATTGAGATGACGAGTGTCAGGGACTTACAAATAACTTAGAAGCTGTAGATTAGTAAAATTAATTAATTAATACAAAGCTGGAAGCCGTACTTCACCAAGGTTAGATTTTCAAGTTAATTTTTAATATACTGATATTATCAATGTAATTTCAAGTATTATAAATTTTTTAATAGAAAAATAAAAAATTATCATTTATATTTAATAAAATAAATTAAAAATATATTAGCCAATTAAAGTAAATCTCGCAAATTTTTAACATAATTATTCTTTTTATTTCATATATTTTATTTTTTTAGAGGTTGATTTTAGTGGCTAAGAACAAACGTTTTTTAATTTTATAAAAGCATTATACCAATAAAATTTATTTATATGAAATATTAAAAAAAAAAATAAAGATAAAATACAACAATCTCTTTCTTTGAAATGTTATAAAATTAAAAAAATAATTATTATTTTTGAAAAGGTGAGCTAAACAATTTAAAAAAATAAGAGAGGGTACTAATTAAATTTTAAATAAAAAGTGAAAAAATAAATAAAAAATAACGGAATATTAATTAAAATTTAAATAAAAAGTTTAATAAAAAAAATAGAAGCCAAACATTGTTGGGTTTGATAGGTCAAACCCACGTGTCGCGGTTTAAATTGTTGTATCAGAACACCACTTTTATTCTAGTATTACTGGTTAATAAAGATAGATATTTTCGAGGGAAATGGAGTCCACACAGCAGGTAAGATCACAACTTGATGCCAAGGCAAAGAAGGAGAGGTGGTGAGAGCCTTGAAGCTCAGGAATTCCTAGCTGAACGTAACCCTTTCTCCACCCAGCTTTTACGTTTATCTCTGCTGGTTTAAATTTGCATGCTTGTGAATAATCACCTCTTCATTGTCAACTTGGAAACTAATACTACTATTTATGATTCTTGACGTTCGTGATCATTATGGCTAGCGAGGAGCCATGGAGGACGGTCTACAAGGGATGAGCTAGAAACTGAAGGGTACAACAAGGAGGAGGCAGGCCGTGAATTCATACACCCCGCCAAGGAAGAACCGGTAGAAGAAGACCCTGGCCCAGATGTAGGAATTGATGCTGACAAATGCAGAGGATGATCCATACCTTGACCAGGAACTGCCTGTTATGGCTGCTTTCTCCTTTGTTTCTATATGTTTGTCAGGTCTCCTAATAGATATGTTAGTAGCATGAAGCACCAGTTCTGCTCTGCTGCATGTAAAAATAAACAGCCTGTTTGCTAGCATCATCCCGTTGAAACTTGTTGCCGTCTGTGTCCTCTCTTGTAACATGACAGTGTTTCATGAGCTTCCACTAGGGTTGGAGAAATAGCACATCCAACAACTTTCTTGAAATTACAAGACAGAATCTATTTTTCTGAAACTTTAGAAGGAACAGTCAATGGCAAGGAAAATTAGTTCCCTTGGAACAACAGATCATACCTGCAGGAAACCACCTTTCACAAACAGGAAGAAAACTTGGAGCAAAACTTTCATTTCATTGATATAACATGTTGAACATGTACGAGTAAGATCGATAAAAACCTCAGCATAACTGCCTCCACACTTGAAGTTTAAACTCTTCGGGTATCCTTAGCCCGTTCTTTCCCAGGTCTAAATGAGAGTTTATAAGATGTGTAGCATTTGTCACATTTGGGATCCTTCCTTTCTTCGGATGAACAGAGATAGGATCAGAATGATTCTTGCTGGGTATTCCTGAAACTATTAACGCGGAGTATGATGCGGATGAATGATGAGTTGCAAGAAGAAACTGGCCAGAAGAAATTGGAAGAATATTTTTGGAAATCTTACAAATCCTTGAGATGTTACCTCTTTCCTTTTCTGAGAGAATTCTCCAGAAAACCGTTCTTTTCCATCCAAAACTATCCATTCCATCTCTAGAGCTCTTCTAAAGATAAATAAGACATTTGAGGAAAAAAAGTCATCCGGAAAAAGAGCTGATAAAGATGCTTCCATTGTTCTGTAAGAGATTTGAGAAAAAGAGAGGGATTTGTATTCTGAACATAATCGCTATGTTTATTAAACATAAAAAAGCGAGGAAAATAGTTTTTTAAAAAATGAATTTCTAAAAACAAACAAGGAATAAGATAAATAAGATATTTGAGAAAAAAAAATCACCCAAAAGAAGAGCTAATAGAGATGCTTTAATTGTTCTGTTTGAGAGATTTGAGAGAGAGAGAGAGTTAGGAATTTATATTCTAAACACAGTTGTTATATTTTTTTATCAATAAAAAAAAATGTTTTTTTTTAGAATAAGAAAAGGAAAAATATTTTCCTGTCATAAAGCATTACTTTTTAATTTCTTTGACAGAAATTCAGTTTCCTTAACCAACTTTCTTTATATTTATCAAATATAAAAAAAGTAAGGAAAATAATTTTCAAAAAATAAATTCCTTAAAACAAACAATTCCTAAGTTTTATCTGTTCAGTCTGTACACAAATACTCCCCATAAATAAAATTGCATAATGATTGAACGATAAGCAAGCCAATTCTGAACCGCTGCGCAGCTCCCCTTGATACTGGAGAAAACATGGGCAATCTAAAATGCAGAACGGAGGCATAGGCCGAGTACAATTTCTTAGCTGAGCTTTGCCATTACCTATTGATGAAGGACATGTTGGAGAGAGAGCCCTTTCTTTGCAAGATCCTCACCCCCATTTTTGGAGTAATTGCATGTAGAACGTGTCCAGTTCCATTCTTTGCCTCTGCCATCTTCCATCACAGCAAAAAGTTCACTGTGAGCTTAAGCTTCAGAGCAATAACCATCCCCCGTCAAAGTACTCCTTTTATTCTACTCATCAACTGCTCATTCCAGAAATATCAAAATCTTTTCAACCACGCAAAAGTCATATAACTATTTACCACCAATCGTGTCTCCATGGATCAACACCTCTACAATCATTAAGCTGACCTTTGGAAATAGAAACCCATCAGTTTGAAGGTAATATCAGATTGCAAGGGGATAACAAAAGATGACAGCAAACCACATGAGCAAATAATTATTCACAAAAAACTCATTTTTCTTGGTAGAACTGCCGCGTGGGTTGATTAACGCTTTTTTTAAGTTTAAACTCATAGCTTCCCGGCGATCACCATCAAGCTTCGAAAGAAGTAATGCCATGGTAATTGATTGAGTATGCGAGGCAGTTCTCAAAAGAAAAACAATCTAAATTTGCTTTTTAATGGCAACCACTACATGATCTTCTTGACCACTACATGATTGGCATTGAGGATGCTGTATTTACAGTGAAAGTCTCTGTGTTGTTGTTTTTGGATGGTAACCTTTATATTTCTGATAGTCTTACTGCTATCAATAAACCCAGAATGACTCTGTTTGCTCCCTCATTACCAAACAATGAAGAAGATAATGGTCACGTGATGACAAGAGGGTTTATAATGCTAGTTTTTTATTTGAAAATATATTTAAAAAAAAATTATTTTTAATATAACACATTAAAACAAATTAAAAACATTAAAATAAATTAATTTATATAAAAATAAATGAATAAATTTAAATTTTTTTAAACTCTTATAAAATATAAAAACAAAGGAACTCAATACTATTTAGCTTTCAAAAATTAATAGCAATGAACAATTCACAATCAAGTCCTTCGAATTAATTTTCATTAACTTCTCCATCAAATTGTCTTCAAAACCATAAAATATTATTGGACGAAATACATTAATAGAAATTTACAAAATGACCCAATTGAGAAATATGGAAATCTTGGGATCTAATTTATAAACTTTACAAGTTTGGGATGTGATTAAGAATAGGTATATTGATCAAGGACTAAATTAAGAACAAAATAAAACATCAGTACTTTGTTTTATTAATAAAACCACGACCGAGTCTGTACGGTGCCGGTGATTAATAATCTGCTACGGCCTCAAAAACCCTCCGAGTGTTTATCACCGGAGATATACCACTCTGCCACCAATTAGCAGACCATGAAGTTCCGGTACGCCATGGTATGTTCGTCCAATCAGAACAGAAGCATGGAGGCTCATTCTCTGCTTAAGAGGCACGGATTTGATGTCTCCTCTTATGGAACTGGAGCTCACGTTAAGCTGCCTGGACCTTCCCTCAGAGAACCAAACGTTTACGACTTTGGCACCCCTTATAAGCAAATGTTCGATGATCTCAGGCGCAAAGACCCTGAACTGTATCCTCCTCTCTCTCTCTCTCTCTTTCTCTCTCTCTCTACTCTTCTTTTTCTATAATCTTTGGTTGCTGAGAGAATCTCCTTTCCTTTCCTTTTTTTTCTTGTTTTGGGTTGTTTAATTGGGGTTATGGTATCGAATTAATTGGTGCGAAGTTGGGTTTTTGTTATTTTGGGAATTACTTCAAAACCCAGAAAAGGGTTTGAAGAAAATAGCTAGATATGGTTGCATTTGATATGGAACTGGCGTGTGTTTTATTGAAAAATTGTAAGGAATTTGAATTTTGATCATGGGGTTTCTTTTTTTTTCTTTTTTTTATTTAGCTTCTTAAATGTGAAAGGTAAAGCTTATGGTAACTACGTATGTGATTTTAAAGAAAAAAGTTGAAACCTTGACAAGAGTTTCAGTTACAAGCGAAATGGGATATTGCCCATGCTTAAAAGAAATTCAGGTGTGAAACTGGCACCTCAACGCTGGCAAGACAATGCTGCTGATGGTTCCTTTAGTGTGGTGTTCACCTTTGAAGAAAAGGTCTTTGATATGGTTCTTGAAGGTAAAGATGTATCTTTCGTTTTGCATTTTTTGTTCCTTTGGATATTTTGATAATAATGAGTTTTGCAGTTACTCTGTTCATATGCTTGTATAAAAAAAACTCACTTTTAGCCATTGATGAAAAGAGCCTTTAGACTGGGATTCTCCATTATTTAGTAATTAATGTCTGAATCTTTTTGTCCCCCAAAAAAAAACGAAAAGAAAAGAAAGTAATGTGTGAATACTAATCTTGATGGTGAATGGTAGAGGTAACTTCTTTAGCTAAATCAAAAGGGTTGGCATCCTAAAAGTGATACCCTTTGAGGTTTTTAGCTCAGTCTTGTTACTTATAATGCTCAACAACTCTTGATAGAAAGTCTTTAGGGAATTATTTAATGGGGTCAAGAACAGTGAAGATGAGATTGAGCCTGTTCTTTATGGTGCACTGCTCCTTGCTGCTTTGTTTAAGAAGCTCCTCGTTAGTGGAAGTTCGATCTAAAGATTTCAATATAACTAAATGAATCTAATATGTGATGCATTGTGTGTTGTATGTAGAAGAACATGGGAAGAATGGGTGGGCAAAACTGTTTGCTATTGACAAGTTAATCAACTTGAAGGTGTTCTTCCTATCTATGTAGAGATGTTGGAACAAATACTGCTTTAAGTTTGGGGGTTTTAAGGTATCGAGGTTGTTTTGTTAATTTAAATTGAGATTACCTATATGGCTAACATTAGATGAAACCAATCTGCGGCCTGATTTCAATTAGGTTTTTCGGGTCTAGTTGTCCTTTTGGATTTAAGATATCAGATTCTTACTAATTAAAACCTTTTCCCTTTTAAGTTTCTTTTAGAATTTTTAGGATTGCATGTTTTTGCATGATTAATATTTTAGTGCCTCTGTTCCCTTTATAAACTTAGAGCACAAGGGAGAAATAGAATATAGCCAGCGTTTTCATGTTGTTTAGCTGTCATTTCTTACTTTCTATCTAGAAGTCATGCCATGGGGAACCTTTCAGGCTTTCTTATTGTTTGCACTGGCCTGTATGTTTTGAGCTAGCAGAAAGGTAATGTTGGATTTTTCTGTGGGTGCTTGGGAAGAACAATGGAAATAGGATGGCATTCGCTGTTCTTGGCATGTCTTCCCACATCCCTTGGTCCATAATGTAAAATATCTCTTTACATGGATGGTCTCTAAGCTATGTCAACAGTGAATGGCTGAGATTTCATAGAACTTTGTAGAAGGATGTTATGTTTATGGGTTTTATGGAAATCTCAATACGAGGCTAAAGGATAAAGAACAAATGATGATCACTCCCGAAGCTACAATAAAAAGGAAATAGGTCAAGCAAGCTCACCAGACTAGTTTTAAGAAATAGCTTATACTGTTAAAAATACCTGAATGAAGGTCCAGGGTGTTATAGCTCACTCACAAATGTTCAGCTTTCCCTTTTTCTTGTACTATAAGATATATGAACTATTGCAATTGTTGTCCCAGTCCCGTTGTTTCAAAGTCTTGATAACATTTGTGTTAATTTGATCCATCTCAGAACCATGTCTTTGATGTGTGAGTCTGAATACAAAATTATGAAGCTCTGCAATCAACTTAAAAAGCCGAATCTACATTTGTTCACCTGGTTGTAAACTGATTTGGTAATCTACATTTATCATAAGTTCAAAGTGTATCCATTTAAATAAGTATGTTGATATCTATTACATATGGTATGGAAAGAGAAAATATATAGTAACTAATTGGGTGGGTGCTAGCTAGCTTAGCAGAAGGGTCTCTTGGTGTCATAACAAATAACCCGGGATCAAATCATGCTGACAATTGAGATGGGGAGATTAAGGGAAAAGGAAGGCCTACCCCTGTTATAAAGCCCAAGCTCCAATGGGTCTTCTGATAAACAAAGAAAGGAATTAGTTGGTGCAATGGAGTTTGGATGGATATATATATTGACGAGCTATCTAACACATGCTCAAATAGATACAATAGACTAGTTTGTGAGGGAATGAAGAGTCTCTTGAATATACAAGAACACTTGATCAGAAATGTTAAGGAAACTGAAACTGAAAAAGGAAAGTTTAGTCCATAAAGTTTCCAAGTAACTCCTAGATTGCCTTGTGGAATAGTCAAGTGCTTACAAGTACTTTCTATTGACTTGATTTGTTCAACATTTGAATTTACTTGAAGTGTGTGTTTATTCATGGAGTTAAGCTTGCATAAAAATCATTCACATAAGTTGTGGAGTGCTGAATTATATTATAATCTGGTTTAATATCTGCACCCCCACCCAATAATGATGTAAGAAACCATGTGCCGTTCACTTCTCGAGTCTGAACATTTAGTTAAACATGTGATGAAAAGTTTGATGACCATGACGCCCTGAAGATCTCCCTGATGCACAACGTATGCACATGCATTTGGTTTGTAATGCTGCGCATATAGATAGTGTTTGTCCTTATCAAAATCTCTTCATACAATTATTTGATCACTGCTTTGAAAATGTGCAGATCTCCATAACCGTGATCATGTTCTTTTGAAAAGTGTGCTGGTGATTAACTTAGAAGTAAAAGATAATCACGAGGAGGCAGCTGTAGGAGGTCAGCTCACTTTGGAACTCTGCCAAAAGGTAGAAACCCTATTTTGCATTAAATATACCATCTATTGTTCAGTTCTCTATGTGAATAGATTTTGAATGGATGATTGTTCTGTATAGATTGAGGCAGTTGAATCATGGGAGGACTCCATTGATGAGATTATCACTGCATTTGAGGCAAAGCACCGGAGAAAGCTGGTGTATAGCATTTCCTTCTACTGACGATGGATCACCGACACTAACAAAATGATTCATCCTTTTTTTTCCAGACGTGGAGGCTAGCAATGCTTGTGATTAACTACCTTTTTTGCTGTTTAATATGTAAATTTATTGTCCCAATTCCTGGGAATAAAACTGTCAGTTCACAAACAGAATTCATGGGATTTTAAGCTCAATGCATCTGCTCAACCATGGAGACTCGTTTTAAGTTCCAAAATTTAAATTATCTCAGCGAAAGAGATTAGTTCAAGAAATCGCTAGTAATGCCTGGCAGGATTCAAAACTAAGAGTTTGAATGAGTAAATTTTATTTATTTATTTATTTTATCAAAGAAACAATCTCTTAAGACAATAAATGGCATTATTTTTTGGCAAAATACAACAAATCACACACACACACACACACACACAGTGTATTAAATCAACTCCTTGTTTATTATATATAAAAAGTTGAATTTTTTTACTTATTTGGATGAAACCCGACTAGAAAACAATATTGACAATGTTACAAATCCTGACTAGAAGACAATATTGACTATGTGATTATTATATATATAAAAAATTCCCTAGAGGAGCCCAGTCTTTCACAGTACATCTATATACAAAACAATGTGGATTAGGATAGCATCATGATGAATTTTTCCTTCCTAACAATATTAATGGCCTGATTGGAGGTAATAAGATCTTAGATTGATTAGGGATACGTCAGTTTTTTAACATTTTGAAGCATAGTAAAATTATAAAATTCTCTTAATTTTTTTTATTTAACTAGGAGCTAGGGTTTTTTCGAGTTTTTACTTTTTAAAGCAAAGTAAAATGACTAAATTACATCTAGAAACAAGATTTTTTAAAATTGATGTTCAGGGGTGTTTTTGTATTTTTTTTTATGGTTTTTTAGTTATAATCACGTTGACCAATGAACAATTTGGTTTTTTAACAAATATAAGATATTATTTAAAGACCAATAGTGGTTGGCACATGCAATGCACGCGTCATTAAGTGATAGACACCACTCTCTTTGAACAGTTTTGGAAACGACCCGGAATCCTCTTCCAGGTGGTTAGACACGTGTACATGGTGGCGCAACAACCGAGCTCTGATGGGATTTTTTTTCCTTCTCCTCCCTCTTTTCCTTCTCTTTGCCTTAGGTTTCATACCTGCCTTTCCAAAAATTAAATGTGTTTTGTCAGTTTGCACTTGTATCAATTTTGGTCTTTATTTTGTATTACTATTTGTTTTGCTTTTAATGCTTTTTTAAATTAATTTTGTTTTTTAATTTCTCCCTCAAAATTAGATTTCATTTAATTTTTTTATCTAATTTCATCATCCTTCTTTTGATTTCTATTATTTTTGTTTTTTTTTATCATTTTCTTGATTTATTTTATTTTTCAATTTCATCCATATTTATTTTATTTATTTAATATTTATGCCAGATTTGGTCCTCATTCTTTTGATTGCTATTTGTTTTGTTTTTTAATCATTTTCTTGATTGATTTTATTTTTAATTGCATCCCTTAATATTTGAATGATTGAGAATTTTGCTTCATGAATTTTTGTGTTTGCTTTTGATAAGGTAATCCTAGTTTTATAACTCGGGTCATGGATTTTGAAGATTAGCCTAATTTAATTTTGGTTGTTTTTTAGGTTCTTTTTAAAAAAATTAATTTTGTTTATTTCATCATTCAATATTAGGTTATTGGGCTTAGAGCTTCGTGATCTTTTCTGTTTTCCTTTTTAGTTATTATGATCTCATGTCTCGGGTTGCAAGTTAGTCGAATTAACCCGAGTTGAATTGAGTTTTTTTAACATTTTTTTAATTAATTTTTTCTTTTAGTTTTCGTGTTTCATCATTTAGTTTACTTTAAGCCTGGTCTCCATTGTTCTATTCAATTTTTTTTTTTTTGAAAACCCCGACCAAAAAATTTAAACCTCAAGGTTAATAATGTATTTTTCCCAACCGAAAAATATTAAAAAATTAGTGAAAATTTTATTATGGGAGGTAGAAACCAGGAAGAATTAGTGAGCAACCTTAGACGAAACAATATACATCTGTACGTGAAAAATACTGACAATCAAAGATTTGATGGAAACAACACGTGGGGCAATTTAAATGAGTGGTAATTTTGTAAATACAAGCAAAACTTTCTCCCCTCTTCTGCATTAAAGTCATCGGCCAAGAGAGCAAGGAGGGATAGAAAAATTGCAAAGAATTTTTTCCTTCTTCTCTTTTTCCAAGCTAAATATATGAATTAATGTGGGAATTCATGTGATTCCCACCAAAGGAAGCCATCCTGAAAACCTAGAGAGAAATTGGTGATTTTTGTATTGTTAGAGAGAGAAAGCTTGTTAGGTGAAGGAATGAGAGATTTTGGGTCGTTTTCATCAACAACTCATTAGCTGTTTTCATCAACAACTCATTAGCTATTGTTGAATTAGCAAAGGTAATGAGTTTAATTTTAATTGATTGCAATTCTTTTTTGAAATTATGTGAGGGAATAGAACTATCCACATTTTATAAGGTTTATGTTTTGATAATGAAATTGATAATTTGACTAAACTTTGAGTTTATTGGTGTAGAGAATTGTGTAATAGGATGTATTTTGAGGAAAATTAAAACTAATTATGGTAATAGAAACATTTAAGTGGTTTACTGTTAGAGCTCTAAGCACGAGGATGCGCCAATAAATACACACTACTTAGAATTCAAAAACGATGGACAGCGGCAGCCTTGAATAGGCAACAGTGAATTTGCCAAATGATTCGTGTGAGTCATTGAGCTTTTGACATGGACATGGATCTTGGATCATTGACTTCTAAGCTGGCAACAAACACAACAAAAACTGACAATGGTAATTTATTTTTTTCTCGTGGTAAAATTGGATAAAGCACGACGAGGCCTAACCCCTCAAGAAAACAACACCAGAAGCATCTCCTATCAAAGGGATCATTCACCCCAAGCTCCACTCTATAAAGGATTAGCCATAGAAGCAAACCATCTTGGTCACATGACAGAACGCATCATAAGCCTTAACCCATTCTACTGCACCAATAAAACTACAATAAGAGGCGAGGTCCATTTCTGTCCTGATTTCGACTTATTTTATTACTGGACAAGCAGCAGAGAGGGAAAAATAAGAGAAGGATGACAGCTGCAACTAAATTTGCACTACTTGATAGATCAATCGGTTGGAATATCGTCTCTTATGCATGCTGCTCTCTGATTGCATTAAATTTTAGTATCAACTTCGATATAATCCAAAAGCACAAAAGAGCAAGAAACCAAAAAACAATGTTCCATGCACCCTCATTAGCCAAGTGGTGTGTACCTAGACATTTCAGTGATTCTGGGTATCTCGGCATCAAAGAGCTGACACTCACACCAGATTAGTATCTTCAATCGTTAGAAGGGGTTTTCAAGAATGTGGACACTCACAGATCAGCATGAGTTTTGAGAAGGTTACATGCTCTGTATTCCTGGTTCACCGATTACAAGCAACTATTTTCCTGCAATAAACAAGCTCGGTTATGCATATTTCCAAATTCCAAAGGAATGGAGATGATAGGCCCAGCATGATAACACAACTAGAACTAGAACATGGCACCAAACTAACGACTCAAAGCAGTTCATGTCTATGTGCAACAAATTAAACGTGGGATATTCATAGTCCTTTAGTTATTAGCAGGTCAACTTCAGCTAAAAAAAGAAAACATTTTACAGTGTGCCATATTAAAAGCTAAAATAGTCAGGTTAAACCCAAAACAAAACAATTGATCATACAAGTCAGGTTGAACCCATCGAGTTGATCATACATTTTCTCATCAAGAATTGCAGGAAAGTTAAAGACCAAGAATGTTGGCAATCTGTTCTATGACAGTTTTTTACGTGGACACTAGATATTTCTTAATGCTAAGCAAGAAGATGAAACCAGCAACTCCAAGATACACATACTGATGCAAAGATGCTACAACAAAAGATATCCATAGTCCTTTAGTTATTAGCAGGTCATCTTCAGCTAAAAAAAGAAAAAAATTTGCAGTGTACTATATTAAAAGCTAAAATGGTCAGGTTAAACCCAAAACAAAACAATTGATCATACAAGTCGGGTTAAACCCATCGAGTTGATCATACATTTTCTCATCAAGAATTGCAGGAGAGTTGAGGACCAAGAATGCTGGCAATCCATTCTATGACTGTTTTTTACGTGGACAATAGATGATATTTCTTAATGTTAAGCAAGATGATGAAACCAGCAACTCCAAGATGCACGTTCAGATGCAAAGATGCTACAACAAAAGAAAGGCACGCCATATAATAGCATATCCATATTACTTGAATTGAGGTTTCACTTTTCACTTTGTGAAAAGATATGCATACAAATTCACTTTGTAGAAAGAATTGAATACAAATGGTGTACAAGAACAGAAATTTTTGATAAAGCAAGATTCTCATCCAAATCTTTTTCATGATAAAAAAAAGAAAAAGTCAAGTTTCGACCAGCTGGTTGCAAATCAAACCTGATCCTCTCTCATGAAGAGACTATCTTTTCTTCTTCCCACCCTTCCCAGACTTGGATGTTGCAGCACTTGATGTGGATGCTGGCTCCTGCTTCTTGGTCCTCCCAGGATGTCTAGGTACCAATTCTGCAACATGGAGCATAAGCTGTTTTCCTGCAATAAAGTTGAAGTTTTTCAAATTTATCACATACGAAAAATTGGGCAGATACTCATATACAAGTGATATCAGCCCATCCAACTTTGAGCTGATTTTTATTAGTTCTTTCCCCTGATGCTTTACTTTCATGATAGATGCAACAAAAAAGCACCTTTTTTTTATTTTTCTTCTATGTTCCCCTTTCATTCCTCCAGGTCAATGAAGTACAGTGCCATGGCATATCAGGCGTGATTAGAAACAGCTCTCAAATTTCTCAACTAAACTAAAAGGCAACAATTATCAAACAATCCAGATCACCAAGTGAACCGCTGGTATTTCATGAAAATGCTGGTAACTACTGGTTAACATGCAAAAGGTATTCACCAAATCATCAATTAAGACAACACATATGAAAAGGCTGGTTCAGCTTACAAAGTAGTGGATCCCTAGTAGAAACTAGTCTGGTGCAATACTAAATGCTAATGACACCATACACACTAAACATACTAGCTTCGAACAGGTTATTTTCGTGTGTCAATATCCCTGCTTGAAAGGTTTATATGCAGACTAACAGGAACCAACACTCATGTCAATGATTACTGCCCCTTGGAAATTAGGGCCACTGAAATGATACCACCAAGTCACCTATATGTTATCCGCAATTGAATTAAATGCAAATATTTCACTTTAAGGATTATCAGGGAACAAAATAAACATGTGTCTGCAGGGCAGGTGGAGGGGCCAATCAATGTCAAGTGGGAAGTATAAAAATAAACTGTCATACAGGAAAAAAAATTTTAAAAAAAAAACCTCTTACAAGTGTTGTGGAATTCACCAGTATGTATGGGTTGAAGGAAGTGGAAGGAAAGTAGCAGAGTTAAAAGGTTAAAAGAAGCAAGTTAGAGTTCTTTTGGATGTTAAAATGAGAGAAGACAAGAAGGGGATTGAAGGAAAAAGGAAGTCAGTTAGATTTCCAAGTTCATCTCACTTAAAGGAGGAAATCAGCTAAAAGATTTTCAAATATATATTATCATTTCAAAGATGCTTGATTCTTCTATATATTTTTGCAGGAGTTTAGCATTTGATAACTTGATAGAAGATTTCACACATTCCTTGTCAGAGTATCCAACCAGAAGGCTGCTTCACTTAATAATAACTTGGGAGATGAACCTAGAATAGGAGCCATAAAAGAAAATACATATTAAACCGATTACAGGAATACTAGTTACAGTACCTAACTTAGGAGTCAACACAATACCAATCAAAGAGATAAAAGAAATAGGTTGTTGGATCATGTAATGTTCAGCATGACAAGGAATTATCGACAAGATAAAATATCCAACCAAACAGCTGCTTCACTTAATCATAACTATGGAAATGGTCCTAGCTTGTGAATCAATAGGAACTAAACACAAAACCGTGATGGCTCAGTTCCATAACAATTACGTTTGACCAATACCAATACAATTAAAATTTAAGCATAGAAAAAACTATATGTGTACATATCCATCAGTTTACGCATATTTAAGAAAGAAGAAAAAGATAAAAGTAACTAATGAAAAGGAAATAATAAAAAAAAAAAAGCAGGATCATATCATACAATAGACAGAAAAGAGGGTAAAGGATGCTTACTGGAAGGAATAGCAGGATTAGATAAACTCCCATCTTCTCTTTTCAGTAATACCCTCACTCTACCTACTTGCATGAAATCTCGAGGATATGCCTTATCAATCTATGATATCCAAAAATCATCATAAAACATAAAAAAACAGCAATCACAAGCTCTAACTAAAAAAAACAAAATTGTGGATTCAAACAAACCTCAATTGCAAAAGGAAGTTTGAGATGGCTACAACAATCACCTATCTCGACACAAGTGGGATTCTCACACGCCTTTTCCACGCTAATCCGCCTTCCTTCAGCTATTGTTTTCTTTGAGTTAATGTAAACAGGATATAAGACTACCCATTTCTTTATATTCGGCACTCCTCCATCCATCATTAACTATCTCTCCCTACTAAAAAAGCCGACTCTCCTTAAAAATAAATCATACAATTCAAGCAAGTAGCAATGCTGATCTCAATAATAATAATAATAATAAGCAATGATTTTATATACCCAGAAGTTAAAAATCAAAACTTCAACAAACTAAACATGGAGTTAATGAAAATTGTGAAATGGGGTTTATAATGTTAAGGAACTGATTCATTATTTTCATTCAGATTCTACAATTGACACAAAAAATAAAAAAATATCTTGACAAGGGGTGGAATTTCAATGATTGACAGCTAAAAAATAAAAACATCTTGTGCATTATAAAAGGGAAATCAGTGTTAGAAGAAAAGGAAACTGGATTTCGTAATTGCAAATGAAAGATAAAGGAAGGGCTCACCAATTGAAACCCTGGCTTCGCGTCTTGTTGTGTGAGATCTCTGGTGCTGAGGAAAGAGGATATGAGAAAAGTTAACTCGGATTCGGTTTCTACAGTTTTTTGTTTTATACTAGTTATTAAATATTATTTTATCTCACAACACATAATAACCTATCAAAAATGACTGCCCGATGTTATGGGCTTATAATATATTTATACGTTGTCATAAATTTATATAAAAAAATAGAAAATATATATAAAGAAAAATTGTTTCAATTTATAATATATTCAAGGAAAAAGCTACAAAGTTAAATTATTAACCAGCTTAATATTAAAAAAATAAAATCAACAAATAAAATTTCAGAAAAAATCATAAAAAAAACAACAAGAAAAAAACCATGCAAGAAAACATTGTAGCAATCTATAGTGTTTCATGAGGAAATCTACAGTTGTAATTCTCAACCAGCTCAATATTAATAATAATAAAATCAATAAAGATAATTTTGAAAAAAAATCATAAAAAAAAATGTGTGAGAACACTGTAGCAATCCACAGTGTTTTAAAGACAAAAACTACGAAACTAAATTCTCAACCAGCTCAATATGGAAAAAAAAAATGACAAAGACAATTCTAGAAAAAAAACAAAAAAAATCATAAAAAAGAGAAAAAAACCATGTGGAGAACACTATAGCAATCCACGGTGTTTTAAAGAAAAAAACCTATAAAGCTAAATTCTCAATCAACTACATATTAAAAAAATAAAATCAACAAAAACAATTCTAAAAAAAAAAGAAAAAAAAAGACAATTTTGGAAAAAAAAAAGAGCAAAAAATAGAAAAAAAACCAAGTGGGGATAGTTAAAGCTAAATTATCAACCAACTCAATATTAAAAAGAAATTCGACAAAGATAATTTTAAAAAAAAGCATATAGAGAAACACAGTAGAAAAACAAAAACCATATGAAGAAACATTGTAACAATTTACAGTGTTTTAAAGAAAAAAACTACGAAGCAAAATTCTCAATCAACTCAATATGAAAAAAAAAAATCAACAAAGACCATTTTTGGGAAAAGAAGAAGAAGAAGAAGAAGAAAATTCATAAAAAAAAACCATATAGAAAAATATTGTACTAATCCATAATGTTTTAAAGAAAAAAAGTACAGAACTAAATTCTCAACCATTTTAATATTAAAAAAAATCAATAAAGATAATTTAAAAAAAAACCCAAAAACAAAAAAGAATAAAAAAATGAAAGAAGAAGAAGAAGACCGTCTTGGGATAAAAAGAAAAAAAAACATGCAAAATCCAAAAAAAAAAAGGGAAAAAATGAAAAAACAATATGGGAAAAAAATAAAAAAAAGGGGAAAAAAAGAAAGAAAAACAAAACATAAAAAAATAACAACAAATAAAAAAAACATTATGAGAAAAGATACATTGCTTTCTTTTTCTTTATTCTATTGAAATATTTTTCTTCATTTATATTTAAGCGTAAAGTAGTGGTTATTTTCATTAATTGAGGAAGGAAGGGGAAATAAACACTTAATTGGTTAAGAATGTGTTTGAAAGTGTAGGTACGGTTGTTTTTCAAAATGTTTTTTATTCGGAAATGCATTAAAATAATATTTTTTATTTTTTAAAAAATTATTTTTGATATTAGCACATTAAAATGATCTAAAAATATAAAAAAAATATATTTTTGAAGCAAATAAAATAAAATAAAATAAAAATTTTAATTTTTTAAAATATTTTTAAAACATAAAAAGAAATAAGAAATAAAGCATAAGCCCGTGTCTCAAATGCATGGCACTAATACAAGGTGGAATGAAAGCCCAAGGTACATGTATATATGTGTGTGTGTGTACACACATATCAGTCCCGCGGCGTCTAGAAATAGTTTGCTAGCTAGGCATATATGCTTTGTTGTATATAATAATAATCTACATCTTCCTCGTTGAATGTTTTTTACTCGATGAAAGATCCACAAGTAGTTCAAATAAATCACTAATTAATATATTGAAACAGGAGATGATCATTAATTTGCTCTTTTAATTCCCTCTATCTTTATGTCCAAGCTAGCATTATTTAGAAGTTTATTGAACTTAATTAATTCGGTTGAGTCAGGTCGGCCCATTAAAAGGTAAAACTCTTCTAGTTATAGTATACTTCGTTCACAAGACTTGAACTCAAGATTTTATTTTAAAAAATAAGTGTCAAACTACTTAAACCAACAATCATTGAGGTTAACCTATTATTTGCTAGTTAATAAAGAAGTTTGAGTTATTGGGTTATGAAATTAACTCGTGGATCACCGAGTCATCTTGAGTCAATCATTTTAGTATGAAATACATCATTTTATTTTCTTGAAAAAAAATTTCTTCTCAATTGACCTATTTTGAATTTAATACTAGTCGAGCCCTATAAATAGCTTTTCTAATTCAACTTAAAAACCGACCTGATTTACATTTTAAATCATAGCTTTTAACATAATCGAGCCAGGTTTGATAAGTGCATCAAAACACACTCATAAAACTCAACTTTGTGCTCGATTTTGGAGTTGAAATTGAAGAGTTGCCGGGCCAGGAAGTGGTCGTAAAAAATGAAAACGTACCTAAAGAGTCCCAATCTTGCCAGCTACGGCGATGATCATTAAATTGAACCATCTCCAGCTCTTAATTTGTTGCCGTCAAGCATCATTCTAAGTACCGACGCCCTAGCTAGCTAGCTAGCTAACAACCACAGTTTAATTCTTCTTCAATGTTGTTTCAATTCTACAAAACTCACCAAACTTTTTCATCATTAGTTGTTCTAATTAATATTTCATCGATCTAATTAGGAATTAAATTATTCTATGTTTCTTATTAATTAAACGCGTTTTATTTAATTTCATGATCATTATGTAAAAAAGGTAAACAAATATTATAATTCAAATATATTTTTGCATGAATTTGTATATTTGGACACACCAATTAATTATGTGAAAAGATGGAAACAAGTTTTTCTTTAAAAAAAAAAAATCAAATTCGATATGATTATGCTCATCCAATATGCACTCCCATTGGACAGCTAATTTAGAACAAATATTCCATAATCTAACAACTAATTATTGTTGGATTATGGAATATTTTGCTACCTAACATATAGAGACCATATATATATATATATACACAATATCGTGCAAAGATTTCTGAGATTGGAATTATTTCCTGTACATATATTCTTTCAAATCTGCCTGTATATATAATGATTCCTTCATATATACCTGTCTTATATTGCAGTATACGTAATTGAATACATGTATATACTCTTTATAATACATAGGTTTTGTATTTATTAATTTGATATCTTCTCTTCCAGGCAGAGGTAACCATGCATGTAGGTGGATGAAAAGCTAGAACAACTACAAATAAATAAGTATATATATATCTATATGTTTATTTAAGGAGTTAGGTGGCCCGTAGGATGGAATCGTAACAAAGACTTTAAGCTTCTTACCATGCCCAATCATTAGTTTGGTGCTGTCCGTAAGTGAGCTCTGCTCCATTTGTCCCACCTCCTTCTCCATGCCTAGCCATGTGCTCTCCTTCATAAACAAAAATGGAAACGTTTATTTAAACCCTAACAAAAACAAATGGAAAAGGGAATCCATTACTGTGACTTTTCTGTGCTTTACAGGTTTGTCCATACTCATATTTTTCATTTTCTAGCTGGAACGTGTCTCCTCTTCACGCCCTAACTCCTTCTGCTGCACAAATAACCCATGCACCTTCCTGCCTACCCTATGAGTGAAGTGTGTGATCTTGAATTGAATATTGAGACATCTTAACCAACAATGGACAGGGACCCTTCCTCTATTCTTCAACCACCACTATGCATGATAAATTGGATCATTTTGAGAGACCCCATCAACCTCAAATCAACTTATTTCCATCTGTTTATATAACCTTTACAAATTTGATCTCTTCGTGTTAAAGAAATAGCTAGCCACTGATCTGATCTCTTTTTCTCTCCCTCTATCTTAGTTTGTGTCTAATGGGGAATGCAACATCTTGTGCTCCGTCAATCATCTCAAATGGGGTAGTGAAGGTCTTGTTCTTTAATGGTGGCAACTTGCAGATCTACACAAAGCCAGTTAAAGCAGCAGAATTAATGCTAGAGAACCCTGGACAGTTTGTTTGTGATTCTACAAGCCTAAAAGTTGGTCATCGTGTTCATGGTCTATCAGCTGATGATCAGCTAGAGAGGCGCCAATTCTACTTTGTTTTGCCCATGGAACTTCTCTACTCTGTGCTAACGCATGAGGAAATGAGCTCTCTCACTTACAAGGCTACCAAAGCATTGAAGTATAACAATTTTGGCAAGATTTTTCCAGTCCTTAGTGAGTTTTGCATTTTCCCTTCAGAAGGAAAAACAATGGACAGCATAGCCACAGAACCACAGCCTATGGAAAGGTATTCCAAGCAAAGATCATGGAAGCCCGCCTTGGAAACAATTGTTGAAACTCCTAATTGTAGGCGGCCTTGATGATCAGCATATATGGTTTTTCTTTTTCTTTCAATTTCCTTCTTTTGTTCTTTCTTTCTTTTTCTTTTCTTTTTTTTCTTTTTTGGGGAGTTTTTGGCTGACATTTTGAGTAGATTATTAGCAATATGCGCCTGTCAAGTTCATCGTAGTATAAGTTCTCCAGCAGCTATTTATATTAAAAAATAGAAAAGTTTGTACTAGAATTACGACATTTCCTATGAAATTTAAATGATACTGTTGCTATACCTCAACCTCATTAATTGAACTAGATACTTTTTAAGATATGATCACTTCATTTCTGAATATAACTAAATTCCATTTAGAACTATATATGAAACAATTATAAATAGGAATATCATGTATTTCACTACCAGAATTTTTAGATTTAATGAAAGAATTTTTGGTCAGTATTTATACTCGCAGTCTGTCAGCACAAATTTTTCCAATGGACTCACGGACAACAATAATCCGTCGGAAAAACTCTTATCGATGATTTGTGGTCTGTTGATGAATCTATCGGTAATAATTTTATTGATGGGTTTACTCACGGCAAAACACGCTAAAAAATAAAAATTTATCCGCTTCATTTTGTCATTTTTTTCATAAATAAATATAATATATCACCGATAGAAAAATCATATGTCAACCCATTGGTGATTTCTTTTGTCCATCAATATTTTCCTTGGTGAATTTGACATGTAACCATCAAACAGACTGTCTGTAATTTCATTAGTAAGTAAATAGTGATAATTGATATTTGCAGTAATTATTTTTCAACTCTTTAGAATATATCAACAGAATCCTTCAGTAACCTAATAAGTAATAATTTAAAAATATTTTTAAAAAATTCATTAAACTTATTCGAAAATAAATTAATTCAAATTAATATCATTTTGATAATTAACTAGTGAGAGTGGTTAGGTCGGTATAATGCTTATGTATCATAGTGGGATGCATGAAAAAATGAGATATTTACAGATATGCATCTTATAATTACTGACAATGATTATATGATTTGGTACATGGGTATAACATGACAAATCATTACTCCAGATCCCGAGCAGGTTCCTCTATTTAGATATATGCAGTGCGAGCAACATGTTTAGCGGATTCAACATCATGTAAGTAATATAGTCTTTTTAAGATTAATGTATGTTAATCGTTGAGTTTTATGTATTTATCTTTTAATTTAATATTAATGTTTTATGAAGAAAGCAAAGTTTGCACCGTAGTATCCAAGTGGTTAAATTTTTGCTGCTCTGGACTTGAAATCCTTGGAAAGAGGTTAACTCTTGATGATGCCATGGCAGAGAATAAGATCACTCAGGTACGAGCAGAAGCTGGATTCGGTCGTGCTATTGATAAGCTCGAATCATCCAATAGACGACGTAGACGTAAATAGATAGATGAGTTCTTTTTGTATATTTTGGAATTACTTGAATATTGTATTATTGTATATTCATTTTGTATGTATATATATATATTTTTTGCATTCTTAGGGGCTACTTGTGATTATAAAATATGAGAATATATTGATTTTAATTAGAATTTATTGATTACTAACTGGTATTGTAATTTTTAATAGATTCTTTTAATCAAAATAAAATTTTAAATATAACTTCTATACAGAAAAAATTCTATTCAGATTTTGAGATATCACGATTTTAAATCATAATATTATTAAAATATTTTAAATCACAATATTTTCAAAATATATTACTTCTCCAAAACATTTTTATCACATATTATTTTAACATTTAATTATATTTTAGATGCTAATAGACAAATTTATCCTTTCAAAATTGCTTGCAGCAAAATGGGCCTGGGTAGAATTGACAGAAACCGTCAGCCGTATATTGTTGTTGAATACATTGGGGCCTGGATCAGAATACAATCATGTCATGATTGTTTGACGAACTGTCAATGTTAGTGGGTCATTTGTCATACTTAACGGCACATTCAGAAAGGCAAGTGCTTTCCACATTGACAGCTAGCCAATTAGCCATGCCACGCTGCGGATGGAATTCTAAATTATTTTGTAATATAAGAAGTATGTGTTGGTAATATGAATATATTTTTTTAAAATAGATATTTAATCTATATTTAAAAAAATATGTATTTTAAGTTTATATAAAACTATTTGGAAAACAATGAAAGGCCCTAAAATAATTTAAAAATAGTGGTATAAATAAATAATTATTTAAACATCATTTAAATAAATTTATTTATTTATGAGCTGGACATGCGTGTTTAGTCTATATGAAATTCATGCGCTTTTAAATCTAAAAACCTAGACCGACGCATTTAGTTTTTTTAATGAAGTAAATGATAAGTTATTTATTTTATTTTAAAAAAATAATAATTGATGGGTGATTGTCATCTTTTCCAATACTAAAAGTGTTTTTTATGATTGGAAAATCAAGGTAAAGGTTTTTAAACCTAAAATCCTAGATTTTAACAATTATTTTACTTAAAAACATGAAAAAGAAAAACATAATGATAAACCTCCATAACTCCATTTCTAACAATAAAACATATTTTAATGAACTTAAAAACTTAAAATCTAATCAAATAAAAAATTACCAGTTTAATCTATTTTTTAGCATTGTTGAAGATAAAAACTATCTTTATTAAGTTTTTTTCTTGAAGATGAATTCATAAACACTAAAATTAAAATTATTCCGGTCAATTGAAAGTTTTTTCTCTCCTCAAAATCTCTCAACAACTTTCTCTTCTTTTTTTCATGACCCAGGGAATAAAACACATAATAAATAATAAATGAAGTTTGAGATCTGAAAAAAAAAAAAAAAACCTAAAATCAGAAGGAACTAAACTTGTGACTATTAAAAAACAATTATTTTAGTTAATTTCACGGATTCTGAAATTAATAATCATGTAAATTTCTAGTGATCATAAGAGAACTCAAACTTGTGACTATTAAAAAACAAACCCAAAACTTGATCATTTAAATTACTCCTTATAACACACTAATGCCAATAAGATTGGTTATGTGTGTTGTTTGAAGATAATTTATTGTAGTTCCCATTGAAATCAATCAAAGGAAATGTTTTGAATTTTTAATGAGAATCATATTTTGAGGGTATTTAGAAGTGTGGTAACTATAGTTTTTAGATCTGGCCCGGTGGCCGACCCAGTCCAAGGCTCAGGTTCCAGGTTTTGACCGGGTCACCGGGTCGCCCGGATCAATTATTTTTTTAAAATCAAAACAATATCGTTTTAGTAAAATAAATAAAAGTTAACGGGTTACAACCAGGTTTTTATCGGGTCTTGCCGGGTTACACCGGGTTTTTTCTTTCCTTGTTTTTTCTTCAACTCGGCCCGGTTCTAGCCCTGAGTTGGAAGGGTCTCGGGACCGGGTTTTAAAACTATGGTGGTGACAGTTATTTTTCAAAGTATTTTTATTTAAAAATATATTAAAATAATGTATTTATTTAACAGCACATGATATGAAAAGAAAAAAAATTAATTTAAATTTTTTAAAAAATACTTTTAAAAGCGAAGCGGTTTTTTATTGGTTGCATTGCCAAATAAAGGCAACTTGTACATTATCCATGCACCTTGGCTGCCTCCCATATCACGGAGCCATCATTACTCAGTCGAGGGAATTATGCCATTAGCAGCTCCGAACCATGTGATTCCTGTGAGAATCTGTCGAACTTTATTTTATTTTTTTATCATAAAGTTTATTTTTTTTCTTTCTTTTTACCAAACTCAAGGTTTTTTTAGGGAAAGTAATTCCAATTATGATCTATGATAATTTAAAAAACCCTCCTCTAAATTTTACTCTCTCTTTATACTTCCTGGATCAGATGAAATATATTGTTGAGGACGTATAAAGAATAGAAACTATAATTTAATCTAAATTTTATTTTCTCTCTATGATTTTAAACAGAATATATTGTTGAGATTGTCTGAGGAATAAATTATTATTGAATATATAAAATACACAATAAAAAATATAAGTTATGAACACGTAGAGAGAAAATGAAATTCAGGATTTTTGTAATTATTTATAGCTTATGATTTCTATGCAAATGGCGAGACCATCCATTTTAATGAACAGTTATTCAATTAAATAAAATAAATTAAACTGGGATTTTCTCCAAATAAATAAGACAAATGTAATTAATCCCCAGAAGGCCAAAGCTATGGTTTTTGTTTCTGTACAGAAATCGAATTGGACATGGAGTTAAGTAAGTAAAATAAAACTAAATAACATCGATGAAAAGAAAAGGGAAAACCAAGAAACAATTTTTAAGAAGTTATGTGTTATCCAGCACCGCCACTACAGATCCCAGTTAGTGAAACCGGAAACCGCCAATGAGCACCAGCCGTTGATGATGACGATGAACTACCATCATCGACAACATCAGCAGGTGGCAAGACCCTTCCATCAGCAAACAACAACCGTCCATTCACTCCTCCGTTCCTTGGGTGCTCTGCCATCATCACGCCTTCAAGTTCCAACGCGGCATCCCCGAACCTCCTTTCCACCTCCAGAAACTCCCTCAAAGAAGCCGGCTTGGCCCCACCTCCATCTCGGCAAAGGCTCCACCACCTCCGTCTCCTCCGCTCCGCCACCGCGGAAGCCGCCATGTTCCTTCTCTTCTTGGTGTTCCTCCTGGGGCTTCCGCCGTTCACGACGTTTTCGGTGGCGAAGGGCGCGGCGGCGGGGTGGAGGTGCTGGGATGGTGCTCTGAAAGTGATGGCAGGGAACGTGACGCCCATTAGAGTGCCTAATGTTGTGCTTCTATCGTGGAAAAAAGAACCTGTAGACTGTATAACAACAGCACAACGAGAACAAAAACAAGAAATGGAAACACTTGAACAAGAGCAAGAAAAGCAAAGAAAATCAAGAGATGGTAAATTAAAGAAATTCAAGAAACAAGTAAGTTTAAAGAAAAAAACAAGAAATGGGTCGATTGAAGAAACGAAAAACAAGAGCAAGAACGGTAACAATTAAAGAAAGGTTAAGCCTTGAAGACTGAGTGAATATCAAGAGAAAGTGGGTGCATACCTCAGTGTCAAGATCGGAGGAGGATATGGAGGAGTTGGTAGGGGAAGATGGAGGTGGAAGCATATCGCTTGTTGGATCTAACATCTTTCTTGACCCTCTCTCTGAATTTTATTTTTTTTGGGACGTACGAGGATAGACTAACTGCTGCAAGACAGGGGAGACTGATAGACGGGATTTAGGTTTGTGTTATTTTGAAATCATCTTAGTTATTTTGAAATCATTTAGGCGAGACTGATAATGTATGCCACCATGAATGAGATATCACAACTTTTTATATATAATACTAATGTCTAACGTGGAATATCAGAGGCTGCTTTTTATATATATATATATATATAATCATGAATATCTGGATAGTTTATATATATTTTAATTAATTCTTTAATGTTTTAAAGTTAACAACCATGAAAGTTTTTAGTAGTTTTTAGATTTATGATGCTCGAAACAGTGATTTTTAGATAATAAACTTATAACCTGACTAATTGAGTTATATCCTTCAGAATTAAAAATGCTATTATTGTTTTTTTATTTCAATAACATAATAATAATTGTTTTTTTAATGATATTTTTTTATTTTTAATAAAATTATTTTTAATAACAGTATATTAAAACAATAAACAAAAAAAATCAATTTTAAGTAAGAAAACATTTCAAATTTTTAAAAAAAAACTATTTAGAATGCAATTCAAAACAGTAACGAATATCTAAAACATTGATTAGTTGTCAATAAATATGAGTGGATGATGTTCAATTTCGTATCCAACTGACCCACCCAGTTTCTCTATGGGGTTGTGAGTCTTATTTGGCAACATTTGTCCAATTTGGAAAGCTACCTGCAATAGAAGATCTTAGAGTTCTTGACATTTAGCCCTTTCAAGACACTGACACCATTTTTTTTAATGGAGATATTTTCGTATTCTATTCTGATTAATATTATGAACTTGGAAATGTGTTCTCACTTCAAGGGGAAAATAAAGGTAAGATTTCAATAATTTTTAATGTAAAAAAATAATTATGTTATTTATTTTTTAAAATTAAAAAACAGAAAGATATTGTTTATATTTTTATAAAAATAAAATAAGAAATATATGAATTGATAAATCAAAAAGGATTTGTTATTGTTAATTAAATATTGAAGTTGGAATCTAATCTTCATGGTATAAATAAAAGATAGATGTATATATAAGTTTTATAAATTGACTATTCTTTTTTATTTTAAATATTTTCATTCATTTTAACTTTGTAGCTAAATATTGTTGCTAATATTACAAATGATTTTTATTTATATATAAAATCTCCATACAAATATAGCTAATTCATATAAAATATAAGAGGAAAAAAAAAAATTTAAATCAAACTAATCTCTTTAAAGTATCATGCAACTAGAAAATATAAAAAAATCAATCACTATTTAAAAAATAAAAATAATTCAATTTATTTAAGAAATAAGAGAGAGCATATATCAATATTTTAAAAGAAACAATTAATGAAAACAAATTGAAAGTAAAAAAACACAAAAAAAAGGTCAAACGACTACACTCTTGCGCATGACCTTCTTCAACAACCCAAGCATTCTTAAATTTTTTCCTTTTAATTTTTTCTCCTCTTTCTTGTCCGCTCCTATAATTCTTTTTTTTTTTCGTTTAAGGTGGACGACAAGTTACTTGCTGGTGATCGAAAAATCAGGGTCTATGCCTTTGGATCCTGAAAAATCAATTTTCCACTTGTTTTTATGTGAAAACACCTCTAAAATACTATATAAACCTTAAAAATTATTTATCAAACCAAAAAAAAACCTCAAAATCACTCAAAAACACAAAAAAAAAAATCAAATCAAATTAAACTAAACAAAACCTGATCTACTTTTCTTACCATATTTAGAGGGGAAAAAACAACTTTCATTGAACTCCTCTCGAAAAGAGGAACTTAATTAACATATAGATTCTCTTTTTTGGTGGATAAAATCTTTTTCAGGGCTATCTTCTTTATTGTTTTTTGGTGAATTTCTTTCTCCCCACTCAAACCAGAAATAAACAAAATAAAAATTTAAATCAAAATAAAAATTTTAAAACTTTGAAATTGACCATGTATTTTCCTCTTCTTTTATATTGTTGTCCTCTTTCTTTTAATTTATAGTTTTACTACAATTTAAAAAATCATCTAATTTAATTAGGTCACAAAAGAATTAAATTTAGAAAGAAAAGTATGAGGATGTAATATATATATATATATAAAAAAAAAGCAGCAACTTCACAATCTATATGAGCAGTGATGTCATCTTAAAAAAAACCCAGTTTTGTATAATTGATTACACGATATACAAGTATAGCTCAGGCAGATTTTATCAAATTTTAGACGGATTGATGACGAGTATTTTACAATCTTCACTGCACACTCAATCTGCAGATGTCAGAATTCAGGGCGCCCCGCGATACATTTCTAGAGTCTAGATCAATGAGTATCAGGAGGAGAAAGGGATGAGGATTTAATTATCAAAATACACCATTCGACAAAACACTCTATTAGCTTCAAATAAAAGCAGGGGATTTTATCATTTTAATATAATTTGATAAAAATTTTGGGTCAAAAGGCATAAATTAGAAAAAGTTTACAAAAATAACATAGTTTTAACACAATAATTATTGGAAATAACAGTTGTACATAACTGTTATTGAAAATATTAGTTATTTCAAAATTCATGTCTCAGTCAAATTAAATTTTTATAAAGATCTAATAGCCAAGAAAGAGATGAGATAAATTGGTGAGGAAAGAAAAAATGGGCCATCATGATACACCAAGACTCTGTTTTTGACATATTCGATGTCATTAGAAAGATATTGATGAGACAATTCTAACCACGCCTTAATAGACCACCAAACAAAACTGTAATTGGTTAGAGATTTTGTTCAGTGTTAATTACAACCTCGTTTAATAGTCTACGGTACTAACTGTGTTAGATACAGAGTCCCGATATATTCTCAGTGACCCATTCTTTCTTTTTATTTTTCTTTCATGCCACATCATCTTATTTTTTTTTTTTTTGTTATTGAATTTTAAATCTTATTGGAAAGTTAATGAGATAACAATCATGTATAAATCTGATATTCAAAAACATAATTATATCAAACTGTAATATTTTCCAAATATGTTTTTAACCTTTATCATTTTCTTAAAATTTTTACCCAACCGGGTAATTTTTCAAAAAATATTCATAGAAGAATAGGAGGCTGATTGGATTGTGCACTTGATCCGGGTTGAGCACTCCTCCTTGGAAAGCAAACTTTCGTATTTTTCAAAAAGATAATAATTCTGCATGGGCCTCCCCGTTATGCAACAAGACAAATGGGATGAAGTCAACACTGGCATTTCCAGATAACAAAATCAATGTTACAGATACATCACCCACAACAACCAAAAAAGGCACTTGAGGGTCTAGCTCAGTGGTCAACCGTGTGACTTGTTCCGCCCCCGTCCCGAGTTCGATCCTCTATGTGCACGCCTGTCACCCTCGCGGTGCCTTACCTGCTCACTGGGCTTGCAGGATGTTCAGTGGGCCGTGGGGAATAGTCGTAGTGCGCGCAAGCTGGCCCGGACACCCCACGATAATCAAAACAAAAAAAAAACAAAAAAAAAAACAAAAAAAACGTTAAAGAGCAACCAGCCTAGAAAGCTTTCAGGTAAGACTGATTTTACCCCTTCTTTATTGGCACCTTTGTAAAGATTATAATCAATCGACTAGAAAACCAACTGAACAGCGTCTGAGCATCAGCTGTTCGAACGCAGCAGGGGGCATGAAGAACCATGCATTGCCATAATTGTTACTCCAATTAACTACTGTATGCAACAAGGACTTGAAATATTTATGATCAACATATATATATATTTCTTTGTTATAAACAAAGCACTAATGTACAGCATCAAGATCAAGACCAAATTTTAAAAATTTACAAGCCAGTGATCTTGAAAAGAATCCAACCCTAGCCTGAAACTAAAAAATCACAATAAATCCATCTACATAGTTGATAAATCACTTATGGAGTCACCCCACATATCACCTGCAATTGAATCACGCAACTGAGAACTAAATTCTAGCTGTTCTGTATCAAAAGCAATGTCCAAAGCTGGGTTCTCAACTTGCATAATTGGCTGTTCCACCTCTAATGGGGGCAGTGACTCCTCCATTTGCAGTACAGTATCATGTTCATACATTTTAAAAATCCAATCATCTGGTTTTTCCCTACGAATGTAATTGTGCAGCGCACATGCTGCTACAACCAACTTAACCTGTGTTTGTAAAGGGTATGGAGGAGCAGACAGCAGTATAGGGAAACGTGCCTTTAAAGCCCCAAAAATACGATCAGTGATGTTTCTTAGTAACAAGTGCCTTTGATTGAATAGTTCTCTTGAATCTCGAGAAGGATAACCACCCACAAACTCATTTAAATGACATAAAACCCCGTTGTATGGAGCTATAAATCCTGGCATATTGGCATATTTGCTGTCCACAAGGTAGTACTTGCCTACACCGTCAAAATTTTCAACCAGCAGCAGGAGCAAAAGAGAACTAGATTAGTTGAAGCAATAAGATTGATTACATTAATTGGCACCAGAAATCCTCAAAGGCAGTGTAAAATAAAGAAGGTAAAAGGTTGAAAAGAAAAAAACAATTCCTCAAAAGCTGCATAATTATGGCGTTTCGCTAGGGTGGTCAAATAAACAAATAGTGAGCTACGATGTGAAAGAAGCAAAATACCTTCAGGGACCTGAAACTTGTTCCGCCTTGTGAGTGCTGAGTTCAGAACTCGCAAATCTGATGCTGAGCCTTCCCATCCAGCTAGAACGTAATGGAACCTCAGATCAAAGGAGCATGCTACCAGAACATTTTGTGAAAGTTGTCCATTTTTATTACGGAAAGGTCCTTGCTCATCTATACCAACCATCACTGGAATGTGCATCCTATCTACTGCTCCAACACAATCCTAGAAGTAAATAATTTTTATTTAGATGCAAGTTACACAAAAGAAAGATACTGATTAACTCAAATTACATTAGGATTACCTTAAAATATGGATAAAATCGAGGATCTTCCAAGATTTCAGGTGGAATATCAGATCCAGGAGGCTGGAAAAAATCTAATGAAATTGCCATAATAGCATTCAAAACATTGTTAAAATGGCGACTTATGGTCTCTCCTGAATACCGGAACAATTCTTGGACAGCTCGAGTGCGTAGATTGTGGCCAATAATGAACAAGAATATGGCTAATTGCTCCTCGATCTTGATTCTGTTCGTATGGCGTAGCAGGCCCTTGCCTTGCAAAATATCACATAACTTGTAAAATGCCTGCTTATCCATACGAAAATTTTCCAGACAGCGGTCACTTGGACCTCTTAGTACCTCATCTACAAATTTGGTACCATTAGCTAAACTTATACTTAGTTCTTTGGGCATACAGTTCCCAAAAACTCTGTCCTTTTCATCATCAGAGTTCTCCATGGAAAAGTCAACCTCTGCACTCAATAATATGTGCTGGTCAGACTCACCAAACAAAAAGGACAAAACACACACTTAATTACTGTAAAAATTAGGACAAAACATAGTGAAAACAAGGTTTGACATAAAGCAATAGTGGAAATAGGAAACAGTGAAACCCCAGTTTAACATAGAGAACACTTGGTTGAGAAATAATAATAAAATAACAAAGAACGTGGTGCAGGTGAGGCAATCATCTTGAATTATCCATGAGTAAAATTGGCTAACCCAGATGGTCGAGGAGAGATTCAACAGGCCTGTTTTACCAGAAATTAAAAGGAATGAAATAAAAAAAAAAATCTATAACTGAATACATAAATGTCATGCTCGAATTGTACCATGCAAGTGCATTTTGCTTGTAAAACACCCTACTGTGAAGTTCCTCAGTTATTTGAATAAGTAATCTTACCATGGTTGTCCTATGCAACAAGAGGCATCCTAAGCAACCATTTGTAAGAAAAGAAAATTATTTGTCTCCACATTACAATCAATTCATTTTTCCTTTTTCTAGAAGTGATTACAATGAGGAAGTTTAGTCTTTCCAAAATCCAAAAGGTAACCTTACAGTAACCTTCTCATTTCTTAGCTCATCATGGATCAAATGGAAGCAACAACAGCCAATACAGAGATGAAAAATAGAGGACTGGAGCAGACCATGTAGTTCTCACAATGCTAGAAAGGAGAACAAAAGAATTCTTCTTAACTTCGAATAAACTATTAAAAAAGGAATTGTTGTTCACATGTTTACTCACTACACTATACTGCGTTCTTTATTTTTCCCCAGTTTTTGTTTCATTGCTGACAAATATAACCAACTACAACAAAACTCAATATTTTACTATCAAGTATTCTGACATCTCATTTGAGAAAGTCAAATAACAAGAGGATTCTAAAGGACTACAACTCTCAGCAAATGTAGTTGGCTCCGAAGCAATGCCGACACTTTTTATACTTATCATGATGTATACATTTGACATGAGGGAAGGAATGCATGGACCATAGAATGGTAGAGCTCCCATCTTCCCGTAACTATACATTAAGTAAAAACTTCTCAATGGCATAGATGGTGCTCACCTCAGATTTGTTAGCAGCTAATACAATAGGAAATAATCCCAGTGTTAGAGAAGTAGAAAAATGTGTTGTTAAGCAAAAGCATTAACAAAAGGTACAATTGAACATCAGGAGACATACCACGAAACATGAGGTGGATTAATGCCAAGCAAAAGGGAAAAGAAATTATATACTGGTGGAAGAAAAGAAAATACAATTTTAAAGAGTTATGGAAGCTTTTTAGTGAGAAACAAAAACCTTGTATGAAAGCCAAAAATATTGAATCCGCAAGTTTTATAAACAATAAACAAATGCTTCATAGCTATGTTCATTGGAAATAGTTTAGATGTCCTTGAAGATGCAATGCTGAAGCACATGGTCTAAATACCAGCCTAGATATGGTATCCAATATAAACTATTTTACAGCAAGATGTAAATACAGCATTGTTATATGCTGTTGCAGCAGCTCAAAGCCACATTCCTATGCAACTCACTACTACAAAGTAAAAAAAATAAATATAAATATATTAATAATTGGCATAAGATCTGCCATTAAATGGACTGGAACGACAAGCAATGCATATCTCGATTATATCTATAAAATCAATGAAGAACTAGCATTATTCATGAGATCAATATCTAGCTTACCAGCCCCTTTCATCAGCTCATTCGCATTGTTCGTAAGAACATTACGGTTGATTCTAAATCAACTTTTCCCATTGCCATTAAAGCCTCGAAAACTTTAACAATGCTTCCTAATGAAAGCATTAAGGAAAAAAAGAAGAAGCAAACAAAACAAAATAAAATGACCCTCATAAAATTAACTAAGATCATTGATATGGATAAAACTCATCAACACTAATTAATCGCCTGCATTATACAGTTAATCACATCAAATTCTTATTCAAAAAACATAAAATTAAGAACCCAGATTTGAAAATCAATTTCGCATCTTTTCATTTGATCAGAGATTAAAGCGGCACAGAAACAGTTTATTTACTCTTCAAACATCAATAAAACCTATGGCACACACCATACCTGGAATCGGACAGTTCAAGCCTTAAAACGACGAGTCGTGCCCTTCCGTTGGAGAATTGGTGAGGAGAGTATCTATGACTGATTGAAAGGGGGTTCGAAAATGACTAGTAACGCCCTCTCTTCTCTAGAGTTGAGTGCGAGAGCGAGATTTTTGAAGGGTTTGTTTTCGGCTGTTACCGGTTGCGAGAGAGAGTTTTGGGCAGTGTGTGTTGGTGGGGTGTGGGAAATGTGACTCAAAAGAGGGTCCACAGTCTCGATTGAAATGCTTACCAATTTTGGATGAACACAAAATCAATACACTCTCGTGAATTATAAAAGGGATAACGAAGCCTCTCATTTTTTAAAATATTTTTTATTTTAAAATATATTAAAATATCTAAAAACATAAAAAATATAATTTAAAATAAAAAAATTAAAAAAATAACTAGTCCGTACAAACAAATAGTGTTTTAGTTTATATTTGAGAGCGTGCTAACTATTGAGTTTTCTCTGGATCACAAGACAAAAACATTCGAATACACAATTAAAACTGTATTTAGAAAGGTGGACCCTAACAATAACCGAGATCTAAATTCAGTTATGTTGAAGTATCTTTCTAATACTTTCTTTGAGATCTGATCTCAGTTGTCTTTTTTACTTTTCCAATACAAATAAAGAGTATAAACTGTTATAAATCATCATACCAAAATACCCTCTTGTCCTCAAATTTGTTTACTTTGTTAAAAGCTAATTATGCCTCTTTCTTTAAAACCTCAATGATACTCTAAAAACAAACATATCCTTTCAAACTGAAATTAATTTCCAAATCGTGGCAAGTACAGTAGATCAAATTATTTGGCACTTGAGTTTTGATTATTTATGATGTTCAAATTATTTGGCACTTGAGTTTCGATTATTTATGATGTTTTTTTTCTTGTTTTGATTACTGAAACCATCTTCTTCTTCTTCTATCTCTTTAAAATCATTATTTTCTTCTCTTATCTTTTCAAACTAAATGCAAAGATCAGTTACATATTTTAGTTTCTCTAATATTTACACTTATGAGGTTTCGTTTTTTATCTTGAAATTGCAGGGTATGTTTCTGGTACAAACGAAAGCAACTTTATTTCATTCTTTGTGATAAAAGAAGAAGAAGAGCATCTTGAAAATTACATTCCCAAAGTGAAAAGGGTGTTGATTAATTGGTAATCTATTTATTTTATTAAAAAAAATCCTTAACTCATAGTAAGAATTTATAGATTATTTTTTTGAATATGAGTAAGCATCAATGTTGAATTATTGTTTTTGGATCTGAGTGGCCTCGAAGTCGATGTCTAACACAATATTGTTGTATAATTAGGTTGTATGGATTATTGATTGATACTTGTATTTGAAAATCAATTTTTTAAATTCATATTAGTTCTCATCGGTCCAGCGCTTTGGTTAGTTTAACTTTAGCTTAAGTTAAAATATCCAGGCATATCAAATTGTTTTTAGTGCATGTAATTTTTTATAGACAAGCATAATTAATGAAGGCTTTATCTTTTATTTCCATATTCTGAGCCATTTTAATTGATTTTCTTTCTTTTTTTTCCTAGCTAGCTAACTAGTATTCAGTCCTTGAGCTCCAATTATTAACTCCAACACATTTATATAAATAAAAACAAATGTTGTGACATGGTGTACACTAGGTTGGTCATTCCTACAATATATACTACTTTTGGCATACACTCCAATTATTAACTTCAGTACATTTATGTATGTTTTCATTGAATCTTAGCATCTACAGTTTTGGACAAAAGAGAGATATCATTGGATTTTCTAAGATGATTTGATTAAGTGAGAGCCAAATTTTATTTAAATGTCATAATTGAATATAATACTAATGTTTGTGCTTGTGTATGTTGAACAAGGTTGGCAAACAAAGTAATGAAAGGTCATTAAAGTCAAGATAAAGCATATTGGATAAAAAAAAATATTGCATACTTTTTATGCATATGTATCATAATAGTTGATAATGGTATGACACTAAACACATACTTTGATAAAAATAGATGTAAATATATGATGAATATATTCAAAGAAATGATCGATCCTTCTTTCACCAAATCATAATTAAAGAACAAATAAGATGGTATAAAAAAGAATTGAAGAGTTTGAAAAAAATTAGTTGTTAAAACCGATGTTGGATTGAAGAATGAAATTGGAACTATTGATGCAAACAATGAGTAGGGGACCTTAAAAACTCA
This sequence comes from Populus simonii, assembly GCA_007827005.2. NCBI lineage: Eukaryota > Viridiplantae > Streptophyta > Magnoliopsida > Malpighiales > Salicaceae > Populus > Populus simonii. The sequence goes on from CM017478.2 coordinate 2,155,571, forward strand.
AGTTAGTTTTAGAAACTTTATGCTCTTAACTTTTAGTTGTTACTATTAATAGTTGAGAAATCTATTATGTGTTATTAATTATATTGATTTTCTTTTATTTAGAAAATTAGATAAGCCAAAAAATTTAGGCATGCTAGTATTAAACCATTCATTTGTAGCAAAATTGACAAAATATTTAGTAATACTATGGCTTTTGGAAAATTTGTTTGGACTTTATGTATAAGAGTTTTATTTGATGATGCAGGGAATGATAACGATGATGATGAAATGAATCTAGAGGAAGAAAATGGTGATTCAGAGGAGGATACCACTACTAATTTTGTTGATGATGTTAAAAACATGGTAAGCGGTGTGGATATGACAAACAGTAGCACCCACAATAGTAGGGAGAGAAAAAAAATAACATATTTCATAAAGAAAGATGAAGAAAAAGCAAAAGGGGTGGTTCCAGAGTCAGAGCTCAGTTAGTTGATCGTTTTGATCAACTACTAGATAATATCTTTACCAAGAGTGAATGCACATCTACCAGTAAGGATAAGAAAGGGTGTGGAATTACAGAGGTGATGGTTGAGCTTCATTTTATAGATGAAATTGTCAAAGATGATTACTTTCATTGCTATGCTTCAAATTTCTTACTTTCAAGGAGTAAGAGAGAGATGTGGTCAACAATAAGAGACCTTATTCCCAAGTTTAAATGACTACAAAATATGTATCAATGAAGTTTAAGATCTTAATAATAAGAGTTATGCATGTATCCATCACTCTTATAGATTTCATTCTCTTACTTGATATGTGCCATAATGGAATTCAAAATTATTGTTGTGTCTAGGTTGTTGTAATGTGAAGGTCCTTTGGTTATGTGTAATGTACTAATTTTTTTTTTTAGAATATTTGTGTAATGTTTGGTATTTGAATTACTTAGATTGACATTTGTAACAAGACTATAATGAATTCTAATAATGTTGTAGTGTATTTCCATTAAAAATTCCAGTCCTCCTCTTTGTTATCTAGAATGTCAAAGTCTTTTTATCAAGTTCTTTGGCCAATCCATCAACCTTCCTCTTTTGTTTTTGTTTTTCTCTTTGGTGATTCCAATCATGAAAGGTTATAAGCAATTGTGACCTATTTAATATTTATTCTATAAAGAAGGACTAAATAGTTTTCACTGTAGCAGAATTTAACTTTTGGCAAAACAAACTTGGATAACCAACAACTAAGAGCTTCAATGCATGCCTTTTGTATAGATACATAAACAATGAAACAATAATGCCAATTGATATCGGGTTATGCAAGTTATTTGTTTCAACACTTGATTTATCTATCAAATGGATTTTCTCTTCAACAATATCTTATCTTGTCAAACAAGAGCATTTTTATACATAGAGATTCCTGGTTTGCTCTCCAACTAGAGCATATTAATTGAGTGACATCAAAGAAACAAGTATATACCTGTAATATTATGGTCTACAATGCCATGCCAAAACCATCTAATCACTACATTGTTACTTTGTGAGAATATATACATGAGGACATTTATACCATTGCATTGGACAAAATAATTTTCCTTAATGATAGTGTAAAACATGGAACAATGAGAAATTTTGTCTTTGATTTTTTTTTTGTCGGCAACTACCAAACTTTCAAGCCACAAATCATATCAGTCCTATTCATTTTTTTATTTTGAAATAATAATAAAAATTTACAACCAACTTTTAAGTTTATAAAATTACTTGAATATTTGCAATAAAGAAGAGAAAATATTTAGCTTTCAACTAATATCCAATTAGCTTTGGTAACCAACAGTTAACTTTCAAGTCATAACCTTAAATAATATTACTAGTGTCCTTTTTAAAACATCTTCTACTACAAAGCTTAGCCTAGTGTTAAGTCTAATAGGAGTGGTTCCATTCTCCTTGATCTAACCTTTGAATACACACCACAACCCACCTTTTCCAAGAAAACTCTCAGGCCTAAAGTTTGTTGCTGCTAATTTAAGGTCATTAAATGTCAACTTCCAGAGATGAAAAGCAATATTCAATTCCTCTTTAAATGTTGGAAGTGAGGATGTAATCTTTGTATTGTTAGTCATTGTAGTAGAAACATTGCTGGAATAATATGTTGGTCTTTATTCCTCTTATATATATATAGACTTACATGGAAACTAAATTCAAAGTAATGAAAATTACATGCTATTATTCATTTCTATTAAAAGTATTTGTCTTTTAATATTTTTATATAACAACTTATTAACAACGTTTTTTTTTAAATAACTAATTAAAAATAATTAAAATTAATGAATTTAGATGCATTAAAGAACTAGTTTTTGTCATATTATTTTATTCATTGAAAATATTGTAATTTATCATGATAAACATGTTTATTAAGGAACATGGTATATTAATTTTTAGATTTTCCTATTTAATTTTACATCTATTAAAATTCCTTATTCTCTCCTTAACATCCCTTAGTTTTTTTTGTGTTCATATAATATTAATTTTTTAATCAAACTAGCAAAAAGATTATCTTTACTTTCTCATTTGTGATTATAGATATGAAAGTCGGATGGTTTAATGTTTTATTCAAAGAAATATTTTAGGAAGATTATGATAATGTAATGAATTATGTAATTGATTATATTAATTATGATAGTGATAATGATAATGGTGGTAATAATGATGGTAGTAATGATAGGGATATAGATGATGATGAGGACTACAATGACAACCACAATAATGATGATGAGAATGTTAATTCATTTTGGAAGCAAAATTTTGATTATCATAAATTTGCAATATGCATGTGTGGAGTATAATGATGATATATCATAATTTAATTTTTGAAATTTTTTTTAAATAAAAAATAAATGAATGAAAAATAATTTTAGAATTGAGTCAAGACAACACAAATTGAAAGTGTGAGGACTAATAATAATGATGAAATTATAAATTTTAGAGTCAATTTGATAAAAAATTGGAAGGATTCATAAGTTTAGAAACTTAATTAAACTTTGAATTAGTTTAATTAATGAAATCAGAGACTTAATTAAAAAAAAATCAAGTTCAAGGTTATTTTGGGTCAAAATTGTAAGAAACTAAAGTCCAATGACCCAAGTGGATAGGCGGTGATATTATAGGGGCTTAATTGATTTTTTCAGGGGTAATTTTGAAAGAATTAAAAGTTAAACAGTTGATTAAGGACTGAATTGATTAAATCAGAAACCAATGACTGTTTTGTAAATGGTGTTAAAATGCAGGGGTCTAATTGCAATTGGTCCAGGGGCAAAATAAAAAAAAGGATTTCGATGAATAAGGGCCCAATTGGTAAATGTTAGAACTTCAAGGGGGCAAATTGAAAATAACCGTTTCAGAGTATAAAATGGCGTCGTTTCTAAAACCACTGTTGATCACCTTCTTCCTCATCCCAGGGAAGACCGATTGATTAAGCAGGAAAATGCACCAAACCTGTTCCAAATCGTGGGTCACGTCTCTACCAGCTACCCAATATCCCTCGCCAACACGATGCATTACCAACAGTCCTGCAAGTCCCCAGTTTTTCCTCAAGCACGGACGAACGTGCCTCATTATCCTAGGGACGAACAGAGGGCATTCTTTGGCTCTATAAAAGCCAGAGAAAGGCCACATACGGAGAGAACAGAGACAAAACGAGAGACAAAAAAACACAGGACAGAAACAAACAAAGAAATAAGATAGAAAAAAAAACAGAGAAGGCGAACGAAAACAAAGAGAGATTGGAAGGAGGAAAAACCAGAGAGGAAGAACAAGAACGAAGAGATAGAGAGAACCCAGGAGAGCACAAAATAAAAGAGAAAAAAAAGATTTCTGGGTTTCTTCCAGGACTCCAGCAAAGGAATGTTTGTTGTCCCCTAAACAACAGATCACGGAACCAACCAAAAACAAAGGAAATAGAGACAGACATAGACAGAGAGAATAAGATAAGCGAAAAGAAATCAATAAAAGAAAAGCAAGACCAGAAGAGAAGCGCACGAAAAACATAAGCGGAGGGGAAGAAAGTATCTTTGGCCAGCCACTACACCTTCGCCATCGTCTTCGTCCCCAAGCACTCCGGCACCAGGTAAACTGTGTTTTCCCTCCCCTTGCATTTTAATTACCCTGTGACTGTAGCAAGCGTTCACGAATAATTCACCGTTGTTTTTTTTTTTTTTTTTGTAATTTTCTGTAAACAGGGGACATTTTAGTATTATTTTATTATTTTTAAACTCCAAAACATTTACTTGGGTTTAGCAAATTTAATTTACTTAGGTATTAGATCCAAATAATGTGGATCTAGCAAAGAATTAAATAAAAATTAATGCAGATTAGGTAACGTCAATCTAGTAAAGAATTAAATTAAGATTTAAAAATTAATGCAGGTTTTAATAATATTATTAAAATATCTTTTATATTCTTAATATTATTTTTTTATTTTAAGAAATTAATATTTACCGTTACAAGCGCAGACAATAAACTATTCTAAAATAATTTGTGAATGCGTGTTTTTTAATATTAAATTATTTTAATTTGTTTATGTATTTTCTTTAATAAACATCAATCATGAAAAAGATTACAAGCAACTTTATTGGGGGCCCACCTCCACTTAAAACGTAGTAAAAGGTTGAAAATCAGGTCAGATTGAAAATGAAAGTGAATAGAAAAGTTATAAACCTTCTATGTAAATGGAGATGAAAAAACGATGAAATTTAAAAAAACAAAACCGAATAATAACCGGTTCAAACTGGTTTGATTTGGTTTTTTTTCTTTGACTCGGTTTTTTTTCTAGTTTTTTTATTTGAGTTCGGTTCAGTTTAGTTTTTTGATTTCAGTTTTATAAAACTAAAACCAAACCAGTTTATTTTTTAAAAATTCTAATTGGTTTAATTAGTTTTTTTTTATGGTTTAATTTTTTTAATTTTAATTTTTTAATTTTTAAATTTAATTAATTTTTCAGTTTTTCTCCTCGTATTGGTGTTTTTCCTGAGGCTCCTGTATGTTTGTTTGTATTTGGGTTTGTGAAGTTTCCTAAGTGGTCCTATTGAACCAACGATTAATAAAACATGTTTCACATCTTTCCCTTTTTCTAGTGGTTGCTGCCTTCAAATTTGCAGCATCGTTATCTTTACAATCGCCAAGAAGCTTCCTGTCTTGTTCTCATGTGGTGATAATTATTTTAATTGTTTTTGAAAAAATAAAATAAAATAAAATGGGAAGGATCCCGTTGCATCTTTGTATTAAAATCCAAGTTATTAGATCTGTTGAGACTCCATGTCAAAGCTGACACAGCTATGGTGATGGCGTGTAAAATAACGAGCCTATGGCTATGGTGACTTGCACAGGAGATTTCTATTTTTTTTTTGGTTTAATGTGGGTGTGTGGGCCAGCTTGCGTGTACCTCGACTAATTCCACGGATTTTAAAATTAACAACCATGTAAATCTTCAGTGGCCATCATATGAGCAATCACAGGGCTCGAACCTAAAATCACAGAGAAAACAAATCTCTTAATTCCAAACTCTTATTACTGACCACCGCTAAATGATTATTTCCATGTTTTTAATTTACCTCGTCACTGCCACGCCCGCTGTGACAAGGTCTTATCTCTTCTTCTATTACAATTTCTATTTACTTATTAATTAGAGACGCTCTCTTTCAGACACCGTGGCTGTTAGATAGTGCAGCACGACTCTCCTGTAACAGAGAAGACGTATAATTATAATAATAATAATAATAATTATTATTATATTTCATGCTCTGCGCTTATTGCGATATATATTTATTTTACTAGTTTTTCTCCCTCTCCTCCTATTCTCTCTACTGGCATGTGCAAATTTTTTGATCTGAAAAAAGAGCATTCGGTGTAAGAGAGAAGAATATACTGACGAAGCGCAATGGCGACTGACGGTGATGCGGTTGTTGGATTCGTCGGATTGGATGATTTGAGCTTAGACATGGCCGCTTCGCTTCTTCGTGCTGGCTACAAAGTTCAAGCTTTCGAGGTGATCACTAGAAAAGTCTTTTCTCTTCCTTGCTTTTGAATTTTGCTTTTGATTTTTTGTTGTTTGGTTGCTGAGAACAACATGGAAGGACATTTCCATTTCGTTTGGGTTTCCTGGAAAAAAAAGGGGATATGATCGAGAAAATGCGTCTTGGAGAGCCGTGTGGGAATCTCGCAAAAGTTTAGGGAGAATTCAGTTTTTCTATTTTTTTGCTTTGATTTACTTGAGAAATATTTAGTGAAAAATCTGGTTTTAATGGGGAGAGGGAGGGGCATAGGAAGTGGAAGAGCTTGAAGCCTTGAACTCAGGTGGCCAAACCGCTTCAGGGGAGGCCAGCAGGGTCATAGCTTTCGAAGGATTCAAATCTTGCCCGCACCCCAGTGATGTAAATTCGGTCCTTCTATTTTTAAATGTTTCAATTGGATCCTTTTAAATAAAAAGCTTGGTTGATTTTCGGGTCCCTATAATTCCATTTTCCCCAAAAATATGTGCTGCATTTTTTGTTCTTTTCTTTACTTTTTTAATTGATCCCTAGAAAGAACAAAACTTGTTCACTTTAGTCTCTAAAAGATACTGCGTATATTTAAGCCTTACCTTCTCTAGTATCCCATAGAAAAAAATTTTCGCCCTCTCCCTGGCCTACAATCTGGGGTCTGTCGTGGCTGGTGGGGTGACGCATCTACCGTCTGGGCTTACCCTCGCGCGCTCAAGCTTGTTAAAAAGTATATTTTGGTTAATGTAATTGTTCAAGTATCTGCTGGGCAAATTTCCATGCTAAAGGAGAACGTGTCTTTATTGAATTCCTTGCGGACCTATCAAGACCAATGCATATGTTTCATCCTAAGGATACTTTTTATTTCAATCTTTCGATCAATCTCACAGGCATACTCTGGCCTTATCTTAGGTCATACCACCATCGCAAGTTGGTGACATTAAGATTAGTGGAAAGTAGGTCCAATCCACTAATTAAAAGTCATGTTTTTTTTTTTTTTGTTTCGCATGTATTGACTATGCCAATCGTGTTATTGTCTCTTACAATCATTTTTGCAACTCAATGTATAAATTTAACTAATTTTTAATAGGTTATTTGATTGGCAAATTAGTTATTGTTTAATTGGATTTTCTTGTTCTGCAGATAGATGAAACTTTGGTTGATAAATTTTTGAATCTAGGGGGAACGAGAAGTGCCAGCCTTATTGAGGCTGGGAAAGGTAAACAATGCTCGGATATGTGTCTATGTTTTACTGAAATGTTTTCAATTGCTAAGCTATTTGGGGTGGGGTGCCACTTCTTTAAATGGCCATGTTTGGTTGGTGGAATGCATAGCATGATAATGCATGGAATGTTTGTGATACATGATGTTTATGTTCCACGCAAAATTTCATTTTTAATTGGGTTTCCAGAACTCAGAGGAATGTGTATAGAACATGTTGTTTATATTCCATTTAACGTTTCTTTTTAAATGTGCCACTAGAACTCAAAGTCATGGGTTTTGAAATTTTGGGAGCAATAGCTGAGGAATTGGTGTAGGGCATGAGCGGAGAAATTTTATGAAGTTTGTGAGTAATTAGTGATTTTTTATTAATTAATTTTTGGATTAATTTTTTTTTAAAATATATATATAAAAAATTAGATAGAGATGTTTTTATTACGATCATAGATTTTATTTCCTCTTTCTTCTGTCTATTTCTATTTTTAACGTGGTTACAAAATAATGAATAAAATGCTACTACCATAAATGTTTTTTGGCACTAGTGGATGTGTGTTTGAATTGGGACCCATTGAACCTGGTCCATAGACAGAACAGTTGTTTTCGCTAGTGGATGTGTGTTTGAATTGGGATCCATTGGACCCTGTCCATAGACAGAACTGTTGATTTCCTGTCAACAGGCAACCAAGATTTAGATGTCATGTTGGTTTACCATCAGATGGTAGAATCCCTTGCCTTTACTCCTTTTGTAACTCAATTCGCATCCAACTATCTGAGAAGCAAGATATTCCTGTGGTTGTGTTGATTTTATCCCTGGTGCTCTATGCAATCAAATAGAGTAGGCCTTTGGTGTCCAACAGAAAGAGCTGAAGAAACGGCTTGATAGACTGGAGTAAATAGGCTTCAAGGGACCTTTCTCCAGTTATAATAGATGAAATGTGGCGCCTACTTGTGAAGGATTAGCAAAAAAATGGAAAATGTAAAAACACGTGTTGATTAGTAAATCTTTGGAATGAGGTTTGTCAGGCATTCAAGCATAAACTCATACCAAAGTCTTACAATAGCAAGTGCATGTCTTCTGCTGCCGCCTGTAGCACAAAAGTGAAATCCATTCCTAGCTTCCCTTTAGCTGCCATTTAGACTTTGCTTCTTTGCAATTGGATGTTTTCGTGATACCAATGATGGCATGTGCTTTCCTTAGGTTATACTTGTACTCCATGGGATGACGCATATGATAACTCTCTAAGGATACCTGGTATATCCTGATATCATAGAAACTGATTGATGCATACCTACTCTCTTCCCGCTTCTTACTGTTGTGTGAGGGGATCCTTGGAAGTATAAACAACTGCCTATTGAATTCATGCTCTGAACTTAAAACTTTCACATTTAATTTCACTTTTGAAGTGTCATGATTGTGTTTTAATTTGATGTCTTGTAGTTTTATACATCCTTCTTTTCCCAAAAATTGTCCTGCAGTATTCTGATTTTGATAGATGCATGGAAACTTTATGTCAATTTCATTTTTAAACGTAAGAGCCTGGAAGTATAAAACACTGTTTAAGTCAAATTTCTACATCTTCATCATTACTACTATTGTTCCATAAAAGTGGAGCCTGAGCTAAGCGATGATTAATGTGGTGTTGGGGTTCATTCTTATTGATGTCTCGTGTCCTGTGAAATTGTGCCTTAACTCTGTCTTTTGTTTTTTTTTGCTTTTGGCATACAGAAGTTGCAGCTTTGATTGTTCTAATATCTCACGTGGATCAAATCAATGATGTATTTTTTGGCCAACAGGGTGTTTTGAAAGGTCTTTATGGAACTTATCAATTATGCCTAAAGTTATCATTACTTTGTAGATATTCAGGATTCTTAACTCATTGGTATGCAGGATTGCAGAAAGGGGCACTCATCATCCTACGTTCAACCATTCTGCCATCATACATCCAGAATCTAGAGAAACGTCTCAGAGGTCATGTGTATTGTGAATTTATAATGTTGTCCTCTCAATTAGTGACACATTCTCCGGAAAGCATTTCTATTAGTAATGTGGTGTAAATCTTAACTTCATTGCTTAGATTACTTCTCCATGGCAAGGCAATGGAGGATACACTACCGCCCTTTTTCTTTTCTCCTCCCTCTTTTCTCACCTTTTTATTTTTGCCTGTGGAATTTATGTGCATGGCTAAGTTTTCTCATTATTAGTGACTTGTAACTTAATTTAGGATTATCTTCTTCATTTTCTGTTAGTGATGCATGCATAACACTTGATCTGCCATTAGGAAACCTCATTGATAATCACAAACATATTATCCCGTTTTGGATTTCAAAGTATAAGGGAACAAGGTATTCATAATAGGTAAAAATATCATATTTTGTAAGTCAACTGGTTAAATCTCAAACAGCCAACCATTAACATCAAATGCTAATTATGTATTTCTTCCCTGAGATGTTTTTTCTGTCTGTTATTGCACTCAAATGAGTGATATAAATATTAAGATTGGTGGCTAGGACTTGGCAAAATCGGTTGGATAAGTTATGGCGTGCAAGGTTATTTTGCTTTCATATGTAAAGGGAACATATGCATAAAAAAAATAAAATACGGACATGGGACTTGTGCATGTTCTTTTGCTCGTCCAACCTTTGTTGTAAAGCTACATGGCCGCAATCACCAATTGGCTCATCTACTTGAAATTTTACTGAAAACCTTTTTTCAATTGAGCATTCTTCTTTCTTTTTGGCAATCATTCATGATCCTGTTAGTTGCTCTCTTTAGGAAATAACAACCCTCATGCATTGGTACTGAAATCAGTTTATTCTATTGATCTCACAGATGAAGATTCAATGGCACATCTAATAGAAGCATATGTCTCCAGGGGATTTTCTGAAGTCTTAAAGGGAAGAACCATGGTAACACTGTTTTTTACACTAACAGCTGTGCCTTCTCTATCTGCTTATTATTTGTTGTAGCAGTCCATTTCCACATTGTTATCAGATAATTTGAATAGTGGAGAATGCTGATTACTTTGATTTATCTAGATTACATCCTCGGGAAGGTCTGAAGCTAATGCGAAGGCGCAGCCTATTCTTTCTGGTAAATTCATTTTATAATCTACGATCATTCTATTGGAGCATATAGGCAATAGAATTGGAGAGGCAATTTGTCTATGTATTCTCTTATACAAATTATCATTATCTTTTACAGCAATGTCCGAAAAGCTTTTCACCTTCGAAGGTGAAGTAGGCACTGGAAGGTGTGATTTCTTCTGGGTCTTGTTTATCTTCCCATAATGTATTATAAACACTGTGTAATTGTATATTCTTGCTTTCATGTTTTAACTTGATTATTCTAGAAATAATGCAAGTATTAGAAAAAGGCAAAATGACATGGAAATTTAGACAAGTGACAAAGCGCTTCTTGGATTTGATTTCAGAATATAGGACTACTCAAATAATGATATGGTCTTTTGATTTTCTAGAATTTGATATTTAGTTCTGTTCTCCTTTGCTTCACAGTAAAATTAAAATGGTGAATGAGCTGCTTGAGGGCATTCATCTTGTTGCTGCACTGGAGGCGATTTCTCTTTGCACTCAAGCTGGAATTCATCCATGGATAGTCTATGATATTATTTCCAATGCTGCTGGAAACTCATGGTGAGTGTTTGTGACTAAATACTTCCTTTCTTTTTATTTATAAAAGAAGAAAGTTTTATTGGATAAAACTGCTTCAAGAAGCAGTTTGAAGATTCTAGCATTCTGCTGTAACCAAATACTCCAAATCGCAGCAAGTACAAGATTCAAAAGTTTTTGCAATCCTATTCCTTCCCCATTCCAGTTTCCACCATGCATAGAAAAGAGTGAAAAGCTTAGTTTTACAAAGATAAAAAGTTAAAATGTCAACTAGCTCCATCAATTTCTCTGTTAATCAACCTGCCTGCTCCACCATGCGAGCGTGCTCGCACACAAAAAAGAGCAAATAAACATACAAGAATTTCTATGTGATTCGGTGATTGATAGAAATAAGTGTACCTGTTGATATTTGAGATATATAGTTAACATGCAGGCTAGCAATTTTGTCTATTTTTATTTCCTTAACCAGTAAAACACACTTGCATGGATGTGGCAATTATGCATTTCCTGGAACATATACAACATGACTAGGACAAAGTGACATGTTGGGGGCATGAATGCAGATCTCATCTGATAAACAGCTTTCAGTCATACTGTCTGTCTCCTCAGAGTCACAGTGATTTGACACTCTTTGTAGCCAACTGTGTTATTCACAAAATATCACATGGTAAATCTCTCATTTCTAAGTCAGGGGATAATTACCAAGATTAAGAATCCATTAGGTGGTGGTATTGGTTTTGCCTCCCATCACTTTTCCATGGTTTTTCACAGCTCATATTCAGACCATGCTCTTTGATATTTTGCGCTGTGTGCCTTGCTACCTTTATAATGATGTCTTTTTTTGCTCTTTCCACTCTGTTTTTTCCATTATTTGTTGGCGATGGGTTGATTCTTTTGTCACTGCAGGATTTTCAAAAATCATATTCCCCAGTTTTTGAGAGGTGATACCAAGGTGCATTCCTACAGGACCGTGGTCCAAAATTTGGTAAGGGTCGCTGTTATTATACATGTTTAAGTTTGGTTGCATTTGGAATAATATGTACAAGGGTGTTTCTTCCAGCTATGGGCTGAATTGTTTAGTTTATTGGGTTCATCTCGAGTAGGTATAATTAGTTAGTTTTGACTTTTGAATGCTGAATTTCTATTAAATCGAAGGTTGAAACTTGGTTCCTTTGCTGATGGATCACATGCTAGACAAGTTAACTCATACATCCTGATTTATTCATATAATTCTTTGTAAAACTGTTTATAGATGCTAATAATCTAACACAACAAACTGAGGCAGGATGAGAATAACATAAATAAAATGAGATAGTGTTTAACTTATATTTAACAAGTCTTCTACAGGGAGCTGTTTATTGTTGTATGCAATCATGTAAAGCATGTCAAGGCAGGAAAAAAAAAAAAACAGGAGAACCACCTGTTGGCTGAGCAGTATAGCAGATTGGTAGTGATAATGTGAGAAGATATAGTAAATAAAGTTGTTTTCACAAATTAAGCCGCTATGGAGTTAGAGATGATGAAGAATTTGTTTGTTGAAAATAAAATTCACACTGACCTAGAGTTTATAGTTGGGGCCAGAGAGATGTGATTGCTTGTGAAGATGTAGTTGAGGTACAGGCTCCTACTATTTTTGGACTGCTAGGAAACTTGAATTTTGGTGGAATAATAGTGGGGATCTGGGCATTTGAAACTAGCACCTGTAAAAGTTTTCCATGTGAATTTTGAAATATACCATCAGATATTTTTGGATCTTGTCTAAAACTGTTTGAGCATGTATGGATAGATTAGAGAATCCTGGGGAAGTTGTAATTCTAACAACTCAACTAGTTATTTTCAGCTAACTTTAAGTTCCAGATATTTAAATATTTGATAACATATTGTGTAGTACATGGAAGGTAAGTTCCATATGCTGATGCACCATGTAAAAATGCAAACTTAACACTCCTCTTGACTAAATGACTCAAGTTTTTGATGAGTACCTTAACATTATATTCGCATTTACCAGATGATACTTGAGACTGATTGAATTTTCAAATTTTAGGGTATTGTTTTGGATACGGCCAAATCGCTTATATTTCCTCTTCCACTTTTGTCTGTTGCTCATCAACAACTTATTCTTGGTAAACTCACAATCTGATATACTCATTGCTTAATTTCTCTAATCAACTAGTTTCCTTCTCAAAAATCTCCCTCCTATCAGGATCTTCATATGGTCAGGGTGATGATAGTGATGTCACATTTGTCAAGGTTATTCCCCTGTACTTGTGTTATAAAATTTCATTTGCAGGTCATTATGACTTGCTTTTAGGCTATTATTATTGAAAAAAAATGGCTTGACAGATGCCTTGTTATCTTGTGCAATCTTTTTCCAGGTCTGGGGAAAGTTGCTTGGAGCAAATATTCAAGACGCAGCCAGTGCAGAACTCTACGAACCTGAGCAACTGGCAAGACAAATTGTTGCCAAATCTGTTGTCGTAAAGAGAATTGGTTTCATTGGTCTTGGAGCAATGGGATTTGGCATGGCAACTCACCTGTTGAAATCAAATTTCTGTGTTGTTGGTTATGATGTAAATCCTTACCTTTTTTTCCCATTATATTTTGATTGAAAGAGTCAGTTCCTGCTTGGAGCTGGATAAGGATTGATTGCTGCCATTTCTGGCCTGAGTATCTTTCATGCAGTACACATTAGAATGGAACTTTGATAACTATGCATCACATATCCTGGTGAAATTTGTTTAACAATTGGAAAATTGAATTGAAATGACCCTGGAATTCTTATCTTACCGTCTACTGTCTAATAGTTTATGCTGATTGTCAATGGAAGTAGAATTATTAATTTTTTTAAACCTCCCGGTTATTTAATTTTTTAATGTGTGCATATAACTTCTCTTTGTGTACTTGCCTGCTTGTGAATTTGTTTATGCTTTGCATGTATGTATATTTTGCTTGTGGTGCTTCTATAAGACTTTTTCTGGGGGCTTGTCTAGTTCATACATATTTTGTAGATTGATATTAATGTGTTTGAATTACCATTGCAAATTTATATGGTTGCATCTTTTCTTGGGTGGCAGGTGTATAAACCAACTCTCACTCGATTTGCAAATGCTGGTGGTTTGATTGGCAACTCTCCAGCAGAAACATCTAAAGGTTATTTTGAGCCACAAGTATAAGTTTGATTTGCCTTTTCAAATATTCTATACAACATTTATAGTCCTTTTATGGAGCTAAAATTATTGGTTTCTTTAATATTTCTTGTTCAGATGTTGATGTACTAGTAGTTATGGTCACAAACGAAACTCAAGCGGAGAGTGTTTTGTATGGAGATCTAGGAGCAGTTGCAGGTACCTTTCTAAAGCAAAATGTGTACATTAAGGCGAAGATGCTAACTTTATTTTTGTTTTTTTATAGCCTTACCATCAGGAGCATCTATCATCCTATCTTCTACAGTATCCCCTGCATTTGTGAGCCAACTGGAGCGACGGTTACAAGGTATGTCCTATATAAAAGTATAAACATTTATACTTTCAGCTATGCAAACTCCTAATGTGAAGATCTGTTGTGTTCTTATTCAAATACATAGTTGTTTGTGTGTGTGTGTGCATATATTTAACTTACAAAAACTGTAGGTTCTAGCATCATTTTGAGTTTTGTAAAATTGACAATTCTCCGATATTAAATCTGTTCTACTATAATTCAAGAATGCTTAAAAATGACAATAAAAAGTTTATGCATCAGTGGGCAATTAAATCCATTAACCAGTTATTGTGAGGAGGAATTTGGAAGCAGTCCCTACCCTTCAACATTTTTTTCACGAAGTAGTAACACTGAATATATCAAAAAACATTTCCTTTTTCTTCTTGACATCAGTCATTCCTGCACTACAAATCCATACCAGAGCACTATTAAAGCCTGTAGAAATTATTCTTTCCTCTCTTGAGCCCAAATAATGGGTTTCAGAGAGCCCGACCCAAACAACAACTAGAATCATAATGGATTCTGGTTGTTTACTTGCTCGACCTTTCCTGGTATGGCGTGAACTAAAGAACTGTTCATTCAACTAATGTCTTGTTAGCCAATCTGTTACTATAAATACATAGGAAAGACTTAAAGATATTGAAAACTAATATTCATAGATCTTGGGAATGCAAATAGATATTATAAAAGGGAAATGCATAGTTTAATTTTCATTCTTGCACATCTAAGATCTTGGAGTTGAATAATGCCATTTCTTTTTAATGATGTAAAAGCAAGACATGACAGTTCAATATTGTCTTCTTGGAAAGTTAAAACTTCTTGAATATGGCATTAAGCTAGAATGATGATGGAGAATTGATGTGTGGAAAAAAGCATAAGAAAATGTAACAGAAAATGAGCTAGCTGAGTTTACACATGGATGAAGATTACAAGTCCATTCACTTTTACCATTTTTGATTTTACTTATTGTTTTTTTATTTTAAATCTGTTTCACTTTCTTTGCATCTTCTCTTGTTTGTAGGGGGCTTTTTTCTCTCTCTTTGTATTTGTCATGTGTAGAGTTTTTGGCCCTGTTTTTTAATGAGTTTGCTTGTCTTGATTCTCAACAGAAGACAGTGGTTATTTTTGGTTTAAATATTGTGTGTAATTTCTTTAAATGCATGCAATGAAATAGCAGTGCCACTGCTAATTGAAGGAACAACTTATGGTTTAAGCTTGTTTGGGATGCTCTATTTTGTTTTTTGTGATTATGACCCCTATCATGCCATGTTTCTATGCTTCATTTTTCCTAATATTTTCTTACTCAAAAAAGGCAAATATCATAGGTGAAGGCAAGGGCTTGAAATTGGTGGATGCTCCTGTTTCTGGTGGTGTCAAGAGGGCCTCAGAAGGAACACTTACGGTCTAACAAAAAATTCTAAATTGGTTCATTTTGAAAGCAGCTATGTATATTTGGATAACTGTTTCTCAAAGTAATTTTATATTGCTGTCAGATAATGGCTTCTGGTACTGATGAAGCTCTTACATGTACCGGCTCAGTTCTCTCAGGTAATTATCTCATTAAATATTCTTAATTTTGAATGGAGGAGTTTCTGAGATCTAGATTACAACTTACCCATGGTTGTTAATTATGAGCAGCATTAAGTGAGAAGCTTTATGTGATTAGAGGAGGTTGTGGGGCTGGAAGGTATTTCAGCATTAATTTTTCTCTCACCATGCATTATATCATCATTTTGTAGGTTTATTGATCAATTGAATTATGCATTAGTGTACAGACATGCAAAAATTGTCTTAGATAATCATATCATGCACTGTCATAGAATTTTCCAGGGAACTGAATTATTACTCTCTGTTCTTTTCAATTATTGCCTTTAGTGGTGTAAAGATGATTAATCAGTTGCTCGCTGGAGTTCATATAGCATCAGGGGCTGAGGCAATGGCGCTTGGAGCTCGATTAGGTCTCAATACAAGGATGCTGTTTGATTTCGTCAAGAACAGTGGAGGAACATCCTGGTTTGTTTCATGGAAAAATGCTCTGCTCTTTTAGTTTCTTTTCTTTTACTGAGCTGAATTTGATAATTTTTGTTATTGTCTTAGCCTTTAATTCTTAATTTTATTTGAAATTAACATGTGATTTTTACCCATTTAAGCGATTATTTAAAAAAGGATGGTTCTTGCATCTCTTTTCATTAGGATTCAGCTACTTCAATTCTTAAGTTCATAGATTAATCCCGGAAAAAAAAATTGTATCCATTTGCAGGATGTTTGAGAATCGTGTTCCGCACATGTTGGACAACGATTATACACCGTATTCTGCACTCGATATCTTTGTGAAGGATCTGGTCTGACTGACATTTATCCTGCATTATGTTTGAACGAAGCAATTATTTTGATTCCTGGTTGATAGTTTTTTAAAACTGCTCTATAATCATCTGCAGGGAATTGTTTGCCGTGAATCGTCATCCCTTAAAGTTCCACTTCATATTGCAACTGTTGCACACCAACTATTCCTGGCAGGTGTTGTGATCTTCTGATTTCCAGTTGTTATGTTTTCCCTTGTCCTTCTTTTGATATTTGATCTATAAGACAATAATTTTTAATTTAAAAAGTTTTAGCTAGCTAAAGATAAGATTTATCTTATGTTTATGGTGAGATATGTGAGAACGATGTGTTTCAAGGTAAGTTGGATTTAAGAAGAAATTCTTAGTTTTTTCTGTTCCGTTTCACAAGATATGACAATGCAGGATGGAAAATTGGGACCTGCTTTGCTTTTTCTTATTTGGATCAATCATCCACAGGGAGGTAGGGATTGACTGGATAGTCAAGAATAGGACAGAAAATGTATGAATTATTACCAGTAGTAGTGTCTTCTGTGGCATAGAAAAGAGCTACTTGCACAGAAGGTCCGAAAGGAAGGACAGGAGATTGAGGCCTGTCATTATTGTTGATTGCTCTGTAGTGTGTAGAATGGAGCAAAGGGATTTTTTTCACTGACCTCATTTTGTTGGAGAAAGGTTATCTAAGCTGTCAAAACCTGGACAATCTAGAAGGAGAATGAAGCATTTGAATAATGGCCCCCGATTCAACCTATATATAAGTGGGAACTGAGCTGAAAGTCAAGCAACATTTAGCTTATTAACTAGAACTTTCGATAGCTTTAGACTTTGAAAGAGACAAAATGGTGACAAAAGACTTCAAATTATTTTTTTCTGTCAAATTCCAAAGATAAGAAAATGAAAACAATTAAACTGGATGCCTTGGACATGCAGGTTGTAGCGAAAATTTTTCTGCAGGATATGTGATGGAAAACTGGCAACATATGCCTTTAATAATCATCTATGTTTTGAAAATGTTTCTCATGCTAGTTCATATACGGATTCTCCTTTACACTTACTTTAGTTACCTTTGCGTATACATACTAGTTGAATTTCATGAATGAGCAGGCTCTATATGTGTACTAGTTGAATTTCAACTTTAATAATAATCTATGATTTGAAAATGTTTCTCATGATAGTGCATGTACGCATTCTCCTTTACACTCACTTTCGTTACCTATGCTTATACGTACTAGTTGAATTTCATTATTGAGCAGGCTCTGCTGCTGGCTGGGGTCGGCAAGATGATGCAGGTGTGGTGAAGGTATAGCGATTACTTTTGAAATGTAAAACATTTGGAAGTTCTTATATATGAATGAAGTCAGATGGTCACAGGTTTAACTGCAATTTTTTCTTGTATCAGGTTTATGAGATCCTCACAGGTGTTAAAGTTGAAGGAACACTTCCTGTACTTAAGAAAGAAGTTGTCCTGCAGTCTCTTCCACCTGAGTGGCCCCTGGACCCCATTGATGATATTCATAGACTGAACCAGAGCAATTCAAAAACGTTGGTGGTTCTAGATGATGATCCAACCGGAACTCAAACTGTTCATGATATTGAAGTATTAACAGAATGGTGATCTCTTGCCTCTATAATGTATAATGTTTTGCAAACCTGGCCATCAGACTAAAATATAAAAAATTTCAATATAAATATATGTTTTCATTTCTTTCTGAAGTTTAGTTGTTTCATCCTTTTGTCTTAAATTCAGTTCTTTCTTCTGTCAATTCCATTATGCAGATAGAAAGCCTTGATACTCTATATCTGTAAAACAAACAGGCCCTTTTGAAGGTGCCTTTGCAAATTTTAAATAACCGTGCCTGCTCTCTTTGCAGGAGTGTTGAGTCACTAGTTGAGCAATTTAGGAAAAAGCCTAAATGCTTTTTTATCTTGACCAACTCCAGGTCATTGAGTTCTGAAAAGGTAAACAACTTTCTTCACATCTGATGTTATTTCTATTCATAAAGCATGTATCTTATTACAAAAGAAAAGAAAAGCAAGTACTTATTCATCTTACAATATCTACTCAAAGGAAAACAATTTACTTGTTTGAGACTTGTATTTCTGATTATCCAATTAACTGTTTCCAGGCGAGTGCACTGATTAAAGATATCTGTGGAAACCTAAGCATAGCCGCTAAGTCAGTTGAGAATATTGATTATACAGTAGTTTTGAGAGGCGACTCAACGCTACGTGGTCATTTTCCAGAGGCAAGGATGAAGGCCCTTGAGTGTCGTATTATCATATTGTCAACACCTTCATAACTTACCTTATAAAACCACATTATGATGTACTTGATTTATTTAGGAAGCAGATGCAGCAGTTTCACTACTTGGTGAGATGGACACATGGATCATTTGCCCATTTTTTCTTCAAGGAGGCCGTTATACAATCAAAGATATACACTATGTTGCAGATTCTGATTGGTACTGGGCTCCTCTTGTTAGATCATAGTGATTCTTCGTTGGCATTTTGCATAAGAAAACTCCTTTGTTTGCAGGCTTGTCCCTGCAGGGGACACAGAGTTCGCCAGAGATGCTTCTTTTGGCTACAAATCTTCAAACCTCCGTGAGGTCTATCTTGTTCATCCTTGTCTTGTACTTAAAAGGATGTTAGATATGGTAGTGACTTTGTGACTGTCTGGATTTTCAGTGGGTTGAGGAGAAAACTAGAGGCCGTATTCCTGCTAGCAGTGTTTCATCTATATCTATCAATCTTTTGAGGAAAGGTGGGCCAGATGCTGTTTGTGATACTCTTTGCAACTTGCAGAAGGTATGGATAATCAGCACTTGGTGCATGTCTGAGTGATGTATCCATGCCTTAATTGGATGGGAAAAAGTTTTGCCATGCCTTTGTGATTAAAACAAGTCATCTCTCTTCCCATTGAAGTATTGTTTATTGATGGTTTACTTTTTATGAACTGAAATAGGGTTCAACTTGCATAGTTAATGCAGCAAGTGATCGAGACATGGCTGTATTTTCAGCTGGAATGATTCAGGCAAATTTCTTGCTATTATATGTTTTAAATATTCTTTGTTGTGCCTAGCTAAAAACTAATGAAGCTTTTACATGCTTTTGCGTATTGAGCAGGCAGAATTAAGGGGGAAATCCTTTTTATGCCGCACTGCTGCTAGTTTTGTTTCTACCCGAATTGGAATTATTCCAAAAGCTCCAATACTGCCAAAGGATCTAGGAATAAACAAAGAAAGAAAGGGCGGGCTTATAGTTGTAGGATCGTATGTTCCCAAAACAACAAAACAGGTTGAAAAATGGGGGACTTTTGTTTTCTTTTTATTTTATGCCCACGGGGCTGTGATTTTCTACAATGTTAACATTCATGTTTTTCATTAACTCACAGGTTGAAGAACTTAAATTACAATGTGGCCAGTTTTTAAAGAAACTAGAGGTAATACAGATGCATGTGTTTTTGTAATTTCTCAATCATGGTGTTAGTTTTGATTCTCTTCTTTAAGGAAGATGAGATATTATCTATCAGTAACTGGACATCCATAAGTTGTCATTTGTTCATGTACATGCACTCAAATAAAACTGCCAATGCAAGGGACTATCAATTATTTTTTCTTTTGTTATGAATAGGTTTCTGTTGATAAAACTGCCATGAAGTCATTAGAAGAGAGGGAGGAGGAAATCAATAGAGTGGCTGAGATGGCAAATTTGTTCCTTGGGGCTTGTAAAGACACTTTAATCATGACCAGTCGAGAACTCATTACTGGAAAAAGTCAGTAATCTTTTCTTTTCTCTCGTTGTTTGTGCATATACATCTCATGGTGGTCCATAGAACTGTAAATAATCCAGACCCTTTTCATGCTGGGAATGTATCACCTGAACAACGCAATTTTTACAAGCAAAATCTAGTAAGATCATACATTCTCAATACAAATAGAGCTCAGTTTTTTTTTTTTTTGAAGAATCTGATATTCTAAAGATAAAGATAAAAATATACAATTCAATGTTTAACAATGACCCAAATAGATGTTCTTATACGTACCATGAACCGAAATAACACGCCTACTAAGCCTACCCCCCTACATACCCTGATCCCGAATCTTGTACAACAACCTGAACGTTCCTTATTTGTGATAAATATGAGATCAACTGCTGATTGTCTTCATTTTTTTTTCCTTATTTTTGGATAAGGGTTTTCACCATTGAAAATAGGTGCAAAGATAGTAACAGATGTTCTTGAAAGAAAAGAAAAATTTTCAACTCTGTCAGTTATTCTTGCTATACAAATTAAGAAGGCCTTTTCTTATTATCTACTTTCTTAAATTGCCAGCTTCTTCTGAGAGCTTGGAAATCAACTTTAAGGTGAGCTCTGCTTTGGTGGAAATTGTGAGGCGGATATCAACAAGACCACGATACATTCTTGCAAAGGTATTTCAATTTGTATAAACAAAAAAGTTCTATTTCTTGCAGCATCAAGTTTTCCTTCTCTATTGTGCTAATAGGCTTTTTAATTGAAAGGTTCTAAGCCTTTCCTGCCCTAGTTTTAACCATACGGATTTGGGATCATTAAGTACAACCCAGAATCTTACCAGAAATCTTATTTATATTTCATTCCAAAAGTTGAATTTTGATTGGAGAGTTCTGCTTGAGACTACTTTTATCTACCTAGGTGGATTTTGCCTTTCAGCTTCCTTGAGTAATGCTTTCCTTCTTTGTAGCACTAAGAGTGCTGGTAATTAGATTTAATTTTAGATATCTGATATTTTCAGCATTACCTCTCTGTCATTTAACTTGAAATTGCAATAGACATGTATATTTTGTCTAATAATAAGTGATATCTCTCTTTCTCTCCAAATTTTCTCTAAAGCCATGAAACGTCCACTTTATTTTGGTAATAAGCAAGTCCACTTTTGTTTTTCACTTGGTTACCCTTCAGCATTGTTTTCATAATCCATACAGTGACTGATCTCAGAACTTTTAACTAATACAATGTAACCATTTAAGTAAATTAACCTTCAAAGGCACATTTCCACTTGGCCAATATACCTTCTCCTTTAGCTGAGATATGATTCTGGATGCAAGTGGGATTTGACCCCAAGCCCCAGCTCCAATGCTAAGAGACTTTGTACCAGCTTACCCACTAATTTAGATGATTCTAATATGTCTTGTTCTAGGGTGGAATCACGTCATCCGACCTAGCTACAAAAGCTCTAGAAGCAAAATGTGCCAAAGTAGTTGGACAAGCCCTAGCTGGCATTCCATTGTGGCAGCTTGGTCCAGAAAGTAGGCATCCAGGAGTTCCATACATTGTTTTCCCAGGTGAAAAAAAATTGTAATTTTATTTAGTTGGTATCTTTCCATAAAATAAAATTTGAACTTTTTTTTTCCTTTTCTTTTGCAGGTAATGTTGGTGATAATAAAGCACTAGCTGATGTTGTGAAATCTTGGGCGCTTCCTTCCCGACTTTCATCAACAAAAGAACTTCTTCTTGTAAGGACTACAAATTTATTGTTTAAATTCTGGCTTTATTTGGATATTGAAATGTGTAGATATTGATATTATCCTTATAAAGAACGCAGAGAGAGGTGGATATGCTGTTGGAGCATTTAATGTCTATAATATGGAAGGGGCTGAGGCTGTTGTAGCTGCAGCAGAGGAAGAAAATAGTCCTGCGATTCTACAGGTCAGAATGACATTTTATAAGTTAGACGAGTAATTTAGGAGACAAGATATGGAATTAAGCTTGTCTTTTGGGACATGGATGTTAGCTTCAGCCTTTTTCACAATTATGGTTCCTTACTAAATAACCAAAAGCTGTGTTCTTTCAACAGATTCATCCTAGTGCACTGAAGCAAGGAGGAATTCCATTGGTTGCTTGTTGTGTCTCTGCTGCTGAACAGGCCAATGTAAGTTTGTTTTTCATATCTTAAAATATATTTTTTTAGGGAATTTGAAAGGGTAAGAGAGGAAGACGAGCGTTATGGTGTGGATTTTGTGGTTTTAGCACCATCATTTTATTTTCTGACAATTTTCCAGATGAACCAAAATATGTGCCAATTTTCAAACTATAATAAGCAAGTTAAAGTTCCCTGGAAAGATCACTAAAAATTTAATCCCCATCGGAGCCATTATTTTTCATCTAGGATCAAAATCACTTAAATGATTGGGTACTCTAGATAAAGAAGACAAATGCATCAAATAGATGAAAAATACTTTTTTTGGTCTTTTTTAGACAGGATAATAACTTATAATCTACATGCATGTTTTGCAGGTTCCAATCACTGTTCATTTTGATCATGGAACTTCAAAGCAAGAGCTAGTTGAAGCTCTTGATTTGGTGAGTGCTGCTTGTTATCCATGAAAATAAAAATAAAAATACATGGTTCAACAAACTACGTAATTTTTTAATATTGGCAACCCCTTCCATTTATCTATACCGAGGAATAATTTATTACTGAATTTGCATTTTCTTGAATCCAAAATCATGCCAGGGATTTGATTCATTAATGGTAGATGGTTCACATCTTTCTCTCAAGGATAATATAGCATACACGAAGTATATATCACTTTTGGCCCACTCCAAAAACATGCTGGTGGAGGCTGAACTAGGGAGATTGTCAGGGACAGAGGATGATTTGACTGTTGAAGATTACGAAGCAAGGCTGACTGATGTTAATCAGGTCAGTAGACTTCTTAATTCATTAAAAAAAATAACTATACCCATATTTTTGATACATCCAAAATCACAATTGTCTTCATTTAAATTTTAGGCTGAAGAGTTCATTGATGAGACTGGTATAGATGCTTTGGCAGTGTGTATTGGGAATGTACATGGAAAGTACCCTGCAAGTGGTCCAAATCTCAGACTTGATTTGCTTAAGGTGAAGTATAAACAATCAAATGTTAGCTATTTTTCTATTGTCATTGATTATGTTAAAATTGAGAACTGAGATCTATCTATTAGATTTCACCTTCTCAGTGTGAGACGGTCAATGATTCTGTGCTGTCATGCTTTAGTTCTATTGATTATATGTTTTATGCAGTCTATGTTTGACCTTTTCATGCATACTATATTGCTGATTGATGTTTTATAAGTATGAGAACGATGTTTGCACAGAGGGAAAATGAGGAAGAAAGACTATTTTACGTGGATTCTTGAGCTGCCAGTCAGTTTCTTAGATCTTTGATCTGGCATCATCATCTAAGTTTTTAAGAAGGAGGTTAAAAAGCGATTATAGACCCTCAAAAAGCAAAAAAGTATATTGCAACCTTGTAAATGTTCATCTGCAGCATATTCCTGATGTAATGCAGAAATCAACTTATTGAACTTGTACATCTTAGTGAAACTATAAACCCCTTCAAGTGCATCACCATTTTCCTGTAAATCTGGCTGTTCGCAAAATTTGGTTTAAGATGTAAAGATCATCCACTTCTAATTTGCAAACTCAACTATTTTCGCTTTACTTATTCTTAACGCTTCCATCCTTAGGATTTGCATGCCTTGAGTTCTAAGAAAGGTGTATTTCTGGTGCTGCATGGAGCATCTGGCTTGTCTGAGGAACTTATCAAGGTACTCCTCCCTCCTGGTGTGCGCGCACATGTAAAACTGTGATACATATATATGATGCAAAGGCATTAGTTTTGTTGGAGCTATCTGTTATAAGGGCATATATACTTATCAGATTCAACAAAGCCTAAATCAACATTGCTTAATGAATCTGCCACTGATTAACATATCAACCTCCTTGACTGCATCAAACAGGCTAGTATTCAGCAGGGTGTGACGAAGTTCAATGTTAACACTGAGGTGCGCAATGCTTACATGAACTCACTAAGCAACCCCAAGAAAGATCTGGTCCATGTGATGGCTTCAGCAAAAGAAGCCATGAAAGCTGTGGTAGCAGAGAAGATGCGCTTGTTTGGTTCATCTGGAAAAGCATGAATTTTTTTTTCCCGTTTGCTCAAAACATTGTAAGAAGAAGCAAGCAATGAGCTAAACATAAGGACTAGTCCCACATTCATTGTTCCATCTAAAATATTCAAGCTGTAATAATTTGTTGTCCTTCTCTATATGTTATTGGCACGCTTTATATGCCTATCTAAGTTAAGCTCCCATGGTAACTAATCGTTTTTGCTTCCATTTAGGAGTCCTTGCAGAACTGATTTGATTTATGGATTGACAGTGAGGAGGAGCCTTTGATTGATAAGGCCTTGGTTGATTCAGAGAAGGCTGATCTTCAGCTCAAGGTGAAGTATTTTGGGGATCTAGATCAAGGCATATAGCTATTCTTAATAATATGTTGGCATAAAAATAGAAACATGGTGTAGTTCCCTTCATAATCCACATCGCTTTGATAGGTCTAGGAAGTGTGTTATTCTTGATGAACAAATTATACCTGTAGTGTCTCTGCTGATTGTAGTGATAGATAGCATGTCACTGTGTGAGCTGGTGTTTAAGGGTTTTTTTTTAATTTTTTTGAAAAAAACTAGGGGCTCTTTGTATAGATCCATACTTGAACCATCTTTGTCAAGACTTTTGTTTTTGAGATCCAAGAAGCTCTTCAAATTCATTTTTTCCTCGAATCTTTGAGCCTTTCTAACAAATCAGTCCTTTTGAAGCAATTCAAAATCTGTTTCTAAGCAAGAAACACTCGCAAATCAACTCTCAAGTTTAGTTCTTTATCAATTTAAGATTGAATCAATTTCAGATTTTAAAGAACTATTTTTCCGAACAAGACTTATTTTTCTTTTATTTTTTATTTTTAAATGCTTAGTTCTGGATACATAGAAGTAACTTGTTTGTTAGAACTAAATCCTTTTGAGTTAAATTTAATTAAAATATTTTAATTGTTTGCAACTATTATAAGTGTTAAAAATTAAATTTTGAAATGGTACAAAAATAAATTAGAGACTAACCTATCTAATTTATTACATTAAAAAAAAGAAATTAATGTTAAAACTAGCTTTCTAAAATATTGAGCTACCCTTTCTTATTTAGAAACATTTGAAATAATAAAATGAGAATGATAAGGATAATATAAAAATAAAATAAAATAAATTTTATCTCTTTTAAAAATAGAAATTAAATCTGTTTATCAATTAAATTGAAATTACACATTAGAGAATTGATATAAAATATGTGATTTCTTCAACTTGCTTTGCAATTCAGCATGTGTTATCACATCTCATTTCAAACAAATAGTATCGCTCGCTTGTAAAAATTTGATATTTACGAACAAAAATTTAGAATTATACTTTTTTTTTAATTATATATTCATAACTAAATTTGTATTTTTTAAAAGTTTACAATAATGGTAATATAAGAAAATTTGATTGCAACAACAAAATAATTTACAAGTGAAAAAAAATAATTGTTTAAAAATTGCTATAAAAAGTGTTTTAAGCAAAAAATAAAATAAAATGAAAGAGAGTAAAAACCACTTAAATGATATTTTTTTAAGTATATATGGAGAATAAATCATAATTAAATTTGAACTTGGAAGATAAATAATAAAAGTGATCTTATTTATTTTTAAAAGTGAATTTATCAACAATTTACAAGAATAATGCCCTAAGAAGACCTTACTCAAATCCCTAGTATAATATTAAGACAAAGTTTGTATGCGCTTTGTCAACCTATCTCTTTGAAATCCATGACAAACAACCTGACTTGCTCTACTCCAACACAAAAATCCATTTGCATGCATACGCCTCCTTCAGCAAAATCCTCTGGACATTCTTAACGAAATTCAAAAACTCTTGCTAGCACCATCCCTCACCTCTACCATGCTAATCAATGCCATCAAGCTATTGCCACCATCTACCCCACATATATTCTCTTTGCAAGACTTACATTGTTTTTCCTTTTAGTTTTGATAATAATGGTAGTTTTGGGTCATTTTATACTTATTAAGTCTAATTTTTATTTTTAATTGTAGTCTTAAACAAGTCATTTATAGGAAAAAAGATGTCTTTTAGAACTTAAATCATAAATGATAATATAAGAACAAATCCCGCTTACCAACTAAAATAAACCTCTAAATATGTAAAACATTATATTTTAAGAGCTGGTTTAGCACTACGGTGACAATATGAAAAAAAAGCTTGAATATATAATGACATTATTGGTGGAGTGAGGTGGCTAAATGTCAAAACTGACATATTTGAATTTAATTATTTAAAGAATTTGCAATTTAATGATCAACAAGATGAATTGGTCTCGAAACTAGGGAATTCATGGATTTTTAAGATGGGATCTTTCAGTTCTGTCAACAATTCTGGGTTGCTAAATGTTTGTGGGCTTTATGCTCTTAATTGAGATATCTCTTTCAAGAATAAAACCGGTTCTGAATTATTTATACAAGGAATAAAATATTACAAAAGATTATATACTTTCCTTAAATACAAATTTCAAATATAATGAAATAATAGAAACTAGATTGAATTCCTGCGAGATGTAGCAGAAAGTTTGTTTGTTTGTTTTTTTTTTTTTTTAATTGCAAAGGGAGATCAAACTGCCAGGTATATGATGGAAAACTAGCAAATAACAGTATTGGTTGGATTATGTGCTGAAACCCTTTTCCATGGTAATTCTTCTGTATGTGATTTCCTTCATATGTATTTTGAGTTCGCTTGCATGTCCACACATCCAATTCTACTGATGAGCAGGTTCTGCTGCTGCTGTGGTTAAGGTTCAGAGAGTTATAATTACATAAGAAATGTACAATATGAAAAGCTATAATAAGTGATCGAAATTAGACATCTCCACAGGTTTACCAGACATTCACAGGTGTCTTGGACCATAAGAAAATCCAGTCTGCTTAGCAGCTAGGGTTTTTTCTTGGTTTTCTGCAGCGATTTATATTCATGCTTGTTAGAGTTGGTGAAATG
This sequence comes from Populus simonii, assembly GCA_007827005.2. Lineage (NCBI taxonomy): Eukaryota > Viridiplantae > Streptophyta > Magnoliopsida > Malpighiales > Salicaceae > Populus > Populus simonii. The sequence continues at coordinate 2,183,129 of CM017478.2, forward strand.
AAACTAAATACCTGCCATTGTTAGAGCAATTGATTTTCTTGACAGCCATTTTCAATTCTATGCATGGTTCTAGTAAATCTAAAAGTTAAAGCAGGAAATTAATTTAGGATCAGACAACATAATATTACAATAAAAGCACAATCTGTCTAAGCAGAAACAAATTGATATCTTGTACAACACAGAGAGAAACAAAAATAAACGCTGAATTTATGAACAGAGTTACATAATTTACTCTGAGAATTTCCTCCCCGAGAGAGATTTATTTAGCGAGCTGGGTTTATCTTCTTCTCCTTGCTGGTACCTTCTTTTTCGAGCATTTTTGGCCCTAAATTGATCGAAAAGTGACCTGTCATTTCCTTTCTCAGACTTCAACTTGTGAATCCTTTCCATGAGCACACGTTTGTTCTTGAAAACATTTCCTTTCACCTTCATGTACATCTCATTGTACATGTGCTTATCAATTTTTTCAAATTCTCTATATTTTCGAAGCAAACGTCTCAACACTCTCATTCTCCTCATCCACAGAGCCTTAGATGGTAGCCTTGCTTCTCTCGTTCCCTTCCTCTTTCCATAACCCGAGTACCTCCCTTTTGTCCTGGCTTCTTTCACTTTCCTAATCCTTGATCTTGAGTGGGTTGTCATTGGTTTTCGGATGATAAAACCATCCTTTATGAGCTTCCTTATGTTCATCCCTGCAACAGGCCATGCTCTTGTTAATTAATTACTCATGCTTCCAAGAAAGAATTATAATAATTTTACGAAGATTCTTTCCCAGATTACTTTTTAAATGAGCTCATCCATCCTACCAGTAAATCCCAGAAGTTCCATGAAACCGTTTTGATAGAATTAGCATTACTACAGTAAAACAAAAGAAATTGAAGGTGATAGAATACAAGACTTACTGGAATTGGCCATGGAGATTTCAGTGGTCTCATTAGGATCAAGCCACAATTTTCCCTTTCCACAATCGAGTAAACTAGCAGCTAGCCGCTTCTGCAGCCTCAGTGACACCATTGTTATAGATTGGATGAATTGACAACAGAAATTGATCTTTAACTTCTTCTATGAAGAGACAATGGTTCAGTTTCTCATGTATATACGAGGGAGGAGACGTGGGGGCTATCTGTCACGCGTTACTTGGGGAGCAAGTATATGTGCTGAGTTGAATGAATTTATTATTAGCTTATTAATTATAACTTAAACAGGCATTTTTTTTTTCTTGGGGACAAAGTAATTAAGGAACAGAGAATTGTTGTGCAGAAAAAAATGGTGTTAGGGCACTAAACCTTTTCTTACTAGGTTTTGCTTAGCGTTTATTACAAGAAATGAGTTTCAAATCATTAATTATAATTATGAATTTTTAATTAAACACATATATATATACTGACGAATAACTATTCTTTGGCAATAAGTTTTTTCGCTATGCAATCAATTAAGCTTATTTATATGTTTTTGACAATTAAAAAATTGATTTAATTATAAATTAACAAGCTTTACATAGAATTATTCAAGAATTAAAAACCATGCATTTTAATTTAAAAATATTTATATATAAATAATTTATTATAAATTATAAAAAAATCCTAGTAATATCAACCGATAAAAACAATAGCTTCTATCGTCCATGACAATGTCAAAACGCTGCGCTGCAAAAAATAAAAATGCTCTTAATTGAGAATAGTTTTAGGGACACCAGGTCTTAGCCCCACCATATATGGACCAATTAGTCAAGGCCCTGGACCAGGCCCAATTTATTAAAAATCAGCACGTTTTTCTTTTAAATTGATAAAATAACATAATTTTTTAAACAATTATTGAAATATCATAATTTGTACAATTTTTTATTGGAAAATACGATAGTCAAACATGTCGCTGTTGAGAAAAGTATAACATTTCAGCAATAATTTTATATATATATATATGTGTGTGTGTGTGTGTGTGTGTGTGTTATACTATTTGTCAAAAACAACGAATGGCACATTTATTTTTTTGATAATTAATAATTTTTTTTAGTATTGTTAAATTTATGTTATTAAAAATATTTATTTTATAATAATGATAGTGTTATAATAAAAAATTAGATATATATTTAATTTTTCTCTCTCTCTCAGCATTGTAATTTATAAAAAAAATAAAACTAAAAGCACACCAAAATTTTAATTAAAATATCACCAATATCATTTAAAATATATCAACAAAACAAATACAACCACATTAAAAAAAGAAAAAGAAAAAGAAAAAGAAAAACACCATCAATATTCAATAGTGATCGTTTTCAGACAGCAAGTATGATTCACTCCATTGGTGTCTTCGGATTCGTTTTCGATGTTTTTTCATGATACTGGTGGTGACGTGATAAAAGTGGAGCGTGCCTTCAGAATTTTTTTTCCTTCTCAAGTTTGAATGTAGTGTTTTATGTGTATGGATGTATTTTTCACCAATTATTTTTCAAACTGAATTATTTTGCCAATTTTTTTTTTTTTAAAACCTTGCTAATAAGCAGAAATAGCCCTTTATCTGGTTGTTTCGATCAGGAACGGTTTGCTTTCCGATTAATCAAACCCTCGAGATCTCCATCCACTCTTAAACCCTAGCGCCACCACAACCACCGCCACCATGAAACGCTCATTCGATGACATTGGCGTCTCCAAAACCCAAAGCAAACCTGTCTTCTTGACCAAAGCTCAACGCGAACAATTAGCCCTTCAACGCCGCCAAGAAGAAATCGAACAACAAAAGAAACGCCAACAACTCCTCCTCTCCCAAACCCACCCTTCCAACTCGGAGTCCGACAAACCCCCATCCAATTCTGACCGCCGTGACCAGCGTGACAGAGACAGAGAGCGCGAGATGGAGAGAGATAGAGAAAGGGAAAGGGAAAGGGATAGGGAAAGGGAGCGGGAGCGGGAACGGGAACGCGAACGCTCCTCGCGGCGCAACAGAGAACGCGAACGTGAAGAGGAAGCAAAGGCGCGTGAGCAAGCCAGGCTGGATAAATTAGCGGAGAGAGAGCGAGAGAAGGAGCTGGATGCGATTAAAGAGCAATATCTAGGGTCGAAAAAGCCTAAGAAGAGAGTAATAAAACCTAGTGAGAAGTTTCGCTTCTCTTTTGATTGGGAAAACACGGAAGACACTTCTAGAGACATGAATATTTTGTATCAAAACCCTCATGAGGCACAACTTTTGTTCGGTCGAGGGTTTAGGGCTGGAATGGACCGGAGAGAGCAGAAAAAACTTGCTGCAAAGAATGAGAAGGATTTTAGAGACGAACTTCGAAAGAAAGAAGGTGTAGAGAAGAATCCAGAAGAGGCGGCTGCCCAAAAATTGAAGGAAGAAGCTGCTGATAGGTATGATACTTTTGATATGCGTGTTGATAGGCATTGGTCCGAGAAGAAGCTTGAAGAAATGACCGAGAGAGATTGGAGGATATTTAGGGAAGATTTTAATATTTCTTATAAGGGTTCCAAGATTCCGCGGCCCATGAGGAGTTGGGCAGAGAGTAAGTTGACTAGCGAGTTGTTGAAGGCAGTGGAGAGGGTAGGGTATAAGAAGCCGTCACCTATTCAAATGGCAGCTATTCCACTGGGATTGCAACAACGGGATGTTATCGGGATTGCTGAGACTGGTTCAGGTAAGACTTGTGCTTTTGTTTTGCCTATGTTGACTTATATTTCTAGGTTGCCTCCAATGAGTGAGGATAATGAGGCCGAAGGGCCTTATGCAGTTGTTATGGCACCTACTCGTGAGTTGGCGCAACAAATTGAGGATGAAACTGTCAAGTTTGCACATTATTTGGGTATTAAAGTTGTTTCTATTGTCGGTGGGCAGTCTATTGAAGAGCAAGGGTTTAGGATTAGGCAAGGTTGTGAGGTGGTTATTGCTACTCCAGGTCGTTTGCTTGATTGTTTGGAGAGGCGTTATGCTGTGTTGAATCAGTGTAATTATGTTGTGCTTGATGAGGCTGATAGGATGATTGATATGGGTTTTGAACCCCAGGTTATGGGAGTGTTGGATGCAATGCCATCGAGCAATTTGAAGCCAGAAAATGAAGATGAAGAGCTTGATGAGAAAAAGATTTATCGCACCACTTATATGTTTAGTGCTACTATGCCACCTGCAGTGGAGCGGCTTGCAAGGAAGTACTTGAGAAACCCTGTTGTGGTCACTATTGGCACTGCTGGGAAGGCCACTGACTTGATATCTCAACATGTGATAATGATGAAGGAATCGGAGAAGTCCAGCAGGTTGCATAGATTGCTTGATGAACTTGGAGATAAGACTGCAATTGTTTTTGTTAACACTAAAAAGAATGCAGACATGGTGGCCAAGAATTTGGACAAGCATGGCTATCGTGTGACGACTTTGCATGGTGGGAAGTCCCAGGAGCAGAGGGAAATTAGCCTTGAAGGTTTTAGGACCAAAAGATACAATGTTCTTGTGGCAACAGATGTTGCAGGTCGTGGTATTGATATACCTGATGTGGCCCATGTCATTAATTATGATATGCCTGGAAATATTGAAATGTATACTCACCGCATTGGACGAACAGGCCGTGCTGGAAAGACAGGTGTGGCTACAACATTCTTAACTCTTGGGGACACAGATGTTTTTTATGATCTCAAGCAAATGCTTATCCAGAGTAACAGTTCTGTGCCTCCTGAGTTGGCTAGGCACGAGGCTTCAAAATTCAAGCCAGGAACAATTCCTGATAGACCTCCTAGACGAAATGACACTGTTTTTGCTCACTGAGAAACTTGGATATTCAGAAGACTCTGGAACATGATCTATGTGCAATGTAGTGGTATTTGAAACTTCTTTGCTTACTGCTGCACCAATGGGACTGAGTTTACCACTGTCGGGTATTCAACAATCTAGATTTTAATCATGAAACTCCTGCTGCTTATATTTTCTTGACAGAGTTTCAGCCATTATTCAGTAATAGAAGATTTCATGTTGATATTAGTGGAGAATGTCATATTTGTTCTCTCTTTTTTTCTTCCTGAATAACGGTGTACCTGACTTGATGTTCTTGAAATATCAAACTTTTTTCTGTCTACGTTTTTTTTTCCCATCTTACATCAAATTTTGGCAGCTGCAGTTCTTTGTGATTTGCATTTGTTTTCATCAATTGAAGTTAACAAAAGAATGGGTTGAAATAGATTTATAACTTGATGTGTAAAGTTTTTGTGACTCCGAGTTCAAATTCTATCAGTGGAGCTTATGGTTACCTTTATCAAAAAAGGAGGTGTTGGTTGAGACTGGGCCTCTGAATACAAGTGCAAACGCATGTTTTACTGAGTCTTAGTTCCAAATGTTCTGGGAAGAGTAAAGGGCTTTCCCTTCCCTTGTTCTCCCCAGATTTTTCAATCTTTTGTAAGATTTCTTCAGAGTAGTTTGTCATCTGTTAGTTTTCCCATCTATTTGGCCAGGCCTATTACTCTTTTATAAATTCTGTGCTTGCTTTATATATTTACATCTTAATCTTGCATTTGTTTTAGTGGGCTGTGGTGGTTTGGGGTGATTTTTCCTTGGATACAGGGTCTTCGAGACTTACGTACGCAGTTTCTGAGAGGTGAGACCAAAGCTCATTTACATGGTACTTTGGTCCAAAATCTGGTAAGTTACACTAAGATGATACATATCTAATGCTTGATTGAATTTGGTTCCTTTAGTTATCCTTTTATAGTGTTTGGATATGATGTTCTTTCTAGCAATTGGTAGTTCTTTCATTCAACTGATCTGTTCGTTCTTATAGGAAATATAATTATGTTTGTTGCACTAGCTTTGTGTTATGTGCCACATTAATTAAGCTTGTATTGAAGCTCAAGTGATCTGAATTAATCTAAGGGGTTATTAATCATTTGTTCACATCTATTTGCAATACTTCAATTTTCAGATTTTAGGATATGGTTTTGGATGTAGCCAAATCACTTGCATTTCCCCATCCACTTTTGGATTTAGCTCATCAACAGCTTAGTTTTAGTAAAATTACCTTGATTTCAGATGTGCGGATTTTTTCTTACTCAAATAACATTTCCCTTTTCATGCACTTCACTTTACAGCACCTAAATCATTAAGGATTACAAATGGTAGCAAATTTGACTGTTTAGAACTAAGGGAATAGGTTATATATGAATGTTGTGGTATGTTTAAGCTCGTAAGGTGATTAAAAAAGTGAAAAGAGCTAAGGATATTATGAAGTTTATAATTTGAAGCGAAGATGAATATAAAAGCATCGCCTCATATTTTCCTGAATCTAATTAATCAGCCCCGGGTGGTGATGGAGATTTATTGTGGCCTTCTCATGTTCATCAACTTGAACCTCATTCTTCTGCAGTTGATGTTATGATCAGTCATGCTCTTCAGGCCAGTATCTTCTGTTACACATTTGTTCTTTTCTTTATATCCTTAATTTTGGCAGAATGTCAGAGTGCTTTGTCTCCTCGATTTTTTCTTATTGTTGAGTTTGGTTTGTTTGGGCACAGGAAATACCAGTCTCCTTAGCAGTTGGGAGTTTGATTTTCCTTTCTTTTCTATTTTTAAATTTAATAATGCCAGCTATAGTTGAAATTTAATTTCCTAACATTTCATTCAAGGAACGTTTAATCAGAGCAATTGATGCACGCAACGACCATCTGCAATTTTACTGTTCTAAATCCATAATGATTCTTGGCAATTTTTAGATTTTCTGTTTGTGGAAGAATAATTTAAAATTTGCGGTAAGAAATTAATTTAGGAGACAAGCATGACCCAATTTTACTGGTCGGCTAACTTTATTACGACACAAGCCCAATCTGCCACTAGCTGAACAAATTGATATCTTGCAGAGCAGGCACTAGTAAATGCAAAAATATATGAACACATACCCATAATTTGCACTAAAATGTTCTTCCTGGTGAGAATCTTTATTTTCACGCTTATTTAATATTGTCTTCGTCTCCAGGTTGATGCTTTTTTTAGCTTTCTCGGCCCTAAATTGATCCAAAAGTGGCTTCTCCCTTCCTTTCTTAACCTGAGTGCCTCCCTTTGGTCTTGGCTTCTTTCACTTTCCTAGTCCTTGATCTTGAATGGGTTATGATTGATTTTTTTGATAACAAAACCATCCTCTATGAGCCTTCTTATGTTCATCCCTGCAAATTTCGTCTTCCATTACTAGTCATCGTCTCATAGGACATCAAATCTTTTGCATGATGAAATTTATTTATGCAGTCAATATTTTGTTCAGCATCAAAATGAGAGAGCTAGCAAATTGAGAAAGAGATGTAATAGTAGGATATAAGACATACTAGAGTTACCATGGAGTTGTCAATGGTCTCATTGGGATCAAGCTACAATTTTCCATTACTACAATTAAGAATACTAGCAGCTAGCCTCTTCTGTATCCTTAGTGACACCATACTGATTCTTTGTACTTTCTCTAATGTTTTGTCCTCTGTTGCGACTAGAAAAAGATTGAAATGCAATCCTTAAAATCTCCCTAACTTGTCCTAAGAAGATCTTGAGGAAGTGTTGGAACCATGCCTGCTCATGCTCTACTGGTGTTACTTGGGGAGCAAGTATGTTGAGTTGGATGATTATTGCCAATCCACTTTTCTGTATCAGAAGAAACGAAGGGAGTAAAGAGGTGGAACTGAAATTGACATAAAGGACTGAAATTGCAAAACTACTATTTGGTCCCTCACATTTGGATTTTGTTGATAACCAATCCTTGTTATTCTGGCTTATTGCGTTTCGATGCTAAACTTTATTTTTATCATGATTTAGTCCTGAAAGGTTGACAAAGAAAAACATAATAGAGATGGTTTCAAACTTCGATGACATTGGAAAAAGTAAATCGAGACTATGAAGTTTTAGAAGCCTATAAGAGCCTTTAGCTCTGGATCTGGATTTCATGTTTTTTTAAAACATAGTTGAGTTATTCTCTCTCTCATACTAACAAAATCTAAATAGCCTTGAAAAATTTACTATAACTCTAGATCCACTGGTAATTTTTACTAGAATAGTATAATGATGATTTTATCTTTCCATCCAAAAAACTTTGCAATGACTTATAAGAGCATTAAATTTTTTTAACATGGCCTGCGTATCATTTCAAATTGACTGAGGATAAATAAATATATTCTCATCTTGATTGCATAATGATCCAAATAGAATACCTTTGAAAGCAAAAAATTAAAACTTGGGATCAATGAGTATTTTTGTATTTTCATAATAGTTTTTTTATTATTACAATTTAAGTTGAGGAGCAATTTGATATTTGATCAAATATAAAAACTAATGAACAATTAAATGCACAGTAAAATGATGAGAATATCCTTAAGATAAAAAAAAATTAAGCCCAAGATTATGGGGCATTTTTGGTTTTTCACAATGGTCTTTTTTGTAATTAGAAAGTCATTTCAAGATCACTTTTGTATTTAGCTAAATAAAAAGCAAAAAAAATGGCTCGCCAAGGGATGCGGGGGAGGCCCTCGCGCTCTTAGAGCAACACGTGCGGCACCTCCTAGCATCTAAAAATGCCATTCTGCATGTCTTTGATGGTGGTTTGGTTTGTTGCCAATGAACATTTTTCTTTTCTCCCCGTTTTTCTCTCTTTCCTCCATTAAAAATTATGGCTTGACTATTTTGATTGTTGGTATTTCAACTTCAATCTCTATTCTTTTAATTTCTCATTTTTTTGTCTTACCTATATTGTAGAACTTTCTTGTTTTGTTCAATTTTATTATTGAATCTTAATTTATCAAATATTGTATTCTCCAATTTGGTCCTTATTTTTTGGATTTCTATTTTTTTTTGGCCATTTTGTAAAAGTTTTATTGGTTTTCAATTTAATCCTTTAATTTAAATTGATAGTTTTAAGTTTTTCAATTTGGTCCTTATTGTTTTGATTTTGTTTTTTTTACCTTTTTATAAAATTTATTATTCTTTTTAATTTCACCCTTTAATTAAAATATTTTTTTTTATTTTTATATCAATTTTGAACCTCATTATTTTATTTTTTTGATCCCTTTACTAAATTGATTTTTTTTTCAATTTCACCCTTCAATTAAATATGAAATTTATTTTATATTTTAATTTTGATCCTCATTCTTTTTATTTCTATTTTAATTTTTTTTGTATAATTAATTTTTTTTTCAATTTCATGCTTCAATATATAATTGATTAAGAATTGAACTTCATAATTTTTTCAGATTAGGTGTTTCGAGTTTAATGACTCGAGTTATGAGTTTGAAAATGATTTTTTATTTTTGCTTTTTATAAAAAAAAGCTTTATCTCCGAGTTTTTTTTTATTGGGTTATTCTAATCATTTAATCTAGACCGTGAGTTTGATGAGATATCATGGCTTGACTCATTAGGCCAATTTATTTATATTTTTTTTACCCCTTTTCAGAAATTGATCATTATTATTTACATAAAAAAATAATTCAATCCCGCGATGCAGTGCAAGCATTAAGTCTTTTTGTTTTTTTTGTTTACTATCATCAACTTTGTTTTTAACTATTATATCTGAAACTAATGTGCATAAGTTTTAAAATAATTAGCATATATATTCAATGATAATACAAGACAAGACTATATATATATAATTAATTAATTAATTTTCATTTTCTGCTAAGGGAGGTTCAAAATTCTAAAGAAACCTCGGTTTTCTTTCTTTTTCCCGTACAGATATTTTGGACATGCCAGTTTTATAAAAGAGCTAGCCATTTAAATCCTAATCTTTTTTTAGATGGAAAGTTTTATTTTGTCTTACGCTAAAAAGATGGAGTTATTTCTTTAGAAGCTATAGTTTTTAAACTCGTTCTATCCTGGTGGGGTGACCTGAAAAACTGAGATTGAGAGCTTGACCTGGGCAAGTCTTTTGTTGAACCAAATGAGATATTGGTTTGGTAACAATGATTTAATTTGATTGATCCAGTTAAATCCGGTCCAAACTAGGTTAGGTAAACAACAAATTAATAAATAAAATAAAATAATATTATTTTAATTTAAATGATTAATCTAAATTAATCAAGTAATATAATATTTTTTTTTAAATTGGTTTTTAGTTGAGTCTCTGATAATTATATTAAAAACAACTGCGCTGTATATTTATCAATAATAGTGATATAAAATATTAAAACTAATTTTAAGAAAAATAACATTCAAGAGATTAAATCCAATCAAATGAAATTTAGGAATATTAAATTTGATGAAAACCACCTATATTCTAATACACACTAAATACAATTACTGATAATAAACTCTAAAAAAATAAAACTTCACCATATTGTTATATACCTTGTATTTGTATTATTAAAAACATAAAGTTTTATTATATTTTTTATAAACTGATGAGTTCATATTTGATATTTTTAAAAAATAAATTATTTAAATAGTTTTTATTATTAATTTTCTTATCACATGTTTCGTATGTGTATTAATCACTTATGTATTTAATATTTTTGTAAATATATCACGAATTGTTTCAATAGTTAACAACTAGAAAATACAAACTCTATCACGAGAAATTTTAAGAAATAATCCTTAAATCTTCAAAAAATTCTCATATAAGCATGCTTAAAAACTAAGACTATATTTTTTTATACCATGTCCCTTTTTTTTTTTCAAAACAAAGAGAAACAAAACTTTATTCTTTTTTTCCAAGCATGTAAAGAATTGTTTTAATTAAAAAAAATATAAATATAAATATTTTCAACTAAAGAAGTAAACGATTACTTAAGACTATGACTAAGGATTCCTTGTTGAATAATTCCAATTTAATAGTTTCCTGAATTATTATCTATTTGTTTTGTGGATTTTAATTATACTTGGCATGAATTGTAATAAAACAAATATAGGCACGACGAAATCTTTTTTAATTTTAGTAGTTATTATAGGTTAAGGCTACTAATTAATTAAATAGGTTAGGGGTGATTTAAGAAATTTGTTTTATATTATTTAAGATTTTATATTTTGCAAGGGTAAACTTAGATAGAAAAATAGGATTAAATTATTTCTTAAAAATTATATTATTAATATAACTAGCTTTTTATTGGAAAAAGAAAAGTTAATATAACTTTTGATTGCTATATATTTTGTTTTGAATCTGTGTTTTTTTTTTTTTCAATTTCATTCTCTTGAATTTGATTTAATTGAATTTTTATATCAACTTCAATGCTCATTCTTTTAGTTGTTATTTATTTATTTTTATTCTTTTTTCTGATTGATTTTTTTATCTATTATATTTGATTTTTATCTGTCTTATTTAAAATAATTTATGAAATTATATTTTTTTTTTCAATCTCTTCTTCTTTCAACTTTTTTATCTGATAGTTTTGGTCTCTCATTCTTTTAATAAACTTGAAAAAAATTAAAATGTTATTTTTCAATTTATTTTTTATGATATAGTAAAACATTGAAAAATATTTTCTAACTCATTTTCTTTGATACTGTCAAACATTGAAAAATAATCAACTTTCTAGTGATTCACTTCCTATAAAAACCACTTTTTTATAAAAAAAAATAATTATACCAGTTTAAGATTTTGATAATATAGGCCATTCATGATATGTTAATATATTGGTTTCTTCAGGATAAGAGTGTTAGAACCAAGTACAATTGACAAAGAACTTTACATAAACAAAAGCACTTGATGCGATCCAAGCATTAAAGCATCCATTAGAGATTTCGGTTGGTCAAGTTATAAGGCTTAGAGCTAAGAGGTTCAAAGAGGCTTTCTATGGACTTCTTCAAGATACGTGGGCTAAGGTGGACTTCAAAAAGATATTAAATAATGATGAGCAAGCCGTGATTAATCTTATTCATGTTCAAGAGGGGCTTGTTGGTGGAACCAAGACCATTACACAAGGATTGAGAGAAAAAGACTAGATTCATTCAGTTTGACCTTTAACTACTTTTTTTTAATCATAACTGGAGCTACAAGTCGAATTTTATGGTGATTCAAGTTGGGCTGGAAACTAGACTTCAATGCCTTTCCAACGATATATGGCACGCTTTCTAATTATTTAAGATGAGAGAGAACCACCAATTTGAAGTTGAGCTTTGCTGCCGCCAAACAGAATACGAAAAGAACCGAACTTGTCTTATTAAATTATTTGGACTATTAAACTTTATTTATTTTGTGAGGAAACACTTGTTTGAGTTTTAGACTTGTTTATTTTATTTATTTTAATTAGTTTGGGCTAGTTTTAGCATGAGTTGATTATTATTTAAATTGAGTTTATATGTGACCCATTAGGGAAACTAGAGTTTTTAGCTTGGGGTATAAGTACTCTTGAGAATAATTTTCAGCACACCTTTTTTTTTTCTAATAATATTCTAATTTTTGCTGACTTTTGGTTGTCAATTTTGGTTCTTGATAGAACTTTCAACTCTTCAAAGAATTGACCAATCTTTGTTGTGAATTTATACTCCTTTTGCTCGTCTCCAGGTGTAAGCGTTGTGATTGAGTTGGTTTATAGTCTTGTTGCCTTGAAGCAAGTCTTCCATTGTAATAAGCTCATCCTATTTTCAGAAAACTTGGATTAAGTAGATCTTGAGTTTGCGAATTCCATTCAGTTCCGCTAGGGTTCGCATCAGTTGGTATCAGAGCAGATCTAATTATAGGTTATATCCTTCAATTTATGTCTTTCATTTCTTGATTCGTTTCGGCCACATATATTAAAAAAAAATTAGGGTTCTTGCATCCTCTTGAATTGTTGAACACAAAATCATAACCGTATATTCTTGTTGAATTCTTGATCTTGCCGCAATATATATATAAAAAAAGTGTGTTCTTGATTTTTTTTTCTTGATTGCCGAATTAAAATACAAAAAAAAGGGGGCTTGATCTTGAAATTTTGATTGTTGCAGTAAAAAAAAGAAGAAAATCAACATTCTGGAGTTTAGCCGAGAGCTAGGGAAAGAAAATTGGTCATTGAGAATTTGTGTTGCTCTTCATCTTTTTTTTTTTTTTTTCAGGTTCTATCATTGTTTGATTTAATTTTCAGTTTGGATAGTAAATCTCTTTAGTATTATTGCTTTCATTTAGTTTATTTTGCGTCTTCGAATTGTTATATTACTCGCATAAATTTGCATGCTACTCGTGAATTTGTCATCGTAGTTTCGTTTTGTTAGTTTCATAAATTTCTTGCTTTTTTAGTTTATATCAAATTTATAAATTCACTGCGTAGTTGGTTGTTTTTTGAATTGTTGCCAAGTGATTTCAAAAACTAAAGAAAGACAATATGAGTGGAAAAAGACGTAGGGAGCATATTAGAGTAAAACTTATAAATTTGTGTGAAACACGAGTGTGTGAGGTGTTATTTTTATTGCTAATGATTTTTGTAGAAGTTTTTTTTTTTAAAGAAATAATGTCTTCTAATAGTGTGCCATAGAAGAAAGGTGAAATCCCAGAAGATAGGCTTTCGAGAATACAACAACAGATGAAATTTATGTTTGGTGAGCTGATGACTAGGATTGAAAAATTAGAGACTAAGTCTGATGAGGGACGTAGTAAAAAGGGTAGAGAAGTTAGGAAGGAGGAGAGTGTTGTTGAAAACTTTGTAGATGAAGCCGAGGATGATCTTAACCATGGTAGTGGATTCCGTGCATATAGGGGAGAGAAGTATGAGAATCGACCAAGGAGGGGATATATTCGGCCACTTATGGATTTTGAGTATAGAGGGGATTTTGATGATTTGGGTGATGTAGACCGAAATTTGGGTAGTATTAAGTTAAAAATCCTGGCCTTTAAGGGAAAAATTGATCCAGAAGCTTACTTGGATTGGGAAAAAAAGATGGGGATGATTTTTGACATCCATAGGTACTCTGAAGAAAAGAAGGTTAAGTTAGCTGAGTGGAGTTCACTGATTATGCCATGGTTTGGTGGGAGAGATTGGTCGTAGAAAGAAGAAGGAATATAGAAAGACCAATTAGCACGTGAGAGGAGTTGAAGACAATAATGAGGAAGATGTTTGTTCCTAAACACTATTACAGGGAGTTGTTTAATCATTTACAAATGATTACACAAGGTAATAAGAGTATGGAGGAGTATCGGAAATAATTAGAGGTGACTATGATTAAAGGTAATATTAATGAAGATGAGGAAGTTACTATGTCTAGGTTTTTAAATGGCTTGAATAAAGACATAGCTAATGTTGTGAAGTTGTAATCTTATGTTGAATTGGAAGAGTTAATGCATTTAGCCATTAAGGTTGAAGGACAATTGAAAAGGAAAGGTAATACACGATCTGGAGCTTATTCGGGGTCTTCTTCGGGTTAAAAGTTGAATTATAGGAGAGAGAGGGTAGTGCGCCATCGAAGCCCTTAGTGACTTCTAAAGTTATCGAACCTACCTCTATGAAGAAGCAAGTTTCAGCCAATGATAAAAAAACTTAAGGGAGAAGTCCAATCGAAGCGTAATCGTGATATAAAGTGTTTCAAGTGTCAGAGATTGAGACATTATGCATTAGAGTGTGCAAATCATCAAGTTATGATTCTAAGAGATGATGGAGAGATTGTGTCCATTAGTGAGGAGTCTGATTGTGATGACATGCCACCACTGGAAGATGTTAATGATTTAGAGTATGCTGTTGGAGATAAAATTTTGGTGATTAGAAGGTCGCTTAGTGTTCAGACTAAGGAGGATGATGTGAAGCAACAAAAGGAGAACATCTTCCATACTAGATACCTAATCAACAATAAGGTATGCAATATGATAATTGATATTAGTAGTTGTGCTAATGTTGCTAGTGCTACTTTGGTTAGCAAGTTGAGATTTAATACCATAAAGCATGAGAGGCCTTATCGTTTTGTTTATTTTATTTATTTTAATTAGCTTGGGTTGATTATTATTTAAATTAATTTTATATGTGACCCATTAGGAAAACTAAGGTTTTTGGCTTGGGGTATAAATATTCTTGAGAATAATTTTCAGCACACTTTTTTTTGGCTAATAATATTCTGATTTGTGCCGACCTTTGGTTGTCAATCTTGGTTCTTGATAGAACTTTCAACTCTTCAAAGAATTGACCAATCTTTGTTGTGAATTTATACTCTTTTTGCTCGTCTCCAAGTGTAGACGTTGTGATTGGATTGGTTTATAGTCTTGTTGCCTTGGAACGGGTCTTTCATTGTGATAAGCTCATCCTATTTTTAACAAACTTGGATTAGGTAGATCTTAGGTTCGCGAATTCCATTCGATTCTGCTAGGGTTCGCATCAACACTATAACTCACAGATGCAAGAAGAACTCTTTTTTAGTTAAAAAAAACCAATTTGGCTATTAAATAACCTTTCATCAAAACAAAAAAGGAAATAACAACCCACGACTTTACAGTCCTAGAATCGTGGTGCATAATTAATTGCCAAACAGAGAATTACTTTTCCTTTAAGACTAGGGATTATTATGTGTGATTTCAAACCACTAAAATCCTAAAAGCAGTGAAACTCGAACCTTATCAATCTAGGAGATCCTAACAACTTTAACATCCTTCCTTAAATTGAATATATCAACATTCAATTTATCTCTGGATATTCGTATACACCAATAAAACCACGCATCTTCACGAACACCTTGAGCTTTAGTGGCCTTGTCAAAATATCTGTAATTTGTTCCCGAGTAGAACACTGCACCAGTTCAACAACTTCATCTTTAATGAGATTTTGAAGAAAGTGAAAACACACATCAATATGTTTGATACAACCATGCATGACTGGATTCTTTGACAGTTTAATATATGAGATGTTATCATAGTGAACCACTATTGGTTTGTTTTGACAATGATTAAGCTGCTCCAAGATCCTCCTTAGCCACACAGCTTGACAAACACGAGATGCAGCAACAATGAACTCTGCTTCGATAGTTGAGAGAGTGACTACTGGCTGTTTCTTGAAAGACCAAGACACTGCACTTGAATTTAGAATAAAAACATAACCAGAGGTGCTCTTCCTATCATTCTGATCACCAACAAGTTCCTTAGTTCCTCCCTTCTTGTAGAACAATCTAAAGCTGATTGTATCCTTAACATACCTTAACACTCTTTTCGCTACTTATAAATGAGTCTCAATGGGTCGTTCCATGTATCTGCTAATTAAACTTACTACAAACATCAAATCAGGACTAGTGGTAGTCAAGTACATAAGGCTTCCCACGATTTGTTTGTAAAATGTCCCATCGATCCTTACTCCATTTTCATCTTAGTAAGTTTAAAGCTAGGAACCATTGGATTTTGCACTAGATTGCACTATTCCATATTAAATTTCTCCAAAACCTCCTACAAGGTCCTTCTGTTGACAGATGAATATAACATCCACCATTTGCAAAACTTCAATTCTAAGAAAATACATCATCTTACTAAGATCAGTCATGTCAAATTCAACCATCATGGATTTCTTAAAGTGTTCAAACATAATCTCATCATTACCAATGAATATAAGGTCATCAGTATAAAGACACACAATAAAAAAGTTACCTCCCTCTCCTATTTTTATTAATAGAGTGTGTTCATAAGGGCACTTCTCAAAGCCTTTTTGAACAAAATAGGTCTCTATTCGACTGTACAAAGCTAGAAAAGCTTGTTTGAGTCCATACAAAGCCTTCTTCAGTTGATATACCTTAGATTCTTATCCCTTGTGTTCATAACCTAGTGGTTGATCCACAAACACTTCTTCATTTATCTCTCCATGCAGAAATACAGATTTGATGTCTAGTTGATAGATCATTTAGCTTTTCTGAGTAGCAAATGAGATTACTGTGTGAATGGTATCCAAACGAGCTCCTGGTGCAAACAACTTGGCATAGTCCACTCTATACTGTTGATTGTACCCTTTTGCAACAAGTCGAGCCTTGTATTGTCTACTTTCCCATATTCATTGAGTTCATTTTAAAAACCCATTTTACTCCAATTGTCTTCACTCCAGATGACAACTTAGTGAGTTCCTATGTATAATTCTTCATAAGAGCTTTGATTTCAGTATCCATGACTAGTCTCCATTTGCTACTCTTCACTACATCCTCATATGTCAAAGGATCATAGTCAGAGAATAAGCTAGATGAGCCATATCAACATTTTTTTTATCAGAGAGGCCTTGTCCACTTACATAATCTTGCATATATCCTGGTGGTCTTCGAAATCATCCTCTGCCATCACTTGAAGAAACTCGTCCTTCGCCTTCATTTAAAGACTCTCCCTCTTCGAGTGAGTCACTTTGAACTGACCCTATGTTTTCAAGTTCATTTATAGGAGTGATGTTTGCTTCACCATGAGTGAGGTTTGCTTCAGTTTCCTTCCCAAGGCTTTCATTTGTACCTGCATCTTCATCTTCCTTCCATTCCAAATCAACCAAAATAGTTTCCTTGTGATTAGCATCCTAGTTCCACCTTTGGTCTTCTTAAAAAATCACATCTTGACTCACAATTATTTTTAAGAGATAGGATCAAATAATTTATAGGCTTTGGATTCTTCACTTACCCCAAGTAATATGCATTTTAGACTTTTGGCATCAAGCTTTACTCTCTTGCTATCAGGTACATAAACATGAGAAATGCATCCAAAAATCCTAAAGTGACTTACTAAAGGTTTGAATCCACTTCAAGTCTCTTCTGGTGTCTTACTTCTCACGATAAGTGCTAAGCTTCTGTTCAAGATATGCACTGTTCAATTTACTGCTTCAGGCAAAAAATTCTTTGAGATTTGCTTCTCTGACAGCATGTTGTGCACCATATTCATGATATTGTGATTTTTTTTCTCTCTGCGACCCTGTTCTGTTGAGGTGTGTATGCAGCTGTTAATTGCCTTTGAATGTCATTCTCATCACAGAAGTGTGTGAAATTTTGTGATGTAAATTCTCCCCTACGATCAGTTCGAAGACTCTTTATGAATGCACCAGTTTCTTTCTCAACTCTAGTTTTATGGGATTTAAAGATAGCAATTGCTTCTGATTTTTCAACCAAAAAATAATCTCAAGTTTTTCTGTTATAGTCATCAATAAAGGTAATGAGATACCTTTTTTGCTTTTTTAGATTGGGTTTATTGGCCTACATATGTCTGTATGAACTAGCTAAAGAACTCTAGATGCCCTCCATGTACTTCTCTTTGGAAAAGGAACGCGATGTTGTTTTCCTATCAGGCAGTCTTTCAGAGGATCCTTTAACTGAGGCAATCCATCCACCATATTCTTTTGTTGGATCACCTTGAGACCATTCCAATTGAGATGACCATAATGGCAATGCTAAAGTTGAGTTTGATCTGTGGTCATAAAGAAGAAACAACTTTCCTTTTTTGGTGGACAATGATCAAGCACAACGAACATTTTGTTACATGCAATCTCAGTTTCCATGATCAAGCCCTTTCCAGAATGACAAATTTTGAACTTTCTGTGTTGTATGAGCACTACAAAACCCTTCTCTTGCAATTGACCAATGCTTAGTAAATCGTTCTGCACAAAGAAAACATCAATAATCACCTGCATGATCCCATTTTTCTCCATTCAAATATTGCCTTTTCCTTGTACAATGAGACTTGTATTATTGCCCAGCTTCACTTTTTCTCTGAAATTATTATCAAATTGTGAGAATAACTCTCTTTTCCCACACATATGATTACTACACCCAGAATCAAGAAACAACAAGTGATCTCTTCCAGCCTCGTTGCCATCCATATACGCTATTAACAACATCTCTTCATTGGTTTCAATAAAGTTGACCCTTGTATCTCTTGCTCTTTTGGGACATTCCCATTGAAAATGACCCAACTCATGTAAGTTATAACACTTTAGGGTAGTTTTATCAAACCTAAATTTGCCCCTACCTCGATAAGAACCTCTATCACCATTTATTTCTCTTAGTTGGGGTTCGTAAATGATTTGAAGGGCTTATTCATCCACAATGTGATGGTTGATCCATTGTTCATGCACCAGTAGACTACTTTGAAGCTCATCTATGGATAAAGTATCCAAATCAATTGATTCCTTGATCGAACATACAACATAGTTGTACTTTAGAGTCATGGATCTCAAGATTTTCTCGATGATTACCACATCCTCCATTCTTTCACTGTGAATTCTCATCTTATTGGTTGTGGTAAAAATTCTTCCAAAGTAGTCATTTACTGATTCCCCAGCTTTTATGTGCAACACTTCAAACTCCCTATAAAGAGCCTAGAGTTGAGCACGTTTAACTCGTGTTGTCCCTTGGTACTTTTGCTTCAAAGAGTCCCAAATATCTTTTGTTGTGTCCTTTTTCAATATTATCTCCAAAATAAATCGATCAATGGCTTGGAACAAATAATTCTTAACATTCAGATCCTTCAACTTTTGATCCTTAATCACCTTTTTCTGTCCCTTAGTGAGATCTATCTCTTTCGCTGCTGTAGAGATCCTAGTTTCCACCAAACTCCAATACTCCTTGGAACGTAGAAAATTCTCCATGAGTATACTTTAATGATCGTAGTGTCCATCGAACAATGGGATAACAGGCTGCACAAAGTTGCTCTCGCTTATCATGTTAGTCTTCCACGCTTGATGTCTGTGGTGTTGGTCAGGCCTCGAGATGGTGCTCTAATACTAAATGTTAGAAGCAAGTACAATTGAAAAAGAACTTTACAGAAACAAAAGCACCATAACTCATAAATGTAGGAAGAACTCTCTTTTAGTTAAAGAAACAACTTGACTATTAAATAGCCTTTCATCAAAACAGAAAAAGAAATAACAACCCACGACTTTATAGTCCTAGAATCGTGGTATATAACTAATTGCAAAACAAAGAATTACTTGTCCCTTAAGACTAGGGATTTTTATGTGTGACTTTAAACCACTAAAATCCTAAAAACAATGAAACCCGAACCTTATCAATCTAAGAGATCCCAACAACTTTAACAAAGAGCTAGTAATAAAAATAAGGCTGAAGCAAGGGCTTATTTCATCAATTAACTTCCAAGCATTGTGTTTTTTTAAGGAATAATCTGTACTAAATGCAATTGTTTCCGCATTGCTTACAAGGTGTTCTTTGTTAAATTTTGTAATTATAAGTTGTATATATAATTCATTTGCCTTAAGTGTTGATGTGATGATTTTAAGACAATCACTACCTCTAAAATAAAAATAAATTCCAATGATTAACATTATAATGTGTTGTTACTTCACTCTGATGATCTGGTTTCTAAAAATCAATATTTATAAGAAAAATAAACTTATATTATTTGTTTACTAAAAATAGACTTGAACATATAGATTAAGAAAAATATCAATCATCTAGCCTTAAAAAAATTTTATTTCATGCTCTCTAGTGCTAACAGTGTGATTATAGTATTATTTCTTTAGCTTACTCAGTTTCTTATTCTCATTAGCTCAAATGAGAATAAATAGCAAACCAAATTCTTTTGTGTTCCTCTTTGTAAAAAGTTTTAGAAATAAAAGAGTTTTTGTCTCTCTCTCTCTCTCTCTCTCACTCACTTATAATTATCTTTATATATATACACACACAATTTTGATAGCTAAAACACACAAACATATCTTTTAAAAAAACAGAACTATATTTAAAAAGACATAACTCAATTTTTAACTAGAGTTTTAACAAACACAGCTCTTGATTTAAGAGTTTTAACAAACACAACTTTCCATTCATCAGACATAACTTTTCGTTCATCCTAACAATCTTCTACGCAAATTAAAATTGTTTGGCCAAAATAAAATATAAACTAGACACATGAAATAGTGTAACAATAGAAAGTCTGTACATCGAGTAAGGTAGTTTTTGGTCTTGAACCTTCTTTAATGGAAAACTATTAGATTCACTCGGCTAACTAGTGAACATCACATATTGAACTGTTCAACCTTTCATGCAAACCCCAATAATAAAAATCACACAGTTTCTTTTTTAAAAATTTTGGTTCTCAAGATTATATTTGTTTTAGTCCAAAACACATCATGGTTTCAAAGAGTGCTTTAAAGAATTTAACATTTTAAATTCTTATAGAAGTGATATCTTTTCATTCTCATATAAGTGATTCTCATCAAGAGTATCCTCCAATACCCCCCCGGTTCACCATAAACAATAAGAAATGTGTCAAGTCAAAAGAATAATTTATAATAATCATCTTAATATTTTGAATCTAGTATAATCTAATTACAAAAAATAATTTTATTTTATTCAAATTAAAAATTATCATGAAAAGTTATACTTTTTAACTCAAGAAAATATTTTATATTAGATTTATAATAAACAATAAATTTATGATAATAACTAAATGTGAAAATTATATATAAAAAATAATTTTAATGTTTTATAATTGATACAAAATTGTTTGTATATATAAAAAATGTATTATTGATGTCATTTTTCATTTGAAAAAGAGTTTGAAACATGTAAATAAAAATTATGAAAAACCTCTAAAATATGTTTTTCAAACTCAAAACAAATTTGAAAAATTTTAAAACTAGTTTTTCAATTTTATAAGTGTAGAAATATTGCATTGCAACATAAAGTTCTAGTTTTACTTGTTTTGACTCTAGTTTTTAAAACAATTACAGTATTATTCTATTTTTAAATAGTGCATTAATATTGTGTCCACAATAATACAAGAGATTAGTAGAAGTAATAACAACAACAATAATAAATTATCATTAAAATTCACTTATATAAGATAATATCTTAATAAATTATTTTAGTAATTATATTTCATTCTACATAAAACACATAATTAAAACAAAATTTTAAAATAAATGATATCGTTTTATAATTCTATGGCTAACTACATCCACTAATCACATCATTAATCAAATACACTTGTTTTCTACTTACAAGTATGATAGCAATAACAACCATAATTGCAGCTACAATCTCATTATAATATTTAAGTTAAACATATATTAAATTGTTAAATATAAAAATCCAAAAAATATAATATTTGAGTCTAGCCATATTATGATTCTAAAAGCTTTAAAGAATCTAATTTGATTTTTTTATTTATTGTTAAGGTGAAATTACATATGTATATCAAATAATGTTTGACCACTTTACAATTTTTATATATTTGTATATAAAATCCCTAGGCTTTGTTGCTTTTTTGTATATAATTATTTTTATTTTGAACACATGGTTACAATTTTATATCCTTTCATTTTGCAGTACCCGAAAAATATTTTATTGCAATTGTATTTGCATGATCTTAGTCTTGGGAAACATGATTTTGTATTGTAACTTCCAAAAAAATAAAAACCTTTTGTTTAGAAAGATATTTATTATAGTTTCTTTTTGAAAAAAAAAATCAATAAATCTTCCGTATGCCATTTTAAACATTTTTGAATATCCTCAATTTGCATAAAAAAAAAATGTATGATATAGCTGAAGTAAACAATCATTAATTTTTTTAAAACAACATTTTAGCTTTCACAATAAGAAATTTTTAATCAAGTTAATGGTATAAAACATGTAAACCTTAAAGAATAACTCAATTGATGAGGTGTAAGATTTTTTCTCAAATAATCACGAGTTTAAGTTCTCTCAAGGTTACTAGATGCTTATATGATCGTTAACTTTAAAATCCAAAAAATTAAATAAAATATATGCAAGTTGACTCGAACATTCACATTCATTATAAAAATTCATGTAACACACCTTAAAAAATAATACTATAAATAAACTTCTATGTGCAGAGCAAAAGATACGAAGTTGAAAGATCTCTAATCTCTCTTCACATGTTGTCATTCATTTCATCTAGAGAACATAAAGGGTAAGAGAATAAAAAACACCCTGCACCAGTGAGGCCGCCCTCACCACCATAACTATCCACGCGTGGAATAATGCTCCATCACTTTTGGGTGGAGTTTTTTGGTGGAAAAACATTAGCTTCTCCACCTATCCCTTTCTATGACAGTCGTGGAGGTCACCATCATGAAGTGGGCTGGTGTTGGAGCTGTCATGCCTTAGAGGGTCTGATCAGCGAGAAAGAATGACTTCCATGTGAATGGAAAAACAGGTTCTTAAAGGGGTGGAGAGAGATGGAAATAGGCTTAAGATGTTTGAGTCTTTTTCTCTCTTCCCTTCATGTTTCCTTTTTATATCTATTTAATTTGTTTTCATTTCAGCCCCTCATTCTTCTTTTCTTTGACAATTTAACCACCATTCTTTCCGATTTTCATTTGATACACCATCCAATTAATAAGTCAAATCTTTATTCTTATATTATATAACATAGATTAATGATATATGATAAATAGACAGAATAATATCACCTTTTTTGTTTTTATGAGTGTGGAAAAATATATTTAGTCTTCATTTTTTAACTTTTTCATTTTTTATCCCTGTATTTTGAGAACTTAGCTTTCCATATATAAATTTATTTTATTTTATAATTCAGTCCATGAAACTTTAAAGAGGAAATGCATGAACATTTTAATTCTTATGAGATTTGAACCCTGATATGTAAAGAGGAAAATTCATGTTAATCAATGGCAAACCCCCTTGATTTGTCTTGCCGTAGTACAGTTTTACTCTTTTCTTCTTTCATTTTATCTACTTTCTGAAGATGACTGTTAATAGTACAAGCATCTTCACGCAGTGAAGTCGGCCCCTGTATGCATTCGTAGATTCGTGTTGGTTTCCACTTAGTTATGAGAGCACTGTCTCTTCACTGTATACTGAACTAGCGGCCCTCCAAGTTCCAATCCTTAACTACAAAATGGAGGATCTTGGCTTCTTATTGACTTGCGTCAGGCACAAACACCGAAAAAAATCAGAAAAGAAAAATGCTTTCAGGGCTACTGAACTCATTTCTTTGGTTCTTGGGCATTCTTTTGTTCATCAACTACATAGAAGCCACCACTGTAACTGCCACTTTTGGCTTCACAAATCAGACAGACCAGCAAGCTTTGCTTGCCGTTAAGGATCTTATATCAGAGGATCCTTTCAATAGTTTAAGCTCATGGAACAACTCACTGCAGTTTTGCAGTTGGCAAGGAGTAACATGCGGTCGCAGACATCGAAGAGTGACTTCCCTGAATCTGTCTTCACTTGAACTGGCAGGTTCACTATCTCCCCATATTGGGAATCTTACATTCCTCAGGGTGATTGATCTCAGTAGAAACAGATTCCATCATATTTTTCCACCAGAAGTTGGTCAATTGTTTCGATTGAGATATCTTTCTCTAGCAAATAACTCCTTCCAAGGTGAACTTCCTTCCACCTTGAGTATTTGTTCAAACCTCATATTCCTGAATCTATATGGAAACAATTTTAGAGGGAAAATTCCTAGTGCACTTGGCTCTTTGTCTAGGCTCCGCAGGTTGGGCCTCGCCAGCAATCATTTCACAGGCTCAATCCCACCTTCATTTGGGAACCTTTCCAGAATGGAGCGTGCAAGTCTAGCATTGAACAATCTGGAAGGAATCATTCCTGCTGAACTTGGACGACTCTCAACCTTAGATTTTCTAAATTTGTATTCCAACAAATTGTCTGGTATGATTCCTGAACAGCTTTACAATATCTCATCCATAAATTTGCTTTCCTTTGCGGAGAACCAATTAACAGGTCGCCTCCCACATGATATAGGCTTAACCCTACCCAATCTGCAAAATCTTTATCTTGGAACAAACCATTTCTTTGGTCATATTCCAAAATCTATAGTCAATTTCTCAAGCCTCATAGATATTGATTTAGCATATAATTCCTTAACGGGGCCTGTTCCAAATAATTTGGGAAACCTGCAAAATCTTGAAACAATAAACTTTGGCGGCAATCCGCTTGGGGATGAGAATACGAGTGATTTAACCTTTCTTACCTCCTTAACCAATTGCACAAATTTAAGAGAGGTGTGGTTTTTTGAAAATCACCTTAGAGGCGTATTGCCAATCTCTATTGCAAATCTCTCTACCAGCCTCTATTGGTTAACATTGCAGACTAACTACATAACTGGAGACATTCCTGTAGAGATTGAAAATCTTAAGAACCTGGAGTATCTTGCATTTCCTGGAAACATGCTTACAGGAAGATTACCTGATTCTATTGGAAAACTTTCCAAGTTGCAAGAGCTTCATATTTACACCAACAAAATCTCTGGAAATATTCCATCCTCCTTCGGAAACCTTTCTGGAATACTTCGTCTCAATCTAGCAGACAATTTTCTTGAGGGAACTATACCAGTTTCTCTGGCAAATTACAGTCAACTAGAAGGTTTGGAACTTTCATACAATCATCTTAGTGGTGTGATACCTGAGAAACTTGCTGGTATTGATTCTCTATTTGGCCTCTTCTTAGCTTTAAATAATTTAACAGGTCCATTACCATCTCAACTGGGTAATGCAAGAAATCTTAATGAATTGGATATTTCAGAAAACAAATTATCTGGAGAAATTCCACGTTCTATCGAGAATTGTGTCATGTTGGAAAACCTCAACATGGAGGGCAACTTCTTTGAAGGAACTATTCCTTCTTCTTTCAAGAAGCTAAGAAGTATTCGAGTCCTCAACCTTGCCCGCAACAATTTGTCTGGGCAGATTCCTAAGTTTCTTGGTGAATTAACTCTTCTTGGTTATCTCAACCTTTCCGTTAACAGTTTTGATGGTGAAGTGCCAACTGGAGGCGTTTTCAACAATGCTAGTGCATTTTCAGTTGCCGGAAATGACAAGCTATGTGGAGGAATCAAGGCACTGCAATTGCATGAATGCCCAAAACAGAGACAAGAGAATGGTTTTCCTCGGAAGGTAGTAATTCTTATAAGTAGTATTGCACTTTTCCTTCTCCTGTTGTTGGCATCTGTCTGTGCTGTTATACACATAAAAAAAACAAACAAAAGTGGACCTTCTTTGGTCTCACCATTAGAGAAGAAATACCAAAGAGTTTCCTATTCGGAACTTGCACGTGCTACTGGTGGGTTCTCGTCGACCAACATAATTGGGGACGGAAAATATGGTACCGTCTACAAAGGTATACTTGGATCTGATGATCAAGTAGCTGTAAAGGTATTCAAGCTTCAACAAAGAGGAGCCAACAATACTTTCATGGCTGAAATCAACGCGTTGAGGAATATCAGACACCGAAATCTTGTTAGAATTGTAAATTCTTGCTCAACCATTGATTTCAAAGGCGATGACTTCAAAGCTTTGATCGTGGAGTTTATGTCAAATGGGAGTTTGGAGAGCTGGTTACATGCAAGTTCAACGGAATCAGAAGATTTCAAAAATTTAAGTCTGCTGCTAAGGATAAACATAGCGACTGATGTGGCCCTAGCATTAGATTATCTTCACAACCAATGTGAAACAACAGTAGTTCATTGTGATCTAAAACCGAGCAACATCCTTCTTGACAGTGACCTTACTGCTCATGTGGGTGATTTTGGCCTGGCAAAGATTCTTTTAGCTGCTCTTGGGGAGTCATTTTCTACAGTGTCCAGCTCAATTTGCATACGAGGAACCATTGGTTATGTAGCACCAGGTAAAATATTAAGCAATTACTCTTCCTCGTATTCATTTAGAAATCAACTTGCTACATATCCAATAAATATGTTTGTATTTTCTGCTATACATGTGACGTGTTGCTTTATGATTCCAATTTGAAGACGGTATATAACATCATTTCGAACATGATGTCTATGCTATCTAGGAAATCTTAGTATAAGACTTTCTTAGCTTTTGCTTAAATTGCAGAATACGGAATGGGAGGAGAGGCTTCAACACATGGTGATGTGTATAGCTATGGAATTCTCTTACTGGAGATGTTCACAGGAAAAAGGCCCATCGACAGCATGTTTACAGGGGAATTTAACTTGCATAGTTTTGTTAAAGCAGCCCTTCCTGATCAGGTAATGGAGATTATTGATCCTCTACTCTCAAATGATATCCAAGAGGAAGCTCAGACAAGGAGAAATGGTCCAAGAGGCAGCAGAAGCATCAACATTGGAAAGGTAAAGGAGTGCTTGGCATCAATCCTGCAAGTTGGACTTCGATGTTCTGCTGATTTGCCGAGTGAAAGAATGGATATAGGAGATGTTCCCTCGGAACTGCATAAAATTACCAAGATTCTCTCTAACAGCTAGAGAGATCTCAAAGTGCTGTAATTTATGATAAGTGGCATACTTTGTTTTTGTTTTTATTTTTTGTTTGGTCAGAATACTTGAATGTTGAATGCAGCAGCTCATTTTCTTCTAGCAAAATGAATGTACTAGACTCTTTTAAGGTTATGGACCTAGCCTGCCAGTGCATTATAATAAAGATTCATTAGTAGAAATCAAACCTTCTTCTGAAGAATATCCCACAGAAATAATTCCATCTGCAAGTTGCAAATAGCCTATTCTCCACTCTCTGAAGCCTGAACCGTTTTAACCCTTCACGACTTTCTCAGGTTTTTTCTCTCACAAAATCCCACAACAGTGTTACAGGAACTTTGTGTTTCTCAGCTAAACAAATCACTTTCTGAACTCGAGAAATTTTAATTTGTTTCGTTCCTTGGTGTTTTATCTAGTTATACATGTTTCTATTGTTAAAGCAATTCAAACTAACATAAAAGAAATACAAATACAAGAGAGAAGGAGGCTAGGTTTTCATTCATCATTTTATTCTAAAGTAATTGTTTTAACCTAAATACAAGGAAATTATATATAAACTAAACTAAAAATATTATTCCACCCTTAATAAATAAAACAAAATAAATATTATTCCTTAACATCTCCCTTCAAACTCCCGATACGACAGTTACAAGCATCGAGAGTTTGCCAACTAGAAAACGAAAATAAAAAATGGAATGCAACTTAGTAAAGAAATCTACACTCTGCAAAGAAGAAGAAATAAAAGGTAAAGTAATGGTGTCATGCTTGAGATGATGATGAGTAAGATAATAATTGATCTCAATGTGCTTAGTTCATTTATGAAAAACCGAGTTGTGAGCAATCTAAATAGAACTCTGGTTATCACAAAACATAGAAGTAGGATGAGAAAGTGAAACTCTCATATCCACAAGTAACCAGTGTAACCAAAAAATCTCTTTGGTAGTAGATGTCAGCATGATATTCTGCTTCAGTTGAAGATTAAGAAATAATAGATTGCTTCTTACTCTTCCAAGAAATAAGAGAATCACCTAAAAAGATATAGAAACCAGTAACAGACTTGTGATCTATGGATCACTGTCATGATCAGCATTAGAGTATACTCGCAGCTCCAAGGAAGAGGTGGAAAGAAGTAAAAGACTCTGAAAGACTGTACCTTGAAGATATTGTAAAATACAAAGAACAGTTGCCTAGTGAATGATAGTAGGAGAAACAACAAACAGATTAACAACATAAACAGTATATACAATATTTGGATGAGTAATAGTGAGATATACCAAGCTTCCAACAATAGTATGGTATAAAGTAGGATCTGTCAAAGGTAAACCATCAGAAGAAGAATTCTTTGTGTTAACCTCAATAGGAGTATCTACAGTCTTGTTATCAATAAATCTAGCCCGCTCAAGAATATCTGCAACATATTTTGACTGAGAAAGTAGGTTATCTTTGGGTGAGTGAGCTACCTCAATACCCAAGAAATATCGAAGATGACCCAAATCCTTCATTTCAAATTATCTAGATAACTTTGTCTTCAAAACTGAAATATCATCAATGTCATCACCAATAATAATCATGTCATCAACATATAAAAACAGAATGATACGATCTGTATCAGTGCACTTTGTAAAAAAAGTGGAATCATGACTACTAGAAACAAATCCAAAAGACGAGTTGACAATGAAAAATTTCTCAAACCAAGAATGAGGTGCTTGTTTGAGTCCATATAACACTTTCTTAAGCTTACAAACATACCCAGAGTCACGTGAAACACCAGAAGGAGGCATTATATAAACTTCTTCTTGAAAATCTCCATTCAAGAAGATATTTTTAACATCAAGCTGAGAGATATGCCACTAATGAAGCAAAGTTATGGCAATAAGAGTATGAATAATAGTAATTTTTGCAACAAGGGCAAATATCTCCTCATAATCCATGCCAAACTATTGATAATATCCTTTTACAATTAACCTAGCCTTGTACCACTCAATAGACCCATCAGAATTACTCTTGATCTTATACACCTAATGACAACCAATAACACTTTTACAAGGAGGTAGAGAAATCAAATCTCAAGTATTTGTCTTATGCAAAGTAGAACGTTTTTCATCCATAACTTGTTGTCAAATAGGATCAAAATTACCTCTTTATAGGAAGAGGGCTCAAAGAGACAATGAATTGAAGTTAAAAAAAAAAGTAAATGATGAAGAATAACAAGAATAAGTAAAATTTGGTAGCTTTGTGGATTTACAAATGCATATGGATTGACATAAAGGTGGATCTACAATCTCATACAAAGTTTAAGGGACTGTTGATGAGAATGGAACTTCAGGTGTGTCAGAGAGTAAAGTGTCAGTACCTGCTGAATGACGAGTACAAATTGGTCGAACATGGGGAGAAGAATCTAAGGTACTAGGAACCTGAGATGATAAACTATTAGAATCCTAAAAAAATTTTTTTTATACGAATAAGATCAGATCTAGTCAAGCTATAAGTAGTGGATGGAATAGAAAAGAAAGGTATATGCTCGAGAAAGACAATATGATGTGACATAAAGTTTCTGAGTTATTAGATAAAAACAACGATACCCTTTTTACCTTCATCATAATGAAGAAAGACACAAATAGTAGATCGAGAGGACAACGTACTATAATCTACATAAGGACCAAGAACACAACAAGTACAACAAAAAACTTTAAAGGAGGAATAATTAGGGGTATATCCATATAACTTTTCAAAAGGAGAAAAGCCTGAAATATGATAAGATATAATTGTTTTAATCAAACTTATAATAGTAAGGCCATTTTCTCCCCAAAACTCACTAGGAACAAAAGTAAACAATAAGAGAGAACGAGTAGTTTCGACAATGTGCCTATGTTTTCTTTCAGCAACTCTATTTTGCTCAAAAGTATCTGTACATGAAGTTTGGTGAATTGTTCCATTTAAGGCAAGCAACTTACAAAATTTATTAGAGGTGTATTTCGCATAAAAATCACACCTAAAATATTTGATAATAGCAGAATATTAAGTTTTTACAAGAGCTCGAAAGGCTATATATATCTCAAAAAATTCAAAATGATGTTTCATTAAATAAACCCAACAATAATGAGTATGATCATCAATAAAAGAAACAAAATATCGAGACCCTCCTTTTGTGGTAACAGGAGAAGGTCCCCATACATCAGAATAAATCAAGTCAAATAGGGAAGAAAAAATAAAAATACTTCAATTAAAAGGTAAAACTGAAAATTTTATCAGTTTATATCCACTACAATAAGAAATATCACAAGTTTGCAAATTTTCTAAAGCTCATGTGGATGCTAAAAATCTCAAACGAGAAGATAAAACATGACCTAAACAAGAATGCCATAAATAAAAGCTAAAAGGGGAAGGACCCAAACGAAAAGAAGACAAAACAACACTAATAGTAGTAGCAGCAACAACTGATACTTTTAACTCATTTAAAATATATAGTTCATTCTCCCTATGACCTATCTCATTCAACTTCTGAGATTGCAAATCCTATACACAACAAAAAAAAGAGGAAAAAATGATTAGATAATAATTAGAATCACATAATTGACCAATAAAAGCAAGATTCAATCTGATTAAACATTAGGGAGAGATAAGTGAGGTGTGATAATAGAACCAACACTTGCTAAGGGCACAAAAGTGTCATCAGCGGTCATAACATAAATAGAGGAAAAGAGGACACATAAGTAAAAGATGAAGAATCTTGAGACATATGATGTGAAGAACCAGAATCCAATACCCATTCAAAATGTAACATACCAAAGGAATTATGAGATAACTAACCTTCGAAAGAGGAAGCGAACAATACTTGTGAATGTAAAGAGACAAACTTCTGAAATTACTTAGTCAGAGTACTAGGATCGATGATAGAGCTTGATGAAAGTACAGCTGCGGTATTGTGGTGTGGTGGTTTATAACTTTGAGGTGGCCTATAAGCATTAGATTGTGACTGACTGTCAGGCTTTTAAGCTAGATTCTATTGTCTCAACTTGGGACATTACGCCTTACAATAACCTTTTTACTTATAGAAACTGCACTCGTCGAAGGCAACCCATGTGTAAGGTTTTTTCTGCTAATTAGAGAATGGCTTAGAGGATACTATTAGTATAGAAAGGTTCGAAGTAAAAATAATTTCCTTTTCAGAATAAGACTAAAGATGTATTTTTTTAGCTAATAATACACTGACTATAGAGTCAACAAAAGGCAGTGAGGAATGATGCAGAATTGAACATCTAAGTCCTTCAAAATCATTGTGAAGTGCTATTAAAAATTGTATTAGTCATTGCTACTCTCTACGATCAATATAGGCACCATATGCCTTTAATTTTACCGATTCTATAAGAGTCAATTGATCCCAAAGATCTATCATAGCAAAATAAAACTTCTAACACTCATTCTTCTGGTGAAGAGCTCGTATGTCATTCTATAATTGATACTGCTTTGCAAAATTTGATTGCATGAATAACTTTTGCAGGTGATCTCAAACCTCCTTTGATATCCTATACTTCGCCAACTGTGTTTCTATGGAATGCTCAACAGAATTGTTAATCCAAATAATAATCTTTGCATTGTTTGCTTCTCATGCATCTATCAAAGCAACATTCACATCCTTAGTATTCTTAGGTATCACATAAGTTTCACTAATATATTCTCACATCTTTTTACCCTTAAGGAAATTTTTCATTACATAACTTTAATACGAATAGCTCTTTCCATCCAACCTCACACTCACAGACTAAAGCGAATCATCTCTTTCAATAGCTATAAATCAACAATTAAAAAGAACCAGAATGCAAAAGCAGTGAAAAACAAAATACTAACTTGTAGAAACTAAACAGATATCCTAGAAGCTAAACAAATATCTTATTGAAGTTATATGATTACTCCAAAACAAACAAAAATTGCAGAAACAGAACGCAACTACTAAATTAAAAAAATTAAAGGGAATACAAAATTTCATCTACAAAATCTATTTCTTGATATAGCAACCCGAGTCATTGGTCAAATCTGAGAGACTTGAATCTACATTGAAATAATTCCAGGAGAAATTCTTAGAGAGCTAGGCATTTTATTGAAGCTCTATAGAATGTCTTCAAAAACTTATTTGGAATGGTTCCTAAATAGATTTACAAAATCTCTTCAATACATTTATTTTCACATTAGACAACTAAATAAGTGAAAAGGGCTTGCACAAAACTTGATTTAGGTATTGACCTTTTGAAAGAGCCTACAAAGAATTTGGTAAACTTCCAAAATCTAGAAGCGATAAATTTTGGCAACAACCTTTTTGGGAATGAGAATACTTCTGATTTAACGTTCCTCACTTCCTTAACCAATGGTATTAATCTGAATTTGATGTGGTTTAACCAAATTAGCTCGAAGGTGTATTGTCAAATTAATATAGGGGATTTTGGTCGAGCCTTATAGTAACAAATATAAATTTTAATTTGACTGTTAAATCGGACTAAAATTTTATTAATAGATTATCTTTCCCTTATATAATCTAGTTTTTGTAGCCATTCGAGGTCTTTAAGACTCTCAAATTAGTCTTATATTTTATTGTTTAGGATTTGCTATATTTTCCTAGTTGATTTAGAATTGCTTTTCCTATTTAGTTTAGGACTTATTTATTATTTTTCTAACTTTGTTTAGGATATTTTCACTAGCATATAAGCAACCTAGAAGAGCTTTAATATCCAATTTTGATTAAAGAAAATATTGAGTAATAAAAATTCAAATTAATGTTCTTGTAGTTGAGACCTTTTTCTAACAAAATTTGCTTTTCTTTGTACTAATTGTCTTTCTTGTGTTATTTTTTTCTACGTCATTTGGTATTAGAGTTCAACAATCAACAATTCTTGGTGTCATAACCCATTTTGACTCCATTTCCAATGTAATTTTCAAGATTATAAAAAAAATTTAAAAGGATGTCTTTTATGTGATTTAATCAATTTAAGGTCATTTCATTATTTTTTGCACTTCTGTGTTTATTTTGTATAAATATTTATATAAAAAAAGACCAAAGAAGAAATAGAAAAAAAGATTAAGGTATGAAATGATGAACAAGAAAGAAAAAGGAGCTAAAATGATGAAGGATCAAACATTATAATGGAAAATCATACAAATGAGGAAAAGAAAAATAAATAGAGATTTAAACAAATTGGAAAAAAAAATAGAGATTGATCCTTATCCAAAGAGAAAATAATGTAAAAATCTTCATGTTTTGATTTTTCTTGATATGATAAGAAGCCTAACAATACTAAAATAAAGGATAGACATTAGCCAAAATGAATTAACCCAAGAAACACACCTAATAAAAGAAAAGAAAAAAATCTTAATCTCATCTTCCTCTTTCTCCCTGTCCAAGAAATTTGCTTGTATAAAACATATTGAAAGTCACCAATTATCAACCCCCTTTTCTTTCTCACCATAATAGCGTCGTGACCCGTCTTATCCATAAATTGCGACCATCACTATTAATAGCCTAGTAACAAGCCATAACATGCAACTAGTGTTGTCATTCACCCTCTTCTCCTCCTTACCAAAATCATGGCTAACTGTTCAATAACAATAACATCATTGCCCAGTCAATACTAACACCATCACAGATTCCATCTAACACAGTAGCCTTCTCTCCTTAACA
Source organism: Populus simonii (assembly GCA_007827005.2). NCBI lineage: Eukaryota > Viridiplantae > Streptophyta > Magnoliopsida > Malpighiales > Salicaceae > Populus > Populus simonii. Next base: position 2,216,822 of record CM017478.2, read on the forward strand.
ACCAAGCCTCTCGTGTTGCAACTCTTCATTTTCCATCTAATAGAAAGAAAATGATACAAATATATGTTTTCCCTTCCTTGATATGCCTTTTTTAGGTGGCAGTGGATTTCATTATTGATCTAGTAAGGAGAATGAAAAGAAGGCGCACTTGATCCAATAACATTATTCCACCCTCACTGAAGTATGAAGCATATAAACCATAGCCTTTCATGCTCTTGTCCATCTTTTTTCTATGACCTACAGGTGTCACTGTGTGCTAATTCAATTTTAAGCAGCTTTAGCTGACTCTAGCAGCTCTTGAAGTTCGATTTCAAATCCTAACGTATTGATTTACTTATTTTGAATAATTTGTAATAATTTGTTAATTTTTGTGTGTGGATGTATTTGCTTGTTCGTTATTGATTTCCTTTATATAGATGTTGTGTTTACCAGAATTGATTTGCTTTTGTCGAGTAATTTATAATATATGGTTGATTTCTATGTGTGAATGTGTTTGTTTGTTTATTACAGTATTTGTGCTTTAAATTATTTAAATTTCATGAAGTGGTATAATTATATAGGTTTTTGTTTTTCCTTGTGTGATGTTTGTTGATCATTAAAATTGATAAAAGGTCTTTGTTCACGTGAAGTTGAAACTTTGTTATTTTTGTAATAAAGTAAATAAACACTTTCTTACAAATTTGGTTTAATGTTCATATTCTAAAAGTGAGGATTAGGTCTTTTTATTAGATCGAGATCCCAAATCATTGTCTTAAGTCTTAGTAATCCTTTTCTTTTAGTAACAAAAACATATATACCAATTTAGACAAATTCTTAGCATAAATTCATAATAGGTACCTTTTTATCATAAAAAATAAGCATGAAGTAGCTTACTTTAAGTAAGATATTTTCGGGTGATTTTCATCTTTCTTTGAACATAACCTACTATTTACCTAGAACTACTAAAGACTAGTTAAGACTTTTAGTTACCAAAACTATTTTTTCTTATCTTACTTTACCAATCCTAATTAGCTTGTCAAGATATCCCCATAACACATAATGCTTAATTTTATGCTTTGGATTAACCATGGCTTAAAAAGAACGCAAACATGTTGCTCATGTAGTAGAGGATAAAGATGTTCCCTCTTGGGAAAGAGATGTTTAGTAATGAGTGATAAAAGACATACAAAGACTGATTGCATAATTGACCTATTAGTTGGCGGAGGTAGAGAATGTGTGAGATCATGATAAGAGTGGTCGCCGACCCATGGTTAGCTTTAACATTCCATTTTGAAGGTGTGAGCAATGGAGGCAACCTTTTGATTCCTTGAAAACAACATAAATAGACTATTTGTTTAATTTAGTATTTATCTGACATAGAAGATGTTAATAATATTTAAAAAAAAAAACAAATCGATCATGATTGATTTACTATAATTATTAAGAATGACAATGATTATCCATGGTCGATTGACCATAAATGATGAAGTTGAATATGATTGATTGATCATGTTTTTACATGCATGATAAATCTAATTAGAATTAGTATATTTTTGCATAGATATTTTAATTTTGCTAGTTAAGTAGCATTTTCATGTTGTTAATTGAACTAAATAATTTGAAACAACTCAAAAGGGAATAACAAAACTAAGCAATTTCCTTCTTGATAAAGACCATACTGCTCATATGAGTGATTTTTGGTCTGACAACGGTTATATTAGTTACCTCAGCTAAATCAGTTTCTGCCAAAGTTGTCATTTATGTTTTGTTCTACCTGAAATAACCAATATATCTCATGCAATCTAAGAAAAATAAAACAACCCGGAACAAATTTCATCTATAACTAAATATTGGTCTATTCTGAATTTTTTGGCTAAATTTCAAGTGATATTCTAGTTTCATTCCACGTATTTTATTCCATGAATAATGTTTTTCTTTTGAAATTTATGTTGTTTACTCTAATTTTATTCTTTAGTACTTGGTTTATTAGAAATAAAACTTCATAATTTATTATGGTTTTTTTCCTTTGTGGTTATCTTAGTCTCATGACCCATATTATAGGTTTGGCGGATTAATCTAGTTGACTTGAGTTTTTTTATCTATTTTTTTAATTGATATGTTTTTCCAGTTTCATCATTCAATATCTTTAACATTTGGTTGATTATGAATTAGTCTTTTTCATTTTCTTCATTTTGTTTTCTGTGAAGTTATCCTAGTCTCATGACCTGGATCACTAGTTTTACAAGTTAACCCAAGTAGTCTTATATCGTTTTATTATGTCATTCCAGATTGATTTTATTTTTTAATTTTATCATTCAACAATAGGTTTATTGGGAATTAAGCTTCATAATTTGTTTTAATTATTTTATTTGAAGTTATCATGGTATCATGACTCGGGTTATGAATTTAGAAGGATAACATGGGTTGACATTGTTTGATCCAATAAATTATAGTCTTAATATTTAATAAAAGGATGTCATCTTGAATTTATTTTAAGTTAAACTATATTTTTACCAATCATATAGGTTGTTTTTAGACTCGTCAAGTCAATTAAGTCATATCTGGTCAACTTTCATATAATTTAATTTTTTTATACAAGAAAAATGTTAGCTACACCTGGATGTTTCTTTTTATGTTAAAAAATTGATCTAATCCGCGGTGTAGCACAGACCAATAGTCTAGTAATTACTAAATAGAGATATTTCAATTTTAAAATTATGTTTGAAATTTGAATTGTATAATTTCAAGTTAATTTATTTGTGAATCTGAAATGAAATTATGTTGACTTAATATTTTAAAAAATATATATGAATAATATAACCTCGAAACAACACACCAAAATGCATAGAAACTAAAATGTATTTATTTGTTTACTAGAAGTTGATTTACTGTTTAACTATAGTTAATTTCCATGATTTGTGGAATTAAGTGTTTGCTGTTAATTTATTTGCCAAAATTAAGAAAATGCATCTTTAGGAGTCAACCATGTGTTTTACCATTTGACTTTACCATTTGATTGCACACTTTATAATACTTGTACACATTTTAAAAATAGATCAAAGGTAAAAGATAAAATGCCCTCACTAAACCCAAACATTTTGGAGCTTTTATACAATAATAATATATAAATATAGAAAATGAGATGGTGGGTTGTTTATTTAATTATTACACACCTTTATTAAATTAAATTCTTCTTATCGACGTGTGATGCATTTTGTGATTTAATTTAATTATATTATTTTTTAATGTAATATATATTTGTTATGTTTATCATGTTATTGAGATAATAAAATGTTTAAACTAGTCAAGTTTATGATGGTTTTTAAGCCTCATAAATGTATTCTAATTAGGAGTAGGATGTTTGTGGACAAGAGATATTTAAGTGATAGGCTATTAAGCTTAATCTTATGACTATTGTACCCAAAAAAATCATTAAAGCTATTTCCCTTGTTTATTTAGTTAAATCTTTTGATCTATTCTATTGAAAAAAAGTAGTGAGCCTCTAAATTTAATTCATATTAATATTTATTATTTGAAATTTATGCAAAAAAGAGATAATGTTAAAAATGCATTATCTAAGAGACAATGGCTAGAAAACACACTCGAAAGATAAAAGATATGGCTGAAAATTGTATTGTCTGGAATATAAGGGTTGAAAAGCATACTCGAAAGAAAAGAGATAGGATTTGTAAATAAAAAGATGATCTTTATGAAAACTAAAAGATTTTTTTGAAGTGGTATAGTTGTATCAGGCAACCTGTCAATTGGTAAAATTCAAAGATTTTTGAAATGGTCAAATTTTCATGGGTGACTTGCCCAGATAAAAATGTGAAGGTTTTTCTAAATGGTCTTATTGTAATGGACGACCTACCCAGGTGAAAAATATAAATATTTTTCAAAGTGGTCTCATTGTAATGGGCAACCTGTTCAAGTGAAAAATACGACTTACCTGGCGAAACGTTTTGTCCACGGAAGTCTTAAAGGATGATAGGAAAGGGCTTGAAGGCGTGCTATCTAAGAGATGAGAGCTTAAAAGGGAAAGAGATAAGGCTTGAAGGCACACTATCTGAGAAATGAGTTTATTCGACCTTCCCAAGCTCTATATAGTGCTTTAGTCCTCTTTCAAAAGAAGACAAATGGGAGTCTTCGTATGTGTGTGAACTACCAAGCACTTAGCATGGTAACCATAAAAATAAATATTCAATTCCTTTAATTCAGGATTTGATGGACAGATTGTATGGAGCCTCTATTTTTACAAAGTTGGACTTGCAATTGGGATATTGGCAAGTGTGGATTATTGAGAATGACGAGGATAAGATTACTTGTGTGACGAGGTATGACTCATATGAGTTTTGAATTATGCCATTCAACCTAACAAATACTCCAACAACATTTTGTAATCTCATGAATGATGTTTTATATGATTTTTTGAACAACTTTGTTGTAGTCTACCTATATGACATTTGTAGTCTATAGTAGAGGAATTAAATATCATGTAATTCATCATTTTAAAGTTCTAAGTATATTGAGGGAATATGAATTGAATGTAAAGAGGGAAAAATATAAGTTTGCAAAAACTGAGAATATGGTCGTAGGCTATTTAATTAGGGAGGGACATGTGAAGACAATCATGGAATTGAGATCTATTTTGGGGCTTGCAAACTATTATAGACGATTCATTGAGGGTTATAGTAAGAATGTGTTTGGGAACGCGGTGCAAACTGCGTTCCCAAAAAATTCAAAAATTAATTTTTTTTTTTGCTAAAATTTAATATGGTTTGTATGTTTTGGATCGTTTTGATGTGCTAATATCAAAAATGATTTTTAAAAAATGAAAAAAAATCATTGGCATGTATTTCAGCACAAAAAGTTATTTGAAAAGCAACCGCTACCACACTGCCAAACACATTCTAAGAAAACAACTTATCTCTCAGATCTTCTAAAGAAGAATTAGAGGTGGGAATGGTGAGTTAATTGCCAATAGGCCTTTGAAAAACTAAAGACAACTGTAGCATCAGCTTTAGTCTTGGGGCTGCTAGATTTTAAGAAGCCATTCGGAATGAATGTTGATACTTCAGATAGGGTCATTGGGGTAGTTGTAACAACCATACCATCTTTGGACTGTCATATCTCATATCGGCAGATAAGGGATTGGTAGCTGGCCTTATTAAGAGTGCTGGTTGCTAACTTGTCATACGCGTTTTGGAGCGTCAGGCTTAGATGTGGGCTCACGTCACCAGGAACAAAACCGTGAGCGCTGTAAGACCCAAAGCGGATAATATATGGCAAGTTGGGTCGGGTTGTTACAGTAATGTTGGTACAAGAGGGATATTTGATTGCTTTTGAGAGTCAAAAGTTAAATGATGTTGAACAGAAATACTCGATCCATGAAAAGAAAATGACGGCAATAGTGCACACTGCCTTGGCATATAGAGAGTATATTTGTTGGGACCAAGATTCATTGTCAAGACCGATAACATTGCTCGCCTGATCTTTTTCTTTTTTTTACTGTTTTCAAAACAACATCATTTTTTGGCTTTAGGGTTTTAATTTAAGAATTTGGTCAAAGTTTAATTTAGTCCTTCGACTTTTTATTTCTTTTAATTGCACTCCTGAATGGCCTGCAACTTTTAATTTTATGCAATTTTGCCCTTGCTGAACTTCAGCATAAACCTCAAATTACAGCACCTTTTTTATTTTGGTCCTTGGTTTCGGATTTATGGAACTTGACCCTTAATTGAGCATTAAACTTTTAAATCTCTTTAATTTCACCCCTGATTTTGATCAATTTAGTCCCCAGAGTTCGGCGCCTCTTTCAAAAAGATTCTTGGGTACAAATTTCTTCAATTTAACCCTTAATTGACTCTAAAACTTTGATTTTCTTGTGATTTTACCTATGATTTGAACCAATTAACTTAAATGCAGAAATTATATCTACAAAAATGAGGTCCCTAAAGTTAAGGGATCTTTAAATATATTTGGAGAAAATTTCCTTGATACAAAGCTCTAGCAATCAAGACTTTTGTGCCTGTAAATATCTTATAATGTAACCAGTTCTTTACAATGAAGAAAAAAGCATACCAGTTTACCAAAAAACAAAAACTTGCAGTCTTGCTTGCCTTTTACGTTTTCTCTGCTGCAAAATTTATGGTTAGCAGTGAGCTTCAAATTAATCTGACAGGCTTCCGTGTTAAGGAAGGCGTTAAGATACAGAGAAACCTATCTTTGGTCTCACCATATAGTTCAGGAGGTGTTTAGGACAGCGATAAAGTTATAATTTCCGTAGCCAATGCCTCAGGATCTGTGCAAATAACCTAGGAAACCTCCCAAATCTTCAAATTCTGAATTTTGGCAAAAATTTTCTTGCGGGAGAGGATGCCACTGACATGACTTTTCTCATCTCATTAACCAACTGCACCAATATTCTACTTGCTTTCTTTCTTAACACAAATGGTGAATGCTTTCAATTTGCCCCCGAAGTCCATGAACATCGAGAGCATTACACATTTACAAGAAGAAGAATTTTCTGATAATGAAGAAACTTTGACAGTACAGCAAGGTTGCACGGAAAATTTACAATCTACGTTGGCTTGATAAAGTGTAATATGTTACGCTTATTAATTTTTGTTTTTCGTTTCATGCAGCATTTGTCATATCTCCGGGGGTTTTTGCTGCCATCCCCATATTTGAATTTCAGTCCAAAACATGTTCTCCTCTTAATTGCATTAATCTTGTACATGATGTTCTTCATGTTTTGAGGCTAACGAGGTTGGATTGAACGCAATAGGATGACTATAAGCTAGTCTTAGACAGTGAACGCAATAGTGGTTCTCTTAGCTGCTATATGACTCTTTAGAAATGCTCATGCTGTGGATAAAAAAGGGTCAAGTAGGAGAGTTATTATCGGTTCTGTAGCCTAAGACTCGATGATTCTCAATCTCTCCTTGTTAAGCAAGGAGGGAACAAGCGATGCTTGCACGTCAAATTCTATTTCTTTCAGTGTGTTTAATGAGTTTTTTTATTAAATCAATTTTTTTATCTAAATATTAAAAAAAGGGAAAAAAGGAGCCAAAATGTGCTAGATGGTGACCATTCGTGGAGTTACTGGACGCCAAAAGATGAAAGAGTTGGTAGATAATTAGATTGGGTTTAGATGCATTGATGAAATGAGATTTAAAGCAATTAGAAATCAAGAGGCAATTAATCTTGGTCAAAGCATCAAACAACACGAATTCTATGTAAATGGTAAGGGCCTATAATTGCTCGCAATTACCCCAATCCCATTCAACTATGACCGCCAATCAACCTTACATGGTGCTCTTTAATTCAGATTAAACCATCATTATTCATCGAATTCTACGTTTGCAATTTAAGCTTACTTGTATCTATTACTAAGATCTGGCAAAATCTAGCATCTTTTCTACTCTTAATCTAATTCCCAGCAGTTATCTTTAGCTATATCAAATTCTTGAACAGAGTCTAAATTTCGACATCCTCAGATTATCATGCTCATTTCCCTTGAATTAGTCTACCATTTGAATTACGAAACTAATTTGAAGTAGATTAATATTCGAGGATTTGTTAATCTTGAATTTGATTTAAAATACAAGCTAATATAATCTTGAATAAAGTACTGGTCTAACTAGTTTCACCTCGTTTACCATCCATTGTTATTAATCCTGTCTATCCAGAAAGGATTTGTCCGCCAAGTTGCCATCTCTCGGATAAAAACCTGGCTGAAACCAACAGAACTTGAATCAAAATTTATTTGTTCGAGGAGTCCACATAATATATATATATATATATTATCCGAGAGTCCTCATCCATGCCAAACAGAGTCCTCATTGTAGGATGGCTGCACGTTTTCCCGATGTATAAAACAACTTGAGTGTTTAACATAGGCATGTTAAACCTTCTGAATCATTAAAATTATTAATCTGCTAACATGAAGACGATTTCAATTCGGAGGATTGAAAATGCATCATAATATCTTACAGATCTTTGGCCCATGCATGCCTGTGTTGAGGGCACCAATCACATACGGGTAAGCAACAGCTATGATAGCAGATTAAATATATACTAAAAATTACTATTGTATTCTGACATTTTATACACTAAGTTATTCAAATATTGTCTTTCAGATCACCTCATCTTGTTCGAACAAGTTCAAGCGGTAAAGTTTCCATTGCCAGCTGAAATTTGAAAGATAGTTTAGACGCAAACAAATAGGTTTCCTCTACAATGAAATTCAGAGAAATGCTTACCCACAGTCTTGGAGTTCTTGGATCAGATTTTTTATGCAATTTGGACAGTTCTGACTGAAAGCTGATAACAATGGACACTTTGAACTCAATTGAAAATGGACTGCAAAGAGAATTAAAAAAAAAAAGACAATGAAAATAACCACAAGGCATAAAACGCTAGCATTTAAGAACAATCAGATGTGGGAGCAAACCTAAGCATAAAGCAGTGATACTGCTAGGGAGGGGAACGAGTTCACAAGAATAGCTTGCAAAAAAAGATACAATTGTAATATTTTTAGCAGACGCTGGATTCGAGTTTAAAGAGACTTTTTGTTTCAATTTGAAAAAAAAAAATCTCAGTGGGTTTGCATAGCTTTCCCACCTTGTATCAAACAATTCCCCCCTATATGAATTACTAAAATTTCCTTTCCACTGGCAGAATCAAACCCTTCAAAATAAAATGAAAGAGGATGCTTGGGGAAAATTTAAAACTACAAATAGAGCACGTGAAGTCAGAACCAATAGGCAGATTTTACCAGCCAAGATGGAATTCATGTCCTTTCGTAAATTAAAATGTCAATGAAGTGCTTATGCCTCTAACTCATGGAGCCATTATGCAACTTTTTTTAACATCACTATAATCCCCTTTTAAAGATAAGTACTAGTGCCTTCCATCTTCATGCAGATCCAAAAATACAAGATAAAACAAGAGTCAGGAGAAGTTTGCAACTCACCCAGCAAAGACACTTGGACAAGTCAAAAGGCGGGGAAGGATAACATAGATAGGCAAAGTCAGATTACGACAGACATCTCCATCCGCTATCTAACAAACACCAGAGAAAAAACAGAAGTTTAAGATCGAAACATTGTAAAAGTCAAAGTACTTTGGCAAGATAGGGAACATATCATGCCTGTGTGGTCTGAATCAAAGAAGTTTCAGTCACAATTTTCTCTCCCATTAGAATTGACTCTACACGGAGCAAGTGTATGTCAATGGAGGAAATGGGAACTGCTGATGTTTCAACTGTTAACTCTCCACTGATGGGATCCAACAAAGAACACAGAGTAGACATTCTTCCTGTCACCCGAAAACCACCTATTGAATGACATCTATAATCAGTTGAGTTTCACTTGAACATAAGAAGCTGCATAATAAGATACTAAAGTGCCTGCATCACAAATACAAGCATGTAAATGCCAAAAGAGGAAACTATTTCTCCAAAATTCAAATTAAGGTTGGAGAAAGAGTCTTAGCTAAGATGACTAAGAAGAGCACCTGACTTTATTTCAGGAAGTAAAGGATGTCTCTGAGTGTCCTGAGTAATGTAAAAGATAGCCATTTCAGGAGAAACTGGTCGTTCAAGCAGATCAGCTGAAAATGCAACAGCATCAGCAAGACAGCGGCTTATTTAATTCCCTATCAATAATACATATATCATAAGAAAATCACACCACACCTTTATCACTTTCAACTATAACTTCCATGGTTGCAGATAGTGATTTATAAAGGTATCCTCTTGCTATATCTACAGTAAACAAATACTATCACAGAAACCATCAATCATCAAGTCTTACAAAAGTGTGAAAGTAATTATGGGAAAGCCTTAGAACCATGCAAAATTAAAAAGAAATAACAAGAATAATTTCAGTTACACATTTCTTCTTTTATAGGACAAAAAATATATTCACCTGAATGCTAACATCCGTTCCATGAAAGGTCTCATAAAATCTTTCCAAACTTTTTTCCCCATTTTGTTTCAAAACCATGGTAAATGGTACCTGCCAGACCAAGCAAACACTAAAATTAACGGAATAATAAAAAAAAAAACTATCACAGGTGAAAAAGGGTATATAAAATGATTGATAACACCAGCATAAAGGAGATGATATTTCATGAAAAAACGAATTCCGAGGGACAAGACTAGCCCACATTATAATTTCTTCTATTAAATATTTCATCAGCTATCAAAAAGCTAAAATCAAACTAAATTTGAGCGAGTTGTTTGTTATAAATACCTCAGTTGTGCCTGAACCAATCTTTCCCGGCGGTTTAACCTCAATGCTCTTATTCCTGTTTCCATGTTAAGTAACATTCGCAGCAATCAGGGTAATACTCTGCTTGAAAATCCATTGCTTAAATACAATACATGCAAAATCACACACCAAGTCCACTGATTTGATCACTCGTTCAATACCGAGTTCAATTTCAGCGAACATTAACACAAAGCAAAACATATTTGTGAGAAAAACAGAAATGCAGCCATTTTTCTCCCTCTTTTTTAATGCATCAACTATTATTTAACATTAAGCACACTTTATACAGTAATTTAAAAGAAGATAGAGCAAAAATACTAGTAACATACACGATGGTGATTGGCTTGACAACACCATAAAAGGTTTCAATAACTCCAGCTGATCCTCCTCGAACCTGCTTTCAAAACACAACACCACACCAAATCAGATTTAAAAAAGTTTTCTCGCAAATCAAACAGATAGATAAAGGGAGGGAGAGAAATTGATGAAATTATCCTGGAACCTGCAAGTTAACAGATCCGTTGACGGAGAGGCGAATTCCATAGTGAGAAATTGAGGATGGAGATTTAATCACGATTTTGCCTTCAACAGGTTCCTGAAATTGATTGATTGATTGATTGATTGATTGATTGATTAAAGTAATGATAACCATCAATCACTAAATAAAATTTAAATTATACTGAATAAAATTGTGTTTTATAGAGAGAGAGAGAGATTTACAGAGGCGCGATAGATACGGCTGGATCGAGAAAATTTAAGGGCTATTTTTGTTGACATAGCTCCAACTCAAAGAGAGACTGAGTTACTGAGTTACTGAGTTCCCGAGTAACGGGTAGGAGACTGGATTGAGTCGAGCGGCTTTCGAGTTTGGGAAGTAAAGACTAAACTGTTTTCTGCAAATAATATAGGTTGCTCATATAGTAGGTCTGCTAACAAATGACCGCAGGTAATAAAATAACAAAAAGGTAAAAACACTATGCCTGTAGATATATTTTATTATTTATTATCGGGAGTATAATTATTTTTATTCTTTTTAATACATAGTTGCCTTGATGTTGGTGGTATAATTAAATTAATTGATGGTAAAATTTCTCGACCCCTGTGGTTTTTTTTTATTTTTTTGGCAGCAGCTCCTTTTACCAATTAAAAATATTTTTTTTTCATTTTATTGAAATTTTCCTTGTGGGAATCGCATGGTGGTAATAACAGGATGATTTATTGCAATCAGAAAAAAAATTTTCATTATTTTTTTTACCTTTAAAATTCATGTTATTATTCAAAACTTTAAAGTTATTATCTTAATTATTGATATTTTAATTTTCGTTTTTATTTTTTAAATTTTTAAATTTTTTCTTTGTTCTTCTATAAATTTTTTATTTATCTTCAAATTCATTCTTTAATTTATGATATGTTTTTTTTTCAATTTATTTCTTATTCTTTTGATTGTTTTTTTTATTTTTTTGTTAAATTGATTTTTATTTTTAAATTCACTATTGAGTCAAAAACTTATAGTTGTCATCTAATTTATTTTTTATTTCAATTTTGACTTTTATTTTTTGAATTGTTATTTTTTGTTTTGGATCTTTTTGTATAATTGAATTTTTATTTTTTTAATTCCATCCTTTAACATTTAATTGGTTAGGGATTGAGTTTCGTGGATTTTTCAAATATGATGCTTCTAGTCTAATGACCAAGATCATAGGTTTGAATAGTTAACACGAGTTGATATTGTTTTTTTACTTATTTTCTTTTATGATTTCATTATTCGATATTGGTTTTTTTTTAATGAGTTTGTGGTTCTCTTCGTTTTCTTTTTTATCGGGTTATCCTAATCTCATGATTTGGGTTGCAGATTAACTCAAATTGGCTTGCCTCTTATTATCTAAGTTATAGGTTTGTCATGTTAAGTGGGTTGACCCAAACCAGTTTTTTGCTCTTTTTTTTACTCAATTTCATCATTTCATATTTAATTGACTAAGAATTAAACTACATCGTTTTTTCTCTTTTAAAAAAATGTTTTTTTTTCAAGTTATTGTGATGACTCTTTTGTATTCGTGTGAAAGTTTGGCTAGATTCCTAAGATGCGTGGGAAACGATTGAAAAGGCTTTGAAGAGCCTATGGAAAAAGTAACGTTGACTTCAACCCAAAAAGAGGCCTTGTAAAAGACACGAAGAAAAGGTTAACAAGCACTCACAATTATCCATTAATGTTTTAATGATACCACTTTTGAAATAGTGGTTAACGCAACTACAGTCAAGTAAGCATGTGAAGTTTTGCAACAATCAAACCAATGAGTTGATAATGTAAGAAAGATACACCTATAAAAGTTACGAGGTAACTTTTAAAAATTACATATGCTTAAATCAGAAAGTAATTTAGATTACTTTGATAGAGTGTTGGCCATATACAATCAGATGAAACGATATGGGGAGAAGATAGAAGAAACATATGTGGTATAAAAGATCATACACTCGTTGCAAAAGAAATTCCACTATGTAGTGGTCGCAATAAAGGAATCACAAAATATGAATTTTTTAACAATTCAAGGTCTCATTGGAAAACTACAAGCCTATAAAAAAAAGAGTTAACGAAATTCAATAAGACATAGGTGCACAAACAGTCTTCTCAAAATTCTCTAGAAAAAAGAAGCAAGATGGCTTTAGATATACCCAATGAGATAGAGGACTAAGACAAGGCAAAGGAAGAGGAAGAAGAGGTAGATTTGGCATAGGAGGCGAAGGCAGCCCTAACAGGTCAATCGATCGATCGATTGAAACTAACCGATTCCACAAACAGTAACAATCCGAGACCCAGGTTTGACAACAAAAATTAAGTGTTATAATTGTCAAAGAATAGGTCATTATGCTAGGAATTGTTGGAATCTAGCCAAAAAGACTGAAAAGAATGTCAATCTAGTAGTAGAAGAGGAGTAAGAAGCCATCATATTACTAGTTCATGATGAATGAATGAAAATCAAACACATTATCAACTTATGAAGCTGGGTAAGTAACTGCTACAACATGTGTTTGTTATTCTATATGGTTAAAAAGATTATTGAAAGAATTCTAAATGTCACAAGCCTATAAAAATTTATATGAACAACTCATTAGTCATTGTATTAACAAAGAATCAAGTATTTCATGACAAAAGTAAGCTCATTAACACAAGATTCCATTATCTACGAGATTGCATTACAAACAAAAAAAATTAAAATCAAATATGTGAAGATCCAAGACCAGGTTGTAGATACTTTCTAAAGGCACTCAAACATAATGTTTTGTCAAGATGAGAGATATGATGAGAGTTAAGTGAAATCAAGTTTAAATGGGGTGTTGAAAATAAATTAGATTTATGGTTTTTCTGAAAAACAAAGGAACCATTCGACCAGTTAAGCCGGCATAATTATTTTTCCTATTCAGAATAGATTTTTCTTTATTTATTTTAATTCCTTATTTGTTTAGTACTTTACATATAAATAAACTTGTAATGAGAAGCATAAACATAAGTCTAGAAGATAGAAAATAAGTGTATAAAAAAGAAAAACACTTAATAAAATATATCTTTTTCTCAAATTTCTTCTTGTTCTTTAGCATTACTATCCATGTTAAACTCCTTCACTAATTTTCTTTCAACATAACTTAAGTTTACTTTCAGCAAGAGTGTATCGAAAAATTGTAATATGATTTTATCTTTTCTTTTCCTTTTTGGCGTAGGAGCTAGAAACTTCTGATAATAATTTTCACAGGATAATATCCAACACAAAATCTCGTGTAAATGGTTTGGTTATTAAGATAATTTTCACAGGATAATAATTTTTGCACTTGAAATGACATTTGTCCATAAATTATGCCAAACTGTGAGACATTGGATTGTTCTCTGTCCATAGTCTGCAATTCTTGTGATTTTGGGTTCAGTAAATTATTGCCAGAGATGCAGTTCTTATTTGGTTCAGCAATACATCCATGATCGCATCAAAAGGCAGCAGATAGTAAGCCCGGAAAAGGCATCAACATTCAGCTCCGATAAATTTATCGATTCCCTTTTATTATAACTGCAAAAGAAAGTACACAGAAAGACTTTTACGTCAAAAATTTTATTTAGATGCATCACTTAGTATGCATGCTTGGTATTATTTGAGGACCTTGTTAAGGAGTATAAACACCAACGAAATTCAAACCCCTTGAGCTAACATATAACGAGAGACCAGACTGTTGAACTTCGCTGATGAGAGTACTTCCATACTGTGCCTCAAGAGACACAGTCTCCGAGATTCTACCATGCTCATCGACCCTGACTCTTATGGGCACCAGTGTTTCTGAATCTTGTCTAACAGTTGCAGCTGCTATCCGAAAATCGCCCAAACTAGTTCTCTTGATGTTGTTTGGCCTCACAATGTTAAGGTTGCTTAGGAATATATCTGAAGTCCCGGCATTCCGTCCTGTGAGCCAATATCGTCGAATCCTATTGCCAACAAACTCCGAGACGAGGACAAACCCGCCGTCTTTACTGACTGCAGCCCCCACTGCCACCGAAAGATTTCTCAATAACACGGTGACTTGATTTGTCCTCACGTCATATTTCATTAACCTTCCTGTTGAGTCATTGGCAAGAAGAGCTTTCGAGGAATTCCTGCGAAATGAGACGCAAAAATTCATGTAATGTTTGATCTCATATAACTTGTTTCGTTCCAAACAAAAAGAAAATGGACACTACTAGTGTAAATTAACTGATGACCTTAGATCATAGACAGCACTAGCATCTGTAAAATAGATGTTTCCTGTGATAGGGTCTATATCCAAAGCATTGCAAGCGACAAAACGTTGTCCTTCAGCACTGGTGGCAATTTGTTTAGCAAGTCTCCCATTTGAGTCAGCAACAAAGAGTCCATAATATGCATCGGCTATGTAGAGCAATTTTGTGGAAGGACTATACGCCAAACCCAAAGGCCTTCCGCAGATAGGTCCTTTATCGGGATCATTGGTGCCATCGCAAAGTGCTATCGTCCTGAGAAATAGGCAGCAATATATTTGATCATCAGCAAGTTATTTCGAGATTTTTTAAACTATTATAAGGAAAGGATCAGTGTCTATAATACTAAAGAAAAAAAGGAGAGAAGAATTCTGGTTTATGACATGGGACTTTACCGGTTTGGTGAGGTAAAGGCAAAAGATGTCCAGCCAGTAGGTGGTTGGTATCTAAGAACACGGCCGTCATTAACACCAGTATAGAAGGCTCCGCCGGGAGATTCAAAGGCAAGGGATTCAGGACCAAAGCCTGTGGGTGGCAAGAAGATTTGCCTGAAGGATTCAGAAAGAACAGTAGAAGGAAAACAGAAGACAAAAATGGACAGTATCGATACCATAGCTGCTTTAGTGCTTGGGCGGAGGAGAGCCATGTTTGGAATGAAGAGTACTGGTGACTAGTGCAGGAGTATTTATAGGCTCCAGAAGAGTTTTACAGCCTGTATAAAAAGAGATTTTGAGTCAAGAGACCATCCTTTCCGAAGTATGGCACTAACCATGAATATGGGCTTTAATAAATGGAGGAACTAGCCGTTCCAAAATCTTCCAAAAAAAAACACTTTTTAATTTCCCAGAAATATGGCAGAAGTTTGGTGATCCAAAACAGTATACGTACATGTATAGGATTCAAGTCAATGAAAGTGAGCTTATCCTGTGTAAGAACCAAAATCCAAGAAACCTTTCATCAAGTTGTTTCACATATATATACGAGACAGACAACAGTTGTTGTATCGGAGTTCTGCAATTCTAGCTAGTATAGAATGGCACAATTGTTGACAGGTATAGATATAATTGATGTAATATTCTAGTCTATATTTGTTGGCATTTGGAGTATTCCATACGTGGCCAACTTGAATGAAATGACGTGTTATTAAATGATTTAATAAATAATTAACGCTAAAATTTTATTAATTAATATGATAACTCTATATTTTATTCTATCAAAAACTTACATAAAACAATTGAGAATTAGAAGAGAAACATAGGTTTTTTTTATTAAATTACGTACATTCAGGTTTTCAAACTCTAAAGGCTAATTATGGATTAAGATACTTTTTCTTTAAATAATTATTTGAATGTAAAATTCTAGGACCATAGACATGATGATTTGTATACTTGATTGTTCATGTTTACAATTAAAGAATTGCTTACGTATTAATTGTATTAGAACATTAGGTTTAAGAACTCATGTTTTTTCACTTAAAGATTATTGTTTTTTCTTTCAATTTTTTATGAACCCTAAATTGTAATTGAGGGATTTTATTTTATTCTCCCACTTTCCATTATAATAAAATAAAATGAAAAGAAAAGAAAAGAATTAGAAAGGAAGAGTTTTTGAAATATAGATATTGCATATATTAGATTTTTTTATATATCTAAATAGCATTTAATTAGTGTATATATAATTACTAAATTAAGTCCAATTTTATTATAATCATTATAATTATTTTTTTTCATATATAATTGTATCCTCCAAATAATAAATATATATATATATGTGTGTGTGTGTGGGGGGGGGGAAAACATCGCAGCAATCCATAATATTTTAAAGAAAAAATTACAAAGCAAAATTTTGAACCAGCTCAATATTTAAAAAGTAAAATTAACAAAAAAAACCCCACACCATTTAGAATATTCTTTATATATATATATATTGTTTATGTGAATTATTTTTTGAATTTGTATTATGTATTTAATATTTGTCTCAAAGCATTAATGTTTGAGTATTTTTATTAATTTTTGCGGTATTTATTCATATTTCTCTTCGTTGGTTCAATATTCAATGGGCTTTGAATTGAGAGGTGGGTTGTTGTCGTTGCAATAATTACGTCTGTATTATTTCGGTAATTTGATTCTTTTACTTTAAAAGTAACCTACAGGCTGCTAGCAATTTGAGTGCCTGTATGAGCTGCTTATTGATCCGTTTACTTCTTTCAATATTAAGTAGTTTATGGTTCCATAGACATTGGAAATTATGTTTTTTTTTTATAAAATATTTGTGAATAATAGAGAACAAATGATTAACGTGTGGGATCTTGGTTGCATAATCATGCTTCAAAAGTGATTTTGATTTTGTGAGTAACAAATAAATTCGAATGAAATATATATATTTTTTAAGATGAGAAATAAATCAAATAAAAATTAATGAAAATAATTTTGTTAACACCCAAATATCTTAAATATAATTTTAGTATGCTATTTAGGTCAATTTTAATTACAACAAAACATGTTTAATAAGTTGATGCAATTCAAACCTATTTACACAATCATTCGAATTTGAAATGCAAAGCAAAAAAAGTTTAAATGACTCCAAATTTAATATTTTATGTTTTTGTGTCCAAAAGCCCAACGATATCAATTTTGAAGCGATTCTAATGTGGTTTTGTTCAATCTTCTTCGTGTTAGTGTTTTTGCGATAGAACTGGATCTTTAATTTTTTAACATTTTTTTTAATTTGGTATTACTGATATGTAGGGACAATAAAAAAACAAAAACACCTTTTTTTTTTGTAATAGCAGATGCCACAAGAAAAGGAGTAAAAAATTAAAATCAAAGAGAAATTTATACGTGGAATAAAAAAAAAAACAAAATTTAAGAAAGGTATAATTTGATTTTTGAAGCCTTGCTCTGATACCAACTAATACAAACCCTTTGGATATAAAGATCTAGAAACTCACAAGCAAGATTAATACAATCATAAAAAGCTAAAATCAAATTTGATAGAAGAGTGTAACATCATGATTACCTGAACCAAGATACCAACATTATTAGAATAAACCTTCACCCAATGATTAGTGAACCACAAATAAGAAGAATAAGAAAGATGTCATAAGGTTAATTATGTCTTAATAAGTTAAATTTATTATTTGTACTGGTAAAAAGAAAAGTGTTGCATCACATAAAACACAAGTTTATTCAAAACATCATAGATCTTGAATTTTTTACTAAAAAACTATATATAGTCCTCTTAAATAGTCTTAATGGACCCTTATTGGGTTGCAAATCAATAGGGTAAGTTAATAATCAGCTAACACAAGCTTAATGCTTAAAACAGTTATAAAACATTGATTAGAAAAAAAAAACTCAAACTAAATCACAAGTCCTAAACTGAATGTAAATATCCAAATAATAAAATAAAACAACAAATAAAATCGTAAGATAATTTAGATTAACACAAAGAAATAATTCAGCCCAAAAGCAATTTGCCATTAAATACTTCAGCCCTCATTACCTTGTGTAGCTAGGATAAATGAGCAATCCTTGTAAGAAAATGATTTTGTAAAACAATTCTAAAACATTAATCTTGGGCCAAAACAAACCCAAACTAAAGGAAAAACAAATTGAAATGTGTGTTACTTTGAAAATTTGAAGATTTAGGCCTAGAAATCAAAGAGGAGAAAGAAAAGAAGAGGTAAAAAATGAAAAGGTCTTCAGTGTCAAACTGAAGGTCTGTTGGCCACACACGTCACCCAGGAATAGAAATTCCATTGAAAAGTTCAAACGCCAGATCGAAAGCCATTATTCAGTTACTGGAAGACGCCTTATGTCAACCAAAAGGCACAAGCATCTCCCTTATATTGGGGCGTGTGTTGCACGCACTAGCTATTTTTTAAAAAAATATTTTATATTTATTAAAATATCAAATCACCCCTCTATCAAACCAATTATAACCAAAAACTAGGTTGAAAATACAAAAATGCTCATGGACACCACCCTAATAGTTTTTTATTTTAAGAGTAATTTAGTCATTTTATTATGGTATAAAAAAGAAAAAGACAAAAAAGCCCCTGGATATCATTTTAATATTTTTTTTCTTTTAAATGTGACTTAAGTAATTTTACTATGTTGGAAAAATATGAAAAGAGTGATTTGTTCCAATCAATCTGATAATGATCAATAAATCATATTAAAAAGGTCATATTACCTCTAACAACAAGTTTGTTACTTTGTTTGAGAATAGCAAAATGATCATTTCATGATTCTAATTCATAGTGATTTGTATGTTGGTTTACAGTGAAAGATTGACCTCTTTTAGTTTTTTTTTAAAGTATGTATAGAATTCAAGTTAATGAAAGTGAGTTGATTGTGTGTGAGAACCAAAAGCTTCCTAGAAACTTTTCATCGCATATATCTAATAGATAATATTACTTGTATGTGTGTGTGCGCGCATGCGCACACATTATAGAAAAAAGAAATGAAAAATGCATCAGAGTTCTACAATTCTAGCTAGTAATGGCACAATTGTTAATAGGCATACATATTAAAACAAAAGCTAAAAGAGCTCAGTTATTCACCATGCAAATACTCACATTTCATTATAAATTCGCATAGTGAAATGATCATTTTTTTCTTCTTAAACAAAATTCTGAACTTGGCTTCGAAAGTAATACAATCTTTTCTATGAGATTCATTTGTCATTACCAATTTGATCAGGGGCATATCAATCATCTCACATTTCTATTCCACAGTAAAATTATTGAATAACCCTTCAAAAAATTCATTTAACTTGCAATTAGGGGCTTTTCATAATTTCATTTTAATTTTAAAATTGAAATTACTAAATTACCTTAAACTAAAATTTTCTTAGGCTTAAGTCTATGGGGTTTTTTTTTTCATTTTATCATGGTTTTTTTGTTATTAACAACTAGACTTAGGGGTAATTAGGTATTTTTAACAATGTTAAATATTATTAAAAAAAACAATTATTAGCTCATGTGTGGCATGCACCGGCGTATGAGAGTCATCTGCATTCTTAAGGTGGCATGTGCGACGACTCATGACAACCGCACATGACAAAGCATCGTGACATTAGACGCGTCAAGTGGCGGTGCATCCAATAGGGTAGTGAGTATGAGATGTTTGGCGATGGTTCAGAGATAGTTGGATTTTCCCCCCATCGTTTCTCTCTCCTCTCCTCGATAATCGCATTAGCCTAACCAAAATTAAAAGTTGTCTTCCCATTTTATTTTTATTTTATTTGTAATCCTCATTCTTTTTATTATTCTTTATTTATTTTGAATCCTTTTTATTTATTTATTTATTTTTAATTTCATCCCTTATCATTGGGTTCTATTAGATTTTTATTTCAAATTTTATCATCATTCTTTTTTGTATATCATTTTCTTGATTAAATTTGTTTTTCAATTTCATCCCTCATCATTTTATTTCATTTTATTTTTATGTTAGATTTAGTCCTTATTTTTTTAATTTTTTTTCTTTGATTCCTTTTTAAATTTTTTTTTTTCAATTTCATGCTTCAAAATTAGATTGGTCGAGGATTGTGCTTTGTGATTTTTTTTTTTGTAGTGATCCCGATCTCATGATCCAGGATGTTAACCCAGATTGACATCAATCATTTTTATCTGTTTTAAAATTTTCTTTTTTAAATTTCATCCTTCAACATTAGATTGTTAAGAATTAGGCTTGTAATTTTTTTTATACGGTGATACCAATCTCATGACCAAGGTCATAGACATGAAATGTTAATCTGAGTTGATATAGTTTTTTTTATCTTTTTTTAACACTAATTTTCTTTTTCGATTTCATTCTTCAACATCAGTTTCATTAAAGATTGAGTTTCTTTATTTATTTATTTGCTTTTTATAAGGATGGGTCAGCCTCTCAACTTAGGTAACAAGTTTGTCATGCTAACTATAATTGTCTTAGGGATTTTTTTGTTATATTTCAATTTTTTTATTCTCTCCTTTATCATTGGGTTATGATAGAATTCAATTTTTTTTTGCAGGCATTATTTTTTTACATATCATCGTTATCACTTATTTTCTCTGTAGATTCAGTACATTTGTTGTCGTTGCTTTTCTTATCATATAATTATATTAAACCATCTCATTGGACCCAATATGGTCTAAAACTCGACTCCTAAGATTTTTTTTTCTTTAAAACACACTAGCAACACTTGAACATCGTTTTTTAAAGTTTGAAAAAATTGACCCGGTCCACGGCAATGCATAAGCCATCTATCTAATATATAAACAAATCAATGTAATATTATAGTTATCAAAAATACTAATAGGCGCTGCTAAATTATTTTATAAGGTGGCATTGTGACCCTTCTCATAACTATGAGTTGTAGTAATTTTTTTTTCGCTTTGGTAATTAAACTTTTTTTCACCTCGATTGGATCTCTTTGTGGCCAGATTGATGGTAGATTACTTCTGATTTGTTAGGAAATGGCAAGATTGAAAGATAGTGGAACAAAGTTGAAACGGCGTTTGTTTGCAAAGTTTGTTTTAGTCCTCAAATTTTCCAATTTCTACATTTTCAATCCCTTTAGTTTTTGAATATTTAATTATAGTCTAAAACTTCATTTTTCTTATTTTTCAATCTCTAGTTTGAGCAGGGGAGAGAGAGAGATATAGAGAGAGAGAGAGAGAGTTGCTTCATTCCAACCACAAAAAATGTCAATCCTGGCGTCAACAAGTTCCTTTATATGAGAGCAGTTCCATTAAGGTATTCTTTTCTCTCCATCATCCCTGAGATGATTGTATTTAGAGTTAATCCAAAAACTAAACAATTTCTACAAAAATATACATATTGTTTGTTATTAATAATAAGTTGTTAATAGCAAATTAAGTACCCATTATGGGCTAAAAAATAATACTACGTAGAAAAATATCAGTAATGGTAATATGATTTTAGTTTTTTTACTAATAATTATTGTAATTGTATGTGATGAAGTCATTAAAAAAAACTTTAGATATAAATTAGATTTTTTGTTGGTGTGCTTGGGCTTACCATTAGTCCATAAGCTTTTCTACAAAATAAGTCTCATGTTGGAATAGAAGACCCTTAAATACTTAAGTTAACAAGTGTAAGAAGAGTGTAGTGTGTATGAAAAGAAATGTAAGAGAGATATATGTATGGAGAGAAAGAGTGTAACACCCTACCCCACTAGCAAGATATTGTCCGCTTTGGCCCACGGGCCTCACGGATTTGTTCTTGCAACCACGCATGGCCCCAAAACATGTCTTACTAGTCAAGATAAGCATGCTCATATAAGGCCTTCCCCCAAGTCCTCACCCGCCGATGTGGGATATTACAATCCATCCCTTTTAAGGAGCCCGACGACCCCATCAGCATCATCGGACAGCCAGTGAGCCGGGCTTTGATACCAAATGTAACACCCTACACCACTAGCAAATATTGTTCGATTTGGTCTACGGGCCTCACGGATTTGTTCCTGACAGCCACACATGGCCCCAAAACGTGTCTTAATAGTCAAGGTGAGCATGTTCATATAAGACCTTCCCTCAAGTCCTCACCCGCCGATGTGGGATATTACAATCCACCTCTCTTAAAGAGCCTGACGACCTCGTCGGCACCATCGAACAACCAGTGAGCTGGGCTCTAATACCATGTAACACACCACCACAATCCACCTCTCTTAAGGAGCCCAACGACCCCATCGGTACCATCGGACAACCAGTAAGCCGGGCTCTGATACCAAATGTAACACCCTACCCTTGTAATATCCCACATCGGCAGATGAGGACTTGGGGGAAGGTCTTATATGAGCATACTCACTTTGACTAGTAAGACGCGTTTTGGGGCCATGTATGACTGCCAAGAACAAATCTGTGAGGCCCGTGGACGAAAGTGGATAATATCTTGCTAGTGGGGTAGGGTGTTACAAAGAGTATATGGTTTATAGCATGGTTGGCTTTGGCTAGCTTTTATGACCTCGAATGGCATGGCTGGTTTTTATTGCATATGCCTAGAATAGCATGGGTGGGTTTGGCTATCTTTTCTATCTAGCTTTTATGGTTAGCTTTTATGATCTAGGCCTTTATGGTTAGCTTTTATGATCTAAGCCTATAATGGCATGGTTGGCCTTTATGGCTTTTATAACCTAGAATGTGAGAGCATGTTACAAGGTCTAACTTTCAATGATTATATGGAGCTCTAGCCTAGGATTCTTATTTTTGCCCTATGAATAGGAGTGTTTATAAACCCACGTCTTGAAATTTCTTCATGGAGAAGGAGAATGTATCATTAGTGGAGAAATTGGTATGTTACTAGTGGCTAGCCATGACGATCGTTAGTTATTGTGTCATGCCATGGTTATTGTGTCATATGTGTTATTGATGAAAATGTTGGTGATGGATAGTGTTATTAGTGTAGAAAATGATGTCTACTCTGCATAGAAAAAATTATGTGCATTAAAATTTTCTATGTTTGATTCATGGGAACTAAAGAAATGCATAGAATGATGTATCAAACAAGATTGGATAGAGAAAGTCAGTATCGAGTATCAAGCTAAAGATTTCAGTTGTCTAGGCTAGAATTCCAACTATTTTAACTTGGCCCAAATGGCTAGAAAATTATTTTTTTAGAAAAACTAATACCTTATCATTTTCCCTCAAAGTCTTTTACAAAAATATGTTTAAAAGATTTTGATTGGCAAAAGTGGAGAAAAAACTTACTATATAAATATTACCTTTTATGTTTTGTATAAGAATGTTACCATGATTATGTCTGCATGTGGCTTTTATTAATTTTTTCTTATATAAGATTTCTTCATGTAAATTTTTGTCAATGATTTTTGAAGAGAAAGAACAGTGTAATTTTATTGCTTGTCAAGAGAGATAGTTTTAAAATATATATATATATAAAAAAAATTAAGTAAAATAATAGGTGTATAAGCTTAAGGATTTATGAGTAGTCATAAAGACAAGAGATGGATCATTGATCCATTTAGAGATAAGTGGTCTGAAAATCTAAAGAATGATAATTGATCTTTTTTTTAAGATAAGTGGTCATGAGAAGCTGGAGAATTTAATATAGACAGATATTTTATCATGGAGAAACATTACTTTATTAAAAGATTCAAAGGATGGAGATACAATTCTAGAAATCGTCTAAAGATTATCTGATCTCAAGTAGATCATTATGGAATATGAAGACTTGTTTCACTTATTGTTCTGGTTGTCTCTCTTTCTTGATAAATTATTAGAGATATCCTCTAGCGATCAATCTTTTTATATTATTTTTTAAGGTGTGGCATTTTTTAGTGTCATGCCAACATGGTAAAATAGACGAAACTTATTAGGTTCTTTATGTTTGAACCACTTTTCATAGGAAGTGGGCATTGCACAAAGTTTTTTTCCTTGATGGTGCTAAAAATTTCAGTGTGTGCTGTGATGAAAGGTGTGGTCCTAAGCTTGAAGAATGTTAGGTGGTTAATGTTCTCATTGATGTTCCTTTTGGATGCTCTAGTGGGAGAATGATGCGTTATGGAGATTATGTTCTCTTAAAAAAAAAGGTTAACCCTGCTTAGTCATGTTGGCTTCCTCTGCTTGAATATGGTTATTCATTACTCGTTTTATGTTAATAAGAGTTATGTCATGGAGAGTGTATAGGTGTTCCCATAAAAAATAGTTGTATACTCCACTAATCAAGGTCTTAGTGGCAATAGTTTTGAGTATATTCTCTATGTTAAGTGTTTTCTCGTTAAGTCCTCAGAGTAATGTTTTGATGATTTCGTCTTCTTATTTGGTAATGGTAAAGAGCTTAGTCATGCTCTTTTTAATTAGAATGTTAATGCTAAAATAAGAGATGAGCTTCATGTAGAGATCGTGAAGACCAAGGATGGAACCAAGTTCAAAGCTGTGATATCGCACCTTAGGAGATCCTCAAAAAGTTACAGGAAAAATTTTGCATATAGCAGCACTCTTTTGTGTCATAAACTCAATTACGCTTCTGACATTTTGCATGTGCTTTCTAGGATTTGTAAGGCTATCGTAGTTATCCAAGTTGGCATTCATGGTGACACAATCCTTGAAGAGTTGAGTGTGTAATACTTTTTGACAAAATGGTATTTACCTAATAGGAATAATGTTTATTCTTAGGAGGTCATACAGTCTCTAATCTCGTATCGCGTTTGGATCTTTTTAATCGGGAAGTATACAAATAAGATTCAAGTGAGGATTGAATGAGATAACCCCACCTATAGTTAGGATATGTAGAAAGGTCTCTTCATAGTGAAAGCGACTTCTTCGGAGAGTAAGAGTATTGTGCATACTTTGCACGTTATTTTATCATATTCCTTTGTGAAACTAAAGTTTCCTTTATACATCTAGTGCACGTAATAGAGTTGCATGTTGAATTTTTTGTTGATATAATGGAATAGTGCAAAGTTGTTCTTGTATGACTAGAATAACATTGTTGAGCACTTGCACTTGTTAGGAGAGTTGTTAGAAAGCTAGAGGGGCTAGAGTTCTTATAGTAGAGATATCAGTTACTTTCTCATGTCCTGAAGTTTCATCTGCCAAGAAAAATACTTTTGATTAGGGGTGAAAAGGAATGAACTAGCTTTGTTCAACCTCTCATGGATGATGTAGTTGATGAAGTCATAAAAAAGCTTTATACAATAATTGGATTTTTCATGGTTATATCCTAAGTTGGTGTGAATGAGCTTGACTGCAAGAGCACAAGCTTTCCTACAAAACAAGTCCTATTTTGGAACAAATACCCTTTAATATTTAACACAGCAAGTATAAGAGAAGTGTAGTATGTATGGAAAAAAAATGCAAAAGAAATGCATGCATGAAGAGAAAAGTTTTATAGCTTATAATGACATGATTGACTTTTATAGCTAGTTTTATGGTATATGCCTTTACCCTATAAGTGGGTGTATTTATAGACCCAGGTCTTAGAATTTCTTCTTAAAAAGAAGGAGTGTATTGTTGATGGAGAAATTGATGTGTACCACTGGCTAGTCATGGTGATCATTGATTATTGTATCATGTCAAGGTTATTGTGACATGTTTGTTATTGGCGAAAATATTATTAATACGCAGTGTCATTGACACACAAAATGATGATTACTTTACATAGAAAGACTTGTGTGTATATAAAAAGTTTGTGTGCACAGCTTTTAGGAACCCAAAAAATGCATAGAAAGGTATGTTTTGACAGAATTGAACAAACCGAGTTAGTATTGGGTGTCACGCTTAAAATCCTAGTTGTCTAAGCAGAAGGCTAGTCATTTAAGACTAGCCTAAAAAGCTAAGATTTTTTATTTATTTATTTTAAGAAAGATGTTTGCTCGTATAATAGAGGGAGCAATTTTTAAATTTTAAATTTTATTTTTTACTTTAATTTATTATAGAATTTCTTAAATCATCAACAACAAAAAGAGGCTAGTTAGTTCTCCATGTTGTAGAAGTTATATGGATCTTAAGGTAACGTTTGATTACTATCTCGATACAAAATAGACAACTGCATTTAAGACAAAGGAGACAGTAGAATAGGAAACGAAAACAAAATTATATTTAATTGTAATATATAAGTCAAAGTAAAATATGTATCATGTTTGGTTAATTATTGACAAGACAGAATAAAATATTAAAAAATCTATTTTACTTTTAATATATATTACTGTGAAACTTACATATATTTTTTAAAAAAATTACTTTAGTTTGTATTGAATATTGAAACTAACAACAGTCTAATAACCCTAATTATAAAAACCTAGATTAATCTAGCAGATCGACTCGGTCTGAGTCGATCCAGTTTAAAAAATATAAGAGGATTAACTCAACCAAACCTAGTCAAAAACCCCACGACCCAGGATATAACCTAGGTAAAAACATCGTACTTTAAAAAAATAAAAACTTTTTGGTCAAAACAATATTATTTTGATCCTCCTATCATGAGCATTACATGAAAAACTTATTATTATCATAATGATTATTTTTATATTTACATTTTAATTTATGTATCTTAGTTAAATAATTTTAAAATTAGATTGTGTTAAAAAGATATTTTAAGAATAAAAAACAATAAATATTATCAAAAAACATATGAAGTAGAAATTTACTCCAAAAATAATAAATACATTTATTTTTATATCTCTGAAGAGATTTATTTCTACTTCTCTAATTCTCTACTTCATCCAAACATGTTTATTTTTTTACTTATTATCTCCATTTCTCCAAACGCTACCTAAACAGTTTGCGTTATCTTTGGCAAACATTGTCCCGATGATAATTACTTAGCTCCTCCATGCTAACGAGATCGTTATAACAGCCCAAAGATTAATTCGATAACTTTTTCCATCCAATTAATCAGCAAGATGCAACTTCTGTTTCAAGTTTGAGGCCACAATTTGGTTGAAGAATCAGCCAAGCATTTATTAGGTTAATCATTGTGCTTACTCGATATCCCTCCTTGTTTTGCCTTTGTTGGTAATTGATTAGCAAGTTCAGCTTTGTGCTTCAATTCCATTGATCTGCTCCCATGTTAGTACTTTCTACTTTCTTTTCCCCCACAAGGTACGAGAGTGAAGAGGGACGGCGGCGAGATGAAATTATACATCCTTAAATTATCTCAAATAAACAAATACTGTTTCAGTATACAAACAAAACGAAAGGGAAAAAAAACATAAAACAGATATTCCTAACATGTATATTATTGCAATTCCCCACTCATTTCCACATTTGTAAGAGCAAAAACTACACTGCCTTGTGATTATTATTCCTTTTGAAAGCTTTTTATTCGTTTGCTTATGTTCACCAATGACCCCAACATGAACTTCCACCATTTACGCTTCAAATGATGTCTGTAATCAGATATCAACATCCGAACATTCCTTGGCTACTCTACAAGCAGATATTTTGCCAGCTATTTTCCGGAGTGACTGCCTGCCCAGTTGGTTGAGATACTCAGTAATGCTGAAGGGAATAATATGTTAATTTATGTTGTGAGAAAAGCTCGAGGAACTTTTACCTTGTGATGATACACAAGAATATCCTACTGGCTACTGATTAATTTTTATTAAAATTTTACCAAAGACCAGATTTAAGAGATGACTCCCAAAGCACCACATACCAGTCTCGTCTTCACTTGCATCTACTAACTACCCAGTAATCCTACATTAGACTTCAAAAATTGCCTGCTCATAACAAAATAATCTAAGTGACATATGGTCCTTGTTGAAACAACCAAATGCAGTAAATGAGAGTTTCATGACTGAGTAGAATGCAACGAAATAGTTCCATTCTATATTTTCTTCAAGAAGAAAACAAGAAGTAAAATAACCGTAAACTATACTTTGTCTACAGAAGTCATGAGAAAGCATTCAAACCTTGAAAGGGCTATCATGACGAAGTAAACCCACACTAAACCCCTGCTGCTGCTTTAACATCGTGATCTGCCTTCCCCTGATGGTGTGTACACGGCCAATTAACAACAATTAAATACAAAAACAAGATATTAAAAATCACATAAATCAAAGTTAAACTGAAGAGTAGATCATCAGAGGCATAAATAATCAGATACTAGTGAATATAGGCTCAGCTCTTCATGAAAGAACTCGATTACTGGTTTATGCCAGAGATGTTACAAACATAACTGGTTTATACCAGTTTAAACTGAAACTGGTTTTACAGAAAGTGTGCAGCTACAAAAATTTGACCAAGAACTGTAAATGTGTTCTGGACACAGCATTGTTAATTTATTAGGCTGTTTCAAACATTGTTACCAAGATTGAAAGCATATTACTGATATAAAAGGTCTTTGCTTTCAACAAACCTCAGCTGGAGGACGCTCTCGAATCTTTCTAGTAGGAGTCCTCATTGTAACAAATTCCTCAGCTGCTGTTGGGTGAATACCCACTGTGGAATCAAAGTCTGCCTTGGTCAAGCCAGCTTTGATTGCAACTGCAAATCCCTGCAAGTTTAAGGATTCGAGAACCATAGGAGTTATGGAACTTGTAAATCAACTTCACTAAAAACAAAACCACTAGTTAGAGCCAAGAAAAACACCTGCACGATTTCAGGTGAATCTTCTCCACACATGTTCAACCCAAGAACTTTGTTTGTCTTAGCACAGACTATTAGTTTCATGAAGACCCGATCTGGAAGCCCTGAGAGAGTAGCCTTCAAAGGCCTGAAATTAGCTGTGAAGACATCAATATCGCCGTACTCCTTTTTAGCCTGCAATAATTCTTTCAAGAAATCAATCTTAGCTATTACAAGTAAAGTAGGAAAAATTATTAAGAAAGGAAGTCCCATGTATTTCAGCCATTTGCACTTCACTTACAGAAATCCACAGTTTTGCACTCAAGATGACTCTCAATCACAAAAATACCACTAGCAGCAGCAAGAGGTTTAATATCATTAGTTGGGTGAAGAGGTGGCAAGCCTGTTAAACATCTAAACCTTTGTTTCGTTGAACCTCTTTGTGCCACCCAGACCCAAAACTAAAGGAATAAAGGCTATTGATAAATGCTAACAAACTAACCACTTGAAACTTGAGTGCAAAAACCATAGCACCTGTCACTGAGGTGCAAATAGCTGAAACCACAAGACTCCTTTTTACACTTCTACCCAATAAAACAACCATCACCTGTTCTTCCGTAAGACCAACTTGTCCAATTGGAGGCTGAGAAAACACAGCAGATGGAACAGCTCTATTTAAAAAAAAAAAGAAGAAGTCATGAGCTCCTCGTAGCTATAAAGTATCTAAGTAACCCTTTATTCACTAAATCCTAAACCTGCCTGGGCAAGGAGGGAGTCAGCCAAATTTTTCCACCTGTGACATACACAGAATGTGCATGCATAGATTTCTCAAGTATAAGCAATTGTTGCCATGTTAATAGCTTGGAAGGTTTAACTTTTAGTCCACTCAAAATGTTACCACAAGTACCAGTGACAATAAACTTATAAAGATGATTATTTCTCAAATAATATTGTATTCAGAATTGCAAAACCATCAATTGGTGAATGCATACATTTTTCAAGCATAAGCAATTGTTTCCATGTTAATAACTTGGAAGTTTAACATTTAATCCAGCCAAAAACTTATCACAAGCACCAGTGAGTATAAGCTTATAGAACTGATCATTTATGAAATCAGATTGTACACAGAAGTAGAAAACCAGCAATTGCACTACTGGTGGTACCTATAATCAGGTTTTGTTGGCTCATTCTGAAAGAGAGTTTTTGCCAAGGCCCCACCTTCCATCAAAGCAACAGGAGTCAAATTTATCCTATCTGTAACATCTCCCACTGCCCAAATGGAAGGAACTGAGGTGCACAAGTATTCATCAACCTGGAGAAAATGAGAAATTATTGAAGGAAAAATAAAACGAAATCAAGCAAAAAAAGGTCTGAAACATTCAGTGTACTACCTCAATTGCTCCATTGGTGGTCATTTTTACCCCCACACTCTCCAGTCCCAAGTTCTGCAATCACAACAAGTGGGCATTACATCTATCCATCCCTTCAATGTCAAGCACAGAAATAAAGTTGTTTGAGGATGAATCATCAAGTGCCTTTACTCAAAGGAGAGTTATATTTTTCACGATCAAAGACACCTTAAGAATTCTTCACAGATGGAGTGGTTTGAAGTTTGAAGTTTGAAGTTTGAAGTTTGAATTTTTCTGTCAGAGTGGACGTATAGTTGGAGTCGCATCAATGCCAAGTTTTAACTAGTAGCCTTGAGACAACTAAAATTGGCTAGAGGGAAGCAACCACAGAAATGAAATTTCAAACCTTTGTATTAGGCCGACGTCCAGTGGCAAACATGACATGTGAGAAGCCTTCAACTGTTCCTTTGTTGGTCTTCAGTGACAATGAACCATCAGCTGACTTAATAATAGCTTGAGGTGACTCCTCTGTATGGAACTCGATTCCTCTTAGAGACATCTGCTCTGCAACAAAATCTCTGATCTACAGGAACATACAAAGACCGATTAATTGTGAGGCAAATGCAAGCATGTATCCAGTAAGCAGCTAGAATTACTAACAATTCATCACCTCTTCATCAAATCCCCTTAATACTTTTTTCTGCCTTATAAATACATGAACATCACTCTTCAAGCCATTGAAAATTCCAGCAAATTCTAACGCAATATACCCTCCACCAACTATGGCGATTTTCTCCGGCTTAGATGGCAAATCAAGTGCAGCATCAGAATCAATCGCGTATTCACTCCCAGGAATGTCAGGAATGAACGGGCGTCCTCCAACAGAAATAAGTATGTGCCGTGCAGAATAGAGCTTTCCATCAACATCAACTGTGTGTGGGTCAACAATCTACAAACATTAACTCAACAATTGAAAAAACATTAATAGCCTGTTTGGAACCAATTCTACACTAAAATTGATTTCAACTATTTGAGTAGATTGAATTTATTTGATTTGCTAATTGTTGGTTTGGAGTAAGTTTTAAAATTGTCAAATTCATTGGACTTGAATTAGTGAAAATACATCATTTACCCAACTTGCCCTCGTCCCTAAAAACCTATTCAAGCATATGTGAAGGGGGTGTTAGTGGAATTAATTTAAGTGGGTCAATTATGAAGCAAATCCACAAAAATCTGTAATTTTAATTGGTTGTAGAGTTCGTTTATGTTGCTTAAAGCTTTCCAAACACTAGAGTTGGATAAATGGTGTCGAAATGATTTCATTTCTACTCAAATCTTATTTCCAAACAGCATGTAAAGCACAACTACACAAACTTGTACGGATTCAAAGCATTAATTTACCTTCCCGCGGCCTTCAATTAAAGTGACACCAGCGTTATTGAGAATGTGCTTATAAATACCGGTCAGGCGCTGCAACTCGGCATTTTTGTGAGCCATCAAAGTATTCCAATCATGAAGTGGTTCGCTGTCATACTTCCATCCAAAACCCCGACTCTCATCAAATTCATGAGCATATTTCGACGCATAAACAAGCAGTTTCTTCGGTACACATCCACGAAGCACACACCTACATTAAATATATTAAAAATTAAAAAATATAACATAATTCAACTGAATTCTTATTTTCTTCTGTTCAATTAAAGCTGGCAAATCAAGTTCTCAACCACGTGTCCCTACTTACGTGCCGCCTACGCCTCCGGTTGTCTCCGAAGAGATAGTTGAGAACGGAAGCTCACACACGGCAACAGAAGCGCCGAAATTGGCTGCGAAGCGAGAAGCGCGGACGCCTCCACTGCCAGCACCGATAGTGAAGAGGTCGAAGTCATAGTGGCGGGAAGGTTCAGCGCCGTTTTCGGCTTCCGCACGAGTAGTGTGATGGCGGCGGTGGTGGTGAGAGAGAGGGCGGCGGGAGGAGAGGAAAGTGGTGGTGGTGGTTGGGGTTTTGGGGAGAGGGAGGAAGGAAGAGGAGGGGGAGAGAGGGAAGGAAAGGGGGAGTTTTCTGTAGAGGGATTGGAGAGATGGGGAGGTGAGTTTTGGTGTTGTCAGAGAAGAGGCTGCTGCCGCCATTTGGGTGGTAGCGTTTTCTTTGCTGGTTTTTTTTTTTTTTTTTTGGGTTATGTGGTGTTAAGTTGGGGAAGTAGAAAAGGTATCATACATATATATACCTTCATGAGGTGAGGAGTTGTCAACATGTAACATCGGATATTTAAGATGTGTTTGTTTTTGTTTTCATTTTATATTTACTTCCTAGTAAAGAAAATAAAATATAAAAGTAAAAAATAATAAATTTATATTTTTATTGTTGTTTTTTTGTAATTTTTAGTGGTAAAGAAAATAAAATATAAAAGTAAAAATAATAAAATATATTTACTTTTTATTGTTGTTTTTTTTTATTTATAGTCTTTATTGATATAAAAATTTTCTTGACTTTTTTAATTATTTTTCATATGATATAGTTATAGATAGCTATATATAGCTTTTATTTACAATAATTATTTTTTAATTTTTTATGAGATAGCTATATATATACATGAAATGTTTCTTTAATTTTTTTCGTATGAAGTAGTTCTATATAGCTTACATATACATAAAACGTTTTTTTAATTATTTTATGTAGAATATTAAAACCTCAAATATATATTTTTTAATATTTTTCTAAATTGATCTAGGTTAATCTATGTGATTTGGGATCCGATCTCTTGATCGAGTCAATTTCAAGAAAAAATAGTATTTTATTGATACATCAACTTTTATTTTATCCCAATAGAGTGAGTATATGGACTTTAATCATTCTAATTTTGGCATGTCGACTTTTAATTTTTCATTTTCTAAAAAATACACCTCAAAACAATACCATATTCAATACAAAAAGTCTTTTTTTTTTTAATTCTTTTAATTAATAGGCGATATATGTTATTAGAGAAAATCAAAATGATTTATTCCAACTAAATAGTGATTTTCTATTTCTTAAAATTGGTTTATTGTACCTTTTTATTATTTTTCTATTTTTTAAAAAAAATAATAAAACAATATTTTAATAGCTTATTCATAAGTATGGGATCCTAATTTCTAAAAACAAATTGACATGACGTAGTATTGGTATCTCATATCCCGTCTGTGTATGTTTTTGTGCTTCCTCAAGCCTGAGAGAAGAGCATGTAAATGCATTTTACGTGCTGATAGCCAATACCCTTACAGACGACACACATTTTGCTGAAATAACATTAACACATTTTATTTATTTTTTCAAATTAACATACCATGTCTTATTCAGCCCCACTTGAGACGAGATATGACCTGACCAATAAAATTTAAAATAAATATGATTTAAACTAAATTTACAAAACATAAAAGGTTATTCAAGGCAAGCTATAGTACATATAATTTAAAATCTATAAATATGTAAAATAAAATTCAAAATAAATATGCTTTCAACCAAGGTTGTCAAAATCGCGATTCAACTCGTAAAATCGTACGTTTTTACGAGTTGATATAGACTTTACGTGCTAAATCGCTTGTAAAACTCGAAAATAGGTAAAATCGGGTCAAAATCGGGTAAAATCGTTAAAATCGGGTAAAATCGCATAAAATCGCGATTTCACCACCGATTTCACGATTTTACGCGGAAAGTTCATTCAAGGTAAAAGTTTCATGCTTTCCTACTTTCCTTGCATGGCAGCCTTGAATAAAGCCACGTAAAGGCTAACTTTGAATAGAAAAGTAAATAATTTCTGGAAAGGTCAGGTTTGCTGTCCTTTGTATCAGTTTCCTTTTTACCTTGAATGAACTTTCTGCACTCTTTCTGACTTGGTAACCGTGGTTCTTTCTTCTCACATGAATTGCTACTTTCCACGTTGAGTTTTTTGTTTGTAGTTGAAAAATAGGTTTTTTTTCTATTTTTTTTAAATTATTTTTGTTTTTTTTAATATTAATATGGTCGGAAAGTTAAATTTGTAATTTTTTCTCTATTAAGCTAGCGTGATTTGCTAGTTTGTCAAATAACTCAGGTTATTTTTTTTTATAAATTTAATGGGGTGTTTTTTTTTAATTAAATTTGACTTTTTTATAGTTTATATTTTCTTATAAAATTAAAAATAATAATTTTACAGAAAAATCATGCTATTAAACTTTATAAAATAACAAAAATTAAAAGGTGTAGGATAACTATTATTCATCCATAAATTTTTATTTGAAACATAAATTTTTTTTAATGTATTTTAAAATTCCTTACGATTTTACGATTTTACGATCCGTTTTTACGATCCGAGTTTGATTTGCATGTTCCGTGCCGTGTCAAAATCGCGATTTTGACAACCTTGCTTTCAACCTTAAATATAATAAAAAAGAATAATAAAATGTATATTAGCATATATTTAAACTTACAATAAATAATATCAAAGTAATTACCATGCATACTAATAATAAAAATGACAATGTTTAAATTAAAACAAATAAAAGTATTTATTTGTTGAAACACTTTAAAGAAAAGAAACTTGTGTTGTTGTTGTTGTCGTCGTCGTTGTCGTTGTCATCTTCGTCAACATTAAATCATTTATTCTTGATACTTTATTATTATTCACTTGTGCAATTAAAATGTTTGTAATATGCTTCTCGATATTCCAACACCACCACTTTAATTTATATGCACTTCTAAACAAGGTCTTTGAATCAAATTAAAAGAACTTAAATATTTCTCAACAAAGTATTAACCTAAGCTCTAGATTTGGGAGAAAAAACCAAAATATAAAAGAGAATGAAAACACTAAAAATGAGATGAGAAAGAATGAAAAAATGTAAAAAAAAAAAAAATCAAATTAGAAACTCTTCTTTCACCCTAATTTTATAGTGAGTTTTGGAAGTTAAAAAATTAAAGAATTAATTTTCATCATTATCAATCTTTAATTAGGTACCATAAATCAAGAATTAAATCTAGAAAAATAAAAGATTTCTTTAGTAGGAATACCAAGAGTTCTTTGAGATTAATTAAGGGTCTTTGGTTTGAAAGTGGTTAGAGAAAATCAATCGATATTAGTGTCAAATTATTCTATTTGATGAGGGGAGTTCATACTAGATATTATTTACCTTCAAATTGCCTAGAAAAACATATATCTCGGTAAGATTTTTAGTTTTGGGTTGATTTCGGATTTTGAAACTGCTTTTTAGGGTTTTTGAGGTCATAAATGAGTTTATCAATTTCTCTATGATGTTTTCTAGGTATTTTGAGCAAGATAGATTTTGGGTTGAAAAGGTTCTACCTTAATTTTATTTTGGTGCCAAATTAGGAGGATATAAAGTGTTATAAAGTTATTAAAGTTTAAGATTTAAAATGTTTTTTTCAAAATACAGAGGTAAAGCAAAAAATCAACCAACTATAAAAGGTTAGATGTAATTTTCCCAAATTAAAAACAAAATTATTAAAAGTCAAATAAAAATATATAATAGTATTTAAGAACCATGTTTCTAAAGAGTAAGTGAATCTAATAAAAAAAAAAATTAAAGTGTCAAAACAAAGAAAAAAAGAGTAAAAAAGAAAAAGATAGTAAAGACCCAGGCCCAACGCCTAGTCGATGCCCATTTAGTAGCCAGGCACGAGCAGACTTGAAGGCTAGGTCCGCATGCCTAGCCCTTCTTTAATTTTTTTTTTTATTAAAGAGAAGGACGATATGTCATCAACTCTTTGTTTTTTTTAAAAAAAAATGTATCATCTATCACAATTTTGAAAATGTTTGCACCATCCAGTACTTGAACCTGCGACTTCGAGGTTATCCCGTGCACTAACAAACTTAGCTATGACACAAAATTGTTGTAACACAATTAAAAATATGTATGAAGGTGCTTATTGGTCATTACAACAATAAAACATCATAAAAAATCCTAATTCTTTTAGAGTGTTTAGGTAATTAACATAATTGCTACCACATTATTGTAGAAACTTTTTGAAATCCATGTTTTACTTAATCATGCAATAATAAAAGTTGCATTCACATAAAAAAAATAACGAATAAAATTATGAAGAAAAAATCTATTTTTTAATCAAAATTGAGTTTTTCTAATTAGTGTAATTTTTATTTTGATAATAAAGTGATTTTCTTATTAGCAACATATTTTATTGAATAAAAGTAATAACAATCAAAAAAACATATTCATGAAAACTATAATGGTTTGAACTAAAATGGAAAAAATATATATTTTTAATAGAAAATATGATTTCTTATTCATGTATTTATTTTTTTAATTTCCCATTAAAATATGCTTTTTTCTTATAAGAAGCATTTGTTTTAAAGTAAAAACTTATAATGATCATGAAAGTAAGTTTTAATTAAAAATTCACGAATCGATCATTTTTACATATCTATATGAAACAATATAAGAAAAATAAATTTCTATATATATATATATATCAACAATGAAAAATAGATATTTTATTATCACTCGATATTAACAAGCAAATTGTTTTTCAATTTTACATATTAGGATAATTCATAATTAGCAATTGATGATATCATCATAAAAAAACCTTAATCTTTTTAAAAACAATGGCATAATTGATTGTCTTTTAAAAAACAATGACATAATTGGATAATCACTTAAATATGATTTTAAATAATAAATTGATTTAAAGATATTCTTTTAGTAAAAACACTAAAAAATAAAGAAAATAATATAGGGATATCCAAAAATATCATGCTTAGGCTGATAAAACAATCAAGGCGTATGGGCATAGAAGCCAACATCCATGCACCTTTATTTTTAAAAGCAAATGACATATTATTCACCTTTAATATATATATATATATATATATATATATATATATATATATATATATATATATATATGTTAGACTGTCGCAAGGTGTGTGCACTACGATGTCACAGGGTGTGTGCGCTGCGACGTCGTCTGACGACGATGAAGGCTACTAATCGTGCCTCCGGATAAGGTGTGGGTGTGTGTATTAGGAAGGGAAATGATTTCGGTTTAATCATGATATTATGATTAATGTTCAGGAGTCGTCACTTAGTATTATGGTCACTAAAAACCTATGGTCTACAAGAGTCTAGGTAAGGGAGTGGTTGTGCAAGGGGAAGACGCATCACCCCAGTGCACCTTACCTAAGGTAAGCTGCATTGTTGTTTGATTTGTATCCCTTCATGAGAAAATCTCTATCTTATTGGGTTAAATTCTAACCATTCTAAAGTCTGAATTTTAACAGCATATTTATTTACACATTGTATCTTTAATACTTAAGGGTATATTCTATCGTGTAGTTTTCACACCCCACAGATATTAAAGTCTACATCTGGACCCTAAAAAAAATTGAAAAAAAGATTTTTGATATTTTGGCCAAACTCTAAGGGATGATCATAAACTGGTTATGAAATTCATTTTTTATTTTGGATTTTCAAAACATGAAAAAGATGAAATTTTTTATGAAAATATGCTTGGAAAATTTTTAGGATTTGGTCATATGTATGAAAATTAAATATTTTTTTGTTTTTTGAAAGGGAAAATTAATTTAAAAGTTTTTAAGATTTTTCTTTTTTTAAAAAAAAATCTTTTGATTTTTTTTTGAAATATTTCGGAGAAAACCGGGTATTTTAATACCGGATTTGTATTTTACAGTATAAATATACAACCCGATATTATGCAAAATTGATAAAAAAAAATATTTGAGAAAATCACAATTTTTTTGAAATGATTTTTTTATTTTTTATGTTTTTTTTAAATATTATAATACACACACACACACACACTAAATATACATGGGCTAGCCTGGCCCAGCTGACTGGGCCACGCCTAGGAATGTTGAGTTGGGTCGATCTCAGCCCAATAGATCCTTTTCTTTTCTTTTATGGGTCGGGTCGGGCCGGGCCCAAATGGTTCGACCCAGGCCCATATGGTTGCTGGCCCGACCCAACAACCAGGCTAATTAATTATGCTGCATGTAGAACGAATTCTCATTTTGCATGAAGCAACTTGGTTGCAGCAATGGAGGGGCGGCGCTACCTGACGCTGGAGTGCCTAATTGGAGGCCTGGTTGGTCATGACGGGGAGCGGCTGACGTAAGGACGGTGGCTGAAGTTATGGCAGAGACGGTGGCCAGTGCTAGTCGTTGGTGGAGGAAGAAGAAGAATTTTGCAAAAGTGAGAGAGAGGGAGGAGCGGTAGTTGTTACAGGCGTGGTGGAGGCCGGCTGGCGGTCGCACTAATGACGTGTTGTGGACTTGGTGGCAGACAGGTTAGTGGTGGCTCCGGTTGGGCTGGGACGACGGAGAGAGAAAAAAAATGGAGGGAGGTGTCAGCTGGGAAGAAAAACTGGTGGGCAAGGCTGGTTTTTCACCAATTTTGGACCCGATTTTCTTTCTTCTCAGGCCATGAAATCCACATCTATTTATAGGGGTTGGGAGAGAGCAATCTTTTCTTTACAGGGGAAAAATTTCAGCAATTGATTCGGTTGGTAAGGATCCCAACCGTTGGTTTAAAGGAGGCACCATGAACTGTTAAATCTGACAGTTCAAGGCTGCCTGAGTTGTCTAAGGCCGGCACCGAGGCTGTTTTCATGATAATATGCTTGAACGAACCATACTCGGGGATAAAGGGATGTCAAGTGACCATTTTGGTTCATGTGTTGTCAATTTTGGTGGACATATGAGGCATTAAATGCACCTATAAAATAGCCACCTAGACAGCTTTTTCAGCAAAATAATGAAAAAGATAATGAACAGTACCATAGTTCTGTTTTTGACTAAAGTTCAATTCAGTCCTCCCCCTTTAAATTTGATTTAATTTCACCCCTAATTGAACCTATACTTTTGATTTAGTGCAATTAGCCCCTATAGAACTTGAATTTGAATCCCAGATTGACGCGCCTTTTTCAATATGATCCTCGGTCTCAGATTTCTTCAATTTCACCTCCGGTTTTTGTCAATTAAGCCCCTATAGTCTAACACCTCTTACAAAATGGTTTTTAGCTGCAAATTTCTTCAATTTAACCTTTAATTGACACCAAAACTTTAATTTTCTTGCAATTTTACCCTTGATTTCAATTAATTAGCTTGATAAAAATTAAATTTGATCTCTTAAAATTCCAATCTTCTTAATTAAGCTCAAATTGGGCTCCCAAACTTAATTTTTCACCAATTAAGCCCCTAATAAAATTAATTTGACTCGTTTAAAGAATAATTAAGTTCTTGCACTTAACTAAATCCTTCAATTGGACCAAAATCAATTCTTAAACATAATTAAAATTCAATTTGGCCCATGATTAAATTAAATTGGCCTATTAAAAATTTAATTATGTCTTTTAATTTAATTTTTATGCAAATTCATCCAATAATAATTTAATTTGACCTTAAATTTGCATTGTTTCTCTATTTTTTGGCATTATAGGGTACAATTAGATCTCAATTTTCTTCCAAAATTGTAGCTTGATTTCCCGTCTTGCTGTTTCCACGTTGCCAGCCTTTATTTTATTTCTTGATTTTTATTTTTCAAAAAAAAGGTAAGTTTTTGGGAATAATCTAGAATTGTGTTATGACATAGACGATGGATTGCCTGCCTATGAAGACAACGCATTGTCTTCTAGTTCACTTTTAAACCAGCTTTAATAGTTGGAAAGTCAAACCCAGTTGACGCCGAAGATTTTTCTCTAATACACAATTTTATGTTATTGAGTATAATATTCAATCCAATCATTGTATCAAACTGTAATTTTTCTAAGCAATTCTAGAGGCCTTGTTTCATGCAGGGTTAAGATTCCATTGCAATCAGAAATTATAAAGGTCTTTTGATAATTCACAGAAGTTACTATTGGATATTTGCTATATTTTCCTAGTTGCTTTAAGAATCTTTTTGTATTTGATTTAAAACTCTTTTATTATTTTCTCAAATTTATTTAGGACTTTTTTTCCTAGATTTTTTAAGAATTCATTACTTTTTCTTTATTTATGGGTTTCATTCTTGGTTTTTGTAAGTTTGAAAGTTTATTTAAAGGATTGTAAACTTTCTAGAGAGATAGACTACTTGAAGAGAAAATATCTAGTAATAAAGTTTAGAATTAGGGTTTTTGTGCAATCCCTATTTAGTATAATTATATGTTCTTATGCCTAATGTCTTTCCTTTATTGCCTACGTTTGTATTAATTGGCATTAGAACCCAACGATCCCGAGTTATTGCTTGTTGCGTGATGCATTTCCAGGTTATTTTGTTGTGTGCTATTAAATAACCATGGTTTGAATAAGTCAGAGCATAAAGTGTTTAGTTTATAGAGGATGAAGAGATTTCCCCTTGGGAGAGAAATATTTAGGAACTGATTATAGAAGACATGCAAAGATAAATTACAAAATTAACTCGTCAACTATAGATAATAAACATGTGAGGCAATTAGAAGAAATATCTCGTCGATTAGCAGAGACGAAGAAGAGAATATTGGAGGATCATGAGACGAGTGATCATGAATCCGTGACCAGTTTTGAGAACCTATTTCAAATGCATGAGTAGAGGATGCAGTTTCTTGATCGGGATACGTATTGTGGAGATTTTAGTGATCTTGTTTGTTTTGAGATAGATGTAGATTGATATTCCCTATCAATTTATGATTTTTCTTTTGATGATAATACCATTGATGATTATATAAAAATAACTACAGTAATAATAATAGTTATAATATTATTGATGGTGTTCTTGTTAATGAGTTAAAAGTTGAGTGCAAATAAAACATGGAAGATGCTCAATAATTTTTTTTATTGATTTAAATCATGCTGATCCTTTTGATTACAAATTTAATGTTATTGTAAAAATAGATATATTCGAGGTTTATATGAATATAACACATATTCATGAAGTAGGTTTGAGATTTGCAATTTATTACTCTAAAAGTCATTGAAAAAGAAATAATTTTTTGATTGTTATTTCTTGTATAAATGGACTAGAGTTGATGTTTAAAATTATTATGTACTTGAAGAGAAAAAAAAAAGGATCGAAGAGTTTTGACTAGATATCCACAAGATGAAAATAAAAGCAACTTGAACTCGAGGAAGAGTTCTTTCCAACCTGAAGAGATTCATGCATAAGATTTTTTCTTAATACGTAATTTTATGTTATTAAGCATAAATTTTGATCCAACTATTGGATTGGACTAT
The DNA here is from genome assembly GCA_007827005.2 of Populus simonii. Classification (NCBI taxonomy): domain Eukaryota; kingdom Viridiplantae; phylum Streptophyta; class Magnoliopsida; order Malpighiales; family Salicaceae; genus Populus; species Populus simonii. The sequence goes on from CM017478.2 coordinate 2,258,410, forward strand.
AAATTTTAAAGGAGATTTTAGAGGACTTTTTTCATACAGAGTTAAAATTTCCCAGCAATTAGATATTATAAAAGTCTTTTGATAATTCTCAGAAGTTACTATTCAAAATTTGCTATATTTTCCTAGTTGACCTAAAATTAATTTTTCTATTTAGTTTAAAATTCTTTTATTATTTTTTTAAATTTATATAGGACTTTTTTTTCCTAGTTTGTCTAAAAATTTAATACATTTCTTATATTTTTAGGTTTCCTTGTTATTTATATAAATTTAAGTTTATTTAAGGGGTTATAACCTTTTCTTAGATAAGCAGACTACTTGGAAAAAAACTTTAGTAATAAAATTTTAAATTAGATTTTTCGTGTAGTTTTTATTCAGTATAATTATGTGTTATTATGCTTGTTATTTTTTCTATACTACTTTCATTTGTGTCATCAATTTTTGAAACCCTAAAAATATGATTTTCAACTTTTTTTTTTACTTGAAAATACCGTTTTAACTTCAATTTTTTTTCCCCCAGAGGCTTAAAACTATTTCAACATAAAAGAGAATAGTTTTTTTATATATATATATTTAGCACTGAACAAATTTTCAAGCACCAATAAAAGAGTGATGCGGAACAATAAATAATAAAATTAAGCAAGAACAGAAAGAAGCTTTAGAAAAGAAAGAAGTTAAAGGAGAGAAGTAGGGGGATTGAAGATATGCACAGTCTGCAATATTTTCATTAATCATCCAAAACTGTCTCTCAAGATGACAGAAGAATATATAAATTGTAAACCCTAAACATCCCGCTATTGGGCTCGGCCCATCAAATCAAACTGTTTAACATAAATAATAAAATAACAATGAGCAGGCCCAAATGGGCTAAATAAATAAAATAACAATGAAATAGGCCCAAATGGGCTTAGTCTCCCAACCAAAGCGTAACAGGTTGGGCCATCCTACGTCGTCTCCGTCCATATACTCGTGTAGTTTGTGGTGTGGGTCTGGTGTCCCCACCAACTCTCCCAGGGTTAGAGAAACTCGACCCCGTCGATTGTAGTACTGATCGACTCTGATAGTACTCCTAAAGATCTGGGTCAAGCTGCTGCAAAGTATCTCTAGTAATCCAAGTGCAATCTGAGTCAGGTCGACCCACCCAGAGAACTAGAAACCGTTGAACCTCACCATTCCTGTTAAAAACAACTTGTTCATCCAGAATAGCATCAATATTATCCTTTTGTGCTGATGTCAAGGTGAAAGGGATAAAGGTTTCAATAGGATCATCAGAAGGGGAGTTAAGTGGTATCTCAAATGGATAATCGGGAATAGGAAGTGGTTTGTGGTATGCAACTAGATCCTCAATATTAAATGTAGAGCTAATGCCAAAATCATGTGGTAAATCAAGAACATAAACATTTAGACCAACCCGTTGTCGCACTTTGAAAGGCCTGGCACTACGTGCATGTAATTTTCGATAAGCTCCCGAAGGAAACCGCTCGGGTCTAATCCGTATCATAACATAGTCTCCCACATTAAACTCATTATGTCGTCTATGTAAATCAGCTTGAAGTTTATATTGCGCATTACTTGCTTGAATTTGTTTAGTGATCTCAATATGCAAATCCTGAATTCTACGTGCAAAAGACTCGGCTGACTCAGACACTCTAGCATGAAGGGATATGGGAAGAATATCTAAAGGTTTCCTAGCTTGTAACCATGTACAACTTCAAAGAGACTCATGCCTATTGACCTATTGATAGAGCTATTATAGGCAAACTGGGCCGTAGGAAGAATCAGATCCCAATTCCGATTATGATCACTCACTAGACACCTTAAAAGGTTGCCGAAACTCCTGTTAACCACCTTAGTTTGACCATCAATTTGGGGGTGGTAAGCAATAGAAAACTTCAATTTGGTTCCCACCATATGCCAAAGGATTTTCCAGAAATAACTTGTGAATCTAACATCCCTATCAGAAACTATGGTTTGGGGAAGACCATATAACTTGACAATCTCATCAAAATAGAGTTTTGCAACTTTGGAAGCATATGTGGTCTTAGTACAAGGAATAAAATGGCCATCTTAGAGAAGCGATCGACAACCACAAAAATAGAATCATGTTTCTTTGCAGTACGTGGAAGCCCAAGTACAAAATCCATGCTCACATCTTGCCAAGGGCAGGTAGGAACAGGCAATGAGGTGTAAAGACCAGTATTTTATTTTCTATGCTTAGCTAGTTGGCAAGTTCGATATTGACATACCAATTTAGCGACATCTCTTTTCAAACTAGACCAAAAAAACTGGCGTTCCACTTCTTCGATGGTTTTATTCCTTCCAAAATGTCCTGAGAGACCTCCAGTATGAATCTCCCATATCAAAAAATCACACACGGATGTTTTCAGGACACAAAGCTTATTATCCCAGAATAAGTATCCATCTTGGAGGTGATAACCATTTATAACACGGTGATTCTCATCCTTCAATGTCAAGTATATTTCTCCAAATTCTGAGCAAGATTCATTCTCCTCTTTGAGTTTCTCAAATCCTGTGACTTCAACACTCATTACAGATAACAGCGTTACCCGACGACTCAAAGCATCTGCAGCCTTATTCTCTATTCCAGATTTATGTTTCAAAACAAATGAGTATGCTTGCAAATATTCAACCCAATGACCATGCCTATGATTAAGCTTCTTTTGGGAGTTAAGATAGCGGAGGGCCTCATGGTCGGAGTAAAGAACAAACTCCTGTGGTAATAAGTAATGGCGCTAATAACGCAAGGCCTGAACCACCGCATAAAACTCCTTATCATAAGTTGAGTACTTTTGTTTTACCTCATTAGTTTTCTCACTAAAGTAGGCTACAAGGTGACGTTCTTGACTAAGTACTCCACCTATACCGACTCTCGAAGCATCACATTCTACTTCAAACACTTTAGTAAAATCAGGTAGCCGCATTACTGGGGCCTCCGTCATTTTCTTCTTAATGCCCTATTAGCTCCTTTACTCCACTTAAACTCACCTTGTTTTAAACAATTTGTAATAGGCAACATGATGGTGCTAAATCCCTTACTAAATCCCTTAATAAAACGATGATAGAAAGTCGCAAGCCCACGAAAACTATGAACCTTATGAATAGTCTTAGGTTTAGGCCAATCTACTATCGCTTGGACTTTCTGGGGGTCAACAGAGACTCCTTTCCATGACACTATAAACCCTAAAAAGACCACTTGATCTGTAAAGAAAGAACACTTTTTTGACATTTGCAAACAAACTTGCCTTTCTTAAGGTGGTACAAACTTGAATAAGATGATCAAAATGCTCTTCCTTGGTTTTGCTATAAATAAGAATATCATCAAAGTATACCACCAAGAACTTTCCCATAAATGGCCGAAGCACTTGTGTCATTATTCTCATAAAAGTGCTTGGTGCATTGGAAAGGCCAAAATGCATGAGTAACCATTCATATAAACCATCCTTAGTCTTAAATGTTGTTTTCCACTCATCTCCCGGACGAATCCTAATATGATGATACCCACTCTTCAAGTCAATCTTAGAGAAGATCTGGGCTCCTGCCATCATATCTAGCATGTCATCCAATCGAGGAATTGGAAAACGATACTTGATTATAATTCTATTGATGGCTCAACTGTCGACACACATTCTCCATGATCCATCTTTTTTGGGTGTTAACAATGCAGGTACCGCACAAGGGCTCAAACTCTTTCATATAAATCCCTTTTGTAACAACTCACATACTTGCCTTTGCAATTCAGCATGTTCACTCGGGTTCATCCTATAGTGAGGCAAGTTTGGTAATGTGGCCCAGGGACAAAATCTATGGCGTGTTGAACATCATGCATAGAGGGTAAAGCATCAGGTAGTTCAGAAGGGAAAACATCTAGAAATTCTCTCAACACTTCTTTTACCTCTTCAGGTGGCTCCTCTAAAAAGTCTTCTTCAATCTCCTTGGCCACTACAGCAAACACAACAGACTCCTCACAAATCTCCTTATCAAACTCCCTAAGACTTATTATGTTAAGCCCTCCATCTTTCACTTTATTCTTCTCCTGACTATTATCATTAGACCTTGGGGGTAATCCAATAAGTTGGATTTTTTTACCTTGAAAAGTTAATGAACAAGAATTTGATCGTCCAAAGATTGTAATGTCTAAATCATATAATCAAGGCCTACCCAAAATGATGTGCCCTACATCTATGGGAATGACATCACACCAAATTTCATCATGATAGTCAAAAATCTTAATGGGAAAAAGACATCTCTCTTTGACCGCTATAGATGTATCATTAACCCAAGACACATTATAGGGTTTAGGGTGTGTAATATACTTTAAGCCTAAGCGGGATACACTACCCGAGGAAACTGCATTGATACAACTACCACTGTCTATGATGATCTTACACCCTTTATCTCCACATTTAATGTAAGTGTAAAAAATAATAGTCCTTCTTCAATCTTTAGTTCCTTTAGGTTGTGTTAAAACACATCTAACCATACCTAACCTGGTTGTCTTGATTTGAATGGATATAGACCTAACACATCCTAGCAAGTTAGACTCATCATCCTCATCATTTAGATCTTGAAAATCATCAGGATTGGGTTCATATACCTTATCATCACAATTATCTTCTTAATCCATATCCTCTTGCCCTTTGATGAACAAAGCCTTATTAGGGCAGCTAGAGGAAATATGACCAAAACCCTGACACTTAAAACACTGAATTCTTGAAGTTTTAGGTGCTTCATGAAAAATACCCTAACCCTTGTCTTTTTTAGGTATTTAGGAAATCAAAGGATTGGGTTTACGAGGTGGGGCACCTAATATGAAGTTATTACTACCAGGTTGAGATCTAGAAGGGGTATTACGAGTGTCCTGACATCTTGTCCACTAGCTTTTGGTGACCAAGTCATAATTTTGTACTAGGGTATAGGCTTCATCAAGGGTGGAAACACCCCTAAGCACAACCTCTCTTCTAAGGTCATCGTTTAAGCCTTTTCGAAATCTACTTAGGGTCATCACTTCATCCTCCATAACTGCACACCTCATCCTATACTCACCAAATTGTGCCACATATTCATTGGCAGACTTGCCTCAAGTTATTCCGCTAGTTCAAAAGATTTCCTCTATGAAAACGAGGCAAATACTTTTCTTCTAACTTAGTCTTCATTTCAACCCAGTCAGTAATAGGGGGTTGACCTCTCCTAATCAAAGACTCTTTTACACTTTCCCAATAGAGCTGAGCAGTTCCACTAAGTTTCATCTTTGCAAATCTTACCCTTCTATTCTCAGATAGATTATACCAGCCAAAGAATTGATCCATGTCACGGATCCATCTATCAAAAATTCACGAGTCAAGTTGACCCTCAAAAGTTGGGGCTTCTACCTTGATATGCCTCATGAGTCGCTCGTCAGGGTCATCATAGTTGTGATGGCCCTGATTGCGGTTGTATTGACGGTTCCTAGGATGAACGGGTCTTTGACGGTAATCATTGGAATGCTCACTATCATGAGGGTCATCAAAGTCATTGTGACCCTGGCGTTGGTTATGGTGGCGGTTCCTACGAGGAACTGGTCTTTGAGGATTCCTATGGTTGTCACTAGAATGCTCACTCTCACTAGACTGTTTTATTTGCAAAGTTTCTATGGACTCCATCCTCTCAGAAAGGTTGTTCATTTGATTGGACATGTTGCTCATTTCCGTTCGCATAAGTTGTAATTGTTCTTGAATATCTCTAAGAGCATTACTAGAGTTCGGGTCCATGGTAGTTATGACTTCTAGATTGTGTACTAGACGACCACTATGTAAATGCATGCAAAAACTAATCCTGAGACTGAGATCACAAAACAACACTTGCAAGTAAAAACGCAAAATAAAATTATAGCTAATAAAAAAAAAAATAAAAAAAAGAAAATAATTTTTTTTAATTTTTTATTATTATTATCTTGGAGACTAAGTAATGACAGATTAAACCAGGAAAATGCACAAGCAAGCAATGTCAGTCCTCTAAATACACACAAGTAATCCAAACACAATGTTTCAGTTTTCCCACTAATTTAACCAAGCTCCACAATTAATTAAGAGGATCAGATCGTCAATGCTAAACAAGCTCAAAATTAAGGAAATTCAATGTAAAGGCGGGCGATGTAATTTAGTTATGGGCAAGCACAAAAAAAAAATAGTAATGCTAAATCTTGGTTAACAAGTGTAAAAGCATACAAGGAACGATGATATTCAATGGGTAAAAGAATTTTTGACCAGGTGATGTGGCAGTGAAGGATGACGTGGCAGAATCCACTGACGTGGCTGCTGACACAGATGTTGTCTCGTGTGATGTCGTGTCAGGTGATGTGTCGATGACGTGGATGATGCGGATACGGAATGCTGACGTGGCAGGTGACGTATCGCTGACGTGGTTGGGTTAATTATTTTGGAGCCTCTGTTTCTGTCTTCCCTACCTCCTGTGGTTTGTTGTCGCTGCTGTCGGCGATAGTGCATGAAGCGGGGCTTCTTGATTTTGCTTGGGCTCGGCGGTGCGAGGGACGGGGCGGTGGTGTCTGTGGAGTCGCTGTTGGACGGGGGCCCGTTGATGCGTGGATCAATCGTTGCTGCTGAAGGCGATGGCACTGTGGACGGTGGCAAATGGAGATCTGCTGCGTGGTCTTTGCTGTGGTGAACCACCAATCGGCGCTGGTTGTGATGGGTGGGTGGTTGCGTCTGGTGGTCTGTGCTGCTGATTTGGTTGCTGAAACCGGAGAGTCTGTTGTGGAGGCGCTGCTGCAACGATTTGCCGTGACGGTAGGTGGCGTGGAGAGCGGCCTGTTGTCGGAAAATCTCTTGTCGTGGGTGCTATAGAGAGCTGTCGTGTGTTTTTGGTTGTTGTTGAGGACGCCTAATCTACCCTCTGGCGGCGGCGGCGGCTTGCTGGTGGAGAAGATGAACAGTGTAGATCCCGTTTTTTTCTTAGATCAATCTAGGGTTAAATGTAAACATATGGATCGTTTAATTGTAAAAACAATTAAAAGCCATGTTCTGATAGCAAATTTGATGCGGAACAATAAATAATAAAATTAAGCAAGAATAGAAAGAAGCTTTAGAAAAGAAAGAAGCTGAAGGAGAGAAGAAAGAGGATTGGAGATATGCAAAGTCTGCAATATTTTTATTAATCATCTAAAACTGTCTCTCAAGATGACAGAAGAACATATAAATAGTAAACCCTAAACATCCCGTTATTGGGCTCGGCCCATCAAATCAAACTGTTTAACATAAATAATAAAATAACAATGAGCAGGTCCAAATGGGCTAAATAAATAAAATAACAATGAAATAAATCCAAATGGGCTTAGTCTCCCAACCAAAGCGTGACAGGCTAGGTCATCCTACGTCGTCTCCGTCCATATACTCGTGTAGTTTGTGGTGTGGGTCTGGTGTCCCACCAAAGAGACATTGATTTCCCTATTTATTTATTTTATTTTCTATGTAATGTAATTATCTTAAAAAAATAAAATACATATAATAAAATATTATTTATTATGTAAATTAGTAAATGATTAAAAAATATTAGGTAAATGAGTTAATTATGTGGATACAAAATTTGTTTTATCTTTTCATAACTCAATCAAATACTCCATGATTATGATAATTACAATTATAAAAATAATATCTTCAGAAATCAAGTTAAATTTCAATAGAAAAAAAAAACTCTGTTTCCCTTTGGAGGAAATGCTAACATGGCACGAAATCGTTGGCTATTCAACACCAGATGACGTGGCAACTGCCAAGGAAACCTATACATACTTCAAGTTGATAAAAAAAACACCCCTTCGTTTCTCTCGGCATCAAAATCGAAATGCAGAAATACAATCTCACTCTCTCTCTCCTAATTTTCTCTCTCCTCCCCCCATCTCTCCTCGCCGGCCCATTCGTTCTCATCCTCTCACAAGACGACCTTAAAGACATCCCTTCCTCCGCCACCACCACCGATGCGGACCCCGCTGAGTCACTGCCCGAGTGGGACGAGTTCGGCGACTCCGACTCCAAACCCGAACACGAACTCGAACCTGGCTCCTGGCGCCCGATCTTTGAACCCGACGCCGTCAATTCCTCCACCTCCGAATCGAAACTCGATACGGAGATGGAGCAGTATTACTCCGCCGTGGAGAAGATGTTGTCGGCGGTGAGTGACGGCGAGGTTGGAGTTATGGAGGAATCAGTGGCGGAAATTGAGGAATTGGCGAGTGTGAAGGGGAATTCGCATGCCCAATCGGTTTTAGGGTTTTTGTATGGGTTAGGGCAAATTAAAGAGAGGAATAAAGCTAAGGCTTTTTTGTATCATAATTTCGCGGCCAAGGGAGGCAATTTGCAGTCTAAACTGGCTATTGCCTACACTTATTACCGGCAGCACGTGAGTTGTTTTAATATTTTTTTTATTTGATGTACTGTTTAATTGTTGTTTTGATAATGTTTTCATGTTATTTTTTGGTTTTCAGACGTATGAAAAGGCAGTTAAATTATATGCGGAATTAGCAGAAGTAGCAGTAAATAGTTTTTTGATTTCAAAGTATTCTCCCGTGATTGAACCAGTTAGGATACATAATGGGGCTGAGGAGAATAAGGAGGCCTTGAGGAAATCACGAGGGGAGGATGATGACGTGTTCCAGATTTTGGAATATCAAGCTCAAAAAGGGAATGCAGGTGCTATGTATAAAATTGGGTATTTTTACTACTTTGGATTAAGAGGATTGAGGCGTGATCATGCTAAAGCATTGGCATGGTTTTCAAAGGCTGTGGAGAAAGGGGAACCTAGATCAATGGAACTTCTTGGTGAAATATATGCGCGGGGAGCTGGAGTTGAGAGGAATTATACTAAAGCGCTTGAATGGCTTACACTTGCAGCAAAACAGCAGCTTTATTCGGCTTATAATGGCATGGGGTATTTGTATGTCAAGGGCTATGGAGTGGAAAAGAAGAACTACACTAAAGTAAGTTAATTTTGTCTTCGTTGTCATCATATTGGCTGAATTTGGCGTTTCTTGTTATTGTTTTGTGAATTAAAGACTGGATTGCTTGCTTACCTGTTTTGGTCTACTTACGTGGCACGTGCTGTTTTCTCTTTGATATGATAATTGCCTCATCAGATTGAGATTGCTAGGGAGGCCTAGTTTGTAGTTTCTAATCAAGCTGTGAATTTATCCCTGATTATAGTGCATAAATTTGTTTCGATATGATCATTGCCTTATCAGATTGAGATTGCTAGGGAGGCCTGGTTTGTAGTTTCTAATCAAGCTGTGAATTTATCCCTGATTATATTGCATAAATTTGTTTTAAATCCTCAGTGTGTTATTTGTGTAGCTTGGCTTCCTTTGCTATCTAAATACTAGTGTTAAGATTTAGTTGATTGGATGCTCTGTACTGGTTATCCAATTACATCAAGAGTTTCAGGTTAGGTTCCTGTTGTGGTTTTAGCTGTTTCATACATGAGAACTTTTGTACCTATAATGTCTATTGTTACATGCAATGGTAAAAGTCTCAACTTTGCAATCACAAGGGTGCAAGTTTGAGTTTTGGGAGTCATGACTTTAGGAAAAAATACAGGATCTGACCATGATTAAGTGATGGCCTTTGAACATTCTGTATCAATGCAATGTATGCACATCTCAAATCTCTCAAAATTTATCTTCTTTGTATTTGCCTGCATGTTGTCATGTTCTTTTATTGCATAGTTTTAGAATATGCGTCAAAGCTAATCCTTTTTTTTCCTTACAGGCAAAAGAATACTTTGAGAGGGCTGCTGACAATGAAGATGCTGGTGGGCACTATAACCTTGGAGTAATACATCTTAAAGGGATTGGGGTAAAGAGAGATGTAAAGCTAGCATGCCAATATTTTATAGTAGCTGCTAATGCAGGTCAACCAAAGGCATTTTACCAGCTGGCAAAGATGTTTCATAAGGGTGTGGGGCTTAAAAAGAATCTTCCTATGGTAAATTTGGTTTCTTTACCTTTCAATGCTCTTACCCAGGCTCTTTATGACAATATGCATCTCAAACTTTTTATGTGCTTTCTCCTTTTCCTCTTGCTCCCATAACTCCATGTCTTATTATTCAGTTATTTCCCGCTTTTGTCAGATTAGTGAAGGATCAATCAGATTGCCTTAGTGGTTGTTCACTTATTTTCTCACTGCTTTCAGAATCCTTGCATCTCCTGGACATTGTCTTTGTTGATAATTTCCAGGTTCATCAGAGCGCTTATATTAGGAAAATCTAGTGACATAATACTAAATAAATTCAAAAGAATATCTCTTTTCCAAGCTATTGAGAGTCCCGGGTGGTAATTTGTTAATAGATCAGGTTATTGATTAGATTCCTGAGAGATGATCCATAAATCTGTATCGGACCCATGTTCTGAAGATATTGAGTGTCTAATAAGTTTTAATCAAATGTGTAATCTCTATTGCCAAGGTATTTTGTTTGGGATCTACAGGAACCTAGTAATTTGGATTTCTATCAAGTGAATGAGTTTGGTTTGAACTCTAAATCTTCTAACTAATGTAACTTGGCAAGATCCCAAATACAATTGTACAGTAGCTCATTGTTTTCTGTTCTTTAAATTATTTTATGTTTCTTGCTTCTTTTAATTAGAGGCTAATAATGACAATCATGCCTAGAGTATGAATGCTATCCCACCACCACCCTACAATTAAAGTGAGATTTTGAGATTAGATATTTTTGGATCTTTGAGAAACATATATGTGTGTGCGCGCGCGCGCGCGCGGGGGCACGCCTTTTGACCCTGCACTTCTAGTGATTGGTTTATGTTTGCAAACAGTTTTAAAATGTATCAACATCTGTATCCCATTCGTTTACTAGAGAGCTTTACTTTGTTCAGGCTACTGGATTATACAAACTAGTAGCAGAACGAGGCCCATGGAACTCCTTGTCCAGATGGGCATTGGAATCATACCTAAAAGGCAATGTAGGAAAAGCATCCTTGTTGTATTCAAGGATGGCTGAGCTGGGCTATGAGATTGCTCAAAGTAATGCTGCATGGATTCTTGACAAATATGCAGAGCATAGCATGTGCGTGGGAGAATCTGGATTTTGTACAGATTCAGAAAGACACCAGCGGGCTCATTCTTTGTGGTGGGAAGCTTCAGAGCAGGGTAATGAACATGCTGCTTTGCTGATTGGTGATGCATATTACTATGGTCGGGTATGTGATGTCTTTCACAATTTTGATGCCTTTTGGTGCTTTTTTGTTCAGTTTCTGAATTGTTTTTTCATCCTATAAATTTCCCAAACTCTTTTCTCCTTTTTTTAGGGCACTGTGAGGGATTATGAACGAGCAGCAGAGGCTTACATGCATGCCAAATCTCAATCTAATGCACAAGCTATGTTCAATCTTGGTTACATGCATGAGCATGGTAAAGGACTTCCATTTGACCTTCATCTTGCCAAGCGATACTATGACCAAGCTCTAGAGATCGATTCTGCAGCAAAGTTACCTGTCACACTGGCCCTCACAAGCTTGTGGATAAGAAAGAACTACGCAGACAGTTTCATGGTCAGTTTATTTATCTGCTTTTCATGCTGTCTTCAATAAGCATAGATGTGAAAATTAGATGATGGTGCAAGTTAGACATCAGCTTATATCAATTTATCAGAATTCAACTCTATAAATTGGATAAAAAAATCAATTGATCAGAATTCCTTTGTATACATGAGCCGGTCATAGTCCACTATTTCCCTGTTAATTGTGTCACCCAGTGCTTGTTTTGATGTTTCTAGTTTATAACTACTGGAAAGTCTCAGTCCTAACTTGCTAAAACTTCTCTGAAAAGTTGAATGAATATTTAGGACTCGATATGCATTTTATTTCAATTATTCAAATCATGTAGTTTACTGCTTCAAATAGCATGTTTTTTTGTTGCTGATCAGAAGCTTACCGTCCCTTGGGTCTCTGGGGGTTTTCTGTAGCAGAAAATTAGAATGCTGATGCAATAATCATATTATCACAAGGATAGATGTTCTTTTGTTTTCTTCCTCTTAGTTTCTCAAATTCCTACAACATCTGGTGAAAACTTTTGCCTGCTGTTGGTGATCCTTCTTGCTAGAAATTGTCTTTTATCCCATGCAAAGTTCAGCCCACAATGCAGTCAGTTTATAATGGGAAAAAATTTTGCTCTTTGGTTTGCTGAGCAATTGGATGAGGGAGAAAATAATTTTTTTTTATTGTGTCCTGGACAACAGAATAAATCTTTAGTGAGTTTACCAAAAAAATATAATGAGGAGAATAAGAAACTGAAATCTTCTAATTTCCGTTCTATCTAAACTTTGGTGCAAGATTGTTTCTCTCTTGTTTAGTTTCTTTCTTGCAAGTAGTATAGGAAATGATACAAAATATTATTCCTCCTTGTTTTTCCACCAATAAATGTGCTACAATCGGAATTTTGTGGACCTTTAATTTTTAAATATGCTAAAATTGGAACTTTTTTGGACCCTCAATTTCTTAATCTGTTATAGGGTGCAAGTTCCTTTTGATATATAATGGCATTCATGTGACTTCCTTTATAGTGCAGTTTATTCTGTGAATCTATGCCCTTCTCTCTCTCTCTCTCTCTCACTCTCTCTCTCTGTGGTTGGGGAGGGGGGAGTTAGGTCACTGTGAGGATTTTAAAGCTAAAATATAATTTTTGGAGGGCTAATATGAAAATCAGGCAAAAAATTTAGGGAAGACATTGAATGTTTCACAGCTCATATCCACTGAATGTGAAACTTGCAGATAATGCTTTCTGTAGGAGGGCATGGGGAAAAGATGATACCTGTAGTCAAACATAATTAGTTTGGTATTTAGGGTTGAGTTTCAGAATTGTTTTATAATACTTCGACTAACAGATCCAGTGGTTCTTTGTCTCTGTTTTAGGTACAAGTGATTGATTCGTTGCCTGAATTCTATCCAAAAATCGAAGCATGGGTGGAGAATGTTATCCTGGAAGAAGGGAATGCAACAATACTTACTCTATTTGTCTGTCTTCTTACGGTTCTCTATTTTCGTGAAAGGCAACGCAGGAATGCTGGTGTTGCTGCTGGTGAGGTTGGCATACCAGACCAACCTATTGAGCATGCTCCTCCTGCACCCAATTAGTTGGCTGCTCACCATGATCTTCAAAAACACAAGGCTTTGTTAGTGCTCATCTGTGGAAAGGTAAAGTTCATGTTGCAATTGTGCAGTCATCTGGGAGAGACAAAATTCACATTGCAATGGCATGTACAGGTGTTTAGATCTCTTTCAAAACAGCTGCACTGTTTCTGGTACATTGTACATTACAGAGAAGGAAAAGGCAGCCATAAGACATGCTTTTGTCTCCCATGTGAAAAGACCATGTATTTAACATAGGATCATCTGATGCCTGTTTCAGGGTGGTGGACAGATATATTGTGCTACTTGTCACTTTCGTTTATACAGCAGGTTCGTTCTTTCATTGAAGAATTCTGCTTGTGATGAGCAATGATTTAGGGGTAATTTTGTGCAACGAATAGCCGAAGTTGATCACTGTGTCTTCCTCTCTTGACTGCAAAATGAATATCTAGCTGACTATTTTCACCAATCTCTGGATGCGTTGTGATTATTTTCCTTTGTTATTGCATCAGTTAGCTTCCTTTGACTGTGCGTACAAGTTTCCTTTACTTTTTGGCATCCTCCCATAAACTTCTTTATCAGTTTGCGTATCTTGATGTTTATAGAACCATCTTAAGGTTATAATACAAACGAATTTATCCACCAAGAGCTGAGCAGCTTGTCTCCATGGCTTTAAGCACCTCTGATAGTTTTTTCTACTCGTGGACAATTCTTGACCGATTGTCCGATATCAATCAAAAACAGGTAAATTAAAGAGAGAATTGCTGCTGCTATATCTTTCTTTGAAACCAAGATGATGAGATTAGGTATCATTTTAGTACTATACTAGTTTCCGTGCTTGCGCCTGCTGTGGGTTGGATTAAAAATTTCTTGAATGTGAAAAAAAATGTCTAGATTAAATCAGGTATCATTTTAGTACTATACTAGGCAAGTTAAACTTTAATTTTTTTTTTCTAGTTCGAAATTAAAATTAATCTACGTGGAAATTATTTTAATGTGATTTTTTTTTGGCTCCTTAGTTTTTTTTTCAATTTTGGTTCATTAATTTTTTTATTTTGTCATTTAACATTGTGTTGATTTAGGATTGATCTTGGTTTTATGCCCTTGTATTAGGATCTCACAACATTGAGAAAATGTTTCATTGCTAAGTTAATGTTTTGTTTGACAAAATACAATTTAATTTTATTGATTTAAAAGAATTAGAGCTTTGAGTAGCTTAAAAAATATTCATTCCCCCATTTTTTATTTTTTTTTGCTAACATTAAGGATTAATTTGCATGAGAAAGGGAAGAGGTCATGTCTATTTTTTGGGTTACTCTATTTTTTTTTTAATTTGATCATTTCACATTGTTTTTATTTGAGACTTGACTTTGGAGTTTGTTTTGGTTTCCTAGATATTAAGATTTGACAATATCAAGATAAACTTTGGGCGCTCGATTAATACTTGATTTGGAAAAATAAAATAAAATTATGTTTATAAATTAATTAATCATTAAAGAATCAAAATTAAAACTAAAATGAATATGGTGGGATAAAGTCAACAAGTAAGGCATCTTGTGATGCTCCAATGTGGAGGAAGTCATCATGTGCTAGTGGCACGTGCATTTTTCTTCAGCGTTCGAACACCAGCTTCCTTGGTGGTGTTAAGAACGACGTGGTGAGGGATTCCAAGCAAGGCATCACATGTTGGTGGGGAGCAGTGGTGATGTTTTAGCGATGCTTTTCATTCTCCTCTTTTTTTTTCTTTTTCTTCTCCTTAGAATTCACATTAATCTAGCTAAAATTGAGAGGTGTCCTGTTATTTTATTTTTATTTCAAATTTGATCTTCATTCTTTTGATTTTGATTTTTTGCATTGGGTCCTTTTTTAAAATCAAGTTTTTTTAATTCCATCCTTCATCATTTGATTGGTTAAGAATTGAGCTTTATGATTTTTTTTTATGAAGTGATCATGATCTCATGACCTGGGTCACGAGTTTGAAATATTAATCCGGGTTGACATCATTCTTTTTTTAGATCTTTTTTTATACTTATATTCCTTTTCAATTTCATCCTTTAACATTGAGTTTCTTTAAAATTAGACTTCATGATTTTCATTGCTTTCCCTTCAATAGGGTTATTATAGTCTTATGACTTAGATCGTATGTTTGATAGATTAGCTCAGGTTAACCAGAGTCTTTTTTTAAGTCATTTTTTTAAGATTGAATATTTTTTTTGTTTCATCATTTGATATTTTGTTGGTTTGAGAATTGGCCATCATAATTTGTTTTATTCATTTTTTGGAGTTATCCTAGCCTCATGACACATGTCAAGACCTATTTACTTTTTCTTGTCCTTTTTTTAAAAAAAATTAAATTATGTCCTTTAGCATTTGGTTGTCTAGGAATCGAGTTTTGTAATTTTTTTATCATATAATTAAATGAAACTAGCATATTTGACGCATTCGGGTTTATGACTCGAGTTGTGATTTTTCTTACTGTTTTTCAAACACACTAGCAACGCATGCACCTCCTTTTTATATGACAAAAATCTCGACCCGACCAACAATGTAACACAAGTCACGTATCTTACCTACTTGTGATGAAGGAAAATAAGTGGACATCTGGATTTTTATGGCTTGGCATTATTGCTAGTTGAATTAATCATGGTTGTTAAAACTAGATTCTAATTTCAAATTGGAAAACCTATTTTAGAGATCGTGAACCTTGAGATTTGATGTAGTTGAGGAAAAACCTCAAATTAAATTGGGTCTTTCCATAACTAATGTGATCAGTTTTAAAGAAGTTTTCATTAAGTTGGATTGGAGTGATCTTCAAACTCTAACGAAACAAGTCTCATATTAAGATAGGTGACCTTCTGATATTTAAATTATCAAATTGTAGAAAGAAATTTATGTACAACAAAGAGGACAAGAACAAAAATGAGGTGTATAAGAGAGTGAATATTATGAATGTCATATGTTGTGTTCAGTTGTTTGTAGTGACCTGATATAATACACATTGATCATATGAAATTACCTTGTAAAGTATGAAGTTGCAAGCATACCATGTCAGAGTAATCGTATAAAATAATTACATTTGTCACATAGGCAATTTGTAAAATAAGTTATTAGTTGTTGTATCTTGTTATGCAATTTATGAGACTTGTAGGCATATATACTGATAATTCATGTAATAAAGAACTAGGTGTGCTTTATGTAACATCAAGAGTTTTGTGGTGGCGCTGTATTGACAAGAAGTACCCCTATACCTTCCATAACTTTTGTAAAAGAGAATTAGGTGTGTTTTGTGTAACACTAATGGGTGGTTGTATGATGTCGTATTGATAAAGCGAGTGTGTACTAGGTATTTGTGTAGTTAGATCACTTATAAAACATTATTTTTTTCTCTATTTTCCCTCCCCTTTTACAAGTTATTTAATCAAGAAAATTTAGGATCAAATTGGAAAGTTATTGAAGAATAATAGATTAAAGTAGAAAAAAGAAAGGAAAAGTTGGTTGAGAGTTGATGCGATCATAACTTCAACATCAAGAGACTCATTAGAGGTTTCATTGTGTTCAGTTATAAGACTTAGAGCAAAGAGATTCAATGAGGCAATTAATGGATTTCTTTAAGATACATGGGCTAGGGCGGACTTTGAGAGGAAATCAAATAATAAAGAACAAGCCTTGATTAATTTGATTCATGTCCAAGAAAGGCTTGTATGGGAGCTTCCATACAATATAGAAAGATTGGAATAAAAAGATTCAAATCTGCTAGTTTTGACATTTAGCTATTATTTTGGCCATAGATGGAGATACAAAATAAATTTTGATGCGATTCTAGTTGCATTGGAAAGTAGACATCCATATATTTCTAATGATATATGGTAGACCTTATAATTCATTAAGACGAGGGAGAGATATTTGTTTGAAGTTGAGCTTTGATTTTGTCAGCAAATTATAAAATTCGACTTTAGTCTTGTTTTAATTAGTTGAGTTATTATTTATTTATCTTTTAACTTATTTTAGGGTTTGCGGAGTTTAAAAGTTTATTGCAAGAACCGAGAGTGTCCTTATCTTGTCACACTTTCCTTTTCCACTCAAATATAGTTTTTCATAACTTATTTCACTTTAAGAAGAGTTTGGTCAGAAAGAATATACACATTTCATATAAAATAGTTGTAAGCCTTACTAACCAAGAATTTAGTGGTAATAGGTTAGAGTAGACCTTTTACACTAAGCATTTTCTCATTCCACATTTGAAGATATATTCTAATACTCTCATCTTCTTATTGTATTATGACAAATAGATTATTTATATTTTTTTTATTTAGTATGCTTGTGTTGAAGCAATAGATGAGTTTGACGTAAAGATTGCCCAAGTCAAGGATAAAGTTAAGATCTATGTTATGGTACCATGCCTGAGCAAATCTAGGAAGTGTTATCAAAAGGATTACCTATATCATCAATGTTTTTTCTACAAGTTCCAAGATAATTCATACATTTTATATATATTCTCTTTATATATGTGTTCTACTTGGTGGTGGTGATATTCATTCTTAGAAGCTTGTTCAGTATGGATCTTATCTAACATCATGGTCTTTTTTGATAAGGTCTATGTTAGTGAGATTCAAAATATTCAGTTTGGAAACGTTTTTCTTGGTGAGAGTAGCTTTTTTAGATGGTTAGAGTATTAGTGTTCTCATGCCTACTTTCTTGCATGTCATTCTATCATGTTCCTTTAAGAAATTAGAGTTGTTTATGTGTATTTAATAGTGAATGTAGTTGAGCTAGTTGTTGTGTTATCCATTGAGGTAGTGGTAGCATTCAAAATTGTTATTTAGTGGCTAGAACAACTTTAGTAAGCAAACTCATTTCAAAGAAGATTTATTAGAAACTTGAAGGAGTTGTTGTACATATGGTGGGGATTATAATTACTCCCACATGGCTTGGTGTTCTAAGTTTTTATCCATGGAAAGAACTTTTGATGTGTAAAACAAGAATGAACTATTTTTTGTTTAAGTTCTCATAAATGACACCACTAATAAAATAAAATAAAATAAAAATCAAATTGAATTGAATTGAGCCTTTCCACAACTAATGCAATGAGCTTTGTAAGAATTTATATTAAGTTAAACTAAGTTAGCCACTGAACACCTACATAAAAAGTCTCATATTAAGATAAGAGACTCTCCGATATTTAAATTAGTAATTCACAAGAGGAAAATAATGTACAACAAAGAGGATGAGAACAAGTTGCGTAGAAGAGTGGATGTTGTGATTATCCTTTTTTGTGTTTAGTTGTCCATGATTACTTGGTGATCTAAGGTATTTATACACCTCAGTCACATAGAATTACCTCGTGGAGCGTAAAGTTGCAGGCATATCACTTAGAAGTAATCATGGAGAATAATTACCCTTACTGTCTAGGTAACCTGTAAACAAAGTTATTGGTTGTTGTGTCTTATTGCGTTGTTGGTGAGACTTGTAGGCATTTTCATTAATAATTCAAGCAATGTAGAACTACGAGTGCACCTCGTAACACCAAATAGTTGCATGACAATGTCGTACTAATAAGGCCAAGCACCCACAACTTCCATAATTTTTGTAATGAAGAATTAGGCACGTGTCACGTAATACTAATGAGTGGTTGCGCGGTGCTGCTTTAACAAAGCAAATGTGTACCAAATATTTGGGTTGTTCGAAAATGTGTATGATAATTTTTTTCTTTTTCTTTTCCTTTCTCTCTTATAAGTTATTTGGTCAAGCAAATTTAAGGACTAAATTGAAAATTTATTAAAGAATTAAGGACTAGAGTAGAGAAAAGAAAGGGAAAGAAAGTTGACGCATGCATTATACACGTTAATATATGGAAAAGATCTATCACCTTGTGGTGGTGTGTATGACTCTGTTCTAGCTTCAATAACTTTTTTTGATATTGTTAGATTCATTTCGTTAAGATTTTTATATTGTATTATGTACGGTCTTATAAAGGCTATTGTAATGCTTAAGTGACCTCGTATTTCTTCTCTCTTTTTTTCTATTTTTTTCTCTTTCATACCTTGATTTGGTCGCTAACCATTTTTCTCCTTTTTACTATTGTTGGTTCGGTCTTTAACTCAACTTTATTTTTCTTTTTATTTATTACTTTTTTTAACTTTGGACTTGGGCTTCGGCCCATCAAGATCTCATGACAAATAAAAATAGCATTTAAAAGACAAATAATATACTTAATACTTGTGAAATAAAGAAAAACTGATCCTTTACAAAATTAAACATACTAAATACTTGTGAAATAAAGAAAAGCTGATCCTTCACAAAATTAAACATGCATCCATTCATTTGATTTTTTAGTTGCTAGTCATTAAATGACCCCAAAGTTTCAGAATCCAACATTTGTTCATTTGGTACTTGATCTTTATAGAAACTCAATAATTATCTAAAAGCTATAAGCTATCTTTTAAGTAATTAAATTATAGATCTGCTAATTCCAATAACAAGTGATAAGAAGCTATCTTATTCTTCCCCAATGTTAATATTGATACTGTTTCTTTCTTTTATGTTTATAAGAATATAATTTATAATTCGTTATAATTTTAAGTTGAAATATTTATCAAATAAATCTAATTTTACATTATTATCATCCATAACCACGACTTAATATCAACTTAATATCAACTTATCCAAACGATTTAAAAATATTAAAAATATTAATTTTAAATAAAAAATAAATAAATTTTGACATGGTTCCTATAACATAATTTCAACTCATCAATTATACCCATTCTAATCATTATTATTTTTTAAAAAAACCTTCATTTCTTTATTTATAACAGTGAAAGTTTTCACAAGCATCTCAACAGAAATCTATTAAGTTGTCACAAGCGAAGTCATTGAAGCGGTTGGCAGAGAGCAATATAAACACACATCAATCAAACATCGAAGGCAGAAGAAAAATAAGTGATAAAAAATGCAACATTTTCATGAGGATGAAGGTAGGTGCTACTTTTGGTGAGTTGTTAATGCCAAAAAACAAAACACTTTACTGGCTCAGAGTCGTAGCTCCACCCAGCATTACAAACCCTAGTCAAGTTACGTAATGATGGTAAATATACCTAGCTATTTACATATACATACAGCTCAGTACAGTGTTAGAATCCTAAATTTGGTAATCCTAATCTACATTGATAAGAATACATGCACAATGCATTAAACAATGCCAGCACATAAACCAGTAGCTGTTTAGCCGTTGAACTGCTTAATCCAGAAGCCTGGTATAAACTTTCTCAGGCCTGCTATAAACTTCAAGTTGTGGTCCCTTGGGCGAAATATTGAAGAACATTGATAAGTTACGAAGTCATCACCATTTTTTCCTTCATATAAAGAAAAGAAGAGAACTTTTTATTGAAAAGAGACTAGACACCATCATTGTGAGTTTTAATCTGCATAAAAAATTTCCTAGATTGCAGCATACTTGAAGTTAAACATCATTAGGTTCCTTAGAGGTGCTACAAGCATGGACAGCACCATGTTTAACCTAAAGACAACCAATGTCTAGAACAAAAAAAAAAAAAAAGACAAGTTTTTCATTTAAACTGAAGTCAAATGATAGGCCTTCGCTCTACTCCAACATGGGGTATCTATCAAAAACTAAAAGGAGCACAGTTTGGATTCCCCGGAAACAAATTTCAGGAAATATTCTTCACCAGACCAAACATATAATATATTACAGCACTTGAAATCCCAAAGTCAGATCTTTGCAGGTTCACTTAGCTATTAGAGAGGATGGTTTAATCAACAATGTCAGCCTCGAAAGAAACGAAATCACAAAGAACCCACATCTCGAATGTCATAGATAAGCATCTTAAGCCAGTTTTTGAATCATTGAAGGTTCAGAATATCACAAATCACCATGAAATAAGAGAATTAAAAAGAAACAAGTAAAAATCCTCATCTCCTTCCCCGCATGGCAATTTAATCAAATGTTCTCGAGAAAGAAAAATTAACAACTTGCGATAAAAGATACCATATGTAATTCTCATACAGATGAACAAAACAACGTTGGAGTATTATTATACTACATAAGGTCATGTGTATACCACGGCACGAGAAAGCATAATTATATCTCCAGGTGACCTAGCACTAGGCAGATTTCCCACACTTTCCAAGAAAATATTCAGCTGAATCCAGGTTTCGGATACGATTCATCAACTATTTTCACTGTGCAAAAATAATGTGCAAACAAATCCTAAAAATATAAAAATTTGTAAAAATTAAATACACACGCATATGCATATATAAGAGAGTGGCTCAGAACAGACACCTTTATAAGAGAAGTTCATCAATCTACTACCGACCACGAAAAATTAATTAGTTTTCTGGTAGCAGCCGTAAGTCCGGCCTTTTTATCATCATCGCCACTCAAAAACCAGGATTTTTTTAGACCAACAAAAAATAAAAGCTGAAACAAGAGTTTTTTTTTTAAATACGGTACCCGAACTCGAGAACGACGCCGATTAGATTGACTTTTAGCAGAAACGGCATCCTTTATTCACAGAAACTAGTAGTCATCTCTCTCTCTCTCTCTCTCTCTCTCTCTCTCTCTCTCTCTCTCACTTGTGCCTATCATCTGGTGCTCCCTCTACTTATTTAGGGTTTTTGTGAAGGGAAGGAGGCGCACTTTTTTTTTTTTTAATTTGAAGCACGTTCTTACCTTTTTGCCCTTCCTTTGTTCTAAAATAAAAGGTCGATTTTCGAATAAAGTTTTCTTCTTTTTTTTTTAAAAAAAAAAAACATTTGGATAAAGTTTGTAAATATTGTTGCTTATATATTTTAAGAATTCTTTTTTTTTTTTACGGAAAAAAGATGATTTTACTGGAAACACTCATGCTAACAACCATTACTCAAATTACAATATATTAAGACAAACATGAGAAAATTATGTTCTTTTAAATTTTAATTTTTTTTGGGTTAAAATTTATTTTTTATATCTTTTTAGATTATTTTAATGTGGTAATATCAAAAATAATTTTTAAAAAATAAAAAAATATTATTTTAATATATCTCTAAACTAAAAATACTTTAAACCATAATCATTATTATAATTTTTAATATGTTGTTATCTAGTAATCTACCTTATACCTAGTTTTATGAACATGTCAAAAGACATATATTATATACATCAATCCACGAACAAATTTAATTTGTTTTTGTTGTTATTATTAACAATACACTAAAAGAAAAGTAATACACTAAAATACTTATTATTATTATTATTATCATTATTATTGTAGTAATGAATAATATTTTCCTTGGTGGGCTCTAAAAAATATATTTACTTTTTTATAATTTTTTAATTAATATTTATTTTTAATTTTATCTTTTGATATTATATTTTTTTTTATTATGTTATTTCACTTTCATGATATGGATCATGAGTTTGACAGGTTAACTCGGTTGGTTAGAGCTTTTTTTCTTAATTTTTTTTAATTTCATCATTTAATATTAGCTTAACTGAGAATTAGACTTCATATTTGTTTTATTTGCTTTATATTAGTTTAATTTAGTCTCATGACCCGATAATAGTGTTTAACAGGTTAACCCGAGTTGACTTGAGTTCTTTTTTGTGTTTTTTTATTTGAGATTTTCCTCAATTTTATCATTCAATATTGGATCGTTTGGGAATTAAACTTCATAATTTGTTTTGATTTGTTTTCTATAAAGATATATTGGTCTCATGATCAAGGTTACAGGTTTTGGTATTTTGGTTTAATCGAGTCTTTTTTTTTTTTCATTCTAAGAGGTTATCTTAGTTTTTATCCTTCAACATTAAATTTGCTTTTTATTAGGCCGTCCTCGTCTCATGATTCGGGTTGTAGGTTTGACAGATCAATCCAGTTGACTTGATTTTTCTCTCTAATTTCATCATTTAATATTGTGTTTGATTAATAATTAGGCTTCATAATTTATTTTGTTTTAATTTTTATGAGGTTATCTTAATTTTATGACATGAGAATAGTGCTTAGCAGGTTAATCTATATTGACTTTGCTTATTTTTTGTGTCATTGTTTTAATTAAATTTTTTACAAATTTCATTGTTCAACATTAGGACCGACATGATCGATAAAGAATTAAGCTTCATAATTTATTTTTATTTGCTCTTTATGGGGTTATCTAAGTCTCATGGTCAACGTCGTGGATTTGACAAGTTAATTCGGGTTAAATCAAATAATTTTTTCTTTCTTTCTTTTTATAAGGTTACTCGATCTTATGATGACCACTATTATTTTTTATGTTTTTTTTTAATTAACTTCTTTTTTTAGTCTTGTCCTTCAACATTGAACAGATTAAGAATTGAACTTTATAATTTGTTCTGATTTTCTTTCTATTAGGCTATCTCGATCTTATAACCCGAGTCGCGAGTTCCACAAGTTAACTCGGGTCGTTTTTTTTTGTCCTTCCTTAATTGTTTTTTCTTTTAATTTCATCATTCAACATTGAGTTGATTGGAAATTAGGCTTTATAATTTGTTTTTTATGAGATTATCATAATCTCATAACCTAAGTCACGGATTTGACATGTTAACCCGAGTTGATCCAAGTCAATCCGATATGTTGTTATCTTAATGTAAAACAAGATATCATTTTAAAAAAAATCTTGAGTTAAACTATATTTTTACGGGTTGTTTATGTTCTTTTTTAGACTTGCAAAGTCAACCGGATCACATCGAATCAACCTTCATATAACTTAATTTTTTAATTAAAAAAATATTAGCGATATTTAAATAATTTTTTATATTACAAAAAAATTTGAATCAACACCACGGGTCAAAGTTCCATTAAAAAAACTAAAAGAGATAGTAAAAATATTATGAACCATATCTATTTTTATTATGGATTCACACGGTAACTCAAGTTTAATTTCTCATCTTTCTTTTTGTAAGGACAAAATTTATTTTACTCTTTTTTTTTATGTCTACGTGTCCTCTCCTCAACTACATGTCTTCCTCCTCTCTCTTTTTTTTGAACTTTTTTGCACCTAAGATTATGTTTTTTTAGATTTTCACTAAAATCTCCCCTTATCATGGAATCTACCATCATTTTCACAATATTTATATGCAATCCATCTTCAAATAATATGAATATCATATATACATCAATTAATCAATCTATTTAATTCATCAATCTAATCTCATTTGACCACTATAATTAAGGCCAAATTTCATTATCCATCACTCATATGACTGACTGATTATATAAATCTTCATTTACTTTCTCA
Organism: Populus simonii; assembly: GCA_007827005.2. NCBI lineage: Eukaryota > Viridiplantae > Streptophyta > Magnoliopsida > Malpighiales > Salicaceae > Populus > Populus simonii. Next base: position 2,282,804 of record CM017478.2, read on the forward strand.
CATCATTCTAAATAGTAACCAACTTACTTGTTGTTGAATATCGTATATCTAGCGTATAAAAATTTTAACCCTAGTAATTCATTTTCTTTAAATTCTAAATATTATAACAATTATTTTTGTGCGGCTTCAATGTTTGAACCAAGACCTCTATGATCTTATACACTAAGTAGAACAATTGGTAGTCATTGTCATATGTCGTTTCATCACTATTATTAGCATTTTATTACATTATTATAATTACCATCAAATTCTTATCATGTCAACAATAACACAAAATCTCAATACAATATATTTACGTTGCGAGTCATAATTTCTTTGACATCCTCTATGTGCACAGTACACAATTCTCAAATTGTATCAATTACAATTCATCAAATAATTCAAAATACATTGAACTCCTCAATTGGACAACACCTACCATGGTCAATAAACTTATATTCTTACGTCCCAAGCGATACGATCTTTGCCTCCATCCTTCACAAGGATAAGATCTTCATCAATTTATTTATTTTTATTTCTTCAATAATCCACAACATAAACACAATTTACCACTTTTGTTTATCAATTAGGTTTCATCCAACATTCTATTTATAGTATGACAAATCAGTTATCTCGACAATATTAACACCACACAAGTCAGTGTAACTCAAATTACATATTCCTGTCACTAGAAAAACTGATGCCACCAGCCCATTACCGAGTAACTAGTTCATCCGCCCATTTTATTCGATAATTTCCAATCAATATCCGCCTCTTTAAGGTCGAATGAATAATCCTTTCAAGATGTCAATCCCTATTTCATTAATACTTTTAATCATTCCTTATTAGGAATACTGTTATAACACATCTCCCCAAAAACTTAGAAGGGAATGCTAACACTATTGAATCTTCATTAGTGTCATTAGTCGCTCATATCAGGATCGACTAATCAAGTTCGTTGTAAATGCCAACATCAATGCCACCGATTGATGTCATTGACCATTTCCAACTCGAAATAGCCAATCAGATTTTTCTTTTCATAATACCTTGGAATATTTTCAGAAATGCCGATGTCAAGATTCTTGACATCATTAGCTTTCACTTCAGGAATAACTAATCAAGTTTCAAGTGATTGTTAATATCAACGTCACTAGTCGATATCATTAACTATTCTCACCCGAATAGTTAATCAAGTTCAATATCTCTTATTTTTAGGGATGATCATGCCGATGTTAGTAAACCTTACTAACATCATTAGCCTCAACATTTGGGACCAGTTAATCGAGTTTGAGGAACGATCATCAACGAAGTCCATTAATGTAATTCATATTCTTAAATCAATCAAGTACTCAAATCCATTTTAATTTCTTGTTTATTTCACTTTATCATTTCTCTTTGTGGTTTCACCTATAGATGCAAAGGCCAAGAATTTAACAAGTTAGTAAAATTAACATTGTGTAAAAAGTGTAGGTATAAAGCACCTACCTGCTGCAGAAGCTCAGTTCGCGCTCCCTCCCTGGTTGTTGTTGTGCCCCTCTTTAAGCTCTTGCTATACATGATCCTACTATACAAGCTCCTGAGAAGTTAGGTTCCCTTTCGAAAGCTTTTCCTATATTTTAATATAACATTTTGAATCAATATTCAAATCTTCTCGATTTATTCATAAAATTCATAAATTCACAAAATCAAATACTTCCGTAAATAAATTCACAAAATCAAATACTTCCATAAACAATTTCCATGGATGTATTTTATTTTCATGTTTGTCATTTAAATTCATTTACATTAGAATTTATTTACACTAATATTAAAAGTCTAATTAACTCAATTCTTTATCAATGATTTTCAATGTCCAAAAGACATGACTTTTTATTATCGATTTTTTTCTAGTGTCCAAAGACATGAATTCTTGTCAGCGATTTTCTAATTTTCCAAGACATTTAGCTTAAACAATGACTACACATGTCAAATTTTTCCAAAGCACACTCCAAATGATTTCTTATATCATAATTCAATTTACAACATCCTTTACCATGATTTTCTATTCATTTCTTCATCAAAAGACTTAATTTACCAAACATTTCAGCACCTATTTAACTAACATGGCCAGTCACAATAGGAGTTAATTTTTCAAAGTTAGTTTCAATTTATCCTAAACTATTTTTCCATATCATGTTTCCTATACCAACACAACCAAAGTATTAATCAATCATTATTTTTTTTATATAGAATTTAACTATACTCATCACTTATCAACACATCAAACATGACTCAAATACAACATAAACAATTCTCAAACACTTAACTCATCATTAAACCCATTACAATTATCCTTAGGCCCAAAACAAACTTTTTATGCAAAACATCAGATTAATTTTCAATATATCTCAAACAAAACTTAAAATATTATTCTGTTTCAATAAATTCAAACAGTGGCATTATACATCATCATCATCATTAGAATAACATATCCAAAATTAATATACATCCAACGGTTAAATCTTCTTATATCAGAACAATACCGAATTAACCTGAAAATTAAAGACTTATTGTTTAAGAAGTACAATTTCTGGTCAGAGTGTTTGTTTCTGATCTTAACCATTCAGAATTTATAAAACATCTGGATGAACAACATATTTAAGATCCAGACCAATCCAACGGTGGAAAGATGAGATAACAGCTGACAAATGAGACTGTCTTGAAGGGTGATTTTCCAAAAATGTTCCTTTAGTGATAGATCTCAAACGGAGTTTGTAATTGACAATCCCTCTGGTAAAAATATAGGTGATGCTGACCATAATAACATATCCAACATTAGAAAGCCAAGATATGGCTATTGAAGTTTCTGTCTTGTTACCATCCTAAAACCCATAGTTACAAATCAATTTATTCCTTTTATTTTCTGCTAATCAAGCCATTATCATGCAAATAATTTCAAAATTCACAAGAATAATTATGCCCCTAACCCTAGAATTTTAAGCTTGGAGGTTTTCTTCTCCTCATGTAAGAACAAGAGAGAAAAATGAAATTAGTTTAAGGTATGTTCCTTACCTTTACTATTTTAACTTATTTCAGTGAATTCTTGCAAAAATCTACAAAAACTCATGTCATTCTCTTCCATTTTCCAGCTTCTTCTCTTTGTTTTTTCAAGCTCTATAACTCTCTAAGTTTAGTCACTTAATTTGTTTTCTTGGATATAATCCTCCTAAAAACACTTCATTTTGATTTAGCTTGAAGAAATGGAGAGAAGATGAAGAAAAAGGGAGAACAAATGGTCTCCCTCCTATTTTCTTTTTGCATAGGACGTGGGCTGTCTTTAAAGGAGGAGAGGAGAATATTTGTTTTGATAAAATTACCAAAAATGCCCTTACTAATGGCTCGTGTGTCATCTTCTTTAATTTACCTGATTTTTAGTACTCTTGTAAAGCCTTCCCAAACTCTGATTGACATGAAATTTTAACTTAAGATAAAGCGATAAGTCTGGAGATTTCTTATAAAATTTCAGTTCGATCCAACAATCGGATTGAGATATATCATCGATACTGTAAAACTAAGACAATCAGTGTCTTTTATGCCAAAATTTGAATTTCATGCATTAATTTATTTACTTAGATCATCATGAAATTTCACTTTAATTTATACTTGATAAATTCAATATTACCCATTTATCACTAATTTGTCAAAATAAGTTTTTTGACCAAGTTTACATATCTTCTCATTTTTCTTGTTCTTCTATCCATTGAAATTTATCACTGGTTTTGACAATGTTATGAGTTTTAAACTAAAAATTATAACCCTCATTCAGACTTCAACAATACCTTTCAATTTATTTATGGAGATCATTTTTCTCTTAAATGACAGATTTATTATCATTCCTAGCATTTATTCATTTCTTTCATACCAAATCTTCATTACTCATCGAGACCTCATTACTTTCATCATATGTTTTTTTTACAGGGGTTTACAATGGTCTTGACGATGGAGCTGGCGGCGTTGATTCCATCACAAAGACTACAATAACCCCCAATCAGTGGGCTAGACCAGTGCCTATAACTTCTAATAAATCGACCAACATCTAATGGTGATTTTGGGTAAGTTAGTTTGATTTTTTTTCATTTAAGAAGAGCTTGACTCTTTCTTTGTTGTCAGTCCAACCTATAGCCAAGTTAGAGATGACATGGATATAGGCGTAAAAACATCACTTTTCTCATCAATAAGACTATTTAAGACATCAATGTAAAAACCACTCCTTCATTATTAACCTTCTCCAAAAATTGAGACATGGATAACAAATTCTTTTCTTTATCTAACTAAACCACGTAAAATACCCTTATCTCTCAAGCACCAATATATTTTTCTCTTTGATGCTAAGGGTGTACATGATGCACCACCTTTTTTCACACACTACACTTTTATCATATTGCTAAATCATGTCTCTAACAATATAAAATATATATCAATAGACACTATATCACACCAAACATTATTAAAACACTTCGTGCATATGAAAAATGAAAATAAACATTGTTGTCTATTTTAAGTTACAATTTCTACATTGTCTATGTTGATATTACATTCTCACAACTCTCACTATCAATGATTAGGTTGCACAACTTTTTTTTTAGTTGTACAAATTATATGAAAGATATTAGTATAGCCGATCTTCATCTAAATCATCATTGAGAGTTAGCAAACTCTTTTGGATGATTGAGGTAGCATTGTCATCTCTATATAGAATCTCATTACCACCTTTATCATTATAAACAGGCTATCTAGTGGCTTCATTCTTTTTTTTGAGCTCATCATTTATTAAAAGACACTTACTTGTGTGCTTCTTTGGCTTATGACACTCATTAGCACAATCATTAGCACAATAACCTCGCTCACCACATCTATAACACCAAATTGTGACATATGGTTTGCTCAGTAATAGATTTAGGTTAACTAATTGTTTACTAGTAATTGGTGTGCACACCCCTAGTACTTTGGTATACTTGAGTGTCTTTATTGGCTCCTTGAACTATTTCTCCATAATTAAAGTCCTATGACAAGCTTCCAAAATTGTCCACAACAATTACAAACGAAGCACATCTTATATAAACCGTCATAATCTATTTAATTGTCACCAACTACTATTTTATCTGTAATAGATCCTTTCTGATTAGTAGTTTATGTAACTCCTCGATTTACTTGTCAACGAACCTTGCCCATTCCTTTAACATGTGAAATTATAATGCAATGTTTGCATGTGTTCAAAAAAAAAAAGTGACCATTCATTTTTTATTTTTTTATTTTTTCCTAGTCACAAATCATAGGTTTATCCTTTCACTCATTGAGTTCTTTTTAATTGTTCCTACCATGCAAAAGCTTACTTGTTAAATCTAATAGTGATTGACTTCACTTTTATTTGTTTTAAAACCTTTTTATATTAAAAAATCATCTCCATTTCATGTAACCAATAATTGAATTCCTCAGCCTATAAGGTGCTTGCAAACCCAGGAAGTTTCATCAAAACACAAGTCTTTGTGGTACTCATCTCAATGAAAAGGCTACCTCCTCTACTTATACCCATAAAACAAGTTCTCAACACTGGTTATAAATTCATGATCACTCGTCTTTTGATCCTCAAAATCTTGCTCCTTCAAATCACAAGTTAATTCTATAACTTGCCTTTATAAGTTCTCAATCTCTAGTTTGTGAACGTTTTGTTTCTAAAATGAAACCTTCTTTATCAAAAACCATTCCCCTTCCACATTACTACATCATGCTCTGTGTCCTCTTCGTTATGACTATTCAAACAATGTAACAACAAAAACAACTATTTATTTTAATTAAAAATTATCATGTCAATCCTTGGCTTGAAAAAAATGCAAAGATTATAATAGTTTAAATAAACCTATATCAGACCTTAACTGGAAAGGAAAAATAATCCTAATCAAACATGAAAAAATAAAGACTGAAAATCTGAAATTAATAAGAAAAAACCAAAATTGAGAAAAAAAAAGTTTTTGATCTAATTTGAAAGCCTTCTTGACCTCGGTTGATTAAAGACTTGGCTCGCAAAATCTTCTAAAAAACTGAGCATGATACAATGGTTAGATCAAAAATTATATTTGTTTCCGTTACACATGTCGTTTGACACAATCAGACCTTTTCTTTGGCTTGCACAAGTTCATCTGATCCATAAATATATATGTCAGGCTTTCCACATGATGTGAATGCAACATATCCATACTTTACTATTCAGATCCTCCTGCATCATCAATCCTCTATCTACTAATAACTCAATAAGGGCTTTTCCATATCTGTTCTTCATATTCGGTTGTTGCTTCCTTGGGGCGCCTTACATTTACACTTGATGCAGTCTTTATTCCTACTGAAATTCAAAAAGTCACACCTACATAAACGGAAAGCAAAAGAGTTAAACATATCTTTTCATGAAAGACACTCAATGATGAGAGTGAGGAAGACTCACGATGGGCAGTGCCACTCTCCGGCCATTCTTTTGGGGCTCACACAATTGCACTTTAGGCAGACTTTATTCTTACTGAAATTCAGGAAGTCACACCTGCAGAAACAGAAAGCAAAGAGTAAGATGGATCTTATCCTGAAAGACAAATCAATCAGGAGCGAGGGAGACTCACGATGGGCAGTTCCACTCTCCAGTCTTTCTTTCAGGGCGTGGATCTTGGCAACGTAAGCATGTCTTATTGCTAGCAAAATTCATGAACCCACAGCTGCAAACAGAAACCAAGTGAAATGGACAGAAGAATTTGAAAAGCAGACAATAAGATGAAAAAAAAAAAAAAAACAATATCGAATTAAAATTCCATAAAAAGCTGATAGCTTTCAAGATAGACAAATAAAGATGATATGAAAGCTGGAACACATCTTTCATAGGCTTTCTCTTTGTTTCTTTTATATTTCCATGTGTTTTTTGCTGACATAATACTTACTAAACAAGGGATTTAATGGTAGTGGTTCGTAGGGAGAATAGCATTTATTACATTTTTTTAATGTACTTGTGCATTCTTCATAAGATAAATTTCCTTTAACCATCGTCCCAAAAAAATTCCTAGATAGAATTATTGATGACAGGAACTATCAATGAAATTATGTTGGATGTCATAAATCAAGAAGCCTCACAATACGGTAACAAAAATGATTCACTGGGGCAATAATATGCCCCCAATACAAGAAGGCAGACACGCATCTTGTGTTTAACATAAAAGGTACAAAGAACTGCCCTGTCATAACATCCACAACCCCCTCTTCAAAAGCACCAAGCTTTCATGCTTTCAAAATTTAATCAAATAAAAATCTCATTAGGGTGAAGAACACATTATTTTCTCCTCAAACGCTCCCACCACAATGTCAATTGTATATCTACATTGCGCTTGTTACTAGGACAAAAAAATAAGGTTTACCTGTTGCAATTCCAATCTCCCTTCTTCATTTTCACATCATCTACACCGGGCCTCTTTGGGCCCTCTGCTTTGCACTTTAGGCATTTTATATTTCTAGAAAAATTCACGAATTCACAGCTGCACCAGAAATGGAATGTGCCAGTTAATGAATTGAATGAGACAAAGGATGTAATAAGAGATGCAGCAGGTTTATGACAACATAGAGAAGATTATGTTAGACCAATATGAAAATAATAACATCGACTCAACTACAGAAACTGGAGTTTGTAGGTTATTGCTCTACAATTCAAAAAAGAAAAAGCATCAAAAGGATTTCCTTGGGTTTTTGGAACAGATATAAATAGAAAGGCTAGGAATTTGTTCCTCAAATATTGTTTACCATGGGCCACCCCTGCAGTATAATATAATTACAAAGAACTCCCTCTAGTTTCTAGAATCAGACCGGTAGATTTACAAATTACTCCATTTGATTAACACGATGGCTCTTATGTCTTTACAACTCACAGATGGAATCGCCATTACAGTTGTTAAACTTAAAGAAGAGGGCCCTGTGATCTCATAATACTGTGAGATTTACCCTCGTCTGTATTGAACAACATTATAGGTTCCTGAGAATTAACAAATCAAAGTTTTTACTAGAAACTATAAAAAAGAAACGAACAGTCAGAAAATGCATCAAAAGATCCTAAAAGTCACACGAACATTTATAAGATAATCAAATGCCCCTTGAACTAAATGCTCTAGACCAATCTTTCAACAAGTGTGAGAACAGTTTTCTACCCGAAAAAATAGCAAATTGCATTTTGCCCTGATATTTAGGTGAAAACTGGCTTTTAATAGAGAAAAATCATGCAAAAACTGGATAAATAAATGGTTTCTGAATCTAGCAAAGGAACTCCAAAGGCATAATGAAACTGGAATAACAAAATACAGCACAAATATAACAGCTAAAATTGTAAAATCAATCATGGTTCGAAGTTCAAACATTTGTTCTTTTCTCCTAATACTGTCGATAGAGCAAAAAACTTAAAAAGGTCAATCACAGTGTAAAGAAAATAAGATGATAGGGAGCTTACTCAGAGCATATCCAATCTCCTTTCTTAGCTTCAATGTTGTTATCACCATCCTTCTTCGCACTTTGTTCACCACATTTTTGACATCTTTTATTTTTTGAGAAGTTCATAAAGTTGCATCTGCAAGAACATACCAAGGATTTCAATAAACAAAATGCAAATTTTTCTAACGGGGTGTCACACTGTATCTGGTGTCTGCACAAGCATATAAACACACAATTAAAAGCAAGAGAAAAATGTGAGATTAATACAGAGCTGCACTTTCCCAACAGCGACCACCTTCCCAAGAAAAGAAAAAAAAAGAAAAAAGAATAGGAGCATTGGTGATGTTCATCTCATTTTGACACTTATATAATAAGTTCTGGCTTCAGATTCATATTGAACATCCACATGCATGGGCATTCCCCTGTGCAAAGACGAAGAAAGCTCTAGCATGCACGCATTTGAGCACAAATGTAACATTCCTATAATCTACATCATCAAGGTACTAGAGACAATCGACCTTCTGTTTCAGGCTTAGTCTTATTAGATGACTGAATTGTTACTGGAGACAAAGCCATGGACATCATTTAATTGTAAGTGACTTGGGGTGATTAGTGGTAAAATACTGAAAAAGAACTGGCCTCTCATAGGACACAATAGATGCAAGGGAACGGCAGAGAAGAGATGAATCTTGTTCCTTCTCAATACCCCTTAACTAACTCCTTTTGATCTTTCGACCTCAAGCTCTCAACAACTAAAAAGTTGAAGTCTAAGCCTAAGCAATATCCTCGAAGAATGAAATGATTCCATCATATTTTCTCTTTGGGCACATACCTTCATGACGCAGTTGTAAGACGCACAATAATCAACAATAAATTAGTATTGCAAGCAAGGATGCAATGTTTGAACTGTAGGGCAATCCAAAATGGATGTAATATAATTATATTATCAAGGAATTGTTATAACCAAAATAACATGGCGGGGTTGGGGTTACATGGAATAACTGAGAACAGAGCCTTTTCCCAAATTCCAAAAAGAAGTCCTCCTGAAATCTTTGGTGGTATTAATGAAAATCCCACAAACATTAAAATAAAGAAATACAATTCTAACATGCACGCCAACAAAAACAATTCCCAATGAGACCATGCATCTACTTAAGCTATTAAGGATCGTAAAGTTGGATTGGTTATCCAATGATCCGAACTTTGATCCCTTTTGCATGAAGAAAAAGTTCCCCTCTGATCACATCATTCAAGAATATGCAGAGTTTATCAAGTTATAAAGGAAAGAATTGTAGAGATATATTTAATTATTTTCTAATTGTCACTTACTTGGTACACATCCAATCTTCTTTCTTCATTTCGACATTATCAAACAGTTGGCCATCCATGAAATCAACATCTCGCTCCTTCTTATGGGAGGCTTTGGGAATATGCTTTGGTAGTGCTGGATCTTGGGGTGTCTCACTTAATTCAATCAACTCAGAAAGCAGCTTCCTTGCAGACGTTTCAATGAGCTCACTACCAGGAGATTTCTGTCCTCCTGAAATAACAAATGGATCTAGTGCATGGAACATTAAGACCCGCACTATGTCCACGGTACGACCTTCTGCGTCATTACCTTTTAGTGTCACATACGCTCTATCACAAAAACCCCGATGAGTACAAGTACCACAAGCCTGCAAGCAAGAGTCTTAACAGTTCATAAAACACAATGCCAGAAGGCACTTGAAAATTTCTATTGAAATGCATCTTTTTAATCACTAACAAATCAGGAACGAAATTAAGAAAGGAAAGCAACATACATCCCCTTCATCCTTTTGCACGTAAGCTCTCATTCTTTTAGCTGAATTAACAGCTTTTCGAAGAAGATTAGGACATCCACTCTCCACAACTGTTTGAATATCAGGTATAGACAATGATCTGCAAAAGTGAAAACAAAACAAATTCAAGACCCAATAAACATTTCTTAATTCTCAAATATCTGAAAATCAAAATTCTCAATCTTTTAATCTTTCCTTCATTTCTAAACCACTAATCAAATTTCAATCCAACTGAAAGGGGAAAAAAGTTGCTTACTTGAAAATATCATATCTGTCACGAGCAAAGCTAAGACAGGCATTCTTTAATTGATTCATGTCAGTGTAAGCAATCTCACTAGTAGTATCGTCATCCTCTTCTTTTGCAGAAGTTTGCATAAAGTAATCCCTGGCCTTCAATTTATCAACAAAAATGACCCACTCAGGCCACGGGTGTTGTTTTTGTTTCCTTTCTTGTAGAAGGGAGTTCAAGGTTTCTGTGTTATCTGTAGTGGCTGTAGCAGCGGTGGCTGCAGTGGAGGAAGAACAGTAGAGGTGGAATTGAAGGGAAGGGAAGGGTTTAAAGGAGAAAAATGGAGAGAGAGTTTTGTGGGGATGGCTATGATGAGTTGTACGGGGAAAGAGCGAAGTGCCAAAGAGTAAGAATCTTGACGCTGATGACATTGGTGGAAGGTAGAAAGATGGAGGTTGGGGGTTTTGCAGGGTTTTAGGCAAATGGCAGCAAGCAAGCACTGGAGACTTGTGGCACACACGGCTCGGATTTTGTACAAAGCTTCTTCCTGTTTTAATTTTGACGAGATAATAAGTGCCCACGCTAACACGAGTTTATAAAATAAATATATTTAATAATATTATAATTATAAATTAGTATTAGATAAATAATAAAAACTAAAGATATAATAGAGCAAATATTTCATGATGGAAAAAAAAATTGTGTTGGTGATCAAAATTTAGAGACTAAATAAAATGATTTGCAGCAATTCACAGTGTTTTGGGAAGAAAGATATAGTTCTTTCACTACATAATTTAGCTTTTCTGTTAATAAAAAGCAAGAGGAAAGATACAACAAGCCTTACTTTTGGTACTCTTATGAATTAAAAATTTGACATGTTCAAGGGATTATTTTGAATAACAGGCCCAAATTCACCATATTACTTTCATCACATGATTTAGCTTTTCTGTTAATAAAAAAAAAAAAAACTACAAAGCTAAATTCTTTACCAACTTAACATTAAAAAAAAACAAACAAAGATAATCTTGGAAGGAAAAAAACCAATGAGGAAAAATGTTGTAGCAATTGACAATGTTTTGTGAGGAAAACTACAGTACTTTTCCAAATAAAATAATATAAAAAAACCATTTAGAGAAAGACTGTAGCAATCCATAGTGTTTTGTGAGAAAAACTACAACGCTTTCCCCATATGATTTAGCTTTATTATAATTATAATTCTTAACCAACTTAATATTTTAAAAAAATGGACAAAGATAATTTTGGGAAAAATTATTAAAAAATTATATGGAAAAACACTGTAACAATTCACAGTTGAGAGAGAATTTAGCTTTGTAGCAATCAACAATGTTTTAAAGAAAAAAATTACAAAACTAAATTTTCAATCAGCTCAATATTAAAAAAAATCAACAAATATAATTTTGAAAAATAAAAAAATAAAATAGAAAAACTACGTGGGAAAACAATGTAGCAATCCACAGTATTTTAAAAGGAAAAAAAATTACAAAGAGAAATTTTTAACCAGCTTAATATTTAAAAAGTAAAATCAACAAAAATAATTTTGGAAAAGAAAAGGAAAAAATAAATGCCAAAAAAAGAGGAAAGTTGAAAAAAAAGTAATTTTGGAAAAAAAAAAGCAAAAAAAAATGAAAAAGTGAAAAAAAGAAGAGGAATGCACTGTGTTTCCCCACACCATTTAGTTGTGGCATGCACGCTGCTGCGGGTTTATAGAAACAATATTTATAATGGTATTATAATTGTGAATTAATATTAGATAAACTAATGTTTTATGAGGGGAAAAAATTATGTCAGTGATTAAGAACCTAAAGACTGGATAGAATAAATTTGTGAAAAATATTGATATTGTAGAGATATTGAAAGATCAAAGACTTACATGGTTGGAGGTGGTTGCAGAAGACTAATTGTGTCATTGATTATATTTCAAAAGTAAAACAACACACAAAATATTATATCTATTTAAAAAACATTAGAAAGAAGATGTAATAACTAATTATAAACAAAACGATGCCACAACAACATTAAAGAGTTGCATTGCCATTTAAGAGAGTTAAATGTTGTTGCATTAGTTCGTAGGGGCATGCAAAATTAATAGGAAAACAGCCTATGAAGTTGCTTTATAAACAAAAATATTGCGTGTCACCCTATTGATGGAGATTTCCTTCAAATGAAGAAGAAACTTGCATTATTAGTGGTCAAATGAAGGAAAAAAGTAGAAAAAATGAAAGGGAAGGTGGAGATAATGTGCTGCTAATTTGTAAAAAGAAGAAGAAGAAGAAAGTAAAGTTTAAAATGATAGTAAAGAAGATAGAAACTAAGGGCATATGAATTTCATAATTAAACTTGTGTGTAGTATCAATTGTGAAGAGTAGTTAAATAGTTGTGTTATTTGTTATAATTTAATTGGCATGAATAGTTATGTTATTTGTTATAATTTAAACATGAAGAAAATGGTTCATTATAGTCATTGTTTTTATGGTTAAGAATTGTAGTTAACTTATGTTAATAATAATTAATTACTGAAAACACATATTATATAACGACAACTTTGAAACCTTTTAAGGTGGCCATTTTAATTATTGAGCTATCTTAAATGTTATTTTCAGTTAATTACCTTATACACCATTGTTTTCGATGCTTGGTGTTCTTTTTAGTGTGCTGTTCAATTTAACTGCTGAGATTCTATGGCTAAAATGGTTTTCTTCTAATTAGTTGTTGGATTAGCATATTAGCAAATTAACATATTAGGCTAGCCTTGGCAGATTAATTAACTTGGTTTTTGCCACCGTTAACATATAATGATAATGATGATTCAGGTAATAAATTCAATATTTTTTTCTTAACTAAGTCTTATAAACTTTGATTTAACTAATAGAAAGGACATGGGAAAACAATTTTGTAATGTAATTGCAACACCAACTATAGAATTTAGTATAAGTGAAGAAAGAATAATGAATGTTTTCTATCAATTTATTATTGTTGTTATTTTTAAGCTGTGAACATTTTGCAAATAATTTTGTTGGAAAGAATTAAATCCTTTTTTGAATACATATTCAGCAACTTTGTGTTACTAGTTCTATTTATCACATTTTATGTTAAGTGACTAAAATTATGGGTTGATCTAATCACCAACATTTTTTATAAACTGCATCTTTATCTACGGTAATAGGAATGTTTAGAGGAAATAAAAAGTGACAAAAAAACATGACTTTTTTAATATGTTTACAAAAGTTATTATGAAATGTCTATTTGTTTGTTTTGAGTTGTAACAATGGGTTATATGCTTCATTAGTACCGACCGCAGACAAAGAATTGTGAATGTTAAGAATATCATTTGCGATAAATTATTTGTTGTCTTCAATTTTCTATCTCATGGTATCATGATATTTAAAAAAATATGGCAAGAATTTTTGGGACACTAGTTGAAGAAGCTCTTTCGTATTGTTTATGGACAAATGATATGTTTCGGATGCACACATATTAACTTAGCCTTTTGAATTAGTCTTCAAGCATTAATATAACTAGAATATGGATTTTGACAATGTACTTTTATAGATTCGGGTGAATGGATGAACAACGAAATAAATAATATGAAGTAAAGATATGTGTAGACAAAAGAGTATAGTGAAAAAGGTATAAAGGTAAGAATGAAAGTGTTTTAATTTCTGCCAAGAAAGTCTTTCTAGAAAAGCATGATAGCAGGTAAAATGAGATAAATTAAAAGACAAGTTAGTTAAAATTACCTAATCACGGTCTTGTTTAAAAGGGGACTGGTGTTTGCTTGGTGGATCATTTGCCTCAACGATGGTTGATGTATCACGATCAAGTGGTGCGAATCCACCTTAAGGATCAGCCATAACAGCTATTATAGAGCTGTTGATCCAAAATAAATTAATAAGTTATGTATCTGCTACTCATAAAACCAAAAGAGACAATGAACATTGCTAAAATTGAAAGGCAACAACTTTTAAATGAGAGAAAGGAGCAGCTTGTCACCTTTGAATAAGCGTTTCATCTTCAAATAACAACTGTCTTTTGGCTTGTGATGGAAAAGGACCAACCATATATGGTTGCTCTAGGGACACTTGTGGCTGTTGTGAGAAATTAGCATTAGTTTTAGATGGTGGAACAGGTGTTGGTGTTGTTGGGTCTAATGGAGAGGCAAGTTTAGAGGATGATGAAGATTATTAAGAGGAACATCAACAACATGCAGCTCTGGTTCATCAGGCAAGGGGGAGCCTCAGCAGTTACAATGTCGTAAAAAACATTGGTAACAATGATGTCACAACGGTTAACAACTGAGCGAAAAGCTCCAAATCTCAGCCGGAAAATCTTGTCCTTATTTAATTTTTCAATCATGAGAGGTGGGATGCAATCAATAAACCCTTTATCATAGAGATAGCAATGGGCAGAGGAGCCAAAGAAGTTTTCAGCAGTTTTTCCAACCATTAGAAATGTTGCAACATCATTGCCATCAGTCACAATACAATCAACTTTAAACTTGATAAAATGTTTAGAAGTGAGATAAATAAATGTAAGATATTGTTAAAAAGATGCAAAGAAAATTGATAATTTAGTATGAGACATGAAAAGCAATAGAAAAGAGCTCTTAACCATGGAACCGGCATTACTTCATTGTGTTCAATACATCTAAAAATTGTGCCTTTGTCAGACAATGATTTTGTGCATAAAGGGTAGCTTTGATACCACCATCCTCTATGAAGATCATAGTCAGCTATGGAAGCTTTGCATGTAAATCTTTTGCTCTACACATTATTGAGAAAAAAATATAGTTTGATGTGTATTTATAAAGATCAAAGTAAAAGAATGAGATTATTGTTGACATACTTTATGCTCATATGGATCCATACAAAGAATTTCTTTGATAGTCTTCCTGTTTTCATTTATTTGTTGTTCGATGGATCTAACGGCATTCATGGAAGCAGGGAGTTGATAGACCTCAACCGACAGCTGATTATAGCTGAGAATAAAAGTAGTTTTATGTCAAAAGGAAAAAAAAATAATTGAAGAAAATAAGCGAGATTAAAAGAAAAGAAAAAGAGCTAGCTTACTGATGCTTATATGGAAGAATCTCAGGAATTTCTGGGTTGAAACACCATAAGGAGGCAACAGTGCTAGCGAGGTTTGGTTTTCCTGCGAGTAAAAGGAAACAAATTGATTTAAATTATTTGAAAATAAGTTAAATGATGTAAGGTGCAAATAGATGGAAGGTGCACTTAAGAATTGTGAAAATTTGAAGGGCAATATTTGATAATACAAACCTTTAAACTCAGTGATTCGAAAGCCAGCAAAAACAACAATAATTGGATTTGTGTGTTCATGCAAAAAAGAATCATCAAAGCTTTTAGCAACGTCGCCCCAAAGAGTTATCTTAAGTTCATCGCCCCTGCACAAAAGATAAAAAGTAAAAAATAAAGCTATTTTATTATGCCAGATAGAATAAGCCAAACCTGATATTTTCAATGATAAACTCTTTCTTGTCTGTTATGTCTTGACCTCAAACCAACACTTGTTCAAATGGCTGAATAGCTTTTAATCGACCGAGTACATCTTATGATTAAAAATTTAAAACATGTTAGCAATTTCAAAAACAAATCTAATAAGGTAATTAAAATGCATCATGAATTTTTTTTTTTTGTTCATACCAGTGAGTGTTCTTGATCCTTTTCCTTTAGTCAACAAATGTGCAAAGTCGATGAAGTTAAAGTAATGGCGTGGTACTTGGGGTGTCAGTGGATTAAGCCTTGCAACTTTTGTGTCAGACTTAAGATCAATAACGGCTTTGTGGGCAACAACGGAGTTAGTGTATCTATTTTCAAATGTATAGAATCCGCTGATTTGGTAGTAATCACCTTCAATAATAGAAGTAGCAATCAACTGTATATCCTTGCCTTTAGTTGAGCCCTATATTGCGTTACCCTATGGAATCATGATGAAAACTATTATAAATGAGATAGCATTAAAATTGAGCACAAAAAACAAAGTATAAAGCTAACAATGATTCATTAGTCATATAAAATAAAAAATTATTTGACAATTTTTAGTCATATAATTTATTATATTATAAAATATAAAATATAAAATATATTATAATGATAATGATAATTAAATTATAATTAGAAATTGAAGTCAATTCTTGTTATAGTTGTATCACACATTGCTGTCATTTTTTTAATTAATAAAATAAAATGAATACATTTTACAAATAATTCATTCAACCATCGTCTGTGCGTTATGTTATTTTTTAAACCTACACCACTGTTATGTTTGTTACAAAGGGTAAAAATAAAACATAGGCGTACCAGAAGCTTTGTTTTGTAAAAATATTAAAAGGTTATTTAGTTGAAAAAATAAAAGAAACATTTGATGATACCAAATGGATAACACTTAAGTTTTGTTTTTTTTTATTCAATTGTAAAAACAGTGTTCAATTTAAGATTAAAGTTTGTAAAAATTAAAGGGTAAGGATAAGGAAGTCTATTATTTTTTATTTAGTACATGGAATCTTGTGGACAACCTTTTGTAATAAAAAAACTACTCTAATGTGTTTTGCAATAGTAGTTGGTATAATATAATATTATTTTAGATATAAAAAAGTACACAGATCGAAAATATATTATAATCATTTTATTGTGCAATGGAATTTTTTTTTTAAGAAATTAGATTCTCATGAATAGATTTGCATAATGCACATTATTGTAACCTAAATGTAATTCAATTACCAAAAATGAAGCTCAAATCACAAAATTGTTTAGACTTTAGATGATGATTATCCAACAACTTATTAGACTAATTAATTAAGGTTTTTAGGTTGTGTTTAGTGTAAAGATAGGGTTGACCAATGTTGTTCAATAATGGTAAAGACAGGTTTAAAAAGAATTAAATCCTGTATTAAGAATGTAAAATTTAAAAAGGATTCAATGTAGAATCATACATTAATATAATGTACAATTGCAGATTTTAAAAAAAAATAATAGAATAAAAAATAGCAATTTTATGTTTTTGTACATCTATAAATGATACTCAGTCGAAACATTTTCAAAACAGTAAAAAATATTGAAAAATAGCTATAAGAAACCAAAGTGCAAAAGATGAGCTTACCATGTTATCAGCAAATAGGCAATTAAAACTACTTGTCTGACCATTGAGCTTAGGAATCCAAACACGGTAAACTCTAGCACGAAGGGATGTGTAAAAGATGTATTTTTTATGTTTTGGACAGACAGCGACATGATCCTGAGAGGAAAATAAATAAAAAAAATAAGAACTAATGATTTTAAATTTGAAAGGAATTTAATTTACAATATACCAATAACTATAAAACGCTACAAATGTAATGTAAAAATGCGAAGTAACGTCTTACAAATGTATTAATGAGGCTAATTAACAGGCGAGCAAACAAAGGGGGAAAAAGGAACACTTTTGAAGGCAAAGTTGAAATCTAATCATCTGTAAAAAAGCGATGAACAAACAATAAGTAATTAATTGATTTGTTTCAGAGCGTTAGAAAAAAAGGGTTTAAAAACAACCTCCAGGAAGAGCGCTTATAATGTCTTTATAAACCCCTTGATTATTGCATGAGATAATTTTTAAACCCTTTCTTGAAGTGATTCTTGAGAGAGCGACATAAAGCTGGCCATGATTGAAGACTTGTTCTTTAAGAAAGACTCCAACAGTTTTCAATGATTGGCCTTGACTTTTATTTATTATCATTGCGTAACACAATCTTAAAGGAAACTGACGTCTTTTTATTATAAATGGACACCTTCCTTCATTTATTGGAAAGATAATTCTTGGTATAAAAACTTTATTACCAATATTAGACCCATTTATTATCTGTGTTTCAATGACTCATGCTGAAAGCTGTGTCACTATAAGTCTTGTCCCATTACATAAACCAATAGATGGGTTGATATTTCTAAGCAACATGACTAGTGTCCCGATTTTCAAAGCAAGTGTATGAGATGGCACACCATTGAATTCAAGTTGGTTGATATATTTTGTTGGATATAATGAATTGACAATGTCAGTCTCTCTTGACGACGTAGAAATAGAATCTATGCTAAGATAGATATGTTTGTCGCCGGGTGTCATAGCAAGCACAAAATCATTAATTTCAGCAACTGTTGTGTTTTTCGGTGTTATAATAGCTCTTTCTCTAAAATAGCAGGGGTCCATTTAAGGCTCAGAAATAAATGGATAAATTGCTGAGACAATGGCTGGAATTGGATCACATGAAGTATGAAGGAGTAGATCTGAGGGAATACTAATAAAAGAATCATCTAACTCACCAGAGAAAGGTAAATCAAAGATATCACCATTACAAATGCTTAAAATCCACCTAGCAAATTCGCTGATTTCAGTTCTTTCTTTAGCGGCCAAACCATGAGTAGAGAGGTGCATGTTTTCTGTAAGAGTTAACACAGTAAATTTAGGCCGTAAAGCTTAGCTGCTTAGAGAAGCATTAATTATCTCTTCTTTTGTTCCACCAGGAATAACTGGCAATATTTGGCGAAAATCACAGCCAAGCAAAACTGTTTTACCGCCAAATGGAAGATCTCAACTACAATTGTCACACCCTGAGAGGACATCACGCATTGAATGATCAAGGGCTTCAAAACAACACCTGTTATTCATTGGCGCTTCATCCCAAACTATAAGAGAAGTTATTTCAATAAGGCTAGAGAGATGTGTGTTTTTCTTGATGGCACATGTTGATAATTCATCAACAGTAAGTGGGATTTTGAATCTTGAATGAGTTGTACTACCGCCTGGCAATAAAAGAGATGCAATACCGGATGAGGCCACAACAAGGACAACTAACCCCTCAGATCTGATGCGATTGATGATTGTATGCCATAAAAAAGTTTTACTAGTTCCTCCATGACCATGAACAAAGATTAAACTTTATTTCTTTTGAAGGACAGCTGCAACAATTGAATCATATATTATTTTGAGAAAGGGGAGATTTAATGAATGTTGACTCTTAAGGTCAGCAAGATCATAATTAAGTTCTTCTCTTATAAGCTTTTTCCTAATTTCAATTAACAATTGGCCATTGGGCATTTGTAATTTATGATCTTGAAGTGTTGTTGCAGCATCATTGAAAAGTTATTCAAGCTCGTATAACACATAAATTTTAAGCTGATCATCAGATAAAATCAAATTTGGCATCTTAAAAGATGTTCTTAACCTATAAAGAATGTTATCGTGCATTGAATGCCAAAACTGATTGAATAAAACCAAAGGATCAACAATTTCACAAAATAAAACAATGCTGACAAAAAGTTGTCTAAGTTGTGGAGACATTGCAGTTGCGATGGATTCACAAAAAGCCTCAGACCATTCTTTATCATCGCCTAAAAGCTCATATGCTTTGCAAGCAAGTTGAAATGTTGGATAAACAATCCCATCAACTTTTCTTAAATCAACAAATCCTATTGGCCCTTTAATATGGTTTAAAAGCAATTGTAAAAAATAAAGTTCCCTGGCAGCAGGATGTATATATGTTAAATGCCCAAGGCTAAACCCCTTTGATCTTGTAATCCATTCTTTTTGTCCAGCATCCCATACATACTTGCTTGGAAATTCTGAATAGCAAAGTTCTCGTGCATTAGAATCTTTCTTGTTGCATTCGAACCATTCAGTAAGCATTGTTTTATTAATACCCGGCCTTCTAAGAACATAATGGAGAGATTCGCTACCTAAAAAGACAACATTTTGTTGAAAAGGCAAATGAACCTGAAGTCTTTCAACTGGAGGGTTTCTTGAATGGATTGGAAATTAGAAAAGACGCCAAACAGCTTCATAGGGGAAGATAAAACGATAATTAAGATATGCTTGTATCTCATCATTTGTTTCATTTTGGAGCACCATACGACATCTATTAGGCCCTTTGTTGACATATTTAAATAGATATTTGATGAGCATTGATTAACAGCATATCTCAACATTTATATATGCATTATACCGCACTAAAAGTTCTTTATTGTATGGAACAACATAGTCATTGCAAAGCATAATTCCATCCTTGAGAACAAAATTATTGCGGCATTCACGTCGCTTATAATAAACAAACCCATTCTCACCAAAAACAGTTGAGTCTTTGAATTTTTTTGGAAATGACTTTGCACATTTACATTCCAGCATGCATTGTGCATTCAGCTTTGCAACGCCGCATGGACCATGTATCATGAACTTAGAGACAATTTCATGACATAAAGGATCAATATTTTTATCTGTTATTTCAGCAGAAACAATCGAGTCAACATCATCAGTAGTTCGACATTTAAATTCAGAGGCAAGCCAAACCAAAATATGTGTATGTGGAAGCCCTCTCTTTTGAAACTCAATTGAGCATACATCTATCGAGTTGCAAAATGAAATCAAATAAGAATAAATAAATAAAGATATATTTGATGAGAAAGAAAAGAAATGGGTAAGGCCTAATCACCAGCAATTGTCTTGCTAAAAGGGACACCAGATTTGATGAACTTCAATATATCAAGAACCTTTGCTCAAAAAACACGTGTGATTATATCAGGCTTGTCTTCATGTTTATAAAGCCTGCTTTTTTTAAGCTCTCTTCGGATTTCAGGCCAGCTTGTATTGCATGTGAATGTGATGAAAAGATCTGGATTTCCATATGCCCTACAAATGGCCATAACATCTTGGTAATTATTTATCATGTATCACAGGCTACCGGTTAAAGAAGAAGGGAAAATAATTTTACCTGTTTTTGACCCTTGAATATCCCCTCTAAGAACAGCTTCATTAATGCCTTGATAGAGCTCAGTCCGAAGATCATTTTGGTTCATTCTAATGTAATCAAGCCTGTCTTCCTCAACATTGGTAAATGCTTCAACTAAAAATTGTTGGTAAAGACAACCGCCTTTTGTAACGGTGTCTTCACCATATTCCCTCTCATGAATAAGATACACATAAAAAGCTCTCATTTGTATATTTTGACGCCTTCTAGGAACTTGATTATCATGGTTAGCAAAACTAATATTAGTTTGATAACCATCTTCACCAAATGGAAAAAGAAGAGGATATTGCAATGATATAAATTTTGGATGCAATTTAGAGATTCTTTGTAAAGTCCCTGACAAACTTTCAATAACAATATCTCTTTCTGAACGATAATCACCAATATCTCCAACAATCAAGCCACCAATATCATCTGAAGATGGGTCATTATACTGTCTTGAGTCATGAGTTCTTTGACCAAGCAACCGTAGTTTATATCCAAGATTGTCAGACATTGACAGCCTTTGCGAAGCATGACGAAATAAACCAACTAAACAGTTAGTTGAATTAAGCATGTCAATAAGAACCTTGACAACAGATTGATCTAAAGTTGAAGTAGAGCTCCCATGTGGAAACGATGCTAGTCGATTTGCAACTTCATTTGTAGTGTCATAAATATAAAGTTGAGCAAACTTTGGAGTCTCTCTATTAGAAGGCAAAAGAGAACCCATTAAATGATGACAATGGCCATTTATCTTGAAAACATAGGGCCCAGGTTGACGATTGACTGAGTGATCTATATTAGCCCCCATGGATGTAAAAGCGAACATAGAGTTGTAGGCTCGAATATTTGTGCGGAATTTCTTAGAAGCTTCACCAAATGTAGGGTCCAGAAGTTCATCAAGAATATGAGGCGTCGATAATGGTCGTGGAAGCCTAATCTTTCCACCAAGACAACAGAGTGAGAATTGTGGATTGGTTTTGGTTGAGCGTGCAAGCTTCTCATCAAGCCAGAAAAAAGCCTTGCAATGAGAGCATTTGAATGTTTTGTCACTAAAGTCAATGTACTCATTTATACTTCCTAAGAAATAAAAAATGAGTTAAAGAAGATGTCAATGGATAACTAAAAGTCTTAGAATAAAAAAAAACCAAAATAAAAAAAATAAAAAAATAAACTTTTTTTTTTTTATATGAAGCTTGCCCAATCATTAGTTGCTTAACTGCAGAAGCTGTAAGTTCATGATTAACACAGGTTAAACCAGAAGCACCAAGACTATCAGCGTATGATATAGTTGATGATTGTAATGAGCAAGATTGATTGTTTGTAGAAGCTAAACAATCATGATCTTGCCGGTTTTGAGAATACAATGAAGGTTGAGAACGTGAGCTCTCTCCTTTATAAAAATGTGAGAGTTGAGCATTGGAAGGCCCAGGATCAAGATTTGTAGCTAGCCTTGATGACCGTGTTAACGTACCAACTGAGCAAATATAAGTTTCATTTTCTTGTTGCGATGAAATATATGGAGAATCTTGCTCATTATTAATTGCATATGATGATTGCAAGCGTTGTCATCGGGTAGTTATGTATGTATAAAATCTAGTTAAAAAAACAAAACAATGGAAAAAGCCTAACATGAAATTAAATAAAGAAATGGTGCAAGGAAAAAGCGATAATAAAATTGAGTTAAGACTTAGAGTAGAAACACTGACATGATAGGTATAAAATCAATAATTGAAGTTGCATAAATGTAAGGGTTTTATATTAATAAGAAAAATTTTATTTTTTTATTTTATTTTTTAATATTGGATTTGCTTTTTATTTAGTTATCATACTTTTATAACATAGATTATATATCCGGCAGGTTAACTTAATTGACTTTTTTTTTCTTTTTTTTTAATAAATTTTTTTTCTAATTGCATCATTTATATTGGCTTGATTTAAAATTAGATTCCATGATTAATTTATTTTTACTTTTCATTATATTATCTTGATCTAATGATTTAAGAATAGTGTTCAAAACGTAGACCTGAATTGACTTAATTTTGTTTTTTGTTTTTTTAATTCCAGCAGTCAACACTTGGTTCATTCCATATGTTCTGATGGTTCCTGTTTTGTAGCATGTTTATTGCTTGATCTTTATTTATGGAAAAGCTTGAATAAAGTCGTTTTCTTTTTCAGCTGAAAACTGCTAGGGAAGCAGTAAACTTTGGACTTACAGGAAGTGTAATTAGAGCAATATCAATAGCAAGTGTTGCCTGGAAATATTCAAGGAGCTTGCATGGTAGTCCACTACCTCCTCACTATATTTTTTATTGTAAATATAGTCTTGGAATTGAATGTGTGCAGTAACTTAAGGATGAAAGAGGATTCAAATTTTATTATTTCGATTGAGCCATATCACAAAGATTTCTGTTTGCAGCTGCACATGTTAGTTTATCTTTTAGTGAAACCTGATTCCACTGTTGATTACTTAGTAACTTGCAAGAGATTTCTACTTTTGAGGATTGTGTTTCAGGCAAATCCAGTATGCTTTAAATATGCATAAAAATGATTTATAGGGACATAGAAATTATAGGACAGTGGAATCATATTCTTAGCTTTCTTGTCTTTTTTGTTCCTTTTTCATTACATGTTAAGAGTTTTACTGGTGGAGATATCTTGGCCTTAAGATTAAGGTTGTTGGTTTTGACATTTGAACTCTAGTCAAAAAAGTTTTTTTTAATTTTTTTTTTACGATTATCTCGGTTTCATGACCAAGCTCATTGGTCCTTAAACATTGGATTTGCATTTTAATGAAACCTCGTGAGAAAGATAGTTACATCATAATAATGCATCAACAAAATCCAGCGTATCAAATATTTATTTTCTATATTTTTGTTATTATCTAAAAAATATTGTAGGAGTATGATATATTATCTTGATGAATGCTATCTCGACAGGGAAAAATCATCTTGCATAGTCCTTGACAATTGACCAAAGAAACAAAAAACAAAGATCAAATTCCAAACAAAACAAATGAGCAATGAAAATAATAATAATAAAAAAATAATCTATTTCTCTACCTAGAATGTTTATTTTATTTCTTAAAGCAACTTTTTAAAAAGTTAGACAACAATAAAATAGCTCAATAATATGAATATATTACGAACAAATACCAGCACATCAACACTTATAGTAAAAAATACAACCAAAAAATTAAATAAGAAAAAAAATGTCAATATATGCTTTCTCGACATTACATAGCAACCAGTGTATATATACAAACTTCATAATAAAGCTGAAGAACAATAAATCCTAAAAATGCAAAGAAAAAGCTTTTGAAAAATCTAACTAATAGAGGCAAGTTTAATGTACAGCAACTTAAAACAACCACAACATAAATTTTCTACAGGGTGATTAAAAGAATATAATTGCTACACCAATATGATAAAAGCATGAAAAAAGCAATTGATGCCTCTACCTATAGTGATCAACAATATAGACCTGACACTTTATTTTTATAATCCAATTAAAAGCGATCACTTGTTTCTTTTTAACCTTTTAATATGTAGCGCAAACAAACACACAATCTAAAACGATAATAACCCCTTATTAACAAAAAAAATCCTCAATGCTAGCAATTCAACAAACTATTAAAAGATTTTTTTTCTTGCTTAAATGAATTAAACACACGTATCATTATCAGTCTGAGCTCAACAACATGTAGTAATGACAACAATATTCACCCTAAAAAAAGCATTTAAAACTTTTAGACCCTCATCTTAGTTAAGGATGTGCAGAGAAAAGCAGCCACCAACTTTCATTCTTCTTTCTTAAATTCCAAGTTTCAAATGCAACAATCCTTCTCTTCATTTTGCTTTTCAACCACCAAACCGCAATTCAAATACCACTTGTTTCGTTAATGAAGTATTTTTTAATAAAACTTAGAATATCTATTTACCTGGGTAAACTTGCAACCATTTTTTTTTGTTCAAAAGGAAACAAACCAAAGCTTCATAATAAAATCCTTTATTTTTTTTTATCTCTCTCATAATAAGGTACATGCCCACACCTTATAGAATCAGAAGTGATCCAAGAAGTGCAAGCCTGTATAGTTCCATCCAACCTCTTCTTCCATTTTTGGGTTGGCTACCCAATTGGGACTTTGTGTAAATTTGTGTCCAAGTCTACAACTTAAACAACACATATTTATAGTCACGTTATTATTCTGGTCAAGGAAAAAACAAATAATTGGCTTTTTATGAATTTTAAAGGTCGGTAAAACATAGTTTTTGCTGATTTCTATTTTTTTTGTTTCTTATGGTAATTTTAGTAAGAAAAAGCTCTTGAGTTAATAAAATAAGAATTTTAAGGATTCAAGATGCATTAACAGGAAAACGGGATAATTGTAATATCGATATATAAAATTTATATTTTTTTCTTAATTAATTATAATAATTTATATTTTTTATTTAAATATATTAATTTTTAATTTTTAATTAAATACTATTGTTCACTTTCCATTATAATCATGTCTCAACAAAATTAGTACTCGCCTTTTCCCTGTTACTTTTTTTTCTTCTTTATCAATTACAACTTTGACAGTTTTTTTCCCCTTGTTATAAGTTGCTCCTCTATGTCATTATAACCCCGTCATATGCATGATTCTATTTTTGTCATGTTAATACCTATTTATCAGCCACTTGCATCGATGTACATGGCTGGAGATGTGGAAGCAATAAAGTATATTTGTTTGGTTCTCTATTAGCTAAACAATTCTTTTAATATGAAACAGTTTTAAAGAGAGTTTGGGCTAAGAAACTTATTCAAGGTTGACATCTAACGATTTTTGTGTATTTGTAAATAAACAATTGTAAATTGTTGACTAAATGTTATCTGTTGTTGTATTTTTTTCAGTTATGAAAGCAAGCCTTAATGAAATACACAGTGTTGGATTATGCTAATGACTCCATTGGCTCCTTCATTTTTTTCAGTTATGAAATTTTTTGACTAAATGTTATATATTTAATGACAGTGTAAACACAAATAAATGAATGACTGGAATCAAAAGGGCAAGCCATGAAAAGAACAAATATAAATTGTAACATGAAGTGGCCAAATAAATAAAGATGGGAATCTAAAGCACAAATTCAACAACCATCAAAAGGGAAGAAAATACAGCAAAAACAATTTTGAATACAAACTCCTAGCAAGCAACGCCTTTGCTGGTTGGTTAGAAAGCAAATGCAAAAAAAAAAGAGAAGCTGGTCTCACAGTCCAACAAAGCAAGAAAAAGACAACCATTCATCTTACAGACCAATAATACATGCACATACTAGTAGCGTAAAGCAAGCAAGCCTTAACGTGAACAAAGCAGCAACCTAGCAACCCAACCGAAAAGAAGGCTAGAAAAGCTCAACAAATCTGCTGAAAACAAAGGGACCACACAAATTAAGTATGGATGCATAAGAAAACAAACAAAAAAATAATAATAAAAGAGGCAATGGAAAGAGAGGAAAAAAAACCTAAACTGATGGTGCAACAACCAGCAAGAGAGCCAATCGAGAAATATAAAAGGAGAGCCCAACAACTGGTAGGCAAAGAAATACACAGACCATAAATAGACAAAGCAAAAGAAAAGGCATTTGGTTGTAAACTAAAAAACAAACAGGGCATTTTCAGTTTCTAGTCACACGAAATACAGAGGACAATTGCTGCACAAAGTGCAAAATCTTATCTCTAACCAACATGATCATATTTCCCATGCAAACCAGACAGCCCTCCTCCCAATATAAAGACAGCAAATAGGATGCATTTTGTGAC
The DNA here is from genome assembly GCA_007827005.2 of Populus simonii. Taxonomy (NCBI): domain Eukaryota; kingdom Viridiplantae; phylum Streptophyta; class Magnoliopsida; order Malpighiales; family Salicaceae; genus Populus; species Populus simonii. The sequence goes on from CM017478.2 coordinate 2,309,904, forward strand.
AGCAAACAGGAATTTAATGCACACTGGCCCACTAATTTAATTAACAATGCAGAACCAAAGAAAACAAAGACATGGCTACCAGCAAATAAGACAACATTTAATTCGCATTGGCCCACCAATTTAATTAACAATGCAGAAGCAAAAGAAAAGAAAGACATGTGTCCACAAACAAAAAACAACAGATATGCGGGCTGAAGCAACTGTTACAATCCACAGATGCATGAGTCTGAATGAACATATATACCGCAACATGATTTAGTTTCTTTGTTAATTGTCATCTCTCATTTTTTTTTTAATTGAATATTTACTAGTTCGTAATCTCTTAAGAATATTTTTTTTATAATTTAAAAATTACTTTATTTCTTTTTTAAGTTAATATTTTTTTTATTCAAGCTATACTTAATTGTTAATAACTATCATAATTATGAAATAATTAATTATATTACTAAAAGTTTAGATAATGTATTATAGTAGATTAAGTGAATCTATTTAATATTTGTAATTATTTAATTGTTATGAAGTGAATAATATTTATTTTTTAGAGGCAACAATATACTTTTTTAGTCCTAAGTGCACAATTAATTTTAAATTAGTCCCTCTAATTTTATAAAATAAAATAAATAATCTTTCTAGTTCAAAAATTAATTAACTAGTCCTTGTGTTTTCAGTTTTATTTGTAAATTAATCATTTTTATTTGTTCATGTTTTTTATTTTTTTTTTCAGTTTAGTTTGTTTTTCTTATTTTAAAAATAGATAATGTGGAAAGATTTAAAAGAAAAGAAAATTTTGTTGAACAAAATAATAAATTTTAGCGTGGTTAACACTAGGGGTGATTATTTTCAGTTTGATTCGGTTTTTGTCAAAAAAAGTAACCAAACAGAATTTTTTTAAAAAAAAACCAAAACCGAATCGAAACCGGTTCAAACCGACCGGTTTCAGTTCAATTTGGTTTTTTAAGATAAAAAATTGGTTCAAACCGGTTTGGCTCGGTTTTTTTTTGATTTTTTCAGTTTGGGTTCGGTTTTTTCGGTTTCAGGCTTATAAAACCAAAACCGAACCTAACCAATTGGTTTTTTCAAAATTTTAATCTATTTTTTTTCATGGTTTGGTTTTTTCAGTTACTTTTGTTTTCTGATTTTCTCGGTTTAATTGGTTTTTTGATTTTTTTACTCACTTCTAATTAACACTAATCGATAGACTATTTATTTACAAGAACATTATTTTGCTTTAGAGTTTGTTTTGTTTTTGGAGTTGAAAAATGTTGTTGTAAAAAAATATTTTTTATTTTAAATTATGTTTTAAAATATTTTTAGATTGTTTAGTTGTATTTATATTAAAAGTAAATTTTAAAAAATTAAAAAATATTATTTTAATATATTTTTAAATAAAAAATACTTTAGAAACCATAATAACGAAGAATAACATAATCTTCTGACATAATAATAATAATAATAATAATAATAATAAAGTCAAAATTTAATTCTCACATCTAATAAAATGAATAAATCGATCATCTCCCATAAAACCCACATTTTCTTAAATAAAAATATATAAAAAAACCCCACATAAACCTCTCTTCTTCGCAGATCTCTTCTTCTTTCTGTTCACAATCATGAGAAGAGCGTCGACTCTCGCGTCTTCCGTCCTCTCTCGGACCCTCACCTCCACCCTCCACGATTGCAGTGGCCTCTCCACCACCTCAGCTGCTACCATCAACCACGGCTTCCTCCATGCTGCACTCTTTAGCACCACCACCAGCACTGGCAGTTCCAACACTCGCCGGATCTTCAATCCTTTCTCCACATCTCTCGTTGTCGCGGGAGCCTTGGTCTCTGCCGCTGCCGCCGCTTCTCTCTCTCAAGAAGTCCTCGCCAAGGAGCCACCACCGGCCGAGCTCGTGCCCAAGGAAGTTGTTCTTTATCAGTATGAGGCCTGTCCTTTCTGCAATAAAGTTAAAGGTCTCCTTTTTATAAGCAAGTTAGAAATAATTTTATGAATATAGAGCTTTTTAGCTTTACAGTTCTTAAAATAGTTGATTTTTTTTGTTTGGTAAAATTTTCAGCATATTTGGATTACTATGAGATACCATACAAAGTGGTGGAAGTGAACCCTATTAGTAAGAAAGAGATCAAATGGTCTGATTATAAGAAGGTACCTATTTTGTTGGTAGATGGCGAACAGCTTGTTGATTCTTCAGGTTATTTTCATTGTGATTTTTCTTAAAAAGGGATTTTGAATTGTGTTGATGGATTTTATTTTGGTGGTGTAAATTTCGATTATTGATTATGTTGAATTGAATGTGAGCAGCTATAATTGATAAGTTGGGAAACAAGATCCATGGTAAGGAAATTGTAGATTCTGCTTCTGATAAGGATGACGATGAAGAGAAAAAGTGGCGGAGGTATGGTGCCTCACTTTTGTAGCTTAGTTTTCTTTTTCGGTCATTTTGGTTTCTTTGTTTCAATGAAGACATGCATTACCGGTGTCATAAAAAGGGAATTTATTATTTATTGTTATCATATAAAATGGGAATGTTTAAATTTAGGGCAAGTTAATTTTGTTGGCAATGTCTTAACCTTAGTAAGCTTGTTCTTTTCTTTTGGTTAAAAAGACCTTTTTCTTTAAGTTTTGGATTTGGTGTTTTAGGAAAAGCATATAAAAAGTAGTTTTGAATCCTGGCTTTAAAGGAGCTCCAAGTGGTAATGCTTGGACTTAAGCTCCTGTCACTTAGGAGGAAATGGGTGCTAATATGAGCTAAAAGAATAGAGGAGGGAGGGTAGTAGGCTGGGTTTCTACTGAATTTGGTTATATATGTAATGTGGGAAAGTTAATAATCCGTGTTGTGTCTATTAATTTTAGAGTGTTGAAAAAGTTTCGTATTCTTGTAGCCATTCATGCAGTTTAACTGTACATATAGCTACATGAAGCAAACACCTACTTATCCTTGCATGTTAAAATAAGCAGTAGTATGCTGTCTAAAATAGACTAAAAGAGATATATGATACAGGGAACAGTGCCTTAACTCTTAAAATTCCCTTTTGAATTCTAATCTTCTTCTTCTTCTTCTTCTTCTTCTTCTTTCCAATCAAAACTTCAAATTCAATCTTAAAATGCATCTGGGGGAATGGTAATGTGGCCAATTCATTAGGGGAATGGACAACCAATGTGTAAATGTGCAGATGGTCAAAAGAAAAATGAATTGCACATGGTGTTCAGACCAATAAGTAATGTAGATTAGTTTTCCATGATTTTCATGAACTCAGCTTTGGGTCCATATATCTTTGTCAAATCTCCATCTGAATCCAAGATATCTCTTCAATTTATATGGTCCCTGGTATGAGTTCCTCTCTCCTTCAGTCAAAACCTACACGTTTACATTTCAGCCTTAGGTCTCCCTCCCAAAGTCTCAGAATTGGTAATCTATATCAGTTTCAGCAATGGTTCTTCATTATTTGTATCAAATTGTAAATCTAATCATACAGAAGATACGGAATGAGAGCTGTTCGATCTTGATGCATTAGTTATGGCTGCCTTGCTGGATGAAAACTTAGCCCTGTAGCAGATTGATTGCTGTTGGGTAGGTTGTTTAACTCGCCATATTCTATCTGTGATTGGTTTAAACCACCAGCATTCTCTAACTTGACCATGAGTTCTTTAACCTCTCTCAAGTTGTGACATCTTAAAATAGGTGATAAAAAATTGTGTAGCTCAAAAATTCATATCCCACACGTAGGCCATAATCCAATTGCAAGCATTAAATTTCTAAGACTAGGGAGAGATTTTCTCATAATTATGGCATCTTCATCATTGGAATCAAAGGTTAACTTTGTTTCTTTCTTTTTGGTTTTTTATTCTTTCAAAATATTTGCGGTCATTTTATGTGTTTTTAAAAGTTTACATTTTCAAATAGAAGAACAACTCTTTTTTTATTCCCCAATGTTGATGGTTGTCCAACATAACTGGTGCTTCTCACCTGTTGTAACTCTGTACACCTTGAGTGTCAGCATTTGCCAGCTACACTAGGTTTTCCTAACTAACATCTCATTTTAGACTTGAATTGAAAATTTTAAATGTGCAAATGATACGGGATAAAAGAGATTTGAAGATGAAGTAATAAACTAAGAAGCCAAAGAAAAAAAAGAAAAGGCCAAAGAAGAGGAGAATGAGGGTTGGAAAAGCTTGCAACTTTATAATTTTTATCCAATTCATCAAAATTGTCTAACATTTAGAAAAAATAAGATATAAATACTAAAATCCTAATTAGAATAAACAATTGAGCTCATAGCCTAACAAATAAAATACCTAACAATACCTAAATCAAGCTCAACAAATAAAGCCTAATTAAGAAACTTCAACTAAAAATTCAAATATATTAAACCATAAAAACATAAGTTAAAGTCCAATCTCTCAATGGTTTGGGCTACCCTCCATCATCTATGATCATACAAGTGCATAATCAATATCTTGGGTCTGGTGTCCCCACTAACTATCTTGGGATTGGAGAAACTCAAGTCCGTCAAGTCTAGTTCCAGACGGCTCTAATAATACTTCCAAAGATCATGATCAAGTTGTTGCGATGTCTCTCTAATAATCTACGTATAGTCTAAATCTGGTTATCTAGCTCATATACTGTGATTCGCTGAAATTTACAATCTTTGGTAAAAACAACTTGTGCATTCAAAGTAGCACTAATATGTTCCTTTTGTGCCGACAATAAAGATAAAAGGGTAGTGATATTAAAAGGAGCATTGGGAATAGACTATCGTGTTTTATATATAATGAAGTCCTCTATGTTAAAAGTAGAGCTAATATCAAAGTTTAGTGTCAATTTAATGACATCATTATTTGAATCAATCATTTGCAACACTTTGAATAGTCTAGCACTATTCACTTGAAATTTATGACTAGTTTTCAAAGGACACTGTTTAGGTCTAATCTGTATTATGAAATAATATTTAACATTAAGTGCATCATGATACTTGTGTAAATCAATTCTAAATTTGTATTGTTGATTACTTGCTTGAATATGTTTTATGATCTTAACATGCAAATTATGAACTCTATATGCAAAAAAACTTAGCTGAATCAGACCTTTTAGAGTGAGGAGACATCAAAAGAAGATCTATAGGCTTTCTAGGTTTGTAACTATGAACACTATATCACTGAGAATGTGGAGTGAAACAAACACTATTTGAAACTTTAGTAGATATAGCTTGAACATAACCTAGTAAATTAAGATTATCTTTATCTTCCTCATCACGTGTCAGGGATAAGGGATTGTAGAGCTCAACATGTTGCTATAAACTTATGACGTGCTAGACGTCAAGCATGAGGGGGGTGAGGAGCATGCGGCTGTAAACTTTTGACATGCTAGACGTCAAGCATGGTGAGTGGGGAATTAGGTAGTTTTAGAGGACTAATATCATGAGACTTTTCTAAGATTATATTTAACTTTTCAAGCAATTTCACTAAATATTTTTCTAAAACTTATGACTACCACTAAAATAGAATTACTATATTCTTTATTAACCTCATTTTCATACTCATTTGGATTTATAATGTTAAGTCCCTCTTCTTGCACATCTTCTTCATCTAGGTCACTAAAGTCCTCAAGATTAGGTTCATACACTTGCACACAATAGTTTTTCTTTTCACCTGTATCCTTATGTTCTTGGATGACTAAGGGTTTAGAGGTGCAATTGAAGAAGATATGACCGAAACCTTGACAGTTAGCACATTGAACCTCTGAACTTATTCTAGACATTTCATTAACGACTCTTTTTCCTTGTCTTCTTTATAAATTTGAGCACCACTGCGATTATGTCTATATGATGGGTTGCCTAACAAACAACCATCATTCCTAAATTGAGATCTAAAAGGCGTACTATGAGGGTCTTAACATTTTATCAATTGACTTATTATAAGCAACTCATAATCTTGTATTACAGTATATACTTGGTGGAGTGAAATCACCTATGAGTTAGATCTCTTTTCTAAAGTCATCATTCAAACCTTTACAAAATCTACGCAAAGTCATGACTTCATTTTTTTATGGCACATCTCATCATGTAATCGTTAAACTATGTTATATACTCATTGATAGACTTGTTCCTTTGTCTTAGATTGTTCCATTGGTCTTAGAGTTTATTTCTACAAGACTGAAATATATACTTTTCTTGTAGTTTTTGTTTCATTTTGGTTCAATCAGTTATAAGAGGTTTACCTTTTATCTCTAAACAAATCATCAACATCTCTCCAATAAAGTTGGACTTCACCAATAAGCATCATCTTAGCAAATCTAACTCTTTTATTATCAGACAAGTTGTGCCACTCAAAGAATTGAATCATGTCATGAATTCACATATCAAATATCAAAGGGTCATGACGACCCTCAAAAGTGGAGGCTTCTATTTTGTTAGGACTCATGACTCGCTCATCAAGGTATTCGTATTTAAAGTAACCTAAATGATAGTCATATTGGTGGTGCTCAAGGTGAACTTGTCTACAATGATTATTCTTGTGATATGTATTGGTCTTTGGGTACCTTATTTGAGAACTCTCTTGGGGTTCAATTCTTTTAAACATGTTGGTCACCTGATTGCATAAGCTATAATTCCCTAAGTGTATCACTAATAGTCAGGTCAATGATAAGTGTAGATTCAAAGTTAGACACTAGATGACCATGACGCAAATGCATGTAATACTAATATAGAGATGAAATTGAGATCACAAATGATTCTTGCAAGTGGAATCATAATATAAAAATAAAGATAACAACATTTTTTTTCTTAATGTGGAGATCAATAAAAAATGGAGCACATCGGGAAAATTAGAAGCATGCAATGCTAGACATTCGAAGTATAAACAAAAAATCACACAATATCATAGGTACAGACTTACAATTATCAAAGGGGACAAGATACTAGATATTAATGACGAAAGAGGTTGATCAACAAAAATTAAAAGATAAAAATGTAAGGTAGAATTTATTTTTGGCACAAAAGTAATATTAACGACAACTTTAAATAACAAATGTAAAAAGCAGAAAATTGAAATTCAAGGAATCAGAAAGTAGAGTAATTCATTGACCGAGACTCAAATCATTAAATTTGATTGCAAATGACTTTGAATCGTTGATGTTATAATGTCTCGAATAATGTCCTTTTGTTGTTTTCACTTCCCCCCCTTTTTTTCCCTCTGTTTTATTTATTTTTTTCCGGTCACTTTTCACTTTTATTTTCTCTTGACCACTTTTTTTTTGTCACAGTTCTCTCTCTCTCCTTCTATTTTGACTTTTGAATTTTTTTTCAATAAATCAATATAAAAGATAAACTAAATGAGGGTTGAAAAAATTTGTAACTTTGCAATTTTTATTCAATTCATCAAAATTGTCTAACATCTAGAAAAATAGGATATAAATACTAAAATCCTAAACTGAAATAAACAATTGGGTTCATAGCCCAATAAATATAATACATAACAATAGTTAAATCAATCCCAATAAATAAAACCTAATTAAGAAATCACAATTAAAAATTCAAATAAATTAAACTTAAAAACATAAGTTAAAGCTCAATCTCTCAATGGTTTAGGCTATCCTTTATCATTTATGATTATACGAGTGCGTAAACAATGTCTCTGGTGTCCCCACCAACAAATAAACTTGTTGATCGACAAAAACAAAAAATAGAAAAAAGAGGAAAATCAAATAGAAATTCCCAAAAAGCTAGCAGACTAATTTTTGCAGTTATTTCCTATAATTTTGCTTATGCATATAGATGAAGTTATGGAACATTTGTAGAATTGTTTTTGGCGACGTGCATGCTTGTGATCTGATGCATACATAATTTTCTATTGTAAGAAAATCAATGCTCTCATACTCTTGCACATGCCATGATTACATAATTTGGTCAACATGTTTATGCCATTTTTGGTTGATGCTCGTAAAACAGTTATCAACTTGTCACGTTTTTGTTTCTCTTCTTTCTTTGTATGCACAATACTGGTTAGATTTTAGTTGTTGCTGGCATGCCAATGCTAGATCTTGACATATTATTTATTGCTTATTTAGGTGGGTTGACAATCACTTGGTTCATGTCTTGTCTCCAAACATATATCGAAACACTTCTGAGGCTCTTGAATCCTTTGACTATATCACAAGCAATGGTAAGATGATCCATGGATATGCATACCTGAATGAAACAGTAGTTTCCCTACAGCTGACTCTTGTGGGAAAGATATCTTTGGTTCAGTTTATGCTTTTTTCCATTTATAACTTTGTGCCATGATTTATAATTATTTACCTATTGGTTTATGGTTCCATTTTTTTCTCAATCATTAAACGAGGAAAGTCTGGTATGTTTCTCCTTATAATATTTGCTCCATATGCTCAAGATGCCTTTGAAAAAATATTATAATATTTTTGGGAAATATTGTAATTAACTACCTATCGTAGTCCCTTTTCTTGTACATATTTCTATTCGTGTTCATTTGCAAAGCTTTTGTTTGTAGATTACTCTTAACTTCATTGATTATGTTGAAAAACATAATATGCCACCTTATTTGATTTGCTCGGGAAGGCTTTTCCACTCAATTTTATTCCCTGCTGGATAACGTGAACATGAGTTACCTAGATTACTCTTAACTTTGTTGCATTGATGATTATGGTGAAAAACATGATATGCTTGACAGTATGCATACACTTTGTAAATCAACGGACCATTTAAATATCTTTTTTCTATAAAACATTGCCAAGCAATGATCATACAAGTTATCTGCACCAAAAAAAATAAAAATAAAGAATTGATGTGCGAAGTTTGATAGTTAAGAAGTAAAGTACAGATTGTCACCTGCATATACTAAATGCATCATTGTTTAAGATTTTCATTTAGTTTAATAGTGACCAAGTTTTTATGTGTTGACATTCATCATACTTAGCAATAAGATGACCAAGTTCCTGGGCAGTTTCTCCCCATAGTCTATTCTTTAGAAAGTTAGAGTTGGTGTCTTAGAACCACTGATAATTACAAACTTGTCTCTAAGAACATTTTCCCAGTAAGAGCAAAGGGAGAGAATATTTTGTCTTTGAGAGCAATCTTATTTTGAGGGCAACATTGATGTGGCTGGTGTAGAACATTATGTCAGGATATTAGAAACAAAATGACTTGACACCCCTGTTTCATTGGGAATTTCTACGTTATTATACTTTTGGTTGTCAGATAATTAATCCCATTAACTTGTCTTTAATATTCTAGAAATGGTCTATGGCTCCATCAAGCTTTAATCATGCTGTTCTGTTTTCAATGCTTTGTATCCCATCTCTCGTCTAATGTAAATGTGTGAGTTTGTTATTTTGAGGAACCTTTGAAGATCAGAAAATTAATAATTGTATTCAATTGTTTCATCCGGGGATCACAACTACTCAATAACTTCCTTTAGTCATTCCTTTCATTTGATTGCAAGTGACAGTTATCATTTCATTTATGATTACTTCATCATCCTGTACTCATCCTCATATAGGTTCTAGGTAACTTATTCCAAGTCAATGTTGTTCATAGAATTATGCTTTTAAGGTTCACTCTGATTCTGTTCAAAATTATCTGTGAGATGGCATGTATTTTGTCCATTTATCTTGATTTCATTGTAAACTTCTCCTGTAAATGCAGGTAATTTTAGTTTTACAGAAAGAATCACAGTCAAGTATGCCGGAGCTGCTGCAATGTATTTTGTGTCCAAGAATTTGAAGAAGAAATATAACATTACTGATGAACGTGCTGCCCTGTATGAAGCTGTGGAAACGTGGGTGGATGCTCTAAATGGCCGAGAGTTTCTTGGTATGCAGCTGACATAATATCATATTAGTGCACATGACTTGCATGCTATATGTATATACATGTGCACGCTGCCATATCATTTTATATTGTAAACTCCAATAAAAAAACCAAACCAAAAGCAATGGGAGAACAGATGGTTTCCAAGGTCAGGCCTCCATCCTGCGCAATTGATCTGCTTTTTCTCATAGAAAGCTAAGATAACTTTCACAACTGTTTAAAGCTAAGATTCTGATTTTAACCTTTGCACAACCTTTCAAAGTTGTAGGTGACAGATATATTTATGTTTTTTCTTATATGCCACAGGGGGGTCAAAGCCTAACTTAGCTGACCTTGCTGTCTTTGGGGTATTGAGACCCATCCGCTATTTGAGGTCTGGTAGAGATATGGTGGAGCAAACTCGAATAGGGGATTGGTACACAAGAATGGAGAATGCTGTGGGGGAGTCCTCAAGGATGAAGGCATAGATTATGCACTACTCATTTTAACTTCCAGCTTCTACAACCACGGTATTATGAACACGAACCAAAAGATTTGATAATGATTTTGATGTCTAAACAATTTTGTGATGGAAGAATTTGAAGCTGAAGCTCATTTTTAAAAAACTTGATTACTGTCGTATAATTGGAGAGAGATAGGAAAATAAAGAAATTTTACACGTGGATTGTAAAACTACCCATGGATCATCGTATTCTTAACTGGTACATTATAGAGCAATCATTCTTTATGCTATTTTGGTCCATTTGTTTGTTGAATAAGCTATGGCTGTTCAATTTCTGTTATTTTACCGGGGCCTTGGCTGTTCAATTTCTGTTATTGATAGTATGGGTGGCAGCAAAGCTACTTCAGATTTGTTTGTCATGGGTGTTAGAAAGTTGGAAAAAGACTAATGAGGTGAAATTCTTGTTCGAGCCCTTGGATGATGAATAGAATTGGTTTGCCTCTTGAATAACACCCTGCGTATTTGGTTAGACTAGTTTTCTGTTTTAAGAACAACTACATTTGGCACAACATCACCTTAATATCTGCAGTTACGGGAAAGATCCTACTTCACATCAAGTTTTGAAGGCTCGAGCACATCTTCTTGTCACCATGATGCAATTCTCTTCCCAGTTTTTGATGGGTGTCCCAGTCTGGTGTGCTTTTCCTACAAAGCAGCCAGCGAGGGAATTGGATTTTCTTGCATATGTGCTTGGATGGTGGACTGAATTGATTTGGCTGTTGAAACTCCTGCATATTTTGTTGAGCCTGAGCTAGGAGAGGAGGATTTTGATTTTCTATCCTTGAGAACAAAAGAAAAGAAAACGTTACTGTTCTCAGTTCTCTCACAACAATGCTTTTGTTTGACTACTAATTAGTGCGCACTGAGACAGGAAGCATTTGCTTTCAGGTCTTCGCCATCAGCGGTTTTTTAACAGAAGTACAAACAACCATATGGATCACAAATGCTTCTTCACATGGGACGATTGGAGTGACAGGTGACTTGGGACTTGAGATTTCCTTGCACAACCATAAGAAACTGTCTTCGGGATAGAGTTATCTCATTGTCTTTAGGACAAGGGGGGTCAAAGACTTCAGATTTGCCGGACCTTGCTGTGCTTGGAGTCATAAGACTCATCAGCACATTTATGTTTGGTGGAGATATGGCGGAGCTCGCTTGAATGGGGGACGAGGACATAATAATGGAGAATACTGTAAGGGAGTTTTCAAGGTTTTGAATTCACAACATGATCTGTACTTGTGGAGTTTCTGTATCACCATGCTATAGGACAACTTAACCGAAAGAAACCAAGATTCTGTAACAAACGGTTTTAGATCCTATAAACAATGGGTGTCGATGATTGTTTTCATTATTCAGATCTTAAAAACCATGACCAGTATGTCGTGGTAAGAAATTTAAGAAGAAATATTCAATCCATATAGAATGCTGATGATGTGCGCTCTAAAAATCAAAGAAAAAATGGCTTAAAAAATAAGCCAAAACAAAAAAAACAAAACAAAAAGGCTCCAAAACTTCAAGACACGAGAGAGTGACACTTCCCTGTTAGAAGTAAGCAAAAACCGAAAGACTTGTTAAATCAAAAAAATAATTGAAAAAAATAAATCATCATAAAAAAAACTGATTAAACCGATTAAAATATTTTAAAAAATATTCGATTTGGTTCGGTTTCATAAACTTCAAACTGAAAAAATAAAAAAAATCAAATCAAACCGAAACTAAACCCATTAAAAACATCCAAAAAACCTTCCAAAAAACAATATAGTTTTTGGTTTTTAATATAAAATAACCGAAATCAAACTGAACCGCACCAAAACCAAACCGAATAGAACAAAAAACTGGTTGGTTGGGTTTTAATTTTTAATATAAAATAACCGAATTGAAACCGGTCGGTTTAAACCATTTTTGATTTTTTTCTTTATATTTTATAAAATTTCAATTTAGTTATTTTTATAAGTAAAAATCAAACCAAACCAAAAATAATTAAGCTACTCCACATCACAGGTAGATCAACTTCTTCGTATCTCCGACAACAACTAACACAACAAGTGAGGATACACATGAAAGCTTTATTAACAACCTGAGTAACTCAAGTTCTTGCCTCTTCCTCCACAAGTGGCTCTCATTGGCTGCACCACCTGCACCTCTACTGCCCATATATAACTCCAATTGAAAGAAGAAACAAGTCATAACAACGTGCAATAGAGAAAAGGAGTGTTACCATCCTCACATCCCATATAAAAGCCACTCTCGCCATTATAAAAAGCGTTATCCAAGTGGATATATACTCCAAGCATAACAAAAACAAGTCTAAGGAACATTTAGTATAAAGTCATTGTCATCACCACCTCTCATCAAGAACTTTCTTTGAAAGTTTGTACAGAGAAAGATCTTGGAGGGAAGCTCGTTTCATGATTATAAGAACCCTCGATATGGAGGTGAATAGCCATCGCTACGTGAGAGGTTCTCTATTGGCTAGATGAGTAAGGACCCCTCTTTTCCTGATGTTCACAATTGATGGTACAGTACCTATCATATTTTCTTAATTCGCCATAAAAGATGGATTTGATTAAAACTTGTACTGTTGTGATTGTTTTTATAAACTTTTGAAGATCATATTCAGAAGTCTTTCCATATACATCTACGTAGGCTCTCTTTGTTTTTGTTGAAATTGAAGGAATAAAACACTATGGTTTGTATTATTTGGTGAGATATATAATTAACCTCTTGATATTAAAGCAGTTAATGACACCAAGAGCCCGTGCAGACATCCATGTGAATCTTCCAGCATTTCAAAAGTTGGACTCTGCTTATTGTTGGCAACCTCTTCATTCCTGAAATGGAGATTAACAGTGAATGAGAAGAAATTCATAGAGATTGTTTTGGCTTTAAATCTTAGAATTGATGGTCGCTACCCTCTTGGTATCGTAAAATTCTCATCAAATTTGGCAGGAAAATTGCTTATTAATACTTTTTTTTTTTTGAGTTCCTGTTTCACCTTCCAAGCTCTCCCTTTGACTTTACACGTTTTACTGTAATGTTATGCATGTTTTTTTATCATCAAAAGGCTGTTGTAGGTTTGGTTTCAGTGACGCATAGGAGCTTCAAGATGAATGGAAATATGGGGTCTCTTTGATGAGTTGTTATTGTGCCATTATTGCTAGCTCTTCACAACTTGAATATGGTTTTGTTGGGACAGCCATGACTCTGCCTTTTGTTTCAGTCAACCTTTTTTTAAGGAAGACAGCAATCTCCTCTCTTTTTGTCCTCTTATTTTGTTCATTGCTTCTTTGAGAAATCTACTGTAGTGTTCAGCTTGCATTTACATTCATTGCTTGTTTTGTGCAGACTAGCTAGCTTTCGACTCCATGCCACCTGTTTTTGCTTGGCATGTAGCTGACTGGGAGCATGCTTTTGCATCTCGCACTGACCATAGCTGCCTTCAGTCGCACCAGCTCTAACAACATGTGTTTGTCGAGCCCTCCTGACATCCAAATTTTATGTTGCAGTCTATTTTAGTTTTTTGTCTTTTAATTTTTCTACTTGTTAACAATTTTAGCCAAATTAGCCTCCAATCAAACCCTCACGAGGCAAGATTAAAAGAAATAAAGAAAGAAAGGAAAGGAAAGGAAAAAAAAAGGAACTCATGGGCATGGTAAATTCATTGTGCCCATGAATATCAGTTTATAACAGAGTTATCAATTTTATTTCGTTTTATCTGGAATACTTGATATATCCAGTTCTAGTTTAAAAAATTAAACAAATTGAAACAAATTTCATCTTATTCAGAATCTCAGCTTGTTTTATAAATTTTGACCAAATTCTAGTTGGAACGTTCTAGTTTTGTTTTGAATGTTCCATTCTAGCCAAATGATTTAAAAAAAAAACATATTGTTTAGTTTTACGGTATCAATCATATCTCTCAATCCAACCTTTGTTCAAGTTAGAATTTTACGAGTCTCCTAATATATTGTTATATCTCAAGTTAAAATTTTAAGACAATTGAGGTCTAGAAAGACCTTGTAAAATTGTTAATGATATTTTTATAATTTTGTTCAAATTTGTAATTTTGTTTAAAAAATGTCATTTTTTATCCTTTTTTTAGATTGAATTTTGTTTTTTCAATTTTATTATTCAAATTTATTGAGAATTAAGTTTCATAATTTATTTTGATTTGTTTTATTTGGGGTTATTGTGGTCTCATGACCTGGATCATGAATTTGAAAGGTTGACTCGAATTTATTAATATGTTGTTGTCTTAATATTTTTTTTAAGAAAATATTTTATCTTAAATTTTTTTTAGTCGAACTATATTTTTATCAATTATTCAGGTTGTCATTGGATTCGTTGAGTTAATCTGGTTATATTTATTCAAATCATTTTTTTTATTTATGTTTGAAATTTGATTAGTATAATTTTAAAGTTAATTTATTATTAAATTTAAATTTAAATTATGTTTATTAAATTATATATATATATATATATATATATATATATATATATATATATATATATATATAACTCCAAAACAGCACGTCAAAAACTGCATGCCACAACACTCCAAAATCCGTTCCAATTGAAAAAACATACCGCAAACTGAAACGGAATGACAAATCCACAGTGCTTTGGAAACAATATTTCCCATTTCTTAAAATAAAATAAAATAGTAAACAATTAAAAGCTAAAAACGGCTGGCTTGCTCTTCCTGTTTCGGTGTTTTGTTGGGCAATTGAAACATTAGGGTTTCTTCGGCGACCTGCGAATCAAACTCCCTATAGATTATCTTGGCGGAAAGAAAGAGGTAACTTTCTTGCATCACTTAAAGTGAAATTCAATTCAATCCAATCCCCATGTTTTATTTTCTCAGCAAATCCGTTATCCAGTATGGGAGACACACTGCTGCAGTTTCACCCACCTACAAGCACTTTTCATTTCAACTCTCACCTTCAATTATCATTCTTAGATTCTTCATCTCAACCCTTGACAATCCAAATAAACACTCATTTGCAGCCTCTTATCTCATAAGCAAATTTGGGTTCTCTCCTGAATCTGCTCTTTCAGCTTCTAAACATCTCAATTTTACAACCACAGAGAAACCTGACTCTGTGATTCACATTTTCAAGCACTATGGTTTCTCTCAGGTTCAAACCTTAAAACTCGTTAAAAAATACCCACGAGTGCTTTCGTGCAACCCTGAGAAAACCCTTTTGCCTAAACTCGAGTTTTTCCACTCTAAAGGCATGTCAAACAATGACATTGCACGCATTTTATGTACATATCCTCATATTTTAGTTAGAAGCTTGGAAAACTGTATAACTCTTAATTTTAACTTCCTTGGCAATTTGCTTCAATCTAATGACAAGACAATTGCTGCTGCTAAAAGATACTCGCCTATTCTATATCATAAACCCGATAGATTCTTGAAACCTTGTATCGACATTTTGGAAGAGTATGGAGTCCCCAAAAAGCATATTGCTTCATTGGTTCACCGTTGGCCTAGGTCTGTCATGATGTCTCCTAATTATCTGAGAAGTATTGTAGAGAAGGTGAGAGAAATGGGATGTGATCCTCTTAAGCCACAGTTTACAACGGCAGTGATGGTGATGAGTCTATTGAGCGAATCTGGGTGGGAAAGGAGGCTGGGTGTTTATAAGAGTTGGGGTTGGTCTGAGGAAGACGTTCATGCTGCTTTCATAAAGGAGCCTTGGTGCATGATGACATCAGATGATAAGATTATGGCAGTGATGGATTTTTTGGTCAACAACATGGATTGTGAGCCTTCATTTATTGTGAAGAACCCCTATCTTTTGAAGCCAGGCTTGAAGACAACATTTATACCAAGAGCTTCAGTTGTTCACTTTTTGTTATCGAAACAGTTGATTGAAACGAAGCCAAACTTGGTTACTCTGTTTTTGTGTTCTGAGAAGATGTTCCTTGAGAAATTCGTGTATCGTTTTGAAGAAGCCCCTCAGCTATTAAAGCTGTATGGAGATCAATCAAAGCTTTCAAAATGACATGGAAATGTAACCATTTTGTGAATCGTTTTTCTCTCTCCAGATTTCGTTGGATACTGTAATGCAACTACAAGGGTGAGTTGGCCTCAGTTTTTGGCTTCCTTATTCTTCAATTTCTCAATTGAAGCTCGATTTGAGTAATGTGGTATTTCATCGCTCTCTTATGCAACTCCACTGCTACATTTATTTTGGTGTCTTTTACAAGTGAGTTTGTTTACCAGCACAAAGGAAAAGATGATGGCTTCTGTTCTCTGGTGTCTTCCTGAGAAGACATATGCATCCATTAATTGGTGGAGTTATCTTCCTCTTCCATTTCAAGCATATCAAAGTGATGCTGTAGTGGAATTGGTGTTGAAAAACACTACCTGTATGGTGAATTTTGAGCAGTCATGGAATGATTGAGAGTCCATATGCTAGAATGCAGATAGATTAAGGATTTTGAATTCAATGTTCCACATCTAAACTCAATCTCAGCTTTCATTAGCAATTGCATCTGCCTATGATGCATTGCAGTAACGTTTACAGGATGTTAGATGTTGAAGGTACAAAAGACTAGGACCCTGGCTGTCTGCATGTGCCTAGGGTCTAGCTCAATTTTTTTGTGTATCCGCATTATTATGTTCAACTTATTGAATCAGTCCCCACTTTACTAGAATAATTCTAATCTTATTTTCATGGGAACCGTCTACCCTCAGCATTTTTTTCAGTGCTCCTCAATTTTTGAAGTATATAGTAGACGCATGGTGAGAAAAATTTAAGGTTAAATAAATAATTTAAATATAAGTAACTAGTTTTTTAAATTGTAAAAACTAATTTATGTATACAACCAATTAAGAAGAAACTTTGGTAGAATAAGAGCAATAAAGTGCTTGCGAGGAGAGTATGAAAAAATCATAATGTGGCTAGGGAAGTTTAAAGAATTAGTATTCGATATGTTTTGATAAATAGGTGTTATGCTAATGTTTTATTATTCTAAACTTGTATTTTTTTTTTTAAATTTCTATATAATAAATTTAAATCTTATATGAGTTAATATTGGTTAAATTAAGTTGCATGATTTTTAATATGATATCAATGCAATGACAATAAAGAAGGTTAGGTCATATGGCATATAGATGTGGAAAAGATATAAATCAAAGTATGTCGCATGTAGTGATTGGGCAATGTATCTTAAATTTTTGGTATTGAAAATTTTTACAAAGCACTCAAGATCTAGTAAACAAAATTGAAATAAAAAAAACTTATGATTTGATGAGCAAGTATACTGAAAGAGCACTTATATTTATCCATGATGAAAAATGCTTAGTAAGAGTTCATTATGATATATTTTGTTTTTTTTCTTGAAGTTTTAATTACATTTTTATCGGTGAGAGTTTTAACAAATTATTTAATTGCAATAAAAAAAAGCTTGGTCAAGAACCGACTCTAATGCATTATATGAGAAAATCATATCATGAAGGGGGATATAGGAAAAATGGAGAAAACATTATCAATACAAAAGTGGATATATTCATTGTAAGGGTTTTGATAGTTATAATTGGATTAAGATTATTTATTCATATCAATAATATGAAATATAAATAAGTTTTGAAACTTGATTTTTTTTGTTTTATATGAGAGGTGTAATGCCAACATGGATAAGGAATTTAAAAAAGATACTTTAACTCATTCTCCTCGTAATTTCAAATGTAGTTGGAGGGTACTACAAGTGATGGACCCAATAATCGAGGTGTCTCCTATAAATACAGAATCAACTTATTACAATTATTTTTTTCTATATAATAATTTTCTTAATGATACATTTCACATCACGAATTAAATATTTCTCCTCTCGATTCTTATACGAAAGAAAACTTTCTTTCTCATCATTTCCATTCTTAGCTGAAATAGCCTTATAGTAATTCAAGTGTGTGTGTATTTTTTTTTTCTATTTTTCATTGTCTTAAACCCTCATTTTTTTTTTGTTTCTTTGTATAAGTTCAAGAACACAATCAAACACAATTATATACACATTTCAACCATTAAGCCAAACCTATTATTAATTACATTCATGATTTTTCTTCAATTATTATGCAAATTTCATCACTTATCCATACATTAAAATCCTTTAACAACACAATTAAACAAAACTTCCACAACATTAAAATTACCAAAACTCATCTTTCTTTTCCCTAATGTTGGCCAAAACATATAGAAAAAGAAACATGATCCCTTTTCAAACTTTCTTTTAATTTCAAATAACATTTTAGTCATTCATAATCAACAACAATTTTTTAAATTAAAAATAACATTCCAATCATTCTAATCACACAACTATTACTAGGGGTGTTCAAAAAAACTGATTAACCGAGAAAACAAAAAAAAAACCGATGAAAAATTAACCAAGAAAACCAAACTGAATGGAAAATCGATTTTTAAAACCATAAAATTTTGCCGGTTCGGTTTGGTTTCAAATTTTCTTTTAATTTCACATTACACTTTAGTCATTCATAATCAACAACACTTTTTAAAATTAGCATTCCAATCATTTTAATCACACAACTATTACTAGAGGTGTTCAAAAAAATCAATTAACCGAGAAAACCAAAAAAATCGATGAAAAATTAACCGAGAAAACCGAACTGAAATGAAAAACCGATTTTTAAAATCACAAAATCTTGTCGGTTTCGTTTGGTTTCAGTTTAAAAAGTGAAACCGGTGAACCAAACCGAACCAACTATAAAATAAAAGAGTTATAAATACTACAGTCTACAGTTAACCTAACCCTAATAACATAACATGAAAAGCCGCTGCCCAGACCAGAGACTATTTTTCGCTTCTTCCTTTCCCTTTCAATTTTCATCCACTCTGCCCCCTGCATCTGTCTCTTCTCTAGTCGAACAAAAACCCACATCTCCATCTCCTTGGCTTCTCTCTTCACTTCTCATTGGATTCTCTTTTCACTTCTGAACAAAAATCCAGACAAAATGGAACCCATAACAGCCAAAAGCTGCTTCTGTACAAGCTGGTTGGTTTCCTTCCATTACTAATATTTTGAATCAGTCACAAGGGAGAAAGAAGAATGAAGAGATTATTGCCAAGGTCACAAACTAGAGCACCAGGGAACAACACCCTTCTCTGAAGAGCCCATAACATACTCCTTTGAAGAGCTTTTTGGGCGAGGCAAGCATGGAAACCAAATCCAAGCCACTAAATGCTAAGAAAATCCCAGTTGAAAAAGATGGCCTCACAGTTAAAGGTAACAATGCTTTGCCTAAAAAAATTTAAAAAATCCCATTAATTTGATGATTAGGTTTCCTGGTTTTAAAGCAAAAATACTGAATTTAACCAAACCGAATCGGTTCGATTTGAACCGAAATTCAATTTAGTTCGGTTTGAATTTTTAAAAATTTGAGTTACTCTGTTCAGTTGGTTTTTGTGGTTTAAACCGAACCGAACCGAACCATGAACAAGTCTAACTATTACCATTACATAACATATATATTCATACTAGATTTTATCAATGATTTATCAAATTTTTATAATCTTCTTTAGGGCTATTTTTCCTTAAAGTCTCAATTAATACTTCTATGGAATAAATTATCAAACCAACATCAAATCACATCTTGTATTACTATGATTCTATCAAGATGCAATTTACATCATTAATTTCAATCAAAGAGATTTCTCATTTTCTTCTTACTTTAGGCAGGCCATTTATAACACTTGAGATTATAAATTATTCAATGTTTTTCTATATTTTCACATCTATTACAACCCATAATACCTTAATTAAGTTAATTCCACATACAATTGCATTTCCCTTAATTCTTCCCCAAGAACCTTAATCCACATGCTCTAAAATAATTAAATTCTACTCTAACATGTATATTTGAGTTTCAAGTACCTTAGCAATCAATAATTTGAACTTTGAAATGCAAAAAGTCAAAAAAAATTTCTTTTCTTATTCTTCTTCTTTGGCTTTCTCTCAGGTCCACTTTTTCTCTTTTCAATCCCTCTTAATTTGAAGCTTAGGTGTTTTTCTCTTTCATAAACTAACTTTACTACCCTTAAACCTTAAATCTTCTCACAATTTAAAGGAAAAGCAAAAGGATTTGAAGAATTTCTCCTCCCTCTCTCTACTAGCTGGTCGCCGGCCTCCTTACAATTAAAGGTGGAGGTTGACCTTTTTATATTTATGTTTCCCCCCCTCAAATCTCTCATTTCTTTTTTGGTTATTTCATTAATTTTCAAAAATTTAAATATTACAATTTAACCTCACTTTGATTTTAATTTCTATTAATTCACAAAGTTAGCCTTCCTATTCTTTACTTTTCTTTCATAATCTATCATCATGAAACATTTCCATTATTATTGTTATTATTTCTCGGGGCTTACAAGTAAAGCTTTGCTATAAGGTCTAAAAGCTAGTGTGCAAGATTTATATTAGTTTCTTACTTGATTTAGGATTTGTTTTCTATTTTATTTAGAATTTTATTATTATTTTTCTAGTATTGTTTATGACCTTTTTTTTTTATCTATCATAAATGAGGTTATTTAGCTTTATTTAAGTTTTTCTCTTATAAATTATGATTTCAGAGTAATATTTGTGTGTATGAGGCATTTTCATACTTTTCAATTCGTAAAAAGAACTGAAATTGATTTATCGAAGAACAATTGTCTAGTGATGTCTTCCTTATATGTCTCATTTTCTATTTTCTAATTATTAGGTGAGGATTTGAATTCCAATAGTGTTAGTTCATTGATTCAAGGTAATCGTTGTGCCATGCTTTCTAGCTCAAATCTGATTTTTGGTTTCCCAACATTATGTTCAAATTTGTTTGTGAGTTTTTAGATCTTATATCAACAGGGTTTGCATCACTGTTGGCCTGAAAAATCAACTTGGTAGAAAAACATTTAATAGTCTTTAAAATTTTACGTAATTTCAAAGACTAGAGGTGGCAACTATAGGGAGGGTGAGAGAGAGAAAAGAAAACTGAATAGCTTGACAATTTATTTTTTTGATTAACGTGGGTGTTCGGGTCAGCTTGCGTGCATCTTAACTAATCCCATGGGTCCTGAAGTTAACGACCATGTAAGCTTCTAGTAGTCCTGAGGTTTGTAGAACTTGAACCGGTGATCTCTAGAGAATAAACTCAGGATATGATCAGTTGAGTTACACCCTTCAAGATTGAATAGCTTGACAATTGATATTTTATTGGCTAGTAACCTTGAGGTTTGTGGGGCTCAAACTGGTAATTTTTAGAGGATAATTTCAGAACCTAAACAATTAAGTTGCACCCCTCCAAATTAAATAACATACAATTGATATTTGATCCGCTAGCAAACCAAAAGTTATTGTATGGTCATGTAAACAATTCATTTTATTAATGAGCTGCATAGTCTCCATAATAAAACAAATGTCTTTTATGATTCCTCCGAGAGTATACAACAAGCTTATCTCCTATTTGTTGCCCGGTAAAATCATGTGGTCTAAAGGATCCAAGGGTGTATAAATACTTGAAGATTATCAAGTACTAGATATAAAGAAATAGATCCATACTTTTATATATATATATATATATATATATATATATATATATATATATATATATATATATAACTTTTCAAAATCACCCTCCAATATTTTTCACTATTCACCAGTATTCATTGCTATATTTTCTTATTTTACTAAATTAAATATCAAAGAATCTCCTATTCATGTAGAAGAATCTAAAAGAAAAATTCAAACTAGATATTTCAGCTTATTAAATAGCATTAAAAAGCCCAAGTTCATCTGAAATTTTCACAACTTCAAATATATAATAACAATAATAATTAATCGAAAATAAATAGTAAGAATTAAAATTAAAAAATTACGAGAATTAAAAGTTAAAAATAACTAATGTGGAAAAAAATGTTTTTATAAAAATATTTTTAATTAAAATTATATTAAAATAATATTTTATTAGTTTTTTTTACATCAACAATACTATATTATGTTTAAAAGGTAGATTAATTACTTTTTAAAATATTTTTCATTTAAAAATATATAAAAATAATATATTTTTTTATTTTAAAAAAATTAATTTTAATATCAACTCATTAAAATATTTAAAAAATAAAAAAAATATTAATTTAAAATAAAAATTTAAAAGTTTTAACTTTTTTTTAATATACTTTTAAAACATCACAACAACTAAACGGGCCAGCTCTTTCTGAAGCAGTGATTTGACGGGCAATTAAAACATTAGGGTTTCTTCGGTGCAAGTTCAAGATTCGCTCTGCGAATCAACCTCCTTGTAGATTCTCTTGACGAAGAGAAAGAGTTAAACTTTCTTGCATCCCTCAATTCCCATGTTTTATTTCCTCTACAAATCCCTTCTCCAACATGGGAGTCACGCCGCCACACTTTCACCCACCCACAAGCTCTTTTCATTTCAACACTCACCTTCGATTATTACTCTTAGATTCTTCATCTCCACCCTCGAAAACCCAAATAAACAGTCATTTGCAGCCTCTTATCTCATAAACAAATTTGGGTTCTCTCCTGAATCTGCTCTTTCAGCTTCTAAACATCTCAGTTTTAAAACCCCAGATAACCCTGACTCAGTGATTCGCATGTTCCAGCACTATGGTCTCTCTCAAGACCAAATCTTTAAACTCGTTAAAAAATACCCACGAGTGCTTTCGTGCAAACCTGAGAAAACCCTTTTGCCGAAACTCAAGTTTTTTCACTCTAAAGGCATGTCAGGCAATGACATTGCCCACATTTTATGTGCACATCCTTGTATTTTGAATAGAAGCTTGGAAAACCAAATAATTCTTAATTTCAACTTCCTTGGCAATTTGCTTCAATCTAATGAAAAGACAATTGCTGCTGTTAAAAGATACTCGCCTATTCTCTATCATAAAATCGATACATATTTGAAACCTTGTATCGACATTTTGGAAGAGTATGGAGTCCCCAAAAGGCATATTGCTACATTGGTTCACCGTTCTCCTAGGTCTGTCATGATGTCTCCGAATCATTTGAGAAGCATCGCTGAGACGGTGAGAGAAATGGGATGTGATCCTCTTAAGCCGCATTTTGCTACGGCAGTGATGGTGATGGGTCTATTGAGCAAATCTGGGTGGGAAAGGAGGCTGGGTGTTTATAAGAGTTGGGGTTGGTCCGAGGAAGACGTTCTTGCTGCTTTCATAAAGGAGCCTTGGTGCATGATGACATCAGATGAAAAGATTATGGCAGTGATGGATTTTTTGGTTAATAACATGGATTGTGAGCCTTCATTTATTGTGAAAAACCCCTATCTTTTGAAGCCAGGCTTGAAGACAACATTTATACCAAGAGCTTCAGTTGCTCAGTTTTTGTTATCGAAACAGTTGATTAAAAGGAAGCCTAACTTGGTTACTCTGTTTTTGTGTTCTGAGAAGTTGTTCCTTGAGAAGTTCGTGAATTGTTTTGATGAAGCCCCACAGCTATTGAAGCTGTATAACAAAAGAAATCAAATCTTTCAAAAATGAGAGGTAACGTAATAGTTGAAAATTGTTAAGATCATTGGTCCATTTTGGTTTTCCTTCCTGTTGTTGTACTTGATTTTGTTGGATGCTTTCTTCCAAGCTGTACTCTGATTCATGGAATGCAATTTAAATTTTATTGTTATCTGCAATTTTGGCTTCTCTCTTCTTTATTTTCTTGATCGGAGGTCAAACAATGCTTTGTTGTCTTGTATGCAATCTACTACTTTGTTTCACATAGTTTGCACATGTGATTTCTGTTTGCCTGCCACAAAGCAAAAGGCAGCTATTTCTATTATCTGGTGTTTTCTTAAGCCGGCATATGGGTCCATATAATGATGAGGTCATCTTCCTCTTCCACTTAGAATGCTGAAGTTATGTTGGAACAGCGAAATATGATGGTTGGAAGGGACAACCAAGTCACTTTACATTGAAGTTTTATTTAATAGGCATGAGTGATTGTATGTATGATAGAAATTCCACATGCTAGAGATAGACCTAGGCTTCTGAATCAAGAATAGTGCAGGTTTGTTAAATATTATGATATGGAAACACCTTACAACATTTCAGTCGGTGGTGGAATTCATTGTTCCATATCTAAAACTCAACCTCACTGTTTTTATTCTTTTCTTTTTAAATATATCACCTAGTTTGAAAATTTTAACTGGTTGTTACTGAATTTAACATGTTTGAAAAATGAGACCTGGCAACTATTTTCACATTAGAAGCATTATAGCAATTTCAATACGTACCTGTTGCAGTCTTCCTTTTGGATGTTTAAAGTATAGATAAATTGTCGTTGGCTGTTATTGTGTGCACAGGCAGATGTACATGCGCATTTTTGTATTTCCATCCTATCAATTTGCACCAGTCTCTACCACTTAAATACTTGGAATTTGTTCTGTTTTTCTTTTTGATGGAATGAGAATCAGATATTCAGCTTTTCTCCAAATTCGTGAAGAAAGAAAAGGGTGAGAGTTTTCACCGCTACAACCAGTTAGTCATAGTTTTATTTATGATATGGCTGTAATGAAATTTTCCTCTTTCTTTTTTCTTTCCAAAGAATGTTTCTGTTTGGTTGAATATTGTTTGAAGGAGCAGCATATAGAAATTTAATCTTAATTTTTAATGCCTCTTGTGCTCGTTGACTGTATTCTTGCAGTAATCCATGCTGAGGTTTCTTCGTCATCAATGCCTCAAGTTGAAACGTAGTAAAAGAAAATCTAACTTGACGAGATTTTCTAGCATGTGTGCTTTGATGGTGAATTCAATTGGTGTAGCTGTTGAGCTAAGAGGTGAGACTTGTACCTAGGGCTTCAATAGTACCATTTCTGTTAATTGGTATAGCTGTTGAGCTAAGAGGTGAGACTTGTTCCTAGGGCTTCAATAGTACCATTTCTGTTATCAAATAGTTTGATTGACGAGCTTCCCAAATTGGTTGTTCTGTTTAAATATTTTGAGAAGCTCCTTGAGAAGTTTGTAATTGTTTTGATGAAGCTCGTCAGCTATTCAAGCTATATAGAGAAAAATTGGTCTTTCAAAATGAAATGGAAATCTAATAGTTGAAAACTTTTCAGTTTATGACTCCATGATAGTTTAACTTCTTGTCGTGTTACTCCATTTTGTTGGATACAAGAACGTACCATGATTCTGTAATGCAGCTCCAAGGGCAAATCAATCTAAATTTCTGCGTTATCTGCCACCTTTTGGCTTCTATCATCGTCATTTCTCTATTGAAGCTTGAGCTCGATACTACTTCTATCAAAGTAGTATTCAACTCTACTACTTTGTTTCATTTTGTTTCTGTTTTAAGTTTTATTTTGTTTGCCCCACCGCAAAAAGAAGTGGTTTCCACTCTGGTATTTTCCGGAGAAGGTTTAATGATGATATCAGCTTCCTTTTCTACTAAGAATGCTGAAGTTATGTTACAATATTTGAACTTGGAAGGTAGAGTCAATGTATGTTGAAAGTTGATTAACTAGGCATGAATCATTGCATGATTGGAATTGTATACCTTATGCTGGAACCAAGAAGTCTGAAACTAGCATAGCGCAGACACAAGTTCAACCCCATGAAATGGAAGCACCTAGTAACATTGACCTCAGTTGAATTCGTCGGTTAATATAAAAAACGTGATCTCACAGTTGTGTTTTTCCTTGGATCACCTAGTCCGAGAATTGCTATTTGTTCCTGCCTTTTTAACTTTAAAGAACATGATGAGCTCAGCAAGCCAATAGTTCTATCCTGCTCTGTTGAGGATTGAGGATGCAAGATTTTGATCCCAATTTTAGCATCCTCATGCTCTCATTGATTGTGCTGTTTGTTGGCAACAAAGCTGTAGAGAGTTTTGCTCATCATTGATAGCTACACTTTAGAGTGTAAAGAAAGAATTAACCAAGATGAATCTTTTCTCGTATGTGTGCTTGGATTATGGATGGTGAATTGAACAGGTATGTGTGCTGAATAACACCTCCATATTTACGTTGTCTCAAGTAAAAATCTTCATTTTATCATTGGAGAAGCAACTCAGAGCTTGAGGAGAGGTTATATTTGTGTTTTAAAAATGTTTTTTAAAGAATATTTTTTATTATATTTTTTTAGTATTTTTAAATCATTTTATATACTGATGTTAAAAATAATTTTTTAAAAATAAAAAATATTATTTTAATATATTTTCATATAAAAAACAATTTAAAAAATAATTATAAACTAACTTCCAAAGATCCCGCTTGTTTATATTATCCTCTTGCTGCTACAAGGGGATCCATGGAATTTAATTTGGTATTTTTGCAGCAGATTAAAATATATTTTTAAATAAATCAAAATAAAAATTTATTAAAAAAGCACTATTACATTTCAGAGTTAACTGTGAGATGGTGAACATTAGGAGGTATAGACAATAAACTAATATAATATAAACTAATTTTATTTTTGGTCCAAATATCATATTCTCTCTTTCCCTTTATGCCAAAAATCATTTGAAAGAGTTAAAATTTTCAATGTAACTATTTTAATACTGTAACTCAGCCTTTTTTCTTATGGGGCACTCCAATGAAAAATAATATTTTAACAAATCTTTTTGTATTAGAAAAGAAAAATAAAATAGTTTAAAGTGAAAAAAACAGTTAAATTTCTCTCTTATTTTATGATTTTTCTCCAAAAATATATAGGAGAAGAGAAGGGATTTTGGCTTTTCATATCTTTATTCATAAATATATTAAAATAATATTTTTTTATTTTTTAAAAATTATTTTTAATATCAATGTATTAAAATAATTTAAAAACATTAAAAAAATATTAATTTAAAATAATTTTTTTCAAACTTTTTTAAAATATTTTTAAAATATAAAAATATAGTTGTGGTAGCTCCACCGTAAAACTATCCGGCATTGGCTGTATATGTGAATAAAAGGACCAAAATACAACAATAGGTAAAAATAATGGACCAAAAACCAGAAAAACTAAAAATTAGTCATTACGGTATTATATAGAAAAACTGTTCACATTTCACAGCTTTTGTGAAGAAAAAGATAGGGAAGAAATGCACATCAACACCTAGAAAAATCCAAAATTCCGTCTACACTACACATAAATACAAATCTCTCTCTCTCTCTCTCTCCCCCCCCCTTATCTCCTCTTTGGCTTGCTCCTCTGCTAGGGTTTTTCCTTTTTCCTTTAATGTATCCACTCTATTTTTTTTAATAAACAAAGCAGTGGTAGGTAAAGATTAGCACTGGTAGAGAAGAGAGGGAGAGGGTGAGATGGCGTCGAATCCTGCAAATCTATGGGTGTTGTTAGGACTAGGACTAGCTGGTATTTTTTTATTCACTAAAAAGTTTAAGAAAGTTCTCAGAGAAGATTTTGGCGCTTTTATCCACAAGCTTCAGTTGCTTCCTCCGCCGCAGCCTGCTCCTCCTAAAGCTCCTCATCCTCTCACCGGCCTCACCTTCGCCGTCTCCGACTTGTATGTCCCTTCACTTCCGTTCAGTAATTATTTTTGCTTGAATCAGTTATTGGAGAGAAATTGAAATAAGCTTTAATTGGCGATTAGTCTTGAGTTCAATATTCTTCTTAGGGTTTTAACTTTGTGGTTTTTAATTTTTCAATTTACATTTTTCTTTCTGGGTGAATGGCTAATATATTGGGATTGTCAGATTTGATATTGAAGGATATGTGACTGGATTTGGTCATCCAGACTGGGCAAAGACACACGAGGCGGCTTCTCGAACATCTGTTGTCGTTTCGACTCTTGTTGAAGGAGGTGCTACTTGTGTCGGTAAAACTGTTATTGATGAGCTTGCTTATAGGTGTGTTATTGTTCGTTTCAGATTTCTACAGATTGCAAACTTAGGGCATACTATGAGTTTATGCTTTCTTTTGTATGATGATGATGATGATGATGTTTGCTTTGCGTGCTGTTTGTTTTCAGCATCACTGGAGAAAACAAGCATTATGGTACACCTACCAATCCTGTTGAGCCTGCACGAGTACCAGGTGGATCCAGTAGTGGCGCTGCTGTGGCTGTAGCTGCTAATCTGGTTGACTTCTCTTTGGGTGAGCTTCTTATTATCTTTCCTGCAACTTCTTTTCTGTTTAGATCACCAGGCAATCTTCGTTGATCATGGGGTTGAGTTCAGAAACATTTGAATTGCTTTCATGCAAATGTTTTATGCGAAACCTTTCTATATGCTTGGGTTGCTCTCCTTTTGTTTCCAAACTATCATTAGTGTGAATGTCCTTTAGACCGCAAGACAATCACAATTGTCATAAATTTGAAATCCCAAACATTGTCTTATGAGCAGGTTGTGTGATTGTATATCAAACAATCTTGGTTTTCATTCATTTGATTTTGGTAACTGCTGTCGTTATGATTAAGTTGGGTCATTGATGGATACTGGTTAGCGTGAAGCTCTCTAACATGTTTTAACAGTTTGTAAGTTGGTTTGTTCTTTTGTTGTTTTTTATTTTTCTTTTCTTAAGTTTCCATAGAGTTTTATTTTTCTATATGTGGCACAAACCTTTCTTATATCAGTCACTGAGACAAATCTTATTAATTGAATATTTCGTAATGGAGTTATTTTTTATATATATACTTATATAAAGTACATTTTAAATTGGCAGTGATTATAATTTAATTATTACAGAAACCAAATATATTTTACTGTGATTTAATTGAAGTTGATTTACATATAGCGCAAGTTATATGGTTCCTCAAATAGAAATGGAATATGATATTAAACTATTCTATAAATGGAATGCATGATTTGCATTATACTTTTTTTGGGAAAATTTTATAGTGCACAAAGAGTTACTAGTGATACCCTATTAGTTACTATCCGGGGCCTACTTTCTAGAACAAGAAACACAAATAGGAAAGAGAATAAAATCCAATACCGACCAAAAGTCATAAGAATATCTTTACCTAGGATTTCTCTCTCCTCCTTGTATCTATCTATTTCTTGAAAATGGACTCTAGGAAGTAACTAATAGGATGCCACTAGTTTCTTCCCGAGCACCATAAAATTTCGACTTTGTTTGACAGTATTTATTCATGTAATATAGGATACTGTTGTTTGGTCATTCTGCTGTTAAATTTCTTTAGATTATGCAAGCTTGTTGTGAACTTTTGGCATTTCCAGACCACTCCTTAATAAAATTTTAGCTTTCAGGACATTAATTTAACCTCTATAAAACACGCGCAAATTGTGGAATGTGCATTTGATACAGATATTTTTATGGCAGGTGTTGATACTGTTGGTGGTGTGAGAGTACCTGCTGGATTTTGTGGTATCATAGGATTTCGACCCTCATATGGAGCTATTTCAAAGATAGGAGTCTTACCTGTTTCAGCCAGTCTTGACACTGTTGGTATGTAAGGGTCACATTTTGGAAATTATCTTGTTTATGATTCTCTTACTGATTTTGGTTCACGTTAAGTAAAGGAAATAATGTTGTTGACGACCTACATTTTTCTGTATTGCAATTGTTGAATGTCCATTGTTGGTCTCTATTTCAAATTGATATAGGTTTTTTTGATTGAACATTTTTCTCTCATATTACTTCAAGTAGAAATATGATTGATGTGTGTGTGTTTCAACTTGCTCCATATGTTTTTTAACTTAAAAAAATATAGTTGGAACACGATATGATTTAGCTCTATTTTGCACAGATCTTGGTTTTACCTTTTCAAGAAAAGAACTAATCATGCAAGTGTTTAAGCTAGGATTGATCATATAATTACTTATTGTGTAATTTTACTTGGTGATGACTGATATCAATTCTCTTGAATGCGAACTCTGAAGTTTAGTCTTTTCGTTGCACATTTATTTAACATGCTAAAGCTCTAAACTTTGTAGTGCCCTGTACTACTGACCAGTTATGACATTTCATTGTTTGTTGCTTGAGGCAAGCAAACTTCAATTTAATCCAAGCTTTTGGAACGTCCTAAGAGCTGGTTTTTTTGGCTTAATAAGCTCCTTGAACTAGATCAAAATAAAAATAAAAATCTATCAAAACCTTGCTTTGAAGTTGAATTTGCTTCTTTATTTTTCACACCACTTTATATGTAATTTATTTTGCTTTGAGCATGTGTGTAACATCATCTTTGAAGTAGAGGTCATTTTATTCTCTTGTCTAGCCATTGATTGACTATTACTTTGTATTGATGAGATTCCTTTTGATGCTCTCTGGTTGCCTCATCAATACTAAATTTTGATCAACTTCTGAAACAACTCCTGCAGGTTGGTTTGCTAAGGATCCTAATATTCTGCGACGTGTTGGACATGTTCTTCTTCAATCTGCTTTTGGAGGTCAACGCAGTCCTAGGCAAATTATAATGGCAGATGATTGTTTTCAATCACTAAAGATTCCTGTTGATAGAATTGCCCAGGTGGTGGTTAAGTCAACTGAAAAGCATTTCGGAAGTATGTCATTATCTTCTGAACTAGAGTTGTAAATTTTTTCCTTTGTTATATTTCACAAATATTTGCTCTTCTCTAGTGGAGTTTGTCTCTGAATTATACCTCGACACACTTCTCCAGGACAATTATTGAAGCATGAAATTCTTGATGTGTATCTGAATTCTAAAGTTCCAAGCCTGAAAGAGTTCCACAACAAAAAAACAAATGGTGAAGTTAAAACTTCTTCAATAAGATTGCTTGCGAATGTCATGCAGCTTCTTCATAGGTAAGTCTTTCAGATAATCAAGTATGAATATATGACTGATTTTTTTGTGGAAAAGCTGAGAATGGGATATACAGTTGTAGACAAAATTTCCTTTGAAGGCACGATGACAGTTTATCCACTGCTTGTAATTGTACCACCATAGAACTTTCTTCTTTTTTCCACCTTTTGTGATATGATTGGAAAACCAATATCTAAATTAGTTTTTGATTAGCTTTCATCTGTTTTTTTGGTCGCTTGGGATGTAGGTATCATTATCGATCATATTTAGGCATATGGAGGTGGTTCGATATTAGATCATTTATGTGTACAGTCCATGCGAGAAATTTATAGTGTTCAAACATCAATATCAGTTTTGAAACTTTAACTTTTTTCTGACAGTCATCTCCAAAGACATAAATCAATATGTTTATATTGGGGTTTGTAGTTAATGAGAAATTTTATCAATAAAAAAAGAAAATCTGAGAGAGAGATTATCAGATGATTGGGCTAGATCTCTCAACTTCTTGTGTAGGAAAAAAATGGGATTTCAACCAGCAGTTGCTTATGGCTTATAAAATGTATTTATAGTTTCTAATCAGGTGTAGTAGTTAGAAACTGTTTCTTACCTTCAAATTATGATCAATACACTGAATATACTGTTATTAGAAGTCTCATGATCTGTTAAAGTTACAACGGACAAACCAAATAATTATTTCCTTTGCATTTTGGACTAGACCTGGGTGCTCTTTGACTTAATTATATGTGTTATTTAACTTGTGGAGGAGGATAGAATTCTGTGATGTTCACTTTCTTGATGAGCATGAGTATGGTGTATGACGTGAAAGTTGGATGCTTCTTCACTTTGTTGTACCTTTTATTTTGATATTCTCTGGACAATATGAATCTTGTCTCTATCTTGTAATAGATACGAGTTCAGAAGAAATCACGAGGAATGGATTAACACGGTAAAACCAATTCTTGAGCCCAATTTCTCAGCTCAGATGAATGAAATAATGGAGCTGTCAGATGCAGAGATTGAACTCTGCAAGTCTATTAGAGAAGAAATGCGTTCAGCTATCAACTCTCTATTGAAGGTATTTTTTTTTTCTTAAATGAAGACCTTTGAATTTGAATATCACAAGTCATCAATAGTTTATATAAACAAAAATATCATTTGTTGAAAACTAAAAGAGATGCTTTGTTAATTAAAAGCTGACATTGGCTTAATGTCTATCTTATATACTGGAATTGATTTTTCTTCGCTTAAGCTTCGATCAACTCCTAATGGATGCATTAATGAATACAGCTAAGAGAAAAGAGTGGTTGTTTAGATTTGTAATACAATGCCCAGCTTTTGTCTTATGTTTTCTGCCCAAATAAAGAAAAATGAGTCTTGGGAAAAAAGAACAGAGTTGAAACAATTAAAAAAACAATAATAATTGGTTGAACAGCATGTATGAGATCATTGTTTTTATTGCAATTCATCATCCTTTAATGCTCTCCTTTACTCTGTTTTTATATTCTAGGTTGACGATAGGATTGTTACAGTGCATACAGTCCCTCATATCTAACTTTGGCTTTTATTTTTTTCTCATTACACATCAATGTTAGTTCTGAAATGCAAGGATCTTGTATCCTTCAATTCTATGACTGGGCTTTAGGTGTATATGGTTATGCCCATTTTAGTTAGTTGCTGGAGTCATTATACCCTTGTCCCAGTTTATTTTTTATTTTTATTTTTTAACTATATAACCTTCTGTCTTTCAGTGGGTTTCTTCTTCTAGAACTTCATTAACTTTTTTTCATTTTATGAATATGTAGGAGCACTTGGAAAAGAAAACACATTGCACTTCCATTTTAATTTGTGTAATTGGTTTGAGTTAGGGTCTTGGAACTTGAATTAACATTTCTGTTTGTTTTTCCAAATAGTGCAACCTTCTTGATTATCTAATTTTGATTTGTTTATTCATAATGGTTATATTGATTATGCCTCTTAAACACCTTTATTTTTTGTTCTTTTGGTTTCTGTGGCTTTCCAGGATGATGGGATTCTGGTGGTCCCTACAACTGCTTATCTCCCTCCAAAACTTGGCGGGAAGGAGATTTTATCAGAAGAATATCAGAGCTCTTCATTTGGTCTTCTGAGTATTGCAAGCCTATCAGGTTGCTGTCAGGTGAATCTCTCTCTCTCTCTCTCTCTCTCTCTCACACACACACACACACACAGACATGCATGTGCAAATGGCAATAAGACGCAGCACTGAATTCCTGTTTCCTCTTATAACAGCAAAGTTTTGTTATTTAACTTTATTTATTTGTTTTTTTATATGTTTCAGGTCACTGTACCATTAGGACATTATAACAAGTGTCCTGTCTCAGTGTCCTTGATAGCCAGACATGGCAGTGATCGCTTTTTACTAGATACAGTGCAGACCATGTATAAAACTTTACAAGAACAAGCTGAGACATGTGTGAATTCCAAATCGAGTAACAAAGACAGCCGGGAAAATTCTGCTGAGATGGCTAAAGAAAAGGTAGATTATGCATTCTTAATGTGTCTTACATGTCAAAACTGTAACATGTCCAGTGACAGATTTTGGATTGAATTTGATTGCACTTGGCATGTTGATCTTGATCTTTTATTTGTTGACTTTAATGCTTGCTTTAAATTGATTTCCATATGCACCTCAGAAGTTGACTGAGGGTCAAAAGTTAGAACTGAGCCTTGGATTTAGCTGTACTAATAGATTCACTGTCGTAATTAAAATGTTGTTCACAGTGCACCTTTGCACGACAAACTGTTCTAGATAATCAAATGGAATTTAATCTTGGATCCAGCGCCCATCTTGTTTCAATATTAAGAGTGTATATATATATATATATATATATATATATATATATATATAGTGAATTTAACTTTTTTTCATGTTCAGCTTGTGGTTGTCTCCCTCTCTTCAAAAGAGAAAAAGGAAGTCCACTGAATTTTTCTGAATTTATTTGCTAATTCTATTTCATGTTGTGATGATACTGCTTATTCAATGGTTTCCGTGATGAATTTGAAAAGTTTTATATGTTCTTTTCTTTTTAGATATCTCAGCCAGTTGGATGTGCACTTGTAGTGGTGATAGCATGGCTACTACAATTTTTTGTAATCATTAAACTGTTTATATATCTTTCTGAGAAAATTGGCTTCTTGGTTGTAGCTCTTTGCACCCTTTTTCAATTGGTGTTTAAAAAATTAAATAAGTAAATGAAAAAATATTTCAAGGAAGATGCATAAGAGAAGATCACAGACACAGACCAGCAACACCTGAACAGAAGCTTGGCGATGCTGCCAATGATCAATGGATTTTTTTTTTTTTTTTTTAAATTTTTTGATCACCTTCTATAAATGTGCGTTTTCATTTCAACTTATCTTGGACTACATGAGATGGAAGACTTGTGATTCTCATAGTTTGGAAAATATGTTAGTAGTCATCTTTATGACTTTATTCAGTGTCTGGTTTCATGCAAAAGATTAATTAGTTTCAAATTGTTTTACTACCCTATATATACTTTACAAATGTTCTGTGCTATATTAGTTAATGGATCTTTATTGAGCCTGAACTTCTTTGCTTGCCACCTAATTCTATGAACAAGGGCAATCAAGCATTTAAGGAGCAGCAGTGGCAGAAGGCTATTAGCTATTATAACGAAGCTATCAAACTTAATGACAAAAATGCAACATATTACAGTAACAGAGCTGCAGCATATCTTGAACTGGGAAGGTATTTTTTTATTCTTGAACATTGTTGTATAGGTATCTTATTGTACTTGCTTGACATATTTTATTTTACTTTCAGTTTCCAACATGCTGAAGCAGATTGTTCCAATGCTATCAACCTTGATAAAAAGGTGATTTCTTGCTATTTTTTATTAGTTTTGTCATGGATTGCTTGTTATCACTATTTTTCATTAACTACAATGAATTTCTCTTTGAAACTTGCTAATTTGTCAAGGTTTGCTTTATACATCTGAAGCAACGGTTATTCCTGGAGATTTAGTGCACTGTGCTTTAGTTTATTCAGACTACTTTAACATTGGTTCCTGTTTTCCATTTTGTTTCCAGAATGTTAAGGCTTATTTGCGAAGAGGGACAGCAAGAGAGATGCTTGGTTACTATAAGGATGCAATTGAAGGTGAGTCAATTCATCACATTACAAGTTTCTTCAAGTAGATTTATTCTTTGTTTCATCTTTTCATCTATAATATGTTAGCTGCTTGCTCCCTGGCTTTTTGGTCAAATCCAGGTGCCATGTCAACAGAGAAGAGGATAATTTAAATGGGCCCAAATTAAACATTGTTGGTTTCAATTAAAAAGACAGTTTTTATTTTTGAAGGGGCGATATGCCAAATATATATTCATCTTTGGAATTTGTCTGATCCATATCTTCCAGTTATTTATAATCTTTCCGCTTGACCCCACTGGATTAATGAAACCTTTTATTCTTGCAGATTTCAAATATGCCCTGGTGCTTGAGCCAACTAATAAAAGAGCATCCCTTTCTGCTGAAAGATTGCAGAAAGTTTTTGCAGCAGGTTATTGAAGTAAAACCAATCGTTTCCGGGAGGGGAGAAGTTTAAAATTTAGCAGTCTCATACATCAAAGCTTCGGTTGGTGGCTCTATGGCAATGACCCCCAGTTAAGTAGTTGATACTTGATAGATGCCAATTTATGCCTGATTTTTCCATGGGGCCTTTTTTGCTTGTAGAATTTGTGGTAGAACACCTTAGGAGCTCTGAAGAAATTGTTGCCAAAACCTGTAATTATAGTCCAATTTTGTTTGTTTAAATATTCTACAACAGGCATGCAAATCTCGTTTTGAGGGGAGATTTTTTGCTTGAAAAATCTTTTCTTTTATTTGAATCTAGATCTTACCCCAACTATTAATCTCCTAGTGCATTATTCCACCACTCACATAAAAGGAGATAACCATTAATAGATTCCACTTCTATATGATAGAAACGAGCTCTGTGCATGAGAGAATGGGATCCTTTTAGTTTCCTCAGCAGGAAATGATGGACCTACTCCTGGTGTAGTTGGAAATACAACCCTATGGATTCTCACGGTTGCTGCTAGCGCCATCAGCAGGGATTTTCCATCTAATGTCTTCCTGGGAAGTAACAAACAATACAAGGGCCTGAGTTTTAATGCTAATACTCAACCTGCTGGGAAGTTTTACCCCTTAATCAATTCAATGGATGTTAAAGCTGCCAATGTCTACAGTGACCAGGCAAGATTTTGCCTTGTTGAATCCCTTGATGCAATGAAAGCGAGAAAAAATTGTACTCGCAATGAACACCATGATGAAGAAAAGGGTTCGGTGGTTCCTCAAGCTAGTGGTATGGGGTTGATACTTGCTAATCCATTGAATTACACCTCGTATCATGACTTTGGTACAATAAACTAGATTTCTAGTTTTTAGTTTTTCTAAAGAATGGAGGAATCGGTCGACTGGTTAAAATAAGGAAATCAGTCTATCGGATGAGAACTGGTTAAGTCGGTATAATTACTTTTCCTGATCATATTAGGTTTTTCTATGTTTAGTTTAATTCTTTATTTGTCTAGGACTTTAAACCTATAAATAAGCTTCTAATCAAAATTATAAATATAATAGCAGAGAGAAAAAGGTGAATATAAGAAAAAAAACACTTAATACAACGTATGTTCCTATCAAATTTCTTTTTATTCTTTAGCTTTGTGATTTAGCATTATTTGGTATATTTGTGTGAAAGCTTGGCTAAGTTTTCAAGATGTGTGGGAAATGGTTGAAAAAAATCTTTGAAGAGCCTGCAGAAGAAGTGACATTGATTTTAGTCCAAATGGAGGCTGTGTAAAAGACACGAAAGGAAGGATCAATAAGCATTCATAATCATCCACCAATGTCTGGATGATATCATTTTTGAGTTAGTGGCTAACATGACTACTGTAAAGCAAGCATAAGAAGTTTTACAATAGTCAAACCAAGAAGTTGATAATGTAAAAAAGATACACTTACAAAAGTTACGAGATGACTTTGAAAAATTACTTGTGCTTAAATCAGAGAGTATTTCAGATTACTTTGCTAGAGGATTAACTATATACAATTAGATTCAAAGATATGGGGAGAAGATGGAAGAAACGAGTGGTAGAAAAGATCCTACGCTCGTTACTAAAGAAATCCCACTATGTGCTGGTCATAATAAAGGAATTGCCAAAAAATGGATTTTTTTTTAACAATTCAAGGTCTTATAGGAAAACTACAAGCCCATGAAGAAAAAATCAACAAAGTTCAAGAAGACATGGGTGCACGAGCACTTTTCTCAAAACTCTCCATAAAAGAAAAGCAAGATGAATCTAGATATAACCAAGGAGGTAGAGGTCGTGGACAAGGTAGAGGAAGAGACAGATTAGAAAGAGAAGGCTGAGGTAGATAGATCAACGGGTCGATTGATTGAAGCTAACCGGTCGACCAGATCCTCAAACAATAGCAATCAAAGACCTAAGTTTGATAAAAAATAAAATAAAATTAAGTGTTCTAATTGTCAAAGAATAGGTCATTATGTTAGGGATTGCTGGATTTCAACCAAAAAGGTTAAAAAGAATGTCAATCTGGTAGTATAAGAGGAGCAAGAAGCCACTCTATTACTAGTCCATGATGAAAAAAAATGAAAACCAAAGAAAAATATGGTGTCTTGACAATGGAGCCAACAATTAAATGTGTATAGACAAAGACAAGTTCGTGGAGCTTGATGAATCAACTAAAGGTAATTTCACTTTTGTAGATCATTCAAAGATTTCTATAAAAGAAAAAGGTACAATTCTGATTCAAATGAAAGATGATAGTCATTAATTTATTAGTGATGTTTATTATATCTCAACTGTAAAAAGCAATATATTGAGTTTGGGTTAATTATTGGAGAAGGGTTATGAAATTAAAATGAAAGATCATACATTGACATTACTTGATACTATGAAACTATGATTGCAAAGGTAACCATGACAAAAAACAAGGTGTTTTTGCTAAACATAGAGATAGATGTGCCTAAATGCCTAAATACATGTGTTAAAGATGATAATTGGATTTGACATATGAGACTTGAGCATGTAAACTTTGATAACTTGAAGATGATGATGCAAAATGAGATGTTGAAGGGTTTACCATCCATCATACATCCAAAACAGTTGTGTGAAGGATACATAGTGGGCAAACAATTCCACAAGAGCGTTCCAAAAAAGTCTACATCTATAGCAAGTCAACCCCTATAAGAGATACACGCAGATGTATGTGGTCCTATTCAACCATGCTCGTTTGGTAAAAAATTGCATTTTCTACTTTTTATTGATGATTATAGTAAAAAAAAAATGAGTATACTTCTTTTTTTAAAAAAAGTCTAAGAAGTTTAAAGTATTAGTAAAAAAAAAGTGATTATATTATAAAATCACTTAAGACAAATAGGGGTAGTGAATTTTGTTCTAATAAATTTAATGAATTTTGTGAAAATCAAGGTATAAAAAAACTCTTAATAGTATCTATATCCCCACAAAAAAAAAAAAAATAGAGTGGTGGAGAGAAAGAATAGAAGCATCATTAACATGGCGAGAAACATGCTTAAAATATAAAAGATGCCCAAAGAGTTTTAGGCTGAAGTTGTAGATTGTGTGGTTTACTTGTCAAATAGGTGTCCTCTAAAAGGCTTGAATGACATGACTCCATAAGAGACATGAAATGGAAGAAAGCCAAGTGCTACTTACTTGAAGGTGTTTGGAAGCACTGGCTATGTGTATGTACATGATCAAGTAAGGACCAAGCTATATGACAAGAGCAAAAATTTAATCTTTATGGGCTATAATAAAAAATCTAAAGGATACAAGCTTTACAACCCCAATAAAGAAAATATAGTGATTAGTAGGGATGCTAAATATGATGAAATAGAAGAATGAGATTGGAAGGTAGATGTGGTGAGAAATATGACTTTCTACCAGTTCTTGACGAAGAGGAGGAGAGATATGAAGATCATTAATAACTATTTACACCTCCACAATTACTAATGAACTAAACTTCACCTTTATCATCTTCTTCCAGTAGAAGTTCAAGTAATGACAGCCCACCACGTCCACCAAAAAAGATGAGGAGCCTTGATGACTTGTATAAGATAACTAATCCAATTGGTAATGATCTAACACTATACTGTCATCTTGCTACATATGAACCTATAATATTTGAAGAAGCAATAAAGTATGAAATGTAGAGAATTGCTTTGGATGAGGATATTGCATCAATTAAAAAGAATGACACATGAGAATTGGTTCCTATACCATAGGGGAAAAAGCCAATAGAACTAAAGGAGATCTAACGATAGATGTAGTAAGGGTGCAAGACGTAACCCGAAGAGGGGGAAAGCTAGATAAAGTCTTATTAGAACAAGGAATTTCGCTATTTTGATTTTACTAGTCCTTCGGAACAGCGTAGCGACGGATAATTCAGAATCTGAATAGGTCCAGTCTAGTGTCAGACAAATCAATAGGAAATGCTATTTGCTTTATAAGAATTAACTTCACTTCATTGAAAGAGTTTCACGGGAGTTTGATATCATTGATAAATTGGAAGAAGTGAATCTACAAAGAAAAGAAGAATGCCAAAGGAAAAGTGGAGAGGTATGAGCCAATATTAGTGGCAAAAGGCTATAGTAAAAAACTAGGTATTGACTATAATGAAGTTTTTGCTCTAGTTGCTAGATTGAAGATCATATGATTGATAATTGCCATAACTGTCCAACATAGATGGGAAATCTATCAAATAGATGTCAAGTCAACCTTTCTAAATGGTTTTCTTGAAAAAAGAGGTCTACATTGAGCAACCTATAGGTTATTAAATGAAGGGATATGAAAGTAATGTATTAAAGTTGAACAAAGCCTTGTATGGATTGAAGCAATCCCCAAAAGCTTGGTATAGTTGCATTGATAGTTATTTCTTAAAGAATGTATTTGTGAAATGTCTCCATGAATATGCTATTTATGTAAAGATAAAAGAGAGTGATGATACTCTTACTGTATACTTATATGTGGATGATCTTTATAGGTAATATCCAAAAGATATTTGGAGACTTCAAGCAAGTAATGATCAAGGAGAGATGACAAATATTGGTTTTATGACCTACTATCTAGGGATTAAGATCAAACAAGGAGAAGGTGGAATCTTTGTGAATTAAGAGAAGTTTGTAAAAGAGATTCTCAAGAAGTTTAAAATGTAAGATTGTGTAAAAGTGAATACTCCAGTTGAGTGTGGAGTAAAGTTGTCAAATAATGACGAATGATAGAAGATAAATTCTATAACATTCAAGAGCCTATTTAGAAGTTTGAGATATTTGACATACATTCGTCTAGATATTCTCTTTGGAGTAGGGCTTGTGAGCAGGTTTATGGAGATACCAACTATGACATATCTCAAAGTTTTAAAGCAAATTCTTTGATATATCAAAGGTATCATAGACTTTGGCTTATTCTATGATTACTCTAACACCTTTAATTTTGTGGGTTATATTGAAAATGAATGGGCTGAAAATATGGATGATAGAAAAAGCATTACAACTTTTGTCTTCTATATAGTAAACACAATATTCACATGGAGTTCGAAGTAACAATCTATAATCACATTATCAACTTGTGAAGCTAAATATGTAGCTGTTACAACATGTGTTTGTCATTCCATATGGCTAAGAAGATTATTGAAGAGTTGCAAATGCTACAAATGAAGCCTATAGAAATTTAGGTGGACAACTCATTAGTCATTGCCTTAGCAAAGAATCCTGTATTTCATGATAGAAGTAAACACATTGACATACAATTTCATTACCTACGAGATTACATTACAAACAAAGAAGTAGAAGTCAATGATGTAAAGATCCAAGACCGAGTTATATATATTTTCACAAAGCCACTCAAATATGATGTTTTTGCCAACCTGAGAGATATACTATGAGTTATCAGAAATCACGTTTAAGGAGAGATGTTGAAAATAAACTAGATTTCTGATTTTTATAAAGAACAAAGAAATCGGTCTACCGGTTGAGAACCAGTCGATCGGTTAAGTAAATAGAATTATTTTTCCTGATCAGATCAGGTTTTTCTTTGTTTACTTTAATTCCTTAATTATTTATTTAAAACTTTAGACCTATAAATAGACTTATAATCAGTATAAACATAAAAATAGAAGAAAGGAAGAGAAAAACACTTAATAAAACACACCTTCCTCTCTAATTTCTTGCAATATGCTGTGTTCGTCTATGTTGTATGGCAGCTGGTAATAGTTTAACATTGTGGGAACACACCAATTTACCGTCAGGAAGGGCTGAGGGAAATATTGTAATTATGTTATTTCTCTGTGGTTCCACACGAGCTTTCTGACCTGGAAGTAATACACTATATTGTAGAATAGAGGATTATATTCCCGATGGTTGGCTAGAGCTTTAGCTGTTACTTATCACTGGAAAAGAGACTCTGCACTGCTGCAAAATATTGACAAACCAATGAAGGGAATGCGACTCTAATGCCTCTCCATATCTTTGTTTCACCAAAGCTCCATTTCTACACTCTGATGCATTGACCTGAGGATGACGATATGGCAAAACATTCAGTTTTCTCTTCACAGACTGCTGCGATAATGTTATGCTATTCACTCTAAGGGTGAAAAACCTATATGTTTCCATGAAAAAAAAGGGTGCAATGCTTAGCGTGACATCTAAGAAAGCCCCCAGAACTGTAATACAGGTTTGAAAATTGGTATTTAAGCAGCAACACCTCCAGAACTTTGAATAATAATAATAAAAAATCACGCACAAGTTAAATAAGAAGTTTGGTACCTGCTAGGACTGTATATGAAGATGCTAGCGAATGACGAAGGTGGTGCTGGCGGAGGCTACGCTGCTAGTAAAATATAAAAAGAAGGGGTAGCATGGCTTTTATAGCCACCACTTTACCATAATGCCCAAGGATTCTTGCCTGATATTCTTGTTTCAATTAAACAAAGGTGGTTCTGCACTTATTTCCTTCCCGCTAGCTCTCGGCTGGCAAGGCATTCGTAAAGGGAAGAAATCACACCAAACTGAGTACACGGAAATCAAGACAAAAGAGAGAAAAAGAATCAATATCTTTCATTTGCCATCACTCATGCTATTCGGAATTATGAACGGAAGAGTTCTATATATAGGCCCTGGTTATTATTCATACTCAAAAGAAAATTTTAGGATTTCCACTTTAGTCTCTAAAATCTGAAATTGCTTTAAATTGGACATCAAACTTTGATTTTATTATTTTATTTGATAAATTTCAATCAATATTGGGCCCTAAATTTTCAATTTTAACAATTAAATTTTATTTCCAAAAATATTTATATTAATTTATTGAAAAAAATTAATATGATAAAACCAAATTTTAGTTAAAAAAAATATTCAAAGTATAAAACTTTCAATATCAATATCCTGATTTTGCAATTTTTAATAAGTATTCAAACACAATTAACAGGAAAATAAGTCTACTTTAAGTACCATGTGCTCATAATTTTCTTACATTTCAGAAATCACAGATTCGCAAGACAGGAAAAAGTTGGGCCGGTCTTAGATGCTGCTTTCTTTCCTAGTATGTCAAACCTTTTTCTTAGGGAAGTAAGTCTAGATAACTTCTCTGCCTCCATTAGACTTTACAGCAAGAAATATCCCTTGGAATATTTGCTCAGGATTCGTGTCAAACGTGGTATTAATCTTGCTGTTCGCGATGATGGTAGCAGTGATCCTTATGCTGTCATCGGGCACGCGTGGATGCCCATTTTATTGTATTTTGCTTCTGGTAGAAACTTGGGTTGTATTCTTGAATCTTGATTATTGGCTTTCTGAGCATGATCATCAGTTCTTTAACTATGTCATAAACGGGGAAAAGAAAACTATGTAACATGAAACTATGTCATAAATGTGGAAATAAAAGAGAGAGTAAAATGCTAGTCGGCTGCTGCTTAGTTGTTCTGGTGGAAATTAATCTCTCCTTTTCTTCTGTGATCCTAGTCCAAATTAAATGTTGACAGTTGAACATGCTATGCTAATAAGTTTTTCTCTCTTTGGATGGTACTAGCTCCAGCTATCTCCTCTAGTTTTGTTTAAAGAGAAGATTATGTCATATAATTTTCTGACTGTCAGCATTTCGACGCAAAGATTGAAAAGTATTCGTGTGATCAAG
Organism: Populus simonii; assembly: GCA_007827005.2. Classification (NCBI taxonomy): domain Eukaryota; kingdom Viridiplantae; phylum Streptophyta; class Magnoliopsida; order Malpighiales; family Salicaceae; genus Populus; species Populus simonii. The sequence goes on from CM017478.2 coordinate 2,353,156, forward strand.
AACGATGTTAATCCACACCAGAACTCTCTGTTACTTCCCGTCAAGCTGGTAAGTTTTATGTTCTGTCACATCAGGACATAAGATCCATTTCAACAAGGGGCATGCATAAACCTGTTAATTGTGCAGAAAAGAACTACTTTTATGATTGATTCTCGTCTCTTCAATGTTCCTGTTCCAACTGCAAATCTATTTCAAAAGATGAGAATTATAACAATTTTTCTTAATTCAAAAGGTCTAACTGATTGAAAACGCATTGAAGTTATGTTGAAAACTTTTAGTTGACATACACAGATGTGGCTTTACCCGTATCTCCCTTCTGAGACCCCTCAAGGAAAAGGGAGAAGAAGGGAGAGGAGTGAAACTTTATCATAAAATACATCTCAAATGGGTTTCATTTTCAATGGGCCAATAAATAATGATTCCATCTTTATTATGGTTTTTCTTTCATTTTAAAAGTAGGATCACTTAAGGCAAATCCTTCAAATCTTTTGCTGCCACTTTCTTCAAAGATGCAACTCCAACTGTAAAATCAGCTATCCTTCCAGATTGCAACAGAACCTCTATATTCTCCAATATCCAAAACTGGCTAGTAATGCTTCATTATGTCAAAAGTGGATTGTGCCCTTTATGTCTCTTGTGAAAAAAAATGTCTTCAGTTTGTTGTGTAACCCCATATTGGTGTTGTACAGTATTCGGAATGGCCTTGCAGAGAGTGCACGGTCCTCGCCACTGCTTGTAACTTCTAGTCTAGATTCTTCGATTTAACATCAGAACCAACCATCTATTTCATTGTTGTTGCGTATCCCCTTGTGCATCTCAATATTGTTAGAAGACCATGCCACTTTGTCATGGTTGTCATTATCATGTTACATGTTGTTTTGTTGGTTTTTTTCATATTAACATGGGTGTTCGGGCTAGTTTGTATGTATCTCGACTAATTCCACGGATCCTGAAATTAACAATCTTGTAAGCCTCTAATGACCATGAGATTTGTGAAACTCGAACTGGTAATTTCTGAAGAGCAACTCAGAGCCTGACCAGTGGTACCTAGTGTGTGTTCGGTAATGCATTTGCAGGATCTTATGGTTGGATTGAGTGACTGTTTTGGCTTTTACAATTTCATACTTTCCTAATATTTGCATATTCATGGTAAGGTTTCTTTGTGATTTCAGATTGTCTTTTACCATGGCTTAATTAGCAAGGACGATAAAATGGGAGAGGCAGAGTTTGACATTAAACCCTTCATAGAACTTGAAGATGGACTTGGTAGGGCTGCCAAGTGGCGCCCTCGTCACAAGACTAAAACCGAGCAAGCATAATTGTTTATATGAAGATAACTACTTTTTACGGTGAACGCAAGGTTGTTTAAGTTCTCTCCCTCATATTTTGGTACTGCCGTGAATAATAATTTTTATTTAAAAATATATTAAAATATTTTTTTTATTTTTAATATTAATATATCAAAACAAAAAATACAAAAAATAATAATTAATTTGATTTCTTTTCAAATAAAGCATATTTTTAAAAAGTACTCAAAAGCATAAGCTATAACACTCCAAAAAAATATGGAATGTGGTGAATTGGAAATTCTACTTTGATGGATTGACCTTCATGTTTCGGGGGTTTATAAAGCGTGACTGTTCCTTTATTTGCTTAGTGTCACATGATATGAACAGACAATTTTGAAGTTTCTACCATGTGAATTTCATGATGGCATATCCACACATTTAAATTACAAACTAACCTAGTAGTATGTACTTTTATTACATGTATTTAAATCTGCTTTCTAATTCACCTATAGGATCAAACAATTTAAGGTTCCTCTTCTTGATATTTGATATGTATACTAAAGTTACAGATATTCTTTCATTGTGTGTTAGAAATTTCTAAACTTGCGAGCTTATAAGTTAAAAGCATGATGATTGATGATGTTTTAAAATCAGATATACTAGAGAATAAGGTTTTTTTGGTGATTGGATTATAGGTTAATCAAATACTCAATTACATAACTATATTCTCCAAACTAATGGAAACTATTTCTTGATGAATGCATTTGGATATCTTCAAAAAGTCTGATTGGATTATAGGTTAATCAAATACTCAATTACATAACTATATTCTCCAAATTAATGGAAACTATTTCTTGATGAATGCATTTGGATACCTTTAAAAAGTCTTTTATTGGGGGATTTGAGGACTACTAGATGGTAAAATTAATAATTTTATAGAGAAAAAAGTAATAAATATGATAGAGATCATTAAATTCTAAGAACCAGGTTGTTCTTGTGCTTGACATATATTTGTTTTTTAATGTAAAATCTTAAACCTCTTACATGAGTAATTCAATAGGTATTTATAGCCTATGAAACTTGTTTTTTTCTTGAGTGGAGGGGCTAAAAGTCATTTTACCTTAATAGCATCAATAAGGGATAAAAATCCCTTACACATGAATTAATGAGGGAAGATATCCCTTACATTTGCTAATGAGGAAACAAGTGATTGGACTTAAGACACTCGTTGGGCCATGATCATTCAGCCATGTTATCTGGCTCATAATCAAGGGTAGGGCCCACGGGGGTCGGGCACATGCCTAGATACTAGGCTCAGGCGCATCGCCCGAGCACACATGGAGTTGGGTACTCACCCAGCACTTGGGCTCGGGCGTAATGCCCGAGCCCACGAGGTACTGAGCATATGCCTAACAATTAGTCTTGAATGCATTCCGAGCCCAAAGAGTGCTCGATATAGGCTCATAACTATTATTGAAACATATTATAGGTTTATGCCATAAGTGAATATTTTTCTATCAAATATTAAAAAAATATCATTAAATCTTGGTCCATCGGTGGCCCTCCAAGTCTGTGCGGTACTTTTTACCGAAGAGACTTCAAAAATATATCCATTTTCTTTATCAGGGTTTTTAACATTTCTTCATGGAAGAAAAGTGAGGGATTCTCGAGATACTTTACTAGAGTATTTACATATGAAATGTCATTTATAGATGAAAGAGTTCTCATCTTGGTTGGATAAATACCTGGGGGACACTTTATGATAATATTAATTGCCTTCTTGGGGATTTATAAGGGTGTTGAAATGTGTCACCAATCTAGTAGAGGACGAGGGAGATCTTCTTTTATATAAGACTCTCTTCAATTAATTTGAAGTTTCTATCTAAAACTTCTCTTTAAACCATTATGTGAAGGGGAGTAATTGTAAGGAACATTTAGTCTTTGTGTGAGATGTGGTAACTTTGCATTGGAATAGATTAGAAGAAATCATCTTAAGGTAACCTACTTTTGCTTTTAAAATGGTCATTAGAGAGAGAAATAGGTAACTTCTAGTAGTGACTTTACATTTAGGCCAAGACAACCAGAAACTAGGGGTTCTAATGAGGGACCAGACCATGATCGATAAGGATTGGGCCAAAGACTAGGAAGAGTACCCTGACTACTGAATATGTAGTTAAGGTCAACCACCTATAGGGAAGGGATTATCTGATTTTAATATCTAGCAGGTCAGAAAGCATCAATAAACAATTATGGGTGCTTGTAATGGTCTACATGAAATAACAACCTCCTGTATTATGTTTGAGTTAAGGAATACCTTTCCCCTAAAGGGGGTTGTAAGTGACATGTTTTTCCACTATAATATATGCGCTAACCAACTACATCCCAATATATAGGTTTTAGTCAGGTCTTTTGAGGAGTGTTTTGCAATAATAGGGGTAAAGCTGGACCTAGATATATTTAGATATTGTTATACATTAAATGATTGTCCTCATGATGGCCATGATATTCAATGGTTCTCCACTTTCATTGGTCACCTTAAAAATCCTATAAAGAACATGTTAGAGGGTAAGACCTCTCATATGAAGGATTGGTGTGGAAAGTGGTTAATTGTAAAGAGTAAAAAACAGTTTATCCCATGCCAAGTGAAAGATCAATAGGGTTACCCCTATTCTTGGTGAACTCATTTGCTTGATGCCAATGAAAAAACAAGTCTTTTTAACTTTGATTGAGATGTGTTTTTGAACATGGTGAGGTCTTCCCTTCACTACAACATTAATTGATTGGCTAAGGGAGAATACCGAGTGGAAAGGCGAGGTACACAAGAATTTATACCTTGTATAATTCAATGTATTTATCATATTTTAATTTTTTTTTTCTTATTACAAATCCATCTTCAAAAGAGAAGTCGTAGGAGGATACTAATGAAGGAAGTGTAAAGGCTAAAGGAATATCTAGATCTTGGGTTGCAGAGATGGAAGAGAGTTATCATGAGATGGAAATCATTCCTAATATTAAGCCACCATCCAAGCGTACCCTCGTTAGGAGAAGTAAATCACTTATCTCTAGGGGAAGGAGGGAAACTGTTTCCCTTGGTATCCTTTCTAAAGTAGCTAAGAGGGCTAAAGTGATAAAGAGAAAAATGTTAGCTTCACAGGGGTCTTATGCTGCTAGTGGGGAAGTAACACCTACGCTCATGACCATGTCCTCATGTCCAACGCCTTCTTTAGTGGCCAGAGATGCCAGGGCTTTTACTTAGGTTCCTACACCCTAAGTTACTGCTGAGGGTTTTTGATGCAGACAGAAGTTAAAGACAATAATTAAATAAAGAACATAAAATATTTTAAATAGGAAAAAAGAGCTGCAAGTGTGAGACCCAAACTAACAAGTTTAGTCTCTCTAAAAATAATGATAATGAAGTCTATCTTACTAAGAGATTTACAAAGCCTTAAATAGGCCTGAAACCCTACCTCAACTAGAAAACAAAAACAAAAACATAAAATTACAAAGGAAAGAAGCATAAAATCTTAAATAAGCAAGAAATCCAAAAATAAAAAGGAAAAACACAAAAACTACCACAACCACGGGGCCTCAGCTAGATTTTTGATATCTAAAGATCTGACTGTCCGTCCAGTGATGTTATGGCTACTTTGGAAAAATAGCCTCTAGAAACTCGTGTAAATATTTAAGCACATCCAACAATTGGATCAAAAGTTATGGCTCTTTTGAGCTACTGTTTTAGCTTGGCATGGCCAGACCTCCTCTTGGACCTGACCTGTCCCACTAGTCCATAAATATATCTACTAGGCCATCCACGTGATCTTTCTAAGGAAGATCCTCATTTACTTGTGACAGACTCACACTTGATAGCTCAGAATAACCCGTTATCACAGGTCTAACCACATCAGTTTTACACCCTAGGTTAGTAAGTTCTTCTTATGTTGGATCACTGATTGGCTTTATAGTTCCTTCTCCACCATTTTTGTCTAAAGAAAAAAGAAACATCTTACAGCACGTCACAAGGAAAAATGACACTGTCTTATGATCTAATGGTCTGGCAATGGTCAATATAATAGAGAGGTTATTAGATCTCCCTTCGGATGTTGATCAACTATCTAATTGGATTCTTGCTCGCCACCTTGCTCTTACTAGCAACTTCTACTCCATGTGAGCATCCTATTTAGCATACCTTGTTATATGTACTTAGATTTTGTTTATTAATTAATATCATTGTTTTATTCAGAGTTTCCTGCTGAATGCCTTCTTGAAGACATTGGACTGTCGAAAAGGCTTAAATAAGAACGAACTTGGCTTAAATAATAAGAGACAAAATAAAGAGGTACGATGCCTTCATAAGGTAAAAGACACAACCAAAAACTCAGTTAAGGGAGATTAAGGAGGTCTATGGTATCCATGTCCATGATTCCCAAGAAACCTACAGGAAGTTGACAAAGGATAGAGATCACCAGGCTTCTAAGTTGAGCGTTGTTCTGGAAAGAATGTTTTTGGCCAATAAGGTATCATCATCTCTAATGTAGTCCTATGAGGCTTTAAAATCTTAGGTGGTAGCTTTAAAGGATGATCTGGCTACGACCAAGGCTAAAGCGAAGGCCTTTAGAGAGGAGTGTGCTCACCTAAGTGTATTAAGGGACTCATCTAATGAGTATTTGACAATGTTTTAGGGGATCTCGAGCCTTAGATATATTTATTCGAGATAAGATATTCTAGGCTATGTCGAACTTTTATTTTTATGATTTGTCAAAGAGGATAATAGTGGACTTCTCAGTGGCATTCAACCCTAACCCTGTTCCTGATTTTGCTAATATATATCCAACTTGGATGGCTGCTACAACCCATAGCAAATACTTGGCTGGGGAGCCTGACAAGTGATGAGAGTCTCTCAGTCAAGGCCAATAGTTTCTAGGAGTTATTATCTTTGAACCTATGGAGTTTCTATGGTTGTATTTAAGTATATTGAATGTATTAATATATTTTATGATTCCTTATCATGTTTAAACTTTTCTATGTTTGTTATGCTTTAGAGTTATAAGGGCCCAAAGCCTTAAGTATAACCAAGGTCTTATACCTTTCCAGGTGGGGGATCTAATCCCTACTATCAATCCTTGGTAGAAATTGTGCTTCGGATAATGGGTTTTTATGTAGAGGTTCAATATATCCATGTATAGTCTTAGCCCAAGATGTGTCAGGTTATTCTTTAAATTTTTGTTAAGAAATTAATTTCTCTAGGGTGAATTAATCTTTATTATTATACTATCAACATTGATGAGGAAACTCTTGGTTGTAGTTCCTGATTGGCGAGGGGCTAGGAATTCTGCTAATTAGAAAGTAATTACATTATAGAGGGGAGGCCAATGGCCTTTTTAGCATTGTCATAGGATGTGGGAGCACCCTACTTGAGAGTAGTCTTACCAAAGTCAGAGGCTTATGGCTTTCTTGGTTATTGAATGAAGTCTGGAAGCTCCTCATTAAAAAGTTATGTCAGTTCAAGGTTGTATTGGAGTTCAAGGTTGTATTGGAGAATAAGAGGCCCAAGGACATCATTGGTAATAACATAAGGTTCAAAAGCCCCACTAGAGTGTTGTGCTAGTTCAAAATTGCACTGAAAAGTGGGAGGCTCGAGGCTGTCCTGCAATAGAATAAGGCTCGAAAACCTCACTAGAGTGTCATGCTAGTCAGAGAATGAACTAAAGTGTGGGAGGCTTGAGGCCCTCCCTGGTGATAACATGAGGCTCAAAAGCTCTACTGGAGTGTTATGCCAGTTCGAGACTGCGCTGAAGAATGGGAGGGCCGAGGCCATCCCTGGCGATAATATGAGGCTCGAAAGTCCCACTAGAGTATTGTGTTAGTCCTAGACTTCACTGAAGAGTGAGAATGAATATAAAATAGAAATATAACATATATTTTTTAAAAAATGACATTCATATCTACGATATATTTTGAGATAATCTGAGTGCCAAGTACGAGGGAGATTCTTGTCTTCCATATCTTGAAGGTGGTAAGTGTTGGCTTTGACTACCTTAATCACTAAAAAAAAGACCATCTCATTTTGGTGCTAGTTTGCCCTTGGTGTCCCTATTACCAATTGCTTTTATTTTTCAGAGTACTAGGTCTCTAAAGTTAAAACTCATGTTTTTTACCTTGGCATTATAATACTGAGTAATTGATGGTCATAAGCTTCGTTCCTTACTGCTATTGTCAACCAATTCTTTATAGAGATCTAGATTAGCTCTAAATCCTTGCTTATTATTTTCTAAGGAGTAATGGGTTACCCTAAGACTTGGAAACCTAATTTTTGCAAGTATCATGACTTCAATACCATACATAAGGAGGAAAGGAGTTTTCTAAGTTGATGTCTTTTAGATTGTTTGATAAGCCTATAAATTTTTGTCCCATTTTGACTTGGCTTCATTTATCTTCCTTTTAAGCCCACTAATTAGGTCTCTATTGATAATCTCAACTTGACCATTGGTTTAGAGATGTGTTATTGAAGAAAACTGATGGTCTATATAGAGTCTCTAACATTGTTCTCTCATTTTATAGTTGTCAAATTATGTTCTATTATCGGTTATCAAGAATTTAGAAAGTCTAAAATAACATATAATGTTCTTCCAAATAAAAAATATTACTTTATTGACAGTTATATCTTCTAAGGCTTTAGCCTCCACCTATTTTGTGAAATAGTCAACCGCTATCAGGATGAATTATCTATTACTAGTGGCATTGGGAAAAAGACCCAAGATATCCATCACTCATTGGAAGAAAAGTCATGAGAAGGTTATAACTATCATTATATAAAGGGCTAGCAGGAGATTAAAGCATATCTTTGGCATCTACCGCATCTTCTAGCCAAATCAGTGGCATCATAGAGTATGGTTAGCCAATAGAAACCTGCTCGAGTAGCTTGGTTAGCAAGAGCTCTAAAACCTATATAGAGACCACATATCCCTTCATGAGGTTCTTTCAAAACATATGTGCTTTCATTAAATTGACTGCCATTTTAGAAACGAAGTTGAGGTGGATCTTCAGTATAGGACATTATTGATTTTGTTTGAAGGTATTTTATTAGTGGGCAAGTAACATTTGATAAGGGTTCTTCAATCCTCATCGAGGGCGATTACGGCGGTCAATAGTCCTTCTTCACCTATATTTGGCTTCTCCAAAGTTTAAATCCATATGTTCAGAGGGAGCTCTACTGAGTTAGAGTATACAAGTTTGGATAAAAAGTCTGCTCGGTGGTTGACTTCCGTAGGTACGTGGATGATTGTGATCTCTTTGCCTTTACCTTTTTTGAAGAGATAATTTTAAAGTTTTTAAAGATATATTTTAGCATGATGGACTCCCTGACCTCATATAATCCTTGACATTAGTTAATAACTAGCTATGAGTTGCTATGAATGTGGAAGGGATAAACATTTAAGGCCTTCACAAGCCTCAATCCTACTAGAAGAACTTCATACTCTACTATATTATTAGTAACTGAGAATTCAAAATGAACCCCATATGTATAATCCTATCCCTTTGGACTCGTGAGAACTATCCCCTCCCTACTAACCTCTGTATTAGAAAACCCATCAACATATAATTGTCATATGGGGGTTGATGGGGCAAGTTCCAAAGAAGCTATTGGCCTAGTGAGTAGTGTTTTGGAACTCAATGGAGATTTGGATTCATAAAGTATTGACTTCTTAAAGGAACACTAAGCAATAAAGTCTGCTAGAGCTTGTCCTTTTATAGCTATCCTGGGCTAGTATCAGAGACCAAACTCTCCTAACTCGAGGGGAAATAAAATCATATAGTTGATTATAAATTCTTAAGAAAAGTAATAATTGTTGAATTCATGATATTAAATAGCAATGCAAACATGTTAATTTTTAAATTTGTTTAGTGATGATCTTTGCTAAACTATGTGATTAATTAGTATAATGAATGTATCTCATTTAATTATCAATTATTGCAGGTCCTAGTTGCATAACCAATCATCCTTGAATTTGCCTATCTTATTTTGTGTAATTATGTTGTATAAAGCTATATTTTGAATAGTTATAGATACCTTAGAAACTTTATCAAAGGTGTATAAACGTCTCGCCTTATATCTTAAACTAGGCATATAATTTTAGGTGGATATTTTTGTATATATTCATGTATATATAAATATGATGTGTGCATGTTTTGGATCTTGATACTTTAAAATGGATTGTTACACCTTGTGATGTGGACAATAAATTGACCATTAAGTTATAGCCATGACGCTATAAAAATTATGATGTGAAATATCAATGAGACATATTCATAGATAGTTATACTATACAAGAGTATATGGAAGAATGAGAAAACAAGAAATTATGGGGAAATGCAGCTGAAATTTTACTAATATTGGAAGGAATATTTTATGATAAAAGAAATGAAAGTAATTGACTAAACGAAATAAGATGATGGTGGAAGGAATCCAAAAAAACAAATTGCACTAAAATTAGTGTTACATTAGACAAGACAACTATAAAAGTTGGGGTCATTACATAGATGCTTCTTATTGTGCAAGATCATATGTTGTCATTCAGGTGAAGCTGTTTTGTAATTAGGTTTTGAAAGCAGAGCCAAGTTAAGTTTTTGATTGCCTCTATCAACCCTACATCATATATCAATTTAAGTCTTCTTAATTAATTGGGTTATTTTTTTATTGGCCCAATTGATGGACGATTTTAAAAAAGACACTCAATGGTTGTGGTCTTTACACTCCTCAAAAGGTTAACATTTCCACTCACCTAGTTTTGCTTGAACCGATGAAAATACCATTAAGTATAGTTCTTAACTAGTCCATTGACTATTTTAAACGTAATTAAAAAAAAATATCTAGGCATCAGTAATGTGTCTCTTAAATAAATAGATTTAACCATGTATTGAATGATATTTTCATTTAATATTAAGATGGAAACACATTGGGTACACTTAGGCTAGCATGTAAGAGTTGGAGATATAATCTTGAAAAACAACAAAGTGAAAAGTTCAATCCCCAATTAACTCAATATTAAAGGATGAAATTGATTAAAAAAATAGCACTTAACTAAAAAATAACCCAAGTGCACTCTAGTCAACCAAGCAAACTCATGCACGTCATCGAATTCAATAAAATTTTTAGACCATAGACTATTTTTTATTTAATGATATTATGATAGTTGTTTTGTATGAAACATTTTTTTTAAGAAAAAAAATCATGTTAGATGCGTGTAGCTAAGATAGCAAAAGTATATCATTGATAACAAAAGATTAAATTGTATTTCTTTAGTTCTGAGCTAGAAAAAATATATCATTTATAACAAAGGGTGAAATTATATATATATATATATATATATATATATATATATATATATATATATATATTAAATTGAGGGACAAAAAAGGTATTAAACAAGAAAAAAGAAAAAAATAGCTCAAATCTTACGGATGAACCCGCTAAACTTGCGATCTGATTCATGACTCTATTGGGTTCAATGAGTTCTTTTATCATTTTTTTAACCCAATTATAAAATAGCACAACCTTAAAAAGAAGATAAAAAAGAAGAAAAAGAGCTTAGACACACTGAGCAAAAAAAAAAAAAAAACACAGCTTGTGTTCTTGGGCTTAGCTTTATTTATTTATAATTTCTTATCGGTTTATTTTTAAACAAGACAATAGACAATGCATTGTCGGTTTTGTGTAGAATCCAGCAACCAGAAGTTGCTAGAAAAACAAGATGTCAGTTTTTTTTGGTTTCCAAATACATATTCAACGTATTTTTTTACCCAAAACACCTAGAAAACATCTTAAACACCATGATAAACCTATCCATAACATTAAAAAAACCCAAAAAACAGCTTAAAAAAATCCAAAATCAACTCGAATACAAAAACATTCCCATGATTAGATATGCCTCCTCGGGTAAGAAGGAAAAAAAAACACCTAGTGAAAATATCATTCATAAAATGAAACCCATTAACATCAATTTCAATTTTTTTGGTGGACAAAATCATGGTTAGTGGCCACTTTTTCTATTTTCACTGGAATTTAAAGGTCTTCTCTCTCTCATCTCACAAACAAATGACTGGAAAATAAGGAAAATGAACTTTAGTATCAAAATTGAATTTCTAAAAACTAAAGGGACCGATCACCTGTAAACTAAAAAATATAGGGGACCGAAATAAACTTTTTGTATATAATTCAAAGCCGTCACCTATTTTACCCATTTTTTTCACGCTGGTCCTCTATCTTTCAATCAAATCCTTTCTTTAAAAAGAAAAACATGTAATTGGGTGTTAATTTATGCTCAAAAGTGCTTATTTGTGTAAAGAGAAAGTTCAAAAATCAAATTGAAAATTAAAAAAAAATCATTGTTCCAATCCACAGTGATTTGTGAGAGAGTGCACAATGATTTCAACTTCAATGAAAATGCCACAAGGATTTGTTTCTATTAATTAGGTTCGTGGCTTGTGCTTCGTCGTGGGATGGATGTGTTTTTTTCTTCTTATTTGAGTTCATCGATTGATCGCCGACCTCTTGAAATTATAGAGGGGATTGCTACATTATTATTTTGTCCATCCTTTGCTCATGCGAGAGTTCGTGCAGACTTGGGATGTAATTATTTTCCCAATATATTTTGGGAAAAAGGCCATTGTCGGCCACTACTTATTGATGACGGAACACATAATCAATTAAAAGTCCTTGCGTTGGACTTAATTGGAAGGGTAGGTGTTACTTGGCTCTCCGGACTTCTTCCTTATAGGCAATTACGTGCATAAACTTCAGTAAATAAAATATAAAGACAATCTCATTAAAAAAGCACTAGTAAGCTTATATGTGAAACCAACTAGAACTCCCTCTCCGCTCTAAACAAAAAGCAGAGCTTCCCTCTGGGTTTTCATCTCGAAACATTGAAACTCACTCCAATGGTTAAGTCTATTTTTGATGTAAAAAAATGTTAAGAAAAAAAAATTTTAAGATCAGAGTCATCATACCAATTAGTAATTTAAATAATATGAATAGAAAGAATGGAACAACAATAAATCAAATGATAAAAAAAAAAAACTAATAAAAAGAACCCGATATGAGCCTATCTGGAATATAAAAAAACCTAATTTTGAAGGATAAAACAGAAGAAAAACTAAAAACAAAGAAAAAAAACTTGTTAAATTAGGTTAACTCACAAACTCGATAACCATGAACATAAGATTGAGATAACTTCATTGAAAGAAAAGAAGGAAGAAAGAAACCATTTAAAAGGAAAGGGAAAAAAAAGCCAAAGACCAATTTTTAATACATCAAATTTTGAATGATGAAGTTGAAACAACTGAATTTTAAAAATGATAAAAAAAAAAGTTAACCTATGTTAACCTTTGAAAATCAATTACTATGGTCATAGGCCTAGAACTAACCCCATAGAAAGCAAACCATAACAAAGCCAAACAAAAAAAAAATTGGGTAAAAAGAAACATAAGCTCAAAACAAATGACAAAAATCAAACAAACCCGAGCAAACCTCCTAAACTTGGTTGAATATCTAAAACACGTAATCTATGAAATCCTGGACCCGGGTTGAATCAAGAAGCATCATTCCTAACCAATTTAATTTTGAAGGATGAAATCGTGAAAAAAAAAAAATTAAACTTGCAAAAGTGAAAAATATAATGAAAAAAAGAATGGGGATCAAATTTAATAGAAAAAAACACATGGAGGATGTATTTGTTAAAAACAATCTAAAATCTTATCTTAAACAAAACAAATAGCATTAAAAAGAATGAGAATCGAATTTGAAAAATTAAAAAAAGAAAAGGGTTGAAATTAATTAATTTTTTTTAATTTTATGACGCAAGTGTTTTTTTTTTAAAAAAAAAGATGACTCAAAACATAGAATCGACAAAAACAAAAGACTGATATACGGAAAAATCAAAAAATGTTTTTGAAAACCGCCCAAAATGAATGATTAAAAAATCATATAGAAGTAAGAAAAAGAAAAAGAACAAAGCGTAATAACTAATGATATAAAAAGCTATGATAAAACTGAAAAAACAACATCATTTGAAAAGGAAAAAAAAAACAAGAAAACCTAGGCAAAGGTTTCAAATTTGCAACCCATTAAATCCTAGACCTAGTTGAATCAAGAAGCTAAATTCTCAATCAATTTAATATTGCTTAGCCAAAGTAAATTCAACAAAGAACAACAATTGAAAAGACCCGAGAAAACCTAGGTCATTTTCAAAATCAGTTAAAAAATCTTACAAAAAAATAAATTAAAATAAATTCAAAAACTTATCTCAAATAATTCAAATAGGAATAAAAAATAAGAACTAAATTCGAAAGAAAAAAAGGGCAAGAATAGAAAAACAATTCTAACATTATAAATTGTTTCAAAAAAATCATTTCAAATATTGAAGGATTGAATCGGGAAAAAATAATATCAATTTAAAGAATTAGCCAAAAAAACCCAACAAAGAATGATAAAAAAAACATACTCGAGATAACTGGGTCATTTTCAATAGCAACAAAAAAATTCATAGAAAGTTAGCTTAAAAAAACCAAACCCAGTCTCCAATTTAATAAATAATGAAGGATAAAACATGAAACAATTATCTTAGACAAAGGAAAAAAAAACCAAGCAAACTCAAGAAAACATCCTAAATATGGTCAAATCTTTAAAACTCGCAATCCTTGAAACTATGGATCTTGGTCAAATCAAGAAGTTTATTACAAACAAATTTAAAAATATCAATTTAAAAAACTTGCCAAAGAAAAACAATTGAAAATCAAAAGAATGAAGATCAAATTTGATAAGAAAAACAACAAAGGATGGTGAAATCATAAAAACAAAAATCAAATGAAAAACAATTTCAAACAAAATAAAAAGCAATTAAAAAAATGAGTACCAAATTTGAAAGATGAAAACAAATTAAAGGAGGATGAAATTGCAAAAGCATACCAATTTTATAAATTATGCATGGCGTTTTCTTTGAAATTTTCTTTTAATTAAATTAAATTAAATTAAATTTAAATAGATTAATTAAAGATATATGCGAGATGTCCAACTGGACGGGTATTCAATTTTAATTTTAATTAATTAAAATAAATTAATTATAAATGCTTTGTGATTTTTTATATAAAATATCATTCAATTTTTACTTATTTATTTTTAATAAGATTATAGTATCGTTTTTCTAATATTAGCAGACATTCTTTTTGTTGAACCCTATATAAATTTCATTCAATTACTTCTTTATACATATCTATTTTTATTATCATTTAATAAATAAATGATTAAATTCAAAAATCAATGTTATTAAACCTTATCGAATCCATGACACATATTGTGAGATCAAATATCTTAATTTATACCTATCTTTTAACCTTTTGACTTAGGTTTTGGTTAGCATTAACAACTTTTTTTGAAATTTATTATTATTATTAATTTATTATTTATTTTATTAAATTTATAAATCAACTTTTGAATTCATAATTAAAAATACTTTGTTGTCATGTAAACAATTGCTAAACACCTGTACTTTAATTGTTTTACATTAAAAAAAATTTAATTTGACATGCAGTGAAACGTGAGCTAACAAACTAGTAAAAATAACGAAAAATGAGGTGAATTCAGTATTCACCTCCTTACAAAGCGTTGTTCAATTTTATTTTTTAATTAGAAATATTTTTTTATCTCTTTTTTATTAGGTTTTTCTTTTCAATCTTATTCTTGAACATTGAATTGATTGAAAATTGACTTTTATAATTTATTTTATTTTTATATATATAATATTATTTTGGCTTTATGATCTAGATCTTGAGATTAACATGTTAACCTGAATTCACTCAGATTGTTTTTTGATCCTTTTGTAATCGATTTTCTTTTTCGACATTAGATTGATATTGAAAATTCAGTTTCATAATTTATTTTATTTTTTATGTATTGAATTATCCAAGTCTCATGACACAGGTCGCAGAGTTGACAAGTTAATCCATGTTGTTTTTTGTCCTTTTTAATTATTATTTTTTGTTTTATCGTTCGACGTTGATATTGGAACTTGGGTTTCATAATTTGTTTGATTTTCTTTCTATTTATTTATCCCAATCTCATAATCTAAGTTGTGGGTTTGACAAGTTATCTTGGGTTGACTCGAGTTGTTTTATCTATTTATTTTTCTTAATTAATATTTTTAGTTTTATCTTTTAATGTTGGGTTGATTAGGAATTAGATTTTATAATTTGTTTATTTTGTTTTTCATGGTTTTCATGGTGTTGTCATGATCTTATGACCTGAGTTGTGGATTTAACAGATTAATACAAGTTAACTCAGCTTGATATAATATATTACTATTTTAATTACATTTTAAAAAATATTATGTTGATTTTTTTTAATCAAACTATATTTTTTTTTAATAATCTAAGTTATTTTTGAATTAGAGTTCACATTAGTCAACCCTTACACTATTTAAAAAACTTTTCTCAACATTCTTTTTACGTTCACATAAAAAAAAAAACTTGATTTTACGTATTATAAAACAATTAGATTTCCCAACGGAAAAGACCACCTAGCTACATAAATCTTAGGGACATGCTGGCCAGTTTAGAAAATAATAAAAAGGAAATCTATAGATTTCGAATTCGAGCTTGCTCTCTCTGGTTTTTTTTTTTTTTCCTTTTTTTTCCTCCTAGTTTTATCAGTCTAGTATCCTTGAATAAATCTTTATATTTTAAGATTAAATTACTTTATAATTGAATTTCAAATAAATTATATATGCTTAAATCAGTGAATTTTTTTATGTTACTTTTTCGAAAACCTATGTAATATAAGAAGTTTTCGAGTCATGCTCTCACTTATCACTTCTTTAATTTGAAAATTAAATAAAAAAAAATTCAAGCAATCATCCTACATTCCTACTACATATAAACTTAAAAGAAACATCCACAGATAATTTAACCACACCTGTGTAAGCTTAAATATTACATTTTAAACCCACTGGATAATTTAGTGTAATTAATTTATCCTTCACTCAATCCCATCTTCTCCTAATTCCCAAGCAAAAGTCAATATTATTGAGTGTATGTTTTTGAAATTCTATGCGAATCCTCGCAGAAAAAAGAAAAGTCCCATTCTCCAACAAAGCAACTTGCTAGCTTTGCCGGCTATCGATAAGATAACGATACCAATGCCAACATCTGGACACCCTTTGCTTACATTAAAGGAGCTTTACGTATATGTTTGCAACTTTATATCTGAAGTTGCTTTTTGTTCCGAGAAAAAAACAAGGTTTGTATTATGTACATGGAGGAGTGTTCGGTTTTCAAATATTGTACATGTAATGAAAATAATACTAAAAAATTATTTAGAAATTTCTAAGATCTTGATAGACAGATCAAGAGTTATTTAGAAATATATTATTTGAAGATCTGATCTTTTTCAGTTTTGAATAATTCTTTAAAGGTTAGGTTGTCACAAGCTGTCTAATTGTCTGGCCTCCAATAATAATCCACACAAACCACTAATGAAAAATCTTTTAAGGATAATTTTAAAAATTTAATCAATTAAGTCTCTACTTAATTATTTTAGGGCAAAAATTATAATCCCTGAATTAAATATATTCTAGTGCTTAATTTCTAAAATTATTTTCAATCAAGTCACAATTTATTAATTATCCCAGTTTAATTTTTTACTAATAGTTCTTAATATGTGTGACCTATTAAGTTCATAATATGTTGACCCAAATATAAATTATAATTATAATAAAATAGAATTAAATAAATTAAATAATTTAATTTATTATCAATTCAACAATTGAATAATTTATATTTGAATATCAGGTGCATCGTCTAGTAACGTGTCATGATCCTTCAAATATTAAAAAAGTAATTAGTGGTTTGACTTAACATTTCACTGACTAGTTTCTTAGTGTAATTAATATCATTTCATCAATAATGTTCTGATTTAATACTAAAGCATGAAGTATATCTTTCATATTAAATCATATTTGTTCTCTATATAATAGTCATTGATTATTTAAATAAGATTCGGAACTCTTTTTTATTCCACCTTGACCAAGAATTTCTTAGTCAATATTATTTGAGAATAGATGAAACATTTTTTTTCTATTTCATCTAGGGTGATGAATCTTCTCTTGATCACTCAAGTAACTTCATATACTTCATGATATACCTAATGTTTGCCATTGGTCACCTCGATCAAAGCATAACATTCTCTATATAAGATAACTTAGTGATCTCAAGTCTAAGGATTACTTACACAACCGTCACATGAGCTTTTCCATAGATATAGGTGATCTCTTTATATTGGATTCTTATGCGGGTCAATACAATGTACATGTTTTATGACAAGCATCTAAATATTAGTTTTACGTTTCTCTTATACCTCAACTTATGAGAACAACTGCTTCCTTTCATAAAGAAAAGAACATAATATGTACTGATTTTTTTGGCTTTAATAAATGTCCTGTATTTAAGAAAGCATCGATCATGAACATTTTAGGAACAATGCTTTAATGCAATAGGAATCTCATAATTATAACAACTTTAGAATTTTATTTGTAAAATATTTTTTTCTCATAAACTTTATCTTTACTCTAGATTCGTAAATTAAATATTAGATTTATTAATCTAATATTATATGAGTATTAAAAATAAATTAAGTCTTTATTCATAATAAATATGAATTTATACGAATATAATAATAACATGTGTAACCAATCGATTGACTACATGACATATTAAACTAACAATCTCTTACTTACACTAAAATCAATCGCTCATGTATCTAATACCATATTTCTCCATGTACCATTAATACTTCTGTATGAATAATGACTTAGTAAAAGGATCTTCTAGATTCTTTTTGGTGAGTACTCGTTCTATCTTTACATATTTCATTTCATTGATTTATCAAATCAAATAGAATTTTTTAAGTACTTATTTGGATTATCGATGATACCTTGGTTCCTTTGCTTATGTAATGGATCCATTGTTATTACAGTACAAAGCCATTTGATCAACAATGTTAGGAACAAACTTAGTTCATTAATGAACTTCTTGATCCAAATAACCTTTTTGTTTCTTCAAACGTGGAAGTGTACTCTTATTCAATTGTAAAATCAGTTGTGCTCTCTTTTTTGAAACTCTTCTAACTCAGAGCACTACCATTTAAAATAAAATATATATTGAATGGTATTCACTATTTTTCCAACATCTCATTAAAAAAATCCTAATTCAAACAATTTTGAACTTCTAGTTTATCTTCTCCATTGATGAATCCTATAACCAAGTATAGGATACCATTTCCATCATATATCTCTCAATATGTGTCTTAGAATACATGTCTTTGGAGGGAGATGTTCCATGTAAAAAAGATAAGAATCTAATCTTAGATTCTTCCTTGCTAAGTTATTTTAACATTTAGTCTATATGCATGGATTGTGACAATTTAAGCAACCTGCTATTTCTATTTCTATAGAGCTTTAAATCCAATATATAGGTTGCTTCTCTTGATTTTTTTTATGGATAAATTTTCAGATAGCCATAACTTTATTGATTAAAGTAAAGATATGTTGTTTGTTAACAATCGTAAGTCATCTACATAAAATATTAGGAAAACAACACAACTCTCACTAACCTTTTGTAAACACATGGTTTATCCATTTTTTATGAAATCAAATATGTTGATTATACCATCAAAATCGGATATTCCTACTCATTAAAGCTTGCATTGTACATTTGTACATTACCTTTCATGTTAGTTTTTCTCTTAAAGACCCATTTAGATCCATTGAGTTTTATCCCTTCAGGTAGATCAACCACGTTCCAAACTTTGTTAGTACATGAAGTCCATAGCTTTAAGTCATTTCTTGGAATAAATATCATATATTACTTCCAAGTAATTGGTAGTCTCATCAATTATGAGCAACATGTCATTCACAGCTTCCGTGAGAGGTCTTTATCTTATTGATGCATGACATGTCTTACAATATTTATATAGATTTTGTGTTTCTTAAGGTTCAGGCTAAGCATCCAATGTTTTAATCTTGAGAATATATTTCATCTAGATGTAGTGTCCTAAGAGGTGTAAAGAATCTCATTCTCTTTTAGATAATCCTTGAGATATTTGGTCAAATATTAACCACCTCGACCCAAACAAAGTTTTTTAAATACTTATTCCAATCTGTATTTTAATTTTACTGTAGTTTATATTGAACTTAGGTATTTTAAATTTAGGTATATACAAACCATTTATATAATTATCAGATTCATAAAAATATCATTATTATAAAATAACAATATTTGTCCTCAATAATAAATTTAAATCCATTTAATACCAAATTAAAATGGAAACAATGTCTTAAAATACTTGAACAAAATAACAATTATAAAGTTCTAGTATTGGCCAATTAGAAGAAGAAGAAAAAAAAAACTAGTTCCTATAGCTAATGCATAATTAGTTCTTACAACTATTATAGTAATCCTTGCTTCATTACTGAGTCATAGATCCACTTTATCTTCAACTAATTTTCTAATTTTTTTTAGTTCCTGCATGCAATTGTAAATGTGAAAACCACATTTAGTATCCAATACCTAAGAAAGCATCGACCATGAATATTTTAGAAACAATGATTTGATACAAAAAAAATCTCATAATTATATTAACTTTATAATTTTCTTTGTAAAATATTTTTATCTCATGGACTTTATTTTTACTTTAAATTCATAAATTAAATATTAAATTTATTAATCTAGTATTATATAAATATTAAAAATAAATTAATTTTTTATTAATAATAAATATGAATTTAGCATGTTTTATTTACTCCGCTATATATATTGTGCTTTTGCATCTTTGTCTGTCTAATTACTTGCCAAAGAATGTAGCATCTTTCTTGTACACTTCTCTTTTCATTCCCCCCTCTCTCAATAACTACTTTCATGGTTTAATATACATATATATTTGGTCGTGAAAACAATTCATAGGAAGAAAAAATCGAAAAATTTATAAATTCTACACGTATGATGGGTGCATTCAAATCTCCCAATGATTTGTTGGTCGATCCTAGTAATTATATGTAATACTAAATTCGAGATAAAAAACATTTTCGACCGAAAAGTTCTTTTTATAGAGCATGAGAAACTTTCAGACTAATTTGAATTCATGCCATGTCCAAATAAAAATGGTGGACCCTCCCCTCCAAAAAAAAAAAAGAGAGAAAAAAAAGCAGCTTTCAGAGATCCCTCTCAAGTAGTCGAAAAGATTGACGAATTTAGGAGCAGCTGTCGAAGACAGGTTTGAAAAATGGTCAGCACTATTCAACATGGACCCAATCCATCAAAGCTTCGGCGAAAAAACCTTTCATTTTCTTCCTTTCACTGTCGCTAAATTTTACTTTTTACAAGTGTGGAACAAGTCAATGAACAGAGTCATGGCTAGCTCGTACAATATACTCATTAGGATTTGATAAAAAGGCCCACTATGTTGTAGAAAAGCTTTCAAATGTGGTCTGCCGAGAGGGTTTTCCCACTCATGC
The DNA here is from genome assembly GCA_007827005.2 of Populus simonii. NCBI lineage: Eukaryota > Viridiplantae > Streptophyta > Magnoliopsida > Malpighiales > Salicaceae > Populus > Populus simonii. The sequence continues at coordinate 2,374,004 of CM017478.2, forward strand.
AAATCACTCATGATTTCTTTCTTCTTTCCCCTTTCTCTTTTACAATTTTGCTGGTCTATAGATTTTCAACAGTAAATATCAAGCTCCATAAATAGAAACTTCCTTGTTTGTTTTGTAGGTTTTGTAGGAGGAGGTTCAAAGGGTGTTTGGAAATGCTGGCTAATATTTTTTTAAAAATAAAAATAAATTTATAAAAAAATTAAAAAAATCATTTTGATGTATTTCAGCATGAAAAACTCTTTGAAAAATAGCTAGAAACACGCTCCCAAATATGCTCTAAAGTATAAAAAGAAAAAAACTCCAAATTGGTATAACTTCCTTGAATAACATGCCTATAAGTTTCATGCACTTGTTAGGAGAAAAAAATCTCATGAAAAATAATTTCCTTAATAGTCTTTTACCCTTTCCAACTTGAAAAAATATTTTAGAAATCCGTTCTTGTCATGAAAACCAGCTGGGTTCCATCGCTAACCTTTGTCTTATTTTTTCAACATTTTTTTCTTCATACGACACCAAGAACATATTTTAATATAATTTTCATTATCATAGAAGAAAAATAGAAAATCAATACATTTTCCATAGAAAATATGCAAAATACTTTTCAAACACAAGCTATATTATGAAAAACAAATAAAACCTGATTTTATGTTATTAGAATGATTGCAAATAGATTATAATTCCCTTTCCCAACCCGAGGAACAACTCCTTAGAGAATATTAATTAAAGAAAAAACAACAACCACCTCTCTCTTTCTCTTTATTTTTTTAAAAACACAACTGCTTTTAATCTAACATGGAGAATTCTTGCATTTTACATTTTAGGAAACCTCAAATCATCATCCTTTCTATAGAATGATTCTCAATTTAATTGTTAACAATTTTATTTTCTCAATTAAATTATCAAAGTTAGATAAAAAAAAAGGTACGAAGATTTACCGAAACCGATAAAAAAAAAAAAAACCTGTAGAGTTTTTTTACATAAAAATATTAAGTATAAATAAAAAAGTTTATGTATACATCTAATTAAATAAATTGATAACTATTTATATCAATAAATAAATAAAAAGTCATTAACAATAACTAAATACATATCTGGAAAAATTGAGAGACATATATAGATCTATATATTTGATCTCGCAACACGAGTTATTTACCCGACTGTGTTCAATAATTGTGTTTATTAAAATCAATTTTTTTATTTAATCAAATGGTAGTAGAAATAAATACGGATAAAATCAAAGGGAAAAAATTAATATCTTATAAGGTTGTATTTATTAGAAATATTATCCAAAAATAAATAGTTTTATTTTTAAAAATAAATTTTAATTATATAAAACATAAAAAAGATGATAGATGAATTAGAATAATAAATCAAATACTTGAAAAATAATATATATATATATATATATATATATATATATATATAATACTCAATACCAATATTAATTTCAATATATATTAAAAAAATATTAAGAAAAACACAAAAAAAATCATGATTTCTTTTTTAAAAAATTACAAAAAAAGATCTGGCATCGCTGAGCATAGCAAGCTAGGCCAATGCCTAACCCATTTAGAAAAGGCTAGCATATAGGCATAATTTTTTTTTAAAAAAATGCAATCAGGAAGGGTGGACAACCCTAATATTTTTTGAAAAAAAAAGATTCAAGCGATGTGTCATCTTGTTTTCCCTATATTCCGGTCATTGTGATGACAAAAAAAATGGGGTTTATATTTTTTGGATTCAAAAATCTATTTTGACCCAAAACAAAAAGCCTAGACATGTTGACAAACCTATAAATAGCCTTAAAAAAAACACATAATAATCAAAATCAACTTGAAACCAAAAATATTTTTGAGCTTAGATCTAGTGTTTTAGATGATCTCAAGGTGAAAAAAACACCTAATTGCAACTCCTCGCACCAAATAGAACCCGTTGACTCCACTATCGACCATTTTAGTGGTCAAAATTGTGTGAACATAGATTTTCTCTCTCTAATATCGAAACTCAATGATCACTCTCTTTTCCTTTTCAAACCAAGAACTACAAATAAAAAAAAACTGAAATTTATGCCAAAATTGAATAACAAAAATATTGGGACCGAACAGTTATAATTTGTAAAGTTTGAGGACTAAAGTAAAATTTTTGTAAGAACTTTAAAACCATCATCTATTTATGACATCTTTTCTACTTTGGTCCTTCGTATTTCAATTTTATCCTTAGTAAAAAAAATTTGATTCAAATATCCTTTAATTTAGCCAACAAATAATGCAATCACATAAGAAATAGTTTGAGGATCAAAATATTAAAAACAAAATTCTGAACAGCGAGTTTACAGTGAAATGTGAGAGCATGAATAATGTTTTGTGTGCACAATGATTTAGCCACAATATTTAGAGTTTTGTACTAGTATTTTGTCTCGCGCTCTACTACAGGCCTAATTAAGAAAGATTTTCATCTCAACATCAGGAAAAAAGAATTAATTTTAAAATAAAAAAATTAATGCGTATATTTAATAAAATTAATAGAGAATTGTATATTCTAATAAAAAATTTGATGTCCAAACTAAAAACAATTAATCTAATCCAAAATGAATAGTAAGAAGAGTTACCATAATTTATAATTTATAGTCAAAGGACAACGAGTTTTTTAAGGTTTCTCTGTAATTGTAATTGCAATGAACCAACATGATTAGTCACTATAATAGTTTTATATTCTTTCAAATGTTAAATATTGCAATATTAAATTAAAAATGATAACATAAAGCTAATTAGTATTATCAATAGTATATAATTAATTATTCGATATTATAATTGATTTGTTATAATTATTATTATTAAGTGATTTATTATTTTATTTATTTGATGTAGTTATTGATGTATTCTAATTATTATTAAATAAAAATAATGTTTTATTATATATTAAAGATATTTAATTTAGATTAGTCTATATGTTAAGTGAAATCAGGTATTTTTCTACTACATATTAAGGAACGAGTTTCTTTTTAAATATATTTTTTAAAAAACTAACTCTAATGTCCAGATTAAAAAAAATGATATCAAATTATTATTGACAATTAAATAACTAATTATTTATCTAATCCAAGTCAATTTACCTCATATGACCCAACCATATTATTCAATAGTTTTACCTAAATACCTAGTATTTTGCCCATGTTTTATACATAAAATATATTGATATTCTTTATTTTATGTTTTGAAGGTACTTTTTGATGTAAAATTCAAAAAGAAGTAATTTCAAGATAAAATTCATATCATGTTCCAACTCATGTCAATATTGACATATTTGACCTTTGATCGATGTTTTACGCAGAACTTGACCTGTAAAAGTTAAAATGAAGTGATTTTAGTGGCATTAGAAAGCTAACATCCATGTCTTTCTATACCTTTATGACAAGAAAAATAAAAAAAAATGCATGGAAATCACAGCTTTCAAAGACAAGTCTCGTATTCTATCAGTTTTAACCTTTGGCCATTCCAACTTAAATATATTAAGTTAGAGAAGTTCATTTGATACAAACTCAATTTTTTTGGACTCCTTACTCAAAGAACTATCAATCTACCAAATTTTAGAAGAAAAGGAGCTCATCTGAGAGAGATAGGAGTTTTTTTAGACAACCTATAAATTCTATCAGCAAACAGGTTTTGTGAAGAAACAAGTTCAACTTACTTTCCAAACATCCAAACCAATATGAAAATTATTTCTTCATATAGAAAAGATCTTTATTTGGAAAAATTAACTTCTTTAAGTTCAAAGTCAAAGCTTGAAGATTTTATGCAAGATTATTTTTCCTTTTTTATAGGAAAAAAGTTATTGTACTGCTTAAATATAGATTGTCTACTTTGAAAAGAACACTTATATTTTTTTTGAGGATATAAACGAATTAGTAGGAATGAGGGGAGTAGGGTTTTCTATCGGATAAAAGTAAAGAGGAAAAGGAAAAGAGGGTGAGGGCCAGAAATAAAAAAGAAACTCCCACATTTTTTTCTATATCCAAAATTATGTTTTTATCTTTTCTCTTTCTTAGTTTTTTGATATTCATGTAAGGCTAAGTTATTTTTCTAGGTTGAAAGGATATAGAAGCCTTTAGATTTCAAAAACTATGAGATCTATTTTATCTTTTCTTTTCAGTTTTTATGATGAATATGAATGTTTTTCTATGCTTATTTTTTATGATTGTGTAGTTTGATTATTAGAGCGGACTCTAAGTTATTATTCTAACAAATCTATTGCTAATTTTACTATCAAAACTAGAGTGTGATATTTAACTTATGAAGCGAATAAATTTAATAATTATGACGGATCAATATTATTAATTTTAGAGAAAACATTCAATTAAATCGAACATAGACTACAAACAATTATGTTATTTAGATTTGTCAACCTATTTGGTTCTTAAGGCTGCAATTGAATTAATTAAATTACTAGTGTGGACGTTGTAGTTGTTTAATGGTTAGAGTTAGTTATACTGTGAATTGGTTAACTAACTAATATTAAGAAAAAATAAATATTTAAAATACAAATTGACGTATCGTTTCAATGATCATTTTGATTTTTTTCGGTGAATATTTACTTGAGACCAGAGTTTTTCTCTTAATAAGTTTTGGTTTATTTAATTTGATTACTTTATTTTGTTTACCCTAGCATAGTTTAGATAATTTCAAACCCCTCTTAATTTGAATCATTTATCATAAAGACTTGAACTAAATCTTTTTCATAGAATCAACCCCTTACTTGCTTTATACTATCTTATTTTGTTAAGTTAGAATAATTAATTTATGTGATCGCGACATTGTAATATTTTAATAGACCCAATATTGATCTTCAATTTTGTAATAGAAATATCAATCCACATCAAAACCCATTTTTTTTTATAACTTCAATCTAATTAACCATTTGAATGTTTGAAGCTAAAAAGACGATGGAGTAGAGATCTTAGATTTATTTCAGGTTATGTTAGCTCCATATTAGCTAATTAAGTGTTGCATATATAAGAGAAAATTGACAAATGTCTTTCATGAATAATATACTGAATTGTTATCCAAATTGGGGTATGAATTTATTTTTTTATCAATTTTATTTTATACCCTTTTAACTATTATATTTTAATATACATTCTCAAATTAAAAACATTTTAAACTTAAAATTTGTATAAATTCACCATAAAAATCTCATATTATTAATTAATTTTAATTAAAAATAAACATAATAATGTTCAAGCACACGATGATTTGAGTAATAATACTCTAAAATATAAAAATATTTCCTGTATTTGGGTAGTTGGGTATTTAGTCAACATCAATCGATTAAAACCCTAAAGTAACTTCCCTTTTTTTTCTGAACGTTTTGGATTTGTTCTCCTGAAGTTGCCGAGAGCCGAGTATTAATGAAATTTGATGAGAGAATGGACAAACAAGGGTATCAATCTTCTCCCTTTGCATTTGCATATGCTTTTCCTCGACTCTATTTAGTGCTTCATATCTAAGTTTGTGGAGTTATTTCACTTCTCCCCGAAATGATTTTAATTTCACCACTAATTAGGAAGAGAAGGAATATTATGTTCCTCATTTCCATAGCAAAATCTTTGTACAAAAACACGAGAAAGAACGATATGAAATAAAAAGAATAAGAACATACACTCACGGCCATAACACAGTCGCTACAACCCATGAGCTTCAAGAAGAGATTCCAAGAAGAAAAAATGAGAAGTGGTGAGGATGGTGGACAAACTCATGAAAATATATCCTATTCGTATTTATAATAGATGGCCTAGTGATAAGAACTTGAAATCAACAGGTTAGCTCGTTAGATTAGTCAAGATACACGCAAGTTGGTTCAGACATCCATATTAATAAAAAAAATTAAAAAAAAAAGTTGAGAATCTATTAAATTGATCAAGATACACGCAAGTTGGCTCAGACATTCATATTAATAAAAAAATAATTTTTTTTAAAAAGTGAGTATCCTGGCCAAACTTATGAAAATATATCCTACTCGAATAGTATTTATATCTTAATATATTAACATAATATACATATATTTGGACTTAGTAATATATATATATTACTCATACAAATCAATTCGAATCTATACCGTCTTCAATCTCCTGAGTAAAATGCCTTTTTTTTTCTTTTTCTTTTTTTTCTATAAGCTGTACACTTTTGGACTGTCCATTTGGTCCATTGAAGATTGAGCCAGATACCATCTCAACAAGTTACATCAAATAATTATTATATTTATAATACACCCCAGGCCATGATCTCTCTCATTCTCATATCCAAACAAAACTCATTACAAAAGGGGGAAAAAACAAAGAAAAAAAAGCACACCTGTGCTTGTGCTTTGGGGACTGGACTGCAAGCGCAAGCTTGGTCTCGCAACTCTCAAAGCAAAGTAAAAGAATTCCTCAATTCTGTTTATTACCACCACCTACTCCAAAACCCCAAAGCCACGTACTTTGCCGTTCTCATCATCACAATCACCCTCACCACCAGTTCAAGAACCATCTTCTTCTTCTTCTTCTCTTCTAGTTAGCTCATACTTTGTTTGGTCTGTTTGGACAACTTCAGTCTTTTCTGCACATTCAAAAGACTTGATCTTTAGTTTTGGGTGATTCAAATAGTAACCAAAGATGATTTCTTTACTAGATTTCTACCATGTAATGACTGCAATGGTGCCACTTTACGTAGCCATGATCTTAGCCTACGGCTCGGTGAAATGGTGGAAGATCTTCACTCCTGATCAGTGCTCAGGCATAAACCGTTTTGTGGCTCTTTTTGCAGTCCCTCTCCTCTCTTTCCACTTCATATCTACCAATGATCCTTATAATATGAACCTTCGTTTCATAACTGCTGATTCTCTACAAAAGATCATAGTTTTGGTAGTATTAGCACTTTGGACTAAGTTGAGTAAAAGGGGTTGCTTGGAATGGACCATTACATTGTTCTCGCTTTCAACCCTGCCGAACACTCTTGTTATGGGCATTCCTTTGCTCAAAGGAATGTATGGTGATTATTCTGGTAGTTTAATGGTGCAAGTTGTTGTCCTTCAATGTATCATTTGGTACACTTTGATGCTGTTTATGTTCGAATATAGGGGTGCTAAATTGCTCATCTCTGAGCAATTCCCAGACACTGCTGGTTCCATTGTGTCAATCCATGTTGATTCTGATATCATGTCACTTGATGGTAGACAGCCTCTAGAAACCGAAGCAGCGATCAAAGAAGATGGAAAGCTACATGTCACTGTTAGGAAATCCAATGCTTCAAGATCAGATATCTTCTCAAGAAGGTCTCAAGGTCTGTCATCAACAACACCAAGGCCATCAAATCTCACAAATGCAGAGATTTACTCTTTACAATCATCAAGAAACCCAACTCCAAGAGGGTCTAGCTTCAACCATACAGATTTCTACTCGATGATGGCTGCTGGTAGAAACTCAAATTTTGGTGCTTCAGATGTTTATGGACTATCAGCGTCGAGGGGACCGACACCACGGCCATCAAATTTTGAAGAAGAACATGGTGGAAGTAACAAACCAAGGTTCCACCATTACCACGCGCCAGGTGGTGCAACTCATTATCCAGCACCAAACCCTGGCATGTTCTCTCCAACAACTGCTGCATCTAAAGGTGTTTCTGCCAATGCTAATAATGCTGCTGCTGCTGCTGCAAAGAAGCCTAATGGCCAGGCCCAACAGAAAGCTGAAGATGGTAGGGACCTTCATATGTTTGTTTGGAGTTCAAGCGCTTCTCCTGTTTCAGATGTTTTCGGTGGTCATGATTATGGCGCCCATGACCTGAAAGATGTTAGAGTTGCTGTATCCCCTGGAAAAGGTATTTAGTTTTTTCAGTTTAGTTAATTTCTTAGTTTGTAAATATCATCAATCTAGATTTTAGATTGTTTTCTTCTTGTTGTACTTTTGTTTAACTGTTTTTATTTATTTATTATTATTATTATGTGGTTTTTTATTGCTTTGCTTGTCGGCTTTGGAGTTTCAGTAGAGGGACAGAGAGAAAACCAGGAGGACTATAATTTGGAGAGAGATGATTTTAGCTTTGGAAATAGAGGGTTGGACAGAGAAAGGAATAGCCATGAAGGTGAGAAAGTCGGTTTTGATGGGAAACCAAAACCAATGCCTCCAACAAGTGTCATGACAAGGCTTATACTAATCATGGTCTGGAGAAAACTTATCAGAAACCCCAACACTTACTCCAGCTTAATTGGTCTCATTTGGTCTTTAGTTTCTTTCAGGTACAGTGCTACTAAATCCATTATGATCTTGAGTATTTTGGTTTTTCGATTACTGGGATATTGATTGTTTTTTAATTTCTGGTTTTACAGGTGGAATGTAAAGATGCCACTCATTATAGCAAAGTCCATTTCCATTCTGTCAGATGCAGGGCTTGGCATGGCAATGTTCAGTCTTGGTCAGTATCACACTGCTGTTGTCTCTCCTTTTACTTTCGTTAAAACTTACGATCCATTCATTCTTTACCATTTTGTTAGCTAAAAGATCTTTTGATTCTCTCTTGCTGCTTTTTCATTATTAATGCTCCAAGAAAGCAAGCAAACTAGCAAAGTAAAGTGTGCCAAACAGTGTAGTGATGATAATGCTGTTGGGGGTTTTGTTTCTTTTTTTTTTCTTTCACTTTTTTACCTAGCTAGCTAATTTGTGTTGATGAGGATTGAGTGGTAATGGTAGTGATGATGAAAGGTCGGTCTGTAAAAAAAAAAAAATGGTGGATGAGCGTGAGCGTGCTCTTATTGCCTGTTGCTGCCTTTTGATGTCTTGACAGGTCTGTTCATGGCTTTGCAACCAAGGATCATAGCATGTGGAAATTCCATTGCAGCTTTTTCTATGGCTGTGAGATTCCTTACAGGTCCAGCTATCATGGCAGCTGCTTCTATTGCTGTTGGTATTAGAGGCACGCTCTTACACATCGCCATTGTTCAGGTCACTTTAACACCCCTTTTGCTCTTTCTCTTGCCTCTTTCTGACACAACCAATCCTACTTAACTACAGAAGCTCCAAAAGATTTCAAGTACTCCTTCCTCAAACAATATTGTTGTTATCTCCAGATATATAAGGTTTTTTATTAATGGTTTTTGTCAGAAGAAATTATTTTATGCATGATGCCGATTGAAGTGTCCCCCATATGGGTCTTGGACTCCTTAGTGCAAAAAACATTGAATCCTAGAAAGGGTAGCAGAACTGGATGTGGAATGAGCCATATTGCCAAATGAATAAAACAAGAACATTAGTATAATTTTTTCAGATTTTTTTTATTTATTTCCAAAACCCAATATATATTTATATTTATGCTTACACGGTGTCAGTCAGTACTCGTATTGTAGTTGATGAAAAAGACTGAATACTTTGGTGGGAGCTAAAACTGATCTGGAAAAAGCAATGACAGTGAGCGTAATAATTAATCAAAATAAGGACTCGTTTGGGGTTATTGATGAACAAACGTCTGTACAACATTGCTAACATGTCTTCTTGCATTTATTGTGCTTGGATTTCCAAACAAAAAACACAGGCAGCTCTACCACAAGGAATAGTCCCCTTTGTCTTTGCCAAGGAGTACAACGTGCATCCTGAAATTCTCAGCACAGGGTGAGTATATTTTCAAGAAAAGCATCATAAGCTTGCACAGCAATTTTTTTTTCCCCATTTGCGTTCCTTTCTCTTATTCTCATCACTTGCTTTTGATTTTCCAATTGCAGTGTCATATTTGGGATGCTGATTGCATTGCCCATAACTCTTGTGTACTACATTTTGTTGGGGCTATGAAGCGGAAAGAAAAACACCTATGATATTGGAATCCATGCAGACCCTAATTAGGCTACTAGCTAGCGCATGGAAAAGTTGGAAATCAAAATTTAAAAGGACAGAGAAAAGCAGCAGCCATGGTGAATCTTTCTAGTGAAATGTCTTCTTTTGCCTAGCGAAGTTGTAAAATCGATGTTTGTAGTCAAATTATCAAAGGAAAAAAAATGTTTCCCTAGTTAACTAGCTTTCCTTTCAATTATATTCCCCGATGTTTTATGCTACAAAGTGCAACACAAATTACAGATGAAGAGAAGGGAATTGGTAGTGTTTGTTTTGATATTACCTTACATTTTCATTTCCTCTTCTTACTTTCATACTTGTGGCCTTCTTTTTCAAAAACTAAAAAAGGACAAAACATTAAATTGCAGAAATTTACAAGTGTGAAAAGAAAAAAAATGTTCATCCCCATTTGCTCTCGAGTTCCTGTTCAATTAAACTGATGGTTTACTAGATAATTAAGGAGGTAATTAAGAGTAATTGCTGTAAGAAGAGGGATTATAGAGAGATTTGCTCTTGACATAAAATTGAGATGATGCTTTTGCAGAGGTATCCTTGCTGGGAAGATACTTTTGAGAGCCATGCTTTTGGAATGGATGAACAAGATAGTGCAATTAGGGACCCTCCATTACAAGATGGGGTTTTGATTTGATGCAGACCTCTTTGGAATATTGGGAGACAAAAGTCACATCCAAAGTTTCTCCTCCCCTTTTCTTCTATCTCCTAATTGTTTAGTTACACTCACCACCTTTTCTTGACACCTTTCCCTTTCATCCATGGTGCTATGATTTTGAATAAGCATTCTATGTTTAAAAATACAATAAAACAACAGGCTACAACAGGAACTCACTCCAAAGCTACCTTGTTATCTTCCTTCAAATCTTCACAACTAGTTACTCGAGTACGAAATGCCCAAATCCAAGAACTCCCTGCAGAGAAATTGCATCAATGAAATCCCCTAAAAAAGAGAACACGTTAGAGTCAAGTTTTCCTCCAATATGAAAAGTAAAGCTCATCTGCTTCAAGAAATGTATATTGATTTTAGGTGGTGTCATGCATAATCGTGGTTGTGAAATCAAATAAATAAATAAATTTTTTTTAGATTAATGTGGATGCCCAAACCAGTTTATATGTATCTCAACTAATTATATATGTCTTGAAACTAACAACTATATAAATTTCTAGTGACCTTGAGATTTATGAGACTCGAACTGGTACTATCTAAAACACAAACTCAAGATATAACCAGTTAAACTACACCCTCAAAATTATAAAAAGTTGGCAAACTTGTTATTAAATTTACTTGCGCAAAAAAAAGAAAAAATGAAAAGTGAGTGAGCATTCACTCGATGAAAAATGAAATCATTTACTGTGTGCCTGCACGAGTGAAACTTTTATTTTTTTAATTAATAGGAAAAGGGATAAAGGTAAATCACTATTCTTTTTCTTGGAATCATTTGATTGTCACTTAAAGCTTTCATTTTCTCAGTTGACCCTCGAGATTTCATATGATAAATGCTTCAAATTTAGGTATTTGTAATCCATCTATGTATTTCTTCATTAAAGTGAGATGGTGAAAATCAAATGTAGTGTTCCCACCAACTTCATAAGTGGGTGTGAACATTAATTTTATTCATACCAATATGGAGTTCAGAATTTATTTTATAAAGTTAAAAAAAGATAGGGTAAATGACTAAAGCTCACTTGCGCAAAAATACCTGTGCAGCATTCTTCTGTAGTTTTGGTTTAAATGGCCTTTGTAGCTGTTCTTACAAGATCCATGACTGTCTTGCAAGAATCTTTTCAACTTTTTGTAAAAGTGAAATTAAATATGATCATCATTCGTTTCCAAACAGACCCTTTATTGAAGATCTCTCTGACCTAGGTTTAAATTTTGGATAGTGTGATGGTGCTAGAGGATCAGTTAGCTAGCTTAATTTGAGTGCATGATTGAATACAAGATGGATGGAAACTTCAATGGGATTTTGCTCGCATGGCTGCCAAAAGTATGCGTTCGGCTTAAAGAAAGACATTGGCACCACAGCAAGATGTCACCATTTGCATCATGCATTTATCAGTAAATTATTGAGCAGTTGGCTTGAAACACTCCTAGCTCTCATCTATGGACTGCATGGAAATATGTACTTGCAGATTCTACTCGATGAGGTCAAGATGCCTCTCCAGTGCTGTTTTTCACCAACCTTTTCTTTCTGCTTTGGCTGGCTCCCAGAAAGTGACTGTTGCTTCACCATTTTGGATATTTCCTGCTTTCTTTATATCCTTCTATGGAGATTCTGGTACACATTCATTTACATGAACTTAAATGTTCACCACCCAGCAAAACTTTCTCCCCGAAGAATTAGTTATTTCCTAATCATCACAATTAATACATCAACAATAACAGTATAAATATATTAGTTTACTAAATTTAAATGCTTAGCTTGAATTCTTTGAAACAAAAAAAAAATGGGTTACAACAAAAATAGGTAGGTTTGCGAAGAAGAAGAAGAAGAAGAAATGGGGGAGGGGGGGATCGGCTGACATGTTATAACTTAAATATTTCCGACGAATTCACCTACAAATATTAGCGGTAGTTAGTTTTCATAGGTAATTTTATCTGTAATAATGACACGTTATATTTTCCGATGGAAATAACAAGGGAATACCCGTCCAATTTTCCTTTTCATTCCTCGATTTGCACCTATAATTCTCTCCATATTCACCGATGGAAACAACGACATTATGTTCTATCGGTAAATATCAATGGAATTTACCGACAATATTTTTTCTGTCGGTATTTCCGTTTGTATTTGATAATTTTCTGGTAGTGAAAAAATAACAGGAAAAAAAATTTATAATACCCAAATATACCTAAATGACTTACAATAGTATTATAAGTTGTAATGCAATTAAGTTTAAGAATCTCAAAACTATATATCCTCTATAACATACCAAATTCTTTTCACACCTTATCTCTTATTTTCTCTCTATTCTTTCTCTTATTTTTTTATTCATGTCTCTTATTTCTTACTTTCTCAACTTAATATTTTTCTCTCTGCTATTCTTGCAAATTTTCTATTTTTATAATTTTTTTCATTCTTCTATTCTGTCTTTATAGCTTTTTAATTATTATTTTGAGTAGATATATATATGGTGACTAATTATATTGCTTAGATATTGTGATAATTATGTTGTTGTTGTTATTGATTTCTTTATATTTTTAATTATTACTTTAAAAAGATGTGTGTATGTGTGTGTGTGTTGGAAGATTATTATGTTTTTGGATGTTATGATTATTATTTTGTTTTTGTTATTTATTTTTTTATAATTTTTTTATTATTGTTAGGATGTGTAAGATTATGTGTGATGATGAAAAAGATTTGCGATCAAATATCTTTTTTGTTGGGTTTGTTAAATTTTTTAAAATCGACGGCCAAAATATTATAATTTCATCAATAAAAATATGGAAAAATACATTTTTTAGATTGTACTTTTTAATTTGATTAATTTCTTTTTTAATTTTCATTACCAATGGAATATTTATGGAATTTAATTTAATTTATCTTATTTACTAATATCATTCATTATTGAAATTTAATTATTATTTTTTAATTTCAAAGGAAAAATAATTCCTAATAGAATATTTTGTGAGCAATAATTTAGAGATTAAAATTTTCATTGGTGAACAATTATAGATGAGTAATTTAAAATGTTATCCATAAATTAATTATTGATAGAATATTTTATTATTAACAATATTTTTTTAGTGATAATATTTTTTCCAATAGCAACAACTTTGGTGATACAAAAGTTGAACAAAATTATATATATATATATATATATATATATATATATATATATATATGAAACTGAATCAGAAAACAATTAATAACTAGAGAAATATGAAAACAAAGTAATGTCATCAACAATCACACTAACTCAAAAAGATTTTGCATGGTTTGATAACTTTGGCTTATATCTACAAATGAATACTATCATGAAAGTACATTATATGAAACTGGAGATTGTAAGGAGTCATTTAAATTTTCTTCTCACCTAAAGTCTAAAATCTACATAGCTTCCAGCATGATATATGAAATAACAAAGAAAATCCCACTCTTTACAAAGAAACCTCACATGTATAAAAGAAAAGACTTATTAACTTTCTAGCCACCAAAATGTATAGTATAAGTTTTCATATTAGTTTTATCTTTAAATATTACAATCTTATGCTTTTATATGATCAAGTTTATTATCTTCTCTTAAAAACTATTTTAGTTATAAGATAAGTTTACAAGCACATAGATATAGTTTTCTTACTTTGTCACACAATTTAAGAAAAACTCAACACTAGTAGATATAATTTTTTAATATTTGAACTAAGCTCATCACGATATGGTTTTATTGGTATATCTTAAGTCATATGCATGATATACAAATAATGTTTAGAGTAAAGCTTCATCATCAATGACATGGTCATGTACAAGAATTTCAACTTTCTTTGGTTTAATAATTACTTCGTATAAAATATTAGAGAATAATGTAAATCATATCCTGGAACTTCACTTAATAGCTTAAGTTTTTATATTGAATTGATTCTTTAACATGGAATCAGAGCTTTGATGACCAAGTGGTCTCGAGTTCGAATCTCACCATCCTTATTTATTTGATAAAAATTAAGCACAATATAATGTGGATCTGTACAAGTTTCAAGCTCAAAAGGCTTTCACTTGAGGGGATGTGTTAGAAAATAATATAAATCATATCCTGAAACCTCACCTAACAACTAAAATTTTTTCTAATTGATGAGGTTTCAGGATATGATTTATATTATTCTCTAATTGCAACTGGTTTTATTTCCTTACACTTTAAAATTTTCTATGACCCTTTTTGGGAAAGAACCACTCTCATCTTGACATTTCATAAGCTAAACTATTGATTATATTAAGTCTATCAAATTTGTTTATATTAAGTGTAAGCCAAAAATATATAATTATAGATTTTTGTTTAGTTTATCATAACAAAATAATACGTGTGAAACCATATATATATGTATGTATGTATATGCGCGCATGCATAATAAGTATAAATCACTTACTTGTTGAAACATTTTGAATAGTGAAGCTTTTGTTGTTGTCAATGATGAATCATTTTTTCTTAAGACTTTATTACTTATCTCTTGGTGCAAAGGTTATTTGCAATAGGCATCTCAATATACCAACAACACAACCTTAGTTTATACGCACTCCTAAATGAGGTATTTCAGCCTAAGCTCTAGATTTGAGAGGAATATAGAAGCTTGAAAATAAGGAGAAAAACTTTAAAATTTGAGGTAAGGAAAAGTATGTAAAACTATGATAAATATATATGTGTGTGTGTGTGTGTGTGTGTGTTGAACTCTTCCTTAAATCCCCTTTCTTATAGTGAAAAAGTTGAAGAATTAATTATGGTATTGACTAGAATTAATTTTTATATATCAACTTTTGATTAACTATCATAAATCCATAATAAAATCTGAACATTAAAGTCATAAATAAATGTCTTTTGAGTTGAGAAAACTTGTTCATGTTCTATTGAAAAAAAATACTAAAAAAACTTATCAAATTCTTTCTTTCATAAGTTAAATAAAACAGTGGGTTAGGCAGGAAATTATAATTCTCAATGGACCAAATTTGAACCTAAATTTAAGTTGACCAAAAATAATATTTTATAATCTAAAACTTATTTTACAATGAACCCAAACCAAAACCCAAGCTCAAGCTCGAGAATGAGTCGAGAGCCGAGAGTCGAGCAGACACGCACACGTGTATGGGTTTAAACCCAAAGTTCATTTTACCTAGGACCCTTTCCCTCTAAAAGTTTGGAAGCCTTTTAGGCCCAACATTAACTTTTAAAGTTTTCATTTTATAAATTAGAAGAAAGTTTGAAATAATTCTCCATGGACCAAATCCAAACCTAAATTTACGTTGACCAAAAACAATATTTTGTGACCTAAAATATTTTTTACGATGAACCCAGACCAAAACCCAGGCTTATGCTCAAAGTTTGAGAATGAGCCGAGCCGAGCTGACGCACACCCATGTGTGGGTTCTAGCCCAAAACCTATTTTACCTAGGACCCCTTCCCTCTAAAAGCTTGGAAGCCTTTTAGGCCCAATATTAACTTTTAAAGTTTCTATTTTATAAATTGCAAGAAATTTTTGTTTCTTTTCTACATGAGATACAATTATTTTATAGGGATTTTGGTTTCACCAAAACATGCTAATCAAGGGTTTTTTGAGATCAATTTCTCATTCACCCATAATTTTTTATAACATGTTAATATTCCATATTAAATAAATTATGTTTGAGATTAAATTTCAACAAAATTTTAACCCAAAAATTTAGTGGATTTCACTTTTAATTTGGCCTCAAATTTACCCATTAACCAAATTTTAATAAATTTTCAATAATCCCCCACATGAATGAAAATTGTCTAGCTAGTTTCAAAATAACTCGAAGATTTGCTAAGAGATATTGATTTGGTGGATCACTATATCAAGATAGATAGCTTTTGACTTTGAAACTTTCTTGGTAAAATATTATCAGATTTATCAACTATGAACAAATCCATAATCGATTGTTCACTCATTCTTTCATGGGAAGAAGGAAAAGTGAACGTTATGTCTTGAACTATTTATTTTTTTGTAAATTAAGATAATAGTATTCACATAGTTTTCTACCTAAAGATTTCATTTTGTTCTCACTATTATGTTCATTTTGACCTTAAACAATTCTTGAATTCATGAGTACTTTTGATAATTCAGCATTTATCAAAATTCTTTAAAAAAACAGCCACATTTCTCACTCATATGGGTGATTTTTTTATTAAGAGTATTATGTTATATTCTATTTGGTATACAATGATATGAAAATCATTAAAAGCAATGTTCACCCTTTATCATGTTGCAACTAACACATATTTCACATAGAAATAAGCAATAAATAATAATTTTTTAATGCTACCGAGTATATTATATGACTTAGTTTTCTCTTTGAACCTAGATCTTGGAATCTCCAATCAACTAATTATGGTTACTATCATTACACTTTTTCATTTTTTTTAAAAGGCTTTAAACTCATTCTCATCGATGTTATTATACACAAGCTCTCGTGGCAAACCTTTGGCTAATAGATATAGTCAATGGAAAAAATTTCAATTGACAGTAAGTATTTAACGATATTATGTCTATGTTGTATATCTAAACTTATTATTATACATACTACTTTGTGCCCTTTCAATTGTTGACTAACAGTCGCAATAGACACAAACAGTTGGCATTGGTTTTGGCCAATATGGAATATCCTCTAAGAATTTCTAAAGCCATTTGGCTTCCTTTTTAACTTTGTCAAGAGCAATAAACTCTAATTCCATCATGGGTTTTATAATACATGTTTACTTAGAGAATTTCCATGACACAGCTAATCCACCAAGTGTGAAGATTTATCCACTTATGGATTTTGAGTCCTTAGTGCCAAATATTCAATTAGCATTACTATACCTTTCAAGTACCATCGGGTAACCAATATAATATAGCACATAGTCTAAGGTTAAGTACCCTTTTATTGCTTTCCAATTATTCATACTTAGATTACTTGAAAATCTACTCAATTTGCTAACCAAGTAAGTGATATCAGGCCTTATATAATTTACAACATTTATTAGGCTTCCAATTATTCAAGAATACTTCAATTGGTTTATTCCATTGTATTTTTTTGGATAGATAGACACCTATGTCCATTGATGTCTTTATAATATTATTATCTCCTATAGAAAATTTATCAACATAGTCAGATTGGAATAATACCAATTCATCAAATGTCCTGAAAATTTTTTATTCCTAGTATGACATCAGTAACATCCAAGTCTTTCAGGTCAAACTTATTAGTTAACATTTTATTAATAAACTTGATCATGTAGTTATTATTACCCAAAACAAGTATATCGTCTACATAAAGATATATAATGGCATAACCTTTATCTATATTTTTTTACATAAATACATATATCAACTTTGTTGATTTTGAACTCATTTGACAACATAATCTTGTGAATTTTTTTTATGTCGTTATTTAGGTGTTTGTTTCAAACCATATAGTGATTTGACAAGTTTATAGATGTTTTTTATTGTTCATTAACAATAAACCCATTGAGTTGTTCCATATAAACCTTTTCATCAATGTCACCATTTAAGAAGCTTATTTTAACATCTATTTTATGTATTTCAAGCTTTTTAATAGTTATGATGACTATTAATGTTCTTATAGAATTTATTCTTGATACAAGTGAATATGTATCAAAATAATCTACACTTTCATATTGTCTAAATCCGGCTTTTTAATAGTTATGATGACTATTAATGTTCTTATAGAATTTATTTTTGATACAAGTGAATATGTATCAAAATAATCTACACTTTCATATTGTCTAAATCCTTTAACAACTAGACTAACTTTGTATTTATCAATAGTATCATCAGGTTTCGTCTCCCTTTTGAAGATTCATTTATGACCTAATTGTTTACTTGCAAGAAAAAGATGTAATAGTTCCTATGCATGATTATTAATAATGGATTTTATTTCATATATTGACTACTTCCTTCTAATAAGAAGCTTTTGGACAAGACATTGCATTGGAGTAGGTTTGAGATTTATTTTTCAACAAATATGTTAGAAAATTAAGACCAAAGATTTTGGTCATTTTTTTATTTTTACTCCTAAACTCAATTTCATTATCTTTCGATTGATGATGACTACTCAAGCTACCCTCAATCATTCTTTTAAATGAATGATTTTTTTGTGCTTTTTTAAATGGAAACACATTTTCAAATAAAATAACATCCCTTGATTCCATTAGTATTAGGATGAAGATTCTTAATACTTGACTTATGTACAAGAAGTTGATATCCATTATTATTGCAAGCAGACACAATCCACAATTCTAGTCTTATCTTGATATTTTTAGGATAAAGTATAACTATATTTGTAAGACACTACCACACTTTGAGGTATTTGTAGAAAGATCTCCTACCTTTTTATAATTCATATGGTATCTTTTTCTAATATTTTAAGGGGTACTTTGTTAAGTATATTATTGACAATTAGAATTGCCTTTCCCCACAAGTTTTAATGTACTTCCAAACTTATTAACATGGCATTCATCAATTATGTTCCGCTATGCCATTTTGTTATGATGAATAAGGAGCGGTAGTTTTGTAGATAATATCATTTTGGGAACAGAATTTGCCAAATGATGCTTCATATTTTGCATATTTATCACTTTTTATTACCTTTATTTTCTTATCAAATTAATTCTCAACTTTATTCTTGTAATGTTTCAACATTACAAGAGCTTCATCTTTGTTTTAAGGAAATAAGTATAACAATATTTTTTACAATCATTTATAAAAATAATGTTTTATTTTTTTCATCTCTGGTTCGTACAAACTTAAATCACTGATATTCGAGTGAATTTAAACCTAGAGGTTCACTACTTTTAATTGAATGAAAAGAAGTCTTTTTGCGAATTTTGATTCTACACAAACCTTACACTTCTGATTTTTCTCAAACATCATACTTATTAATAAATTAAGATTTATTAACCTTTATATAGAATTATAATTCACATTATCTTACCTATTATGTCATACATCACAAGACTTAAGCAAGTAATAAGAAAAGACATTATAATTTTCCTTCTTCTTATTCATTGTTACAATGGTCAATATATTAATTTTGAAGAGGTCATCACTAAGATACCCTCTCTTATGAACATTTTATTTTTAAAGAGTATAAATTTTTCACTCTAAAAAAATCAACTTAAAAATATTTGTTTTGCTCAACAATGATCCAGACATTAACTTCATTTTAAAATCAGCCACATATAACATATTATTGAAGATTAGAAGTTCTTTAAAGGTATTTTAAAGTTATTTTTTGAAAGACCTTTCTCTAGTTCAATCATTACATCATATAAAACTCAATCTAATAAATAAAGTTAGATCACCATCAAACATCTCTTTTTATATATTTTTCATCTTTCATCTGTCATTGCTATTGGTTTTTCTTCCTTACACTATAAAATTTTCTTTGACTTGTTTTGGGAAAGAATCACTCTCATCTTGACATTTCATAAGCTAAAACTATTGAGTCTATCAAATTTGTTCATATTAAGTGTAAGCTAAAAATAATTATAGATTAGATTATTTAGTTTATCATAACAAAATTATACGTGTGAAAACACACACACTTATATATTATGGCAAACATGCTATCAACATTTGTACTAATTAAATAATATATCTATAATTAAATTAAAATTAAAAAAATGTACTTTGTTAAAGCACTTTGAACAATAAAACTTTTGTTGTTCTCAAGGATGAATTATTCTTCCTTAAGACTTTATTATTCCTCTCTTGATGCAAAAGTTATTTGCAATAAGTCTCTCAACAATACCACCTTAGTTTATATGCACTTCTAAACAAAGTATTTGAACAAAGTTGATGAGCTCAATAATCTCTTGACAAAATAAACCCAAGCTCTAGACTTGAGAGGAATACAAAAGTTTAAAATGAGGAAAAAAAATAAAATGAGGTAAGGAAGAGTAAATAAAATTAGGAAAAAAAATATTCTTTTGAACACTCCCCCCTCCCCCCCTTTATGGATGATTCTGAAAGCAAAAAAGTTGAAGAATTAATTATGGCATTAACCATAATTAATTTCACATTATCAACTTTTTGATTAACCACTATAAATACATAATAATAATAGTAAAAAAACATTATGGTCATAAAACAAATTTCTTTCAAGTTAAAAAAAAACTTGTTCAGGTTTTGTTAAGAAAATACTAAAGAAACTTGTTAGATTATTTCTTTCATGTGTTGGACAAAACAGTGGGTTGAGCTGAAAGAAATAATTCTTCATGGACCAAATCTAAGTTCAAATTTAAGTTGGTAAAAAATAATTTTTTATGGTCCAAAATGTATTTTACAATGAACTCAAACTCAGGCTTAGACCTGAGCACGTGTATGGTTTAAACTGAAATCCCGCTTTGCCTACGACCTCTCCCCTTTAAAAACCCAAGTGTCCTTTGAGTCCAATTTTAACTTTTTAACTTTCCACTTTATAAACGGCAAGAAAGTTTTGTTTCTTTTTTATTTAGATTATAGTTCTTTTAGTGGGTTTTAGGTTTCACCAAAACATATTAACCAAGAATTTTTTAAGATCAATTTCTCATTCACGCATAATTTATTTATATCATGTTAATATTTCATATTAAAGAAGTTATGTTGGCGATTAAATTTCAAAAAATTCTTAACCCAAAAAGTGAGTGGACCTCACTTTTGAATTGGCCTTAAATGTATCCATTATCTATATTTTAACTAATTTTCCAACATTGACTGTATCTAAAGACATGATATTTTGTATAAATCAATCATAAAGAATAAAGATGGAGCTTTACTAATAGCTTGTTAAGATCATACAACTTAATAAAAAATCATACATAAACACAATGTTTTACATAGTTGAAACTTTCTTTATGGATATAAGCGAAAAGAAGAAGTTTTGATTATAATCAAAATAGTAAATGTTTGGAGAAGTCTTGATCTTTATTTTATTTTTTTATTTTTGAATAAGCCCAGAAATTTTATTAATATTAATAATAGAAAAATGCCCATAATTATAAAGGGTGTCTCACCATAGCATACGATAAATAAATGTTTTGTGGGACACTCTCTCTAAATGTTTTTCTTATGAATATATAGAGTTAAATAATATATTAATAGATAATATATCTTAACCGTAAAGAGAGTTGACTTATATAACATATTTGTATATTTAAACATCAGAGCACAAATCATACTACACAACAGAAGAGGTATGGATGCTCATGCAGTCAGTATACATACTCCATTTTGCATTCAATTTTCTTTTATATCTTATCTCTCAAACTTATTTAACAACATATTTCTTTTCTTCTAAAAGAGTTCTTTCTTTTATATTTTATCTCTCAAACTTATTTAACAACATATTTCTTTTCTTCTAAAAGAGTTGAATTTTTTTTATTTTTTACTCTAAAACTAACATTTACTCTAGAAATATATTGTTTGTTTTTCAAACTGTACAGTATTTTCATATTGTTGGTAAAAGCTAGCTACTTCAATATATAAAATTAATTTAATATGATTAATGTTGTTATATTATTTTCATGCTCTTTATAACAGATTAATGTTTCAACAACTTATTGTGCCAAAATTACTTGTGCATAATATGATTCGAAGCATCACACAGAACAATATTGTTGGAAAACATATCATCGGTGATTTATATGTTGTTCAGTAATTTTATCGATAATATAATTACTGATGGATTTACAAATGAAAAAGGTGTGCTAAGCAAAAAACTTTATTGGCATCCGTTACATTAGTAAATCGATCGGTGATTATAGGATATTACTGAAAAATAAACAATTGGGACTTCCATCGGTTATCATATACATATTACCAAAGGAATTAAAGCATTGGATATTTACATCTAACAGTGGCAAGTCCTGTAATTTTTTTCAACTCTCTAGAACTTTCTGGTGGACTTAATTCATCAGTAATTTTGTTTGTGATTGCACTACTTGGATTCTTATATTTACCGACAAAATTTTCCGTTACAATTTATACTATCATTTGTTGGTAAAACTCTCGTCGGTAATTTTTGGTATGTCAGTGAGTCCGTCGGTAATAAAAAAATATTATTACTAATGGATTTATTGACAGGAAAAGCACACAAAAAAAATTATCCGCTTCATTTTGTTAGTATTTCCCTCGAGAAACTTGTCATATAATTGACAGAAATACCGTCTGCAATTCCGTTAGTGATTATATAAAAATATTTTTTAAAACAATCTATTTAACAAAACTAGAAAATAATTAAATTAATTTAAATCAACACTTCACAATACTCAGGAATTAAGTTGCTTGGAAAAAAAAATCAACTCAAATTAATAAATTTGCAACAAATAAATAACATAAAAAAAATACCTCAGAAGACCCTACAACAACATTCATACAATTATTAAGAACATAAAAATTTAAAAATAAAAAAACAAATATAATGCAAAAACAAAAACAAAAGGATAAAAGATAAAATCTTAACCCAATGTAGTTGTGAGTGAAGCTAAGAAGAGAAAAGAAAAAACAAATTCATAAAGTATGTTAATTAAAAAAAACTAAGAAGAGAAAATAAGAAAAGAGGAGAAGACATACTTGATCGTGGAGGAGAATAGAAGGAGTTGAGGAGAGAAGAGAAAGAAAGAAAGGGATGTTGGTATTTTTTTACATAAAGGGAAGAAAGAAGAAGAAGAAGAAGACGAATAAGAGGCACGTCTATTACAAAATGAGGGATTCTAGTCTTTTTATTGGGGAATTTTACTAATGAAGAATTAAATATTAATATTTTTAATCATTCCGTGGTGATTCCATCTATAATATTTAATTAAAAATTTTAATTTAATAAAAAAATTCATAAATCGCCAAATATCACTGACATCTTTTCAATCCTTCTATAATTCTGTCAGTAATATTTAATTAAAATTTTCAATTTAATCAAAAATTTTCAAAAACCCGCCAAATAAGACCAATGACTTATCAATCCATCAGTGATTTCGTCTGTAAAGAACAATAATTAACAATGTAATTAAGAAGTAAACAGTTTCAAAACTCTGTGGAAAATACCGACGAAATTAATCCATTGGTGATTTCCTCTGTAAAGAACAATAATTAACAGTACAATTAAGAAGTGAACAGTTTCAAAACTCTCTGGAAAATACCTACGAAATTAATCCATTGATGATTTCCTTTGTAATTGACATTGTAAACAATGTCAGTGAGAAGAGAACAGTTTACTAACGAGTTTACAGATGGATTTTACTAAGGGTATTAATATCGATGGTAATTTTATCGGTATAAATGACATGTTATCGTATTTTATGGCTTTGTTTTAATTTCTTCTTTTTCCACTGTAATTCCCTTGTTATATACCAAGGGAATATTTCTGCTGGTAAAATTCACTGCAATTTACTAACAAAAATATTTCATCAGTATTTCCATTTGTATTTATCAATTTTCTAGTAGTGTTATCGGTGGCAATAGTGTAATTTTTTTCCAACTCACTAGAACTCTCTAAGGGACTTACTTCATCAGTCATTCCTTCGGTAATGTAAATTCTATCGGTAATTCTATCAGCATTGTATTTAATATTTTTTTAAAAATAAAATAACAAAAAAATTAAAAAAAAGAATAAAACTAAAATAAAAATCAAATTTTTATTATTAATTTTACAAATATTATTGAATACAATTTATCTAGTGGGTCAAAGCTGGAGGAGGAGGCTTAGTTGAAAAAATAAAAAAGGAAAAAATTCTTATAATATTTTTCCAACTCTCTTGAACTTGCTCAAAGCATTGCATGCATGCATTTATAGAAAAGCAAGAGGCAATTAACACTCGACTTGCTTAAAGCATGACAGATTTTAAAGATACTCTTGCAAAGTTCACATCTGCTCTCAGTTTCCAAGAGAAAGGTAAGTTTCCATCTCAACCACAACAAATCCCAAGGGGCAATACAATGCGAATGTAAGTAGTTCGGGAAGCCAATACATGGATCACGTAAAATCAGCCATCACTCTTCGCAGTGGTAAGGTTATTGAAAAACTCATTCTTGAACCTTGTGAGAATGATGATGAGTCAATCTCTGAGGGTAAGGAAGAGGTTGAATCCGATCATTGCAAAGAAAAGACTGATTCTCCGCCAGCGTTTCCATTTCCTCATGCCATGACCAAACAAAGGAAAGTCAATCACAACTCTGAAATCTTTGAAACTTTCAAATAGGTAAGGATCAATATACCTTAGCTAGATGCTATTAAACAGGTTCCTTCTTATGCTAAATTTTTGAAAGATCTGTGCACTGTGAAGAGAAAACTGAATGTGAAAAAGAAAGCCTTTTTAGCTGAACAAGTAAGTGTCATTTTTCAGAACAATAATGCATTGAAATATAAAGACCCTGGTTGTCCTACAATTTCTTGCTTTATTGGAGAACATAAAATTGAAAGAGCTTTACTTGATCTTGGAGCTAGTGTGAATTTACTTCCATATTCAGTTTTTCAAAGTCTCAATCTAGGTGAGTTAAAACCAACTTCTGTAACTCTTTTACTTGCCGATAGATCTGTAAAAGTGCCTAGAGGAATAGTTGAAGATGTGTTAGTACAAGTCGATAAGTTCATTTATCCTGTGGATTTTATTGTCTTGGACACACAACCTGTTGAAGCATGTAATTCATTTCCTGTTATTTTAGGACGTCCCTTTCTTGCAACTTCTAATGCATTGATTAATTGTAGGAATGGACTGATGAAGCTATCATTTGGGAACATGACATTGGAGATGAATATTTTCAACATTTGCAAGCAACCTGGAGATGATAATGATTTACAAGAAGTAGATTCTATTGAAGAATTAGTTTATGATCAACTTGAATCTACTTTGGGTAAAATTGAGTTGGATGAATCTGAAGATTTGCAAATAATTTATTCTTAGGAAGAAATCACATATCAAAAAGACACCGAAAATGTTGATGCGAATCTTTTGTCAAGTGTGTCAACAGATTCAACATCTGACATCACACCAATCGACGATTACTTTCCTAATAAATCCTTACTTTCCCTTAGTTCAATGCCTTGGTTTGCTAAAAATATCAATTTTCTTACTACAAGAGATTTGCCAACTCACTGGAGTACCGAAGACAAAGGTAAGTTTTTGAACGAAGTGAAGAAATTTTATTGGAATGACCCTTACTTATTCGAATATTGTCCTGATCAAATATTTCAAAGATGCATTCCTGACAATGAGGTAAGTAATGTCATTAAACTTTGTCATTCTGAAGCATGTGGGAGTCATTTCTCGTAAAAAAAAACAGTTGTGAAAATCTTACAAAATGAATTTTATTGGTTCACCATGTTCAAGGACACATATGCATTCTGCAAAACTTGTGAAAATTGTCAAAAAATTGATACTGGTCAAAAAGTTTTGCTTTATAATTCTCGACTCCATTTATTTCCTGGAAAGCTAAGATCAAGATGGAGCGGTCCATTTATTGAGAAACATGTGTATCCATATGGGGCCTTTGTATTGAGAATCCAAAGAATGACAATGTTTCTAAAGTAAATGGACATCGTTTGAAAGCTTACTTTGATAATTTTTCTAGTGAAAATGAATCAATTGATTTGAATGATCCTGTAGATAAAGGTTGATTATTTTGTTTTTCTCACATTGTTTTTGTGTTTCTTTTTGGTGTGACTCTTGTTGTGCTAGTCTCTCTCACCCCGGTCAAATGGCGGATAACAGTACTCCGTGACTTAAGTCGGTTCTTTCAGTTTCCCATAATAACTGATATCTGTATATATTTGTGCAATACTTTGCTCTTTCTCCCTTCTTTGAATCTCTTCTCCAATTCTCATTTGAAAATGGACACCACTCTTGAAAAATTAAAAAAGTACTTTCCTGCTCTGCCTCAGAATGCGATTACAAAAATTTACTGTGCTAGGTATGCAAGATTGAAGTTGTTAATGAATCATGGAATTCTTGAAGATATTCTCTGGCTGATTGAAGCAAAGGTCCGATTATCAGGTGAGTCATCCAATTCTTTCATTTCACACATGCCTGGAACAGATAAAAGCACTTTTGCAAAGAAACGTCATGCAAAACGACTGAAAGTCTGTCACCGATGTGCCAGATGGACTTGTAATGCAACATGGTGTTCTTTAGGAATGGTATCTATAAACCGTGAAGATAAAATACAATTCATTAAGGATGGCCTGAGTAAAGGGTCTTTAGATAATCTTTTGTTGACCTTTGAGACGAATCCTAGTGGAGATGTGCATCGTGCAATTCATGATTTATGACCCCATTTTCATAAAGAACATGATAGACTTAGTCTTGGGAATCTGACTAAAAAAGACCCTGTTTGCCAGTTTTTAAGAAAACTGGATGGGAAGCCTATCCCCGACCCATAGAGGGCGTTTAAGCCATTCTTAGACGTAAAACCAAGGGAAAATGTGAGCCATAATCACAACTACCTGTACATATACATGCTTTTTCAAAATAAATAAATAAATAAAGAGAGAGAGAGAGAGAGAGAGAGAGAGACTCCAGCTAGCCTATATATAGGTGGTATGATTGCATCTTCAATTTCTCATCTATAAAATCTTCTCTTCCTTCCCTTCATTTCTACTCAACCCTTACATTAGATAGATATAGAAGTGTGTAGAAATGGCAGGTCCCTCAAGTTATCACATAAAAAATATTTGTGTTTTCGGTAGATCCAGTCCTGAGAAGGAAATATCTTTTTTAGAAGCAGCAAATCATCTTGGTCAGGTACTAGCTGAGAGAAATATTCATTTAGTGTATGGGGGAGGCAGCCTTAGGTTAATGGGGGGTGTGGCAATAGCTGTATTTTTAGGAGGTAGTCAAGTTTTGGGGGTTGTCCCCGAAGCTTTAACAAAAGAGGACATCATTGGAAGAACAATTGGAGAGGAACTACAAGTCTCCATAATTTTTGATAGAAATGAATACAATGTTTAACCATGTTGATGCCTTCATTGCCTTACCAGGTGGTATGGGCACATTGGAAGAGATCTTTCATATTTCCTCTTGGGCCCAACTTCACATTCACCATAAACCTATAGGTCTGTTAAATGTTAATGGTTTTTATGATAATTTGTTGTCTTTTCTTGATCAAGCTGTGGAACAGGAATTTCTAACATCTTCGGCATGACAAATCATAATATTTGCTGCTACTGCTGAACGATTGATTGACCAACTACAATCTTTCATCCCTGTAATTGATCCCTTCATGAGTCGTATAAATTGGTCAACTACAGAAAGCAGTAAAAAGCTTAGATTGGATTTGAGCCTTCGTTTGTGAATCCTTGTGTCTTTTGGTTTTATTTCTAGCATAATATTTTGTTCTGTTATTTCTTATATTTGTTTAAGTGTGTTTCAGGTTTGTCAGTGTTCGTTGTTTCAGGTAATGTCTTTTATACTCTATCTTTCTACCTTAGGACATTGAGGACAATGTCTCGTTTTGGTTGGGGGGAGAGGGTAGTAGTAATTAAAAAAAAAGCTAACCAACTAACTGTTTTTGTTTTAAAAACCATTTGGAAAAACTGTTATTACTAGGATAGTAGAGTAAGGGGGAATTTTAGTGACTCTTGAGACGCATCTTAGTAAACATTTTCTAATGGTTATTTGCAATATTCATAACAAGGCCTATTAGAATACTTCTTGAAATATTCAGGTTTACAAACTCTCGCATTATTATCACTTTGTTCTGCTCATATACTCATTTAACAAGTATTCTTAAACCTTCATTTTCACACACACACTGTAACATATAATTGTGGGTTGCACATTGGATTATTACATTATTTATGTTCTTTTGTTAAAGGTAACAACTAAGGGAGAGGGATAGTCTATAATTTGCAAAAAAATAAAAAATAAAAAAATAAAAATGATGATAATAAAAACGTAGATAAATTTGATTTCGTAGCCTCCCTAACCTAAGCAATTAAGCCTAAAGGGGTGTTTTAACACCTAATACCCTAAAGTCAACTGACTTGGGAGCTATTGGCCAAAAGCTTGTTACATGGGTTAAGGAGAAAAGCTTAAGGGAATCAAACATTGCACTATCTACGAATTAGTATCTGCAACCCGAGTTACTAAACTCGTAGAGGTGTCTCAACACCTAATGCCCTAAGATCAACTGGTCTGGGAGTCATTAGCCGAAAGCTCGTTACATGGGTTAAAGATGCATTGTGTTTTAAGTTATATGTATAAAAAAGAAGAAAAAAAAGAGAGAGAAAAATAATAAAATAAAATAAAATAATCCCAACCCAAGGAAGTTAACCTTAAACATTAGAACAAAATATTGTTTTCTTCCAATAAAAGCCCCATCATCTATGTTTCATACATTGAGCACATAACAAGGAAGGTTTATTAATATTTTGTTTATGAGATATTGAGCAGATATATAAAATTTAATGAGAGTTTGTTTATCTAGATAGATTAATGGAAGTTGAATGATGAATGCCTTGCTTTGTGGAATTTGCAAATTGTTTCTCTATTTTAACGCTTTGATTACTAGGGACTAGTAATAAGCTGGTTGGGGGGTGTGATTAGTACTTAAAAGTGCATTTTTATCAAGGTTCTATATCATTATTTTGCACTTGAAGTATCAATAACTCCTTAACTAAAGCACGTTTTATAATAACATATCTAATAATATAAGATACCTTTAATTTATGGTAAATGTTCATCTTAAATACAGGCCTATCACATAAATGAAAGAATTGATTGATGAGTTGAAGTACTGAAATTGAAAGGACAAAGAGATGGCCAACTTAGAAAAGAGATGTTGGTGCAGTCCAAACTGGAACATTGTTCGGTAATCGGGTCATATCTGGAGCTGTAGATCTCGGATTTAGGTCTATGTTATATGGATGGAAAGGTAAGACATAGGCCTACAACTTTCATGAGGAGCCCAAGATTTAACAAGGCCGTTTTCAAGTCCAAATTGTAGCAACAACAAAGAAGTCCAAATCTATCCTGCAGCCCAGACACTGTTCAGTGTTCAGCCCATATCTCGAGTTCTAGAAGAGACAATTTCCTAGAACTTTCATGATTGAAGCCTGTTCCAATTATGACGTTATCAATGATGTTTTTTGCAGACAAGAAGATAAGAATTGTCACCAAGTCAAGATGTGGCCACCCATTCATCAATTAGTCAACAAATCAATAGTTCTGAATTTTGGCCTATAAAAGGAGGCATTTGCCATGTATTTAGGCATCTTGGTGTTCAGATCAAGATCATGCTCTTGCTCTCTCTTTTGTAATGCTTAAGTTTTATTTATATTAATCTCTTGTTTATGCCTTTCATTTTCTTTTCTTTACTTAGTAAACTTCTTTCTCATTTATGTTCTTATCTTGTTTATTTATATTTCTTTCTTTCATTATGTCTAGCTAAGTTAATTATGTCAAGGTGAAAAGGTTACACTAATGGTGTAAGGATAAGTATAATATAAACTCAACATGGACTTTAATGTTGGATACTAACTTGCTTTATATTTGTTATCTTGTTCACTTTTAATACTTTGCTTGTTAAATGGTTAATCTAGATTTATGTTGTATAACACTTGGTACAACAAATACTTGGCACTTTCATAGCCCATACTGTATGGTATAACCGACACCTGAGCTATGAAAGGAACTTGATTTGTTGTTAACATAAGTTATAATCATGAATGCCTGAAAACATTTACAAGTATTAGCATTATTCGAATAAGATAGCTAATGTAATCATGTTAACAATTTATAATCTGATTGGAACCTCCTTGTGTGTGTTTCCAATTGAATAATAAGAGTTTATACTACACTTGTTTGAAATACCATTAGTGGATCCTCTAACCTTGACATTTGTTGTTATCATTGTTTAATTCTTACGTTAATCTTCCATCTCAAAGTTCTCATCAACTTCTTCTTCTTCATCATCTTTATTATTATCATTATTAATAGTATTATTGGTATTATTATTATTATTACTACTACTATTACTATTATTAGTATTACTACTACTACTACTAGTATTATTATTATTATTCTTGTTGTTGTTGTTGTTGTTGTTACTATTGTTGTTACTATTGTTGCTGTATTATTGTTGTTTATAATTTATACAATTAACCTCTCTGTGGTTCGACCCCGGTCTTGCCGGGTTATTTATTACTTTGACACTCCTGCACTTGGGAGAAGACATCAATCTTTTGGTCGTGTCAATCATCGTCATATCCATCATAATCTTCTTTATTGAATTAAAGCTCGACAATATCATCATTTTCATTAAATTATGTATGTCCATTGGTTCTCAATAAATTATTTAACTCATCAACATCAAGATCAACAATAATATTCTCAACTACGTGAAAAATGAATTTTCTTTTGAGTCGATAGACGAAGTAACTCGATATGCATCAACTAACTCATTAAGTTAAAAGGCATGTCTCCTATAGTTACTTTATTGTTATCATCTTGAACAAATTGGACATGATTCTTAGGTTTGATTTTCACTATAGATAATCAATCAACCCTAGAAAGATCTTTTATAAAGGAATGAATGTATGTGTAATAAACTTGTGGAAATTGCTTGGCAAAAACAAACACATTGTTGATGTTGTGAAATCTAGCATTTGTATTAATTTTAACCAAACCATGGTGGGGATCTACTCTGATTCCTTTATTGATGGTACAATATCAATAACATTTGAATAAAAAGACTTTATTCTACTTGCTATGATATTGTAGTTCAATCACTTCTTCTAACTCCTTATAATAATCAATTTCAAACTTATTAGAAGTTAATCCCTTAACACAAACTCTATTATTATAGGTCTTTTTATCCTGACCATATTTTTCAATATGAAAGGCATATTCGTTAATGAAATATCTGATATAACACTTGACCTTTCTTTCAAGACTTAAATATAGTAAATTCAAATTACCACTAGCATTCCCTCTCATTTGACAAACCTGGTACAAGATTACAACCATTAATAAAAAAAAAAAGAGAAAGACATAATGAAATTAAATATTACAAGAGTAGAGAATTATTAAGTATTGTTTACATGTGTTCTGAACCATGTGGCATATTGTTCATCTTATAATTGGAAAATATAAGATTCAGTCATATGTGAATTTTAAGATAATAAAAATTGGCAATGTTTCCTAGGAGAAATTATTCAATCTATCAATTTATGAGAGTATAAAAGAAAACATTGTTTAAAAATAACATGTTAATATTGTGCTTTCTGAATAAAAGACTTCAATTCATCGCAGTTAAATATCACATAATTATATGTATGTTTGAATTTGATTTATGTCATTTATCTTCCCTTATTGTATTTTTTGATATAGGTTGTCCGAGATGGAAAAATATTGATTAATCCCCACTTAAAGGCATTTTCCCACTATCATTAGGTTTTGGAACGCGGTTAATTTTTATTCTCAAGTAAGGCTCAAAATAGTACGAGATAAATGTTAAGATCTCTTCAATAATATAAGTCTCGTATATCAAAACCTAAATATGTGCCTTATTTTTAACTTTTTTCTTAAGGTTAAACAAATATTTATATGGAATTAAATGAATGCTTTAGATTAAAAAATAAAGACAATAGAAATTTAATTACGATGCATGTGTAATCCCTAACCTGTTAAATGGATACATCCATATGTGCCAGATAGAGCCTCCAACTTTTGTCTTATATGATAAATGTATGGGTAGATGTTCTATTGAATCGAAGAAGGATGAAAGGAATATCATCTCAAGTTTGCAGATTGTTTGGATGATATTTGTTTCAAGTTTTTCCATTTATTAGGTATGCAACTTGCTTGAACATATATGTCTAAAAAAATAACTAATATTCATTAGTGCATCCCAAATCTCTTTTAACAATAAATCATAGTATGTAAGTGGAATGAGTGTTTGCATAAACATGTGACAGTCATGACTCTTTATTTCATACAATTTGTTGTCCTTATTACGGTGACTCTTAATTCACCAATCTAGATATGTTTGAAATATATCCATAAAAAAAACACATAATCTTAAGCCATTGATAGACAAGTAACTATGCATTATTGTCTAAGGTGAAATTTACTTTGGGCTTTGCGACCCGTGTCCCATCATAAACTAACTCAATATTTTTATGATGATAAAACAAATATATATTCATTCTAGCTCTTATGTTTTTCTTTATCTTTCCTTTCATGTCCATCACCATGTTAAAAAAAATTCAAACACTTCTTTTTTATATACATGACATATAGATTATGGCGGAGGAGATTAGTCCTCTAACAATAAAGCTCTGAAAAAATACTTTGTTTGACACAATTATAGATTAATTAAAATCAAGAAACTTCTTACCAAATTGAAAACAAAACACAATGTCGTTGTACTGCGAGACCATATCATACAATTCTTCACACAATAGTACCGGTAGTGCAACATCTATTTCAACTCTATCAACAAAGAAATTTTTTTTGTTCTTTTCATACTTGTGATTAGTTTGCAAGAATCTCCAGTGGCAATAAAAAAAGATGTTTTACCATAATTTGTTAAAGTGAAGACCTTGTTATTTTTCATACGGTATAGATATGCTGATTTTCCATACGTGTTCCAACCAAAAATCATCTCATATGTAGAAAAATTATTAATAGTCTATATCAAAGCTTTCTTCATCTGAAGATTCTGTTTTCTCAAGACATCTTACATCAAAGTCTCGAATGACCTTAGTTGATTGAACTCATCAATTAACAGTTGAAAACAAACATTTAAACTCCTACATGGACTATTAGGACTAGGTATGACCATAGATAAGAACATAACTCTAACCCATACACATCCTTGGTAGAAAGTTTTAAATTATGAATATCATCGGTCAACAAGAATATAGTACAGCAAATGACCTGAATGGATTAATCATGTTTGTACATAACCTAACACTTATGTTTTATGGTTCTTTTAAAAACCAAGGATATACCCTATTAAAATGCTTCTAAGTTTCACCATCAAAAAGGTGCTTCATAACTCTATCCACCGCATCATGTAAATGATTCCATGTCATGTGCTCAGCAATATTTGTAGACATGAATAACCATTACAATCTCAAAGTGATTGGAAAGTATCTCAATTTTCTATGTGTAACAAGATTCCTTCCCTTGCTAATTCTAGGTTTATACCAAGCATGCCCACAGGTTTTGCACTTGATCAAATCTATATTTTCAAGGTAGTAAAACATACGAAAGTTTAGACGCATGTTGATTTTCTAGTATCCTAAGCCAAGGGGTTTCATCATGAGTTTAGCAGTATAGAAGTTCTCTTTCATCCTATTCCTTTTAGGTAAAATGCTTCTCGTTAATTCAATGATTTTGTAGTAACCAACCTCACTCAGCTCATGGTCTAACTTGATGGTGAACACATGTGCAACAACCAATAATTTATTATGATTTGCGCACCCATCCCATAATAGTTTGTCAGAATCTTTCAAGAGTTCAAAAAACCTAATTGCGTCTACATTTAGTTCTTCATCTATAATTGAACATTCACCGACATAACCCTCATTCATTCTCATTGCATTCATAACCATACTCCTATAACGATTAATATTATCATCTACAACTTCATGCACGTTGTCAGAACTAGAAGTTGACCTAGTCATCCTTTCTACCATGATCTTTTAAAGAACATAGGGTTTTTCGTGTGCAAACCAACACAACTATTTTTCCATGAACTTTGTTTTATAAAAGATGCATCATAACAACATCTAGATTGAGAAACTTCTTATTCTTACACCTCTTACATGCATCATAACAAATTATCGGTACCTAGTTAATTTGTTTTTATTGGTTAAATTAAAAATTATTCAATCTATTTTAATAGTACCCTTTAATGATTATTAAAAAATTCAAATTCCTCCAAATATATCTAAATTTTCAACCTCACAATAAAATTAACAAAATGTGAAATTTACCAATTAAAAAACCTATTATTTATTTCATTATAAAACACCTAAGTTACAAAATCAAACTAAATTTCATCAAATGATAAACAAATATAATTTTTTTAAATCTCAAACAAATCTTAACATGTATAAATCATACATTCATACAATAAATTTCTATAGGAAAAGGCTATAAAACAAGCAAAAACACAAAAAAAAAAAATCTACATATAGTACACAAAAATGCCAAAAAAATAACATAAAAATGAGTTACAAAAAAAAAAAGGTCGGTTTGCTTACTTGATGTGATGAATCTTTAAAAAAATTGAACCGAAACAGGGTTCTGACAAACTAAATGTTGGGATGGCCGGATTTGTGATGATAATAGTTTGATTATTGACAACATGTGAGGGGGTAAGGGTGTTGTTTTCTGCTGGAAAAAAAAAAACAAATAGAAATGGGAAAGGAGGAGAGAGGAGGTCGTATGACAGGTTATAATTTAAATATTATCACGGAGATTTAGCGATGGTTATATTTTATCAGTAATTTCATTTGTAATACTGACACATTATATTTTCATTTTCATTTTTTTTATGTTTTTATTTTCAACTGTAATTCTCTCTGTATTCATCGATTAAAATGTTCCATACGTGAATTCCCACAAAAATAGCAACATTATTTTTTTTTATCTAAAAATATAACCATAATTTATTATCAATATTTTTTTCCTTGATATTTCTGATTGTATTTCACCATCTTATACCAGTAGCGTGCGAGGCTTTGGAAAATTTTATTTGCATGTATGATATCTGAATTGGTACATGAAACATTAATTGGATGTGACAAAAGAAAGCAACTGTATACATGTTGGCCTTTTTTCCTTTTTTTTTTATTTTTTATTTTTATATACTGTGTAGTTTAGAGGATCCGAAGCTGAAAAGTATGGTGAATTGAAAGATCAGAAAACTGTTGTATAATGCGACAAGATTAATGTAAACAGATTCGATATGGATATGATTAAATTATAATCTTAGGTTTATTTATGGTCACGTCAAGCACGGCATAAATTGAAAGGACTTGCGACCAGAAGTCGGCTTTACATCATGTCACTGGATCTTCAGTGATTCAAGTTGGGGGAGGCGCCATACCCAAATTGTTCCTTCCCCGGCGGCATAGTAGCTCACTTCACCACCATTTTTATTACCAAAAAAAGAGTTTATATATATATGAAAAGCTTTTAATTCACACTTCCTTGAGCCACAGGGGGCAGTGTGTAAATGAGCATTTGGAGACATCTTCATGAAGAACATGAAATTATAAGGCAGAGAATTTAATGATGGTAGGTTTTGTGCTTATGAATTCACTGTTCATGTAGCACTCTTTGCCGAATTCAGGAAGCACTTAGACCAATGAAATCAAAAGAAACACAAGAAAGAGTGTTGCATACCTAATTAATATCCACGACAATATATAAAATGAATGCTTAATTAAGATTCTTACATCATTGTCATGATGTAAAATCATTGCCAGTTATGCCTGTAGCTGTGTCTTTTCGCACTGTTGTAGGGGAAACAATGTTTCTGATTTATGATTAAAAACAAATGTGCCTCATTGGAAAAACAATATCCGGCTATTAAACACAAGCTGTGAAAAAAATATTTTGTGATTTGTTAATGCAAACTAATATATATATATATATATATATATACACACACACACTCCTCGACCTCTGTTTTGAAGTCAAGATTTTGACATCGGAGACTCAAACATTCGTTTATCCTATGATGATAGAGTGTTTCAATACGAACCACTTACCAAGGAGTGCAAGGAAATATGTGATTATGAAGCACAAGGAGATAAAATGGAAGAGCCATAAAATTAATTACATCCCTTATATGCACGCACGCATTATTTATATATATATATATATATATATATATATATATATATATATATATATATGAACTTGAGATTTATAGAAAGAAATATTATTGAAACAAATTAAGATATAGGATAAGATATAGTTCATTAATTAATTAGCACCAAATTCGATAATTGAATATAACTTGTGAGATATTAATGTACTTTTAATAGAATGAAGAAGATAAACATAGTTTCCATATAGGCAAATGAATTAAAAAAAAAAAAAAACAATTCGAAAACTATAAACAAGATCAGGCCACGATCGATGGTCCAGGAATTGTGTACATGTAAACTTTGAACACCACTCTCAAAGATTATTGGGAGCCTAGCGAGGGCTATATATATGAATATATAAACTATGCACGCACTTAATTGTATGGGAGAAGAAAATTACATTGAAGTTAGCTTAGTTAGTGGGGTTTGTGAGAGATTAACGTACAGAGGGGGAGAGACAATAAGCAAAACAAAGCACTAAATTTTGCAAAAGAAAAGGCCAGCAACGTCAGTTTTGTCTTCATTATCAACAAATTAAGAGCCTGAGGGGTCAGCATTTTGATGTCTGTCTCCCACTATCTCATGTTGGGTCGGCCGTTTCCAAGACAATACTTTGTGGCTTTGTCACGTCCGTATTAGGCTTACCCTGCCCCCTCCCCCTCCCTTCATCAAGCTACCATCACTTCAAAGCTCTCACCCTACAAAGGAAAAGGTAAAAAGAATTGAAGAGGAGGAGGAGGAGGAGGAGGAGGAACGTGCCACTGTACATATAACAACAACATATGTCGAATTCTAACGCTCACCTTGAGACTTAAAAATAACAATTTTCTTCTAGCTAACCATAGAACGATCAAGCTTCCCATCCCATTTGTTATTTCAAAAGGTAATAATAATAAATAATACACTTTACTATTTTTATAATCGTTTTCAGTTTTATATTCCAAAAAGCAAATACAACTTTTAAGAAGTGAAGGTTCATTTTCTTAAGCTTGAAATTTATATTCTTAATGGAGATAACCACTTGCATAAAAACAAAATGCATGCATACAATTTCCAACCGAATGAGATTGGATATAGATCACTTGAGGAGATTTTATGTGCACCAACATTTTCAGGAAGTGAAATGGAATACAAAAATATTGCTATTGGTATCACTACCACAATCTTTATATTTACTAATGTAATTTTTCGCTGGTATTTGAACTATCATTATGTTGGTGATTAATTTATCAATGAAATCACCGACAGAAATGCTCCGTCGGTAAATCTTTCATTGGTAATTTTTTGTCCGTCGGTAAGTCCATTAATAATAAAAAAATATTATTATCGATGGATTTACTGGTGGAAAAAACACGCAAAAAAGAAATTATTCGCTTCATTTCGTTGGTATTTTCCTCGAAAAAATACCATATGTAATTCCGTCGGTAATTATTTAAAAATATTTTTAAAAAATCCATTTTACAAAACTATAAAATAATTAAATTAATATAAATCAACACTCTATAATACTCAAAACGCTTGGAAAAAAGAAGAAGAAAATCAACTCAAACAAATTTGCAACAAATAAATAACATGAAAAAATAAATTCAACTAAAAAAATTCATATGAAAAAAAATGAAGTTTCGATTGCTAAAAATTTAAAAATCCTATAAATAAATCAACTAAAAATTGATCTCACATGAGAAAAAAAAATCCTACAACAATATTCATACAATTATTGAGAACAAAAACAATTAAAAATAAAATAAATAACAAATATAGTGAAAACAACATTAAGAAAAATCTTACCTTAATATGGTTGCAAGCTAGTGAAGCTAAGAAGAGAAAAAAATAAAATTCGTAAAGTATATTAATTAAAAAAATTGAGAAGAAAAAAGAAGAAAGGAAAAGAATACATACCTAAGCATGGAGGAGAAGAGAAGGAGTTGAGGAGAGGAGAGAAGAGAAAGAAATGGATTTTGATGTTTTTTACATATGGAGAAGAAGAAGAAGAAGAAGAAGAAGAACAAAGGAGCCCCGTCTCTTGTGAAATTAGGGATTTTAGGCTTTTTATTGTGGCATTTTACCAATGGTTTTACCGACGGATAATTAAATATTAATATTTTTAATTCGGTGATTCCATCTGTAATATTTAATTTAAATTTTCAATTAAATCAAAAATTTTCAGAAACCGCCAAATATCACCAACGACTTTTCAATCCATCGGTGATTCTGTTTGTAATATTTAATTTAAATTTTTAATTTAATCAATTTTTTTCAGAGAACCACCAAATAACACCGATGACTTTTCAATCCGTCGGTGATTTTATTTGTAAAGAACAGTAATTAACAGTGCAATTTGGAAGTGAACAGTTCCAAAGCTCTCTGGAAAATAT
The DNA here is from genome assembly GCA_007827005.2 of Populus simonii. Lineage (NCBI taxonomy): Eukaryota > Viridiplantae > Streptophyta > Magnoliopsida > Malpighiales > Salicaceae > Populus > Populus simonii. The sequence continues at coordinate 2,412,772 of CM017478.2, forward strand.
CGACGGAATTTTCCGTTAGTGATTCTTTTTGTAATTGACATGATGAACAGTGTTCACAATTTACCAACGGAATTTATTCCGTTGGTATAAATGATATGTCATCATTTTTTTCTTTGTTTTAATTATTTTTTTCCTGATATAATTTCCTTGGTATTTCCGTTTGTATTTATTAATTTTCTAGTAGTGTATTTTTGCATAGAAGTTAAAGGGGTAGTCTCAAATTTAAATCTCAACCTTGCCAATTCATCATTCATGCAAAGAGAATTACTAATTATTCTTGAAGATTTAACACTACTAAAAATTTATCAAATAGAAATAGAAATACCGATGAGATTTTTTCTGTTGGTAGATTGCGGTGAATTTTACCGACAAACATCTCCATCGCTATATCTCTCGATAAATACCGATGGAAACATTCTATTGATATATATCAAGGGAATTGTAGTGGAAAAAAGAATAAATAAAAAGTCAAAAAAATACGATAACATATAACTTTTACCAACTTTATCAACGAAAATAATCTTTTGGTATATACCGACGGAATTACATATGGTATTACAGTAGAATTTAAAAAGATAAATTATATAGCAACGTGACATTTATAACCACAGAATGCCCAACATAATAATTCAATTGATAAATTCATTGATTATATTTAATTTATGACCTAACAATTCTTCTTGATTTTCCCTCTCTCATTTCTATCTTGCTCCTTATATATATATAGACACACACACACACTGCAACAAAAGGCAAAAACAATCACGTTTATTCAACTAATATAAAAAGAAAGCGTGGGTGAGCATGTTTTATATATATATTCCTAGTTTTGACTCGATCCCAACTGCAATATCTAAAATCTAAACGAATAAAAATTAAGACCTCGATCAAAGGTGATCTTCACTTTTTCTTTTCTTATTATATATAAAGACCTGGTTTTCTGAAGATTTGATTCACTAACTCACCAACCTCTGGCTATCTTTTCAAGTTCCAGAACAAGGAATATCACCACGCACGTGAAAAGTGAATTGGCTTCACTACTAGCCTTGAAGTTTTTCTTTTTTAAGAACAAGATGGCATTGTCGATTCAAGAATTAGTAGTGTGACTTCAGTGGAACCACTACTTTCAAACGTTGAAATATTCACTACTTATATATTAGCAAATTATTTTTGAGCAAATATATACTTCTATTTATAAGAAAATTACATGCTCAAACTATCATAATATATAATTAATAAAAAATATAATAAACTACTTAAACAAGAATTCTAAATACAAAATATGAAACATTTTCCTATCTCAATAAATTCACCCTTGAATTAAGAAGTCAATTTTCTTAATAAAAATATACTTTTCGTGTTTAAGTCTTACTTGCAAATATGCTAGCTAGTCAGCCTTGAAAATTAATGTAGCTCTTTCTGGCTAGCCAACAAAATGGATATAGGGCAACAAAAAATACGATATATTCTCCACAGGCATATCTCCAAAGAACTTGCCAATTTTTGTAACCCACCACCCACTGGGCTTCCAATAAATAAAGAAAAATAAATAAAAATAAAGTTTTTTATAAAGTAAACAACCTCCCAAGAACTAAGCACCGCGGATGCACATGCAAGACATGTATAAATATCTTTATCTTCTTGAAATTCATCCAGATTTTAGCCATTTTCCTCTTGGAAGCAATAGCTCAGGAAAGCACGTTTGGTTGTCGTATTAGAAATGGCATGCAGATGCAGGCATGTTGCGTTCAATTATATATCTGCATGAATGATAATTAAAATCACTACACAAATACTATTCCTTGCTCGTTTTTTCCTTGTTGAAAGGTCCGAACAAAAAGAAGAGCTAATTAATTTCCTTAAAGAATTAGAGCCAAGAGAAATTCGCCAAACAAGCTAATTGATATGGAAACGTGCTCTTTCTATCATCTTCTCAAATTTACAGAGTTTAATTTTCACCGAATAAAGGTTTAAACATTTATATTACAAAAGCTTTTATTAAGAGGGGTAGCCACGAATTCTAAATAAAACTAATCTTATCTTTTAAAAAGATATAAAAATACCCGAGTAAAAACAAAAAAATACAAAAGCCTAATGGGTTAAAGGGTTACTTCGTCGTCCAAATGAAGAACGTTCTCCGTTTGAAAACACTAGCAGATATCACTCATTTGTGGTATGGAAGGCCTTTATTCCTCAGCAGTAAATCTATACAAAAAATAATTAATTTCGTTCCAATGATATACTCTTAGACCACTCACATATATATACAATTTTTATTTATACATTAATAAATTAGAAATAACTTTTTTCACTTAATGCTTCTTTATTTAATTAGTTTAATATTCTACAAAATAAATCATACTGCATAGCTGAATAGAAAACATACATTAGAAAAGTTCATTATGTGGACATTTACATTCTTACAGATATATATATATTTGCTAATAATATGGTTTAAATTTCTTTTGCTTAAATATTTTCTTTACTTGGTAGGATTTCACCTTTGAATCTTTAATTTCTTGTTCTATGAAAAATATGGTGTTCCAAATAAATAGGAAGAAATAAAAAATAAAAGACCTAAGATATCAAAGTCCGAACCCAAACTAATTCCAAGACTCCTAAACTAAAACCAAAGCCCACAAGCCGGCAGGCTCAATTGGAACAAAAACAGAAAAGATATAACTTCTTATATTGGATGTAAACAAATATTAAAAATTAAAAGAAAAAATTATCTTCAACTTTGTATTTTTTTTTTAATTTATCTTTTTTTTAATAAATTATAATTCATATCCTGATTCAAAATAATTTTTTATTTAGATAAAATAAATAAAAAAATTAAATTTCAATTTAAACCTTTTTATAACAAGAGCAGTGGATGGAGCCCTTTTTATCATTTTAGGTTTTGTCTTTAAACCTCATATTTTCTATGTTTATTTGCAGTATTATTACTCGATTACATTTTAACTTTGTGTTTTCTTTATTAGATTTTTTTTCTTTATTAGATTCAGTTATATACTCATATGTTTTTTTTCTCACTTGAAAAAATTTACAGAGAAGAGAATTGATGGTTTAGACTTTTTTTAATTCAATTGGAAAATTATAATATTTAATACAAGAGTTTATTAATTGTTAATTAAAATATAATTGAAATATTATAAATATTTCAAACTATTTTGTTGACTTTTTTAAAATACGTATTAGTGTCATTTGTATACCATTTATAAACTATAAGATATAAAATTAATATAATTTCTAAGAATAAAATAAAGGTAAAATGAAAATGATTTTTTTTCCAAATTAAAACCAATGAGGCAAAATAGCCACAGGTAATTTTATCCATCTCTTCTTGGTATTTTTGTATTAAATAATAAAAAGTAGTAGTACATATATTATAATAATAACAATAATTTTCTGCTGTTCAAGATAGTAGAAATTTCTCATATCCAACACATACTAATCTCTTGAAACATTTATTTATTCACTAATATATTTAAAATTCAAATCATTCATTTATAGTGTGTGTGTGTGTTATTAGAAATTATTAGAAATTATGATAATTATTTCTAAGATTAAATCAAATCAAATCATATCTATGTTACTGTTATTAGCATTATTTGTAATATGGTTTTCACGCAATCCCAAAACATCTTATTGTCATTTTTAGGAAGATCATGGAATACATCAGCAAAAACTAATATACCTTGGAAAAATATTCTTTATGCATATTCATAAGCTTTGTTCCCCATAATAGTGTAATGGTGGATTTGTCATTCCCACATAAAAACCTCCAACCGGCTTTTAGAGGTATGATGATCATTACACGAGACCCATTTGGATTTTATCATATTATTTAAGGGTAAGTTGATATTTTTTTCATTTTAAGGGTAAGTTGATATTTTTTTCATTTTAGAAGCAGAGTGAAAGGACTCGAATACTCTTAAATGCAAAAATTTAAAGATAAATTCAAGGACACTTTCATCTTTTCATACAAGTTATTTGTGGTAATTAGGTTGGGAAGGGGTAATTCAATCTTTGAATAAATATAAAACATATTAAAAAGAAACAATTGACACGTGCAATGCACACGTAAACAAGTGGGAGGCATCCATGTCTTTCGAGAGGCTCGTGCGGTGTCTCTCGGTAATCAAAAATCAGCTATTATCATGTCATTGAAAAAACCATGCTGCCCTCTTCCTTTTAGGCTAGCGTGTGGTGGTATTTGGTTGTTAGAGCGATGCTGGTGAACTTTTTTTTTAATTTGTATTTGTCTCTCTCCTTGTCTTGAAAAGTACGCTGCTCAAGAAAAATTCCATAATTATCCTTTAATTTATGAGGATATTAACTACAGATTCTTATTTTTTTTATAACTATTTTTTTTTCTTGGTTCTTTGTAAAAATTTTAATTGTTTTTAATTACATCATTCAATTTCATTTTGTCTAATTTGGTCCTTGTGTTTTTTTTTATCATTTTGCTAAATTGATTGTTCTTTTTAATTTTACTGTTCAATCAAGAATTTGTTTTTGTTTTTATTTTTATTTTGATCTTCATTCTTTTAATTTTTTTAATTATTTTGATCCTCATTCTTTTAGTTTTTTTAGTTATTTTGTTCAATTAATTTTTTATTTTCAAATTTATCCTTCAATTAAAAATAAAATTTATTTTATATTTTTGTATTTTGATCCTCATTCTTTTAAATGTGATTTTTTTTTGTTTTTGATCCTTTTATATAATTGATATTCTTTTCCAAATTAATCCTTCAACATTTAATTGATTTAGAATTGAGTTTTATGATTTTTCCAGATATGGTACTTTCGATCTAATACCTTGATTTAAGAGTTAGAAAAGTTAACATGGGTTGATATCGTTTTTTTTTTTTTACTTATTTTTATTAGCTTTGTGATTTTTTATGTTTTTTCTATTATGTTATTTCAATCTCATGACTTGAGTTGCGAGTTAACCTAGGTTGGCTCGCCTCTTAGTCTCCGAGTTATAGGTTTTTCATGCTAACTCGGATTGACCCGAGATAGTTTTTTTCATGTTTTTAACCTAATTTTTTCCTTTTGTATTTAATGGAATGAGAATTAAACTACATCATTTATTGCTATCACTTTTTTTAAAATTTGATTTATTTATTGTTAGTACTTGTTTTTTTTATTATCCGATTAAAAGAAAACCAATCTATTTAATTCAAATGAATCAAAAACTCGAAGGGTAAACATTACGTTGGTCCACTGCTATTTGTGGCTAAAAATAAAATACGATGCCACTATTGATGCTAGAGATGGCAATTTGGACTCTCAATAACAGCCCAACCCAAATGCAATTATGCCCAGTAACGGGCCGAACACCCCTACCTCTGCAAAACTACTACAGCCACCAATTCCATCTCAACTCATCATCGCTAATGCCCATTGCCATGATAACAAGAAGAAAATAATAATCAAGTAACAACCAAGTTCCAGCAAAAGGATACACCATCGCGTTTTCTTAAATTTTAAAAATATTTTTTTTATTTATAATAATTTTTTTATATATTTTTATATTGATTTGATATGTTAATATTAAAAAAAAATTAAATTTTTTTAAATATATTTTTAAATAAAAAACACTTTAAACTTACAATTCTAAACTAACCCATAAACAAAAATTCATGAAATCTTGAGGATCAAACTTCACTGGCGAGCAATGGTACCAATGACAAAAAAAAATTTTGAATAATTTAATAACATTTTTTTTCAATAATTTAATAACAATTTTCAAAAGGGAATTAAGGACAGGACTCTTTTTTCATATTTCGGCAACAATAATTTTTCTAAAAAAAAGAAGAGGAACACTTACAAATGAAATGATTGTTTTTATATTTAAAAGTATTTAAAAAAATTGATTTTTTTATTTTAAATTAATTTTTTATATTTTTAAATTATTTTAATGTATTAATATAAAAACTAATTTATTAAAAATAAAAAAATATTATTTTTAATAAAAAAAAAACATTCCTTTCACCAAACAATTTAATAGGAATGGTGGACTGGAGACATCTCCTAACGAATCCAGATTTCAAATGATGTGGGGGCATAATGACACGTGTTGAATTTCAAGAGGAGCAGTGCTCTAGATCATCACGAGTTCCAAAACAGAAGTAAAGTAAATATAGACAGACTCGTTAGATAGCAATTTTTGGTTCGAAATGTGTCGGTAGATTAGCCACTAACAATTTTTTTTTTTTTAGTTTAATATGAGTGTCTGGGCCAGCTTGCGCGCACCTCGACTAATCCCACTGGCCCTAAAGTTAACGACCATGTAAGTCTCCAGTGGCCATCATATGAGCAACTACAGGACTCAAACCTAAGATCAAAGAAGAAGCAAACCTCTTAATTCCAAGCTCTTACAACTGTACTAATACGTTGCCGCTAACAATATTGTTGTCTGAGTGAGGTGCTCAGATTTCTCTTGCAGCAATTTATATACATTTTTTGGGCGCCAAAGCTAGAATATTATATGACTTCAATCATAAAACAACTAATTCTCAAGGGATCAAAATGAAAATAGCTAAACTTTAGAGAGATAAATTCTATAAAAAAATTTTAAATAATAAAATTGTAAAAAACTGAGCTTAAAAATAAAAAAATAATTAAGATTGAGTGAATTTTATAAACCCAAGTCAAATTCTATAATTTTTTATAATTCATTAAATTATTGATTTAAATTATATTGAGAAACTCAATACGTGAAAAATTAAATGTTAGGAGATGAAATTTATTTATTTTATTTTATTTTTAAATTTTTTTTAAAAAAACTATATGTAACAAAGAAACACCAGTGTAATTACTATAAAAAAAATTATAAATTTCACCAGCACGCTGATTCTTTCCAAGACTCCTCTGCTAATAGTATATATTGTTCAGAACGTGTCTTTCAGGTGCTAATTATTGTCATATTTTTTTTTTTCAAGCCATCCTTCTCCTGATGAGAAGAGCAAATGCAGATTCGTAGAAAATGAATCCTTTTAACTGTGCAGTTGCATGAAAGATTTAAAAGTTACCACAATACTCTTTCATCAGTGGGCTATTTTCTCTCTGTTGGCAGTAAATCTCTAGATGTCAAAAAGCTTGGGCAGCCCTTTCAAGATCCACGGCACTCTGGCAAAAATTCGATGTAATCTTTCGATGCCTAGAGTGGGTAATGATCCACGGCACTTACAAGAGAGAAGAGCTTGCATGCCTGCTCGACTTGCTAGGGAGTAATTATGGAAGGAGGAGTAATTTATGAGACACAAGTTTACAACATCATTAAGTGTAAAAGCTAACGTTACAAAAGATGTTTTAGAGTTCATCAAGCTGATAATCCTTCTATTTTATTAGCATGTTTAGCGTCCCCCGCCGCGGTCACTGTCTAAACCGCTTCTTTTTTAATAATGTCTAAGCTCACAGGCAGACTCATGAATTTTTCTTGTTCTGGGCTATTAAATAAATATATAAATTTTTTTAAAGATAAATTATTAATTCATGTACATGAATTTTTAAAGTTAACAATAAAATTTTAATTTAAATACATTATTCAAAATATTAAAAAAATAAATTTGAAAGTATATGAAATTAAAGTAAAAGTAAAAATAAACTCACTATTAAAGTTACATCTTTCGATGTTTTGTGAAATATAATTCATCTATAATTGAATCTGAATCGATATTGTAACAACCCCTCAACTGGGATAAAATAACAATCTCATGTCAACTAAAAAATAAAGTAATTAAATTTTTTTCCTCTCTCAATTCCTTTTTCCTTCACTTGATTCTTCCTTAGCTAGATTAGTATTTTATAAGTTGAACTTTGTAAGTTTACAAGGTTATTCTCTCACTTTTTTTATTTTTTTCCTTGGATTTTTTTTATATATTTTTCCCTTACTTTTCTCTCTTTCTTTCTCGCCTTTTCTTTCTTTCTTTTTCTATTCTACTTCTACCCAATTGGCAACATATAAAAGGAAGAAAGAACTGATTTGTTTTATTTTTTACTCTTAATGAGTAGTTTTGATTTTATTTGATGTTTTTTTTTGTTAGCACCACCAAACTCTGTTCATCCTAAAATTTTAACCAGATTTTATTCAATATATTTTAAGATCTCTCGTAAAATTTCAGCTCAATCTGATGGTCGGATTGAAAATTACACCCAATAACGTAAAATTGGTTAAATTGTGATTTTTTATCAAATTTCTGAATTTCTCCAAAAATTCTGAAATTTTAACCCAAGCTAAAACATCATATTAGAAGGTTTCACGCAAATTTTCAGAATTTTTTGATACCTCAATTAATAATTATAAATTTATTTTAGATAAAACCAGTAAAAAAATATTGATAAAATCTTAACTTAGGTTAGGACCCACCCTAGCCCATGCGTGCCTCCGCCCTCGTCTAAGCTGATATATATTTTATTAGCAAGCTGATAATCCTTCTATTTTACCTTCATTAGAGAGCTCACAGTTAGCATATATATATATATATATATATATTCTTTCAGCAAGTATGTAGGAAGCCAAACACAGGAAAGTTACTTGAGTTATTGCTCTCTTTCCTGGAGTGTTGGACAGTATTTTATGACATGCTGTATAAAATCAAGTAGAAGGCAGCAAAATGCCTTCAGAATTTTGTGGATCTCGCTTTTCAGCCGACACCGAGGATAACATATACATTGCTACTGGCTACAATTGGCATATGTACAATTTTTATCAGGCAACTGTAAGTTCATGTCAAAGCAAACATATGTTATGAGCTTAAGGAAATTTATGTTGATCGTTTGAACTTGTCAGTGATGTCCTTAGATCCCAGATCTGACAACAACTGGAGAAGTTGAGAGACTACCCTGTGGTTCTTGTTCGTCCAAAAGCATATAACCTTTCTGTTTTCTCTCCAGTCTTCAAAGATTTATAGGGAGTTGATGTGATGTTTCGGAAAAAGAAATAGGAAAAAGGCAGGAGGCTTAAAATAGATATTAAACTTGATAAGTATTCGAATAAAACTTGATAAGTAAAATAAAATAAAATCTGATTTAAAAAAGAAAGATCTAGAGGAGAGAAGAAAGTGTCAATTATTTCAAAAAGTTTTTATTTTATATTATAATAATATAATTTATTTCTTGTAAACATAGAGTATATATTTCCCATTAAAAAAATAAAATTTTTATTTAATGTTTATATAGTAAACTTTCATGTATGATAGTAACTAACAAGTAAAAACTAGTAAGCTCGCACGGACAAGGTTAAACCAAGTAAAAGAAAAATTTATTGTTTATGTGAATGAGATAATGCTCTACTTTCTGAACCTTTTGTTTCTTGCAATAATTTGTTTTTGATCATTATATTGAAATTATAGTTTTTTTAAACACTTAAAATTAATTTTGTAACAGTTTTAAAATCCTAACAAAATTTTTATTTTAAATTTTTTTAATAACTATAATTTTTTTAATTTTTTAATAATTCTTTTATATTTTTAACTATTGTAACAACTTTTTAATTCTAAACTGATACACAATCCGAACTGTATCACTGCATCACGGATCTGAACATCTTCTCTTGCGCGAAATACAGGCGGCAAAAATGGGACGATCATTTCTTCAACTGCTTTAACAACTGGGATATTACTTGCTGAAATGTGAATCCAACCAAGATTTTAGGGATTGCTTCAACCGTGGATTTTCACACTAACTTGGTCTATTTACGAAGATACACATGAAAGCATGAGAACTTGATGCCATCAGTAATAACCAATTCTACAATGAACAAGCCAAGCTAATGCACAAATCAAATTGCTGAAGAAGTGCTGGTGGTTGTCCTCCTTGTTGGTGTGGAAGAGGAACAAGCCGTGGCAGAAATTAACTACACTTAATTTAGTACGTAGCTAGAATTGCTCTATGTTTCTTGTTGTTTAATGGTAGATTCAGCAGTTGAATTATGGTTAGAAAGAGAGGGAAAAGGAGGCAATTTTTGTTGAAATTTTGGGACCATGGAAAATGAAGTAGAAATGGACAATGTTGGGTGTGTGGGGTTTGGGCTTCCATGTCCGAGCCCATGCATCTTGGTAGAAGTTGTTTCTGGATCTGTTGAACTCGTTAAATTGTTTATAACATAGTAAAATGAAAGAATTTGAAAAAAAGAAGAAGCTGAGTTGTACTTGGGTGTCTATATGTGTGTGTGTGTGTATTTCAGACATGCAATTGGATCCCGAATCCGAGCAACATAGGCTGCTGCAAATCTACTGCTGCTCTCAATTTGGGCAGGATGAGGCTAGTTGATTGATAAAAGCAAACGAAGGTATTTTGCAATATAGATGCTTAAATTGCAGAATGTAGGCAACTCATCACCTAGTTCTACATTTTTTTCGTCAAACTAAAAGGCCAAAGACAGCCTGATACGAGGTTATGCCTTGTTCTCATGAAGCAAGTTACTAGAGTGGCTTAAGCAGAGCAGCACTACTACAATACCATTGCTCTTATTGAGAGTCATTCTTAGGGAATGCATGCAAATCACACAAACATTCATCACTGTCTTCACAACATTTGAAATATAAAAACAAAATCCTATCGATTTACTGCAGCACGCAGCATACGAAGCAGCAAAATAGCTGAACACCTTTCAGTTTTCGACTCCATCCTCCTCCTCATACTCAATATCTTCTTCAGTAGTGGCATCTTGATACTGTTGATACTCAGCAACAAGATCATTCATGTTGCTCTCAGCTTCAGTGAACTCCATTTCATCCATTCCTTCTCCTGTGTACCAATGCAAGAAGGCCTTTCTCCTAAACATTGCTGTGAACTGCTCACTCACTCTCCTAAACATCTCCTGTATGGAAGTTGAATTGCCAACGAAAGTTGAAGCCATTGAAAGCCCTTTTGGTGGGATATCGCAAACACTAGACTTCACATTGTTTGGTATCCATTCCACAAAGTAAGATGAGTTTTTGTTCTGCACATTGATAATTTGCTCATCGACTTCTTTTGTACTCATTTTGCCTCTAAACATAGCTGATGCTGTGAGGTAACGCCCGTGTCGAGGATCAGCTGCACACATCATGTTCTTGGCATCCCACATTTGTTGGGTGAGCTCAGGGACAGTGAGAGAGCGGTACTGCTGCGATCCTCTAGATGTCAGAGGAGCAAACCCCACCATGAAAAAGTGAAGCCTTGGGAATGGGATTAAGTTCACAGCTAGTTTTCTCAGGTCTGAGTTAAGCTGACCCGGAAAGCGCAAGCAACAAGTAACACCACTCATCGTTCCTGAAATCAGATGATTCAAGTCTCCAACTGGAAGAGCAGGAAAAGAACTATTCATCAAAGGCAGTTTCAGAGAGAAATAATTAATCGGTTTAGAAAGGTCAAAAACCAAAACCAAAATTACAAATCTTATATGGTTGCATAGTTTAAAATCTAAGCTGAACCTAAAACCACTCTAATGCTTCGTGACCGAAGTTTTGTAATATTGTAATCTACTTACAGCTTGGGGTAGTGAGTTTGAGAGTCCTGAAGCAGATATCATATAGTGCTTCATTATCAAGAACCATACATTCATCAGCATTCTCCACAAGTTGATGAACAGAAAGGGTAGCATTGTAAGGCTCCACGACTGTGTCCGACACTTTGGGAGATGGGAACACAGAGAATGTGAGCATCATTCTATCCGGGAACTCTTCTCTGATTTTTGAAATCAGCAAAGTTCCCATTCCAGACCCAGTTCCCCCACCAAGGGAGTGGCATACTTGAAATCCTGCAACATTGATCAGAAAAACAGTTCATTTATTTTTGAGTCCACTGAGATTAATTTTCAGGGAAAATGTTGCCTAATCTACCAAGCTCATGAGCAGTTTAGCAATCCTTATATCCGACAAAAACAGCAATGCAGGATTATGAAAAAACAAATTTCTTTCTGAATTTTAAGTCGACCAACCTTGTAAGCAGTCACAATTCTCAGCCTCTTTCCTGACAACATCCAGGACCGAGTCAATAAGCTCAGCACCCTCGGTGTAATGGCCTTTAGCCCAATTGTTTCCTGCCCCCGATTGCCCGAAAACGAAATTATCAGGCCGGAAAATCTGCCCATATGGACCGGTCCTGACGCTGTCCATAGTGCCAGGCTCAAGGTCCATAAGAACAGCCCGTGGCACATACCGGCCGTTACTAGCCTCATTGTAATACACATTCACTCTCTCTAGCTGTAAGTCTGTCTTTCCGATGTACTGGCCGGTAGGATCAATCCCATGTTCATCACAAACCACCTCCCAGAATTTTGATCCAATTTGGTTCCCACATTGCCCTCCTTGAATGTGAAGAATCTCACGCATGGTGGTCTAATAGGAAGCTCGTAGCCCGAGGGCAAAATGGGAGTAGTGTTGAGATATTATAACAGAAAACTGAACTCTCCCTGAAGGGGCTTGAAATGGAGGAGTCACGGTGGGGTTATTTATACACAGAAAACAAAAAGATCCTCCATTTCCTCTTGTGAGAATTACATGAACGTCCTTGGCTTGTGATGTTGAGATGAAGGGTGAGGATTAGAATTTGGGTGAGTGATCGTATGGTTGAAGATTGTCCGTCTGGCTAAAGATGGCTCGAGTGTTGTCCGTTAATGGGGGGATTTATTGTGTGCATAGTTGCCATTTGGTGGCGGAGGCTGCAGCATTGCCGGCTTAAGAGGCCTACAGTTTGTCGCTTTTGGTAGCAAATAAAGATAGCATAGTAGTTGATGTTGTGGTTCATTGCTTAGGTGACAATGTGCTTCATTACAAAGTGACAGCCAAATTTAGAAGATGAGTTTTGCCTTTGTAGGCCAACTCTTGTCCATTCTCCTTTACGTTGTCTTTCTAATTTAGCATTACTAGCTAGGATAGTAATATCCCCATGACTTCGTGAAATTATTAGATCAATTTAGTGGTTTTTTTTACATTATGAGTTTATAGATTAAGTCAACAAAGTATATAACAATATATTTATAGACTTAGCCAAGAAACAAATATAGACAAAATCATATGCAATGCCTAACATGATCTGATATGACCCATTAAAATTAGATAATATAGATATTATAGATGATAGTGAGTAAAAAAACCTAAGAAATGAATATCACCGGTCGAGTGGCAGGTCGATAATTTTGAAACCTTGTTAATCTAACCAACCTGTATACCACATACTCATTTTGTCTTTATATTTGATAGTTTTGGATTGAAGATTTATTTTTATTTTCTTTAGAAATGCTTCGATTCCAAAGTTTTTATTAGTGAGTTTTCTATTAGATTTATTTAACGTAACAAAAAAGAGTTTGCTTCTTAGCTGGAGGGGAAATGAGAGATAATTAGAACTTAATGGTGGTGCACCACAATATGAAAATTAGACCTAGCATCAAAGATATCATGTACAATACACACGGTAAGTCCACCTCTAAATACAACCTCATAAAAATTAGCAATATAAATCCAATTCATGGATATTTATAATATTTATAAAAAAAAATTAGTTCAACCTAGTATATCTAGCATGTTCATGTTCGAAAAAAAAAAAAAAAAGAGGATTGGGTTTACAATTTTTAAAATATTAAAAGTTGAGTTATATACAATTATAATTATAAGATTAAACTCAACTCAGCTATATCTATGAATACCCCTATAAAATGCATATATTTATTGTATTTTATTTATATGTTTAATGACCTAATTAATCCATAAGTGTTAAAATACATTAAATTTAATTAATTCTTGACTAACAATGTGAATTGACCTCTAAAGTTTTCAAAAGGCGTATCACATACCAAAAGAACAATTCAAAGCAAAATATTGGATAAGGCTATATTTTTCTTTTTTCTATAATTTACAAAAGACTATTTAAAATGCATCCGTTGAATATTCGAAATAACATAATAAATCTTGGGATTACATTAGGCATGATAGCAGGGATTCAGATTTTATGGAGTTAGAAATGGATTCATCTGTACATGTTGGTTATTCCCACTAGGAGTCATCGACCAAAATCCTCTTTTTTAAAGAGATTTTTATCTCATCAATCGTGACTAAGATGTTGATATTTGCCACAGTTATAAAGAGTATATCCACTGTACTATTGGGTGGAGCTAGGACACTACAAGATTTAACAGTTTTACCGACGGAATTTTTCCGTCGGCGTAAGACACATATTCCGTCGGTAATTAATTTACCGACGACATCACCGACGGAAATGATCCGTCGGTGAATCCTTCATCGATAATTTTTTATCCGTCGGTAAATCCGTCGGAAATAAAAAAATAAAATTACCCGCTTCATTTCGTCAGTATATCCCTCAGTAATAATATTTTTTATTACCAATGGATTTACCGACGGAATTACCGATGGAAATTCCATCGGTAATTCCGTCGGTAATTATTTAAAAAAAATTAAAAAAAATTCATTTTATAAAATTATAAAATAATTAAATTAACATAAATCAACACTGTATAATATATACTCAAAATGCTTGAAAAAAAAATAAGAAAATCAACTCAAACAAATTTGCAACAAATAAATAAAATGAATAAATAAATTCAACTAAAAAAATTTATATGAAAAAAATGAAGTTGCAATTGCTAAAAATTTAAAAATCCTATAAATAAATCAACTAAAAATTAATCTCATATGAAAAAACAAATCTCACAACAACATTTATACAATTATTAAGAACAAAAACAATTAAAAATAAAATAAGAAACAAATATAAAGGGTTAAAAAATCATGAAAAAAGAAGAAAAATCTTACCTTAATGTAGTTGCAAGTGAAGCTAAGGAGAGAAAATTTTTTTCGTAAAGCATATTAATTAAAAAAAAAACTAAGAGGATAAAAGAAGAAAGAAGAAGAAGACATACCTGAGCATGGAGAAAAAGAGAAGGAGATGAGGAGAGAAAAGAAGAGAAAGAAATAGATATTGATGTTTTTTACATATAGTGAAGAAGAAGAAGAAGAAGAAGAAGAAGAAGAAGAAGTAGAAGAATAAGATGAAGAAGTAGAAGAAGAAGTAGTAGAAGAAGAAGAAGAAATAAGTCTGTCTCTTGTGAAATAAGGAATTCGGGCTTTTTATTGGGGCGCGTTAGCGACGGATTTACCAACGGATAATTGAATATTAATATTTTTTAATTATTCCGTCGGTAATATTTAATTTAAATTTTTAATTTCGTAAAAAGTTTTCAGAAACCATCAACAATTACGGACGATTTTTCAGTCCGTCGGTGATTCCGTCTGTAATATTTAAATGAAAATTTTAAATCAATTGAATTTTTTCAGAAAACCGCCAAATAACACCGACGACTTTTCAATCCGTCGGTGATTTTGTCCGTAAAGAACAACAATTAACAAAGCAATTGGAAAGTGAACAGTTCTGGAGCTTTCTGGAAAATACCGATGAATTTTGTCCGTCAGTGATTCCCTTTGTAATTGACATGATGAACAGTGTAAACAAGTTTACCAACGGATTTACCGACGGAATTTATTCCGTCGGTATATACCGAGGGAATTACGGAGGGAAAAAAAATTAAAACAAAGCAAAAAAAAATGATGGTAAATCCTGACACGTCATCATTTTTTTTTGCTTTGTTTTAATTTTTTTGTCCCTCCGTAATTCCCTCGGTATATACTGAGGGAATATGTCCGTCGGTAAAATCCCTCGAAAATTTACCAACGAAAATATTCCCTCGGTATTTCCATTTGTATTTATCCGTTTTCTGGTAGTGGGATATTTGTTTTTGGGGAGCCAAAATTAATATAATAATTTTTTTTAATTTATCATATATGAGTTGCATGCATAAAAAGAATGCATTATCAAGTTTTGTGCAAAGAAAAATATAAAACCATACAAAGTTTATTACAAACATAATAAGTAATGTAACAACTTACTACAAATATAGAATGAATGATCTTTATAATGTATCCATCATTTTAATTTTGCTGGTCTTCATATTTATCAAATATAAATTTACAAAGTTTATAAGAAACGTTGGCTAAAATTAAACATTATTTATGTTTGTAATTTTTTTGAATTAAAAAAAATAACAATAAAATTAATAAAGAAAGATTCTTACATATTTATTTTAATTGTACTTGTCGTTCTTTCATGGAATAGAAATAATCGATTATCATATCTATTAAAAATCTTTTAGCAACCTCTTTTTCTATATAAACAATAAAAAAATCTGCAAGAAAATTATTTTTCATCCGATTGCAAAGTCTTGTTTTAATAATCTTCATCTGAAAAAACTCGTTCAATAATTGTTGTTGAAATTGAAAGAGTCAAAATTAACTGAATCAATCTGTTAATTAGTGGATAAATTGTTGATTTTCCAGTTTCTACCAATCCTTGGCATGAGTTTACAATCGACGATAAATTCTTAAACCCTCGATGATTGGGTACGTCAAGCTCATAATGTTGCAATTGGAATCTCAACTGAATTTTTTCTTAGTTAGAAAAATCTTCAGGATAGAACTTATCAACAAGCTTGCATATATCTTCAATACTTAATGATTTATAGGTGTTTTCAGGATCTAAAGTTGCACTCAACATAAGAAGCTTGCTCACCTGCTCACTGAATCTATCATTTAGCTCTTATAATTGTTGATCAATGGTAGTTACAACAATAAGAGCTAGTTGCAATTAATGGGCGAAACAATACATAATATGCATAAGGGCAATCTTTAATGAATAAAGATTGCACATCAATCTACTCTCCATACATATTACTGGCACCATCATACCCTTGACCTCTAATATCTCTTTCTTAAGAGTTAAAACAAATAAAATCTCTTCCATAAAAGCTAAAGTAGTTGTATCTTTGACATGCACTATATCAAAAAAATTCTTGTATAAATTCACATTTATCAATAAACCTAATAACAATGGTCATTTGCTCTATTCTAAATTAATCTCTAGCTTCATCAATAATAAAACAAAATTTTACATCACAAATCTCACGACGAATTGAAGACTATATATTTTTAGCAAAGACATGCAAAATGTTTTTTTGAATTTGGTGTGAAATGTACTTAGCATTTGGTAGAGTATTATCCAAAACAAAAACACTTACTTATTCATTGTATGATGCTAAAAGTTTCATCATTTCAAAAAAATTACCATATTTTTTTTATTCTGGTCATTTATCATGTCCTCTAAAAGTACATGCTTGAAATGTGAGCTAATAGACAATATCTATGAAGGCTTTAATAGACAATCAATTATTTAAAATTTCTTGAGAAGTTTTTCTGTCAACCATTTTCTCAATATGACATGATTGACTTTTTAAATTCTCCAAGCATCCTATAATAAATTTATGAGCTGGATTTGGATATTTTCCTATATAAGTCAAAAAAACACTATGTACCCATCATTAATTTTCTTCCAACAATTAAATCCTTTAAAAGTAAATGTTTCTAATAATAGCAGTGCTTGTGAACTTTTATAATCTAAAAGGCTTCCAAATTCAATTTAATTTTATAAGTAACTTACAAATCTCAAGAGTCCAAAATTCTTATTGCATTATAAAAGTAAAATTATCTGAAAGTTTGAATCTTTATCATTATTGATTTGCAAGTTTTTTTTCTAACAATTTTTTATGTTATATTATATTTTATACTAGCTAGTACATCCTTTAATTAAAAAAAAAATGGGGAAGACCTTATAATTTTTTTTTCTAGTATTATAAAATCTTTTAATTTAAAAATCTTAAAGATAATGTCCGTTTTAATATGGATTAAAAAAATATAAGAACTGATAAGATAAATAAAAGTAATTATCATTAATTAAAAAAAAAAGTTGATCTTCTCTATAAAAAGCAAAAGATAGATGCATCTATAAATTTTTTATCTTGGTTATTATTTTTATTTTATATGTTTTTTTTATTTATCTTCAGTGTTAATCTTACTCACTAGGTATTTATGAATTTTGTTTTTATAAATAAAATATCAAAATACAACCTATCTATCTAAAATTTAAGATGAAAAAAGTTTAAAGATTAAATAACATAATCTATTTGAAGTATTATAAAATCATAGAAAGAATTAAAAATATCAACTGATATTTTTTTTAAAAAAAGAGCGGATACTAATAAAAAATAAATCTACAAAAAGAAAAAAAAAATTAAAAAAAAGAGAAAAAAGAGAGGAGGTTGGGCGTTTCTAGGCTTAGCAAGCTATACATATTCACATCTGACCTATAAGAAAAAGGTCAGGCACGAATGGGTTGAAACTAGGTGTCTAGCCTATTTTTTTGTTTAAGAGTGGACGATGTGCTATGTTTTTTTAATGGATAAAATGTTGTTTGAAATGGTAGATAATGTGCTATCCATATTTATAATTTTTTTATCACCTTCAATAACTAGAAAATTGAGGTCCGAGTATTAGGACTCCTAAAGCTCATTTTCAAAGTTATTTCTACCTAAAAACATCATAAAAACTTCAATAAAATGATTTTGAAACCTAAAAGACCCTTTAATTACTTTAGAAAAATCCAAAATCAAGCCAAATAAAAAATAATTATTGAGTCCTGATCACTTGTATTGGCATGTTTAAGGGGAGAAACTAACTCCATTAAATTCTCCTCTCTAAAATGAACCAATTGACTTCAAGTTCTACCATTTTAGTGGCTAAAAAGTGATGGTAGAACATTTTCTCTCTTATCGTTGTTTTCCAGCAACTTTCTGACTTCTTCCCTTAACAAGATGATACTTACTTCATACAAGTGATGCATGGATGTTGTCAGCTCATTTCGTGAGATGTTTAGTCAAGTTCTATAACTAGTGAAACCCTTGTTTTGTGTTGGTGAGACATGCGTCTAAGACAAATGAAGTTTGCAACCGAAGCAAATCTCTTTTACTACTAGTGCAATCACAATTTTCTCTCACGAGGTTGAAGCTTTATCTTAGTTTAGTCTTTTTTTTTCTTTTAAATTTGTTTTAACATGAAATTTACATTGTATTTTGTAAACTAGATCTTTAACTTAATGTTAAAATACTCTAAGGCATACCAAACATGCAAGGGAATGTAAATAGAAATAGGTATTAAAACCTAAAATAATGGGAATAAAACTTGAAAGGGTGTTGAAAAAAATCTAAATGTTATAACAAAACTATAAGGAAGAAAAAATTTCATGAACCAATGATGAAAAACTGGTTATGAAAAGTGATGTAAACAATGAAATGTGAAAGAGCCTATTTGTTATCAATATTAATTATCTACTGATTTTAGTTTATTTGTTAATTACAAGTAAAAGAGGTTTAACATGCGCTATTGATTATCCCAGATTGCATTGAAAAAATAAAATCATCTCAAATTTTAAGAGATTCGGGTTTTTTTTCTTTCTAGTAACGACTAATATTATATTATGTTATCTATTATAAGTGAAGAAATTGGGTATTCACAATAGAATCCATTATGCACTCTTTTTTTATTGTTTTTTGTCATTGAAAAAATTACATAATACATGGTCATTGAACTTTATTTCTTTTTAATTACATCCACCAATGTTATATTGGCAAGTTTTATGTTTTAGGAATTAATTAAAATTTGATTTTACAAAATAGAATTTTATGTTATAGTTAAAAAATTAAAACAATGAGCACCAAAATAAATATAAAAAATCCCTTTTAGTTTAACTTTAACACTTGAAGTTTTAGTGTCCTAAAATTTGATCCTTTTTTTTTTAGGTTTTTAAATTTTGACTCTAAACTTCATTTTCTTCACGTTTTAGTTCATAGATGTTAAGAGAGGAGATATAAAGCATTTAGCCAACCCTAATTTAGCCATAATAAAAGTTAATTTTGGTGTTAATGAGCTGATTTTAGAAAGAGGAGTTTAATAGATGTGGTGTTGCCTTTTAAACATTATGGACAAAAATAGATTAGGGTCCTGGAGTGTTTTTGTTTTTTTATTTGATAATTTTTTTTTATTTTAGAGTGATTTACAAGGCTTTTTGGGTTATGAATGAGTTTATTAAGATCTTTAGAACGGAATAAAAATTGAGTCTTAAAAGTAAAAAAAAACTCAATTTTTCACCCATTGAAGTTTATTAAAAAAATATTATAGCAAATGATACAATGTTTGCTGCAACGTTTTTTTGTTAAATGAAGGGAGGCTGCGTCATATGCTAACTCAACTAGAAATAGCTGCTAGGTGTGGAGGATTGGTCTAGCCCAAGCACACCTGGACTTTCTTCTTTTAAGGCCGAACAAGTTGGCCACGCCTTTCGGCCTGGGAAAGCTTTTTTTTATTTAAAATAAATACCTATTAAAATTATTAAATAAAAAAGTTATTTAAAAAATCATTTTAGTATGTTATATTTTTCTGAATAAGATTACAAGTTTTAATGGTTATATTTTCAATAAAGTTTTTTAATAATTTTATATGAGCTTAATATGCAATAAGTAGATATGATATATCTTCTGAAAGCTTGAAAAGTTGTTACACGCTACAAGATAAGGAAGTAAATTAAACATAAATAAAAATGAGAATAAAATATTTATTTTTCATTTTTTATATAGTTTTCATGAACTCATTTTATTTTTATTTTTTTGGAGACTTGCTATTTAAATTATATTAAGTTTTTATTGCTAAAAAAAACTTGTTACTAATAAAGAAGACATTTTTTTATTAAAAATAATAATAATAAGGAAATGAGAGTTTTACCTTAACCAATAATTTTCCCCTTCTTAAATTTAAATAAGTAGAATTCTAGTAAATATTTTATTTTAATTGTCTGGAGGTTTTATTAAAAAAAAATGTTGTTAAAACAAAAAAAAAATGCATATAAAGAGTGAGGACTTCAATTTAAAAAATACAATTTCTCGTTCAAAATTTAAGTGCTTCCAACTTAGCGGATTAACAAGAATAAATAAAAACTAAACAAAAAAATAACTTTGAAAGTTTCATTATGGCATTGGCCGGACATAAAATAAAAACATTTACATGGGACTAACTTTCCAAGACCAAGCAAACTTGGACTTATACTTTTTAAACCAAGCATGCAGGACTGTGTCTTTAGCCCACCAACCCTTTGCCTTCTTTTTATTTATGATTGATTTCATTTTTTTAATTAGATTTTTGTTTAATATCATCTCTCTTATTTTCAAATTGTTTAGTTTAACTATTTTTAAGTAATAATAAGTCTGTTTTATAATTTTTATAATTTCATAATATCTTTAAGAGATTATTATAATTTTTTTTTAATTTTTCTGAGTTAAATTTAAGATAGATAAGTTGTATTTGTATTATGCATTTATACGAATAAAAATATGTATATTTAACAACCATAGTAAATCCTCAAGATAAATAAAAGAAAATATGTAAAATGAAAAAGGACGATAAAGGTAAAATATTTGTATTTATATTTTATTTTTTATGAACAAAATTAACTTCCATTCTGATCTTTAATTAGTATTCCTATTTTTCTTCAAGTTATTGAAACTTGCTTCTATAATTTTGATGTTGTTTTTGTAGCTAAATTTTAGCTAAAGTAGCTAAAAAAGTCATTTTAACTATCACTTTAAAAAATTTAATCACATGCATGTTCTCTAAAATAGAGAGTCATGAATATTTTATTATTTTTTTATTATTCAAATTATATATGAGCTGAAAATTCAAGTATATGTTATTTCATGTTGTTGATTGTTTTCAAATTATGTTAATGAATTTTCTAATTAATCAATGGTACTTTTGAAAGTTTATTCTTTTATTATACTAGAAATTAAAAATAATAAATAGAAAATGCAAACACTTAAAGAAATAATGAAAATTTAAACAATGCATACTAATTAAAACCATTTATACATCGTTTAGCTAATATCTCCATTTAACACATCTTATAAATAATGAAAATTTAAACAATGCATACTAATTAAAACCATTATTTTGTCATTTAGCTAATATCTCCATTTAATGCATTTTATAATATTCAACCAATATTAAAGTGCGCTTGTAGTATCTATCTATTTTTTTTTCTTATTGTTTCAATAAAAGTATTTCTTATATAATAATAATCAGGTATTTAATTCAATTTGAAGATACATTACTGCAAAAAAATCAGCCCGTGGATGATGTGATCCTTCAACGGGTTATATTATTTGATAGTTGAGGGGGAGTTATGTTTCTCAGGTAAAGATACATGCATATTAACCCTAAAATATTGCATTTTGGTCTTTGCAAGGAATCTAAGGAAAGAATCCTTGATGAATCTGAATATTTTTTTCCTAGTAAAAGTGGTCTATTAGAGGTCTAATTATTGTCAATACAAGGGTGAAGAAAGCCTAATTTTAAAGATATGAGATCATGAGATGCCTTAAAGGTTATATGTATTTAACTCTAAAGCATATCATTTCGAGTATGTTTTCAAAGCCACTCACTCTTTGATGACATCTTTGAAATTATTTTATTCCAAGTATGTCTTGGAGCCCTCACCTTTTAAAGAGTGTACTATTTAGCCATATCTCTTTTACATAGCACTTTTGGCATTATTATGTTTGAGTGCGTCTTTGAGCCCTCTCCATCCGGATAAGATGTTGTTTAGCCTTTTCTTTTTTACATAGTCCTCTTGGCACTATTTTATTTTAAGTATGCTTTTGAGCCTTCAACCTCCAGATAACACATTGTTTAGCCCTATCTATATTAGATAGTGCTTTAGGCACTATTTTCTTTTGAGTGTGTTTTTGTGTCCTTGTCTTCTAGATAGTGTGATATTTAGTCCTATCTCTTTTAAATAATGATTTTGACATTTTTTTTTAATACGTTTTTAAGTCATCATCTTTCAAGTAGTGTGTTGTTTAGCCCAATCTCTTTTACCTAGTGCTTTTCACACTATTTTCTTCTAAGTGCACTTTTAAGCCCCTACCTCTCTAATAGTGCGTTGTTTAGCCCTGTCTCTTTTAAATAGTGCTCTTGGTACTATTTTTTTTATAAGTGCTCTTTTGAGCCTTTGTTTCTTACATTTGTGTTAGATATGCTATCCTTAGAGATATCTTTGAATGTATTATCACTTTGAGAAGGATTAATCACTTTTTGATTTGGTATATCCACATCATTTTATCTTTTTTTTCTTTACAAGCTTACTATCTAAAGTCTCTTACAAGACTTTTTATTGTAGGCGTTGTAAAAAGGGGGCAATTATTATAACCTAATTTTAGATTCCCATGAAATTATCCTTTTCTTTTAAAACTAAAATAAAACAAAAGAAGAAGAAGAAAGAAAAGTGGCATGGTTAACAAAAATAGGTTGAATAAATTACAAGAACGAAAATGGATCTTTGAAAAAATTGAAAGCTCAATTGCACAAACATGAAAGATAATGCAGATTCAAGGTTAACTCAAGTGAATGTCAAACAGATTTGCATAAAAATTAAGTATGAGGACTTTATTAGACTATTAATAGGTTGATTTGATTTAATTATGGGCCTAATTAAAGATTTAATTAAGTTTAATAATTAATTTGGTCTAAAATTAAAAGAAACAATTAAGTACAAGGATTTAATTAGACTTTTAATGAGTCGTATTAATTTTATTAAAGACTTAATTGGTGAAAAATTAAATTTGAAAGCCTAATTTGAACTTAATTGAGAAGATTGGAATTATAGAGGATCAAATTTAATTTTTACAAACTCAATCGGATGAAATCAATGGTGAAATTATAAAAAAGTCAAAGTTTGAGGATCACTTAACGGACAAATTGAACAAATTCAAACACAAGATCAAAATGTAAAAGGTGCATAAATATGGAGAATACAATTGAATAAAACAAGGCCAAATTGAAAGAACTAAGAGTCTTAAGTGCTAATTAAGGATGACATTGAAAATATCCAAGATGAGGGATCACATTGAAAAACACGCTAAAATCAAAGAGCTTTTTTAAAAAAACTTCACAATGGTAAAATTGAATTGATTCCTAAAATCAGGATCTATTAAGGGTTAAATTGAATAAATTCAAAAGATTGAGAGATGAAATTAAAAAGGAAAATTAAAACCCTAATTAACCTTGGTTTATCAAAACAACATCGTTTTTTTAAAATAAAACAGTGTATTTTGACCAAAACAGTTTATTTTGGTTCAAAACGATGTTGTTTTGTTTAATCCTCGATAAAAAAAGGCTAGAAGACTTGTCGTTTGACCACTATTGATCTTCTTCCCTAAAAAGTCATAAAAAAACCTAGTTTCTGCTGCCACCTTGTAGTGCTCATTTCTCCCTCATCTCTTCCGTAAACAAGACAATAAGCATATCCCATCACACCCTACCTTCTGTACTCCTACTCAAACAAAATAAAGGCTCATTTGCAACCCTGAAGGTGCTGTAATAAAAGGACAAAACTTGCATCTCAACCAACAATGTCTACCAAGAATTAACAAAAACCAACTATTGTACTCCCTTTTTTAGCTCTCAAACGCTGCAAAGGCTAATCCTTAGCCTCAATAAATGGCTGGGATTCATTCTTCAACATCAAAGGGGGAGAATTATCCAGCTCATGGTCTCTAGATGATCCTCATTGCCCTTTAAAAACCCATGTCAATGACCATGTAAAGGAGGATAAACCTAGAAAACACATACCCTTACACTACTAAACCCGAAAATCCTTAGCTAAACCATTAAGCAACCAAGAAAAACAAGAAAAAACCTATATTACAAGTCCAAAGTTGGTTTAGAAATCCCTAGTTAAAAGGCATCATTGATGGACAAGGTATGTTTCCAACTTTGATGAGAGGGTGAAACTCAATAAAAACATCCCCTTCCCTTTATTTTGTCTTTTAAATTGCTTTTCAAATGTTCTTCACAGTTCTTGATGAGATTCATGCAAAAAAAAAAAAAAAACCTTGTTTGATTTTCAATTTTTTGATATTGTTTCTAGCTTGTGTTTTTAGGCTTGGGCTTTGGATCAGAAAGCTCAACCTATGTGGTTGGGCTGAGTCCATTAATTTAAGACCATGTTTGGTTTGCTCAATTTTTATCAAAGAAAAAAACGCAATATTTTGTCCTTGAGGCTTGTTTGGCAAACATGGTCTTAAGGCATTTTTCAAGCCTTTGATTTTTAGTTAAGGGCGTGTTTGGTAAACACACCCTACTAATTTTCTAGCAATATTTATTCTCTCTTTTTTAAAATTTTTTCCATACATACTTCAAATTATTTCTCAAAATTCTAAAAAGCTTTATGAGTCCCACGTGTTTTTTCCAACCTTTTCATTGAATATTTAAGTTGTAAATTTACAATATAAGATACTTACCTGGTAGTAAATATACCTGATTTTCTTTAAAATTTTAGAAAAATACAAAAAAAAATTAAAAAATTACATATCTAAAATATGCTTTAATTTGTGTGTATGGCCAAACTCTAAAAACTTTCATGCATATTTTATAAAAACAAAATTAGAAAAAAATTGCATTTTTATCATACTTTGAAAAAAAAAAACAATTCAATAGATATCATAACCACTTTATGATTATCCATTACGATTTGACCAAAATTCCAAACACATTACAAAAAATAATTTATTTTATTAATATATGGGGTATGAATTTTACAACGTAATACATATTTCCAATATTAAATTAAATTAATTGACAAAAATAAAATGTTAGGATTAATTGTAGACTATAATATTTGAGAATATAAAATTACACTATAAAATATATCCTCAAGTATTAAAGATATAAAATAAAAATAAATGCACCATTAAGATTTGGACTTTAGAATGGTTAGGTTTTAGATGGACTAATGAATAGAAACCGAACCTACAAAAAAACAATAAATCAAAACAGTTTATCATAGGTAAGTTGCACTAGGGATGATGTGTCTTCTCCATACACAATCAGTTCCCTTACCCAGACTCTTGCAAACTATTACGTTTTCAAGTGACCATAACACTGAATGACAACTTCTTAACCTTTCAAATCATAATTTCATGATTTATCCCAACATATCCAAAACCTCCTTCGATCCAAGAGGCAGATTCCTCATTTGACGTTGTGACATGCCACAACAGCGACAACATAAAACTGGATGGATATTCATAAAAAGAAATAATAAAAGGATTGGTTGGATATGGAGTAGCTCTTTATGACAGGTGACAAGAGTGGTTGAATCTTCTAACACTGTGACGGAGTTATACAATCACTTTAGTGCCATAGCAAAATTAATCCTTGAAGGATCAGGTCACCTTCTCATATTTCTTAAAGAGAAGGATTTCATCTGATTTTATTATAACCCAATTTTGGAGTTCAAGGAAAGTTTTTCTAATGTATTTTGATTTACCAATATTGGTTCAACCCACGCAATGACACCATGATGTATCACAATATTCTCCATCATTGAACTATTAAACCATCCAATTTAAGAATAAAATGTGACAATTTCATTCATTTAAAATATGGAAAATATTTTAGCATATAGTTTATAAATTGTGGAAAGGTAGTTTGAAACTTCTCTTCATTTAAAAATATAGATATAACTCATTAAGCCATATATTTTTAGAAGGAGAATCCAATAAGCTTTACTTATTCAAAATGAGGAACATAAAATAGTTCATTATGATCTGTCGCACCCGACATCGCGGCGGCCCAAAAATAATTTTCTTGATTATGGAAAAAGAACATATTTCTGGCATCTGGTTCTTTAAGGGGAAAAGGTCTTGTTTGAGGAGTCGCCACCTAGTATTATGGTCACTAGAAACCCTAACTGGTCAACAGAGATTCTATGGCTCGGGATTGGTTACGTAAAAAGGAAGATATTATCACCCCTTAAACGTTCTGCCTATGGCAGACTGCATTGTTGATTTTGTCTTAAATTGCTAAATATTTATTAGTTTATGCTATGATGATTTGTTTATAATATTCCTGACTCTGGCGCCAGTGAATATTCGAGCTCGAATAATTCCAACTCTGGCGTTGGTAAAAATTCGTAGCTACGAAAAAAAATTAGATCAATATTTTTTATTCCTTACTCTAGCGCCAGTGAATAAACAGATAAAATAAATTTATTTTTACGCATGCACATAATTTTTTTATTTTTTTTCTAGCTAAATAAAATAAAATACAACGAATAAAAATAATATAAATTTAAACCGGTATTTTTATTCCCGACTCTGGCGTCAGTGAATAAACCAATAAATTTACATTATTTTTATTCATGCATACACATTTTTTATTTATTTTTTCTACCCTTTTTATTTTTCTATTTTTTATTTTTTTTATATTTTTTTTCCTTTATATTTTTCTATTTTTTTCTATTTTTTATTGTTTTTGAGGCTGGGTCCAGCTCAGCCCACATGGGCTGGGCTTGACCCAGCCAGCCCGGCCCGGTCACTGGCCCAAGCCAGTGACCCGGCTGGGCAACATAAAGCACACGTGAATTAAATCACGCGTGCATGTGCAGGTAAAGGGAGTGAATTAAAATGAAAAGTGGGGGAAGTGAAGCTTACTTACCTGGTTCTGAAAAAAAATCGAAAGCAGTAGCAACGATGGTGCTGGTCACGGTGGCCTTCCTCTGCTTAGGTTCTTCCCTTCTGCTTTCCTTTGCTGCATCGCCTTTTCTACTTTTTTCTTGCGTTCCTCTGTTTTCTCAGTTCTTGAGATGAAGGAATTAAAAAGATGACGATGTCGGTTCTCTCGGGTGATTCTTCCTTTTCTGCTTGTTTTTTTCTTTGTTTTCTTGCTCTGTTTTATTCTGTTTTATGCTTGAATTCTGGGACTAAACCAAAGCTGGGTTTAGTCCTCTGTTTCCTTCCTTTGGTGTTCGTTTTCTCCCCCCTGAGTCTGCTTCATTTCCTCTGCTATGTCTCTGTGCGTTTGGTGTGTTGAGCCTGTGCTCTGGGGAGAGGGGAAATTGGAATCCCCTAAGCTGGAGTTCTGAAAGAGGACCAGCAATCTCTCCGGCCTGTTTCAGCGTTTCTTCCTGTTTTGTTTCTCCTTTTTTTTTTTCCTCTTGCTCTCTGCGTTTTTATTTCTGCGTGTCTCCCTGTTTTTCCCCTGTTTCCCCTGCTTTTCTTCAGTTTTTCCTCTTCCCCTGCTTTTCTTTCGTTTTTTTCTGCTGTGATTCCTCATCTTCTCTGGCTTTATAGCCAGAGAATATCAACCATTTGAAACGGCTTCAAAGCCATTACTGCCAGAAACGGCTCCTGAGGAAGAAGGCGAAGAAGGCGATGAACAGCTTCTCAAAACGGTGCCGTTTGTGCGATGGGAATGATTATTTTCAATTTGGTCACTGAAGTTCTGAAATCGTGTAATCAAGCCCCTTTGTAAATTGTAATTGGACCCCTGTATTTCGGCGCGTTTTACAAACTAATCCTTGGACTTTAATCTGTTGCAATTTTGCCCCTAATTAACCCCAAACTTTGCTATTTCTTCAATTAAGTCCCTGATTTCATTAATTTAATTAAATCCAAAGTCCAATTAAGTCTAAAACTTATCAATTCTCCAATTAAGCCCCTGATTGGATTAATTAAATTAATTCCAAGCTTAATTAAGTCTCAAAACTTATCAATTCTTCAATTAAAACCCTTGATTGGATGAATTAAATTAATTCCAAGCTTAATTAAGTCTCAAAACTTATCAATTCTCCAATTAAACCCTTAATTGAATTAATTAAATTAATTCCAAGCTCAATTAAGTCTCAAAACTTATCAATTCTCCAATTAAACCCTTGATTGAATTAATTAGATTAATTCCAAAGTTTAATTAAACCCCAAAACTTCCAATCATGTTGCCTTTAACCCAAATTTTAATTCATTCTTCATTTATTTCATTTTACTTGCTTTTCATCATTATTATTTTTTTCATCATCATTTTTTTTATATCATTTTCAGTAAATGAAATAATAATAATAATTAAAATAAAGGGTCAAAATTTGGGTTATAACAGTTGCCCCCTCTTTATAATATTTACTATACAAAGATATTGGAAAATTTCATTTTCTTTTAGCTTTGTGTAGTAAATTTATAAAGAAAAGTAGATACAGAAAGAACCTTTGCTTTTTTTTTAGTCTTGAAAACTTCCAAAACAATAGATTGACACACGACCTTTACAGAGAGATGTAGAAATCAAGAAACAAATCATTTGGAAGACGACCCACTTTTTTTGTTTTTTTTTTTGTTTTTTTTGTTTTTTTTTTTGGTTTTTTTTTTTAAAAAAAAATGATTAAAAAAAATGGATCAAGTTGTTTTGGGCAACCTGCCCGATGATAAAAGAACGCGAAGAATTTCGCGAGTGGTCTAATTGTTCCAGGCGTCCTGCCCGATGAAGAATAAAACGCGAAAAGGGTTTCGCGAGTGGTCAAATTGTTCCAGGCGACCTGCCCGATAGGAAGAGTAAAACGCGAAAAGGGTTTCGCGAGTGGTCTAATTGTTCCAGGCGACCTGCCCGATGAAGAATAAAACGCGAAAAGGGTTTCGCGAGTGGTCAAATTGTTCCAGGCGACCTGCCCGATAGGAAGAGTAAAACGCGAAAAGGGTTTCGCGAGTGGTCTAATTGTTCCAGGTGACCTGCCCGATGAAGAATAAAAAGCAAAAAGGGTTTCGCGAGTGGTCAAATTGTTCCAGGCGACCTGCCCGATAGGAAGAGTAAAACGCGAAAAGGGTTTCGCGAGTGGTCTAATTGTTCCAGGCGACCTGCCCGATGAAGAATAAAACGCGAAAAGGGTTTCGCGAGTGGTCAAATTGTTCCAGGCGACCTGCCCGATAGAAAAAGTAAAACGCGAAAAGGGTTTCGCGAGTGGTCTAATTGTTCCAGGCGACCTGCCCGATGAAGAATAAAACGCGAAAAGGGTTTCGCGAGTGGTCAAATTGTTCCAGGTGACCTGCCCGATAGGAAGAATAAAACGAAGATTTTTTTTCTTTTTTCTTTTTTTTTTTTTACGAATACAAAGAAAAGGGTCTCGTTGTAATGGGTGACCTAACCAAAAAGAAAGGGTCTCATTGTGATGGGGACCTATCCAAGTAAAAAGAGAAAGGAAAATGAGGGCTCGAATGCACTGAAAAGGATGGTTGAGGGCTCGAAAGCGCGCTCGAAAGGAAAGCGAGGGCTCAAAGGCGCTCAAAGGGGAAAGCGAGGGCTCAAAGGCGCGCTCGAAGAGAAAAGCAAGTGCTCAAAGGCACTCAAAGAGGAAAGCAAGTAGGAAAGCGAGGGCTCAAAGGCGCGCTCGAAGAGAAAAGCAAGTGCTCAAAGGCACTCAAAGAGGAAAGCAAGTAGGAAAGTAAGGGCTCAAAGGCGCGCTCGAAGAGGAAAGCGAGGGCTCAAAGGCGCGCTCGAAGGGAAGCGAGGGCCCAAATGCGCCCTCGAAGAGGAAAGCGAGGGCTCAAAGGTGCGCTCGAAGAGAAGCGAGTAGGAAAGCGAGGGCTCAAAGGCGCGCTCAAAGAGGAAAGCGAGGGCTCAAAGGCGCGCTCGAGAGAAATAAAGGTTTGAAAGCGCTCTAAAAATGATGATCAAAAGCTCGAGGGTGCATTTGAAGGGAGGTAAGGCTCGAAGGTGTTCTCGAAAAGCGAGGTAGGGTTAGGAAACGCAATACCTTGGATGGTCAAGGGCTCGAAGGCGCATTTGAAGGAGATAAGGCTCGAAGGCACACTTGAAAGGAGATAAGGGCTTGAAAGCGTCCTAAAAATGATGATCAGAGGCTCGAAGGTGCATTTAAAGGAGATAAGGACTCGAAGGCGCACTTGAAAGGAGATAAGGGCTTGAAAGCGCTCTAAAAATGATGATCAGAGGCTCGAAGGCGCATTTAAAGGAGATAAGGGCTCGAAGGTGCGATTAAAGAAGGTAAAAAAAAAACACAGAGATCTTTCAGTTGACCTAATCCTCATGGGCGGCCTGTCCAGGTTGAAAATTTTTCAAAAAAATGAAAAATTTTCAAAAGCAATTTCAACCTTTGGCCATTTCAAAGTTGGCCTTCCACTTGATGGATTCCGTTGGAATTTTCTGTAATGAAATTTGCAAAACTCATTGTTCAATGTCTCAAAGATGATATGCATGCATCTTTACCTGTTTTGAAATATAGGCCCCCATTTCTTCTTAGTCTTCTTGTTGCTTTAACTGATGAGGACTTGCTATCTCTGATTTGGGTCCTCTTTATCGCTTGGCTTCTAGCCCACTCGAGTTGGCCCATGTAAGTCTATTTCCAGATTTGTTTGCACAACTTAGCCTTTGTGGTGCCCATCGTGACCCACTTGCTTGCTGAAGATTTCTGACTTGTCAAATAATTTGAGAGGACTTATTCATTACCCCTCGTTTCAATGCTAGAAATATTCTATGTCACTTGCTGAAAGGATCAAACTGTCTTTCAAAATGTTCCTCTCTTTTTCTAGAAGAGAAAATACAATGTTACCCCCTTGTGCTGGTCATTGCCCCCTGTATTGGTCATTGCCCCCTTGTATTGGTCATTGCCTCCAAGTGTGCTCTATCAGCAACTTAGACAAATAATAGTTTTAAGAAGCCATTCTCTCATTTATCTCCTTTTCAGTTTGGTGAAGGAATATGGGTTTAGAATGAATCTTGAAATCTTGATCTTGCATTTTGAAAACAAAAATTATTTCGATGTGAATCTAAAACAATTTGCTTTTGAAATCTTGCAACTCCTTGATTATTTTCTTTCTTGGAAAATAGATTATTTGCTCTTATGTTTGGCAATGAGGTATTCGGTGGAAATATGTCATGAGATGACCCTTTGTTTTAAAGTGAAGGGCTCGAGAAAAAGCTCGAGGTTTTGTATGAGAAAAAAATTTGTCTCTTTTTAAACATTCATTTTTATCAGCATGAATAATAATGAGTAGTTTACTCTTGATGTCATGAATCTTATGAAAAAGTATTCTTTGCATTTTGAGAGCATTGTTTATTGTTCTAGGTTGCTTGCTTGCTTGATTAGAAAGGACTTTTACAGGCATGTAACGTAGGCTGTGGTTCTTGGTTATGAAAGAAAAGGATTCATAAGGCTCAAAGAGTGTTTCAGGGTTTCAAAGACTGAGGATCACTATCAACAGTTTGACTCTTAACGTCATTCATATTTTCTTTTGCCGCTCTTATTTGATTTGCTGCTTTTTCTTTTTTATTGCTTTGCTAAGGCATACTCACTTTATCTTGGATGTCACTTTTTCTAGTGATTTGGGCATGCCCCCTAGCATTTGAGTTTCTTGAGCTCTTATGCCTTTTTGGCTTTCTCACGGTATTTTTTATTTTTTTATTGAAATTTTCTCTTGCCCCCTAGTGTGGGGTGTGATCCTAGTCGGGATTTTTTCATGAAAGAAAAATTATTCAGGCTCAAAAAGGGATCGCAAGGGATGTACTTATTTCAGAAAGTGAAAGGAATAACAAAGATGGCCTTTCCTCATTTCAAGCGCAAGCAGCTATGATCAATAAACTTTGACCTCATCCAATATGATGGTTTGGTCTTTGCAAAGATGCATTTCAAGGGTCATGAGCAACGAGCTCACTACATACCATTATTCATACATTTAAAAACACATGATTCAAAAGTCATGGGGTAAGGGTATTTATTCATTTCATTTTTCCTTTTTCTTTTTTTCTTTTTTTTTTTGGTTTATAATAGTCACCTCAATGATGGAGTTGCTTGATTCAATTGTCATTCTACAAGTAGAATGTTAAAAATATCATTTTTGAAAGAATATCAATTTATTTTTGAAATCAAAACTCCAGATCAAATTTTCAAGACTCCAATAGAGAAACTGATTTTGGTAAAAGGGATAAATTGAGTCTATGAGATCACGCGAGGCTTTAAAAGTGTATTCATGAGTTCTTATAAGAAAACTCTCTTAATCAGATGAATAATGCTTGGTCGTGAACACGATTGAATGACAAACTCATTATTTCATTGAAGCTTAGGAAAATAAGTTCAATAACAAAGATCTTATACCAACATGAATACTGGCATGATAACACATAAAGGGGCTAAACATTTAGTGATCATTGATTGGAATTTCCAGAATCTTTCAATCACTCATTCTTCTTGACAAAGGTATCTTTTCAGCAGTTAGTTGAAGCCATATGCAGATCATTCTTGGCCTAATGTCACCGTAGCTTTTTCTTCAAGATATTTGATTTCTAGGAGTCGGTATGAAAAAAATCAGCTATAGGAATGATAAGTGCCTTGACAACCACCTTCAGTGTCCTTTCCTTTTTCAGTGAAACCGTTCTTTTCAGTTGGATCAACAATTTTACCTAACCCAATGGCTTGTTCAATCCTCTCAGCTATAACAACTAAGTCAGTAAAATGCTGTGTAGAGCTTCTAACCAGGTATTCAAAGTACGGGGCCTTGAAAGTGTTGACAAATAAGTTGATCATCTCTTTTTCCAATAAAGAAGGGTTAACCTGTGCGGCAGGCCTCACGCCACCTTTGAGTAGATTCTCTAATGGACTCCTTGTTATTCTTCTCCATAGCTTGCAAGCTTAACCGATCAGGGCCCACGTTTACATTGAACTTATATTGCCTCATGAAGGCATCAACCTAAATCCTTCCATTTTTTAACCTTGGTATTATTCAATCGCATATACCAAGTGAGGGCAGTGCCACTTAAGCTGTCTTGAAAGAAATGAATCAACAATTTCTCATCATCAACTACCTCAGGCCATTTTGTTGCAGTATGCCTTGAGATGAGTTATAGGGCATTGGGTTCCCGTATATTTAATAAATTCCGGCACCCTAAACTTCTTAGGAATGACTACGTTAGGCACCAAACACATATTGACAGCTTTCACCAGGTCACACAAATGGTTTCCTTCAACTGCCCTTATCCTCTCTTCTAAGGCAGTCCATTTTTCCAAACCCTCTTCTTTCACTCTCTTGCCCTTTTGAGATTCTTTCTCGGTAGAATCAACGGTAAACAGCATTCTTGAGGGGTATGCTGGCTGGAAATGCATAGCTTGTTGAAATTCATATGACACTCTATTTGCCCCCAGATTTTGCATATCTTCAGGATGAGTTATAAGTGTTGCTTTTCCGGATTTATCTCTCAAGGCTTGCTCGAGTAGACTAGTAAGCCTTGCGACTTCTTCTTTAAGATTATCCACCTCTTTTTGATGTTGGGCTTCCAACTGGGCTCTTTCTTCGTTTTCCATTTGTCTTTTTCTCGAACGAGTGTTATAGGCGGGTTTCAATGGGGAACCTATATTTCAACCTGCTAAATGTAAATCATGCAATTTATGCAAAAATGCTGAAACAATTAATTTTAAAAAAAATGCGTATAAAATGCGGACACGCCCTTTATGGAATGACAACCTAATGGGAAGATCCTAATTGTTGAGTGCATCAAAGGGTTGGTCATTATCTAGTTTCAAAGGGTCTCTCGCATGCTCAATGATCGTCCATGAAAGGTCGATATGAGGCTTACAAGTGGTGTGAAGATAGAGGCCCTGAGTAATATCAGTTTGGCATATCAACCACTTCCAAGTAAACAATCAAGCGAGAGTTGGATGGTTTCACGAGTCTTACCCAGGCTAAAGCCATTGGGGTACCGTTACTCCCCCACTTATCCTAGTTTGTAAAGTGTGTGCTCCCCAAAGTGATGCATGACAACATAAACAAGAAGATGCGCTAAAGCAATAAATGCAGGAAAAATAAACAAATAAACACAAAAAAAATAGCAATAATAAGAAAAAAGACAAAGCTTAATCCTAAGGTTCCCTAACAGAGTCGTCATCCTGTCGCACCCGACATCGCGGCGGCCCAAAAATAATTTTCTTGATTATGGAAAAAGAACAGATTTCTGGCATCTGGTTCTTTAAGGGGAAAAGGTCTTGTTTGAGGAGTCGCCACCTAGTATTATGGTCACTAGAAACCCTAACTGGTCAACAGAGATTCTATGGCTCGGGATTGGTTACGTAAAAGGGAAGATATTATCACCCCTTAAACGTTCTGCCTATGGCAGACTGCATTGTTGATTTTGTCTTAAATTGCTAAATATTTATTAGTTTATGCTATGATGATTTGTTTATAATATTCCTGACTCTGGCGCCAGTGAATATTCGAGCTCGAATAATTCCAACTCTGGCGTTGGTAAAAATTCGTAGCTACGAAAAAAAATTAGATCAATATTTTTATTCCTTACTCTAGCGCCAGTGAATAAACAGATAAAATAAATTTATTTTTACGCATGCACATAATTTTTTTATTTTTTTCTAGCTAAATAAAATAAAATACAACGAATAAAAATAATATAAATTTAAACCGGTATTTTTATTCCCGACTCTGGCGTCAGTGAATAAACCAATAAATTTACATTATTTTTATTCATGCATACACATTTTTTATTTATTTTTCTACCCTTTTTATTTTTCTGTTTTTTTATTTTTTTTATATTTTTTTTCCTTTTATATTTTTTCTATTTTTTTCTATTTTTTATTGTTTTTGAGGCTGGGTCCAGCTCAGCCCACATGGGCTGGGCTTGACCCAGCCAGCCCGGCCCGGTCACTGGCCCAAGCCAGTGACCCGGCTGGGCAACATAAAGCACACGTGAATTAAATCACGCGTGCATGTGCAGGTAAAGGGAGTGAATTAAAATGAAAAGTGGGGGAAGTGAAGCTTACTTACCTGGTTCTGAAAAAAATCGAAAGCAGTAGCAACGATGGTGCTGGTCACGGTGGCCTTCCTCTGCTTAGGTTCTTCCCTTCTGCTTTCCTTTGCTGCATCGCCTTTTCTACTTTTTTCTTGCGTTCCTCTGTTTTCTCAGTTCTTGAGATGAAGGAATTAAAAAGATGACGATGTCGGTTCTCTCGGGTGATTCTTCCTTTTCTGCTTGTTTTTTTCTTTGTTTTCTTGCTCTGTTTTATTCTGTGTTATGCTTGAATTCTGGGACTAAACCAAAGCTGGGTTTAGTCCTCTGTTTCCTTCCTTTGGTGTTCGTTTTCTCCCCCCTGAGTCTGCTTCATTTCCTCTGCTATGTCTCTGTGCGTTTGGTGTGTTGAGCCTGTGCTCTGGGGGGAGGGGAAATTGGAATCCCCTAAGCTGGAGTTCTGAAAGAGGACCAGCAATCTCTCCGGCCTGTTTCAGCGTTTCTTCCTGTTTTGTTTCTCCTTTCTTTTTTTCCTCTTGCTCTCTGCGTTTTTATTTCTGCGTGTCTCCCTGTTTTTCCCCTGTTTCCCCTGCTTTTCTTCAGTTTTTCCTCTTCCCCTGCTTTTCTTCCGTTTTTTTCTGCTGTGATTCCTCATCTTCTCTGGCTTTATAGCCAGAGAATATCAACCATTTGAAACGGCTTCAAAGCCATTACTGCCAGAAACGGCTCCTGAGGAAGAAGGCGAAGAAGGCGATGAACAGCTTCTCAAAACGGTGCCGTTTGTGCGATGGGAATGATTATTTTCAATTTGGTCACTGAAGTTCTGAAATCGTGTAATCAAGCCCCTTTGTAAATTGTAATTGGACCCCTGTATTTCGGCGCGTTTTACAAACTAGTCCTTGGACTTTAATCTGTTGCAATTTTGCCCCTAATTAACCCCAAACTTTGCTATTTCTTCAATTAAGTCCCTGATTTCATTAATTTAATTAAATCCAAAGTCCAATTAAGTCTAAAACTTATCAATTCTCCAATTAAGCCCCTGATTGGATTAATTAAATTAATTCCAAGCTTAATTAAGTCTCAAAACTTATCAATTCTTCAATTAAAACCCTTGATTGGATGAATTAAATTAATTCCAAGCTTAATTAAGTCTCAAAACTTATCAATTCTCCAATTAAACCCTTAATTGAATTAATTAAATTAATTCCAAGCTCAATTAAGTCTCAAAACTTATCAATTCTCCAATTAAACCCTTGATTGAATTAATTAGATTAATTCCAAAGTTTAATTAAACCCCAAAACTTCCAATCATGTTGCCTTTAACCCAAATTTTAATTCATTCTTCATTTATTTCATTTTACTTGCTTTTCATCATTATTATTTTTTTCATCATCATTTTTTTTATATCATTTTCAGTAAATGAAATAATAATAATAATTAAAATAAAGGATCAAAATTTGGGTTATAACACACTTTAGGCAAACTTCGACACTAACATGTATATTTTCTACATTCCACATGTAAACCAAAGGCCTTTGGTTCAAGCTGGAGAAGTTGTTACTGTTTGAGTAGAGCAGGAAGCACTCATCATACCATACGATAGCCAGCTCCTTCTCGATTGGACAGAATTCGACTACATAGTTTGTGGCCAATTTCACACACTTTAGGCAAACTTCGACACTAACATCGCCGCGGCAGAGGAAGAGGCCATAGACCTCATCGATATCTTGCCTGTTTCTTACGAAAGTGGTTGTGTTTTGGCAGAAATGATAACGGTAGTTAATCTCCTGTGCTTCCGTGATGTTAATGGTCATCAGGGCTGGTTGCCCAAAACAACTTGATTCATTTTTTAATTATTTTTTTTTTTAAAAAAAAAAGGTGGGTTGTCTTCCAAATGACTTGTTTCTTGATTTCTACATCTCTCTGTAAAGGTTGTGTGTCAATCTACTGTTTTCAAGGTTTTCAAGACTAAAAAAAAAAGAAGCAAAGGTTCTTTCTGTATCTATTTTTCTTTATAAATTTACTACACAAAGCTAAAAGAAAATGAAAGTTTTTCTAATGTATTTTGATTTACCAATATTGGTTCAACCCACGCAATGACACCATAATGTATCACAATATTCTCCATCATTGAACTATTAAACCATCCAATTTAAGAATAAAATGTGACAATTTCATTCATTTAAAATATGGAAAATATTTTAGCATATAGTTTATAAATTGTGGAAAGGTAGTTTGAAACTTCTCTTCATTTAAAAATATAGATATAACTCATTAAGCCATATATTTTTAGAAGGAGAATCCAATAAGCTTTACTTATTCAAAATGAGGAACATAAAATAGTTCATTATGATCTATCACTTAGTTAAACTATTAATCCATCTAATTAACAATAAAATTATAGTTTCATTCATTTAAGATCTGAAACATATTTTAACATATGATCAATACATTATAGGAAGGTAGTTTCAAACTTCCATTCATCCAAAAATATGGAGATAGCTCATTAAGCCATACATTTTTAGAAGAAAACTTCAAGATTTAGATTTAGATTTAGATTTATTTGAAAATGTAGAAATAATTCATTAGCAAGCCATGCCTCAAAAACTTTTCAATATTGGATAATCATGACATTTTATCTTCGAAAATTGTAATGATTGGACTTTTTGTGATGTTGTTTTTGCTTGGTTTTGCCAAGACTTTATCAAATTAATTGGAAATAGGATGTTAAGTATATTGTCACCTCTCTCATGAAGTTTCATGCATAATAGGCTTGTCTAGTGATATTATAAGGAGACACCTTAAGAAAAGTTTCTAGTCATTAAATATGGGTAAGTTGGTTAACCTATGATTTCAAAAAAGTCTCTCACTACTCGAGCAAACCTCAAAAGGTCAACCTGATGCCTATAACGTATAAAAAGTATATACCAAGACTATGCCACATCAATTATAAATCACAACTACATAGATTTTCAATGAGAGTCAAGGTTGGAGTATCACTAATTCCTCATTGCTACCTTAAAACGATGAAAATGAAAATGATGTATAGTGGGCGTACAAGCATAATTTCATATTCAATCCACACATACATGATAAAAATGATGTATAAAATAAAATGCAAGGAAATAATAACACATAAATAGACAAAATATTAAATCATAAAAATTATGAAAAATAGACAATCAAAACATAACAGCAAGACATGTTGTTTTTTTATACAAATAAACAAAGTCGAGCCCTTTGCTAAGTAATTCCCTAGTTGAGATGTTATTTTATTGCAAGGGTCATCATGATAAATTTAGGGTAAAATTAAAAACAAAAGGACTCGTCATTTAGTTTTATAGTAACTATAAAATCTAACTTGTTTTCAAATATTTTGAGTAAAGGGTTGGTATGTAACAGGAAATATATAATCACCTTATTCATCATATCTAAGGTAAGTAATATTTTTGTTTGTTTTAAAATGTTTGTAATGCTTGGAGATTGTCTAAACTTGGTTTTTTAAATTGAAATTAAAGAGTAGTTTTAGATTTGGACATAGAAATGATATAATCCCCACTTTGATATAATCACCCTCTTAATTCTATCACCTTGAAAAAAAAACATGAAATGAAAAAATGATTAAGTTACAAATAAATTTATAAACATAGAGGTTAATTAATTAATTTTCAAAACTATAAAACATTATTTAATTAATTTTGAAAAATTAAAGAAATTAATTTATAATTTACTCACCATACATCCTTCATTGACTTTTGAAAAAACTGTGTCAAAAGCTAAAAACAAAAGCTCATGTGTGCTAAATAAGCCCTTGTTCTTTTTGTGGTTGTAATTGTTAGTTAGGGGCCATAGCTTTAAAAATAATAATAATTCGGTAATAGTATGTGTTATTAAAATGCTTTTATGTTATAAAAATGTTTGTCATAATTTCTGCTTTTATGTTATAAGGATGTTTGTCATGATTTCTGCTTTTATATGTTTTTTAAAAGTATTTTTTATTTGAAAAAATATTAAATTAATATTTTTTAGAGCTTTATGATGATTTTGATGTGATAATGTAAAAAAAAATTATTTTAATATATTTTTAAATAAAAAAAGTATTTCAAAAATCACTATCTAATACAATTTCAAATAACCCTTGAAAAGTTAATTGTGACCTTTTGCTTCAAATGTTTTTCAAAACATTTTTATAATTTTATCAAACACCTTTTTTTTATAACTTTTTCCTATTTCAAATCCTCTATTAAGGTTATATATATATATATACCTTATTTCTACCTTCACCAGAAAAAATTTGAACAAACGAGAATCTTTGCTAGGAAAATCCTGGCTATTATGATCACTACCAAGCACCAAGTCCCTACCGATTAATTAGTTTCTCCTATAAATAAAGGTAATTTCTTACACTTTGAAGTTTTGCATGTGATTAAATTCAATTTCTGTAATTTAAAAAAAAACAACACAATAGCACCTATACTTTATAGATAAAAAACTAGAAAAAAAATTGCCAACATAAATATTCATGCAATATCAATGTTTAAAAAACAATAAAAAAAAATCTAAGAATTCGGTAAATAAAAAAAATATTTGTGTTGTCAGAGTAGTGACTCGAAAAGCAAACAAAAACAAAACATCATGAAACAAGCATCTTACACAATTAATTTAATTTAATTAAAAAATAAAATTTCTTTTAAAAAGATAGATTCCAAAAAGGTAAAAAAAAAAATTGAGTTAACCCTTTTTACTTTCAAAACCATAGAGAAATACCACTGAAAATGAAAAAAATAAAAATAAAATATTGGTGAATGAAACTACTAAAGAATGAACTTAAAAAAAAAAACAAAATCAAATAAGTCTAGGTGAACCTCATAAACACAACTTAAACCTATAACCAGTTAAAATTATAGACCTGGGCCAAACTAAAAAGCTTAGCATCTGCCCAATTAAATGTTGAAGGATTAAATCAATAAATTTAATTTAATTTAAAAAGCTAAATTTAATAAATAAATAAAAAACTTGAGGCAAACCTTGTTATTTTAAAAAGAAAAATAAATCTCATAAAAAGCGAATAAAAAGAATGTTTGAGGATGAAGTCACAAAAAAAAGGCTTAAAACAAGGAAAAAAACACTAGAAAGCTCTAGTGAACCTTGTAAACCCGGGTTAAACTTTTAAACCAGCAATCTATTAAATTCTTGACCTGAACTCAACCTAAAAGCTCAACATGTGAAGAATTAAATGTTGGAGGACTAAATCAATTAACTTTATTTAATTTAAAAACAAGATTCCTTAAAAAACACTAAATTTAAAAAAGACAATAAAAAAAACAAGACAACCAGTGTTATTTTCAAAACTACTAAAAAATCTCATAGAAAGTGAATAAAAAAAATACTTAAGGATAAAAAATATCTTAAAACAAGAAAAAAAGACCAAGGAAACTTGTGTCAATTTCGTAAACCGAAGTTAATTTCTCAAACCTGCAATATATTAAATTCTAGACCCGGATTTAATTAAGAAGATAAACATCTCACCAATTAATATTGTAGGATGAAATAATAATAAGAAATCAATCCAAAAAT
This sequence comes from Populus simonii, assembly GCA_007827005.2. Taxonomy (NCBI): domain Eukaryota; kingdom Viridiplantae; phylum Streptophyta; class Magnoliopsida; order Malpighiales; family Salicaceae; genus Populus; species Populus simonii. Next base: position 2,453,856 of record CM017478.2, read on the forward strand.
AATTCTTGCAAGGTAAAAACAATAGCAATAATAAAAAATAGATTAGATTTGTAAACCCTCGGTTATAATTTTTCTGGGTATTTAAAAGATGAGAAATTTAACCAGTAGTAAAATGGGTTAAATTAAATTAAAGAAACCTAATCAAGATAAAAATAGTGAAATTAATGAAATGAAAAGTGAATATAGTACTAAATCATTGAAAAGAAAAACATTTGTGAGGACAAAATGAATACGTAAGATCAAGAGAGGTCAATATTCAAATAACAGAAGGTTGGGAGTTTATGTATAAATGATAAAAAGGGGTGGGGATAAATGTGCAATTAACAAGATGTTAGAACTATAAATATCATTCTATTTTCTCTCTTGGAGGGACTGGCAAGAGTAATAGAGAGTTTAGAGAGAGGCTAGAGAGAAGATTTATTGATGGTAAATCAACCGACAGCTATAACTCCACCTTCCACCGTTGGATCAGCACGATATTCGGGTATGTTGTTCTCATCCATGTCTTGTACATTGTCACCGTAGGGATTTTCTATATCAGTCCCCGTTTGAGAGATATCGAGGGAGGAAAATATTTGGGAAAATACACTTCTAGACAGTCTTCTTTGCTGTCTGTTTTCTCCTTCGGCCACCGTTGGACTAGGCTATAACTTGGATATGTTGGTCTTCCTGATTTTTTCTAGATTCTGAACGGTGGAGATCTGAAACAAACATTTGGTATAGAAGTTGTGTATCTCGCACAGTAGGTCTACAAGTTTAAGGTCAGTTCGGTTAAACCCATATTTCTGGAAATTTCACCATTTGATGAAGTTAATATTTGGATATGTTATACTCATAATAATGCATTATAACTTGACAGTATATATTGTTTGGAATATTATTCATTTGTTATTTATGGTTTATAGGAACTGTGTCAAGGATTGTGTTTAGAAGAATATTGTTCGGAAAGTTTGTAAAATCGACAAGAATGTTTTATTTTGACGTTAAGAGGGAAGATTGAAATAAATAAGATAAATTGGCTCTTATAAAGATATTTTTTTTATAGTCTTAAACGATATGTGATAGGACCAGGGGATTGAGATTATAGAGAAAAAAGTTAAATTGTGGATGTTGTGTGTAAATGGAAAGGTTGATAAATCTGGACAGATTCGTCTCCTAACTTTTGGAGAGAATTCGAGTAGAAGGATGAGAGAATTAAGATCAAGTTTCTCATAGTAATTGTACTTTTAGATGTTAGCTAACTAAGAAATTGGTCTTGCTCCATGTGGAGCTGTAGAACCCCAGCTATGGGTCATCAACCGAGATTGGGTCTTGACAGACCCTGTAGGGTAGTGTTTGTTGATGAGCAATTTTAACTATCTCAAAGGCAGAACTGGGTTCTCCTTCCTTCAAAGAACTTGTAGCCTCGTGTATTAGCTTTCCAACGAGACTAATCTCGCTTGAAACAGAGTTCTATAAGTCTAGATATAGTTAAAAATCTGATGAGTGTTTAGACAGTAGCAGTTCAATATCTAGACAGTAAGAGTTCAAAGTGTAGACAGTAACAGTTCAAATGTCTAGACAGTAAGAGTTTAAAGTGTAGACAGTAACAGTTCAAAGTGTAGACAGTAACAGTTCAAATGTCTAGACAATGTCTAGACAGTAAGAGTTCAAATGTCTAGACAGTAACAGTTGAAAAAGTCAAACAGTAACTGTTGGAAAAGTTCAAACAGTAACAGTTGGAAAAGTCAAACAGTAACAGTTGGAAGTCAAACAGTAACGGTTGGAGAAGTCAAACAGTAACGGTTGGAAAAGTCAAACAGTAACAGTTCAAAGTCAAACAGTAACAGTAGACTTTCACGTGAATACTATATAAAGGAATTGAGTCATACGAACACTTGCACATTGAGATACTAACTCTAAAAATATACATGATATATGTATGTATGTTATTATGAGGATATGAACATGCATAAGAAAGTAACATATGAGTAATGGATGAATATGGATTCTCTATAATATCGGCCTGAAGGAATGATAACTCGAAATGCTGTACTTACTTCATGCCAAGCAGTTGCTTTGAATCGAAAAGAATGCATTGCGTTTCAACTCCCACCATCAACCACAGTACAATCTCCACCGCCATCAGCATTGCCATTTCCGTATAATTTGGTGAATCCGGCCTCCAAGATCATAAAGTCTCCGCCACCATCCGAAGTTCCACAGCCACGGGTTATCATTCCGCCATCCAGCGTGTCGACGAAAGATGGTTGGATAAAGGATGACCGGGACAAACGATTGATTAGCTTCGGCTAATGGCATCTGAATGGATGACCGGGACAAATGCATTCGAATGGATGACCAGGACAAATGATTGATTAGCTTCAGCTAATGGCATCCGAATGGATGATCGGGACAAACGATTGATTAGCTTCGGCTAATGGCATCCGAATGGATGACCGGGACAAATGATTGATTAGCTTCGGCTGATGGCATCCGAATGGATGACCGGGACAAATGAATGATTAGCTTCGGCTAAACGATTGATTAGCTTCAGCTAATGGCATCCGAATGGATGACCGGGAAAAATGATTGATTAGCTTCGGCTAATGGCATCCGAATGGATGACCGGGACAAATGAATGATTAGCTTCGGCTAAACGATTGATTAGCTTCAGCTAATGGCATCTGAATGGATGACCGGGACAAATGATTGATTAGCTTCGGCTAATGGCATCCGAATGGATGACCGGGATAAATGATTGATTAGCTTCGGCTAATGGCATCCGAATGGATGACCGGGACAAATGAATGATTAGCTTCGGCTAAACGATTGATTAGCTTTGGCTAATGGCATTCGAAGGGATGACCGGGACAAACGATTGATTCGCTTCGGCTAATAGCATCCGAAGGGATGACCGGGATCGGCTAATGGCATCCGAAGGGATGACCGGGACAAAACGATTGATTAGCTTCGGCTAATGGCATCCGAATGGATGACCGGGACAAATGAATGATTAGCTTCAGTAATGGCATCTAAAGGGATGACTGGGACAAACGATTAATTAGCTTCGGCTAATAGCATCCGAATGGATGACCGAAATAAATGAACGATTAGCTTCGGCTAATGGCATCCAAAGGGATGACCGGGACAAACTGTTGATTAGTTTTGGCTGATGGAAATCGAAGGGGATGGCCGGGGTGAGTGAATAGTTAACCTCGACAAATGATGTCTTAAAAGAATGGTCGGATTTAAGATCATAGTTGATTGCAAGAATTGGTGTGTGTGTGTGTGTGTGTGTGTGTGTGTGTGTGTATATATATATACCGCAAGTTGTGTATACCAAGAACATGAAAGAACTACAAATGTCACGCTTCAAACATGAGACAATGTTAATGCTTCGTTAAACTGCCAAACCATTTTCTTATTGTTATTATTATTATTATTATTAAGTAATTGCATTCTTGTAAATGTTTTGTACTGCAATAGGGATGTCATACTAACAAGGTGCCTAGGAAACCCGATACATGGGAGCCAACTTTTGCAAGGAATCATGTAGTTGCATTCTAAATCATGATGTATTTTATATGAATCAATGTACTGAATGTATAACTATTATTAGATCCTTTTAGATTAAATTCGTGATGACTATTTGTAGGATAGAATACAAATTCATGACTCTGCATATATATTTTAAATGCGAACTCCCAATCATGCAAACATAATATTATAAGTTTATGTAAGATTCACTTTTAAATGAAATGTTGATTGTTGTTGATGTATGGACTATATATTGATGATGTGAAGGGAACATGTTCGCCGATTACCGACACGATGTGTGTCAAGTAAAAAAAAAAAAAATTTACTGTTGTTTTGGGCTTGAAAAAGCCGGGGCTATTACAAGATTTGATAGGAAAAAAATAAAAAAGGATGAAATGGTAAAAAAAAAAATTCAAAAACCATCTTAAACAGAAACAAATATTAATCAAAATAATGAGAACTAAATCTAACAGATAAAAAAAATCTTGGGGATGAAATTGAAAAATCCTTAATTTAATAAATTATTCTAAATTAAAAAAAAAATTAATAAAAAGAATAGGAAAGAAATCTTAATGATAACATACCTCAAGGGCTGATTTAACTTTTTTGAAGGCTAATTCAAAAATCAAGTAGGAGAGAGGAAGAAACAAAAAGGCAACACACGTCAAACCAGTAATAATATGCCACGTGTTCCGCTTGTACATGGAGAAGACGTCAAGATGCTTCTGTAGCCATTTTGAAAGGAAGGTTTTGGCCACTGTACGACGTTGCACACGCTGTCCAATCCTGATAGACATTATTCATGTGCTTTAAACTTTTTTTTTATTTATAAAATCATTATGCTATCTGTAATGACATTCAATAACTACCAAATAATTAAATGTAAAAGATAAAAAAAACTCCTAAGTCAAAGGCAAAGTTTTTTAAATCCCAAGAGTAATGAAGTAATTTAATTATTTTTAAATTAAGTCAAATAACAAAAATTCATTGATCAGAGTTTAATGTTTTTTTTTGCTTTTAAGAGTAATAAAATAATTATATATTGTAAAAAAAAATTTAAAAAGATTCCGTCATTGGGCGTGCTTGCGCTGGCCCAATTGAAGCTGAAGATGCTAACGCTGCGGCACGCTGCCCCTGGTGAAAAAGAGGCCTCCTGTGAGGGGGGCGACCGATGTTCATTCTTGTATTGAGTGATGGGTCTTATAAAAAAAACACCTTCTTATTCTTAAAACAAAGCTAAATGATTTTGTAAAATAAAAGTAAAATAGTAATTTTGCTGTGAAAATTTAGATTGAAGTGTACGTCTATGCCATAATATGAGCTCTTATAATAATATATTAGGTGGCACTACTATTCCGCGGAAAACTTTTTTCCATAAAAAATATTAAAAAAAACTAAAACCCAAAAGCATTGGGTCTATATATAAAAAGAGACCCAAGAGCTTAGAGTCTGGAGTTGTAGCCAGACCTAACATTCTGGAAAAAAAAAAATTCATTAACGAGTGAGGTGTCCTGTAACTCCTAAGCAACTTAGGTCAGGTGCTCATTTCCATCCCCCCAAGTTTTTTAGACCTCAAAGGGAATGTTAAACTCAAGTTAATAATAATAATAATAATAATAATAATAATAATAATAATTGATTTTACTCTTCAAATCAGATTTATGTTTTTTTTATGGTGATAAAATTTATTTCTAATTTAATAATATTAATAATAATATTAAATTTGTATGACTCAAGATTTTTTATAGTTTTTAATCCCTATAAATAAAATTTATTTTTTCTTTGATAGTAATAATATTTTTTAAAAATTTAATGATGATAATGGTAATGATAATAATAATATTTTCTCGTTACCGTGTGAAAAACAAAATAAATAAGAGGAAAAAAAATTACAGTATTGGGTCCTGTTGTGGGTAGGACCCAACGCTGATTGATGGGTCCTCCTGACTACAAGACCCAATGCTATGGGGTCCTGTTGGCACCCATACCTAATGCTCTTGGATCCTGGTGACAACAATACCCAACGACCCATCCACAATTTTTTACTTACAAACAACAAAGACAACGCCCCCGAGTGCTATAAAATTTATAATACAAATAATAATATTTTTAATATTAATAATAATATTAAACTTACATATGTTTTAAGTAGATATGACTGCAACACCATGCTCTAGAGTTTTGGACCCATCTTAAATGTCATACCCAAAAGCCGTGAATCTAGTTGTAACACCAGACCCATTAGAATTGAGTCAAGATGTCAGATCCATTTGCCTTGGGTCTGGACGCCTACCCAAGTGTCTTGGGCTAGGCGGTGCTGCAAGACCCAATAGACTTAGATCTGCCACTCCCAAACAACTTGGGTTAGGTGCACCTTTTCAGCTTCAAGTTTCTTGAGTCTGCAAGGGGATGTCAAACCAAAGTTAATAATAAAAATAAAAATAATAACTACAATTGATTTTACCTTTAAAATCAAATCTATTTTTTTAAAGTAATAATATTTATTATAAATTTAATAATAATAATAATAATAATAATAATAAACTTATCTATTCAAGTTCTTATATTTTAAAAATATATATATATGATTTTTCTTTGATGGTAATAATAATTGTTTTTTCAATTTACTAATGATAACAATAAATAATAATACTAATAATATTAATTCTTAATTTTAACCTTTAAATCAAATCTATTATTTTTTTTTCAATTTTAATAATATTTTTTTCAAATTTATTAATTATTAATAATTTTAATTATAATAAAAATAATTATATTTATAATACAAATAATAGTATTTTTAAAATCAATAACATTAATTATAATAAATAATAATATTTATAATACAAATAATAATATTTTAAATATTAATAATAATATTAAATATACCCATGTTTAAGTGGCTCTAGATGCAATACCAGATCTAAGAGCTTTAGACCCATTTTAAATGTGAGGCCTAAGAGCTTTTAGCCCATTTTAAATGCTAGACCCAAGAGCCATGGGTCTGGCTTCAATGCAAGACCCATTAGACGTGGGTTAGGACACCATAACCATTTACCTTGGGTCTGGACGCCTGACCCAAGTGTTTTGGACCAAGCGGTGCTGCATGACCCAAGAGATTTGAATCTGCACTCCTGCCACTTCTAAGCAATTTCGGTCAGGTGCACCTTTCCAGCCCTAAGTTTCTTGGTTCTAGAAGGGAATATCAGACCCAAATCAATAATAATAACAATTAATATTATAATAATAATAATAATAATAATAATAATAATTGTTTTATCCTTAAAATCAAAATCTATGTTTTTTCGATAGTAATAATATTTATTGTAAATTTAATAATATTTATAATATTAATAATAATATTTAACTTATCTGCCCAAGTTCTTATATATTTTAATCTTTTTTATTTTAAAGTGTATGGCTTTTCTTCAATGGCAATAATAATTTTTTTTTCAATTTACTAATGATAACAATAAATAACAATAAATAATAATAATAATAATTCTTAATTTTACCCTTCAAATCAAATGTATATTGTTTTTCAATATTAATAATATTTTTTTCAAATGTATTAATTATTATATTAGTAATATTAATTATAGTCAAAATAATAATATTTTTAATACAAATAATAATATTTTTAATATTAATTATAATAAAAATAATAATATTTATAAAATAAATAATAGTATTTTTAATATTAATAATAATATTAAACTTAATCATGTTTAAGTGAGTTTGAATGCAATACGAAACCCAAAAGATTTGGACCCCTTGAGCTCTGGTTGTGGCTGCAATGCTAGACCCATTTGCCTTAGGTCTGGACGTCTAACCCAAGTGTCCTTGGCCAGGCGGTGTTGCAAGTCCTAAGGGACTTAGGTCTGCGCTCCTGTCATGAGCAAACAACTTGGGTCGGGTACACCTTTCCAGCTCCAAGTTTCTTGGATCTGGAAGGGGATGTCAGACCCAAGTTAATAATAATAATAATAGATTTTACTCTTAAAATCAAATCTATGTGTTTTTTTTTATAGTAATAATATTTATTGTAAATTTAATAATATTAATAATAAGATTTAACTTTTTTGCCCAAGTTCTTATATTTTTTAATCTTTTTTTAATATATGATTTTTCTTCGATGGTAATATATATATATATATATTTCAATTTACTAATGATGATGATGATGATGATGATGATGATGATAATAATAATAATAATAATAATAATAATAATAATAATAATAATAATAATTCTCTCGTAGCTGCTGGCCAAGTCCACGGGAGTCCTAGACTTGGCGGGCGACCAAGTCCACAACACGTGGACTTGTTGCAGAACCCCAACATAGGTCAGAAGAGAACCGGTGGGCGGGTTTGCACTCAACGCGCCTGTCTACAGACCCTAGGCGCGTGGTTCTACAACCCACTCGAGCAGGTCTGCACCCATCGTCCGGGTATGCAACTCTCGCGTGAGAGCCTGCAGACCTGCTCCCTGTGTCTCCAGCCAGGCATACGTGCCTGCAGACCTGCTCGGCTGTGTCTGCAGCCAGGCGCGTGGGCCAGTCCCTATCACCTAGGCTGGGCAAACCCACCGCCAGGTGTCTGTATCCGAGTTCTTATATTTTTCAATCTTTTTTTAAAAAAATTATGGTTTTTCTTTGATGACAATAATAATTGTTTTTTATATATATAAAAAATGATGATAACAACAATAATAATAGTGATATTAATTCTTAATTTTACCCTACAAATCAAATCTATTTTTGCTTTTCAATATTTATAATATTTTCTACAAATTTATTAATTATTATATGAATAATTTAATTATAATCAAAATTATAATATTTATAATAAAAATAATGTTATTATTAATATTAATAATATTAATTATAATAAAAATCATAATATTTATATCACAATAATAATATTATTAATATTAATACTTTTAATTATAATAAAAATAATAATATTTAGAATAAAAATAATAATATTTATCATATTAATAATAATAATAATACTAAGCCTGTCTCGCCAAAGATTTTATAATAATATGTTTTTTTAAAAACTATTTACTATTAATGATAATAACAATAACAAAATATATATATATATATATATATATATATATATATATATATTCATTTTTCTTTTTTGCAGACCCAGCCGAATGATTTCCAACCCCTAGAGGGGTTTGTAGAACCCAGGTGCAAGTCAGAAGAGATCCAAGAGAGCGGGTCTGCAGACCCGCTTGCCTGAGTCTGCAGCCAGCGTCTCGGGTCTTCAACCTTACCACGCCCTATTAAACAAATTTGATATTCTTTGATGCGGGGTTTGTAGACCTAGAAAAGCAGATATGCAACCAGACGTCTGGGATCTATTACCTTACCATGCCACACCAAACAATATAATACATAGTAAAATAACTCTATAATAATTTCTGCTACAGTATGAAATAATACAATTCACGGTAAAAACACTTATAATTCATAATAATTTACGCTACAATAAAATACGAATCCTGTCTATGCAAAAAGTACTAAAGTTTCATTGCACAAGCAGTGGTAGGCACAGTTTCGTTGCACTATAAAATAAATTAACTAGACCTGTCTATGCAAAAAGACAAACAGGTACAATAAATACTATTTGTTTCTTTCGGATTTTTTTTCTTTTAAATACTCAAGGACGTAACCCTACATATAAAAATATTAATAACAATGTGTTTTCCTTGGGTTGAATGTACATTATTTTCTATAATAAAATCATATTAATTTTGAGAAATTATTTAATTATTTAAAAGAAATTATGCAGGAATATTTCCCAATAGGACAATCTTCTAAGAAAAATTATCATGATAACAAAAGCATAGTAATCTTAAAGGATTGACTTGTTGATTAAAGAGGTATACTTATTTCTTTGATTTTTTAGGTCTTAATATTAAAACCAACACTTGGTGAATTTATTAAATTTAATTGATTATATTAAACTGATATAAGGGATATGGGTTTAAAAATATCTTATGATAAAAATTAATTTTGATCAATGTATAGACTGCTAGAAAATAATATAAATCATATCTTGAGGTTTCACCTAACAGCTTAAACTTTTAGGTTGAATTAGTTATTTTGACATAGTATTAGAGCCTTGATGACTAAGCGGTCACGAGTTCAATTCTCGCACAAGGTAATGTGAGCCTGTGCAAGTTTCAAGCCCAAAAGACTTTCACTTGAGGAGATATGTTAGAAAATAATATAAACCATATCTTGGAACCTCTTACCTAACAGTTTAAGTTTTTGGGTTGAATTGGTTATTTGACATAAACTAGTTAGAGATCGATAATAATATAATTATATTAATGTATATTCAAGTTTGTGGCTCCTAAAATAACATGAATTTGATGATAATTAGAAAATTAGATCATGATAGTGTAATTAATTTTTTATATATATAAAAAAGATGAAGGATTTGTAATGCAGTGAATGTCGACCGTCGAAAAAAACAAACCTTAATGGAGAAACCACAAACATTAAAATATCAATATTTAAAGCTGAATCATTGATGTGCATCTCAACCACACATTTCTTAAATATTTTTTTGTTTCTCAATAAAAGTATAAAAAAATTATAATAATAGTTGTTTTTGGAATGCTGTTTATTTGAAAATATATTAAAATAATAATTTTTATTATTATTTATAAAATATTATTGTTAATAAAAAGCGTATTAAAACAATTTAAAATTATAAAAATAATAATTGAAAATAAAAAGTTACACTTTTAGTAATCTTTATGCTGTGTGGCAACAAAAAAACGCAGCGCAAATTATTGGAGGCTAGGCCCATGATCACGTGGAAAGGGGCAACGGACTCACTGAACACGACATCAATCAGTTCTATAAAAGGCCCCTCATGAACCCGTTTCCAAGCCACAACCACAGCTGATTTCTTTATTTATTTTTATCTCCACAAAAGGAGGAAGAAGAATCTTGTTTCTTTCATCCTTAGGATTCAATGTCCTCCACCCACTCCGCCACTGAAGATCCCTTTTCAACTCCACCGCCGGCCAGTCGTGGTGAGATTCCTCATTCTCTATCCTTAATAATTCTGTGTTAAGTGATGAAACACTTTCAGTATGTGCTGTGCGCCATCGTCTTTGGCTGTTAAAAAACTACGTATAAATTACACAAATGATGATTTCTTAGCGTAGCCTTACCTCATTATCCTCATGTTTTCGCAACTGGATTAATATATATCATCCATGGCTACTTCGGTGGCAGAGCTAGAATTTTTAAATAAAAAAACAAATTATTAGTGAATATTTGATATTATATATTATACATAGATATGTTATATATAAAAATTAATTTGAAATATATATACCAATTCAAGTTAAGCAAAATTAATTTAAGAATACTTTTAAAATAAAAAAATTTACATTATAATTGTTATCTTTGAGATTTAATATTTTAAAACTGTTTCATAATGATTTTATTTTTAATCTCATTAAAAATATCTTTCTCAATATATACAACAAATTTTCATTTATTTATTTCTAAATTTTTCAATGATTAGAAAAGTTCTTGGCAATAATTCTATGCTGACATATGGTACATAACATCTAAAATCATAACTTAAAAGTATTGTCACAAATTAATATTGTTCTTGCTAGCTTGTTGTTTTGTATAAGTGGATTAAACATAAATATTAAATATTTTTTTAATTTATTTATTATGTCCTTAATTTTTGTAGTTGTCCTGTACTTCATTTTTAATCATCAGTAAATTTATTATCATTATTTTTCATATGAAATTCATAATAAAATACTTATCAATTCATCAAAACTTATTTCAATTCATATCTATTAGCATATAATATTATCCATACACATATTAATTCAACAAACCCATAAATTATTATAAACCCTAACATTTTCAATAACTAATTATAAAGAAATAAAACTAAAATTATATAATGATGAAACAAATAAAAAAGTAACATAGCTTTATATTAGTTTTGATTAACTCTTTTTTCATTATATTATGTTTGATTTAGTTGTTAAATCTCTATATTTTATTTAATTCGAATGTTGATTTATCTACTATTAATTTATATAAATCATTTAAAAAAGTAACATAGCTTTATACCATGAAATAATTAAAGTGAAATCGAGAGTAGTACTGATGAATCGGACTATCAAAGAGAGGACCAAGGGCATTCATCCTGTGCTTTTACCTCACCATCAAATGCTTCTCTTGCTGTGGAGGGTTGCTAATTGGGAGGGGAGGGGGCAATTGCCCCCTCTTGCCCCTATGTGGCTCCGCCACTGTCTGCGTTATGCAAGAATTTGCCCCGCAGAGTTTGCCCTAACCGTTCCCTTGCTTCAGTCATGATGGCCCTAGCTCCCCAAGAACTGATGAACTGTGCTCATCCTTAAGACACCACATGTTTCTGTAAATCACACCATTACCGACAATCCCAAGTAATAATCGATCATAATAACATGGGGAGCTTACAAATTAGCAAAATAACACGAGGATGATCTAATGATCACTAAACCCACAAGATTTATTGGTTTGATACGTACGCGAATTCTCATTCATGTTGTAAATCTCACTTCCCTCTCCCTCCCTCTCTCTCTCTCTCTCTCTCTCTCTCTATATATATATATATATATATATATATAGAGAGAGAGAGAGAGAGAGAGAGAGAGAGTATATATATATATATATATAGAGAGAGAGTATATATATATAAGAATTTTCAATTTTATCTATTCATTCTCTACTAACAAAACACTTATGCTCACACATATCACAGCATATTTATGAAAAATATTGAAAAAAATCATGTTTTTATCTATATATTCAAAGCAATGGTGGCTGATTTGATGAAAAGATGATGATTCTTGGAAGAGTACACAAATTTGTTATTTTATGAAGTATGTGTTTATATGATGTTTTTATAAAAGTATATTTTAGTTGAAAATGTATTATAATGGTGTTTTTTTTTTTTTTAATTTGCGGGGTTAATAAATTAAAACCATAAAAAAATAAAAAATAATTAATTTATTATAATTTTAAATAAAAAATCATTTAAAAAAAGGGGGGAAAATGGATACATAGCAACAACAGATTAGGAAAGTAATAATTGATGGTAGGTAGGTGGCAAGTGTCTATAAGCTCACGTGATACCATCAACAAAATACATTTTCAGATTCACTTCACTCTTTGGCCCTTCGCAGCTTCACCGAGTCTACCTCCAATAGGCACTCGTTTTCTTCACTTTCTCCCCCTATTTTCGAAAAAAAAAACAATATTGCTAGATTCTAAAAGTGGTCCCTCGAATCATTGTGGGATCTGAAAGGTTAATTCCATGTTTATTATTATTATTATTATTTTGTTTCAAATATAATTAATTTAATTAAAACTTTAAATTTTTAATTAATATGTTAATATCAAAAATAATTTTTAAAAATAAAAAAATATTTTAATTTATTTCCAAGTAAAAAATTTTATAAAATAACTTTTACCACGTTCTTAAACACTTTTTAAATCTATTCTATATCAATCATTCAAATTTTATTGGCTCCACTTATTAATTTAATTATGACACTAAAAGAATAAAAAAATAAACTATACTTTGCTAGATCCTAGACCTTTTATATATATATATATTTCCACTCTTGTTTGTTTATGTAGATATTCTATATTCCAATTGACATGGCTCTGTGTTTTTTCATTAAATTTTGAATATAATTATTAGAGTTTTAACTTCAAGACTGCCTAAAAAGATTATATAATTATAATTATGTCCTTTGCAAACGTAGTTGTTTAACCCAAAAATAAAGTATTGCTATTAATTATTAAGTAAATAAGAGGCATCATCATGCATGCAATAAGCCAAACTAGGCAGTATATTAAAAAACCCTGGTTTATCAATATAAAAAAACCCACACATACCAGGTATCAGAAACCCAAGCTGAGCATCGCAGGAGAGTTTTATAGCATAGCAAATAAGTGATGCAGAGCTTATGACCGTAGATCCAGGACCTTTTCAAAATCTTGCATTGCCGTCGAGGGTTCTTAAGTTTTTGTTTTCGTTTTCATCACCGTCATCTCCTTTCAAAATCTTTTCTTTTTAAACAAAACACTCAAAGAGAGAACCCATTTTGCTTTTCCTTCTTGTTAAAGAAAGTTCCTTTCAACAATGGCTACTCATGGTACGATCCCCATTTTTTTTTTTTTAAGAGTCGTTTCTTCTGGTTTTGTTTGCTTTCCCCTCTTTTTTTTTTTTTTTTTACTATTTTATGTATTGTCACTCTTTTTTTAATGTTTTGGAGATTATATATATGGCGTGCATTACGTCGAGATTGGACTTACATTGGTTTTTGTTTCTGGGTTTGTCAGTGGAAGAACGCGATATTCAGAAGAAGTATTGGATGGATAACATTTCTGATTTGAGTGTGAATGCAATGATGCTTGACTCGAAAGCATCTGAACTTGACAAGGAAGAAAGACCTGAGGTACACTTCTCTTTACTGCTTCAAAAAATGCTCCTTTCCTTTTTGTTTTATTATGTACATGGGAATGTTGAGTGTGTAATTGTTTTTTTGTTTGATTTAAATCCCAATCCTGTTTACTTAATGTTTAGTACATTGGTATTTGGCAGCATTAATTGTGGAGTAATGAATTGTAAAATGATCGTTCAAGATCCCTGCTTCAGATGTTCTTTACTGCTTCTTTGTTTGATTTAAATCCCAATCCTGTTTACTTAATGTAAATTTTAACAGAAAATTGTTCCTTTAGATATTGTTCTTCAAAATACGTTAAAATGATATTGTTAGTTCATTGATAAATATGCATCTTCATTTTGAGTTCTTCATGCTTTTAGATCATTGATTGCTGTTATGGTTTATATAGTTTTCTGAAACTTAACTAATTGGGGGTATGCACAGATACTTTCTCTGCTTCCACCTTATGAAGGAAAAACAGTTTTGGAACTCGGAGCTGGTATTGGCCGTTTCACAGGGGAATTAGCACAGAAGGCTGGCCAAGTAGTGGCTTTGGACTTCATTGAGAGTGCAATAAAAAAGGTGACTGTGGTCCTCCATATTTAGATACAGAAAGAGCTTTTTGTTTATGCCTGTTAAACTGGATGTATATTGTTATTTCTAGATTTCTGTTCGAGTTTTATCTATTTCCCCCCCATCTTCTAATTGCAGAATGAAAATATCAATGGACACTATAAGAATGTCAAGTTTATGTGCGCTGATGTGACATCCCCAGATCTGAATATTTCAGAGGGGTCGGTGGATTTGATATTCTCAAATTGGCTTCTCATGTATCTCTCTGACAAAGAGGTGAACGCTCCTAATCCTTATTCCTACTTGTTATTTCATTTCACAATATGCTTATGAATTTGCTAGTAATTCAGCTTAAGGTTGCACCAGTCTATATATGAAGTATCCTACATAAATATTGTGTAATTTTTTCCTTGGCTCGTTATTTTCTCAATGCCTTCTTTTGTAGTCTTTGTGATGGTTCATCAGGCCTCTTCTTGTTCTTTGAAACTGGTGTAGTCTTTGTCGTTGCAAGTTAGTTTTCTCTAGTACCCTTCTCTACAACTCTGATAACGACTGTCTCTTGTGTATTGTTAACATGGATTGCAGGTGGAGAATCTGGTAGAAAGGATGGTCAAATGGGTGAAGGTTGATGGGTTTATTTTCTTCAGAGAGTCTTGTTTTCATCAATCTGGAGATTCTAAGCGAAAATACAACCCAACCCATTACCGGGAACCCAGATTCTACACGAAGGTTTGATTCTTGTTGAAATATTCTTTGAAAGGACTCCACGTTTTGTTAACTGAACATGTGTGATGAGGTAGAAAATTATTGTTTATATCTGTTATACTATGTATGATAGCACCACTCAGGTTCAAATGTTTATTGAACCAGTAAAATTCTAAGTTTCTCAGGAGATAAAATGAATATAGATTGATGATTCCTAATGGCTATTGTTCCCTCAATATAGGTGATTTGTGGTCATTTTTTCAGTTAACCTTATAGGTTGTAAGCAATAACTAACAAGATCTTCATGAAGTTTTGTAAACATTATATATACTGTATTGCAGGTGTTTAAAGAATGCCATACGCGTGATGGGTCTGGAAATTCTTTCGAACTCTCTCTTGTTGGCTGCAAATGCATCTCAGCTTATGTGAAAAACAAAAAGAACCAGAATCAGGCAATGAAACTGGATCATTTGATTTTGTTCCTTTGAGGCTTAATTAGATGGGTTAATTGACATGATGCAATACTTGCTTGGTGCAGATTTGTTGGATATGGCAGAAAGTTAGTTCATATGAGGATAAGGGGTTCCAGCGATTCTTAGATAATGTTCAGTATAAATCCAATGGCATATTACGTTATGAGCGTGTCTTTGGACAAGGTTATGTGAGTACAGGAGGAATTGGTATGCTACCGTTCCATTCTTTTCTTTCTCCCCCTTCCCAGTTGGGGGAAAAAGCTATAAGTTGCCTTTTTCTACTAAGTTTGAAATTACAACCTGAAAGCCAAGCACCTACATAGACATGTGCTTCTATCTTCACCCCTTTCCTTGTTGAGCATACCAAGGGAAAATTTTTGTGAACTATCTTAATGGCCTACCATATGAATATATTTCTTTTCAAAGAGTTCAATGCAAAAGTTCTTTCTCAATATTAAAATATCTATCAGATTAGTTCGTTGATCTCTTCTTCTTATTCTTGCATTACTGTTTCTAAATGCATATTTGTATCTGTGCAGAAACAACTAAAGAATTTGTGGGAAAACTGGATCTTAAGCCTGGCCAGAAAGTCCTAGATGTTGGCTGTGGGATTGGGGGAGGTGACTTTTACATGGCTGAGAACTTTGATGTGGAGGTTGTAGGCATTGACCTCTCCATAAATATGATTTCGTTTGCCCTTGAACGTGCCATTGGGCTCAAATGTTCTGTGGAGTTTGAAGTTGCTGATTGTACTACAAAGACATATCCTGACAACACATTTGATGTTATCTACAGCCGTGACACCATTTTGCACATTCAAGTAAGAATTATCAGATGTTTCTGCAAAGTAGCTTTTGATTTGTGAAGATTGGAGAGTTGGCTTTCTTTGGCAGCACGCAGTTTTTCTTTCTGTTTTGTTAGAAGTTACTGGTCAATTTGTGATACTGCTTTCAGTGCTGTTCCTCGGATAGAATTTTTCCACTCTGTTATATTTGTTCTTGAAAAACACAGGCTCCTTGACCTGCATAAAACCTGATTTATGTGAACGTTTCGGGACTACGAGTGATATAAGAAAGTCATTACAATTTTTGCATGGCGCTTAATTTTCTGTATTGTTAGAAGCTGCCTGTCTGCCTCTATTCCTATCCTTGATTAATTTTACTTCATGAACTACCATGTCTCAGGACAAACCTGCATTATTTAGATCTTTCTTCAAGTGGTTGAAGCCTGGAGGTAAAGTACTTATCAGTGATTACTGCAAGTGTGCTGGAACTCCATCACCAGAATTCGCCGAGTACATTAAACAGAGAGGATATGATCTTCATGATGTAAAAGCATATGGCCAGGTATATTTGCATCTGAAATTATTTGTTGTTGCCAGACATGTGGTTTTTGGTTCCCAATTCCTAAAATGGCTGTCATGTTATGAATGATATGCAGATGCTTAGGGATGCTGGTTTTGATGAGGTCGTTGCAGAGGACCGAACTGATCAGGTTTGCCACAGATCAACCATTCCCTTGTATCGTCATTGATTTAGTATTTAATCGGCCTTCGAAATCTGAATTATTTTGTTACTTCTGCCTTCAGTTCAACAAAGTTCTGCAAAGGGAGTTAAATGCTATAGAGAAGGACAAGGATGAGTTCATCCACGACTTTTCCGAAGTGAGTTTACCTTCATTCGTTTAATCCCGAATTCTAAGATGCTGATTTTCTTTAATTTTAGGCAACTCACTTGGCCATTATCCATTCCAGGGGGACTATAATGATATAGTTGGTGGATGGAAGGCAAAGCTGATCAGGAGTTCATCTGGGGAGCAGCGATGGGGCCTGTTCATCGCCAAGAAAAAATGACTATTGGCTCTCTTACAACCTCTACGTCTATCATTTTGAATAAGTGTTGTTGATGTCTTCGTTTGTAATTGTATGATTTCAGCCGATGGCTAATGTGTGAACTAAGCTAGCTTTTTCTAGCGTCTTAATAATATAAATGATCCCATCGTTTGTCACTTGGTCAATAGGATTGGATTCCATCTTCCCTGAGTTCATGAAGGATGTATTCCTGTGTATTATCCATTTCGAAAGCAGTCAGATTCATTGAGAATTTTCCTGACTGAGCAGCAACTTCTTCCAACAGTTATGTTTTTGTCTATAGGATTTGCTAGAACCCATAGAGACTGCAATTATGCATTACCCATTAATGTGAAAAAAAACTGTAATGTGAAACTTGCAACTAAATTCAATATAACCGTATACCTTCAATACAGAGCTCACAGTTAGCACGCGAGCGCGCGTGTATATATAGAAGTAATACTTAAAAAAACATGGGAAAAGCACTCTAGCTTTCCTTACGTAATATTTTATTCTATTTTTCCATTCCACACATAACTTTTTTATTTTTTCCACATAGTTATTATTATATTATATCTATTAGGAAAGTTGAAAAGTGAAGATTGGTTCTGTACAAGGTCATGGTGATATTCTTGTTAAGATTAGTTTTCCTCATGTTTTTTTTTTCACTGTTTTTTTATCTTACATTTTTTTTCCTTTTGTTTTAATTTTTTTTGTTTTTATATTTTTTTTACATTATCTTTGCTAATTTCTTTTCTTATTTTCCCCTATTTTTTTATCTTACATTTTTTCTCCTTTTTTTTTGCTTTCCAAAATTCACTTCTTCTTCTTTTTTTCCTTTTATTAATTTTTTTTTGTTTTTATGTTTTTTTTTTTAAATTATCTTTGCTAATTTTTTAAAATATTAAACTAATTGAGAATTTAGTTTCGTAGTTTAAAAAAAAAACACTGTGGATTGCTACAATGTTTCCCCACATGTTTTTTTTTTAAATTATCTTTGTCAAATTTATTTTTTTAATATTTAGCTGATTGAGAATTTAGCTTTAGCTTTCCCCACATTTCTTTCCCCAAAATTGTCTTTTTTTTTTGTTTTTTTTCGAATTGTTTTTGTCAATTTTATATTTTTCATGTTGAGCTGGTTAAGAATTTAGCTTTGTACTTTAAAAAAAATAATATTGTGGATTACTACAGTGTTCCCTCGCATGGTTTTTTTTTTAATGATTTGTTTTGTTTTTTTCGGAATGATCTTTATCGATTTTATTTTTTTTATATTGAACTGATTAAGAATTTAAATTTGTAGTTCTTTAAAACACTGTGGATTGCTATAGTGTTTCTTCATATGCCTTTTTTTATCAATTTATTTTTTCAAAATTATCTTTATCGAATTTATTTTTTTCATACTGAACTGGTTGAAAATTTAGCTTTATAGTTTTTTTTTTCTTTAAAACACCGTTGATTGCTATAATATTTTCTCACATGATTTTTTTTGTTATGATTTTTTTTAAAATTATCTTTATCGATTTTATTGTTTTTAATATTGAGCTGGTTGAAAATTACAACTGTAGATTTTCTCATGAAACACTATAGATTGCTACATTATTTCCCTGCATGGTTTGTTTTTTTCTTTCGTTTTTTTTGTGATATTTTTCAAAATTATCTTTGTTAATTTTATTTTTTTAATATTGAGTTGATTGAGAATTATAATTGTATATTTCATCACAAAACACTATATAATACTATAGTATTTTCCTAAATGATTTTAATATTGAGCTGATTGAGAATTTAACTTTAACTTTCCCCACATGTTTTTTCCTGTTTTTTTATTTATTTATTTATTTTTCCAAAATTGACTTCTTCTTTTTTTTTTTTCATTTTTTTTCAAAATTATTTTTGTCGATTTTTTTTTAATATTGAGCTAGTTGAGAATTTAGCTGCAGTTGTTTTTTTTTAAAACACTGTGGATTGCTACAGTGTTTCGCCACATAGTTTTTTTCTTTTGTTATGAATTGTTTTCTAGAATTGTCTGTCGATTTTTTTTTTCATATTGAGCTGGTTGAGAATTTAGTTTCGTAGTTTTTTTTCAAAAACACTGTGAATTGCTACAGTGTTCCCCCACATATTTTTTCTTTTATGATTTTTTTTTAAAATTATCTTTATTGATTTTATTATTTTTAATATTGAGTTGATTGAGAATTACAACTTTAGATTTCCTCATGAAACACTATAGATTGCTACAGTGTTTCACTACTTAGTTTTTTTCCCTTTCGTTTTTTTAATAATTTTTTCAAAATTATCTTTGTCGATTTTATTTTTTTAATATTAAATTGGTTGAGAATTTAGCTTTGTATTTTTTTTAAAAAAAAACATATTATGAATTACAACAGTTTTCTCCGTATAATTAATTTCCACAAACCCATAACAATGCACAAGTATGCCACAAACCCACGGCATCACGTGGGTATGGCATCTAGTGTGTGTGTGTGTGTGTGTGTATGTTGTTCTCTTTTTGTGATGTTTTGAAAAATAAAAAGAGAATAAATAGGAAAAAAACAGTACTCTTAGAGATTTAAAATTAAGTGTAAATAGATGAAGGGTATTGGGGTAATTGAATAAAAACTTTATAAGTATAAATAGACAGTTCAAATAAAAGAAAAAAAATATATCTAACTTTAAAGAGAGAATCAGTGAAAAAGGATAATGAGTAGAACTGTAAAAGAAGAAGAGAAAAAGAAAAAGGATTGTGGAAATTAAATATTTAAAATAAGGTTTATACTTTAATGCGTGTAATTATGATTTTTAGCCTTGATTTCTTGGTTTTATTAAGATTTAGGGTTTGAATTTGTATTTTAACGAGTTTAAGAGTACATCTACCACATGACCATAATTTGGAGTGTGTTTGGCTTGGAGATATGATGACTTTTTTCTGAAGATACAATCCTTTTAAAGCACAAACAACACCTTTAAAAGTTAAAATATATATATATTTTTTGTGTAAGTTCCGTAAAAAAAAACTAAAACCACCTCTAAACCAATCACTCTCCTACTAGAATTATGTCACAATTAATCTTATACAAGGTCAAAGGATCAATCTTAAAGAGCACCTCAGTTGTTTAGTGGTCTATATTTCTTTGTTTATGGTCTAATATGTGTCTACGGAAAGTAATGTGCTAAAGAACTAAATATTAATATGATTGGATACAAAATGGAAAATTTATCAATTGCTAGAAAAATTAAATTTTGGTCAGAACTTGGCTAGCACAAAATGCAATGATCACTCTTCTTTACATTGCTTTACAGGGAAGAAGTGCAGCTGCCAATGTTCAAGTTTCATCTACCTCTGCACTCTATGTTGCTTCGACTTTTTTTTTTTGGTAACCCGGGGTGTCCGGGCCAGTTTACGCGCACCACAACTAATCTCTGGACCCACTGAACACCCTGCAAGCCCAGTAGGCAGGTAAGACACCGCGGGGGTGACAGGCGTGCACGCTAAGGCTCGAACCCAGGTGACAGAGGCAAGGAAACTCGGGGTGTTGCTTCGACTCTTGATTTTGCCTTGGAGTATCTGTACGTATTTGATATTAGAATACAGACACTTGAACACTTAATAAATAAATAAATAAATAAATTACTTGGTGATAATTTCTGGAATTCAACATGTTTAGATATACTAAGGAATCCTCTAATCACTTAAAAAAATTCTAAAAATTACACAATACATGGCCATTAAACTTTGTTTCTTTTTAATTTCACTCACCAATGTTATATTGGCAAGCTTTATATTTTATAAATGAATTAAAATTCAATTTTACAAAATAAAATTTTATGTTATAGTTAAAAAATTAAAACAATAAGCATCAAAATAAACATAACAAAATTTTTTTTAGTTTAGTCCTTAAAGTTTTAATGTCTCAAAATTTGGTCTCTATTTTCGAGGTTTTAAAGTTTTGATTCTAAACTTTATTTTCTTTATACAAGGAGAGATAAAATATTTAGTTAGTCTCAGACTGGCCATAATAAAAATTAATCTTAATGTCAATAAGATAATTAAAAAAGAAGAGTTCAATGGATGGGGGTTGCCTTTGAAACCTAATGGACAAAAACATTTATGACCTTATAACATGTTTTTTTATTTGGATATATATTTATTTTATTTTATTTTATTTTAGAGTGATTTAGAGGGTATTTTAAATTGAGAATGAGTTTATTAAAATTTTTAAAATAAGCTTAAAATTAAGTTTTGAAAATAAAAAAACTTAACCCTGATTTTTCGAGTTTATTTAAAATTATTACAGCAAACAATACAATGTTTGTTGCAATTTTTTGTTTTGTTAAGGGAGAGGAGGACACGTCGTCTACTAACTTAATTAAAAATAGCAGTGCTAGGTATACAAGCTTAGTCTAGGCCCAAGCATACCTGGACTTTCTTCTTTTGAGGCCGAACAAGTAGGGCAAGATTTTTGTTCTTGAAAAGCTCGTTTTTATTTAAAATAAATCCCTATTAAAATTATTAATTAAAAGGCTTTTTAAAAAATCATTTGAGTATGTTATAGTTTTTAAATAAGATTATAAATTTTAATTTTATATTTTCAATAATTTTTTAAATAATTTTATATGAGCATAATAATATATAACAAGTAGATATGAGATATCCTCTAAAAGCTTGAAGTTAGCTACAAGCCAAAAAAAGAGATTGACTGGGTAAGAAAGTTAATAATCAACAAATTGCATATAAATAATAAATAAAAATAAAATATTTAATATTTATTTTATATAGTTTTCATGAGTTCATTATTTTTTATCTTTTACATAAATATTATCAAAACATGATTTTTTTTAGACTTGCTGAGTTAGTATTGCTAAAATAACTTGTTACTAAAAAAGAAGATATTTTTTATATATATAAAAAAAAACAACGAAATGAGAGATTTACCTCAACTAATAATTTTACCTTCTTAAATTTAAATTATTATAATTCTTGTAAATATTTATTTTAATTGTCTTGAGATTTTATTAAAAAAACAATGTTAAAAAAAAAGTTTTTTTTTGTTAAAACAAAAAAAAGCATAAATAAAGAGTGAGGACTTCAATTTAAAAAATACAATTTCTCGTTCAAAACTTAAGTGTTGCCAACTTTAGTGGATATTTATTTTAATTTCTAGAAAATTAAATAAAAATTCCATGTCCAAGCATGCAAGCCTAGACCTCTACAGCTCATGGCCTTCTCTTTATTTATGATTAGTTTTATTTTTTTAATTAGATTTTTATTTAATATAATCTCTATTATTTTTAAATTGTTTAATTTAACTATTTTAAAATAATAATAAATCTTTTTAATAATTTTTATAATGCCATAATACTTTAAGAGATTATTATAATTTGTCTTTATGTTTTTTAGTTAAATTTAAGATAGATAAAGTTGTTTGCATTGTATATGTATACGAAAAAAATATTTGTATTTAACAATCATAGTGAATACTCAAGATAAATAAAAGAAAATATGTAAAATGAAAAAGGACAGTCAAGATAAAATATTTATATTTGTATTTATCTTCTATTTTTATGAGAAAACTAACTTCCCACTCCGATCTTTAATTAGCATTCCTATTTTTTTCAAGTTATTAATTAATATATTTTTTTAATTTGTTATATAAAATATAGATATTATCTTAGTATTTCTTGGTTAACAAATGTCTTGATATCGAAAATTACTTCTATAATTTTGATGTCATTTTATCTTATGTTTGAAATTAATTTAAAATCCGAACTTGAGTATCTATATTCATGCTCCTTATTTTGTAGCTAAAGCAGCTAAACAAGCCATTTTAACTATCACATACATGCATGTTCTCTAATGAGTCATGAATATTTGATGCCAAACAGAAGAAGAACAATGGAACAATCTGCACATGGACATTGTTGAATTGGTAGTTGGATTTTCTCCATGAAGTTTCATGGACAAGTAGTTTTTCGTTTACAAAGATCACATATAGAATGATGTTGGGGGTTTGCTTTGTTGGAAAACAATGTCTTTTGGATTGTGTAGCCCATGCTTACCTCAGAATCTATGACTTGGGCCTATTTTGTGGCACAATAATCCCCAAAGTTATGTTTTAGGCACTCTTTTCTTTTTATAAGAGTTTCTACAATGGCTGAGCAAAAATCAAGGCCGTCAACTCGATTTCTACCGAGTAGAGGTTGCAGCTGGAGCTTCGAAACCTTAATTTCCGAGTAAGCAGAACAGGTCCGAAGATCTCCCACATGTTTTTTTGCGGACGATATGATGTTATTTGCAGAAGCGAGTACTAATCAAATGGGAAAAATCATGTCTTGCTTGAACGAATTATGTGTTTGCATCAGGTCAGAAGTTCAATGTTAGCAAAACCAATTTATTTTTCTCCAGAAATGTAACAGTGTCGCTACCTAGAAGCAGTAGCAGGGATTGTGGTTTTAGGAGAACCAAGGACTTAGGCAAGTACTTGGGAGTTCCTCTACTGCATCAGCGTATCACGAAGCAAATCCATGGATACCTCCTTGAGAATATGCAGAAGAAGCTGGCTAGATGGAAATCTAATAACCTCTCACTAGTAGGACGTACGTATTACACTCTGCAAATCAGCTCTATTCACCATTCCTCTTTATCCAGTGCAGTCCACAATGCTTCTTAAAAGTATCTGTAATGGGATAGAACAGATTTGCCGAAGCTTTCTGCAAAATTTGGTCGCAGGCATGCCAAGGTGCGAGCAGGTCAATAGGAAGTAAACAATGTGCTCGATTTTGGACCCTTATTTTTAGGTTTTAATAATTTCTTTTTCTTAAGTATTTTTTTGAATATATATTGTTTTTTTTTCCTTAATTAAAGGTTTGATAAAATCAATACAAAGATTCAAGCCCATTTCATTCTTCAATCTCCAAGATCATGTCATCAATATGCTAGGGTTGATGGCATTGTGTCAAAGCCAACTTCCTTCGATCACATGCCCACACAGAGATCATGTCATGGCCAGATAATGAATGGACCACACCATCGTAATATCTAAAAGGCTTGAGGAAATTAAGTGGCTTGATAATTATGCACCTTTAATGCACCTCCCCACGCTCACACAACTGTCTCATCAGGCATTCATGTTACCTTTTGTAATGGGCCATGCTATGCAGAAGCCTAGCTAGACATGCTTTTCACTGTCTACTGCATAAAACCTCGACATATAATTAAGAAAGGCTTGCTTCCACGAGTTAAATGCGAGTTTACTAATAGTAGATCATCTCAAAGAACTATATTATATATATATTATATATATATATATATATATATCGAAGATTGTACATTAGCAGCCATTAGAACCACAGAACCTATCTATATCCATAAAGCTAGGAGAAGGTCATCCACATTGTACTTGCTAAATGTATATCAGGCATGTTACTGGTTGACTGTATTCTTCTTGATCCCATTTGTTTTCCTAAATCATACTTATATGACACAATTGACACAAGGTTCATGGGGGTATTTTAGCACATGCCGTTAATCTCTATGTTTTTTTAAAAAAGGGAATCATAGGTAACCTTAGTCTATACTAGCTGTCAACCCGTAATATGCCATGGGGTATTTGTTTTATATTAAAAATAATGTTCATGTAGCGTAAATATATTTTTAAAAAGGAAAAAATTTGTTGCACCAATTAAAATCCGGATTGTATCAAATAAGTTGTTTTTATTTGAAATAAATAATTAAAAAAATAGATAATAACAGGAAATAGACAAAATTAAAAAAAATGATAACCATAACCACTGAAAAAAATATTTTTGTAAACAAGAAGCAAGCCAACCCAATTTAACCTATTAAATGCGTGACCTAGATCATGAGATTGAGATGACCCGATGGAAAAGAAAATGTAAAAAATCATAAATCTAAAAAGAAAATAAGGAAAAACATAATAAAAAACCCACATTAATTTTTTAAACTCATGATTCAAGGTATTAGACCAAAAACACTATATCTAGAAAAACCATAAAGACCCATTCTCAATTAATTAAATATTGGAGGATTAGCTTGAAAAAAAATATCAATTACATAAATGGATCCTAAATAAAAAATAATAATTAAAAAGAATGAGGATCAAAATTGAAATACAAAATAGATTTTATTTTTGATTGAAGGGTGAAATTGAAAAGAAAAATTAATTGAACAAAAGGACCAAAAAAACAATCAAAAGAATACTGATCAAAATTGAATTTATTTTTTTGATTAAAGAGTTAAATTGAAAAGAAAAATCAATTCAACAAAAAGCCCAAAACAAATAATAAAAAAAATAAGGATTAAATTGGAAAAAATAATATATAGAAAATCGGGATGGAAAAATAAGATTGAAAACAAATAAAACTTCTAGAAAAGAGCCAAGAATAAAAAAAAAAAAAAATAAGGACTAAAGTTGAAATATCAACAACAAAGGGGGCCAAACTATAATGTTTTAGGGAGGTGAGAGAAAGAAAAGCCACTGGCAACAAACCGGACCACCACTACTAATATGAGCTACTCCATCAAAAAGAGGACGCGATGACAGTTCCAACAACATGACAAAATGATATTTTTGGATGCAAGAGGCGCTACATGTACCCTAACTTTTTTATTTTTTATTTTTGATCAAGTACCAAATTGCCCCTGAATTGACTTGATAATAACAAAAAAGACCATTCTGAAACGACAAAAAAGCCATTTGACACTAGTTTTTAATTTTTTTGCTTTTTAAGAGTATTTTGGTATTTTCACTATGCTTTTTATTTTTTTATTGTTTTTTATATTTGGTCAAATACCAAATTGCTCCTTGGCAAAAAACATTGTGAAAATACATAAAATGCCCATTGATGTCAGTTTTAGATTTTGTTGCTTCCAATAGTATTTCGGTCGTTTCATTGTGTAATTAAAATTGAAAAATATTTATTTATCCTCGGTCCATTTGGTAATAACTAATGAGCCCTCGCTAGTCAAAATGAGTCGCATTTAGATATCTTTTGGCTACTCCCTCCATTTATGGCCCAATTGTAAGCTTTAACCCTCTTTTCTTTAGACTTTCTAACATAAAAAGCCTTTTTCCTTAATTGGATCGAAGATCGAATTGATTATAGAAACATGAGTTTAATTAATCAATTTATTAGTGAACAAGGAAAAATATTATCTAGATGAACTAAATTATATGATTGAATAAATCCTCCTTTATTTGTTACTAGTTGAGGACTCCTACTTTTTCTTCTTCAGATTTCGATTCATATTTTTTATAAAGAAATCTCTGATTAATGATAGAACAATATTAATTTTGCATATTTAAGATTGAGAGTTGTGTAAGAAGAGTTCTTTCTTTTGACTTTCAAAGCGAGTGTTAAATATTTGATTTGCATGAGCAGGCTTTGTACAATCAAGTAGCCAATAGAATAAGTGATGTAGTATAATCTATATTGTATTTTTTTGGTTTTTACCTATTTTACCTTTTATCGGATGACATGTGCATTCCAAAATTTTCCATCATTTATTCTCAATATAAAGTTATAAGAAGACCTATGATCAAAAGGGAGTATAATGAAATTCTTGAAATTCTTTGATTTTTTTCCCAAAAAAATGATACGTTTTATTTATTTGACCTATGGAGACAACAAAAAATTAGTTATAAAAAATTAATGTAATTATAAGAAGTAAAAATATGACTTTAATACTCTTAAAAGTTAATGTTAAAATTTTTGGGTGGAGCAATAAAATCACCATTATACTATTCTAGTAAAAGTGCAAATGGATGTGGGTGAATAAGTGTTTTTCAAAAGGGTTTTAACTTATGTTAATAATGTGGATAGTTTTTCCTTCCAAAATTTTCAAAATTATACTCCATTCTTTTTTATGCAAATATTGGGCTAGCAAATCCATATATAAATTTGAGAAATTTAGTATTCCATCGTAAATGGGTTGAGAAATAAAATAAATAAATTTGAAAATATATATAAAAAATGTTTTTTTTATAGAATTACATGTTGGAATCAAAAAGGAAGGAAAGGAAAAATTAAAATAATTAATGTAATTGTGACAGAATTTAAAATTTCGTTGCAAGGATTAAAAATTAAAAAAATTGAAACTTAGAAAAAAAAAAAAAAATTATTGTTTTTTATAAAACCAATGATGAAATTAAGGGTAAGTTTATAGAATTTTCCGTAAAACTATTTTTACCTTTTCACTAGTAACACCTATTGGTTTTATTTAAAGTCAACAACAAAAACTTTTTTAAGAAAAATATTAGGTAATTGTATAGTGCTTATTCGCTTATATAAAAGAGATCCACCTTTGTAATATTATTTATAAATCACACTTTTATGTTTGTATTTTAATGACTATATTTCAATGATTATATTTTTAATGAATATATTTCAATGATTATATTTTTAACGGATATATTTTAACATATAAAAAAACCATTTAAACTCTTATTTTCATTCATCATTTCTCTCACTTTCTCTATTCAATTACATTTTTTATTAATTTTTTTTGTTCATTCCATCTTTATGGCTTCTAATAATTTCTTACACAAAATGCTTTTTCATGGTGATGACTCTAACGATGATTTCAAATTATTTGCAGCAGTTGTAATTAAAGAAGAGCAACAAGCTAGTGAGGGATGATCATCACGCTAACATGGTCCTTCCATTCCTTGTCGCATGTGGACATTGAAACAAAATAAGTGTGAGACGGGTAAGAATATGAAAAAGAAATCACCACCTGGTTTTTGATAATTAGAAAACCTAACTGATCTTTTAGAGGTTCTAATAAGGGATTGATTATGTAATAGAGAATATAAACATCACCTTATACATTTGTCACTATTACTTGTTGTTTTTGGTGGTTTGTTAGTTGTGAGCTAAAGTTGTTGGCAACCGTGGTTGGTTAGTGTTGTATGAAGGTTTGATTGACGATCGTTGATGAGTAGTTATTGTAATGACATCGCTGTGAGTGGATGAGTGGGCGTCAATTGGTGATAGGAGTAGAGGTTCGCGATTAATGATGTAGGGACTGATTAGCAGTTGTTATGGTTGATAATAAAGAGTGACCCAGTGGTGAGGAATGTTTGAGAAAAATAAAAAGTCATTAGTGGTGACATGAAGAGAACAATCAGCTATAAAAGGGAGGGGAATTTCCATTCTCTTCATTGTTTTAACAAATGAAAAGTGATTATGAGTGTGGAAGAGAGAGTTATGAAAAATGAGAAAATGATGTTTGGAAGAGATGAAGAAAATCGAGTCTTCTTTATATGAAAAAAGAGTGGTTAGTATACAAATTTTTTTAGCTATGTTTTTTAGTGTGTATAGATGAGAGGTTGAAAGAGATCAAAAAATTAGGTGAGAGACACAAATTCTTCTTCTTCTTTTTTTCTTTCTTGTTGCATTTTTTACTCCACCATTTTCTTATGTTTTTTATTTATTTATTTCTTCCCTCGTCTCACTGTTCACACTCACTCTTATTTATGCTGACACCAAAAACTCTTCTCCTCTTCTATTTTTTAACTTTCCACAACCTTCATTTTCATTCTTGTATTTATCCACTCATTTATTTTGTTATTTTTATTTTTAAATTGCTTGGAGTTGAGGTTTCTAAAACTTAAATTGGTCCCCATCCTTTCCACTACTCCATTATACTCACTAAAAAAATTATCTCATTTTCTTCTAATTGATATCCTTTTCTTTTCTTTTTGATTGATTTATTTTTTACTATTAGGTTTTCATGAAGAAAAACTCACACAAGCTAAAAAGAGGACTGTATGAAATTTAAATATTTTTTAATGTGAAAGGAAAAATAAAGTAGGTTTTTTCTCATTTTAAGTGTAAATAATTAGAGCTGATAAATCTTAACTCATCCAATATAGTTTGTTTGGATTTATAAAGAACTGTGTCTCACGAGTATATGACTATCAAATCCACTACATACCATTATGCATACATCTAAAATGCAGCTTTAATTTCATTTGATTGTAATTTGTATTTATTTGTTTTATTTAGCTTTTCTTGGGCACCTATTCCTATTAGGTTATACATGTTTGTAATATTGATTCATTGGTTTGCAGGCTTTGTTACTTTTGATCTATAATATATTTTTACATTTTGATCCAAAAAAAATACAGCGTTAAAAACATGATATTTGGGTTGTGGAACCCTTTTTTTTTCTTTTTTATTCAAGTTATTGGTCATTTTAGAGTGAGAATTGCTTAATTACTTGTTCGACAACCTATAAACAAGATGCTGAATTACTTGTTCTTTTGTAATTTTTAAAGAAGATGTTGATGTTCCTATAGAAGGCCTAGTAAATCATCATTTTCACTTTTTACTTTTGCCAAAGCCAACTCCAAACTTATCTTTCTCTTTTTTACGTTTGCTTCTTCAAATCTGCGTCGACTATTTCATGGTTTTCAATATATACGAGCTTTGAAAAGGCACATGTATCTTCTGGTGTAAAGAGGAAGATAATGATGGGATTGCCTATATTTTCTAGACCCAAGCTACAAAATGAGGTTTACTATTGAATGTTTTGGGGCATCTTCTAGTATCTTTATAGAAAAGGGCTTCTTGAGCTAGTTCAAACATACAAATGAACATGGTATCACCTCCATCATGATGTCTATGCTTTTAACCTTTTGAGTAGATTCTAAAAAGCATTTGGATGTTGTGTGGCTCATATTAATTTCTTCATTCACTAGAGTAAATACAAAATGAATGAAATATATAAATGGATGCATCATGCAGAATTGTATATATACTTATTATTTATTATTGTCTTAACAAATTTCATCTTATTCAATAGGATCTAACCCATTATATGCACATCAGATAAGTTACTACTTGGTCTTAAAAGTCTCTCGTTGCTTAATGATCATCCTTAAAAAGGTTGATATAAGGCTCATAAACAGTGTAAAGATAAAAGTCGTGAGTAATATCATATCGTCATACCAATGACTACCAAGTAAACTAATAGATAAGAGTTAGATGGTTTTATATGTGTTACTTAGGTTGAAGACCATCGGGGTGTCGTAACTTCCCTACTTATATAAAACAATATAGGTGTAACAAATAAGTGTTGTGTTGTATATGCATGAGTTCAGTTCCATATTCAATCAAAGCAAATAGAGAAACAAATGCATGAAATACAAGATAAACAAACAATAATAGAGAAAACAACTTATCATCACTAAACAAACAAGCAAACAAAACTTATCCATTAAATATCCCTAGTGGAGTCGTTGCTCTATCACATGTGGACATCAAGGTGAAATAAGTGTGAGGAAAGTAATGATATGAAAAAAAAGTTCTCACCTACTTTTATGGTAACTACATGTTTAAACTAACTTTTTATATGCAATAATAGGTGTTTATATAGGGTGTTTAGTAGAGGATAAATGTATTATGTGGTAAAAATTTGTTACTTTGCATATAACCTTTGAGGTGCCTTTGTTTTTAGTTGATGATTTCAATGAAACACTGGATCATTTTAATGTAAACAGTAAGTACCTGAATTTCATTGGCTCAAAGGAATTTTGCAACTTCATTACAAATTGTAACTTACTAGAGTATCATTTAATTGGTCATTGATACATTTGATTCAAGGACAATTGATAAACCGTATTGATAGATCTTTTACAAACCCGAATTGTCATATAATATTTTCAGGGCTAACACTTACACATTATCTTAGGGGCTTGTCAAACCACTATCAAATGTTGCTATGAATGTAAGTCATAAAACTAGGGATGGAAAGCATTTAGGTTTCTTAACTATTGGATTGAACAACCATTATTTTTAGAGAAACTCCAAAAGTTCTAAGCTGGGACATGTTTAGAGCACACTGGCAATTTTTTATTGGTAAAAAAGATTGGTTATTTGGCATCTAAAATTAAAAAGTATAACAAAACTAAATTTGGCAATCAAGATAAAAAGTTGCTACAAATTCATAATCATCTTCGACAATTGGAAAAGAAAGAGGAGAATCATTCTCTAGCATAACAAGAGATCATCGAATTGCATAGCTTAAGCTCTGAGCACTAGAAAGTAAGTATATATGTTAAAGCCATTTAGAGGAAAAAGTTTAGACATACTTGGTGTAGATTGGCAGATGGAAACACAAAATTCTTCCATTTGATAGCAAATATCAGAAGGGGATGAAACAGTAATGAAGTGATTTTGGATGGCTTCATGATAGCTAATGAAGTGATTCATAGTATCAAGAAAAGTGGTCAAAATGGGTTTCTACTGAAATAAACTTCAACAAGACTTTTGATTCTGTTAATTGGGTGTACTTAGAAGAAGTAGTACACGAGGTTTATAAATAAATGGCTATCTTTAGTTCACAAATGTATTTCAAGATCTCAACTGGCAATTCTCATTAATGGCTCTCCAAGCCAAGAATTTAGAGTTTAATGTGGTCTACCACAAGGTGATCCTCTCTTCCATTGCTCTTGACATATCAATTAAAGGGCTTCAACTACAAACTACTTTAAGGGCATTGATTTTAGAAATTGGAAATTTCTTAGCCATCTCCAATATGCAAACGACATTTTGGTGTTTATGCAAAATGAGTATAAATCATTAACTCATCTGAAAAAGGATTTTGAGGTGGTTCAAATTGACATCATGCCTAAAGGTTAATTTCCATAAGAGCTCTCTTATAGGTTATAACCTTGATGAAGATTATATGATTGATATGGTAAATACAATTTACTATAAATGGAACACATTGTCAATCCAATACTTAGGAATCCTTTAGGTGCAAACCTGAAAAGACTTTCAACATGGAAGCTAATTGTTAATAAAATTATAACAAAACTGGAAAGATAAAAAAAAAAAATTAAGCCTAACTGGATGTGTATGCCTTCTAAAAACTATTCTTTCCTCACTACCATTATATTATATGTTAGTATTTCTAATGTCAAAAGGTGTCGCCAGAGTTATATCATCAACTCAAAGATGGTTTATATGGGATGGTATTTCAGATGGAAAGAAGCTCTGCAAGGTTTCTTGGAATGTTATTGTCAGAGAAAAAGGCAAAGGTGGTTTGGGTATGGTGTCTTTGCAAGGCAAAAATAAGGCAATGTTATTCAAGTGACTATTGGGATTGGGAGATAATAATTTAGGAGGGTGGCAAGATTTCGTTCACACTATATACTGACTTCTTTATGTAAACAGACTTTCTCTTTTCACTCGAACTCTATTAGACACATGAAGAAGAATTTATTTCATCATCAATACGGATTCAAAAGTTTCTTTAGCCTTCAAAAATAGATGCGAATTCAAAGTTGAAAATGGAGAGACTATAAAATTTATGGAAGATAAATGGCTACCAGGTTGACTTCTAAAATATTGTTTTCCGTTGTTATATGCCATCTCATCAAACCATTCCATATACTATGTTGAGATAGGGGAGTATAGATAGAGTATTGAGAGTGGAAATTTAATTGGAAATTATCATTGCACAATATTGAATTTTCTCCAATATCAACAACTTCTTGCATTAATAAGAGGGATCAGTTTGAGTACCAACAAGAAGATTTAAAATGATAGGACCATAGTAGTGAAGAAAGCTATACAACAAAATCTAGCAGCAATATCATTGATAATATTGAATTCTCAGGTACTTTTACTTTCACTCCACTATTATGGAAATGTCTTGCACCTCCTAAGATTGAGAGATATTTTTATGGTCGGTTTTGCAAGAAAGAGTATGTTCAAGAAGTTTCTTGATGCTAAGGAATTTAATCCATCCCGGTCAAGCTTTGTGTCAATATGTAATGTTTGAAATCAAGCATGCGGCATTTATTTCTACATTGTCATGGTTCTTAGAAATTTTGGTAGCATTTCATAAACTGGTTTGGATCTAGTTGGTGTATGCCTCAAACAATTGAACAGGTTCTTTGTCAGTGAGGTACTGACTACAAGCAGATTTTAAAAGAAAGTCTTAACTTTGTTAACGTTAGTGTCTTGTGGGGTATCTAAAATGCCAGAAACAGATTCATTTTTTTAGGATGAGGTGATGAATTGAAACAAAATGTTTGACTTTATACTTCACTTGCTATCACTTTGGTTAAAGTCATTGGCTACAAACTTCACATACTCAGAAAATGATATTTTTAGAAGACCTCCAGTTATTTTGAAGTGGACAAACTGGTGACATTCTCATAGCCATGAATAACTCTTTTTCTTTGGTAGAATGTTTATTTTTTTCATATCTTATATAACTTTCTCCCATGTCATTTCATATAGATCTTCATCAACTTAATAAAGTTCTACATTCATCAATAAAATTCAACTATTATATAAAAAAGAAAAAACAATATTTACATGTTTTTCCTTATGTTTTTTTATATGAATCCCACGTAAAAAAATTACCACACTCCATCGCCATCGTATTTCTAAACACATAATCAACTAGTAAGGGAGTCAAGCTAGAGGAAGCCATAATCAAGAAGGATTAATTAATTCAAGTCCCTCGTATAATACTTAAACTCCCCACTTCTCTATATATCTGAAGCTTTAAAAGGAGGTTTGACATCAAATTTCCCAAGTCAACCTCATCCCTGCGTGCAACCATGGAAGAATGTCAATGGTATCATTTTAAACCATCTTATAGCTTAGCTTAGAATATACCCGTCTCTCCGTTCTTCGCAGTTAATAGAATATACTCGTCTGCGTACAGTAGCTAATAGCTAGGAATTGTAGGTTAGGGTTCCGGACATTGGCTCTATAGAGTCAGTCCTCTTTATAGCTAGTTAGCTAGGCCAAAAATCAAATTATAAGTACCATATATATTTAATTCTATAATATATTTGTCACCTCAGTAATTGATTAATTCAATTCGCTTTCATTTATTTCGTACATGAATGCTAGGCAGGCTTTGCCTTTGGTGCACAAAAATTGGCTTTTGACTCACTGTTCTATAGGAGCAATGTTGTAGCAATAATTAAGCAATAATGATAATATCCAATTTCAATGAGGACAAAAGGGCACCCAACCATCCACTTAAATTGAATCGATCATTCCATCATGATAATGACCAAGGGATTTGTATCATACCCTCAAGGTAACTGAGGGCCTGAGGGGCAGCTAGCTGAATGCTCCCAGACCGTGCATTGACACAGATATTGACACTACCCCAAGAAATGAATTTAATTTATAATTAGAGAGAGAGAGAGAGGATACATCGGTATGATAAGAAGGAGGGGTAATTCCAAAAATGATGCACAGTAACTCTCTTAGCAAAAGTGTAACTCCATTGCATTACAGTATAAATAAAAAAATATCTGGTAATTTTACTGTGTATCACCTTATAATAAACTATTTATTTTAATAGTTTTTGTCTAAATTTTTATATTTTTTTAATTTTATATTTCAACTAAAAATTGAGTTTTATAATTTATTATGATTTGCTTTATATATGATTAGTTTGATCTCATGACTTGTATCATAGTTTTAACGAGTTAATTCGGTAGATTCAAGATTTTCTTAAGTGATATTGTTTTTTTTTATTTCATCATTTAATATTGAATTGATTGAGAACTAGGTTCTTTATTTATTTTAATTTATTTTTATAAGATTATCTCAATCTCATAACTTAAGTGACAGATTTAGTGAGTTAACCCAATTGATTCAAGTTTTTTTTTAATCTTTTTTAAATGTTATTATTTGTAATTCATCTTTCAGCAAGGAGTTGATTATGAATTAGGTTTTATGATTTATTTTTATTTGCTTTTTATGATGTTATCCCGGTTTTATAACTCATGTCATGTATTTTGTGGGTTAACCTTGGTAGACTTAAGTCGTTTTATTGTATCCTATTTCTAGATTGATTTTTTTAAAAAAAAAAGTCAACGTTTAACAATGAATTTATTAAAAATTGAGCTTCATACTTTGTTTTGATTTACTTTTTATCAGGTTATGACAATCTCATAACCTTGGTCGCATGTTTGACAGGTTAATTCAATTTGACTCAAGTTATTTTTTTTGTTTTTTCTATGAGCCTGATCTCATAACTCGAGTCACAAGTTTGACATATTAACTAATGTCAATTTTATATTATTATTTTTTAATTAATTTTTTTCAATTATATTCTTCAATAATGTGTTGATTAGGAATTGAGTTTCATAATTTATTTTGATTTGTTTTATATGGAGTTAACATGGTCTCATGATCCAAGTTGAGGATTTGACAGATTAACCCGGGTTGACCCGGATCGATTCAATATATTATCATTTCAATATTATTTTAAAAAAGATATTATCTTCAAGTTTTGTGAATCAAATTATGTTTTTATTGGTCGTTCGAGTTTTCTTTAGACCCTTCAAGTCGATTAGGTTACATCGAGTTAGCCTCATGGTTAAAATAAATTACTAGAAAAATGTTTGCAATTCCAGTATGCTTTTTTTGTATGTATAACAAAAATTTGATCCCACCCATGCCATATCGTGGGAAAACGATCTAATTCTAGCCATACCACAACCAATACTCATATGTTAACATAAAGTAAGGACAACCATAACATATAATCAAACAAGGGAACAAACATATGTATTGAACTCTATGAAATACATCTGATGGAGAACTAGAAATAGATGGGGATGTAAGAGATGTGGTGAACATTTGAGGGGAGAGCAAAAATGTACAAAATAAGAGACAATTCACGATCTATACATAAATGTCCCTATGTCAAATAGTACAAAAGGCATAAATTAATATGTGTAGAAAAGGAGAGAAAAAAAGAGAAATCATAAAGGGTTGTTAGGTCAAGAGAGAAAATGTAGACAAAGAAAAGGTCGAGGGAGGCAGGAGGAGGAGAGGGGCAGTTCGGATTTAGAGCAAGTGTGAAAGGCACGAGACAGAAGGAGAACAATAAATGAGAGGTAAAGGAAGGGTGATGAGGCATATGATAACCCTCATGATCGTCACGTCGTTTTTCATTTGCTACTCCCGATAATCCTCCCAGAATTCCACGCTTCCCTTGCTCATCTTCTTTCTCTCTCTCTCTCTCTCAACTTTTTTTTTGCTTTTGTCCTCTCCTATTACTACTACTACTAGAGTATAGTATACTTACTTTCTCACACTTGAAAAAACACAAGACTTGTCTTTCTATTTCTCACTCTAGCTAAGATACAGCCTAGTCAACTTCATGTCTTGCCCTCACTTTTGTTTTTGTTCCATAATAAACCAACACATATAACACCCATTTCCTTACCTATCTCTTTGTAGATGTAGATTTGTAGTGATCAATCCACATCTCTTTAAAGTCCGGAAACTCAAATTCTGCTTCAATCTTAACCTTTTTAAAATAAATAAAATAATAAAAATTAATCACTACTTCTCTATATTTCTTGCTCAGCAGCTTAC
This sequence comes from Populus simonii, assembly GCA_007827005.2. Lineage (NCBI taxonomy): Eukaryota > Viridiplantae > Streptophyta > Magnoliopsida > Malpighiales > Salicaceae > Populus > Populus simonii. Next base: position 2,490,864 of record CM017478.2, read on the forward strand.
CCCCAACATTTTCAACTAGCTAGGGCAACACCTTTTACTATAAATGAATAACATCTATTACCTATGTTGTAAAGGTAGGGGCAACATTTTTTGAGTCACCTTCTAGCTAGCTCCATACTATTCCCTTGCATGCTCCTTTCCTGTTCCTGCTAAACCATGACCATTTTTTTCAGCCCAATTATTTCAACACACATTTCCCTGTGAGGAAAAAAAGGAGTGGGAGGGATCTACAAAAGAATCTACTTTAGTACTCCTCTTCTTCTGGTTTCACTATATATCCAGTTCTGTCGCTAAAACTTTCCATTCTGTTCTCTTTAACCCTTCTCTTATTTGTCCTTCAAGCTTGTTTATACGAAAATGTGGATGATGGGTTATAATGATGGTGGTGAATTCAACATATCAGATTCTTTCAATGGCAGGAAGCTTAGGCCACTAGTTCCAAGGCCAATACCCTCTACAAACAACACTCCAACTGTCTCTAGTCCTCCTTGCCTTGGCAGTCGCCTTCATAACACCGATTTCTTTGCACTCAATCAGTATCATCTGGGTATGCATCTTTCTTTTCTTTTCTCTCGCTCCCTCTGTCTGTCTGTCTATTCAGGTGTGAGTTACTAATTGAATGTAAATAAATTATAGTCCTTCATGTTTGCTTTTGTAGCAAGTATGGCTGATCAAAACAAAAGAGAATTCAACACACAGCCAGTTGTAATGAGCTCAAGATGGAATCCAACACCGGAGCAGTTAAGGACCCTTGAAGATTTGTATCGAAGAGGGACTAGAACACCCTCAACTGACCAATTCAAGACATAACCGCACAGCTTCGTAGATATGGAAGGATTGAAGGAAAGAATGTGTTTACTGGTTTCAAAACCACAAGGCAAGAGAAAGGCAAAAGCGTCGACGTCAAATGGAATCTGATTCTTTTGATGGTCATCAGCAAAATGGACATGGTATTGAAATCTTTGAAAGGAAAGAATCAGGTAAGAAAGAAAGAAAGAAAAAAACCCTTCAATATTAGAGTATCAACATGCCCTTTTAGAGTTATTTCCAATCCTGGGCTTGAAAGAGATAGAAATGTTTGATATGTACGGCTTTCTGTGAATTCCATTTTGTTGTTAGTTAGAGAAGCCTGATAGCATGTATGTCTTGCTTTTTAGTATTGCAATTGTTGGTTTTAGAGAGGTGTAAAGTTGCGTAATCTTTTTTTTTTTCTTTTTGTCTACAGAGGCAAGTAGGACAGGTTATGAAGGTGAACAAACCAAGAACTGGGCTCCCTCTACAAACTGCAGTACACTATCAGAGGTCTATTCTTTTTACTTACTATATAACCTTCCTTTGTCTTCCTTAATGGATTAAGGAAGGCTCCTTTTTTTCTTAAAAAGAGAGAAAACTTAGTACAATACCTTTACTTTAATCCCTAAAAAGGAACATAACACAAACATTAATTAAGCAGTTTTAATAATGTTGTTATGATTAGAAGTGCATTTCCCTTTGGTTTTAGGTCTGTAGAGTTTAAAGAAGAAGCTTATGTAGTAGGGAGATATGGAATTGAAGAAACAACAAAAACTTTGTTTGTTGGGAAATGAAAAGGGTTTAAAAGCTGCATTCCTTCCTTTCTGTCGGGGCTGCTGTTATGAAACTAGCTGGGTTTTTTTGGGTCTTGTGCTTATTATGCATTCATGGCATTGTGAAGGCCAGTTCTTTGGGCACCCTTTCTTTTCTTTTTTTATTCCATGGAATATCTGGGCACCTTGATAATGAAAAGACAAAATACCAACCCTAGCAGTAGAAGCAATTTGGCTTCTTACACTCTTCAATAGTTTTGATTTTTGTTGTTGTTATTCAGAAATAACTCGTATACAAACCGTGACCCCATTATTACTTGAATACTGTTAGATAGTAGTATAGATTCATATGTAAACAACACAAGGATCATAGAGTTTTTTGGCACTACTCAAATTCTTTTTTCTTTTTCTTTTTTTAATAAGACAATAGCAAGAAAAATCATGTTTTGCATGGTCGTCATTAAATTTCAGGAATCTGTTTCAATATCAAGGGCAACAAAAGGAGCAATGGCAGAGTACTGTAGACCAGATGGATGGATGCAACTCGATGAAGGAGAATTACAGCATAGAAGGAACTTTATAGAAAGGAATGCCACGTGGGAGATGATGCAGTTGTCTTGTCCATCTCCCACCCACCAAAGAAACACTATCTCTAGTACTAGTAGCACTACAACTATGTCAAAACAAGGAGCAGCAGCAGCGAAGCTCATTAAGGCTCATGACCTCAACGTCTTTATAGCACCTTACAGAGAAAATGGGCATCATGGAGCCCTTATTAACCAGTTCAATAGCAGTGTCATCAATGACGGAGATGAATCCAGAGGTGGTACTGGGGAATCTCAAACCCTTCAACTGTTTCCTCTTCGTAGTGGCGGTGACGGCAACAATAATATCGAAAGCATTAACGAGAGAGAGAGTGAGGTATCAGTTTCTGCTGCTGAAGCTTTGAATGCTAATAACTTCGCTCCTTGCCAGTTCTTTGAGTTCCTTCCACTGAAGCACTAATGATGACCATCCCAAGCAAGACTCTTCTTCTTTTGTTTCATTTTATGAGTACTTTGCCATGTATGTAACATGATGGGGTTGTGTTGGGGGTTTGGACATTGTAATTTTGTTGGAAAATGGGAAGTGCTGTTTCTTGTTTTGAGATCAAGATGTTACATTTCATGGCATTAGTGCAATGGTCCATGGAGAATGAAAAGGGAGGGATTTCCTTAAAATGCATTTGGACCATGTTAGTTGAATCCATGAAGAAACATCATTTAAGAGAAAGTTACAGAGAGCTGGTCAATGTTGACAGGATAGCTAGCTAGCTAGCAAGCTAGGCCTTGTTTGAGTAACTGAAATCATGTGCATGTGGGATGTTTGGGAGAAGGAAAGGATAGAGAAACTTGAGTTATCCAATGAAGAGATCAAAAGATGGAATTGGATGTGAAAGTTTGACGTTGAGATTAGGGATGGATCTCAAATGGGAATTGAATATGAAACACTTCGATGCTGAAGATGAGCCAAAATGAGAGCTAGACAGGAAAGCCAGCATTGATGTTGAAATGACTAGAAATTTAGTTTAGGGAGGTATTTTGTTCTTTTGTTACATAATTAGAATCTAACATGATATATCGTATTAATTAAAGTAGCATATATTAATAATGCGATTTGAGGGAACCAACAATTAATGAGGATGACGAAAGATCAGCACCTTCGCTTGCCTCGTAAAATAAAAATGAAAAAGACAGCTAGAAACAAACCAATAAGTAATGATAAATCCAAAACTTTGGATTATTACCATTTAATTTGTGCTTAACTTATTAATGGAAGTTGGTAAAGAAATGATGAGCATCTGCAGTTACATATATTGACGGAGGCCTCTGCCTAAACTATAATGCAACGTCCTCTCTTGGTGTGTGTGTTTGAAAGTTGAAGTATTACATATTGATGCTGATGATGCTATTATTAGTTTAATATATATGTTGTAAGAGGAATCAGTAGATCATCTTCTTATTCATTCTTAAAAAACATTGGAGCATCTTGATCAAATTTATATATTGATGGGTTTTTTTTTGGTGTTGTTCTGAAAGTATTTCGGTATTGTTTTAATTAATTGTGGGAATATCTTGTTCAAATAGTGTTTTAAAGGAAGATATGATTTATATTATTAAAATACTCTAATCTAAGAAAATATAGGTGTAAATTTCCATTGGTCATGTATAAAGCCTATCTTCTACCTCCAAATACTATTTAAGATGTTTTAGCAAACTAATTCCTTGGCATGCTATTACTAATCCCCCCTTCAAAACCAAAAAAAATTCTTTGTGATTATAAATAAATAAATAAAAGAAAAAACTTATGTGCTTGTGGAAGCATGTTATAAGAAACTATGTTTGGCTAGGCCTTAGATTGTGAAATATTGCATGAATTTTTTTAAAATGAATAATTGAGTAAATCTTATAGATAGTGATATCAATTTAAAACCATAGCGTTAAGTGTCATTATCTTTGTTCAAAATATATATTAAATAATTATGTATCAGTTATTGAATAGATACTAGATTTTTTTGCCCGTGCGACGCCGTTGGGCAAGTCAATATTTTTCTAACATAAAAAAGATAGTCAAACAATTATAACTTGAGTAAATTCTGGTTAACTTGACTAACCAGCAATCTAGGATAACCCTAGAGGAAAAAATAGAAAGTTCAGGGCCAAATAGGCTAATGTCAAAGAATGAAAAAAAAACCCGAAGTTAAATCGGGTTAATCTTCAAAACCAACAACTCTAACATGAGACCGAGATAACCATACAGAATACCAAGAAAAGTCTTGAATAAATTTCTTAACCATCAAAAATTAAAAAGAAAACAAATAATAATCAAAACAATGAGGACCAAATCTGATATAAAAACTAATGAAAGAAAATAATAAGGGACTTAATCAAAAAATAAAATAAAATAAAAAAGATAAAAAAAAGAGCAATTAAAAGAATGAGAACCAAGATTGGATTAAAAACAAATGAAATAAAATACCAAGGGATAAAATTGAAAGAAAAAAACAAATTAAGAAAAAGGATTAAAAAAGAGAAATTAAAAAAATGAAATAAAATGTTGAGGGACAAAATTGAAAGGAAAAAAAAAACAAACCAAGAAAAGGATAAAAAACAACAATCAAGAAAATGAGTATCATATTTGATATATAAACAAAACAAAATCAAATGGAAAGGGATGAAATTTTAAAAAATAATCTAAAAAGAATCCAAAATTAAAAAAGACCAATCAAAAGAAAGAAGATCGTATTTGAATTTTTTTTCTCTAATATTTTTTTCTATAAAAATAATGCTATTTTTTAGTTTTTAGTTGAATTAAAAATGAATTAAAAATCAAGTGATTAGCTAGGAGAAATCCATGTCAACACTTGTTGATTTTTTTTTATCATTATTGTTTTATGAAAATGATATCATTTTTTTACTTTTAGCTTAATAAAAAATAAATCGATTAGCTAGGAGAAAATCATGTCAACACTCGTTGATTTTTTTTACCATTAATTTTTTTTTATCAAAATAATATCATTTTTATTTCATGCACAATAAAAAATTTTGATTGACCCCTGTAACTGAAAATAAAATGACGAGAGTCAACTCCTGGACAATTACATTGTGTAATAAAGATATGAAAATATAAAATTACCCATGAATGCTTGTTCAACTATTTAGTTTTTTAAGGGAGGCATCAATCACTATGAATTGTATTGTGCACAATCCATATTAAAACGCTAGTGCCTTTTAGTTTTATTTGTAATGTAATCCTTTATGCATATATCCAGGTTATCTCTATGTATTATAATTGGCATGATTTGTAAATTTATAAATGAATTTCTATATGATTCTTTTTAATTCAAGAGTTATAAAAGAATATGATTCATTACCACTTATCGAGTACTACTTTTTTATGCAAGAGACATAGAATATGATATGGGCTTAATGAATACTTCTTCCTTGTTGATGGATTAACAAACTTTGGGCAAGCCCCTTTTGTTTCAAAAGAGTATTAAACATTAATGAACTACGAGTAAATATATATTGCATCATTACTAGGCTCAATTAAAGTTTATTGCTTTAGTCAACGACCAGGTGATTTTTTTTTAATTATTATTTATAATGGAGAGGTTTGACCTTGAATTAATAAACTTTAGTCAACGACGAAGTTACAGCTCTAGAAGAAAGAAAGAATGGTGAATTCAATTCTTTAGACATGTGATTCTTAAAAAAAAAAAACAAAAACCTGGGATATTGGAAGCTTCATATATCATTTCTGTAACATGGTTGTCTAAGCCAAGCATGGATCATAGAGTATTGTCTTTGAAATTTGGAGGTGGAAAATAATTGTTGTGTCAATAGAACAAATGGCGTGTGTGTGTGTGTGTGTGTGTGTGTGTGTGTGTGTGTGCGAGAGAGAGAGAGAGAGAGAGAGAGAGAGAGAGAGAGAGAGAGATGTCCTAGCCATTAATGCAGTAACATTGAGAGATGGCTAACACGACAAGCTAGCCAGAATTATTTTCGAAAGATCATCACGGTCGGTTCCTCGGCAAAGCGCATTGTCTCATTTCACACCTCTCCTTGCTTTTTCCTTTCCTTTCTTTCCTTTTCCACTTCTTCACAACCACTGAATCATAGTGTACTGATCTCTTAATTTCTCTCGTTTCTATCTGTGCAGAAGCAGCAGCAACAGCAGCAGCAGGAGGAGGCAGCAGCCTGATCACCAATATGTTTTCAAAAGGGGACAAAGACTTTGAAATCAAACTAGAGAGAGATAGAAAAAAGAAGGGGAGCTTCTTTCTTTCATGCATGCTACTTTTCCCTTATACCTTGGAATTAGGGATGGGATGATACCATTTCTCCCTCTTGTAATAACAAGACCAAAAGTAGAGTCAAATGCAGGCGTAACAGATTCTATTACTGAGTCAAAAGTATATATCTATAGTACTCTACGTTTTGCCTTTCAAACGATACATTGTGATCCACATTATTTTATATATATATATATATATATATATATATATATATATATATAATAAACAGTATCATTTAGGATTCTTTAACCCTAAGAAAATCACAATAATTTTCTTTTAGATATGCTAATTTAAATGTGAAGGGTTCTTCAAACAGTTCTCTAGCTTGATTACGAGAAAAATGTTTAACCTAATGCATGTCTTCAAGCTTGGATCCATTCCCGTTTGCCCCATTTTCATGCCCTTAACAATTTTATTCGTGCTTGTGTGTCCATTAATAAATAATAACTTAATTCATCACATCTTGAATTTATTTTTTAAAAATTATTAGTTTAAGTATCATATAAAACCACGGGATATTTATATTTTTATTGATTTTAAAATTTTAAAAAAATTAATATATATATAAAAGTTGCCCTGCGCATCATGGTTAAATAATAATAATAATAATGAACTTATTGTGCTGAGAATCAAATTTGCCATATTTCCTATTCATTTGGAGTAACGATTTACCTAATTAACCGAGCCATGAAATGTCCACTCATGAGTTTCTGCAACCTGCAGTTTACCTCTCCATGCATTTAATCTATTCACTTGCTTGTTAAATAACTGTACAAGATGGGCAGCCACATGTTGTACTATTACTCAGGCTATAATTTAACATAGAGCTAGCTAGCAGTGTCTAGCAATATTAGGTTTGACAATTTTTTTAAAGCAAATTTGGGCTCAGTTTGGTTTTCCTAGAGAGTTTTTTCCTAGACTAGCAAGGTAGTAGGAAAAGATATTTCCCAAACTAATAATACGTGCAGGTAATATATGTGCATTGCGCATGGAGCCCATGGTCAACCACAAATCTCTATTCTTTCGTTCCTTTCTCAAATATTTCACTTATGGAAAAGTCAACATACATTTTATAAAGATCCAATAACATGGAAAAAACAAAAACATCTAATGGCTAGGAAAAAAAATGACATGAAAAGAAAAAAAAAAAAGGAAAGAGAGAAGGAAAAAAGAAAAGAAAAGAGGTGTTCGGAGCTTCAATAATAAAACTTTCAGTATCACCAGAAAAATATTGACAAAATAAATTCATAGACACTATTAAAAAATCAACTTCAGAGCTATTGATAAAACAAACGTGTATTCTAAAAGCAATGATATGTTCACTTGTTAGTATCTCATCACCAGCTCAGAAGGTGGCTTTTCATGGTGCTTATAGATTTGCGTTGTCGATATCTTTCTAATGGTACTGGGAGTTTTATAATCGTAGCTCCGATGTGTCTCCAACATGTATTTCTACCTTTGTTTTATTTTTCTTTTCTCTCTTATCTTTTGTTTTTTTTGCCATGTTATTTTTTATATATATAATCATTGGATCATTTGTGTTTCTTTTGTACCATTGGATCTTTATAACAATATTTGTTAATTTTTGCATAGATGAATTATTTGAGAAATTAATGGAGAAATTGAAATTTGTTTGTTCCACATATGATATATGCACAACACACACCTAGTTGCCCATATATATTATACTAGTTTGGAAATATATTTTTTCTACTGTGCTAGACTAGAAAAAAAAAACTCTTTTCTTAAATTATCGAAGGCCTATAATTAAGATATAACTATATATGCTTGGTTTTGTAATTTTACCCTTCTAGTTTCGATCGAATGATCTCTCCCAACAAGAGGAGAAGTACCCGATCTTTATTGCAAGATTCCATTATATGAAAAGAAAAGGGAATGATGAATTTAACCCAAGTTGCTGTTCATTTTCTTGGGGGAAATTTCCCAGGAATGTGTTTGATTAAATTAAACTAAATAAGCAATAGACAATTATTTTCATAATTAATGTGGCTGTTTTTTTATTTGTTCAATCTTTCATTGACTAGTCTCTATCATATTTGTAACTAAAAACATTTCAAACGAAGGAAGCAAACTAGTGGGGGTAAAAGAATAGGCAAGAAATCAGGAAATTACATGATAATAATCAGAAAAGAGCAAAAAAATTGTTTTGTTGTTTTCTTAATTTCTTGGACAGAGGATGAGACAGGTGATTGGGTTGCTGTGTATGGAAACAATGGAATGAAGAATGTGGAAATGGCAGGGAGTGAATTGACTGAGCCAAGAGGGCCTAAAGGTTGCAGTCTGCCATGGAAATTGACAAGACCTGAGACTATGAGACATATGGAGACAGGGAGGTGGTGGACCAGAGATGTTATCCTTGGTGTAGTTAAGGCCATCATGTGAACTCCTCCCCCTTCCCTTGTATTTTTGAGCTCTGTATCATGTGAATGTGATCTCCTATTCGATTATCATGAGCTCATCATGTCATGTCTCATTCCTCTTCTGCCCAACGCCAAACTTGAATAATCTTATGTAGTTAAATCTTGTCCCTTTCTCTCTTCACTGGACGCATGGAATTTTGAGGACATTGCTACGGGTAGGGAGGGGCCTCCAAACTCTCAAAGAAAGAAAGAAAGCTATAATATAATATAATTTAATCCTGCCCTAGGGAAGGGACTTGCTTTAAGAAAGGAAAGGAAAGGAAAGGAAAGGAAATCAACTCGCAGCTGAGCTCGTTCTTATCCCATCATTTTATATAGCTTCGAACATAAATGAATATGACCACCATAATCTATATATATATATATATATATATATATATTACATGTGTATTGAAGTTAATAATATTATAATAATTTTAATTATAAAATAAAAATTAATTTAATGGGTTAACTCGGAACCTGGACTAGTCTAAGTTTTAAAAAAAATTAAAAAACAATTAACTTGACTTGGTCTGATAAAAAAACTCAGTTCAACTTGAAATAAAATAATAATAATAATAACAATTTTTATCCTTGTTCTTGTTGACTCCCGATTGAATTTTAAAACTATAATAATAAAAAAATTTATCCTTGTCTTGATTGACCTGAGTTAATATAGGTTGATCCTCCTGATCTGTGACTATGGCTTTAACTAGTGATCTAGGCTTTACTATGGATCGATCCTCGAAGTGGATTTTAAAACTATAATAATAATCATCTTTATCCTTACATCTCTTATTTGGATAGTTTTGGAATTGAGATTTTTTTACAATGATATTTTAGAAATAAAAAATAATAAATATTACTTATGAAGACATGTCTTTTATGTACCTTCTTTTATTTTGAAAGTACACAAATTCACTTTAAAATTGTTTTAGAGACAAATTTATTCTTATGTCTTTATCTCTTCAATCAAACACAATTCTATTTTTATAATTTTTTTCTCTTCTGTTTCAGAACAGTAATCAAACACTACTTAAAAAACATATAAAGTGATCAAGGATTAAGCCTTGTTAGCATTATTAGATCCCAAATCACTGCTGATTTTAGTAGTCCTTTACTACAAACCCATATATATTAATTTAGACAATTTTTTTATCAAGAGTACAATAGATACTTTCATCATTAAAAATAATTGCAAAACAACTTATCTTATGTAGGATGTGAAGAGAAATTGTCATATTTTCGATTACATAATCAACATTTTAATTAGAATCTCTAAAAAATTAATTAAGATTTCTAGTTACTATAAAATTAGATAGCAACTTCTATTTTCAATTCTACCGCTATTAATTTTAGTAAGCTTACCAAAATATCTCTGGAACAACCTAAGAACAAAACTTTCATTAAACGAATTAGGGCAGGGTGGTGGGGGGAATACAAAACTTGGTGCTTCGGGATGCATTTGGTATATTGGACAACACATGACAAGTTATGTAGTATTTGATACACACATTGAACAAGGCATGATATGTTATACAGTGTTTGGAACAAATCCTTGTCATGTCCAAAGTTTTCTCTAAGAAAAAATTCTTGTTTCACCATAGGAGTGGCATAAACTTGGGCATTGGACAAAATCATTATTTCTCAATCTTCTATATAATCCAATGTATATTCATCACTTAAAAAAAAAAATTTGGTTGACTAAAGTTTGACCAAGTTTTTCTATGATTGACTAAAATAAGCTTTTACATGTAGGAGATTAATTGTAGCTAATTAAGGGACTAAGTTACATATATTAAAAACTAAAGGACCAAAAATTATTTACAAAAAGAAAAAAATGACATAAAATTAAAATATATGGACTAAAATAAATTGTTGAGAAATTTTAAGAATCAAAAAGATTTTTTTTGCATAAACTCCATCCACCTTTTCCTCTTCGGTGCACCAAATTCAAGATAAACTTGTATTTATCTCTATATATTTATTGCCCTCCAGTGTAAATTTCATCACAAAATATCCAGTTTACAGAGCAACCAACCCTTGATGTAATATAATCTTTATATTACACACGTGTGCATGTACAATATGCTGAAATTATCAAGAATAAATTTTATTAAAAATTGTGATTCATTCAATCACAGGATCAATATAAGAGTTATTTTGGTCAACTCGTAAATAACAAGGTACGGGCTAGATTAGACGAGCTGAGCAATTATAGGCTTGGCAGAACAATTATTAAGTACAGACCCTTTAATCATTTATGGGCTGGGCTGGGCTGGGCTGTTTGGGCTGGGCTGGGCTGGGCTGGGAAAATTATCAAATATCCAGGTTAGAGTTATTTATGAAAAGGCCATCTGAGATATTCAATTGAACATTGATGTCTGAATTGTTGAAATTGAAAGTTGAAAGACGAAAATGGAAATTACTAGATATGGCAACTTAGTCCTTGTTTAGAAGTGATGCTTTTAGATACTTTTTTAAAAAATACTTTTGTTTTGAAAAAATATCAAATTGATTTTTTTCTTTATTGTTTTTTTGATGATTTTGATATACTTATGTTAAAATTAAAAAAAAAAACATTTTAATATATATTCAAATAAAAAATAGTTTTTTAAAAATATTTTACACCATAATACCGAACATCATAACAATTGACATCTATACAACATCATCTTAATGGCAAATGAATATTTTTTTCACCCCATTGCAGATTGAGAAGGCAACAGTATGAAATTCCGACTCCTCACTCCAGCAACCTTATAGTTATGCTATTTCATTTTAATTATTTTTTTTCTACTTATAAACATTAGATTTTCTTTTATTTTGTCGTGCTTCATGCACAAAAGTATTATGCTGATGCTACATTCTCAAAACTCTATCTCCTCGCTCTAAGAGAGAATGTATAAAGAGACATGCCTACAATCTAGTTATAATGTAGAGAAAATGGATAAAGGAAGAATTATTTAGGAGAAAAGTAACGAAAAAGAGTTTTTGGAGAGGAAAGTATGAGTGTAAATAATGGTTCATGGACAGATGGATGAAACAATAATTAGTCAAGAAAGCATAACTGAGATTATCAAATTGGTTTTCATTTAGAAATGTATTAAAATAATATATTTTTTATTTTTTTAAAATTATTTTTGAGATCTACACATCAAAACAATCTAAAAACATAAAAAAAATTAACAAAAACAAAATTTAAAATTTAAAAAAATAAAATGCAAACCGCGTTTCCAAACAGGTTCTACCGGGTCATATATACAGCCTTGAGTCAATAGAGCCGATGCAGGTGAATTTATCTGGAGAAGTGTCGGTGCTAGGCTTGATAGGTTTGCTTATAGTATTGGTGTTTGCTCTGCTACAAGAGCTGGATTAGCTATATGTTGGGTTTACTCCTGCCAGGGATGAAGGTTACAAGGGTTATTGTCCTTGAATCGTCTTCCTAGATTGCGGTCCAGCTTACTACAGAGAGTGGTTGCCATGACACTATCCATGATCATCACCTTGTTCGGCTTATTCGCTGGATTTATTATACAGATCTGGACAAATTCAAGTCCATCATGCACATAGAGAGGCTAGTAAGTGTACAGACTGACTCGCCAACTATGTTTTCCCCTGCCATTTAGGAATTCACCATTTCCCTTCTATTAATTGGCGATGTTTATCCATTGTTTTAGTGGATATGTATATGGGATTATTTTTTTGAGAACGGTTGTTGTATAATCTATTTTTTCTTTTCATTTTTCTTTGGGGTTTGAAGTTTCACTACCAGAAAATTGTCGAATATAAATGGAAATACTGATGGAAAAAATCCCATCGGTAAATTACGGTGACGTTTACTGATGAAATATGATGTCGTTTCTTTCGATATTCACCGACAAAAATGTTTTCATCGGTGAATGCTGAGGGAATTACAAGTGAAAATCAAGGGATGAAAAACAATTTGGACAGGTATTCTCTTGTTATTTCTGTCGGAAAATATGATGTATCAATATTATATATAGAATTACCAATGAAAACTAATCATTGTTAATATCTGCCAATTAACTCGTCGGTAATATTTAAGTTATGACATGTCAGACAACCCCCCTCTCCCCCTCCCCCTCCCCCTCCCCCATTTCTTCTTCTTCTTCTTCTTTTTTTGCATAAAACAATACAATTCCTCCCTTATTTTGTTACAAATCAAGCTCTCGTCTTTATAAATCTAGTTACCCTAACACTTAGTCTGTCAGTATTCTTGTTCTTGTTCAATTTTTTTTTTTTTAAGATTTGCCACATCAAGTAAGCAAACCTAACCCATTTTTTATGTTTTTTTTTTTTTGCATTTTTATATAGTATATGTAGTTTGTTTGTGTATTTACTTGTTTTATAGTTTTTCCCATAGAAATTTTTTGTATGAAAGTATGATTTGTACGGGTTTGTTTGAGATTTTAAAAAATTGTATTTGTTTGTCATTTAAGGGCATTGTGTTTGATTTTATAACTTAGATATTTTATAATGAAATAAATAATGGGTTATTTAATGGGTACGTTTCACATTTTATCAATTTTATTGCTAAGTTGAAAATTTAGGTGAATTTGGAGGAATTTGAATTTTTTGGAGAAAAATGATAATCATTAAAGGATACTATTAAAATAGATTGAATAATTTTGAATTCAACCAATGATAGCTAATTAACTAGGTACCGATAATTTACTTTGTTCTCATTATTAATTAAGACATGTTGTCATCAATATTCTATATAAGTTTCATATAAGTAATGGATGATCGTTCTTGGATGTATCAAGTTTCACTCACAGGATTGCACATGATGGATTATTGTAATAGGGCTGAGGATTTATTAATTATGCACTATGTAATTCGAAAAATATTAGTGAAGCTGGTATTAGATGTCCGTATAAAAGGTGTAAAAATAAAAGTTTCTCGATCCAGATATTATTACTATGCATCTTATACAAAAAAGATTCATGGAAAAATACTTATGTTGGTTTGCACATGGAATACCTTATATTCCTTACGAGACCATGGTAAAAAGGATGGTTGGGTCAATTTCTAGTTCTAGCAATGTGTATGTAGTTGTAGATGATAAAAGTAATCATTATAAGAGTATGATTATGGTTGTAATAGGAATGAATCATAGTTATGCAGGTGAATGTTCAATTGTAGATGAAGAACCAAATGCAGACACAGCTTGATTTTTTTAACTTTTAGAAGATTTTGACGAATCATTATAGGAGGAGTGCATAAATCATAGTGAATTATTGGTTGTTACACAGGTGTTGATCATCAAGCCAGATCATGGGTTAAGTGAGACCAGTTACGACAAAATCGTTAAATGAGAGAAAAACATTTTATCTAAAAGGAATAGGTTGAAAACGAATTTTTATGCTTATAAATCCATGATGAAACCTCTTGGCCTAGGATACCATAAAATTGATATATGTCCAAACTTTTACATGTTGTACTATCATGAAAATACATAATTGACTAAGTGTGGAACCTATAGGCATTCTCAGTATAAACCTAAAACTGATTGGGAAATGACTCTTGTCGCACATAGAAAATTGCTTCCCAATCACTTCTAGACTGCAAAGGTTATTCATGTCTCTAAAAACTGTTAAGCACATGACATGACATTATTCATATGATGTGGTGGATGAAGTCATGGTACATCCTTCCGATGATAAAGCATAGAAGCAATTTAATAGGGTGCATCCTCAGTTTTCAATAGAACCATAAAATGTATGTTTTGGATTATGTAGGATTCAATCTATTTAGTTCATTTGTTGCACCATATTCTTGTTGGCCGGTGATACTGACGGTTTACAACTTATCATCAGGGATATGTATGATGTCGGAGTTCATGTTTTTATTTATAGTCATACTCAATCCTAATAGTTCAGGTAGGAATATATAAGTTTGTCTTTAATCGTTTATTAATGAGTTGAAACAAGTTGTTGTCATTCAGGATTTTAACAAATGATGTCTCAAGGAAACAAAATTTTCAAATGAAGACAGCTTTAATCTGGAATATTAATAATTTTCTGCTTATGAAATGGTTTCTGGTTGGAGCATACATGAAAAATTAGCATGTCCATACTATATGGAAAATAACAAGGCCTTCACTTTAACAAATAATGATAAAACATCTTTTTTTTTATTGCTACCGAAGGTTTTTTTCCAACTAATCACAAGAATAGAAAGGACTTTTTTGGGTAAAGTTGAAAAAGATGTTGCACTGCTGGTACCATCGTGATGCAGACCTCTTGATCATGTGATCAAGCAATCCCCTAACAAAGTAGATAACAACCTGGAAAGCAAAAAATCAGTTTGATGGAACCTTGACCCAGAGGTAACCCTGTACCTAAGAACTAAAGGTATTGGAAAATGACTTGGACCCGGATATAACGTATCTAAAAACCCTTAGTATGTCAATGATGTCATGAAGCCAGTTAATCTTTGATAAGTCCGTATACGATCTTTATCCCTGTAAAGAAAGGTTGTTTTACCATAAATAAACAAAAGAAAAACTCACATTTATTCTTGGACTTCCTACTGAAAGTTTCAGCTAAAAAACATAATATAATCTCCTTTAACTAACCTTAATGGACCTCTTTTAGGTTGCAAGTTAATGGGCATAAACTAGTAACCAACTACCATAAATCCAATAATAAAATAAACCCTCAAATAATGTCTAATGAGCTATAACAAACTCAAATTAAACATAATTATTCAATATTAAAAATAACTAAAATAGGATAATAAAAACAAAGTCTTTACGTCAAAATTCCTCCATGTAGCCCGAATATTCAATTTTCGCACATTCTCAGCAGATTTCCAATCCTGACTTCAAACATGTCATTCTCTTTCATCTGGATTAAGTACCGAGTCTACCATATATAGTTGAAAACAACAAGCTTGATATGTCTAGTTTTTATCCCAACTTGAATCACAGCAAAATTCCACTTGTAGCTCAAGACATGTCCCAAACAATACATAAACGTCAAGTCTGATAGATTTGACAAGATTTTTTTGGTAATTTTGACCCTTGAAAATAATATATTTCTAAACTTCATTTAACCTAAAAATTTACCAAACTATAGTTGCATATATCTAGTATCTCCTTGTAAAATATTAGGTGGTTCTGATATATGGTTTGATAGATATGTCTGATCTTGTAAAACTAATCAGTAAACATTTTAAGGTCAAAAGTCGGACCTCATTTGGCGCATACCATCCTCTTCTTCTTTAAAAAAATTCGTCCTCAAATTTGTATCATGTAAAACATCTTCTTAGGTTAACAAATCAGTATCAAGCCGAAGAATAACATCATCATTAAAACTAAGAAGAACCTTGTTAGCAAATAAGGTACCCTATTATACAACCTCTCATTTTCAATAATCTTCCCCTTCTTCAATTTCAGTTTCTCCTGATATATTTTCTTAGGTGTCAAATATACAAGAGTTATAGGTCTTCCATTCATCTCAAAAGAATACATATTTGTCACTCTATGTTGCATAATTCTCTTATCATATTGTCATAACTAGAAAAGGCATTAGCACCCTTAATGCAACTTACCCGAGGTAAGTTGTATTACGCGATTTGGATGTGGCTTAAAGGTATTGATGAGTTCCTAACTTATGGTTCATCTATGGCTTGGATTAAGCGTTTCAAATTTATTATGACTTCGTATACCCAAATAAATTCTTGTGATAAGAATTCATGTAGGTGTCTTGACTGGGTTCACTTATCCTAGAAGATGAAAGTGTTTTCCACAAGTCGTATATTGTGGTAAAAAATATTTCCGATTAAAATTGGTGAATACCTGAAATAATTCTGGGAATTTTCTAGTTAACTTCATGTATTTAAATGACAACCTATTTGTAGGTTTAGCATTTATACCAAAATGTTGACCATTAATTCTCATGAATTAAAATGTTTAGGAGTTATTAAAATATTGGTCAAGTTCTCATGGATTCAATAAACTGGTTATTAAATCCAAAGATACATGTAAAGATATTTTTTGAATTTTTATGTGTGTGTGTGTGTGTGTGTGTGTGTGTGTGTGTGTATATATATATATATATATATATATATATATATATATATAAAGGTGTTAAATCATACCGTACATTTACATATATTGTTTTAAGCAAAATATAATTTTTATATTTTGAGAGACTTGGTTGAATGAACCCCAAATAAATTACATTTTTCTATTTTTGAAATAAGAAAAAAAATTTAAAAATTTTAGAAATTTTTGAGATTTCGATGAAAAGCAGGTATTTTAATACTAGGTCAGCATCAAGTCTACAACCCTGATATTAAATAAAATTACTGAAAAAATATGTGAAGGACCCACAAATAATTTTAAATTGGTCTTTAAAATTTTTTAGAATCTTTAGGAATTTATTTGGGGTATGTTTGGCAAAAAATCATTTTTATTCATAACAAAACCGTTAAAATAGATTTAATGTTGTGTTTGCCAAACAACCCCTCAGGCAAAAAATGCCTTAACAAAAAAGTAACCAACCAATCAAAGTCTAGGTACCTGACCCAAAAACAAAACCAATTGGGTTGATTCAAAAACACTGGTTCAACCCTGAACCAAACTGAAAACCATAATTTGATCTGAAACCCTTGGTTCGACCATAAACCGAATCAAATACCACTGGTTTGACTTAAAAAACAAACCTAAACTTAAAATAGAAACCAAAATGAATCAGACTTAAAAAAAAAAACTCAAAAATTATTTATCAAAACAGATTAAAACCTAGAAAAGATGAAAAACATCGATGTACATTCAAACTAAACCCAACAATACATATATCAATCCAGACAAGTTTTCAAGCAATCAAAGGCAGGAATTTGTTTGCAATCAACCAGGTTTTGGTCCTTGATGGTTTTACTAGAGTAGGAGGGCAATAAGCCATTTCTGGCTTTTTGATCTTGAGAATGAGGTTTTAAAGCCCTTAATAAGAACTCTCTGAGAGGCTTTCAATTGTGAACACCCAAAACAAATGGGTGGTTTTTGAAAAATGGGTATCACAATTAAGGCTGGTTTGGTTGACCACTTTCAAGACTTCGTTAGAGCAACTACGATGTATACATCGTCGAAAACCACCTGAAGTTGGTAAAGGAGGTGCACATTTTTCGTTTGGATCCAACCTTACTCAATTTAAAGGTTTGTAGCTTCACATTTATTCATTCAAAGGTGTCAACTCGATTAGCCAAAATTTAAAAATACAGGGAAAGCTGATCGAGGACAAGATATTAGAGACTTCTGGGAAAGAATTGGGGTGTAAACATTCAATTTCATGGGCATGGGTTTGTAGAGGGGGTGTTTCTCATTTGAATGGTGGTGCTTATAGCTTCTGAGGTGGTAGGAGACAACACATTCATTCGTTTGAACATGCTCATTCGATCATCTAAAATTGCCAAGGAATGAGATGAACATAAGGGTTTTTAATTTGGGATTTGGTCAATTTCAATTTGGTCCCTGCTCTTTCAATTCCTTTTAAATGCACCTAAATTGTTTCCCAACTTTTAATTGCATGCAATTACACCCCTGCTAAATTCAAATATCAGACCTAAAGTTCAACACCTTTTACAAAGGAGTCATTGGTTGTCAATTTTTTCAATTTCATCTTTAATTGACCACTAAAATTTCAATTCTTTTTAATTTGGCCCCTGATTTGACCACTTTCTAACCCTGAAATTGCATGCCACTTACATATTGGTCCTTGGTCTTAGGAATATGTAATTAAGTTCTTAATTGGCCACAAAACTTTAATTTTTTAGTATTAAGCCGTCTATTTTACAAATTAAACCTTCTAAAGTCTCATTTCAATCCCCAAACATCAATTTCTTCCAATTAACACCCAAATTGAGTTCAAAAACTGATTTTCCTTGCAATCAATTAAGCCTTTCAACATTCTTATTGCATCTTTAACCATTTAAATTTGTATTTCTTTACCCCAAATTAAAATATTTTCACCAACGGGGCCTTTTGTCAGTCAGAATTGGGCTGCTAAGTTTTTAAATCTTATACATTTTAGTCCTCCAACTTTTTCACTTGTCATCTTGGTTCTCCACCACCAACTTGGGAAATCTTCCAGGCTTTCTTCTTGTATTTGTTTTCATGGTCAAAAGTGGGTAACCCAAGTTTGAAAGGCCTAAAGGTTGGCTTTGCCAAATGGTACTCTTCAGTTTAAGTTGTCTCTCCACCTTCATGTTCATATGCACCATGTCCTCCAACTTTATATAATGATGCAGCTCCATAATATGAGTCATATCATGATTAAGCTCATTGATGAATTTAGTCATAGTAGCCTCCTTATCCTTCTCAATATTAGCTCGAATCATAGCAAGTTCCATCTCTTTGAAGTACTCATCAACACTCTTTGTACCTTGACCCAAACCCTGCAACCTTTGATACAATTCTCTATAATATTGGCTAGACATGAATCTTCACCTCATAAGGAATTTCATATCATCCAAGTATCAACTTCCCTCTTTTATTTCCTCATGTGGTTTGTCACTAACTGATCCCACCACATAATTGCATAGTCAGTAAAAGTAATCTTAGCAAGCTTGATTTCTTGGGTTCTAGATAATTGTGACACTAAAAAATTCACTCCACCTTATTCTCCAATTCTAAATAAACTTTTAGATCATTATGCTATTGAAAAGCCAATATTTTCAGCTTAATTATATCCAAATTTCCACTTAACTCAACATTATAGTCCTAGTACCTATAATTACTACTCTAGCTAAAATTATCACCATATCTTTCCTCTATAAACTGACAATTTTTTTCTTATCCAAGACATTCCTCATGTTTCATGGACACATTTGTAAAATCAACATCACTCAAGTCCGCATTATTAGTCACAAACTCATTCATATTAGTGTTAACTCGCATAACAGCCCTCATAAATATAATTTGAACACTACTATGATTATTAACATATTGCCTCTCCAACCTATCTCCAAATTCATTGGCTATCTAATCCATCTGTTGATTCATAATGCATAATTAAGTTATGATTTCATTGTATCCTTTCTGTGGTGACTTGTTGTTGGTTTCCTCCGATATCTTTGAATTTAAAAATTGGTTAATTGACAAGAAATATTCCTTACCCACTTCATCGTGTGTTTACACTCCTTTCGTGTTCCACTCAAATATAAGTTTTTTACTCAAATATGTTTGCTATGCCTTTTTCCTTTAGTATCACCTTTGTTCAAATCTTGCGGAATTTATTTTTAGAGCCTAACTCTGATACCAACTAATACGGACCTCTTGATCACGTGGTCAAGCAACCCATAACGAAGTAAATAACAACCTGGAAAGTTGAGAATTAGGTTTGATAAAACCTTGACCTAGAGGTAACCCTGTGCCTAAAAACCAAATGTATTCGAAAATGAATTGAAACCAGAGATAACCTTGTATCTAAGAACCCTAAGTATATGAATTACGCAACTATACTAGTTAATTTTTTATAAGTCAGTGTACAATCTTTATTCTGTAAAGAAAGGTTGTTTTGCCACAAACAAACAAAAGGAAAACTCATGTTTATTCTGCAACTTCCTGCTGAAATTTACAGCTAAAAAACATAATATAGTCTCCTCTAATTAACCTTAATAAATCCCTTTTGGTTTGAAAGTTAATGGGGCTAAACTAATAATCAACTAACATAAGTCTAATAAAAAAATAAACCCTTAAACAATGTCTAATGGGATAGAATAAACTAAAATTAAAAATAATTATTCAACATTAAATAAATAAATAAAAATAGGATAAGGAAAACAAAGTCTTCATGCCAAATTCCTCTATATAACCCAAATCTTCAATTTTCGCACATTCTCAGTAGATTTTCAATCTCGACTTCAAACATGTCATTCTCTCTCATCTAGATTAATTACTAGGTCTACCATATATGGTTGAAACATCAAGCTTGATATGTTTAGTTTTCATCCCAACTTGAATCGTAACAAAATTCCACTTGTAACTCAAGATATGTCCCAAACAATACACGAAGGTCTAATTTGGCAAACTTGACAAGATTTGTCTAGTAATTTTGACTCTCAGAAATAATATGTTCTTAAACTTCATTTGACCTAAACATTTACCAAACTATAGTGGCATATATCTAGTATGTCCTTGTAAATTTCCAGCTCGTTCTGATGTACTGTTTAAGAGATATGTCCAATCTTGCAAAATTGGTTAGCAGACATTTTAAAATCAAATTTGAACCTGACTTGGTTCGTATCACATTGGGTGAAGAATTGTATAATATGGTCTCATAGTAAAGGTTATTGTTTTTGGTTTTCAATACAGTAAGTAGAAGTTTCCTAGTTTCATGTAACTCATAATTGGGTAAAGCGAAGTATTTTTCGAGAGCTTTCTTATTGGAAGACTAATATTCTCCGCCATAATTTAAATGTCATGCATATAAAAAAAACATGTTTAGAGATATTTTTAAAAAGGTGATGAACATGAAATGGAAGACAAAGGACAACATAAATGCTAGAATAAATATATCTTTGTTTTGACACCGTGAGAATATAAAGTTGGTTATAATAGCCCACGATTCCAAAGCCCAAAGCTAACTTTGTCTTAGACAAGAATGCACAGTTACTTGTCTACTAATAGCTTAAGAGTCTATATTTTCCTAATGGATATGTTTCAAACATATCTAGAGTGGTGAATTTAAAGGATGATAAAGTATATGGAATGAAGAGTCATGACTGTCATATATTTATACAAACATTCATTCCACTTACTTACCGAGATTTATTTTCAAAAGGGATATAAGGTGCACTTACAGAGATTAATCACTTTTTTATACATATATTCTCTAACAAGTTGTATACCTAAAATATGGAGAAGCTTAAAATAAATATCATCTAGACAATTTGCAAACTTGAAATTTTATTCTCTTTATTCTTCTTCAACTCAATGGATCATCTATCATACATTAACTATTTGAGGCAAAAATTTGGGCCTTATCGAGTATAGATGGATGTAATCATTCAAGAGGTTAGGGATTATATATGCATCTTAATTAAATTAATATTATCTTTATTTCTTAATTTAAAATATTTATTTAATTCCATGCTGATACTTGTTCAATCGTAAGTAAAAGTTAAAAAGAAGATGCATGTTAAGGATTCGATAAGCAATACCTATATTGTTGAAACAGATATATCATACATTTATCATTTGAGGTGAAATCTCACTGGTTCAAATGGTTTGCCTCGTTGCCCTTCTAGTTCCAGCGACGATCCGCCTCCTCATTTAGCTTTTGTCCATTAGATAAATTGTATTCAATAAAATTCTTTAAATTAATAATAAGAATTTGTTTTTTATTTTATTTTGTTTTTGTATTTTTTATGTTAATATTTTTTTAAAAAAATATATTAAATACAATACTAACAAAATTACTAATGAAATTTGAATCATTAATGGAATGCTTGACGGACTACGTCCCTTGAAAGTTCTAGAGAATTAAAATTCTATTGGAAATTCTAGAACTTTCAAAGGACGTAGTCCGTGAAGCATTCCATCAGTGATTCAAATTTCATTGGTAATTCTGTTAATATTTTATTTAATATTTTTTACTACGTCCCTTGAAAGTTCTAAAGAGTTGAAAAAAATTACAGGACTTACCATTGTTAGATGTAATTATCCGATGGTTTAATTTCGGTGGTAATATGTATATGATCATTGATGGATTTACCCAATGGTTTATTTTGTCGATTATATATCATAATCACCGATGGATTTACCGTCAAAATTAATGTAGGTAATTTTTTTTGTTTGGTGTGTTGTTTTCATTTGTAAATTCATTGGTATATTATTGATGGATTGAACGAAAAAATATAAATCATATATGATATATTTTTCAACGATATTTTTTCATCCGTGATTCCATTGGTGAAGTTATGTCCAACCGAATAAATGTTTAAACACCGACAAAATATTTTTTTGGTGATATGCAATATTCTAGTAGTGTTTCTAATAGAATAAAAAAGAAAAAAAAGGAAATATATGCTCAATTTGTTACTGATGTCAATGAACATCCTCAAATTGGGTTCTACATGTTGGAGATTTTGTTTTAAATCATGATTAATTGGTATATTTGAGGTCAAGTTTTAAGTGGGTTCTACTTATTTTTAGGGTTAAATTTTATTATTTTACATAAATTCTTTAACATGGAATATTAACATGATTAAACAAATTATGGGTGCATGAAAAATTGATCTTAAGAAACCCTTAGTTAACATGTTTTTGTGAAATCCAAAATCTTTTCTCATATAAGGAAAATACAAGATTTTCTTGTAGTTTATATAATGAAAAGTTAAAGGGTAATAAATAAGTCAAAGAAAATAGTATAGGTTTAACCCACACTCATGCGCTTGGCTCGGACACGAGCCTTGAGTCTTGAGCCATGGGATTAGGTTTGTTTTTTGCTATCCTATCTTGGACTTAGATTTGAGTTTCTTATAAAATAATTCTTTGGTTCATAAATAATTATTTTTTGCTAATCCATTTATGAATATCTAACCCATGAATAAAAGGTCTAGATAATTAGTCTTTTTCTTCCTGAACAATTGTTTTAAGGAAAAAAATATTTGGGTGTTAATATAAAAATTTATCAAGTTTTTATTATTTTTATGGTAGGTAATTAAGGAAAAATAACGAGAATTAATTGTAGTAATTACCGTAATTAATTTTAGTTTTGGTTTTAAAAATTAGTTGGGGGGGGGGGGGGGGGGGGGGGGGGGGGGGGGGGGGGGGGGGGTATCTGAAAGGGAGATGTTTTATACACTTTTGCAGTATCTCTCGAGCTTTAACTCTATTGTTTTCCGGTTTCTTTTGACTTTTTTATCTATTCTAAAACCTAAGTTCTAGTCCCTCGTCGAGAGTTTTTGAATTCATTCTCCTTTTGGTGTTGACTTTTAAGGGAAATGCATACTTTAAAAGTATATTTATTAGAATCATTAACATTATTCATTTATACCAAAAGATAAGTAATAAAACCTTGAGAATAAAAAATTTATTCTTGACAACAATAAATAAATTGCTAGCTTACACTAATTCCAAGTATCTTCAACAAGTATTCTATATTAATTTTGTTTAAGAATAAATCATATATAAAATTAGTATGCATGCTAGAATTTAGTTTTGAATTGGAATTTACTTTGATATATAAAAGTACATGCTTATAAATTAAGCTTGCGTGAACATTAGTTTACACTTGGAAAATTAATTTGATTAGAATGCACTTGTAATGATTAACTAAACAAACTTTGGACACTAATTTAAGAATTTTAAGCAACACTACTATATTTAAGCCCTATCCATTGCTTGATGAGTAAAAAATTTAGATATCCACACCATAATTATTGGATTTCAAGTGTTTATATGGGTATTTCAACTTAATATTGTGTGTGTTAATATTGAGATATGCATATATTATGTTATATTAAAAAATATAAATGTTCTACATTTATATCTATATAATACAAATTTATATATTTTGCATTAGGTTTGAGTTGAATTTATATCTTATCTATTATCTATAAAGTAATATAATAATTCAAAAAAACTCTCTCATTCAATTTAAGTCGGGCTGAATAATTATTTATTAATTTTAGATGAAATTATTGTCCTAGCTATTTGTTTCTATTAATAAGGCCTTGTAATTTCTAAGTCATTTATTAATTTCAAGATAAAAACATTTTGAAAAGGGAAATGTACGTTTGAATTTATTTTCCACAAGTGATAATTTATTTCAAAGTGGAAGGCTAAGCCCCTTAATCCAATCTGAAAGAATTTTATGCACTCCATTCTTTGAAATTAAGCTATATGTAATAATTGATAATGACATTAAAAATAAAAATTATAATATATGATTAATAATTAATATTTGTTCAATAGAAATCAAATAGTAGAAAATATGTATAAAAATAAAAATAAAATACAAAAATACAAAAAATAAATCCAGGTTTTTGTCATAGCCGGTCTAAGAACGTGCCCAGGCTGTCACAGGCGAGATGGATGAACTTCTTTTTTGTTTTCTTTTTGTTTTTTTCATTGTCACATCACCAGAGTAATTCACTAAAGTAATTCCCCCACAGAATTATTTTCCCATTCAAACAAGTCGCAGCCTCGTACGATACCCTAAGAAACTTTTTAAAAAACAAAGAACGAAAGTTCTTCAGTGGGGTAGCAGTGCTGATGGCCTCAGCTTTGCCTTTTCCTGTGCTATCCCATGCCCGTTGGCACATATTTAAACGAGTTTTTGTTTTTGTATTTTAATTGTGTTTTTAAAATAATTTAATTTTTTTAATTTAAATTAATATCTATTTAATATTTTTTAGATTATTTTGATGTGTTGATATTAAAAATAATTTTTTTATTTTTTAAAAATTATTTTAATAAAAAAATTTAAAAATTAATTATTACTACAGCTACAACCACCACCTTAAATCTGACACCACATTTTAGGGATGCAAAAACAAGACTCCAACGGCTTAGATCTCTCCTGTGCTCCATTACACGACAACTATTCCTGCAGAATCTCTTTCACCGATGAGATTTTTGTTTGGGACACAGAATGTGAGCAACAACATATCATATATTCTTGTTCACGTGCATGTTCAGCATTGAATGGAAGGTGCACATCCACCCATCTGTGCCATTGATCTTCAAGATCTTTGATCACGTCACAGTGACCCCAGGATTTGAATTTATCTGGGTTTACAGCAGAAGTATCTGCTGGCAGGCTCGATGAGAAGGGACTGAAGAGGGTGAAAGGGTTAAATTTAACTTGTAAGGTTTTAAATTTATTTGTTATATTTTATAGGTTGGAGTGTTATAGATCTTATCGTTAATGAAGTGATTATATAATTATTAATTTTAAAATTTCAAGAAAGTAGTTAAATTACGTGTAATTTGATCTGGATATTTATAATTTTTTTTTTTAAAAGAAAGGGTGAATCTTCCCTTATCATGAGATTTCTTTTGCGGGTATCACTGAATATATATATGATTTTTCATTAAAAAAGAATCTGTTTACATTTTTGGGAGCTAGATTGGAAAAGGAGGAAGAAGAAAAAGAAATGGCAAATGTAGCTGCAGAGTGGATAGTCACAGGGCACCGTCTGGGCAAGCTAGTATTGGAGGGTTCCACAAGGGCATGTGAGGAGGTTTTCTTTTTTCTGGGGATGCAGACATCTCCTCCACCAGCCTCTCTCTGACATCTCTTCGAAAGCTGTGCAGTTTGTCCACCGCACTTTCCCAGATGAACCCTTAAAACCTGGGTTTTTTTTTTCAATCTAACACAGTTTTTCAAAAAGTTTTTACAAACTAAAACAAAATGTAAAAAAAAATTAATATAATTTTATTAATTATATGTTTGAAAGTATGCTAATGGTTATTTTTTAAATTATTTTTGTTAAAAAAATATTAAATAATATATATTTTTTATTTTTTAAAATTTATTTATAATATCATCACATCAAAATAATAAAAATTTAATTTTTAAAAAATATATAAATTTTTATGATAAATAAGTTGTGTCACAACCAAAACATAACATTAAAGTTATGGTTGGTGTTTTTAACCATGACTTTAACCCCTAATTATAAACTAATTTTAACTATTTAGGTGGTGGTCTGAGACTAAAGAGTTTGTTCTCTTTATAATCTCAGGTTTGAATCCTGTGGTTGCTCATATGATGGCCACTGGAGGCTTACATGGTCGTTAATTTTAGGGCCCGTGGGATTAGTCGAGATGCGTGTAAACTGTCCCGGACACCCATATTAATCTAAAAACAGAAGAAGTTATAAACTAACTTTAAATAAATCTTAAACTATCCCAACCCCATAAACCCTAAGTGTATGATTTCCAATCGCATTTTAGGGTTTGCTATTATTTTATTTGCATCACATGATTCACTATGATCTTCTACTGTCATCTCTCTTCCACTAGGACCATTGTCCTCTGCAAGCAAGATTCTCTAACTGTATTGTTTTTGCATCCAAATACCAAGCTAGCTCGTATTCCTAGTTATTATACTGCTATTAATTAACGTTTTAGATATTGATTTCCCCTCTAAGTTAAATTGCTGCCTTCCTTCTTGTACCTATTCTTTTTATTAAAAAAAAATAAAAATAATGAGAAAATCTAAACTATCATCAACTTTTAATCTTTAAACTCTAAAATCTAAAATGATATTAAAAATCAAATATTTAGGGTTTATTTTTGTTTAATTTAGGATTGAAAAGTAGCGGTAAAAAATAACAACTTTAACTACACAGTGTTATTTTTTAAATAATTTTTTATACATGCTAGTTTGTTAGCATAATTTATCAAATTATGTTAATTTTAAAAAAATCTAAAATTTATGTATCTAAAAATTAAAGTTTTTCACTTATATAAGTCTGACCTCAATCAAATTAATTTGATTGATCTCTATTTTAAAAGTATGGAAGATAATGATATAAATTGTTTAAAATAATATTTTTTTTATTTTATAAAATTTATTTTTAATATTAATATATTAAAACAATTTTAAACTATAAAAAAATAATTTTAAACGAATCAAATTTTCAAAAGTTTTCAAAACTGTCGGAACAAACTTTATTGGCTTTTCAAAATAATCAAGCGGCAGTAACTCTACTGACTTTATTCCACTTCTTTACTGTACCCTCACATTTTTTTTCCCTATAAAAACCCTCCTAACGGGAAGCTCTTAGAAAAGAGGAGAGAGAGGATTCTTCCTGGTTAGCTATCCTCTACCTCAAATCCATTGTGTGGTGGTCGCCAGCTTCTCTCAGTTTCTCACCATGGCAGCAATGCTGAGATCTCTGCTCACTCTTACTCTCTTCACTCTTATATTCTCCCACTTTTCAGGTACTAACTCGTGCCCTCTTCGCTTTTGAGTCCTTTTTTTGCATGTTTTCTTAGGCCTAGGTAAAGATCTAGTCTTTTTTAAAATTTCCCTATATTTTCATGTGCTGTTGTTTAGTTTGGCCTAGACCATACCACATTGCCTCTAAACACAGCTTCTTATGAGCAAATATATCAGTTTCTTAATTGCTGATTATTATTAACATTCTAATTGTTATTATTTTTTTTTTCTACATAATGCAGAGGTCTCATCAACAACAATAACACTTCACAACAAGTGCACCCATCCAGTGTGGCCAGGCGTCCAACCAAGTGCAGGAAGGCCCGTGTTAGCCCGTGGAGGGTTCAAGCTCCCACCCAACAAGGCCTACACCCTCAACCTTCCACCACTCTGGTCAGGCCGATTGTGGGGTCGCCATGGCTGCTCCTTTGACGCCTCTGGGCGCGGCCACTGTGCTACTGGAGACTGTGGAGGCTCCCTCTTTTGCAATGGCATTGGAGGCACCCCACCTGCCACACTAGCAGAAATCACCCTAGGCAATGACCAAGATTTCTATGATGTTAGCCTTGTTGATGGCTACAATCTTGCAATCTCAATAACTCCATTTAAAGGCTCAGGCAAGTGCAGCTATGCAGGGTGTGTTCGTGACTTGAACATGATGTGCCCTGTGGGGTTACAAGTCAGGTCAAAAGACAACAACAGGGTCGTGGCTTGTAAGAGTGCTTGCTCTGCTTTCAATTCCCCGAGGTATTGCTGTACTGGTAGCTTTGGAACCCCACAAGCTTGCAAACCAACTGCTTATTCGAGGATCTTCAAGGCAGCTTGTCCGAAGGCCTACTCTTATGCTTATGATGATCCTACTAGCATTGCAACCTGCACTCGTGGAAATTATTTGGTCACTTTCTGTCCTAACCAACACTGATGAGAGTGAGGTATCAGCGGCTGAGCTATTCAATTAGGAGTGTTTGTTTCGGGTTATTATATAATGTAGTGCTAGTATTTATTCAGAGTGTAATCGGTTTGATGTATTTTTATAAAGAGTACTTTTTCATTAAAATTACATATATATATATTTTTTATTTGTAACATTAATATATAAAACTATTGCAAAACAAGAAAAATAATTAATTTAATATTTTTTAAAATAAAAAATATTTTAAAAAACAAGTTTACATCTTCATGGTTCCATTGAAGTACCTTTCTAAATTCTAATAGATACTTTAATTATGTTATATAATTAATAATATATGGTAATGATCTTCCTTGAGTTGGACATGATTTATTTTGAGCTTATGCATGTTTTGGCTTCATTTTGTTTTTTATTTTTTTGGATTACCAACATTGGAAAAACATTATTAATATGAATGAAATACATAATTGATTGTTTGATATTATGAAATAAAAATAAAAAAGAAAATGATAATATGAAGTTTTTCTTTCAAATATGTTTTATCTATGCCTAACTTGTAAACTATAAAATATACTCCATTTATAATCTTAAAAGGTTATTATTCACGTATTAGCATATGATTCTGTTATAATTAAATAAAAATTTACCTTAAACAAATTACGTGGATAATTTAACAGATGTATTATTAGACCATTAAAATAGGTTTAGGTCGAAGAAGAGATTTGGTTACATCAAACTAGAATAACAGTTTAAAAAGATCCATTGAATTACATTTAAAATTTTACATGAGTTTTTGGAGTTTGTTTTCCCTATTATAATCATTGTGTCGCTACAAGAATCATCCGAACTTTAAATACAAAAAAACCTTGCCGAGAACATAACACAATTCAAGTTCGATGATGTTGTGTTTCTGAAGAGTGATATAATTAAATTATATTATTTTATTAAATTTTTTTCTTATTTATCAATTCATCAATTTTTTTTTTAATTTTGTATACTAATTGTCCAATTTATCATATTTGGCAATCACCCCATCATAAAAATTGAATTCAAACTCTTTTTTTTTTCTTAGATTCAAAGCAGCGAATTGTAGCTTTTCCCCTAGGTGATAAATTTGCTTCTCATTAAGTCATTTGACATAAATACCCTCATCTCCCCCAAATCACCGAAAGCATCTGCAACAATCTCCCAAATCACAGAACGCATCTGCAGCTGCTAATCTTGCACGACTGGTTTGCCAAGGAGATAAATAGTAGAAGGAGAAATTTGCTAGAAGTCGAGCAGCTGCCAAAAAGGTCGTTGCTTTTGTATCTTTTCATTGTGTTTTCCAGAGATTTGCTAGAAGGAGATCTGGGTAATTATTTCATGCAATGTTCATGCAGGCATTTGCTTCGGCTGCATTCTTTCCCATCATTGGGCCATGGTGTCAACAAGCTGAAGCACTAAAACATCATAAGAGAAATAAGTCCTGTGTTGTACGATTCCTGCCACTGATTAGAATGGATACACAGTCCTTGGTTAGACATGAGAGATTGCAAAAACAAACAGGGGTTGATTCTTGCTAGATACATATTTTCATTTTTTTTTTGTTTGAGAACCCGATGTGAATACTCAGTCCCCTGCTATTAAATTAAGGAAAACTGAAGAGTGTGATGAGGAAAAAAAAAAAAAAGACTGACGACTTGCATGATGAGGCCATGAGGCGTGAGCTAAGATTAAGAATGTTGTAGATTTTCATTATGTTTTCCATGAGATTTGCTGGAAGGAGATCTGGGTAAGTTTTCCATGGATGTAAGTATACAAGTGCTTTTCCCTAGATGTTTTGAAGTTTGAGTCGACCTTGATGAGTTGTATAGATGAATTTTTGAGGTATACAAATTCACTGGAGCTTTTTCTCTGAAGGTCTTGAATGCAGGTCTTGATATCTTCACTAATCACCTGATAATCTTTACACAGAAAATCACCAATTGTTAGATATGCATCAATGTCATTTGGGTTTATTCAAGGCATTGTGAAGAGATACTGAGCATATTGTGAAAATGAAATTTCAGACTTAAATCCAGCCAAGGATTTAGGTAGAAGTGAACATTCATGTCTGGAGGAAATGGGATTGTTTTTAGCAGTTGAATAATTTTTTCAATTGTAAGGGAACCTGGAAACTAGTGTTTTTTAAATCATTAAAATAATTTTTTTTATTTTAAAAAAATTAATTTTAATATTAACATATCAAAAGATTTAAAAACATTAAATAACAATAATTTCAAGTAAAACAAAATTCAAAAAATGACGCGGTTTTTTCAAAACTTTTATTTAACTGTGTTAAAATTACAAAAAAACAGTGTACAGGGAAGAAATGGGGTTGTTTTTCCGCAGATGAATGATTTTTTCAATTATAGGGAACCGTGGGATTGGTGGCAAGGCAGCGATAGCTAGAGCAGTCTATGGAAAGATAGGTTGTCATTTTTGCTATAGCTTTATTACACATGTGAGTGTAGCATCTGAAAAGCATGCTATGGTTTTTCTACGTGAACTTCTTTCACGGAGATTAATGGAGAGACAAAAACATGGGTTTCCATGGAGGAATGGAAGAGATAAAGTCACAGGCTATGCTCTAGAAGGGTTCTTTTTGGTCTTGATGATGTTCATCAATTGGTCCAGTTTGAATCTTCAGTTGCAGATCGTAATTGGTTTCATGTTGGAAATAGAACCCATCACAACTACAAGATATGAACATTTATTGAATCATGCAGCCTTTATCAGCTTTACCTTTTCTTTTCTTGAACATATTTACGAGATTCATCTCAAATGAGCAGTACTGGATTAAATTAGGCCCAGCTAGCACTTTTCAATGTAGGATGTCTGCATAGAAGGGCTTTTGCATGTTAAATTTTCTGAAATTTTCTTGTGGCGTGGGTTTAACCATCTAGGTGGTGGTCCAGTCCAGTAATAAAAACTTGGAATTAAAAAGTTTGTTTCTTATGTGGTTTCAGATTCGAGTCCTGTAGTTGCTCATATGATGGTCACTGGAGGCTTATATGGTCGTTAACTTCAGGGTCCGTGGGATTAGTCGAAGTGCGCGCAAGCTGGCCCAGACACCCACGTTAAACAAAAAAAAAGGAAAAAAAAGGAAGGTTTTTCACAGAAGATTGGTTTTTGAAATAACCTGCAAATCTTAGTCATGTTCTTAGAGTATTGACTCAATGATGCTCTCTGCTTGTTTGCGTGGGTGGCTGGGGAATTGGGCTGTGATTAGCAACAATATTCATGTTCTTGTTCTTTGATATAACCTCTTCCTGTTCTAAGACCTCTCCGACACATATTCCTTTAAAAAACTGATAATACTCTCTCACTTTTCCTTTACCTAATGAATCTGAGACTACAAATTTGGGTTATTGGTACTGACCTTGATATTTCTGGTGCTTTGGCGCCATTGAATACCGACGAGTCTGGTTGCTCTGCTCAGGTGATTCCTTTTTTGTTGATTTTTGTTTATTGTCAACTGTTTATTTGAAGCAATTGAAAGAAATATCCCTACAAACTAAAAATTTAAATTAAATGAAAAATAAATTTGGTCACCTGAGAACTTTCTCTCTCTCTCTCTTTTTTTGGTGATTTTTCTTTTAATCTTTCAATTTTTAAGGTCTAAAATAATGAAAAAATAAAGTTATGGAAGGAAACATAAAATTCTAAAATAAGGACTAAATAATATATAAATTTAAACTTTAAGGACGAAAATGATTTTTTCTCATAAAAATAAAAAAAACGCTCTTTTGTTTATTTTGGACTTTATTCTTTCAATTTGTTATAATTATAACCTTAAATTCTATTTCATAAAATTTATCATTAATTCAATTTAAGAATTTTCTCAAACGCTTTGCATGCACGAGGACATGCAAAGAGAATCAAATCGTAGCATGTAAAATGATATCAACATAACTTGCAAGATTGAGGGCAATACCCATTAATCAACGGTAAAATCATAGTGTTTTCGTGAATATCAGAGAAAGAGACACTAGAAGCTATGCAGCAATGGTGAGGTCTCCGCCTTCTTCTGTTCCAGATAAAACTGCAGCTATTATTGGGCAGGTCCGGGACCAAAACACAAAGAAACATGCGTTGTGGGTGTCAATCTATGTCCTCTCGTGGCTACGAATGACGAACATAATAAGCCTGTTGTGGTTCATGACACGATAAAGGAGGAAACTGAATGGCTCTAAAATAGTCTGGCTGGGCGGATTATAAAAGGGGTAAATTGTTGGAGTATTAAGGGATCGTTAGTTGACGAGGGAGTCCATTTCTGCGGTTTCAGATTCATGGGCGCAACACATGTTATTATTACTTTTGAGTCATATGTTTCAATGATGAAATCGTTTTGAGTCGATCTCCATTAAAAACATGGGATCTGTTTTTTGATAATGTGCATAATGTTGTTGGCTATCGGTTAGCAAAAGTCCCGTTTGGAACAAAAACTTGCCTACCTGCTAATTCATGGACACAGTCTGATACAGGGACTCAGCGACATCATCAATTACAACCTCATCCTATGGTCCTTTGAAGTTCTAGACAAAACGTAAAACTGCTCACAAAAACTTGTAGTATTGATAAAGAGGTAGCAGCTCACATGGAAGCTAGTTCAGGTTCATGTGATCCGGCTATCAAACAAGAAATTTGCGTTTTGAAAAGGGGTACACTTTACAGTCATAATTGAAATTTTATACAGAGAAAAAAAGTTCAAGGAATGTTAACAGATAGGCAATCACTAGGCTTAGGTGATAGTCTTTGAAGATATTCGCAGAAGAGATTAGAGAACCAGTTGACAGGGAGGAGGAAAATTGGGCAGCAACTCAGTAATACAGTGGTGGTACGTAGCTTCAATGTTCTGGTAAGGTTTTTTTATTCCTTTACATGAAGATTTTCTTTTGGAATTGTTATGGACGAGGAATGTTAGGTAAATGACAGTCCATTAAAAAGATGTTTGCTCAGCATGATATTGAAGTTTGTTTTCTTCTTCAAACTAAGAAGGAAATATGCTCAGATAGTTTTGCCAGTTCCCTTGGAATGTTAATGATGTTGCCTGGCATGCTTTAGATTCAGAAGGAAAGTCAAGAGGGATTCTGGCAATGTGGAATAATATTTATTTTAAGACCAAGACGATCGAGTATGGTGGTCAGTGGGTAGCTTTATTTGGCTTGCATATTCAAACCAGTTTTAAATGTGCTGTTGTCGGAGTCTATGGTGCTTATTCTATTGCCTCACATAGATTTCTGTTGCTGGAGTTGAAAACACTTGATGCTACCTTTTCAGTTCTGATGTTTATTGTAGTTGGTTTTAATGAAACTTCAACTTCAGGCGATAAAAAATGGCTTCCTAAACAGAAAAGGCTCCAAGGAATTTCATATTATCATCTCTGAATCTAACCTCATGGAATTCCCACTGAATGAACACTGTTTTACCTGGTTTCGTGGAAATTTCATGAGCAATATGGAGCTGTGATGCCTCGAAAGCTCTAGGATCGGATGGTTTCACTCTTGTTTTTTTTTTTTTTTTAATAAAAAAGCATGGACATTTATAGGGTCTGATGTTTTGAGGTTAGTGAATGAATTTTTCAAAACTGGAAGACTTCTTAAAGGTATTAATACTGCATATGTGGCTTCATTGAATAAATGCGAACAACCAACATGTTTCTCTGACTACAGGCCTATAAGCTTGATTAATGGCTTATACAAAATTATTGCTAAAGTAGCCAGGCTTAAGGTTGTTATGATTGATGTTATCAACTTCAACCAAACAACATTTATATTAGGTAGGCATATTCTTGATGGGTTTATATTAGGTAGGCATATCAGTCTTACTTCAGAGAGCTTCGGCCATTGATGTTATCAACTTCAACCAAACAACATTTATATTAGGTAGGCATATTCTTGATGGGTTTATATTTGGTAGGCATATCAGTCTTACTTCAGAGAGCTTCTCGGCCATTTCATATTATAGAGACATTGAGTATAGTCATGGAGATTATATCAATCATCTACAGTATGCAGATGATACTCTGATTTTCATTCCTAATTATTATCATTCTTTATTACATGTAAAATGGATTCTAAGGTGGTTTGATTTGTGCTCTGATCTGAAGTTGGATTTTTCTGAGAGTTCACTGTTAATTAGGAATAAACTTGGATGATGTTATATTATTGGTATGACAAATGAAATATTCTGTAGATGGGACTTTTTACCATTCAAATATCTTATAGTTTACCGCTTGGAACAAATCCTAGAGGTATCTCTACTTGAAAACCTATCATTTCAAATATTCAGAAACGACTAGGCCGGTTGTGGAAAGGAAAAGTGTTTAGTTTGGCTGGTAGAATTTGTATAATAAAAACCATTATGTCTTCCTTGCCTATATACTTTATGCCCATCTTTCTCATGCCAAAAAGGTATAATAAGACTGATTAATTCCATTCAAAGAATATTTCTATGGAGTGTTTCCTCGTATACTAGAAAAATAAACAAAGTTTCTTGAAGTCAAATAGTGTAGGAAAAGGCTCGGGGTGGTTTAGGCTTCGGCTTTTTACAAGGCAAGAATAAGGCTTTTCTGCTTAAATGGTTATGGAGCCTTCAGGATCAGAACTTAGATGGGTGGCAGGAGATGGTTACTAAAAAATATAGTCCAAGTTTTGAGAATAGTCTTTTGGTTTTTGCCTCTTCCTTGTCAAATATATGGCAAGGTATTTACTCAACTATAAATTGCAATGATGAATTTCAACTTACAAGGAAGAGTGCTATTCGGTTTAAAGTTGGGAATGGAAGGAATATTTATTTTTGGTTAGATTAATGGATTCATCAATGTCTTCTAAAAGAAAAGTATCCTCGATTGTATGATTTGTCAACTAATCAAGGCTCAATAATTGCCGATGTTCTTAGTAATGCTATGGTACCACAAATCTCAACTAGACTAGAAATCTGCAAGATTATAAGCTTCCCATCCTAGGCCATCTCATGGTTGATCTTGAGGGGATAGTCTCGACTCCTAATGCTGATGATGTTCGACACCAGGTGGCTAACAAGTCTGGAACATACAAGGTTAGGTCTAGAATTTTAATTCATAACAGGGTAATATTTCCAGGTCTGTTTCCTTACTCTTTTTTATACCGGAATGGTCTTGTTCCTCCAAAGATTAAAGTCTTCAAATGGCTTCTACTACATGATAGTATCTGCAGTGAAGATGTGTTAGTTCTTAGAAATTGGCTTGTTTATAGGAATGCTTCTTGTTCTTTTTGCAAAACTCATTTGGAGACTTCAAATCATCTTCTCTTACGTTGTATTTAGTTTTGGAAATTTTGGAGCAAATTTTTGGAATGTTTAAGTTTTCAATGGTGCATGTCATATACCATTGATCAAGCTTTGTTTCAGTGGAAGTTTTGTTCAAAGAGAGACTTGAAGTCGGGCAATCCTTATGCTTGCATATGATATTTGTTGGGGAATTTGGTTGTGCTGGAATAATCTTATATTTCAGGATAAACTCCATGATTAGTCAGTTAATTTCTAACTTGTTCTACACCACTTGGTGCTATGATTGAATGCTAACAATCTGAATTTCAATTATGCAGGCATGAATTTGTATAAAGGCTCGGAGGGTATTCTAATGTGGTCTAATTAGATTATATTTACAATTGTTTTTTTCATTTACTTTATATTGAACTTTTTTTTCTAATATCATTGTCGCAATGGCTTTAGCTTTTATATTATTTCGATTATCATAAAAAAAAAATTTGATAATAGAATTGCTTTTGAATTTCAATTCAAAATGTAGATGGTTACATAAACTTGCTATTTCTTCCTTCTTTTATGAGTACTTTGAATAAAAAGGTACTTAAGCTCAAACTAACAAAGAGACCAACCACAAACAAAGACGAGGTTAAGCTACCTAACTGAGTAGTGATACAAAAATTACCTTAACACATAATAATTTTTTCATCGTGATTTTAAGCTACCATTGTTTCAGTTAACTTTATATTATTTTTTTTTGACTGAATTACATAAATATTTTACTTACTTTTTTTTAACAAAAAAATAAATTAACAAATGATGTAAAGTAGTAATACAATAACTATTAAATCTTAAATACCTAGTATGTGGAGGAAGAATCATTTCAAATCCATGGTGTTATAAATAAGAGATCCTTCATGTAATGACATAAAAGATTAGGTTATATCTCCATTGATAGAATTAAAAGATTGGTAAATGATGGAGTCCTTGAGGCTTTTGACTTAACTGATTTTAGTGCTTGTGTAGATTGCATTATAGTAAAGAAAACTAACAAGAATAATAATAAAAAAAAGATGCATGATGACTTCTAATCTTATAGAGATTATATATATTGATATTTCAAGTTCTTATGATTGATGATTTAATGGTAAAAAATATTTCATTACCTTTATTAATTATTATACATAATATGTGTATCTCTATTTGCATTAAGATAAAAGTGAATTATTAAATGCTTTTAATGTCTGTAAAGAGAAAGTAGAGAAACAATTAGAAAATCAAATTAAAATTATGAGGTTAGATAGAGATAATGAATATTATGACAGGTACATTGAAACAAAATAATTGATAGATCCATTTGCAAGGTTTTTTAAGGAATAAGGTATCATGACATAATAAACAATGTCAGACTAATTATTTCAAAATGATATAGCTAAAAAGAGAAACCAAACATTGATGGTTATGATAAGGAGTATAGTTAGTAACTCTAATCTCTCATTACCTTTGTGGAGTAAAGCTATAAAAATTATGACATTGCACTAAATAGGATTCTAACTAAGATTGTTCACAAAAACATGTTTGAGATTTAGAAAGGTTGGAATCTTAGTTTAAAGCATGTGCATGTATGAGGTTGATCAATTAAAGTTAGAGTCTACAATCCATAGAAAATTTTACTAAAGAACATTTAATGGATATTTAATTGGCAATGTAGAAAAGTATAAGAGATATAAATTTTATTGTCTATCTTGTGTGATGAGAGTTGTGGAATTTATAAATGCAAGGTTCCTTAAGAATGATGAGATTAGTGGGAGTAGCTAACTTTGAAACTTAGTTTTTTAAAAGGATAGCAATTTTGAATGTGCTCTTACATGTTCATAAAATTAGTCATGTTTCATGATAATTACCAAGATTTGATAACTCAAGAAAATAAATCATTGAAGAGTCATAGCATCACGAGGATATTCCTATAGATCTAGTTATTACGCATTCTAAAGCTAAAGATATTGATGTAACATTGAGAACATCTTTAAAACTTAGGAAACATATAATTTTTTAAATTATGTTTTGTACCTATAAGAATCTAAAGTGGATATTGGGATGGCTCTATAGGAAAAAAAAAAAAAAAAAAAACAAGCCAAACCTGAAAAAGTTGAGTCGATCAGTTTGAATCGATTTTTTCCTAAAATAACCGAACCGAACCGAAATTGGTTTTGGTTTGATTTTGGGTTTTTTTTAAAAAATTGATTTTAGTTATTTTTTTTTATAAAAACCAAACCGAACAAAAAATAATCACTCCTAATTAAATCTCATGGATACAAAATTAATGATTATTGATCCATTGACAAAAGGTTTACTACTTGTTGCTTATAAAGGATATTTTGAGCATACGAGACTCAATTTTATTATTAGTTCTTATGTTAATATGATACTCTTGGTTTTTTGTATCGCATTTAATCAATTTAAAAGACTCCACTAATTTGATATTTATCTTCTTTTATGTAGTTATGTACATGAAATGACAATGCATGTTTGAATTTTATTTGGGACCCTAAATGAACATTTGAAAGTTCTTTCATAAAGATATGTATAACATATGGTTCTTATAAAAAAGAAAGTTACATGAGGAAGATAATACATGCTCCAAAAGACTTATTATCAAATATTAAATTGATACATATTAAGTGTTGAATGAGCCAAGAGAGAGAGAGAACGTTAATTACATTTTAGTTTTTAAACTAAAATGTTATTTTATGGCCTTTTATCTATTTAAATAATAATTTTCAACATTAAATAATTTTTTTTCTCGAATGTTGAATATTCTGAAAGGTCATATACGAAAGGTTGTATATTTTGGATATGTTAATTACCCTTCAGTTAAATATATTTTCTTTTAATAGAAAATAAGATTTTAGAAAAAAAAATAATACATGAATTTTTCGCAGAAAAAAAAAAATCTGATCTAACAGAAAGCATGTGCTTTTAATTTATTGAAACTTCGTAATGATATTTCTAAGAACAAAAAAAACCAGAGGACAAATCTTCGATACAAATTCATGGAGTCATAATCTTTTTTTATTGGGATGCATCTGAACTCGATCTCTTTTCCTTTTAAGTGAGGCTGTATCTACTACAACGTTATGCTAAATTTTTCAGCCATGTCTAGCATTTTAGAATAATTTATATATATATATATAAAAGTAGATTTCATAAAAGATATAAATCATTAAAATTATTATAAAATAGTTATAACAAGATTAAATACAAATATATTTGGAATATGACCACTCGTTGACTGTAATGTACTCGTTGCTCGCTTGCTTCATTCTAAAGACCCATTTAGGACATTGAATGTTATTCATCGTTTGATTGAATTGAAGCCTGAGTTTGTGCCTTCGTTGATTAATTATAACCGTTTGATCGATCAGTTTTTGCTCGGTCTCGCTGCCGAATGTAGCGCATAGGATGTTGTACGACATGATTAACAGAGGGCACTGTCCAAGTATTGTAAGTTATACTACCTTGGTTAATGGGTATTGTAAGATTGATGAAATCTCTGATGCTTATAAGCTGTTCGATGAAATGCGTGAATGGGGTGTCGTGCCTAATTCGCTGTCTTATAGTTTGTTGATTCGTGGAGTTTTAAGAAAGAGAGACATTGAACGTGGAAGAGAATTGATGCACGTGCTCTTTCAGAGAATGAGAAATGAAGAGGATCAGTCAGTGAATAGTGCCGCTTTTGCTAATCTTGTTGAATGTTTGTGTAGAGAAGGGCTTTTTAATGAGGTTTTTATGATTGCCGAGGAAATGCCACAAGGAAATAGGGTGAATGTGGACTTTGCTTATGGGCATTTGATTGATTCCCTTTGTAAGGTTGGGAGGAGCCATGGTGCTTCCAGGTTGTTTATTAATGAGGAAAAAAGGGTTTACACCAAGTGTAGTGTCATATAATTCAATCATACATGGGCTTGTAAGGAAGGGGGTTGCATGAGAGCTTATCAGTTGTTAGAGGAAGGGGTTGGATTTGGTTACTTGCTATCTGAGTATACTTACAAGGTTCTGGTAGAAGCACTTTGTCAGGCAATGGATCTTGACAAGGCAAGGGAAGTTTTAAAAGTTATGTTGAACAAGGAAGGGATGGATAGAACTAGGATTTACAATATATATTTAAGAGCTCTTTGTCTCATGAATAACCCAACTGAGCTTTTGAATGTGCTTGTTTCTATGCTACAAACTAATTGCCAGCCTGATGTGATCACTCTCAACACAGTTATTAATGGGTTTTGCAAGATGGGAAGGGTTGAAGATGCTTTGAAGGTGCTAAATGATATGATGACGGGGAAATTTTCTTCCACTGATGCTGTGACCTTCACTTTCATCATAAGTGGTTTCTTAAATGTTGGAAGAAGTCAAGAAGCTCGCAATTACTGCTTCAAATGCTTGAAAAGGGTATCACTCCTGGTGTTGTGACATACAATGCAATTCTTCGTGGTTTGTTTAAACTTCAGTTAGCAAATGAGGCAATGGTGGTTTTTGATGAAATGAAACTGATGCTGTAGCTGCCAATAGTCAAACTTAAAGTATTATAGTCGAGGGATTATGCGAGTCTGGCCAAATAGATGGGCTAAGAAGTTCTGGGATGAGGTTATTTGGCCGTCAAAAATCCATGATGATTTTGTTTATGCAGCCATTCTCAAAGGACTTTCCCGCTCAGGCCATTTGAATGAGGCCATACATTTCCTTTATGAATTGGTAGATTCTGGGGTCAATCCTAATATTGTAAGCTATAACATTGTGATTGACAGAGCTTGCAGCTTAGGTATGAAAAGAGAAGCTTACCAAATTGCAGGAGAAATGCAAAAGAATGGGTTGACCCCTGATGCGGTAACGTGGCGGACTCTTGATAAATTACATGGACAAGTGAAGAATTGATTTAACAATTAACATACGATTCAACTTGTCAGTGGGCAGAAGGCTTGTAGGTGAGGGGTGGATTCAACATCCGTGTATGCGAAGCATATTCTGCAGATACTGAAGGAATGAAGATTTCCTGCTTTCTCTCGCCCCATGTAAAGGAATCACAAACTGAAATCTCTAATGCCCCAAAAGTGGTCTTCACGACACCGTAAAAAGATATGATTCTTGGTGGAGATCTGCTTTGGTCTGTAAAGAAGAGCATTCTGGAGAAACTCTCAATTTTTTGTCAGGAGAAATGATAATACAATTTGTGGGAAACTGTACATAAATGAGAAACAACATGATACAGCAGTCTGGTGGGTTTTTTTTTTTTTGTGATCTTCATTCTCAGGAAATAAAGAGGCAATCAATTTGCAGTGGCTGGAATTGATTTTTGTTGCTTTTAAGCTGCAGTAAATCACCCCAACTGGCTATTAACTCTCTGGCGGTGGTCTTTTCTGTTGTTGTATTTTTTATAATTCACCCTGTTCTTTATAAAGCTTTCAATCTCAGATGGACCAAATAAATTGATTCTATTATAATTATAATTAGATAAAAAAAATAAACGATGATATCATGTTGATCAATTTTTTTTTAAAAAAAAAAATAGAGTAATCACAGTAATATTAAAAAATATTTTTTTTTTTAAACAGAGAAAAACAAAGTAGTATTTATTTCCTTTCTATTAAATAACAAAGGATCAAATAGGGTTAAAAAAGGATAAAAAAAAACCTGAACAAATTTAACCCGGATTAACATGAGAAACTTATAGGTCAGGTAATAAAGGCAAAGTCAAGCTATGTTAACCCTTTAAATTATTTGTTTTAATAAT
Organism: Populus simonii; assembly: GCA_007827005.2. Taxonomy (NCBI): domain Eukaryota; kingdom Viridiplantae; phylum Streptophyta; class Magnoliopsida; order Malpighiales; family Salicaceae; genus Populus; species Populus simonii. Next base: position 2,532,576 of record CM017478.2, read on the forward strand.
GAGATCAGGATCACCCGATAAAAAATAAAACAAAGAAAATCTCAAAGCCTATTTCTTAAAAAAAATCATCATCAAATTATAAAAGCTAGAAAAAAAATACGGAGAAAAAAAATTGTCAGCTCGCATTTACTTTTTAAACTCGTAATTCAAATCATTAAAACAAAAGCATCCTATCAAGAAAAACCAAAAAACTCAATTCTTAACCAATCAATTATTAAAGGATGAAATTAATAAAAGAATTTTAATTATAAAAAAAGATCCAAAAAAAATAGAAATGAAAAGAATAAGGATAAAAAAGAAAATAAAAAATAATCTTGATTTTTTATGGAAGAGTGAAATTGAAATTAAAAATACAATTAACAAAAGAACCCAAAAAAAAATGAGACTCAAAATTGAAAAATAACAAAGAAAAAGGATGATTTGAAAATAAAATCAAATGAAAAAGGGATTGAAAAAGATAATAACAATAAAAGAAGGCAAAGGTCAAAAACAAAAAAAAAATAATTTTTGAAAAAAGCAATAAAAAAAATAGCAACTTAACTCGAGCTAACTTGTTAAACCCGCAACCACAAACATAAAATTGTAATAATTTCATAGAAAAGAAAGGGAGGAGCTGGAAGATCAAACCCCAATAAATCAAATGTTGAAAGATAAAATATAAAAAGTAATTAATTTAAAAAAAGGACAAAAAAGGATTGATGTGAGCTTGTGGTATCTTCTAAAATCGGTGATCTTATTCATAAACCCTAAACTAAACCCATGAAAAGCAAACCCTAAAAAATAATAAAGCAAAATTATAAATCAAAGAAATGTTGAGAGATGAAACTAGAAAAAAAATAGAAAAAAATGGGAGCAAAATTTGACATTAAAAAACAAAGCAAAATGCTTAAGGATAAAATTGAAATAAAATAAATTATGAAAATGAAAAAAATATAAACAACAATCAAAAGAATAATGATAAAATTTGATATAAAAATCAAATTAAACCAAATTATAAGGGATGAAGTTGAAGAGAAAAAAAAATCAAAAAAGAAAAACAACGAAAAAAATAGAAATCAAAATAATAAGGACCAAACTGGATATAAAAATCAAATTAAACCAATGATGGATGAAATTGAAGACAAAAAATAAAAAAAAAAGGAAGAAAAACAACAAAACAAATAAGAATCAAATTAGATATAAAAATCAAATGATGAAAGATGAAATTCAAGAGAAAAAAAAAGAGAAGAGAAAAACAACAAAACAAATGGAAATAAAAAAAATAAAAATCAAATTGAATATAAGAAATAAATGAAAAAACACATTTGAACTTTTCTAAGGAGAAAAGAGAGGGGGAAAAAATCTATTAGAGCCAAACCATTCTTTCAATGTAAAAACACACTTGATCATCAAAAAGATAATGTTAGGACACTTTTAACACCGCCATTTAACAGTGCTTGACCACTAATTAAAGCTACCCATGCAGACGCGTGTAGTAATGTGTTAGCCGCTTTTTTCTAGAAATATTATTTTTTTTATTAATAAAAAAGACCAAAACAATCATAACCAAAGCAAGCCTAACTCACAATTCTAAAAATTAAAAGTAAGAGGGCGAATATGAATTTAACTATTTTTAAAAACTAAAAAAGTAAAAAAAAAAAAAAAAAACCCTTTCCATAACAATTCAATTAATTTTGCTTTTAAAGACATTAAAGTTTTTTTTTATTGTCCATAAAAAATATAAAAAGATATTTATGACCTTGGTAAATTTGATAATAACAATTTGATCTTAGTGGAAAGACTATCCTACCTTCAACCTCAAGTTTTAAGGTATTAACTTGCAAGTTTAAAACTGCCTTTACACTATTTCAATTAATAGTAATATGTGAGGAGGGTTCATGAGAATGCTTATGCTTTTGTTAATTATTCAATTTAAAAATTATTTTGTGAAATACCAAAGTTTGATACATGTCATGTTTATGAAATAACTTTGTAAGAAGTAACTTTGTAAGAAGTAAGGTTGGGAATATCTATTTCTAAATAAAGTGTTAAAACAAGTCGAACAAATATCAAGAAAAAAAAGGAGAGAGAAATAGAGACAAGAAATAATGAAAAAAGTACAACAATGATATATTGAATTATTGAAATATTAATAGGAAGATCTTGACAAGATGAATTTAATAACACCAATAAATATTATTAACGGTAATTAGAGTGAGTCACACTCTATTTTTAAAAAGCAAATGAGCAATTATAATGATGAGAGAGGAAATAGAAAAAAAAAAAAACAAAGAGAAATAAAAAGACCTCTAGAGACATATTGAGACTTTAATTTAAGACACTACTTGTATTATTAAAAAAATTATGATAAGATGGATCCAACAACACTAAAAAAATATTAAAAATAGTGATTGTAATGGATTACACACGAAGAACAACTCACTTTTCTTTGGAAAGAGAGTGTAACCCGTTTCTATTATTGGTAATTTTTTTTGTGTCATTGTATTTGTTTCATTGAGATTTTCTAATAAAATCAGTAGTATTGTAATCAAAATTTCAATACATTTCTAATGTATTTTTTTTTAATTTTTCTTTGTTTTATTTTTTCTTGAGATTTGTGGCAGGCTATTTTAACAATTTTTTTCAGAATTTGATATTTCTATCCTGTAGTTCTTACAAAGTTATGTTTCCCATTCAACATGTATTAAACTGTGCCATTTCAGCAAAATAATTTCTACAAGTGTTATTCTGGGCATTTATATATATAAAAAAACGAAACAACACTGTTAATAAGTGAATAAATTCCTGTCCAGTGGTGAGGTAGAAAGGGAAAAGAAAGCTGGTATCGCTTGTGTTTGGTATTGTGATTGTTGTTATGGTTGTAATTTAAAAAAAATTGTTTTATAAAAAATATTTTTAGTTAAAATTGATTTGGAAAAATATATATATTAATATTGATGATTTTTAATTTAAATATTGTAGATTTAACTATTGCTATTATATCATGAAATAAATAATACTTTATATAAAATATTTTATATTGTTCTATTAAACTATTTACAATTCCATTAAGTATGAAATACATCCGATAAGGACAATAGTTTTCATAAATTTTTAAGAACGCAACAACATCATGTAAAATATAATTAGGACTAAAATTGGGATTGCAATCAAATTCTGCAAATGCTACGTCATTAAACGATTTCCGTCTAATTTATACAGTGTTATTGAATAATGTTTAACACTAGTTTTTCGAATAAAAAATAAATTAAAATTTTTTATTTTTATTTTATCAGGTCAAATCCGGTTTAATGTATTTTTAGTTTTGGATTGGACTGTCGAGCTGGAACAGTGAAGAATAAAACAAGACAAGACGAACCATCTAGGTGATGGTCCAGTGGTAAGAGCTTGGGACCAAGAGGTTTGCTCTCTCTGTGGTTTCAGGTTCGAGCCCTGTGGTTGCTCATATGATGGCTATTGGAGGCTTACATGGTCGTTAACTTCAGGGCCCGTGGGATTAGTCGAGGTGCGCGCAAACTGACCCGGACACCCACGTTAAACTAAAAAAAACAAGACAAGACGGGAGTTCGTTAAGTTTCACATTCTTTAGTACGGATCATGATTTCCCTTTTTCTTGTACAAAAAAAGAACGCGCGTGACCTTCGCGACTCTTCGCCGCCCCCCCCCAACGGTGCCTCCCCACTCTCTAAATATATCCCAAAAATGGCAAACCCCAGCTCGAGCCCTAGCCCCGAAACCACCGCGCCGGCATCTTCCACTACCATCAACCTCGACTATACGGCGGGGCTCAGTGTGGTCTTCGACCAATTCGACACAAACGGTGACGGCAAGATCTCAGCTTCGGAGCTCGGAGAAGTGCTGAAATCCATGGGCTCTACCTACACCATGGAGGAGCTTCATCGCGTGATGGAAGATGTGGACACCGACAAGGACGGGTGCATTGATTTGGCCGAGTTTGCAAAGCTGTGTCGATCCTCCTCCGCCGCTGCCGCCGCCTCTGAGCTGAGGGATGCGTTTGATCTGTATGATCAGAACGGTGACGGGATGATCTCGGCGGCGGAGCTCCACCAGGTGCTGAACCGGTTGGGGATGAAGTGTAAGGTGGACGAGTGCTTTCAGATGATTAAGAATGTCGATTCGGATGGTGATGGGTGTGTTAACTTTGAAGAGTTTCAGAAGATGATGGCTGCTAACATCAATAATGGCTCCGCTGTCGTGGCTCCCTAGATCTATTTCGGACGGTGCCGATTGATTTGATCAATGGATAATGTTTCGTTTAGTGAAAAATCTGGGGTCATGGCGCTGCTAACTGGTAAATGAAAATGTGATTGTGATTTTTTTCTTTTTCTTTTTAATTTTAGTACTTTCTAAAATGAAGAATGAAATCAATGAAATGACCGTTTCATGTCAATTATTCATTTTGTGCTTTCTGTGGATTGATTATCCCCCCACCCCTCTCTTAATTTCTTAATTATTTGATTGAATTACAATTCATGAAAAGGATATACTGGGGAGTGAGTTGATTCGTTGATTGTGCTTGTTTTTTAAATTGTTTTTTCACTTAGAATAAATATTAAATTAATATTTTTAACTGATTTCATTGTATTTATGCTACAAATAAAAATAAAAAGCTGATGGGTATTGTTCTTTTCATGGTTAACTCGTTAATGATGGGATTAACATCATTGCAGTTGCTAGTTATGATGGGGTTTTAGTGATTTGGATGTATTTCAATTTTTGGCATAGTTGAAGCTTCTTCTTCTTCTTCTTCTTCTTCTTCTTCTTGGGGCAAAATCAATAACAAGTGCTGAATGCTGTAGTTGTTAGAGCGTCTCTAATTGGAAGCAAACAAGGTCATTCGTTTTATCTAAAATAGTCAAAATATTTCATATTAATTTAAAAAATAAAATTTTTATCTTATATTAAATTTTGGTCCATTCTGAATTTTTCAAATAAATTTCAGTCATAATATTTTAGTTTTATTTCATATGTTCAATTCCAAGCTTAAAAAGTTATTAAATCAGACTGATGTTTTATTTAAATTGAATTACTTAAAACGACCTGTGAAAACATTTTAAAAACACCTACCTAAACAAGATTAATAACCTTAATGGAAAGAGAAGAGATACTTTAAAGAGTCGAATTGGGAATATAAAGTATCCAACGAAATAAGATGCTTAGGACAGTCAAATTAATAATGGTATAAATGACTTTTATGTTCGAAAGGTAAAAGGTCAACTGTTTTTTAATATATTTAATAAACAATCACTAAAAAAAGATTTTGTTGATTTTAGAAAAAAATATATCAATTCCTTAAAAAAAAAAAAAGAATTGTTTATTATTTTGAAAAATATTAACTTCAATCTCTAAAATAAAGATTTCATTGATTCAATACTTAAAAAAATTAAAAAAATCTAAGTCTACCTGAGTAAATTTATCAAATTTATAATTATAGTTTTAAAACATGACCAAGTGGGTCGAGTAGGGACTGGAACCAGGTTGAGTTTAAGAAAAAATAAGCAAAGTAAAAAACCCGGGTGACTTAACTAGTTGACTCAATGACCTTGTAAAATTCAGATTTAACCCATTAATTATTTATTTTTTAACCAAAACGATATTATTTTGATTTAAAAAAATATTGGGGTTGACCCGATAACCCGATCAAAACTCAATGACCCGAGTAAAACCCGTGATCTTGGCCTTGAGCTGGGTTTAAAAACTCTGCTTATGACACAAGTCATGAGTTTAAAGAGAACGCAAATTGAAAAAAAAAAGATTTTTAAAAAATAACTAGTGAAAAAAAAAAATATTTTTATTAAAAAAATAAAAAAATTAACATTTTATTTAGCATTACTATTCGACATCGCGTTTTCCGTTCCTTTTTCCTTGTATTTTTTTTTTTAATGAACTTTCTCCTTGTAATTGTTGCTATTACACGCAGAAGTTCCTTTTAACTATGCAGCCCCTTCAATCGGTGATGCCTCCTTTATAAGATAGCGTTTTCTATTCTAAAATGCTGACTATTTTTGAAATGTTGACTTGTGATGCGATTACCATGTTTTGTTAGAACAAACTTATGATGGAAAATATTATTGGGTTAATTTTATTTTACTGTTTTATCAGTTTTTATTTAAGAGTTTTTTCTTTATTAATTACCTTTTAAAAATTTTAATCATGGTTTTTTCCATCTACCTTTGTTAATTAAATTAATAGAAAATATTGTTCTGTTCCATAAACTTCAATTTCCCTCCTCAAAAGTATAAATAGTTTATCAATTGACTCTTTAAGAAAATATCTAACATGATATGCACACACATAAAATTTTATTTTGAAGACAAATTCACTATAAAAAAAATAAGAAAAAAGCATGAAAAATATAATTAATATGATTTTTAATCAATAAAAAAGTTAAAAAAAAATCTTACGACCCGGGTTAAATTCTCCAAATGATTAAATCAATGAAATCTTCATTTTAGAGATTGAAGTCAATATTTTTCAAAATAATAGACAATTCTTCTTTTCTAAAGGAATCGACCACATATTTTTTTTTCTTTCTAAAATCAACGAAATCTCTTATTTAGAGATTAATGTCAATATTTTTCAAAATAATCAGCAAATATCCTTTTTTAAAAGGGACCAAAGTTAAAATTTTTATAAAATTGATGAAATATCTTTTTTAGGGATTAACACATCATTGGCAAAATAATAAACAAACTTTATATTTTTAAGGACCAATGTTATTTTTCAACGAGTCTCTTATTTTAGATGTCATGACTTACACGATGTCAGATGACAGAGTTGTCTCTTAGAATAGAAGGGGCATTAAGTTTAATCATAAAGTTATGCTTTGAGGGAGTCGCCATCTAGTATATGATTACTAGAAAACCTATGGTCTGCAGAGCCTGAACAAGAGGACTAGTTGTGTAAGGAGAAGACACATCACCCCTAGTGCACCATACCTAAGGTAGGAGGCATTGTTGATTGATTATTTTTCTAGGTCATGTATATATCCGTTGGTCTTTCTTTTCTTAACAAAAGAATAAATTAACAAATGATTTAATGTAGTAATACAGTAACTGTTAAATCTTAAATGCCTAGCACGTGGAGGAAAAATCATTTCAAATTCATGGTGTTATAAATGAGAGATCCTTCATGTTATGACATAAAAGATTAGGTCATATCTCCATTGATAGAATTAAAATATTGATAAATGATGGAGTCTTTGAGGCTTTTGACTTTATTGATTTTAGTATTTGTGTAGATTGCATTAAAGTAAAGAAAACTAACAAATACAAAAAAGGTGCATGTGGATTTCTGATCTTTTAGAGAATATACATACTGATATTTAAAGTTCTTATGATTGGTGATTTAATAGTAAAAAATGTTTCATTACCTTTATTAATTATTATACATGATATGTGTATCTCTATTTACATTAAGATAAAAGTGAATTATTAGATGTTTTTAAGGTCTGTAAAGAAGAAGTAGAGAAACAATTGGACAAACATATCAAAATTATGAGGTCAGATAGAGGTGGTGAATATTATGATAGATACATTGAAATAAGATAATTGTTAGATCCATTTACAAGGTTTCTTAAGGAATAAGGTATTATGACAGAATAAACAATAACAGACTCACCATCTCAAAATAGTATAGCTAAAAGGAGAAACCAAACATTAATGGATATGGTGGAGTATGATTAGTAACTCTGATCTCCTGTTGCCTTTGTGGAGTAAAACTATAAAAATTATGACATATGTACTAAATAGGATTCTTACCAAGATAGTTCACAAAACACATTTGAGATTTAGAAAGGTTGGAATCTTAGTTTAAGGCATACATGTATAAGGTTGATCAACTAAAGTTAGAGTCTACAATCCAATAAAGAAAAAATTTAACTCAAAAACATTTAATGGATATTTAATTGGCAATATAGAAAAGTCTAAGAGATATAAATTTTATTGTCTAACTCGTGTGATGAGAATTGTGGAATCTATAAATGCAAGGTCCCTTAAGAATGATGAGATTAATGGGAGCAGCCAACTTTGAAACTTAGTTTTTTAAAAGGATAATAGTTTTGAATATGCTCTTACATGTTCATATAAATTAGTTATGTTTCACGATAATTATCAAGATTTGATAACTCAAGAATAACAAATCATTAAAGAGCCACAACATTACAAGGATATTCCTATAGATCTAGTTACTATACATTCTCAAGCTAAAGATATTGATATAACATTGAGAACATCTTTAAGAGTTAGGAAACATATAATTTCTTCAAATTATATTATGTACCTACAAGAGTCTAACTTGAATTTTAATGCTAAGGATGACCCTATTATATTTTCTGAAACTATAAGTAGAAATAAATCACATTATGGTATATTGCTATTAGAGATGGGTAGGATTCAATTTCTAATAACTAAGTTTGAGATCTTTTTGAAATTTCTGAAAATAAAAAGGTCATTCATTATAAATGGGTTTTTAAAACAAAAAGAAACTTTTTAGGCAATATTGAAATATATAAGGTTATACTTGTATGTAGCTAAAGAATTCACTCAACAAAAAAGAATTCATTATCATGATACCTTATCTCTTGTTTCAAAACGAATTGATTTTGGATATTCATGGCATTGGTAGCTCATTTTAATATGAAGCTGCATTAAATGGATGTGAAAATGATATTTGTCAATTAAGACTTGAAGGAGGAGGTTAACATGAAATAACCAGAAGATTTTATTTCAGAGAGGAACAATTACTTGGTCTGTAGGTGTAGGCTTAAGAAATCTATATATAGACTAAAACAAACTTCCCATCAATGGTATTTAAAAATTAATAGTGTTATTTTTTCATAGGGTTTAAATTATAATAGATATTCCCAGACTGAAGGATCACGATCGATTGCTCAAACACTTACAAGCACTTAAAAACCTCTTGGAATAGTATAATTCATAACCTCACAGATCTCGACAGTACGATGTGGAGCAAGGAATGGCATAGAAGGGTGTAACCTTTACACATGCATTCAAATGTGGAGTTTGAGAGATTTGAGATTCGTTTAAGGAGTCTTTGCTGATTTCTAGTTTTGGATTCCAAAACCAAACAAACCAGGAGAGACGATTCTGAAAATAAGGTGTGCACCACTTGTTTGATAAAAATATTTATGATAATTTTATAATAGAATGTAAGATGCGTGCATGATTTTGTACTATTTCTAACCAAGAATAAATGTGTTAACACGGATGTAAAGAGTATCGGAGAGAACAATTAGTCAGGCCATTTAACGATAAAGATCGCAGAAATCAGGCCATTTAACGATAAAGATCGCAGAAATCAGCCCATTTAACGATAAGGATATCAGAAATCGTACCATTCACGGTCCCTTCTGATAGCTTTAAGAGGTTCCGCAGCCTCTTTATGGAACTTAAAGGCAGTATAATTTTCAGAGAAGCTGCCAATGGAACCAGTCAATTGACTTCGTTTGAGAGCGTTAAAGCTGAGCAATGTCAACATTTCAAGTGCGGAAATATTTGTTGGGATAAAGGATTTGATACACCTCCAGTACCTTGACCTGTTTAATAATCTGATTTTGGTGGAACTGCCCAAAGAAATTTGTGACTATTGCACAATCTGCTAACTTTGTACCCCTGTGGTGGCTGGGAGCTTGAAAGGCTGCCTGAAGAAATTTGGAAACTGCATTAATATCTGCGAAATTTAGACCTCAGTGGTTGTAGGAAGCTTGAAAGGCTAGCTACCGTATGGCCTAGACAGGCTACTCAACTGGAGGAACTCGCTATCGATGATCAATGCCGTCTTCTAAAAGACCGATATCAAGGGGAGGATGGAAAAGGAAGGACTGGGACGAGAGCCGAGAGGTAATTAAACTATCCTGCTTCTTGTGCATATTTTCACAAATTCCTCTACTGCTAAATGAATTTCTAAATTTGCAGGAAATAGAGGAGCTTGGTTTCAAAACGTTTCCACTGCCAAAATCGAATAAAATCAGTGAACAAGAGGGTCATTATTTTTTCAAATGATTCTTCAAGAATTCCTTCTTTGCTCTTTAACTTGCAGGAATTGTTGATTTCCATTGTTGCATACCAAATTAAACATGGAGGAGCTAATTAATCCCACAGTTGAAGATGTTCGAACGGCAAATTTACTCAGAGGTTTGTGTTAACAGCTACAAAATGAAGCAGAAACCCTCCCACGAACTCGTTGCATTCTTTCCATCTTCGTACATTTCATGCAAATGCATGCAGTTAGGCAAGCTTGGACAGCTAGATGTGCAGCTCAAATAAATTACTTCCTTTTTGTTTTCATTTTATTTTCATAGTTTAGTTCATCTTCAAGAGATGAGTTTTTAATTAATTCTTAATTATATTTATCTAGATATTAAAAAAATATTTTATTTTCAATTAATCCTTCATTCAAACTAGAAACTTTGACGAATGAATTGCACACTACCTTAGTCTTCAATTATATAATCATGCTCATGCCAAAGTTTTGATAGAAAGCTATATTTTTATTTAAAATTTAAATAGTGTTCGGTAATACGGTAACATTTACTTTTTAAAATATTTTTCATTTAAAAATAAATAAAAAATAATATTTTTTTTTTAAAAAATTATTTTTAACATTATCACACCAAAATAATCCAAAAATAAAAATAAGAACAATTTAAAGCGAAAAAATGCTTTTTTTTAAATACGGTGTCATCGCAAAAACAAACACCATCTTAAATTGACATAATTAAATATGTAAAAATTAATTGAAGATTTGCTCAATTATTTAAATTGAACTTATATTTTTTTTATTTTATATCAAATGATGATGTTATTGTGTTCTATAGAAAAAAAAATTGTAATTGTAACTTTTACACCATGAAGAGTTTTAAACATTGTTTTATTAAGAGGTTTCATGTAACCCTTGAGAAGAAGTTTAATTGGTCAGATCTTGGATTTATTCTTTAATGATTATGAATTCAAGTTCTTTCAAGGCCACTGGAGACTTACAAGTTACATGGTCGTTAACTTCAGAACTCGTGAAATTAGTCAAGGTGTGCATAAGCTAGTCTGGATACCCACGTTAATAATAATAATAATAAAAGTTTCCATGTAAAATATTGAGTGTTGATTTATAGTTTTTCAATTTTCTTTACTTCAAAATATTATTAAAAAATAATATAAAATTATTTCTGATATTTTAACTGTTAATTTAAACTTTTGAAAACATAAAGTAATATATGGTGTATATATTTTAAAATTATTCTTAAAAATAGCAATAAACTTTTTTTACTAATATGACCTTCAATATCTTGTCTTAGATTTTGCAAATTCTTGTTAATATGAACTTCTCTCTCTCTCTCTCTCTCTCTCTCTCTATATATATATATATATATATATAAAGTAGTTTTTATAAAAGATATAAATCATTAAAATTATTATAAAATAGTTATAACAAGATTAAATAAAAATATATTTGGAATATGACCACTCGTTTTTGACTAATCAAGCAGTTGGCGCTTAAAAACCTAGTCACTCTCTGAAAAGCATGCTCCAAAGCGATGTTCCTCCCCAATCTCTCAAAACTCAAGAAGCTCTCAATACCTTTCAAACCCAAACTCTCACCTCTCTCATTCCTCTCTACAAACCCAGAAAACCAACCACAACACCAAGAACAAGCACTGAACCACCAACAACAAAGCATTTGCATAACCAACAGGTCATACTGGACCAAAAAAATCCATGACCTCTGCACCAAACACCGCAACGTTGATGAAGCCCTCCGCCTTCTTGACAATCTCCGCCTCCGTGGATACCTCCCTGACTCCCTCAATCTCAGCAGCATAATTCACGGCCTCTGTGATGCCAACCGCTTCAATGAAGCCCACCAACGCCTTATCATCTTTTTAACCTCCCTTTGTGTCCCTGATGAGCGTACTTGTAATGTACTCGTTGCTCGCTTGCTTCATTCTAAAGACCCATTTAGGACATTGAATGTTATTCATCGTTTGATTGAATTTAAGCCTGAGTTTGTGCCTTCGTTGATTAATTATAACCGTTTGATAGATCAGTTTTGCTCGGTCTCGCTGCCGAATGTAGCGCATAGGATGTTGTACGACATGATTAACAGAGGGCACTGTCCAAGTATTGTAAGTTATACTACTTTGGTTAATGGGTATTGTAAGATTGGTGAAATCTCTGATGCTTATAAGCTGTTCGATGAAATGCCTGAATGGGGTGTCGTGCCTAATGCGCTGTCTTATAGTTTGTTGATTCGTGGAGTTTTAAGAAAGAGAGACATTGAACGTGGAAGAGAATTGATGCACGTGCTCTTTCAGAGAATGAGATATGAAGAGGATCAGTCAGTGAATAGTGCCGCTTTTGCTAATCTTGTTGATTGTTTGTGTAGAGAAGGGCTTTTTAATGAGGTTTTTATGATTGCCGAGGAAATGCCACAAGGAAATAGGGTGAATGTGGACTTTGCTTATGGGCATTTGATTGATTCCCTTTGTAAGGTTGGGAGGAGCCATGGTGCTGCCAGGGTTGTTTATATAATGAGGAAAAAAGGGTTTACACCAAGTGTAGTGTCATATAATTCAATCATACATGGGCTTTGTAAGGAAGGGGGTTGCATGAGAGCTTATCAGTTGTTAGAGGAAGGGGTTGGATTTGGTTACTTGCTGTCTGAGTATACTTACAAGGTTCTGGTAGAAGCACTTTGTCAGGCAATGGATCTTGACAAGGCAAGGGAAGTTTTAAAAGTAATGTTGAACAAGGAAGGGATGAATAGAACTAGGATTTACAATATATATTTAAGAGCTCTTTGTCTCATGAATAATCCAACTGAGGTTTTGAATGTGCTTGTTTCTATGCTACAAACTAATTGTCAGCCTGATGTGATCACTCTCAACACAGTTATTAATGGGTTTTGCAAGATGGGAAGAGTTGAAGAAGCTTTGAAGGTGCTAAATGATATGATGACGGGGAAATTTTCTGCCCCTGATGCTGTGACCTTCACTGCCATCATAAGTGGTTTATTAAATGTTGGAAGAAGTCAAGAAGCTCGCAATTTATTGCTTCAAATGCTTGAAAAGGGTATCACTCCTGGTGTTGTGACATACAATGCAATTCTTCGTGGTTTGTTTAAACTTCAGTTAACAAATGAGGCAGTGGCGGTTTTTGATGAAATGATAACTGATGGTGTAGCTGCCAATAGTCAAACTTACAGTATAATAGTCGAGGGATTATGCGAGTCTGGCCAAATAGATGGGGCTAAGAAGTTCTGGGATGAGGTTATTTGGCCGTCAAAAATCCATGATGATTTTGTTTATGCAGCCATTCTCAAAGGACTTTCCCGCTCAGGCCATTTGAATGAGGCCATACATTTCCTTTATGAATTGGTAGATTCTGGGGTCAATCCTAATATTGTAAGCTATAACATTGTGATTGACAGAGCTTGCAGCCTAGGTATGAAAAGAGAAGCTTACCAAATTGCAGGAGAAATGCAAAAGAATGGGTTGACCCCTGATGCGGTAACGTGGCGGACTCTTGATAAATTACATGGACAAGTGAAGAATTGATTTAACAATTAACATACGATTCAACTTGTCAGTGGGCAGAAGGCTTGTAGGTGAGGGGTGGATTCAACAGCCGTGTATGCGAAGCATATTCTGCAGATACTGAAGGAATGAAAAAAGTTCTTGTTAAGGATTATGTGTCCAAGAAGAATGGATTTCCTGCTTTCTCTCGCCCCATGTAAAGGAATCGCAAACTGAAATCTCTAATGCCCCAAAATTGGTCTTCACGACGCAGTAAAAAGATATGATTCTTGGTGGAGATCTGCTTTGGTCTGTAAAGAAGAGCATTCTGGAGAAACTCTCATTTTTTTGTCAGGAGAAATGATAATACAATTTGTGGGAGAAATTGTACATAAATGAGAAACAACATGATACAGCAGTCTGGTGGGGTTTTGGTTTTTTATTTTTTGTGATCTTCATTCTCAGGAAATAAAGAGGCAATCAATTTTGCAGTGGCTGGAATTGATTTTTGTTGCTTTCAAGCTGCAGTCAATCACCCCAACTGGCTATTAACTCTCTGACGGTGGTCATTTCTGTTGTATTTTTTACAATTCACCCTGTTCTTTATAAAGCTTTCAATCTCAGATGTATAGTTATTAAATCCGGACCGGTCTGGCAGATTGATTTGGTAGCTGGATCGGTTTGAGTTTGTTAAAAAAACCGGTCAGTGCAATAGCCTGACAAAACCTGGTTGACCCAACGGGTTGACCCATGACCCGGACAAGACCCGGTGCCTTTTTTTTTTCTTTTCAAATCTGGTTTCTGTCCTTCGGACTCCCTTCTTATTTCTTCATCTTCTTTACAATGAGTTGCTGTTAGCAGCGAAGAAGAAGAAGGGAGAGGGCAGTTGGAGGCTGGTCGAAGGAGAGAGAGCCGAGTCTCGGTTTAGCAGAGATGGGGGAAGTTGGAGACGGCGTCTGTGGGGCTGGTCTCCTGTGTCAGTGGGCGACGACTTTGATTTGGCCAAGAGATGGAGGTGGCTGGTGAAGAAAGAGGGGCTCTTTAGTTTTGGCCAAAAGGCTAGGGGGATGATAGAGAGAGGGATGAGGGAAGTTGTGGCCAGGCCTCTGTGGCAGCTGCTTTGGCCTAGTGAAAAGGGAAGCTTTGGCTGGTTCTAGGAGAGAAAATCCATGAAACACGGGTTGACCTACACTATGTTCCCACACTCTGGGGTTTTCCTCAAATCAAATCCCCTCTTGTTGGGAATCAAGAAACACAAAAGGAAGCTCTGGTTGTGCAGGCTGTGTGGAGACGGGTTGTTGTAGGAGCTAGAGGCTAGTTATTTTTTTGTTTTCTATGAACATGGATGATGTATTGCAGCGGTTCCGGTATTAGCAGAGTAATGGGGTGTGGCAGTCCTCGTAGACAGAAAAAGGAAAGGACTTATTGATCATTCGAGGAATTGTCGTATGATAGTCGGTGGGAACAAAAGGGTTGGCTCTCAAGATGGTGATGTTGCTAGCAATGGTGACAGAGGGCATGCAAGTTGTTACAGGTAGGTGTGAGCTATTGTTTCTGTGGTTTGTTTTTGGTTTGTGGTGTGGTGTTCTGATTGGAATCTTTATATGCAGTGAGGGGAGTCATTTGAGAGGAGACTGTAGAAAAAAATAGTCTAAATGATGTTCATCTTTGACTTCCAGCATCTAACTTTAAACCCCTGATCTCTTGCCACTGTAACTTGGACACTTGTATTGCTTGATGTGCTCAGCTTCGGCAGGTGTAATCTTGATGCATTAACTTTAAATAATTATTTTTAATTTTCTGGCTTGACCTAGGTTGACCCATAAAATTTAGAACCTGGCTCCTTGATCAGGTTAATTTCCGAACCAGGTTTGATAACTATACCTGGATGGACCAAATAAATTGATTCTATTATAATTATAATTAGATAGAAAAAATAGACAATGATATCATATTGATCAATTTTTTTTTTTAAAAAAAGAGTAATCTCAGTAATATTGAAAAAATAATTTTTTTTCAAATAGAGAAAAACAATGTAGCTTTATTTCCTTTCTATTAAATAAAAAAGGACCAAATAGGATTAAAAAAAGAGACAAAAAACTTAACTCGGATTAACATGAGAAACTTATAACTCAAGTAACAAAGGCAAAGTCAAACTAAGTTAATCTGTTAAATTTGTTGTTTAAATTATGACATCAAGATATCCCGATATAAAATAAAACGAAGAAAATCTCAAAGCCTATTTCTTTTTTAAAAAGTCATGATCAAATGATGAAAGCTAGAAAAAAAATATGTAAAAAAAAAATTATCAGCTCGCATTACCTTTTTAAACTCATGATCTAAATCATTAAACCAAAAGCATCTCAACAAGAAAAATCAAAAAACTCAATTCTCAATCAATCAAATGTTAAAAGATGAGATTAATAAAAGAATTTCAATTATAAAAAAAATCTAAAATGAAAAGAATAAGGATAAAAAAAGAAAATAAAAAATAATCTTGATTTTTTATGGAAGAGTGAAATTGAAATTAAAAATACAATTAACAAAAGAACCCAAAAAAGACAAAAAATAATGAGGATCAAAATTGAAAAATAACAAAGAAAAAGGATGATTTGAAAAAAAAATCAAATGAAAAAAATAATAACAGTAAAAGAATGCAAAGGTCAAAAACAAAAAAAAAAACAATTGTTGAAAAAAACAATAAACAAATAGCAACTTAACTTGAGCTAACTTGTTAAACCCGCAACCATAGATATAAAATTATAATAATTTCATAGAAAAGAAAGGGAGGGGGAAAGCTCGAAGACCAAACCCCAGTAAATCAAATGTTGAAAGATAAATTATAAAAAAAATAATTAATTTTAAAAGGGACGAAAAAGGATTGAAGTGAACTTGTGTTATTTTCCAAAATCGGTGACTTTAGTCATAAACCCTAGACTAAACCCATGAAATGCAAACCCTAAAAAATAATAAAGCAAAATTATAAATCAATGAAATGTTGAGAGATGAAACTGGAAAAAATAGAAAAATAAAATGGGAACAAACTTTGACATTAAAAAACAAAGCAAATGCTTAAGGATAAAATTGAAAATAAAATTCAATTATGAAAATGAAAAAAAATATAAACAACAATCAAAAGAATGAGGACCAAATTTAATATAAAAATCAAATTAAACCAAATTATGATGGACGAAATTGAAGAGAAAAAAAAAACAACAAAACAAATTGGAATCAAAGTAATAAGGATTAAATTGGATATAAAAAATCAAATTAAATCAAATGATGATGAATGAAATTGAAGATAAAAAATTAAAAGAAAAAACAACAAAACAAATAGGAATCAAAAGAATAAGGATCAAATTAGATATAAAAATAAAATTAAACCAAATGATGAAGGATGAAATTTAAAAGAGAAAAAGGAAGAGAAACAAAAAGGTAAATAGGAATAAAAAAATAAAGATCAAATTGAATATAAGAAATAAATGACAAAACACTCTTGAACTTTTCCAAAGAAAAGAAAGAGAAAAAAGAAAAAAAAAAGTTTATCAAAGTCAAACCATTCCTCCAATGTAAAAACACACTTTATCATAAAAAAAAAAATGTTAGGACACTTCTAACATCACCATTTAAAGCAGCGTTTGACCACTAATAAAAGATATATGTGCAAACGCGTGTGGCAATGTGCTAACCACTTTTTTCTAGAAATAATATTTGTTTATTAAAAAAAGACCAAAATAATTATAACCAAAGCAACCCATACGGACAATTCTAAAAATTAAAAGTCAAAGAGCAAATATGAAGTTAATTACTTTTAAAAACTAGAAAGGTAAAAAAAAAAAAAACCCTTCCATAACAATTCAATTAATTTTGCTTTTAAATACATTAAAGTCTTTTTATTGTCCATAAAAAAATATAAAAAAGGTGTCTATGGCCCTAGTAAATTTGACGATAATAATTTTATCTTAGTGGAAAGGCTATCTTGCCCTCAATGTTAAGTTTAAAAGTTTTAACTTGCAAGGTCAAAATTATTTTTACACTATTCCAATGAATAGTAATATATTAGAAGAGGTGCAATGATTTCATGAGGAGGCTTATGCTTTTGTTAATTATTTGATTTAAAAAATATCACTAGTTTTTTTTTTTTTTTTGCAAAATAACACAATTTAAAAATTATTTTATGAAATACCACAATTTGATATATATCCCAGTTATGAATAACGACTTTGTAAGAAGTCAAGGTTGAGAATATCTACTTCTAAAGAAAGTGTTAAAACAAGTCGCACAAATATCAAGAAAAAAAAAAGAGAGAGAATAAATAATGAAAGAAAGATACAATAAAGACATATTGAAGCACCAACAAGAAGATCTTGACAAGATGAATCTAATAACGCCAATAAATGTTATTAATGGTGATTGAAGTGAGTCATATTCTTCTATTAAAAGGCAAATGAGCAATTATAATGATGAGAGAGGAAATAGAAAAGAAAAAAGAAATAAAGAGACTTTTAGAGGCATATTAAGACTTTGATTTAAGACATCACATATAATATTAAAAAAATTATGAAAAGATAGATCCAACAACACTAAAAAAATTATAAATAGTGATTTTAGTGGACTACACACAAAGAACAACTTATTTTTTTTAAAAAAAAAGAGTGTAACATGCTTCTATTATTAGTGATTTTTTTTGTGTCGTCGTATTTGTTTCATCAAAATCTTGTAATGAAATCATATTATAATCAAAGTTTTATTGTACTTTTTGATGTTTTTTTTTCTGTCCTATTATTTCTTGAGAGTTGTGCTGGCCTATTTTAATAAATTTTTTTAGAATTGATATTTCTATCCTGTACTTCTTACAAAGTTATGTTTCCGATCCTACATGTATTAAACTGTGTGCCATTTGAGCAAAATAATTTCTACAAGTGTTATTTTGGGCATTTAAAAAAAAACAAAACAACAGTGTTAGTGTTAATAAGTGAAAATAAATTCCTGTCCAGTGGTGAGGCAGAAAGGGAAAAGAAAGCTGGTCGATGCTTAATAACAAGACTTTTTTTTATAATTATAATTATTATTATTATTAATCACGTGCTTTATTATTTTAAAATACAAGACAAGACAGGTGTTCGTTTACTTTTACATTCTTTAGTCGACGTGTACGGATCATGCTTTTCCTTTTTCTTGCACAAAAAAAAAAGAAAAAGAAAAAAGAGCACGCGTGACCTTCGCGACTCTTCTCTTTTTGCTTGGTTTTATCACTATTCGATAAATCATGGGCCAGCAATTCTTTCCCTGGCCCACGTTACACTTCTCTCCCAATATAAATTTCCAATTTCTTCCTCCCCCCACAGCTTTCCACTTTTCTCGTCCCAACGGAAACTGCTTGCCTCTCCACTCTCTACATATATCCCAAAAATGGCAACCCCAATCTCGAACCCTAGACCCGAAACCACCGCGCCGGCATCTTCCACTACCATCAACCTCGACGATACGGCGGAGCTCAGGAAGGTCTTCAACCAATTCGACACAAACGGTGACGGCAAGATCTCAGCTTCGGAGCTCGGAGAAGTGCTGAAATCCATGGGCTCTACCTACACCATGGAGGAGCTTCATCGCGTGATGGAAGATGTGGACACCGACAAGGACGGGTACATTGATTTGGCCGAGTTTGCAAAGCTGTGTCGATCCTCCTCCGCCGCTGCCGCCGCCTCTGAGCTGAGGGATGCGTTTGATCTGTATGATCAGAACGGTGACGGGATGATCTCGGCGGCGGAGCTCCACCAGGTGCTGAACCGGTTGGGGATGAAGTGTAAGGTGGACGAGTGCTTTCAGATGATTAAGAATGTCGATTCGGATGGTGATGGGTGTGTTAACTTTGAAGAGTTTCAGAAGATGATGGCTGCTAACATCAATAATGGCTCCGCTGTCGTGGCTCCCTAGATCTATTTCGGACGGTGCCGATTGATTTGATCAATGGATAATGTTTCGTTTAGTGAAAAATCTGGGGTCATGGCGCTGCTAACTGGTAAATGAAAATGTGATTGTGATTTTTTTCTTTTTCTTTTCAATTTTAGTACTTTCTAAAATGAAGAATGAAATCAATGAAATGACCGTTTCATGTCAATTATTAATTTTGTGCTTTCTGTGGATTGATTATCCCCCCCCCCCCCCCCCCCCCCCTCCTAATTTCTTAATTATTTGATTGAATTACAATTCATGAAAAGGATATACTGGGGAGTGAGTTGATTCGTTGATTGTGCTTGTTTTTTCAATTGTTTTTTCACTTAGAATAAATATTAAATTAATATTTTTAACTGATTTCATTGTATTTATGCTACAAATAAAAATAAAAAGCTGATGGGTATTGTTCTTTTCATGGTTAACTCGTTAATGATGGGATTAACATCATTGCAGTTGTTAGTTATGATGGGGTTTTAGTGATTTGGATGTATTTCAATTTTTGGCATAGTTGAAGCTTCTTCTTCTTCTTCTTCTTCATGGGCAAAATCAATAACAAGTGTTGAATGCTGTAGTTGTTAGAGCATTTTCGTGGGAAACAAGGATGTTAATTTCGTTTGGATAAAATATTTTATATCAATTTGAAAAATAGAATAATTTTTATTTTATTTTAAATCTTGATTCGTTATAAATTTTTGAATAAATTTTAGTAAAAATATTTCAATTTTATTTCACATGTTGTGTTCCAGACTTAAACAATTATTAAATCAAATTAATATTTTATTTAAGTTAAATTATTTTAAATTTAAATTATATTTAATCTTAATTATTTAAAAATATTTTAAATTTTAAAATTATATTTATTTGTCTATTTATATTATATAATTTATAATTAATTTATTTTAAATTTAAATTATATTTGTTGATACATATAATAATAATCTCAAAATGATAAATCAAAACACTTTAAAATTAAAATATTTTATTTTAATTAAAACAATAAATCACCTACCAAACCAAAATTAATAACATTAATGGGAAGAGAAGAGATACTTTAAAGAGTCAAATTGAGAATATAAAGTATCCAACGAAATAAGATGCTCAGGACGGCCAAATTAATAATAGTATAATTGACTTTTATGTTCGAAAGGCAAAAAGTCAACTGTTTTTTAATATATTTAATAAACAACCATGGTAAAAATTTGATATTTGCCGATTATTTTGAAAAATATTGACATTAATCTCTAAAAAAGAGATCTCGTTTATTTTAGAAAAAAAAATATGCCGGTTCCTTTTAAAAAAAAATTGTCTATTATTTTGAAAAATATTAACTTCAATCTTTAAAATGAAGATTTTATTGATTCAATATTAAAAAAAAAATTAAAATTAATTAAAAAAATTTAAATCAACTCGGGTAAATTTGTCAAACTTATAATTATAGTTTTAAAACCTGGCCCGGTGGGTCGACCCGAGGTTGGAACCAGGTTGAGTAAAAAAAAATAAGTTAAGTTAAAAACTCAGGTGATCCGACGAGTTGACTTGATGACCTTGCAAAATCCGAATTCAACCCATTGACTATTTATTTTTTTAACCACAACGATATTATTTTGATTTAAAAAAAAAATTAGAATTGACCCGGTGACCTGATCAAAACTCAATGACCTGGGTAAAACCTGTGATCTTGGCCTTGAGCCGGATTTAAAAACTCTGAGTATGAAACAAGTCATAAGTTTAAAAAGAAAGCAAATTAAAAAAAAATATAAATTAAAATATAATAATAACTAGTGAAAAAAAATATATTAGGATGAATAGTATTTCATAAAGTTTTGATATTTTTGCTGGATATATAAAAATAATATTTTTATAAAAAAAATAATATTTTTTTAACATTTTATTTAGCATTACTATTCGCCATCGCGTTTTCAATTCCCTTTTCCTTGTATTTTATTTTTTTTAAAATGAACTTTCTCCCTGTCATTGTTGCTATTACACGCAGAAGTTCCTTTAACTATGCAGCCCCTTCAATTGGTGATGCCTCCTTTATACGATAGCGTTTTCTATTCTATGGCAGGCCATGTAAAATGCTGACTATTTTTGAAATCTTGACTTGTGATGCAATTACCATGTTTTGTTAGAACAAACTTATGATTGAAAATATTATTGGGTTAATTTTATTTTAATGTTTTATCAGTTTTTATTTAAGAGTTTTTTCTTTATTAATTACCTTTTAAAAATTTTACTCATGGTTTTTTCCATCTACCTTTGTTAATTAAATTTAATCATGGTTTTTTCCATCTACCTTTTAATTTTACAAGTATCCTTTTTTTAAAAGGGACCAAAGTTAAATTTTTTATAAAATTGATGAAATATCTTTTTTAGGGATTAACACAACATTTGAAAAATAATAATCGAACTTTATATTTTTAAGGACCAATGTTATTTTTCAACAAGTCTCTTATTTTTAGGTGTCATGACATACACGAAGTCAGATGGCAAAGTTGTCTCTTAGAATAGAAGGGGTATTGAGTTTAATCATAAAGTTATTATTTGAGGGAGTCGCCACCTATTATATGATTACTAGAAAACTTATACTCTGCAGAGCTTGAACAAGATGACTAGTTGTGTAAGAAGAAGACGCATCACCCCTAGTGCACTATACCTAAGGTAGGCTGCATTGTTGATTGATTATTTTTCTAGGTCATGTATATATCCGCTGGTCTTGCCTAAGATTCAAGGTGAATCTCCCTTAATGAGAAATTATTTATCTTATCCGGTTAAATCCTAATCATTCTAAGGCCTAAATTTTAGTATCACATTTATTTTCTATTTTCGCATGTTTAATACTTGAGGGTATACTTTACAATGTAATTTTATACCCTAAATATTAAAATATACAACTAAATCCTAATACTCTGAATATTAATTAAACAAAATAATTGTTGTGGGATTTTTGGTATTTTAGTCAAATCCTAATGAATAATCATAAATTGGTTACGATATCCATCTTGTATGATAAAATGCGATTTTGTTTTTTAGAAAATATACATGAAAACCTTTAGAATTTGGTCGTATGCATGAAAACAAAATGTAACAGCCCGACCCAACATGCTGTATATTGTCCGCTTTGGGCCTTACCGCCCTCACGGTTTTGTTCTTAGTGACATGAGCCCACTTCTGAGCCTGACGCCCCAAAACGCGTACAACATGTTAGCAACCAACACTACTAATAAGGCCAGCTACCAAACCCTAACCCTCCGATGTGAGATATTACAATCCACCTCCCTTAAGGAGCCCGACGACCCCGTCAGCACAATCGGATAGCCAGTGAGGTCGGCTCTGATACCAAATGTAACAGCCCGGCCCAACATGCTGTATATTGTTCACTTTGGGCCTTATCGCCCTCACGGTTTTGTTCTTGGTGATGCAAGCCCACTTCTGAGCCTGACGCCCCAAAACGCGTACAACATGTTAGCAACCAGCACTACTAATAAGGTCAACTACCAAACCCTCACCCGCCGATATGAGATATTACAATCCACCCCCTTAAGGAGCCCGACAACCCCGTCAGCATAATCGGACAGCCAGTGAGGTCGGCTCTTATACCAAATATAACAGCCCGGCCCAACATGTTGTATATTGTTGGCTTTGGGCCTTACCACCCTCACGGTTTTGTTCTTGGTGACGCGAGCCCTCTTCTGAGACTGACCCCCCAAAACGCGTACAACATGTTAACAACCAGCACTACTAATAAGGCCAACTACCAAACCCTCACCCGTTGATGTGGGATATTACAATCCACCCCTCTTAAGGAGCCTGACGACCCCGTTGGCACAATCGGACAGCTAGTGAGGTCGGCTCTGATACCAAATGTAATAGCCCGGCCCAACATACTGTATATTGTTCGCTTTGGGCCTTACTGCCTTCACGGTTTTGTTCTTGGTGACGCGAGTCTACTTCTAAGCCTGACGCCCCAAAATGCGTACAACATGTTAGCAACCAGCACTACTAATAAGGCTAGCTACCAAACCCTCACCCGCTGATGTGGGATATTACACAAAACATTTTTTTTTTTTTTGTGTTTTTGAAATGAGAAATTCTTTTGAATTAGTTTTAGAGTTTTTTGAAATTCCAAAGAAAACTAAGTATTTTAATATCGGGTCCATATCTTACAGTGTAAGTCTACAACCTAATATTAAATGAAATTCTTGTAAAAAAACATGTTTTTTGTGTTTTCCAAAACAAGGAAATTGTTTTTGAAATTTGTTTTTTGAAATTTTAGGAGAAAAATCATGTATTTTTAATATCGAATCCATATCTTTTTATATTGTAAGTCTATAACTCGATATTAGATCAACATGTTGGGAAAAAAACACGAGGGACCCACAAATAATTTCAAAATAGTCCTTGAATTTTTCAGATTTATTTTTATTTTTTTAAGGGTTTATTTAGCTAGACACGTAAATAGAGACAAATTAAAATTAAAAAAACAAAGTTTAGAGTGTGTTGCCAAACATGTAATTAGTTTACAATAAGAGGCAAAAAGTATTATAAAGACGTGTTTGATAAATACACAATTAGAAGTAGAACCAAACATATTTTTATATTTCAAATTAGGGCTTGGCGTCGCCACATGGCCAGGCCTATAGAAACATGTAAAAAAGAAGAAGCAAGGGTGGCTACAGTCACAAACATTGAGCATCGAGATTCCGCAGAGATGTTTGAGAAATTTGTATCTTTTGTTTAGCTTGAGGTTGTCTCAATTTATTTCAATTATGTTTCATTGTGTTAATTTGTTAAAAAGAAACTATTTCAAAATACCTTTTCTCTTTTTATCCTCGAACTCTTAATTTATGTGCAAGTTTTTGCAAACAATTACAAGAAGTGATAAAGAAGAACAATAAACTATTTTAAAATGAATGGATATAATTTTAATATACATTAAAAATAATAATAATTTATTATTTTTCTCTCAATAGCATCATATAAATTGATGAACTAAAGACTAATCTTAATATTTAAAAAACGATCACAAAACAAAATACCTATTAATTTAAATAACATTTTTTTTATACATATCACCACCTTATATATTCTAAGAAACATAACAAGCGATATAATCAGTTGAGTACCAAGATTTCTGAAATGAACATGAACAAGAAAAAAAAAAAACAAAGGAGGGATGTCAAGGATCTTGTGATGGCGTAAAATATTTATTAATGTATATTCAAATGAAAAATATTTTGAAAAGTAATCACTATTATATTTTCAAATATTATCTAACAATGCAAGTCTTGTATCAATTTATTACCCCCAAGTTCACTTAAAATTCAATCAATATTTTTTATATAAGTAGTTCTTTCAAAAAAACAAATAAAAAAAAATTAACAATCAACATGGATATTAAATATGTTAATTGTATTTTATTGTATAAAACTTATATATATATATATAAAAAAACAAGGTAGGGAGTTCATGTAAAAAATGGCATAGTCTTGTTGTGGAATACAGAGAAAGCTAACATGGGTTTTCAATCAATGAGATTTGACATGTGGACTCTCATGAACTGATACCATTAAAAAAGAGAGAGTTAAAATACAGTGAGAACAGAAGTGGACAAGATAGAAATATAGATCATAGAAATTGCATATAAACTTGGTTTCGATATTAAATTCTTTTTTCTTTTCTTTTTCAATCTATAAAATTAGCATATATAGCTTGTTTATTTATTTTTTAAATCTTTATGGAATAAAATTAAATGAATTATATATATATATATATATATATATATATATATATATGTGTGTGTGTGTGTGTGTGTGTGTGTGTGTGTGTGTTAAAAAACCAATTCAACCTAATAGCTTAAACTTTTAGATGAGGTCCTAAGATATGATTTATATTATTTTCTAACACACCCCCTCAAGTAAAAGCCTTTTGGGTTTGAAACTTGCACAGACCCATATTGCCTTGTGCTTGATTTTTATCAAATAAATAGGGGTGGTGAGATTTGAACTCGTGACCACTTGGTCATGAAAGTTTTGATACTATGTCAAAGAACCAATTCAACCCAATAGCTTAAGCTTTTAGGTGAAGTCCTATGATATGATTTATATTATTCTCTAACAATATATATATTGATAAAAAAAAATACAAAGCCAAATTTAATAAAATACTTAAATAATATGTAATCAATAAATTGAGGTTTACAAAACATAATGGCATTTTTCTTTTATTTTTGGCTAAAAGAGTTTGACGAAAGGTT
Organism: Populus simonii; assembly: GCA_007827005.2. Classification (NCBI taxonomy): domain Eukaryota; kingdom Viridiplantae; phylum Streptophyta; class Magnoliopsida; order Malpighiales; family Salicaceae; genus Populus; species Populus simonii. The sequence goes on from CM017478.2 coordinate 2,558,339, forward strand.
TGTTTATCAATGTGTGAAAAATAAAGAGAGTAATTGATAAATAACAAACTTTTTAAAATCTTTTTATATAACCCATATACAGGAAGGGAGTAAAATAAAGTTAACTTTTATTCAAAAGATACAATTTTTAGACCCAATTATTCAACCTTGTTGATTTTGGGTTTCTTAGACCCAAACAAAATAAATGTGAAGAGTAATTTTTTTTCATTAGTTTCAAAATTCATTTAAGAGATCTGATTTAAAATAAATTCATAAATAAGACTAAAAAATATTTGAACAAATAATGATTTGTAAAGAACGAACTTAGGATAGAAACAAAGCAAGGTAACATTTTTAAAAAATGATGTTTTTGGATGATAAATATATATAAAAATCCTAAATAAAGTGCACTGATTCTAAAAATGGATTAAGAACTTAATATATTAAGTTCTTAATCCATTTTTAGAATCAGTGCACTTTATTTAGGATTTTTAGTTTTCTAAAAAAATTAAGTGGTGACTTTTTTTTTTTTTTTTTAATTCTTAATCCAAAAAGGTAATGCAACATAATTAATTTGGGCTTTAAGCTCATTTTCAACTTATTTTGAATCAACTTGCAAAGGTTCATTGAAAAATTCAGTTCTTAATTTATGTGGTTTTCTTCTAATGATGTCAAAGAACTATCTCAACTTAAAAGTTTAAGCTGTTAGATGAGGTTTTAAGATATGATTTATATTATTCTCTAATAAATAATAAGTTGATAAATTCAGGTAAGAGATTAATTACTTTATTCAATTTTCTAATCACTTCGCTTATGGTTGGTTAGCAAATGCATAATAATCAAGTTGCACATTAAAATAAAAAAAATGACATAAATTTAACTTGCATAAGACATTCTATTTAGATAAAAACTAGATAGGACGTTGTGTTATGCTCCAGCCAGTTAAATTTTTTATAATGTAAAAAGAAAAATTGTTCAGATAATACTAGTGTTTTTAAAAAAGTAAAAAAAAATTGAGACCTATGTTATTGATTTAAATGAGTTTAATAAACTCGGTTAATTTAATAATATGATTAAAAAAATCGATAATAAATAAAGAAAATAATAAAAATTTGGCAATAATTAACTATAAAAAATAAGATGTCAATATCATATCTAGGAGAGAGAGGAAAAAAAAAGCTCTTTGAAGACTTACTGTCGCTCTGCCATAAACACCACTCCACCACCAAAAAAGGCATACCGAGACAGTTATAATGCAACTGTGAAAGACTTCACGACAACATTAAAAGACTTCATGACAACATTGAAAGACGCTGTAAGGGCTGTTAGAGAAACAATTTGGAAAATAAATCAAATAAAATATCATGAAGAGAACACTTCATTCTTATATTTAATCAATTAATTTAATTTCATTCAAAAATAAAAATTCTTTTTAAAAAGATAAAATTAACTAAGAACAAATAAAACGACCCGACACAACTCGGGTCATTTTTAAAATCAGTGAAAAATCCAATAGAATGCTAATAAAGAACATAACATAGAACAATCTCCAATTAAATAAGTGTTGAATGAAAAAATAAAGAAAAAACTCGAGCTTAAAAAAAGTGAAAACAAAACCAAGTAAACCCGGACGAATCTCCTAAACATGGGTTAATCTCTTAAACTCGCAACCTATGAAATCCTAAACCCATACTTAATAAAGAAGCTCAATTCTCAACCAATTTAATATTGAATGATGAAATTAAAAAAAATTCAATTTAAAAAATTGTCAAAGTAAAAAAAATCAAAATCAAAAGAATGAGGATCAAATATAATAAGAAAAAAATTGGAGAATGGAATTGTAAAACAAATTATATTTTAAAATTTATCTCAAATAAAATAAATAGCAATAAAAAAATATGGACTAAAACAAACAGTTGAAAAGATTGAAGGAGGATGACATTGAAAAAGAATTTCAATTTTATAAATTATTATAAATTAAATAAATAGTAATCAAAGGAACATGGATCAAATATAAAAGAAAAACAAAGTCAAAGGTTGTTTTGAAAATTGAATGGATCAACATGAAAATCAAGAAGGAAAGGAAAAATGAGAAGAAAAAAAAAAGGGTCGTCAGGGCCAAACCAGAAGTTTGTTGGCTATACACGACACTTAGAAATGAAAAAGGCTGCCGCGCTAAACCAGAAGTCCGTTGGCCATTCATGCCGCCTTGAAATGGAAGGGCAGCCGAGTCAATTCAAACCCCACCACAAAAGTCACAATTTGGCATCCCAGGTGCGCCGCATGCACTGTGTATACACTCGGAAATAATAATCTCATCTTGATTTTAGTAAAATAAAATAAAATACAAAGGATGTGGAGAAATGATTAAATTGAACAAATTAATTGGATTAAAAGAGAAGATATTTAATGAGAGGGGTGAAATTGAAAACAATAATAAAGGAGTAAGGAGTTAGTAACGAGAAAGAGAAGAAGTTGGGGTCAATAAATTAATAAAAGGAATGGTGGGTCAATGTGAAAATAGAAGTAAATATGAGGGGCAAGATGCAAAAAAGAAAAGAACATAATTATAAATAACAAAAAAATCTATAGAAATTCCTAGATAGTTTTTAAATAAGGAAAGAATATGAAGTTAGCTTCTTTTTTTTTCATAAAAAATAGTTTTGACATCAAACATGAGCAACTATAGAATTTATTCTTTAAATAAACTAGGTTAATGTGAATAATACACTCTTAAAATTATTTAATCTTGATTAACACATAAACTAGTTTAAAAATATATATTAATCATGAAAAAAAAAGCAATTATATATAGATCACAAATGATTTTCACGGGTAACCGGTTATGCCATAATTTGGTTTGATCATACACAAGACATCTGGTGCATGAAAATAGTGGTGCCTTTGGATTTTTCCAAAGCACCCAAGATTTGGTCTGTTTAAACAAAAAAGAAAAAGAAAAAAGAAAAATGATAAAGTCTCCTCGTTTTGAGAGAATAAGGGTTTGAAGAGAGGATCATGGACTCGTGAAGAAGACAAGAAGCTTTAGCTTGCGTTGAAAAACATGGCCACGGAATCTGGCAAAAGCGGGTGATTTATTAACTTTTTATACTCTCAGCCATGCTCTATAATCCTTTGATGATACACCACTGATTATGAATACAAACGCAATCACCCATGAAAATTTCTATTGATATCTGGAGATGATATTTACTGATTGAATATATTTCATTGCTAACTCTATTGATATTTATTGATGAAATATTTTTATCAGTAAATATTGAGAGAATTACAGTCAGAATAAAATGAATTGAAAAAAACCAAAAGTACGATAATGTATAATTTTTTGTAGATGATTTTACCAATAGAATTACAATTGGATTAAAACAAGGAAAGTTGTACAGTGACATGTCACTTATATTGATAGAATTACTGATGGATTGATAGAAGGAATAATTTTATCGGTAATTCCATCGATAATGGTTAATATATGACCTGGTCGTCAACCCTCCCCTCTCCTATTTCTCTTTCTTCCCCTCTGCACCCCCTATCTCAACATAACTCATCCATTTTTGACTTTTCCAATCACAACAGCAATTTTATTGTGGATTTTCCATTTCAACATGGTTATGGTCATGAAGGGAAAGACAAAGGATAACATCAAGGTTAGAATAAATATAACATTGTTTTGTCACTGTAAAAATATGAATTTGGTTTATGCTAGGTCACGGGTCGCAAAACCCAAAGAAAGTTTCGTCTTAGACAAGAATACACAACTATTGGTGTATGAATGACTGAAGAGTCTGCGTTTTCTCGATGAACATACCTCAAACATACCAAGGTTGGTTAATTTAAAGAATTGCAGATTGTATGGAATGAAGAGCCATGATTACCACGCGTTTATGCAAACACTCATTCCATTAAGTTATCATGATTTGTTGTCAAAGGGGATATGAGATGCACTCACGAAGATTAGTCATTTCTTTAGAGATATATGCTCTAGTAAGTTGCAGACACAACATATTGAGAGACTTGAAACGAATACCGTTGAGACAATATGCAAACTTGAAATGATATTTCTTCCATCTGTTTTTGACTTTATGAAGCATCTACCCATCCATTTACCGTATGAGTCAAAAGTTGAAGACTCAATCTCATATAGATTGATGTATCCATTCGAGAAGTTAGAGATTACATATGCAATGTAATCTTTGATATTATTTTCATTGTTTTTGTTAATTGAAAACATTCGATTTATTCTATACATGTACTTGTTCAACCTTAAAAAAAAGGTTAAAAAAAACAAGGCGTATGTTGAGGTATCAATATGTGAGGCTTTTATGTGTATTTTTCATCTATAAAACCATCAATGTTTTTTTTTTTTTTACCTTCAGAAATGAAATTATCGACAAATAGTTTCCATCTGTGAATCTATCAGTAAAATTATTGCCAAGGGAATGGTAGTGTAAATACGACAGAAAATTTCATTTATAAAACTGTTAAATGTGGTAGTGCATAGGACATCAATTTCATTCTTATGATCTCTTCCTTGTTTTCTTCATTTAGGATTTCAAAGATGTGGTAAAAGTTATAGACTCAAGTGGATAAATTACCTGAGACCAGATATCAAGATAGCAAAGTTCAGTCCATAGAAAGAGCAAACCATCATTCCACTACATGCTCTTCTTGGAAACAGGTCATATGCCAGTTCCTATATATATATCAGCACTGAATCATAATATCCAACCTCACTCATTTAGCTGATATCACCGTGATGGAGCTGTGTGTGTGTGTGTGTGTGTGTGTGTGTGTGTATAATTTTTGTGTAATTCTAATGGTTAAAAAGGAATCAAAGACATGGTGATAATCCAATATCCTTATAAGTCTAAGTACATATAAATCTGACGAGTTGCCAGACCCAATATGCTCAGGCTCAGCTATGCACTGAGTCCAAATGGATATAGAATTGACAATCTTTCTGGGCCCCTTATTGGGTTATAAAACTTCATTTATTTATTGTTATCATCCTTAACATGAAATGTTAAGTTCAAAGATGCTCATCTTTCAACACCCCTAGGTGTATGAAAATCTTCTAAAGACTTACAATATTTCCATCAACATTAATGATATGTAAAGAATATCCATCACTCGTTAAATGTTATCAGGAAAAAATGACACTTCAACCCCTCCTATAGATTAAAGGATAATATTTATGGGCTATAAATATCTCGTGAATCCTTTAGCATACATATTTTTAGAGTTTTTATCTTAAAAATATCATTGCATTTTTTCTCTCTAAAAAGATACATACTTAAGCATTAGAGAACTCCAAAGCCATTAAAAATGACATTTTATAAGTACCAGTCACTAGCCACCTTGACTTATCAGGCGCCAGGTATAGGCTACCGGTCATCTTAGTCAAGAAGAATGGATCAGATTGCTAAAATTAAGAGATTAACCGATTATCCAACATATGAAACTTGCTCTTAAGTTGTTTGGATATTTTGGGACATCATCATTAGCACTGTCGGTGGAAACCTGATAAAAAAGTCATCATTTGTCCTTTCGATACTGGTTTTTGACAATCTCAATCACTACCAATGATAGATGATCATAATACATTTGAGATGGAACATACCGTAGACTACCAAAAGGGCTTAACACCTTGTTTAGTTTGCTAATTTTGGGTTTAAGGGTGTGTTTGGCAAACACCTTTTAAGCCTATTTTTGGTAATTTTATTACAAAGAAAAATGAGTTTTTGCTAAACAAAATCTTAGAAATAATAAAATAAAATAAAAAATATTTTCTTTATTTTTGCATGTTTTTTTAAAAATATTGCATGGATTTTACAATAAGTTTGTAAAATTTCAAAGGATTTTAGCCTACATTTCAAAAATATCAAAAACAAATTTCTTTTAATACGTGGGATTTTAAAATTATATATAAGATATATTCTTGATATTAAATAAAAAGATAATTTATTTTATTTTTTATGTTGGTACTAGAACAATTATGTTTTTAACCTGATAAGATAAGAATCTCATTGCTAAGAAAGACTTTTTTTAAGCTCTAGATGGATCAACGATTAGAAAACATAATATTTTCTTAGTTTATATCAGACAAATAAATAATGCAGCTTAATTGCCTAAGTGATATTTGAATAGATCTTCTAATATAAAGTTGGAACTAGTGTTTTCAAGTTCTAAGGTTTTTAATATATTCTTAAAACTTAATAATTTATAAGATTATAGTGAAAAAATAACACATCAACAATTTATACAGTGGTAAAAACCAACCTAGAGAAAACAATTTGAAACTAAGTTGAGAAAATAATTAAAATTTAAAAATAGTTAGGAAAATAATCAAAACTAAAAAAAAAAAAACATCTTCTAGACCTTATTTGAGGGTTTCTCCAACCTAGGTTATCGTAACCAACTAACTCTTTATAAAACTGGGTATGTAGAACCTTCTAACTGAGTTGAGCTTAATCCAATATTTAGATCTAAAGTTATGGTTCTTTTCACCAAACTAGTCATTTTACGTGTCAAGATTTTTTTCTTAAACTTTGTCATATTTATATAATCCATAAATACATCAACAAGACTTTTCATGTTGTCTTTGCAACTAGATCAAATTGGGTTACCAAGAGAGCTACCATTAATATTGAATTTGATCCAACCATGTTTAGGAGGAATCCAAGAAACTTGATGAATATAGTGTTCACTGTTGAGGAGAGGATTAACAAAAACACCATTTTTAGTCATTAAATACATAATGAACCTATTGAAGTTGAGTAGCTAAAGTTCCATAAACAAAAAGCTTTTCTTTCTTTCTTTTTTTTGTTTTCAGTTCAACTATTTTTTCTTCATTTCTCCCCTTTTTTTTTTCTTTCAATTTAATTATTTTTTTCTCATTTTAATCCTCAAACCTTTTTTTTACAATCTTTTGGATTGCCTTTAAACCTACCAAGTCAATTAAATCATGTCGATACAACTCCCGCATAGTTTGATTTTAAAACCAGGATAAGCAAGAAGTTGGGTTAAAATGTATTTTTTTCTGTCAATTTCATCCTCATACTTTTTGAGTGGGTCACATCATTTCATCCTCATACATTTTGAGCAGGTCACACCGGGTCATTTCATCCCTCTATTTTAAAAAAACTCGACCTGACATAGGCCCCGAGTCAACCAAGTAGCGGGTTAGCCAGAGTTTTATAGCAATGGTATTTTCAACCCTTAGACTTCAAAAAAATATTATGCCATCCTTTATTTGATACTTCAATGCTCTTTTTTTAAAATCTAACTTAAACCCCCCCCCCCCCCCCTTTTTTTATCAAGCTTTGAAAGAAGTTAGGCATGTTTTTATTTTAGACCCATGAACAACCCTTGTTTTTCTTGTTTTGTATTGAAAAAAAAAAAAAACTCACCCACCTGGTTAGGGTATAGATAATGAAAAATAATTTTCAAAATAAAAGGTTGTTAATTCCAGTTAGGTGAATGATCTAGATTGCGGATGTAGCAGGTTTGTTGAGGGTTAATTCGAGTCTTTTTTTAGTCCTTATTTTAATTCAATATTTTTATTTTCAATTTCATTATTCGACATTGATTTGATTGAAAATTAAACATTGTAATTTGTTTTGGTTTGCTTTATTTATAGGGTTATGATATTTTCAGGACTTGGATTGTAAATTTAAATGATTAACTCAGGTTTACCCAAGTTTATTTGATATATTATCATCTCAATACTTTTTTAAATAAAAAATACGGTTGAGCATGGTTAGATTTTGAATTCATGATAACATTTTTTTTTGCTTTTGAAAACATATTAACCTTGCCTAAATATTGTATTTTGCATTGAATTTTTTTTAAATCTAACCCATGGTGTAACGTGGCCTAATAGTCTAGGAGTTGTAACAGAGAATTATCGGATTATTTAATTAATTGCATGAATAAAATTTTTATTTGTGATTATAATTTATTTTTATGTGAAAAAAACGCTTTGTAAACACTTACAAATTCTTTCTTTTTTTGTTTTAGAAGAATGGCGTGCGCGTGGCTAATGAGCTTCTAATATTAATTGGTTGTAACTTGTAATGATTTGTAGAAGAAAATATATGATAAATCAGGTTAATTGGGTAGTCGGGTCATCTGCCGGATCAGCCGGGTAATTTTAGGTTTTTTTTTTTAATTTTTTTTAATTCAATTTAATTTTAATCTGTATCAATCAAATCCCGAATTAACCCATCCAACTATACTGAATTTTAAAACTATAGGTCCATGGCCTTATTTTCTCATCTTTCTTTTCGATTAATAGTTATTCTGCTTTTTTTCTTACATGATATCTTGTAATCAAGATGTCTAGTTAGCCTTTATCAATAAAAGAAAAAAAAAAGATGTGTAATTATCATGATCTCGAAAAGCTATAGTCATCAGCTAGCTTGTCTTCTCTGGCTTTTCATTAATCTCGTGAAAGCCGAAAGGTTTCTTGACTTATTCCGAAGATCCTTTACCTTTCTTTTTATAATTTATTTTTAATTGTTGCATAAACAAAAAATTGAATCATAGTAGCTTTGTTTGTTTGCCAGCTTCATTAATTTCACGGGTCATTCTCAAAACTGCATATAAACTTGCCTGTTCTTGCTTGCTACACAAGAAGTTCCCATCCTCACACAGCTTTTACTTAACTCGGTACTGCTGTAAGGAAAAAGAAAACAGAAAAATATTTTATTTCATTCCATATCTGGTTATTTATTAGTTGCAGAAATGAAACTCACCACCAACCTCTGGTCAAATCCAAATGCTTAAAAACCCTAACATAAAAGACTGGAATGATTAGCCATTATAGCTTAATCCAATATTTTCAAGCAACTAATACAATCTTTGAATTCAAACAAGGGATCCTTGATAGAGTAACAACACTGTCAGCACTCAGTGAAGACATCCCAGTTTATCGATTGCCACTTGAGCATTGGATGGCAACAGGAATTTTGAAAAGTCGTTGGAAGAGCAACGTGGAAGAACATTAGTGGTCCTTCGTTCGCTTTTTTGCAGGAGTTGTAATAATAATGGAAGGATTAAGAATTAAGGATGGATTATTGATTATTCCTCTTTATCTTGACAGCATTATAGAAACAGCCATCATGTCTCTATCCATGTCCTCACATGTAAACACTCAATACCCTCCAAACCTATGCCGAGAAGATTACTAATTTACTACATGTACCTGTCACTGTGTTTGCAATTATAAATCTGAACATGACTTTTATGATTTTGGAGTTATATATAGATATACTTCTCTACATGACTTTCCACCATGCCTCAAGAGTCTTGTTTCTTATTTCTTGAAAACTCTCAATCTTCTGCATCTTTTGACATATTCTTTAGGTTTTCTTGTTCATTCTTTTTTGAAGAAGGGCTTGCAGGCTAGCCAGGGAGTTGATCATATATATATATGGCTGATTCATATGATGAAGAGTGTGATTATCTTTTTAAAGCAGTTCTTATCGGAGACTCTGCAGTTGGGAAATCAAATCTTCTATCAAGGTTTTCCAGAGACGAATTCCGGTTAGATTCTAAGCCAACTATAGGGGTTGAATTTGCTTACCGGAATATAAGAGTTGGTGATAAGCTCATCAAGGCTCAAATATGGGACACCGCTGGCCAAGAAAGGTATTCCTATCTTCTTCTTCTTCTCTTTTTTCTATGATTTTGTCAGGTGACAGAACTCTTTTGGCATGGTGAATCATCATTTTTTCGGATTAGGATAGATGTTTTCATATCCGAGATTTGCCAAGGTTGCGTGTCTGTGTGAAATTACATGTTCATCTAGAAACCAGCCCACCACCCTAACCCTTTGAGTTTTGATGCTTGATGAAGAGATTCCAGCAGAATTAATTTGTAGTTAATTATCCAGCAGGATCTATAGCTAGCCTTTCAATCAGATGAATCAACCAGAATTTGAACACTGTTTATGATCATATGTGATCTGCTTTAATCTCCATTAAAATGCTAGCAAAGATGAAGATGTTTTCTACTTATTTGGGACCCGCATAATGACTTAAGAGTTCTATGAATCCTGTTCATCTTAGATTTTTATAATTAATAGTGCAACAAAAAAGTAAATCCACTAGAGATTCATGAAAAGAACGTCTATCGAATTACTTGCTGCTACAAAGTTCTACCTCGTAATTTCCAGTTCTTTTTCGTCCCCTTTGTGCTGTCCCGTTGTCATTTCGTTAACAACAATCAAGGAGGTGTAAAACTAATGTGATTTGGATCCTATGACAACTGATGTATAATTTGTAATTTATTTTTTAATATAATTAATCCTTAATCACCGAACATTTATACCATATTAAACTTCATCTTGTCTAATTAGTCAATCCAATAATTTATTAATTTAAAATTTATTCAAATCTAACTTAGATTAGATTTTATTTTAAATTGATTTGAAAGTTAACACAATCAGATTTTATTTTAAATTGATTTCATTTTCACAGGGACTTTTTAAACACAATACAACTAATTGGTGAAAGAAAATGACATTTCCTTTCATAAAAATACATTTTTTATTTGATTTTCTTATAATATTCATGGCGATGGCAATTCTTGGAAGCATTTGTATTTAAAATTCATTAATTATATTTAAAAACAAATTAATTTTTTATTTTAAATTAATTTTTTTATATTCCTAGATTATTTTTATGTACTAATATTAAAAATAAATTAATATATATATATATAAATAAAAATATTTCAATAAAACAACTTATACCGCAATATCTAAATCCAAACCGTAATGATTCGGTGCAGATATCTGCCCCACGAAACTTCCTTTGGTGCTATCAATAAAACAGGTGTAAAAAATTATTCCATCCTAACCCTGTACGTCACTACAAGCATTAATTTTTATTCATTTTCATCATCTTCTTCTCAATTGCAACTCAATCTTCTTTGCGGCGAATAATAAATATGATATTATTTTTTAAGTATTTTTTATTTAAAAATATATTAAAATAATATTTTATTTTTGATATTAATACATCAAAATGATCTAAAAACATCAAAACAATATTATTTTAAAACAAATAAAAAAAATTAAAATTTTTTAAAATATTTTTGGAACACAAAAATAAATAATGTTCGTGAAGTTTAGCAATTAAAGATGCACATGATCTGGGCTGTCTGTCTTAAATGGTGTAAGTAAGATCCAACTATCCATTATTTAGTTTTAGGTACAACCTGATTCAACAATATCACCTTATTTAAAACAAATAATTACAATTTTTTTTTTTCATTATTTAAGATGGAAATAATTTCACCTGCTGCGCGCAGGTTTAGAGCTATTACCAGTTCTTACTACCGTGGGGCTCTAGGTGCGTTGCTGGTTTATGACATTACAAGGAGAGCAACGTTTGACAATGTGAAAAAATGGTTGCATGAGCTAAGAGACTTTGGTAGCTCAGATATGGTCGTTGTTCTTGTCGGAAATAAATCTGATATTAGTCATCTTCGAGAAGTTGATGAAGATGATGGTAAGAACCTCGCAGAGACCGAAGCTTTGTACTTCATGGAAACATCAGCGTTGGAGAATTTGAACGTGGAGGAAGCTTTCATGCAAATGATCACCAGAATCCATGAAATCGCAAGCCAAAAAAGCTTGGAGGCTAAGAAGAATGAAACAACAATTTCTACCATAAAGGCTCTTCCGGTGGGAAAAGAAGTGATTAATATTGATGATGAGGTATCTGCAACTAAACAAGCTAGTTATTGCTGTTCATATTAATATTTATGGATAGATAACTAGAGAAATTAAAGTTTTGGAAAATGCTTTTCAAGTTGTTTTTTTTTTACATTTTATGTTTCATTTTTATTTTTTTTTACATTTTCTTTTCTTCTTTCATTTGTTTGATAGTTAATTCGGTCATTAAGGGGCAATTAATGATAAGTAAAACGTTGATGATGATGGATGATGATGATCGATGACGATGATTGTTGTATATTTGTGAATATTTCAACTCTTTAATAGCCTTTATATAATTTCATAATATGTTAAAAAGATTATTATGATATACCTGAAAAAAGCTAATATTTCTTTTTTTTATTATTATTTCCTACAATCTATCATACCACCACAAGTCTATGATATTCGATTGATTAAAATAGATAGATGATGCTAATATTTTATTATGAACAAAACATTCTTATTTTATTTACAATTTATCAAAATCTTCCATTAAAATAACTACATAACTTATATGAAGTTTGGGAGAGAGCTCATCTTCCAAATTTGGACGCTTTTTGGGCGTAGTAGAGGGTTTTATGTGTTTTGTTTGGAGATGTAATGGGTCTTTTTTAAGGTACAACCCTTTTCAAGTACAAATCATACCTCACAAAAGTAAAAATACATGTTTTCTAAGTGGATCCCACTAAAAAAAGTCATCACACCTCTAAACCAAACATCTCTAAAAAATATTTACGACAAAGTTGAAAATCATGTCTTACCAAGAATTAGTGATTTCATCACATTAAATTATTATTTTTAAGAAAATTATTGTTCATTTATACTAGAACACTATTTTTTATAATAGTGTAATTATGAAATTATTCTTACACAAACAAAATATTTAAACTAGATATTGAGAGATAAATGTTTTTTTTCAAATCATGCAGGGGCAAACGGGTCTTTGTATTCTTTATGTACTAGAAAATTACATGGTTGCCCCTCAAGTCAAAAAAAAAAAACTTATCTTATGTTTAGAAACATTTTAGTATTTTTAAAATATATTTTTCAATAAAAAAAATTACATAGGATCCCCTTGTTTTGCTTCTACTCGTGGACTAAAACAAGGGGATCCAATGTCACCTTACCTTTTATTCTTTGTATGGAGAAGTTGCCTTGCTTCATCACCGACAGTGTCTGAGAATATATGACAACCGGTGCACATATCTACAAGGGGTCCTGGAATCTCTACTTTTTTTTTTGGCTAATGTAATGATGTATTGCTTCTCACAAAGGCTCATATAAATTCCCAGATAAGACTTATCTCAAACATCCTATTCCTCTCTGTTTCTTTTAGGGCATCTGGGCTTAAGGTAAGCTATGAGAAGTCTAGAGCAATGTGCTCTAGAAACGTGAATAGAATGAAGAGGAATAAATTCATTCAAATTTATATTGCATTTCAATTAAAACCTAAAAAATAATTGGAAAAAAAAAAAACCAACAACCTGGGTTAAAAAATATTAGACCGGCATGTGTAGCCTTCTTTATTATTATTTTTTTAAAATAAATAATATATTATTTGTTTTTTTATTTTTTTTAAAAAAAATAAGCATCGCATCATCTATTGCCTAGACTCCTGCCATTAAAAAAACAAGTAAGAAAGGTAAGCTAGAGTTTTTTGGAACTAAAATAATATTTTTCCATCTATTTTCATATAACTATAATGATACATCATTACACCTTAAAAATTCAAATAAATCAATTTATAACCTCATCAAAACCCCTAAAATGGTCAAAAAAACATAAAATTAACCCTATGACTATGGACACAAAATTAAAATAACCCTATAAAAAAATTAAAACACGACAACTAATTTCAAATAAATCAAATGTTGAAGGATGAAATTGAAAAAAAAAATTAATTTTTAAAAAAGGACCTAAAAAAACTAAAATTAACCTATGTTAACTTTTGAAACTTATGATCCCGATCACGAGCCTAAGACTAAACTCATATAAGGTAAACTAGGAGTGATCATTTTCGGTTCAGTTCGGTTTTTACCCTTAAAAAACAACCAAATCGGAAGGAAAAAAAAGGGGGACCCAAATCGAATCGAAACCGGTCCAAATCGACCGGTTTTGGTTCGGTTTGGGTCCGGTTTTTTATGTCCAAAACCGGAAAAACCTATGGTTATTTTTCTGAAGCCGTTTTTCCTTATTTCTTTCATTCCTTTTAACAGACTTAGTTTTTGGCTTTGTAGGAACAACAGGATCATAACCCGGAGGAATTTCCTGAGTCTGCATTTACTTTCTCCACTGCGTCACACATTATAATAAAAAAAACCAACCCGTATCAATCTTTCTTCATCCACATACAAACATAGCAGAAAATTTAAGAGAATGGAACCAAACTCATGATTCTCCAAATCAAAGAAGAGCATACCAGGGGCCCTTTGGATTGGTAGACGGCGACTTCGTCTTGGGGGGTATAACCAGCCCGAATCCGAATGGATTTTCTAAGGGTATCGTCAGATCGTCTGCTGGGAGTCACAATCCTCTCCCCTTCTTCTAGGGTTTTGCTTAAGTCTGCCATTCTTTTCGAGATGTGACGAATGGTCCTAATAGCCTAAGCTCGTTGACTGGTGAAGAGGAGGCGACTGTTAATGGGAGGGGGCGGGGGCGACTGTTAATGGGAGTCGGGGTCATCGGAGGGGGTGGCTGTGTGAAAGGGAAAGCAGATAAATGGTTTGTTATGGTTGTTGAAAGGGAAAGTAATGGGAGGAGGCGGCTCGTGGCTTGGACCGAACCGAACCGGATATTTTTCTAAATATTTTAACCGGTTCAATCGGTTTTTTTACCAGTTTAGTTATTCGGTTAAATTGGTTTTCTGGTTTTTTTCTCACCCCTAAGGTAAATCCTAAAAAATAACAAAGTAAAATTCTATATCAATAAAATGTTGAAAGATAAAATTTTAAAAAAAAAACAACAAAAAAGGAACCAAAACAAAAGAAATAACAATAAAAAGAATGGGGACTGAATTTGATATAAAATAATTTAAAATCAAATGCCGAGAGATGAAATTGAAAAATTAATTTTTTTTTTAATTTTTCCCTTCAACATCAAGTTATTTGATAATCAACCTTTATAGTTTTACTCAATTTGCTTTTTACATTGTTATCCTTGTATCATGATCAAGTTGCAGATTTGACATACTAATTTGGATAGGCTAAGACCTGGTTTTCCTGACCTTTTAATGTTGTCATGTTCTTGTTAGTTTATATATTATCGTTGCATCTTTTTATTTATATTATTTAAATTAATCAAACTTATTAAATCCATTTGAATCATCTTTGACTTTTAGCTTTTATTAACACTTATATCTTGTTAGTATTTTTTTATGTTGGAAAAATTTGGGCTGGTCATGGCATAGCACAAATTCTATCTAGATGAATAACTAAAATTCTTTTTCAAGTAAGATTTGGATAAAAAAATAATAAAATAAATCTTAGGATTGAACAAGAAATAAAAAAATCACATAAGAAATCAAACATTTGAACCATCTACTAACAAACTTAAGTGAAACCTATTTTAGTTCTCTTATTGTGTGTTTGATATTGTGATATATATTATTTTTTAAAAGTAATTTTTACTTTAAAATATATTAAAATAATTTTTTTTTTAATTTTTAATATCAACATATTTGATATTGAAAATATTTTTAAAACAAACATGTTTTTAAGGCCCCGTTTGTTTGCTGGAAAGTGGTTTCCTTTTGGAAAGTGAATTCTGGAAAAGTGAATTATTTTCCGATGTGTGGTAGTGTAATGAAAAATAAGTTGGAAAACACTTTCTAGTGTTTGGTTATATTATGAAAAATGAGTTGGAAAATAACTTATTAATGTTTTAATTTTTTCAAGTTTAGTAAAATAATGAGGAATAAATCTTACAAATTAAAAGGTTGAATGAGAATGAAATTGAAAAAAAATATAATTTCATAAATTATCTCAAAATAAAATAAATAATAATCAAAATAATAGAGATCAAATCTAAAAAATAAAAATTGAAAGATAAAGAAATTAAAATAATAATAATTAACATTTCATAAATTATTTCAAATAAAATAAGTAACAATCAAAAGAATGAGGATTAAATTTGATAGATAAAAAATTTCAATTAAAAAATGATAAGGAAAAAGCAAATAACAATAAAAATAAGGATCAAAGTTAATATAAAAATTAAATTTTAAGGGAAGAAATTAAAAAAAAAATTCAGAACAAAATATATATAGCAATCAAAAGTTTGAGAACCAAATTTGACATAATCAGCAAATAATATGACATTTCTAAATTTTTGATAACATCCGGAAAATGTTTTCCATCCAAAATAAAAAGAAAACACTTTTCAAGAAACCAAGCTAATTTTTTTTTTACTGAAAAATATTTTTTGTTGATTAATATTTTTAATAATAAATAAACATAAAAAAATTTAAAAATTAGTTTAACCTATTCAGATAACAAACCGACCCTAAACGTAAATAAGTACGATTAAAAATGCAATATCGAAAAGGCAATCCCCTCGACTCTCCTCTCTTGTATCCAGTATCCATCTGTTTCTCTCTCTCTCTCTTGTCTGAAACGTTAGTGTGTCATAATCCCCACACGTGCCAACTCAATTTACATTCTACTCTCACTTCCATAAAACCACAACAATCACACCCCGGTCTCCTTTCCATTCCTCACAGACCACACCTTCTCTCCACTAATCGTCACGCTTCACTACATACCACCCTCACATATCTCACCTACCCGTTACATTAGCTTCACCTCTACAACAACACCTCTATCCCTTCTCCCCATTTTTCTTCGCTTCTCTGCAAATCAAAATTTTATGCGTTTTGCTAAAATGCGTCTTGTGCGTAAACCACAACCTCACACTCACTAATTTCAACTCCAAACAAACAACAAAGAGAGAGAGAGAGAGAATGGCGAATTGGATCTCTTCAAAACTCAAAGTCGCCGAAACCTTCTTCGAACAGGCAAGCCAAATTCCTCTTTCCTCCTCTCTTTTTTATTTTTTCACTAGCCAAACAGATCATCGTCATCGTCATCATTATTATTTAGGTTTTATTTTCAATGTCATTGTGCTGCTGTTATTACAGTTTGTTTTTTATTTTTATATTTTTTTGGATGATAATTAGTTTTTTTTTCCTGCTTTCTTTTTTGGTGATCAACGGTTCAGATCGATCAGCAAGCAGCAGAATCTTTGAAGAAGAACGAACAGCCACGATCTGACGATGATCAGAAATTTGATCTCCCAGCGAAAGCGGGGGGTTCTCTGTCTTTAAAGGATCAATTAAAGAAGAAAACACTTGAATTTAACAATGAATACAACGGAAAATTGAATGCTGATTTTGCTATTAATAAGAATAAGAATAATGTTGTTAATAACAATGTTGTTGGTAGTGTCAATGATAAGGAGGTTTTGAATGTCCCGAAAATTTCTCCCAAACCTAGGGCAACGCTTACTGATAGTGACTGGACTGAGCTACTTGGTACTCCTCCGAGTCAGAATGCAAGTTCGCCTAATCGGAGCAATGGGGCACCTGCCATTCGTGGGTTGAGAAAGGAGGGTAGGAGGCAAGGGAGTTTGGTTTCGAATTCTTCGGTGGTCGAGGCGAAAAGGAATCAGAAAGTTAGGGGT
Organism: Populus simonii; assembly: GCA_007827005.2. Taxonomy (NCBI): domain Eukaryota; kingdom Viridiplantae; phylum Streptophyta; class Magnoliopsida; order Malpighiales; family Salicaceae; genus Populus; species Populus simonii. The sequence goes on from CM017478.2 coordinate 2,575,737, forward strand.
AATAGTGATAAGAATAACAGTGGGGTGACATCGAAGAGGTTGGATTTAAAGTTGAATGGGAAACCAAGTGATGGAGAGGAGTCTGGCTCATCAGCTAGGTCTTCAAGTGTTGAGTTGCCAAGTGATGGTAAGGTTATGGATGGGACAGGACTGGAGCAATATAAGAATGTGGGTGGTGAGGTAGTTGGAGAAAGGAAGGATGAGGGAAGTGAAGAAAATGGCGGGCGTGTTGAAAACAAGGATGCTGTGGAAGGGGAGGTTTTGCATGTGGCAAATAAGAATCATGCTTTGCTTTCTGCACCGGAGAAAATAGATGGGATATCTGATGTGAAGAAGGGAGTTGGTGATGTTTATGGTCGCTTGAAAAGTACTGTGAAAGGGAAGCAGGGAACTCGGGCTGCCTCTAGAAGCTCTGTCTCGGATGATTTGAAGAAAAATGATTCGACTAGCGATGAGAGCTCTGATTCAGATAGTGATTCGGGTTCATCATCTGATTCTGAGAGTGAACAGGAGAGGGAGAGAAGGAAGAAGATTTTGGCTGAAAGAGCAGCAGCCAAAGCTGTGCAGGCCATCATAGAGCGGGAGAATATGGTTGCCAGATTGGAAGGGGAGAAGCAGAGCTTGGAGAAAATACTTGAAGAACGAGCAAAACAACAAGTACAAGAGGTAATACTAGGCATTCACTTTGCTCTTATAGTTGATTTGTTTTCTTTATTGTTTGTGTAATTTAGATCATGATATATTTGATTTGAAAGAATGGGCCTTTAAGAATCCTTTGTTTTGGATTTAATGCATGACCAAAAACACGTAACATTTTCTTGATTTTAGTAAAGTAAACAAAAAAATTACGGTCAATTTTCTACGTACTACTTGCTATACACATGTTATTGTTGAACATCGATGAAAATAATAGGACAATGGATTGAGCTGATCAAATCAACTGGAATCCATTCTATTTATAATTCTGTTGAGAAAGCGAATCTATCCAACCTCATTTCAAGCTTCAAGAACATAGACCAAGCTGAAATTTCACTTATAGGGGTGCCAATAACTTTTTGATTCTGCTTGCATTGGCTTAACCCTGGGTCAGATTTTGCTTTCCACTTATCTTTCAAAATACCAATGTCTCTAAGACAACTGTAAACTAAGAATTTGCTATAAGTGACATGGTCAAGTAAGACAATGCAAACCATGCCGGTGGTCAGTGCTTTTGATTCTTACCATGTGATATTTACATTTGTAGAATTTAAATTTTTATCAACTTATCCTTTCTTTCAAGCAGTAATTGTGTGATGACTTCTTCTTTCTCTGACAGGCTTCGGAGCTTCAGACAACTACGATGGAAACAATGGAGGCTGCTGACTTAGAAAAGCAGAAACATAATAATACTAGAATGGAAGTTCTTTCCCGATTGGCTAAACTTGAGGTACATTAGCCTGTTTCATATGCTCTTTAGATGTAGTTAGACTGGCATTTGTTTCTATATCCTTTGAATTTTTTAAGAGAAAGCATGAGTATTTTTTGTTACTTTAGTTGCCTCTAAAGAGCAATGTGATTGCAGACCACCAATGCTGATCTTGCAAGATCCCTTGCTACTGCACAGAAGAATCTTGAACTAGAGGTATGATGGGCTTCTAAATCAAGTGATTGGGTTATGATTGATCTACCTTCCTTTTCATTCAGAATTTGGTTTGAGATATTCTGTCTGTTTTGAATAAATTGCATTCTTTCCAAATGGAATAACAGTAGAAGAAAGTTTATTAACTTCTATTTTTGATACTTTGCTTTATAATTCTACCTTGCTTAATTATAGCCTTTTTCCCTATTGTGTTCTGATACATGCCTTTTATTCTAGTTTGGGATGCTATTTTGTTAAAGGACCATGTGCAATGCTAGCCTTAGCTGATTATATTTTGAAATTTTCTTGTTGTATATAGTACAACATGTATGCACATAATAATTCTATTTATTTTTATTTGTACTTTTGTGACTAGATTAATCAGGTGGCAGAACTCCGACAACAATTTGAATTAAAAGAAGTGGCTCTTGAAGGTGTGCACGCTTGGATTATGATGTGATTATTTTAATGAACCTGCTATTTATCTTGTATATGGTCCTTTTATGTTTCAATCAGTTCTTGAAAAAAGTGGGGTTAAGCATTTGAAATAGAGATAATGTTAAAGCATGCATCAGCAGTCTTTACAGTCAATTCATTATGGGATAATTGGAGGAAAGAAAAAAAAACATTTGTAAATGTTATTGTCAGGATGTAGATCTCAATAAACCAACATTCTGAAGGTTTATGAAGTGGAAATGTGCTAGGCACATGTTAGTGTTGGAAGTTAAGTCAGTTGCTGGACTTGGGTGATAAATTCCTTGAACTTCTTACAGGAATGGAATGTTAGGTTTGAGGTGTTAGGAACGTGCAACCAAAATAGTATTAACTCTGAAGTTTGAAGTTAATCAGTAACAGGACTTGCAGAAATTAGATTAAAGTTTGTTATTGGTTCTGATAAATAATGAATTGATTGTAACAGACATGAAAGAAAGGATGCAGCGTGCACAAGAGCGCCAGAGAAAGTCAAATTTAAAACATTAACAAATTGTAGAACAGAGTCTTCTTACGTTCTTTGGAGAGAAACCTAAGAATATAGTTTCCTACAGATTATGTATTTAGCTCATGAACCTTTCCCTCAATCCCTCTAATGGTCATTCTGTATTCTTGTTTGAGTTTGAAGGCAAGAGTGATCAATGACCGGGAAAAGTACTTTGTCTCTTCTTAATCTTGTTCATTAATGTTAGCATCATTCTCAATATTAACGTGATGCCTATTATTAAACTGTTAACGCCCCACTATCACAAAACTCTGACAGGCTCCAAATTTTCTTTCTTTCTTTCTTTGTTTAATTTTCAACCGTTGCCCCTTTAGCTGTACATTTTGACTCCTCTAGTTTAGAAATTTCTGGTGAACAAATTGTCAATTCACAAAATGGAAACTTATTAAGAACTTTTTCTTCTGGCTTCTTCGGCATAAATCATGTGTTAATTAGATAACAAGAATACAAAACATTAAAAAGCTTGAGCTTTTCAGTTGTAGATGAGATAGTGGCACTGTATTTTATACTTCAAATTGATCTCAACCAGCACAAATATGATACCATAAATTGATCATTTGCATTTAACCAATTTGTGATCTTCATAGGTATCAAGGATAATCTTATCATTAAGATGAAGTATATCTTGCATAAAATCACTTTCTAATGCACATATGAATTGTTGAGTCTCCTTTTCTCCTTGTAGATCTCAGGAGGAGGATCTCCAAGACTCACCAGACTGAAACATATCTAAACCAGGTGAGTCACATTCTTCCTGTGATCATATTGGTGCACAAATAAAGGTTATGGAGGATCCTACAGTCCTTGTACAGAGTTATATGCTTTATCTGGTTCTTATTAAACTCTTTTCACCAACCCATCCAGTTTGTAATCAATTGTGTTAATTTTGGAATTTTGTAGGCTGCAGCTTCAAAAGGAGTTCAATTTGAACGAGAGATTCTTGAGACAGAGTACTTGTTCCTAATTGATAAAATTCAAAGATTGGAAGACAAGGTTAGCTTTCATGTTTCAACATAATGTAACATTTCCAAGTTGTCACCTTGCTCTGTATTTGTGACATCTATAAGTTAATCAACTTCTTGTTGTCCTTTTGTTTTTGTTTTTTTTTTTTTTTTGAAAAATACTCCATGTTTTTTAAATTCCTGAAGCTTATCATATTTAAGTGCTAACTTTCAGTCTGTATTCCTGATTTGCATTTCGTTTGAAAATAATTTGCCCAGAACTTGTGTGCATGCAATTAAGAAATAAAAAAATTATTAGAGATTATCCTTTTGCATCAGTGCAAAGCTTAATTAAACATGGAAGATCCTGAGCTTGATGCTCTTGCATTCACTTTGATATTTGGTAACAAATGTTTAGCAGTAAAACCTCATTGTTAATTATTAAGGTCTCAATTTTGTATCCTAACCTCGTTTTTCGATGCTGCAAGACAATTTTGATCTTTATCCATACAATGACTTCCCAATAGCTAAGCTACAGAAATGATGTTCACAATTTACTTACATGGCTGTGGACTTTTTTGATATATTATATCTCAAGCAATTTTTTGGATGATTTTCTGTGGTATGCTGGCATGTCTAGCTGATACATTCCCATGCCAGGTTACTTACCTACATAAGTTTTACGTGTCTATTTCAGGCAAAGAAGCTAGAAGCAGATATTGAGATGACAAGAAAGGAGATGGAGGATCCGACAGAAGTAGAAATTGAGCTCAAGAGAAGGCTTGGTCAGTTAACTGACCATTTGATTCAGAAACAAGCCCAGGTTTGTCTTTCAAACTACTTTCAAGTCAATTGTAGTAACTGGGATGTGCTGTTTTTAGTCAATTGTAGTAACTGGGATGTGCAGTTTTTCTCTTCTTTTGGTCTCCCAATTGATTCATTTTATCCAAGGATTTCTAATATTGATGTTTTGAAATAAGAATTTTAGACTTTGATTCTTTCTCATACAGCTGCCAAGCTTTATAATTTCATATGTAAAACCAAGGGAGTTTTGTTATTCAGGCATTCTTTCTTAGCCATGAACTCGTCAATTTCTATAAGATCAATGTGAGCTGCCTGATAAAATAAGACTAGAGCCCTTCCAGACATTTTTATTTCATCTTATGATCTAATTAGACAGTATTCTCTTGAAACTACGAGTTGAATTCAAGAAAAAAGAGTTGATTGTGTGGGATACTTTAGGAAGTATATGGCGGCATCATGTTCTGACTTCTGACAAATAGAACAACTATTCTGTTGTTTATATAGATTAGGCAGATTTGTTTTGTAAATGATGTACTGTTTGAAAGGACTACTGGTTGCCAATTCATTCATCTTCAACAAATTCTTGGTTGAAACTTCCACAAGTAGCATTGACCCTATAGCAATGTATTGGTAATTCTATTCAAAAGTCTTGAGTTAATAACTTCACTTCTCTCTGCCATGATCTATTGAGTTGTTTTGAGTCAACAAGTGAAAGATAGCCTTGAGCTGTCAAGTGTCAATTTCAACTATGTATTCTCAGTTCTGCGTGAAGACAAAATTTTGACATTGATTCTTCATCCAGGTTGAAGCACTCTCCTCGGAGAAGGCAACCATAGCTTTCAGAATTGAGGTATGTTTTTACAACTTGGAATGATTGGCAGTACCACCGGCAACAGATAAAAAAAAATCTAATGGATTTTTGTGATTCGCTATTTATGCTGCCATGACTTTCAGGCTGTTTCAAGGTTGCTAGAGGAAAATAAGTCGGTGATGAATTCAAGTAATTGGAATCAGGAAAATGGGCAATTTCTGACTCGAAGTTGAGGCCTATGTTTGAGGACAAAATCCGTGCTGGAAGGAAACACTTAGGATCATTGGTTCAGCAGTTAGACGCAATTTTCCTTGCAGGTGTAGTGTTTCTAAGGAGAAATCCAACAGCAAAATTGTGGTGTCTGGTCTATCTTTTATGCCTTCACGTTTGGGTCATTTACATTCTTTTGGCACCCTCCCAATCATCAAATGAGGGCAGATCTGGTGCTGTTTTTTCGCTGGAAAATCTCAACAATACTGCAGGGGTGTAATTGTTTGTTTGTGTGTGTGTGTGTGTGTATATTATATATTTTCCTTAGCTTTTTTGAGAGGTCTTGTATTACCCAGTGTTAAAGCACTACATTGCTAGGGTTGTAATGATTCATGTATAAACAAGAAAAGTAATAAATATATCAACGCAAAATTCCTTCTTTTTTATATATATAATTCTCTCTCTCTCTCTCTCTCTCTCTAGGAAAGAAACATGAAAACCCTCCAAAGTACTCTTGAAAAGGATAGTAAGTGTAGTAGAAAATCCTCAGAAGTAACTCTGGAGAAGGTTGATTTGCAGAGTCCATGATTGCATGGAGCAAGTGAAAATGCTAATAAAAGAAATCTCATTGCAGCTAAAAACTAAGAGATGTAAACAACTAATATTCCTCATAAGTAACTAAGGGTTCGTTTGATTACGCAGCTGCAGTGCAGTTGCGTTTTAATTAAAATGCAGTTTGTAGCTGTTTGGTAATGAAAAAAAATAATTTATTATGCATGGGTCTCACGTGATTTTTGCAGCTGAAACGTTGTAAATGAAAAGTAGGAAAATCTTGCTTTATTCACTGTGCATGCTAATTACACTGTTCACTGAACAGTGCAATTAGCATGAACAGTGTACACGATACATTGTTCAAGTGAACAGTGCAATTCACTTGCACTGTTAAAACAATTTTTTTTTTTAGTGTGTTAATTTTAAATTAGTTTAGAGTAAATTAAATTTATTTGCACTGTGATATGAACAATATTTTTTACTGAAAAACTAGTATAGAGTGAATTAAATACACTCACTGTAATATCAATTTTATACCTGATAATATTTTATTTAATTGTATTATTAAATAGTTTAATGGAATAATAAAAAATATTTTATATAAAATATTATTTATTTTATAATGTAATATGAGTAATTAATTCTACAATATTTAAATTTAAAACCATTAATATTAATATATATTTTTTAAAATTATTTTATAACCTCAATTTCAAAAGCATTCTTACCAAAACACATTAAACTATTTTTTCTCAACCTCAATTTCAACCACAGTTTTAACCAAACACCTATTTTTTCAAACCAACCTCAATTAAAAATACTTTTTATAAAACAATTTTTTCAAATCACAACCAAAACCACTACCGCAATACCAAACACACAATTATACACCAATGTATAGTTTTCTAATTTAACATAACACGAGACATGAATGATTGTATAGGTCGTGATGTGCGAAGAAATATAATACTAATTATATAATTATACTATGATTTGATGGAATCCTTGTGGGCATTGACTTCCATCGAAAACTTTATAGGTTTAAAATTGTCACTAATCCATATAATTTTTTTTATATACAAATGCTTTTTTCTTATTTTATTTTGATTTTTTTTGATAGAAATGTAAAATTTAAAGATCTCTTCAAGGGCGACACTTCTATATCAAGTAATGAAATCCTTGCGGTTAAATGACTGTTTCACCATTTTTAAATTTTTTTCTTTAAATTTTTTTGGTATTTTTAAATAGTATTAACATACTAAAATCAAGAATCAAAAATTAATTTTAAAAAAATTAAAAATATATTATTTAATACATTAAATAAAAAACACTTTAAAACACAATTATTAACATTTTAAAACACAATCATTACCGCACAGCAAGAGGGCATCAGCAAACTTAAATATAAGAAATCAGCATCAGCATTGATTGTGGGAAGGAAACTCAGTGGACAGAACAGTAGAGGTGGAGACATGTTTCAGGCAGGAGAAAGAAAATCAACCGACAGCTAGTAATAGAATTAACATGGCGTATATGTAGAGCTCAACAGCTAAAACTATTCCTAGTACATAAAAGTTACCAAAACAGGGCAAATTCCCTGTTGAACTTCTAGCCAATCTTCGATCCATCGCTGCCTCCACCTTGTCTTGTTCTATCCCTTGCACATACAGAGATTGCTTTAGAAACATTGCAAATTTGAACGGAATAATGTCTACTTGCAAAATAAGTTTTAAGGTGCAATGGCATCAAAAACTTGAAACATCACAATATTATCAACCTAACAATGTCTACTTTCACTCAACAAGCACTACACATCTAACAACGTGATTTTTTCTCTTTCAGGCAAAAACACAAGTATTTTACAAGAGTTGAATAAACTTATTTTGATAGCAAGCAGTGGATTTTTGAAGCAGAACCATATAGCTTACGATGGAGTGAGGTAGATCACAATCAGATCAACAAAATATTATCAACCTAACAATGTCTACTTTCACTCAACAAGCACTACACATCTAACAACGAGATTTTTTCTCTCAGGCAAAACACAAGTATTTTACAAGAGTTGAATAAACTTATTTTGATAGCAAGCAGTGGATTTCTTGCGATGGAGTGAGGTAGATCACAATCAGATCAACAAAATAAATATTCCCAGTCCATCTCCAATATATATGCAGTGCAAGTCTAGTCATTGT